>CM066036.1:147475770-150210770 GCA_033557465.1 Ichthyophis bannanicus
GGATCATGAAGAAATGATCTGTGGGCCCTGCGGCAAACTCTCCTCCAAAGCGTTGAGAAGTCGGCGGCATCAGCGGGATAGGATCTTCGCTGACCCCAGCCGTACCCGGACCTCGTCGGAGGCCTCCGCGTCCAGGGGTTCCAGCTCGGACCGTCGCCGGAGTTCCTCCGACAGGGGTTCTCCCTCCGGGGACCATCGACGTAAGGTGAAACCCGCGAGGGCGGCGTCGGTGGACGCTCCTGGCTCCGCGAGGGCCAGGTCGCATAGCCCCGATAGCCGTCCCGGGTCCTTGGAGAAGGAGCACCTCACGAAGCGACCTCGCCTGGAGTCGGAGCTGCCTGCTTGGGTAAGTCCCGTAGTCCTCCTGGACTCGCCTCCGCGACAGCCGACGTCGGGCCCGACGCCGTCGGGGCCCGAGTCGGGGGCTGCTGGGTCACCTGAGCTCGGACTCAGGTTGACGGCCTTGGAGAGCAGACTGTCTGCCTTCATGGACCAGCAGCGGGCACTGCTCGCTGGCTTCGCTGGCGCCGCTGCCCCGACCGCCGGGATGTCGACGTCTAAGTCGACCCCGGAGACCGAGCCGATCCTCGAGTCGATGCGAACTCGAGTCGATCCTCGGTCGAGGTCACCCTCGGCCTCCCGTTCGGGACCGAGGTCGCCGACGCCGACTCCCTCGGCGTCGGGGCGGCAGGCGCCGCGCCCTGCCCGGGCCGACCCCACCGAGTCCTCGTCGGAGTCGGTCTGGGAGTCTGAAGAGGAAGAGTCGCCTGATTCTTTTCGGACTCGGTGTGTCCCCTCGGACTCACCTGAGTCCGAACCTCGGAAGCAGTCCCCCCCGGAGGATGCCCGGTTCTCGGACTTCGTCAGGGATATGGCCAAGGCTTTGGCCTTCCCTGCGGACCCCGAGGAGGAGCCTCGAGCCGAAGAGCTCGACGCCCTCCAGTATGACTCTCCCGCCAGGGAACACTTTACTGTACCGGTTCCTCCCATGCTGGAACGACTACTCTTCCGCATGTGGGAGAGTCCGGCCACCTCGCCGGTCCTGAGCAAGCGGGTCGATTCTATCTATCGAGTCCGCAAGAGCCCTGGCTTCCAAAAAGCACAGCTACCACACCATTCCATGGTAGTGGAATCGGCCATGCATCGTCTTAAGAGCCAGAAGATGCACTCCTCGGTGCCTCCTGGCAGGGAGGCCCGTAACCTGGATGGCCTTGGTAAGAAGTGTTTCCAGGGCTCTATGCTTGCGTGTCGTGTCCAGACCTACCAGCTATACATGGGCATGTATCTCCGAGACCTGGCTAAAGAGCTAGCCGGATTCTCCGCTGGTTTGTCCGAGGAACCCTTGCGGAGGTTCCTGGCCTTGTCCACTGGCATTCGGGAATGCTCAAAATTCATATCCCGAGCAGCCTATGATGGCTTTGAAGCATCGGCTCGAGTGGCCGCAGCCGGCATCGGTGCCCGCCGACAGGCTTGGCTTCAGTCGTCTGACCTTGAGCCCTGGGTGCAGGACAAGTTGGTCGATGTCCCCTGCCGAGGCGAAAACCTCTTTGGCAAGCCCATGGCTGAAAAGGCTGCACAAATTGAGACGGAGACTCTCACCCGGACTAGGCTTTCTAGGAAGACCTCCGCCCCTTCCCAGAAAAAGAAGGGCTCGGGAAAGAAGTCCTTTTACCCGAGGAAGGCGGCTGCCTACAAACAATACCCCCAATATCAGGCCCCTGCAGCTCCCCAACAGGGCGAGCAGGCCAAGGGACGGGGTAACGGGTCCCGTAGGCAGCAAGCCCCCAAGCCTGCACCACCAGCCCCTGCTCAGCAGGGTGGGGGTTTTTGACTCCTCAAGCATAGCCTCTCCCCCCCCGCTGGTTCCTCCCAGCACCGGAGGCCGGCTGGTTCACTTCGCCCACAGGTGGTCCAGCGTCACCTCAGATGCCTGGGTGCTTCAAGTCGTGCGAGAAGGCTATCTTCTCCACTTCCACCAGGTCCCTCCCTCCTATTTTCCGGGAGAACCTCCACGACCCCCTCTGCACAGGGAATTACTCCTTCAGGAGTTAGCAGGTCTTCTACAGGAACAGGCGGTGGAACCGGTGCCCCACCACCTGAAAGGTCAAGGCTTTTATTCCAGGTATTTTCTAATACCAAAAAGAACAGGAGGCCTCAGACCCATCCTGGACTTGCGCAACCTCAACAAGTTCCTCGTGCGGGAGAAGTTCAAGATGCTTACCCTTGGAATCCTTCTGCCCTACCTCCAGCAGGGAGATTGGCTATGCTCCTTGGATCTAAAGGATGCCTACACGCACATCCTCATCCACCCAAGCCACCGCCAATACCTAAGGTTTGTGGTGGCAGGAAATCATTACCAGTACAGAGTACTACCCTTTGGCCTGTCCTCCGCACCGCGAGTCTTCACAAAATGTCTCGCGGTGGTGGCGGCCCATCTCCGGCTTCACGGCCTCTATGTCTTTCCGTACCTCGACGACTGGCTCATCAGAGCAGCGTCCGCTCTGGAGGTCACCAACGCCACGCGCCGCACGGTGACTCTTCTGCAGTACTTGGGCTTTGTTATAAACTTCGCAAAGTCCACTTTGCTCCCCTCACAGGATCTCGAGTTCATCGGCGCAAGGCTGCACACTCCTCAGGCACGAGCGTTCCTACCGCTCGACAGGGCTCAACGGCTCATGGACCTAGCCGACCGTTTCGCAGCCAGCCCCTGGTCTCCGCCAGGCGCTTCCTGAGACTACTCGGCCATATGGCTTCCACCGTCCATGTGACCCCCAATGCCCGCCTGAATATGCGACCCGCTCAATGGTGTCTCCGCAAGCAGTGGCAACAGGCCACAGGCGGCCTAGCAGACCTAGTGCGCGTCTCCGAGCCGCTGGCCTCGTCTCTTCAGTGGTGGCTACATCGGCCGAATCTGGTGCTCGGCATGCCCTTTCAGCCACCTCCGCCGGCCCGGGTGCTGACGACAGATGCATCCCTCCTGGGCTGGGGAGCACATTGCCAAGGGGCGCGTACTCAGGGCCTTTGGACCACGTGGGAGTCTGCTCAGCAGATCAACTTCCTGGAGCTCAGAGCGATCCGCCTGGCTCTCAAGGCCTTCTCCCACCTGACCTCCCACCAGTCCGTCCTTGTCCAGACGGACAATCAAGTTGCCATGTTCTACGTGAACAAGCAGGGGGGCACGGGCTCCTTCCTTCTCTGCCGGGAAGCACAGAAGCTCTGCTCTTGGGCCGTCAGTCACGGCGTTCTCCTCAAGGCAGTTTATCTCCCAGGCCAAGAGAATTGCCTGGCGGACAAACTCAGCAGGATCCTCCAGCCGCACGAGTGGCGCCTGGATCCCTTGGTAGTTCAAAAGCTCTTTCTAAAGTGGGGCCTCCCCACGGTGGATCTCTTTGCCAGTCCTCACAACCGGCAACTTCCTCGCTTCTGCTCTCGTCTGCCACACCCCCTTCGAGTTGCGGCGGACGCTTTTCTACTCTCATGGTCGGGGAGCCTCTTGTACGCTTTCCCTCCCATCCCGCTAGTCTCTCGGACTCTTTTCAAGGTTCTCCGAGACAAAGCCTTCATGATCTTGGTGGCCCCTCGCTGGCCCAGACAGCCGTGGTTTCCACTCCTGCTGCAATTAGCGGTAGAGGATCCATTCCCTCTGGGGTTACAACCGGATCTCCTCACTCAGGATCAGGGGTCTCTGCTACACCCCAACCTCAGGTCTCTCAACCTAATGGCCTGGCTGCTGAGAGGGTAGTCCTTGCTCCCCTTCTCCTGCCGGCAGAGGTGGAGGAGGTCGTCTTGGCTTCGCGACGACCTTCTACCCGCAAATGCTACGCCCTTAAATGGCGTCGTTTTTTTCCGTTTGGTGTACCCAACAGTCTCAGGATCCCTTCTCCTGCCCGGTGTCGGTGGTCTTGCAGTACTTGCTACACCTCTCTAATCTGGGACTTAAGTCCAACTCCGTCAAAGTTCACCTCAGTGCTCTTTCGGCACATCATGTGCCGGTGGACGGCAGACCTCTCTCCAGCGACCCTCTCGTAGCGAGGTTTCTCCGAGGTCTCCTTCTACTTAAACCACCTCTGCGCCCGCCAGCGCCTGACTGGGACCTGAATGTGGTTTTGCAGCGGATCACCTGTCCGCCTTTTGAACCTATGGCTACCTGTTCTCTCCGTTTTCTGTCTTGGAAAACACTGTTCTTGATAGCCCTCACTTCCGCTAGACGCGTAAGTGAATTGCAGGCCCTCGTGTCTGATCCCCCATACACTCGGTTCTACAAAAATAGGGTAGTCCTACGGACTCACCCAAAATTTCTTCCAAAAGTGGTCTCCCCTTTTCACATCAATCAGGAGGTGGTACTTCCAACCTTCTTTCCCAGACCACACTCCAGCCGAGCTGAACGGTCCTCCATACCCTGGACTGTAGAAGGGCTTTGAACTTCTACCTTGACCGTACGCGGGAGCACCGTAAAGCTGCTCAGCTTTTTGTGTCTTTTGACCCCAATAAATTGGGGCTCCCGGTCTCCAAGCGTACTCTGTCCATCTGGGTTGCGGACTGTATCTCTTGGGCTTATGGGGCAGCCGGACTCTCCTTGGAAGGTCGAGTCACGGCTCATTGCGTTCGGGCAAAGGCTACGTCAGTGGCTTACCTCCGCTCTGTTCCGCTGGCAGACATCTGCCGGGCCGCTACTTGGTCTTCGAGCCAGACTTTTGCGGTCCATTACTGTCTCGAGAGGGAGTCCCGCAGGGACAGTGCTTTCGGACAGGCAGTCCTCCGTAATCTCTTTGAGGTCTGAGCAACTCCTACCCTCCATCCCGGATGTGGGCTACCGGTGGGTAATAATTCAGCGAAGATTCTTTTCCTTCTGTGCTGCTGAGCTAGAGGGAGCTCATTTTTGTGCTTAGGGTCTCCGGTAGCCTTAAGCTTGGGAGTCCCATAAGTGAGGACTGACTTCCTGCTTGGTCCTGGAGAAAGCGTAGTTACTCACCTGTAACAGGTGTTCTCCAGGAGCAGCAGGAATCAGTCCTCACAACCCTCCCTCCTCCCCTTGGAGTTGCAATCGTCTGCTTTAGTTTTTTTGCAAATTTTTATGCTGTCTTTTTAGCTATGTCATCTGACTGGCTAAGATGGCACCCTTGGGCGGGAAGAGGACCGCGCATGCGCGCTGCAATTCCCAAAGGCTTTCTTTGAAAGCTGGGGAAAATTGCTCCGCGAGGGCTCCGTCGGCGCCGACGTCACCCATAAGTGAGGACTGATTCCTGCTGCTCCTGGAGAACACCTGTTACAGGTGAGTAACTACGCTTTCCCTGGAATTCCCAAGGCATACCTATACATTCCCATTCAGGAGCAATACCAGTGGTTTCATGACTTTTGCGTCCTGAGCTGCTATTATGGCATCAACCGTGGAACCTCAATCCCTTGGACTAGAGTGCATGTTTGCCCCTTCCAGAGACATCTTTTGTCTCCTTGGTTTCAGTTTGACCAGATGCTTTCTCTCCCTTGGGGATCAAGGAGAAGCTGGTATGGTGGTTGAAGTCTTGCCATCTGGTGACTGGAATGCCTCTGGAAGTACCAAATTGGGTGAGAGTCGCCATGGGTGCCAACCTGAAGGGCTGGGGGGGGGGGGGAGGGCGCACTGTCATTTCGCTCAAGGACTCAATCCCTCTTGATTGATCTACTGGTCAGAAGCTGGAGTATTCTTTGACAGTGCCACAGCAGTGGCATCATCAAACAAAGAGACTTGCAGTACTAGAGTGGCTTTCAATGTGGTGGAGCTGTCATTTTTATGCAGATGATTCTAAAATCTGTCTTCACCTAACTTTTCTCCTGCACGCCAAGCTCGTATTTCTGCTTGTTTATCTGACATTGCTGCCTGGATATTTTCGCTGCTATCTGAAATTGAACATGGCTGAAACTGAACTTCTTATTTTTCCCGCTAAACCCTCCTCCCACCTTCCTTTTTTCTCAGTCACTGTTGACAATATGCTTCTTCATCCCGTAACCTTAGGGTCATTTTTGACTCCTCTTTTTCCTTCTCCACACATATTCAACAGATTGCTAAAACCTGTCACTGCTTTCTCTAACATTAACAAAATTTGCCCCTTCTTCTGAAAACACAACTAAAATTCTTGTCCACTCTTTAGTTACCTTCTGTCTACTACAATCTTCTCCTTGCTGGTCTCCCTCAGTCATCTCTCTTCTTCAAACTATTCAGAACTCTGCTCATGGTTAATCTTCTGCTAGTCTTGATACACTCATATAACCCCTCTTTTGAAATCACTCCACTGGCTCCTCTTCCGTTTCTGTATCCTTTTCAAACTACTTCTAACATATAAATGTATTCACCCTACTGCCCCTCATTACCTATTACTTTTCTTCTCTCCTCTCTCCCTACACTCCTCCTCGTGAACTTTGCTCCTCCTCTGGCTTCCTTCTCTCTATGCCCTTTTTTCTAATGCCAACTCCAGACTTCGATCCTTTCACCTTACTGCTCCTTATTATTTTCATTTAGCAATGCTTTGACTGGGTCAAAGCGGTGTACATTCAAGTATAGTATATATTTTTTTCCCTTGTCCCCAAGGACACTCAATCTGTTTTGTACCCGAGGCAGCGGAGGATTAAGTGGCATGCCCAATGCCACAAGGCGCTCCGGTGGAACTAGAAACCCCAGCCCCTCTGGCCTGAGGTTGCTGTCCTCCAGCGGGATTTGAACCTCTAGCCTGAGCTATCTTGCCCCAACCAGTAGGCCACTCCTCCCTGGAACAAGCTTCCTCGTCCCTATGTCAAGTCTCATCTCTTTCCCTCCTCAAATCCATGCTAAAGGCTTGCCTCTTTGAGGCTGCTTTTGGTTCTTAATCTTTGTATTGTACTATCTTATCTAGATTGTAAGCTCTGCCAGCAGGGACTGTCATCTTATGTGTTTGTACAGCACTGCATACGCCTTGTAGCGCTTTATAAATGATTAGTAGTAGTAGTAGTAGACTGACTCGGGACTTTCCTCAGCGTGGGTACGTTTCCCCTTTGGTAGCGGTCTGATCCCCGGGGGATCGCATATGATGGTAGCCTTTTTCACATGTGCCTCGTGTAGGGGAAGCCGTGGTGTTGCGGAGCAGGGCTTTTGCTGAGTTTTTCAGCACTGGTCCCAGGTGGTAAAGTGTGGTTTCTGTGTGGCAGACAGACATGCAGAAGCAGGAAGGAGCGGGCTGATTTGTCCTCTACTAGGCCAGCGGTTCCCACACTTTTGGTAGGAACCGTGGCCATTTTTGTGTTTTCAGCCATTTCATTGGAGAATCTCAGCAAGGCTGTTAAGACTAAAAAGAAAAAAGAAGATGAAGTCAGAGTCCTCCCCCCCATCCTGGTGCAGACTGTGATCTGTGCTGAGGCCGAGCAGTTGGATAGCATGTTTTCGACAGATTTTATCCTGGCCATGCATAGGGCCTACTGTATTAAAACAGCAGTCTACAGCTGCCTGGGCCATTCTCCCTTCCCTTGGGGGGGGGGGGGGGGTGTCACCCTGAAGGAAAACACAATGCCCTGGGGAGCCTACTAACACGAAGGCAGTGGGGGAAGGGGACCTTGGGGGATCAGGATTCCCCATGATTGCTGGCATCTGAGGTGGGGGAGGTGCCTTTGGATCTCTGGGGGGAGCCGGCGCTCCCAGTCTTGAAAGAAGTGGAGATTTCCCCAGGGGATGACCCAAATGTTTTCCAGCAATTCCATAGGGAGGAGCTGCTGGTGTTAATTGGTCAGTCCTTGGCAGCTTTGAATATAGTACCACCTCCTGGAGTGGTGGAGGACCCCTTGCTGCAGGGCTTCAAGGGCTCTCAGGTATGCTTCTTTGTGCATAGAGTGATTAAAAAGATGATAAAAGAACATAAGATATGCCATACTGGGTCAGACCAAAGGTCCATCAAGCCCAGTATCCTGTTTCCCACAGCGGCCAATCCAGGTCACAAGTACCTGCCAGATTCCCAAAAAGGTACACAGATTCTAAGTTGTTTATCTCAGGGTAAGTAGTGGATTTCCCTTATCTTCTTTAATAATGGTTTATGGAGTTTTCCTCCATAAACCCAGCTACACTAACCGCTTTTACCACATCGTTCGGTAATGAATTCCAGATTGATTACACGCTGAGTGAAAAAATATTAGGAACCACCACTGAGGAAAGGATGTAGGCATCATCGTGGTTTTGATTGTCCCCTAGTCTTTATACTTTTTATAGGAGTAAACAATCGATCTATATCTATCTGATCCACTCCATTCATTATTTTATAGACCTCCATCATATCTTCCCTCAGCCATCTCTTTTCCAAGTTGAAGAGCCCTAACCTTTTAAGCCTTTCCTCGTAGGGACATCTTTCCACCCCGTTACTGTTTTGGTGGCTCTTCTCTGTATCTCTTCTAATTCGGCTATATCTGCTTTAAGATATGGCGGCCAGAATTGCACACGGTATTCAAGGAACATTCACACCTTGGAACGATACAGAGGCATTATAATATCCTTGGTTTTATTCTCCATTCCTTTCCTTATGATTCCTAGCATTCTTTTTGCTTTGACTGCTGTTGCACACTGGGCAGAGGATTTCAATGTATTAGCCATAATGATGCCTACATCCTTTCCTCAGAGGTGGTTCCTAATGTGGAACCTTGCATCGTGTAGCCAAAGTAAGGGTGGTTTTTCCCTAAGTGCATAACTTTACACTTGTCCACATTAAATTTCATCTGCCATTTGTACGTCCAGTCTCCCAATTTATCAAGGTCCTCTTGCGATTTTTCACAACCCTCTTGTGTTTTAACAACATTGAATAATTTTGTGTCATCTGCAAATTTGATTCTCATTTGTTGTTCCCATTTCCAGGTCATTTATAAATATATTAAAAAGCAGCAGGCTCAGCACAGATCCCTTGGGTACTCCACTATACCTTTCTTCATTGAGAAAATTGGCCTTTTAGCCCTACTTTCTGTGTTCAATCTTTTAACCTGTTCCTGAGCCACAATAGAACACTGCCTCCTATCCCATGACTTTTTAATTTCCCCAAGAGTCTCTCATGAGGAACCTTATCAAAGGCTTTCTGAAAATCTACCTGTTTGTTCACACCTTCAAAAAAATATATAACAGATTAGTGAGACAAGAATTTCCTTGGCTAAATCTATGTTGGCTTTCTCCCATTAAACCATGTTCAGTAATTTTTATTTTTTATAATGGTTTCTACCATTTTGTTCAGTACTGATGTCAGGCTCACCTGTCTGTAGTTTCCTGGCTCTCCCCTGGAACCCTTTTTTAAAAAATTGGTGGTACATTGGTCATTCTCCAGTCTTCAGGTACTACAGATGATTTTAATGATAATTCACAGATTACTAATAGTAGGTCTGCAATCTCATATTTCAGTTCTTTCAGCACCCTGGGTTGTATACCACCTGGTCCAGATGATTTGCTATGCTTTGTATTACAGCTATTTGATAAAATAATCTTCCTGATTTATCAAGATTTGTTTCATTTTTTTCTGATACTCATACCTGAAATGGTATTTAAAGGTGATGTAACTTACCTGCATAATTTTCAGTAAAGACAGAAGCAAAGAATTCATTCAGTCTCTCCACTTTGGCCTTGTCCTCCCTTAGTGCCTCTTTTAACTCTTGTCATCTAATGATTCAACTGACTCTCTGTTTGTGTGTGTGTTTGTTTTTTTGCTATGAATGTATGCTCTTTACTTAACCCGTTTTGGACCAGCGTATGTTTTACATACATAAGGTTTCCATACTTACTACTCAACTGTTTACTAATTAATGGTTATAAATTCAATGGAACTATGTTTAGCTATTATCGTTATGTCAAAAAGCATTATATATAGATTTTTTTTATCTGAGATCTAGTTAAATAGGTATTCGAATTTTGCTTATTTTGACAGTACTGGCGGCTCAACATAAAAAGATCACAAAAAATAGTAAGTAGATTATAATGCTGTAATACTTTTATTTGCAAAATAGTAGCTATTTGTAGACTTTAGAAAATAGGTTTAGATAACTGTAAGTTGCTTAGTGTCAGTTATTGGTGCGTATATTGGCCTTGTATGTTTTTCATGCGCTGGGCTAATATGTTGTCAAAACTAATTGCTGTCAAGCATTCTGTTCTAGGTGTTTCAATGGGGCAATATCGACGCACTGCATCAGAAGTGTTTTCATGTGTATCATATTCTGCCATCAGAATGGACTGTTGACAAACTATATTATATCATAATAAAGTGTGTTAAATGAAAACTGCAGTTTCAATAGTATCATACAGTATGTTTATGTCGATGAATATTGGAACTGAAGACGGACAATATACTATATTGGACCAGTGTATGAAAACCATACACTATGTGAAACTTCTATTTTCTGCAAAGTTTTAATATTTTTTATTATTGTCGGTATTTCATAGTTTGTGTAACAAATCTAATAAATCATCCAGAACAGAGAGAGAATATGCGAGCTGTCCAAAATGGGTTAAAGGCAAAAGTAGCCCAGGGGCCTTTATTACAACCTCTGTCTGCCTCAGCTCCTCCAAATCTGCTACTTTAGCCTCGCCTCCAGAAAACTGAGTTGTTCTCAGAAAGCCAGACTCTCTTTGCAGAGAGTGCATACATATGACCTCTCACCAACTGGGAGGTAATCATACATGCAGTACTCAGTATGATAGAAACAGAGTGGCAGATTCCAGAAGTTGGTTTGAAGGGGAGCAGAGAGAAATTTGCCACCTGTACCTCATACCACAGGAGGAGAAGGAACTCCTTAAGATGCCCAAGGTGGATGCGCTGGTGGCTGTGGTCACTAGAAAGACCACTATCCCCATGGAAAGAGGAGCAGTGTTGAAGGACCTTCAGAATCGGAAATTGGAGGCCTTGTTGAAGCAAGCATTTGATACTAGTGCCTTGACGCTGCAGGCTTCCATTTGTGGGGCCTATGTAGCCAGGGCGTTCGTACGCTGGCTTCAGGCGCTGGCATCTGTGGAAATGGATCAGGCAATGGTAGCTGAGGGGACCAAGTTAGAATAGGCAGCAGCTTACTTGACGAATACCTTTTTTATGATCAGGTTCGAGCCTCTTCTAAGACTATGGCGTCTATTATAGCATCCAGTCGTTTTCTGTGGCTGCGGCACTGGTGGGCGGATGTTTCCTCCAAGACCAGGCTCAGTAAGCTTCTGTTTAAGGGTAAATTGTTTGGGGAAGCTCTTGAAAAGATAGTGAAGGATTTGGGCAATTTCGAGGGTGGGCATTTGCCGGAGGATCATCCCAAAGGACCCAAGCAGGGCACTGCACAGAGGAGTTAGCTGAGAGATTTTCGCAGATTGCAGTTGGGCTGCTTTTCCTCCTTTCAGTGCAGGTGTGTTATCGCCTGAGGACAGCTTTTTTGGGGATCCAGGGGCTCTGGAAAGAAGGGAGAAGTGGCCTAGTGGTTGGGGCAAGGTACCACAGGCCGGAAGGTCGGTGGTTCAAATCCCACTAGAGGACAGCAATCTTGGGCCGGAAGGACTGGGGTTTCTAGTCCCACAGGTGCTCCTTGTGGTCTTGGGCAAGCCACTTAACCCTCCACTGCCCATGTTCCCTGTAAAGTATTAGTGTATGTGTCTCATATCCCCTCGTGTTAAATGTATCCCCCAATTGTGTTGTGACCACTTTGATTGAAGGATAAGGTGGTATACAAAACTGTCTAAATAAATAAATAAATAAATAAATATTCCCCCTCTTTGGCCCTGGCTAAGAAGTCCCAATAAAGCCAGGCCAACCCAGACGGAACCGATTCCAGCAGTTTTACTCCGTATGGGCCTCCTATCACAACCGATTAGTGGGTGGAAATCATTCGGAAAGGTTACACCTTGGAGTTTGTGTGGCCTCTCACAGAGGCGTTCAGCATCCTTGCTTGGCCACGGTAAAGGCAGAAGCAGTGGAGGACTGCATGAATCACTTGCTGCACTTGCAGGCACTAATGCCTGTGCCACCTGCCCAATGAGAATGCGGTCAATATTCTATTTATTTTGTGGTCCTTAAGAAGGAAGGTTCTTGGTGCCCCATTCTGGATCTCAAGCATGTCAACCAAGCGCTGCAGGTGCCCCACTTTCAGATGCAAACCTTGCGTTCCGTCATCCTGGCCGTATGGCAAGGGGAGTTCTTGGCAGCACTGGATCTCATGGAGGCCTACCTGCATATCCTGATTTGGCTCGAACATAAGCAGTACCTGCGCTTCGCAGTGCCATTCGGCCAACTTCTGTTCGAGCTGGCCACAGATCAGTGTGCCCTCACAAAGATCATGGTAGTGGTAGTGGTGGCGGTGGCCCTGCAGAAGGAGGTTTGCCTTGTCCATCCGTATCTGGATGACTGGTTGATACGCGCAAAGTTGGAGGCGAAGGCGGCTGTTCGCTGGGTGGTCAAGTTCCTCTAGAGTCTGGGTTGGGTAGTCAACCTGTCCAAGAGCCAGTTACACCAAAAGAGCAAGGCGAAGAACGACTTGACCCTTTGTTTTTTTTATCAGCCTTTATTAACCATCCCTATACTGACTGTGTTTCAGCTTACAAGCCTTCGTCAGAGGGTATGATTCTAATCTCCAACAGATGAAAACATAAAAATAAAAATATAATATAGACCAATAAATAAAAACATTAAAACAAGAGAGATAATATAAAAAAAATAATATTGAAAATGTCCTGAGGAGGACACAATCTTTGTCAGTTTGCTTGCCTGTTTGTGCTATTTGGAGGGCTGCAGAAAGGTCAAGTGGCCTCCAAAGCCTCTATAGCACGGTGGATGAAGGAAGAGATTAGTGCCGCATATTCCCTAAATGGTACGGCTTCTCCAGTGGGGCTTCAGGCGTACTCCATGCGAGTGCAGGCAATGACATAGGTGGAACATGGCCTGGTGCTGCCAACAGGTATCTGTAGGGTGGTGATCTGGTCGTCACTGCATACCTTTACTTGGCATTATCAATTGGACTTGTAAGCAGTGGCAGATGTGCATTTTGGGGCCTCCGTCATTCAATTAGGACTCATGGGTCCCTCCCATGTTTAGGTACTGCTCTGGTACATCCCATTCGTGGCCGGACTGGAGGGATGAAATGGAAGGTGAAATTAGGCCTTACCTGCTTATTCTTTCCTTGAGTCCCTCCAGTCCAGTCTGGATCCTGTCCAGAATTGTCAGCTATTCCTTTCTTTCCTCTTGGAGTTGAAGGGTCTCCATGCTGGTGGCGAGTCCTACTGGTAGGAGGGGAAAGAGCCTGAAAGGAGAGGATCAGGTTTGGTGGGGATGGGCTGCCGAACAGGTAGGTTCTGTCAGCCCTCCCAATTCTTTGGTTATGGTTGTGTATATTGTGGTGCTTGGTGCTGGAGTGGACTTCCTTCCAGGCTGGTTTGTTTCTTTTGCATAGGCCTCCTCGGGGGGGTGGGGGGGGGGCGGGGGGAGGGTGTCTAGAGGGTGTTCTTCTGATTATTGCTCTGTAGACTGCTTTGTCAAGGGAATACTGAAGAGGGAGCCCCTCTAGGATAATGGCAGAATTCCGTCGTGCTCAGTCCTCAGCCGCTGATGGAGGGGATTAAACCCATTTGTGGCCGGACTGTACTTGAAGGGACTTAAGAAAAGACTATTAGCAGGTAAGGCCTGCTTTACCATTTGGACTAATCTAGTTGGATTCAAAGAGAGAAAATGATCAGGTATGTAAAACATTTTCCCTTGAGATTTCCTCCCTGCTGCAGTTTTATTTTCGCCTCTCTATCTCTCCCCATCTTGTTTTTTGTACAAAAGATTGTCAAGAGTGTTTGGTCTGGTCTTGATTGTTTGTGTGTGTGTGTTTTCTTTTTTTTTCCTGATACGTATGAATAAAACCTGATTTAAAAAAATAAAGCTAAAACAAATACTTGTTTTCAGTAAAATAGGGAATGGAAATGAGATTTATGCCTGCTAGGCAACCTCTGTAGCTAAAGTAGTTAATCATTTAATTTGTTTTCCACAAAGTGACTTGAAAAAGTATTTTATGCAGTGATTGTCCGTCCATCCAGAGGTATAATAACATTCCTCAAAGTAGATGGATTCCTGTCAGATTCGGATGAAGGTCCACCAAGGAAAAACAGGCTGCCACGAGGCAACTAACGCAGAGACCAGCCTAGAAGCATGGCAGTAGACAAGCAACCTTTATTTCTCTTTAGAGGATGAGTGTGCCAATGACCGACACTGGCCGTGTTTCGTATACACTTCCTCAGGGGTATATGGCTCACTATAAATAAATACATAAATAATTAAAAACCATATGGATAAAACAATAACAAAAAATACAAACACACAAGATAAAAACATATCAAAACCAACTAAGAACAGCCATAAGAATATAAAGTGTTCCATCCTGATCAAATAATGCTTTCATAAAAACCATATAAATAAATATGTACATATAAAAGCATAGGTATAAATATGAATATTTATTTTATTTATTTACATTCTCTTATATACCGCACTATTCTGCATCAGTGTGGTTTACATTGAACAAACTGAATTACATTGAACAGGGCATTATAACTTGGAGATAACTATTTTACAGGGAACATGGGCTATGGAGGGTTAAGTGGCATGTATACATGATAAAGTGCATGTATACATAAGGACATAAAGACGTTGTCCAAAGACAAATTCATGACACAAATATACATTGAAAGTCATCTTTACCAACCCTTAAACATAAGAAATCTAAGGATATCTAAAAGAACTTAAAAAAGGGGAGATTTAGAAAAAGAGCACGAGGAGGAGCAGGAGTGAATCAGATGGATGCATAACCCATGTTGATTGAAAGGGATAAACGTATATCTGTATTCATGCAAATCAATTTTTAAGATATGTAAAAGAGACAAAAACTAAAATAACTCAATCTTAAAACTAAAAATGAAAAATACTACCTTAATATATACATATTAAAATCACACAAAAACATGAGGTAGGTGTATCATATTTAAAAGAAAAGATAAAAGAAATATTATGAAATACAACCTACCGCTGCACTAAGAACATATAAGTGAATATTTCTTATAGAAATATTGGGAAAACGTCATCACAATGTTGCGTGTTACTAACATCCACCTTTGGACATCGCTACAAAAATAAAGGGATGAATATGAGCCAATGTAAAAATGACCCAAGAGCCAAAAGAAAATGCATATATACAATTATCATAACTCCAAGAAGTGATGTAAATTACACAAAACTTATTAAGGCTAAAATATTAGAGAAAGTGAAACCATCGCGACGCTGTGTATCCCTTTGCATTTATCTTAAGGCTTTACTAAAATGAATATAAATCAAAAAGGAAATGAAGCAAGTGCCTCGAGGGCCGAAAAACCCCATCAAACACTAATTAGCAATATTGCCAAAAAGATAAAATTAATCAAAAGATACAAAGCCTGAAATGAATGAAAAACCTCCGTGTGGAGGATACCTGTAAAACGATCAAAGCAATCATCAAAAGACGTTCGCATATGCGCCATAGCATTTAAAGTTCCCATGAGCAGGAAAAGCCTGAGGAGCAATCCTATTGGGTAATCGTAAAAGATATGCAAATCACTATTTAAAACACCGTCTCGAAGAACAAAAGGCACATGAAACTCATTGGGGGGGGGGAAGGGAGGATGGGAGGGGAAGAGAGAGGGCGAGGGGGGGGAAGGAAGGCAAAAATAAAAAGGAAAAAGGGGGGGGGGGGGGAGAAAAATATGAAATGCATAATAGAGGTTGTGTAAAAGGGAATAACATACCATATCTGTCATAATTACTATCTAAAACAAACCTGCATAATTAACACTCCATGAGAACACAGGAGTCATAAAAATACTGACAGATCTTTGTCTAAATTGAGCCCGTACGGAACTAATGTGTTGAGCAGAAATATATATCTTTGCTGCAATCGTAAGATTGTTTTTTCAAGGTCTCCTCCTCTCCAGTTGAGCTGTATTTTTTTATAACAAAAAACTTTACGTCTACTATTTTGTGTCCCATTTCTAGCCAGTGTTGTACCAGTGGTTTATTCGCCAATTTCCTTTTTATACAACTTTTATGTTCTGTTATACGTGTCCGTATGCTCCGGTTCGTTTTACCCACATACAATTTACTGCAAGGATACTGGACTACATAAATCACATGAGATGTCTCACAATTAGCAAAGTCATTGATTAAAATTTTTTATTGAGTGCCTGGATGAATAAAAAAAACACGTACTGGCATGGTGTGTAGACACACAGAGCAGTGACCACAATGAAACTGTCCCTTGTATTTAGATAATGCTTTGTGCTCTGTGAGGGCAGAGGGAACAAGAAGGTTACGAAGATTTACATTTCTTTTATGAGCTATTATGAGTGAAGTATTCTGGAAACCGGGAAGGGTCTGTATGAGATGCCATTCTTTTTTAAGGATTTTCATAATTCTACGTGACTGTAAAGAATATAAAAGAGGACATACTATATTCAGTTGCCCTTTCTTCTGTAATTTTTAACAGTGCCTCACGGGGTTCATCACAGGCTCTTTTATATGCTTTTTCAATGTAAAGACTTAGATACTGACGTGTCTTAAACCTATCTTTCATGTCTTTGGCATGATGTTCAAAATCCCTTTCCATCGTACACACCCTTTTAACTCTAAGAAATTGTCCCACAGGTAAATTCTTTTTCAAGGAGGGATTATGAAAACTAGTGTAATGCAGCAATTGATTTCTGTCAGTGGGCTTTCTGTATAAGGTGGTGATAATCTTCCTTCCCTTTTTTTTTTGACTAAGAGATCCAGATAAGGTATCTGTATGGGATCATAAGTTATCTGAAACCGTAAATTTGTATCAGGTCATTAATCCATATGTTGAAATCAGATAAGCGCTCCACCGACCCATCCCAAAGAATAAAAATATCATAAATCCATAGTTTGACCTCATCCTTAAATAAATGATCCGTCAGAAATTTTTTTTCAAACTGAAACATATACAGATTGGCAATGTCACGAGCAATGGGAGGAGCCCATGGCTACACCCTTAATTTGCTGATAGAATAGGTCTCTAAAGCAAAAGAAATTTTTGTATATTGAAATCTCGGCTAATGATAAAAGAAATGTGGTAGGAATACGCTTATGATCATGTCTGGTCAAAAGACAATGTTCAATAATATCTAAAGCCTCAGATTGCGGTATGTTTGTATATAATGACTCTACATCTAATGTCACCAGCATCACATCCGGACCAAGATCTTGAAATGAAGAAAAAAATCTCTATTGCATGGGAAGAATCTTGTACGTAAGACCACATTTTCAAAACAAACGGGCGTAAGAATACATCTAAAAACTGAGAAAGTGGTTCTAATAAAGAGCCGATAGCTGACACAATAGGTCGGCCCGGTGGATTCTCCAAAGATTTATGTATCTTTGGGATGATGTAGATTGTTGGTATAATAGGTTTATCCACAATTAAAAAATCGTTCTTCTTCTTGGTAATGTGTCCAAAATCATAAGCATTCAAAACTAAACTGTCTATTCTGCTTTTTAATTTATCTGTTGGATCACTATCTAAACGGAGATAGAAGGCCTTATCAGTAAGCTGTCTATTTACCTCTTCTATATACTTGTGTTTATCTAAAACTACTACCGCGCCTCCTATCTCCAGGAACAAGCAGGAATGAGTCCTCACATATGGGTACGTCGGTACCGACGGAGCCTGCGCGGGAAAGCTCCCCAGCTTCCCAGAAAGAAAGCTTTTGGGAGCCTCCCACAGCGCCTGCGCGCTGCCTTCCCGCCTTTCCTAACCAACTCTCCTCAGTTCTTCTTTTCCGCGGAGCCAGCAGGTCGTGTTCCTGTCACCGCTGAAGAAGTTCTTTATTTTAATTTATTTCTTTGGTCGCGTGTCTGCCTTCCCCGACGCCGGACCGGTACCGCCGGTCTTTTCTTTTCTTTCAAAAAAAAAATTATACTTTTTCCTCACTTGGTGTATTTTTCTTCTTAGGCCTACAGGCCCACAAGAAAAAATTTCCCTCATGGAAAAACCAGCCTCCGGGTTCAAAAAATGCACTAAGTGTAGTGGTACAATTTCTGTTACAGATACCCATGAATGGTGTCTTAAATGTTTGGGTCCTGAACACTCCATTCCGGATTGCCAGTCCTGCTCTCTAATGTCTAAACGAGGGTTACAGAACCGAGCAGCTAAGCTCCATGTGCTGTTTCCCACGGATGCACCGGCGGTGGCATCAACATCTTCCAGGTCTTCCTCTCCTGATGGGTCTCGGGTAACCAAACATAAACCTAGCAGGTCCTTGAAGGGCAAATCTCCCTCTCAGCATCGAGATGCCTCCGGGCTTGCCCTCGAGGATCCTGCCCCAGCCAAACAACCCCGGCAGGAAGCTCCGGCTTCCAAAGCTCCTCCTATGGGGGGGTTACAGGTTGACATCGATGGCACGGCCTCGACCTATCACCTGTTAGACTGCTCTGGGGTACCGGCACAATCTCCCGGTACCGACATCCAGGCAGTCGTGGCGTCCATGGATCACACTGTGCAATCCATGCAGCAGGCTATAATGGCTTTTATTCAAGCTGCGACGCCGTCGGTACCGCAACGAGTCCCGTTGTTGGTGCTGGTACCGGTACCGGTACCAACACCGATACCGGTACCGACTGCATCGACATCGGTCAGGATACCGACTCAGGTTCCTTGTCCAGGGCTATCTCTCGGTACCGATCCGGTACCGGGGACGCCCGATGTCGGTACCGATCGATACGCGTATCGATCATTGGAAGGGGACAGACAATACTTCGATTCCTCTGATTCTGATTCATCAGATGAGTCTCCCGAAGTATCCATTACCCTTCCTGAGGAGCCTACTTCTCCAAAAAGCAGAATGTCTCCTCCAGAGGATTTGTCCTTTCAAGACTTCATAATAGAAGTGTCTAAAGGACTCTCTATTTCAGTAACCTCTGAAGCAGAGCCTAGAGCAAAAAAATTTGATATTTTAGGATACTCTAAGGCTCCCAGAGAGGCAGTCACCTTGCCAATTCATGAAATTTTTCATGAACATATGATTGACTTATGGGAGACTCCTCTCACCCTTTCTCCTCATTCTCGCAGATTGGACACTGTACCGTGTCCCTCCTTGTCCTGGATTTCAGAAAACTCAGCTTCCTCACCACTCCATTGTGGTGCAGTCAGCTATGAAAAGGATAAAGAGTACCAAAAGACACTCTTCTGCTCCCCCAGGAAGAGAATGCAGGACCTTGGATGCTTTTAGTAGGAAAATCTTCCAAGCCAGTATGCTTATTGCCAGAATCAACTCATATAGCCTTTATATGGGTATGTTTCTAAAGGAAGTTGCACAAAAGCTGCACAACTTTCTCCTTTTATTCCAGAGGATAGAAGGGATGAATTCCTCCTTTGGCTTAAGCGTACTCAAGATATTTCAAAGTTTTCCAACAGGGCAGCCTTTGATTCCTTTGAAGGTGCCAGCAGAGCCTCAGGCATTGCCATAGCTGCTCGCAGAATTGCTTGGCTCCAGGCTTCTGATCTAGAACCCTGGGTTCAGGATGGCTTAGGAAATCTGCCCTGTACGGGTGAAAATCTCTTTGGCAAAGAGTGGCAAATAAAAGCCACTCAAATGGATGCAGAGAATTCTGCTCTGGATAGACTTTCTAAGTCAACTTCCATTCCAGCCAAGAAAGTCTTTCAAAAAGCCTTTTTACAAAAGGAGCAGATTTCCTTCCACTTCTGGCCAACAATCTTCTACAGGTTGCTTTGCTACTAAGCGTCAGCAACCTAAACAGGCCAGGCCTAAACCTGCAGGGGCTGCTATAACTCAGCAGTCCCAACCCCCTCAGGGTTTTTGACTTGATACTAGAGAACTTAACCTTTCTGGCTCTACAACAGCCAGAACCTCTCACCATTCCAGGAAGGTTAGCTCATTTTGCTCCCAGATGGGAGCAAATCACATCAGAGCAGTGGACCCTCTCCATCATAAGAGAGGGCTACAAACTTCATTTCTCAGACCTTCCTCCCTACACCATGGTGAGACACTTCAATTCTCCCACATCTCTCCTCGACCTTCTGGATCAGGAGGTGACTACCCTTCTGGCCCAGGGGGCCATAGCAGAAGTTCCTCCTCTTCAACAGGGGTCAGGGTTTTACTCCCCCTATTTTCTCATTCCAAAGAAAACAGGGGGATACAGACCCATTCTAGATCTCAGAGAATTGAACAAATTCCTATGCAAGGAGAAGTTCAAGATGCTTTCTCCAGGCACTCTCCTTCCATACCTGCAGAGTCAGGATTGGCTTTGTTCTCTAGATCTCAAGGATGCGTACACTCATGTCCTCATCCATCCATCTCACAGAAAATTCCTATGTTTTCTGTTCCAGGGAAAACATTACCAATACAGAGTGCTTCCTTTCGGTCTAGCCTCTGCTCCAAGAGTGTTCACCAAATGCATGGCAATAGTTGCTGCATTTCTACGCACTCTGGGAATATTTGTCTTCCCATACCTGGACGACTGGCTCATCCGAGCTCCAACCCAGTCAGAGGCTCAGATCTCCCTGAACCGCACCAGGCGCATTCTGCAATACCTGGGACTTGTGGTAAACCTCCCAAAGTTCCAGCTCACCCCTACTCAGTCCCTGGAATTCATAGGGGCCTGGTTGGACACCAATTCTGCAAGGGCCTACCTCCTCAGGCCTGTTGTCAACGTCTAGTGCAGTTAGCCTCCCAGATTCAGTCAAAGAGCCACTTAACTGCCAGGGAGATGCTACAACTGCTAGGCCATATGGCTTCCACAGTACATGTGGTACTCTATGCTCGCCTACACATGAGAGCAGCTCAATGGACTTTGTCCACCCAGTGGACTCAAGCTTCAGGAGCTCTCTCAGATCAAATAGCAACCTCCAAACGTCTCTTTTGGCCTCTCCAATGGTGGATGTCCACTCAAAATCTGTTGCTGGGGTCCCCCTTCCAACCTTGGTTACCCCAAGCAACCCTCACAACAGATGCCTCCCAAACAGGTTGGGGAGCTCATCTACAAGACCTCTCCACCCAAGGCACTTGGTCCCCACAGGAGACCTCTCTTCATATCAACCACTTGGAACTTCGAGCAGTGTTCCTAGCTCTCAAGGTCTTTATACCCTCCTCAGCTACAAGACAGTCCTCATTCATACGGACAATCAAGTAGCCATGCTTTACATAAACAAGAAAGGAGGAACTGGCTCTCTGTCGCTTTGCAACGAAGCTCTAAGATTATGGGCCTTCGCCAGAGAGCATCAAATCCATCTCCTGGCAGTATACCTCCCAGGAATCCAAAACTCTTGGGCAGACAGACTCAGTCGAGTTCTGCTTCCACACGAATGGTCCCTGCACATGGGTCAGGTACTCAGAATTTTCCAAGAATGGGGAACCCCGGACATAGACCTCTTTGCAAGTCTGTGGAATGCCAAACCTCCCCGGTTCTGTTCCAGAATTCCGTGTCAGGGAGTTCAGGCCAAGGATGCCTTCCTCCTTCATTGGGGTCAGGGCTTCCTGTATGCCTTTCCACCCATTCCTTTGATTCCCAAGACTCTGTTCAAACTCCAGAGGGATCAAGGATCTATGATCCTCATAGCTCCACGCTGGCCACGCCAAGTGTGGTACCCTCTACTTCTGCATCTCTCCCAAGCCCCCTCCCTGGACTTGGGAGCTGCTCCAGACCTTCTGTCCCAGGAGGAAGGGACTTTGTTGCACCCAAACCCCAAGTCCCTTCACCTCAGAGCTTGGTTACTGAAGGCCTAGACCTTCAAGGCTTGAATCTTTCTCAGCAAGTGAAGGATATCCTCCATGCTTCCAGAAAAACTTCCACTAGGCGTTCCTATGCTTTTAAGTGGAAAAGATTTTCCATTTGGTGTGCTCAAAAGGGTCTTGACCCTCTGGCACTTCCTGTGAATTCTCTATTGGAATATCTCCTGCATCTCTCCAATGCAGGCCTTAAAACGAATTCAGTAAGTGTCCATTTGAGTGCTATTGCAGCATCCCTTAAGCCTCTCAATGGACAACCTATTTCCTCTCATCCTCTTATTGCAAGATTCATGAGAGGCCTAACTTTAACTAAACCTCCCATTCGACCTCCTCCGGTGGCATGGGACTTAAACTTGGTTCTTGGTCAGCTTATGAAGCCACCTTTTGAACCCTTAGCCACTACCTCCTTGAAATTTCTTTCCTGGAAGGTTATTTTCCTTATTGCAATCACTTCTGCTCGCCGCATCAGTGAACTGCAGGCCTTAGTGGCTAATCCACCTTATACAAGGTTCCATCATGATAAGGTAGTCCTTAGGACAAATCCTCACTTTATGCCTAAAGTGGTCTCACCTTTTCATCTTAATCAAGAGGTATATTTACCTGTCTTTTTTCCAGCTCCTCATGCATCCAGTGCAGAGAGGAACCTTCATACTCTAGATTGTAAAAGAGCTCTTGCTTTTTACTTACACAGCGACACAAGAAGCAGGAGACGTTGGATGAACTAATGCGTCTTTTATTGATAGGAACCCCAACGTGTTTCGGCAACGCCTTCCTCAGGGGAATTGACACTTAAACAATAAAAACAAAATCAAATTAATATGTAAAAACTGTTAAAACAAATTGGCATGATGTCAAATATATACCTCCAAATATCATGTATAGATTACTTTAACTCAACAACCACATATATATTATATATAAAAGAATCTTGGCTAAATTGTAAAACACGGACAAACGTAGGACTGAAAACCAGAACACAGACATACTAATGTGTACATTAGTTGTAGATATAATTAAAAATAAAAATAATAATGATAATAATAATAATAATAAATAATTAAAAGATATGGCTTTAGACATTAATAACAGGAAATGTGCATCCTATACACCTGATAAAATACAATAGCCATTATATAATTAACATAATTAACATATAAAAAGGGAGAGCCGGCTTGCCATTATAACTCCGCCCCCAGGCTCAGGTTACCTTACTTTTGGCGCCAAAATTGGCGTTTTTAAGTCTGCTCGTCGGGGAGTTTTCTTTTCAATCCCTTTGATGTGCTCCGTGCAGAACGTGCTCCCGTGATTCTCTTTCACAGATTGTGTTCAGGACGATACACCGATTGATCGACTTGGTTTGTGAGTGCACCACGATGTTTTCTCTATACATTGTAGATTTTGGGACTATTTTTATTATCCATTTAGATTTATAAGAGGTTTACATGTTTTTCATTCTCACATTAGCCATAGAACATACGGGTTCGGTCAGTTCTGCCGATTCGACCAGAAATACATAACAAGCAGTATCCTAGGTGAGCACCTTATTGGTGGGGATTACATTAAATATGTTGGCACAATTCTTTATGCAATTCAGCAGGCACTTGGGTATTTCCTGTTTAAAGGAGAATCGTATTATGCCTAGTTCAACCGCTTCAATTTTATGTTATTTTAACACACTCCGTGCTGCCTTTGGCATGCTCATCTTTTATGCCTCTCACTCATTTTATTTTACTTTTATTTTACTTATAATTAAGTATTTTGGATTACTCTACCTTTGGAATGTATATTATATTATAGGGATTAATTTAGGATTGTAGTCATCTTCTTCTTAAAAACAATCATTCACTCGACTGAAATCCATTTAAATCAATAGTTCAGTGTGGTCACGTTATAACCAAGATAAAATTTATTTCAAGTTCCTTCATGTTGTGTCCATAGTTTCTGTACACTTGACTCTCCCTTGATTATTTATTATTGTTTTTATTATAATTTTTACCCCCTTTTTTATGGTTTCTAGAGACCTTGCATATGGCCATTTAAGATATACTTCTTATCAGATGAATTTTTAATGATTTATGTACGCAATAATATACCATGTTTTAGTTTATTTTAGTTTATTTATTCATGTTTATTTAACCTCTTCATCCTATTTATGTACTAGAATTAGTGTATGAGTTGTTGTTTTTTATGAAATATCGGCAGTGCACTCAATATCTTCTCCCTTCTTTTTTATAGACTATGTGCACGTTTTTATATGTTAATTATATAATGGCTATTGTATTTTATCAGGTGTATAGGATGCACATTTCCTGTTATTAATGTCTAAAGCCATATCTTTTAATTATTTATTATTATTATTATTATCATTATTATTTTTATTTTTAATTATATCTACAACTAATGTACACATTAGTATGTCTGTGTTCTGGTTTTCAGCCCTACGTTTGTCCGTGTTTTACAATTTAGCCAAGATTCTTTTATATATAATATATATGTGGTTGTTGAGTTAAAGTAATCTATACATGATATTTGGAGGTATATATTTGACATCATGCCAATTTGTTTTAACAGTTTTTACATATTAATTTGATTTTGTTTTTATTGTTTAAGTGTCAATTCCCCTGAGGAAGGCGTTGCCGAAACGCGTTGGGGTTCCTATCAATAAAAGACGCATTAGTTCATCCAACGTCTCCTGCTTCTTGTGTCGTTTGGTATTGCTCGCAGGAGGCCTGCTCCTCCTTGTGTTTCCGATTTTTACTTACACAGGACACAGCAACATAGAAAGTCTTCCCAGCTTTTTGTTGCTTTTGATCCTTCTCATTTAGGACTTCCAGCCTCTAAAAGAACACTGTCCAATTGGATTGCTCAGTGTATTTCTTAATCAAGAGGTGTATTTACCTGTCTTTTTTCCAGGTCCTCATGCATCAAGTGCAGAGAGGAATCTTCGTACCCTGGATTGTAAGAGAGCTCTTGCCTTTTACTTACAAAGGACACAGCAACATAGAAAGTCTTCTCAACTCTTTGTTGCCTTTGATCCCTCTCATTTGGGACTTCCAGTCTCTAAGAGGACATTGTCCAATTGGATTGCTCAGTGTATTTCTTTCGCCTACCAGAGTAAGAACCTTTCTCTGAAGGGCCATGTCACAGCTCACAATGTGAGGGCCATGGCCACCTCTATGGCTCATCTTCATTCTGTGTCCATCGACCAGATCTGTCGAGCAGCCCATTACTGCTTGGACAAGGACTCCCGCCGGGATGCCTTATTTGGTCAGGCTGTCTTCAGACACCTGTTCCATTCTTGAACAACTCCTGCCCTCCTTCCCTGAATGGATGCCTGAGATCCATAGGAAGACGAGGAACCCTTCAGGGTCTCATACCCTTGGGGATCTCCCAGGCATCTTAGCTAGGGAGTCCCCATATGTGAGGACTCATTCCTGGAGATAGCACAGTTACTTACCTGTAACAGGTGATCTCTGGGAACAGCAGGAATTAGTCCTCACAACCCTCCCACCTCCCCTAGGAGTTGTATCTCTCTCTCTATCTTTCCTTTCCTCTCTCTCTCTATTGTCTCAGCTTTAAACTTGAACTGAGGAGAGTTGGTTAGGAAAGGCGGGAAGGCAGTGCGCAGGCGCTGTGGGAGGCTCCCAAAAGCTTTCTTTCTGGGAAGCTGGGGAGCTTTCCCGCGCAGGCTCCGTCAGTACTGACGTACCCATATGTGAGGACTAATTCCTGCTGTTCCCAGAGATCACCTGTTACAGGTAAGTAACTGTGCTTTATCAGCCGGTTTAATGATAATGCTATTATTTTCTTGTAAAGACTTTATGGTGTGTTTTTCACCCTGTGTCAAATTATGAAACGGTAACTTCTTATCTTCAACAATCTCGCCTACTTGTTGCAATACTATACGCTCGAATGCTTCAATGAGAGGGTCTGTTTGTAAAGGTGGATTCCACTTAGATTTTTTATGGATAACAGATACATTTTCTGTGGGCGCCACCTGATTTGTAAAGAAATGATGAATACGGATTTTCCTAAAAGATTTGTATAAATCTACTTGAATCTCAAAAGGATCATATTTTTTAACAGGGACAAATGACAAACCCTTATTTAATAATATTTCTTTAGATGTAAGAATAACTCGAATTCCTGTTCGGTAATCCAGTTTAGTCCTCCAACATCGGGTAGTGCCCCTCCTCCTGCAGCCTGGAGACTGGACCAATCAAGTCTTCTGTAGTATATATGCAGACGGAGCTCCCAGAAGCCCCCAGTGTGTCCAGTCTCCTTGCAGCTTGCAGACTTCTGTGCCCTTTCTGGGCACACTAATTGAAACTTGAAGGAGCAACACTAGTTATTTATTTCTTTTGGGGTTTTTTTTTGGGTCCTTTATTTACCATTTCTTTGCTAGGTAGCTGTATCTTTAAAAAAAAAAAAAAAAAAAAAGGAGCATTGCCACAGGGGACATCCTGGGGGAAGCCAGACCTGCATTGGGCTCCTGCCTTCCTGCCTGGGAATATCTGAAACCTGGGTTGAGCTCTCCCCAAGACTGTTCGGGGAAGAGCCATACCTGCTACAGCATTGCCTGTCACTTGGAGAAGTTGGCTGAGTTCCTTGCTGTTCCCTGAGCTGGTAGGAATCTTCCTTGCTTTAACTTTTCAGCTCTGTTGTTTTTTGCATTGTCAGAGGCTCTGTCGGCTCCCCTGGCTTCCGAATTGCACTTTTTCCTGATTTTTTTTTCGCTTGCCCTGTATTAGAGGGTCGTTTTCTTTCTTTTCCATATTATTTGGTTACCTTTGTATTTTCGCGCCTTTTTTTATTGTGGGTGAAAAAATGCGGCGGCCATTTTGGATTTCTAAAGTGTGCTTTTTAAGGGCGCTTTTTAACACTTGTGCACGGGTTCCCCTGGCATTTTTGGGGTTTCTTTTGCTGGCGATTTTGCTCAGGGCACCCCTAGGATTCTGGGGAGTATTTTGTTTTCTGTAAAAAAAAAAACAAACAAAAAAAAAAAAACGTTTTAAATTTAAAGCTGTACTGATTTGAATACGGTTAGTCCCTTTGCTGTGGGCTTCCCTGTTCCTGTTTCCTTCTTTCCCCCTGGAAGCAGGTTGCCTTAGCATGGCTGCCAAACCTCAATGTGTGATTTGTGGGTCCCGCAGAGGTACAATGACTGACTCTGGCATCTGTAAGAGCTGTGCTGCAGTTTCTTCAGACCTGGAATGTCTTCTCCCACTGCTGTTTGCAGCTCTGTGGTAACTCGATTGATTTTTCTTGATTTTTCAGCGATTTTAGGCATTTCTCTCATGCCTGCAACCCTCCCACCTTCTTCTTTGACTTTTTAAGTGAATTCCTTAGCTTTTGGGGGGTTTAATTCACTCTTTTGGTGTTTTATTTTTGCTGGTGGCCATTTTGAATAGCTAATGAGCCTCGGTTTTTGGCGGGAAGCCAGATTACTTCTCTGCTGGCTTCTAAAAGCTATATTGTTGTTTCAGTTTTTTTCCACAACACTTGCTAGCTGTGAGTTGTGCAGAGGTTACTTTTTTCTCTGCCTATGTATGAACATAATGGATAAAAAGTACAGAAGGCATGGATAGAGAACAGTATGCAATTCAGAGCCACAGTACAATGCTGAGTCACTGACGAAGGGTGCAGGGCTCATGGGTTCCATTCCCCACTGTGCCCAACAAAGAAGGCTGGCTGAGGCATTACCTATTATGGGGAATATTGTTAAATGCCTGTTCCTGCGGGACGCAGTTATTTCTTTTTAGTTCTCCCTGTGCCTTATTCAGGTTTACGCTGCATAGGCTGTCAGAAGAAACACAGGGACCTCAGGCATCAGCTCTGCTCGTCCCCCAGCATCTTGCTTCCCCTGAGGAACTTGGGAACGCCGGAGCTTGGCTTCGGGGGAGCTCTCCATTGGCTTTACGCTGCACTGAGTCTTTACCACGAGAGTTTGGATACCTCCAGGAAGTTCAGGTATCATTTTCTGTAAGAAAACTGTGAGTACTCTGTTTTTGTTTTTTCTTCCTTGCCTCAGCTGCTCTGGGATGCTTTCAGCTGTATCCGGACCGGCTGCCCCTGAGTTTGGAAGTGCCTACTTTGACTTTTTAGTTCACAAACTGCAGCCGGGTTACTTTGTACGTCCTACTGATTATTGTACCTGTCTTATTCAATATACCATTTGGTTGAGGTTTTAAGTCAGTGTTTTGGATCCTGACTGTTTTGGGCTCGGCCTAATTAAGCATGCTCACTGTAATTTTCCTATGGCTGGATTGAGCTTCTACATCCCTCCCCAGAAACACCTTTCAGCCCCTACCATGGAGGTCTGAATGGCTGCGGAGGGATCCCACTCTAATTTCCCTACTTTCAGTCACTGTAATTGCCTTACCCTGACCTTGAAAGTTTCTCTATGCCAGCACAGTGAATGACTGACAGTTCCCTTCTCAGTTCTGCGAATACCTGACAGTTTTTCGGTGCCAGCGGCTGTTTTGTTTTTCTCTTCAGTGTTTCTTTTTAGAGGAAACAGCTCTAAACAGCAGTTTCCACACACTTAATCATGCTGTGGAGGCACGTGGAGTTTCAAAATCCTTTTCTTAAACAGTCTTGGGTTTCCCTGAGCCTTCCTTGCTTTTTGTTTTAAATGCAAAAAAAAAAATAAAAAATAAATAAATAAATAAATGAAACCCCACACAAGAAGAGGAAAGGTGGTTTAAGTCTCTACAATGCTTTTTTCTCTGACTGTATTATATGTGAAATGTAATCAGCCGAAGGGTACATTAATAGCTTGCTTGTGTTACACCTGCACGCTGCATCCCGGAGGCTTTCCCCATACCCACTGCGTTGCTAGCTGGGTCCCTCAGCACCTTATCTCCCCCCTCCTCAGAGCCCCTGCTGCAGGATCTTCCACAGCCGCTGCAGACCACATTACACATTCCCATCCGGCCGTCTCATCAATGGTTTCTCCACTTCGCTCTTCCGTGGGGCCACTTCCAATTTCCGGCCATGCCGTTTGGTCTCGCCACGGCCCCCCGCACCTTCACAAACGTGATGGTAGTGGTCGCGGCGGCCTTGGGCAAAGAGGGCATCCTGGTCCATCCGTATCTCGACGACTGGTGGATTCGGGCAAAGTCCAGTCGGGAGTGTGTGCACGTCACGAGCAGGGTGGTGGCTCTGCTGCGGTCCCTCGGCTGGGTGGTGAAAGAATGCAAGAGTTGTCTGTGCCCGACTCAGGATCTCGAGTATCTGGGAGTGAGCCTCGACACAGCACGGGGCTTGGTGTGCCTGCCGGAGCGCCGCATTCGGTCTCTTGTCCGACTCTTCAGGGGGATGCCCGCTCCGTCTGCATGGTGATAGCTACAGCTCCTCGGTACGATGGCAGCAACCTTGGAGGTGGTGCCCTGGGCGCGCTTCCACATGCGCCCGCTGCAGAGTGCTCTGCTGCGCCGTTGGTCCAACCAATTCGACTCGTTGAACAGGAGATTGACTTGCCCAAGGGCGGTTCGCCGATCACTCCGGTGGTGGCTCTCCTCCGAGAACCTGGCGCAGGGGGATTCCCTGGAGCCTCCACTTTGGGTTCCGTTCACAACGGATGCCAGCCTAACCGGCTGGGGGGCTCACTGCGAGACCCGCTTCGCTCAAGGGGAATGGTCTCCCCTGGAGACTTCTTGGTCGATCAACCGCCTCGAATTGCGGGCGGTGCGGCTAGCCCTCTTGGCCTCAAAGCCCTAGTTCTCGACCGGCCGGTGCGAGTCCTCTCGGACATTGCGACCACCGTAGCTTACATCAATCGCCAAGGGGGCACCGGCAGCATGGCCCTGGAATCAGAAGCGATGGCCTTGGTCAATTGGGTGCAGTCTCGTCTTCCGGCCATCTCGGCAGCGCCTATTGCAGGCGCAGACAATGTTCAGGCCGATTTTCTCTGCAGAGTGCGGGTGGACCCGGAGAGTGGGAGCTAAACCCGCAAGTTTACGCGCAAATAGTTCGTCGGGGGGGGGGGCCGCCCTTCATGGATCTCATGGCGACATTTTAATCGGCCGAGACAGGACGCTTCTTCAGCAGGCAAAGGGAGCGCATGTCCGAGGGGCTCGATGCTCTCATTCAGCCGTGGCCAACGTCCGGCCTTCTTTATGTCTTTCCTCCGTGGGTTCTGATTGGCCGGGTCGTTCAGCGCATCGAGGGCCATCAGGGTCGAGTGTTACTGGTGGCCCCGGACTGGCCTGGGTGGCCCTGGTATGCCGATCTGGTCCGGCTGAGCGACGGCATTCCTTGGCTCCTATCCACGCTGCCGAATCTTCTTTTTCAGGGACCCTTGCGGATGCCCCAAGTGGGTCGATTCTCGCTTACGGTTTGGCCATGGAGAGGGCTCGGCTGAAAAAGAAGGGTTACTCCCCCCACGGTGATTTCTTCCCTACTGCGGGCGGGAAAACGTCCACTTCTCTTACTTACGTTCGGATTTGGGGGATCTTTGAAGACTGGTGCTCCCGGCGTGGAGTCCGGGTGGCGACGGTTTCCGTTTCCGTCGTTTTAAGTTTCTTCAGGTTGCTTTTGATAAGGGCCTTGCGGCTAGTTCCCTGAAAGTCCAGTTGGCGGCTATCTCTTGTTATCGAGGCAAAGTTTTAGGCCGTCTCCGCAGTTCTTATCCGGACGTACGTCGTTTTCTTACGACTGTTTTTCATTTGCGGCCCTCCCGCAGGATTTTCGTTCCTCCGGGGGACTTGAATCTAGTGATGCGGGCCCTGGTTCGTGAACCTTTTGAAACCCTGAGTAGGGCGTTTCTGAAAGATTTTACGCTGAAGACGGTTTTTCTTGTAGCCATCTGTTCGGCACGGCGTATTTCAGATCTACATGCGTTGTCCTGCCGAGAACCTTTTTTGTCTTTTTCCCCGGTCCCTTCCTTTTGGCCGAAGGTGGTTTCCCCTATTCATGTGAATCAGGCAGTGTTTCTTCCAGTTCTTTCTTCCCACTCTGTCGGGTCGGCGGACAAAAGTCTTCACCGTCTCGATGTGGGTCGTGCACTTCGTCGTTATTTGACGGCTACCGAATCTTTTCGGAAGACTGACCGGCTATTCGTGTTCTTCGGTGGTGCACGTAAAGGGGAAGCGGCGGCTAAGGCCTCCGTTGCAAGATGGCTCAAGGAAGCGTTCGCGTCTGCGTATCTGTTGCAGCAGCGGTCTGTTCCGGAGGGGCTACTGGATCATTCCACTAGGGCTCAGGCGACCGCTTGGGCGGAGTATAGCCTAGTTCCGCCAGCAGATATCTGTAAGGCGGCCACCTGGTCGTCTCTGCATGCTTTCAGTACACACTATCGTTTAGATGTGTCAGCGGCTCGGGATTCCTCTTTTGTTCGGCGGTTCTGCGCACCGGATGGCAAGGTCCCGCCCGGTCTTAACTGCTCTGTTACATCCCGATGTTGGAGGACTAAACTGGATTACCGAACAGGAAATGGAAATTACACTAACCTGGTAATTGTAGTTCCTGGAGGGTCCAGTTTAGTCCTCCTTCCCTCCCGACTATCTGTTATAAAAATGCGGCGCGCTTTCCGAACGGTGGATCATAAGACGGTTCCTCTTGCCGTTCGAACCTTTTTTGCAGCCGCGTTTTTGGCTATGGCTCTTCCTTTCTCAGGTGTTCAGTCAGCTCCTGAGATTTCTGATACGGAGCTGTATTTTGATTTCTGGGGCGTTGGTTCCAGCGCAATACAGTGTTCTGACTTCCTCGTTTGGGGAGAAAGTTGGATATTTTTGTGGGGGGAAACAAATTGTTCTTTAATTATGTCATTTTCATTATGTCATTTTGTATATTAATCTAATGTGTTGCTTCGTTAAGTATGCTTTGTTACTAGTACACTGGGGGCTTCTGGGAGCTCCGTCTGCATATATACTACAGAAGACTTGATTGGTCCAGTCTCCAGGCTGCAGGAGGAGGGGCACTACCCGATGTTGGAGGACTAAACTGGACCCTCCAGGAACTACAATTACCAGGTTAGTGTAATTTCCATATGTTTACGACATTGTCACACTTCAAAACCTCCCTTCGTGGAAGTGATCCACTATCCACTTGCCTCTCCCTCGTCCCCGGCCTCGACCTCGACCCTGACCTCTGTATGGATAGTGGTTGTTGACCATCCTTTCCTGATTGTGATCTTGCCCTCTGTGTTGATCTGTAAATGATGGTAGGCAAGTACGGGAGGAATACCGACCGCCTCCCTTCCATATGCTGTGATGACCATACTTTATAAAAATTATGAAACAAATTTAAATATTTTGCTGCTATTCTAAAAGCTCAAACCCCCTGGGGATCGGGGTGTACCTATTGTAACTTGCCTTTAACTGCTACTGAAAAGGTGTAAGCTAAAGTCTCCCTCTTCCCAAAAAAGAGGTGTGGGTAAGTTGCCAAGGATGACCAAGGAGAGCCAAACTGTTTCAAGCTGATTCAAACTGAAATGGCAGGAAATGATAGATAAGGAGTTCCGCTTTGAAGAGGCTAGTCACATCTTTATCAGTGGATACACTTTTAATAAGATGCTTCAGCATACCTAATACAATAATTTTTACAGCTGGATACTGTGTGTGAATGAATTTTGCTAGTTTGTCTTGGGAAAGAAATCCAAATGCATCCTAAAAGCAATATTTCTTGTTTGTGCCTTGTATTTGTAGTGATTTATTCTCCAGGACCAAGCAGGAAGTCAGTCCTCACATATGGGTGACGTCGGCGCTGACGGAGCCCCCGTGCAGAGCATTTTCCCAGCTTTCAAAGAAAGCCTTTGGGAATGCAGCGCGCCTGCGGGTCCTCTTCCCGCCCAAGAGTGCCATCATGCTCAGTCTTCCTTTTTCCGCGGAGCCCGACGGACGTGAGTTCGTGTCACCTGGGAAAAGTTGATTTTTTTTCTGCGATTTTTGCGTTGTCTTATCTGGTTCGACACCGGTTCCCCTTCCCGCCTGGGCTCGGTACACCGGTATCGAGTCCGGAGTTGTGATTTTCGATTTTTGTCCTTCGTGACTAGCGTTCGCGTTCTTTTCGTGTTTTCACTGGCAGCCTGGTCTTTTTTGACCTTGCAGGGGCCCTTTTTCCCCCGATGGCTGCCAGCAGGTTCAAAAAGTGTGATCGGTGTAAAACTTATGTCTATCACCAACACACATGACTGCTGCCTCCGATGCCTCGGGCCCGACCATGACCCGCTGGCATGTGGCCCGTGCGGCAAAATGTCATCGAAGGCGCTTCGGATCCGTTAGCATCAATGTGAGAATTTTCTCTGACTCCACATCCGGCCGGGCCCGGACTTTGTCAGAGGCCTCGACATCTCCGGAATCCGACCCCGAGCGCCGTCAGGGTTCCTCCGAAAAGGAGTCTCCCCCCCGGGAGCGCCGAAGGAAGAAAAAGCTTGTGAGGGCGGTGTCGGTGGAGGCTCCTGGTTCCTCGAGTTGGAGAGGCCTTTCAAGCTACCTCGTGTGGAGCTGGAGTCCCCGAGTCACGCAAGTGCGGTTGTCCTTGTAGACTCTCCTCCGGGGGAGCCGACGTCGGGGGCTGCTGAGTCTCCTGAGCTTGGACTGAGGTTGACGGCCTTGGAGAGCAGCTTGGCTGTCTTCATGGAGCAGCAGCGGGTGCTGATCGCCGGTCTGACCGGTGCATCTGCCCCGACCACCGGGACTTCGATGTCTGTCAACCCCGGAGACCGAGCCGATCCTCGAGTTAATGAAGTCTCAAGTCGATCCTCGGTCAAGGTCCCCCTCGACCTCCCATGCGGGGCCGAGGTCATCGACGCCGATACCCTCGGCGTCGGGGCAGGTGGCTCCGAGGCCCACATGGCTGGAGCTACTTGATTTCTCTTTGGAAGAGTCGGAGTGGGAGACTGAGGACGAGGAGTCCCCAGACACCTTCCGGACCCGGTACGTCCCTTCAGGCTCACTGGAGTCTGAGCCTCGGTTCTCGGACTTCATGAGGGACATGGCCAAGGCCTTGGCCTTCCCTGCGGATGCCGATGAGGAGCCTCGAGCCGAGGAGCTCGATACCCTCCAGTATGACTTTCCTCCGAAGGAAGCCCTTACTGTATCGGTTCCTTCAATGCTGGAATGGCTGCTCTTCCGTATGTGGGAGGCACTGGCCTCTACGCTGGTTCTTGGCAAGCGGGTTGATTCCATTTAGCGAGTCCGTAAGAGCCCTGGATTCCAAAAGGCGCAGCTGCCGCACCACTCCATGGTTTTGGAATCGGCCATACACCTTCTGAAGAGTCAGAAGATGTACTCCTTGGTGCCCCCCCCCCCCCCCCCGGCCAGGAGGCCCAGAACCTGGATGCCCTCGGTAGAAAGTGCTTCCATGGCTCTATGCTGTCTTGCCGTGTCTAGACCTACCAGCTGTACATGGGCATGTACCTACGAGACCTGGCAAAGGAGATTGCTGGGTTCTCAGCTGGCCTCTCTGAGGAACCTTTGCAGAGGTTCAAGGCTTTGTCAACAGGGATTAGAGAGTGCTCAAAGTTTCTCTCGAGCAGCCTATGGTGGCTTAGAGGCTTCGGCCCGGGTAGCCGCGGCCGGCATCGGTGCATGCTGTTAGGCCTGGCTACAGTCATCAGACCTGGAGCCATGGGTGCAGGACAAGTTGGTTGATGTCCCTTGCCGAGGTGAAAACCTCTTTTGATAAGCCCATGACTGAAAAGGCTGCAGAAATTGAGACTGGGACTCTCACCAGGACAAGGCTGTCCAGGAACACTTCTGCCCCTTCTCAGAAAAAGAAGGGCTCAGGGAAGAAGCCCTTTTTCCCGAGGAAGGGTGCTGCCTACAAATCCTACCCTCAATATCAGGCCTCTCCAGCTCCCCAACAGGGCCAGCAGACCAAGGGGCAGGGGCATGGGCCCCGTAGGCTGAAGACCCCTAAGCCGCCAGCTCCGGCTCCTGCACAGCAGGGAGCGGGGTTTTGACTCCCACAGCTTAGCCTCTTCTCTACAGCTGGCTCCACTCAGCACAGGAGGTCGGCTGACCCTGTACGCCTACAGGTGGCCAGCCATAACAGTGGATACCTGGGTCCTCAGCATATTCCAAAAGGGCTACATGCTCCACTTCCACCAGATACCCCCCTCCTACTTTCCAGGGGAGCCTCCAAGACTCCCTCTGCACAGAAACCTCCTCCTTCAGGAGCTGGCAAGTCTTCTAAAGGAACAGGCAGTGGAACCGGTGCCACACCACCTGGAAGGGCGAGGCTTCTACTACAGGTACTTTCTGGTACCAAAAAGGACAGGAGGCCTCTGGCCTATCCTAGCCTTGCAAAACCTAAAGAAGTTTCTGGAGAGGGAAAAGTTCAAGATGCTTACCCTTGGGATACTGCTGCCCTACCTCCAGCAGTGAGATGGGCTATGCTTCTTAGACGTAAAGGATGCTTATACCCACATTCTCATCCATCCAGACCACAGACAATATCTCAGATTTGTGGTGGGAGGAAACCATTTTCAGTACAGAGTACTTCCCTTTGGCCTAACTTCTGCCCCCAGGGTTTTCACCAAATGCCTGGTGGTGGTGGCGGCCTATCTCAGAAATCAGAGAGTCTGACGTACCATACCTGGACGACTGGCTCATCAGGGGTCAGACTCTCCAGGAGGCCAGATAAGCCACTCTTCACACTGTCTCTCTTCTTCAGCATCTGGGCTTTGTCATCAACTACGCAAAGTCCACTTTGCTCCCCTCACAGAACCTAGAGTTTATAGGGGCAAGATTAGACACCCTGCAGGCAAGAGCTTACTTGCCTGAGGACAGAGCCCACAGGCTGATGGACTTAGCCAGCCAGTTCCAAGGCAATTCTCAGGTCTCCGCCAGGCACTTCCTGCGGCTCCTGGGTCACATGGCATCCACGGTGCATGTAACCCCGAATGCCCGTATGCACATGCGGGCGGCTCAGTGGTGCCTCAGAGCTCAGTGGGCGCAAGCCACAGGCAACCTCAGAGACAGAGTAAAGGTGTCCAAACCGCTCTTGGATTCCTTACAGTGGTGGCTACATATCCCAAACCTTCTCAGGGGGGTACCTTTTCAGGCCCCAGCACACACAAGGGTGCTGACGACCGATGCTTCCTTAAAGGGCTGGGGTGCACATTGCCAGGGCAGGTGCACTCAAGGCCTCTGGTCTCCTCGAGAGGCCACACAGCAGATCAATCTTTTGGAGCTGCGAGCAATCCGCTTGGCTCTACAGACTTTTTCTCATGCCCCCTCTCTCACCAGTCTGTCTTAGTTTAGACAGACAATCAGGTAGCAATGTTCTCTGTGAACAAGCAAGGGGGCACAGGGTCCAGACTCCTGTGTCAGGAGGCGCAGGCCCTTTGCTCCTTTGCAGTCAAACAAAGCATGTTTCTCAAAGCAGTTTATCTATCTGGTGAGGAGAACTTCTTGGCAGACAAACTAAGCAGGATTCTCCAGCTTCACGAATGGCAGTTGAATCCACTAGTGATCCAGGAGATCTTTCTACGATGGGGGCTTCCATCCATCGATCTCTTTGCAAGTCCACTGAACCATCAACTGCCCAGGTTTTGCTCCAGACAGCCGCATCCCCTGAGAATGGCAGCAGATACGTTTCTGATCTCTTGGTCTACGGGCCTCCTGAATGTGTTTCCTCCCACGCCCCTGGTGGCCCGAACTCTTTTCAAGATTCTATGTGAAAAAGCCTTGGCCACTCTGGTCGCTCCCAGATGGCCGATGCAGCCGTGGTTTCCACTTCTTCTACAGTTGGCAGTGGAAACTCCATTCCCTCTGGGATTGCAACCCGATTGCCTGTCTCAGGATCAGGGTTCCCTTCTGCACCCCAATCTGAGATCCCTCAATCTGATGGCCTGGCTGCTGAAAGGATAGTGCTAGGTCCCTTACTTCTACCCAGGGAAGTTGAGGAGGTGGTCTTGGCCTCGAGGAGACAGTCCACCAGAAAGTCCTATGCACTCAAGTGGCGCAGGTTCTCAGTGTGGCGTGCTCAGCACAATGAAGATCCTTTTTCCTGCCTTGTGCCAGTAGTGCTACAATACCTACTTCACATGTCAGACCTAGGCCTCAAGTCCAACTCTGTTCGGGTCCACCTCAGTGCTCTTTCAGCGCACCACTCAACGGTGGAGGGACAGTCTATCGGTTCACCCCTTGGTGTCCCGCTTCCTCAGAGGCCTGCTTTTGCTCAAGCCTCCGATTCGTCCACCTGCCACTGAGTGGGATTTGAATGTGGTCTTGCAACAACTTACTCGCCCATCGTTTGAGCCGATGGCTACTTGCCATTTACGCTTCCTTTCTTGGAAGGCGCTCTTCCTGGTAGCTCTTACCTCAGCCAGACGTGTGAGTGAACTACAAGCTCTCTTTTCTGATAGACTGTACACACGGTTCTATAGGAACAGGGCAGTCCTTCGGACTCATCCAAAGTTCCTTCCAAAAGTTGTCTCCTCTTTCCACCTCAACCAGGAGGTGGTTCTTCCGACATTCTTTCCCAGGCCGCATACCAGCCAGGCTGAGACAGTCTTGCATACTCTGGACTGTAAGAGGGCGTTGTCCTTTTACATTGAAGGTACGCGGGGGCATCGAAGGGCTATTCAGCTCTTTGTCTCCTTTGACCCTAATAAATTGTGGATCTCCAGGAACAAGCAGGAATGAGTCTTCACATATGGGTATCGTCGGTACCGACGGAGCCTGCGCGGGAACGCTCCCCAGCGGTCCAGTAAGAAAGCTTTTGGGAGCATCCCACAGCGCCTGCGCGCTGCCTTCCCGCCTTTCCCAACCGCCTCTCTCCAGTTCTTCTTTTCCGCGGAGCCAGCAGGTCGTGTTCCTGTCACCGCAGAAGAAGTTCTTTATTTTTTTCTTTATTTTTCTGTGTCGCGTCTGCCTTCGACGTCAGACCGGTACCGCCGATCTTTTCTTTTCTTTTCTTTTCTTTTCTTTCTTTCTTAAAAAAAACAAAAAACAAAAAAAAACAACCCTTTTATTTTCTTCAACTGTACATTTTCACTTTGGGCCTTAGGCCTGAATATTTTTTCCTCATGGAGAAGCCCGCTTCCGGGTTTAAAAAGTGCACAAAATGTGGTGGTACTATTTCTGTCACCGACACCCATGATTGGTGTCTAAAATGTTTGGGTCCTGACCATTCCATCACGGATTGTGTGTCCTGCACCATGATGTCTAAAAGAGGTCGGCAGAACCGAGCAGCCAAGCTCAGTACCCTGTTTCCCTCTGATGCAACCTCGGTGGCATCGACGTCTTCCAGGGCTGCTTCTTCCTCCCATGGATCTCAGGTAACCAAACATAAATCTAGCCGGTCCTCGAAGGGCAAATCTCCCTCCAAGCATCGAGATGCCTCCGGGCTTGCCCTCGAGGATTCCGCTCCGGCAAAATTACCCCGGCGGGAAGTTCCGGCTTCCAAAGCATTACCTATGGGGTCACAGGTTGACATCGATGGCGCGGCCTCGATCGATCACCTGTTGCCGTGTTCTGGGGTACCGGTGGCCTCCACTGGTACCGACATCCAGACTCTGACGTCGATGGATCAGAAAATTCTGTCCATACAGCGCACCCTTACGGAATTTATGCAGGCTTTGACGCCTTTGGTACCGCAACAATCTCCGTTGCCGGTACCGACTCCGGCATCGACACCGTTCCCGGTGCCAGTACCGATTGCATCAACATCGGCTTCGGTGTTGGCTGCAATGATACCCTGTCCTATGATGCCCATCGGTACCGAACCGGTACCGCTTACTCCCGATGTCGATCCCACTCGGTATGCATATCGGGCTTTACAGGAGCATCCGGACAGGCGATACTTTGATTCCTCTGAAGACTCTGAGTCGGAGGTTTCTGTCGATGCACCGGTGCTTCTTCCTCAGGAGTCTGATTCTCCAAAACGAAGAATGTCTCCTCCAGAGGATTTGTCTTTTCAAGACTTCATTAGGGAAGTGGCTAGAGGCCTCTCCATTACAGTGGCCTCTGAGTCAGAGCCTAGAGCCAAGCAATTAGATATTTTGCAATATCCTAAGGCTGCTAAGGAAGCAGCTACCCTACCTATTCATGAGATTCTAAATGATCTCATGTTGGGCATGTGGGAGACTCCTCTCACCACCTCTCCTCATTCTCGCAGGTTAGACACCATGTACCGTGTCCCTCCCTGTCCTGGTTTTCATAAGACTCAGCTTCCTCACCACGCTATTGTGGTTAGTCTGCTATGAAGAAAATAAAGAGTGCAAAGAGACACTCATCTAACCCTCCAGGACGTGAATGTAGGACTCCAGATTCTTTTGGCCGAAGGATTTTCCAGGCCAATATGCTTGCTGCCAGAATCAACTCCTATAGTCTCTATATGGGGATGTTTCTAAAAGAAGTCACAGATCATCTGCAGACTTCAGCTCCTTTTATTTCAGAAGATAAAAGGCAGGAATTTCTCACTTGGCTCAAACATGCCCAAGATGTTTCCAAATTCTCCAACCGTGCAGCCTTTGACTCTTTTGAGTGTGTAAGCAGAGCCACGGCTATTGCCATAGGTGCACGCAAAATTGCTTGGTTACAAGCCTCTGATTTGGAACTCTGGGTCCAGGATGAGTTGGGAAACCTTCCTTGTACAGGTGAAAACCTGTTTGGCAGGGATTGGCAAGCAAAGGCCACTCAGATGGATGCTGAGAACTCTGCTTTGGATCGACTTTCAAAGTCTACCTCTGCCCCTGTTAAGAAAAGATTGTTTAAAAAGACATCTTTTTCTAAAAAGGGAAGATATTATCCTGCTCATGGGCAGGCATCTTCTGCAGGTCGTTTTGCTGCAAAACGTCAGCAACCACCTAAACAGGCCAAGTCAAATGCTGCCAAGCCTACCACAGCCCAGCAGCCTCAGCCTCCTCAAGGCCTTTGACTTGCAACTAGAGAACTTAGCCTTTCTAGCTCTGGGAAACCCAGAGCCCCTCACCATTCCAGGAAGGTTGACTTACTTTGCTCCCAGATGGGAGCAAATCACAGCAAAGCAATGGACCCTCTCCATCATAAAGGAAGGGTACAAGCTTCACTTTTTAAACCTTCCTCCTCAAACCATGGTGAAACAGTTCAATTCTCCGACATCTCTCCTCAACCTTCTAGGTCAGGAGATTGCTACCCTTCTTGCCCAAGGGGCAATAGAAGAAGTACCTCTTCTTCAACAGGGCTCAGGGTTCTACTCCCCTTATTTTCTTATCCCAAAGAAAACAGGGGGCTACAGACCCATATTAGATCTCAGAGAATTGAACAAGTTTCTATTCAAGGAGAAATTCAAAATGATTTCTCTAGGGGCTCTGCTTCCATACCTTCAGAGTCAGGATTGGCTTTGTTCTCTAGATCTCAAGGATGCTTACACCCATGTCCTCATCCATCCCACACACAGAAGGTTCCTTCGGTTCCTTTTTCAAGGAAAGCACTACCAATACAGGGTGCTTCCTTTTGGTCTGGCCTCTGCACCAAGGGTGTTCACGAAATGCATGGCAGTAGTAGCTGCATTTCTCCGCACTCTAGGAATATTCGTATTCCCATATCTGGACGACTGGCTCATTCGAGCCTCATCCCAGTCAGAGGCCCAGACTTGTCTAACCTGCACAATGCGTATCCTTCAGTATTTGGGACTAGTAATAAACATCCCAAAATCTAATCTCACCCCTACTCAGTCTCTGGAGTTCATAGGGGCCTTGCTGGATACCACAACTGCAAAGGCCTATCTTCCTCAGGCCCGTTGCCTACGTCTGGTGCAGTTAAAGTCCCAATTAACTGCTCGAGAGATGTTACAACTATTAGGCCACATGGCATCCACCGTGCATGTGGTTCCATATGCTCGCCTTCACATGAGGGCAGCTCAATAGACTTTGTCCACCCAATGGACTCAGGCATCAGGTTACCTGTCGGACAAAATAGCAAACTCCAGTCGTCTATTTTGGTCTCTCCAGTGGTGGAAGTCCTCTCAGAACCTGTTGCTGGGGTCCTCTTTTCAGCAACCGTTACCCCAAGCAACTCTCACAACAGATGCTTCTCCAAAGGGTTGGGGAGTTCATCTGCAAGATCTCTCCACCCAGGGCATCTGGTCTGCACAGGAGACTTCTCTGCATATCAATCTCTTGGAACTCAGAGCAATATTCTTAGCTCTGAGTGTTCCATTCCCTGCTCAGCTACAGGACAGTCCTTATCCATACGGACAATCAAGTAGCCATGTTCTATGTAAACAAGCAGGGAGGGACTGGCTCTCTGTCGCTTTGCAACAAAGCTTTGCGACTGTGGGCCTTCGCCAGAGAGCATCACATTCATCTTCTGGCAGTATATCTTCCAGATATTCAAAACTCTTGGGCGGACAGACTCAGTCGAGTTCTGCTCCCACACGAGTGGTCCCTCCACATGGACCAGGTAGCCAAGATTTTTCGAATTTGGGAACCCCGGACATAGACCTCTTTGCAAGTCCGTGGAATGCCAAACTTCCCCGATTCTGTTCCAGAATTCCGTGTCAGGGAGTTCAGGCCAAGGATGCCTTCCTCCTTCACTGGGGTCAAGACTTCCTTTATGCCTTTCCACCAATTCCCCTAATTCCCAAAACACTATTCAAGCTTCAGAGAGATTGAGGGACCATGATCCTCATAGCACCACATTGGCCACGCCAAGTGTGGTACCCTCTACTTCTGCATCTCTCTCAAGCTCCTTCCCTGGACTTAGGCTCTGCACCAGACCTTCTGTCCCAGGAAGACGGAACATTGTGCCACCCAAACCCCCAGTCGCTCCATCTCCGGGCTTGGTTGCTGAGGGCCTAGACCTTCCAAGATTTTCATCTGTCTCAACAAGTCAGAGATGTTATTCATGTCTCTAGGAAGCCTTCTACTCGACGTTCCTATGCTTTCAAATGGAAAAGATTCACCATTTGGTGTTCAGAGAAGGGTCTAAACCCTCTTGCAATACCTCTGAATTCTTTACTAGAGTATCTCCTGCATCTATCCCATGCAGGCCTAAAAACGAATTCAGTAAGAGTCCATTTGAGTGCTATTGCAGCGTCCCTCAAGCCTCTCAATGGACAACCTATCTCCTCTCACCCTCTTATAGCAAGATTCATGAGAGGCCTTCTTTTAACTAAACCTCCCATTAGACCACCTTCAGTGGCATGGGACTTAAACCTGGTTCTTGGCCAGCTTATGAAGCCACCCTTTTGAACCTTTAGCCACCACCTCCTTGAAATTTCTTTCTTGGAAAGTTGTTTTTCTCATTGCAGTCACCTCAGCACGCCGCATCAGTGAGCTGCAAGCTTTGGTGGCTAATCCACCTTATACAAGTCCCAGCTCACCCCTACTCAGTCCCTGGAATTCATAGGGGCCTTGCTGGATACCACAACTGCAAAGGCCTATATTCCTCAGGCCCGTTGCCTACGTCTGGTGCAGTTAGCCTCCCAGATTCAGTCAAAGAACCACTTAACTGCCCGGGAGATGCTACAACTGCTAGGCCACATCGCTTCCACAGTACATGTGGTACCCTATGCTCGCCTACACATGAGAGCAGCTCAATGGACTTTGTCCACCCAGTGGACTCAAGCTTCAGGAGCTCTTTGACCAAATAGCAACCTCCAAACGTCTCTTTTGGTCTCTCCAATGGTGGATGTCCACTCAAAATCTGTTGCTGGGGTCCAACTTCCAACAGTTGTTGCCCCAAGCAACCCTCACAACAGATGCCTCCCAAACAGGTTGGGGAGCTCATCTACAAGACCTCTCCACTCAAGGCACTTGGTCCCCACAGGAGACCTCTCTTCATATCAACCACTTGGAACTTCGAGCAGTTTTTCTAGCTCTCAAGGTCTTTCATAACCTCCTCAGCTACAAGACAGTCCTCATTCATACGGACAATCAAGTAGCCATGTTTTACATAAAGAAGCAAGGAGGAACTGGCTCTGTCGCTTTGCAACGAAGCTTTAAGATTATGGGCTTTCGCCAGAGAGCATCAAATCCATCTCCTGGCAGTATACCTCCCAGGAATCCAAAACTCTTGGGCAGACAGACTCAGTCGAGTTCTGCTTCCACACGAATGGTCCCTGTATATGGATCAGGTACTCAGAATCTTCCAAGAATGGGGAACCCCGGACATAGACCTCTTTGCAAGTCCGTGGAATGCCAGAATTCCGTGTCAGGGAGTTCAGGCCAAGGATGCCTTCCTCCTTCATTGGGGTCAGGGCTTCCTGTATGCCTTTCCACCCATTCCCTTGATTCCCAAGACTCTATACAAACTCCAGAGGGATCAAGGATCTATGATCCTCATAGCTCCACGCTGGCCACGCCAAGTGTGGTACCCTCTACTTCTGCATCTCTCCCAAGCCCCCTCCCTGGATTTGGGAGCTGCTCCAGACCTTCTGTCCCAGGAGGAAGGGACTTTGTGGCACCCAAACCCCAAGTCCCTTCACCTCAGAGCTTGGTTACTGAAGGCCTAGACCTTCAAGGCTTGAATCTTTCTCAGCAAGTGAAGGATATCCTCCATGCTTCCAGAAAACCTTCCACCAGGCGTTCCTATGCTTTTAAGTGGAAAAGATTTTCCATTTGGTGTGCTGAAAAGGGTCTTGACCCTCTAGCACTACCTTTAACTTCTCTGTTAGACTATCTCCTGCATCTTTCCAATGCAGGACTTAAGACAAATTCAGTAAGAGTCCATTTGAGTGCTATTGCAGCGTCCCTTAAGCCCATCAATGCACAACCTATCTCCTCTCATCCTCTCATTGCAAGATTCATGAGAGGCCTAACTTTAACTAAACCTCCCATTAGGCCTCCTCCGGTGGCATGGGACTTAAATTTGGTTCTTGGTCAGCTTATGAAGCCATCTTTTGAACCCTTAGCCACGACCTCCTTGAAATTTCTTTCCTGGAAGGTCATTTTCCTCATTGCAGTCACCTCAGCTCGCCGCATCAGTGAACTGCAGGCCTTAGTGGCTAATCCACCTTATACAAGGTTCCATCATGATAAGGTAGTCCTTAGGACCAATCCACACTTTATGCCTAAAGTGGTCTCACCTTTTCATCTTAATCAAGAGGTATATTTACCTGTCTTTTTTCCAGCTCCTCATGCATCAAGTGCAGAGAAGAATCTTCATAATCTGGATTGTAAAAGAGCTCTTGCCTTTTACTTACAAAGGACACAGCAACATAGGAAGTCTTCCCAGCTCTTTGTTGCTTTTGATCCCTCTCATTTGGGACTTCCAGTCTCTAAGAGGACACTGTCCAATTGGATTGCTCAGTGTATTTCTTTCGCCTACCAGAGTAAGAACCTTTCTCTGGAGAGCCATGTCACAGCTCATAATGTGAGGGCCATGGCCGCCTCTATGGCTCTTCTAAATTCTGTGTCCATCGACCAGATCTGTCGAGCAGCCACCTGGGCCTCGCTTCATACCTTCACAGCCCATTACTGCTTGGACAAGGACTCCCGCCGGGATGCCTTGTTTGGTCAGGCTGTTCTCAAACACCTGTTCCATTCTTAATCAACTCCTACCCTCCATCCCTGGATAGATGCCTGAGATCCATAGGAGGAGGTAGAACCCTTCCCAGGGTCTCATATCCTTGGGGATCTCACAGGCATCTCAGCTAGGGAGTCCCCATATGTGAAGACTCATTCCTGCTTGTTCCTGGAGATAGCACAGTTACCTGTAACAGGTGATCTCTGGGAACAGCAGGAATAAGTCTTCACAACCCTCCCACCTCCCCTAAGAGTTGTATCTCTCTCTCTATCTTTCCTTTCCTCTCTCTCTCTTTTGTCTCAGCTTTAAAACTTGAACTGAGGAGAGGCGGTTAGGAAAGGCGGGAAGGCAGTGCGCAGGCGCTGTGGGATGCTCCCAAAAGCTTTCCTTTTTGGGAAGCTGGGGAGCGTTCCCGCGCAGGTTCTGTCTGTACCGACGTACCCATATGTGAAGACTTATGCCTGCTGTTCCCAGAGATCACCTGATATAGGTAAGTAACTGTGCTTTCTTGCCCTGGGCTCCAGAGTATATGTCAGCAGTGGGAGGGGGAAGTATTTTTTGCTGCTCTCGGTATTCGGTGCAAGTTCTGCAGATGACTAGTTCTCTAGGTAGGCAGAAAGCTGTACGTGTCTCATGAGATGAGACATAGTTTGACCGCCCCTGCTTTTGAAGATTAGTGTTTGACTTCTCAGCGAAAGGATGTATAACTACAGGATTTTTAAAATTACCTGCCTTCCTCCCCCTTCATTTAATGTCTCTTCCTTGCAACCTACATAAACTGTAAACTCTGTTTTTGTATCTTTTTGTCTTGTAGATCTTATTTGCTGTGTTTTTTTTTTATTTTTTAACCTTTCAGCTGGCTGATGATGAACAGGGTTATGATCTAGACTTGTTTTGTATACCTAAACATTATGCAAAAGATTTGGAGAGAGTCTACATTCCTCATGGGCTTATCATGGACAGGTTAGTGTGATACGTGTGTGGGTTGTTTTTTTGTTTGTTTGTAGTATATTTTTATAACACCTTACATAATAATGCTGAAAGTGTGTTTCTCAGTTTTGCCATTATTCTGTTTTGCTAATCAAAAACTCTTATAAAAACATCTTGTGTTCGTCTTTAGTATTCCAGATAATTTCTTTAAAACAGTTGGCCATTGGCAAACTGGAAGCAATTTTGGTGGTAAAGAAGTGACCTGGCTTATGTATGAATGTAGATAAGTACTATGTGCAAGAAGGGAGTGCAGGTACGAGAACTGTCCTAAGTGGGCCATTCTGTTCTAGGCCTCTTGTGTTGAAGACCTGGTCCATGCCCACCATTGACTTGGGAAGAGCTGATTCTTTCACACTTCCTCTAGACACCATCCCCAATTTTCATGTGTATTTGCTTAATCTCTCTCTGGGACTCATATAAGCCATTTGACCAACAGAAGAGTGTGTTAAGCTTCAATGCACAGCATTCTAAGACACGCTGAAAAAAAGGTTTACTCCAATGCAGTAAACTAAAATGTGCATTGTCAGAAAACACAGTTCACAATACTGTGGTAACTAATTGTTTTCTGCATTGAGCATAATTTTTTTTTCTCTTCCTTTCTTGTCAGTGCTTCAGCCAATTTCTGTTCAGTACTCAATGGGGATTGGTTCAGACGCTTGCAGGAGGAGAAATAAAATAACTTTCACTGAGAACATCTGGTCCAGGGCACCTGGCACAGGGAGGCCCTTTTCCAGAGAGTTTCTGATGCTGCCCCCCTCCTCCCCTAGACCAGTAATACTTATGGGGAGGTGTCCAGTGGCTTCCTTTTTCTCCTGTTGCCATCTTCAAAAATGGTGGCACCGGACCCCTTAGCAATATGTCAGAATGCATTATTAAGGGTCAGTCTGCTGCATTCACATGTCTGTTAAGGGTCAGGTGGTGCTATTTGTCAAGATGGCACTGGAGACAGAAGGAAGTGGAAAGCAATCCTGGATCCTGACCCAAGGTGGGGAGGGGGGACTGAGGGCAGGAGGAGGGTGTCTGACCTATGGAGCCACCATAGAGATCTTTGCAGATGTCTGAGGTCTCCGGGCCATCAGGGAGATCTGCAATGAAGTGCTTCATTTCTCCTCTGATGATCCTTCGCTCCCACACTGGATTCTTTACTCTGACCTAGAGTAAAGTGCTATCAGAGGGTTTGCGCGCCCATTCTGCCTGAGCACAAGCGTCCTCATGGGTGGAGCGGAGCTCAGTAGCCACTGCAGACATTTGTTGGGCAGCAATGTGGGCATCACTTTCCATTTTTGTTGAGCATTACCTCTTGGATGTCCACATGTGAGCGGAGAAGGCCTTTGGCCCAAATGTTTTACGAGCTGCTGTGTCTTCTTCCCACCCAGTGGTGTTATAGTTTTGGCACATCCCACTTGTCTGGACTGCTCTAGCAGGACAATATGGAATTTGACATTTTTCTTACCAGTTAATGTCCTTTCCTTGAGTCTTGCTAGACCAGTTCACGGCCCACCCCTGAAACCATATTGCTCTGTACTTCTGCTGCGGTACTTGTGTGTCTGCAGTGTTTTTTATACTTGGCTCTGCAGGCTCATCTTCTACTGGCAGTCTTGTTTCTGCCTTCCTGTAGATAGTTTTCTACTGTTAACTCATTATTGCCCACATTTGTGATTATGTGAGGCTTGCTCTGTATCTCCCATATGCTTTGGAACGAATATCGAAGGGTCCTCTGGTGGCTGAGACGAATAGAGGCATAGGAGTCATGTCATCGGAACCTGGGCATTTCCTTGGTTCTTTGTCTCCACCAATCTGCTGGTAGGGGAACACAACCCATTTGTCTGGGCTGGTCTTGTAGGACTCGAAGAAAGGACATTAACACTAAGTAAAATACTACCTTAAATCCCTCCTTAAAAAAATCTGGCTCTCTATGAGCGATTCCTTGATTAGGAGCTCATCAACTGTTTGAGCATTGATGCACCTCTAAAATGAACCTTTTTGCATCTGCAGAAAATGGAGGAACCCCCCCTCCCCCCCCCCCCCAAAAAAAAGAATGGAAGCTGTTCAGAGGAAGGCAACCAAAATGATTTGGAGCCTGTGTTGAAGCCTTATGAGAAGAGACTTGAAGACCTAAATATGTACACTTAGGAGGAGAGGAGGGATAGGGGAGATATGATTCAGACCTTTAAATACTTAAAGAAAAATAATGAACAAACAAACCTCTTCCAGAGATGGGGAAGCTGTAAAACTGGAGGGCATGACATGAAGCTGCAAGGTGGCAAATTGAAAGGCAATGTCAGGAAATACTTTTTCACTGAAAGAGTGGTGGATGCTTGGAATGCCCTCCCTATGGAGGTGGTGGGGGTAAACACAGTGATGGAATTCAAAGTGGCCTGGGACAGACACAGTGGATCACTTTACAGCAACAAGTCTAAATCAAAATAAACGGAACCATCTAATTTCTCAACAAATAGGGGTGTCCTACATGTAGCAATGGGGGGAGGAGCGGTAGATTCACCCCTAAACAAAGATATGGGGAGGGGTGCACCTGCTCCTGGTGGGTGCACCCCTAAACAAAGACATGAGAAGGGGTGCACCTACTCCCGCCATATTGCTGGGCAGACTAGATGGAGCATACTGGTCTTTATCTGCCATCACTTACTATGTTACTATGCTTTATTCGTCTAAGCACATGCATGCTGGCACATACTTTCACCATATCCTGGAATCAGAGCGTCCTATTTGCTCCCCCCCCCCCATTTTCCTTTATTCAAAAGGTCCAACAGAAGATACGCAGGAACAAAGTCCAAGTGATCTTAGTATTCCCAAATGGCCGAGATAAATCGGTCCATCATCTACTTGTCTTAACCAGGGCAACTAATACCTTTAGCAGCCCTTGACAAATTTTGTATGGATTTAGGTCAAAATCTTAGGAACCAGTGCTTATGATCTCCTCGTATGACCCCCCCCCTCCAATTGTCTCTCACACTGGTCTTGTGTTCTCAAGTCTCTTGAGACCAGCGCCAGAGTTCCTATATCGCTTGGCATCTTTAGACAAATGCAGATTAATATCTGAAGCTATAATTAAGTATGACTCTGTGTGTGTGTATGGTGCAACTGTGGTGGGCCTGTCAATGCATGGGATGTGGTGGTGCCTTTGGGTGAGGTGCAGGGTTGCGGTGCGCGTGTGTGTGTGTGTGCTGCAGGGCTGGAGAGCCTCTGTTTGTATGGTGCAGAGGTGAAGTGCTTGTTTGTGTGTGATGTGGAGATGGGGTGCCTGTGTGTGTGTGCGCGTGCATGTATGTAGTGTGGAGCTGGGGTGTGCGCGTTCTGTGTGTGTGGGGGGGGATGCACCTTTTGACAATTCCTTGCACTCTTCCTTCTCCCTCCAACTCCTCTCCTGCTGGCTCCCCTACTCTGTTACCTTTTCAGACTCCTGCCCCTTCACCAACCTCCCTCGTACTCCCATTTCCTGCCCTAAACCCCCCCCCCCCTTCCAAGCATCCTGCTAGACCAGTTCGGACAAGTGAGTTATATATCCCCCTGACAGCAGATGTTTGAGACAGAGAAAGTACCAAAGGCTATAATGTGCATGCCCTGGCATCTCTGTGCTTCCCCTAGGTGTCGCTTTCAGTATTTCTCTGTCTCCAGCAGATGGACGTTTTCTTCCCTTGCTCCTGATATTTCAGTCTGGCAATGTTACAGGTTCTGTGTCTTTATTTGTGGAGGTTTCTAGGGTGCAGACGAGGTGCCCCTGTGGAGTTGCTCACACTTCTCCATTTTTCCTGGGGGTAGCCTCTGATAGCAAGGATTATGGCGGCTTGCCACCCTCTCAGGGGGACAGGCATCTGATCAAGAAGCCCAGACCAGTCTAGATCGGGGGGGAGACAGCCTTCAGTGCTTCTGGCTCAGCTTAGCCTTCAGCCCTGCCACAAGAGCAATAGTGCCTTTAACTATCTGAGCAAGCAGCTGTTTACCACTGTTACTCAGACTGCATTTCTCCACAGCCTGAGGCTTGTGAGGCGGCATCCGGGATCGCAGTAAGTGACTGCTCTCCCTGCTGATCGACTGCTTACCCAGGCATAATACGAGGATCCTGCCCATCGCTGACTATCGCTGCTACCAGCTATTTTCGCCTCATTCCAGCTCTTTCCACCTTCTTACTGTGGACATTTTGTCGGCCTCATGATTTCACGCCTCATGCATGCCGCGGCCATCTTGCAGCGGGATACCTGCATCATCACCAGCTGCAGAACCTCTGCATTTTATTCTGGCCAGAATTGACACCCAGGGAGTGCTTCTGAAGGGCCCCCTAGTGCAAGGCAGGCCCTGTTAGCCTCCGGAAGTGGATCCGCGGAGTATTTTCTTCTTGCATCAGTGCTCCATCACAGCCTCTGCAATTGATTACTATGGCTGCCTCACAACCACATTTCTTAGCATGCAGTCGCAAATGCTGTCAGTTGATAGACTGGCTTTGTGCCGCATGCTTCTCTTAACCGGGGGAGGCTTCCACTTCAGCGCTCGGTTCCCAGGAGGATAGTGCACAGATGCCTGCTGCATTTGACTGCTCTTCCCCCACCGCTATAGCCGTGGCCTTGGGAGAGGCCTCCTCTTCCTTGGCTCCTGCCTCAGCAATCTGAGACAGAACTCTCATCCCAGATGCCCTTGGACTCTGATTCGGACCGTTTCATGGCCCTGTTCAGGAGGGCCTGGGAGCTCTGGAGGACTGAGCCTCCAATAGCACAAGGGTCTCCAAATCCTCCTGCCCCAAAGCCATCTTCAGTTTGGAAGTATGCTGCGGGCGCCCAGGAGGCAGGGGCCCGTTCGGCCAAAGCAGTCTCCTGGGAGTCTGGGGAATGCAACTTCCCTCCACAGCGTGACCTGGATCCCTCTCTGAGGATGACAGCCCGAATAATGCCTCCGTCCGGGTGGATGGAGAGTGGTCCCCGTTGGAGGAACCAGATGGCAACTTACAAGATTCTCACAACATCTGACTGTTTCGCAAAGAGGTGTCGGTGCTTATTTCCCAAATTGTGGGGGCTCTCCGGATCCCCGATGATTCAAACCCACCGCCCACACAAAACACATCGCAGGCAGACCCAAGTCTGGCAGGCATAAAGAAACCAACCAAGGCTTTTCCTTTCCCACTGGAACTCCAACAAATTATATCCCTTGAATGGGAGTCCCCAGATGCATCTCCCCCGTACGGCCAGACATCTGGGATGCCTCTGTTCATGGTCCCTGGCTGACCTCTAAAAATGGCTCCGCTTTTCATGCAGTGGATGCCTTAGTCGCGGCGGTGGCCAAGCGTACCACCATTCCTGTGGGAAGTGGTGCGGCTCTCTGTGACCAGAATGACCGCAAGATGGAAGGTCTCTTGAAGACTGTTTGTTTTTTTTTCTCTTCTGCTTTTACCCTTCAGACATCAGCCTGCCGGGTTAGCGGCTCGCGCCCTTCTGCACTGGATACAGCTCCTGCCTGAAGATTCCACCTCAGCGTGCCTAGAGTTGGCAATCGCATTTCTGGCAGATGCCCTATATGACCTGCGCCGCCACTGTAGCACGCTGTTGCCTCTGGCTTTTGGCATTGGTCTGCCAATGCAGCCTCTAAGGCCTGCCTCACCAAACTCCCCTTTAAGGGCAAGCTCCTCTTTGGCAAGGATCTTGAGCGCTTGGTGAAGGACCTCTGAGAAGTCAAGCCTTAACGGCTCTCTGAGGATATACCTAGATCGTCTTCATGCTGTGGGAATGTCGGTATAGCTGCTCTTTTGGCACGTTCCTGTTACAGGGATTCCTGGCACTACTGGCTGGGCAGACCAGCATCCCCTGCATCTAACAGAGTGGGTTCGAAGCCACAACCATTTTGAGGATTTTGGCAGACAGACAACTACGCTTCCTCCTCTGCCAAATTTTCCCGCCGTCCTACCCACTAATTTCTCCAGGCCCCACTCCGGGATCCCACTGTGGGAAGGCGGTTGACCCTCTTCTCCTGTGAATGGACTCACATCACCACCGATCACTGGGTCTTAAACATAGTACGGCATTGTTATGTCCTCGAGTGTGCCAGGCCCATCAAGGGTGCCTTCCTCATCTCCGCTTGCACGTCACAAAAGCAGCAAGCCATGCTCTCCACTCTGCAACACATGCTGTATATCCAGGCCATCTGCCCTGTGCTGTTCCCTGAAAGGGGGTCCAGCCGCTGTTCAATTTATTTTGTGGTTCCAAAAAAGGACGGTTCCTGGCACCCTATCCTAGATCTCCAGGGGATCAATCGCTTCCTTCAAGTCCCCCGGTTTCGCAAGGAAACCCTTTGGTCTGTCATTCAAGCGGTGAGAAAAGGAGCATACCTGATGTCGTTGAACCTCACCCAGGCATACTTGCACATTCCTATCTGCGCAGGCTATCAGTGGTTCCTATGATTTGCCATCCTCTGCCACCACTATCAGTTTTGGGCCTTGCCCATACAGTGCCACGCATCACCTCCAAGGTCATGGTTGTGGTCGCCGCAGCCTTAAGACACGAGAGGATTCAGGTCCACTCATACCTCAATGATTGGCTTATCAGAGCAAAAACACACCGATGCCATCAAGGTGGTAGACCGCGTTTGCCACTTTTTAGAATGATTCAGCTGGGTGGTCAATCACTCCGAGTTGTCTCCAGCCCTCGCAATCCCTGCAATTCCTCAGAGCCCACTTTGACAGATTTGCCAATCAACTCCACGCCTTTCTGAGGATGGCACGACCTCGAGTCTAAGATTAACTTCAAGTCCTGGGAGCCCTGGTCACCACCATCGACGACATCCCCTGGGCTCGTGTGCACATGAGATCTTTGCAGTGCTCCCTCCTTTCCCGTTGGGCACCGATGTCCGATGATTTCAACCTTCACTTAGCACTGCCACGCTCCCTGCACCACAACCTCCGGTGGTGCTCCAGCTGCACAACATTTTCCTGGGGATTCCCCTGGAGACCCCCCCCCCCCAGTGGGTGGTTGTGATACTGATGTCAGCCTGTCCGGCTGGGAGGCCTATTGCCTCCACCAGATGGCGCAGGGCTCTTGGAGCCATTGGGAAGCTGCATGGACCTTCAACCACCTCGAAGCCTAAGCAGTGTGCTTGGCCCTCCTACATTTCCTTCCACACATCAACCACAGGGCGTTATGGATCTTCTCCGACAATGCCACAACGCTATCATATCTCAGCAGACAGGGCGGCACAGAGTGTTCGGGCGCTGCAAGGGGGATGGCTCTCCTCTTTGCCTGGGCTGAAAAGCACCTACTGATGGTGTCAGCCCAACATATTGCGGGCATCAGTAATGTTCAGGGCGACTTCTTCAACCGCCATGCCTTGGATCCTGGAGAATGGGAGCTAGATCCATGGGCCTTCCGCCACATCATCCAGTGCTGGAGCTAGCCGGCGATTGAGCTAATGGTATCCACAGACTATGCCAAAGCTCTAATCTCTCTCAGTCGCAGAAGGGAGATCAACTCTCAGGAGTTGGATACGCTAGTTCAACCATGGCCAACAGATGTATTGCTTTACCTGTTTCCGTCTTGGGCGATGAGTCCTTTGCTGCATAGAGGCTCACCACAGCACCATGATTCTGATGGCACCCGGCTGGCTGCGCTGCCCATGGTTCACCGATCTAGTCTGTCTCCTAGTGGCGTGCCCCAATAACCCTCTGGTCATGCCGTGGACTGCTCAGTCAGGGACTCGTCTGGATGGACAATTCGGCTCCTTACTCGCTTATGGCCTGGCTCTTGAAAGGCAAAGCCTAATACAGAAAGGGTATTCAAAACATGCCATCAAAATGCTGCTCCAGGTTCGTTCTACTTTATGCCCAGGTATAGTGCCTCTTTGAGACCCGGTGCACTCTCAACCATTTCTCTCCCTGGTGAGCACAGATTCCTGATATCCTCGTTTTTTTGCAAGCTGGGTACAACAAGGGTCTCGCGCTGAATTCCTTGAGTACAAGTATCTGCCCTCATCTGTTTCCGGGGGCCAATTTCCAGCCATTCAGTAGCCTCACATGCCAATGTCGACTGCTGCTTCTGGAGCATCAGATCTCTGTGCTCTCTGCTCTGGCCTACTAAGCCCCCATGGAATCTTTCCCTTGTATTGCGGAGCCTATGGAAGCCTCCCTTTGAGCCACTCAAGGATGCTTCTTTCCACGATTTATCCTTTAAGGCTACCTTTCTGGTAGCAATTACCTCCGCTTGGGGTGTTTCCGAACTTCAGGCGCTGTCTTGATGAGATCCATTCCTGTCCTTTTTGTTGGAAAGGGTCTATATCTGCCCGGTCCTCTCCTCCTTAACGAAGGTGGTTTTGGCTTTTCACTTTAATCAGCCCATTCTGCTTCCTGCTTTTTCTAGCAAAGTCTGTGCAGACACCACCATAATATCTGCCATTATCTGAAGGCGACCAATTCCTTTTGGAAGTTTGATCACCTCTTTGTCCTTTTCGCCAGCCCTTGCAAGGGTCTCGCGGCCTCTAAAGCAACCATTGCACGATGGATCAAGAAGGCCATCAAATCCGCATATATCTTGCACGGCAAACCTGTGCCACTGGATCTCTGAGCCCATTCCGCCAGGGCTCGAGCCACTTCCTGGACAGAGTGGTCCTGTTTGGACCCGGTGGACATTTGTCGGGTGGTCTGCCTTTGTTCACCAATACCGCCTTAATCTCCAAGCTCGAGATATGGTGGCCTTTGGGGCCAGTGTTGTGGCAACAGCTGTCTCGTCCTGCCCTAAGGTGGGGTAGCTATGGTACTGCCCACTTATCTGCACTGCCCTTTAAAATTTCCCTGTCTTCTCTACCTCGTTTTTCTTTGCTCTCTCCCCCCCCCCCCCAATTTTTTTCTTGCTGCAGGATCCTTCCTTTTTGTTCTGCCCACAGGGATCCCATCTTCCAGGGGCAGACAGAATGAGTCTTTGCCGCGTTTGTGGCTATACTTTTCTGCACGTGGATCCCTGCGAGCAGCGAGGCTGCATAGCAGCTGCAATCATGGCCGCCCCCTTCTCTTCTGCCCTTGGGATCCCATCTCCCACAAGTAGAAGAGTACATCCATGATAGTGAAAAAGGCCCCTTTGGTCTGCCTGTAGGAAATGGGATACCAGCCATCAGAAAAGGAGAGCATGGCCATGGTCGCAGCTACGATACCTTCTGTCTGCCTCCGGGGATCCCATCTCCTGTGGGCAGACATATGAGGGTTCATGACCATTCAGAGGGGGTACTACTATTTAGCACTTATAGAACGCCATGCATGCAGCGCTGAACAGCTGACCTGCAGGAGGCAGCCAATAAACAAGAGACAGTCCCTGCCCGTCAGTCAAGCTCATCGGAGCATACAATCTAATCAGAACATACAGAACATTGGTCAGTTTAGTGCAAGGCGTGGTATGGTTTATATAGTTTAGTCATGAGAGTTGGCGGGGGTTTAAGATAAAATAAGGATAGAAGTCAGGATCTGAAAGTGATGGTGGTGGGTCTTCAACCTGGATTTGAAGAGGGCCAGGGATGGTGCCTGGCATACAGACACAGGCAGGTTGTTCCAGGCGTGAGGTGCAGCAAGGTGAAAGGAGCGAAGTCTAGAGTTAGCAGTATGGGTAAAAGGCATAGATAAAAGTAATTTGCTAGCGGAGCACAGGTTCCGAGAGGGAATGTAGGGAGAGGTAAGAGATGAGAGATATTGAGGGACCGTGGAGTGAAATCAGCATTTATAGGTCAGTAGGAGAAGTTTGAATTGGATGCGGAACTGGACAGGGAGCTGGTGAAGTGACTTGAGAAGAGGCATAATGTGAGCATGGCGAGGCTGGCAGAGGATTAGTTGAGCAGCGTGATTTTGTATAGATTGAAGGGGAAGGAGGTGGCTGATAGGGCGACCAATAAGGAGTAGGTTGCAATAATTGAGACGAGAGGAGACCAAGGAGTGGACAAGTGTCTTGGTGGTGTGTTCAGAGAGGAAGGGGCGGATTTTGCCAGTGTTGTAGAGGATGAAGCAGCAGGTCTTGGCTACAAGCTGGATATGAGCGGATAAGGAGATAGAGGTGTCAAAGGTAACCCCTAGGTTGCGGGCCAAGGGAACAGGAAGGATAGTAGCTCCGTCCACAAGGACTGAGAAAGGGGGAAGAGGAGGGGAGGAGTTGGAGGGGAAAGACAAAGGCGTTCAGTCTTGGCCATGTTCAATTTCAATCGGCGATGAGACATCCAGACAGCGATGTCTGAGAGGCAGGCAGAGATCTTCGACTGGGTTGCTGGAGAAATATCGGGTGTAGAGAGGTAGATTTGGGAGTCATCAGCATAATGATGGTACTGGAAGCCATGGGAGGAGATAAGCGCGCCAAGGTCTTGGGTGTAGAGAGAGAAAGGGGGGGGGGCCCAAGACGGATCCCTGGGGCACACCTATGTGGAGCGGGGTTGGGGAGGAGGAGGAGCCGCCAGAGCATACACTGAATGAGCGATGGGAGAGGTAGGAGGAGAACCAGGAAAGTACGAGGTCCTTGAAGCCGTGGGAGGAGAGGGTGGTGAGGGGAAGATTGTGGTCAACAGTGTCAAAGGCAGCGGAGAGATAAGAAGGATGAGGATAGAGTAGAGGCCCTTAGATTTGGCCAGGAACAGGTCGTTGGAGACTTTTGCAAGGGCCGTTTCAGTGGAGTGTAAGGGACGGAAGCCGGATTGTAGAGGGTCAAGGAGGGCCTGGGAGGTGAGGAAATCAAGGCAGCGGCGGTGGACTGCTCGTTTTAGCAGTTTGGATATGAAGGGAAGGAGGGAGATGGGTCGATAGAAGGGCATGTGGGATCGAGTGAGGATTTCTTGAGGAGGGGTGTGACAACAGCATGTTTGACGTCAACGGGGACAGTTGCAGTAGAGAGTGAGAGGTTGAGAATATGAGAGATGGGGGGGTACAATGGTAGGGGAGATAGGGTGTAGGAGATGGGTGGGGATAGGATCAGAAGAACAGGTGGTGGGTTTGGAGGAGGTGAGGAGTGCAGTTTCTTCAGAGATCGGGGGAAGGAGGAGAGGGTAGCAGAGGAAGTACAGATGGGGGGGAGAATTGGGGAGGGGAGGAGGTAGATGAGGGGGTGGGGAATTGGAGGGTAATCTTATGGATTTTGTCATGGAAGTAGTCAGCTAGGGTTTGGGCAGAAAGGGAGGGCTGGACCGGGGGCAGAGTGACCTTGAGAAGAGAGTTGAGGGTATTAAAGAGATGGCAAGGATCAGAGGTAAGGGAGTTGGTCAGATGGATGTAGTAGTCTTGTTTGGCAAGTGCTATGGCTGACTTGAAGGAGCCAAGCATGAATTTGAAATGTAGTAGGTCCTCCGGGGAGTGGGATTTGGACCAAGCATGCTTGGCGGATCGTGCGCAGGTGCGTAGATAGCGGGTTGTGGGCGAAAGCCAGGGCTGGGGAGTAGATCGTTTGACTGGACGTGGGGTGGGTGGGGCAAGAGTGTTAAGAGCTGAGGATAATATAGCATTGTAGGAGGATAGTGCCTCATCGACGGACTTGGAGGATAAGATGGAGGAAAGAGAAGGAGAGATGGTGGAGGAGAGAGGGGATCAATATTGTGGAGGTTTCTAAATAGGTTGGAGGAGACAGGACGAGGTTGAGATGGCGGAAACTGAAGAGTAAAGGTTAGAAGGTGATGGTCATATGAGGAAAGGATTGAGTTGCGGAAGTTTGAGGGCGAGGAATTCATGAAGTATTAGGTCAAGGCAGTGGCTGTGTAGATGGGTGGGGGCGGTGGAGCAGAGTTGGAGGTCGTACGAGGAGATGAGGGCGAGGAACTTTGAGGCATGGGGGTCAGAGGGGTTGTCAACATGAATGTTGAAGTTGCCAAGAATAAGAGTGGGGGAAGAGGAATCCAGGAAGGCGGAGAGCCAGGAGTCTAAGTCGGTGAGGAAGGTTGATTGGGATTTGACGGGGGGGGGGGGGGGGTGGGACGACGATAAAATAACAGCAACACGGAGGGGAAGTGGTGTGAGGAGGCGAATGGAGTGGACTTCAAAGGAGAGGGGGAGGGTGACTGAGGTGGCAGAAGAGGTTGGAATTGGCAGGAGGGAGAAAGTAGGAGACCAACACCACCACCACGACCAGTAGATCGAGGTGTGTGGGAGAACTGGTAGCCCCCATAGCAGAGAGAAGCAATGGATGCGGTGTCTTCTGGGGGGAGCCAGGTCTCGGTAAGGGCAAGAAGGTGCAGGGCATTAGAGAGAGAGGTCGTGAGTGAAAGGAAGTTTGTTAGTAACTGAGCAAGCTTTCCATAGGGCGCACGAAAACGGAAGAGCGGAGGGGGGAAGGAGAGGGATATAGATAAGGTTAGATAAGTTACGGGAGGATTTCTTGTCAGAGTAACGTGAGGCTTTATTTCTAGAGAAGTGCAGAGATTTAGAGGGAGCAGGGTGCGGTTGGATAAGTCTGGGTGTGTGTGCCCTCCAAGAGGGATTTGAGGGAGGGGAAGTGAGGGGTGAGATTGATGGTAACAGGTTATATGGGGATTTCTTTTTGGGGATGAGGCTGGGGTTGATATCTCTGTAAGAGAGATTGGGGGATGAGGGAGTGAGGGAGGGAGGGAGGAAGGGGGGAGTAGCGGGATGTGGATGAGGTTAGATAAGGTGTGTGAGGAACTCTTTTTTTAGTGTGAGGAAGAAATCGAGGGTGGCCAGGGTTGGGGTTGATGTTACCTGATGAGAGAAGGAGTAGTAGAGAAGGAGTGGAGGAGTGGCCTAGTGGTTGGGGCAAGGTACTTCAGGGCCGGAAGGTCGGGGGTTCAAATCCCACGAGAGGACAGCAACCTTGGGCCGGAAGGACTGGGGTTTCTAGTCCCACAGGTGCTCCTTGTGGTCTTGGGCAAGCCACTTAACCCTCCATAGCCCATGTTCCCTGTAAAATAGTTATCTCCAAGTTATAATGCCCTGTTCAATGTAATTTCAGTTTGTTCAATGTAAACCGCACTGATGCAGAATAGCGCGGTATATAAGAGAATAAAATAAATAAATAAATAAATTATAGAGAGCGTGGTAAAGCGGAAACGGTATGGTGGAAACGAGGGTGGGGTTGGCTTAGAGAGAGAGAGAGAGAGGGGTTGGTTGAATACGGGGGATGATGTGCTGAAGCTCAAGAGCAGATGCAAGGTAGGAGGACAGAATGGAGGGTGACGTGAGGAAGGTAGTGGGGAGTGGAGGGAGGGTGATAGGAGGGGAGACAGTTGGGGAGGTTGAGGAAGAGAGGGATAATGTGATGTGGGGCCATGGCAATGGGCAACAAGTTCTGTGCAAGCAATGGGCAGCAATACTATGCAGGTAGTGGGTGGCAGTTCAGTGCAAACAACGGATAGCAGTTCTATGCAAACAATGGGTAGCAGTTCTATGCAGGCAATGGGAAGTAGTACTATGCAAGCAGTGGGTAGCAGTTCTATGCAGGCAGTGGGAAGTAGTACTACGCAAGCAGTGGGTAGCAGTTCTATGCAAACAATGGGTAGCAGTTCTATGCAGGCAATGGGAAGCAACACTATGCAAACAATGGGTAGCAGTTCTATGCAGGCAGTGGGAAGCAACACTATGCAAACAATGGGTAGCAGTTCTATGCAGGCAATGGGAAGCAACACTATGCAAGCAATTGGTAGCCGTACTATGCAGGCGAGGGAAGCAACACTATGCAAGCAATTGGTAGCCGTACTATGCAGGCGAGGGAAGCAACACTATGCAAACAATGGGTAGCAGTTGTATGCCCAGCAATGGGTAGCAGTACTACGCAGGCAATGGGAGCAATATTAAGCAAGCAGTGGGTAGCAGTTCTATATTCATATTCATATTCATTTATTTGATTGACCGCCCTTCATTGATAGGCAGAGCGGTTTACAATAAAAAATTACAAACGAAAGGCGCAAGGCCAGGAGTCGGAAAGGAAGTTACATATTAGATAGGAGAGAAAAGCGAGAACAGTAGCAGGAAGGATAGAGGGAGAGGCAAGAGGATCAAGGGTCGGGGGGGAAGGTCAAAGGCAAGAGAGAACAGATGAGTCTTAAGGGAGCGCTTGAAGGTGGGGTAGTGAGGTTCGAGACGGAGAGGTGGGGGAAGGGAATTCCATAGAGCAGGGCCAATGAAAAAAAAAGCTGAAGATCGTGTGGACTGTAGATGGGCACGTGAGGGGGATGGTAGTACTAGTCGGTTGAGGTGGAAAGAGCCAGCAATGGGCAGTAGTACTACGCAGGCAGTGGGTAGAAAGTTCTAAGCGGGTAATGGAAGGGCGATCAATGCCAGCAGTGGGAAGCAAGACAAAGGAGAGTTACTTGAAAGTACCAGGGTGGAGCTCGTGAGATGGTTGCGGTCAGGAGGCGATGTGTGGAGGAGTAATCGAGCCTGCTCGACCCTGGCAGCTATGGAGCACTGGAGGAGCAGGGTAAGCGGCTCATGCCAGAGCGCCCCCGGGCCAGCGCCTAGGGGCCATGCCAAAGGGCCCTCTGGCGAGGCCCTCGGGTGCGGGTGCACCTGATGGAGCACACTGTTAAAGGGCTGACTTCCCTTGTGCCCAGATGATGGCGGTGTCCGGCGTAAAAACAAAAATCTCAGGTGCCAGATGCAAATTTCTGGTTGCCTTGGTGACCTGGCTCTTGGGATTTGAGTCCTGCCTTTAGGAAGTCAACCTTTGCCTCTGATACAGACTCATGGACTAAGGTTGCATTCCAACCTGGAGCACCCTCTCTCACAGCCCTAGAGATTGAGCAGAATTTAATTGATCACATCATTGTCCCATAGCGATGAAAGAGATCATATTGGTCTTCATATTACTCCAACCTCATTGCCTCTGCCTCTTCCTCCAATTCCTCCCGTCAGCTCTATTCCATCCTCTGCTCTCTCTCAGCCCCTCATACCTCCCTTTCCCCAGTTTCCCGCCCCCCGCCCTTCCCGACCCTGCCCTCCTTGCAGGTTTCTACAGTACCAAGGCCCAGGATCTTCGCTCCTCCTTCCCCTCCTGCCCAATGTTCCCTCTAATTTTCTGTAGGCTGTGTGCGCATAAAATATCAGCTGTGCAGCTTTTGAAGGAAGGTTAAATATTTGTGCGCCACATAACGATACTCGATATACTTTAAAATTTGACTACACGTCAGAATACAGTATGTACACCACATTGATTATATTCAAATTAAATGAAAATAGACAATTACTAAATGAAGCGGAAAATTTCTAGTAATTACAATCACAACTTTTAAATTTTAAGACGTCTGTGTTTTCTATCAGAATCAGAACCATAATTTTTGTGCGCTCTGTTGTAAAGTATGTGCGCTCACTTGGCGAGGTATGTGCGTGCGCACACGCACACAGCTTAGAGGGAACAGTGCTCCTGCCCCCCCCTCTTTATCCCCCCCCCCGCAACCTTCTTTCTGCCTTGCCCTTCTTCCCCTGTAGGCCCCTCTCTCTCCTACCAGTGGTCCTCCTTTCACCCCATTTCTTCTATTGAACTATCCAGGATGCGCTCACTCCTGCAAGACTATCTGTCAACTTGACTCCATTCCTTCTCACTGGCTCAATGAGCCTTCTCTAGCACTCTTCCCTTTCATCCTTTCCATTGTTAATTCCAGTCTTGTTCTGGCATCTTTCCCACCCCCTGGAAACATGCCATACTGCGACCCATCCTCAAGAAACCATCCCTGGATCCTTCTGTCCCTGCCAGTTAGTGCCCTATCTCTAACCTCCCCTTTCTCTCCAAACTCCTGGAGAAGCTAGTCTTTGCACAGCTCACCTCTCATCTAGCTTCTTCACTTATTCTTCATCCTCGTCAGTCTGGCTTTCGTCCGGGACACAGCACCGAAACCATTCTCACCTCCTCTCCTCAACAAATTTCACTCCTCCCACGACCAGGGTCAGTATTCCATTGCAGTTTCCCTCGACCTGTCCTCTGCCTTCGACCTTGTGGATCATTGCACACTCCTCACCCATCTTTCCAATGCTGGCCTCAGCGGTTCTGTGCTTCACTGGTTCCGCTCTTTTCTGTTCACCAGGTCTTTCTCAGTCTCCTCTGGTGTCTCCTCACCCAGCATTCCTCTTCCCTATGGTGTCCCCCAAGGCTCCGTCCTTGCCCTTCTCTTCAATGTCTTTCTGGCCCCCCTCACACTTCTCATCCAGCAGCATTGCATTTCTGCATACTATTACGCGGATGACATCGTCCTCTTCCATCATTCCGACCCTATTGCCCCTGACATTACACCCCTCAATGCCTGTCTTTCCTCTGTCAGCACCTGGTTAACCTCAAAACTTTCTCAATTTCAACCAAGACAAAACTCAAGCCATGTGGTTCATGTTTGGCAGCCCCATCTCTGCCCTTGCACCCTCTCTTTCCTCTTCCTCCATCCCTCTGGTCCCTTCCCTACGTTGTTTAGGTGTGTGTTTGGACTCTGCCATGACATTCCATGACCATCTATCATCAGTAATTCGCTGTTGCTTCTACTCTATAAGAACATAAGAACATAAGATATGCCATACTGGGTCAGACCAAGGTCCATCAAGCCCAGTATTCCATTTCGTCTCTCCGGGCCAGTCCAGGCAAGTGAGGGTTGTCAACCTTCTCTAGCAGCTGAGGACTGTAAAACTAAAGTTTTGCTGAACAGGATATCTGGCTCCCTCGGCTGGCCGAACCTCAGTCTTACAGTCCTCAGCAGCTGAAGACGACGTCTCTTGTCTGGCTCCCGGTGAAGTTTCAAGTTTTGTTGTTTTATTTTCAATCCGGATTGGGTCTGGAGGGTTCAGGGTTCTAGCAGGGCTCTTACCTCCAGTCTCCTTCGTTTACTTTGCCTGTTTTTTGGGCATTTTGTTTTTTTCCCAGCGCTAGAGGCAGAGCCTGCCTCGTCCCCAGCGCCGTGCCCTGAGGGGAAGTGGTGTCAGGTTCTGGGAGCCCCAGAAACCGTCGATCAGCCTCCGGAGCCGCAGGCACGCCACCGCTAGCAGCGGGGGGTCAGCTGCCGGGTTGGAACACTTCTGTGTGCGGCGGATCCCTCAGGCGCAGGTTAGTCACTGCCGGGTGTCTTGGGCCAGCGGGCGGTTTTTGAGCGCGCTTCGCGCGGCGCCATTTTCGCCGGCAGCGTTTTTGTTATTTTTCATTTCGGGGAGTTTTGTTTTTTTCGGGGCTGTTTAGTCGCGCGGCTTTCATTCCCTCCTTCGTCTAGCTTTGCGGCAAGCCCACATGGATCATTGGGCAGACGCGACGGAGCCTAGAGGGAGTATTTCTTCGGCTCCGGATTTGGCGGGAAAAGCGGACATGCCTTCAGCGTCGGTTCCCCCGGCTCACAAAAGCTGCTCCAAGCGGAAGGCTAAGTCTAAGAAGCCTATTAATGTGGAGGAAGCTCCTTCACCTTCCGTTCCTGCTAGTCAGGAATCCTTGGAGAACACTTTTTCTGCAGCTTTTATTTTGGCCATGCACAAGGCCTATTGTTTAAAATGGCATCAGGCTCAGGTTAAGGACGCTGCTCCACTCCTCACCCAAAATCTTAATGCAGCTTCTGCCCATCTGGACCCGGGGGAGGGCCCCTCCAGCGCGCTCCAGGGCACCCAGGGGACTTCCGATAGCGTCGGGTTATCAGTCCCTGAGATTCCCAGTGCTGAGGAGGGCGAATTTCTTTTAGACCCTGTCCTAGAGCAATGGGCTGATCTTGAAGAGGGTGAGTTGGGGTCCGCTGAGGATCCCAGCCTTTTCAGAGTGTTTCGTAAAGAAGAGTTGGGAGCATTAATCTCTCAATCCCTGGCCACCTTGAATATTGTCTTGCCTCCAGCTCCGGATCAGCCGTTGGAGGATCCTCTGCTCCAAGGTTTTAAAACGGAGCAGAAGTGTTTTCCAGTACACCGTGTCATGAAACAAATGGTGGAATCTGAGTGGGAATGCCCAGAAGCAACACTGCGGGGGGCGAGGGCTATTGCCCGCTTGTACCCATTGCCGCAGGAGGAGCTCGACTTGCTTCGGCTACCTAAAGTGGATGCCTTGGTGTCAGCAGTCACCAAGAAAACCACCATTCCCGTTGAGGGCGGTGCGGCCCTCAAAGACTTGCAGGATAGGAAGCTGGAGGCTCTGCTCAAGCAGACCTTTGAAACGTGCGCTCTGTCTCTACGGGCGGCTTTTTGTGGGGCATACGTGTCCCGGGCTTCCATTCGGTGGATTCAAGGGGCCCAGGGCAGGGATGGCGTGGAGGACAGCGCGAAGCTCGAATCCGCGGCGGCCTATCTCGCAGACACCTTTTATGACCTGGTTCGAGTGTCCGCGAAGTCTATGGCTTCGGTGATTGCGGCTCGGCGTTTCCTTTGGTTGCGCAATTGGTCGGCGGACGTTTCCTCGAAGGCCCGTCTCACTAAGCTGCCCTACAGGGGCTCCCTGTTGTTTGGGGAGGCCCTAGAGAAGATTGTGAAGGATTTGGGTGACTCAAAAGGGGGTCGTCTCCCAGAGGACAAGCCTAAGAGTCAACGGCCTGCGGGGGGCTCCAAATTGGTGGGGCGGGAGCCTCGCAGGTTCCGCGGTGCCCGCTTTGCCCCCTACCCGAGAGGCCGCTCGATGGCTCGGGGTCAGTCCTTTCGAGGGGCTCGGGGATTTGGCAGAGGTTATTTCCAATCCCAGCAGCCCTCCGGTAAAAAGCCCCAATGACGTGAGGTTGGCCCAGATGGAACTCCCAATAGGGGGTCGTCTGCAACGGTTCCTTTCAGTCTGGGCCTCCATAACCACCGATCTCTGGGTTCTCGAAGTCATCCGGGATGGTTATGCCCTAGACTTCGTGCACCCCTTACGGGAGGCTTTCGTGGCGTCTCCCTGCGGTTCTGCGGAAAAGACGGCAGCGGTGTTCGAGACCCTTCAACGCTTATTACGCCTTCAGGCGGTCGTGCCGGTTCCATTCGACCAGTTAGGGTCCGGTCGATACTCCATTTATTTCGTGGTGCCAAAGAAGGGGGGGACTCTTCGTCCTATCCTAGATCTCCAACACGTAAACCGCTGCTTGCGAGTTCCGCACTTTCGCATGGAAACACTCCGTTCCGTGATCTGCTCCGTACAGCCCTCGGAGGTCCTTACCTCCATCGATCTGACCGAGGCCTACCTCCATATTCCAGTGCGGCAGGAGCACCAGCGGTTCCTGCGGTTTGCGGTTCCCATGGGTCACTTTCAGTTCCAGGCGTTGCCGTTTGGTCTGGCCACGGCGCCGCGGACCTTCACGAAGGTGATGGTGGTGGTGGCAGCGGCCTTGCGGCGAGAGGGGGTGCAAGTGCACCCTTATCTCGACGACTGGTTGATTCGGGCGCCGTCAGTTGCGGAGTCCGCCGTAGCCACTGCCCGAGTGGTGGCTCTGCTCGAGCAGTTGGGCTGGGTAATAAATCAGTCGAAAAGCCATCTACGACCGACTCAGCGACTCCTGTATCTAGGGGCTCTGTTCGACACGAGCGTAGGAGCAGTGTTCTTGCCCGAGCTTCGGGTGAAGAAGCTCTTGGGTCAGGTGCTAGCTTTTCGGCGTTTGAAGGCTCCGACGGCTTGGCGTTACTTGCAACTGCTCGGGTCCATGGCGGCGGCTCTGGACTTAGTGCCCTGGGCTCGGGCACATATGAGACCTTTGCAGAATGCTTTGCTCTCGAGGTGGTCTCCTCAGGATCACCCCCTGTCCCGCAGATTGCCGCTCGCTCCGTCCGTGAGCGACAGTCTGCTCTGGTGGTTGGAGCCCGCTCATCTCAGGGCAGGCATGCCCTTGCGGTCTCCGGAGTGGCTCCTTCTCACAACGGATGCCAGTCTCGCTGGCTGGGGAGCTCACTGCCAGTCCCACTTAGCTCAAGGGCTCTGGTCGCCGGAGGAGTCGACCTCATCCATCAATTTGTTGGAGCTGCGAGCGGTGCGGTTGGCGCTGCAGGAGTTTCGCATGCTCGTCGAGGGGAAGGCAGTGCGAGTCTTCTCCGACAATTCCGTGGCAGTGTCTTACATCAACAAACAGGGCGGTACCGGCAGCATTCTCCTGTTAGAAGAGAGTCTCCGTTTGTTGACCTGGGCGGAAACGCACCTGGTCGCCCTTTCCGCGGCCCATGTGGCGGGCCGCGACAATGTTCAAGCGGATTACCTCAGCAGGCATGCCGTGGATCCTGGGGAGTGGGAGTTGAATGCGGCGGTGTTCCACGATCTCGTTCTCCGATGGGGACAGCCGGCTATGGATCTGATGGCTACCTGCGACAATGCGAAGGCCAGCAGGTTCTTCAGCAGGCGGAGGGAGCATATGTCCGAGGGTCTCGACGCCCTGGCACAGCCGTGGCCTCCGGTCCGGCTCCTCTATGTCTTCCCTCCATGGCCCTTGATCGGGCGCGTTCTCAGGCGGATAGAGCGCCACAGGGGGCGGGTAATTCTGATCGCCCCGGACTGGCCGCGTCGGCCGTGGTACGCCGATCTGGTCCGTCTGCTAGTGGACCGTCCCTGGCGGCTTCCGGCGCGGGAGAATCTCTTAGCTCAGGGTCCGCTTCTCATGCCGGACGTGGACCGCTTCTCGCTTACGGCTTGGCTCTTGAGCGGGAGAGGTTGAGGCGTCGGGGTTATTCGCCTTCGGTTATCGACACTCTCCTTCGAGCCAGGCGTTCGTCTACTTCGCTGGCGTATGTTCGCGTGTGGCGGGTCTTTGAGCATTGGTGTGGAGACCGCGATATTCGGCCAGGTTGCTCTCTCATTCCTGACATCCTGTCTTTTCTGCAAAGCGGGTTTGAGAAGGGTTTGGCTCTTGCTACTCTCAGGGTTCAGGTCGCGGCGCTGGCTTGTTTCCGAGGTAAGATTCGGGGATGTCTTCTTTCTCGTCATCCTGATGTCGTGCGTTTCCTTCGCGCAGTCCAGAACTTGCGCCCCCCCTTTCGCGCGCTCGTACCCGCTTGGGATCTTAATCTGGTGTTAGAAGCCCTTGCGCGACCTCCCTTCGAGCCAGCTCGGGAGGTTTCCCTTAAAGAATTGTCCTGGAAGACTGCTTTCTTGGTGGCACTCTGTTCGGCTCGACGGGTCTCCGACCTACAGGCTCTTTCGTGTAGGGAGCCTTTCTTGCATTTCTCGCGTGAGAAGGTGGTCTTACGTCCCGTGCCTTCCTTTCTGCCGAAGGTCGTTTCCAGTTTCCATATAAACCAATCGATTTCTCTGCCGACCTTTCCGGTTGGCGAAGGGTCGCCTATGGATTCAGTTCTCCGGAAGTTGGATTTAGGTCGGGTGCTTAAACGGTATCTTCGTCGGACGCAACCCTTCCGTAAAACGGACAGGCTGTTCATTTTGTTTGGGGGGCCTCGGAAGGGGGAAGCTGCCTCCAAGGCCTCCATTGCGCGTTGGGTTAAATGTGCGGTGTCGGCGGCTTATCGCGCAAGCGGTCGGTCGCCGCCGGAGTTTTTCAGGGCCCATTCCACTCGTAGTCAGGCGACGTCATGGGCGGAACTGGCTCTTGTTCCACCAGTGGATATCTGTCGAGCGGCGGCGACTTGGTCGTCGTTGCACTCCTTTGCGAAGCATTATCGCTTAAACGTGCGAGCGGCGGATGACGCTAAGGTGGGAGCGTCCGCAGTTATTGCTGGTCTCGCCGGTCCCTCCCGGGGGTAGTTACTGCTTTGGTACTTCCCTCACTTGCCTGGACTGGCCCGGAGAGACGAAATGGAAGAAGAAATTAGACCTTACCTGCTAATTGTCTTTCCTTGAGTTCTCTCCGGGCCAGTCCAGGCCCCGCCCGTTCGACCTTGGCGAGACTCCGTTTTTGTTCTCCGAGGTTTTTCTTGGGGGAGTGCGTCGCATTACTGAAGAGTCCATCTTGGGCTTCCGCTCCCTTTCAAGGCTTACGGCGCTCTCTGGGGCTTCCTCCTTGGGGGGAGGGGCTCAGGAATTTTTTTAGTCAGGGTACGTTATCTACGTGCTCAGAGGGGTCGGGCAGACTTTGTTCGCTCTTTTGGCGGGGAAAAAGGCCTGGCTTATATTAAAAAAAAAAAAAAAAAAAAAAAGGAAAAGAATAAATTCCTGGTCCATCGGTTACGCTTGGCCTCTTGGGGGGCTAAGGGTTTGTTTTCTCGTTTCTGCTGCTTTGTAATTTTAGACTGAGGTTCGGCCAGCAGAGGGAGCCAGATATCCTGTTCAGCAAAACTTTAGTTTTACAGTCCTCAGCTGCTAGAGAAGGTTGACAACCCTCACTTGCCTGGACTGGCCCGGAGAGAACTCAAGGAAAGACAATTAGCAGGTAAGGTCTAATTTCTTCTTCTGTTTCCAACAGTGGCCAATCTAGGTCATACGTACCTAGCAGTTTCCCCAAGGGACACAGGTTCCACAATGCTTGTATTGGTTCAAGCATTGATATCCTGGGTCCCTTCTTAATAATGGTTTATGGACCTTTCCTCCAGGAACTTGTCCAAACCTTTTTTAAACCCAGCTACACTAACAGCCTTTACTACATCCTCCGGTAACAAATTCCAGAGTTTGATTACACGTTGAGTGAAAAAATATTTTCTTTTATTAGTCTTAAATAGTTTACCCTGTAGCTTCATTGCATGTCCCCTAGTCTTTCTATATTCTGATAAGGTAAACAATCGATCTACGTTTACCCGTTCCACTCCGTTCATTAATTTATAGACTTCTATCATATCTCCCCTCAGCCGTCTCTTTTCCAGGTTAAAGAGCCCCAACCTTTTTAGCCTTTCTTCATAGGAGTAGCCTTCCAACCCCTTTACCATTTTGGTGGCTCTTCTCTGAACCTTTTCTAAAATTGCTATATCCTTTTTAAGATATGGCGACCAGAATTGCACACAATATTCAAGGTGCGGTCTCACCATGGAACGATATAGAGGCATTATAATATCTTTTGTTTTATTTTCCATTCCTTTCCTTATCATACCTAGCATTCTATTTGCTCTCTTGGCCGCCGCTGCACACTGGGCCGAGGGTTTTAACATGGTATCCACAAGGACGCCTAAATCTTTTTCTTGGGTGGTGGTTCCTAATGTGGAACCTTGCATCGTGTAACCATAGTTTGGGTTGTTCTTCCCTAGGTGCATAACCTTGCACTTCTCCACATTAAATTTCATCTGCCATTTTGATGCCCAGTCTTCCAATTTATCAAGATCGTCTTGCAATTTTCCACAATCCTCCTGGGTTTTAACAACTTTAAATAGTTTTGTGTCATCAGCAAATTTGATAACCTCACTCGTTATTCCACTTTCCAGGTCATTTATGAATATGTCAAAAAGCAGCGGACCCAGCACAGATCCCTGGGGTACACCACTATTCACCTTTCTCCATTGGGAAAATTGGCCATTTAGCCCTACCCTCTGCTTTCTATCTTTTAACCAGTTCCTGATCCACAGTAGTACACTGCCTCCTATCCCATGACTCTTTAGTTTTGCCAAAAGTCTCTCATGAGGGACCTTGTCAAAGGCTTTCTGAAAGTCCAGATACACAATATCAACCGACTCACCTTTGTCCACCTGTTTATTCACTCCTTCAAAAAAACATAACAGATTAGTAAGACAAGATCTTCCTTGTCTAAAGCCATGTTGGCTGTCTCCCATTAGGTCATGACTATCTATATGCTGAGTAATTTTATTCTTTATGATGGTTTCTACCATTTTTCCCGGTACTGATGTCAGGCTCACCGGTCTGTAGTTTCCCGGATCACCCCTCGAACCCTTTTTAAAAATTGGTGTTACATTGGCGATCCTCCAATCCTCAGGTATTAGAGATGATTTTAATGATAGTTCACAGATTACTGATAGCAGGTCTGCAATCTCAAATTTCAGTTCTTTCAACACCCTTGGATGTATACCATCCGGCCCAGGTGATTTGCTACTCTTCAGTTTATCTAATAGTTGTAGGACATCTTCCCGATGTATCGATATTTCCTTCAATTCTTCCACACCTTTAAATACCACTTCAGTCGTGGGTAACATCCCTACATCTTCCTCAGTAAAGACCGAAGCAAAGAATTCATTCAGTCTCTCCGCTATCGCCTTGTCGCCTCTTAGTGCTCCTTTAACCCCTTTATCATCTAATGGACCAACTGACTCTCTCACGGGTTTTTTGCTACGAATGTACTTGAAAAGGTCTTTATTTCGCGTTTTTTGCTTCCGCAGCAAGCTTCTTCTCAAATTCTCTCTTTGCCTGCCTTATCAATGCCTTGCATTTGACTTGCCAGTGCTTGTGCTGTTTCCAGGTTTCATCATTTGGCTCTTTTTTCCATTTCTTGAAAGATGCTTTTTTGGCAACAGCCTCTCTGACCTCAGCTTTAAACCATGCTGGCAATTTTTTGGACTTCCTTCCACTTTTCTTAAAGCGTGGAATACAGCTGGTCTGGGCTTCCAAGATAGTATTTTTCAACAACACCCAAGCTTGATGTACGTCTTTAACCTTTGCAACTGCTCCTTTTAGTTTTTTCTTAACTGTTTTCCTCATTCTATCATAGTCTCCCTTTCGAAAGTTAAAGGGTAGTACTGTGGATTTCCTTACTATCCCTCCTCCACTAATTAAATCAAAGGCGATCATGCTATGATCACTATTGCCAAGTGGCCCCAACACCCTTATCTCTTGCACTACATCTGGTGTTCCACTAAGGACTAGGTCTAATATTGCTTCCCCTCTGGTCGGTTCATGAACCAGCTGCTCCAAGAAGCAGTCATTTATTTCATCTAGGAACTTTATCTCCCTAGCATGTCCTGTTGTGACACTGACCCAGTCGATGCCGGGGTAATTGAAATCACCCATTATTATTACTGCACTGTAACTTTTGCTAGCTTCCTTGATTTCTTTGAGCATTTCATCATCCATTTGTTCATTCTGGCCAGGCGGACGATAGTACACCCCCACTGCCATCGCCTTCCCCTTTTTACATGGAATTTCAATCCATAGAGATTCTACAGCAAATTTTGTTTCTTGCAAAACTTTAATCCTTTCTGACTCAATGCCCTCTCTAACATAGAGCGCAACCCCTCCACCAATTTGATCAGCTCTATCATTTCGATATAGTTTGTACCCAGGTATCACAGTGTCCCACTGGTTGTCCTCCTTCCACCATGTCTCTGATATTCCAATCATATCTAACCTCTCGTTTAGTGCTATATATTCTAACTCTCCCATCTTGTTTTGTAGACTTCTAGCATTTGCATACAAGCATTTTAGAGACTGTATTTTATTCATATTAATTTGGCTATTGGTAGACATGGGTAATTTGGGATCTTTAAGTTCTGTCTGCTCCATACTCGAGGGCATTTGGACTACTTTACTCTTTTTTGGAACCTCTCTGCTTTTTGTAGTATCCTTCAAGGATACATTCTTCCGAACCATCCGCTCTTGGGCGACTGTCGGCTTTCCCCTATTATCTAGTTTAAAAGCTGCTCTATCTCCTTTTTAAAGGTTAATGCCAGCAGCCTGGTTCCATCCCGGTTAAGGTGAAGCCCATCCCTTCGGAAGAGCCCCTCCTTTCCCCAGAATGTTCCCCAGTTCCTAACAAATCCGAACCCCTCATCTCTGCACCATTGTCTCATCCACGCATTGAGACTCCGGAGCTCTGCCTGCCTATTGGGTCCTGCGCGTGGAACGGGAAGCATTTCGGAGAACGCTACCCTGGAAGTTCTGGATTTCAACTTCCTACCTAAAAGCCTAAATTTAGCTTCCAGAACCTCCCTACCACATTTTCCTATGTCATTGGTACCAACTTGTACCAAGACAGCAGACTCCTCCCCAGCACTATCTAAGACCTTATCTAGGTGGCGTGTGAGGTCCGCTACCTTCGCACCAGGCAGGCATGTTACCAGGCGATCCTCACGTCCACCAGCCACCCAGCTATCTACATGCCTAATGATCGAATCACCAACTATAACTGCTGTCCTAACCCTTCCCGCATGGGCACTTGGCCCTGGAGAAACCTCCTCGGTGCGAGAGGGGTTTACATCACCTGGAGGACAGGTCCTAGTTACAGGATCACTTCCTGCCACACCAGGGTGATGCTCTCCTGTCACGTGACCTCTCTCCTCCATGGCAACAGGGATGCTGCCAGACTGGAGGTGGGACTTCAGGACTATATCCCTGTAGGTCTCGTCTATGTACCTCTCTGTCTGTCTTATGTTTTCCAAGTCTGCTACTCTAGCCTCTAGAGAACGGACTCGTTCCCTGAGAGCAGAGAGCTCCTTGCACCTAGTGCACACGTAAGACCTCTCACCAGCTGGGAGAAAATCATACATGTGACACTCAATGCAAAAGACTGGAAAGCCCACATCTCGCTGCTGGACTGCTGTCTGCATCTTAGTTTTAAGTTTGTGTTTAGATGTTTAAGTTCTATATGTACTAAAGGGTGCAATGGATATTTATACCACTAAAACTGTACCTAAGAAGTTTAATATACCTTGTTCACCTGAAGCTTAATTAATTTCAGGTCCTTGGTGTATGACTGATTTGGGTAATGAGCTTCACCTGAGAGCACCTCCTGTCTTTTAAGTTGTGCAAGTACCTATAAAGCTGTGATTTTCCCAGGGGAGGGTGGGTGTGGGGAGGGAGGGAGGGATATAACACTTATTAAAAAAGGGCTGCTACACAGTACCTTGTCCTGTGCTGCTGAGGAAAACTATATTCTGATTTGATTTAAATAGCTCTTTGCTGCTACTAGGCTCTAACCTATTATGAAATTTAAACTACAAGCTCTCTGCTGGATTCTAAATTTAACCAGAAAGCTCTCTTCTGTGTTTTAATTTGAAACTAAAAGTACTTTGCTGATGCTAGGCCCTGAGTGACTATGAAATTTAAACTACAGCTGTCTACTGGGTATGAAAGGTAACCAGAAAGTTCTCTTCTGTGTTTTTAAATTGAATCTTAAACTGTTGCTACTAGGCCCTGACTGATTTAACAAAAAAAATAGTGGGTTCACAGATTAATTAGCTTTAAAAGAAAAAAATTCCTTTCAGAAAAATTCCCAGAAGTATATACTCACAATTTCAGATTTCTCTCCAGAAGTAACAGCCCCCCTTTCCAGTCCTTCAAGACAGGGTCACAGAGCTCTGGTTGAGCTATTTATGCTTGTGCTGATGATGTAAGCAGTGACCTACTTCCTGGGTAATTAACAGTCCTTGCTTGGATAGAAGGAGTCTTTCAAAATGGCCTTTTGAACTGCCAGCTGGTGTTAACACCTATTGAAAAAGCTTCACAGGTTGCTTGCCCACTAGGTAGAAGGCCTCTTTGTAAAGGTCTCTAGAAGACTTTATATGCTGCTCAAGGAGAATTGACCTTGTTTTGCCTCTTGTGCTAAGCTATATTCTGATTTGATTTAAATTATAGCTCTTTGCTGCTACTAGGCTCTAACCTATTATGAAATATAAACTACAAGCTCTCTGCTGGATTCTAAATTTAACCAGAAAGCTCTCTTCTGTGTTTTAATTTGAAACTAAAAGTACTTTGCTGATGCTAGGCCCTGAGTGACTATGAAATTTAAACTACAGCTGTCTACTGGGTATGAAAGGTAACCAGAAAGTTATCTTCTGTGTTTTTAAATTGAATCTTAAACTGTTGCTACTAGGCCCTGACTGATTTAACAAAAAAAATAGTGGGTTCACAGATTAATTAGCTTTAAAAGAAAAAAAATTCCTTTCAGAAAAATTCCCAGAAGTATATACTCACAATTTCAGATTTCTCTCCAGAAGTAACAGCCCCCCTTTCCAGTCCTCCCTTTGCCAGATCCGTGCCATCCGTCCTTTCGTCCCCACTTCCTCCTTGGTTACCCTTCTCCTTTCCCTAGTTATGAGCAGGATCGATTGTAACATTGCTTTGGCCAGCCTCCCCCAGTATCAATTAAGAAGACGCCAACTGTTACAAAACACCGCAGCCCGTCTCATCACTCACGCATCCCACACCGATCATGTCACCCTCTTCTTATTCACCTCCATTGGCTTCTGTCACACACCATATCCAATACAAGGTCTTAACTCTTGTTCATAAAGCCATCCACTCTGGTTCCCCCCAATACCTTTCCAACCTGGTTCATCTCCATGCCCCCCACCGCTCACTTCGCCACATTCACATCACATTCACATTCACATATGTTCCTTCCAGTTCCTTCTCTTGCATACTTGGAATCCACCAAAAACTCGGCCTTCTTTTTTTTTTTCTCGGCCCTAAACTCTGGAACTCCCTTCCTCCAGACCTTAGATTGGAACTCTTTTAACAGATTCAAATCTCTTCTTAAGACTCATATCTTCTGTTCTGCTTTTGATCTCCCTGCCCTTCCTACATCCAGCTGAGAATCTTGTCCTCCTCTCATCTCCTTGCCTCCTCTGTCCTTTTTACCTTGCCTTCTCTCTCCTTCCTCTATTCTCACCTCTCCTGTCGTAACTGTGGCGTTCCTTTCCTTTTCCGGCAGTTTGTTTTTACTGTATTGTAAACCGCTTTGATGATTTTACCGAAAAGTGATATATCAAGTGCCAGATAAAGATAAAGGAGACATGCAACAAGTGAATCATACTAGCCCAAATGGCCTCGCTTCACCCTGTTGGGCTAAGACTGACAGCCAAGACCTCTTTTCTTGCCCAGTTTCCTCAAGTTCTGACCTATCTCCATCTATTGGAATCGGACATGAAGATCACCTTGGTCCGAATCCACCTATCAACCATTAGAGCCTATTATGAGCAGATTGAAGGGAAATTGCTTTCTCCACGCGCTGATTCAAAATTCATGATGTCTCATGAACACAAAACCACCTGTAAGAATGCTGACCCTAGTATGGGACTTCAACATCATTCTTGCATGACTCATGGAGAGTCCCTTCGAACCACTATGTCACGTCTCTCTCAAACATCTCATGTGAAAGACTATTTTTCTGGAGGCAGTAACCACAGCAAGAAGAATTGGTGAGTTGCATATATGGAGGCCAAGTGTTTACAAGTGCTTCACAACAGAGTTGTTCTCCAAAATCGTCCCAAATTCCTCCTAGATGTTCTCTGAATTTCACATAAACTAATCCATAGTGCTACCGGCCTTCTTTCTGGATCCACATGTGACACCACTGGAGCACTGGCTTCCTGCCTTAGACTATAGGTGAGCACTCCTGTATTGCTGCCAAGCTTCCACGGATTTGAGGAAAATTTCCCAACTGCCTGCAATTCTAATAACCCGGGAAAGCCTGCCTCCAAATGTATTCTTTTTTTCCACTTGGGTAACCATCAGCATCGTATTCTATTAGATTGAAGTACTAGTGGAGGCATGAGTTACAGGAGTTGAAGCAGTAATTTTTGCTGGGAATCTACCACCATGACCTCAGTTGGCAGCAAGTGAGTTATGGCAGCAAAAGGTAAAGGAGACAATTAGACGAGTCTGCAAGATCAGGAGCAAACATTTGATCCATCTTGAAAAGTGAGACTTAACAGCATGGACCCCAGAAACTGAGCATAGCTTCTGGCTGTAATGCTGGGGTCTGTTTTAAGCAGCAGACTGGTTAGCCTACTGAAAAAGGCTTTATTTATTTATTTTATTTATTTACATTCTCTTATATACCGCGCTATTCTGCATCAGTGCGGTTTACATTGAGCAAACTGAAATTACATTGAACAGGGCATTATAACTTGGAGATAACTATTTTACAGGGAACATGGGCTATGGAGGGTTAAGTGGCTTGCCCAAGACCACAAGGAGCACCTGTGGGACTAGAAACCCCAGTCCTTCCAGCCCAAGGTTGCTGTCCTCTAGTGGGATTTGAACCACCGACCTTCCGGCCTGAAGTACGTTGCCCCAACCACTAGGCCACTCCTCCACTAGGCCACTCCTCCACTCCACTTTAAACTAGATTCATTGGGGATGGGTGAAGAGAACCTCCAGGTAAGTGAAACACCTCTGTAGAAATGGGTAAAAGGGGCATCATCTGGAAAGCAATGTGTATAAATGCCCGTAGAATGGGAAATAAGATCTAAGATGTTGAGGCTTTAATGGAAGAGGCTGGCTTGGATTTAGTGGTGGTTAAAGAGACATAGTTCACAGAAAACCATGACTGGGATGTAATTATATCAGCCTATAGTTTATTCAGGAAGGACAGGGTAGGAAGAAGGGAGCAGAAGGAAAGGGGTACTAGTGCCACTGTATAAATCTCTGGTGAGGCCTCACTTGGAAAACTCTGTTCAGTTTTGGAGACCGTATCTTGCAAAGGATGTAAAAAGAATGGAAGCTGTTCAGAGGAAGGCGACCAAAATGATTTGGAGCCTGCGTCAGAAGCCTTATGAGGAGAGACTTGAAGACCTAAATAAGTACACTTTGGAGGAGAGGAGGGATAGAGGAGATATGATTCAGACCTTAAAATACTTAGAGAAATAATGAACAAACAAACCTCTTTCAGAGATGGGGAAGCTGTAAAACTAGAGGGCATGACATGAAGCTGCAAGGTGGTAAATTGAAAGGCAATGTCAGGAAATACTTTTTTACTGAAAGAGTGGTGGATGCTTGGAATGCCCTCCCGATGGAGGTGGTGGTGGGGGCAAACACAGTGACAGAATTCAAAGTGGCCTGGGACAGACACAGTGGATCCCTTTACAGCAACAAGATTAAATCAAAATAAATGGAACCATCTAATTTCTCAACAAATAGGGGTGTCCTACATGGAGTGATGGGGGGAGGAGCGGTGGGTTCACCCCTAAACAAACAAAGAAACAAAGATATGGGGAGGGGTGCACCTATTCTCTAAAAGACATGGGAAGGGGTGCACCTGCTCCTGCCATTATTGCTGGGCAGACTAGATGGACCATACTGGTCTATTTCCAGGAACAAGCAGGAATGAGTCTTCACATATGGGTTTCGTCGGTACCGACGGAGGCTGCGCGGGAACGCTCCCCAGCGTCCAAAATGAAAGCTTTTGGGAGCATCCCACAGCGCCTGCGCACTGCCTTCCTGCCTTTCCTAACCGCCTCTCTCCAGTTCTTCTTTTCTGCGGAGCCAGCAGGTTGTGTTTCCTGTCACCGCTGAAGAATTTCTTATTTTTTCTTTTATTTCTTTAGTTGCGTGTCTACCTTCTCGACTCCGGACCGGTACCGCCGGTTCTTTCTTTCTTAAAAAAAACAAAACAAAAACCTACTCTTTTCTACTTCAGTGCATTTTTCTTTCTGTGGCCTTAGGCCTGCAGAAAATTTTTCCTCATGGAAAAGCCCGCCTCCGGGTTCAAAAAGTGCACGAAGTGCAGTAGCACTATTTCTGTCATCGACACCCACGACTGGTGTCTTAAATGTTTAGGTACTGACCATTCCATCGCGGACTGTGAGTCCTGTTCCATGATGTCTAAAAGAGGTTTACAGAACCGAGCAGTCAAGCTCAGTACCCTGTTTCCCTCTGATGCAGCTTCTGTGGCATCGACGTCTTCCAGGGCTGCTTCTTCCTCCCATGGATCTCAGGTAACCAAACTTAAATCTGGCCGGTCCTCGAAGAGTACATCTCCCTCTAAGTATCGAGATGCCCCCGGGCTTGCTCTCGAGGAATCCACACCGGCAAAATTACCCCGGCGGGAGGCTCCGGCTTCCAAAGCTTTTTCTGTGGGGTCACAGGTTGACATCGATGGCACGGCCTCGACCGATCACCTGTTACAATGTTCTGGGGTACCGGCGGTTCACACCGGTACCGACATCCAGACATTGGTGGTGTCGATGGATCAGAATATTCTGACCATGCAGCGTGCCATCAAGGCATTCATACAAGCTGCGACGCCTTCGGTACCGCAACAAACTCCGTTGTCGGTACCGATTCCGTTACCGGACCCGATACCGGTTCCGCTGCCGGCACCGATTGCATCGACGTCGACGGCAGCGGTACACTATCCTGTGATGCCCATCGGTACCGATCCGGTACCGAGTACTCCCGATGTCGATACCCCTCCCGGTATGCGTATCGGGCTCTGCGAGAGCATCCAGACAGGCGATACTTCGATTCCTCTGAGGACTCTGATGAATCAGAGGCCTCTATCGAAGCATCGGGGATCCTTCCTCAGGAACCCACTTCTCCAAAAAGGAGAATGTCTCCTCCAGAGGACTTGTCTTTTCAAGACTTTATCAGGGAGGTGGCCAGGGGCCTTTCCATCTCAGTGGCCTCTGAGACAGAGCCTAGAGCCAAAAAATTAGATATTTTACAATATCCTAAGGCTCCCAAAGAGGCAGCCACTTTACCAATACATGAGATTCTCTATGATCACATGTTGGGCATATGGGAGACTCCTCTTACCACCTCCCCTCATTCTCGTAGGTTGGACACCATGTATCGTGTTCCTCCTTGTCCTGGTTTTCATAAGACTCAGCTTCCTCACCACTCCATTGTGGTGGAGTCGGCTATGAAAAAGATCAAGAGTACAAAGAGGCACTCTTCTACTCCTCCAGGAAGAGAATGCAGAACCTTAGATGCCTTTGGCAGGAGAATTTTCCAGGCCAGTATGCTTGTAGCCAGAATCAACTCCTATAGTGTCTATATGGGGATGTTTCTAAAGGAAGTTACAGATCATCTGCAAACCTTATCTCCTTTTATGTCAGAAAATAAAAGGGAATAGTTTCTCACCTGGCTTAAACATGCCCAGGATATTTCCAAGTTTTCCAACCGTGCAGCCTTTGACTCTTTTGAAGGTGCCAGCAGAGCCTCGGCTATTGCCATAGGTGCACGCAGAGTTGCTTGGTTACAAGCCTCTGATTTGGAATACTGGGTTCAGGATGGACTAGGTAACCTTCCTTGTACAGGGGAAAACCTGTTTGGCAAAGATTGGCAAGCAAAGGCCAACCAGATGGATGCTGAAAATTCTGCTTTAGATAGACTTTCAAAGTCTACTTCTGCTCCTTTCAAAAAGAGATTGTTCAAAAAAGGATTTTTCCCAAAAAAAGGGAAATATTCTTCTGTTTATGGTCAGGCTTCTTCTGCAGGTCGTTTTGCTACAAAGAGGCAACAACCAAAACAGGCCAAGCCTAAGGCTGCGAGGACTGCTACGGCCCAACAGCCTCAGCCTCCTCAGGGCCTTTGACTTACCAATAGAGAACTTAGCCTTTCTGGCTCTAGAACATCCAGAGCCTCTCACCATCCCAGGAAGGTTAGCCCGTTTTGCTCCCAGATGGGAACAAATCACAACAGAGCAATGGACCCTCTCTATCATAAGAGACGGGTACAAGCTTCACTTCTTAAACCTTCCTCCTCACACTATGGTGAAACAGTTCAATTCTCCAACATCTCTCCTCAACCTTCTAGGTCAAGAGATTGCCACCCTTCTTGCCCAAGGGGCAATAGAAGAAGTACCCCTTCTTCAACAGGGCTCAGGGTTCTACTCCCCCTATTTTCTCATTCCAAAGAAAACAGGGGGCTACAGACCCATTTTAGATCTCAGAGAATTGAACAAGTTTCTATGCAAGGAGAAATTAAAGATGACTTCTCTCGGAACTCTCCTTCCATACCTCCAGAGTCAGGACTGGCTTTGTTCTCTAGATCTCAAGGATGCGTACACCCATGTCCTCATCCATCCAACACACAGAAGGTTCCTTTACCAAGGAAAGCACTACCAATACAAAGTGCTTCCTTTCGGTCTGGCCTCTGCACCAAGAGTGTTCACCAAATGCATGGCTATAGTAACTGCATTTCTACGCACTCTAGGGATATTCGTATTCCCATATCTGGACGACTGGCTCATCCGAGCTCCATCCCAGTCAGAGGCCCAGGCTTCCCTGGCCTGCACAAGGCGTGTTCTTCAGTATCTGGGACTGGTAATAAACATTCCAAAATCCCATCTCACCCCTACTCAATCTCTAGAGTTCATAGGGGCCTTACTGGATACCACAACTGCAAGGGCCTATCTCCCCCAGGCCCATTGCCTACGCTTGGTGCAGTTAGCCTCACAGATTCAGTTAAAATCCCATTTAACTGCTCGAGAGGTGTTATAACTGTTAGGCCACATGGCATCCACCGTGCATGTGGTTCCTTATGCTCGCCTTCACATGAGAGCAGCTCAATGGACTTTGTCCACACAATGGACCCAGGCATCAGGGTGCCTGTCAGACAAGATAGCGACCTCCAGTCGCCTCTTTTCCTCGCTCCATTGGTTGAAGTCCACGCAAAATCTGTTGCTGGGGTCCCCCTTTCAACAGGTGTTACCCCAAGCAACCCTTACCACAGATGCCTCTCCAAAGGGTTGGGGAGCTCATCTACAAGATCTCTCCACCCAAGGCATCTGGTCTCCACAGGAGACATCTCTACATATCAACCTCTTAGAGCTCAGATCAATCTTTCTGGCTCTCAGTCTTCCACACCCTGCTCATCTACAAGACAGTCCTCATCCACACGGACAACCAAGTAGCCATGTTCTACGTGAACAAGCAGGGGGGGACTGGCTCTCTGTCGCTTTGCAACGAAGCTCTGAGATTGTGGGCCTTCGCCAGAGAGCATCAAATCCATCTCATGGCAGTGTATCTTCCAGGGGTTCAAAACTCTTGGGCAGACAGACTCAGTCGAGTTCTGCTTCCACACAAATGGTCCCTCCATGGGGACCAGATAGCCAGGATCTTTCGAATTTGGGGAACCCCAGACATAGACCTGTTTGCAAGTCCGTGGAATGCCAAACTTCCCCGGTTCTGTTCTAGGATTCCGTGTCAGGGAGTTCAGGCCAGGGATGCCTTCCTCCTTCATTGGGGGCAAGGCTTCCTCTATGCCTTTCCACCTATTCCCCTCATTCCCAAGACACTGTTCAAACTTCAGAGAGACAAGGGGTCTATGATCCTCATAGCACCACGTTGGCCACGCCAAGTGTGGTACCCTCTACTTCTGCATCTCTCTCAAGCTCCCTCCCTGGACTTGGGGTCTACTCCAGATCTCCTCTCCCAAGAAGAGTGAACGTTGTGGCACCCAAACCCCCAGTCTCTTCATCTCAGGGCCTGGTTGCTGAAGGCTTAGACCTTCAGGATTTACACCTTTCTCAGCAAGTGAAGGATATCCTTCATGCTTCCAGAAAGCTTTCCACCAGACGTTCCTATGCTTTTAAATGGAAAAGGTTTACCATTTGGTGTGCAGGGAAGGGTCTTAATCCTCTTGCAATACCTCTGAATTCTTTACTAGAGTATTTGCTGCATTTATCCCATGCAGGCCTTAAAACGAATTCAGTTAGAGTCCATTTGAGTGCTATTGCAGCATCCCTTAAGCCTGTCAATGGACATCCTATTTCCTCTCATCCGCTGATAGCAAGATTCATGAGAGGTCTTCTTTTGACTAAACCTCCCATTAAGCCACCCTTTGAACCCTTAGCCACTACCTCTTTGAAATTCCTTTCCTGGAAGGTTATTTTTCTCATTGCAGTCACCTCAGCTTGCCGTATCAGTGAGTTGCAAGCCTTAGTGGCTAATACTCCTTATACAAGGTTCCATCATGACAAGGTAGTCCTCAGAACTAATCCACACTTTATGCCTAAAGTGGTCTCACCTTTTCATCTGAACCAGGAGGTGTATTTACCTGTCTTTTTTCCAGGACCTCACGCATCAAGTGCAGAGAGGAATCTTCATACCCTGGATTGTAAAAGAGCACTTGCTTTCTACTTACAAAGGACACAGCAACATAGAAAGTCCTCTCAACTTTTTGTTGCTTTTGATCCCTCTCATTTAGGACTTCCAGTCTCTAAGAGAACTCTGTCCAATTGGATTGCTCAGTGTATTTCTTTCGCCTACCAGAGTAAGAACCTTTCTCTGGAGGGCCATGTCACAGCTCACATTGTGAGAGCCATGGCAGCCTCTATGGCTCATCTAAACTGTGTCCATCGACCAAATCTGTCGAGCGGCCACCTGGGCCTCGGTTCATACCTTTACAGCCCATTACTGCTTGGACAAGGACTCCTGCCGGGATGCCTTGTTTGGTCAGGCTGTTCTCAAACACCTGTTCCATTCCTAATCAACTCCTACCCTCCATCCCTGACTGGATGCCTGAGATTCATAGGTGGAGGTAGAGCCCTTCCCAGGGACTCACAACCTGGGTGATCTCCCAGGCATCTCTAGCTGGGGAGTCCCCATATGTGAAGACTCATTCCTGCTTGTTCTTGGAGATAGCACAGTTACTTACCTGTAACAGGTGATTTTTGGGAACAGCAGGAATAAGTCTTCACAACCCACCCACCTCCCCTAGGAGTTGTATCTCTCTATCTTTCCTTTCCTCTCTCTCTCTTTGTCTCAGCTTTAAAACTCGAACTGGAGAGAGGCGGTTAGGAAAGGCGGGAAGGCAGTGCGCAGGTGCTGTGGGATGCTTCCAAAAGCTTTCCTTTTGGATGCTGTGGAGCGTTCCCGCGCAGGCTCCGTCGGTACCGACGAAACCCATATGTGAAGACTTATTCCTGCTGTTCTCAGAGATCACCTGTTACAGGTAAGTAACTGTGCTTTATCTGCCATCATTAACTGTGTTACTATGTAAGACATACACAGTATTGCCATGAAAGGAGAACTGCTACTGATAGATGATTTTCAATATGGCGGATGTGAATTGGCACATCCATGCTGCGGTGTCATAAGTAAAGAGATCCTGGATTCTCTATAGGGAGAACTATTTAGGCAGTTGGTAACATACTGGACTTACATACTGGTAACATACTGGCGTTAGTGCTTACCAATGGGGAAAGTGTTCCCGATGATCTCCAGGAACAAGCAGGAATGCAGTCTTCACATATGGGTATCGTCGGCACCAATGTGGGAAACACTCTCTAGCATCCACTAGGAAAGCTTTTGGGAGCACTCAACTGCGCATCTGCCTTCCCAACCCCTCTCCTTAGTAATTCGTTTTCTGTGGAACCAGCAGGAAGATACTTTTCTGTCACTGCCGAAAAAACTTTACTTTTCTTTTTTTGGTATCTGTGCTCTGCCTTCCTCAACACCGGTACCTTCCCTGATAACGGCCCCAATATTAGTTCTTTTCTTTTCTTCAGTTTAATTATTTTTTCTTCTCGGTGAAGCCTTAGGTCTCTACCTAAATTTTTCCGTTTGTCACCATGGACAAATACATCAGTGGCTTCAAAAAATGTTTAAAGTGCTCCGGCACTGTCAGTCACTGATTCTTATGACTGGTGTCTAAAATGTTTGGGCCCAGATCATATACCAGATAATTATTCATTGTGTAAGCAAATGATCAAACGAGGCCTAAAGAACAGGGCCAAAAGGTATGATGCACTGTTTGCCCCGGACTCGATTTCAGTGGCCCCTCTGCATTGTTGAGGACGTCGGCATCTTCTGCTGGCTACCAGGTCTCCAAAAAGTCCTAACATAAACTAAAGATTAAGTCCTCGGCATCGAAATCCAATACTGAGCATCGAGGTAAGTCCCTGCACTCTCAAGATACACCAAAAGAGGCATCTAATGCTGACCGTCAGGCCATACAGCCCCGGCAGTAGGACCAGCCCTCCAAAGCCACACAGGCGCTCCAGCATGCTCCCGAGGCATCGATCTCCGGAGAGTTACTGGCACCATGCTATGGAATGGTGGCACATAGCTCCTCACTCAATTCCACCCAGGCATTGGTGTCCTCCATCGATCAACGGCTCTTAGCTATTGAGAGGACTTTGGTGGCACCCCTGGCTGCTGCGGTACCAAAGGCATCGACAGCTACAGCCGGTCAGGTACCTGCTATCAGCTCGGTGCAGGAGCCTCTGCCTCCAATACAAGCCCTGGAACAGGTATCGGCGGTTCCTCCTCTTTAGATTCCTCCACTGCAATTGGTATTGATGGGACCCCTACCTCCGATTCCTCCCTTGGAACTGGTAACTGCTGTCAGTACACAACCAGTTCCTGGTGCAGGTAATGCATGACTGGAACATCCATTGCCTCAGAAAAATCCAAGTTATCAATGTCGCTGTTTAATGTACATTACCAAGTTTAAGTTTCAATGTAAACCGCTTTGATTGAAATGATAAAGCGGTTTATGAAACCTGTTAAATAAAGAAACATCAACATCAAGCATAGTCATCGGCTCAAGATAGTTCATACTTTGATTTCCTTTCTGAATCTGAGTAGTCTTCTGACTCTGAAGAGACATCGCAGGATTCCAGGGCAACCCGGGATATTTATTTATTTCTATTTATTTGCGATTCTTCTATACTGCACTATTTATCATCAGTGCGGTTTACATGTAACCAAATTTGTACAATGTATAACAGTCTAACATTGACATTTACAGAGAACAGGGAACTTAAACATGGAGAACGGGGTGAACTATATACATTGTGCACAAATTGGAGTAATAGAATGTCTTTGGACAGGTTAACGTGGGGATAGTTAAACGCACTAATTATGGCAAGTGGTTCGTTACTCTGAAGGTGTTGAGATGGCACAAGATAGGAGGGTTAGGTGATGTTATCAGTAATGGAGAAGTATTGTAAGAATAGATAGTGTTTAATTGCCTTCCTGAACTGGGGGAGGTTGGTTATGGCACGGATATCTGCAGGGAGGGAGTTCCAGTAGGACGGTGCATAGAGAGCAAAAGCATGCTTACTTGTTGTCTTTGAGCATTTGGTGATAGCTTTTGGTATCAATAAGGTATTGAACGCTGTTGATCTTCTTGCTCTGTTGGGGGGGGTAGGGTGTACAAGGTCCGAGAGGGAGGATGAAGTGCATCTGTTGACTGCTTTAAATGTCATCATTAGTGCCTTGAAGGTGATCCTGCAGTGGACAGGAAGCCAGTGCAGATCCTTCAAGATGAGGGTAATGTGGTCTCCTCTTGAAGCTCCATAGAGGGTTCTGGCTGCAGTATTCATCGCGAGCTGTAAGGGTTTGAGAGAGATTTTTGGGAGGCCGGTAAGGGTGGAGTTTACATAATCAAAATGGGGTAGTATTAAGGCTTGAAATACAGTTCTAAAGTCGTTTGGTTCAAGAATCTGTTTCATCTGTTGTAGGATCCGGACTTTGTGGTAGATGGATTTGATGGTATTGCTTATCTGGGCGTGCATGTCAAGGCGCTGGTCGAGTATTATACCCAGGTATTGAATTGTCGTCTTGGAGGTGAGTTCAGCATTGCGGACTTTGATTGAAGAGGGTGGGGAGAACTTCTGGTCTCTGCTGATAAAGAGAACCTCTGTCGTCTTAAAATTTATTTTAAGTTCTTGAGATTGTAACCAGTCTGTGACAGCGTTGAAACATACTGAGAGTTGGGAGAGGTCTGGTTGGTCTGTGGATATTGGGGTGAACATTAGGACATCATCGGCATATACTAGGCAATCGATATTGAAAGACCGGATGAGATTGCAGATTGGTTGCATGTAGATATTAAACAATAGGGCTGAAAGGGATGATCCTTGCGGAACTCCTTTCTCTTGTGGGAAAGGGATGGATATGGATGGACCAGAGCGTACATATTGCTGTCTATTGTTGAGATACGAGGCGCACCAGGTGAGTGCATTTCCATGGATGCCCTTATCTTCAAGGCGGGATAGTAGTAGCTTTTGGCTGACCGAGTCAAAGGCGGCTGCTATGTCAAGAAAGATGAGCGCAAAGCCTTGCCTGATGTTGTCGAGTCCTGTGGTTAGCGTGTTGAATAGAGTTGTCAGCAATGTTTCCACTCCGTATGACTCTCTGAATCCATGCTGGCAATAGTCAAGGGGAGCGTTTGTCTCTATATGATGAGTCAACTGCTGTTGGACTATTTTTTCCATGATTTTAGTGAGGAGAGGGATACTCGAGATAGGCCCGTAGGATTCCATCTTTGTGGGGTCAAGCTTGTTCTTCAGCAGCGGTCTTATTGATGTTTGTTTTAGCTTCTGTGGGAATGTGCCGGAGAGGGATGACGTACCTATTAGTTTGGCCAAAAAAGGACTAAGTTCAGTCCGAAGAGATTTTATCCAATGCGCAGGGCATGGGTCATCTGGTGCCGTGGTGGTGTTTATATTCATGATGGTGTTTAGGATATCCTTCGCAGTTGGGGGAGAAAAGGAAGAAATGATTTGTTGATTATCTGCTGAGCTTGATGGGGGGGATGGTGTTGAAGTGTAATGTGTATCTAGGGTATACCGTGAAGAGGATGGGGGTAAGATTGATGGGGAGGTGGATGAAAGAGGGCATGGAAATGATTGGCCCGGGGGCGAGTGTGTTGCAGGATTGGTTGAAAGACTTGTTTTGGTTTGTAGATAATCTGCATATTCCTGTGGGTGTGAAAGGTTAGGATGGCAGGGTGAAGGTTCTTTGGATAAGGTTTTAACAATATTGAAGAGCTCATGTGGTTTGTTTATTGAACGTTGTAGGATCCCTGCGTAGTATTTCTTCATTTTTATGGATACCGCAGTTCTGTGGGTATCCAGATGAGTGGTGTATGCGTCATAGGTTTCCGTTGTTCAGGAGAGATGCCAGCATTTTTCAAGCTGTTGAAGTCGGCGAAGGGATGCCGTTAGATCAGGTGAATACCAGGGAGCATTCTTTCTTTTGCTGGAGGATTTGTTGCTAGATGGAGTGTCGATTACAGCATTAAGACATTGGTTCCACAAGGATAGCATGTCATTCAGGTTTTGTTTGGGTGGTTCCAGGAGAGGCTGTGCTCTTTCAAGGATCTCTTCTCTGATGAAAGGAAGGTAGCGCTTAGAAGTGGTAGCGAGTGGTTCGTCTGATGTGATGGTTGTAGAGTGAGAAGGTAGTGAAAATCTAATTAGACTATGATCGGACCATGGCACTGAGTTTATGGAAAGCTTTAACTGATGTGTGGAGTGGGTGACTACTTGCGGTGCAAATATAAGATCAAGCATGTTTCCCTTGATATGAGTGGAGGAGTTGACCATTTGGGTATAGCCTAGTGCTTTAAGGGCGTTGAGAGAGGCATCAGATTGGGCAACTTGAAGGGCAGGGAGGTTGAAATCCCCCAACAACCAGTTTGCAGTACGTGGATTGTTTGGGTTGCATGCAAGGTCAGTGATTAGGGAGAGATCATCTGGTGCAGGGGAAGGGGCTCTGTATATGAGATTAATGGTATAGTATTTGTTAGCTATGGAGATGCAATCCAGGTGGGGGGTGCTATTGGAGGTAACTAATTGAAATCGCATGTTGTCTTTGGTCAGGATAAGTGCTCCTCCACCTCTTCGGTCGGATCTGTAACATGAGTGGATAGAATAGTTAGGGGGCACGTGTTGATGGAAGAGGACAGCATCTGAGGTTGACATCCAAGTCTCCGTAATGCATAGGATGTCAAGATCATGAGTAGATAGCATTTCTGTTATGGCAGACCATTTCTTTCGGATGGATCGGGCGTTTATGAGTGCACATTTGACGTTGGAAGGTGGGGTGGGTGTCTCCTGCTGGGGAAAGGATTGCTGGAGGGTGACAAATGAGGTGAGAGTATAGTTTGTTGTGGTCTGTCTGGTGGTGAGGGGGTGCATGATATCTTCTCCATGAGCCTTGTAGAATTGGGATGGAGTTATAGGAGGGGGTAAGTGCTTGAGCACTGTGGATCAGCGTAAGTATTATGCAGCAGAAAGCAAGGGTGTAAGAGTATGGTTGCAGTGGGAGGGAGCATTTTGGCTAAGTGTTGCTTGTGCTCTGTTACTGTTGAGTGGGGCTGGTCAGGTTAGGCCAATGCTGTATGTTGAAGTTGTTTATATGATGTAGAAGCTGGTCTTTCAAAAGTATCAGCTAAGTATCAGAAAAGTGGTCAATCAGCACATAAGGAGATACAAAATACTATGTATCAGTGGTAAAGCAGAAACAACCATCTTGTAACAGTGTTGCAGTATACATATGACAAAATAGGTAGCAATGATATTGAAAGGATCTTATCAGAGCTGTGTGGCAATTCAGCAATGGGTGACTAAACAATGTAGTAATGAGGTGGTGAAAACTACAGTAAATTACATACACTAGTGATTGCATATAGAGCTTGAGATAAATTATATTATAGAATCTAGAACCCGAGCTGTTAGCATTTGCTCTGTCAATATCCCATCCAATCCCTCTCTCATGCAAGGCGTCGGTCCCCGCCAGAAGACATGTCCTTTGAAGACTTCATCAGGGACATGGCAGTGGGTCTTCAGATCACCGTAACATCAGAGAGAGAACCAAGGGCTGAGGAGTTAAAAATCCTCCAATACTCCTCAACCCCCAAGGAAGTGGCAATGTTCTCCAGGAACAAGTAGGAAGTCAGCCCTCGCATATGGGTGACGTTGGCACCGACGGAGCCCTCACGGAAGCATCCCCCAGCTTTCAAAGAAAGCCTTTTGGAGATGCCACCACGCATGCGCGGTTCCGTTCCAGCCCAAGGGTGCCATCTTGCTTAGTCTCCTTTTTTCCGCGGAACTCTTCAGACGCTGTCTGACTTTCCCCTGGAAAAAGTTGTTGTTTTTGTGCCTGAGTTTCCAACTCGACTTCGGTCTTGCACTGGTACTCTTCCCGCTTATCGCCCTTGGTGCCTTGGCGTCGAGTTTGGTTCATTTTTATAGTCTTCGTTCTTTTTATTTTTTGGCGCCTTCGCGCCCTTTTTCAAATATTGAGTGGGTTGAATTGTGTTTGCACTGTTAGAAGTAACCACTCGAAAAAGAGACCACAATTACACTTTTTCCACACTGGCAGTCCAGGCAGTCTTCGACCTCGCAAGGGTACTTTTTTCCCCCATGGCTACCAGTGGTTTTAAAAAGTGTGATCGGTGCTCTAAAATAATGTCCTTAATTGACACACATGACTGCTGTCTCTGTTGCCTCTGGCCGGACCACGACCCGGCGGCCTGCGGTCTCTGAAAATGGATGTTCAGCAAGGCCCTGAAGAGCCACCAGCAGCAGCACAATAAGTTCTTACCCAAATCACCAATGCCTCTGAAGGCCAGGGCCTGATCGGCCAGGAACCTCTCAGGCCCGGTCCCACAGTCCAAAGCACTCATCTGAGGCATCGTAAAAGGAGACCCAGAAGGGACCCAGTCACGGACCGGCCTCGTTGAGAATTCCCCTTCGAGGGAGCCGGTGTCAGGCCCAAGTTCCTCAGGGTTTGCGCCGAAGGCTGTGGAACCTTCTGGCCTGGTGTCCAGAATGGCGGCCCTGGTGTGCAGTTTGTCTGCCTTCATTGGCCAGCAGTGGACACTGTTGTCCGGCACATCCAGTTCATCTGCCCCAACCACTGGGCATTCGACGTCCAAGACGTCCCCGGAGGACAAGCTGATCCTCAGCCAAGGTCACGCTCGATGGGAGCTCAGTCATCCCTTGCCAGTCTACTGGGAGTCAACTGTAGGGCTTCAAGGGCCTCGAAGTCCACGGAGCAGCCCGCCTACGAGTCATCCTCGGAGTACTCCAAATAGGAGACGGAGGATGAGGAGTCTCCTGATACCCATCGCCACCGCGACATCCCTTCCAGTTCCCCAGTCTCATAACCTCGGAGGCGGTCCCCGCCGGAGGAGATGGGCTTCTTGGACTTTTCAAGGACATGTCCAAGGCCCTGGTGTTCCTGACCGAGTCAAAGGATGACCCTCGGGGAGACGAGCTGGAGATCCTCCAGTACGAGGCTCCTCCCATCCTGGAACGGCTCATGCTCCGCATGTGGGAGACACCGGCTTTGATGCCAGTGGTGAGCAAACGGCTTGACTCGATGTAGTGGGTCCGCCGGATTCTGGGCTTTCAGAAGTCGCAACTGCCACACAATTCCCTGGTGGTGGAGTCAGCCATGTGTTGGCTGAAAAGCCAGTAGAGACACTCCTTGGTGCCCCGTGGCAGGCAGGTACGCACCTTGGATGCCCTCGGCAGGAAGTGCTCCCAGGGCTCGATGTTCATCTGCTGGGTCCAGGCCTACCAGCTGTACATGGGCATGTACTTGAGAGACTTAGCGAAGGAACTCGCTGGGTTCTTGACGAGTCTCTCCGAGGAACTTTTGCAGCGGTTCAAGAGCCTGTCCAAGGCCGTCCATGAGTGCTCCCAATTTTCTCGAGCAGCCTATGATGGGTTCAAGTCGGCAGCCCGGGTAGCCGCCGCAGGCATCGGTGCACACCGCCATACTTAGCTTCAGTTGTCCGACCTAGAGCAGTGTGTTCTGGACAAATTGGTCGACATCCCATGCCAAGGGGAGAGCCTCTTGGGCAAACCCATGACCGACAAGGCGGCCGAGCTGGAGACAGAGTTCATGATGAGGACTCGGCTCCCTAAGAAGACCACTGTCCCTCCCCGAAGGAAGGGCTCGGGTAAAATGCCCTTTTACCCGAGGAAGGGGGCTGCTTACCGAAACTACCCACCCTATCAGGCCTCCCCGGCTCCCCAACAGGGTCAGCAGGCCAAGGGACATGGGCATGGCCCGCATAAGCAGAAGGCTCCAAAACCCCAGAAACTGGCTCCGGCCCAGTCAAGGGGAGTTTTTGACTCCTTGAGCATAGCTTCTCTACCTCAAGGAGATCAGCAGCCCACAGGGGGACGTCTGGCCCTCTATGCCCAGGGGTGAGTGTCCATCACCACCAGTTCCTGGGCTCTGAGGGTAGTTGAGGAGGGTTACCTCCTCCACCTGACAGATACCGCTCCCTTATTTCCTGGGAGAGCCCCTCAGGTCCTCCCTCCACCGGGACCTTCTCCTGAAGGAGTTGGCAGGTCTTCTCAAGGCAAATCGATGGAACTGGTGCCCCACCACCTCAAGGGCAGAGGGTTCTACTTCACATACTTCCTTGTCCCAAAGAGGACAGGGGGGCCTAAGGCCCATCCTCGACCTGTGCAACTTCAACAAATTCCTGGTGAGGGAGAAGTTCAAGATGCTCTCCCTTGGAACATTGCTGCCATACCTCCAGCAGGGAGATGGTCTATGCTCCTTAGACCTCAAGAATATTTATACCCACATCCTTATCCACCCCAACCACAGGCAATTCCTGCTGTTTGGTAGGGGGTGAACACTTTCAATACCAGGTGCTTCCCTTTCGCCTGGCATCTGCCACGAGGGTCTTCACGAAATGCCTGGCGGTCATGGCTGCCTTCCTCAGGCTCCAAGGGGTTTTTGTGTTTCCCTACCTGGATGACTGGTTCATAAAGGGAGGCACAGCCTCCGAGGTGCATCAGGCCACTGCATGCACCATCCAGGTTCTGCAACACTTGGGCTTTGTCATAAGTTACCCCAAGTCTCACCTCCTCCCGGCACAATGCCTGGAGTTCGAGGCAAAGCTAGACGCCCTCCAGGCCAAGGCCTTCCTGCCCAGGGACCGGGTCGATTGTCTCAGATCTCTGGCCCGAGATGTACAACACCGTCCTTCAGTGCGTGCATGGCACCTTCTGCATCTCTTCAGGCACATGGCCTCCACAGTCCACGTCACCCCAGATGCTCACCTCCACATGAGAGCGGTGCAGTGGTGTGTCTGGAACCATGGGCCGCCTCTGGGACAGGGTTGCGGTGACCTACCAGTTGGCGGATTCCCTGGTCTGGTGGCAGTCGCCCCAACACCTGGAAGTGGGCATGCCCTTCCAGACTCCCGGCCACTCGATGGTCCTCACCACGGACTCCTTCCTGCTCGGCTGGGGAGTCCTCCGCACTCAGGGCACCTGGTCTCCAGACGAGAGCGCCCAACAGATAAACGTACTGGAGTTCCGAGAGATACACCTTGCTCTGAGAGTCTTCTGTCACCACCTGTGTCACCAGCTGGTCCAGATGGACAACCAGGTGGCGATTGTTCTACATGAACAAACAAGGAGGCAGGGGTCCCATATCCTTTGCTAGGAGGCTCTGGGTTTCTGTTCATACACAATCCAACAGGGTATCGTCCTGAGGGCAGTGTACCTCCAGGCCCTCGTGGCAGAGGCACCCTACACCAGGTTCTACAAGAACAGGGTGGTTCTTCGCACGCACCCCAAATTCCTGCCAAAGGTAGTGTTGCCCTTCCATCTTAATCAGGAAGTGGTGCTTCCTACCTTCTTCCCAAGACCTCACCTCAGCCGGGCAGAGACGAGCCCTCACTCATTGGACTGTAGGAGGGCCTTATCCTTATACACCCAACGCACCCAAGGCCACCGCAAAGATTTTCAGCTTTTCATCTCCTATGACCCCAGTAGGCTGGGGGAGGTGGTGACCAAGCGTACGCTATCCACTTGGGTGGCGGACTCTATCGCCTTCGCTTATGGGCAGGTGAGACTCCCACTGGAAGGCCACAACACGGCGCACTGTGTCCGGACCATGGCGGCTTCGGTGGCAAACTTGCGCTCTGTCCCAATAGCGGACATCTGCTGGGCTGCCACCTGGTCTTCAGTCCATACTTACGCAGCTCATTACTGCCTGAATAGAGAGTCCCAACTTGACAGTGCCTTTGGCCAGGCTGTGCTCCGTAATCTTTTCGGGGTCAGGGCAACTCCCACCTTCCCACCCTTCTGTGTTGAGGCTACCGGAGTGCTGGTTTCCACGGACACAGGTGTCCTATTGTGGTCTGTGTGTACGGACTAAAATTGTTGCTGCTTGTGGCTCCCCTCGCTGGAGCCCTGTTTTTGCTATGGGTTTTTGGTAGCATGTAGCTGGGGCATCCAATATGTGAGGACTGACTTCCTGCTTGTTCCCAGAGAAAGCGTATTCACCTGTAACGGGTGTTCTCCAGGGACAGCAGGAATCAGTCCTTGCAACCCTCCCTCCTCCCCTTGGAGTTGCCACTGCACCATCTTTTTTTTTTTTTTTTTTGCCGTCTGACTGAGCAAGATGACACCCTTGGGCAGAAGGGGACCGTGCATGCATGGTGGCATCTCCCAAAGGCTTTCTTTGAAAGCTGGGGAATGCTTCTGCGAGGGCTATGTCGGTGCCGACGTTGCCCATATGTGAGGACTGATTCCTGCTGTCCCCGGAGAACACCTGTTACAGGTGAGTAACTACGCTTTACCAGTGCATTGGATCCTACAGGATCTAATGGTACGTATGTGGGAGGTCCCACTACCGGTTCCGCCTATTAGTAAAAATCTTGATACTATGTACCGAGTCCCACCATGCCCTGGCTTTTGAAAGCCTCAATTACAGCACCACTCACTGGTAGTGGAATTGGCAATGCGATGCATCAAGAGCTCTAAGACTCGTTCATCTGTTTTGCCTGGCAAAGATGCCAGAGCGCCTGATGCCTTTTGTCCCAGGAGGAGGGCTCCCTCTTGCACCCCAACCCAGGGTTGCTAATGTTGATGGTGTGGCTGCTGAAAGGGTAGCCTTAGCTCCCTTAAGTCTCCCACGAGAAGTCAAGGAGATCCTGTTAGCCTCCTGAAAACCCTTCACTAGATGGACATATGCTTTCAAATGGAGGAGATTCTCCATCTGGTGTGCAGAGAAAATGGAGAACCCTTTCTCCTGCCACGTGCAACTAGTGCTACAATACTTGCTGCACCTCTCGCACACTGGCCTAAAATCTAATTCGGTGAGGGTACACCTCGGCGCCATAGCCGCTCACCATCATCCCGTAGAGGGAAAACCCCTCTCAAACCAGCCCCTGGTCTCTAGGTTCCTCCGGGGCCTCCTACTATCGAAGTCCCTTCTCTACCTTCCGGCAGAATGGGATCTTAATGTGGTGCTCTCCCAACTCACCGAGCTGCTGTTCGAGCCCCTAGCCACCTGCCAGTTGAGATACCTCTCCTGGAAAGTGTCTTTTCTGGTGGCCATCACATCCATTCTGAGAGTGAGCGAACTCTAGGCTTTGGTGGTGGATCTTCCATATAGAAGGTTCTATAAGAACAGGGTAATGCTCCACACACATCCCAAATTCCTCCCCAAGGTGGTATCCCACTTCCATATCAACTAGGACGTGGTCCTCCCCACTTTCTTCCCATGGCGTCATGCCGGAAGGGAGGAACTCCTCTTGTATACGCTAGACTGCAAACGGGCCCTGTCCTACCTGCAGAGGACCCATGCCCATCGCAAAGCTCCTCAGCTCTTTGTATCATATGACCCCAGTAGACTGGGGCTCCTGGTAACGAAGCAGACTCTGTCCATGTGGGTGGCAGACTGCATTGCCCTTGCCTACGAGCGAGTGGGCCTCTCCCTTGAGCACCGGATCACTGCACATTGTGTACGGGCCATGGCTGCGTCGGTGGCCAACCTCTGCTCAGTGCTGGTGCTGGAAGTCTGCAGGGCTGTCGTATGGTCTTAGATTCATACATTTGGAGCTCATTACTGCCTGGAGAGAGAGTCCCTTGGAAAGTGTCTTTGGGCAGGTGGTACTCCATAATATTTTTGGGATGTAGGCAACTCCTGCACTCCGACCCTTCTGTGTTCAGGCTACCGGAGTGATAGTATCACTGGATGCTAGGGTCTTGCAGAGTCTCTCAGTGGGGACTCATCTTCTGCAACTCATGGCTACCCAATGGGTCGCTGCTGTACTGTCGTGGTTCCGTCCTCAGCAGCCTGGAGTTAGGGAGTCCCATATGTGAGGACTGATTTCCTGCTTGTTCCTGGAGAAAACATAATTAACTCACCTGTAACAGGTGTTCTCCAGGGACCACAGGAATCAGTCCTCACAACCCTCCCTCCTCCCCTTGGAGTTTCCTTCTACATTGTTTAAGTCCTTTTTTGCTATGTCATCTGACTGAGCAAGATGAGCCCTTGGGCGGGAAGTGGACCACGCATGCATGGTGGCATTCCCAAAGGCTTTCTGTGAAAGCTGGGGAAATGCTCCACGTGGGCTCTGTCGGCGTCACCCATATGTGAGGACTGATTCCTGCTGTCTCTGGAGAACATCTGATCTCCAGGAACAAGCAGGAATGTAGTCCTCACATATGGGTATCGTCGGTACCGACGGAGCCTGCGTGGGAACACTCCCCAGCGTCCAATAGGAACGCTTTTGGGAGCATCCCTCAGCACATGCACGCTGCCTTCCTGCCTTTCCAACTGTCCCTCTTCAGTTCTTTGTTTTCCGCGGAGCCGACAGGATCTATTCCCTGTCACCGCAGAAAATTCCGTCTTTAAATTTCTTTCTTGTGGTCGCGTTTGCCTACCGCACGACGCCTACTGGTACCGCCGGTTCTTTTCTTTTCATAACCCCCCCCCCCCCCCTAAACACTTAGACTGTTTCTTTTCAGAAACTTTCCTCTTTGGTGCTAGGTGCCATTTTGGGCATTAGGCCCCATTTTCCTAAATCATGGAAAAGCCAACTAGTGGTTTTAAAAAATGTACTAAGTGTGGCGGTACCATTTCCGTCACTGACACCCATGATTGGTGTCTAAAATGTTTAGGACCTGATCATTCTCCAACTGAATGTCTCTCCTGCATGGGGATGACCTAAAGAGGAAGACAGAACTGGGCCGCAAAGCTTGGTACCCTCTTTTCTTCAGATGCCAGATCCATTGCATCGACATCGTCAAGGGCCTCCTCTTCCTCCCATGGATCTCAGGTAACTAAACATAAAAGCCGGTCCTCAAAGGGTAGCTCTCCTGCTAAGCATCGAGAGGACATTGGCATTGCCCTTTAGGGAACCACACCGGCAAAACAGCCCCGGCGGGAGGCTTCGACTTCCAAAGCATCGATGGGGCTTCAGGATGTTCTCGAGGCCTCAACCTCGCAAGAACTACCTGTGCCATGCTTGGGGGTTCCGGCCGTTGTTACTGGTACCGACACCCAGGCATCGGCATTGTCGATAGACCAGAGGTTTCTTGCTATTGAGTGCAGTATCGCAGCTCTTCTTTCAGCTGCGGTACCAGTGGTCCCAAGGGCACCGGTACAGACACCGGTACCAGTCCCGGTGGGAACTCTTCTCATGCCATCTCTGGCTGGAATTTATTTAATTTATTTATTTAGTATTTAATCTTTTTATTTATTGTAAATAGTTTACATATTAGACAGCATACATTTTAATTCCATTGTAAGAAGTTAACATATTGAAACATTTTAGACAATATACACTTTAAGATAACTTAAAAAGCATACATATTGAAACAATGTAAACAGCATACATATTAACAATGTTAAACATATTTTATTTTTCTCCCCTTCCCCCCCCCTTTATCCACCACCCCCATCCCATACTCCCTCCCATTCCTTACCTTTATCCCCTTCCCCCCCCATTTACCACCACCCCCATCCCATACTCCCTCCCATTCCTTACATTTATCCCCCCCTCCCACTCAGTAATAATCCATTAAAAAAAGTCAATTAATACATTATAATTTCCCCTTCTCCTTCCTGCACCTTCACCCTTTTACACTTTCCCCTTCCAATCCCCATCCTCCCTACTAAACCAATTCTAACCTAACCCTTATGTAATTCTAACTTAGCCAATTTAAATTGTTAAAATATCATTCCTTGCCCTTGCTGAAACCCCATCAAGATAAGGAGACCAAACATTTAAAAAATAAGCTCTTTTACGCACATGTTTCCTAGTAGATACTCCTTCCCATAAAATCAATTGATGTAATACGTTTCTCCACTCCCAAAATTCTGGACCTTTAGGATCTCTCCAATTCCGAAGTATACATTGTTTAGCAAGCAGACAACATTTCCTCACTAAATGTCTATTCCCTGTTAATGAAAGCCCTAAAGAATCTGGAACATCAAGAATTGCAAACCCTGGAGTCAAAATTAAAGATTGCCTCAATATACCACTTAGAAATTTTTGAATATTAATCCAAAATTTCTTCACACATATACAAGTCCAGAACATATGCCCCAAATGTGCCTTCTCCATTCTACACCTTGGGCATTCACTACATTGAGCAAAGCCCCCTCTCCATGCTCTATATGGTGATATGTAAGCACGTTCTATTATCTTAAATTGCATTTCACGTAATTTTGCCCCCACTATTTGTCTAGGAATACACCCAATGGCCTTTTCCCAGGCAAACCTTTCAAGATTGATTCCTAATTCTTTTCCCCAATGCAAACTCAAATGGTCAAAATTCTTGACATGAACTAAATTAAATAAAGCCTTATTATATTCTGCTACAGTTATCCTTTCCTTGTCCTTCAACGTAAACCAATCTTCCAATTTTCTAAAATTTTCTGATCTCAAACCAATTCTCCTATCAGCTATGGAAATCAAATAATATTTTAAATGTAGATATGCATAAAAATGCCCCTGAGACAAACCATAACTTCTTTTTAATTCACTAAATGGTTTAAGTACACCCTCTTCATTAATTACTTGATACAGCAGAAAAAGACCCTTTTTCTCCCAACCTTTAAATAAAATTGACTTTGTACTTAGATGAAATTCAATATTACCCTGCAGTGGCAAATAACCTGAAATTTCACTTGAAACACCCAATTTTTCACAAAGCTTCTTCCAACTCCATCGAACCCCCTGCCATAATATATTACTTTTAAATACTTTAGGAAACTTCACGCTCGATACATGTAACATTGACCGAAGAGAATAAGGAGCAACTAATGCTGATTCAAAATCATAAGGAGTATAAACCGAAGTACCACCTATCCAATCACGTACGTGACGAAGTAAACAACCCATATTATATAATTCTATACAAGGTAACCCCATACCACCTTGTTGCCATGAACCATACAAACGATCAATTCTTAATCTTGGATGTTTCCCTCTCCAAAAAAATCTCTGCAACAATCTCTCTAATTTCTGCACATCCTGTCTTAAAAGTCGCAATGGAATTAATTGTAAAATATACAAAATTTTTGGAAAAATCATCATCTTATATGCAGCTATCCTACCACCTAATGAAAGTGGCAAAGGTGTCCAAACCTGTAATTTATTTTGTATATCTCGCATCAAAGGCCTAACATTCTGCCTATACAAATGGCTCGGATTTTTGGGCAACCAAATTCCTAAATACTTAAATTTGTTAATAGCCCATTTTAATGGAAACTCATCACCCCATTTTCTCTGTAACCCCCCATTAATATCCAAAGCTTCTGATTTAGTCATATTCAATCTTAAACCAGCAATTTCCCCAAATCGTCTAATCATATCTAGAAGTCTTTTGAAAGATTCACAAGGATTTAACAACATGACTAATAAATCATCTGCAAAAGCAGAAATCTTAAATATACATGTCCCAACTTTCACTCCTTGTATTTCATCACAAGCATAAATCAATCTCAGTAAAGGATCCAAAGAAAGCACAAACAACAATGGTGATAAAGGACAACCCTGTCTAGTTCCACGTGTAATATAAAAATTATTTGTAATCTGTCCATTAACTCCTATTACTGCATTTGGTTTATAATACAAAGCACTAATTCCTTTTATATATCTTTCACCTATGCCATAGGTTTTTAAAATTTCAAATAAATATTTCCATTCTACTCTATCAAAAGCTTTTTCTGCATCAAAACTTACCAATAAAGATGGGACATCCATTTTTCTAACCCAGCTCAATGCTCCTAATATTTTTCTTACATTCTTTGAAGGGTACCGTTCTCTCACAAATCCAGTCTGACAATCATGTAATAAAATAGGCAGATAATCTGCCAACCGATCTGCTAAAATCTTCGCAAACAATTTTAGATCATAATTTATTAACGAAATTGGTCGATATGACTCAACCTCAGTTACATCTTTACCAGGTTTAGGCAGAACCACAATGTGAGCAAGATTACAGTCAAACCTCGGTTTTCATGATTAATCCGTTCAAAAAAGTCTGACTATAACCGAAACGGACTAAAACCGAAGCAAGATTTCCCATAAGAAATAATGTAAATTCAATTAATCCGTTCCAGACACCCAAAAATATTGACAAAAAAATACATTTTATAGAGAATAACTATCTTTTTACATACAGAAAACAATGAGAAATACATATAAATGACTAATGAAATGGATAAATGAGCATGTAACATCACTTTTACCTTTATTGAAGACTTTTGTTGGCATATGGGACGCACTCCAGCCAGCTCCAGCTGCTCTCCCCTCTGGGGATCGAGCAATCACCACCAGCAGCAGCGGAGGTGGGAACAGCCATCTTGGCCGTCTGCACAATCGGGGCTCCAGCCTGCCTTTTAACTTAGCAGCCATCACACCCAGTTACCAAGCTCACAGTGTCAGGAGAGGTAGTGCCAATGTCAGCAAAAGTAAGGGCACCAGAAAGAGGACAGTGCCCGAAGTCACACCAGCCTGTAGGGCAGCCACTCCTACACAGTGTCGGGAGAGGTGGAGAGGCAGTGTCAGCCAAGCAGCAGGCAGTTGAGAAACAGTGGGACAGAGAGTCTTAGGCTGCCTCCGGCCCCCCTAAGGTAGCAGCCTGACACAGGTGAGAGTCAGAGAACAGCGTGGGGCTGTGCCAGCAGGAGCCTGCAGCTGCAGACTGCAAGGTTTCAAGGAGAGGCCGCGTGTGCAGGCCTGCAGGACACCCAGAATCCAATCGGGAGGGCAGGGGCCCCGGCGGGAGACTGGGCCGCCAAGGAGAAGCAGATTCGGTCACCAGCTCCTGTCCCGGTTCAAGGGATGTGCAGGGGAAGAGGCAGCAGGCAGACGTCAATCGGGGGAGAGTCCGGGGCAGGAAGCAGTTTCGGGCAGGCCACGCTGGAGCGTTGAACTCCTCGGCTCCCCAGAGGTCCCGCAGAATCGCTGGCTCAAGCTCCGTGGGAGATCACTGGCTCACGCTAATCCATGGCAGGTACGGGGGGGGGGGGGTAAAATGCTGTACGAAAACCGAGACAACGTACGAAAACCGAAACACAATCTTGATGAAAAAAATCAACGAAAACCGAATCGTACGAAAACCAGGGCATACGAAAACCGAGGTTTGACTGTATTATTATATTTAAAAACTCCCTCATTCATCCACCTATTAAATAAGGTCACTAACACTGGTGTAATCTGAACTTGCAGCAATTTATAATATTCTGCTCTAAGACCATCTAATCCTGGAGCTTTATATCTAGTGGCATTATCAATTTTACTTTGTATTTCATCTGCTGTTATAGGAGCTTCCAATTGCATTTGCTGAACCTTTGTAAGATGCGGTAAATGTATTTTTTCCAAAATTTTTTTAATATTTTCATTGGAAACATCTTCTCCCCTATATAACTTTGTATAATAATTTACAAAAATTCTCCCTATATCCGCACTATTTTTACATATTACTCCTTTATCTTTCAAAAGTGGAACAAATCTGGATCCCTTACTTCGTGCCAAACAACGAGCTGAAAGTTTCCCCGACTTATCCCCATATTGATATAAATGATGTTTATAATATAACAGAGATTTTTTAGCTATTTGTTGTAATAAAGTATTTAAAGTTGCTTGAGTAGCAAGTAACTGCTCTTTGTTGAAGTTATTAGGTTTATTAGCCAGGAGCCTACGTTCTCTACAAATTTGTTTCTCCAATCTAAGAATCCTGAAAGCAAGCATTCTTCTCCTTCGAGCTATATAAGAAATTATGTCTCCTCTCAAAACAGCCTTTGAAGCCTCCCAAAATAACTCTGTATCATTTTTATGCTTCCCTTTATTTATTTATTTAACATTTTTTATATACCGTCTTTCTACAAATCAAAACGGTTTACATAGAACAATAAAAGTGTATTTCAACTGTTTACAAGGAACGAATAACAGGATACAGAATAAAAACATGAGGAACTAAATTATATTATACAATTAATTACAGTGAACAATGATCAGCTATTTACATATTTACATATATATGTGCAAAGCTACGGAAGGGAGTATTGTAAAGATTGAAGGAACAAGGGCAGGGAGGTAAAAAATAAGGGGTTTAGGTCTTAGGGTGGGAGAGAAAAACGATCAAGGAAGAGATGGGTCTTTAACTTTTTCCGGAAATCAGTGTGGCTCACGCAGTTGAGCAGCTCATGCGGAAGGGAGTTCCAAAGGGATGGAGCATAGAGGGAAAAGGTCCTGTTACATGTGGATTGTTTACAGCAGGGGTCTCAAACTCAAATTGCTTTGAGGGCCAAATGAGGACTTCTAAAATAACCCGGGGGCCGCATGAGATGTGGGACCTCATTTGCATAAGGGACCTCATTTGCATAAATATTTGCATAATGTTACCATACCCTAACTTTTAGTAAACATGCCTCTTAATGAGTGCATGAATAAAGAAAGACTAAAAGATTTCTACATTACTATAATCCAGTGCCAACCGCCAGGCACATTAGGAACTACTACTGCTGTCCCGATCGCTCTCACCCTGCCGCCGCGGCACCTGAACCCTGCACCCAGAAGAGTCTGCTGGCCCCTTTAAGACTGGCTCCCCCTCCAGAATTCACTAGACCTAGCCGTGCCTAGCATTGCCTGCATTCTCCTGCTCTGGAGCCCCCAATGCTGCTCCCCTATCCTGCCACCATCTACTACTGTAAGTCCTGATGCCGTCAGCCAGTCCCATGAGCAACAGCAGATCCAGATGTGTGGTGACCATAATTGTACACAGTACTCAAGGTGCGGTAGCACTATGAAGCAATAGAAGCATTATAATACACTTTAATTTATTCTCCATTTCTTTTCTAATAATTTATAGCATTCTATTTGCATTTTAAGTACCTCTGCACACTATGCTGAGGATTCTGTTTCCTGAATGGTGACTTCTAATGTGGTACCTAGCATTTTATAGCAAATATTTGGATTATTCTTCCCTATATGATTAGTTTTCACTTATCTACATTAAATTTCATCAGCCATCCAGATGCCCGGTCTCATAAGGTCCCACTGCAGTTCCTTACAATCTGCTCGTGATCTAATGGCTCCGAACATTTTTGTGTTACCTGCAGATTTGGTCATCTCATTTGTTTTTTCCAGTTCATTTCTAAATATGCTAACATGCACTGGTCCTAATGCAAATTCTTAGGGCACTCCACTATTTACTACTTTGCGGGCCCCTCTGCCTGCTCTGAGTCCTCTCCTCCCTGCAGCATCAGTTCCAAAAGCGGCGGCTTTTCAGAGCCGCGAAGAGAGAGAGTTTCTCTCGCGCGGTTCTGAAGAGCAGCGAGAGAGTCTTCAGAACCGCGCGAGAGAAACTCTCTCTCTTCGCGGCTCTGAAAGCCGCCGCTTTTGGAGCTGATGCTGCAGGGAGGAGAGGACTCAGAGCAGGCAGAGGGGCCCGCGGGACGCTTAATACTGCGGCGGCAAGTTTGGAATTTTTTTTTTTTAGACGCCGGTAAGTGCTTCGCGGGCCGCACAAGATGCTCTCGCGGGCCGCATGCGGCCCGCGGGCCGCGTGTTTGAGACCCCTGGTTTACAGTGTTTTTTAGTTGTAGGTATAGTCAGTAAGTTTTTAGTGATAGAACGGTGATTTCTAGTGTTGTTGGAGAAGGCAAGGAGAGGGGAGAGGCATGGAGCTGACTCCTTAATGATGATTTTGTGTATTAGAGTAAGAACCTTGAATTTCACTCGGTGATGAACTGGGAGCCAGTGGAGATCATAGAGGATTGGTGTGATATGAGCTTGTCTAGGATTGTTTGTTATGAGACGCGCTAATGTATTCTGGGCTAGTTGGAGGGGTTGAATAGAGTTTTTGGGGAGGCCCTAATTGACAAAGCGGTACCGGGTCACCTCAGTACCGACTTCGATCGGTACCGAGATCGTGCTTTCCAAGAGCATTGGGGTCAGGAATACTTCGATTCCTCCGATTCCGAAGACTCTGACAATTCTGCTGGCACTAGAGGGTTTCTCTTAGAAGATCCCTCTTCTCCCCAACGCAGAATGTCACCTCCAGAGGACATGTCATTTCAGGATTTCATCCGTGATACGGCCAAAGGTCTTTCAATCACAGTAGCTCCTGAAGAGGAACCCAGAGCAAAGGAATTGGAAGTTCTTCAATATCCTAAAGCTCCTAAGGAGGCAGCCACTCTGCCTATCCATGAAATTCTGCATAGTTTGATGCTCAGAATGTGGGAGACACCTCTGACTACTTTTCCTCACTATAGGAGACTTGATACTATGTATCGAGTTCCACCATGTCCTGGGTTTCAGAAAACTCAGCTGCCACACCATTCAGTGGTAGTGGAATCAGCCATGCGTAGGATGAAAAGTGCAAAGAGGCATGCATCCAATCCTCCAGGTCATGAATGCAGGACTTTGGATGCTTTTGTGCGCTGAACCTTTCAAGCTTCCATGCTTTCAGCTAGGATCAGTTCATATATCCTATATATGGGAATGTTCCTCAAAGAAGTCACAGGAGATTTGGAACTTATGAGCCCATTTCTCCCAGATAAGAGACAAGATTTTCTTGCTCTAATTAAGCATGCTCAGGATGTCTCTAAGTTTGTCAATAGTGCAGCCTTTGACTGCTTCGAATGCATCAGCAGAACTTCTGCTATTGCCATTGGTGCACGACGGATTGCCTGGCTACAGGCATCAGACTTGGAGACTTGGGTACAGGACAAGTTAGGCAACATTCCTTGCACGGGGGAGAATCTCTTCGGCAAGAACTGGCAGGCAAAGGCTAACGAGTTAGATGCTGACAATTCTACCTTAGATTGTCAGTCTACAGCCACTCCAGCCAAAAGGAAGCCTTATAGAAAACCCTCTCTTAACAAAAAGAGGACGTTTTATCCTTCCTATACCCAGCAGAATCAGACTCCAGGTCAGGTTGCCCAAAAGGGACAAACTAGACAGCAAAAGAAACCAAAAGGCCCGAGAGCCCAACCAGCTCTCCAGGTTCAGCCCCCTCAAGAGCTTTGACTCCTTCCTAGAGAGCTTTGCCTTCCTGCCTCTGAAGGGTCCCCAACCCCCCAATATTCCGGGCAGATTATGCCACTTTGTCAACAGATGGCATCAGATAACAGCAGAAGATTGGACTTTGTCCATTGTAGGAGAGAGGTACAAACTTCATTTTCACAGCATACCCCCTCCTACAATTCTAAAGCAATTCAATTCACAAACCTCTGCAGACAATCTGCTAGATCTCGAGGTCTCCACACTTCTTGCCCAAGGGGGCAATAGAGGAAGCACCCATTCTTCAAAAGGGTGCAGGGTTCTACTCTCCCTATTTTCTTATTCCAAAGAAAACAAGAGGATGCAGACCCATTCTAGACCTCAGAGAATTGAACAAATATCTGTTTCGAGAGAAATTCAAAATGATTTCTCTAGGAACTCTTCTGCCATACCTTCAAAGCCAGAACTGGCTTTGCTCTCTAGACTTAAAGGATGCATACACTCACATTCTCATCCATCCAGATCACAGGAAATGTTTGTTTCCTTTTCAAGGGAAGACATTTCCAGTACAGGGTTCTTCCTTTTGGTCTGGCTTCTGCACCGAGGGTATTCACGAAATGCATGGCAGTAGTAGCTGCATTTCTACGAACCCTGGGGATTTTCATCTTCCCTTACTTAGACGAGTGGCTCATTCGAGCCTCCACAGTTGCAGAGGCCAGCACTGCACTGTCCCATACAATGCGAATCCTCCAATACTTGGGATTGATAATAAACTTCCCAAAATCTCAACTAGTTCCTTCCCAATGCCTAGAATTCATAGGAGCCTGTCTAGATACCAGACAGGCAAGGGCTTTCCTTCCACAAGTCCGGTGTCTTCGTATAATGCAGCTAGCTTCCCAAGCAGCAGGCAAATCCTCCCTCACTGCTCGGGAGCTACTGCAGTTACTGGGACACATGGCATCCACAGTTCATGTAGTCCCATATGCTCACCTCCACATGCGAGCAGCTCAGTGGACACAGGCCACGGGTCATTTGTTGGACAAAATAACAATCTCTCAACGACTAATTTTGTCCCTCCAATGGTGGCAATCACTTGAAAATCTGACAGTGGGGTCTCCTTTCCATCAAACCCCTCTTTCAGGCCACCCTAACAGATGCATCACAGGTGGGTTGGGGAGCACACCTGAATCATCTGTCTACCCAGGGCACCTGGACTCCACAGGAGATTGGTTTACACATAAACCTCCTGGAATTAAGAGCAATTTATTTAGCTCTTCGAGTGTTTAACGCCCAGCTCAGCTACAAGACAGTCCTAGTCCAGACGAACAATCTGGTAGCCATGTTCTATGTGAACAAGCAGGGCGGAATGGGCTCTCTGTCGTTATGCAACGAAGCTTTACTACTATGGGCCCTTGCCAGAGAGCATCAAATTCACCTTCTAGTGGTATATCTTCCAGGCACTCAATACCTTTGGGCAGACAAACTCAGTTGAGTACTGCTACCTCAAGAGTTGTCACTCCACCTAGACCAGGTGGCAAAGCTATTTCATCTCTGGGGCACTCCAGACATAGACGTCTTTGCAAGTCCACTGAATGCCAAACTTCCCCGGTTCTGTTCCAGGATTCCGGTGCACAACTGTCAGGCAAGGGATGCCTTCCTCCTTCACTGGGGTCAGGACTTCCTTTATGCCTTCCCACCCATTCCCCTCATCCCCAAAACACCCTTCAAGCTTCAGAGAGACAGGGGTCACATGATTCTCATAGCACCACGATGGCCACGCCAAACGTGGTAATTTCCAGGAACAAGCAGGAATGTAGTCTTCACATATGGGTATCGTCGGCACCGACGGAGCCCGCGCGGGAACGCTCCCCAGCGTCCAATTAGAAAACTTTTGGGAGCATCCCACAGCACCTGCGTGCTGCCTTCCCGCCTTTCCCAACTGCCTCTCTCCAGTCCTTCATTTTCCATGGAGCCAGCAGGTCGTTGTTCCTGTCACCGCAGAAAATGTTTTCCTTATTCCTTCTTTTTTGTGGTTGCGTCTGCCTTCCTCGACGCTATACCGGTACCACCGGTTCTCTTTTCTTTTCTTCTTTTGTTTAAAAAAAAAAAATCTATTTTTTCCAAACTTTTCTTCCCAGGTGCACGCGCCATTTTTCTCTACTATGGAAAAACCCGCTTCGGGTTTCAAAAAGTGCACCAAAAATTGGCAAGAGAAAGCCAATGAGTTGGATGCTGACAACTCCACTTTGGATAGGTTATCCAAAGCCACAGCTGATCCTGCAAGAATGGTTTCTTGAAAGATTTCTTTCTTCTCAAAAAAGAAGAGGTTTTATTCCTCTTATGCCCAGCAGGGACGTTCTGCAGGTCAGCCTGCCCGAAAGAGTCAGCAACCACCTAAACAAGGGAAAGCAAAGACTGCTAAGAATCAACCGTCTCAGCCTCCACAAGGCCTTTGACTTTCATCTAGAGAACTTAGCCTTCCTGGCCCTCAATGGACCAGAGCCTTCCACCATTCCAGGAAGGTTGTGTCACTTTGCCCCCAGATGGGGGCAGATAATAGCAGAACATTGGGGACACTCCATTATAAAAGAGGGGTACAAGCTTCACTTTTTGTGCATGCCCCCTCCCACAATGGTAAGACATTTCAATTCTCAGACCTCTCTCATCAACCTGTTCAGTCAAGAGGTCACTATGCTTCTTGCCCAAGGGGCAATAGAGGAAGTACCCATTCATCAACAGGGTACAGGGTTTTACTCCCCCTATTTCCTTATCCCAAAGAAAACAGGGAGACAGACCTATTTTAGACCTCGGAGAATTGAACAAATTCCTGTTCAAAGAGAAATTCAAAATGGTTTCTCTGGGAACTCTGCTGCCATACCTTCAGAGTCAGGATTGGCTTTGTTCTCTAGATCGCAAGGATGCGTACACTCATGTTCTCATCCATCCAACTCACAGAAAGTTCCTTCGGTTCCTTTTTCAAGGAAAGCTACCAATACAGGGTGCTTCCTTTCGGCCTGGCCTCAGCACCAAGAGTATTTACGAAGTCCATGGCTGTGGTAGCAGCATTTCTCCGCACTCTAGGAATATTTGTCTTCCACTACTTAGACGACTGGCTCATTCGAGCCCCATCAGAGTCACAGGCCAGGATTTCTCTGTCTTGCACAATGCGTATCCTCCAGTATTTGGGTCTAGTCATAAACATCCCAAAATCCAGTCTAACTCCCACTCAGTCTCTGGAGTTCATAGGAGCTTTGCTGGATACCAGAAAAGCAAGGGCCTATCTTCCTCAGACCCGTTACCTTCGCATGGTGCAGTTAGCTTCTCAAGCAGTGCTAAAATCTCAGTTCGCTGCCCGAGAAATGCTACAGCTACTAGGGGCCACATGGCATCTACAGTGCATGTGGTTCCTTATGCCCACCTCCATATGAGAGCAGCCCAGTGGACTTTATCCACTCAATGGACCCAGGCATCAGGGTGCCTGTCAGACAAAATAGCAAACACAAATCGCCTTATTTTGTCTCTCCAATGGTGGCAGTCCACTCAGAACCTGTTGCTGGGGTCTCCATTTCAACAACCTTTACCCCAGACAACTCTCACGACAGATGCTTCACCAATGGGTTGGGGAGCTCATCTGCAGGACCTTTCCACCCAAGGCACTTGGACTCCACAGGAGACTCTTCTACATATCAATCTCTTAGAACTCAGAGCAATCTTCCTTGCTTTCGAGAGTTCCACACCCTGCTCAGCTACAAGACAGTCCTCATTCAGACGGACAATCAAGTAGCCATGTTCTACGTGAACAAGCAGGGGGGAACAGGCTCTGTCTCTTTGCAACGAAGCTTTGCGACTATGGGCACTCGCCAGAGAGCATCAGATTCATCTCCTGGCAGTGTATCTTCCAGGCAGCCAAAACTCTTGGGCAGACAGACTCAGTCAAGTTCTGCTTCCACACGAATGGTCTCTACATGCAGACCAGGTGGCCAAGATTTTTGAAATTTGGGGAACCCCGGACATAGACCTCTTTGCAAGTCCGTTGAATGCCAAACTTCCCCGGTTCTGTTCCAGAATTCTGGCTCAGGGCTCTCGGGCCAGGGATGCTTTCCTCCTTTACTTGGATCAAGACTTCCTTTGTGCCTTTCCACACGTTCCCAAAACCCTGTTCAAGCTTCAGAGAGACAGAGGGCGTATGATTCTAATAGCTCCACATTGGCTAAGGCAAGTGTGGTACCCTCTGCTTCTACATCTCTCTCAAGCTCCCTCCCTGGAGTTAGGATCTGCTCCAGATCTCCTTTCACAGGAGGATGGAATGTTATGACATCCCAATCCCCAGTCTCTGCATCTCAGAGCTTGGTTGCTGAAGGCCTAGATCTTCATGATCTTAACTTCCCTCAGCAAGTAAAGGATGTCCTTTATGCTTCCAGGAAGCCTTCCACAAGACGCTCTTATGCTTTTAAGTGGAAGAGGTTTACCATATGGTGTTCGCAGAAGGGTTTTAACCCCCTTGTGATGCCTCTGGAATCATTACTGGAGTATCTCCTTCATTTATCCAATGCAGGACTTAAGACTAACTCAGTAAGAGTCCATTTGAGTGTTATTGCAGCTTCTTTCAAGCCTCTAAATGGACAATCTATTTCCTCCCATCCTCTTATAGCAAGATTTATGAGAGGCCGCCTTCTAACTAATCCTCCCATTAGGCCACCACCGGTGGCATGGGACTTAAACCTGGTTCTTGGTCAGCTCATGAAGCCACCTTTCAAATCCTTAGCTAAAACCTCATTGAAATTCCTTTCTTGGAAAGTTATCTTTCTCATTGCAATCACATCAGCACGTCGCATCAGTGAGTTGCAGGCACTAGTGTCTGATCCACCTTATACAAGGTTCCATCATGACAAAGTAGTCCACACTTTATGCCAAAGGTGGTCTCGCCTTTTCATCTTAACCAAGCGGTCTACCTGCCTGTGTTCTTTCCAAGGCCTCATGCATCAAATGCAGAAAGGAATCTTCATACTTTGGACTGTAAAAGAGCTTTAGCCTTTTACTTGCAAAGAACACAGCAACATACAAAGTCCTCTCAACTCTTTGTTGCTTTTGATCCTTCTCATTTGGGACTTCCAGTCTCCAAGAGAACACTTTCCAACTGGATTGCTCAGTGTATTTCCTTTGCCTATCAGAGTAAGAATCTTCCTCTGGAGGGCCATGTCACAGCTCACAATGTGAGAGCCATGGCAGCCTCAATGGCTCATCTGCACTCTGTGTCTATCGACGACATCTGTCGAGCAGCCACTTGGGCCTCTGTTCATACCTTCACAGCCCATTACTGCTTGGACAAGGACTCCCGCCGGGATGCCTTGTTTGGTCAGGCTGTTCTTCAACACCTGTTCCATACCTAATCAACTCCTACCCACCATCCCTGGTTGGATGCCAGAGATCCATGGGGGGAAGTGGAGCCCTTTCACAGGGACACACAGCTTCTGGGGTCTCTCCCTGGCATCTAAAGCTAGGGAGTCCCCATATGTGAAGACTACATTCCTGCTTGTTCCTGGAGATAGCATAGTTACTCACCTATAACAGGTGATCTCCGGGAACAGCAGGAATTTAGTCTTCACAACCCACCCACCTCTCTAGGAGTTGTATCTCTCTATCTATCTCTTTCTCTTTTCCTCTCTCTCTCTTTGTCTCAGCTTTAAACTCAACTGGAGAGAGGCAGTTGGGAAAGGTGGGAAGGCAGCACGCAGGCGCTGTGGGATGCTCCCAAAAGCTTTCTAATTGGACGCTGGGGAGCGTTCCAGCGTTTGCTCTGTCGGTGCCGACGATACCCATATGTGAAGACTAAATTCCTGCTGTTCCTGGAGATCACCTGTTACAGGTGAGTAACCATGCTTTCCCTGCTTCTGCATCTCTCTCAAGCGGCACCTCTGGAGTTAGGGCATGCTCCAGATCTCCTTTCCCAGGAGAACGGGACGCTATGGCACCCGAATCCCAAGTCCCTGCACCTCACGGCCTGGTTGCTGAAGGCTTAGACCACCAGGCTTTCTACCTGTCCCAGCAGGTAAAAGATATCCTTCAGGCTTCTAGGAAACTTTCCACAAGAAGATCTTATGCCTTCAAGTGGAAACGTTTTACTATATGGTGCTCCAAGAGGGGATTAAACCCCCTGGTCATACCCTTAGAATCAATACTAGAGTATCTCCCTCACTTATCGAATTCTGGGTTAAAGACCAATTCGGTAAGAGTCCATCTTATAAGCCTCTAAATGGACAACCAGTTTCCTCTCATCCACGCCTATCAAGATTTATGAGAGGCCTTTTATTAACTAAACCTCCCATCAAGCCACCACCGGTGGCATGGGATCTAAATCTAGTTCTCGAACAGCTCATGAAGCTGCCTTTTGAGCCTTTAGCCACTGCAGCCCTTATGTTTTTGACCTGGAAGGTCATCTTCCTAATTGCAATCACCTCTGCCCGTCGCAGTAGTGAATTGCAAGCTTTAGTGGCCTATCCTCCTTATACTAGGTTTCATCATGATAAGGTTGTTTTTCGAATTCATCCACCTTTTATGCCAAAGGTGGTTGCACCTTTTCATTTAAAACAATCAATTTACCTTCCTGTATTTTTTCTGAGGCCTCACGCCTCTAATGCATAAAGAAACCTTTGTACTCTGGATTGTAAAAGGGCCTTGGCCTTTTACATACAAAGAACACAGCAACATAGAAAGTCCTCACAACTTTTTATAGCTTTTGACCCTAGTCATTTGGGATTTCCAGTCTCCAAAAGAACTTTATCTAAATGGATTGCCCAATGCATATCCTTTGCTTATGAGAGTAAGGGTCTTTCTCTTCAGGACCATGTCACAACTCATAATGTGAGAGCCATGGCAGCTTCTATGGCTAATCTCCACTCTGTGTCTATCAATAACATTTGTCGAGCAGCCACCTGGGCTTCGGTACACACCATCACAGCCCACTACTGCCTAGATAAAGCCCCCCGTCGGGATGCCTTCTTTGGCCAAGCTGTTCTTCAAAATCTCTTTCAAACCTAAACCAACTCCTACCCACCAACCCACATTCGATGGTGGCACCTTCCTGGGGCTATCTCCCTGGCATCTTCAGCTAGGGAGTCCCCATATGTGAGGACTACATTCCTGCTTGTTCCTGGAGATAGCGTAGTTACTCACCTGTAACAGGTAATCTCCGGGAACAGCAGGAATTTAGTCCTCACAACCCACCCACCTCCCCTAGGAGTTCTCTCTCTCTCTTTGTCTCTTTTCTCTCTCCCTCTATCCTTTCACTCAGCTACAAACTTAACTGAAGAGGGACAGTTGGAAAGGCGGGAAGGCAGCGCCCATGTGCTGAGGGATGCTCCCAAAAGCGTTCCTATTGGACACTGGGGAGTGTTCTCATGCAGGCTCCGTTGGTACCGACGATACCCATATGTGAGGACTAAATTCCTGCTGTTCCCGGAGATCACCTGTTACAGGTGAGTAACTACGCTTAGCAGGTGAGTAACTACGCTTGCTTGCATATTTTACTAGTGTTGTAAACAGTGTGTACTATAAGGCAGCATCAACATCTTTGTAGTATCATTATTCTGTTCTATTGACTTTCCTTAAATTCTTCAGGTGAATGGATGCAGGAATGGCTGTTGTAATCTTCAGTACTTTATGGGACATTCTAGTTTTCCATACCCTCTTCCTCCTCCAGTTTTATTTTTGTATCATACTTTTTCCAGCTATTTTGCTTTTTGTAGACACTGACTGGAAATGTGATAAGATGATCTGAATTGGATGTTGAAAAGAAATATACAAGGGGATGAGAATGTCTCTGGGAGAAAAATAGCTCTCTGAAAAGCTAACTTGACCATATTTGGCATGGGAGAAATAGCGGTGACAGACGCATGATGTCTAAAAATGAGCTGGATTGCACTGGGGTTCAAGAGAAATAAGCTCTCCCAAAAAATGGCTGTGTTTCTGTGGGAGAAGCAGTTCCAACTTCTGTACCATAGAAATTCTGATACATTAAAATATGTTTTGGAGTTGCTCCTTTCAATCTTATTCTCTCCCCTCATTCCCTCAGTCACAGACCCACACAGAGCCCATAGACAGAAGCAGGCAACGCAGAGGTTTTGGGAATAATTCCATGAGACGTGCTTGGCTTGCTTTCTCCTCCCAGTGCTGCCATACCCCTAATGGATGTTGCTTAATGATTCAGATGTGTATTCATGTTAATTCTTGTAAATTCTATTGTGAAGCCTAGTAGCTGAATGATATAGTTTTCTTAATGGTTGCCGTGGTTAACTAATGGTTAACTAATATCTGTTGAGGTGGGATAATGACACCCTGTTAAACTGTAAAAGCCACCCTTTGAAATCTGTTGAGAGTGACATCTGATGGTTTGATATATAGCATTTTTTTATTTCATTCTTTCCAAAACAGACTGGGTATTGCTCTTTTCAGATGGCCCCTTCCCTTTGCTCTCCAGGTCAAAGGCAGGCATATATGCATTGGGGTTGGAAAAGTCCATGGCCCATGTTTCAGATGCTTTCCCCGCTTGTGTATGTGATATTTACTGAATACTAAAAGTTTAGTGTGGCATGGTCAGCACCTGTTCAGCATTGTTCAGTTTAGTGTTCAAACTTGCTCTTTCCAGTCTGTTTTAATCTAGGTTTAAAAAAAAGGTGTCAAACTGGAAGAGTGTTTGTAGTTTTGTTTTGTTATTGGATACAGTGAACACAGACCAATGTTTGAACAAACAACCTACATGGCAGCATACTTTAGTGAAAGAAGTTGTGTGTTTACTGATAAAGGAGCCAACACGTTTTTTTCTTTTTGCAGGACAGAGAGACTGGCTCGAGATATTATGAAGGACATGGGAGGTCACCACATTGTAGCCCTCTGTGTACTCAAGGGTGGTTATAAGTTCTTTGCTGATCTGCTAGACTATATCAAAGCACTGAACAGAAACAGTGACAAATCTATCCCGATGACTGTTGACTTTATTAGGTTGAAAAGTTACTGTGTAAGTACTGGGTATTTATTAGAACTGTCTAATGATAAAGTGATTTACTTCTGCAAATTTAAAGACAAGACATTGCAATGAAGCAATTTACTGAGGTGATAATGTTGCTGTATATGCACACAAGGGAATCTGCTGTACACAGATCATTTCCCTCCCAGCAGAGAATTATTTCAGAGTGGAAACCATGAGCAATCAAAGGTGTGTAAAAAATAGGTTAATGATGTAATTTCTTTCTTTGCAATTATCCTCCGTGTAGCAGGGGAAATGCTTATTGGTACGTACTTCCCTAGTTTTTACTTCGTTGGAATAAGTTAATTTTAACATCTTCTGGCTTGATCAGTGGTGTACTTTCTGGATCTATCCTAGTGCATTTCTATGTGGAATTTGTTTTGCTGATTTTTGTTTGACAGCTTTTCTGCTGTACAGTATTGGATATCTGACTCTACGGCTCTTTTGGGTGCCAGGAGCCTTCATTTGCAACTCTATAAAGGGATTTTCTCTCGTTACAGCCCTTCCTCATCTATTTTTCTCTCTCTATATCTCCAAAGTCTGGCCATCAAAGCAGTGATTCTAACCATAGAGGCACAGACCACAACTTGCCCTTCAGAGATGCAGCTAATAGGTGTGACTGTAAAGTGTCTGCCAAGTTTCCTTCCTAGTGTAGTGGACACTGCCTCTCTAGAATTCCCAGTTTCAGCTGGCCTGAGGCACAGAAGGCAGGTGCTTGTTGAATCAACAGGTTAGCTCTGTCTGCTCTCTGAAAGTTTACAACCAAAAGCATACTTGATTTCCTTTTGGGACAAGGGATCTGATTTTAGTTATGTACAGTGGTAGCGGTTCCTATTCTGGTTGAAATTGGAAGTACCATGGTCAGATCACCACTTAATAACCTTCAATTTAATTTCACTATCCCACACCAACACTGAAACAACTCCAACACCTTATAAATCCCGCTTTACCCACTTTAACAAAGATACTTTCCTAGATACTGTATTACCCAACCTTACAAATAACTCGACTGAAGTCAACACCTTAATAGACCAATGGAACTCAATAATAAAAGAAGCAGCAACTCCCACCCAAGTTTCTCAAAAACAATTCATAAAAAAAAAGTCAGAAAAATGGTTTAATAAAGACCTTTCTAACCTAAAAAAGCAACTAAGAAAACAAGAAAAACGGTGGAGGAAATCTAAAACAAGCGATAATAAAGCTCAATACCTGAGTCTTCTCAACAAATACAAAGACACAATTAATAGATCGAAAAGAGAATATCACACAAAAGTAATATGGCTGTCAACCGCCCAAGAGAATTATTCGCAATTATAAAAACACTAACAAGAACCCAAACTGCAGAACCTGAACAATCAACGATAAGCGCACAAACTCTTGCAACTCATTTTGCTAACAAACTAAGAAATAAATCATCTAGCACAACCATAACAACACCCACGGACTTAAAACCAACCAATAAATGGACAACCTTTCAAGACATTGATCAAAAACTCCTCCTCAATGTCATATCAATGATCAACACCACTACCTCCCCCCTGGATCCATGCCCCGTATCATGGATAAAAAACACCAAAACTGAACTGGCTATCCATATACAAAATATAGTAAATCAATCACTATCCCAGGGCATCATGCCAGATGCCCTAAAACTTACATCCTTACGCCCTATAATAAAAAATAATAAACTCAATCCTATAGACCCGAACTCATACAGACCCATAGCCAGCATACCGTTTATTGCCAAAGTAATAGAAAAAATCATACAACTCCAATTACAAGATTTTATCGACACACATGCACCACTTGACTCACACCAATTCGGCTTCCGCCCATCTTACGGAGTCGAAACCTTACTAATAACACTCATGGATGACCTCATCAAAGGCACTGACACATGTAACCAAGGTTACATCCTCATATTCATTGATATAGCTAGTGCCTTTGACAATGTCCACCACAACACACTCATTAACAGACTCCTAAACCTAGGAATAGGAGGAACAATTCTACAATGGTTTATATCATACATTACAAACCGACTGATACGCGTTAAATTAGGCCAAAGCACCTCAGAACCCTTCACACAAGGACAAGGTATTCCACAAGGCTCGGCCCTATCAGCCCTCCTTTTCAACCTGTATCTTCAACCCATCACAAATATATTTAAAAAATATAAAGTCAACCACTACATATACGCAGACGATATCATGCTCACACTACCGATAAACACAAATAATCCCACCTACCAGAACTTACTAAACTGTATCAGTGAAGCAAATACTTGGCTAGAAAATAATAACCTCAGCATCAACCTAAAAAAACTGAAGCAATGTTCGTATCAAGGAAACCAGACACTACTCTCCCTGAAACTATAACAATTAACAACACAATAATCCCAGTTAAAAAAGAAGTAAAATACCTAGGCATCATAATAGATCACACACTTAGTATGCTCCCTCACATAAAACAAACAGTGAAAACCATATTCTATAAACTTAGGACCATTCAACACTTACGACCACTACTAGACACACATGACTTCAGATCTGTTATCAGCACACTCATCACTCCACACTTCGACTATTGTAATAGTCTACTTATCGGCCTCCCTCTCACAAATACCAATATACTCCAACGAGCTCAAAACATCTGTGCTCGAGTAACAGCAAAAGCTCGCCTCACTGACCACATAACTCCCATCCTCGCCGAACTACACTGGCTTCCCATAAATAGTAGAATATCGTACAAAATACTCTTAACCACATTTAAACTTATCAACGGCATCTCACCCTCACATCTAGCCACTCTGATACATGCTCCAAAAGAACTTAGAACCCGCAGGCAAAACGCAACCCACTCTCTAGACATAAAAAAATCCATCCGAAAAACAAAAAAAACCACAAGCTCAAGAGCCTTCTCATATGCAGCCCCCACCCTGTGGAATAAACTTCTGCTAAGCCTCCGCAAAATAAAAGATCTCCATATATTCCGGAAAGAACTAAAAACATATCTGTTTATAGAACACTTTATAAATCTTAATGAATCCCCTCCATCCCGCACACTACACCTCCATAACAATCCTCCTTAACCACAGATCAAAAAGCCTCAAACCTCAATACACTTAAGAAAAAAAGCAACTCTTACAAACTACGATTAATAATGAATGATTAATGTAAATAGTTACAGCATTCCTAGCCAATGTTAATTGTATATAGTTATGAAAAAACACTGTTCCATGTTATTGTTCATGAAAAGTTAATTGTACATAGTTATGAAAAACGCTGTTCCATGTAAAACCATGTTCATTATATGTTAAGTGTAAACCGCCTTTGATCTCTGGAAAAAGCGGTATAAAAGAAAAGCATAAATAAATAAATAAATTACTCAACTTTAGAATTTCTGATCCATATACTTCATGCAACATTCGTCAAAAGGTTTTTAGGGTTTCATTGGATTATTGTGGACAATATTTACATGCATAGCTACCCATTTAGTACCATAGTCCTGTACATTTGGATTAGGTTTACAAAAGAGCTTTTTTCAATTTCAGAATGATCAGTCAACAGGAGATATTAGAGTAATTGGCGGAGATGATCTGTCAACATTGACAGGAAAGGTACGTATAGTTGCTAAGAGTAAATTAATAAATATGGTGGTTGGAGATGGTGAGGTCTTTAAAAGAATATATTCTCTTCCTCCTTTGCCTCTTATTTTCTTTCCATTCAGTATATGGCAAGTTCCATTTCTACATATCTGATAACAGCAAGATGGACAGCAAATGGAAAGTTGGTAGATATTGGTGGCGCTGACGTATCTGAGAATGCATCATTTACAAATTCTGCTACAGTTGATATATATATATATATATCTCATTGTCTTTATTTTTGCTGATAGGTATATAAAATTTCAGTTGCAGTGGGGTAAAATCAAGAATGGTTTAGTTTTCCCCTTTTTTGATGTGGTCACCCTTTGCCTTGGGATGATGATAAATCATGATTTCTCCAGGAACAAGCAGGAATGTAGTCTTCACATATGGGTGACGTCGGTACCGACGGAGCCCGTGCGGGAACACTCCCCAGCATCCAATAGGAAAGCTTTTGTGAGCATCCCACTGCGCCTTCGTTGCTGCCTTCCCACCTTTATGACTCTCCCTTCTCAGTTCTTCGTTTTCTGCTGAACCAGCAGGAAGCAAATCCCGTCACCGCAGAAAATTTCTTCCTTATATTTTTTGTGGTCGCGTCTGCCTTCCCATCGATGCCGGAACTGAACTTTCGTCTTTACTTCTTTCTTTAAAAAGAACAAAACCCCCCCCCAAGAAACTTTAACTCTTCAGGCGCTCAACGCCGTTTCAGGCCTTAGGCCTTCCTTCCAGTCTACTGACACGATAGAAAAACCAACTAGTGGTTTTAAAAAATGTTCCAAGTGTGGTGGTACTATTTCTGTCACTGATACCTATGACTGGTGTCTCAAATGCCTTGGCCCAGCTCACCAGCCGTCTGAGTGTCCCCTATGCAAAAAGATGACAAAGAGGCCTACAGAATCGGGCTGCAAAACTCTGCTCCCTTTTTGCCTCAGATGCAGTCTCACGTGCTTTGACATCATTGAGGACATAGTCTTCTTCACATGGATCTCGGGTATTGAAAAACAAGTCTTCTTACAAGACAAGCCGTCGTCCTAAGGGTAGATCTCTAGCTAAAAATAGAGATGCCTCAAGCATTGCCCTAGAGGTGGATCGACCGGTCAAATTACCCTGGCAGGAGGACCTCCTCTCCAAAGCCTTAGAAGGGGTCCAGGATGCTCCTGAGGTCTCCACCTCCAGAGAGCTCCTGGTGCCATGCCCTGGAATGGTAGTCCAAGCATCTGGTATAGCCCAAGCATCTGGTACTGATACCCAGGCATCAGCAAGCTCGATGGACCAGCTCATGCTAGCCATCGAACAGAGTCTTGTGACTCTATTAGCGGGATCAGTACCAGTCAAGACATTACTACTGGTATCGTCAGTACCGATACAGCCGACAATGCCGATACAATTGGCATCAGGCTTCATGCCACTCGGCACACTCCTGCCCATGCTGGGCCTCGGGTCCGTCCCTGGTTCCGAGGTACCGACACGGCAGGTCTCTCGTGCCGATACCGATCTCTATCAGTACCGGTCTTTACAAGAACAAGAGCATCACTCTTGTCGATACTTTGAGTCTACCGATACCGATTCTTTGGACGATGAATCGATTGGTACCAGAGAGATGAGGCGTCTCCCCAAGGATCCCTCTCCGTCTCCACAGCGGCGCATGTCCCTTCCCAAAGACATGTCTTTCCAGTATTTTATCAAGGATATGGCGAGAGGCCTATCCATTACTCCTGCATCGGAGACAGAACCCAGATCAGAGGAGTTGGAAATTCTCCAATATCCTACAGCTCCTAAAGAGGCGACTACTCTCCCTATACACCGCATACTCCAGGACCTTATGTTCTGGATGTGGGAGACACCCCTGACCATTTCTCTCCATACCCGGCGACTCAATACCATGTATTGGGTAGCAGAAAGCCCTGGGTTCCAGAAGATGCAGCTTCCACACCACTCAATGGTAGTGGAACCGGCTATGCATTGAATTAAGAGTTCTAAAACGCACTCCTCCAATCCCCCAGGCACAGAGAATCGAGAACCCTCAATGCTTCTGGCCACCTGTGCTTTCAAGCCTCCATGCTTTCAGCCCGCATAAGTTTATACATACTCTACATGGGTATGTTCCTTAGGGAGGTGACTAGGGATCTGGAATTGATGTCTCCTCTTCTCCTGCATAACAAGAGGGCAGACTACCTTATGTTAGTCAAACATGCCCAAAATATTTCCAAGTTTGTCAGTAGGACAACCTTTGACTGTTTTGAATGCATAAGCAGAACAACTTCTATCTGCATAGCTGCCCATAGGATTGCTTGGCTTGAGGCATCAGACCTTGAACAGTTGGTTCAAGATAAGCTGGGAAATATTCCCTGCACAGGAGAGAACCTGTTTGGAAAGGATTGGCAAGATAAGGCTTCTCAGTCTGAGAATACCACCCTCAATAGGCTTTCAAAGGCTGCTTCCTACCCTACCAAAAAAAAAACAGCTGCTAAGAAGCCTTTCTGTGGTAAGAAGAAGAAATTCTACTTTTACCCCTCAACTTCTCAATACCAGCCCCAGGGTACCCAGATGAAACTACAGCTTCCAAAGCAGCAAAAAAAGCCACAGGCTCCCAAACTATAACCAGTAGCACAGACTTAATCTATGCCTGGTGTTTGACTTCTCCCTAGAGAACACTGCCACCCTGCCTCTGGAGGACCCCCACCCCCTCCACATAGCAGGCAGGCTTTGCCATTATGCCCACAGGTGGCATCTCATAATCTCAGAGCAGTGAACACTAACCATAGTGCGAGAGGGGTACAAAGCATACCCCTCACCACTCTAGTGGGAGAATATCATTCCCAAGCCCCACTCACTGCTCTCCTCCAGCAAGAGATCAGTGTGCCATAGAAGAGGTTCCAACATTCCAGAAGGGGATGGGGTTCTATTTTCCGTACTTTCTCATTCCAAAAAAAGAACGGAGGATACAGACCCATCTTAGATCTCAGAAACCTCAACAAGTTTTTCTAGTTTGAGAGAAATTCAAGATTTCACTAGGAACCCCTCTACTTTATCTCCAGAGTCAGGACTGGCTCTGTTCTTTAGATCTCAAAGAAGCGTATATCCATATCCTCATGCATCCAGAACACAGGAGGTATCTACGCTTCATCTTCCAAGGAAATCACTATTAATAGAGTCCTTCCTTTCGGACTCGCCTCTGCCCAAAGAGTCTTCACAAAGTGCATGGTGGTCGTAGCCGCATATCTAAAGACTCTCAGAATATTTGTCTTCTCTTACTTAAACGATTGGCTAATGAGAGCAGTCCACTTTTCAGAAAGTTCACCTATCCCTCCCTCATGCAATTCAAGTACTACAGGATTTAGGATTTGTGATAAATCTTCCAAAATCCCATCTAGTCCCTACTCAAACACTAGAATTCATAGGGGCTGTTCTAGACACTCGATAGTCAAGGGCATTTCTACCCCAGGACCATTGTACCCACCTAGTACAGATAGCATCTTTGAGGTTCAAAAACAATCTCTCGGCCATAGAGATGCTACAACTGTTAGGCCATATGGCCTCTACGCTTCATGTAGTGCCATATGCTCGTCTGCACATGCAGATAACTCAATGGACTCTTGCCTCACAGTGGAAACAGGCCTCTGGGACCCTCGCAGACGAGATCAAAGTTGCATACATTCTCATGAGCTCTCTGCTCTGGTGGTCTACCCCGGGAAATCTCCTCGTAGGTTCACCTTTTCAGATGCTTCCACATCAATGCATCCTGACAACAGATTCCTCCAAACTGGATTGGGGAGCCCACTTGGACTCTCTTTCCACTCAGGGCCTCTGGATAGAGCAGGAGTCACAACTCCAAATAAATTTGCTGGAGCTTTGTGCAATCTTCATTGCCCTCAGTGTTTCAACAACTTCAGGGCCACAGAGTTCTGGTCCAGATGGACAATCAGGTAGCTATGTTCTACGTGAAAAAGCAGGAGGGGGAGAAAGGCTCTTGAGCTCTCTGCAAGGAGGCTCTCCATCTTTGGTCCTTTGCCATTGCTTATCTGATGCATCTCCAAACAGTATATCTGCCAGGACATCAGAATGTCTTAGCAGACAGATTGAGTCAGATCCTCCTTCCGCATGAGTGGTCTCTCCATCAGGAGATAATCTCCTACATCTTGTAGACCTGGGGAACTCCGGAGATAGACCTTTTTGCCACTCCGCAGAATGCCAAACTACCTCGTTTTTGCACCAGAACACCGATGCCCAGTCAGCTGGTCAATGCTTTCCACCTTCACTGGGATCAGGATTTTCTGTATGACTTTCCTCCCATTCCCCTGATTCCCAAAATGCTTTTCAAGCTTCAAGTGGACAAGGGCCACATGATCCTCATAGCCCCACACTGGCCGCGTCATCCGTGGTTTCCTTTCCTGCTACGTCCGTCACAGACTCGCCCTCTCAGTCTCTGATCAGCTCCCGACCTCTTCTCTCAGGAGGGAGGGTACTTGACTCCATCCCAACCCGCAGTCTCTCCATTTCATGGCTTGGCTGCTGAAAGCGTAATCTTGCAAGGTCTCATCCTTCCTCAGGAAGTAAAGGACATCCTACTACCTTCCATGAAACAGTGTACCAAACATTCCTATGACTTTTATTGGCGTAGGTACTCCACTTGGTGTACCCAAAGGGATCTTAACCCCCTCTCAGCTCCAGTGGAGGCTCTCCTTCAGTATCTCCTCCATCTTTTGTCCTCTGGTCTCAAGACGAACTCGGTGAGGGTTCACCTCAGTGCAATTGCTGCTACTCGCCATCCCTTGGATGGGCAACCTATTTCTTTACGACTGCTTGTGACACATTTCATGAGAGGGCTCTTATTAACCAAGTCCCCCATCAGGCCACCACCTGTGGCATGGGATTTTAATGTTAGGTCAATTCCTTAAGCCGCCCTTTAAACCTTTAGCCACAATCTCGCTAAAATTTCTCTTTTGGAAGGTCATCTTCCTTGTTGCATGCATTTCAACTAGACATATCAATAAGCTCCAAGCATTGATGGCTGACCCACCTTATACCTGCTTTCACCATGATAAGGTGGTCCTTAGGACTCATCCTCATTTCATGCCCAAGGTGGTGTGTCCTTTCCATTTGAAACAGTCAGCCTACCTGCCTGTCTTCTTCCCTAGACCTCATTTTTCTAGGGCAGAGGCAACCTTCCATACACTTGACTGCAAGCATGCCTTGGCATTCTATCTTCAAAGGACAGCTGAGCACTGTAAAGGCTCTGTTATTGGGGTTGCCAATCTCCCAAAGTACTCTATCTAAATGGATAGCAGATTGCATCTCATTTGCTTATGCTAAAGCAGGACTATCTCTTGAAGGTCATGTCACTGCCTATAATGTTTGTGCCATGGCTGCCTCAATGACAAACCTATGTTCTGTAGCCGTTGACAGAATCTGAAAAGCAGCCTCCTGGTCTTCAGTGCATACCGTTGCTGAGGGAGGAGTGGCCTAGTGGTTAGGACATTGTACCTCAGGCTGGAGGGCCGGGGGTTCAAGTCCCAGTATCGGACTGGGGTTTCTAGTCCTATAGGCACTCCTTGTGGCCTTGGGCAAGCCACATACCCCTCTGTTGCCTCAGGAATACATAGATTGCGAGCCCTTTGGGGATAAGGATATGTATCCAGTACCTGTTTGTAGTGATTACATAATGTAAACCACTTTGATTGAAGGATAAGGCGATATAGAAAACTGGTTAAATAAATAAATAAATAAATAAAATTACTGTTTGGACAAGGACTCCCGCCGGGATGCCATGTTTGGTCAGGCTGTACGCCAACACCTCTTTCAGACTTAGGTCGTCTTCTGCCCTCCATCATGGAATTTTTGATGCCAACTGTCCATTAAAGTTCCATGCCTTGAGGCCTGCTCTGAGACAAATCTACTTATTCTGGGGACCTTTCTCTGGCATCTGAGAGTTAGGGAGTCCCATATGTAAAGACTACATTCCTGCTTCTTCCTGGAGATAGCGTAGTTACTCACCTGTAACAGGTGATCTCTGGGAACGGCAGGAATTTAGTCTTCATAACCCACTCTCCTTCCCTAGGAGTTGAGTTTTTCTCTCTCTCTCTCTCTCCTTTTATATGAGCTACAAACTCAACTGAGGAGGGAGAGTCACAAAGGCGGGAAGGCAGCAACGCAGGTACAGTAGGATGCTCCCAAAAGCTTTCCTATTGGACGCTGGGGAGCGTTCCCACACGGGCTCCGTTGGTACTGACATCACCCATATGTGAAGACTAAATTCCTGCTGTTCCCGGAGATCACCTGTTAAAGGTGAGTAACTTACGCTTTATGTTCAGGGCTGCTTTAATCAGTTAAGGGGCTCTGGGCAAAGTTTTGTGGATGGGCTCCACTTTTTTTCCCCAAATTACCCCTCCTCCGAATTATGTATTCAGTAACTAAATCACCTTCCAATGGACAATCCTCAACTTTTTTTTTGCCCTTCAAATACTTGGGTTTTTTGAATTTTGATATTACATCATAATCTCAAGATGACAAGCAGCTAGGGCAAATATGCCATGAATCACTAAGGGAGTAATTTTATAATTAGGTGCCTAGTTTATGGCAGCCAAAGTGTGCCTATGTTAAGCTTATTTTCTATAGAAAAATAGGTACCTACGTTTTCTTATCAAATAGTAGTGAAGAGGTCGAAAACATGTCTTAATTTAAGGCACGATCATTTACACTAGTCCTAACGCATAAATGACTAAAATAAGATTTAGGTGCCCTTTTACCACTTAAATCTAGGTGCTTCCTTATAAAATTACCCCTTAAGTGTCTTTACCCCTATATGGCGTGAAGTTTGGCGTCTGTAAAGGATGGGACTGAACCTCAGTGTAAACCTTATAGATTTGGTTCTGTAATCATAACCAGCATTTGCAGAAACTCCCTCAATAATAGGTACAGACAGAAACAGAAATGCTCAGATAATGCCTCACCACGGTCACACTCGCAAAACATAGACTCTCACCAAATATGGAATAAAAGAATCACAAACTAGGAACAGAAATATGCAAACACTGAATTGCAAACCTCAAGAAGGCAGACTCTGCATGCAATGCACTACTGGAGAAAAGAAATGGAAATGCATTTCCTCTGGCACTGTACAAAATTATAAAGATAGAAGGGATACCACACAGTCTCCAGGAACAATACCTATTGAAAAGGTTTCACAGGTCTCTTGCCCCCTAGGTGGAAGGCCTCTTTGGAAAGGTCTCTAGAAGACTTTATTTGTTGCTCAAAGAGTACAGACCCTGTTTTGCCTTTTGTGCTAAGCTAAATTCTGATTTGATTTAAATTATAGCTCTTAGCTGCTGCTGCTAGGCTCTAACTTCTTATGAAATTTAAACTACAAGCTCTCTGCTGGATTCTAAATTTAACCAGAAAGCTCTCTTCTGTGTGTTAAATTTAAACTAGCAGTACTTTGCTGTTACTTGGCCCTGAGTGTCTATTAAATTTAAACTACAAGCTCTCTGCTGGGTATGAAATATAACCAGAAAGTTCTCCTCTGGGTTTTTAAATTCAAACTTTAATTGCTGCTACTAGGCCCTAACTGATCCAACAAAAAAAACAGTGGGTTCACAGATTAAGTAGCTTTAATACAAAGAATTCTTTTTAGAAAATTACCAGAAGTATATACTCACAGTTGCAGATTTCTCTCCAGAAGAAACAGCCCCCCTATCTAGTCCTTCAAGACAGAGGTTCACAATTCCCTGGCTCTTTGTGACCTACGATTCCAATAGGCTGGGGCAGACAGTCACCAAACACACCCTCTCGGTTTGGGTGGCGGACTGCATCGCTTTCACCCATGTGAAGGTGGGCGCCCCGCTAGATTGAGCCACTATACATGGGGTCTGGGCCAAAGCAGCCTCGGTGGCCTCGCTACGCTCTGTGCCCCTGATGGACATCTGCCGGGCGGCGACCTGGTCTTCCACGAATACCTTCGCTGCTCACTACTGCTTGGAGATGGAGTCTCGCTGGGACAGCACCTTCGGCAAGGCTGTACTCCGTAATCTGTTCGGGGTGTAAGCAACTCCTGCCCTCCGACCCTTCTTCACGGCTACCGAGGGCTTCGACCCAAGGACTCAGGCTCCTTCGGGCTTCTGCTCATGGCCTCACGGAGGCATTTTTTGGTTACAGGTTTGGTAGCCTGTAGCTGGGGAGTCCCATAAGTGAGGACTGACTTCCTGCTTGTTCCTGGAGAAAGCATAGTTACTCACCTGTAACGGGTGTTCTCCAGGGACAGCAGGAATCAGTCCTCACTACCCTCCCTCCTCCCCTGATAAGTTGCTATTTTATTTTTGTCCTTCTCTTGCCATCTGCTTGGTAGGGCTCGAGCTAAGGGACCTGACTGAGCAAGATGGCACCCTTGGGCGGGAAGAGGATCACGCATGCATGTCAGCAATCCCAAAGGCTTTCTTTGAAAGCTGGGTAATTGCTCCGTGCGGGCTCCGTCTGTGCCAAAGTCACCTATAAGTGAGGACTGATTCCTGCTGTCCTTGGAGAACACCTGTTACATGTGAGTAACTACGCTTTCCCAGCCTACCTCCCCTTCACAGAAAAAACAGCAGGGGCCCAAACGGGCCAAAAAGCCCAGGCTGTCAAACAGCAACCACAGCTGCAACTACCAGCAGCCTCCACATCGTCTTTTTGACTCCCTCTACGGGAGCTTAGCCAGTCCATCCCATTTAGTTGCACTGCCCATCCCAGGACAACTCTCCAACTTCATCACACAACAGAGAAAAATCACTTCAGAGATATGGATCCACTCCATCATCCAGAATAGATACCATCTCAACTTTCAGGAACTCCCCCCTCACCACTTCAGAAACCAAGCTCTTTCACAGACCTCCCTTAATGCCCTTCTACAACAGGAGGTAACCTCCTAACCCAGGGAGCCATCAAACCGGTACCTTCTCAGGAACACTACAAAGGGTTCTATTCCCCCTACTTCCTCATTCCAAAGAAGTCAGGAGGCCTCAGGCTCTTTCTGGATCTCCGAGACCTCAACAGGTTCCTAGTAAAAGAAAAATTCAAGATGATCTCACTGGAAACCCTTCTTCCTCATCTCTGACAAAACGACTGGCTTTATTCCCTGGACCTCAAAGAGGCCTACACTCGCATACTCATCCACCCCTCTCACAGGCAATATCTCAGATTCATGTGCCAAGGGGTGCATTATCAATAGAGTTCTTCCCTTCAGCCTAGCCTTGGCACCAAGAGTTTTCACAAAATGCATGACTCTGGTAGCTGCTCATCTGTGCATCAGCAAAGTGTTTGGTTTCCCTTACTTAGACAAATGGCTCATAAAGACTCCCCCCCGAGAACTCTGCTCAGCCCAGTCCAGAACCATAGGACTTCTGCAGTCCCTAGGGGTTTGTGATAAACTTTCCAAAATCACACCTCATCCTCAGTCAAAGGCTAGAGTTTATCAGAGCTGACCTAGACACCACCCAGTGCAAGGCCTTTCTCCCACAAGACCAAATGCAAAGACTCATTCTCCTAGCGAACAGCATGCATCAGCGCCATCGTGCTCCAGCACGCTCCTTATAACTGCTGGGACACATGGCTTCCACTATTCATGTAGTCCCACACACCAGACTGCATATTCGGCAAACTCAGTGAACACTATCAATTCAGTGGTCCTAGACCACGGGGGATCTGTGTGCTTCCATTCAAATCACGCCTCCTATGGTACACTCTCTCCAATGATGATCCGTTCCGGAAAATCTCCTCAAAGGGTCACCATTCTGACACCCCCCAATCCGTAGCATACCCTAACCATGGATGCTTCAAAGCACGGATGGGGAGCTCACCTAGAGGTTCTCTCCATGCAGGGCCTTTGGACTGTCCAGGAGTCCAGACAACAAATAAATCTCCTGGAACTTCAAGCGGTGTCAAGAGCTCTCCACGTCTTCCAGGACCATCTCTCCAGCAGTTCTATCCTCATACGTACGGACAATCAAGTAGCAGTGTTTTACATAAACAAACAAGGAGGGACGGGCTCCCTTCCCCTATGCCAGGAAGCTTGCCAGCTATGGAATTTTGCCATTCAGCAACACATACAGTTGAGCAGTCTACATTCCATGTCAGGACAATCTACAGGCGGACAAACTCAGCCGCTTGCTTGAACCGTACAAATGTTCTCCGGGAACAATCAGGAAGTCAGTTCTCACATATGGGTGACATCGGCACCGATGGAGCCCTCTCGGAAGCATCCCCCTCAGCTTTCAAAGAAAGCCTTTGGGAGATGCCACCACACATGCACGGTCCCCTTCCTGCCCAAGGGTGCCATCTTGCTCAGTCTCCTTTTTTCTGTGGAGCCCTTCAGATGCTATCTGACTTTCTCCTGGAAAAAGCTGATTATTTTTTTTTGTGCCTGAATTTTCAACTAGACTCCGGTCTTGCACTGGTATTCTTCCCGCCTACCGTCTTTGATGCCTCGGTGTCGAGTTCGGACTGTTTTTATAGTCTAAGTTCTTTTTATTTTCTGGCGCCATCGCGCCTTTTTCCCTGCTAGCAGCCCAGAGAGTTTTCTACTTCGCAGGGGTAATTTTTCCCTCCATGGCTACCAGTGGCTTTAAAAAGTGTGATCAGTGCTCTAAAATTAATGTCCTTAACACATGACTGCTGTCTCCATTGCGTCGGGCCGGACCATGACCCAGTGGCCTGCGGTCTCTGCAAAGGATGTACAGCAAGGCCTTAAAGAGCCGCCAGCAGCAGCACGATAAGTTCTTCCCCGAATCCCCGATGCCTCCGAAGACCAGGACCTTAACTAAGGCCCTGACAACTCAGGAGGAGCTTTCCGAACCCGAGCATCGTCGTGGGTCCTTGGAGAGGGGGTCTCCCTCTAGGGAACACAGGAAGAAGAAGAAACCCTTGAAGGCGGTGTCCTTGGATGGTTCTGACTGACTGGGAACCTCCTGGGCCCGGTCCCGTAGTCCGAGGTGCTCGTCCGAAGCGTCTGAAAAGGAGAGACCTGCCAAGGTCCCCCGGAAGGACCCGACCGCGGATCGGCCTCTCCCCAGACACTATCCTTGTCGGATTCCCATTCGGGGGAGCCGGCATCGGGCTCGAGTTCCTTGGTGCCAGCACTGAGGGCTGCGGAACCTTCCGGCCTGGAGTCCAGAATGGTGGCCCTGGAGCGCAGTTTGTCTGCGTTCATTGGCCAGCAGCAGGCGCTGTTGTCCGCTACGTCCGATTCATCCGCCCCATCCACTGGGCATTCGACATCCAAGACGTCCCTGGAGACTGAGCTGATCTTCAAGGTCTTGTGACCTTGAGTCAATCCTCTGCTGTGAGCTCGGTCATCCCCGGCCAGTCTACTGGGTGTCAACCGCAGGGCTTCGAGGGCCTCAAAGCCCACGGAGCAGCCTGCCTACAAGTCATCCTCTGAGTACTCCAAATGGGAGATGGAGGATGAGGTGTCTCCTGATACCTGTTGCCACCGCGACGCCCTTACGATTTTCCCAGTCTCAGAACCTCGGAGGCGGTCCCTGCCGGAGGAAGCCCTGGCATTTCTGACCGAGTCAGGGGACGACCCTCGGGTGGACGAGCTGGAGATCCTCTAGTACGAGGCCCCTGGTGGTGAAGTTGGCCGTGAGTCGGCTGAAAAGCCAGAAGATGCACTCCTCGGTGCCCCACGGCAGGGAGGCTTGCACCTTGGATGCCCTCAGAAGGAAGTGCTACCAGGGCTCGATGCTCATCTGCTGGGTCCAGGCTGTAAATGGGCATGTACTTGAGAAACCTGGCGAAGGAACTCGCCGGGTTCTTGGCTGATCTCTCCGAGGAACCTTTGCAGCGGTTCAAGAGCCTGTCCAAGGCCATCCATGAGTGCTCCAAATTTGTCTCGAGCAACCTATGACTGGTTCGAGTTGGCGGCCCGGGTAGCGCGGTGGGCATCGGTGCATGCTGCTAGGCTTGGCTTGGCTTCAGTCATCTGACCTCGAGCAGTGGGTTCAGGACAAATTGGTCAATGTCCCATGCCAAGGGGAGAACCTCTTCGGCAAACCCATGACCGACAAGGCTGCCGAGCTGGAGACTGAGTTCATGACGAGGACGAGGCCCTCCAAGAAGACCACTGCTCCTCCCTGATGGGAAGGGCTTGGGTAAAAAGCCCTCTTACCTGAGGAAGAGTGCTGCTTACCCACCCTATCCAGGCTCCCCAGCTCCCCAACAGGGTCAACAGGCCAAGGGATATGGGTTATGGAGGAGTGGCCTAGTGGTTGGGGCAAGGTACTTCAGGCCGGAAGGTCGGGGGTTCAAATCCCACTAGAGGACAGCAACCTTGGGCCGGAAGGACTGGGGTTTCTAGTCCCACAGGTGTTCCTTGTGGTCTTGGGCAAGCCACTTAACCCTCCATAGCCCATATTCCCTGTAAAATAGTCATCTCCAAGTTATAATGCCCTGTTCAATGTAATTTCAGTTTGTTCAATGTAACCGCACTGATGCAGAATAGCGCGGTATATTAGAGAATGTAAATGTAAATATGGGCATGGCTCGCGTAAGCAGAAGGCTCCAAAACCCCAGGCACATGCCCTGGCCCAGCCAAAGGGGAGTTTTTGACTCCTTGAGCATAGCCTTTCTACCCCAAGGAGATCAGCAGCCCACAGGGGGATGTCTGACCCTCTATGCCCAGAGATGGGTGCCCATCACCACCGATTCCTGGGCTCTGAGGGTAGTTGAGGAGGGTTACCTCCCCCTTATTTCCCGCAACAGCTCCTCAGGTCTCCCCTCCACCGGGACCTTCTCCTGAAGGAGTTGGCAGATCTTCTCGAGGACAAAGTTGTGGAACCAGTACCCCACCACCTCAGGGGCAAAGGGTTCTACGCCAGATACTTCCTCGTCCCAAAGAGGACAGGAGGCTTAAGGCCCATCCTCGACCTGTGCAACCTCAGCAAATTCCTGGTAAGGGAGAAGTTCAAGTTGCTCTCCCTTGGAACATTGCTGCTATACCTCCAGCAGTTCGTGGCCACCTTCCTCAGGCTCCAAGGGGTCTTCGTGTTTCCCTACCTGGATGACTGGCTCATAAGGGGAGAGACAGCCTCCGAGGTGCAGCAGGCCACTGTACGCACCATCCAGGTTTCAGCAACACTTGGGCTTCATCATAGATTACCCCAAGTCTCACCACCTCCCGGCACAATGCCTGGAGTTCATCAGGGCAAAGCTAGACACCCCTCCAGGCCAGTGCCTTCCTGCCTAAGGACCGGGCCTATCATCTCAGATTTCTGGCTCGAGACATACAACACCGTCCCTTGGTGCCTGCCCGGCACCTTTTGTGTCTCCTCGGGCACATGGCCTCCACAGTCCATATCACCCCAGATGCTTCCACATGAGGGCAGCACAGTGGTGTCTGGGGACCAGTGATCTCAGGCTTCAGGCCACCTCCGAGACAGGGTTGCAGTGATCCGCCAGTTGACAGATTCCCTGGTCTGGTGGCAGTTGCCCCAAAACCTAGAAGCAGGCATGCTCTTCCAGACTCCCAGCCACTTGAGGGTCCTCACCACGGATGCCTCCCTACTTGGCTGGGGAGCCCACTGTGGAGCCCTCCACATTCAGGACACCAGGTTGCCAGATGAGAGCACCCAACAGATCAACCTCCTGGAGCTCCGAGCAATACACCTAACTGAGGGTTTTCTGTCACCACCTGTGCCACCAGCCGGTCCTGGTCCAGACAGACAACCAGGTGGCAATGTTCTATGTGAACAAACAAGGGGGTACAGGGTCCCATGTGCTTTGCCAGGAGGCACTGTGTCTCTATTCATACGCAATCCAACTGGGTATCCTGAGGGCAGTGTACCTGCCAGGCCAGGACAACTTGCTGGCCGACAGCTCAGCAGAGTTCTCCAGCCGCACGAGTGGCAACTGGACCCTAGGGTAGCCAGTCGGCTTTTTCGGCTTGGGGGGGGAACCCATGATGAACCTGTTCGCCAGTCCCGATAACGTTCAGTTGCCCCGATTCTGCTCCCGGCAGGCCCACCCCTCCAGGGTGGCAGTGGATGTGTTTCTAGTCTCGTGGTCAGAAGGCCTCATGTACGCCTTCCCTTCGACGCCGCTGATCGCCAAGACCTTGTTCAGGACCCTCCGCGACAGGGTCTCGCTCATCCTGATAGCTCCCAGGTGGCCCAGGCAGCCATAGTTCCCGCTGCTTCTGCAGTTGGTAGTGGAGGCCCCACCCCCTTGGGCACTGCCCTATCTCGGGGGGGGGGGCTCTCTTCTGTACTGGGGTCCCCCTCGTTGACAGCATGGCTGCTGAGAGGGTGACTCTCAAACCCCCACTCAACCTTCCGGTTGAGGTCGAAGACATTCTACTGGCCTCTCGCAAGGCCTCTACTAGGAAGGCGTATGCCCTCAAATGGCACAGGTTCTCTGTTTGATGCACCGATCATGGGGCTGATCCCTTCTCCTGCCCGGTAGCTTTGGTGTTGCAGTACCTTCTTTATCTCTTGCAATCCGGGCTCAAGTCTAACTTTGCACCTTAGTGCCCTGGCGGTGGATGGTAAGCCCCTCTCGGTCCAACCTTTGGTGACCTGCTTCCTTCGGGGCTTGCTCCTGTCAAAATCCACGGTTCGCCCTCTGGCGACCGAATGGGACCTCAACGTGGTGTTGGGGCAGGTCACTCGCTCGCTCGCCTGCCCGCCCTTCGAGCCTCTGGCGACTTGCCACCTTCGCTACCTCTCTTGGAAGGTGGTTTTCCTGGTTGCGCTCACCTCCGCTCAGAGTTAGCGAGCTCCTGGCTCTTGTGGCAGAGGTGCCCTATACCAGGTTCTACAAGAACAGGGTGCTGCTTCGCACACACCCCAAGTTCCTGCCGAAGGTAGTATTGCTTTTCCACCTTAATCAGGAAGTGATGCTTCCTACCTTCTTCCCAAGATCTCACGCCAGCCAGGCGGAGACAGTCCTTCACTCATTGGAATGTAAGAGGGCCTTATCCTTCTACATCCAACATACCCAAGGCCACTGCAAAGCTTCTCAGCTTTTCATCTCCTATGACCCCAGTAGATTGGGGGAGGTGGTGACCAAGCATACGCTGTCCACTTGGGTGGCGGACTGTATCACCTTTGCTTATGGGCAGGCAAGGCTCCCACTGGAAGGCCGCAACACGGCGCACTGTGTCTGGGCCATGGCGGCTTTCGTGGCAAACTTGCGCTCTGTCCTGATGGTGGACATCTGCTGGGCCGTCACCTGATTTTAAGTCCATACTTTCACAGCTCATTACTGCCTGGAGAGAGAGTCCTTGCGGGACAGTGCCTTCGGCCAGGCTGTGTTCCGTAACCTTTTCGGGGGTCTAGGCAGCTACCAGAGCGCTAGTTTCTTTGGACACAGGGGTCCTACTGTGGTCTGTGTGCAGGACTCAAATTGCTGTTGCTTGCGGCTCCACTCACGGGAGCCCTGTTTTTGCTATGGGTTTTCAGTAGCCTGTAGCTGGGGAGTCCCATATGTGAGACCTGACTTCCTGTTTGTTCCCGGAGAAAGCGTAGTTACTCACCTGTAACAGGTGTTCTCGGGGGACAGCAGGGATCAGTCCTCGCAACCCTCCCTCCTCCCCTTGGAGTTGCTAGTGTACCATCTTTTTTGCTGTCTTTTAGCTATGTCATCTGACTGAGCAAGATGGCACCCTTGGGCGGGAAGGGGACCGCGCATGCATGGTGGCATCTCCCAAAGGCTTTCTTTGAAAGCTGGGGGGATGCTTCCATGAGGGCACCATCGGTGCTGGTGTTGCCTGTATGTGGAGACTGATTCCTGCTGTCCCCGGAGAACACCTGTTACAGGTGAGTAACTACGCTGTCCCTGGACCGCGCGGTGACCAACAACCTGTTTGACACCTGGGGGACTCCATGGATCGACCTCTTTGCTACTCTACTGAATGCCAAACTTCCCCACTTCTGCTCGAAGATCCCCTCAAGACTCAGCATTACGGCCAATGCCTTCCTGATTCACTGGGGTCGGGGTCTGCTTTATGCGTTTCCCCCCTCACACCCCTAATACTAAAAACCCTGTTGAAACTCAAGGAGGACAAAGGCTACATGATCCTCATGGTTTCCCCTCCTCCTGCAGCTCTCTGACCCCACCGATCCATCTAGAATCCCACCCGGGTCTTCTGTCTCAGAACGACAGAATACTCCGCCATCCCAATCTGTGGTCCCTTCAACTGACAGCATGGCTTTACGCCACCTTCCCCTTTCAGCGGAAGTCAAAAATATCCTCCTTTCCTCCAGGAAGCCATCCACTAGAAAGGACTACTCCCTTATGTGGCACAGATGTCTCATAGCGTTCCAACAACACCCACAATCCATTTGAGGCGTCTATTCTGACACTACTACACTACCTATGGCACCTCTCCTCTTAGGGCCTCAAATCCAATTCGATAAGTGCACCTCAACGTGATCTCTTCTTTTCATATTCCACTGAATGGTAAACCAATCTCCACCGCTCCCCTAGTAGCACAGTTCATGAAGGGCCTCCTCCTAATTAAACTGCCTATCTGCCCACCACCAGTGGCTTGGGATCTCAGTGTGGTTCTGGCTCAAATACTCAAACCGCCCTTTGAACCACTGGCTTTAGCACAGCTTCACTATGTCTCTTGGAAAGTGCTCTTCCTCATAGCCCTAACCTCTGCTAGACGTGTAAGCCTAGTGGCTCATGCCCCTTACACCCGCTTTCATCACGACAAGGTGGACACACCCACACTTCCTCTTGAAGGTGGTCTCTGCTTTTCATATCAGACCGTCAACGTCCCTGTCTTCTTCCCCAAACCACACAGCTGCAGGGCAGAAGCCTCCCTGCATACACTGGTCTTTGGCTTTCTGTCTACAGAGGATGGAAGCCATCAGGAAGTCCTCTCAACTTTTCATATCCTTTGATCCAGCTCATCTGGGCCTACCAGTAACCAAGCAATCCCTTTCACGCTGGATAGCAGACTGCATATCTTCTATAGTAAAGCAGGACTCTCCCTAGCAGAGCACATCACTGCTTACAACGTTCGGGCAATGTCTACCTCAGTTGCAAACCTCCGAGCAGACCCAATCTCTGAAATATGCCGCGCTGCTACGTTGTCCTCCATCCACACCTTTGTGGCCCACTACTGCTTGGACAAGGGCTACCGCCAGGATGCAGCCTTTGGCCAAGCAGTCCTTCAGCGTCTCTTTGGGATTTAGCACAACTCCTACCCCCCTGCCCACTCTTTCAGATCTTTGCTATGGGAGGTCGAGTCCAATGATTCACAGACATCCCCAAAATCTCTCAGCTAGGGAGTCCCATATTCCTGCTTGTTCCTGGAGATAGTGTAGTTACTCAACTTTTAACAGGTGATCTCTGGGAACAGCAGGAATTTAGTCTTCACAATCCACCCACCTCCCCAAGGATTTGTAGCTCTCTCTATCTCTCCTTTACTTGACTTTAAGAACATAAGATATGCCATACTGGGTCAGACCAAGGTCCATCAAGCCCAGTATCCTGTTTCCAACAGTGGCCAATCTAGGTCATACGTACCTAGCAGTTTCCCCAAAAGACACAGGTTCCACAATGCTTGTACTGGGTCAAGCATTGATATCCTGGGTCCCCCCCTTAATAATGGTTTATGGATCTTTCCTCCAGGAACTTGTCCAAACCTTTTTTTTAAACCCAGCTACACTAACAGCCTTTACTACATCCTCCGGTAACAAATTCCAGAGTTTGATTACACGTTGAGTGAAAAAATATTTTCTTTTATTAGTCTTAAATAGTTTACCCTGTAGCTTCATTGCATGTCCCCTGGTCTTTCTATATTCTGATAACGTAAACAATCGATCTACGTTTACCCATTCCACTCCGTTCATTAATTTATAGACATCTATCATATCTCCCCTCAGCTGTCTCTTTTCCAGGTTAAAGAGCCTTAACCTTTTTAGCCTTTCTTCATAGGGGTATCCTTCCATTCCCTTTACCATGTTGGTGGCTCTTCTCTGAGCCTTTTCTAATAAAGAGTAGTTACTCACCTGTAACAGGTGTTCTCCAGGAGCAGCAGGAATCAGTCCTCACATATGGGTGATGTCGGCGCCAACGGAGCCCCCGTGCGGAGCATTTCCCCAGCTTTCAAAGAAAGCCTTTGGGAATTGCAGCGCGCATGCGCGGTCCCCTTCCCGCCCAAGGGTGCCATCTTGCTCAGTCTGATGGCATAGCTAAAAGACAGCAAAAAAATAGCAAAAATAAAGCATATGACTGCAACTCCAAGGGGAGGAGGGAGGGTTGTGAGGACTGATTCCTGCTGCTCCTGGAGAACACCTGTTACAGGTGAGTACCTACTCTTTTTCTCCAGGACCAAGCAGGAAGTCAGTCCTCACATATGGGACTCCCCAGCTTAAGGCTACCGGAGGCCCCAAGCCGAAAAAATGAGCTCCCTCTAGAGCAGGGGTTCTCAACCCTGTCCTCGGGACCCACCTAGCCAATCGGGTTTTCAGGATAACCACAATGAATATGCATGGAGAGATTTGCATATAATGGAGGCAGTGTATGCAAATCTCTCTCATACATATTCATTGTGGTTATCCTGAAAACCCGACTGGCTAGGTGGGTCCCAAGGACAGGGTTGAGAACCCCTGCTCTAGAGCGTCAGAACGTAAGGAAGGAATCTTCTCTGAGAACGCACCCGACCGGTAGCCCAACATCAGGGCCGGAGGGAAGGAGTTGCCTAGACCCCAAAGAGATTATGGAGTACTGCCTGTCCGAAAGCACTGTCCCTGCAGGACTCCCGCTCAAGGCAGTAATGGGCCTCAAAAGTCTGGCTTGAAGACCAAGTAGCAGCCCGGCAGATGTCTGCCAACAGAATAGAGCGGAGATGAGCCACTGATGCAGCCTTCGCCCTGACACGATGAGCCGTGACTCGACCCTCCAACGAGAGGCCGGCTGCCCCATAAGCCCAGGCGATACAGTCAGCGACCCATATGGACAAAGTACGCTTGGAGACAGGTAACCCCAACTTATTGGGGTCAAAAGAGACGAAGAGCTGAACAGCCCTCCGATGCTCCCGCGTACGGTCAAAGTAGAAGGATAACGCCCTCCTACAGTTCAGGGTATGCAGAACCATTTCAGCCCAGTTGGTATGCGGCCTGGGAAAGAAGGTCGGAAGAACCACCTCCTGATTGAGGTGGAAAGAGGAGACAACCTTAGGGAGAAACTTAGGGTGAGTCCGTAAGACTACCCTATTCTTGTAGAACCTAGTGTAAGGGGGATCAGACACTAGCGCCTGAAGCTCACTCACTCGCCTAGCAGAGGTAAGGGCTACCAGAAACAAGGTTTTCCAGGAGAGAAAACGGAGAGGGCAGGTAGCCATAGGTTCGAATGGCGGACAAGTAATCCGCTGTAAGACCACATTTAAATCCCACTCAGGAGCCGGTGGACGTAGAGGAGGCTTAAGCAGGAGGAGGCCTCTGAGGAAACGAGCCACCAAAGGGTGGTGGGAAAGAGGCCTCCCGTCCACCGGCGAGTGGTGCGCTGAGAGAGCACTGAGGTGAACCCTGACAGAATTGGACTTAAGGCCTAGATTGGAGAGGTAAAGCAAATATTGCAATACTACCGCTACCAAGCACAAGAAGGGATTCTCGTTGTGCTGAGTACACCATGTGGAGAATCTACGCCACTTAAGAGCGTAGGATTTCCTGGTGGATTGCCGCCGAGAGGCTAAGACTACGTCTTCCACCTCTCTAGGCAGTAGTAGGGGAGCCAGAACTACCCTTTCAGCAGCCAGGCCATCAGATGAAGGGACTGGAGGTTAGGGTGCAAGAGAGATCCCTGTTCCTGAGACAGGAGATCGTGTTGAATCGCCAGAGGAATAGGAGTGTCCACCGCCAGTCGCAGCAGAAGTCGGAACCACGGTTGCCTCGGCCACCTGGGGGCTATCAGAATCATTGAGGCCCCGTCGTTGAGGACTTTGAACAGTATTCTGGACACTAGTGGCGTGGGAGGAAACGCATACAGTAGGCCTTTGGACCACGGGATCAGAAACGCATCCGCTGCTACTCTGAGAGGATGCGGTTGTCTGGAACAGAATCTCGGGAGTTGCCGGTTCAGAGGATTGGCGAAAAGATCCATGGTGGGGAGGCCCCACCTGAGAAAGATCTGCTGAACTACCAGTGGATTCAATCTTCATTCGTGTGGTTGCAGGATCCTGCTCAGTCTGTCCGCCAGGTAATTTTCTTGACCTGGGAGGTAGACGGCCTTTAGAAGGATTCCGTGATTGACGGCCCAGGAGCACAGACGTTGTGCTTCCTGACATAGAAGGAAGGAGCCTGTGCCTCCTTGCTTGTTCACGTAAAACATGGCAACTTGATTGTCCGTCTGGACCAGTACAGACTGGTGAGATGTGAGATGGGAGAAGGCCCTCAGAGAAAGGCGTATCGCCCATAGCTCCAGGAAGTTTATCTGCTGAGCAGCCTCCCAAGGGGTCCAGAGACCTTGAGTACATGCCCCTTGGCAATGCGCTCCCCAACCTTGAAGAGAAGCATCTGTCAGCACCTGAGAATGCGGAGGGGATTGAAAAACCACTCCGAGCACCAGATTCGGAAGATGAAGCCACCATTGGAGAGAGGAGACAAGCAGTGTGGATATTCTTACTGAGTCTGCAAGGCTCCCTGTGTGCTGATGCCACTGAGTGCGAAGGCTCCACTGAGCAGGCCGCATATGCAGGCGGGCATTGGGGGTTACATGGACCGTGGAAGCCATATGGCCGAGAAGTCTCAGGAATGGCCTGGCGGAGACCAGGGAATTGCTGTGAAACTGCCTGGCTAGATCCATCAATCTGTGGGCTCTGTCCAGTCTTGCTCCTATGAATTCCAAGTTCTGGGATGGGAGCACAGTGGACTTTGCGAAGTTTATGACAAACCCCAAGTGCTGAAGCAGAGCCACAGTGCGAATGGTGGCTTGACTGGCCTCCTGGGAAGATTGGCCCCTTATGAGCCAGTCATCCAGGTATGGGAACACAAAAAGACCTTGAAGCCTCAGGTAGGCCGCCACCACCGCCAGGCACTTGGTGAACACCCTGGGGGCGGAGGTTAGGCCAAAGGGTAGTACTCTGTACTGGTAGTGGTTTCCTCCCACAACAAATCTGAGATATTGCCTGTGGTCTGGATGAATAAGGATGTGAGTATAAGCATCCTTTAGATCCAAGGAGCATAGCCAATCTCCCTGCTGGAGGTAGGGCAGCAGGATTCCAAGGGTAAGCATCTTGAACTTTTCCCTCTCCAGGAACTTGTTAAGGTTCCGCAAGTCTAGAATGGGTCTGAGGCCTCCTGTTCTTTTTGGTACCAGAAAGTACCTGGAATAAAAGCCGTGACCTCTCAGGTGGTGGGGCACCGGTTCCACAGCCTGTTCTTTTAGCAGACTTGCTAACTCCTGAAGGAGTAGGTCCCTGTGCAGAGGGGGTCTTGGAGGCTCCCCTGGAAAATAGGAGGGAGATACCTGGTGAAAATGGAGAAGATAGCCCTTTTGGACTATATGGAGCACCCAGGTATCTGATGTGACGGCTGACCACCGGTGGGCAAAGTGGGCCAGCCGGCCTCCTGTGCTGATATGAGTCAGCTGAGGAGAAGAGGCTATGCTTTGAGTCAAAAATGCCCACCCTGCTGAGCAGGGGCCGGTGTTGGTGGCTTGGGGGCCTTCTGCCTACGGGGCCCATGACCCTGCCCCTTGGCCTGGTGACCCTGTTGGGGAGCTGCAGAGGCCTGATAATGAGGGTATTGTTTATAGGCAGATGACTTCCTCGGGTAAAAGGAATTTTTTCCCGAGCCCTTCTTTTTCTGAGAAGGGGCAGAGGTTTTTCTGGACAGCCTAGTCCTGGTGAGAGTCTCTGTCTCGAGCTCAGCAGCCTTTTCAGCCATGGGTTTGCTGAAAAGGTTTTCACCTCGGCAGGGGACATCGACCAACTTGTCCTGAACCCATGGCTCGAGGTCGGATGACTGTAGCCAAGCCTGTCGGCGGGTACCGATGCTGGCCCCGGCTACTCGGGCCGAAGCCTCGAAGCCATCGTAGGCTGCTCGAGAGATAAACTTCGAGCACTCCCGAATACCAGTGGACAAGGCCAGGAACCTCTGGAAAGGTTCCTCGGAGACACCAGCAGAGATCCCGGCAATCTCCTTTGCCAGGTCTCGGAGGTACATGCCCATGTAGAGCTGGTATGTCTGGACATGGCAAGCAAGCATAGAGCCCTGGAAGCACTTCTTACCGAGGGCATCCAGGTTCCGGGCCTCCCGACCAGGAGGCACCGAGGAGTGCATCTTCTGATTTTTCAGTCGATGCATGGCCGATTCCACAACCATGGAGTGGTGCGGTAATTGTGCCTTTTGGAACCCGGGGCTCTTGCGGACTTGATAGACCGGAACAGTAAAGGCCTCCTTCGGGGGAGAGTCATACTGGAGGTCCTCGAGCTCTTCGGCTCTTCGGCTCCTCCTCGGGGTCTGTGGGGAAGGCCAAGGCCTTGGCCATATCCCGCACGAAGTCCGAGAACCTGGTATTCTCCGGTGAGGATTGTCTCCGAGGTTCGGACTCCGGTGAGTCCGATGGGACACACAGAGTCCGATAGGTGTCAGGTGACTCTTCGTCCTCTGTCTCTCAGCCCGACTCCTCGGAGGAGGAATCGAGCGGCTCCGGTCGGGCGGGCACCGATGCGCTCCGGTCGGGCGGGCACCGATGCGCTCCGGTCGGGCGGGCACCGATGCGCTCCGGTCGGGCGGGCACCGATGCGCTCCGGTCGGGCGGGCACCGATGCGCTCCGGTCGGGCGGGCACCGACGCGCTCCGCCCCGACGCCGAGGGTACCGGCGTCGACGACCCGGTCCCGAACGGGAGGCCGAGGGAGACCGCGGCCGAGGATCGACTCGAGCCCGCATGGACTCGAGGATCGGCTCGGCCTCTGGGGTTGGTGGTCGGGGCAGATGCACTGGTGAGACCGGCAATCAATGCCCGCTGCTGTTCCATGAAGGCAGCGAAGCTGCTCTCCAAGGCCATCAACCTGAGTCTGAGCTCAGGAGACCCAGCAGCCCCCGACTCGGGCCCCGATGGCGGCTCCTCTGGAGGAGAGTCCACGAGGACTACAGTACTCATGTGCCCAGGAGACTCCATCTCGAGACGAGGTTGTTTGGCAGGCCTCTCCGACTCCGAAGACCCGGGACGGCGATTGGGGCTATGTGACCTGGCCCTTGAGGAACCAGGAGCGTCCACCGACGCCGCCCTCGCGGGTTTTTTCTTCCTGCGCTGCTCCTGCGAAGGAGACCCCCGCTCAGAGGAACCTCGACGCTGCTCAGGGCCGGAGTCCCGAGACGTCGAGGCCTCTGACGAGGTTCGGGCCCGTCTGGACGCGGAGTCAGAGAAGATTCGATCCTTTTGGTGCTGCCGACTCCTCAACGCCTTTGAGGACATCTTGCCACACGGACCACAGATCATCGGGTCATGAACTGGTCCGAGGCAGCGGAGGCAGCAGTCATGTGTGTCGATAAGAGACATAAGTTTCTTACACCGATCACACTTCTTAAACCCGCTGGCAGCCATCGGGGGAAAAAGGGCCCCTTCGAGGTCAAAAGACAGGGCTGCCAGTGAAAAGAGAAAAATGGCGCGAACGCTAGTCACAAAGGACAAAAAACGAAAAATAGAGAATGGGCTCGATACCGGCCTATCGGGCCCGGGCGGGAAAAGGATCTGGCGTCTAACCAAAGAAGAACAACAAAAAACAGGGAAATCAACTTTTTCCTCGGCGAAAAACGAACTACGTCCGTCGGGCTCCACGGAAAAAAGAAGACTGAGCAAGATGGCACCCTTGGGCAGGAAGGGGACCGCGCATGCGCGCTGCAATTCCCAAAGGCTTTCTTTGAAAGCTGGGGAAATGCTCCGCACGGGGGGATCCGTCGGCGCCGACGTCACCCATATGTGAGGACTGACTTCCTGCTTGGTCCTGGAGAACGCTATATCCTTTTTAAGATACGGCGACCAGAATTGCACACAATATTCAAGGTGCAGTCTCACCATGGAACGATCTAGAGGCATTATAATATCTTTTGTTTTATTTTCCATTCCTTTCCTTATAATACCTAGCATTCTATTTGCTCTCTTGGCCGCCGCTGCACACTGGGCCGAGGATTTTAACATGTTATACACAATGACACCTAAATCTTTATCTTCAGGAACAAGCAGGAATGTAGTCTTCACATATGGGTATCGTCAGTACCGACGAAGCCTGCGTGGGAACGCTCCCCAGCGTCCAATTAGAAAGCTTTTGGGAGCATCCCACAGCGCCTGTGTGCTGCCTTCCCACCTTTCCCAACTGTCTCTCTCCAGTTCTTCGTTTTCCGCAGAGCCGGCAGGTCGCACTTCCTGTCACCGCAGAAAATATCCCATTCTTCTTTTTTGTGGTTGTGTCTGTCTTCCTTCGACGCTACACCGGTACCGCCGGTTCTTTCTTTCTTTTCCTTGTAAAAAAAAAAAATCTTTTCCAGCTTTTTTCTACTCTGGTGCCACGTGCCATTTTGGACACTAGGTCCAACTTTCCTCTACAATGGAAAAACCCGCTTTGGGTTTTAAATTGTGTTCCAAGTGTTGCGGTACCATCTCCGTCACCGACACCCATGAGTGGTGCCTCAAATGTTTAGGTCCTGACTGCTCTATCTCAGAGTGTGTTGCCTGTGGGATGATGTCGAAGAGGGGTTGGCAAAACCGAGCTTCTAAACTTAGCACCCTTTTTCCCTCCGATGCAGCATTTGTGGCATCAACATCTTCCAGGGCTTCGTCTTCCTCCCATGGATCTTAGGTAACTAAACATAAGTCTAGCCGGTTCTCAAAGGGTAGATCTCTTTCTAAGTATTGAGATGCCTCTGGTATTGCCCTTGAGGGACTCACACTGGCAAAATTGCCCCGTCGGGAGGCTTTGGCTTCCAAAGCATCGGGGCTCTAGGATGTTCTCGAGGCCCCAACCTTGGCAGAACTACTGGTGCCATGCTCTGGGGTACCGGCCTCTTTGTCCGGTACCGATACCCAGGTATCGGCGGCATTGATAGACCAGAGATTCTTGGCTATTGAACACAGTCTGGCGGCTCTTCTTTCAGCATCAATGCCCCCGAAACTACTTCACACAATTCAACCGGTACCGGTACCAGCACCTACATTGGTATTGGGGCCAATTGCATCGACGTCGGCAGGTGGACTACCGGTACCGACGCATGCTGTGCCCTCCAGTACTGACAAGTCGATACCGACTTCGATCGGTACTGGTATCGTGCGCGGCACGATTACCTGGACAGGAGATACTTTGAATCCTCTGACGAGTCTGAAGACTCTGACAGCTCTGTCGATAACAGAGTACTTCTTCCTGAGGATTCTTCCTCTCCTAAATGTAGGATGTCTCCTCCAGAGGATATATCCTTCCAGGATTTTATCTGGGATGTGGCTCGAGGTCTTTCCATCACAGTGGCTCCTGAAACAGAGCCTAGGGCAAAGGAATTGGAGATTTTACAGTATCCTAAAGCTCCCAAAGAGGCAGCTACTTTGCCTATTCATGAGATCTTGCATGATCTCATGCTAAGGATGTGGGAAACACCTCTCACCACTTCTCTTCATTCTCGTAGGCTCAATACCATGTATCGAGTTCCTCCCTATCCTGGATTTCAAAAAACTCAGCTGCCCCACCATTCCATGGTGGTGGAATCAGCTATGAGAAGGAAGGATCAAGAGTGCAAAAAGACATGTATCTAATCCTCCAGGACGTGAATGTAGAACTCTTGATGCCTTTGGGCGTCAAACCTTCCAGGACTATGTTTTCTGCCAGGATTAGTTCCTACATTTTATATATGGGAATGTTGCTTAAGGAAGTTACAGGAGATCTAGAGCTTATGAGCCCTCTCCTTCCTGATAAGAGATAAGATTATCTTGCACTTATCAAACATTCTCAGGATGTTTCCAAATTCGTAAATCGTGCAGCTTTTGATTGCTTTGAGTGCATAAGCAGAACTTCTGCTATTGCCATAGGCGCATGTAGGATTGCCTGGCTCCAGGCATATGACTTGGAACTTTGGGTACAGGACAAACTGGGGAATATTCCTTGCACAGGAGAGAATCTCTTTGGCAAAAATTGGCAAGAGAAAGCTAATGAGTTAGATGCTGATAATCTCACCTTGGATAGATATCAAAATCTACAGCTGATCCTGCAAGGAAAAAGTCTTATAAAAAACCATTCTTCACTAGAAAGAAGAAGTTCTACCCATCCTATACCCAGCAAGGGCATTGTTCGGGTCAGTCTGCCCAAAAGGGTCAGCAACAACCTAAACAAAGAAAAACAAAGGCTGCTAAGCCTCAACCGGCTCAGCAGACTCAGCCTCCACAGGGGCTTTGACTCCCATCTAGAGAACTTTGTCTTCCTGGCCCTGAACGGGCCAGAGCCTTCCACCATTCCAGGAAGGTAATGTTATTTTGCCCCCAGATGGGGGCAGATAACAGCAGAAAGTTGAACTCTGTCCATTGTAAGAGGGATACAAGCTTCATTTCCTCAGCATGCCCCCTCCTACAATGGTAAGACAGTTCAATTCTCAGACCTCTCTCAACTCCCAGTTAGATCACGAGGTCAGTCTGCTTCTTGCCCAAGGGGCAATAGAAAGAAGTACCTATTCATCAACAAGGTGCAGGGTTCTATTCCCCCTTTTTCCTTATTCCAAAGAAAACAGGAGGGCACAGACCCATTTTGGACCTCAGAGAATTGAACAAATTCCTGTTCAAAGAGAAATTCAAAATGATTTCTCTAGGAACTTGACTGCCATACCTTCAGAGTCAGGACTGGCTTTGTTCTCTAGATCTCAAGGATGCCTACACTCATGTTCTCATCCATACAACTCACCGAAGGTTTCTTCGCTTTCTGTTTCAAGGGAAGCACTACCAATACAGAGTTCTTCCTTTTGGCCTGGCCTCGGCACCAAGGGTGTTCACAAAATGCATGGCTGTGGTGGCAGCATTTCTCCGCACCCTAAAAATATTTGTCTTCCCTTACTTGGACGATTGGCTCATTTGAGCCCCATCAGAGCCAGAGGCCAGGTTTTCTTTATCTCGCACAATGCGTATCCTTCAATATTTGGGACTTGTCAAACTTCCCAAAATCCAACTTAGCTCCCACTCAGTCTCTAGAGTTCATAGGATCCCTGCTGGATACCAGACAGACAAGGGCCTGTCTTCCACTGTCCCGCTGCCTTCGCATTGTGCAGTTAGCTTCCCAAGCAATACTAAAGTCTCACCTCACTGCTCGGGAAATGTTACAATTGCTAGGCCACATGGCATCCACCGTGCATGTGGTCCCTTATGCCCGCCTCCATATGAGGGCAGCCCAGTGGACTCTATCGACTCAGTGGACTCAGGCATCAGGTTGCCTGTCAGACAAAATAGCAACCTCAGATCGTCTTACTTTGTCTCTCCAATGGTGGCAGTCACCCCAGAATCTGTTGGTGGGGTCCCCTTTTCAGCAACTCCCACCCAAAGTAACTCTTAACAACAGATGCCTCACAGGTGGGTTGAGGAGCCCATTTGCAAGGCCTCTCTACCCAGGGTTCCTGGACTCCACAGGAGACCAATCTACACATCAGTCTCCTAGAGCTCAGAGCAATCTTTCTTGCTCTTCGAGTGTTTCACACCCAGCTCAGCTACAAAACTGTCCTAATTCAAATGGACAACCAGGTAGCCATGTTCTATGTGAACAAGCAGGGCGGAACAGGCTCTGTCACTCTGCAACGAAGCTTTGCGACTTTGGGCCCTCGCCAGAGAGCATCAGATTCATCTCCTTGCAGTGTATCTTCCAGGCATTCAAAACTCTTGGGCAGACACTCAGTCGAGTTCTGCTTCCACACGAATGGTCTCTCCATGCAGACCAGGTGGCAAAAATTTCCAATTTTGGGGAACCCCAGACATAGACCTCTTTGCTAGTCTGCTGAATGCCAAACCTCTCCGGTTCTGTTCCAGAATTCCGGCTCGGGGTTGTCAGGCCAGGGATGCCTTCCTCCTCCATTGGGGTCGGGACTTTCTGTATGCCTTCCCACCCATTCCCCTAATATTCAAACTTAAGAGAGACAGAGGCCATATGATTCTCATAGCCCCACATTGGCCACGACAATTGTAGTACCCTCTGCTCTTACATCTCTCTGAAGCTCCATCTCTGGAGTTGGGATCTGCTCCAGATCTCCTATCCCAGGAGGATGGGATGCTGTGGCATCCCAATCCCCAGTCTCTACATCTCAGGGCCTGGTTGCTGAAAGCCTAGAACTTCATGGTCTTAACCTTTCTCAGCAAGTAAAGGATATCCTTTATGCTTCCAGGAAACCATCCATAAGACGCTCTTATACTTTCAAGTGGAAAAGGTTTACCATATGGTGTTCGCAGAAGGGTCTTAACCCTCTTGCAATACCTCTGGAATCATTACTGGAATATCTCATGCATTTGTCTAATGCAGGACTTAAGACCAATTCAGTGAGAGTCCATTTGAGTGCTATTGCAGCTTCTCTCAAGCCTTTAGATGGGCAACCTATTTCCTCTCATCTTATCATAGCGAGATTTGTGAGAGGCCTTCTTCTAACTAAGCCTCCCATTAAGCCACCACCGATGGCATGGGATTTAAATCTGGTTCTTGGCCTGCTCATGAAGCTGCCTTTTGAACCATTAGCTACTACCTCTTTGAAATTCCTTTCCTGGAAGGGTGTTTTTCTTATTGCAATCACATCAGCATGTCGCATCAGTGAATTGCAAGCATTGGTGGCTGATTTGTTGCATAAAACCTGTGAGAGAGTCGGTTGGTCCATTAGATGATAGAGGGGTTAAAGGGGCACTAAAAGGTGACAAGGCGATAGCGGAGAGACTGAATGAATTCTTTGCTTCGGTCTTTACTGAGGAAGATGTAGGGATGTTACTCATGACTTAAGTGGTATTTAAAAGTATTTAAGTGGTATTCTTCAGCTATACACTCAACTGAGGAGAAGGGAAGGCACTAGCACTTGCGCCCAAACGCTTTCCTATTGGTAACTGGGGAGCTTACTGCGTGGGCTCAGTCGATACCCAATGTCACCCATATGTGAGGACTAAATTCCTGCTGTTCCAGGAGATCACCTGTTACAGGTGAGTAACTATGCTTTCAGATTCCCAAAGCTAACCTATTCAAGTCACTAAATCCAAAATACATTTTTTTTCTACCTTGAATGCCTTGCACCCTGACAAAACACTATTTTCACAACCTAAAACTACAAGTGTCATAGCTACCATCAATGTTGTGCACCAGTGATCTAATCAAGAAGTCCTATTTTACTATATATTTTATAACATCATTACTGTAAAAAAAATAAGAAGACAAAAACTGCATCAAATACACTAGATTACCAGTAAGTTAAAGCTGAAAAAAGAGCAAGTCGCTCATGAAAATATATCACTGGTATTTAAAGACTGCCTGCAAAATAGATTTATCGTTTTGGATACAAATGACAGAGTACCAAAAGGAATGACGTTAGTTATGCTCAAAGAAAGCTCAAAGAAAGTAAAAAGTCTCTCTTAAAGGTGAAAAAGCAAAAATGTCTGACAAAGGAAACTTTGAAAATTGCTGTAATGCCAGAAGAGAAAGCAAGGCAATCTCAGAACGTAACAGAGATTTCCACTGTGTAGCAAGGTGAGACAGAGTACCACAATGATGCATGCAAGGAAATAGAATCAGAAACTTATCAGAAGAAGAACAACTTTCCTAAAGTTATGAGAATTAAAGAGAAAATTTCAGCCTCTAATTGGAATGCTAAAAGATGGTCAAGGATCCAAGTTAGATGGTGCTGAGAAAATCAAGAAAAGATGAAAGGATACATAGTTTGTCATGTCATATAAAGTCAAGTGGATCAGCAACTAGTTCAACCTGTACCTTACAGTCAGGAACAGTTTGTGATGAAAGAAGTCAAAGTAGCATGGAAAGCATATATCAAAGGAAGCAGCACTGGGCATTGATAGCATTACCATTGAGGTATTACAGAAATCAGATATTGTTACAGTACATACAACCAGTGTCACTCCAACAGTATTGGGCACCCCGGGTACCCCACCCCCGCCCCACTGAGTCCTCACAGAAGATGTGTGCATGGCAAGCATATCTTTGCAGGCTTGCTTCGTTGCCGTCTCTCCAGGCCTGGTGGCCGTTCCCTCCCAGCAAAGTCTCGTGAGAACAGCTGCACCACAAGACGTTGCTGGGAGGGAACAACCTGGAGAAGAGGCAGTGCAGCAAGCCAGCAAAAGTATGCTTGCCATGTGCACTGCCTCTGTGAGGATCCGGAAGCGGAACCCCTTCAAGGCCGGCACACTCTGCCCTGCCCTTGGTATGCCACTGCATAAAAGGCTCTGCCAGGAAATTTGGAAAACATCATGGCTAACTGACTGGAAGACATCTGTATTAATACCAGTACTGAAGAAAGGTGAGCCAACTGACTGTGGCAATTTTGTTGCAAAATTACTGCGATCCCACACTCCAGTCATTCAGCAGAGACTACAACCATATCTGGAACGAGAATTGCCTGACATGCAAGCAGGGTTCAGGAAAGGATTAGGAACAAGAGATGACATTGTGGATGTGAGATGGATTCTTGCAAAGACAAAAGGAATATGTGTTTTATTAACTACTGCAAAGCCCTTGATTTAAGTCATGAAAAACTCTGGGCCACATTAAGAAGCATGAGTATACCAGAATACCTGATGGTTCTAATGCACAGCCATTTCATTGATAAAGAAGCAACAGTTTAAACAGGAAGAAGAAGAAACAGAGTGGTTTAAAATCATTAAAGGTGTACAACAAGGCTGCATACTTTCTTCATACCTGTTTATACAGAGCAAATCATCAGAGAAGCAGGACTGTATGAAAACAACTGAGGTGTAAAGATTGGTGAAAGACTCAGTAAGAACCTTAGCTATGCTGACGATACCACATTAGTGGCTGAAAGTGAAGATGATTTGAAACATCTGCTTGTCAAGATCCAGGGACATAGTCTTAAAATGAGCCTGCACCTTAACATGAAGAAGAGAAATTATGGCCACTGGCAAAATCAATCATTTCATACTTGATGGAGAAGAAATAGAAATAGTAGACAACTTTAACATCTTTGTTAGTGATATAGCGGAAGGGCTGTCGGGTAAGGTTTGCCTCTTTGTGGATGATACCAAAATCTGCAATAGAGTAGACACCCAGGAAGGTGTAGGTAACATGAGAGATCTAGCTAAGCTTGAAGAATGGTCTAGAATTTGGCAGCTGGGATTTAATGTTAAAAAATGTAAGGTCATGCATTTGGGCTGCAGCAATCCAAGTGAGCAATATAGTATAGGGGGTGAAGTACTTTTGTCACCTAAAGAAGAGCGAGATCTAGGCGTGGTTGTGTTTGATGATCTTAAAGTAGTTAAACAGATAGAAACGGCGACGGCAAAAGCTAGAAGGATGCTTGGGTGCACACGGAGAGGAATGGCTAGCAGAAAAAAGGAGGTGATAATGACTCTGTATAAGTCTTTGGTGCGACCTCATTTGGAGTATAGTGTGCAGTTCTGGAGACTGCACCTTCAAAAGGATGTGAACAGGATGGAGTCGGTGCAGAGGGTGGCTACTAAAATGATTAGTGGTCTTCATTATAAAGCATATGAGGACAGACTGAAGGATCTTAATATGTACACCTTCGAGGAAAGGCGGGATAGAGGTGATATGATTGAGATGTTTAAATACCTCCGTGGCATAAATGTTCAGGGAGAGAGCCTCTTTCAATTGAAAGCAAGTTCTGCTATGAGGGGACATGGGATGAGGGTGAAGGGAGATAAATTCAGGAGTGATATGCGGAAATATTTCTTTATGGAAAGAGTAGTGGATCCATGGAATAGTCTCCCAGTGGAGGTGGTAGAGATGAGGATAGTAACTGAATTCAAAAAAGCATGGGACAAACACAGAGGATCTCTAAAGGTAAAAAGGGGACTGTTGTAGTTGTTGTTATGGAAGGACAGACTAGATAGGCCATGTGGTCTTTTTCTGTTGTCATATTTCTATGTTTCTAATAATCAAAGAAACAACAAGCAGTCAAGAAATTTGATGATGCATTTCTCTTGGCTGAACGGCTATGAAAGACCTAGACAAGATTCTTAAGTGCAGAGATGTTTTCTATATACAAGAATTTGGCCAAGCCATGGTATTTTCACTAACGCCGTGCAACAGTTGGACAGTGAAGAAGAGAGGAAGAAAATTGATGCTTTTGAATTATGGTGCTGGCAAACACTGTGTATATCATGGACTGCCCAAAGAACAAATCAGTCCATTGTAGAAAAGATAATTAGCTTTCTTTAGAAACTCAAATGACAAGACTTACATACTTTGGACGGCACATGTAACAAGAAAGATCATTAGACAGACGACATACTTGGCAAGATTGAGGGTCAACGCAAAAGAGGAAGTCCAGCAATGCAATGGATCAATACAATAACAGCAGATGTGGATGCCACTCTAATCAACAATTAAGCTGCCTGACTGAAGACCAAGCACAGTTTGGGACAACTGTCCAGAGGGTTGCCATGAGTCGACAGTGACTTGATTGCACTTATCAAATAAGTGGCTTTATAGGGTGACAAACCAGGCAACCAGGCCAGAGGTCACATCTAAGGTTGGAGATGTTGCAAAGTGGTGGCTGTATTTGCATTTTTTCACTCAATTATTTACCAAATTCTCCCAAACACTGCATTTTTATGGTTAAGGCAAAGTGAAATTAGAATTGAAATGACATAAGCTAGTTGGATATTCATCTAATTTAAACTTCTAAGTGGTCCCAAAAGAATCCCTTGCCCAGAGCCTTAACAACCCTAAGGTTACCACTGCCTGGTACTTCGGTCTGTCAATTTTTCTTTTGTATAGCATTTTTTTTAAATAAAATATGTTCAAATCTTTATTTCTTGCTCATTTATTCATATCCTCACTCTTTGTTATAGTTCCTCTTGATTCTGCCTCAGTTTTTAATCTGTTTTCTATTCTTCATGCTTTAGTTTATACTTCATAATTTTCTTCAGTTTCTATTTTTCTACATTCCCTCTGTTTATATTTCTTTCTTCTCTTACCCATTCTATTCTGTCAGTTTATTCTCAATGTTTTGGTCCTGCTGCCCCTTGCTGGTCTTTCTCATGTCCCACTTTTTTTCTAGCATTTGTTTGGTTTCATTTTTCAATTTTGTTTGTTTATCCTGAGCTAGGGAACTGGGGGCCAATTAGAGTAGGTGACATAGAAAAATTAATACTTCTATCTATGGGCATTTCCTTCTGCCAATAGGTAAAAGCAGTCCTGTTTGTTGCTGTAAGAAACAGGAAGTACCTGTTGAGTTGTAAACCCTCTTGCAGAGCCAAGTAAAAACAAAGATCCACAGGAATAAAGGCACACGTTGTGCCAGATTGGGGGCTGATGCTATTACTGAGAGTGAGAGAGAAGGTGGGTAGAGTCTGGTATTGATGCTGGGACTGGAGAATTGGGTTTTGGTCATTGAATGGATTCCACCTAAAAAAGCCACAGATAACTTTTTTTTGTGATGCAAATACACCATTTAAGCCTTGGGTTAGTTATCACATTTAAACATATTTTCATTAAATGTGCTTAACTTACTTTCTGCTTCCACTTCTGCCAGTGTATCTTTAGAAGAGCAGTAAACATGGAAGCACAAAGTGTAAATGAAGCAACAGCTAGGCTAAGTAACATCTTTCAAAACTGTTAACTTGACTACACTTTTTTTTCTTTTGAGTGTAATTATTTCTCTCTTATTTTTTTAGAATGTCTTGATTGTAGAAGTAAGTATATTGGATTCATTTTACTTTCTTGCATGATTGATTTGTGATGAACCCTGTGAAGTGCTTGTTCTATCTGGGTCTGATTCCCTTCAATTGCTGACTTGAAGTAATGTAGTTCCCGTATTAGTCTAATATGTTTTGAAATAAAGATCAGTGAAGGGCAGGTGATTTTATTTATTGATGTTAGGTAATTTGATTAATTAGTCTTTTTAATAAGCTTTTTTCATTATATATAGATGAAATTGCATCTTGAAGTTTTCCACATAAGTTCTCCATAATTATGGGCTGTATCAATGCCACAATAGTAACAAGCACTTCTCTCAACTGTTTGTATACGCCACATCTAGAAGAATATGACATATAAAAGTGGCACGCATGAAACGCAGCACTGCCACCATAAAGCTTTAAATTGAGAGAGGTCATTTACCTTATTTTGCTGTGGTGGAACAATGATCACTTGGGGTCTCAGTTCTACCCATTCAGCATTTTTTCCCTTTTTACCTCTGCTGCTGACAACATATCTCCTGACCTCAACCCCAGCCTGCAAACTGCAGCATGGGCATCAAAAGCAAAAGTAAGCATGGGAACTTTGAGCCCATATGCACATTTGAGATTTAGTTGCATCCCTGTCCCCCCCTCTGACACAGACTTCTGTTTCCAAAGGGCAAGGATGTGGCAGGTTGAAGCGTGTGCATGGACTTAAAGGTCTTACTCTTACTTTTTGTTTTCAGACTTCTGGGTGCCTCTTTTGCACATCTTGTGGTAGTGGTTCTGGAGGAACACCTATAAGTCTAAGAAGCTCACTGGGCGGCGGTGGAAGCCCTGCAGAATACAGGCTTTGTGTCGCAGAGTGTGTCTGTTGCTCCGTCACAGGTCCAGCAGGCAGGCCTCAGGTAGTCCTTTCAGGTTCCTCCAGTGGTGGTCCTGGCTTAGTCCGCTCTCTAAGAAGAGTCCAGGAACCACACTTTATGGCACCCCCCCCCCTCCCCGGGAGTGAGGTGTATCTCTGGGGTTCCCCTATACGTTAGGGTTAGTGAACCACTATTCCCAAAGTCCACGTTTGATGGGATCCCTTCCCACGCTGGGGTCTCTCCCCCACTCCCCTGGATCCAAAATAGCCCTCACCAGGGTCCTTTATATCAACACAATATGCAAATGACGTCTTCCCAATGTCCTTCAGTTTATACAAACATACATGTCCAATATCACAATAAATTCCCCCCTTGTAAGCCTCTGATTCAACCGGGGTGCATCCCAAGTGTGGAATTACCTGGATGCCCCGCCACCTCCCATTTAGCTGCTTGTTACCACCCCAAGTCTGGTGGGTTATCCACTGGCTGAATGTCAATGGGTATTCTCTTCAGGGACATTCCCCAGCTCCATCATCTCCTCCTGCTGGGGTCCCCTCTATCCTCCCCAAGGGGGTCTATTTCATTGGGGGTCTGGACCAAGTCCCTCACCTCCCTTTCCACCTCCCTCTTATCCCAGGTGTTGTCAAGGAGCCAGGCCCTTTGTCTCCTGGCTGGGGAGGAAGAAGGGTTTTGGCCCTTCCTCGGCCCCTGAGTGTCCTCATCCGCCGTTCTAGGGGGCCCCTCCTAGATGGGTCCATACCCCCAGAATAAGGACTGGACGGGGTCCCGGGACTCCGGTGGTGATGGGACGTACACCCTGTCAGTGTCATCACCACACTTCTTCCAGCCTATCCTGGAGACTCATGCCTTGCCCATTGTGGCTATTACATCAGGTGGGAGATCAGTATCGATGCTGGTGGCTGGAGCCATAGCCCTCTCCAGTATGTCTGAGTCCAAGGCCCCAGGGCATCGCCATCGCAAGGGGGACCCTCTCCTGAGCCATGCAGTTGACTCTCAGAAAAGAGACTGCATTACTAAGACTTCGTCTTGGAATCCGAATCTGAATGGGAAACTGAGGTGGAATAAACTGTATCTGATCTTCGGGCCCGGGATCTCCTGTCTGACTTGTCTCCGCCTCTGGATTGGCGGAAGTCGCCCTCAGAATGCATGTCCTTTCAGGATTTTGCTCTGGATCTAGTCAAGGCTATTGTCTTTTTTTCTGGAACCGGAAGAGGAACAAACGGTGGAGGAACAAAGGGTGGAGCAACCGGAACTCCTCCAATGCCCCTCGTGAGGCGGTGATGGTCCCCGTCCACCATGTCCTGCAGAGGGGCTGCTACTGTGGCTGTGGGAGGCACCACTTCTCCTTCTGCCCATCAGCCGCTGGCTCGATTGCCTGTACCGGGTCCAAAAAGCCCCGGAGTTCGAGAAGCCTCAATTACCCCACAGTTCCATTGTGGTCATGTCTGCTTTCAAGCATGCAGTATGCCACAAAGTACTCCTCTGTGCCGCCCACAAGGGAGGCACGGACCTTGGACTCCTTTGGGAGGTGGTGCTTCCAGGGTTCCATTCTGATAGCCTGGATCCTAGCCTACCAAATTTATATGACCATGTTCCTCAAGGATGTCATGTTGGACTCAAGGATTACGCTTCCCTCGTCCCTGAAGATGGCCGCAAATATTTTCAAGGCCTTGTAGCTCACAGCAAGAATTGCTCAAAGTTTATAGTCTGGGGTGGTTATTGTGCCTTCGAATCTGCTGGTAGGGTGATAGCCGTGGGTATAGCCGCACGGTGGATAGCCTGGTTGCAGTCCTCTGACCTGGAACAGTGGGTCCAGGACAAAATCGCCAATGTCTCTGGTCAGGGTGAAAACCTCTTTGGCAAGCTCTTGGAAGAAAAGGCCAAAGAGCTGGAAATGGAAGACTCACCAGGCTCTCCAGAAAGGCAGCGGATCCTGTGCAGAATAAAGTACCAACCAAAAAGGCTTTCCTTCCATGCTCGCAGCAGTACTTCTCGTCCCAGCTGCAGGTGCAGCCTAAGGCCCAAGCTCACTGCTCACAGCGGAGGGAGAAAACCCCAAAGGCACAACCTGCCCCCCCCCAGCCAAAGCTGGATGTAGGTTTTTGACAGGGTCTTCAGGAAAATAGCCAGCCGACAGTCATCTGCTGAGGTCCCCCCACAGGTGGAGGGTGGCTCATATACTGCCCATTGGTGACCTCTCGTCACCTCGGACGCCTGTGTGTTACAGATCGTCCAATGCGGCTATCTGTTGCATTTCACCCAGCTGCCATCCCCTTACAATCCAGGGGAGTACCACATGGACCCCATGCACTGGGGCCTCCTGCAAATCGAGGTTGTGGCCCTGCTAGCAGACCTCACCATTGAGCCTGTTCCTCTGGCCCAGATTGGGTGGGGCTTTAACTCCAGAACTTCCTAGTCCTCAAAAAGACTGGTGGGTTCCACTCCATTCTGGATCTGCGAAATCTCAATCGGTCTGAATTGGGTCCAAAAAGCCCCGGGGTTCGAGAAGCCTTGGTACGCGAAAAGTTCAAAATGGTCTCATTGGAGACTGCTCCCTTTTCTTCCTACAAGACTGGCTATGCATTTTGGATTTGAAAGATGCATTCAAACATATTCTGATCCACCCGCATCACAGACAGTGCCTTTGGTTCCTTCTGGGCGGCCTACACTATCATTCGGGCTGGCCGCAGCCTACCGAGTTTTCACAAAGTACCTAGTGGTCATGGCCGCCTTCCTCTGGAACCAGGGGGTGGGGGGGGGGGGCCTTTGTTTTCCCATACCTGGACGACTGGCTTGTAAAGGGCCTTACGCCGGCTAGCGTATGGCAGTCCACCTAGCTCACCATTCAGGTGCTCAAAGGACTCTGCTTCGTGATCAATTATCCGAAGTCTCACCTCCAGCTGGTACAACTGGAGTTCATCGGGGCCCTCCTTGATACCACTTGGGCGAGAGCTTTTCTGCCGGAAGACCACCTGCAGCGTCTCATCGAGATGGTAGATGTGTTGCAGCACCAGCACCATACCACTGCTCAGAGGCTGCTGAGAGCCCTCGGATACATGGCGACCACGGTACATGTCACCCCTCAGGCCCGCCTCTGCATGCAGCAGGTTCAGTGGATGTTGCGAATGCAATAACAGCAATCCTTGGGCCGCCTGCAGGACAGGGTGATGGTCACTGTGCCACTCGCCCGGTCACTGAAGTGGTGGCTTTCGCCCGGTCACTGAAGTGGTGGCTTGTTCTTGCAAACTTCGGGGCCTCCTGTTCCAACCAGCAGCGCCCTGCAGGCTGCTCATGACAGATGCCTCCAAGCTTGGCTGGGGCGCGCATCTGGGTGGTCTCCACACCCAAGGTCTCTGGTCTGAGAGCGAGAGCCTCCATCAGATCAACTTCCTTGCGCTCCAGACCATTGCAAATGCTCTACGTGTTCGGGCACCTCTGGTGAATCAGGTGGTCCTGATCCAGACAGACAACCAGGTGGCCATTCTGCTTCACCACAGTAGCCTGGCTGCCCCTGACATTTCTCCTCTCAGCACTTGTCTTTCAGCTGTCTCTAATTGGTTATCTGCTAATTTCCTTCATCTTAATTCTTCTAAACCTGCAGCTATTTGGTTCATCTGTGGTAGTTCTCCCCCATCTTTGTTTCCCTCGATTCCGAACTCTTCCCTTGATTGACTCTCTTCGGTATCTCGGTGTCACTCTAGATTCAGCTCTGTCCTTTCAGGCTCCTCTTTTTTCCGTTCCTCGTCGATGTTTTTTGTCAGTTCAGCAAATACACGCCGTGCGCTCATTTCTTCCACCTCACTGTGTTGCCACTTTGCTTCTCTCCTTAGTCATATCAATACTTGATTACTGCAATATAATTTATTTAGGCTTGCCTCAGTACCAGCTTCATAGTCTACAGTTGATTTGAAACACTGCTGTGCGTATCCTGTCTCATGCCTCCAAAGCAGATCATGTCACACCACTCCTCATTCATCATCATTGGCTTCTGGTACAGTTCAGGCTTTGATTCAAGTTACTCATCCTGGTTCATCGTGCCCGCCATTCTGATCTTTCCCGTTATTTCTCTGATTTTCTTATCCCCCATGCTCCTCACTCTGCCCTCAGAGAGATTCATGCCAATCGTCTGCACCTCCCATCCGTTTCACATGCCCATTTATCTTCCACGCGGTCCTCTGCTTTCTGTGTACTCGGTCCTGCCCTCTGGAACTCCTTACTCCCTGTCCTTAGATTAGAGCAATCCTATACTACCTTCAAATCTCGCCTAAGAGTCGCTTTTTAAACCTGGCTTTTAACCTAACATTGAGGCTTCACTCTCCCTTTTCCTGTGTGAATGTATCTCCCTTTTCTATGAATTATGGAGTACTTTTCTGTTTTCTTTTAGCTTTGTTTTTTTTTATATTGTACACCGCCCTGCTGCTCATGTTGAAAGGCGGTTAAAGTTTTAATAAACATAAACACATATGAACAAGCAGGGGGGTTCGGTACCTCCTATGTTGGGAAGCTGTGTTCGCTTCTGGAAGATTGCCCTGCTCCACAGCATGGATCTCAGGGTGACGTATTTACCCGGCGAGAGCAATGGCCTAGCAGATCGCCTCAGCTGGGTTCTTCAGCCACATGAGTGGTCTCTCAAGAAGGAGGTGGTGGACCAGATAGTTCGGGTATGGGGCACTCCCAACGTGGACCTCTTCGCTACGGCACAGAATGCCCAGGTAGCTCTGTTCTGCTCTTGAAGGCTGACCATTGATTGTCTGGCCCCGGATTCCTTCCTGGTCCACTGGGGGGTGGGGGGGGGGGAGAGGCCTGTTCTATGCCTACCCCTTGATCCTGCTCATTGTGGAGATGCTCCTGAAGCTCCAGGCCAAGAGGAGTTTCATGATTCTCATCACCCCTTGCTGGCCTCGACCGCCATGGTTCCTGTTACTGCTGCAGCTCTCGCAGAAGGAACCTCTTCGCCTGGGCTCTGACCCAGATCTCATTTCGCAGGTGCGCAACTCCTTGTTGCAGCCCAGCATCTGCTTCCTGGCACTCGCGACATGGATGCTGAGCAGGTAGCCCTACCAGAGCGTGCTCTCCCCAAGGGCATCACTGAGATCCTGCTAGTGTCCCGCAAGGAGTTTATATGTAAAGTGTACGTCTGATGTGCTAGTCGGGCATTGGACCCCCTTTGCCCTGTGGACCAGCTTTTGGAGTACCTATTGCACCCCTCCAACTCTGGGCTCAAGTCCAAATCTATGCATATTCACCTCAGCGTGGAAGGAGCGTTCCATTGTGGCTGCGAGGGGAAGCCTGTGTCGACTCAACCTCTGGTTCATCGATTCATGCGGGACTTGCTTCTTTCAAAGCCTCTAGCTAAGTCCCCTATGGTCTCTTGGGATCTGAATGTGGTCCTCGGCCAACTTATGCAGGCTCATTTTTGAGCTGCTGGATTTATGTCCACTGAAGTTCTTGACCTGGAAGGTTTTCTTCCTGGTGGCCATTATGTCGACTCAGTGTGTGAGTGAGATCCAAGCTCTGCTCATACACTCTCCATACAATAGTTTCCACCAGAACCGGATGGTGCTCTGCATGCACCCATGTTTTCTGCCGAAAGTGGTCTCGGTTTTTCACCTCAACCAGTCCATTGTCCTTCCAACATTCTTTCCCTGGCCTCACAAAAATCGCAGTGAGGCATCATCGCACACGCTGGATTGCAAGCGTGCATTGGCCTTCTACTTGGAGTGCGCGAAAGCACACCATCAATCCTCTCAGTTGTTAATCTCCTTTGTCCTTGATAGGCTGGGATTTGATGTTTCGAAGTGTACGCTATTCCTTTGGCTCACTGATTACATTGCCCATGCATATTCCTTGGTTGATTTGAGCCTTGAGGGTCATGTCACAACTCAGTGTCCATGCATGGCTACATCGGTAGTAGGCCTCTGTTCTGTCTCCGCAGAAGAGATCGGCAGGGCTGCGCCATGGTCTTTGATCCATACCTTCGCAGCCCATTACTGTCTGGATGGGGATTCCTGACAGTACAGCAATTTTGGCCAGGTCGTGCTCCACCATCACTTTGGATCTTGAAGGTCAAGTCCTGCCCACCAGCCCTTCTGTCCATCCAGGCTACTTGCTAAAAAATTCCCTTGGTCGATGTCAACTGTGAATACTGCATCAAATGACTCCCTCGAAGGGACTGCCTCTCTGGTCTTCATGGCTTCTCCAGTTCTCGATGCCCAGCTGGGCTATTCTCCTCTGGTTCCGGTAGCCTGGAGCTTGGGAGTTCCATATGTGAGGACTTATTTCCTGCTTGTTCACGGAGAAAGCGTAGTTAGTCACCTGTAGCAGGTATTCTCCATGAATAGCAGGAATAAGGCTTCACAACCCTTCCACCATCCCACGGAGTTGCCTTTTTGGCTCCTGCTAGGTGATCATACTGGAGAATATGGCATCATGGCGGGCGGGGAAGGCAGAGACACATGTGCGGCATACCTCCTAAAAGCTTCCTTTGGAAGCTGGGGAGCATTCCGTTTGGGCTCCATCGGTGACGTTGCCCGTTCGTGAGGACTTCTTCCTGCTATTCAGAGAACACCTGCTACAGGTGAGTAACTGCTCTTTTGCTTTCCCCCAGTGTTCATGAACTTTAAATTCACTGCACGGGGGTTTTCTTTCTGAGAAGATAGATTTGCCAAGCTATTAGTTGAAGTATAGTAGTTCTGCAAAAAAAAAAAAGAGTGAATTATGTAAAATATCTTTCATTCTTCCCTATTATGCATTATTCTCTTCCCTGCTATGAGTCCGTTCTCTAGAGGCTAGAGTAGCAGACTTGGAAAAAATAAGAAAGACAGAGAGGTACATAGATGAGACCTACAGGGATATAGTCCTGAAGTCCCACCTCCAGTCTGGCAGCATGGAGAGAGGTCATGTGACAGGAGAACATCACCCTGGTGTGGCAGGAAGTGATCCTGTAACTAGGACCTGTCCTCCAGGTGATGTAAAACCCTCTCGCACCGAGGAAGTTTCTCCAGGGCCATGTGCCCATGAGGGAAGGGTTAGGACAGCCGTTATAGTTGGTGATTCGATCATTAGGCATGTAGATAGCTGGGTGGCTGGTGGATGTGAGGATCGCCTGGTAACATGCCTGCCCGGTGCGAAGGTAGCGGACCTCACGTGCCACCTAGATAAGGTCTTAAATAGTGCTGGGGAGGAGTCTGCTGTCTTGGTACATGTCGGTACCAATGACATAGGAAAATGTGGTAGGGAGGTTCTGGAGGCTAAATATAGGCTTTTAGGTAGGAAGTTGAAATCGAGAACTTCCAGGGTAGCGTTCTCCGAAATGCTTCCCGTTCCACGTGCAGGACCCAAAAGGCAGGCAGAGCTCCGGAGTCTCAATGCATGGATGAGACAATGGTGCAGAGATGAGGGTTTTGGATTTGTTAGGAACTGGGGAACATTCTGGGGAAAGGAGGGACTTTTCCGAAGGGATGGGCTTCACCTTAACCGGGATGGAACCAGGCTGCTGGCATTAACCTTTAAAAAGGAGAGAGAGCAGCTTTTAAACTAGATAATAGGGGGAAGCCGACAGTCGCCCAAGAGCGGATGGTTCGGAAGAATGTATCCTTGAAGGATACTACCAAAAGCAGAGAGGTTCCAAAAAATGGTAAAGTAGCCCAAATGCCCTCGGGTATGGAGCAAACAGAGCTTAAAGATCCCAAATTACCCATGTCTACCAAATAGCCAAATTAATATGAATAAAATACAGTCTTTAAAATGCTTGTATGCAAATGCTAGAAGTCTAAAAAATAAGATGGGAGAGTTAGAATATATTGCACTAAATGAAAGGTTAAATATGATTGGAATCTCAGAGACATGGTGGAAGGAGGACAACCAGTGGGACACTGTGATACCTGGGTACAAACTATATCGTAATGATAGAGCTGATCAAATTGGTGGAGGAGTTCCGCTCTGTTAGAGAGGGCATTGAGTCAGAAAGGACTACAGTTTTGCAGGAAACAAAATTTGCTGTAGAATCTCTATGGATTGAAATTCCATGTAAAAAGGGGAAGGCGATGGCAGTGGGGAGTGTACTATCGACCGCCTGGCCAGAATGAACAAATGGATGATGAAATGCTCAAAGAAATCAAGGAAGCTAATAAACGTTACAGCGCAGTAATAATAATGGGTGATTTCAATTACCCTGGTATCGACTGGGTCAGTGTCACGGCAGGACATGCTAGGGAGAGAAAGTTCCTAGATGAAATAAATGACTGCTTCTTGGAGCAGCTGGCTCATGAACTGACCATAGGGGAAGCCATATTAGACCTAGGAACACCAGATCTAGTGCAAGGGATAAGGTTGTTGGGGCCACTTGGCAATAGTGATCATAGCATGATCGCCTTTGATTTAATTAGTGGAGGAGGGATAGTAAGGAAATCCACAGTACTACCTTTTAACTTTCGAAAGGGAGACTATGATAAAATGAGGAAAATAGTTAAGAAAAAACTAAAAGGAGCAGTTGCAAAGGTTAAAGACTTACATCAAGCTTGGGTGGTGTTGAAAAATACTATCTTGGAAGCCCAGACCAGCTGTATTCCACGCTTTAAGAAAAGTGGAAGGAAGTCCAAAAAACTGCCAGCATGGTTTAAAGGTGAGGTCAGAGAGGCGGCTGTTGCCAAAAAAGCATCTTTCAGGAAATGGAAAAAAGAGTCAAACGACAAAACCTGGAAACAGCACAAGCACTGGCAAGTCAAATGCAAGGCATTGATAAAGCAGGCAAAGGGAGAATTGGAGAATAAGCTTGCTGCGGAAGCAAAAACACAAAATAAAGACTTTTTCAAGTACATTTGTAGCAAAAAACCTGTGAGAGAGACAGTTGGTCCATTAGATGATAGAGGGGTTAAAGGGGCACTAAGAGGCGACAAGGCGATAGCGGAGAGACTGAATGAATTCCTTGCTTTGGTCTTTACTGAGGAAGATGTAGGGATGTTACCCATGACGGAAGTGGTATTTAAAGGTGCGGAAGAATTGAAGGAAATATCGATACATCGGGAAGATGTATTACAACTATTAGACAAACTGAAGAGTAGCAAATCACCTGGACCGGATGGTATACATCCAAGGGTGTTGAAAGAACTGAAATATGAGATTGCAGACCTGCTATGAGTAATCTGTGAACTATCATTAAAATCATCTCTAATACCTGAAGATTGGAGGATCGCCAATGTAACACCAATTTTTAAAGAGAGTTCCAGGGGTGATCCGGGAAACTACAGACCGGTGAGCCTGATGTCAGTACCGGGAAAAATGGTAGAAACCATCATAAAGAATAAAATTACTCAGCATGTAGATAGTCATGGCCTAATGGTAGACAGCCATCATGGCTTTAGAGAAGGAAGATCTTGTCTTGCTAATCTGTTATGTTTTTTTGAAGGTGTGAATAAACAGGTGGACAAAGGTGAGTCGGTTGATATAGTGTATCTGGACTTTCAGAAAGCCTTTGACAAGGTCCCTCATCAGAGACTTTTGGCAAAACTAAAGAGTCATGGGATAGGAGGCAGTGTACTACTGTGGATCAGGAACTGGTTAAAAGATAGAAAGTAGAGGGTAGGGCTAAATGGCCAATTTTCCCAATGGAGAAAGATGAATAGTGGTGTACCCCAGGGATCTCTGCTGGGTCTGCTGCTTTTTGACATAGTCATAAATGACCTGGAAAGTGGAATAACAAGTGAGGTTATCAAATTTGCAGATGACACAAAACTATTTAAAGTTGTTAAATCCCAAGAGGATTGTGGAAAATTGCAAGAGTATCTTAATAAATTGGAAGACTGGGCATCAAAATGGCAGATGAAATTGAATGTGGACAAGTGCAAAGTTATGCACCTAGGGAAGAACAACCCAAACTATGGTTACATGATGCAAGGTTCCACATTAGGAACCACCACCCAGGAAAAAGATTTAGGCGTCACTGTGGATACCATGTTAAAACCCTTGGCCCATTGTGCAGCGGCGGCCAAGAGAGCAAATAGAATGCTAGGTATCATAAGGAAAGGAATGGAAAATTAAAACAAAATATATTATAATGCCTCTATATCGTTCCATGGTGAGACCGCACCTTGAGTATTGTGTGCAATTCTGGTCGCTGTATCTTAAAAAGGATATAGCGATTTTCTCCAGGACGTCAGTCCTCACATATGGGTGACATCGACGTCGATGGAGCCCTTGCGGAGCATTTCCCCAGCTTTCCATGAAAGCCTTTGGGAATGCAGGCACGCATGCGCGGTTCCCTTCCTGCCTAAAGGTGCCATCTTGCTCAGTCTCTCGTTTTCCATGAAGCCCACTGGACGTGAGTTCTAGTTATCCCGGAAAATTGTTTGTTTTTTTTGCGATTCTTCTCTATTTTTCTTCTCCGGTTCGACGCCGGTTCCCCTCCCACCGGGTTCGGTACACCGGTATCGAGCCCGATCTTCTTTTTTCGGTTTTTGCCCTTAGTGGCTGGCGTTCGCTCCCTTTTTTTCTTTTTCCCTGGAAGGCCGGTCCTTTGACCTCGTGGGGACACTTTTTATCTCCAGGAACAAGCAGGAATGAGTCTTCACATATGGGTATCGTCGGTACCGACAGAGCCTGCGCGGGAACGCTCCCCAGCGTCCAAAAGGAAAGCTTTTGGGAGCATCCCACTGCGCCTGCGCGCTGCCTTCCTGCCTTTCCTAACTGCCTCTCTCCAGTTCTTTTCCGCGGAGCCAGCAGGTCGTGTTTCCTGTCACCGCTGAAGAATTTCTTATTTTCTTTTATTTTTCTTTAGTCGCGTGTCTGCCTTCTCGATTCCGGACCGGTACCACTGGTCTTTTTTCTTTCTTTTAAAAAAAAAAAACACAAAAAACTACAGTGCATTTTTTCTTCTGGGGCCTTAGGCCTACAGATATATTTTTCCTCATGGAAAAACCCGCCTCCGGGTTTAAAAAGTGCACGAAGTGCAGCAGCACTATTTCTCTGTCAGACACACATGACTGGTGTCTAAAATGTTTAGGCCCTGACCACTCCATAGCGGATTGTGAGTCCTGTTCTATGATGTCTAAGAGAGGGTTACAAAATCGGGCAGCCAAGCTCAGTACCCTGTTTCCCTCCGATGCAGCTTCTGTAGCATCGATGTCTTCCAGGGCTGCTTCTTCATCCCATGGATCTCAGGTAACCAAACTTAAATCTGGCCGGTCCTCAAAGAGTTCATCTCCCTCTAAGTATCGAGATGCCCCCGGGCTTACTCTTGAGGAATCCACACCGGCAAAATTACCCCGGCGGGAGGCTCCGGCTTCCAAAGCTCTACCTATGGGGTCACAGGTTTATTTATTTATTTTATTTATTTAGACCATTTTGTATACCGCCTTATCCTTCAATCAAAGCGGTCACAGCATAATTGGGGGATACATTTAACACGCAGGGATATGAGACACATACACTAATATTTACAGGGAACATGGGCAGTGGAGGGTTAAGTGGCTTGCCCAAGACCACAAGGAGCATCTGTGGGACTAGAAACCCCAGTCCTTCCGGCCCAAGGTTGCTGTCCTCTAGTGGGATTTGAACCACTGACCTTACGGCCTGAAGTACCTTGCCCCAACCACTAGGCTACTCCTCCCTTGACATCGATGGCTTGGTTGACATCGATGGCTCGGCCTCGACCGATCACCTGTTACAATGTTCTGGGGTACCGGCGGTTAACACCGGTACCGACATCCAGACATTGGTGGCGTCGATGGATCTGAATATTCTGACCATGCAGCGTGCCATCACGGCATTCATACAAGCTGCGATGCCTCCGGTACCGCAACAAGCCCCGTTGTCGGTACCGATTCTGGTACCGGATCCGAAATCGGTTCCGATACCAGTACCGCTTGCATCGACATAAGCATCGACGGCAGCGGTACGCTATCCAGTGATGCCTATCAGTACCGACTCGGTACCGATTACTCCCGATGTCGATATCTCCCGGTACGCGTATCGGGCTCTGCGAGAGCATCCAGACAGTCAATACTTCGATTCCTCTGAAGACTCTGATACATCAGAGGCCTCAATTGAAGCATCGGGGATCCTTCCTCAGGAACCCTCTTCTCCAAAAAGGAGAATGTCTCCTCCTGAAGACTTGTCTTTTCAGGACTTCATTACGGAGGTTGCCAAAGGCGTTTCCATCTCAGTGGCCTCTGAAACTGAACCTAGAGCCAAAAAATTAGATATCTTACAATATCCTAAGGCTCCTAAAGAGGCTGCCACCTTACCAGTACATGAGATTCTTTATGATCACATGTTGGGCATATGGGAGACTCCTCTTTCCACCTCCCCTCATTCCCGAAGGTTGGACACCATGTATCGTGTTCCTCCTTGTCCTGGGTTTCATAAGACTCAGCTTCCTCACCACTCCATTGTGGTAGAGTCTGCTATGAAAAAGATCAAGAGTACAAAAAGGCACTCCTCTGCTCCTCCTGGAAGAGAATGCAGAACCCTAGATGTCTTTGGCAGGAAAATCTTCCAGGCCAGTATGCTTGTAGCCAGAATCAACTCCTATAGTCTCTATATGGGGATGTTTCTAAAAGAAGTTACAGATCATCTGCAAACCTTATCTCCTTTTATGTCAGAAGATAAGAGAGAAGAATATATCACCTGGCTTAAACAGGCACAGGATGTATCCAAGTTTTCCAACCGTGCAGCCTTTGACTCTTTTGAGGGTGCCAGTAGAGCCTCAGCTATTGCCATAGGTGCATGCAGAGTTGCTTGGTTACAAGCCTCTGATTTGGAATCCTGGGTACAAGATGGTCTAGGTAACCTTCCCTGTACAGGAGAAAGCCTCTTTGGCAAAGATTGGCAAGCAAAGGCCAACCAGATGGATGCTGAAAATTCTGCTTTAGATAGACTTTCAAAGTCTACTACTGCTCCTTTTAAAAAGAGGTTATTCAAAAAAGGATCTTTCCCAAAAAAAGGGAAATTTTCTTCAGGTTATGGTCAGGCCTCTTCCCAAGGTCGTTTTGCTACAAAGAGACAGCAACAACCAAAACAGGCCAAGTCTCAGGCTGCGAGGACTGCTACGGCCCAACAGCCTCAGCCTCCTCAGGGCCTTTTGACTTTCCACTAGAGAACTTAGCCTTTCTGGCTCTAGAACATCCAGAGCCTCTCACCATCCCAGGAAGGTTAGCTCACTTTGCTCCCAGATGGGAACAATTCACAGCAGAGCAATGGACCCTCTCCATCATACGAGATGGGTACATGCTTCATTTCTTAAACCTTCCTCCTCACACCATGGTGAAACAGTTCAATTCTCCAACATCTCTCCTCAACCTTCTAGGTCAAGAGATTGCTACCCTTCTTGCCCAAGGGGCAATAGAAGAAGTACCCCTTCTTCAACAGGGCTCAGGGTTCTACTCCTCCTATTTTCTCATTCCAAAGAAAACGGGGGGGGGGGGGGGGGCTACAGACCCATACTAGATCTCAGAGAATTGAACAAGTTTCTATGCAAGGAGAAATTCAAGATGATCTCTCTCGGAACTCTCCTTCCATACCTCCAGAGTCAGGACTGGCTTTGTTCTCTAGATCTCAAGGATGCGTACACCCATGTTCTCATCCATCCAACACACAGAAGGTTCCTTCGGTTCCTTTACCAAGGAAAGCACTACCAATACAAAGTGCTTCCTTTCGGTCTGGCCTCTGCTCCAAGAGTGTTCACAAAATGCATGGCAGTAGTAGCTGCATTTCTGCGTACTCTAGGAATATTCGTATTCCCATATCTGGACGACTGGCTCATCTGAGCTCCATCCCAGTCAGAGGCCCAGACTTCCCTGACCTGCAGAAGGCGTGTTCTTCAGTATCTGGGACTGGTAATCAACATTCCAAAATCCCATCTCACCCCTACTCAGTCTCTAGAGTTCATAGGGGCCTTACTGGATACCACAACTGCAAGGGCCTATCTTCCCCTGGCCCGTTGCCTAAGCTTGGTGCAGTTAGCCTCCTAGATTCAGTTAAAATCCCATTTAACTGCTCGAGAGATGTTACAACTCTTAGGCCACATGGCATTCATGGTGCATGTGGTTCCTTACGCTCGCCTTCACATGTTGTCAGCTCATTGGACCCTATCCACCCAATGGACTCAGGCATCAGGTTGCCTGTCAGACAAAATAGCAACCTCCAGTCGCCTCTTTTGGTCCCTCCACTGGTGGAAGTCCACTCAAAATCTGTTCCTGGGGTCCCCCTTTCAACAGGTGTTACCCCAAGCAACCCTTACAACAGATGCCTCTCCAAAGGATTGGGGAGCTCATCTACAAGATCTCTCGACCGAAGGCAACTGGTCTGCACAGGAGACATCTCTACATATCAATCTCTTAGAGCTCAGAGCAATCTTTCTGGCTCTCAGTCTTCCACACCCTGCTCAGCTACAAGACAGTCCTCATCCACATGGACAGCCAGGTAGCCATGTTCTACTTGAACAAGCAGGGAGGGACTGGCTCTCTGTCGCTTTGCAACGAAGCTCTCAGATTGTGGGCCTTCACCAGAGAGCATCAAATCCATTTCATGGCAGTGTATCTTCCAGGGGTTCAAAACTCTTGGGCAGACAGACTCAGTCGAGTTCTGCTTCCACACGAATGGTCCCTCCATGGGGATCAGATAGCCAGGATTTTTCGGATTTGGGGTACCCCAGATATAGACCTGTTTTCAAGTCCGTGGAATGCCAAACTTCCCCGGTTTTGTTCCAGGATTCTTTGTCAGGGAGTTCAGGCCAGGGATGCCTTCCTCCTTCATTGGGGGCAAGACTTCCTCTATGCCTTTCCACCTATTCCCCTCATCCCCAAAACTCTGTTCAAGCTTCAGAGAGACAAGGGGTCTATGATCCTCATAGCAACACATTGGCCACGCCAAGTGTGGGACCCTCTACTTCTGCATCTCTCTCAAGCTCCTTCCCTGGACTTAGGCTCTGCACCATACCTTCTGTCCCAGGAAGACGGAACATTGTGGCACCCAAACCCCCAGTCACTCCATCTCAGGGCTTGGTTGCTGAGGGCCTAGACCTTCAAGATTTTCATCTCTCTCAACAAGTCAGAGATGTTATTCATGCCTCTAGGAAGCCTTCTACTCGACGTTCCTATGCTTTCAAATGGAAAAGATTCACCATTTGGTGTTAAGAGAAGGGTCTAAACCACTCTCAAGCTCCCTCCCTGGACCTGGGGTCTGCTCCAGATCTCCTCTCCCAGGAGGAGGGAACCTTGTGGCACCCAAATCCTCAGTCTCTTCATCTCAGAGCCTGGTTGCTGAAGGCCTAGACCTTCAGGATTTACACCTTTCTCAGCAAGTGAAGGATATCCTTCATGCTTCCAGAAAGCCTTCCACCAGACGTTCCTATGCTTTTAAACGGAAATGGTTTTCCATTTGGTGTGCAGAGAAGGGTCTCAACCCTCTTGCAATCCTTTTGAATTCTTTACTAGACTATTTGCTGCATTTATCCCATGCAGGCCTTAAAACAAATTCAATCAGAGTCCATTTGAGTGCTATTGCAGCATCCCTTAAGCCTCTCAATGGACAACCTATTTCCTCTCATCCTCTTATAGCAAGATTCCTGAGAGGCCTTCTTTTGACTAAACCTCCCATTAGACCACCTCCAGTGGCATGGGACTTAAATCTGGTTCTTGGCCAGCTTATGAAGCCACCCTTTAAAACCTTAGCCACTACCTCCTTGAAATTCCTTTCCTGGAAGGTTATTTTTCTCATTGCAGTCACCTCAGCTCGCCGTATCAGTGAGTTGCAAGCTTTAGTGGCTAATCCTCCTTATACAAGGTTCCATCATGACAAAGGTAGTCCTCAGAACTAATCCACACTTTATGCCTAAAGTGGTCTCACCTTTTCATCTGAACCAGGAGGTGTATTTACCTGTCTTTTTTCCAGGACCTCATGCATCAAGTGCTGAGAGGAATCTTCATACCCTGGATTGTAAAAGAGCACTTGCATTTTACTTACAAAGGACACAGCAACATAGAAAGTACTCTCAACTTTTTGTTGCTTTTGATCCTTCTCATTTAGGACTTCCAGTCTCCAAGAGAACTCTGTCTAATTGGATTGCTCAGTGTATTTCCTTCGCCTTCCAGAGCAAGAATCTTTCTCTGGAGGGCCATGTCACAGCTCACAATGTGAGGGCCATGGCAGCCTCTATGGCTCATCTTAACTCTGTGTCCATCGACCAAATCTGTCGAGCTGCCACCTGGGCATCGGTTCATACCTTTACAGCCCATTACTGCTTGGACAAGGACTCCCGCCGGGATGCCTTGTTTGGTCAGGCTGTTCTCAAACACCTGTTCCATACCTAATCAACTCCTACCCTCCATCCCTGACTGGATGCCTGAGATTCATGGGTACAAGTGGAGCCCTTCCCAGGGACTCACAATCTGGGTGATCTCCCAGGCATCTCTAGCTGGGGAGTCCCCATATGTGAAGACTCATTCCTGCTTGTTCCTGGAGATAGCACAGTTACTTACCTGTAGCAGGTGATCTCTGGGAACAGCAGGCATAAGTCTTCACAACCCGCCCACCTCCCCTAGGAGTTGTATCTCTCTATCTTTCCTTTTCTCTCTCTCTCTTTGTTTCAGCTTTAAAACTCGAACTGGAGAGAGGCAGTTAGGAAAGGCGGGAAGGCAGCATGCAGGCGCTGTGGGATGCTCCCAAAAGCTTTCCTTTTGGACGCTGGGGAGTGTTCCCGCGCAGGCTCCTTCGGTACCGACGATACCCATATGTGAAGACTTATTCCTGCTGTTCGCAGAGATCACCTGTTACAGGTAAGTAACTGTGCTTTCCCCGATGGCTTCCAGCGGTTTTAAGAATTGTGATCGGTGCAAGAAGCTGATGTCTCTCACCGACACACACGACTGCTGCCTTCAGTGCCTCGGTCCTGATCACGACCCTAAGACGTGTGGACCATGTGGGAAAATGTCTTTCAAGGCACTGCGATGTCGTCAGCACCAAAAGGAAAGGCTTTTTTCTGACTCTGCTTCCGGCCGGGCCCGGACCTCGTCTGAGGCCTCGACATCTCGGGAATCGGATCCCGAGCATCGTTGTGGCTCCTCGGACAGGGGGTCCCCCAACCGGGAACGCAAGAGTTAGAAGCAGCTCGCGAGGGTGTCGTTGGAAGAGGTCCCTGGTTCCTCGAGAGCTAGGTCTCAGACCCCCGACCGTCGCCCCAGGCCTGTGGAACAGGAGAAGCCTTCCAAAGTCCCTCGACTGGAGCCGGAGTCTGCTGGACACGTAAGCCCTGTAGTCCTTGTGGACTCTCCTCCCAGGGATCCGACGTCGGGCCCGGCACCGCCGGGGCGCGAGTCGGGAGCTGCTGAGTCTCCTGAGCTGGGTCTCAGGTTGACAGCCTTGGAGAGAAGACTGTCTGCCTTCATGGAACAGCAGCGGGCACTGATGGCCAGCCTGTCTGGCGCATCTGCCCCGACCACCGGGACATCGACATCGAAGTCGACCCCGGAGACCGAGCCGATACTCGAGGCCATGAAGGCTCGAGGTCCACCTCGGTCGCGGTCTCCCTCAACCTCCCGTTCGGGACCGAGGGTGGCGTCGGGGTGGGTGCTTGCAGGCCCCGCGAGGTTGGACCCCGATTCCTCATCGGACGAGTCCGCATGTGAGACGGAGGACGAGGAGTCTCCCGACACCTTCAAGACTCAGTGCGTCCCATCGGACTCACCGCAGTCTGAACCCCGGAGTAGATCCCCTCCGTAGGATACCTGGTTCTTGGAGTTCGTCTGGGATTTAGCCTCTGCGTTGGCTATCCCTGCGGACCCCGAGGAGGAGCCTCGAGCCGAGGAGCTTGAGGCCCTGCAGTACGACTCTCCTCCGAAGGAGGCCTTTACTGTCCCGGTTCCTCCGATGCTGGAACGGCTCCTCTTCCGGATGTGGGAGGCACTGGCCTCAGCACCGGTTTTAAGCAAGCAGGTCGATTCGATCTATCGACTCCGGAAGAGTCCTGGCTTTCAGAAGGCGCAGCTACCACACCATTCCATGGTGGTGGAATCGGCCATGCATCGCCTGAAAAGTCAGAAGATGCACTCCGCGGTGCCCCCTGGCAGGGAGGCCCAAAACCTCGATGGTTTTGGTAGAAAGTGCTTCCAGGGCTCGATGCTTGCTTGCTTGCCGTGTCCAGTCTTACCAGCTGGGGTCCACAAAGAAACAGCGCTAGCCACTCAAGCGAGCAGAAACAAAAACAGGAAGCGGCAGATTCAACACCCAATAAATTTATTATAACCAAATAAGTGGCCTAAGCCCAACACAGGCCGTGTTTCGTATACAACTTCCTCAGGGGCTATCAGGACACACTAAAAAATAAATTGTAAAACCATATTAGTATGAACAAACAATAAATATATAAAAAAAGAAGGGTTAAAAAATTGTAATTATGTATATTGTAAACACGAATATACAATATACATAAAATAAAGGCAAAATTGGACTACATCAAATGACTTGCAAAGGAAACTCATCAATAATAATCAATTAAAATCATAAAAAACCATATACAGTCACTGAAAATAAACCCTAATCTATTCAATAAACTGTACTATGGATCTGATGACATATAAGTCTATACGATAAACTGTTCTATAGATCTGATGACATATAAATATGTATACATACATATGTAAAAATACATAAATAGAATAATTAAATAAATAATTAAAAATGCTAAATGGAATCCAATAAAAAATTACCAGGCAATTTGTAATCATACAAACACATACAACAAAGAATGTAAAAAATGCCGTATACAAACATTTAAAATTGAATCCTCATATATTAAATAAATTATGCTATAGATCAGTTGCCGAGGTGAGAACCTTTTTGGCAACCCCATGACCGAGAAGGCTGCACAGCTCGAGACCGAGCACCTCACAAGGACAAGGCTGTCTAGAAAGACTTCTGCCCCTTCTCACAAGAAGGGCTCGGGTAAAAAGCCCTTTTACCCGAGGAAGGGCACTGCCTACAAACAGTACCCACAATATCAGGCTGCCCAAGCTGCCCCTCAGTGTCAGCAAGCCAAGGGGCAGGGTAATGGGCCCTGTAGGCAGAGGACCCCCAAGCCTCCGGCCCCTGCTCCCACTCAGCAGGGTGGGGTTTTTTGACTCCTTAGGCATAGCCTCTCCGTCCCTGCTCTCCCAACCCTGCACAGAAGATGACCTCTCTCTGTTTGTCCACCAGTGGCCACTCATCACTGGGGACAGTTGGGTGTTAAGAATAGTCCACAAGGGCTATGTATTACACTTCCAGCAACTGCCTCCTCCATACTTTCCAGGGGAGCCTCCAAGGCCTCCCCTGCACACAGATCTTCTCCTGCAGGAGCTACAAGGTCTGTTGGTGGACAGGGCAGTGGAGCCTGTGCCTCCCCACTTACAAGGTCGAGGGTTCTACTCCAGGTATTTCCTGGTACCCAAAAGGAACCAGTGGCCTTCGACCTATTCTAGATCTCCGAAACCTCAAAAAGTTCCTGGAGAAGGAAAAGTTCAAGATGCTTACTCTTGGAACCCTTCTGCCCTACCTCCAGCAGGGAGATTGGCTATGCTCCTTGGATCTAAAGGATGCGTTTACTCACATCCTCATTCATCCAGACCACAGAAAGTACCTCAGGTTCATTGTGGGAGGAAACCATTATCAGTTCAGAGTACTACCTTTTGGCCTCACCTCCGCTCCCAGGGTCTTTACGAAATGCCTGGCAGTGGTGGCGGCCTACCTGAGAAATCAGGGTATCTTTGTCTTCCCCTATCTGGACGACTGGCTCATCAGGGGTCAGACGTGCCAGGAGGCCAGACAAACCACCCTCAGAACTATTGCTCTTCTTCAAAGCCTGGGGTTTGTCAAAAACTTCGCAAAGTCCACTTTGCTCCCATCCCAGAACTTGGAATTCATAGGGGCAAGGTTGGACTCTCAGCTGGCAAAGGCATTCTTGCCAGAGGACAGAGTCCAAAGACTGATAAACTTGGCAAGCCAGTTTCTCAGCAGGTCACTGGTCTCCGCCAGACTCTGCCTGAGGCTTCTAGGCCATATGGCTTCAACAGTACATGTGACCCCCAATGCCAGGCTCCATATGAGGCCTGCACAGTGGTGCCTTCAGACTCAGTGGTCACAAGCCACAGGCAGCCTAGGAGACAGGATAAGGGTGTCCAGACAATTCCTGAACTCCCTCAACTGGTGGCGGCACCCACCCAATCTGCTGCAAGAGGTACCCTTTCAGATGCCTGGGTTCACAGTGGTGTTGACTACGCATGCCTCCCTGCAGGGCTGGGGAGCTCATTGTCTAGGCAAGTGCATCCAGGGCCTGTGGTCTCCCTGGGAAGCCGCACAGCAAATCAATCTACTGGAACTCAGGGCTATTCGGTTAGCCCTCAAGACTTTCTCTCCAACCCTGGCTCATCAGTCTGTCCTAGTTCAGACAGACAACCAGGTAGCCATGTTTTATGTTAACAAGCAGGGCGGAACTGGGTCCAGGCTCCTTTGTCAGGAAGCACAGGACCTTTGCTTGTTCGCTCTCAGGCACAACATGCTCCTCAAGGCTGTGTATCTACCTGGCCAGGAAAACTACCTAGCCGACAAGTAGAGCAGGATTCTGCAGCCCCACGAGTGGCAGCTCCATCCTTTGGTGGTTCAGAAGATTTTCCTGAAATGGGGACTTCCATCCATAGATCTGTTTGCCAGTCCTCTGAACAAACAGCTGCAAAAGTTCTGCTCCAGGCAACCGCATCCTCTGCGGATAGCAGCAGATGCTTTTCTGATTCCCTGGTCTCAGGGCCCTCCTGTATGCGTTTCCTCCACGCCCTTGGTGGCCCGAACCCTGTTCAAGATTCTCCAGGACAAGGCCTCGGTCCTGCTGGTGGCTCCCAGGTGGCTGAGACAGCCTTGGTTTCCACTTCTGCTTCAGCTGGCAGTGGATCCCCCACTGCCTCTGGGGTTGCAACCCGACCTTCTCTCTCAGGATCAGGGTTCCCTTCTGCACCCCAATCTCAAAGCTCTCAATTTGATGGCCTGGAGGCTGCAAGGGTAGTTTTGGCTCCCTGGGGCCTACCTCCTGAAGTTGAGGAGGTTGTCCTAGCCTCTAGGAAACAGTCCACTAGGAAAACCTATGCTCTCAAATGGAAAAGGTTTTCTGTGTGGTGTCAGCTACGTAGACAGGATCCTTTCTCCTGTACTATACCAGTAGTGCTTCAGTACTTACTGCACTTATCAAATCAGGGACTTAAGTCCAATTCTGTTCGGGTCCACCTCTCAGCTCTAGCAGCTCACCACTCACTGGTGGAAAGACATTCTCTGTCGGTTCACCCCTTGGTGTCCCGGTTTCTCAGAGGCTTGCTTTTGCTCAAGCCTCCAATCCGTCGTCCTGCTCCTGAGTTGAATGTGGTCTTGCAGCAACTGACTCGCCCACCTTTTGAGCCGATGGCTACTTGCCCTCTACGCTTCCTATCCTGGAAGACACTCTTCTTGATAGCCCTCCCCTCGGCCAGGCGAGTGAGTGAGCTTCAGGCCCTGGTCTGTGACCGGCCTTACACCCGCTTCTATAGGAACAGGGTAGTCCTTAGGACTCATCCAAAGTTCCTCCCAAAGGTTGTCGTCTCCTTCCACCTTAACCAAGAGGTGGTTCTTCCAACATTCTTCCCTAGGCCCCATGCAAGCCAGGCTGAAGCAGTTCTGCATACCCTGGACTGTAGGAGGGCCTTATCCTTCTACCTTGACCGTATGCAGGGACATAGAAGGGCTACTCAGCTGTTCATATCTTTTGACCCTAATAATTTGGGGTTGGCTGTGTCCAAGCGTACCTTGTCCATCTGGGTGGCTGACTGTATCACCTGGGCTTACAGGGCGGCTGACCTTCCTTTGCAGGGTCGGGTCACGGCCCATCGTGTCAGGGCAATGGCTGCCTCAGTGGCTCATCTCCGCTCTTTACCGTTGGTGGACATCTGCAGGGCTGCTACTTGGTCTTCAAGCCAGACTTTTGCGGCCCATTGCTGTCTGGAAAGGGAGTCCCGTAGGGACAGTGCTTTTGGCCAGGCAGTACTCCGGAATCTCTTTGAGGTTTAGGCAACTCCTGCCCTCTGTTGGGCTACTGGTGGAGGTTCTGTCAGTGAAAAGCCTTTCTTTGATGCTGAGACTAGAGGGAGTTCTCTTGTTCAGCCTGGGTTTCTGGTAGACTAGATTCAGTTAAATATTAGCATAACATATTGAAGTTAATGACCCCACAGTTAGTGAAAAAATAGAGGTTGGAGACAATCTGAAACATACCTTCAAAATGGAACCATGAAGTACTTACAGGGAAGATGAAGGTTTTGGAGTGGCCTTCCCTGTTCTCTGGGACCAAGCAGAAAGTCTGTCTTCACATATGGGTGACGTCGCCGACGGAGCCTGCGTGGGAACGCTTCCCAGCTTCCTTAGGAAGCTTTTGGAAGGTGCTCAATGGATGCATGCTGGTCTTCCTGCCCGATGGAGCCATCTTACCTCAGTCTTCCTTTTTCCACGGAGCCCTCCAGATAACGTCTGTGTTTCGGAATTTAGTTTACCTACCTTCGCTAGTTCTTTTGCTATTTTTCAGTATTGTATGCTGTACAGCGCCTTCCTGCTGTCTCCAGGAATATCGGTGCCTCAGTGCTGTGTTTTTTCTTGGGGATTTTCTTTTTTTTTCCTTCTCTCTGCGTGGGATTTTCCTCTTTGCCCCCCTGGTCAGTGAGGATAGAGTCCTTTGACTTAGTAGAAGCTGTCTTCCCTGCCATGTCAAAGCTGGCCAGTGGCTTCAAGAAATGCACCCAGTGTGGCCAGACCATCTCCATCACGGACCACCACAGTTAGTGCCTTCAAAACCTCAGGCCTAACCACGAGCCCTTGGACTGTGCTCTCTGCTTGTAGATGGCACGCAAGGGGTTTAAGAACCGGGAACAGCAACAGGAAATCACTGTTTGGTTCCAAGGGATCAACATCAGCTCTTTCATCGACCTTGAAGGCTCCTGCCAAGGCTTTGGCTTCATGCAGAGGCTGGGCCCATTCTGAGCCAAGGGATTGCGGGCACCGGAACGGTGACTCTCCTTTTGATAAGGCATGCCCCCAGAAGGACTGGACGTCAACCTTATCAAAGGGCAATGCTGAGCCCAGGACGAAGGCCCATGGGCATTGGAACACTTGGCATGACTCTGAGGGTGAGAGCTGGAGTAGCCCTCCAAGCTGCCCCGGCAAGGAGTTGTCTCCTGAGTCCCCGGAGGGCCGATGTGGGATTCCTGAGGCTGTGACCATTGAGGAGACCCTGTCGAGGGAGCTGGCATTGGCACAGAAGGCTGCGGCACCGATTACGGTGGCAGTGGAGACCTCTATTCTCACAGAGAGGATGCAGGCCCTCGAGCATAACCTTGCTGTATTCATGGCTCAGCAGGCTGCTAGGGACCAGGTGACCTCTGGTTCCTCGGCACTGGTGACAGCCACAGCAGGTGCCTCACCTACAGAAGTGCAGCCCATCCTAGAGGTCTATGCTCTCTCATGCTGCTCTCATGAGCATTCTAGGTCCCTCTCGGTGCAGTGAGTGTTCCCCCCCCCCGCCAAGTGTTTAGGGTTCAGACAAATGGGAGCAGAGGACTCCTTTGACTGCCCAATTGCCACTGGCACGGTCACCATTCGTGGTAGTACAAGTTCCACTCGTACTATGATCAGGAGATTGAAGAGGAATCACCGGAGATTGTCCATCACTGCAATGTCCCCTCTGATCCCTTGCCCCGTACGAGGTTGATCCCCCCCACCCCCAAAGCACCTCTCCTTCCTCGTGTTCGTGCGGGACGTGGGGAAGTTGTTGCCCTTCACTATTGAAGCAGAGGAGGAACCTCGGGTGGAGAGTTGGAAATCCTCCATTACCCATCTCCCCCTAAAGAGGCCATTACGGTTCCGATCCACCCAGTCTTGGAATGGCTTCTCTTTAGGATGTGGGAAACACTGCTCACGGTGCCAATGGTCCAGATACCTCGATTTCATGTATTGAGTGCGCAAGAGCCCTGGATTTGAAAAAGCACAACTCCCGCACAATTCCGTGGTGGTGGAATCGGCCATGCGCTGGATTAAAAGTTCCAAGACGCACTCCTCGGTGCGCCCGGGTAGGGAAGCACACACCATGGACGGCTTTATTAGGAAGTGCTACCAGGACTTGATGCTGGTGGCTCAGATCCAAGCAAACTGGTTATCATGTGCATGTAGCTGCATGACTTGGCGGGGGATCTTGCCGGGTTCTCAGCTTGTCTGTCAGGAGAGAACCTTGAGTGCTTCTGGAGCCTGGTGAGTAAACGGAGTGCTCTAAGTACATCACCCAGGCGGCTTACGATGGGTTCGAGTCCGTGGCCAGGGTGGCTGTGATGGACATGGCTGCCTGGAATGGCTACAGTCCTCGGACTTAGAACTGGTTCAGGACAACTTGGCTGATGTCCCATGCTGGGGAGAGAACCTCTTCGGCAAACCCATGGCAGAGAAGGCCGCAGAGTTGGGAACGGAGCAGTTCACTTTGAACAGGCTTTCGAGAGAGACTGCTGATCCTTCTAGGAGAAAAGCTTCAGGGAAGAAGTCCTTTTACCCTAAAAAAAAAAAAAAAAAAAAAAGGCCTATGGTACTTATACCCGTATTCATACTAGCCGCTCCAACAGGGGCAGCAGGCTAAGGGTTGAAACCAGAGGCAGCAGCATAATCCAGAAGCCTCAACCAACACCGCAGCTCCAGTCAGACGGGGGGTTTTGACTCCTGGCTTCAGACCATGGCCCATCTTCCCTCCCAGATTACGTTCTGCCACCTGTGAGGGGGTTACCAAAAAATATAACCCCCAAGAAAGTGAAACTTACTAAAGGACTAATGCAAAGGAATCACTTTAACAAAAGGCCTCTGTAATTAACAATGATAGCTAAATATGTAATAATTTTTTTGTCGGAGCTGAGCCGTAGGAAGGATGTGAGTGATCACGTCCCCCACCAGACTGCCAGCTTCTTTTATTTTATTATAGGTCCTCCTTAATGCAACAAACCAAATTTTTCTTAAAATCAAAATTTGTCACTTATCTCAGTTCCTTCATTGAAAAATCAAAATTCGTCGCTCTTCCATAAATGTAGCAGCACCACCTGAAACCTCAACGCCTCAAGTTCATTAGGGCTCTCCTCGACACCACATTGGCTTGAGCTTTCCTTCTGGCAGACAGGGCCCAACCCTAGTCACTTTGAGAGATGTCAAGAGTTGCCCGTTTGTCACGGCTTGGCAGATGCTGTGTTTCCTAGGCCACATGGCCTCTACAGTCCGTTACCCTCTCAGCCTGACGTCAGATGCAATGGACTCCCTGCACACAGTGGCGTCAGACGATAGGGCGTCTTTCAGACAGGGTTACAGTGACTCTGTCCCTCCCAACAGACTCTATCCTAGTGGCAGCACCCTTTTCACCTGCTTGCAGGGCTTCCCTTCCAGGCCCCGCTACATCAGCGAGTCCTAATGCCATTGCCTCCAAACTCGGCTGGGAGGTACATCTGAATGGCTTGTCCACACAGGGCCTCTGGACTGCAGGGGAAAGCCACCATCAGATCAACTTCCTGGAGGTTTGAGCCACTGCTCTCTGAGCATTTCAGCAACAGCTGTCTTACAAGTTGTCCTCATACACGTGGTCCTGTTCTATCTCAACAAATAGGGCGTCATAGGTTCATACCACCTCTGCTGGGAGGCAGACCACCTCTGGAAGTTTGCAATCTCACACTGTATGCTCCTCAGAGCGGTGCACCTGCCAGGGGAGCTCAATGTCCTAGCGGATCACTTCAGCAGGGTCCTTCAGCCACACGAGTGAACTCTGAACAGGCAGGTTGCCAACTGCATCTTCCAGATGTGGGACATGCCGTCCATAGATCTTTTTGTCACCCCCTGCAACATCCAGCTCCCGCTGTTTTCCTCCAGAGTACCATGCCAAAATCGCTTGGCTCCTGATGCTTTTCTCCTGGATTGGAGTTGGGGGGTCTTTTCTATGCCTACCCACCGACGACTCTAGTGGTCAAGACCCTTTTCATGTTGCAAGTAGACGATTCTACCGTGATCTTCATTGCGCCACACTGGCCCAGGCAGCCCTGGTTTCCACTCCTGCTCAGAGTGTCTTAATGGCAATCGCCCAGACTGGGCTGTGCCCTGGACCTGATGTTGCAGGACAACGGGACTCTGCTTTATCCCAACCTGTCATCTCTAGTGCTAACGGCTTGGATGCTGAGCGGATAGTACTTGCATAGCTAAACTTACCACAGGGTGTGGAGAACCTCTTCCTTGCCTCGCGCAAGGACTCAGAGACGTGCTTACACCTTCAAGTGGTGCCGGTTCACTGTATGGTGTGAGAGCAAATCTTTGGACCCCTTCTCCTGCTCTGTAGAGTCAGTTTTGTCTTGTCTTCTGCACCTGTCAGACTCTGGTCTAAAATCCAACTTGGCCAGAGTGCACCTCAGTGCTGTAGCTGCTTATCATTGCCCCATAGCTGATCAACCGATCTCTGCTCACTCCTTAGTGGGTTGCTTTATGTAGGGCCGCCTCCTATCTCGCTCCCCCCTCCTGTTAAACTACCCCTGGTTGCATGGGACCTTAATGTTGTGCTTGGTCAGCTCCTCACACCCCCTTTTGAGCCTGCTCAGATTCCTTACCTGGAAGGTCATTTTTCTGGTGGTACTTCTGCCTGCAGAGTCAGCTAATTGCAAGTGCTGGTGGCAGACCCGCCATACATTAAGTTTCATAAGAACAGCATAGTTTTCCAAACTCTCCCAAAATTCCTACCTAAGGTAGTTTCTGCTTTTCATCTCAGTCAATCGGTGGTGTTACTCACCTTCTTCCCACGACCCCATTTCAATAGAGATGAAGCATTGTTGCACACTTTGGATTATAAGAGAGCACTGGCTTTCTACCTGGAGAGGACAAAAGCCTATCGATGACTCCTAGCTTTGTTGTCTTTTGACCCCAATAAGCTGGGGGTGGCAGCGTCAAAATGCACCTTGTCCGTTTGGGTGGTGGACCACATATCTTTCGCTTACTTTCAGGCTGGGCTGACGTTGGAATGTCATGGCTCACAATATCCAGCTTGTACTCATTCTCCACAGCGGCGAGCTGTAGGGCTGCTATGTGGTCTTCAGTCCACACCTTCACAGCCCATTTCTGTCTGGTTGGAGATTCCTGGCGTGACAGCAACTTTGGCCAGGCCGTACTCTGGCATCTCTTTGGGAATTGAAGCAACTCCTTCCCACCAGCCCCTTTTGTCCATCCAGGCTACCGTAGAGTCTATCTGATGTTGATGTCCCTGCTGGACACAGACTCTTGGAACCTCTCAGTGATTGCTCATGCTGCTTGTTCTTGGTTTTGATTTTTCTGGTTGGCCTGTTGGGTCTTTTACAGTTTTTTTTCGGTAGCCTGTAGCTAGGGAGTCCCATATGTGAGGACTGACTTCCTGCTTGGTCCTGGAGAAAGTGTAGTTATTCACCTGTAGCTCACCTGTAGCAGGTGTTCTCTGGGATCAGCAAGAATCAGTCCTCATTACCCTCTCTCTTCTCCTTGGAGGAGTTTTCTTTTTTTTGTCTTAATTAAGCTATATCATCATACTGAGGTAAGATGGCTCCTTCGGGTGGGAAGACTGGCACGCATGCATGGAGCACATTCCAAGGCTTGCTATGCAAGCTGAGAAGCATTCCCGCACAGACTCTGTTGGTGATGTCACCCATATGGCCTGCACAGAGCAGCAGGTGCACCTACTCTTGCCATTGTGCTGGGCAGACAAGATGGACCATGCTGGTCTTTATATGCCATCATTTACTATGTGAGGACCGATTCCTGCTGATCCCAGAGAATACCTGCTATAGGTAAGTAACTACACTTTTTGAGGCCTGAATATTCATTGAACATCTCTGAGGAGAAGTGTAGCATGCAAGTCATACCAGGAGACCTAAGAATGTGTGTGTTAAAATTGTGCAAGAAAAAGTGGGGAAACATTCCAAAAACAAGAATACACTATTAAGTGGCTATAGGAAATATTTGGAAGCTGTTAACTTCTGCCAAAAGAAGTGTGTTAAGAATGACTCACTGAAAGGGTGCCCAAACTACTGCATCTGCCATATTCATGGTTCCTATTTTGAATCTGTTAAAATCTGCAAATAATAGTTGTGTTATGTGTTGGAGTGGAGGAGTGGCCTAGTGGTTGGGGCAAGGTACTTCAGGCCGGAAGGTCGGGGGTTCAAATCCCACTAGAGGACAGCAACCTTGGGCCGGAAGGACTGGGGTTTCTAGTCCCACAGGTGCTACTTGTGGTCTTGGGCAAGCCACTTAACCCTCCATAGCCCATGTTCCCTGTAAAATAGTTATCTCCAAGTTATAATGCCTGTTCAATGTAATTTCAGTTTGTTCAATGTAAACCGCACTGATGCAGAATAGCGCGGTATATAAGAGAGAATGTAAAATGTGTTAAAACAGTGCTTCTCAACCAGTGTGCCTTGGGAAAGTTCTTAGTGTGCCTTGATGGTGACAGCCAGGGGTATGGCTAGGCATGGGCTCATTAGGTGCTTGCCCATCTCTGTTGGACAGTACTCTTGAGAATAGCTATCTGCTTCTTGTTCCAGCTCCATCTTTTCCCAAGTAGAACTCGGAGACCAGGAAAGAGCAAGGGTAAGCTTGGAGTAGACAGAGCGAAAAAGAGCTAATCTTTCTCTTAATCCACCCATCCATTTCTGTCATTCAAGAATGGCAGTAGTGTGACTGACTGGCATGCACACTCCAAATCAAACTGAAGCCCCTACTCCCTTAACTGCAGTAACTTTGTCTTCTGTCCTAGATGTACAAAAACAACTTATATTTTCAGATTAGCTATTATTTATTTATTTATTTATTTAACAGTTCTTCTATACCGCGCTTTTCAGATCAGTGCGGTTTACATTCAACATCAACTATACAACACAGGCATTCTGAGTTGTAAACTTTACAATAAACAGGGAAATCAACATGGAAACAACTGGGGAAACTATCTACATTGTATTTACACTATTACCTTTTTCAATTATTATTACTATTATGATCTAGTAGTTCTAAGTGCCCTTGAATGCACTGGATGTTCTGGAACTCAGTGCAAAATCTGATTTGAACATATCTCTTACACTGAATTTACATGTTGGAAATAGTTTGACAGCATTAACCAATCTGATTTTTCTCTGGTGCATAATTGCCTTGTAGGCAGGACATACCCCACCATACTTGAGACTTTTTTTTATTGAATCCTAAAATATTTTATAGTAACAAAACTGAAAGAATGTGTTTTTAGGTATAGTTTGAGAGTAGATTACTACAAGTTTTCATAGAAAAAGTCCACTGGATTCTCCTCATCTTCCCAACCAGAATGAACTGATATTGCTTATTACTAGCACTCCCCCCTCCCATCTCTAGGACAGCAACACTTCTTACATGGGCAGTTTCTCCAAATGGATTAGTTTTGCACATATGACAGAAATGAACCTCACTCCTAAGCACTGTTCCCTCTAAGCTGTGCGCGTGTGCGCGCGCGCACTCACCTCGCCGAGCGAGCGCACATACTTTACAACAGAGCGCACAAAAATTACGGTTCTGATTCCGATAGAAAACAACACAGACATCTTAAAATTTAAAAGTTGTTATGTATTTACGGTTTTCACAAGTTCTACAATGTTTTCTAGTGCAATCAATGTGGTGTACATACTGTATTCTGATGTGTAGTCAAATTTTAAAGTATATAACTCCGAGTGTCGTTATGTGGCGCACAAAAATGTAACCTTCCTTCAAAAGCTGCACAGCTGATATTTTATGCGCACACAGCCTACAGAAAATTAGAGGGAACATTGCTCCTAAGCCATGGTATGTGGAGAAATCTTACCTGTGTACCACCTCTGCTGCTTCAATTTGATGTCTGGATGCATGGAACCCTGCCATCCCACATGACCTGCTGGACTCGTTCAGATGTGAGATTGAATCCAGCAGAATGAGGCACCCAAAGGTTAAAAAATGCTGTTCTCTTTCTGCCTGTGGTAGGAACTGAGTAGTGAGGATCATGCACATGGACCAGCCCAACTACTAGCAAACCAGGTGGTTGCTTAGGGCAGCAGCTTCTAGAGCAGTGGTTCTCAACCTTTTTTGTACTGTGACCCCTTTTACCATTGGTCAACTTGTGATGACCCCCATTGATAAAATCAAATGCGTCTCTCTTCCTTTACTGTTAACGCATTGTCGCTGTAATCATTTGTTGAAAATATAGGCCTTTGCAATATGTTCTAATTTATAAAATTTACTTATTTAAACCACAATAATTAATCACAATAACAAGTAACAATATTTGATTTCAAAATTATGATGATTTTGTAGTCAAATCACTAATATGAAATAAAATTATTTTTTCTACCTTTGTTGTCTGACCAATTTATTCTCTGATTATGCTGGTCCCGATCTGAGGCTTCTGCTTTCCTGTCTTCTCTTAGCTCTCTTTCTGTTGTCTGTGGTCCATCTGCCATTTCTTATCTCCTTTCGTTTTCTTCACTTCTTTCCATCAGCCTCTTTCCAATCCCCGTAACCCTTCCCAGTATCAGCCCCTTTCCAGTCCTCCTAGTACCTTCCAATGTCAACTTGCATTCCCATGACTGCCACTGGTGTCCATTCCCTTCCAGTCCCGCTCCTTCCCCACTGTCCAGCTCCTTCTAGTCCAAATACCATGGCAGCCCTCTCAGCATCCAGTCCCATTCTCCCATCCCCTTGAATCAGCCCATTTGTAGCCATAGCCCCCAGTTTTCTTCCAAGGCCAGCAGCTCTATCCTCCCCTCCCCACCATCAGCCCATTTCCAGTTGAAGCCCCCCCAATTAGCTCACTTCCAGTGCTAGTCCCCCCTCAACCCCATTACCAGTGCTAGGCTCCCCTAATCAGCCCATTACCAGTCCTACCCCCCCCATCAGCCCATTACCATTCCGAGCCTCCCCTAATCAGCTCATTTCCAGTGCTAGTCCCCCCTCAGCCCATTACCAGTGCTAGCCTCCCCTAATCAGCCCATTACTAGTCCTACCCGCCATCAGTCCATTATCAGTCCTAGCCTCCTCTAATCAGCCCATTTCCAGTCCTAACCTCCCCGATCAGCTCATTTCCAATGCTAGCCCCCCATCAGCCCATTACCAGTCCCAACCGCCCCATTGATCAGTCCATTCCCAGTCCTAGCCTTCCCTAATCAACCCATTACCAGTCCTATCCCCACGATATGCCCATTACCAGTGCTAGCCCCCCCATCAGCCCATTATAATCTTAACCCGCACTCTCTCTCCCCTCTATCCAGCATTTATCCCCTGTCTGTCCAGTATGTCCTCCTGTCTCTCCCCTCTGTCCATGTCAGCCAGCCCTCCCCCCCTCCCTCCATCCATCCATCCCCCCATGTCAGCCCTGTTGCAGGTTCCCTGCCCCCTCACCCCTCTCCCTATGTCTGCCTGCTACTGCCCTGTTCTTCTGCAGCCGCGGTTCCTTGTCTCTTAGGGAACCGCGGCTGTGCCTGTGAAGCTGTTGCGGAGCCTTTCTGTCTCAATGGGCTCCGTGCAGCATTGTCCCGCCTCCAAAGGAAGTTGTTTACTGCTTCCTTTGGAGGAGGGACAATGCTGCACGGAGCCCGTCGAGAGATGGGAAGGCTCCATCGTTTTCACAGGCACAGCTGCGGTTCCCTAAGAGGCAGGGAGCCGCGGCTGCAGAAGAAGGGAGGCGGTGAGTTTGCCGCTGCCGAGAAGTGGACTCGGCAGCGGCAGCAACTTCTGCAAATTTTTTTTTTTTTTTTTAACTTGGCGGAGTGAGGCGACCCCTGCTAAATCCTGTGGCGACCCCCGTGGGGGTCGTGACCCACAGGTTGAAAACCGCTGTTCTAGAGGGAGAGAGGCAGAAAAGAGCAGTTGCAGTCAGAGTGAAGCAATGGGTCCTGGTAGCTACACAAACTGTCATCAGTGTGTGCTCTTGCAAGCAGGAAGAATGGGCAATATGTAAATGGCTTATTGAAATTTCCTTCATTATACATGTATTTACAAAATAAAGTTTAATGTTTCAAAGTGTGATATCCAAACGTGTTTTTATAGGATTGATTGGAGAGAAATGGTGTTGATGATTACACAGGTACACTACCAAAAAACTGCCTCCAGTTTTGCAACTGATTCCTATAGATTTTGGGGTGCTGAATCCAGGAAAAATAGCCAAAATGTTCCATCACGTCACGTTTTCTTGCAAAATTAGATTTCTTACCCATATAAGGAATGTTCACATAATTTCTTTTTAGCCAACTGCAGTTTATTTTCTTGGCCCAAAATAGAGGTTGTAATGGTTAACTAACTAGAAACACTCCCTCATGATATTTTAGAGTGTTTTATATTCATTTTATACATTAAGAGGACAATTGGGAGGCGGGGGGCTAAATCCAGTACTCGCGCTGGCGCATGTTCTTTCCTGTTCGCCTCGCCTCGTTCGCTCGCTCGCTCAAACACGGTGGTTGCGACATGAACGTTCCTGTCAAATTTCAGTTTCTTGCAAGTTCATTATTACCTTTTGTTTGCTCAGTCGTAATCCAGCTTTATTCCGAAGTGGTTCACTACAGTTGTAGTTTGCAGTGCTGTGTATTTGTGATGGCTCACAGAGCCAGAGGTTGCGTCAACTCTCTGGACAGTTTTTGTTTTATTTGTGGGGAATATACCGTGAAAAAGCGGCAGAGGAACATTTCTGCATTTATTAAAAAAGTATATTTCGCCTATTTCGGTTTGAAGTTAGGCGATCAAGACAAACCGTGGGCTCCTCACAAAGTGTGCAAGACATGTGAGGAAGATCTACGCTTATGGATGAAAGGTAAAAAACAAGCATTTCGTTTCGGAATACCTATGATGTGGCGTGAACAAAGAGACCACAGCAGTGACTGCTATTTTTGCTCTTGCATTGTGAAGGGATACAACTTAAAAAATAAGAACGTAATAAGTTACCCCAACCTTCCCTCAGCAATTAGGCCTATGCCTCATAGCAACGAAGTACCTGTGCCTGAACCACCAAAATCTTTGGATCATATTTGTGTGGACGGTTCTGATCATGATGAGACTCATCAGATGGCTTTTCCCGATGAGTCCAGTACTTCCGAGTTTGAAACTGAACCAGATCCGAAACGTGAACTTTTCTCTCAAGCTGAATTGAATGATTTAGTCCGGGGTTTAGGACTCCCAAAAGATGCTGCCCAACTGCTAGGTTCTCGGCTTAAACAGAAAAATCTATTGTCACCAGGAACAACTTTTTATTGGTACCGCAACCGCGAGACACAATTTTTGAAGTATTTCAGCAAAGAGGAAGATTTGGTATTTTGCAACGATATATACGGAGTGATGGAAAAGTTTAAACTCAAGTATGATCCTGCTGAATGGCGGCTGTTCATTGATTCGTCAAAAGACAGCATAAAAGGTGTTCTTCTTCATAATGGCAACACATTCGCTTCAGTTCCTATTGCTCACTCTGTTATTCTCCAAGAAAAATACGAGAATTTGGCCCTGATTCTATGAGCGTAAGTGGATGATTTGTGGAGACTTTAAAATTCTATCCATGCTATTAGGGCAGCAATCCGGTTTCACCAAATATCCCTGCTTCCTTTGCTTGTGGGATAGCCGGGCCCGCGACCTACACTGGGGGAAAAAAAGACTGGCCAATTCGGGAGTATTTGAGACCCGGTGAGAAAAATGTTCTTCATGAGAGCTTGGTACCTCGTGATAAAATTCTATTACCACCTCTCCACATTAAGTTGGGTCTCATTAAGCAATTCATCAAGTCCCTTCCAAAAGATGGTGAGTGCTTTCGGTACCTTTGCTCAAAGTTCCCCCGACTTTCTGAAGCAAAGCTAAAGGAAGGAGTGTTTGTTGGCCCTGATATAAGGAAACTCATTTCAGATGGAGCATTCGCTGAAACGATGTCTGAGAAGGAAAAAGAAGCCTGGGATTCCTTCAAGGATGATGTTCTCAAATTCTTGGGGAACAGGCGGGATGAGAACTATAAGGATATTGTTGCCAGGATGCTCAATGCCTTCAAAGAACAAGGCTGTAACATGAGCCTGAAAGTCCATTTCTTGCACTCCCATGTGAACTACTTTCCCGAAAACTTGGGGGCGTACAGTGAAGAACAAGGTGAAAGGTTTCACCAGGACATCAAGGACGCAGAGAGAAGGTACCAAGGAAGATGGAACACCACTATGATGGCTGATTTCTGCTGGTTGCTGCTGCGGGAAACCCCAGATGAAAAATACGCCAAGCAGCGCACCAAGAGAAGCATTCGGGGGAAGAAGAAACGGGCCCACCAGGAGATTGATTGACCCAAGAATGACTTTAAAATCTAAACTGTGTTGACAAATATCGTGTTTTTACTAAACTTTGAAATAAAAATTTGCTAGTTATTACCACAGTGTCGGATCTCATTTATTAGAATTTTATTTTCACACCATCGGGTGTTTGTCTTCATGTATTGCAATGGTGCGGTTTGCGTTTTCTATTCTTACATACATACCTGTACAACATTTTTTGCACATTTCTTTGCTTTGCTTTGTGTCTAACCTCGCTCTTATATGCTCAATGTTTGTGCACATGTATGTGGCTGTTTTAAGTGCAGACAATTTTGCTACCATCACAGTGTGTTTTGTTGACATTACTCTATTCTTATGTGCTGCCTTGTTACAATTTTCTTTATTCTTATTTGAATAACTACTAAACAATTAGTATAAAGAATTCATCCAAGAAACTTTTATCTCGATCGCACTCAATCTGAAACGTTCACCTCAAACTGCTAACCCAATGTAGCAAAAAATCTGTACGTGATGGAGCAAATTGGTTACCAGATTTGGATTCAGCGCACCAAAAAACGTAAAAATCAATCGAAACATTAGAGGCAGTTAAAAAAAAAAAATTTTTTAGTGTACCTGTGTTATAATTGAATTTGGTAATCAAAATCTTCGGGGGGAGGGAGTTGTGCTAGGGGTCTAAAAAACAAATTTGCAAGGGGGTGCAAGACTGAAGCTTCACCTAGAGTTCCTAATTTGGTTTGTGTGCCCCGAGTATTGAGTAAACTCGAAAATGCGCCACAAACTATAAAAGGTTGAGAAGTACTGCATTGAAATTTGCAGAAAGATGTTTAATTTTGTACTATGTAAAAATTGTCTCTTAGATATTCATTGAAACATACAGTTTGGTGAGGGGTGCCTCAATCTTTGAATATATCTGTAGGATTTTGTATCTTTTTCCTTCACAACATTTCTGTATATATTTTTTTTATTAGGACATCATTGATACTGGGAAAACTATGAAAACATTGCTTTCTATGCTAAAGCAATATAATCCAAAAATGGTTAAAGTAGCCAGGTGAGTTGTTTTCTGTCATATCTTCTAGCACGTGCTGCTTCTGTATTTTGAAATAACTGGTTTTCTTGAACAATGACTGTGTCATGTTTCTAAGGGACTTTTGTCTCAAGAGCTCATGTACTGCATCATTGTTCTCTGTTGATCCAATTAAAGGTATCATACCCTGTTAGAGATTATATTGTAATGCATGCTTTTGGTGAGCATTTTGAATTGTCATTGAGTTGTTTGTGCTAAACAATGTAAATTGAACTTGTATTAGTAAAATCCTAAAATGTTGACAGCTGTACTCTATCAACTGTTGTATTTTTAGCTAGATATTGTTCCTGTCCATTCAACAAATGCGGTTACCACATGTAAAGAATATGTTTGTAAGCTATAATCAAATGCTGTCCAACAAACGAGGCAAGAAATCACGTGGTAACAAGCACTCACAGTCCAAAACGTGATGTAGGTGGAAAAACACTTTATTTATATCTAAGACCTATTACAACCCGACACAGGCCGTGTTTCGGAGACCTTCATCAGGGGTTGTCGGAGTAGGTACTAGAAATGCAGAAACATACAAATGGTTATAATTAAAAAATCCAACAAATGGGAAAGAACAAATAAATAATTAAAAACATAAGTACATTGTAATCAATCATAAGAACAATAAATAAATAAATATCAAAAGGATAAAACAAAATCCAATTATTAAATGGTGTGGATACGCAGATACATTAAAAATGCCATGGGATTAATTAAGTTAAAAGAAAATAGAACACATAAAGATAAAATAAAATAAAATCAAACAAAATCAGACACAACAACACTAAAACAAAGAAAACAGAGTAAGGCATATGCATACAGTGGAGATATACATTATAATTCATTTAAAATTAACACAAGGACAATTAACCATTCTAAAAATAAAACTCAATTGAAAATAGTCATGGAGGACTACATAAACGGCAAGCAACGGGTACTAATCTTAGAGCTGGGAAGGAAGGAGGTCGGGCTCAAAATACCAAAAAGGAACTCAACGTGCAACAAATGTGACTCGGTAGTATTTGGTGTGAATTAGGAATCTTAAAAATGTATCGAATTTCAACATGGCTATACACTTCAGTAAAAAAGATTTAAAAAAGTAAAAAAGTATATCTCCACTGTATGCATATGCCTTACTCTGTTTTCTTTGTTTTAGTGTTGTTGCCTCTTTTTGATGAGTATTTGTTCGTCGTATTTACAATTAAGGTATTAACGTTGCAGCTGAGATGCTTGTCACATCCTTTAGGACTTTGATTTTACTATGTCTGATTTTGTTTTGTTTTATTTTATTTTATCTTTGTGTTTTATTTTCTTTTAACTTAATTAATCCCATGGCATTTTTAATGTATCTGCGTATCCACACCATTTAATAATTGGATTTTGTTTTATCCTTTTGATATTTATTTATTTATTGTTCTTATGATTGATTACAATGTACTTATGTTTTTAATTATTTATTTGTTCTTTCCCATTTGTTGGATTTTTTAATTATAACCATTTGTATGTTTCTGCATTTCTAGTACCTACTCCGACAACCTCTGATGAAGGTCTCCGAAACACGGCCTGTGTCGGGTTGTAATAGGTCTTAGATATAAATAAAGTGTTTTTCCACCTACATCATGTTTTGGACTGTGAGAGCTATAATCAAATGTACTTTTTTTCCCCATTATAAAGCAGCACATTTTCTACATATTAAGATGGTGCACTCTGGATTGCTGACTGTTAGTGCTGCTTTATACTTAAGGAAATATGCCTGGTATTTTAAAAATGTGAACACTTTAAATTATGGTAATTCTCTTTTGTGTTTTTTTAAAATCATTCCGAGTCTATTCTACAACTACACATAAAAGTATAAAAAAATGATGGCAGATTTAAAAAAGAAAAGAAAAGAAAATAAGGCCTATCCAGTCTGCCCATGCAGCCCAGCTAAGCTCTACAACTCTGAGATTCTCTGACTGTCTCATGCTTTTTTGAATTCAGATATTGTCCTTAGTTTCCAACACCTCTACTGAGAGGAGATTCCAAATATCCACCATTCTTTCTGGAAAGAAATATGTCCTTAAAATATTTCCTTAGTCTATCCCCTTTCAGTTCATCTGGTTTATATTCTTTTGAAGGTGCAGTCTGCAGAATTGCACATGGTGCCTCTGTATAAGTTTCTTTTGAGCACTATGTCCTTTGTCCTGTTTTGCTATTCCTCTCTTTAGGCACCCAAGTATCCTGGCTTTATCTACTTGTTTGGCTCAAGATAATCAGATATGATCTCTTCGGATCCTGCTCTTTTTTCATGCACATAAGAACTTTGCCCCCATACTGTACTCCCCCCTTGGGGTTTTTCAGCCCAGATGCAGGGTCATGTATTTTTTTTAGCATTAAATCTTAGCTGCCACACTCCAGACCATTCCTCAAGCTCTGACAGATTCGTTCTCATGTTATCCACACTTTCCAGGTTGTCTACTTTGTAGCAGATTTTGGTATTATCCAAATAGACAAATCTTATCTCCAGGAACAAGAAGGAATGTAGTCTTCATATATGGGTGACATTGGCACCGACGGAGCCTGCGTCGGAACGCTCCCCAGCGTCCTGTAGGAAAGCTTTTGGAAGCATCCCACTGCGCCAGCTCTCACTGCTCAGTTCTTCGTATTCCGCAGAGCCGACAGGGAGCAATTCCTGTCAACGCAGAAAATTTACTACTACTTTCTTTGTGGTCACGTCTGCCTTCCCGTCGACGCTAGTACCGACATAGTCGGCGTTTTTTAAAATTTATTTCTTTCTTCAAAAAAAACAAAACTTTTTTCTGAGGGCCCTCGAGGTGCTTTGGCACCATTTTGGGCTTAGGCCCTTTTTTCCTTCTAAAATGGATAAACCAGCTAGTGGTTTTAAGAAGTTTTCCAAATGTGGCAGTACTATTTTGGCCACGACACCCATGACTGGTGTCTTTAAATGTTTGGGACCGGATCATCCAACCATCGGAATGCCCTCTCTGTAGGAAGATGACAAAGAATAGAGCTATGAAACTCTGCACCCTCTTTACCACCGATGCAATGTCAGTTGCATCAACGTCATTGAGAGCTTCACCTTCCTCCCACGGATCTCAGGTATCGAAACCCAGGTCCTCCTCGAAGGCTTGCCGGTCTTCCAAGGGTAGATCTCCTTCTAAGCATAGAGATACCTTAGGCGTTGCCCTGGAGGGTAACACACCAGCCAAACAACCCTGGCGGGAGGTCCTTGCCTCCGAAGCTTTAACTGGGTCCCAAGATGCTTCTGAGGCCTTCACCTTCAGGGATCGTGGCCCGCAGTTTCGGTACCAATACTCAAGCATCGGCTGGCTCCACGGATCAACGTATCCTAGCCATTGAGTGCAGCTTAGCGGCCTTACTAGCAGCTTTGGTACCGCTAAAGCCTCTGTAGTCGGTTCCGCAGCCATCGGTACCGAATGTGTCTGCATCAACCTTTTTGCTACTCTCCACGCTACCATCCATGCTGGCCCTAGAATCGGTGTCTGGCATCGAGGGTCCAGTACCGAGGCATTCCAATGCCAACTTCAACCAGTATCGCAGACGGGCTGAGAATGAGCACCCTGTCTGTTGGTAGTTTGAATCCTCTGATTCAGACTCAGATGATGAATCGGCCGGTACCCAGGAGATGAGGACTCTCCCGGAGGATCGTTCTCCTTCCCCACAATGTCATATGTTCCCTCTGGAGGATATGTCTTTTCAAGACTTTATCCGTGATGTTGCTCGAGGTCTCTCCATTATGGTCACCTCGGAGAAGGATCCGAGAGCTGAGGAGCTTGAAATTCTTCAATATCCTGCAGCCCCAAAAGAAACTGCTACCCTTCCTATTCACCGAATTCTTCATGACCTTATGCTCAGAATGTGGGAGACACCTTTAACTATCTCTCCACATTCTCGGAGGCTCGATATTATGTACTGGGTACCTGAGTGCCCCGGTTTTCAGAAGACGCAATTACCACACCATTCCATGGTGGTGGAATCGGCAGTGCGTCAAATCAAAAGTACCAAAACACATTCATTGAACCATCCAGGCAGGGAATCGAGAACCCTTGATACTTTTGGTCGTTAGTGCTTTGAGGCCTCCATGTTATCGGCCAGAATCAGTTCTTACATACTCTACATGGGTATGTTCCTTAGGGAGGTAGCTAAGGATTTAGAATTAATGGCTCCTCTTCTCTCTGACAAGAGGGCTGATTACCTCACTCTTGTAAAGCATGCCCAAAATGTTTCCAAATTTGTGAACAGGTCAACCTTTGACTGCTTTGAATGTATTCATCAAAAAAATCACCAAACTACCCCCTATGAAACCTCTGCAAATTTTTGTCGGATGTTACAGGAAAGGAACATATATTAAATACTATGTCCACCACTCAGTTACATCCTTTTATTCAGTATTCATAAAACCTAAAAATACTCTCCACTACTTAGCTGAATCACCAACGACGAAGTTCAGGATACTAGGCACGACGTGCACGTTTCGGGTCTGTTGCCCTGTTTCAAGTGCTGCCATCACTATGTAACTCAATTCAACCGTCATCAAATGCTGAAAAAACAGCTGCTTCTTCAAAGGGTCAAAGACCTATGTGAATGGCTCTTCACATTAAACTATACTTTTCAGGATTTACATTGGTCAGTTATCGATCATATACCTTTAGACCCTAGAGGTGGGGATCGTGTCAAACTTCAGAGATGTGAACAACGTTGGATTTTCCACTTAGACTGTGCATCCTACTGGTCTCAACAAAGAAATTGATTGGGTCTAGTATTAACTGATGTCATCCGATGAGCACAGGGTTTCCCCTGAGTCAGTGGGGAGTTCCTGTTTCATTGGTTGACTGGTTTGATTGATGGTAAAGAAGAGCCATTCACATAAGTCTTTGACCCTTTGAAGAAGCAGCTGTTTTTTCAGCGTTTGATGACGGTTGAATTGAGTTACATGGTGATGGCAGCACTTGAATAGCGTCTTGGGTGCATACTTCCAAACTGCAGGAAAGTGACCCTATCGGTAGACTTCCTATAAATAGTCGTCTCCCAACCACTCTCTCCCCTCATTACTCTAACATCTAAATAAGTGAGAGTGTCTCTGATAAGCATGGGTAAATTTGATATTAACATCACAATTATTAAGCCAGTTTATAAAAACCTGCAGAGACTCCTCAGTTCCTTTCCATAAAAGAAAGATGTCATCTATATACCTCTTCCACAGAGCAATGTGGGAGGCATATTCTGAGGGAACAACCCATTGCTGTTCAAACAAGCCCATAGCACCTTCGGCCAGGCTGTACTCTGTAATCTGTTTGGGGTATAAGCAACTCCTGCCCTCCAACCCTTCTTCACGGCTACCAAGGGCTTCGCCCTGAGGACTCGGGCTTCGACTTCTGCTCATGGCCTCGTGGAGGCGTTTTTTGGTTACAGGTTCGGTAACCTGTAGCTGGGGAATCCCATAAGTGAGGACTGACTTCCTGTTTGTTCCTGGAGAAAGCGTAGTTACTCACCTGTAACAGGTGTTCTCCAGGAACAGCAGGAATCGGTCCTCACTATCCTTCTGCCTCCCCTGATGAGTTGCTGAATTTTTGTCCTTCCCTTGCCATCTGCTTGGTAGGGCTCGAGCTAAGGGACCTGACTGAGCCAAGATGGCACCCTTGGGCGGGAAGAGGATCATGCATGCGTGGCAACAATCCCAAAGGCTTTCTTTGAAAGCTGGGGAATTGCTCCACACGGGCTCCTTTGGTGCCGACGTCACCCATAAGTGAGGACTGATTTTTGCTGTCCCTGGAGAACACCTGTTATAGGTGAGTAATTACGCTTTCTACGTCTCTCTCAAGCCCAACCACTAGATTTATTTATTTATTTGCAAAACTTTTAAGATCAGTGGCGGTTTACATCAAACATTATCAAAATACATGGAACAATGAAGTATTATGAAACTGATACATAGAACTGAGATCAACTATATACAGGTAGTATAACAGCTCGATCCCTCCTGGGAGAGCACGCGGCGAAGAAAAGGGCTTCCCCGAAGCTGGAGTCTTTCTTTTAATGCGGCCGGAGCGCCCCGATTGGGCGGAGGATGCAGGAGGGGAGGTCTGGCGGCTGCTGTATCTCGATCCCTCCTAGGAGAGCACGCGGCGAAGAAAAGGGCTTCCCCGAAGCTGGAGTCTTTATTTATGGTGTGCTCCAGATCTTCTATCACAGGAGAACGGGATGCTGCTGCATCCAAACCCGCAGTCCCTACATCTGACAGCATGGCTGCTGAAGGCACAGCATTCCAGAGCATTAACCTCTCTCAACAGGTTCCACAAGGTGTACTTACGCTTCAGGTGGCGAAGATTTTCACTCTGGTATTCAAAAAGGGATCTTAATCCTTCTTTGGTTCCGGTGGAAGCATTACTTGAATATCTCCTCTACCTCTCATTCTTCAGACTCAAAACCAATTCGGTATGGGTCCACCTAAGTGCCATTGCGGCATCTCACATGCTCTAAGATTGTCAACCTATCTCCTCTCAGCCGCTTGTCGCGCACTTCATGAGGGGTCTTCTCTTAACTAAGCCTCCCATTAGGCCACCACCAGTGGCATTGGACCTCAGTGTTGTCCTCGGACAGCTTATGAAGCCACCCTTCGAACCCCTAGGCACTACTTCTCTGAAGTTTCTTTCTTGGAAGGTCACCTTCCTTATTGCCCTTACTTCTGCAAGACGCATCAGTGAGCTCCAGGCTTTAGTGACTGATCCTCCTTATACACCATGATAAGGTAGTCCTTAGGACTCATTCTCACTTTATGCCAAAGTTGGTTTCGCTTTTTCATTTAAATCCGTTGGTGTACCTCCCTGTTTTCTTCCCTAGGCCTCATTCCTCTAGTGCAGAGAAAAGCCTTCACACTCTGGATTGAAAATGTGCTTTGGCCTTTTATCTCCAGAGAACAAGGCAGCTCAGGAAAGCTTCCCAGCTTTTCGTTGCATTTGACTCAAGTCACCTAGGTCTGCCAATTTCTAAGAGAACACTTTCTAAGTGGATTGCAGACTGTATATCGTTTGCATATGAAGGTGCAGGACTTTCCCTTGAAGATCACGTTACAGCACACAACGTACGAGCAATGGCTGCCTCCATGACAAATCTATGCTCAGCAGCAAATGATGATATGCAAAGCAGCAACCTGGTCCTCTGTCCACACCTTTGTAGCTCATTATTGCTGAGACAAGGACTCCCACTGGGATGCCTCGTTTGGCCAAGCTGTTCTCCAGCATCTTTTTCAGACTTAGATCAACTCCTACCCCCTGCCCCGGGTTTCGATACTAGATATCCTTGGGGGATACATGACCTACTTAATGCCTGTATTTCACAGCTCACTCTGTGGTCATCTCCCTGGCATCTCCAAGCTAGGGAGTCCCATATGTGAAGACTACATTCCTGCTTGTTCCTGGAGATAGCGTAGTTACTCACCTGTAACAGGTGATCTCTGGGAACAGCAGGAATTAAGTCTTCACAACCCACCCACCTCCCCTAGGAGTTGTATTTCTCTCTCTCTCTCTCTCTCTCTCTCTCTCCTTCTCTCCTTTTATGTCAGCTACAAACTACCTGAGGAGGGAGAGCTGGAAAGGCGGGAAGGCAGCTATGCAGGCGCAGTAGGATGCTCACAAAAGCGTTCCTATAAGATGCTGGGGAGCGTTCCCCCGCGGGCTCTGTTGGTGCCGACGTCACCTATATGTGAAGACTCGATTCCTGCTGTTTCCGGAGATCACCTGTTCCAGGTGAGTAACTACACTTTCTTGATAGCTCTTCCACAATATTGTTTACAGAAACATTGAAAAGAACTGTACCAATAATCAATCTCTGCAACACACTGTTATTAACGCCCCTATCCTCCAAGTGATCTCCATTTACTCCACTACCCTTTGTAGCCTCCCATTCAACCAATTTCTAACCCAGTCAGTCACTTTATGGCCCATATAAGGGTGCTAATTAATCAGATTCGCCTGACAAGATTTAGGTCTGGTAAAACCATGCTACCTTAGATCCCATAAGCCATTTGATTCTAGAATTTGCACTATCAAATCCTATTGGCATTCCTTGTGGCCTTGGGCAGTACTTAACCCTCCACTGCCTCGGGTACAAACATAGATCAAACATAGATTGTAAGCCCTCCTGGGACAGTGAAATACCTACTGAACCTGATTGTATCTTGCCTTGAACTTGTACTGGAAAGATGTGAGCTAAATACTACTAAAGAAAGAAAATATCCTGCTAGCAGCTCTTCAATTAATATACTCGCCACCGAGGTCGGACTAACCAGCCTGTAGTTCCTAGACATCCTTATTACTACTACTGTGAAGAGGAACCACATTTGCCTTTTTTCTATTCTTGGGACCACTCCAAAGAAGCTTTGAAAAGACTGGTAAACAGGACCACCAGAACTTCCCTAAATTTCTTCAGTACTCGCAGATGTGTCCCATCACTTTGTTTGCAAGTTAGTTAAACTAAAAAGTAAAAGGTCCTTGGTAAATTGTTTGAGGTCTGCTTTGCTTTCATTCCTCTTTGGGGGTTTTTTTGTTTTGTTTTGTTTGCAGTCTTACTTCTGACCCTTTCTCAATGAACATCAAACAGAAATATTTGGGGAAAGTTTATGGGGAAAATGTTGGAAAGAAATTTTTCAGGCTCTCGCTAGTATTTAACAGGTTTTCTATACCGCTTTATCATTTCAGTCAAAGTGGTTTACATTGTAACTTAAACTTGGTAATGTACATTAAACAGGGAAATTGATAACTTGGATTTTTCTGAGTCAATGGAGGATTAAGTGACTTGCCCAAGGCTACAAGGAGTGCTAGTACTAGAATATCTGTCTTTGCCAATATAGTGGAGCATGGATATAAGGTATTTATAGAATGTACTTAACCCCAGTACGATTATTTAAGATAAAAGTTTGCTCAAATTTGTGTTGGCAGGCCTGTCGGAAAGTGAGGAGTTTCCATCGTGTGTGGTGGGACTATCCAAGGATAACCATAGCCCAGTAGTTTTAGAGGATTAATCAGGAAAGCCACTGAGTGGCATTTGGATCCTAGATGTTACTTGCTGAATTGGCTACCTGGGGTGTTTGAAAATAAAATGACTATGTTTTTTTGTTGTGTGTTACTTGTGCTAGGAGGGAAATACACAGCTTGGAAATGGCAGCAGCCTGTGGTTCTGGATGGTCAATCTTTGATTCGGTGTATGGAATATTTGTATATTTGTAGAATTACTGTTTATAGAAGAGGTTGAATGGGGGCATGGGAGATGGTTTGGGGACCCTTTAAACAGTGGATTCGTATCTACAGACTTATGCTAGATCCTGCGGCTGAGGTTGTGGATGAATTGGGCCTTGTGAAAGGTTGCATTGATAGATATGAGTTGTGAGAACAGGGAAAGGAAGATGGGATCGTCGCACAATTATTGAATGAGGTGCGAAGGGAGGGAGATTTTTCATTTTTTGGGGGGGGGGGGTAGGATGGCTGGAGATAAGGTGGGGAATAGAATAGTTAATAATTTGGGAATTCCAGAGAATTGTATGTTTGGGTGTTCTGAAAAGGCGCCATGTTCTAGTATTCGGATTATTCTTAGTTTTCAATAAAATTCAAAATAATAATAAAAAAAAATCCATGGCAACTCATAAGGCCTGATATTCAAAAGCAGTTAGATGTTCGGTGCCATGCCAAACGTGTAAGTGCTTTTTTTAGTGCTTGTTTAATTCGGTGACATTATGGGGCTTGTTAACGATCGGAAACGCCTACCGCGGCTTTGTAAACAAGCCCCTATATGTAGAGGAAAGGGCAAGAGTAATGTGCTACCTAAATGTATAATCTATGGACCCAATATTGACATGCAGAGTTCGTCATTTTGTTTAAATATTTGCCACAGCTTTTACATTTATTTCTAATATTCAGCACCAGTATCTGAATTGTTGTCATTGCTAAATCTCCAGAAACAAGCAGGAATGTAGTCTTCGCATATGGGTACCGTTGACACCGACAGAGCCTGCGCGGGAACGCTCACCAGCGTCCAAAAGGAAAGCTTTTGGGAGCATCCCACCACGTATGCATACTGCCTTCCTGCCCAACTACCTCTCTCACTTCAGTTCTTCGTTTTCCGCAGAGCTGACAGGACATGTCCCCTATCACCGCAGAAAATCTTCTTCTTTTTATATTTTTTGTGGTCGCGCCTGACTTCCATTGACGCCTACCGGTACCACTGGTGCTTTTCTTTCTTTTCTTCTAAAAATAACTCAATTTTAGTGCTTTTTCTCAGGAGTTTCTTCCCTGCTGTGGTGCTTGGTGCCATTTTGGGCATTAGGCCCTCTTTTCCCTTACCATGGAAAAACCAACCACTGGTTTAAAAAAAAAAAAAAATGTTCAAAATGTGGCAGTACAATTTCTATTACCGACACCCATGACTGGTGTCTTAAATGTTTAGGTCCTGACCATTGCCCTACGGAGTGTCTCTCCTGCAGGAAGTTGACTAAAAGAAGTCTTCAGAATCGAGCAAATCAACTCAGTGCCCTGTTTGCTTCAGACACTATGTCTGTAGCATCGATGTCTTCCAGGGCTTCTACTTCTTCCCAGGGATCTCAGGTAACTAAACACAAGTCTTCTAAGACTAGCCGGTTCTCAAAGGGTAGATCTCCCTCTAAACATCGAGATGCCACTGGCGTTGCCCTCAAGGACATTTCACCGGCAAAACAGCCCTGGCAGGAGTCTTTGGGCTCCAAAGCTTTATCGGGGCTCCAGGATGTTCCCGAGGCCTCGACCTCGATGGAACTACTAGTGCCATGCTCGGAGGTTGTGGCCGCTTCCACCGGTACCGACACCCCGGCATTGGCAGTAGCGATGGACAAAAGACTCCTCGCTATCGAATGCAGTCTAGCGACTCTTTTAGCTACTTCGGTACCGCTAAAGTCGCTGCAGACGGTTCCGCAGGCACCGGTACCGATGCCGGTACCGGTGCCAGTGCCCTCGGTACCTGTTTCAACAGGCATGCTTCCCCCGATGCTGAGCTTGGAATCTCTCACCAGCATGGGGGATCAGGTACCGACTCGTTTCGGTACCGACATCAAGCGGTACTGACGCCATCTGCTTCGGGAGAACCCGGTGCTTCCTTATTTTGAGTCTTCCGATTCCGATGACTCAGATGATTCCACCGGTACCAGAGCTGAACTTTTACAAGATTCAACTTCTTCTCCTCAACACAGAATGTCCTCTCCTGAGGATATGTCTTTTCATGATTTTGTAAGTGATATGGCAAAGGGTCTTGCCATTACAGTAGTACCAGAAAAGGAGCCTAGGGCAGAAGAATTGAGAATTCTTCAATATCCTTTGGCTCCAAAGGAGGCAGCTATGCTTCCTTTACACCAGATCTTACATGATCTAATGTTAAGAATGTGGGAAGCTCCTTTAACAGTATCTCCACATTCTAGACGTCTTGACACTATGTATCGAGTACCACCTTGTCCAGGGTTTCAGAAGACTCAGTTACCACATCATTCTATGGTGGTAGAGTCCGCCATGAGGCAGATTAAGAGTGCTAAAAGACACTCTTCCAATCCACCAGGTCGTGAGTCTAGAACACTGGATGCCTTTGGTTGTCTATGCTTTCAGTCCTCCATGCTATCAGCAAAAATCAGTTCCTATATATTATACATGGAAAAGTTTCTTGAAGAGGTTACAAACGTCTTGGAACTTCTGAACCCTTTTCTTCAAGAGGATAAACGGACAGATCATTTGACTTTGGTCAAACATGCTCAAAATGTCTCAAGTTTGAGTTGTGCTACCTTTGACCATTTTGAAAGTATTAGCAGAACGTCTGCTATATCCATAGGAACACGTCATATTGCCTGGCTCCAAGCTTCAGACTTGGAGGAATGGGTGCAAGATAAGCTGGGAAACATTCCTTGCACAGGAGAAAATCTCTTTGGCAAGGATTGGCAGCTCAAAGCTAATGAAATTAACACTGATAATACAACTTTAGACAGATTGTCAAAATCTACAGCTAACCCAGCCAAGAAAAAGGTTTTCAAAAAACATTTTTCTCTAAAAAGAAAAAATTCTATCCATCTTCCACCCAGCAAACACATGTTCCCCAGAAGGGGCAACAACAAACTAGACAAAGAAAGACACAAGCTCAGCAGACCCAGCCTCCTCAGGGTCTTTGACTGTTGTCTAGAGAACTTAGCCATTCTTCCTGTTCTAAGCCCAGAACCTTTAAATATTCCAGGCCATATCTGCCATTTTGCCAAAAGATGGCAACAAATCACATCAGAAAATTGGACTCTCTCTATGATGAGTCTGGGATACAAGCTTCATTTCCTCAGCTTGCCCCCATCCACGCTAATAAAACAGTTCAAATCTCAACCACCGGTCTCAGACCTGTTGTGGCAAGAGGTCACCACTCTTCTGGCTCAAGGGGCTATAGAAGAGGTTCCAATGTCCCAGCAGGGCATAGGATTCTATTCCCCCTATTTTCTCATTCCAGAGAAGTCAGGGGCACTAAGACCAATCCTGGGCCTCAGAGAAATGAACAAATATTTAGTCTGAGAAAGGTTCAAGATGATCTCCCTCGGCACACTTCTTCCATACCTTCATGAGCAAGATTGGCTATGTTCTCTAGATTTAAGGGATGCTTACATGCATATCCTTATTCATGCAGATCACAAAAACTTCCTTCGATTCCTAGTCAAGGGAAGACATTTTCAATACAGGGTCCTTCCTTTCGGGCTGGCCTGTGCTCCAAGGGTCTTCACAAGATGCATGGCAGTAGTAGCAGCATTTATGAGGACTCTAGGAATTTTTGTCTTCCCTTACTTAGACAATTTGCCTCTAGAGCTGACAGTGCTCGAATGAGCCAGTCATGCTCTTTCCCGAGCAATGCAAATACTGCAGTACTTGGGATGGATCATAAACCTTCCAAAGTCCCAGCTCACCCCATCTCAATCCCTCAAGTTTATAGGGGCTCGCTTAGACACACAGCAGTCAAAGGCTTCCCTGCCTCAGCCTCGCTGTCCTGTGCCTCATCGAACTAGCATCTCGAGCAGTGCTACAAACCTTCCTCACTGCCCGACAGATGCTTTGACTTCTAGGAACACATGGCATCTACAGTCCATGTGATTCCTTATGCACGCCTTCACATGCGAGCGGCCCAGTGGACCTTAGCTTCCCAATGGTCCCAGGCCTCAGTATGCCTGTCAGACAAGATCAGAGTTACCACACACCTGATTGTGTCTCTGCATTAGTGGCAATCTCTGGAAAACCTTACAGTAGGCTCTCCTTTTCAGCAACCCCTACCTCAGGCTGTCCTGACGACAGATGCATCCAAGTTGGGTTGGGGAGCCCACTTGGGTGATCTGTCTACCCAGGGCCTCTGGACCCCACAGGAGGCTTCTCTTCAAATAAATCTCCTAGAACTAAGGGCCATTTCCAATGCTATTCGAGTCTTTTGCTTCCATCTCATAAACAAAACGGTTCTGGTGCAAACCGACAATCAAGTGGCCATGTTTTACCTAAACAAACAAGGCAGAACAGGCTCTCTGCAATTATGCAATGAAGCTTTGCAACTGTGGGCCTTTGCCAGAGAGCATCACATTCATTTGTTGGCAGTATACCTTCCAGGCATTCAAAAGGTTTGGGCGGACAGGCTCATAAGAACATAAGGTATGCCATACTGGGTCAGACCAAGGTCCATCAAGCCCAGTATCCTGTTTACAACAGTGGCCAATCTAGGTCATACGTACCTAGCAGTTTCCCCAAAAGACACAGGTTCCACAATGCTTGTACTGGGTCAAGCATTGATATCCTGGGTCCCTTCTTAATAATGGTTTATGGACCTTTCCTCCAGGAACTTGTCCAAACCTTTTTTAAACCCAGCCACACTAACAGCCTTTACTACATCCTCCGGCAACAAATTCCAGAGTTTGATTACACGTTGAGTGAAAAATTGTTTTCTTTTATTAGTCTTAAATAGTTTACCCTGTAGCTTCATTGCATGTCCCCTAGTCTTTCTATATTCTGATAACGTAAACAATCGATCTACGTTTACCCTTTCCACTCCGTTCATTCATTTATAGACTTCTATCATATCTCCCCTCAGCCGTCTCTTTCCAGGTTAAAGAGCCCTTACCTTTTTAGCCTTTCTTCATAGGAGTATCCTTCCATCCCCTTTACCATTTTGGTGGCTCTTCTCTGAACCTTTTCTAATAACGCTATATCCTTTTTAAGATACAGCGACCAGAATTGCACACAATATTCAAGGTGCGGTCTCACCATGGAACGATATAGAGGCATTATAATATCTTTTGTTTTATTTTCCATTCCTTTCCTTATGATACCTAGCATTCTATTTGCTCTCTTGGCTGCCGCTGCACTGGGCCGAGGATTTTAACATGGTATCCACAATGACGCCTAAACCTTTTTCCTGGGTGGTGGTTCCTAATGTGGAACCTTGCATCATGTAACCATAGTTTAGGTTGTTCTTCCCTAGGTGCATAACTTTGCACTTGTCCACATTAAATTTCTTCTGCCATTTTGATGCCCTGTCTTCCAATTTATCAAGATCCTCTTGCAATTTTCCACAATCCTCTTGGGTTTTAACAACTTTAAATAGTTTTGTGTCATCTGCAAATTGATAACCTCGCTCGTTATTCCACTTTCCAGGTCATTTATGAATATGTCAAAAAGCAGCGGACCCAGCACAGATCCCTGGGGTACACCACTAGTCACCTTTCTCCATTGGGAAAATTGGCCATTTAGCCCTACCCTCTGCTTTCTATCTTTTAACCAGTTCCTGATCCACAGTAGTACACTGCCTCCTATCCCATGACTCTTTAGTTCTGCCAAAAGTCTCTGATGAGGGACTTTGTCAAAGGCTTTCTGAAAGTCCAGATACACTATATCAACCGACTCACCTTTGTCCACCTGTTCATTCACACCTTCAAAAAAACATAACAGATTAGTAAGACAAGATCTTCCTTCTCTAAAGCCATGTTGGCTGTCTCCCATTAGGCCATGACTATCTACATGCTGAGTAATTTTATTCTTTATGATGGTTTCTACCATTCTTCCCGGTATTGACATCAGGCTCACCGGTCTGTAGTTTCCCGGATCACCCCGGAACCCTTTTTAAAAATTGGTGTTACATTGGCGATCCTCCAATCTTCAGGTATTAGAGATGATTTTAATGATAGTTCACAGATTGCTAATAGTAGGTCTACAATCTCATATTTCAGTTCTTTCAACACCCTTGGATGTATACCATCCGGTCCAGGTGATTTGCTACTCTTCAGTTTATCTAATAGTTGTAATACATCTTCCCGATGTATCGATATTTCCTTCAATTCTTCCGCACCTTTAAATACCAGTTCAGTCATGGGTAACATCCCAACATCTTCCTCAGTAAAGACCGAAGCAAAGAATTCATTCAGTCTCTCCGCTATCGCCTTGTCGCCTCTTAGTGCCCCTTTAACCCCTCTATCATCTAATAGACCAACTGACTCTCTCACAGTTTTTTTTGCTACGAATGTACTTGAAAAAGTCTTTATTTCGCGTTTTTGCTTCCGCAGCAAGCTTCTTCTCAAATTCTCCCTTTGTCTGCCTTATCAATGACTTGCCAGTGCTTGTGCTGTTTCCAGGTTTCGTGATTTGGCTCTTATCCATTTCCTGAAAGATGCTTTTTTGGCAACAGCCTCTCTGACCTCAACTTTAAACCATGCTGGCAGTTTTTTGGACTTCATTCCACTTTTCTTAAAGCGTGGAATACAGCTGGTCTGGGCTTCCAAGATAGTATTTTTCAACAACACCCAAACTTGATGTAAGTCTTTTAACCTTTGCAGCTGCTCCTTTTAGTTTTTTCTTAACTATTTTCCTCATTTTATCATGGTCTCCCTGTCGAAAGTTAAAAGGTAGTACTGTGGATTTCCTTACTATCCCTCCTCCATTAATTAAATCAAAGGCGATCATGCTATGATCACTATTGCCAAGTGGCCCCAACACCCTTATCTCTTGCACTAGATCTGGTGTTCCACTAAGGACTAGGTCTAATATGGCTTCCCCTCTGGTCGGTTCATGAACCAGCTGCTCCAAGAAGCAGTCATTTATTTCATCTAGGAACTTTATCTCCCTAGCATGTCCTGCCGTGACACCCATTATTATTACTGCTCTGTAACTTTTGTTAACTTCCTTGATTTCTTTGAGCATTTCATCATCCATTTGTTCATTCTGGCCAGGCGGTCGATAGTACACCCCCACTGCCATCGCCTGCCCGTTTTTACATGGAATTTCAATCCATAGAGATTCTACAGCAAATTTTGTTTCCTGCAAAACTTTAATCCTTTCTGACTCAATGCCGTCTCTAACATAGAGCACAACCCCTCCACCAATTTGATCAGCTCTATCATTACGATATAGTTTGTACCCAGTTATCACAGTGTCCCACTGGTTGTCCTCCTTCCACCATGTCTCTGACATTCCAATCATATCTAACCTCTCATTTAGTGCTATATATTCTAACCTCCCATTTTATTTTTTAGACTTCTAGCATTTGCATACAAGCATTTTAGAGACTGTATTTTATTCATATTAATTTGGCTATTGGTAGACATGGGTAATTTGGGATCTTTAAGCTCTGTCTGCTCCATACTTGAGGGCATTTAGGCTACTTTACTCTTTTTTTTGGAACCTCTGCTTTTGGTAGTATCCTTCAAGGATACATTCTTCCGAACCATCCGCTCTTGGGCGACTGTCTGCTTTCCCCTATTATCTAGTTTAAAAGCTGCTCTATCTCCTTTTTAAAGGTTAATGCCAGCAGCCTGATTCCATCCCGGTTAAGGTGAAGCCTATCCCTTCGGAAGAGCCCCTCCTTTCCCCAAAATGTTCCCCAGTTCCTAACAAATCCAAAACCCTCATCTCTGCACCAGTGTCTCATCCACGCATTGAGACTCTAGAGCTCTGCCTGCCTTTTGGGTCCTACGCGTGGAACGGGAAGCATTTCGGAGAACGCTACCCTGGAAGTTCTGGATTTCAACTTCCTACCTAAAAGCCTAAATCTAGCCTCTAGAACCTCCCTACCACATTTTCCTATGTCATTGGTACCGACATGTACCAAGACAGCGGACTCCTCCCCAGCACTATCTAAGACCTTATCTAGGTGGCGCGTGAGGTCCGCTACCTTCGCACCAGGCAGACATGTTACCAGGCGATCCTCACGTCCACCAGCCACCCAGCTGTCTACATGCCTAATGATCGAATTACCAACTATAATGGCTGTCCTAACCCTTCCCTCATGGGCACTTGGCCCTGGAGAAACTTCCTCGGTGCGAGAGGGTTTTACATCACCTGGAGGACAGGTCCTAATAACAGGATCACTTCCTGCCACACCAGGGTGATGCTCTCCTGTCACGTGACCTCTCTCCTCCATGGCAACAGGGATGCTGCCAGACTGGAGGTGGGGCTTCAGGACTATATCCCTGTAGGTCTCGTCTATGTACCTCTGTCTTTCTTATGCTTTCCAAGTCTGCTACTCTAGCCTCTAGAGAACGGACTCGTTCCCTGAGAGCAAAGAGCTCCTTGCACCTAGTGCACACGTAAGACCTCTCACCAATTGGGAGAAAATCATACATGTGACACTCAATGCAAAAGACGGGAAAGCCCCCATCTCGCTGCTGGACTGCTGTCTGCATCTTAGTTTTAAGCTTGTGTTTAGATCTTTAAGTTCTTTACTTACTAAGGGTTGCTATGGATATTTTTACTAATAAGTGTATCTAATACGTTTAATATACCTTGTTCACCTGAAGCTTAATTAATCTCAGGTCCTTAGTGTATGACTGATTTGGGTAATGGGCTTCACCTGAGAGCACCTCCTGTCTTTTAGGATGTGTAAGTACCTATAAAGCTACGATTATTCCAGGGGTGGGTGGGTGTTGGGGGGGAGGGAGGGAAATAACACTTATTAAGAGGGCTGCTACACAGTACCCTGTCCCGTGCTGCTGAGGTAAGCTATTTTCTGATTTGATTTAAATTATAACTCTTTGCTGCTGCTAGGCTTTAACTTATTATGAAATTTAAACTACAGGCTCTCTGCTGGGTTCTAAATTTAACCAGAAAGCTCTCTTCTGTGTGTTAAATTTAAACTAAAAGTACTTTGCTGATACTAGGCCCTGCAAGCTCTCTGCTGGGTATGAAATGTAATCAGAAAGTTCTCTTCTGTGTTTTTAAATTTAAACCTGAACTGCTGCTACTAGGCCCTGACTGATTTAAGAAAAAATAATGGGTTCACAGATTAATTAGCTTTTAATAGAAAGAATTCCTTTCAGAAAATTCCCAAAGTATATACTCACAATTGCAGATCTCTCTCCAGAAGTAAGTCCCCTTTTCTAGTCCTTCAAGACTCTAGTCCTTCAGCTGGGTCCTGTTGCCACACATTGGTCTCTCCACTCATATCAACTAGCTCGAGTATTTCAAGCCTGGGGAACACCAGACATAGACCTCTTTGCAAGTCCACAGAATGCCAAACTTCCCCGGTACTGTTCCAGACGTCCAGCTCAAAATTGTCGGGCGAGGGATGCATTCCTGCTCCATTGGGGCCAGGATTTTCTCTATGCCTTCCCACCAATTCCCCTAATTCCCAAAACCTTATTCAAACTCCAGAGAGACAGAGGTCGCATGATACTCATAGCTCCCTGTTGGCCAAGGCAAACATGGTATCCTCTTCTTAGGTCTCTCTCGAGCCACTCCTCTGGAGTTGGGGAGTGCTCCAGATCTTCTGTCCCAGAACAACGGATCCCTACTGCACCCCAGTCCCTTCATCTCAGGGCCTGGCTACTCAAGGCATAGAATTTCAAGATCTAGGCCTTTCACAACAAGTGAAGGATATTCTTCTAGCTTCCAGAAAACCTTCCACAAGGCATTCTTATGCTTTTAAGTGGAAGAGGTTCTCAGTCTGGTGTTCCCAGAGGGGACTTAATCCCCTCTTGGTACCAGTAGAGTCCCTTCTGAACTGTATCCTTCACTTATCAGCTTCTGGTCTCAAGACCAATTTTGTTAGAGTCCATCTTAGTGCTATTGCTGCCTCTCATAAACCCTTCAATGGACAACCAATTTCCTCTCATCCTCTTGTTTCAAGATTTATGAGGAGTCTCCTTTTAACAAAACCTCCCATCAAACCACCTCTGGTGGCATGGGATCTTAATCTTGTTCTGGGTCAACTCATGAAGCCACCCTTTGAACCTTTAGCTACTTCGGAGCTAAAGTTTCTTTCATGGAAGGTCATTTTCCTAATTGCTATCACTTCTTCAAGACGCATTAGTGAACTGCAGGCTTTAGTGGCTGGGCCCGCCTTATACGAGGTTTCATCATGACAAAGTAGTCTTGAGGACTCATCCTCATTTTATGCCAAAGGTGGTATCACCTTTTCATTTAAACCAATCGGTTTATCTCCCAGTCTTCTTTCCTAGGCCTCATGCCTCCAGCGCAGAAAGAAATCTTCATACCTTAGATTGTAAACGGGCTCTGGCTTTTTATCTTCACAGAACTTGACCATTTAGAAAGTCTTCTCAGCTTTTTCTGGCTTTTGACTCTAGTCATTTAGGACTTCCAGTCACTAAGAGAACTCTCTCTAAGTGGATTGCAGACTGTATTTCCTTTATCAGAGTAAAGGAAATCCCTCTTGAAGGCCATGTCACGGCTCATAATGTTAGAGCCATGGCAGCCTCAACAGCTAATCTTTGTTCAGTTGCTATTGATGAGATCTGCAAAGCAGCAACTTGGGCTTCTGTACATACTTTCACTGCCCACTATTGTTTAGACAAGGACTCATGTCGGGATGCCTTGTTCGGTCAGGCTGTTCTACAGCATCTCTTCCATGCCTAGATCAACTCCTTCCCACCATCTACTCTTGGATGCCTGAGGTCCCTGAGAGGAAGCATGGCCCATCTTACATAGATCCGCAACATGCTGGGGTCATCCCTAGGCATTTTTAGCTGGGGAGTCCCCATATGTGAAGACTACATTCCTGCTTGTTCCTGGAGATAGCGTAGTTACTCACCTTTAACAGGTGATCTCTGGGAACAGCAGGAATAAGTCTTCACAACCCACCCACCTCCCCTAGGAGTTGTATTTCTCTCTTTCTATTTTTCTTCTACTTCTCTCCTTTGGTCTCAGCTTTCAACTCAACTGAAGTGAGAGAGGTAGTTGGGCGGGAAGGCAGCATGTATGCGTGGTGGGATGCTCCCAAAAGCTTTCTTTTTGGACGCTGGGGAGCGTTCCCTCGCAGGCTCAGTCGGTGTCGATGGTACCCATATGTGAAGACTTATTCCTGCTGTTCCCGGAGATCACCTGTTACAGGTGAGTAACTACACTATATCCAGATTGGTCAGCACAGCATCTGTCTGGATAGCACAGATATTCAACTGCTATCCAGAGAGGCTAAAATTAGGATAACTGCAGCCTCCACCCACAGACCTCCATGGCAATATCCAGATAGTACTGAGGCAATCCAAGGAAATGCTCTGCGGCGCTGTCCAGATAGTACTGCTGAATATTTATCTGGTCGATACTTATCCAGATAGCAAGGCCTGTCCACATATATATGCGCTGATGTTTGGCTGCTATATGTCTAAATTACACATCTTGCTGTGTCTCGAAATCCAGGTATAACTTGGGTGACCCAGTGAGAGAGACTATCTATAAATATTTGACACTTTATAAGTAGGACATCTATGTATATCAGTAGATTTTAACAGCATTAACTTAAATGTGTAGCATTTAAGTATAATATATGTATAATTTTGAACATTTTAGATTAGATGTACCTTATCCTGCTAGAGCAGTCCAGATGAGTGGGTTATGCTCCCGAGCCAGCAGGTGGAGGCAGACTAGAACAGCTTTCAGTGATGTCATCAATAGTATATGAGTACTCTTGTGCATCCCTGAGAGAAGCCAGTATTCTCTGTTTAAGTATTCTAGTTATGCTTAGCAAGATATGTAAACTGGTGCAGCAGTTCAGATAGGCCTGTCTTCCCTGACCTAGATCAAGGTCCTGTGGCTTGTATGATTGAGACCTTCAGCCCAACATTTGCTAGGAGCTTGGATAAGCCCATTGTCTCCTCATTCTGAAAGATGCCCTATGTCCAGCACTGTTACCCATGGTTATCTAGAGCCAGAGAGTAAGCAGGAGGGACTCCACTGGATCCTGAGGATGGTTAGTCAGTCTGGCCCTAAGCCCCCTCCTTCCTTCTCACTACCCCTATATCTGCATGTTCTGCCCTTTTTCTATTTTTTGCTAACAGGTCTTATTACTTTAATTGGCTCTTTTGTGTTGCTTGACTAAAGCCACTTCAGATTTTGAAGCCTTGAGGTAGCCGGGCTTCCCATGCCTGTATAGGCAGCTGGAGAGAAGATTCCTTTACCTTTCAAGGATTCCTTTTTAGCCATAGGTTTTGTTTTTCCACCAGATTTTTTTTAATTTTTTATTTGCAGTTTTTTTTTTCTTTTAACTGCATTTGAGCTTTGCAGCCATGCCCAGTGTATGGAGGTGTGCTGTTTGCAGTTTCTGTCAAGAGAGCTTCTTGTCTGGCTCCTTTTGCTCAGAGTATGATGGAGAAGTATCAGGGCACATTCTTCCAGCTAATTTTGCTGTCTTTGCCTCATCTCCCGTGAATTTCCCACCAGCGGGAACAGCAGCTATCTTGGATGTCTATATGATCCTGGCTGAATGAGAGCATGTACAGGCAGCCGCAGCCTCAAGCCAGGAGTCCTCTGAAGGTCCTTTGGGACTTTTAGGATCCATTTTCATCTGGCTTTGAGCAGCATCTCTTGAAACAGCTCACTAGTTTTTTTTTCAATTCTTGTTAGATGTCTGTTAGCCTCCCTCACTGGAGTCTGAGGACTTAACCATTCCCTACAATCTTTATCTTTATCTTTATTAAAATTTGATATACCGCTTGGGCAATAGCATTAAGCGGTGTACAATTAAAAACAATTTGCACCTCAAACCAGGAAAAGAACGCCAAAGGTAGACAGGAAAGCCAGTAGGGGAAAGAAATAGATAGCACACAAGAGATTGTTCAACAAAAAATCATAAAAATTTACAAGTAATTTTACGTAGACAGAGTAGTATCAAATCATACCAACAATCATAAGAAATAAGGTAACTAACCAGTAGACAACATATGGGTTGGGACATACATACATACAGACAGGCCAATTAGGGGGGAATGTCAGTGGGCAAATCAAAGGCTTTCTGAAAGAGGTAGGTTTTAAGGGACAACTTAAACTGGTGGTAGGAGGGTTCTAAGCGCAGTGAGGTAGGTAACATGTTCCATAGTGAGGGACCAAGGAAAAAACCAGGCTGAGTGCCGCGTCCGTTCCAAACGGGCTTGTGATGGTGAGGGAAGGGACAATCGGTTTGTATAAGTAGAGCGGAGCAGTCGGTGAGGAGTGTACCGGGAAATGCAGTCGGCCAAGTAACGAGGGGTACTAGTGTAAATAGTCCGGTGGAGGAGGATCAAAAATTTATAATGAAAACGGTACTGAAGAGGAAGCCAATGTAATCTAAGTAAAACTGGAGTAATATGATCAAATTTGTTGGAAAAGGTAACAAGACGGGCTGCGGCGTTCTGAATACGTTGCAGCCGCTGAATACAGTATTTAGGGAGGTTGGCCAAATACACATTACAGTAATCTAATCTGTTAACAACCAAAGCAATGACAAGGGTAATGAGAGAACTGGGAGGCAAAATGGACCGAACAGCCCTAATCTGTCGTAGGGCAAAAAAGGAAGAACAGGAGACCTTAGAAATGTGCTCGGAGAAAGTTAAGGAGGAATCTAAGGTTACACCCAGGTACCGAATGGAAGAAGTAAGGGGAATGTTAGATGAGCCAATGGAAGGTGCAAGAGTAGGACAAGCACCATTGAAAGAAACCCACATTGCTGAGGATTTGGCGGGATTGAGATGTAAAAAGTTTTCAGATAGCCAAGAGGCAATACGGGAAAGGCATAGGTTTAACTGTGTAATGTCAGGGGAGAGGGGTGAAGTATGGAGTACGAGAACTATATCATCGGCATATAGGTAGGATGAGATTGCATACTGCTGAATAATTAGAGGCAAAGGAGCAAGAAAAATATTGAACAGTAGGGGGGAGAGAACGGAGCCCTGTGGAACACCACAAGTGAGAGGGAAAGTGGGTGAGGATTTATCATCTACATGAACCGAGAAAGAGCGGGATGCAAGAAAAGAATAGAACCAATCCCAGACAGTGCCCCGGAGCCCGATACCAGAAAGCCGAGAAAGAAGAGTGTGATGATCAACCAGATCAAACGCAGCGGATAAGTCCAGAGATATAAGAAGAGTGATATCACCACGATCGTGGGCCGTGTGTAATTCATTAAGAAGAGCCAACAGTACAGTCTCCGTACTATGCCCCTGGCGAAAACCTGCCTGCCGTGGATGGAGGGCATTAGTAGCCTCCACGTGAGAGCTAAGTTGAGAGAAGGCACAACGTTCAAGGAGTTTTGCGAGGAATGGTAGATTGGATACTGGACGCCAGTGCGAAAGAATGGTTGGGTCTAAGGATGGTTGTTTCAGTAATGGACGGAGAATTGCCGACTTCCAAGATGATGGAAAGCGACCAGAGGAAAAACTGGAATTGATAATGTCGGTAATGACTGGAACTAATTCAAGAGAAGGTTCCAGGAGCCATCGGGATGGAACAGGGTCAAGGGCACAAGTAGTTTTTCTGGATGCAGTGAGGCAAGTAAGCACTTCTGCTGCAAGAACAGGTCGAAATGATGACCAGGTATGGGTACAGATAGAGTCAGTGGAGACATCAGTAGCGAGTGGAAAAGTAGATTGGGAGGCGGAGGAGGGGCTGGGGACCACAGTAGAAGAGGTAGAGAGAGGAGGGGGAGGGGATGGCGTGGAGAAAGAGGCGCGAAGAGCCGATACCTTATTAGAGAAGAAAACAGCAAGAGCTTGGGGATCTGGGGTCAGAGCGACTTTAGAGTTTCCAGGTTTAGTAGATGAAAGTGTCCGCAGAATACTAAACAGTTGACGGGAAGAACTAGCTGCGGCTGCAATTTGGGTTGAATAAAAATCAGAACGGGCAGCCCGAGTAGCTGAATGGTATTCGGAAGCAAGCTGTTTAAACCGGAGGTGGAACTCAGGGGAAGGCTGGCGAATCCAGCGACGATGAGCCTGACGAAGTTGAGAGCGTAATAAATGTAGCCTAGGATGATACCATGGAGATGGGGCGGACCTTGCAGGTTTTGAAATCGAGTGAAGGGGGGCTAGACTGTCAAGGGACCGAGAAAGACAGGAATCCCACAGCATAGCTTGGACATCAACTGGACGAGCTGCAAAATCCGAGGGGAAAATTACAGAGGCTGAAGGGAACGCATGGAGTGTTTCAGCGGTGATCTTGCGGTGAAGGACAGGGGCGAAAGAAGGAGCCTGGGAGCGGATTAAGCATGTCTGTTCGTTCTTCTCTTTTTTTCTGTCCACATCTCCAGAAGCCTAGCCTTACCCCTATAGGCAGCCTTGTGTATCGCAGACCCCCCTCTGGTACAAGTTTCTTAAGTGAACGCCAACTTCGAGAGATGGCGTCGACCCTCCGGCCTTTTTGTTTCCCCTACTTGAGCCCTTCTGAAAGCTCAGTGGGAGGCACTGGAGCTGTGGCTAGGGGGCACTAAGATCCTGGCCAGGGCCAGCACAAGGATGAGGTGGCCTTCACAGGTCCTCCATCCTGCTGCCCCCCCCCCCCTGCCCATTGCCACCACTGGCATCCCTCTTTGGGGCCGAAAACGGCAGTAATTACCCTGAAAACCACAACGTAGCACTTAACCTCTTTCTCTATGGCTGCATCGCGGTTTCCTTCAATTCATTCTGCAGCTTCAGACTCCCTTCCATCGCAAGCTTCCGGTTTATACAAAACCAGAATTCCAGGGCCGAAGCGGCAGATTGAACTGAAGAAAACCGTGATGCAGCCACGGAGAAAGAGGGTAAGTGCTGCACCATGGTTTCAGGGTAATTGCCACCGCTGTTGGCCCTGAAAATGGGAGACGGTACATTGGCATCCCCAGAGGGCCGGTGCACTAGACGACTGCCTAGTTCACCTAATCGTAGTGCCAGTCCTGGTTCTGGCTCAGCTATATCCTCTTCCCCAAGGAAGAGGTGGAACAGCTTTCAGAACCCAGAAGGTGGATGCCCTGATCAGTAGTGATCAGCACACGTCCATTCTGGTAACTGTGCTGAAGGAGACTCAAGGATGCCATTACAGCTTCAAACTTGGGTACTTTCTGAATTTCATAATTGTAAATAAGTTATATTGTTACATGACAGTATCCTCATTGTTCTATGTTGAAACCTGTTTATATGTAATGTTTAATAGCTATCTGTAAACCACTTTGATTTTTACTGAAAGGCGGTATATAAAACCATTAAATAAAATAAAAAAATGTAGGCCCAAATGCTCTTCTGCTGGATCCAGCAATTGCCAGACAGCTCAGAGGTTGTGAGGTTGTAGTCTGGAGCATAGTTTATGGCAGATGCCCTGAATGACTTGATTAGTATTTCCTCTAAACAGGGCTTGACAAACTCCAGGTCGCCATGGTGACTGAAAACTTGGACCTGGCACCTGGGGTTCAGAGCACATGTGGGCCAGTGCTGTCTGCCAGGACCTGGGCTGCTTCGCAACTGAGATTGGTAGAATCTGCCCCTGCAGGCAGAAGGGCTGCAAGACCAGCAGAGTTTGCTTGCAGAAAATGAGATCCCTGCAGTCAGACAACCCGATCTTGGCCTTTTGCAGTCTTTCTACCTGTGAGAGATGGAATCCCTGTGGGCAGAAGTGCTGCTGGAGCTTGGGGGAAAAAAAAAAGTTAGAGGCGGGGATTTTATTGCATTGACGGCTATAAGAAATTTAAAGAGGCAGCAGAGTTTTGTTTTTAAATAGAGCGTGGGACTCGATATTCAAAGGCATTCACATGGTTTGCAGACTTGCAAACCATGTAAATGCCACTCTGTGGGCTATCCAGTGGCACTAACAGTGCCGCTGAATATCCTCAGGTGCTGCTACTACATGCCCTGATTTTAAACAGTTAGCATTGGGGCGTGTCTTGGGTGATACCCATCGCTAACTGGGCATGGTGATATTGAGCTGCTACCCAGTTAACAATATGCGGTGAAAGTCAGGCATAGGAAACACTGGTTTAACTTTCACCACAGAAGCTAACTGGGCAGTGGCTGAATATTGCCATTGCCCATTTAGCTTTTGTGATAATCTGGATAACCTGAATATTCAATGCCAGACACGAGATATGGCACTGGTATTGAATATCTGGGTTGAAAGTTCAGCGCCGGAAGCTAACCACTGGTGCTGAATATTGGGCCCTATATTGGGGGAGGGCAGGAGGTGAATGCAAGGGGGGGGGGGCGGGAGAAGGGGAGAGAGTCTGGGAAGGGAAATAGAGATGCAGGTAAGGGAGGGACAGCAGGAGAAGGGTTGGAGTGGGGGTGAGGGAATGGTGTAAGCGGTTGTAGGGTGAAGAGATGAATTCATGGGAAGTAAAGGGCACAGTGTGTATGTGCAAAAGGTGCACCCCTCTATCACACACATGCAGGCACCTTCCTTCTGCCCACACACACAGGTGTAGCTTAAAGGGTCAAGTGGAGGTGGTGGAGAGAAGTAGTTCTGTTGGTACTGTGCAGTGGCCCATTAAGACTGATTTATTAAGCTTTTTCCCCATGGGAAAACAGTAAATCAGGCCCTAAAACTTAAAGTAACTGCGATACACCTTTTTGGAGGATGGGGCGTACCCTGTGACCAAGGTTTCAGTGACGGACTCCTAGATTCCAAGGAAATTTGTCAAGGCCTGCTTTAAGGTAATGGCAGTGGCTATGGTAGCCCAGCCTCTGGCTCTGAAAGTGGTGTGCTAATGCTATGTCCAAACTCTGAGCAAGCTCCTTTTAAGGGCAAGTTGCTCTTTGGGGAAGACTTGGCTTGCCCACATCCAGCAGATAGCCCCAGAGGTTCCTCTGGCAGGATGCAGTGATGAGCGTGGGGGTGTTTCAGGGCCATAAAGAGTTCTGACATGGCCTGTTCCTCCTATGGATTTAAATCAAGAAGGATTGGTCCTTTTGTTGATCCTGGCATTCGTGGGACTCGGTAGGATCCTTCTTGGCAGCTGGTCAGCCCAATGGGTCCTCAAAGGGATATACTCTGGAGTTCTCAGATCCTCTTCAGGAGAACTTTGTGGGTCCCCAGCTAAGTGAGTGGAGATTGAAGAAACTCTTCAGCATCTCTTGCATTTGCAGGCTATCATGCTCATGCCCCTCTACAGAGAAGTGAGAGGTGGTATTCTATTTAAAGACAGGGCAGTGCCAAGCTCATAGCATCCCATTTCTGCATGGAGACCCTCAGGTCTGTCATTGCGTTGGTCCAGCAAGAGGAGTAAATAATTGCTTTTGACTTTTCTGAGGCCTACTTCTGTATTTCTGTCGGTGTTAATATTTGTGATTTCTTTGCTTCTGAATCCTAGGCTGCTATTTCTAGTTCTGGGCCTGTGCTTTGGCCTTGCCACAGTCCCTCGCACCTTATTGAAAGTCATAGTGATCGTGGTGGCCTTCCTGTGCAAGCAGAGGATCTGGGTTTACCCAGACCTGGACAACCAGCTGCTTTGGTCTGACTCCCAGGAGAAATCCATGAACATGTCCCAGGTGATCCAGTGGCTGGAAAAGCTGAGTTGGGTGATCAACTAGCTTACCTCCCTCTCAGGATTTAGAGTATCTGGGTACACTTCGACACTCATATGAGCAGTGTATTTCTCACTTTGGAAAGATCTGGTAAAGCTGCATATGCTGCCCAGAGATTTTGGCTGTCGGGCAGCTTCCACCTGTAACTCCCTAGGATTGATGGTTTTGACTCTGGACATGGTGTCTTGGGCCAGATTGCATATATGCCCCCTGCAGAAGCACCTTGTTTCTCACTGGTCTCCCTATTCCCAGTTGTTTAATCAGCGCTTCCTCTTCCCTGGAAAATCAAGAGGGAGCTGGTTTGGTGACTGCAGACTCATCCTTTGAATGGAATGCTTTTTGAGATGCCAGATAGGGTGATAGTCAGTCATGGATGCCAGTCTTTTTGGATTGTGGAGCTCATTGTCTGGGTTGGTTTGCACAAGGACGCTGGTCAGAGCAGGAAGACTCTTGGTCGACCAACAGACTAGACAGTAGGATGACTTGCTTAGCTTTTGAAAGGTTCTGAACTCTTCTGGAGGGCAAGGTGGTCAGTGTGATCTCCAGGAACAAGCAGGAATGAGTCTTCACATATGGGTATCGTCGGTACAGACGGAGCCTGCGCGGGAACACTCCCCAGCGTCCTTAAAAGAAAGCTTTTGGGAGCATCCCACAGCGCCTGCGCGCTGCCTTCCCGCCTTTCCTAACTGCCTCTCTCCAGTTCTTCTTTTCCGCGGAGCCAGCAGGTCGTGTTTCCTGTCACCACTGAAGAATTTCTTATTTTCTTTTATTTTTCTTTAGTCGCATGTCTGCCTTCTCGATTTCGCACCGGTACTACCGGTTCTTTTTCTTTCTTTAAAAAAAAAACAAAACAAAACACAACCTTCTACTTTTTCAGTGCATTTTTCTTGTGGGGCCTTAGGCCTACAGACATATTTTTCCCTCATGGAAAAAGCCGCCTCCGGGTTTAAAAAATGCACAAAGTGCAGTAGCACTATTTCTGTCACCGACACCCATGACTGGTGTCTAAAATGTTTAGGTCCTGACCACTCCATTGCGGATTGTGAGTCCTGTTCTATGATGTCCAAAAGAGGGTTACAGAATCGGGCAGCTAAGCTCAGTACCCTGTTTCCCTCCGATGCAGCTTCTGTGGCATCAACATCTTCCAGGGCTGCTTCTTCATCCCATGGATCTCAGGTAACCAAACTTAAATCTGGCCGGTCCTCAAAGAGTTCATCTCCCTCTAAGTATCGAGATGCCCCCGGGCTTACTCTTGAGGACACCACACCGGCAAAGTTACCCCGGCGGGAGGCTCCGGCTTCCAAAGCACTACCTATGGGGTCACAGGTTGACATCGATGGCACGGCCTCGACCGATCACCTGTTACAATGTTCTGGGGTACCGGCAGTTTCTACCGGTACCGATATCCAGACATTGGTGGCGTCGATGGATCAGAATATTCTGACCATGCAGCGTGCCATCACGGCATTTATTCAAGCTGCAACGCCTCCGATACCGCAACAAACCCCGTTGTCGGTACCCGTACCGATTCCGGTACAGGATCCGATTCCGGTTCCGATACCAGTACCGCTTGCATCGACAGCAGCGGTACGCTATCCAGTGATGCCTATCAGTACCGGCCCGGTACCGATTACTCCAGATGTCGATACCTCCCGGTACGCGTATTGGGCTCTACGAGAGCATCCAGACATTCGATACTTCGATTCTTCTGAAGACTCTGACTCTTCAGAGGCCTCAATTGAAGCATCGGGGATCCTTCCTCAGGAACCCTCTTCTCCAAAAAGGAGAATGTCTCCTCCTGAAGACTTGTCTTTTCAGGACTTTATTAGGGAGGTGGCCAAAGGCCTGTCCATCTCAGTGACCTCTGAGACTGAACCTAGAGCCAAAAAATTAGATATCCTACAATATCCTAAGGCTCCTAAAGAGGCAGCCACCTTACCAATACATGAGATTCTTTATGAACACATGTTGGGTATATGGGAGACTCCTCTTTCCACCTCCCCTCATTCCAGAAGGTTGGACACCATGTATCGTGTTCCTCCTTGTCCTGGGTTTCATAAGACTCAGCTTCCTCACCACTCCATTGTGGTAGAGTCTGCCATGAAAAAGATCAAGAGTACAAAAAGGCACTCCTCTGCTCCTCCAGGAAGAGAATGCAGAACCCTAGATGCCTTTGGCAGGAAAATTTTCCAGGCCAGTATGCTTGTGTTGTTGTTAAGTGCCGTCGAGTCGGAGTCGACTCATGGCGACCCTCTGGATAGCTATCCTAAATTGTGTTCGGTCTTCAGTCAGGCGGCTCATTGTTGACAGACTGGTACCCGTAGCTGCTGTTATTGTAGCAATCCATCTCATTGCTGGCCTTCCTCTTTTGCGTTGACCTTCTATCTTGCCAAGCATGATGTCTTTCTCTAATGATCTCTCTCTTCGCATGATGTGTCCGAAGTATGAAAGTCGAAGTCTTGTCATCTGAGCTTCTAAAGAAAGCTTAGGTTTGATCTCTTCTAGTACCGACTGGTTTGTTCTTCGTGCAGTCCATGGTATACACAGTATTCGCCGCCAGCACCATAATTCAAAGGCATCAATTTTCTTCCTGTCTGTCTTTTTCACTGTCCAGCTTTCACATCCATATGATGTTATTGAAAATACCATGGCTTGAACAAGTCGAATCTTTGTATGGAGAGAGACATCTCTGCTCTTGAGAATCTTATCTAGGTCTTTCATAGCCATTCTGCCAAGAGCAATGCGTCGTCTGATTTCTTGACTGCTTGTTGCTTCTTTATTGATAGTTGATCCAAGTAGGTTAAAGTTGTTCACGATTTCAATTTCTTCTCCTTCAACGATGAACCTGTTGATTATGCCAGTTGTCATGATCTTTGTCTTCTTTACATTAAGGTGCAGGCCCATTTTGAGACTATGTTCTTTGATTGTGAGAAGCAAATGTTTCAGATCATCTTCACTTTCAGCCAGTAATGTGGTATCATCAGCATAGCGAAGGTTGTTGATGAGTCTTCCACCAATCTTCACACCTCTGTTGTCTTCATACAGTCCTGCTTCTCTGATGATTTGTTCTGCATATAAATTAAACAGGTAGGGGGAAAGTATGCAGCCTTGTCTTACACCTTTGCTTATTTTAAACCATTCTGTTTCTCCTTGTTCCATTCGAACTGTTGCTTCTTGATCAATGTACAGATTACGCAAGAGAACGATCAGGTGTTCTGGTATACCCATGCTTCTTAATGTGGCCCAGAGTTTCTCATGGTTTACACAGTCAAAAGCCTTGCTATAGTCGATAAAGCACAAATAGATATCCTTTTGGTATTCTTTAGTCTTTTCAAGGATCCATCTCACATCCGCAATGATGTCTCTCGTTCCTCGCCCTTTCCTGAACCCTGCTTGCACTTCAGGTAGTTCTTGTTCTAGGTATGGCTGTAGTCTCTTTTGAATAATCTTCAGTAGAATCTTGCTGGCATGTGGGATCAGAGCGATTGTGCGATAATTTCCACAGTCAGTTGGATCACCTTTCTTTAGTATTGGTATAAACACAGATCTTTTCCAGTCAGTTGGCCATGATGTTGTCTTCCATATTTCTTGGCAGAGCCTTGTAAGTACGGTAACAGCTGCATCAGATTGCTGCAATACTTCTATGGGAATGCTATCAATGCCTGGTGCTTTGTTCTTTGATAAGGCTTTCAATGCTGCTTCAACTTCTTCTTTCATCACCAATGGTTCCTGATCATAAGGTATAGGTTGAAACGGCTGTTGGTCCACTTGATCTTTATCATATAAAAACTCTGTATATTCCTTCCACCTTTTCTTGATCTTCTCAGCATCATTCAACATAGAACCTTGAGCATCTTGTAACATTCCAATTCGAGGCTGGAACTTTTTCTTTAACTCTCGCAGCTTTAGGAAAGCCGATCTTGTTCTTCCTCTAATAGTTTCTGCTTCTATTTCCTTGCAAGTGTCATTGTAGTACTTTTCCTTGTCCTGTCTTGCTGCACGTTGGAAATCTCTGTTGAGTTCTGCGATTGTCTTTCTTTCTCCTTTGGCTTTAGCTTCTCTGCGTTTCTGGGCAATTTTCAGAGTTTCTTCAGTCATCCATTTTGGCCGTTTTTGCTTTTTCACCTTTTGTAGAGACTTCTCGCTTTCTTCCAGCACAACCTTCTTGATGTCATTCCATAACTCTTCCGGAGCTCTGTCATTTGTATCTAAGGCAGCAAATCGATTTTGCAGGCAGTCTTTAAATTCCAGTGGTATATTCTCAATGTCATATTTTGGTGCATTCATGAGTGGTTTGCTCTTTTTCAACTTTAGCTTGAGTTTGCATACTAGTAGTTGATGATCTGTACCACAGTCAGCTCCAGGTTTTGTCTTTGTTGATGTTACAGAGCTTTTCCATCGTTGACTTCCACAGATGTAGTCAATTTGATTTTTATACAATCCATTGGGTGAAGTCCATGTGTACAGTCGTCGCTTGTGTTGCTGAAAGAAGGTGTTTGAGATGAATAGATCATTGGTCTTGCAGAATTCTATCAATCTTTCTCCAGCTTCATTTCTGTTGCCAAGTCCATATTTTCCAACTACTTTGCCTTCTTCTTTGTTGCCAACTTTTGCGTTCCAGTCACCCATGACTATCAGGATATCCTGTTTGCATGTTCTGTCAATTTCAGCTTGTACTTGTTCATAGAACTCTTCAATTTCATTCTCTTCTGCAGCTGTTGTTGGGGCATATACTTGAATTATAGTTGTGTTGATAGGCAATCCTCGTAGACGAATAGAGATTAAGCGTTCGCTGACTGCATTGTATTTCATTACAGTTCTTGCAAGTTTCTTCTTTATTATAAATGCAACACCATTTCTTCTTTGTCTTTCATTTCCAGCATAGTAGACCATGTGATCATCTGATGCAAAGTGCCCGATGCCAGTCCATTTCAGTTCGCTGACACCCAACAGATCAAGTTGTACACGTTCCATTTCATTCTTGACCACTTCCAACTTCCCTTGGTTCATGCTTCGTACGTTCCATGTTCCAATGTGTAAGACATCTTTACAGCTTCTGACTCTCATTTCATGCGCAGCTACATCAGCAGTCAGACTTCCCGAAGGCTTTGATCCAACCACATCATAAATGCTGGCTTTACTCTAAAAAGGCTTCAGCTCTTCCCCAGTAGCTAGTTGAGTGCCTTCCGACCTGGGAGTCTCATCTTCCAGCACCATAGCACAATTTGTTTTGTTGTAACTATCCATTGGGTTTTCATGGCAAGATACAGAAGTAGATTGCCGGGCCTTCCTTCCGCGCAGTTTAAGTTTGGTGTTGTTGCCGTTGTCACAGAAATGTGATCCTCCGCCGTCAACACTATCCCATTCTGCTGCTGCCCAGATGGGTGGTTTGTCTTCGTCTGGCACCTCAGCTGAGACCTGTCCATCTTGGGAGACCCTGCCAGTAGTTAAACTACCGATAGTTTAGCTCTCAGCATCACTGATGCACACAAGCCCTCACAGCACGACAAGCTGCAAACCAAGTGAGATGCTTGTAGCCAGAATCAACTCCTATAGTCTCTATATGGGGATGTTTCTAAAAGAAGTTACAGATCATCTGCAAACCTTATCTCCTTTTATGTCAGAAGATAAGAGAAGAATATATCACCTGGCTTAAACATGCACAGGATGTATCCAAGTTTTCCAACCGTGCAGCCTCTGACTCTTTTGAGGGGGTTAGTAGAGCCTCGGCTATTGCCATAGGTGCACGCAGAGTTGCTTGGTTACAAGCCTCTGATTTGGAATCCTGGGTACAGGATGGTCTAGGTAACCTTCCCTGTACAGGAGAAAACCTCTTTGGCAAAGATTGGCAAGCAAAGGCCAACCAGATGGATGCGGAAAATTCTGCTTTAGATAGACTTTCAAAGTCTACTACTGCTCCTTTCAAAAAGAGGTTGTTCAAAAAGGGATCTTTCCCAAAGAAAAAAAAATGTTGTTCTTATGGTCAGGCCTCTTCTCAAGGTCGTTTTGCTACAAAGAGGTAGCAACAACCAAAACAGGCCAAAACCCAGGCTGCGAGGACTGCTACGGCCCAACAGCCTCAGCCTCCTCAGGGCCTTTGACTTTCCACTAGAGAACTTAGTCTTTCTGGCTCTATTACATCCAGAGCCCCTCACCATCCCAGGAAGGTTAGCTCACTTTGCTCCCAGATGGGAACAAATCACAGCAGAGCAATGGACCCTCTCCATCATAAGGGAAGGGTACAAGCTTCATTTCTTAAACCTTCCTCCTCACACCATGGTGAAACAGTTCAATTCTCCAACATCTCTCCTCAACCTTCTAGGTCAGGAGATTGCTACCCTTCTTGCCCAAGGGGCAATAGAAGAAGTACCCCTTCTTCAACAGGGTTCAGGGTTCTACTCCCCCTATTTTCTCATCCCAAAGAAAACAGGGGGCTACAGACCCATATTAGATCTCAGAGAATTGAACAAATTTCTGTGCAAGGAGAAATTCAAGATGACTTCTCTCGGAACTCTCCTTCCATACCTCCAGAGTCAGGACTGGCTTTGTTCTCTAGATCTCAAGGATGCGTACACCCATGTTCTCATCCATCCAACACACAGAAGATTCCTTCGCTTCCTGTACCAAGGAAAGCACTACCAATACAAAGTGCTTCCTTTCGGTCTGGCCTCTGCTCCAAGAGTGTTCACAAAATGCATGGCAGTAGTAGCTGCATTCCTACGCACTCTAGGGATATTCGTATTCCCATATCTGGACGACTGGCTCATCCGAGCTCCATCCCAGTCAGAGGCCCAGACTTCTCTAGCATGCACAATGCATGTTCTTCAGTATCTGGGACTGGTAATCAACATTCCAAAATCCCAGCTTACCCCTACTCAGTCTCTAGAGTTCATAGGGGCCTTACTGGATACCACAACTGCAAGGGCCTATCTTCCCCAGGCCCGTTGCCTACGCTTGGTGCAGTTACCCTCCCAGATTCAGTTAAAATCCCATTTAACTGCTCAAGAGATGTTGCAACTTTTAGGCCACATGGCATCCACAGTGCATGTGGTTCCCTATGCTCGCCTTCACATGAGAGCAGCTCAGTGGACCCTATCCATCCAATGGACCCAGGCATCAGGTTGCCTGTCAGACAAAATAGCAACCTCCAGTCGCCTATTTTCATCCCTCCACTGGTGGAAGTCCACTCAGAATCTGTTGCGGGGGTCCCCCTTTCAACAGGTGTTACCCCAAGCAACCCTTACAACAGATGCCTCTCCAAAGGGTTGGGGGGCTCATCTACAAGATCTCTCGACCCAGGGCATCTGGTCTCCACAGGAGACATATCTTCATATCATCCTCTTAGAGCTCAGAGCAATCTTTCTGGCTCTGAGTCTTCCACACCCTGCTCAGCTACAAGACAGTCCTCATCCACACGGACATAGAAACATAGAAACATGACGACAGAAAAAGACCACATGGCCTATCTAGTCTGTCCTTCCATAACAACAACTACAACAGTCCACTTTTTACCTTTAGAGATCCTCTGTGTTGGTCCCATGCTTTTTTGAATTCAGTTACTGTCCTCATCTCTACCACCTCCACTGGGAGACTGTTCCATGGATCCACTACTCTTTCCGTAAAGAAATATTTTCGCATATCACTCCTGAATCTATCTCCCTTCACCCTCATCCCATGTTCCCTCATAGCAGAACTTGCTTTCAATTGAAAGAGGCTCTCTCCCTGAACATTTATGCCACGGAGGTATTTAAACATCTCAATCATATCACCTCTATCCCGCCTTTCCTCTAAGGTGTACATATTAAGATCCTTAAGTCTGTCCTCATATGCTTTATAATGAAGCCCATTAATCATTTTAGTAGCAACCCTCTGCACCGACTCCATCCTGTTCACATCCTTTTGAAGGTGCGGTCTCCAGAATTGCACACCATACTCCAAATGAGGTCGCACCAAAGACTTATACAGAGGCATTATCACCTCTTTTTTTCTGCTAGCCATTCCTCTCCGTATGCACCCAAGCATCCTTCTAGCTTTTGCTGTCGCCTTTTCTACCTGTTTAGCTACTTTAAGATCATCAGACACAACCACGCCTAGGTCCCGCTCTTCTTTAGGGGACAAAAGTACTTCACCCCCTATACTATATTGCTCACTTGGATTGCTGCAGCCCAAATGCATGACCTTACATTTTTTAACATTAAATCCCAGCTGCCAAATTCTAGACCATTCTTCAAGCTTAGCTAGATCCCTCCTCATGTTATCTACCCCTTCCTGGGTGTCTACTCTATTGCAGATTTTGGTATCATCCGCAAAGAGGCAAACCTTACCCGACAGCCCTTCCGCTATATCACTAACAAAGATGTTAAAAAGAATCGGACCAAGGACAGATCCCTGGGGCACACCACTGGTAACATCCTTCTCCTCAGAGTGAGCTACATTTACTTGTACTCTTTGTCGCCTCCCACCCAACCAATTTCTAACCCAAGCAGTAACTTTAGGGTCCATCCCTAGGGTGCTCAGTTTGTTTATAAGTCGCCTGTGAGGAACAGTGTCAAAGGCTTTACGGAAATCTAAATACACCACATCTAGAGCTCTCCCTCGGTCCAACTCCCTGGTCACCCAGTCAAAGAAATCAATCAGATTTGTCTGACAAGACCTGTTTCTGGTGAATCCATGCTGCCTCGGATCCTGTAATCCGCTGGACTCCAGAAACCTCACTATTTTCTCTTTCAGCAGCGTTTCCAATAATTTACTCACCACCGAAGTTAAACTAACCGGCCTGTAGTTTTCAACCACATCCTTACTTCCGCTTTTGTGTAAAGGCACCACATGAGCCTCTCTCCAGTCCTTTGGCACCACTCCCGACTCCAATGAGGCATTGAAAAGGTTAGTCAGTGGAGTTGCTAGAACGTCCCCAAGTTCCCTCAGTATTCTCGGGTGTATCCTCTCCGGTCCCATCGCTTTGTCTACTTTAAGTTGAGCTAGTTTCTCACGAACACAGTCTTCTGAAAATAGTTCAAGATGTCCCTCGCTTCTGTTCTTATTTGTGGGTGTTTTCTGAGGTCCTGCTCCTGGTTCTTCATCTGTGAACACAGAACAAAAATATTTGGTAAGCAATTCCGCTTTATCCTTATCAGCTTCTATATATTCCCCCCCTGCACCCTTGAGTCTGACAATACCACTTTTGCCCTTCCTCTTCTCACTAAGATATCTGAAAAATGTCTTATCCCCCCATTTTATTGCATTGGCTATTTCCTCCTCCTTTTGAATCTTTGCCTTCTTGACTACTTTGCTAGCTTCTCTAAGTTTTTCCAAATATAGATGCCAGACAACCAGGTAGCTATGTTCTATGTGAACAAGTAGGGGGGAACTGGCTCTCTGTCACTTTGCAACGAAGCTCTGAGATTGTGGGCCTTCGCCAGAGGGCATCAAATCCATCTCATGGCAGTATGTCTTCCAGGAGTTCAAACCTATTGGGCAGACAGACTCAGTCGAGTTCTGCTTCCGCACGAATGGTCCCTCCATGGGGACCAGATAGCCAGAATTTTTCGGATTTGGGGTACCCCAGACATAGACCTGTTTGCAAGTCCGTAGAATGCCAAACTTCCCCGGTTCTGTTCCAGGATTCCATGTCAGGGAGTTCAGGCCAGGGATGCCTTCCTCCTTCATTGGGGGCAAGACTTCCTTTATGCCTTTCCACCTGTTCCCCTAATCCCCAAGACTCTGTTCAAGCTTCAGAGAGACAAAGGGACTATGATCCTCATAGCACCACTTTGGCCACGCCAAGTGTGGTACCCTCTACTTCTGCATCTCTCTCAAGCTCCCTCCCTAGACCTGGGGTCTGCTCCAGATCTCCTCTCCCAGGAGGAGGGAACCTTGTGGCACCCAAATCCTCAGTCTCCATCTCAGGGCCTGGTTGCTGAAGGCCTAGACCTTCAAGATTTACAACTTTCTCAGCAAGTGAAGGATATCCTTCATGCTTCCAGAAAGCCTTCCACCAGACGTTCATATGCGTTTAAATGGAAAAGGTTTTCCATTTGGTGTGCAGAGAAGGGTCTCAACCAATGTTCCCTCTAATTTTATGTAGGCTGTGCGCGCGCATAAAATCTCAGCTGTGCAGCTTTTGAAGGAAGGTTAAATTTTTGTGCGCCACATAACGACACTTGGAGTTATATACTTTAAAATTTGACTGCACGTCAGAATACAGTTTGTACACCACATTGATTGCACTAGAAAATATTGTAGAACTTGTGAAAACCGTAAATACACAACAACTTTTAAATTTTACGACGTCTGTGTTGTTTTCTATCAGAATCAGAACCGTAATTTTTGTGCGCTCTGTTGTAAAGTATGTGCGCTCACTCGGCGAGGTGTGTGCGCGCGCACGCGCGCACAGCTTAGAGGGAACAGTGGTCTCAACCCTCTTGCAATACCTTTGCATTCTTTACTGGACTATTTGCTGCATTTATCCCATGCAGGCCTTAAGACAAATTCAATCAGAGTCCATTTGAGTGCTATTGCAGCATCCCTTAAGCCCTCAGTGGACAACCTATTTCCTCTCATCCTCTTATAGCAAGATTCATGAGAGGCCTTCTTTTGACTAAACCTCCCATTAGACCACCTCCAGTGGCCTAGGACTTGAATCTGGTTCTTGGCCAGCTTATGAAGCCACCCTTTGAACCCTTAGCCACTACCTCCTTAAAATTCCTTTCTTGGAAGGTAATTTTTCTCATTGCAGTCACTTCAGCTCGCCGTATTAGTGAGCTGCAAGCTTTAGTGGCTAATCCTCCTTATACAAGGTTCCATCATGACAAGGTAGTCCTCAGAACTAATCCACACTTTATGCTTAAAGTGGTCTCACCTTTTCATCTGAACCAGGAGGTCTTTTTACCTGTTTTTTTTCCAGGACCTCATGCATCAAGTGCAGAGAGGAATCTTCATACCCTGGATTGTAAAAGAGCACTTGCTTTCTACTTACACAGGACACAGCAACATAGAAAGTCCTCTCAACTTTTTGTTGCTTTTGATCCTTCTCATTTAGGACTTCCAGTCTCTAAGAGAACTCTGTCCAATTGGATTGCTCAGTGTATTTCCTTCGCCTACCAAAGTAAGAACCTTTCTCTGGAGGGCCATGTCACAGCTCACAATGTGAGGGCCATGGCAACCTCTATGGCTCATCTAAACTCTGTGTCCATCGACCAAATCTGTCGAGCGGCCACTTGGGCATCGGTTCATACCTTCACAGCCCGTTACTGCTTGGACAAGGACTCCCGCCGGGATGCCTTGTTTGGTCAGGCTGTTCTCAAACACCTGTTCCATACCTAATCAACTCCTGCCCTCCATCCCTGAACTGGATGTCTGAGATTCAGGGGTAGAGGTAGAGCCCTTCCCAGGGACTCACAATCTGGGTGATCTCCCAGGCATCTCTAGCTGGGGAGTCCCCATATGTGAAGACTCATTCCTGCTTGTTCTTGGAGATAGCACAGTTACTTACCTGTAACAGGTGATCTCTGGGAACAGCAGGAATAAGTCTTCACAACCCACCCACCTCCCCTAGGAGTTGTATCTCTCTATCTTTCCTTTCCTCTCTCTCTCTCTTTGTCTCAGCTTTAAAACTTGAACTGGAGAGAGGCAGTTAGGAAAGGCAGGAAGGCAGCGTGCAGGCGCTGTGGGTTGCTCCCAAAAGCTTTCTTTAAGGACGCTGGGGAGCGTTCCCGCGCAGGCTCCATCGGTACCGACGATACCCATATGTGAAGACTTATTCCTGGTGTTCCCAGAGATCACCTGTTACAGGTAAGTAACTGTGCTTTCTTGAACAATGTCATGTCAGTGGCTTATGTAAATGAGCAAAATGGTGAACTCTGCACTGTGGCGGCAGAGTTCTCATTGGGCAGAGGCTCATCTGGTGGCATGCATTGTGTGAGTTGAGCATATACAAGTCAACTTCTTAAGCTGGAACACCATGAATCCTAGTAAGTGGGGAGTTAAGCTCTCATCGTGCGGAGGTGGGGCTTGCTGGTGTTTGCTCTGGACATCCAGGAGAATGCCAAGGGGAAAAGCTTTTTTTAGCTGTGGAAAGATCTGCGGGCAACAGGCGTGCATGCTCTTCTGCAAGTGTAACTCCAAGAGGGACTTCTATATGTCTTTCCTCCGTGGCCCTTGGTCAGTAGACTTCTGCGCAGGATTTACTCTCATCTGGGTTTGGTCATTCTGGTGGCGCCAAATTGGCCATGCAGGTATTGTATTTGTATTTTCTGTTCAATGTAAGTGCGAAGCAGGCTCTTCCTGCTCTGCAGAAAATGTTATCTGTAAACCGCACTGATTTTAAAAAGCGCGGTATATAAAAGCACTAAATAAATAAATAAATGGTGTGCCGATCTTTGTGCCTATTGGTGGGGTCCCCTATGTAATCTCAGGAGAGTGGACAACTGCAGCAGGGTTCTCTGGTTATGCCCACTTACGGGTTGGCCCTCTGAGAGGTGCAGGCTATCTAAAAATGGATATCTTGCAGCAGTAGTAGATCCCCTTCTTAAGGCTTGGAGGGGCCCCTATGTCCTTTGTCTATGTTTGAGTCTGGAGGATCTTTGAGAGGTGATGGTCCCTCAGGCTCTGGATGCCAAGACGGTAAATGTAGTGGCCATTCTGTCCTTACTAGCCTTGTTTAGATAAGGGTTTAGCTCTGATCTCTATAGGGTTCAAGTGGCGGTCCTTGCGTGCTACAGAAGGCGAGTTCAAGATGTCTTTGGTGCACCCAGATGTGCCCGCTTCCTCAAGGAGGTGAGGCTGATCTGTCCCCCTCTGCAGCCTTTGGAGAAAGTTCTTTGCTCACATCCCTTTCTGCATCTGTTAGATGTGAGGAGGGCATTGGTGAAGTATCTGGAGACTACAATTTCCTTTTGGTGGTCTGATCATTTCTCTGTCCTCTTCAGTAGCCTGAGGGAGGGACAGGCTGTGGCCAAGCTTTTTCAGTCACTCGCTGGCTTAAGGAGGCTGTTAATTCAGCTTACTTTCTATGTGGGAAAACATGTGCCAGAGGGAGTCACTCTACTAAGACATATCTGGGTGAGTCCACCTTGGTGTCTCTGGAAGACATCTGTAAGACAGTTAGCTGGTCATCCCTGAGCACCTTTATAAAAGCACTACAGGTTTGCATGTGGGAGCTGGAACGGATGATGCCTATGGCAAAGCGGTTCTGTTCTGAGCAAAACCTTTCTCCTTCACTGGGTCCTGACTGCTTGGGTATGTCCCACTCATCTGGACTGATCTAAAAGGATGATAAGGAAACATTTTGCACGCCACCTAGTTTCCTTTCCTTGAATTCTTCTAGACCAGTCCAGGATCTGCCCTAAGAAGGACTATGCTTACAGTTTTGGAGTGGAGGAGTAGCCTAGTGGTTAGAGCACTGGCTTGGTAACCAAGAGACCAGGGTTTGATTCCCGTTAGCACTCCTTGTGGCCTTGGGCAAATCACTTAACCCTCCATTGCCTTGGAAGAAAAGCCTGCCAATCTACATGCTCGTATTTTACAGGAGCACTTGTTTTGGATGTGGGAGACCCCTCTCCGGTTCCCTCAGTCAGTAAGAGGCTAGACACCATGTACAGGATTCCTTATTCCCCAGGCTTCCAGAAACCTCAACTACCTCACCATTTTATGGTGGTTGAGGCGGCCATGTTCTGCCTCAAGAGTACTGAGAACCACTCTTCAGTTCCACCTGAATGGAATCATGTACCCTCTATGCCTCTGGCCACCAATGCTTCCAGGCATCGATGTTGGCTTCCCATATTAATTCCTGCATGATTTATATGGGCATGTTCCTCAGACATTGGAAAGGATCTTGATGAGTTCTCTGCTGTAATTCCTTCACAGGATGCCTACCTGGCCATAGTAAAGCATGGTCAAGATTGTTCCAAATTCATCACCAGACCAGCTTTTGAGTCTACGAGCAGAGATGCAGTGGTGGACAATGGAGCCAGAAGACTGGCTTGGTTGCAGTCTTCAGACCTTGAACAGGGGGTCCAAGACAAGGTAGCAGACATTCCCTGTCGAGGCGAAAACTCTTTGGTAAGGGCTGGAGGGAGAAGGCTGGTGAAATCAAGACTGATGACCCTACCATGAAGCATCTCTCTTGTAAAACGGCCAATCCTTCCAGGAAGAAGGCCTCTGTAAAGAAACCCTTCTATCCTAAAAAGAAGAAATATTAACCCTCTTATCCGGCTTACATGCCCTACCGTGCTCAACAAGGTCAGCAAAAGCCTCAGGCTCCTCGCCAACCCAAGAGGCCTAAACCTCCTAAGCGACAGCCAGCTCCGTGGCCCCAGCCTGGGGCTAGTTTTTGACTGCTTCCTGGAGAACATTGTCACAATTCCCTTGAAAGATCCCCAGCCTTCTCATACTGTGGGCAGGCTTGTCTATTTTGCCCGCAGGTGGTCCCTCATACATCAGAACACTGGGCACTAGAGGTCGTCCTCAAGGCCATCTGCTCCATTTTACCCAGTTACCATCTCCTTTCTTTCTAAGGGAATATCCTCTAGAACCTTTACATTGGGCTCTGTTACAGCAGCATGTCACCACCCATCTAAGAGAGGGTGCAGTAGAACTTTGTTCCCTGCGAAGAGGAAAGGTTAGGGTTTTACTCTTGGTATTTCTTTATTCCCAAAAAAACAGAGGGGTTCCGTCCCATCCTAGACCTTTGGAACCTCAAGTTCCTAGAATGAGAGACGTTCAAGATGGTTTCTCTAGGAGCCCTACTTGCCCTACCTTCAGAGGAACGATTGGCTCTGTTCTTTTGATCTAAAGGATGTGTATATGCACAACCTCATTCACCCATCTTACAGGCTTTGCTTCATGTTCGACAGTGGATATTACTAATATAGACTCCTGCCCTTTGGCCTGGTGGCTGCCCCAAGGGTCTTCACGAAATGTCTGGCAGTAGTTGCGGCCTATCTCTGCACCCTCGGCATCTTCGTTTTCCCCGACTTAGACTGGCTCATCAGGGGCGAGTCACCACAGATGGTGCATCTGTCGGTTCAACACACCGTCACGCTGCTCGAACATCTTTGATTTGTCATAAACTTTCCAAAGTCGCACCTTTCTCTCACTCAGAAGCTAGAATTCATAGGTGCTCTACTCAACACACTCAGACTCAAGCATTCCTGCCTGAGGACTGTCTCAGATGCCTCACAGAACTGGCAGGCATCATGCAGCGCAGTCATCACACCACGGCAAGAGGTATGCTTAGTCTGTTGGGTCACATGGCCTCCATGATCCATGTCGTCCCCTGTGCCCATATCCACATGTGCCAAGCACAGGTGGACCCTCTCCTCTCAATGGAAACAAGCGAAGGGCTATCTCCGAAACAGAGTGGGTAGGCTTCCCTCTTCTGGTAGACTCCCTTCAGTGGTGGCTCTCTCCTCAAAACCACCTCGTAGAGCTATTTTTTCAGATGCCTCCATCTCAACAGACTATAACTGCATCCAAACAAGACTGGGGAGCTCATCTGAATGCCCTGGGCACACAGGGCCTATGGTCTCAACAAGAAGCCTCCCATCAGATCAACTTCCTGGAGTTAAGAGTAATAGCCAATGCCCTTCGGGTGTTTTGACATCATCAATCTATCCTGGTTCAGAGAGACAACCAGGTTGCAATGTTTTATGTCAATAAGCAGGGAGGCACATGTGCTCACCTCCTCTGTGAGGAAGTGGTCCGCTTGTGGATCTTTGCCCTAACTCATGGAATGTTTACCTGCTATAGTAGAACAGAATGTTCTCACGGACAGTCTGTCAGGTCCTTCAACCTCACAAATGGACTCTTCATCAGAATAGTCCATTGTGTCTTCAAGCTCAGGGGAATCATGGAGATCGACCTGTTTGCCACCCCGCTCAATGTGCAGGTCCCTTGCTTCTGCTCCAGGGTGCCATCTCCATAATGTCAAGCCCCTGATGCTTTCCTCCATCATTGGTGAATGGCTCTGTTATATGCTTACCCACCCATTCCGCTAATAGCCAAACCACTGTTCAAGTTGCAGGCTGACAGAGGTACCATGATCCTGGTAGCCCCGTTCTGGTCCTGACAGCTGTGGTCTCCCCTGCTGCTTTGTCTAGTTCAGCATCAGCCTTTCTGTCTAAGATGTGCACCAGATGTGATCTCGCAGGATCAGGGGCTGCTGCTCCATCCCAGTATTCATGCGCTCCGCTTGACGGCTTGGCTGCTGAGAGAGTAGCCTCTTCTGAACTCAATTTGCCAAAGGCCATTATGGATATCCTCCTGGTGCCCGGAAGGACACCATGCGACATACGTATGCCCTTAAGTGGTGATGGTTTGCGGTTTAGTGCGCTCAGCACACCCTCAACTCTTTCAGTTGTCCGGTGGAGTGTCTCCTGCTGTATCTTTTCCATCTCTTTTCTATGGATCTTAAAACAAATTCCATTTGGGTCCACCTCCATGCTGTTTTGGCTTCTCATCCCACACATCCATTGATAGCCCGCTTCATGCAAGGTCTCCTCTTGACTAAGCCACTGATAACAGTCCCTTCCTGTCGCCTGGGACCTTAACGTGGTTCTTGCTGAACTGCTCAAGCCTCCTTTTGAGCCACTTGGCACTACCTCCCTCAAGTTTATTAATTGGAAGGTTGTCTTCCTAATTGCACTCATCTCAGCTCGTCGGGTCAGGCCTACAGGCCTTAGCTGCACATGAGCCTTATACACACTTTCATCATGACAGGGTGGTCCTGAGAACATATCCACATTTCATTCCAAAGGTTGTAGCTCCTTTCCATCTCAGTAATTCTTCCGACCTTTTTCGCCAAGCCGCATGCATCTCTGACTGAGGCAGCACTTCACACTCTAGATTGCAAGCAGGCTTTAGCATATTTCCTTGGTAGAACTAAGGTACATCAGAAATTCTTGCAATTATTTATTTCTTTTGATCCAAGTCACCTTGGTCTCCACGTGACAAAGCGCACGCTTTCTCTTTGGATAGCAGACTGCATATCCTTTGCTTCTCCAGGACCAAGCAGGAAGTCAGTCCTCACATATGGGTGTCATCGGCGCCGATGAAGCCCCAGCGGAGCATTTCCCCAGCTTTCTATGAAAGCCTTTGGGAATGCAGGCACGCATGCGCGGTTCCCTTCCTGCCTAAAGGTGCCATCTTACCTCAGTCTCTTTTTTTTCGTGAAGCCCACCGGACGTGTGTTCTGTTTTCCCGGTTAAAATTAATTTTTTCGGCGATTTTCGCTATTTTTTCTACCGGTTCGACGCCGGGTTTGGTACACCGGTATCGAGCCCGATTCTCCTTTTTCGGTTTTTGCCCTTCGTGGCTGGCGTTCGCGCCCTTTTTTCCATTTTTCTCTGGAAGGCCGGTCCTTTGACCTCGCGGGGACTCTTTTTTTTTTTCCCCGATGGCTTCCAGCGGTTTTAAAAAGTGTGATCGGTGTAAGAAACTTATGTGTCTCACCGACACACACGACTGCTGCCTTCGGTGCCTCGGCCCCGACCACGACCCTAAGTCGTGCGGGCCATGTGGAAAGATGTCTTCCAAGGCACTCCGAAGTCGCCAGCAGCAAAAAGAAAGGCTTTTCTTGGACTCAGCCTCCGGCCGGGCCCGGACCTCGTCTGAGGCCGACATCTCGGGATTCCGATCTCAAGCGCTGTCGAAGCTCCTCGGACAGGGGGGTCCCCCGACTGGGAACGCAAGAGGAAGAAGCGGCTCGTGAGGGCGTCGTCGGAGGAGGTCCCTGGCTCCTCAAGGGCCAGGTCTAAGACCCCCGACTGTCGCCCCAGGTCCGTGGAACTCGAGACGCCTGCAAAGGTTCCTCGTGTGGAGCCGGAGTCTGCTGGATACGTAAGCCCTGTAGTCCTCGAGGACTCTCCTCCCAGGGACCCGACGTCGGGCCCGGCGCCGCCGGGGCCCGAGTCGGTGGCTGCTACGTCACCCGAGCTGAGTCTCAGGATGACAGCCTTGGAGAGCAGATTGTCTGCCTTCATGGAGCAGCAGCGGGCACTGATGGCCAGCCTGTCTGGCGTATCTGCCCCGACCACCGGGACATCGACTTCGAAGTCGACCCCGGAGACCGAGCCAATACTCGAGTCCATCGTGGCTCGGAGTCAACCTCGGTCGCGGTCTCCCTCGACCTCCCGTTCGGGACCGAGGGCGTCGATGCCGGTGCCTCCGGCGTAGGGGCGGGTGCTTCAGGGCCCCGCGGGGTCGGACCCTGACTCCTCAGACGAGTCAGCTTGGGAGACGGAGGACGAGGAGTCTCCTGATACCTTCAAGACTCGGTGCGTCCCTTCGGACTCACCGCAGTCTGAGCCCCGGAGTAGGTCGTCCCCCCCCCCCCCCTGGAGGATGCTCGGTTCTCGGAGTTCGTCCGAGATATGGCCGCTGCCTTTGGCTATTCCGGCGGACCCCGAGGAGGAACCTCGAGCCAAAGAGCTCGAGGCCCTACAGTATGACTCTCCTCCAAAGGAGGCCTTTACTGTTCTGGTTCCTCTGATGCTGGAACGGCTCCTCTTCCGTATGTGGGAGGCACCGGCCTCGGCGCCGGTTCTCAGCAAGCGAGTCGATTCGATCTATCGACTCCGGAAGAGCCCTGGCTTTCAGAAGGCACAGCTACCACACCATTCTATGGTTGTGGAATCAGCCATGCATCGTCTGAAGAGCCAGAAGATGCACTCTGTGGTGCCCCCTGGCAGGGAGGCCCGGAACCTTGATGGCGTCGGTGGAAAGTGCTTCCAGGGATCGATGCTTGCTTGCTGTGTCCAGTCCTACCAGCTGTACATGGGCATGTACTTGCGGGATCTGGCCAAGGAATTGGCCGGGTTCTCTGCTGGTCTCTCCGAGGAACCCTTGCAGAGATTTAAGTCCTTGTCCTCGGGGATTCGGGACTGCTTGAAGTTCATGTCCCGCGCCGCCTACGATCGCTTCGAGGCTTCGGCCCGAGTTGCAGCAGCCGGCATCGCGGCTCGATGCCAGGCATGGCTGCAGTCATCGGACCTCGAGCCATGGGTTCAGGACAAGTTGGTCGATGTCCCTTGCCGAGGTGAAAACCTTTTTGGCAAGCCCATGACCGAGAAGGCCGCTCAGCTCGAAACTGAGCACCTCACACGGACAAAGCTGTCGAGGAAGACCTCTGCCCCTTCTCATAAGAAGAAGGGCTCGGGTAAAAAGCCCTTTTACCCGAGGAAGGGCACTGCCTACAAACAGTACCCGCAATATCAGGCTGCCCAAGCTGCCCCCCAGGGTCAGCAAGCCAAGGGCCAGGGTAATGGGCCCCGTAGGCAGAGGAACCCCAAGCCTCAGGCCCCTGCTACCACTCAGCAGGGTGGGGGTTTTTGACTCCTTGAGCGTAGCTTCTCCTCCACTGCTCTCCCAAACCGGCACAGGAGGTCGCCTCGCCCTTTTTGCCCACCAGTAGCTTCTTGTCACCGGGGACAGTTGGGTCCTGGAGATAGTCCACAAGGGCTATGTCCTCCATTTTCACCAAATGCCTCCACCATATTTTCCAGGGGAGCTTCCAAGGCCTCCCCTGCACACAGACCTTCTTCTACAAGAGCTTCAAGGTCTGTTGGTGGACAGGGTGGTGGAGCCTGTGCCTCCCCACTTGCAAGGTCACGGATTCTACTCCAGGTATTTCCTGGTGCCCAAGAGAACCGGTGGCCTTCGACCCATTCTGGACCTCAGGAACCTCAACAAGTTCCTAGTGAAGGAGAAGTTCAAGATGCTTACTCTTGGGACTCTTCTGCCCTACCTCAAGCAGGGAGATTGGCTATGCTTCTTAGATCTAAAGGATGCGTATACTCACATCCTCTTTCATCCAGACCACAGAAAGTACCTCAGGTTCATCATGGGAGGAAACCATTATCAGTATAGAGTGCTGCCTTTCGGTCTCACCTCCGCCCCCAGAGTCTTTACCAAGTGCCTAGTAGTGGTGGCGGCCTACCTGAGAAATCAGGGAATCTTTGTCTTCCCCTATCTAGACGACTGGCTCATCAGGTGTCAGACGTGCCAGGAGGCCAATCAGGCCACCCTCAGGACTATCGCTGTTCTACAAAGCCTGGGGTTTGTCATAAATTTCGCAAAGTCAACTTTGCTCCCCTCCCAGAACTTAGAGTTCATAGGAGCAAGGCTGGACTCTCTGCTGGCAAAGGCTTTCTTGCCAACAGACAGGGCCCAAAGGTTGATGGCCTTGGCAAATCAGTTTCTCAGCAGGTCCCTGGTCTCTGCCAGACTCTGCCTGAGGCTTCTAGGCCACATGGCTTCGACGGTACATGTGACCCCCAATGCCAGGCTCCATATGAGGCCTGCTCAGTGGTGCCTTCGGGCTCAGTGGTCCCAGGCCACAGGCAGCCTCAGAGACGGGATAAGGGTGTCCAAACCATTTCTGCATTCCCTCAACTGGTGTCTGCACCCACCCAATCTACTGAAAGGGGTGCCTTTTCAGATTCCAGGGTACACAGTAGTGATGACAACAGATGCCTCCCTGCAAAGCTGGGGAGCTCATTGTCTGGGCAAGTGCACCCAGGGCCTCTGGTCTACCTGGGAAGCTGCACAACAGATCAGTCTCCTCAAACTCAGAGCTATTCGATTAGCACTCAAAGCTTTCACTCCTACCCTGGCTCACCAGTCTGTCCTGATTCAGATGGACAACCAAGTTGCCATGTTTTATGTGAACAAACAGGGCGGCACTGGGTCCCGGATCCTTTGTCAGGAAGCTCAGAACCTTTGTTCATTTAACAACATGCTCCTCAGGGCTGTGTACCTTCCAGGCCAGGACAACTACCTGGCAGACAGGTTGAGCAGAATACTGCAGCCCCACGAGTGGCAGCTGCATCCTTCCATAGTTCAGAAGATCTTCCTAAAGTGGGGTCTCCCTTCGATAGATCTTTGCCAGCCCAATGAACAAGCAACTGCCAAGGTTCTGTTCCAGGCAACCACATCCTCTGCGGATAGCAGCAGATGCTTTTCTGATATCCTGGTCTCAGGGCCTCCTGTATGCGTTTCCTCCCACGCCCTTGGTGGCCCGGACTCTCTTCAAGATTCTTCAGGACAAGGCCTCGGTCCTGCTGGTGACTCCCAGGTGGCCGAGACAACCTTGGTTTCCTCTTCTGCTTCAACTGGCGGTGGATTCTCCACTACCTCTGGTGTTGCAACCCGACCTTCTCTCACAGGAGCAGGGTTCCCTTCTGCACCCCAATCTCAAAGCTCTCAATTTGATGGCCTGGAGGCTGCAAGGGTAGTTTTGGCTCCCTGGGGCCTGCCTCAGGAAGTTGAGGAAGTTGTCCTAGCCGCTAGGAAACAGTCCACTAGGAAAACCTATGCTCTCAAATGGAAAAGGTTTTCTGTGTGGTGTCAGCTACGTACAGAGGATCCTTTCTCTTGTACTGTGCCAGTAGTGCTTCAGTACTTACTGCACTTATCAAATCAGGGACTTAAGTCCAATTCTGTTCGGGTCCACCTCTCAGCTCTAGCAGCTCACCACTCACTGATGGAGGGGCATTCTCTGTCTGGTCACCCCTTGGTGTCCTGCTTTTTCAGGGGCTTGCTTTTGCTCAAGCCTCCCATCCGTCCTCCTGCCCCTGAGTGGGAGCTGAATGTGGTCTTGCAGCAACTAACTCGCCCACCTTTTGAGCCGATGGCTACTTGTCCACTACGCTTCCTCTCCTGGAAGACACTCTTCTCCAGGACCAAGCAGGAAGTCAGCCCTCACATATGGGTGACGTCGGCGCCGACGGAGCCCCCGTGCGGAGCATTTCCCCAGCTTTCAAAGAAAGCCTTTGGGAATTGCAGCGTGCATGCGCGGTCCCCTTCCCGCCCAAGGGTGCCATCTTGCTCAGTCTTCTTTTTTCCACGGAGCCCGACGGACATAGTTCGTTTTTCCCAGAGGAAAAAGTTGATTTCCCTATTTTTTCTCTTTTTTTCTTCGGTTTGACGCCAGATCCTTTTCCCATCTTGGCCCGATACGCCGGTATCGAGTCCACTCTCTCTCTTTCGGTTTTTGTCCTTTGTGACTAGCGTTCGTGCCATTTTTCTTTTTTCACTGGCAGCCCGGTCTTTTGACCTCGCTGGGGCCCTTTTTCCCCCGAAGGCTACCAGCGGTTTTAAAAAGTGTGATTGGTGTAAGAAACTTATGTCTCTTACCGACACACATGACTGCTGCCTCCGCTGCCTCGGACACGATCATCTGTAGTCCGTGTGGCAAAATGTCCTCGAAGGCGTTGAGGAGTCGGCAGCACCAGAAGGATAGGATCTTTTCTGACTCCGCGTCCGGAAGGGCCAGGACCTCGTCAGAGGCCTCGACGTCTCGGGACTCCGGCCCCGAGCAGCGTCGGGGTTCCTCTGAGCGGGGGTCTCCTTCGCGGGAACATCGCAGGAAGAAGAAACCTGCGAGGGCATCGTCGTTGGACGCTCCTGGTTCCTCAAGGGCCAGGTCGCATAGCCCCGATAGCCGTCCCAGGTCTTCGGAGTCAGAGAGGCCTGCCAAACATCCTCGTATCGAGATGGAGTCTCCTGGACACGTGAGTGCTGTAGTCCTCGTGGACTCTCCTTCAGGGGAGCCAACGTCGTCGGGGCCTGAGTCGGGGGCTGCTGGGTCTCCTGAGCTTGGACTCAGGTTGACGGCCTTGGAGAGCAGCCTCGCTGCCTTCATGGAACAGCAGTGGGCATTGATTGCCGGTCTCACCGGTGCATCTGCCCCGACCACCTGGACCTCGACGTCCAAGTCGACCCCGGAGGCCGAGCCGATCCTCGAGTCCATGCGGGCTCGAGTCGATCCTCGGCCACGGTCTCCCTCGGCCTCCCGTTCGGGACCAAGGTTGTCGACGCCGGTACCCTCGGCGTCGGGGCGGATGGCGTCGGTGCCTGCCCGACCGGAGCTGCTCGATTCCTCCTCCGAGGAGTCGGGCTGGGAGACGGAGGACGAAGAGTCACCCGACACCCATCGGACTCGCCGTGTCCCATCGGACTCGCCGGAGTCCAAACCTCGGTGACGATCCCCACTGGAGGATACCCGGTTCTCGGACTTCGTGCGGGATATGGCCAAGGCCTTGGCCTTCCCCACGGATCCCGAGGAGGAGCCGAGGAGCTCGAGGCCCTCCAGTATGACTCTCCCCCGAAGGAGGCCTTTACTGTACCGGTTCCTCCGATGCTGGAGTGGCTGCTCTTCCGCATGTGGGAGACCCCGGCCTCGATGCCGGTGTTAAGCAAGTGGGTCGATTCCATCTATCGAGTCCGCAAGAGCCCCAGGTTCCAAAAGGCACAATTACCGCCCCACTCCATGGTTGTGGAATCGGCCATGCATCGACTGAAAAGTCAGAAGATGCACTCCTCAGTGCCTCCCGGCAGGGAGGCCCGGAACCTGGATGCCCTCGGTAAGAAGTGCTTCCAGGGCTCTATGCTTGCTTGCCGTGTCCAGGCATACCAGCTCTACATGGGCATGTATCTCCGAGACCTGGCCAAGGAGATTGCCGGGTTCTCAGCTGGTCTCTCCGAGGAACCTTAGCAGAGGTTCCAGGCCTTGTCCACTGGTATTCGAGAGTGCTCGAAGTTTATCTCTCGAGCAGCCTACGATGGCTTCGAGGCTTCGGCCCAAGTAGCCGGGGCCGGTATCGGTGCCCGCCGACAGGCTTGGCTACAGTCATCCGACTTCGAGCCATGGGTGCAGGACAAGTTGGTTGATGTCCCCTGCCGAGGTGAAAACCTCTTTGGCAAGCCCATGGCTGAAAAGGCTGCTGAGCTCGAGACCGAGACTCTGACCAGGACTAGGCTGTCCAGAAAAACCTCTGCCCCTTCTCAGAAGAATGGCTCGGGAAAAAAGACCTTTTACCCAAGGAAGTCCTCTGCCTATAAACAATACCCTCATTATCAGGCCTCTGCAGCTCCCCAACAGGGTCAGCAGGCCAAGGGGCAGGGTCATGGGCCCCGTAGGCAGAAGGCCCCCAAGCCACCAACACCGGCCTCTGCTCAGCAGGGTGGGGGTTTTTGACTCAGCAAGCATAGCCTCTTCTCCTCAGCTGGCTCACATCAGCACAGGAGGCCGGCTGGCCCACTTTGCCCACAGGTGGTCAGCCGTCGCATCAGATACCTGGGTGCTCCATATAGTCCAAAAGGGCTATCTTCTCCATTTTCACCAGGTACCTCCCTCCTATTTTCCAGGGGAGCCTCCAAGACTCCCTCTGCACAGGGACCTACTCCTTCAGGAGTTAGCAAGTCTGCTAAAGGAACAGGCTGTGGAACCGGTGCCCCACCACCTGAGAGGTCACGGCTTTTATTCCAGGTACTTTCTGGTACCAAAAAGAACAGGAGGCCTCAGACCCATCCTAGACTTGCGCAACCTCAACAAGTTCCTGGAGAGGGAAAAGTTCAAGATGCTTACCCTTGGAATGCTGCTGCCCTACCTCCAGCAGGGAGATTGGCTATGCTCCTTAGATCTAAAGGATGCTTATACTCACATCCTTATTCATCCAGACCACAGACAATATTTCAGATTTGTTGTGGGGGGAAACCACTACCAGTACAGAGTACTTCCCTTTGGCCTAACCTCCGCTCCCAGGGTGTTCACCAAGTGCCTGGTGGTAGTGGCGGCCTACCTGAGGCTTCAAGGTCTTTTTGTATTTCCATACCTGGACGACTGGCTCATAAGGGGCCAGTCTTCCCAGGAGGCCAGTCAAGCCACCCTTCGCACTGTGGCTCTGCTTCAGCACTTGGGGTTTGTCATTAACTTCGCAAAGTCCACTTTGCTCCCGTCCCAGAACTTGGAATTCATAGGAGCAAGGCTAGACACTCTTCAGGCGAGGGCTTTTCTGCCAGTGGACAGGGCCCTCCGGTTGATGGATGTAGCCAGGCAGTTTCACTGCAATTCCCTGGTCTCCGCCAGGAAATTCCTGAGACTTCTCGGCCATATGGCTTCCACGGTTCATGTAACCCCCAATGCCCGCCTGCACATGCGGCCTGCTCAGTGGAGCCTTCGAACTCAGTAGCATCAGGCCACAGGGAGCCTTGCAGACTCGGTGAGAGTATCCACCCTGCTCGTCTCCTCTCTACAATGGTGGCTTCATCTTCCGAATCTGGTACTCGGAGTGGATTTTCAATCCCCTCTGCATTCTCGAGTGCTGACGACAGATGCTTCTCTTCTAGGTTGGGGAGCACATTGCCAAGGGGCATGTACTCAGGGTCTCTGGACTCCTTGGGAGGCTGCTCAGCAGATAAACTTCCTGGAGCTACAGGCAATACGCCTAGCTCTGAGAGCCTTCTCCCACCTCACGTCTCACCAGTCTGTACTGGTCCAGACGGACAATCAAGTTGCCATGTTCTACGTGAACAAACAAGCAGGCACAGGCTCCTTCCTTCTCTGTCAGGAGGCACAACGGCTGTGCTCTTGGGCCGTCAATCACGGAATCCTCCTCAAGGCTGTCTACCTCCCCGGTCAAGAAAATTACCTGGCGGACAGACTGAGCAGGATCCTGCAACCACACGAATGGAGATTGAATCCATTGGTGGTTCAGCAGATCTTTCTCAGGTAGGGCCTCCCCACCATGGATCTCATCGCCAGCCCTCTGAACCGGCAACTCCCAAGATTCTGTTCCAGACAACCGCATCCTCTCAGAGTAGCAGCGGATGCCTTTCTGATTCCGTGGTCCCAAGGCCTACTATATGCATTTCCTCCCACACCACTAGTGTCTCGAACACTGTTCAAGGTCCTCAAGGACAGGGCCTCAATGATTCTGATAGCCCCCAAGTGGCCGAGGCAGCCGTGGTTCCCACTCCTGTTGCAACTGGCGGTGGACACTCCCCTGCCTCTGGGAATTCATCACGATCTCCTGTCTCAGGACCAGGGGTTTCTCTTGCACCCCAACCTCCAGTCCCTTCATCTGATGGCCTGGCTGCTGAAAGGGTAGTCCTGGCTCCCCTACTCCTGCCTAGAGAGGTGGAAGACGTAGCCTTAGCCTCTAGGCGGCAATCCACCAGGAAATCCTACGCTCTTAAGTGGCGTAGATTCTCCACATGGTGTGCTCAGCACAGCGAGAATCCCTTCTCGTGCTTGGTAGCTGTAGTATTGCAATATTTGCTTTACCTCTCCAATCTAGGCCTTAAGTCCAATTCTGTCAGGGTTCACCTCAGTGCTCTCTCAGCGCACCACTCGCCGGTGGACGGGAGGCCTCTTTCCAACCACCCTTTGGTGTCTCATTTTCTCAGAGGCCGCCTCCTGCTTAAGCCTCCTTTGCGTCCACCAGCCCCTGAGTGGGATCTGAATGTGGTCTTACAGCGGCTTACTTGTCCGCCATTTGAACATATGGCTACCTGCCCTCTCCGTTTTCTCTCCTGAAAAACCTTGTTTCTGGTAGCTCTTACCTCTGCTAGGCGAGTGAGTGAACTTCAGGCACTAGTGTCTGATCCCCCTTACACTAGGTTCTACAGGAATAGGGTAGTCTTACATACTCACCCGAAGTTTCTTCCTAAGGTTGTCTCCCCTTTTCACCTCTATCAGGAGGTGGTTCTTCCGACCTTCTTTCCCAGGCCACATGCCAACCGGGCTGAGATGGTCCTGCATACCCTGGACTGTAGGAGGGCGTTATCCTTCTACCTCGACCGTACGTGGGAGCACCGGAGGGCTGTTCAGCTCTTCGTTTCTTTTGACCCCAATAAGTGGGGGCTACCTGTCTCCAAGCGTACTTTGTCCATATGGGTCGCTGACTGTATCGCCTGGGCTTATGGGGCAGTCGGCCTCTCGTTGGAGGGTCGAGTCACGGCTCATCGTGTCAGGGCAAAGGCTGCGTCAGTGGCTCATCTCCGCTCTGTTCCGTTGGCAGACATCTGCCGGGCCGCTACTTGGTCTGCAAGCCAGACTTTTGCAGCCCATTACTGCCTCGAGAGGGAGTCCCGCAGGGACAGTGCTTTCGGACAGGCAGTACTCCATAATCTCTTTGGGGTTTAGGCAACTCCTACCCTCCGGCCCTGGTGTTGGGCTACCGGTCGGGGGCGTTCTCAGAGAAGATTCCTTCCTTACGTACTGACGAGCTAGAGGGAGCTCATTTTTTCGGCTTGAGGTCTCCGGTAGCCTTAAGCTGGGGAGTCCCATATGTGAGGACTGACTTCCTGCTTGGTCCTGGAGAAAGAGTAGTTACTCACCTGTAACAGGTGTTCTCCAGGAGCAGCAGGAATCATTCCTCACAACCCTTCCTCCTCCCCTTGGAGTTGCAGTCATATGATTTATTTTGCTGATTTTTTGCTGTCTTTTAGCTATGTCATCAGACTGAGCAAGATGGCACCCTTGGGCGGGAAGGGGACCGCGCATGCGCGCTGCAATTCCCAAAGGCTTTCTTTGAAAGCTGGGGAAATGCTCCGAATGGGGGCTCCATCGGCGCCAACGTCACCCATATGTGAGGACTGATTCCTGCTGCTCCTGGAGAACACCTGTTACAGGTGAGTAACTACTCTATATGCTCAGGTGGGTCTGACATTGGAGGGTCATGTAACTGCTCACAATGTCTGGGCCATGGCCACATCCATAGCCCACTTTCACGCTGTCTTCATAGCAGAAATCTGCCAGGCTGCCACATTGTCCTATTCATACTTTTGCAGCTCATTACTGTGTGGACAAGCACTCTCATAAGGACAGTGACTTTGGCCAAACCGTACTCCAGCACCTCTTTGGGACTTAGCTACACCTTCTTCCCTCTGGCCCTCTGTCTTCCAGGCTACCGCCACTGCTGTCTCGATGGGGGTATGCAGGGGATGTTGAGTCTAATAGAACTTTTGGACTCCCCATGTTCTTCAGTGTTCCCCCCCCCCCACACTGTTTCTAATGGGTCCTACTCCTTTCCATTTTCTGGTAACCTGGATCTAGGGAGTCCCATGTGTGAAGACTGCATTCCTGCTTGTTTCTTGAGATAGTGTAGTTACTCATCTGTAACAGGTGACTTCCAGGAACAGCAGGAATCGATCTTCACCGCCCAACCTCCTCTTACTCCCCTAGGAATTGTAGGGTTTTTTTCATTTTTTTTTTCTCAGCTATGAACCTCACTAAGGAGAATCACTGGGAAGGCATGAATGCATGCACAGAGAATGCTCCCAAATGCTTCCTGTTGGATGCTGGGGAGTGTTCCCACACCGGCTCTGATGGGGAACGTCACTCATATATGAATACTGCTGTTCCTGAAGATCACCTGTTACAGGTGAGTAACCACACTTTAGTGTAGCTGGGTTTAAAAAAAGGTTTGGACAAGTTCCTGAAGGAAAGATTCATAAACCATTATTAGAGGACCTGGGAAATCCACTGCTCATCCTGGGACAAGCATTGTGGAACCTATGTACCTTTTTGGGAACCTGACAGGTACTTGTGACCTGGATGGGCCATTATTGAAAACAGGATACTAGACTTGATGGACCTTGGTCTGACCCAGTATGGCATTTCTTATGTTCTTAGGATTAGAAGCCTTACTGCCCCTAACTGCGTTATCAGTATTAGTGCCTGATGCAGAGTTAAGTGTGGTAAGAGAGCCAAAAAGTATTTGCACCAAATTTGATTAGTACTTTTGAGGGTTTCTGAGTTTTTCAGTCTTACTTCTGTTTGGGAAGTATCGTACTGGCTTCTCTCGGTGCTGCTGCTTGGTGGTGGTGGTGTGCCATTAAGTCAATGTTGACTCCTGGCAACCCTGTGGACAGTTGTTCATGTTGTGACCATCCCCTGGGTTTTCTTGCTAAGGTGCACTAGGAACACTGAAAGCTGTTCTAGCTTTCTCCTTCTGCTGGCTGTGGAGCATAACCAACCCATCTGTAGTATCTAGCAGGATTCTAGAAGAGGAATTTTTAGCAGGTAGGTAAAATCTCTCCTTTTGAATTTATTTATTACAATCTCTCTTATACCGTGCTATTCGGCATCAGTGCAGTTTACATGAAACATAAATTCACCAGAACAAGCTGTTCTGTGTTTACAGAGAACAGGTAATCGGAACTTGGATAATATAGGGGTAACTATTTACATACAGGCGTCAAGACCAGTACATGTTACACAGAGCTTAGTAATCATGGATAGCTTCCTGGGAAGGTTGGTGTAGCTAGCTGGGAATGTTGGTGTAGCTGCATTCGCTGGGGGTGGTGGCTTTATTTGCTAGACACCCTGTTGTACGTTTTACTCCAGCATGTAGAATATAATCACACTTAATTTATGACTCTTATAGAATAGTTTTCACAGCCAGATGTTTCCATTAAGTTTTTGGATGTCTGAAAAATTCCAGAAGCCATTCGGTCGATAATTTGTAACGAAACTGATAAATACAAATTTACTGAATACTGTATAGTGCCTGGCTTCCTATATTTGGCTGCACCCAGGAAAGGTTTTTCTGGCAAACTTCAGCAACTGGCATGTGCACCCAGAATTAATTTGTGGTTGAACGGATTTATAACATTGCTATATTTTTCAGACTTGGATGTCTGTCATATTTGCCATAATAGTTGACCATTTTTTCCACAAATTTAACATCAGAAAATTTATACTTGCAAATCAGGAATTCAGAATGGCAGTGATTTCTCCAGTAATCAGTTACTATCTTGATTGGAATTTTCTTTTTTTTTCTTTAACTTGTTCTGTTTGTCCATGTATAACTTTATTTTTCATTGGACAGCTTGTTGGTGAAAAGAACTTCTCGCAGTGTAGGATATCGGCCTGACTGTAAGTGTTATATTTTTAGTAGTACAATGTTTTGCTAGTGCTTTTAGTATCTTAAATAAAATTAAGTAGGTATTTTTTTCTGTATCTTTTTTTTGCCTTCACCAGCTTAAGAGTTTGCTTAAAGGAAACATGTCCATGTTCGTGTTTAGTTCACACCTTTCCAGTGAGTTACATTCAAGTACATTAGGTAACTCCCTATCCCCAGAGGGCTTACAATCTAGCTTTGTACCTGAGACAGTTAAGTCCTGTAGATTTTATGGAAACTGTACCACCACATCCTAGGATTGTTTAAGAAACAAAAGTGGTGTCAGCAGCTGTACAGTAATTAACTCCTTTGTTATGGTATGAGAACTGACTGGGTACTGGTCATCTTATGCCTATTGATACTCAGGTCAATTTTCAATAGTGTGCCTCACTTCAAAGTGTGTACTGTAAGCATGCACAAAACCCAGTTTTACACTTAAATTGTTTCCATATGGGGTTATGTCTAGATGCATACATAAGTGCCCATTTCAAAATACCTTGTGGGCCATCAGGTGTCTGTGTGATGTTTGCTATGTGGTATTGATTCTCTAGCCAAGACTGTGTTCCCTAGCTGCTCTTGGATGGGGTAGGAGTCTCTGCCATTACAAGTGGCCAGTTGCAGGATCCATGTTAGCTGGATTCTCAAGGGTGCTGCAGCTAGTGGTCTTCAACTGAGGACTGTTACTGCAATGGCTGGGTTGAGTTGAGAGGGGAAATAAAATGAGGTAAAATCCTTGGATACTTCTGAATTAAGCCCATGGTGCCGAAGCTCAATAGAAGCTGATTCCAATTTGCGCTGGAATCCCAGAGGACCATGAACTCACATCTACCTACACGAATCTTACCATGCTCGGCGATTTTAACATCCATGTCGACTCACCTTCCAGGCCTAAGGATACAGCTTTTATTTCCCTCCTCTCCGGCCTCTCTCTTCACCAACACATCTCCCTTCCCACCCTGCTGCCGGCCACACGCTTGACCACCTTCTCACCTCCTCCACCTCTCCTGCCATCCCCTCCTTAATTTCAACGATGCCTCTGCCCTGGACCGATCATTATTGCATGTTTTTCTCCTTGTCCTATCCGATAGACTCCCCCCAATTGCCCTCCCCCTCCCGGCCGACCTCCCTGACACGTCGTATCACCCCCTAATACCCTTTTACAGTTCCCTCCCGGCGATACCTTGCTCCCTCAAACTTTATTTCTCTCTCCACTGACTCACAAGTACAGACCTGGCATTCCACCCTTCGCAGTCACCTTGATCTTCTAGCTCCCTTTATGCCCCGCCGCCCTCGCCACCCTCATCGCCATACTCCCTGGTTCTCGTCGGATCTCCATTTCCTCTGGGCCCAACTCCGGCAGGCCAAGCACCTTTGGCGCTTCAAGCCCACCTCCTCCAGTCTGTCTTATTACTGTCGTCGGCACTATGGGACCTAAATCCGTGTAGTCCGGAAATCATATTACACTTCCCTGATCTCCTCTGCTACCAACTCCACCAGTCAGCTATATTCCATTTTCCGTTCGCTCTCTCTCCCCCCATACAGGTCCTTCTTCCCATCCCCTAGCCCATCTACCTGATCCAGGAGTTCTCGCTAATCACTTTGCTGACAAAATAGCTACTTTATGTTCCACTATCCCTTCTCATTTCTTCACTATCGCCGCATCCCCACCATCCCCTAACTCCATTTCCTGCCTCCCTGCTCTCTCACCTGGTTCCCTCCCTGCCCCTTCCCTATCCCACTCCTGGCACGATTTCTCCCATATCACTGCGACTGCCCTGGTCAAAACCCTGAAGTCTTCTCATAAGACCACCTGCCTCTTGGACCCCATCCCCTCTGCTTGGATCCTGGAGCCCTCCCTCTGTCTCTCCTCCCTTTTGTCCTTTCCATTTTCAATTCAAACCTGACCTCTGGTGTTTTTCTTTCTCAGTGGAAACACGCCCTCATTTGCCCTATCCTTAAAGCCTTCCCTCACACCTGACACCCTAGGCAACTTGCGTCCTATTTCTAATCTTCCGTTTCTCTCTAAGATTCTCAAAAAACTAGTCTTCACTCAGCTCTTCTCTCATCTTGACTCCATCCACTACTTGCACCCGCGTCAATCTGGATTCCGTCCAAGCCATAGTACAGAGATTTATCCTCCTTTCACTGGTCAATGAGGTTCACACAGCACACGACCATGGTAACATCACTCTGGCTATCTCTCTTGATCTATCTTCAGCTTTCGATCTGCTGGACCACTCCCTGCTGCTCTCCCGTCTCTTCGACTGTGGGATCAGGGGCACCGTTTTCCACTGGTTTCAGTCTTTCCTCTCATTCCTTCTCTGTTCTAGGCAATCAGTCCTCATCTCCCTCACTACCCCTATCTTGTGGTGTTCCACAAGGCTCGGTTCTGGCACCACTCTTGTTTAATATCTTCCTGGCCCCTCTCGCTCTATTGATCCAACAATCTGGCATTTCTGCATACTTTTACGCTGACGACATCTGCCTTCTCTGTCACACCAACCCTCTCCACCCTGATCTGACTCCTATGAACACTTGCTTGTCTATGGTCACCAGTTGGCTTACCGCCAATCACCTGCATCTCAACCCCTCCAAGTGTACCACCCTTTGGTTCTCCCTTTCCGTGTCTCCACCGACCTTAGCCCCACTTCTCCTGGGCACCCCAGTTCCCTTGGTCTCATCCTTCCTGTACCTGGGTGTTATCCTAGACTCCTCCCTGTCGTTTCACCCCCACCTTTCTTCCCTTGTCCAGTATTCTTTCTTTTTTTTGTGCCGGATTCGTGCTCTTCGCTCCTTTCTAGACACTCATTCTCTGACCACCCTTCTACTATCACAGGTGATCTCGCAGTTAGACTACTGTAACAGTGCGCTCTCTGGTATTCCACACTATCAACTTCGTCTTCAGTTGGTCCAAAACACTGCAGCCCGCATACTCACTCACTCTTCCCATCATGACCACATCATACCCACCCTCATCCATCTTCACTGGCTCCCCATCAAGTATCGCCTATACTACAAAGTACTTATCCTAGCTCACCGAGTAATTCACACCGGTGTCCCAGAATACTTAGCCAATCTCCTTCGTTATCAAACTACCCATCGCCTTCTCCGCTCAATTCACACACACCGCCTGGCTTTCCCCTCAGTCTCCCAAGCACACCTAGAGCAGACACTTCACTCCGCCTTCTTCCTTGCCCCTGCGTTATGGAATTCCCTACCCACCACCCTACGTGCTGAACCCTCCTTTACCCGGTTCAAAGCCCTCCTTAAAACCCATCTGTTTCAGTCAGCCTATGACCTACCTCCCTCTCACCCCTAATATCTAATATCCTCTTAGGTCTCTGCGCCCTACCTCTCACCCCTCCCCATTAGACCCCCTCTTTACTTCCCTTCCTCCCCCCCCTCAGTTTTCCTCTGCTCCCATCTGTCCTGTCTATTTTTTTGGCGTTCTTTTCATTTCCAAGCTATGTTTTATTTTACTTTTATTGTACACCGCTCTGATGCCCCGTTGCCAAGGGCGGTATATCAAGAATCAATAAAGATAAAGATGCAGAACCTGCCAATCTTCAGGAAAAAACAAAATGAAAAGTGCAAGTATTATTGGCATGCTAACCATGTCCTTTTAGATTTTCTCTGAGGGCAAGCAGGGATAATAACATCGCTCATATGTGCCGACCTATCTGATAGAGCCAGCTGATGAGGCACATTCCAAAACACTCATATATTCAAGAGCTTTTCAGAGGGCTGTACTACACATGTTTGGACTCCCATGCTGGCATCAGAACTTAGAGCTACTCATGGAGCTCAGAGGATGCATTCTTCCCTTCATGGCAAGGTATTAATTCCAGTGGCTCAATAGGACCTGAATGTAATTTATGCTGAACTACCATTGGAAAGGCATGAGCTCAATGTAAAATAAAATAACCATTCCCTCCTAGTTTCTTTTTATTTTGTTTGCTAATAACACCATCTCTTTTTTTGCATGTCTGTTATCTGCACTAGTATTGGCGCATTGAGTGGCATCGGTTGGGATTTTTATTGCTATTGAGTCATTTGATTTTGCCACAGCTATTTTTCAACTGATATCTAAGAGAAAAGAATTGGTAGTGGCTTCAGGAGGTATAGGTGCTCCAAGATAGTATCATTTATGGAGACCCGTGATTTGTGTCGGAAATGTCTTCGACCCAATAATGAGATGTTATATGTAGAGCTTGCCAATGTGACGAGAAGCTGTTTGACACTTCTAAGTCCAGCCTAAGGTTATATGAAGCATCGACATCAACATCAGGAGAATGTCTTGATCACCTTTGAGGTCAAGCATTGATAGAGGCCATCAGGATTGATCATCATCCAAGTCCATTAGATGATAGAGGGGTAAAAGGGGCACTAAGAGGGGACAAAGCCATAGTGGAGAGATTGAATGAGTTATTTGCTTTGGTCTTTACTGAGGAAGATGTAGGGATGTTACCCATGACTGAATTGGTGTTTAAAGGTGATACTGCGAAAGAATTGAAAGAACTATCAATACACCGGGAAGATGTATTACAACTATTTGATAAACTAAAGAGTAGCAAATCACCTGGACTGGGTGGTATACATCCAAGGGTGTTGAAAGAACTGAAATTTGAGATTGCAGACCTGCTATTAGTAATCTGTGAATTATCATTAAAATCATCTGTAATACCTGAAGATTGGAGGATGGCCAATGTAACACCAATTTTTTAAAAGGGTTCCAGGGGTGATCTGGGAAACTACAGACCAGTGAGCCGGATGTCAGTACCGGGAAAAATGGTAGAAACCATCATAAAGAACAAAATTATTGAACATGTAGTCATGGCTTTAGACAAGGAAGATCTTGTCTTGTAATATGTTATGTTTTTTTTTTTGAAGCTGTGAATAAACAGGTAGACAAAGGTGAGTCTGATATAGCGTATCTGGATTTTCAGAAAGCCTTTGACAAGGTCCCTCATCAGAGACTTTTGGCAAAACTAAAAAGTCTTGGGATAGGAGGCAGTGTACTATTGTGGATCAGGAACTGGTTAAAAGATAAAAAGCAGAGGGTAGGGCTAAATGGCCAATTTTCCCAATGGATAAAGGTGAATAGTGGAGTACCCCAGGGATCTGTGCTGGGTCTGCTGCTTTTTAACATGTTCATAAATGACCTGGAAAAGGGAATAACGAGTGAGGTTATCAAATTTGCTGATGACACAAAACTATTTAAAGTTGTTAAAACACAAGAGGATTGTGGAAAATTGCAAGAGGATCTTCATAAATTGGAAGACTGGGCATCCAAATGGCAGATGAAATTTAATGTGGACAAGTGCAAAGTTATGCACTTAGGAAAGAACAACTCAAACTATGGTTACACGATGCAAGGTTCCACATTAGGAACCACCACCCAGGAAAACGATTTAGGCATTCTGGTGGATAACATGTTAAAATCCTCTGCCCACTGTGCAGTAGCGGCCAAGAGAGCAAATAGAATGCTAGATATCATAAGGAAAGGAATGGAAAATAAAGCAAAAGATATTATAATGGCTCTGTATCGTTCCATGGTGCGACTGCACCTTGAATATTGTGTGCAATTCTGGTCGCCGTTTCTTAAAAAGGATATAGCATTATTAGAAAAGGTACAGAGAAGAGCCACCAAAATGGTAGAGAGGATGGAAGGATACTCCTATGAAGAAAGGCTAAAAAGGTTAGGGCTCTTCAACCTGAAAAAGAAAAGGCTGAGGGGAGATATGATGGAGATGGAGTGGAACGGGTAAATGTAGATCGATTCTTTACGTCATCGGAATATAGAAAGACTAGGGGACATGCAATGAAGCTACAGGATAACCTATTTAAGACTAATAAGAGAAATATTTTTTCACTCAACGTGTAATCAAACTCTGGAATTGTTACCGGAGGATGTAGTAAAAGCTGTTAGCGTAGCTGGGTTTAAAAAAGGTTTGGACAAGTTCCTGGAGGAAAGGTCCATAAACCATTATTAAAAGGGACCCAGGATATCCCTGCTTGACCCAATACAAGCATTGTGTGGAACCTGTGTCTCTTGGGGAAACTGCTAGATTGGCCACTGTTGGAGGCAGGATATACTGGGCTTGATGGACCTTGGTCTGACCCAGTATGACATATCTTATGTTCCTACTTGGCACTGACACCATTGAAGAGTGGTGTTTGAAGAAGGGGTATTAACCTCTGTCCTCACTGGCTTACAGTGCTAGGAGTAGCAAGAAACTCATCTGCTCCCACCAAGCACCCCTGCAGAGAGGACAACAAATCCTCAACTAGTGTGGCCTTGGGCAAGTCACTTAACCCTCTATTGCCTCAGAAGAATCCAAGTTATCAATGTCCCTGTTTAATGTACATTACCAAGTGTAAGTTACAATGTAAATCGCTTTGACTAAAATGATAAAGCGGTATAAAAAAAACCCTGTAAAATAAAATAAATAAACCTGGAGGCATATGCCAGCCTCCAAAGATTCAGGGTCCAGCCACAAATCAACCTCAGGTCACTCAAGAGAATATCCTCACTCCTCCTGCAGTATACCTGGCATCTGCATATTTGTTTGAGGAGATGGACTATAGGATACAAGTGATAACTGAATATCTGCCTTAGTTCCTGACACTGACTGTATTAACATAAATGGAAAGGGGCATCAAACCAGTTATGGAGACTATGGCATTACTCAAAAGTATAGTATTGATGCCAAGGCATTGAAGGGCCTTGAACTTGATGCGGGCTGCTATGATGATGATCTAAGTGCATTGGTTGAAGAAGCTTCTTTGGAACATCAGTCTGCATCAAGCTCTATATCTGAGCAGGCAAGGAAAAAGAGGCCTTGCCCATTAGTCAGTACAGACACTTACCAAGTCATTACTACTCCATGGATCGCTCTGAATTAAGGCCCATGGATTTGGAATCCCTTCTGCCACTCTTCAGGAAAAAAAGCCCCTGCAAAGTACATGTATTATTGACATGCTAGTGATGCATGTCCTTTTAGATTTTCTCTGAGGGCAATCAGAGGTAACAGGTCGGCACATATGAGTGATGTTATCTGTTAAAGCCATCTGAGGCACATTCCAAAGCACTCATATATTCAAGAGCTTCTCAGAGGGCTGTACTACACATGTTTGGACTCCCATGCTAGTAGCAGGGCTAGTCATGGAGCTTAGAGTTGATATGTCCTGATCAGGAGGGCCCCAGTGGTGGGTGGTCCTTTCCAAACACTCTCCTCAAAAGTAATCGAGACGGTCTCTTCCTGAAGACCTGTCATTCACTGAATTTATAAAGGAAATTTTTTTTTATTTTTGGATTTAGCTCACGCCTTTCTCAGTTCAAAGCATATTATTCGGGTACAGTAGGTATTTTCCTGTCCCCAGAGGACTTAGAATCTGTTTATTCCTGAAGCAATGGAGAAGTAAGTGTTCCCAAGATCACAGAGTAGCAGTGAAATTTGAAACGGGCTTTCCTGGTTCTCAGCCCACTGCACTAACCATTAGGCTATTCCTCCAGAGATCATTTCATTTTAGTTGGAGAAAGAGGAAAATCCCAGAGTAGAGATGTTGGACTTGTTTCTCAAACCAGAGGAAGGCATAACTGTTCCTTTTTGCAAGATCTTGAAGGTATTATAGATGAGAATTTGGGAGACTTTTTTATGTAATAAGATATATCCTTTTAATATTAATGATGATATTAAAAATGGTTCAGAGAACACCTTATTAACAAGGTGGAGTCAACATATAGAGGATTTGAAAAACTAATTATTGGCCAAAACCCACTCTTCAGTGCCACCTAGGAGGGATTGTCATTCCCTAGCTCTACTTGGAGGATGGTGTTCCATAATGCTGTGCTCACATCTGCATAACTTTGAACCAGCTTTTCATGGGTGAATATGTAAAACATTTGTAGCTCAAAACATTTGTAGCTCAAAACACATTTGTAGCTCAAAACACCTTGATAGTCCCAAGATCTATAACTCAATGCACCAAGTCAACATCCAGCAGGTCTTTCAAACTTTATGCACCAGTGATCTGGAATAACCTCCCTCACAACATCAGATCAATCCCTGACATATTCCAATTCAGGAAGGCCGTGAAACACTACCTCTTCCTCATACATTACCCTGAAACCAATAGAAACTCAGCACCATTTGCCGAAACCACCCAAATCACCACTATCTAAAACCATACAAACACATGATCAGCCTACAAATTGTATATATTGTTGTTGTACATAGTTACCCTGTTAGCCAAGTTGAATATCCTGTTCATATGTAAACACAAAGTACTATTGGAAATGTGTATGTTCACTGTTTGTTGTAAACCGCGCTGATGCTGAATAGCGCGGTATAAAAGAGACGTTAAATAAATAAAATAAATAAATAAATTCCATGCAAGGTAAAGATCGGTCGCATTCTCAAGACAGACAAGACTATTTTTGATTTCTACTAAACAGGGGAAGGAAGTGTGGGAACAGATTTTAATTGACATCAAGACCCCTGCTATAGGTATTGATGCTCACAGATTCTCATGACCGTGGGCCTCAGACCTGAAGTATATGCAAGAAATTCTCATTGAGTCCTACAAGAGAGAGAGAGAATCTCCTTGGAGATGGTCAAGAAAACAGAGATTCAAATTGAGGGCTACTGTGCCGTAATTTAGATCCATTCTGCAGCAGCTTTGACCCACTGACACATCTTCCAAGAGTTACCAGAGTAGGGCTCCCAAGAGAGACTTCCAGAGAATCTTCCTGTTGAAGAAAGACTAAAGCTTTACAAAAAACAATTGGCTCAGTATAACATCAATGTGCGTGGAGTAGCAGCCTAGTGGCTAGAGCAACTGCTTAGTACCCAGAAGATCATGGGTTTGATTCACACTGACATGCCTTGTGACTTTGGGCAAGTCACTTTACCCTCCATTGCCTCGGAAGAAAAGATCTGGCAATCTACTTCTGGTGATACATTGCCAAGAAAACCCAGAGGCAGCTGGGTTGCTAGGAGTTGGTGTAGTTCAGAATGAATACAAAATTGTCTGTTCGAAACTCTGCCAAATTACCCACTGATTATATCACAGGCAAAACATCAGCAACAGGATGTACTTATAAAGAGACTGGTTTAAGAAGGGGAAACAATGGGTTCAAACACATTACACCAGGGATTTTAATCTAAATATTTTCTGATCCTGAATAAAACAGGGGATCTCTATCCCATCTTAGACCTGACAGCTTTGAACAATTTTCTAGTAAAAGAAAAGTTCAGGATCAGTATCACTTATTGCCCCTTGGCCAAGCATCAGCACCCCACATACATTCATTAAGTGCCTAACTATGCTTGTAGTGTACTTATACAAACGGGTTACCAAAGACTAGTCAGTCATAGCCAGTTGTCCAAATAGGGAAACGTGCGCCATCAAATTGCTTTAGAAGTAGGTGGTGCATGGAACACTGACATGTAGGGCAGCATGGCTGTAGAAGGTCAATTTGAACCAATATACAGTAGTAACATAGTAACATCGTATATGATGGCAGATAAAGACCAGCATGGTACATCTATTCTGCCCAGCAAGGTGGCAAGAGTAGGTGTGCCCGCCGTTCTGTGCAGGTCACACCTCCCATGTCTTTGTTTAGATAGGGGTGTACCCACCACTCCGTGCTGGACACCTCTACTTGTTGAGATATCGGAGACAGTTAAGTTTATTTTGATTTTTATTCTGTTTCTATAAAGGGATCTACTGTGTCTGTCCCATGCCATTTTTAATTCTGTCACTGTCTTTGCCCCCACCACTTCCATCGAGAGGGCATTCCAAGCATCCACCATACTTTCAGTGAAAAAGTATTTCCTTTCAGTTTACCCCCTTGCAGCTTCTTGTTATGACCTCTAGCATTACAGCTTCCCTGTCTTTGAAAAAAGGTTTGTTTGTTCATTAATACTCAAGTATTTCAAGGTCTGTATAATTTCTTCCCTGTCCTTCCTCTCCTCTAGAGTATGAATATTTAGTACTTGGAGTCTCTTTTCATGCATCTTCTGGTGCAGGCTCCAAATCATTTTGGTTGCCTTCATCTGAACCCTTTGAGATATGGTCTCCAAAACTGAACACAATATTCCAAGTGAGGCCTCACCAGCGACTTATACAGTGGCATTAGTACCTCCTCCTTTTTGTTGGTAATTCCTCTCTGTATGCAACCCAGCATCCTGGCTTTGGTCACCGCCTTGTCACACTGTTTTGCCACTTTCAGATCCTCCAAAACTATCACTCAGAGGTCGTCCTCCTGGTCCATGCACACCAACCTATTGCCCCATCTCATACAATTCCCTTGGATTTCTGCATCCCAAGTGCATGACACTGCACTTCTTCACATTAAATCTTAACTGCCAAGCATTAGACCATTCTTCCAACTTTTGCAGATCTTTCCTCATTTTATCCACTCCCTCAGGGAAGTCCATTCTGTTGCAAATTTTCGTGTCATCTGCAAAAAGACAGACTTTTCCATTCAGTCCTTCAGCAATATCACTCACAAATACATTGAACAGTACCAGCCCCAGGACCCCGATCCCTGGGGCACACCACTAATCACCTTCCTTTCATCCAAGTGAGTTACGTTTACCATCACCTTCTGTCTATTAGTCAACCAATTCCTGATCCAGTTCACCTCCTTCAGACCCATCCCTAGGCTGGTCAGTTTATTGATAAGCCTCCTATAGAAACATAGAAAAATGATGACAGAAAAAGACCACATGGCCTATCTAGTCTGTCCTTCCATATCAACTACAACAGTCCCCTTTTTTCCTTTAGAGATCCTCTGTGTTCCATGCTTTTTTGAATTCAGATACTGTCCTCATCTCTACCACCTCCACTAGGAGACTATTCCATGGATCCATCACTCTTTCCGTAAAGAAATATTTCTGCATATCACTCCTGAAGCTATCCCCTTTGACCCTCATCCCATGTCCCCTTGTAGCAGTACTTGCTTTCAATCGAAAGAGGCTCTCCCCCTGTGCATTTATGCCACAGAGGTATTTAAACGTCTCAATCATATCACCTCTATCCCGCCTTTCCTCTGTGTACATATTAAGATCCTTAAGTCTGTCCTCATATGCTTTATAATGAAGACCACTAACCATTTTAGTAGCCACCCTCTGTACTGACTCCATCCTGTTTATATCCTTTTGAAGGTGCGATCTTCAAAATTGCACACAATACTCCAAATGAGGCCGCACCAAAGACTTATACAGAGGCACTATCACCTCCTTTTTTCTGCTAGCCATTCCAAGCATCCTTCTAGCTTTTGCTGTTGCCTTTTCTACCTGTTTAGCCACTTTAAGATCATCGGAGATAACCACGCTTAAGTCCCGCTCTTTAGTGGACAAAAGTACTTCACCCCCTATACTATATTGCTCCCTTGGATTGCTGCAGCCCAAATGACCTTGCATTAAATCCCAGCTGCCAAATTCTAGACCATTCTTCAAGCTTAGCTAGATCCCTCCTCATGTTATCTACACCTTCCTGGGTGTCTACTCTATTGCAGATTTTGGTATCATCCGCAAAGAGGCAAACCTTACCTGAAAGCCCTTCCGCTATATCACTAACAAAGATGTTAAAAAGAATCGGACCAAGGACAGATCCCTGGGGCACACCACTGGTAACTTCCTTGTCCTCAGAGTGAGCTCCATTTACCTGTACTCTGTCGCCTCCACTCAACCAATTTCTAACCCAAACAGTAACTTTAGGGTCCATCACTAGGGTGCTCAGTTTGTTTGTCATTTTGAGGAACAGTGTCAGTCTTTACTGAAATCTAAATACACCACATCTAGGGCTCTCCCTCGGTCCAACTCCCTGGTCACCCAGTCAAAGAACTCAATCAGATTTGTCTGACAAGACCTGCCTCTGGTGAATCCATGCTGCCTCGGATCCTGTAATCCGCTGGACTCCAGAAACCTCACTATTTTCTCTTTCAGCAGCGTTTCCAATAATTTACTCACCACCAAAGTTAAACTAACCAGCCTGTAGTTTTCAACCACATCCTTACTTCCGCTTTTGTGTAAAGGCACTACATGAGCCTCTCTGCAGTCCTTTGGCATCACTCCTGACTCCGAGGCATTGAAAAGGTCAGTCAGTGGAGCTGCTAGAACGTCCCCAAGTTCCCTCAGTATTCTAGGGTGTATCCCATCCGGTCCCATCGCTTTGTCTACTTTAAGTTTAGCTAGTTTCTCACAAACAGTCTTCTGAAAATTGTTCAAGATGCCCCTCGCTTATGTTCCTGTTTGTGGGTGTTTTCTGAGGTCCTGTTCCTGGTTCTTCATCTGTGAACACAGAACAGAAATATTTAAGCAATTCTGCTTTATCTTCATCTTCTACATATTCCTCCCCTTCACCCTTGAGTCTGACAATACCATTTTTGCCCTTCCTCTTCTCACTAACATATCTGAAAAATGTCTTAGCCAATGCAGTAAAATGGGGGGAAATTTCCTCCTTTTTGAATCTTTGCTTTCCTGACTACTTTGCTAGCTTCTCTAAGTTTTTCCAAATATAGTTGCCTGTCTTCCTCTCTTTGATCTCTTGTATATTTCATAAAGGCCTCCCTCTTTTTCTTCACCTTTTCAGCTACTTCTTTCGAAAGCCATAGCAGTCTCCTTTTCCTTTTACCTTTATTTACCATTTTAACAAAAAGGTTGGTTGCCCTTAAAATCCCCTTTCAGTATTGCCCACTGTTTTTCTACATCCCCCAGCTCATCCTGCTAACGACTCCCTGAGGTATTGGCCCATCTTGGCAAAGTTAGTTTTCCTAAAGTCTAAGGCCCTTGCTTTTGAATGGATTCTAACAGCCCTAGTCCTAATACTGAACCACACCATCTGGTGATCACTGGATGCAAAATGATCTCCCACTATAACATCAGAAACTCTTTCACCATTGGTAAGCACCAAGTCCAATATGGGCCCTTCACGTGTGGGGTCTGTTAACAATTGCCTAAATAGTTCTCCCTGTAGAGAATCCAGGATCTCCTTACTTCTAGATAATACTGCATCAGGAATGTACCAATCAACATCTGGCATATTGAAATCTCCTATCAGTAGCACTTCCCCTTTCCTAGCAATACTGCATGTGTCTTAACTCTCTGATCACGTCTTCCTCTTGTGAGGGAGGTCTGTATATCACGCCAATGTCAATAGATTTCTCTTTCCCTCTTTCTAGTTTAACCCACAGTGCTTCCTCTTTCCCTTTTAAGCTCTGTAATTCCAAAGCTTTAATATTATTTTTTACATACAGTGCCACTCCTCCTCCCCTTCTTCCTACCCTGTCCTTTCTGAATAGCCTGGTATAGTTACATCCCAGTCATGGTTTTCTGTGAACCATGTTTCTGTAGCTGCCACTAAATCCAAGTCAGCCACTCCCATCAAAGCTTCAACATCAGGGATCTTATTTCCCATGCGATAGGCATTTATACGCACTGCTTTCCATATGTTACCCCTTTTACCCATTTTCATGTTGTTGTTAAGTGCCGTCGAGTCATTCGACTCATGGCGACCCTCTGGATAGCTATTCTAAATTGTGTTCGGTCTTCAGTCAGGCGGCTCATTGTTGACAGACTGGTACCCATAGCTACTGTTATTATATCGATCCATCTCATTGCTGGCCTTCCTCTTTTGCGTTGACCTTCTATCTTGCCAAGCATGATGTCTTTCTCTAATGATCTCTCTGTTCACATGTGTCCAAAGTATGAAAGTTGAAGTCTTGTCATTTGAGCTTCTAAAGAAAGCTTAGGTTTGATCTCCTGTAGTACCGACTAGTTTGTTGTTCGGGCAGTCCATGGTATAGACAGTATTCGCCACCAGCACCATAATTCAAAGGCATCAATTTTCTTCCTATCTTTTTCACTGTCCAGCTTTCACATCCATATGATGTTATTGAAAATACCATGGCTTGAACAAGTCAAATGTTTGTATGGAGAGAGACATCTCTGCTCTTGAGAATCTTATGTAGGTCTTTCATAGCCATTCTGCTAAGAGCAATGTGTCGTCTGATTTCTTGACTGCGTGTTTCTTCTTTATTGATAGTTGATCCAAGTAGGTTAAAGTTGTTCATGATTTCAATTTCTTCTCCTTCAACGATGAACCTGTTGATTATGCCAGTTGTCATGATCTTTGTCTTCTTTACATTAAGGTGCAGGCCCATTTTGAGACTATGTTCTTTGATTGTGAGAAGCAAATGTTTCAGATTATCTTCACTTTCAACCAGTAATGTGGTGGTATCAGCATAGCAAAGGTATTTAATGTTTCACTTTCCTGGGGGCTGTCTTCACCCATCCCCAACAAATCTAATTTAAAGCCCTCTTCAGTAGATTAGCCAGTCTACTACTGAAGATGAGTCAACCTTTCTTGGACAGATGGACGCCATCTCTGCTCTGCAACCCTTGGAACAGCACCCTGTGGTCCAGGAAACCAAAACGCTCTCGATGACACCATCCACGCAGCCATGCATTCATCTCCAGGATGCAAGCCTCTCTGCCTTGGCCTTTACCCTCAACAGGGAGAATTGAAGAGAACACCACCTGTGCACCTATCTGCTTCACCCTCTTTCCCAGAGCCATGAAGTCACTTTTGGTAGCTCAGAGGGATACTTGGCAGTATCATTTGTTACGACATGGATTAGCAACATTGGGTAATAGTCAGTGGGCTTGATGAGTCTCGGCAAACTTGCCGTAATGTCTTGGATTTTGGCACCTGGCAGACAGCATACCTCTCTGGACATCAAGTCTGGTCGGCAGATGGACACCTCAGTATCCCTCAGAAGAGAGTCACCAACCACCACTACCCTTCGCTTCTTTGTGGTCACTGATTCTGCAACTTTTGGGGTATTTGAGCTCTGTTTTTTTCCCTTTCCAGGGCTGCTTTCACCTCCTCCACTTCCAGGGCTGCATAATGGTTCTTCAAGTCAAGGGCTGGAGAAGTTGGATTGGTGATTCTGCAGGCCCTGGTGACTTGTGTCCAATCTTCATCATTCTGTAGGCACCCATCTTCTCTTTTGCTGGAGGGCTTGGTTGTTGCAAGAAGCATCTCATCAGTGTACTTCTCACTGTCTTGAATGCTCCTTCACCTCGCCATCCCCTCTCTGAGTTTCTCTACTTGTTTCCTGAGAGCTTCAGCATGCAGGCACCCTGCATATGGAACTGGTCCTTCAACTGGCATTGGGACCTCTATCTGGACAGAGGCAGAAGCTGTAACGGGGGCAACAGCTTTAGTGATACGATTCTTCCCAGCCATTGTTCTGTTTGTGGAGCTTAGGTATCTGTTAAAGCAAAAGAGAGAGATCTACCAAAGTACCAGCTGGTTTACCAGCTGGTTTCCCAGCTGTCCTTTCAGAGAAGAAGCAGTTAAATCTTTTTAATTATATTGACAATGTGCTGTTCCAATTCCCTTTGTTGTGTTAATTGGAGAGGTGCCCTATAAAGCAAGAGTGCTCACTAGGGGTGGGTGGGTGTTGGGAGAGTAGGAAGGGAACTAACACCTGATTAGGTGTCAGTGGCTTCAAAGAGCTGAGAAAATTACTAAAGCAGAGTTTTAAACCTACCGCACTAAAGAAAATATTCCTCTCTTTAAAGTACCACAAAGAATGTAACTTTGTTTTAAAAATGTACCAAACCCCTTTTAAGAGCTCCCAGTCAGAGAGCTAGCAATTTAAAAAAACAAAACCACAAATGCTTACCTTTATTTGAAATGTAGAGCCCCTGTTAGGAATGCATTCAGGAACAGTATCAAAGGCTTTGCCGAAATCTAGGTAGATCTCATCCACCGCATACCCTTGATCTAGTTCTCTGATCACCCAGTCAAAGAACTCGGATTTGTTTGGCATGATCGTCCTTTGTTAAAACCATGTTGCCTCGGATCATGCAACCTATTGGTTTTGAGAAAGTCCACTATTCTCTCTTTCAGGAGTGCCTCCATTACTTTTCCCACCACTGCGGTAAGGCTTATTGGCCTATAGTTTGCCACTCCTTCCCTATTGCCACTTTTGTGAAGAGGTACCACATTGGCCCTTTTCCAGTCCTGCAGAACTTTTCCTGTCTCCAAGGATCTATGAAAAACATCCTTTAAAGGCCTTGCAAGAACCTCTCTGAGCTCTTTCAGTATCCTGGGATGTATCCCATCCGATCCCATGGCTTTGTTTTGCAAGCTGTTCAAACACATCATCTTCTATAAATGTGTAGTATCTACTCTATTTCCATTTGTATATTTGTCAATCACAGGTAGTCCTTCTCCAGGATTTTCTTTAGTGAAAACAGGACAGAAATATTTTAGCTTTTTCAACATCACTTTCCACAAATCCATTCTCAGTACTTTTGATTCTCCAGGACCAAGCAGGAAGTCAGTCCTCACATATGGGTGACGTCGGTGCCAATGGAGCCCCCGTGCGGAGCATTTCCCCAGCTTTCAAAGAATGCCTTTGGGAATGCAGCGTGCCTGCACGGTCCCCTTCCCACCTGAGGGTGCCGTCTTGCTCAGTCTTTCTTTTTCCGCGGAGCCCGACAGACCTGAGTTCGTGTCACCCGGGAAAAGTTGATTTTTTTTTTCTGCGATTTTCGCGTTGTCTTATCTGGTTTGACACCGGTTCCCCTTCCCGCCTGGGCTCGGTACACCGGTATCGAGTCTGGAGTTGTGATTTTCGGGTTTTGTCCTTCGTGACTAGCGTTTGCGTTCTTTTTGTGTTTTCACTGGCAGGCCCGGTCTTTTGACCTTGCAGGGGCCCGTTTTCCCCCCATGGCTGCCAGCGGGTTCAAAAAGTGTCATCGGTGCAAGAAACTTATGTCTCTCACCGACACACGACTGCTGCCTTAGATGCCTCGGGCCCGACCATGACCGGCTGGCCTGCGGCCCGTGTGGCAAAATGTCGTCGAAGGTGCTTCGGCGCCGTCAGCATCAATGTGAGGGAATTTTCTCTGACTCCGCGTTCGGCCTGGCCCGGCCCGGCCCGGACTTCGTTAGAGGCCTCGACATCTCAGGAGTCTGACCCTGAGCGCCGTCGGGGTTCCTCTGAAAGGGAGTCTCCCTCACGGGAGCACCGAAGGGAAAAAAAAGCTTGCGAGGGCGGCGTTGGTGGAGGCTCCTGGTTCCTCGAGGGCCAGGTCGCGTAGCCCTGACTGCCACCCCAGGCTCTCGGAGTCAGAGAGGCATTCCAAGCTACCTTGTGTTGAGCTGGTCTCCCCGAGTCACGTACGTGCGGTTGTCCTAGTAGACTCTCCTCCGGGGGAGCTGCCGTCATGGCCTGAGTCAGGGGCTGCTGAGTTTCCTGAACTTGGACTCAGGTTGACGGCCTTGGAGAGCAGCTTGGCTGCCTTCATGGAGCAGCAGCGGGTGCTGATCACCTGTCTGACCGGTACATCTGCCCCGACCACCGGGACCTCGACGTCTAAGTTGACCCCGGAGACCAAGCCGATCCTCGAGTCGAAGTCTTGAGTCGATCCTAGGTCAAGGTCCCCCTCTACCTCCCGTGCGTGGCCGAGGTTGTCGGGGCGGGTGGCATCGAGGCCCACACGGCCAGAGCTACTCGATTCCTCCTCGGAGGAGTCGGAGTGGGAGACGGAGGATGAGGAGTCCCCTGACACCTTCCGGACCCGGTGCTTGCCTTTGGACTCACCGGAGTCCGAGCCTCGAAGACGGCCCCCCGGAGGATACCCGGTTCTCGGACTTCATGTGGGATATGGCCAAGGCCTTGGCCTTCCTTGCGGATGCCGAGGAGGAGCCTCGAGCCGAGGAGCTCGATGCCCTCCAGTGTGACTTTCCTCTGAAGGAAGCCTTTACTGTATCAGTTCCTCCAATGCTCGAACGGCTGCTCTTTCGTATGTGGGAGGCACCAGCCTCGAAGCCGGTTCTTAGCAAACGGGTCGATTCCATTTATCGAGTCCGTAAGAGCCCTGGGTTCCAAAAGGCGCAGCTACCACACCACTCCATGGTTGTAGAATCGGCCATGCACCTTCTGAAGAGTCAGAAGATGCACTCCTTGGTGCCCCCCGGCCAGGAGGCCTGGAACCTGGATGCCCTCGGTACAAGGTGCTTCCAGGGCTCTATGCTGTCTTGCCTTGTCCAGACCTGGGCATGTACCTACGAGATCTGGCAAAGGAGATTGCCGGGTTTTCAGCTGGCTTCTCCGAGGAACCTTTGCAGAGCTTCAAGGCTTTGTCAACAGGGATTCGAGAGTGCTCGAAGTTTCTCTCTCGAGCAGCCTATGATGGCTTCGAGCCTTCGGCCCAGGTAGCTGCGGCCGGCATTGTGGCACGCCGTCAGGCCTGGCTACAGTCATCAGACCTGGAGCCATGGGTGCAGGACAAATTGGTCGATGTCCCTTGCCAAGGTGAAAACCTCTTTGGTAAGCCCATGACTGAAAAGGCTGCGGAAATCGAGACACAGACTCTCACCAGGACAAGGCTATCCAGGAAGACTTCTGCCCCTTCTCAGAAAAAGCCCTTTTTCCCGAGGAAGGGTGCTGCCTACAAGTCCCTACCCTCAATATCAGGCCTCTCCAGCTCCCCAACAGGGCCAGCAGGCCAAGGGGGCAAGGGCATGGGCCCCATAGGCAGAAGACCCCCAAGCTGCCAGCTCCGGCTCCTGCACAGCAGGGAGCGGGGTTTTGACTCCCACAGCATAGCCACATCTCCACAGCTGGCTCCACTCAGCACAGGAGGTCGGCTGACCCTGTACGCCTACAGGTGGCCAGCCATCACAGGGGATACCTGGGTCCTCAGCATAGTCCAAAAGGGCTACATGTTCCACTTCCACCAGATACCCCCCTTCTACTTTCCAGGGGAGCCTCCAAGACTCCCTCTGCACAGAAACCTCCTCCTTCAGGAGCTGGCAAGTCTTCTAAAGGAACAGGCGGTGGAACCGGTGCCTCACCACCTGGAAGGGCGAGGCTTCTACTCCAGGTACTTTCTGGTACCAAAAAGGACAGGAGGCCTCTGGCCTATCCTAGACTTGCGAAACCTAAACAAGTTTCTGGAGAGGGAAAAGTTCAAGATGCTTACCCTTGGGATACTGCTGCCTTACCTCCAGCAGGGAGATTGGCTATGCTCCTTAGACCTAAAGGATGCTTATACCCACATTCTCATCCATCCAGATCACAGACAATATCTCAGATTTTGTGGTGGGAGGAAACCATTTTCAGTACAGAGTACTTCCCTTTGGCCTAACTTCTGCCCCCAGGGTTTTCACCAAATGCCTGGCGGTGGTGACGGCCTATCTCAGAAATCAGGGAATCTTTGTCTTCCCATACCTGGACGACTGACTCATCAGGGGTCAGTCTCTCCAGGAGGCCAGACAAGCCACTCTTCGCAATGTCTCTCTTCTTCAGCATCTGGGCTTTGTCATCAACTACGCAAAGTCCACTTTGCTCCCCTCACAGAACCTAGAGTTTATAGGGGCAAGATTAGACACCCTGCAGGCAAGAGCTTACTTGCCCGAGGACAGGGCCCACAGGCTGATGGACTTGGCCAGCCAGTTCCAAAGCAATTCTCAGGTCTCCGCCAGACACTTCCCGCAGCTCTTGGTTCACATGGCATCCATGGTACATGTAACCCCGAATGCCCGTCTGCACATGCGGGCGGCTCAGTGGGTGCAAGCCACAGGCCACCTCCGAGACAGAGTAAAGGTGTCCAAACCGCTCTTGGACTCCTTACAGTGGTGGCTACATCTCCCAAACCTTCTCAGGGGGGGGGGGGGGGTACCCTTTCAGACCCCAGCACCCAAGGGTGCTGACGACCGATGCTTCCTTAAAGGGCTGGGGTGCACATTGCCAGGGCAGGTGCACTCAAGGCCTCTGGTCTCCTCGGGAGGCCACACAGCAGATCAATCTTTTGGAGCTGCGGGCAATCCGCTTGGCTCTACAGACTTTTTCTCATGCCCTTTCTCACCAGTTTGTCTTAATTTAGACAGACAATCAGGTAGCAATGTTCTATGTGAACAAGCAAGTGGGCACAGGGTCCATACTCCTGTTTCATGAGGCGCAGGCCCTTTGCTCCTTTGCAGTCAAACAAGGCATGTTTCTCAAAGCAGTTTATCTACCTCCTCAGGAGAACTTCTTGGCAGACAAACTAAGCAGGATTCTCCAGCCTCACAAATGGCAGTTGAATCCACTGGTGGTCCAGCAGATCTTTCTATGATGGGGGCTTCCATCCATCAATCTCTTTGAAAGTCCACTGAACCATCAGCTGCCCAGGTTTTGCTCCAGACAGCCGCATCCCCTGAGAATGGCAGCAGATGCGTTTCTGATCTCTTGGTCTATGGGCCTCCTGTATGCGTTTCCTTCCACGCCCCTGGTGGCCCAAACTCTGTTCAAGATTCTAAGGGAAAAGGCCTCAGTCATTCTGGTAGCCCCCAGATGGCCGAGGCAGCCGTGGTTTCCATTTCTTCTGCAGTTGGCAGTGGAAACTCCATTCCCTCTGGGGTTGCAACCCGATCTCCTGTCTCAGGATCCAGGGTTCCCTCAGATCCCTCAATCTGATGGCCTGGCTGCTGAAAGGATAGTGCTAGCTCCCTTACTTCTACCTAGGGAAGTTGAGGAGGTGGTCTTGGCCTCGAGGAGGCAATCCACCAGAAAGTCCTATGCACTCAAGTGGTGCAGGTTCTCGGTGTGGTGTGCTCAGCACAATGAAGATCCTTTCTCCTGCCTTGTGCTAGTAGTGCTGTTCGGGTCCACCTCAGTGCTCTTTCAGCACACCACTCACCGGTGGAGGGACAGTCTGTTGGTTCACCCCTGATGTCCCTCTTCCTCAGAGGCCTGCTTTTGCTCAAGCCTCCGATTCGTCCACCTGCCACTGAGTGGGATTTGAACGTGGTCTTGCAACAATTTACTCACCCACCGTTTGAGCCGATGGCTACTTGCCATTTACGCTGCCTTTCTTGGAAGGCGCTCTTCTTGGTAGCTCTTACCTCGGCCAGACGTGTGAGTGAACTACAAGCTCTGGTTTCTGATAGACCGTACACACAGTTCTATAGGAACAGGGTGGTCCTTCGGACTCATCCAAAGTTCCTTCCAAAAGTTGTCGTCTCTTTCCACCTCAACCAGGAGGTGGTTCTTCAGACATTCTTTCCCAGGCCGCATACCAACCGGGCTGAGATAGTCTTGCATACTCTGGACTGTTAGAAGGTGTTGTCCTTTTACATTGAACGTACGTGGGGGCATCGAAGGGCTACTCAGCTCTTCGTCTCCTTTGACCCTAATAAATTGGGGTTACCTGTCTCCAAGCGTACGTTGTCTGCTTGGGTAGCAGATTGTATCGCCTGGGCGTTCAAGGCAGCTGACCTTCCCTTGCAGGGTCGAGTCACGGCCCACTGTGTCAGGGCGAAAGCCGCGTCAGTAGCTCATCTCCGCTCTGTTCTATTGGCAGACATCTGCCGGGCCGCTACTTGGTCTTCAAGCCAGACTTTTGCAGCCCACTACTGCCTCGAGAGAGAGGCCTGAAGGGACAGTGCTTTCGGACAGACAGTACTCCGTAATTTCTTTGAGGTTTAGGCAACTCCTACCTTCCGGCCCTTGTGTTGGGCTACCATACAGGGGTGTTCTCAGAGGATATTCTTATCAGATGCTGAGGCTCTTGAGAGGGAGCCATTTTTTCAGCTTTGGGTTCCCGGTAGCCTAGAGCTGGGGAGTCCCATATGTGAGGACTGACTTCCTGCTTGGTCCTGGAGGAAAGAGTAGTTACTCATCTGTAACAGGTGTTCTCCAGGAGCAGCAGGAATCAGTCCTCATGACCCTCCCTCCTCCCCTGGAGTTGCAGTCATATACTTTATTTAGATTTTTGCTGTCTTTTAGCTATGTCATCAGACTGAGCAAGATGGCACCCTTGGGCGGGAAGGGGACCACGCAGGCGCGCTGCATTCCCAAAGGCTTTCTTTGAAAGCTGGGGAAATGCTCCGCACGGGGGCTCCGTCGGCGCCGACGTCACCCATATGTGAGGACTGATTCCTGCTGCTCCTGGAGAACACCTGTTACAGGTGAGTAACTACTCTGTCTTGCAATTTCACCTCTGATCTTCCTCTTCTCCTGAATATACCTGAAAAAGGTTATCTCCGGGAACAAGCAAGAATATAGTCTTCACATATGGGTATCGTCGGTACCAACGGAGCCTGTGCGGGAACGCTCCCCAGCGTCCAATAGGAAGCTTTTGGGAGCATCCCACAGCACCTGCATGCTGCCTTCCCACCTTTCCCAACTGTCCATCTCCAGTTCTTCGTTTTCTGCGGAGCTGACAGGTCACACATACTGTCACCGCAGAAAATAATTCCCTTTTAACCTTTTTTGTGATCGCGTCTGCCTGCCTTTGACGCTGCACCCATACCGCCGCCTGTTCTTTCTTTCTTTTTTTCTTTTTCAAAAAACCCCTTTTCTTCTGGAGTCTTTTCCAGATATTTTCTCCGCAGGTGCCACGCCCCATTTTGGGCACTAGGCCCAACTTTTCCTTTAAAATGGAAAAACCCGCTTCGGGTTTTAAAAAAGTGTTACAAGTGTGGCGGTACCATCTCAGTCACCGACACCCATGAGTGGTGCCTCAAATGTTTAGTTCCTGACCACTCTATTTCGGAGTGTGTTACCTGTGGGATGATGTCGAAGAGGGGCGGCAGAACCGAGCTGCTAAACTTAGCACCCTTTTTCCCTCCGATGCAGCCTCTGTGGCATCGACGTCTTCCAGGGCTTCGTCTTCCTTCCATGGATCTCAGGTAACTAAACATAAATCTAGCTGGTCCTCAAAGGGTAGATCTCCCTCTAAGCATCAATATGCCTCTGGCGTTGTCCTTGAGGGACTTTCACTGGTAAAATTGCCCGGCGAGAGGCTTCGGCTTCCAAAGCTCTAACGGGGCTCTAGGATGTTCTCGAGGCTTCAACCTCGGCAGAACTACTGGTGCCATGCTCTGGAGCTGCTTTATCCAGTACTGATACCCAAGCATCGGCAGCGTCGATAGACCAGAGATTCTTGGCTATTGAATGCAGTCTGGCGGCTCTTCTCACGGCCTCAATGCCCCTGAAACCGCTTCAGACAACTCAATTGGTACTGGCACTGACTCCGGTACTGGTACCGACTGCATCGACATCGGCAGGTATTCTACCGGAACCGAGTCATGCTTATCCATCCTGTATCGACAAGTCGGTACCGGACCCCTCCTTTGCCTACTTCGATCGGTACCGGTACCGTGCCTTGCACGATCACCCGGATCGGAGATACTTTGAATCCTCAGATGAGTCTGAAGACTCTGAAAGCTCTGCCGATACCAGAGTACTTCTTCCTGAGGATTCTTCTTCTCCTCAGCGTAGAATGTCTCCACCAGATGATATGTCCTTTCAGGATTTTATCCGAGATATGCCTCGAGGTCTTTCCATCACAGTGGCTCCTGAAAAAGAGCCAAGGGCAAAGGAATTAGAAATCCTACAATACCCTAAGGCTCCCAAGGATGCAGCTACCTTACCTATTCATGAGATCTTTCATGATCTCATGTTAAGGATGTGGGAAACACCTCTTAACCATATCTCCTCACTCTCGAAGACTCGACACCATGTATTGAGTTCCTCCTTGTCCTGGGTTTCAGAAGACTCAGCTACCACACCATTCCATGGTGGTGGAATCAGCTATGAGAAGGATCAAGAGTGCAAAAAGGCATGCATCTAATCTTCCAGAACGTGAATGTAGGGACTCTTGACGCCTTTGGACGTCGAACCTTTCAGGCTTCCATGCTTTCTGCTAGGATCAGTTACTATATATTATATATGGGAATGTTCCTTAAGGAAGTCACAGGAGATTTAGAGCTTATGAGCCCTCTCCTTCCTAATAAGAGGCAGGATTTCCTCGCCCTTGTCAAACATGCTCAGGATGTTTCCAAGTTTGTGAATTGTGCAGCCTTTGACTGCTTTGAGTGCATAAGCAGAACCTCTGCTATTGCCATAGGTGCACGTAGGATTGCCTGGCTTCAGGCATCTGACTTGGAAATTTGGGTGCAGAATAAACTAGGGAATATTCCTTGCACAGGAGAGGATCTCTTTGGCAAGAATTGGCAGGAAAAAGCTAATGAAATAGATGCTGACAATATCACTTTGGATAGATTGTCTAAGTCTACAGCTGATCCTGCAAGGAAAAATTCCTACAAGAAACCATTCTTCAGTAAGAAGAAGTTTTATCCCTCCTATACCTAGCAGGGGCATTGTTTAGGTCAGTCTGCCCAAAAGGGACAGCAGCAACAACCTAGGCAAAGAAAAACAAAAGCTGCTAAGCCTCAACCGGCTCAGCAGACTCAGCCTCCACCGGGGCTTTGACTCCTATCTAGAGAACTTTGCCTTCCTGGTCCTGAACGGCCCAGAGCCTTCCACCATTCCAGGAAGGTTATGTCATTTTGCCCCCAGATGGGGTCAGATAACAGCAGAAAATTGGACTCTGTCTATTGTAAGAGAGGGGTACAAGCTTCATTTCCTCAGCATTCCCCCTCCTACAATGGTAAGACTGATCAATTCTGAGACCTCTCAATGTCCAGTTAGGTCAAGAGGTCAATATTAGAGGTACCCATTCTCCAACAGGGTACAGGGTTCTACTCCTCCTATTTCCTTATTCCAAAGAAAACAGGAGGACACAGACCCATTTTAGACCTCAGAGAGTTGAACAAATTCCTGTTCAAAGAGAAGTTCAAAATGATTTCTCTAGGAACTCTGCTGCCATACCTTCAGAGTCAGGATTGGCTTTGTTCTCTAGATCTCAAGGATGCGTACACTCATGTTCTCATCCATCCAACTCATCGAAAGTTCCTTCACTTTCTATTTCAAGGGAAGCACTACCAATACAGGGTTCTTCCTTTTGGCCTGGCCTCGGCACCACGGGTGTTCACAAAATGCATGGCTGTGGTGGCAGCATTTCTTCGCACCCTAGGAATATTCGTCTTTCCTTACTTAGACGACTGGCTCATTTGAGCCCCTTCAGAGCCAGAGGCCAGGGTTGCGCTCTCTCGCACAATGCGCATCCTTCAGTATTTGGGACTTGTCATAAACTTCCCAAAATCCAACCTTGCTCCCACTCAGTCCCTAGAGTTTATAGGAGCTCTGCTGGATACCAGACAGACAGGGGCCTACTTTCCACAGGCCTGCTGCCTTCACATTGTGCAGTTAGCTTCCCAAGCAGTGTTAAAACCTCACCTCACTGCTCGAGAAATGTTACAGTTGTTAGCACACATGGCATCCACCGTGCATGTGGTTCCTTATGCTCGCCTTCATATGAGAGCAGCCCAGTGGACTTTATCCACTCAGTGGACTCAGGTGTCAGGTTGTCTGTCAGACAAAATAGCAAACTCAGATCGCCTTATTTTGTCCCTCCAATAGTGGCAGTCACCCCAAAACCTCTTGGTGGGGTCTCCTTTTCAGCAACCCCCACCCCAAGCCACTCTAACAACAGATGCCTCACAGGTGGGTTGGGGAGCCCACCTGCAAGGCCTCTCTACCCAGGGTACCTGGACGCCACAGGAGACCTATCTACATATCAATCTCCTGGAACTCAGAGCAATCTTCCTTGCTCTTTGAGTATTCCACACCCAGCTCAGCTACAAGACAGTCCGGTAGCTATGTTATATATGAACAAGCAGAGTGGAACGGGCTCTCGCTATGCAACGGGCTCTCGCTATGGGCCCTCGCCAGAGAGCATCAGATTCATCTCCTTGCGGTGTATCTTCCAGGCATTCCAAACATTTGGGCAGACAGACTCAGTCGAGTTCTGCTTCCACACGAATGGTCTCTCCATGCAGACCAGGTGGCCAATATTTTTCAAATTTGGGGAATCCCGGACATAGACCTCTGTGCAAGTCCGCTGAATGCCAAACTTCCCCGGTTCTATTCCAGCATTCCGGCTCAGGGTTGTCAAGCCAGGGATGCTTTCCTCCTCCATTGGGGCCAGGACTTCCTGTATGCCTTTCCACCCATTCCCCTAATTCCCAAAACCCTGTTCAAGCTTCAGAGGGACAGAGGTCATATGATTCTCGTAGCTCCACATTGGCCACGGCAAATGTGGTACCCTCTGCTCCTACATCTCTCTCAAGCTCCACCTCTGGACTTAGGATCTGCTCGAGATCTCCTTTCTCAGGACGACGGGATACTGTGGTATCCCAATCCCCAGTCTCTACATCTCAGGGCCTGGTTGCTGAAAGCCTAGAACTTCATGGTCTTAACATTTCTCAGCAGGTAAAGGATATCCTTTATGCTTCCAGGAAGCTTTCCACAAGACGCTCTTATGCTTTCAAGTGGAAAAGGTTTACCATATGGTGCTCGCAGAAGGGTTTTGACCCTCTTGTGATACCTCTGGAATCATTACTGGAGTATCTCCTTCATTTGTCTAATACAGGGCTTAAGACCAATTCAGTGAGAGTTCATTTGAGTGCTATCGCAGCTTCTTTCAAGCCTCTAAATGGACAACCTATTTCCTCTCATCCTCTCATAGCGAGATTTATGAGAGGCCTTCTTTTAACTAAGCCTCCCATTAAGCCCCACCACCAGTGGCATGGGACTTATATCTGGTTCTTGGGCAGCTCATGAAGCTGCCTTTTGAACCATTAGCTACTATCTCTTTGAAATTCCTTTCCTGGAAGGTCATCTTTCTTATTGCAATCACATCAGCATGTCGCATCAGTGAATTACAAGCGTTGGTGGCTGATCCTCCTTATACAAGGTTCCATCATGATAAGGTAGTCCTTAGGACTCGTCCACACTTTATGCCAAATGTGGTAGCACCTTTTCATTTAAACCAAGCGGTTTACCTTCCTGTATTTTTCCCAAGGCCTCACGCCTCAAATGCAGAAAGGAATCTTCATACTTTGGACTATAAAAGGGCTTTGGTCTTTTACTTGCAAAGGACACAGCAACATAGAAAGTCCTCTCAACTCTTTGTTGCTTTTGATCCTAGTCATTTGGGACTTCCAGTCTCCAAAAGAACACTGTCCAGCTGGATTGCACAATGTATTTCTTATGCCTATGAGAGTAAGAACCTTCCTCTTGAAGGCCATGTCACAGCTCACAATGTGAGAGCTATGGCAACCTCTATGGCTCATCTTCACTCTGTGTCTATCGACAAAATCTGTTGAGCAGCTACTTGGGCTTCGTTTCATATCTTCACAGCCCATTACTGCTTAGACAAGGACTCCCGCCGGGATGCCTTGTTTGGTCAGGCAGTTCTTCAACACCTGTTCCATACTTAATCAACTCCTACCCACCATCCCTGGTAGGATGCAAGAGATCCATTGGGGGGGGGGAGTGGAGCCCTTTCACAGGGGCACACAAGTTCTGGGGCCTTCAGCCTGGCATCTGCAGCTAGGGAGTCCCCATATGTGAAGACTACATTTTTGCTTGTTCCTGGAGATAGCATAGTTACTCACCTGTAACAGGTGATCTCCGGGAACAGCAGGAATTTAGTCTTCACAACCCACCCACCTCCCCTAGGAGTTGTATCTCTCTCTCTTTCCCCCTCTCTTTGTCTCAGCTTTAAACTCAACTGGAGAGGGACAGTTGGGAAAGGCGGGAAGGCAGCACGCAGGCGCTGTGGGATGCTCCCAAAAGCTTTCCTATTGGATGCTGGGGAGCATTCCCACGCAGGCTCTGTCGGTACCGATGATACCCATATGTGAAGACTAAATTCCTGCTGTTCCCGGAGATCACCTGTTACAGGTGAGTAACTATGCTTTATCACCACGCCTTAGATCTTTAGCCATCTTTTCTTCTGCCTTTGATTTTGCTTTCCTTATTTCTCTTTTTGTCTTTTTTTAGCTTTATCCTGTATTCTTTTCGATGTTCCTCTGTGAACGTTTGAATTTTGTGAAAGCTGTGTTTTTTGCCTTTATTTGTGCAGCCACTCCTTTAGAAAACCTAATATGTTTCCTTTTCCTCTTGTTTTTATTTACTTTCCTTACATATGTATGTTGCCCCTTTTATTGCCTCTTTTAGTTTAGGCCACTGCAATTCCACTTCCCTTACCTTTTCCCACACTGCCAACTCCTCCTTCATGCACTTGACCATCTTCCTTAAGTCAGCGTTTTTGAGGTCTATGACTTTGAGCTTGCTGTGAGGGGACTCTGCTTTGGCTTTTATTTCAAACCACACCATGTGGTGATCACTGCTGCTCACATGGGGACACCCACCTGGACATTCAACATACTTTCTCCATTGGGGAGTACTAAATCCAGCATCAAACTTTCCCTGGTCGGTTGCATTACTTAGACAAATGGTGATGGATCTTGGAAGGTATCCACAATTTGTTTACTTCTTTCCAGATTTGCAGAAGGAATACTCCAATCCACATCGGGTAAATTAAAGTCCCAGTATGATCACTTCCTCCTTCATGCCTACCTTTTCATTATCAATAATCAAGTCTCTATCCATTCCTTCAGTTTGAGTTGGAGGCCTGTAGAATACACCAGCATGGATGATAGTGCCATCTCCTCTTTCCAACACAAACCACAGTGCTGCATCTTTTCCTAATGTCCCAAAGCTTTAATACTGCTTTTGACATATAGGGCTACTCCTCCTCCTTTTCTGCCTTCTCTCTCTCTCTCTCTCTCTCTCTCCTAAATAAATTATAGCCAGCTATGGCTATATCCCATTCATGTGACTTGTTAAACTATATCTTTCAACACCTTGTAGACCAGTGGTTCTCAGCCCAATGCATTGGAACCCCCAGACCAGTCAGGGTTTCAGGATATCCACAATGAATATGCATGAGAGAGATCTGCATGCACTGCTTCCATTGTATGCAGATCTATCTTATGCATATTCATTGTGGATATCCTGAAAACCTGACCGGCCTGGGATCCCAGAGGACTGGGTTGAAAATCACCTGTTAGACAAACGTTATCTTGAATTTCACATGTCACATAATAGACAGCCAGTGTAGTTCTTCAGTTTCAGGATGATATTGTCCCTATATGCACAGTTACATGAAACAACCAGGCAGCGGAATTTTGGACTACTTAACGAACATACATCAAAGTATTAGGCAAACCAACATATACTACACTGCAGTAATGGATAGATGATAAACGTGAGACAAGACAGATCTAAAGGCATCAGATGGTGAAAAGTACTTTTGTTTTTTGTTTTTTTTAAAACTTTTATTTAAGCTTTTCTTGAGTATACAAATAAAATAAGAAATATACTTCATCAAACAATTAATATTCAAGAGAACAATATACCACTCATCATAAAGAAACCCATCATGGGGAAAGAGACTTCATCAATAAACAAACAAAACAAAGCAAATAAGGAGTGAGACCACTCCATATAAGAGAGCTTTACAATTAAATCAAACCCCCCCTGTCTCCTCCCCTCTAGCCTCCTTCTCAGTCAGCAACTGACATAGCTGAGCCACTTCAGTGTAAACATAACTCTGACCCTCAAGTGTGATTAAACAACGACAGGGGAATTTAAGAAAAAAAGAGGCTCCCAACGCAACCACCCGTGATCTTAACTCCAAAAACTGCTTACGCCGGGCCTGAGTGGTCCGGCCCACATCTGGGAAAACCTGCATTTTGAAACCACAGAACAAAACATCTTTGCATTTAAAATAAGCACGAAGAATACGTAATTTGAGAGATTCAGTGCCAAAGGTCACCACCAAAGTGCAACGTTTGGTGATGAGATCCAATGAATCCTCCAAGAAAGCAGTAAGGTCCTGCTCTACTGAGACATCGGTCAGAGGAGGAACCCCTTCCTTTGCCGGCAGAGCAGGAACGTGTACAGGAATGCAATAGATCTGAGCCACATCCACTGTCTCACTCAAATGCAAAACTTCCGAAAAATATTTCTTTAATAAAATATCAAAGGAAAGCAGGTGAGTGTGAGGAAAACTTAGGAAACGTAAGTTTCTTGCCCGTTGCTGATTTTCAAGTGTCTCCAGTCGACAGGATAATGAAGCAACATCTTTAATAAGAGAGACATTAACGTCCCTACCAGACTGGAGCATTGTATCAACTCGGGCAAGTGACTGAGAAAAAGTAGCCAACTGAGAATCAATAACTTGAACTTTATCTACAACAGAATGAGTAAATGTGCAAAGAGAAGAGACTGTCTTTGATAATCGGGAATCAATCTGCTGCAGGGCTACCCAAATGTCAGAGAGAGTCACTTCCCGAGTTAAGGGAGATGAACACTCCCCAGTATCAGCTGGGTCCACAGGGAGGAGAGTCGAGACAACCACTGGAGGGGGAGAGTCCAATAATGTAGAAGACTGCAGAGGCTGAGGGAAGGGGGGTGGCGTCCGGAGTTCAGGGCTAAGAGAGGCCCCTTCCGAAGACAGATTAGCGGGCGGCAGGGGTAGAAGGTGCCTGTCCATGGGGCCGCTCAGCTTACCTCGCTGGCTCTCCTTAGCGACGGCCTTGTTCTCCACTTTCGCTTTACGCTTCCCCATCGATACAGTCAACTTCAAACAACGGTGCTCAACGAAACCTCGGGAGCACCGAAGGAGCACATAAGGAGCGCGTCAGGCCCCTTGCGACACGCCCCTTCGGACACGCCCCCGCAGGCCGCGCACACGCAGCCGCGTGTGATACAAGCGAATCTTATGGGGCTCGGTGGGGTCCTCAGCGCCGAGGGCGACCAACCAACGCCTGCAGATGACCAAGCAGGGACCCGGCTCCCACCTGCTACACCGCGCCGCGGTACAAGCACCCGCGGCAGCTCCCAGGTAGTAAAAGTTCTTTCCCAGCGCGTTGTTAAATCCAGCTGACTTTTAAAGGGCTCGGGGGGGTCCTCAGCGCCGAGGGCGACCAACCAACGCCTGCAGATGACCAAGCAGGGACCCGGCTCCCACCTGCTACACCGCGCCGCGGTACAAGCACCCGCGGCAGCTCCCAGGTAGTAAAAGTTCTTTCCCAGCGCGTTGTTAAATCCAGCTGACTTTTAAAGGGCTCGGGGGGTCCCTCAGCGCCGAGGGCGACCAACCAACGCCTGCAGATGACCAAGCAGGGACCCGGCTCCCACCTGCTACACCGCGCCGCGGTACAAGCACCCGCGGCAGCTCCCAGGTAGTAAAAGTTCTTTCCCAGTACTTTTGTTTTTTGGTAAGATGTAACTTATAAAAGGCAATTTTAGTTGCTTGCTTCATTGGGTTATAATTGACCATCGATCCAAGAAGTTGCCAAATTACAAACTTCATTCTGGAAAGAAATCACAATTCCACCATGAAAAATAAGCATAACATCCTTAAGTGGGCCCTGTAAAGGCAATGTGCTTCAGCCTTTAATTCAGGGATAAGACATTAATCTGCATCTAATAGCCTTTAAACAATCAGAGTATATTTGTTAAATATTTTACATTCTGACCAGTTTCTTCATTAGCCTGACAAGGCTGAAAGAACTGAATATCATTTGCATAAAATCTGTAACTTCCTTATACTGCTAGAACAGTCCAGACCAAGTGTATTATGCTCTCTTACCAGAAGATGGAAGCAGACTTGAGCAGCTTTCAGTGACATCGTCACTAGGCATATTTGCTGGTGCAGCACTGGGAGAAACCAGTATTTGTCTTCAGCAAGTGGCAAGGTGTTTGAACTGTGCAGCAATGCAGATAAGCCTGCCTCCTTGGCCCACACCACGGTGCTATGGGCTGTGTGACTGAGACCAGAAGAACCAGCATTGCTTGGAGCTCAGGTACGCTGTTGTGTCCTTGAACTGGCAGCCGCCATATGTCTAGTGCTGTTACCCATGGGTTCCAGCAATGTTGGGCCAGAGAGGAGCAGGAGGACCCTACAGGGTCTGTGATGGAGATCAGTAAGTTGGACCAAGCCCTGTGCTATCTATCTGCTCTTGCTAATGTATTACTTTTTTATAAATTTACTTTTTCAGCCCATTCATTTCTATGGGGTGGTATTTGGCTCACTGTACTGTGCTTGATAAAGCTGTTTAAAAAAAAAAAAAAAAAAAAAAAAGTCAGCCTTGCCTGAGGCAGCAGGACCTCATAAGCCTATGTAGGCAGTTGGGGGAAGCTTTGCTCAGGTTTCTCAGACCAGCCCTTCAGATGCTGGGATAACCTTTTTGGGTCTCCCTTTTTCGGCAGTTCTTTTCTTTGTGCTATGTGGTGTCATTTTTTTTGGCAGTTTTTTTTGTATGGAGCATTACAAGCATGCTTGTGCCCATCATTGTCTCATGTAACTCTCTCCAAATCATCTCCAGTAGGCTCCCTTTGCCGGAGATGCCCCGGACCCATTCTTGTCAGACATATTTGGAGCTCCTCACGCTGATTCTGAGGCTGCCTCTGGGGCCTTGATGTCTTCTCTTGCGGGGCTGGCAGCCCCCTTGGGGATCAGTCGAGGACAGAGGGTTAGGGCTAAGGAGGCATCATGTTTGGGCCAGCAGTTCCTCTCTGGCTCTCTGTGGCCCCATGGTACTTTTGCTGCTGACTTCGAGCAACAGTTATGGGAACAGTTCACGGACTGTTTTCAGTCTTTTCTCACTCCTTGGCAGCCCCCTCTCAGGGGATCCTGGATCTTCAGGTGGCTCAGCCACAGCTGCTAGGGAGGCTAAGTGTCCTCCACTCATGCATCTCTCTGAGAGCCCTGCATTATCCTATGTGAAGAGTTGTTGAGATGCTGAAGAGGATTCTTATCTCTCCAGAAGGTGAGTCTAAGGAGGAAGGAGTTTCTCCAGGACCAAGCAGGAAGTCAGTCCTCACTTATGGGTGACATCGGCGCCGATGGAGCCCAGGTGCGGAGCATTTCCCCAGCTTTCTATGAAAGCCTTTGGGAATACTGCATGCATGTGCGGTCCCCTTCCCGCCTAAAGGTGCCATCTTGCTCAGTTTCTCTCTTTCTGTGGAGTCCTTCGGACGTTCGTCCTAGTCACCTGGGAAAAATTGACTACTTTTGAAGATTTCTTCGCTTTTTCTTCGAGTTCGACGCCGGTTCCCCTTCCCACCGGGTTCGGTACACCGGTATCGAGCCTGTTCTCTATTTTTTGGTTTTTGCCCTTCGTGGCTGGCGTTCGTGCCCTTTTTTCTGTTTTTCCCTGGAAGGCCGGTCTTTGACCTTGCGGGGGCCCTTTTTTCCCCGATGGCTTCCAGTGGTTTCAAGAAGTGTGATCGGTGCAAGAAACTAATGTCTCTCACCGACACACACGACTACTGCCTTCGGTGCCTCGGCCCAGATCATGACCCCATGATCTGTGGCCCGTGTGGTAAAATGTCCACCAAGGCACTTCGAAGCCGTCAGTATCAGAAGGAAAGGATTTTTTCGGATTCTGCCTCCGGCCGGGCCCGGACCTCGTCTGAGGCCTCGACGTCTCGGGAGTCTGATCCCAAGCATCGCTGGGGTTCCTCGGGCAGGGGGGTCCCCCTCCAGTATGACTCTCCTCCGAAGGAGGCCTTTACTGTGCCAGTTCCTCCAGTGCTGGAACGGCTCCTCTTCCAGATGTGGGAGGCACTGGCCTCGGCGCCGGTCTTGAGCAAGTGAGTTGATTCCATTTATCGACTCAGCAAGAGCCCTGGCTTCCAAAAGGCACAGCTGCCGCACCATTCCATGGTAGTGGAATCGGCCATGCATCGACTAAAGAGCCAGATGATGCACTCTGCGGTGCCCCCCAGTAGGGAGGCCCAGAACCTGGATGCGTTCGGCAGAAAGTGCTTCCAGGGCTCGATGCTTGCTTGCCGTGTCCAGTCATACCAGCTGTACATGGGCATGTTTCTCCAAGACCTGGCAAAGGAGCTTGCCGGGTTCTCTGCTGGTCTCTCCAGGGAACCTTTGCAGAGGTTCCAGTCTTTGTCTTCAGGAATCCGGGACTGTTCCAAATTCATGTCCCGAGCGGCCTACGATGGCTTCGAGGCTTCAGCTCGTGTGGCGGCCACCGGCATCGCGGCCCGACGCCAGGCATGGCTGCAGTCATCGGACCTCAAGCCTTGGGTACAGGACAAGTTGGTCGATGTCCCTTGCCAAGGTGAAAACCTTTTTGGCAAGCCCATGGCCGAGAAGGCCGCTGAGCTCGAGACTGAGCACCTGACCAGGACTAGACTGTCCAGAAAGACCTCTGCCCCTTCTCACAAAAAGAAGGGCTCGGGTAAAAAGTCCTTCTACCCGAGAAAGGTGTCTGCCTACAAACCTTTCCCTCAATACCAGGCCTTCCCAGCTCCCCCTCAGGGGCAGCAGGCCAAGGGGCAGGGACATGGGCCCTGTAGGCAGAAGACCCCCAAGCCTCCGGCTCCTGATCCTACCCAGCAGGGAGGGGTTTTTTGACTCCCAAGGCATAGCCTCTCCATCCCTGTTGTCCCATCCCTGCACAGGAGGTCGCTTAGCCCTGTTTGCCCACCGGTGGTCACCCATTACAGGGGATGCTTGGGTTTTGAGCATCATTTACCAGGGCTATATGCTTCATTTCCAACAACTGCCTCCTGTCTACTTTCCAGGAGAACCTCTGAGGCCTCTCCTGCACACCACCCTCCTCCTCCAAGAACTTCAGGGTCTGCTTCTGGACAAGGCGGTGGAGCCGGTACCTCCTCGCCTACAAGGGCACGGGTTCTACTCCAGGTATTTTCTGGTGCCAAAGAGAACAGGAGGCCTAAGGCCTATCCTAGACCTCGGAAACCTCAACAAGTTCTTGGAGAAAGAGAAGTTCAAGATGCTTACTCTTGGAACACTTCTGCCCTACCTCCAGCAGGGAGATTGGCTATGCTTCTTAGATCTAAAGGATGCGTACACTCACATCCTTACTCGTCCAGACCACAGAAAGTACCTCAGGTTTGTGGTGGGAGGAAACCATTACCAGTACAGGGTACTGCCTTTTGGCCTAACTTCCACCCCACAGGTCTTTACAAAGTGCCTAGCTGTGGTGGCAGCCTACTTGAGGACTCAAGGGATATTTGTCTTCCCCTATCTGGACGACTGGCTCATCCGGGGTCAAACCTACTAGGAGGCCAGGCAGGCCACCTTCAGGACTGTCACACTCCTTCAAGACCTAGGCTTTGTCATAAACTTCGCAAAGTCCACTTTGCTCCCCTCCCAGAACCTCGAGTCCATAGGAGCACGGCTGGACTCTCTGCAGGCAAGGGCTTACTTGCCAGAGGACAGAGCTCAAAGGCTCATGGAGTTGGCATCCCGGTTTCTCATTCGGCCGATGGTTCCTGCCAGGCTCGGTCTGCAGCTCCTGGGACACATGGTATCGACTGTGCATGTGACCCCCAATGCCCGCCTCCACATGAGGCCTGCACAGTGGTGCCTCAGGACTCAGTGGAGGCAGGCCACAGGGAGCCTTGCAGACCAAGTAAGGGTATCCAAACCTTTCCTGGATTCTCTTCAGTGGTGGCTACACTCCCCCAACTTGCTGCAGGGGGTGCCTTTTCAGGTAGCTGTCCCCACAGTGGTGTTGACAACCGATGCCTCCTTGCAGGGCTGGGGTGCATACTGTCAAGGGAGCTGCACCCAAGGCCTCTGGTCCCCATGGGAAGCCCTGCAACAGATCAACCTACTGGAACTGCGGGCTATTCGCTTAGCCCTCAAGGCTTTTTCTCACTCCTTGGCCCACCAGTCTGTTCTAGTTCAGACAGACAATCAAGTAGCCATGTTCTATGTGAACAAACAGGGCAGCACTGGGTCCAGGCCTCTATGCCTGGAAGCACAGGCCCTTTGCTCTTTTGCCCTCAGGCACCAGATGTTAATGAGGGCTGTGTATCTTCCTGGCCAGGAGAACTTTCTGGCAGACCGCTTAAGCAGGATATTGCAGCCCCACGAGTGGAAGCTGCACCCTTTAGTGGTTCAACAGATTTTCCTAAAATGGGGACTTCCATCCATGGATCTCTTTGCCAGTCCACTGAATCACCAACTGCCCAGGTTTTGTTCCAGGCAACCGCATCCCCTGAGGGTGGCGGCGGATGCCTTCCTGATTTCTTGGTCCCAGGGCCTGCTCTATGCATTTCCTCCCACGCCTCTGGTGGCCCGAACCTTGTTCAAGATTCTCAAGGACAAGGCCTCAGTACTTCTGGTTGTTCCCAGGTGGCCGAGGCAGACCTGGTTCCCCCTGCTACTTCAACTGGCAGTGGAGACTCCCATGCCTCTGGGATTCCAACCCGACCTATCTCAGGATCAGGGTTCCCTTCTGCATCCCAATCTCAAATCTCTCCATCTGATGGCATGGAGGCTGCAAGGGTAGTCTTGGCTCCCTGGGGTCTACCTCAGGAGGTGGTCTTGGCCTCTAGAAAGCAAACCACCAGGAAAACGTATGCCCTAAAGTGGAGAAGGTTCTCCTTGTGGTGTCAGCACTGTGCCAGTAGTGCTCCAGTACCTACTGCACTTGTCCAATCAGGGTCTTAAGTCCAATTCTGTTCGGGTCCACCTCTCTGCTCTGGCAGCTCATCACTCTCTGGTGGAGGGGACACTCTTTGTCAGTTCACTCCTTGGTGTCCAGATTTCTCAGAGGCTTACTATTGCTCAAGCCTCCTCTCCGTCCACCGGCCCCTGAGTGGAAGTTGAATGTGGTCTTGCAGCAACTTACTCGCCCACCTTTTGAGCCCATGGCTACATGTCCTTTATGCTTCCTGTCCTGGAAGACTCTATTCCTAGTAGCCTTGACCTCGGCCAGGCGAGTAAGTGCACTTCAAAGGTCTGTGACAGGCCATACACTTGTTTCTATAGGAACAGGGTAGTCCTTAGGACTCATCCTAAGTTCCTCCCCAAGGTTGTTTCCTCTTTCCATCTCAACCAAGAGGTGGTTCTTCCAACATTCTTCCCTAGGCCCCATGCAAGCCGGGCTGAGACAGTCCTGCATACCCTGGACTGTAGGAGGGCCTTGTCCTTCTACCTTGAGCGTACGCAGGGGCATAGAAGGGCTACTCAGCTCTTCGTATCTTTTGACCCCAATAACTTGGGGGTACCTGTGTCCAAGTGTACCTTGTCCATCTGGGTGGCGGACTGTATCACCTGGGCTTACAGGGCAGCTGACCTTCCTTTGCAGGGTCGGGTCACGGCCTACCGTGTCAGGGCAATGGCTGCCTCAGTAGCTCATCTCCGCTCTGTACCATTCGCAGACATCTGCAGGGCTGCAACTTGGTCCTCAAGCCAGACTTTTGCGGCATATTACTGCCTGGAGAAGGAGTCCCGCAGGGACAGTGCTTTCGGTCAGGCAGTGCTCCGGAATCTCTTTGAGGTTTAGGCAACTCCTACCCTCCAGCCCTCTGGTTGGGCTACCGGTGGAGGTATGTTTTCAGTGCAATCCTTTCTCTGATGCTGAGGCTAGAGGGAGCTCATTTTTCAGCTCTGGGTTCCCAGTAGCTTATAGCTGGGGAGTCCCATAAGTGAGGACTGACTTCCTGCTTGGTCCTGGAGAAAGAGTAGTTACTCACCTGTAACAGGTGTTCTCCAGGAGCAGCAGGAATCAGTCCTCACAACCCTCCCTCCTCCCCTGAGAGTTGCAGTTGTACATAGTTCATTTTTACATTTTTGTGTGCTGTTTTTTAGCTATGTCATTTGACTGAGCAAGATGGCACCTTTAGGCGGGAAGGGGACCGCGCATGCGTGTAGTATTCCCAAAGGCTTTCATAGAAAGCTGGGGAAATGCTCCGCACGGGGGCTCCATTGGCGCCGATGTCACCCATAAGTGAGGACGGATTCCTGCTGCTCCTGGAGAACACCTGTTACAGGTGAGTAACTACTCTCTCTCTTGACAGAGTGTGAGGATCCTTTAATACTTTGCCTTTATCATAGAGAGGACCTGCCTATTCTGATTCAGGATGCTATGATGTCTTATAAACTGTGAAGTCTGTCCTAGTGCAAGGCCACAGATGGATCCTATTCTGGACGGTATCAGGCATCCCTCTGGGTTTTTTGCCTGAGCCCATGAAGCAGCTCCTGGTCTCTCAATGAGAAAATCCAAAGATGAGTCTTAAGGGCCCTTTAAGGTTTCGTATCCTCTGCCCTAGGGTGATCTGGATCATTTATTCTGGCTTCTTCAGGTGAGTGTCATAGTCATGTGCCTGGTCAGACTGTGACAATGCTAGTAGAAGGTGAAGCTGCACTCGAAGAACCTCATGATAAAAAGGTGGAAACCATCCTTTGTGAATACATTTATGGTCTTGGCCTTGGGTTCTCAAGTGGCCCTATATGCAGGCCTGATGGCGAGTGTGCTCCTGTGCTGGGTTCACCAGCTCTCAGAGAGCTCGGAGAAGGTCAGATTGGAGTCTGGTGCTGTTTTTGGCGGATGCCTTCTATGACTTGATCAGGACCTGTTCCAAGTCCTTGGCATCAGTGGTTGTAGCAAAGTTGTTACTCTGGCTATTAAATTGGTCTGCTGATGGGCCTCCAAGCCGAAGTTGTTTTTTGAGGAGGATTTGAGAAGCTGGTGATAGACCTTGGGGGGGGGGGGGGCAGCAAAGAAAAGGGCATTCAAAACTAAACATTAGGTTTTGTCAGTCTGTCTTGAGGAACCTTAGAGCAGAGGTTCCCAAACCTGTCCTGGAGTCTCCCCAGCCAGTTGGGTTTTCTCGATATCCATGATGAATATGCATGAGAGAGATTTGCATACAATGGAGACAATGCATGCAAATCTCTCATATGCATATTCATTGTGGATATCCAGAAAACCCAACTGGCTGGGACTCAGGTTTGGGAATCCCTGCCTTTAAAGGCTTAGAACCCAATCCCCTTCCTACTCCGTCCCATTTTTTCCATGTTGCTTTTGTTTTGTTGAAAAACAAAACCAAACACCATTCCCCCCTCCGCCATCACCACAAAAAAAGGCAAAAAGTAATTTTTCATTTGCCCCTTTCACTGTTAAAAGCAGTCTGATAGTTTAGCATGCCCTCATATGTGAGAATGCTTTTTTGCTTGTCCTTGGAAGTTATCTGTAGCAGAAGTTCTCTGAAGACAGCATGATAAAAATGTTAATATCCACCCATCTACACAAAGTTGTCATCTGCTAAATCTTTACAAAATTGAAGTAGTTCCATATAATGGTTCTAGCATGGGAATCCACACACATACTTGGTATATTCCTCCTCAAACTCTTGAATATCTGAGAGCTTGGAATGTGTGGCTCATTGGTCTGGGCTTCATTAGATGACATCACTCATACATGGGAACATCTATACTGCTATCCCCAAGAAAACAGGCAGGCTCCTAGAATGTCTTTTTTACCCCAGCCCCCCTCTGATCAAATATATGCATGTTGCAAACGTAAAACGTATGGGATTAGAAGATTGTGCATCCAAGAAACTTTCATTCACAATTTATTTTACTCAGTGATCCTGTCTAAACTTTGAATATTTTGGCCTTGTTAATTTTGAAGAGTTAGATTTTTTTCAACCTTGTACTTTAGTTTGTAAACTTCTCTACATATTTAGTAGTTGAACTGATGTTACTAAAAGAGAATTGAAATTTCATTTCAGTTGTTGGATTTGAAGTGCCAGACAAATTTGTCGTGGGATATGCACTAGATTATAATGAATACTTTAGAGACTTGAACGTAAGTACTGTTTTTTATTTTTCATTTTTTGCTGACTTTTATTATAAGAAACTGGATTTTTTTTCTCTGTGAGCTGCACATCAGTTAAATGCTAACAGCTTGTAGTGGAGTAGTATGTGTTTGTCCTCAAGCTTCTGACCACTCCTCTTCAGTACCAGGTCAGCATTCCTTCCTACTAGACTGTCAAAAGAGAAGATGTGCTGTTTGAAACACTGACTGTCCTCTACAGAATAGCATGGTTTCCTGTGTGTGAACTATGCAACACCTGCAGCATGAGATCTACTAGTGTCATGCACAACAAGGGTAGTGACGTAAAGCATGCAACATAGGAGAATTGATGCTTTTAAACAGAACTGTACCGAGCCCTGTGCGAGCGGTGCGGCCGCACATGGCGCAAAGACTTAAAGGGCGCATTTCGGCTCTCTGCTGTTGCCTGCCGCCGCCACCTTTTCAGTGGCAGGCAGCAGCAGAGAGACTAAATGCGCCCCTTAAGTCTTCGCGCCGGCACACTAAGCAGGTCTGGTCTCTCCGGGAGGGACCAGACCTTCTTAGCGTGCCAGCGACTTGGGGATTGGGCGCGCGGCCCCCCTCCCACACTCCCATAAAGTGTCTAAATGGAGGTGCGGGAGGGGGGGCACGTGCCCTATGTGCAAGTCGCACAGGGTGCATTTCTTTGGTACGGCCCTGCTTTTAAGCAGCACACCTGCCAATTTGAGGGTTGATGAGAGAGGCAAGAACAAGTGTAGAATGGTGTGTGAGAGAAGAGAGGCAGGCTGTAATAGAGGAAAAAAGTGGCGAGGCTAACTTGTTTAGAGATGGACAGGTTGGGGGAGGGTGGGAAATTGGAGAGCTCATAAGAGGGAGAATATATTATCTCCAGGAACAAGCAGGAATGAGTCTTCACATATGGGTACGTCGGTACCGATGGAGTCTGCGCGGGAACGCTTCCCAGCGTCCAATCAAGAGCTTTTGGAAGCATCCCAGCATGCCTGCGTGCTGCCTTCCCGCCTTTCCCAACTGCCTCTCCTCAGTTTTCGTTTTTCCGCGGAACCGGCAGGATGTCCTCCTGTCACCGCAGAAAATTCTTGTTTTTATTTTTTAGTTTTCTTGTGGTCGCGGCTGTCTTCCCGACGCCACCGGTACCGCCGGTGTTTTCTTTTCTTTTCTTGAAAAATTTTCCTTTTCCACGGGATATTTTTTCTTCATAGTGTCCCACGGTCTCTTAGGCCTTTTAGGCCTCTTCTTTTTCCTTCATGGAACCGCCAGACACTTTCTCCAAGAAATGTTCAGACTGTGGCGGTACAACTTTATTTTTAGACCCTCAAAGTCGGTGTCTAACCTGCTTGGGTCCTGACAACAGTTTGGTACAAAGAGGTTTTCAACATCGAGGCTCCCTCGATACATGGTGCCCTCCAACTTCAGGGCACCGTCCCCTTCTTCGTCCACACAGGATCAGGTAACCCACAAACAGTCTGTTAAGACTAGCCAGTCCTCGAGTGGTAGGTCTCATGCGCAGCATGTAGACGGCTCCGGCCTTGCCCTCGAGGGCCCACTGGCTTCAAAACCCCGGCGGGAGTCTTCGGTCTCCAAAGCCTATAAGGGGTTTCAGGTTGTTCCTGGGGTTCACCCCCCACAGAACATACCTAAGCCGTGTACGGTGATGGCATCCGCTTCGAGCGGTACCGATACCCCGGTATCGGCACTGGTGTTGGATGAAACACTCCTCACCAGGGATCGTCATCTGGCATCCTCGGTACCTTCGGGACCGCTGGATACCCTCCAGATTGACTTTCCATTATCGGTACCAACACCGATACTCCAACCGACGTCGGTACCCCCCAGATGTGCATCGATAGCCTCGCTTCCTTCGATGCCGAGTCTGGAATCGATCTCCAGTCTGGAGGACTGGGTACCGACTTGCCTTGGTACCGGCTCTCGACGGTACCGAAGGCTCGGTTCTGATGATTCGGATCCGCAACTCTCGGTTCCCCCGATGCCGATTGAGTTGCCACTGGTTGCCCTTCCTTCACTGGTATCAGACACGGTACCGAAGTTGGTACCGATGTCCTCATTACCTTCACGGTCGGTGCCTTCCATGCTTCGCTTATCAGGCTCTTTGCCCTCGATGCCGAGTTTGGAATCGATCTCTAGTCTTGAAGACTGGGTACCAATAAATTTTGGTACCGACACCGATCGATACCGGTGCTTCGGTACCGAGGATAGCGGCCGGAGGTTTTCAGTCACCTCGGTACCGATTGAACTGTCACCGATGACTGCTCCGATGTCTTTGTCGGGTTCGACTCCGACATCGGTACCAGTATCAGCATCGGTACCGGTACCCACAGTAGCATCGTCGCCAATTCCTGCCATGCTTTTTTCAACAGGATCACTCCATTCTATACCAAGCTTGGAGTCGATACCTGGCATGGGCGATGTGGTAAGGATGGGGGCTGCTCCTGACAGCCAGTACCAGCAACCATCTTTTAAGCATTCTACACTGCACTCTGCAGGATCTTCTATTCCTATATATTTGGATAACTCTGTGGATGCTCAGGCTAGTTCTTTAGATCTACCCTGTCCAGGGGAGATTCCTGTCTGGGATCCTTCTTTTCAGAGTTTCCTCCTGGATATAGCAAGATCTCTTGCCATTCCTATTCCAGGACATGATCCTGCACAAAGCTCTGTTTCTGCCAAAGCAAAGGACAACATAATGCTTCCTTTGCATCATTCCTTGCAGGAAACACCTTTAAGAGTACCCCCACCTCCCAGGGCAACTGATCTTTTATATCAGGTGCCCCCCTCTCCAGGGTTTCAAAAGACTCAACTTCCTCATCATTCCATAGTAGTGGAATCAGCAATGAGGCGGGTAAAGAGTAAGAAAAAGCACTCTTCTTATCCGCCAGGTTGTGAGTCTAAGACACTAGATGCCTTTGGACGTCAAACCTTCCAGACATCTATGCTTTCTGCAAGAATTCTCTCATATATTTTTTATGAGTCTTTCTCTTGAGGAGGTCACAAAGCAGTTACATCTTTTGACTCCTTTCCTTCCAGATTCTAGGAGTAAAGACTATTCTTCACTGCTTAAGCATATCCAGAATATTTCTTGGTTTCTTTCTCGTGCTTCCCTAGACTCTTTTGAGTCTGTTAGCAGAACTTCTGCTATTGCTATAGGGGCACAACGTAGAGCCTGGCTCCAATCTTCAGACTTGGACAAATGGGCACAACAACGTCTGGGACATACTCCTTGCACTGGAGAAAATCTTTTCAACAAGGAGTCTTTACGTCAGGTTACTCAGTTATCCACTGATTTACCTGTTCCTAAGGTTTGTTCCACTGTCCCACTAGGTAGGAAATCTCCTACCAAACCTTTTTCCCACAGGAGAAGAAGGTTTTATTCATCACTTGCCCCTCATACAAATGTTCCCCAACAGGGGAAGTATCGTCCTGGTCTGAAGAATCCAACCTCTCACAAGGCTCAGCAAACCCAGCATCTGCAGGGTTTCTGATCAATCATCATCAGATGCTTGTGACTGTTGGGGTTAGCATCTACAGTTGCTCCTTCTCAATGGAGGCAATCCACCACTTCATTCTAACCCCTACACATGGATCCCTTTCCAAGAGATATCCATTTTTTCTATATTTCTATGAGCTGTCAGGATATTCATGCCTATAGGTCACAGGTTTCTCCTCTTTTTCCTGCTAGGGAAAGAGGTCTAACCACTATCACATGATAGTTCCTGTGCCAGCATGTATCTTTCCTTTCTATAGACTTCCTACTTCGTAAGTCTTCCTCAGCTCCATTCTCTTCACCCTCTTACCAAGTTTTTCCACTGTAAGAGGGAATTACTTATTTGGAGGCCTTTTCTTCAGCCTCTCTACTTTTCTCACTTTCCAGTGCGGAGTTTACCTCCTCTGCTCAATCTGGCTTTGGGGCAGCTTATCAGACATGTCCAGAGTTTCCTACTCCTTTCTGTCTGTTCTTTCTGTTTTTGAACAGTAAGATTCTTCTGCTATCTTGCTAATAGCTGCCTATGCAGGAGCTTTAATGTTTGGACCACTGGTTCTTGTCCACAAACAACCAGATTGTCCTCCACTAACATTCTGTCTAGTCTTAGTAGTGGCTCCAAGTCAGTGCTTCATCTCTCTTGGAGATCATCTCACTACAAGCTTTCTAAATTGTCTTCTATTCTGCCATCTTCATTTTCCTGAGTTTGGCAGCATAGTTGGCAGAGATACTGGCTCTCTAACAGCCAGTTCTATCTCCTTATTCTCCTGCATCATGCTCTCTGCAATCTACAGAAAAGCTTTCTACTATGGGCCCTTGCATGGTTTTTTTTTTTCTCCAACAGCTCTCCTAGCTGGTTAGAAAAGGCTTTTCAGTCATGTCTCCCATGACTAGAAGGTCCTCCCTTCTTTTACTATCTCCTTTTTTAATATAAAGGACATAGGCCTTCTCTTACGTGAAAGCTCAAGGAGTTGCCAGTTCCCTGCTTTGGTCCATAGTATTCTCAATCGGGGATATGCTCGTCCTCATGGTAAGAACGCATGATACCTTTGCCCTTAAGCAGGTCAACATGGTATCTCATCTCTAGGCGTCTTCTGTCTACTTACCATGCTAGAGTCCTGGAAGACTCGGGACTTGCTGGCTGCACATTGACATTATCCTTTGCTTTTCACGTAACAGTCATGGTTATTTTTCACTAACTAGCATTCTTGCAGATCATGACCCGGAGGAATAGATTCTCTATATGTCTTCTCAAGTAGGTTCCACCTCCTTGTTATTAGATGAACCTTTCCTCTCCACATATCCTATGTGATCACTGTGCTGTAGGCATATCTGTTTATTTGCAGACACCCATATGTAGGCCTACATATCCATATTTATTTTTTGTGTGTATTTTATGCCCTGCCATATCTCACTATAGATATATTCTTATATGTCTGTCTGTCTATCTATCTATCTATATATATATGTATCTGTTGAGATATTTTCTAATAGATAGATATGTATCCATATACTTATCTATCTCACTGTCTATCCTCATATAGTGTCGTGAGGGCATCCCCTGGTGGCCATTCGAAGTATGGGCATGCTCCACGATAGAAATTATTTAGGGAGCGTAATGAAATGTAAGGTCCACGAATGGTGAATGGTCTTACTTATTTCCAGCTTCCTATGAGAGCTCAATAATCAAACCAAGTGTAGGGAAAACAAGGCTTTATTCCCCGTCTGTGCAAGGGTTCAAATAAGACATTGAGAAATCAAAAGAATGTCCTTTGTTTCAAAAGGTACCAGTATTAACAAGCTGACTAATTGTTAAACTCCACAATTAGTGCAAGGGTTAATCAGTGGAATTCACTTCATTCCAACACAATAAGAATTAAACAAACTTCTTCTCAGTTATACAGTGGCTACAGATTCTAGGCTCGTGGCCATGCACAAACCACAATCCGTCTCTTCTGGTGGAGGAATGGGAACAGCATTTATATATTCAATTTCAATGGATTCTGCTCTACTACATTCATCATCAGAGTAGTCACTGTCCCTGTCTGCTACAGGTCTACGTGAAGTGTCCCTAGGCTCTTGCCGCCAATAAGACTGTGTTTTAAGTTCTCTGGGAATTTTCTGAAACCACCCTGGTTTCTTCTTCCTTACAAACTGAGTATTTGTTTTAGCAGTGCCTCTAGGAGTTAAGCATTCAGTATCATGAATAAAGCTTTCATACCTGGAGCCTCTGTGGTTTGAATCCGTGGAGCTTTCTCTCCCAGAAACGTTTCTCCTGCAACAGGTTCTCTGCCGACAGGCTCTAGGCAGGGCTGTGCTTTCTGGCAGCTTGGTAAAACCTGGTGTGGATTCAACTTTATGCTTCAGTAAGGACTTAGCTTTGTCAGAAACTGCTTTTCCTTTGGTGCCTGGTAAAACTTGACTAGTATTTCCCAGAGACTGCAGGCTTTCCTCCAAACCTATCTCTCTGGTTCTCTGGATACGTCTCTGCTTTTGAATCAGGAACGTTGTGGGAATAGGGAGTGGCACACTCTCTAGCCTTGGTGCTTTCTCCTGCAGACTCCCTCTGAACAGCTGCTCGCTTAGCCTGGCCCTTCTGAACTCCACCTTTGTGAACTCTGTTCCTTTGGGCTTGCTCAGGTAGGATTCTTTCTCCAAGTCCTTCTCCTTCTCTTAGAGCTGCTCCTTCCCTCAGAGCTGTTCCTTCTCTCTGTCCTCTCCTTTGAGATGTTCCTCTCTTCTGTCCTCTCCTTTGAGGTGTTCTTCCTCTCAGTAGAGATATTCCTCCTTTCTGGATCCGGTTCCAGTTCTGCCCTTCCTCTGGAGCTGTTCCTCTCAATAGAGGTGTTCCTCTTTTGCTAGCATTCAGCTTCTGCTTATAAAGGAATCTTTCCTTTGAAACTCCCGGGCTCATTCCCAGGTGCAAGTCATTAGCTCTCTTAGGCTCATTAGCTCCTGTATGATCACTCCTGCCCCCTCTAGCTGTGCCTTGAGGTAACTGCACATCTAGAATTCTCTGAGAAACAGGGTTTCTTTTCAGGTTTGCATCTTTATTGATACCCACTTCATGACAATAGCTATATGATTCTGACAGAGGGGCTTTACCCATACCTATGCTATCTAGCAGGTTTGGGGTTCTACACACACAACCACTCCTGTGGTAGTCAACAATTTTTATACCATAACCTAACGGTTTAGGTACCTCTGAAGCTCTCCGTGCCCAATATCTCTCCTAGCTTACCCCAGTTAGGAGAGACCTTGTGGATCTTCAGTTAATCACAGGCTTTAACGCTTCAGGCATTTGTCCTCTCTTTTTGGGATACAAGGAGTTCCCACACCCTTTCTCCCCTCAAGGACTGTGCCTGTTTATCCAAATCGGTTAGCCTTCTCTTTTTGCTCCCAAGAGTGACTCACTCTGCCTCCAAAAGAGCTAGGGTTTTTCTCATAAACCCTTCCGCTGAAGGCCCACCGTTTTTGGACTACCCCAGTTTCCCTACTGGGGTTACCTATTACCTTTCAAGATTCTGACCTCCACTGGTTTTTCCTACAGGATTATTACCTCCACTTACAGTGAGGTCCTCTTCAAGGTTCCTCTACTAGGTTTCCCAGTAGATCCATGAACCTCCATACTTCTCTGAAATCCTGTCAGGGGAGGTCCATATTGCAATATCCTTTGCAATATTATTGATGACCATCATCATCCACACATGGACTCCATCTCTGCAGTCCTATGCTAGGTTAGCTGTTCCACAGCATCCTTCTTTCTTCAACTCCTACCCTCCATCCTCAGGATGCCTGGTGTTCTGGGAGATAGCATGTTCCAGCCTATGACATGCTGGGACTCCAGGCATCTCAGCTTGGGAGTCCCCATATGTGAAGACTCATTCCTGCTTGTTCCTGGAGATAGCACAGTTACTTACCTGTAACAGGTGATCTCTGGGAACAGCAGGAATAAGTCTTCACAACCCTCCCACCTCCCCAGGAGTTGTATCTCTATCTGTCTTTCCTTTCCTCTCTCTCTCTTTGTCTCAGCTTTAAAACTTAACTGAGGAGAGGCAGTTGGGAAAGGCGGGAAGGCAGCACGCAGGTGTGCTAGGATGCTTCCAAAAGCTCTTGATTGGACGCTGGGAAGCGTTCCCGCGCAAACTCCGTCGGTACCGACGTACCCATATGTGAAGACTTATTCCTGCTGTTCCCAGAGATCACCTGTTACAGGTAAGTAACTGTGCTTTTTCCAACCTTTGTAGAGATAAAGTGATCTTGATTATAGAAGGACCAAGAGAAGTGGAGCGTATTAAATCTCGGAGAACAGTATGGTACAGTATAGCAGGTTTTAACAAATTTTTCAGGAGTAAGAAATTGACTCAAAAACTTAAGAACCAGTGGCTGAGAACTCTAAGAATCTACCTTCCTCTCCCCCCTACCTCTTGTGATTGCCAATGAAGAGGGGAGGGGGAAGAAGGGTCTCTCTCTCCAACATTGGGTTCTCTCACTAAGTTCTGTCAATCCCTTTAGAGCCTGATTTACTATTTACTAAAGCTTTCCATTTTGTCTATGAAGAGGAAAGTTTATTAGGTCGGGTCTTTAATGTACCATTGCTTCACCCGTGGCTTAAGTCCCCACCACATTCTCTCACAAAACTCCTACTCTCTAACCAGCTATCCTCCTTGAGTTTTGTCTAAATTTCATTGCAGCCCAACTAGGGTACCCATCCCTTGGAGCTTCCATGTGGGCTGCCTTTTTGGCTTACAATTTTTATTAAATGCGTTATATTCCCTTGACATTTTCCAGCAAGCTGTCCACGTTATGCTCAGATTCCCCTTCTCTCTACCTCGCCCCCAGTCCCCCAAAATGATTTTGGAAGGGAAATGACATAATGCTGCCCAGCACTTCTTGGTTACCCCATGGTCCACTGTGGATTTTGTTGCTCACTGTGCTCCAGCATTATGTGGCTTCAAGATTTTGAGCCTCATGGATAGCTGATATCCCAGTTTCATGTTCACATGCACATGCAGCTCAAACTTGCTAAGAGCCAAAATGAAAAGAGGGTGTGATGAATGGTGGCAGTTACAAGACATAAGGACATTTGGGGCAGGAAAAAGCTAGGTGCCATGGCAACCTGTTGCCCAGAATTTGTAATATAGATACTTCCCATTTCTAGACAAGTGGGTTGTATCCCTTTACCAGCAGATGTGGAGACAGAAAACATTAGAGGCTTCTTATGTCATCACTGTGCCATTATTAGCCTGTGCCACTAGGGGCATGATTCATTATTTCTGTCTCCAGCAGATGATGGATGCAAGTTTTTCAGATCTGATAAAATCTGAATAAACAAAGGAAGCTTGAAAAAGGAAAGATAAATTTCATTTGAACAGCCACCAGTATGATTGACTCATTCACTGGAGTGCGATGCGGGAGGCTTCACTAGACACCCTTCAAACCAGTGCTCTTTTCAGAAGCCATAAGGAGGAGTTGGTTCAGCTCTGCATCCCTTATGTTAAGAACCTGTTGAGCAGCTAGATAATTGGAAAAGGAGTTTGGAAAGGATTCTTCAAAGCCTCGCACAACCTCTACGCTCCCTCCTCCTTATCCCTTCCCCCTGCTCTCCCCTGAAGATTGAAGAAGGCTCTTCAGAAGTTTGTTGACTGCAGATAGGGAAGTAGCACTGAGCCTGGAATGGTTTTACCGCCTGTGGGGCTCCCTGAGGAGGGCGAGTACCATGACAGTCTCTGCCTGCCTGACTTCTTTTGTGGGGACTCTCATCCTCTGCAAAAGAAGAGTTGGGACACTTAGGGCGTCCATTGGGGCGGCGTCTGTGTTTCTCATCTTGACCAACTGCGCCTCCCCTGGTACATGTCTGTAGTGTGCAGTGTCTTGCCCACACGGCCCTATTGTGCGCTCTTCTGCCTGCACGGCTCTAGCATGCGCTAGTATTATTTGCACAGTGCATTGTGTCAGTTGGCCATGCTTTAAGCCTGCGTTGCTCAGCTACCACGGTGGTAGAGATTCATATGCAGACTTCTAAGCAGCACTGCCTGGTCTGTGGAAAGCAGAGTGACTTGAGCTGGATTATGGTATCTGCACTTCTTGCATGGAAGTTTGATGTGCCCTTAAAGAACCTGTCCTTTCTCTTGTAACGAAGGGATATGGGTGACCCAGCCTTGTCATCCTTACTACAGGAGGTGGCAGATGACACCATGAAAAAGGATGACTGACAGGCTTTGAGCTCCAGCGCTCATTCTTCTGACCACTCCCCCTTCTTATAAGGGTCTGGCGATTGCTGTTTCAGCCAAGGTTGGGGCCATAAACCTGGCAGGGAGCTCCCAGTCCCCAGGTTGTCCTACTTGACCTATAAACGCAATCACTCTGCAGCTCCTCACTACCTTTCTTCTTATCTCTCCTTACACCCCCCACTCGGGAACTCTGCTCTTCGGGCAAACTGCTTCTATCTGTGTCCTTCTCTTCTATTGCTAATTCTAGACTTCGTTCCTTTCATCTTGCTGCACCTTACTCCTGGAACAAACTACCTGTCTGTATGCCAGGCACCTTCTCTGACCCTTTTCAAATCCAGGCTGAAAACTCACCTCTTTGCTGCTGCTTTTGGATCTGGACTCACCTGATCTCCTTGTTTCTTTACCTTTCTCCCTTGTTTAATCCTGTCTACACCTTCTGTGTTGTCTGTCTTGACTAGATTGTAAGCTCTGATGAGCAGGGACTGTCTCTTATATGTCTGTACAGCGCGGCGTACGACTTGTAGCGCTACACAAATGCTCAGTAATAGTAGTACTTGGAATTTTTATTTCTGCAGCAAGCTTGGTCTTTCTGGCATGGTAACTCAGACTCTGGGCTTCGACTCATCGCCTGCCCCTCTTCTGAATTAGTGGAAAGAGATTGTGAGGACTGATTAGGCACTGCCTTTAAACTATCTTGGCAACGGTTGGAATCTGGAGATTCAGATCAACTGTCTTTTGGTCGAGGCCTGGAGTCTAGTCCCAACATTTTGGTTGATGATTCCAACTTAGATGAAGAGGTGTCTTCTCCATCCGAAGATCACAGTGAAGCTGGTATTATCTGCCTGTGAAGGAAGGATGAGCTGGAGGCATGGACTGCTCAAATGTCATCCGCTTTGCATTTGACCAACCCTCCAGTGGTAGAACAAGGGCCACAAATCCATCCCCTCCTGCAGGGAGTTTGGAAGTCTGACAACCTTACCTTTTCTGGAGGACATCTAAAGCATTCCATTCGGAGTGGGACTTTCTCGACTCCTCGATAAAGAGGCTGAGGGGTGCGTAAAAGAATGTACGCTCTGCCAGAGAAGGATTGCACAGCATGGTTCAACACACCAAAGGTGGATGCACAGGTCACAGCGGTCACAAAGTGGATCACCATCCTTATGGAAGGCAGAACAGCATTGAAGGACACCCTGGATTATAAGATGGACACACTATCCCGAAGAATCAATTTGCTGCTACTGCTATCCTCCAGCTGGCTGTGTGTGCGGGCCTGATGACTCGAGCCCTTCTCTAGTGGGGTTCAGTCCCTTCTCCTGGAGGATATTACACCCCTCATGGAGTGGATCACAACCTGTCTGACACAATGTATGATCTCATCCTCTTGGTGGCTGGAGACATTGACCTCGCAATGGTGATGTGACGTTGGATATGGCTTCACCATTGAGCGGCAGATACGTCCTCCAAGGCTTGCTTGACACAGCTAGCCTTTAAAGGGATGCTTCTGTTTGGGGCTGACGTGGAAAAGATGGTTAAGGACTTGGATGAGTCCAAGCCTTATCGCCTCCTGGAAGATAGGCTGAAAGGGCCTAGGAAGCATATGGGGGTGTCGTCCTCGACATACACCCATTTCCTTGTTCACACTATTTGGACTCCCATAGGTACCATCCCAGAAAGCCCCCCCCCCCTTCTCTTCTGGTTTTCGGTCCTGGACTCTGTCCTTTTGCAGGACTTGCAGGCCCCGGGATTCTTCCACCTCCAGAGGTACCCATCTTCCGTTCGGCGCAGTGACGGATAGGAGGCTCATTCTAGGATGCATCCATTGGGCAATACACTGCTGCTTATCTCCAGGAACAAGCAGGAATGAGTCTTCACATATGGGTATCGTCGGTACCGACGGAGCCTGTGCGGGAACGCTCCCCAGCGTCCAGTAAGAAAGCTTTTGGGAGCATCCCACAGCGCCTGCGCGCTGCCTTCCCACCTTTCCCAACCGCCTCTCTCCAGTTCTTCTTTTCCACGGAGCCAGCAGGTCGTGTTCCTGTCACCGCAGAAGAAGTTCTTTATTTTTTTCTTTCTTTTTTCTGTGTCGCGTCTGCCTTCGACGTCAGACCGGTACCGCCGGTCTTTTCTTTTTTTTTCTTCTTTAAAAAAAACAAACCTTTTCTTTATTCAGCTGTGCATTTTCAGTTTGGGCCTTAGGCCTAAATATTTTCTCCTCATGGAGAAGCCCGCTTCCGGGTTCAAAGTGCACAAAATGTGGCGGTACTATTTCTGTCACCGACACCCATGATTGGTGTCTGAAATGTTTGGGTCCTGACCATTCCATCACGGATTGTGTGTCCTGCATTTGAAGATATCAATGTGTGTCCTGCATTTGAAGATATCAATGCTTGACCCAGTACAAGCATTGTGGAACTTGTCTCTTGGGGAAACTGCTAGGTACATATGACCTAGATTGACCACTGTTGGAAACAGAATACTGGGCTTGATGGACCTTGGTCTGACCCAGTATGGCATATCTTATGATCTGCACCATGATGTCTAAAAGAGGTCGGCAGAACCGAGCAGCCAAGCTCAGTACCCTGTTTCCCTCTGATGCAGCCTCGGTGGCATCGACGTCTTCCAGGGCTTCTTCCTCCCATGGATCTCATGTAACCAAACATAAATCTAGCCGGTCCTCGAAGGGCAAATCTCCCTCTAAGCATCGAGATGCCTTCGGGCTTGTCCTCGAGGATTCCGCTCCGGCAAAATTACCCCGGCGGGAAGTTCCGGCTTCCAAAGCATTGTCTATGGGGTCACAGATTGACATCGATGGCTCGGCCTCGACCGATCACCTGTTGCCGTGTTCTGGGGTACCAGTGGCCTCCACTGGTACCGACATCCAGACTTTGGTGGCGTCGATGGATCAGAAAATTCTGTCCATGCAGCGCACCCTTACGGCGTTTATGCAGGCTTCGACGCCTCCGGTACCGCAACAATCTCCGTTGCCGGTATTGATCCCGGCACCAGCACCGTTCCCGGTGCCGGTACCGATTGCATCGACATCGGCTTCGGTGTCGACTGCAACGGTACCCTGTCCTATGATGCCCATCGGTACCGAACCGTTACCGCTTACTCCCGATGTCGATCCCACTCGGTACGCGTATCGGGCTTTACAGGAGCATCCAGACAGGCGATACTTCGATTCCTCCGAAGACTCTGATGAGTCGGAGGCTTCTGTCGATGCACCGGTACTTCTTCCTCAGGAGTCTGCTTCTCCAAAACAAAGAATGTCTCCTCCAGAGGACTTGTCTTTTCAAGACTTCATTAGGGAAGTGGCCTCTCCATCACAGTGGCCTCTGAGTCAGAGCCTAGAGCCAAGCAATTAGATATTTTGCAATATCCTAAGGCTCCTAAGGAAGCAACTACCTTACCTATTCATGAGATTCTTTATGATCTCATGTTGGGCATGTGGGAGACTCCTCTCACCACCTCTCCTCATTCTCGTAGGTTAGACACCATGTACCGTGTCCCTCCCTGTCCTGGTTTTCATAAGACTCAGCTTCCTCACTACTCTATTGTGGTTGAGTCTGCTATGAAGAAAATAAAGAGTGCAAAGAGACACTCATCTAACCCTCCAGGACGTGAATGTAGGACTCTAGATGCTTTTGGCCGAAGGATTTTCCAGGCCAATATGCTTGCTGCCAGAATCAACTCCTATAGTCTCTATATGGGGATGTTTCTAAAAGAAGTCACAGATCATCTGCAGACTTTAGCTCCTTTTATTTCAGAAGATAAAAGGCAGGAATTTCTCACTTGGCTCAAACATGCCCAAGATGTTTCCAAATTCTCCATCCATGTAGCCTTTGACTCTTTTGAGTGTGTAAGCAGAGCCACGGCTATTGCCATAGGTGCACGCAGAATTGCTTGGTTACAAGCCTCTGATTTGGAACTCTGGGTCCAAGATGAGTTGGGAAATCTTCCTTGTACAGGTGAAAACCTGTTTGGCAAGGATTGGCAAGCAAAGGCCACTCAGATGGATGCTGAGAACTCTGCTTTGGATCGACTTTCAAAGTCTACCTCTGCCACTGTTAAGAAAAGATTGTTTAAAAAGACATCTTTTTCTAAAAAGGGAAGATATTATCCTGCTCATGGGCAGACATCTTCTGCAGGTCGTTTTGCTGCAAAGCATCAGCAACCACCTAAACAGGCCAAGTCAAAGGCTGCCAGGCCTACCACAGCCCAGCAGCCTCAACCTCCTCAGGGCCTTTGACTTGCAACTAGAGAACTTAGCCTTTCTAGCTCTGGAAAAACCAGAGCCCCTCACCATTCCAGGAAGGTTGACTTACTTTCCTCCCAGATGGGAGCAAATCACAGCAGAGCAATGGACTCTCTCCATCATAAAAGAAGGGTACAAGCTTCATTTCTTAAGCCTTCCTCCTCACACCATGGTGAAACAGTTCAATTCTCCAACATCTCTTCTCAACCTTCTAGGTCAGGAGATTGTTACCCTTCTTGCCCAAGGAGCAATAGAAGAAGTACCTCTTCTTCAACAGGGCTCAGGGTTCTACTCCCCTTATTTTCTTATCCCAAAGAAAACAGGGGGCTACAGACCCATATTAGATCTCAGAGAATTGAACAAGTTTCTATTCAGGGAGAAATTCAAAATGATTTCTCTAGGGGCTCTGCTTCCATACCTTCAGAGTCAGGATTGGCTTTGTTCTCTAGATCTCAAGGATGCGTACACCCATGTCCTCATACATCCAACACACAGAAGGTTCCTTCGGTTCCTTTTTCAAGGAAAGCACTACCAATACAGGGTGCTTCCTTTCGGTCTGGCCTCTGCACCAAGGGTGTTCACGAAATGCATGGCAGTAGTAGCTGCATTTCTCCGTACTCTAGGAATATTCGTATTCCCATATCTGGACAACTGGCTCATTCGAGCCCCATCCCAGTCAGAGGCCCAGACTTGCCTAACCTGCACAATGCATATCCTTCAGTATTTGGGACTAGTAATAAACATCCCAAAATCCAATCTCACCCCTACTCAGTCTCTGGAGTTCATAGGGGCCTTGCTGGATACCACGACTGCAAGGGCCTATCTTCCTCAGGCCCGTTGCCTACGTCTAGTGCAGTTAGTCTCCCAGATTCAGTTAAAGTCCCACTTAACTGCTCAAGAGATGTTACAACTATTAGGCCACATGACATCCACCGTGCATGTGGTTCCATATGCTCGCCTTCACATGAGGGCAGCTCAATGGACTTTGTCCACCCAATGGACTCAGGCATCAGGTTGCCTGTCAGAGAAAATAGCAAACTCAAGTCGCCTTTTTTGGTCTCTCCAGTGGTGGAAGTCCTCTCAAAACCTGTTGATGGGGTCCCCTTTTCAGCAACCACTACCCCAAGCAACTCTCACAACAGATGCTTCTCCAAAGGGTTGGGGAGCTCATCTACAAGATCTCTCCACCCAGGGCATCTGGTCTCCACAGGAGACTTCTCTGCATATAATTCTATTGGAACTCAGAGCAATATTTTTAGCTCTCAGAGTGTTCCATACCCTGCTCAGCTACAGGACAGTCCTCATCCATACGGACAACCAAGTAGCCATTTTCTATGTGAACAAGCAGGGCGGGACTGGCTCTCAGTCGCTTTGCAACGAAGCTTTGCGACTGTGGGCCTTTGCCAGAGAGCATCACATCCATCTTCTGGCAGTATATCTTCCAGGCGTTCAAAACTCTTGGGCGGACAGACTCAGTCGAGTTCTGCTTCCACACGAATGGTCCCTCCACATGGACCAAGTAGCCACGATTTTTCGAATTTGGGGAACCCCGAACATAGACCTCTTTGCAAGTCCGTGGAATGCCAAACTTCCCTGGTTTTGTTCCAGAATTCCGTGTCAGGGAGTTCAGGCCAAGGATGCCTTCCTCCTTCACTGGGGTCAAGACTTCCTTTATGCCTTTCCACCAATTCCCCTAATTCCCAAAACACTATTCAAGCTCCAGATAGATCGAGGGACCATAATCCTCATAGCACCACATTGGCCACACCAAGTGTGGTACCCTCTACTTCTGCATCTCTCTCAAGCTCCCTCCCTGGACTTGGGCTCTGCACCAGACCTTCTGTCCCAGGAAGAGGGAACATTATGGCACCCAAACCCCCAGTCGCTTCATCTCAGGGCTTGGTTGCTGAGGGCTTAGACCTTCAAGATTTTCATCTCTCTCAGCAAGTCAGAGATGTTATTCATGCCTCTAGAAAGCCTTCTACTAGACGTTCCTATGCTTTCAAATGGAAAAGATTTACCATTTGGTGTTCAGAGAAGGGTCTAAACCCTCTTGCAATACCTCTGAATTCTCTACTAGAGTATCTCCTGCATCTATCCCATGCAGGTCTGAAAACGAATTCAGTAAGAGTCCATTTGAGTGCTATTGCAGCATCCCTCAAGCCTCTCCATGGACAACCTATTTCCTCTCATCCTCTTATAGCAAGATTCATGAGAGGCCTTCTTTTAACTAAACCTCCCATTAGACCACCTCCAGTGGCATAGGACTTAAACCTGGTTCTTGGCCAGCTCATGAAGCCACCCTTTGAACCTTTAGCCACCACCTTCTTGAAATTTCTTTCTTGGAAGGTTATTTTTCTCATTGCAGTCACCTCAGCACGCCGCATCAGTGAGTTGCAAGCTTTGGTGGCTAATCCACCTTATACAAGGTTCCATCATGATAAGGTAGTCCTCAGGACCAATCCACACTTTATGCCTAAAGTGGTCTCGCCTTTTCATCTGAACCAAGAGGTATATTTACCTGTCTTTTTTCCAGGACCTCATGCATCAAGTGCAGAGAGTAATCTTCATACCTTGGATTGTAAGAGAGCTCTTGCTTTATACTTACAAAGAACACAGCAACATAGAAAGTCTTCTTAACACTTTGTTGCTTTTGATCCTTCTCATTTAGGACTTCCAGTCTCTAAGAGAACACTGTCCAACTGGATTGCGCAGTGTATTTCTTTCGCCTACCAGAGTAGAAACCTTTCTCTGGAGGGCCATGTCACAGCTCACAATGTGAGAGCCATGGCAGCCTCAATGGCTCATCTAAATTCTGTGTCCATCGACCAAATCTGTCGAGCGGCCACCTGGGCCTCGGTTCATACCTTCACAGCCCATTACTGCTTGGACAAGGACTCCCGCCGGGATGCGTTGTTTGGTTATGCTGTTCTCAAACACCTGTTCCATTCCTAATCAACTCCTACCCACCTACCCTGGTTGGATGCGAGAGATCCATGGGAGGAGGTAGAGTCCTTTTCAAGGACACACAACCTGGGGTTCTCCCCTGGCATCTGCAGCTAGGGAGTCCCCATATGTGAAGACTCATTCCTCCTTGTTCCTGGAGATAGCACAGTTACTTACCTGTAACAGGTGATCTCTGGGAACAGCAGGAATAAGTCTTCACAACCCACCCACCTCCCCTAGGAGTTGTATCTCTCTATCTTTCTTTCCTTTCCTCTCTCTGTCTCAGCTTTAAAACTCGAAATGGAGAGAGGCGGTTGGGAAAGGCGGGAAGGCAGCGCGCAGGCGCTGTGGGATGCTCCCAAAAGCTTTCTTACTGGACACTGGGGAGCGTTCCCGCGCAGGCTCCGTCAGTACCGACGATACCCATATGTGAAGACTTATTCCTGCTGTTCCCAGAGATCACCTGTTATAGGTAAGTAACTGTGCTTTCTCCCAGGAGTGGGCCTGTGTCGTAGAGAATTGCTGGGTTCTAGACACCATTCAGCATAGCTATGTTCTGGAATGCAGAGAGCTTATCCCAGATGCCTTCGTCTCCCCATGTGGTTCAGCGGCCAAGAGAACTGCCATTCAGATCACGTTGGAATGATTGCTTAGAATGGTTCAGCAGTGGTAGCAGTTCCTCCTGTCAAGTGGGGCAAGGGCCGATACGCCATGTCTTTTGTAGTGCCAAAGGGCAATGGTTATTTTCGTCCAATCCTCGACTTCAAAGGAGTTAAAGCTCACCTACACTTCTATGTGAAGATTCTAAGGTCAGTGATCCAGGCAGTACGTCATGAGAGGTTCCTTGCATCTCTGGATTTAGCTGAAGCTTATTTCCGCAGCCCTACCCAAGAGAATAAACCACATTTTCTTATTTTCCCCATGCTTGATTCTCATTTTCAGTTTGCTGCTCTTTCCTTTTGGCGCCTCCACTTTCCCAAGGATGTTATTGAAAGTTCTGGTGGTGGCAGCGTCTGTGCTATGGTGTCAACAGATCTGTGTTCACCTATACCTGGATGACTGGCTCATCCGGGCCAGGTCACAGTTTGAAGCATCTTGGGTTTCGACCCGTATGATGTACTTCCTGGAGAGTCTTGGCTGAGTGAGCAATTAAGGAAAGCCGTTTGGAGCCTTCCCAATCGCTGGATGACCTGGGCAGGGCCGGCCGGTCTGCTAGGTGGTCACCTATGGCGGCAGGCCTCTGTGGCCAGCAGGCCATATGCTTCAGCACACATGGGCTGTTGCTTCTGCCCCCCCCCCAACAGGAAGTTGTGTTGGGGGACAGAAGCAGCAGGCCACGTGTGCTGAAACACATGGCCTGTTGCGAGCAGCCTGCTGTGCCGTCCTACTGACGGAATCGGCAGCAGAGGGGGGGACAGCGGCATGGCATGGCCAGGGCTTTTGCCTGGGGCAGCAAAAACTCTTGGGCCGGCCCTGGATCTGGGAGCATGTTTTGACACTTTGGTAGGCAGAATCTTCCTGTCTAAGAAAAGAATTGAAAAGTTGTGGGTCCAGCTGGCAGCCTTCTGATCTCAGCAGGCTCCCGGGATTTGGGATTATCTAGAAACATGACAGCAGAAAAAGACCATATGCCTATCTAGTCTGCTCTTCCATATTAACTACTATGGTCCCCTTTTTTCCTAAGAGCTTCTTTGGTTTTCTTTTTTCCTACAGCTTCTTGATTTGATGACAGCGGCGGCAGTTGAGATGGTACCATGGGCATGAGCCCATATGAGTTTGCTTCAGAAGTCCTTGCTAACTCTGGTTTCAGAGCTCTTAGGAGTTCGCCGTTAGGCTTCCCCCTCCAGCTGGAGGTGGTATCCAGCTTTTGCTAGTGGCAGCAGCCCCAGCATCTGAGGAAAGGTTTGCCACTGAGCGATCACGTGTGGCTTTTCCTGTCGATGAATGCCAGAGCCCATTATGAATATCCAACAGCTCAGGGCCATTGGAGCTACTGGGATGCATTGTGGCCCATCAACCATTGAGGCAAGGGTCATTTGTCTAGCCCATTTGCACTTCCATACCCTAGTCAAGGGCAGAGCAATCTGGGTGTACTCTGGCAATGACATAGTATGCCAATCAGCAGGGTGGCATGAAGAGTGCCGGAGTGGCCCTGAAGATGACCCTCCCTGTTCTCCTAGGTGAAAAGGAGCCTCCTAGCTCTGTCAGCACAGCACATCACTGGGATAAATAAAGTGGAGGTGGGCTTCCTCAGTCTCCACTCACTTGATCCTGGGGAGTAGGAGCTAGGTTAGGTGGTATTTCAGAAATTTTGCGCCTCTGGGGCCATTCTGAGATGGACCTGATGGCATCTTGATCCAGTGCCAAAGCATGTGGATTCAGCTGCTGCAAGGAAGCAGGCTCCAAGAGCATTGATGCTCTAGTTCAGTCCTGGCCCAAAGCACTGCCTGCTGTATGTTTTTCCTCCTTGGCCACTCATGGGATGTGTACTTTGATGCATAGAGTGGTATCTGGGCTGGATTATCCTGGTGGCGCTGGTTTGCTCATGGAATCCAAGGTCCAGGGAACTTATGCAGCTCCCGAAGGAACCTCCTCTGTGACTACCGCCAGTCTGGGGACTGTTATGTCAAGGACTGATCCCTTCTTGTTTACGACTTAGCTCTTTAGAAGTGTCAGTTAACGCATAAAGACTATTCTCCTACCAAGAGGCTCTACCAATCTAGCTTATATGTGCGTTTGGTGTCTTGAGCATTGGTGCCATGGACATACATTCTAATACACTGGATTTGCCGTCCCTGCTTGCCTTCTTTCAGGATGGCTTGGACAAAGGTCTATCTCCAGGAACAAGCAAGAATGTAGTCTTCACATATTGGTATCGCTGGTACCGACGGAGCCCGCGCGGGAACACTCCCCAACATCCAATAGGAAAGCTTTTGGGAGCATCCCACAGTGCATGCGTGCTGCCTTCCCACCTCTGTACCTCTCTCACTTCAGTTCTTCGTCACCACAGAAAATTTACCTTTATTTCTTGTTTTTTTGTGTTTGCGTCTGCCTTCATTCGACGCCTACCGGTACTGCCGGTTCTCTTCTTTCTTTAAAAAAACAAACGAACCAAACCCTTATATTTCTTCAGGGATCTTTCCCTGCTTCTGGTGCTAGGTGCCATTTTGGGCACTAGGCCCATTTTTCTTCAAGCATGGAGAAATCAGCTAGTGGTTTCAAAAAATGCTCAAAATGTGGCGGTACCATTTCTGTCACCGACACCCATAATTGGTGTCTAAAATGTTTGGGTCCTGAACATTGTCTAGTGGAGTGTCTCTCCTGCACGAGGATGACCAAAAGGGGCCTGCAGAATAGAGCTGCAAAACTCGGTACCCTTTTTGCCGCCGACACGATGTCATTTGCATCAACGTCTTCCAGGGCTTCATCTTCCTCCCATGGATCTCAGGTAGCCAAATTTAAGTCTTCTAAGACTAGCCGGTCCTTGAAGGGTAAATCTCCTTCAAAGTATTGAGATGCCACTGGCGTTTCCCTCGAGGATACTTCACCGGGAAAACAGCCCCGACGGGAGTCTTCGGGCTCCAAAGCATTAACGGGGCTCCAGGATGTTCCAGAGGCCTCCACCTCTGTGGAACTACTGGTGCCATGTTCTGGGGTCGTGGCCGCTTCCACCGGTACCGGCACCCAGGCATCGGCAGGAGCAATGGATCACAGAGTCCTTGCTATCTAACGCAGTCTAGCGGCCCTCTTAGCAGCTTCAGTACCGCTAAGACCGCAACAGACGATTCAACAGGTATCGGTACCGACAGTACCTGCTTCGACAGGACTGCTTCCCCCATGCTGATCTCCGACTTTGAGCGTTACAGGAGCACCCGGTGCTTGAGTCTTCTGATTCCAATGACTGACGATTCCACCGGTACCAGAGCAAATCTGTTAGAAGATTCAGTTTCTTCTCCTCAATGCAGAATGTCTCCTCCAGAGGATATGTCCTTCCAGGATTTCATACGTGATTTAGCAAAGGGTCTTGCAATCACTGTGATTCCAGAAAGGGAACCTAGGGCAGAAGAATTAAGAATTCTACAATACCCTATGGCTCCCAAGGAAGCAGCTATGCTTCCCATTCACAAGTTCTTACATGAACTAATGTTGAGAATGTGGGAAACTTCTTTAACAATATCTTCACATTCCTGATGCCTTGACACTATGTACAGAGTGCCAAGTTGTCCTGGTTTTCAAAAAAACTCAGTTACCACACCATTCAATGGTAGTGGAATCGGCCATGCAAAGGATCAAGAGTGCTAAAACACATTCTTCTAATCCTCCAGGCCGTGAATCCAGGACTCTCGATGCCTTTGGCCATCGATGCTTTCAATCCTCCATGCTAGGAGCCAGGATCAGTTCCTACATTCTTTATATGGGAATGTTCCTGGAAGAAGTTACAAAAGACTTAGAGCTCCTTAGTCCCTGTGTTTCGGAGGAAAAAAGAGCAGACTACCTTATTCTGGTCAAGCATGCCCAGAATGTCTCAAAATTCATGAACCAAGCTACCTTTGATTGCTTTGAATGTATTAGCAAAACCTCTGCTATATCCATAGGAGCATGTCGTATTGCTTGGCTTCAAGCATCAGACTTAGAACAGTGGGTGCAAGAAAAGCTGGGAAACATTCCTTGCACAGGAGAAAATCTTTTTGGCAAGGACTGGCAAGACAAGGTTAATCGGCTTGAATCTGACAATACTACTTTAAACAGATTGTCAAAGTCTACAGCCAACCCAGCAAAGAAGAAAATATTCAAAAAACCCTTTTTCAGTAAGAAAAAGAAGCCTTACCAATCTTATACCCATCAATCTCACTATTCGCTCCATGTTCCCCAGAAGGGTCAACAACAGAACAGACAGCAAAGAAAGCCACAAGCTCAACTGGCTCAACAGACCCAGCCCCCTCAGGGTCTTTGACTTCCATCTAGTCATTCTGCCCCTAAAAGGTCCAGAACCCTTGACCATTCCAGGAAGACTATGCTATTTTGCCAAAAGATGGCAACAAATACCATCAGAAAATTGGACTCTGTCCATTGTACAACTGGGGTACAAGCTTCATTTTCTCAACTTGCCCCCACCTACAGTAGTAAAACAGTTCAATTCTCAGGGCCCTGCCACCGACCTCTTGTGGTAGGAGGTCACATCACTTCTAGCTCAAGGAGCAATCTAAGAAGTACCCATTCCCCAACAGGGGATAGGGTTTTACTCCCCCTACTTTCTTATTCCAAAGAAGAAGACAGGGGGACACAGACCTATATTAGATGTCAGAGAATTAAATATTTGTTCCAAGAAAAGTTCAAAATGATCTCCCTTGGAAAACTTTTACCATACCTCCAAAGTCAGGACTGGCTGTGTTCTCTAGATCTAAGAGATGCGTACATGCATATTCTCATCCATTCAGATCACAGGAAGTTCCTTTGATTCCTGGTCCAAGGAAGACACTTCCATTACAGAGTTCTTCCCTTCGGACTAGCCTCTGCTCCAAGAGTCTTCACAAAATTCATGGCAGTGGTAGCAGCATTTATGAGGACCCTGGGAATATTCGTCTTCTCTTACTTAGACGATTGGCTCATTCGAGCATCGACAGTTCCAGAGGCCAGCTTCACACTCTCTCGAGCAATGGGAATTCTTCAGTACTTGGGGCTGGTCATAAACCTCCCAAAATCTCATCTCACCCCATCTCAATCCCTAGAATTCATAGGGGCTCGTCTAGACACTCGGCAGTCAAGGGCTTTCCTGCCCCAGCCACGCTGTCTACGTATAATACAACTGGCATCTCAAGCATCTATCAAAGTATTCCTTACTGCTCGGGAGATGCTTCAACTGCTGGGACACATGGCATCCACTGTACATGTGGTTCCTTATGCTCACCTCCACATGCGAGCAGCCCAGTGGACCCTTTCCTCTCAGTGGTCACAAGCCTCGGGTCGACTAACAGAGAAAATCAGAACTACCACACATCTGATTTCGTCCCTGCAATGGTGGCAATCCCTGAAAAACCTCCTTGTAGGCTCTCCTTTCCAGCAGCCTCTATGCCAAACCACTCTGACTCTGTCCTCTATTCTGTCCTGTCATATAAATGGCGTTCTTTTCCTATTTCCTCGAATGATATAGCATTGTAAACCGCTCTAATGCCTCTGGCCTGAGCGGTATATCAAATTCTAAATAAACATAAACATGCGTCCAAGATGGGTTGGGGGCCCCACCTTCACGATCTCTCCATTCAGGATCTTTGGACCTCACAGGAGGTTTCCTTTCACATAAACCTCCTAGAGCTGAGGGCCATTTTCAATGCTATACAAGTCTTTCAGGGCCATCTCAGCAACAAAACCGTTCTGGTCCAAACTGACAATAAAGTAGCTATGTTCTAGGTGAAACAAGCAAGGCGGAACAGGCTCTCTGTCGCTATGCAACGAAGCTTTGCGACTATGGGCCCTCGCCAGAGAGTTACAAATTCATCTGTTTGCGGTATACCTTCTGGGCATTCAAAACTAGTGGGCAGACAAACTCAGTCGAATGCTGCCACACGAGTGGTCCCTCCACTCATACCAGCTTGCTCGAGTGTTTCGAATCTGGGGAACACCAGATATAGACCTCTTTTCAAGTCCACAGAATGCCAAACTTCCTGATTCTGTTCCAGAATTCCGGCTCAAAACTGTCAGGCAAGAGATGCTTTTCTACTCCACTGGGGACAGGACTAACTCTATGCCTTCCCACCCATTCTCCTCATTCCCAAGACTTTATTCAAACTTCAGAGAGACAGAGGTTGTATGATACTCATATCTCCACGTTGGCCACGACAAACGTGGTATCCTCCTCTTCTGCGTCTCTATCAAACCACTCCTCCGGAGTTGGGGAATGCTCCAGATCTCCTGTTGCAGGAGGATGGATATTTACTGCATCCCAGTCCCCAGTCCCCACATCTCGGGGCCTGGTTACTGAAAGCCTAGAATTCCAGGATATGAACCTTTCTCAACAAGTAAAGAATATCCTCCTGGCTTCCAGAAAACCTTCCACAAGATATTACTATGCTTTTAAGTGGAAAAGGTTCTCTATCTGGTGTTCACAAAAGGGACTTAACCCCCTTTTAGTACCTGTAGAGTTGCCTCTAGAGTATCTTCTACAATTATCAACTTCTGGTCTGAAGACCACTTCAGTTAGGGTCCATCTTAGTGCTATTGCTGCTTTTCATAAACCTTTCGATGGACCAACCTATTTCCTCTCATCCACTTATATCAAGATTTATGAGAGGCCTACTTTTAACAAAACCTCCCATTAAACCACCACCGGTGGCATGGGATCGAAATCTTGTTCTTGGTCAGCTTATGAAACCACCCTTTGAACCTTTAGCCACTTCAGACCTAAAGTTTCTTTCATGGAAAGTTATTTTCCTAATTGCCATCACTTCTGCAAGACTCATTAGTGAACTACAGGCGTTAGTAGCTGACCCTCCTTATATAAGGTTTCACCATGATAAAGTAGTCCTCGGGACTCATCCTCACTTTCTGCCAAAGGTGGTTTCACCTTTTCATTTAAACCAGTCGGTTTATTTTCCTATATTCTCCAGGACCAAGCAGGAAGTCAGTCCTCACATATGGGTGACGTCGGCGCCGACGGAGCCCCCGTGCGGAGCATTTCCCCAGCTTTCAAAGAAAGCCTTTGGGAATTGCAGCACGCATGCGCGGTCCCCTTCCCGCCCAAGAGTGCCATCTTGCTCAGTCTTCTTTTTTCCGCGGAGCCCGACGGACGTAGTTCGTTTTTCCCCGAGGAAAAAGTTGATTTCCCTATTTTTTCTCTTTTTTCTTCGGTTCGACGCCGGATCCTTTTCCCGCCTTGGCCCGATACGCCGGTATCGAGTCCACTCTCTCTTTTTCGTTTTTTGTCCTTTGTGACTAGCGTTTGCGCCATTTTTCTTTTTTCACTGGCAGCCCGGTCGTTTGACCTCGCAGGGGCCCTTTTTCCCCCGATGGCTACCAGCGGATTTAAAAAGTGTGATCGGTGTAACAAACTTATGTCTCTTACCGACACACATGACCGCTGCCTCGGTCCCGATCATGACCCGATGATCTGTGGTCCATGTGGCAAAATGTCCTCGAAGGCGTTGAGGAGTCGGCAGCACCAGAAGAATAGGATCTTATCTGACTCCGCGTCCGGACGGGCCCGGACCTCGTCAGAGGCCTCGACGTCTCGGGACTCCGGCCCCGAGCAGCGTCGGGGTTCCTCTGAGCGGGGGTCTCCTTCGCGGGAACATCGCAGGAAGAAGAAACCCGCGAGGGCGGCGTCGGTGGACGCTCCTGGTTCCTCAAGGGCCAGGTCGCATAGCCCCATAGCCGTCCCAGGTCTTTGGAGTCGGAGAGGCCTGCCAAACATCCTCATATCGAGATGGAGTCTCCTGGACACGTGAGTGCTGTAGTCCTCGTGGACTTTCCTCCAGGGGAGCCGATGTCGGGCCCGACATCGTCGGGGCCCGAGTCGGGGGCTGCTGGGTCTCCTGAGCTCGGACTCAGGTTGACGGCCTTGGATAGCAGCCTCGCTGCCTTCATGGAACAGCAGCGGGCATTGATCGCCGGTCTCACCGGTGCATCTGCCCCAACCACCTGGACCTCGACGTCCAAGTCGACCCCGGAGGCCGAGCCTATCCTCGAGTCCATGCGGGCTCGAGACGATCCTCGGCCACGGTCTCCCTTGGCCTCCCGTTTGGGACCGAGGTCGTCGACGCCGGTACCCTCGGCGTCGGGGCGGATGGCATCGGTGCCCGCCCGACTGGAGCCGCTTGATTCCTCCTCGGAGGAGTCGGGCTGGGAGATGGAGGACGAAGAGTCACCTGACACTTATCGGACTCGGTGTGTCCCATCGGACTCGCCGGAGTCCAAACCTCGGAGACGATCCCCACCGGAGGATATCCGGTTCTCGGACTTCGTGCAGGATATGGCCAAGGCCTTGGCCTTCCCCGCGGATCCCGAGGAGGAGTCTCGAGCCGAGGAGCTCGAGGCCCTCCAGTATGACTCTCCCCCGAAGGAGGCTTTTACTGTACCGGTTCCTCCGATGCTGGAGCGGCTGCTCTTCTGCATGTGGGAGACCCCAGCCTCGACGCCGGTGTTAAGCAAGCCGGTCGATTCCATCTATCGAGTCCGCAAGAGCCCGGGTTCCAAAAGGCACAATTACTGCACCACTCCATGGTTGTGGAATCGGCCATGCATCGACTGAAAAGTCAGAAGATGCACTCCTCGGTGCCTCCCGGCCGGGAGGCCCAGAACCTGGATGCCCTCGGTAAGAAGTGCTTCCAGGACTCTATGCTTGCTTGCCGTGTCCAGACATACCAGCTCTACATGGGCATGTATCTCCGAGACCTGGCCAAGGAAATTGCCGGGTTCTCAGCTGGTCTCTCCGAGGAACCTTTGCAGGTTCCAGGCCTTGTCCACTGGTATTCGAGAGTGCTCGAAGTTTATCTCTCGAGCAGCCTATGATGGCTTCGAGGCTTCGGCCCGAGTAGCCGGGGCCGGCATCGGTGCCCGCCGACAGGCTTGGGTACAGTCATCCGACCTCGAGCCATGGGTGCAGGACAAGTTGGTCGATGTCCCCTGCCGAGGTGAAAACCTCTTTGGCAAGCCCATGGCTGAAAAGGCTGCAGAACCCAAGACCGAGACTCTGACAAGGACTAGGCTGTCCAGAAAAACCTCTGCCCCTTCTCAGAAGAAGGGCTCGGGGGAAAAAGACCTTTTACCCGAGGAAGTCCTCTGCCTATAAACAATACCCTCTTTATCAGGCCTCTGCAGCTCCCCAACAGGGTCAGCAGGCCAAGGGGCAGGGTCATGGGCCCCGTAAGCAGAAGGCCCCCAAGCCACCAACACCGGCCCCTGCTCAGCAGGGTGGGGGTTTTTGACTCAGCAAGCATAGCCTCTTCTCCTCAGCTGGCTCACATCAGCACAGGAGGCCGGCTGGCCCACTTTGCCCACAGGTGGTCAGCCGTCACATCAGATACCTGGGTGCTCCATATAGTCCAAAAGGGCTATCTTCTCCACTTTCACCAGGTACCTCCCTCCTATTTTCCTGGGGAACCTCCAAGACTCCCTCTGCACAGGGACCTACTCCTTCAGGAGTTAGCAAGTCTGCTAAAGGAACAGGCTGTGGAACCGGTGCCCCACCACCTGAGAGGTCACGGCTTTTATTCCAGGTACTTTCTGGTACCAAAAAGAACAGGAGGCCTCAGACCCATCCTAGACTTGCGCAACCTCAACAAGTTCCTGGAGAGGGAAAAGTTCAAGATGCTTACCCTTGGAATCCTGCTGCCCTACCTCCAGCAGGGAGATTGGCTATGCTCCTTAGATCTAAAGGATGCTTATACTCACATCCTTATTCATCCAGACCACAGACAATATCTCAGATTTGTTGTGGGGGGAAACAAATACCAGTACAGAGTACTTCCCTTTGGCCTAACCTCCGCTCCCAGGGTGTACACCAAGTGCCTGGCGGTGGTGGCGGCCTACCTGAGGCTTCAAGCTCTTTTTGTGTTTCCATACCTGGACGACTGGCTCATAAGGGGCCAGTCTTCCCAGGAGGCCAGTCAAGCCACCCTTCGCATTGTGGCTCTGCTTCAGCACTTGGGATTTGTCATAAACTTCGCAAAGTCCACTTTTCTCCCGTCCCAGAACTTGGAATTCATAGGAGCAAGGCTAGACACTCTTCAGGCGAGGGCTTTTCTGCCAGTGGACAGGGCCCTCCGGTTGATGGATGTAGCCAGGCAGTTTCACTGCAATTCCCTGGTCTCCGCTAGGCAATTCCTGAGACTTCTCGGCCATATGGCTTCCACGGTTCATGTAACCCCCAATGCCCGCCTGCACATACGGCCTGCTCAGTGGAGCCTTCGAACTCAGTGGCATCAGGCCACAGGGAGCCTTGCTGACTCGGTGAGAGTATCCACCCTGCTCGTCTCCTCTCTACAATGGTGGCTTCATCTTCCGAATCTGGTACTCGGAGTGGATTTTCAATCCCCTCCGCATTCTCGAGTGCTGACGACAGATGCTTCTCTTCTAGGTTGGGGAGCACATTGCCAAGGGGCATGTACTCAGGGTCTCTGGACTCCTTGGGAGGCTGCTCAGCAGATAAACGTCCTGGAGCTACGGGCAATAACACCTAGCTCTGAGCGTCTTCTCCCACCTCACGTCTCACCGGTCTGTACTGGTCCAGACGGACAATCAAGTTGCCATGTTCTACTTGAACAAACAAGGAGGCACAGGCTTCTTCCTTCTCTGTCAGGAGGCACAACGGCTGTGCTCTTGGGCCGTCAATCACGGAATTCTCCTCAAGGCTGTCTACCTCCCGGTCCAGAAAATTATCTGGCGGACAGACTGAGCAGGATCCTGCAACCACACGAATGGAGATTAAATCCATTGGTGGTTCAGCAGATCTTTCTCAGGTGGGGCCTCCCCACCATGGATCTCTTCGCCAGCCCTCTGAACCGGCAACTCCCGAGATTCTGTTCCAGACAACCGCATCCTCTCAGAGTAGCAGCGGATGCCTTTCTGATTCCGTGGTCCCAAGGCCTACTGTATGCATTTCCTCCCACGCCACTAGTGTCTCGAACACTGTTCAAGGTCCTCAAGGACAGGGCCTCAATGATTCTGATAGCCCCCAGGTGGCCGAGGCAGCCGTGGTTCCTACTCCTGTTGCAACTGGCGGTGGACAATCCCCTGCCTCTGGGAATTCAACATGATCTCCTGTCTCAGGACCAGGGGTCTCTCTTGCACCCCAACCTCCAGTCCTTTCATCTGATGGCCTGGCTGCTGAAAGGGTAGTCCTGGCTCCCCTACTCCTGCCTAGAGAGGTGGAAGACGTAGTCTTAGCCTCTAGGCGGCAATCCACCAGAAAATCCTATGCTCTTAAGTGGTGTAGATTCTCCACATGGTGTGCTCAGCACAGCGAGAATCCCTTCTCGTGCTTGGTAGCGGTAGTATTGCAATATTTGCTTTACCTCTCCAATCTAGGCCTTAAGTCCAACTCTGTCAGGGTTCACCTCAGTGCTCTCTCAGCGCACCACTCGCCGGTGGACGGGAGACCTCTTTCCAACCACTCTTTGGTGGCTCGTTTTCTCAGAGGCCTCCTCCTGCTTAAGCCTCCTTTGCGTCCACCAGCCCCTGAGTGGGATCTGAATGTGGTCTTACAGCGGCTTACTTGTCCGCCATTTGAACCTATGGCTACCTGCCCTCTCCGTTTTCTCTCCTGGAAAACCTTGTTTCTGGTAGCTCTTACCTCTGCTAGGCGAGTGAGTGAACTTCAGGCACTAGTGTCTGATCCCCCTTACACTAGGTTCTACAGGAATAGGGTAGTCTTACGGACTCACCCGAAGTTTCTTCCTAAGGTTGTCTCCCCTTTTCACCTCAATCAGAGAGCAATGGCAGCCTCAACGGTTAACCTTCGTTCAGTCTCTATTGATGACATCTGCAAAGCAGCCACTTGGACTTCGGTACATACCTTCACAGACCACTATTGCTTAGACAAGGACTCCCGTCGGGATGCCTCGTTTGGCCAGGCTGTTCTACAACATCTCTTCTATACTTACAGTGGTGTGCAAAAGTCTGGAATCACTTGTAAGTTTTGCATTTTTTGTACTTTCTATCAGTTTTTTTTTAAATTTGCGTTAGCCCAGCATATTCATCTTTCTACCATGTTAAAAGGGATACATTTGGCTATTAGAGTTGGCTTTTTTTACATTCCTTGCTTCCAATTTAAATACTTTACAGACACTGGGAGATAGCTACTGCGATTTCTGTGGATCCTGCGTCAAAACTGAATCGAGATTATCCAATCAGGAGGCTGGTTTCACTAACCAATCGCAATGCAGATATCTGCTGTTTAGATTGTACAGAAGAAGAAAGGAAACAGGTTCAGTGGTGGACAAGCCTCGTTCAAGTCGTCCACATGTATCAACATCACGCCAGGACCGCGCACTACGACACATTTCACTGACTAATCGCAAGTTGACCTCTCCTCAGCTTCTTCGAGAGTGGTCAGACAAGAGTGAGGTCAGTGTCAGCTCATCAACAGTTTGTCGCTGGTGCCTGCAGTTTGGTCTCTGGGGCTGCAAAGCACGGAATAAGCTACTGATGACTGACATACAAAGGTGCAACCGGATCGTGTGGGCGAGAAAGCACTCAACCTGTTCGACTGAAATGTGGGAAAAGGTGCTATTCAGCAATGAAAGCACCTTCTGCCTTTTTGGTAACCAGGCCCACACCTATGCAAGAAGATTTCCTGGCGAGGAACTCAAGCCTGAGTGTCTCAACCTCACTGTGAAGCATCCTTTGAAGGTCATGGTCTGGGGCTGCATGGCTGCCAGTGGCATTGGACGTCTTCACATCATCGATGGAATGGTCAACGGGGCCAAGTACATCACCATACTGCAAAAGTACATGGTGCCATCAGCACACCAGCTGCTTCCTGGCCAGTTCCTGTTCCAAGATGACAATGCACCCTGCCATCGCTCCAGACAGGTGATCCGCTGGAAGCAGGATCATCATCATCAATGGACTGGCCTGCCCAGTCTCCAGATCTGAATCTAGTCAAGAACCTGTGGCACAAGGTGGCCTTGGAAATATCCAAGAGGCATCCGACATCAAAGCGTGAGCTAATTGAGTCACTCATTGCAGCTTGGAACCGCATTATCACCAACGATCATCTTGTCAGACTGGTTCATTCAATGCCGACAAGGTGCAGTCAGGTGATCAAGAACAAAGGGTGGCCCATCAAATACTGAGCCATCACTGACTCACAAAAACGGCCTTTTCCTTATCGTTCCTCCAGTTTAGTCCTCTACTCCTGGGTAGTGCACCTCCTCCTGCAGCTTGGAGACTGGACCAATCAGAATCTTCACCTCCTTGGATGTAGCATGCTGGAACTCCCATCAGCCCTCCAGTGTGTCCAGTCTCCATGCAGCAGGACGTAGTGAGCCTAGGTGCTGGGCTCACTGGAGGATCTCATAGGAAGCAGGCTAGTTGGTATAGTTAGTATAGATTTATTTCTGTTTATTTTGGGATACTCTATTTTCAATTTGTTTGGGTTAGATTCAGTTACTTTCTTTGTTTGCTGTTTCTTTAAAAAAAAAAAAAATTCTCAAGAGACCGAGAGGCTCCAATACACGGAGAGCCTGGTTTCCTGACGGGGAGCTTCTGTCTCTGCCGCGCCCGGTTAACGTGCCGGCATTTCTTTATATTGGATCTCTTTTCCCCTAGAAGGCACGGGGTAGAGCTCCTATCTTACCTCACAGGCACGCTAAGTTGCAGCTGCCGGAACCGGGGGCTATTCTTGTCGCCGGTGCAGGGGTTCCCGGCAGCCTTTTCTGTTCCCGGCGGTTGAGCTGCGGCTTGGCAAAGGTAGCTCGATTTGTTGCCTGGCAGCCGTGTGCAGCATGGGGGACCCGGAGAGGCCTTCCGGCACGTCCCGCCAAAACGCTGTGAGTAAACCGCGGCCATTTTGAGCACGCGTTTTTTCCCCAGCGATATCTTGATTCATGGCGGCAGCGCTGATCGCCGGGGCAGGGAGTGCTTCAGGTTCGATTTCAGCGTTTTCACTGGCAGGCTGCTTCTGCTTGGGATTTTCAGCTAGTTGCTTGCTCTTTCTTTTGTTTGTTAACTTTCTCTTTTTTCTTGTCACCGTTTATTTCGGTGCAAGCTTAGAGCAGTTTTTTGTTTTGGTGCCCTAAACAGTAGCCTCTATATTATAAGCAGCCTTGGAGGATTCCAATAGGTGCATTATGAGGTAATTTTATAAACTCTCATACAGTCAATGCGCATTGCCAGGTGTGTTTTTTGGAACCTATTTTATTAAGTAAACGCATCGGCCCGTCGGTGTGTTCTGATGTGTTTCCCCTAGTTGCAACCTAACTCTGAGCGGGTATAACTCTGTGCCTAGATTTGCAGAAAATGCATTTATGCATTATCATATGTGTAAATTGACTCCCCATCTATGTGATGTTCAAGAGTCATCCCACGGTGTACACCCCATTGGTGGATATGAAGGCTGAGACTTATGCACATGCTTGGGTTCGTTGATACTCCTTGTGTGGCTAAGCCCTTTTCATTAGAGACTTCAGGGCATCCGTTTCCATGCGTTCCTTGTTCAAAAAAAAAAAAAATACAAGGTCAGCCCAAACCTGTCTATAAACAAACTTTTGTTGCACTTTTATTATACATTGTGTGCACAAGTGTCAAGACTGCTGTGGGTGATCAGCCTCAGGTTTGCCTGGGGTCCATGAGTGCTTGGAGTGGCCCGGGCTGCATCGCGGGCTTGCGCCCTGACGGTCAAGCACTATGCTTACTTATCAAAATATTGCGGTCGGTTTGGCAGATTTCACAAAGTAGTCCCAGCATCAGCTGTTTCAGTCGCCACCTTCCTGCTCTGCAGCAAAGGGCTGTGTTCGGACGGCATATGGCTTCCCAGGCGCGGGTCTTGTTAGTTCCCGCTTAGTTGCTCGTGACCCTCCTAATCTCTGGAGGTTATCTTGCTCTTAGCTGCCTCGACTTAGTGGATAGTTAAATAAACTTTTTATAGTGGGGCCGATCACCTGTGGCTTCAACATTGCTAGTTTCCATCTCTGGTCATTCCGTTTTCCCTTAGCAGATCGGTTGGCAAGCGATGTACAGAAGAGCGCGATCGCTCCTACATTTTAAGAAAGCAGTACACTGTCCCTGAATGGTCAGTCGTTTTGTCGTGCCTTCCATTGTAGTACTTTGGCAGGTATTTTCACTTAGGCTGTACTGTTCAGGTTTGCCCTCTGCGCCTTGCCCATTTAGAGCGGTGCATCATTGACTTTTAGGGTTAGCACTTCCTGGTGGTCTTAACCGAGCCACTTAACCCTCCATAGTCCATGTTCCCGGTACAATAGTTTATTTATTTATTTATTTACTTTTCTTATATACCGCGCTATTAAAATCAGTGCGGTTTACAATTGAACAGAACATACTGCAAAGTCACATGACAATTGAGTTTACATTGAACAAGGACAAAACAACTTGGAGGTGAACTGGGGTAATTATTTACAGAGGAGGTATTGGAGTATAAAGTTGTGAATGGAGTTATAATGGAGTTATCTATTGCAGAACCAGCCGGTTCTGGAGAGTTTGCATGCCCATTCTACCAGAACACAAGAATCCTCGTGGGCAGTTCTCTCTAAGTTCTAATGCCCGGTTGACGGTATTTTCAGTTTGTTCAGTGTAAGCCGCGCTGAGGCAGGCTCGCGCGGTCTGTAAGAAAGTGTACATATATACCGGAATTATACAATCAATTTCCAGGTCCCGCCCCTACCCTTTGGGTTCGCAGCGGCTTGCGGTTCTTCCCCAAAATTCGGTTTGTGGTGGCAGCAGTGCTGCGGACGGCGGGAGTCTTGGTTCTTCCGTTTCTCGAAGTTTGTCTGACTTGGGGTAAGTCTTCAGATGGGGGCGAGTACGACCTGGGAGGTGTGGTTGTTTTCCTTCAGGGTCTGCGCTGGGGGGAAATCGTTCGGCTCCTCTGTCGCCCGGTTTTCTCTCGGGTCATCGCTTTTTGATAGGTGATGTTTCCTTGTTCGGGGAAACTCGGGGTGGCTACTGGTGGTTTCGCGGAGTCCGGTTCAGGAACCCTTCGCTAACAAAAAAAAAAAAGGAAAATAGTAAACAAATCCCGCAGGGCCACCTCATGAGCGCTCCGGGGTTAGTGTCTGCACTGGCAACTGCAGTGTTCTGCAGACCAGGATTTAGGACTCTTCATGGCTGTTTAGCGGTGGGGGCTCTAGTGCCCTAAAGTCCACCGCATGTCAACGCGGCTCATGAATAACATATGGCTTAGTGTCCTCATCCCTGGAGGTGGGGTGTTGTACTACAAATTGCTTTCCTCTTCAGGTTCATGCGGGCGGCAACCTCTCCGTCCTGCTCTTGCAAGGTTATCAATGTATCCCGCCGCGATTTCGCTGACGGCAGGTGGGCCAGGGGCTTACCTGTGTGTTTCATAGCTCCAGTTAGCTTGCTTTTCCTAGGTGATTTTCATCTGTTTCTGGAGCTGTCCTGTCCGAGCAGAGTGGTCTGCGTTTAGCAGGAGCACTGTCCGTCTGGGTGCTCTTGTTAAAGGGACCATGCTGAGGGTGCAGGGAAGAACGCCTAGGTAGCACGGTCTGGGGGTTAGCGCCCCGGGGTACTGGACGGTTTCCTAGGGGAAGTCCATGCTCTAGGTATGCTTCAAGGATTCTACCTCTGTTCAGGCGTGCTCCCTGTACTGTGTTAGGGTGACGGGTGCTGCGTCACCCTTATATGTTCATGGGCATTTTGTAGCTGCTGTCAATAGCTTATGCATACGATTGGGTGCATTTGTTGCAGACCGCGACCTTCTTTCTTTGCTCAGGCTGTCTCGTCAGCTTGGGTTAATTTTTCCAGTATTGGGAGGATGTCGTGCTTTCGGTCTTCAGTTTCCCTTTCTCTTTGAGCTTTGCTGCCGGCACCTAGTATCTTTCTTTCTGTTGTCCAGGACACCAGTTCTCCGGATCTCTGGTCATGCTCTTCTCCGCTTTCTCTCCAGGCTGATGGAAGGGCTGGGAGGTGAGAAGGGGGTCAAGGAACCAGCACCGGCTCTGTTCTCTATTGGCTGCCACTGTTTCCTACGGTCACTTACAGTGTGTTCTTTATTACGGTGTACTGTTGCCTTTCGGTCAGGGTGCACATACAGTAGATTACGGTATTTCTCTTTCCCTTGTCACTGCAGGGTTCGCAATTTGTTTTGGTACTTGAGACAGGAGGTTAAGTCACTTACCAAGGGCCAGCCAGACCGCCTCTGGAGTCAGCAACCCCAGTTTTTTATGTTGTGGTCCTAGGCTGGTGGTCTCGATTGGACTTCGTTCCCTGGGCCCTCTGGTAGCGTGCCTTAACCACTAGGTCGCTCGGCTCCGTGCCAGCTGGTCCCAGGGTCATAGGGTCAGGCGCAGCCTGCTACTGACAAGGCGGAGGCCTTGAGGGGGCCCCATTCATAAGAATATGGGTAAGGCCCTATGGGGTCCTTCCAACGCTTTTAAGCCCTGTATGCTGTTTCCTAGGGTAGCCAGTTAGGCTCTTCGGACCCTGGCTGTTTTCCAAACAGGCGCTTAGGATTTTCAAGGCTTCAATCGGAGCACGCGGTGACTGCATGTCTGTTCCTGCCTTAAGGGTTCCGTGGATTGGATATTGGATTGGTAAAGATGGAGAATGATTTAAAAAAAAAAAAAAAAAGTAAGGTCCCGAGACCTTGCTCGATAACTTTGTTTTACGCCGCTACGTTCAGAGAGCGTTTCACGCAAGGTTCCTGGAGTACGTAGGGGACCTAGTGGCCAATTACCCGTCGGGAACTGCAGGCGATCCACTGAGCGTGGTGGGCGTTCGCAGCTAGCATGTCCGGTCGGGCACTACGGTGCGGTGCGGTGTTTCCTCAGTGGTTTCTGCTCTGCACCCAGCGTGACAAGTTTTCGTTTCCTCGTCAGATTTCATCTTGGTCTTACGGGGCTTCGTTAAAGCGCTGTGTGGACATTTCAGGCACGGTCCCGTCCGGTGTTTTGATGCTTCCGGTGGCGTTTTTGGTAGCCTTTTCCTCAACGAGGCGCATTTCGGAGCGGCAGGCTCTTCCTTTTGAGACCCGTTTCTTTCCTGTTGTCCCTGGTAATGGGGCACTTCGACCACTGTCCTGGTTGCTGAACAGAGGTTTCCTTTGTGTCGCAGCTTCGGAGTTGCTTACAGTTTTGCAAACGAAAGGTGGATAGGATTCGGATGGGCAATGGAATCGTTTGCGCATAATGAGGGTGTTGGCGTTTGGACCGTGTTCGAGTCCTTTCGCGAAGCCACTCGTCTATTTGCCTTGTTGGGAGGTTTTTTCCGGAACGGGGCGGCTATGGCGCAGGTATCCATTGCCAGATCGGGTTAGTAGGCGGTTGTCGTAGCTCACAGGTTACAGGGGCGTCCGCTCCTTTGTAGTTGTTGAGAGTTTGCTTTCCGAATGCACGCAGTATCCCGGTCTCTGCTCACACTTTTTTTTTCCTGGTGTATACGGTGCTGCGGGGCGACTAGGGCGTCGCTCCCTACTTTCAGTAAACACTGTTGTTTGGATGTGTTGGAGGCAAGAGATGCGGTATTGGGTCGCCTTTGTTGTGGGCCGGCTGACGGGGTCCCTCCCGATAGTACTGCTCTGATACATCCCAGGAGTAGAGGACTAAACTGGAGAAACGATAAGGAAATCGAAATTACACTTACCTGGTAATTGTAATTCCTTGAGTGACGACAGTTTAGTCCTCCTTCCCACCCTAAATTTCTACGGTCAGCTCGGCACGGGTTTGGTACTGCGAGGCGAAGTCACAGGTGAGTGTTTACTCGGGAAGTTTAGGTTTCTTCCTTTTGAATTTCTCTCTTCTGCCTATATCCGTATTGTAGGGTTCAGTGGCAGGAGGGCATTTTTCTGGGGTGCCTCTTGGTGTTCGCCATAGGGGCATGTTCCTGTCTTGATCAGGGTGCTAGTTTCAAAAATTCTAGTAATAATGATACAGATTGCCATGACAGGAGGAGTTGGCTACTTATTTGTTGTTTTCTTGAGTCTGCTTTGTCAGTAGGTCACTGGAGGGCTGATGGGAGTTCCAGCATGCTACATCCAAGGAGGTGAAGATTCTGATTGGTCCAGTCTCCAAGCTGCAGGAGGAGGTGCACTACCCAGGAGTAGAGGACTAAACTGTCGTCACTCAAGGAACTACAATTACCAGGTAAGTGTAATTTCGATTTTCAAGGCCACATACATTAATTTGAAGGAAACCTGGCGTGCGTCCATAATATTTTAAAGCATACTTACAATAATATATCGTTGGCCAACGATGTACATTATGCAATTTTCACAGAAAATTTATCAACAGGACAACTATGGGGAACAAACTCAGAAAATAAGGGCCAAACCAATACTAAAAGTTGGCCCTCATAGCCAAATTTATCACTTACCATGAGATACACAGAAAAAGCCACTGGGAGGAAAAAGAAATTAAGATATAAGATCAAGAAGTTGAAAAAACGTCAAATTTACAAGTGATTCCAGACTTTGGCACACCACTGTAATACAACTCCTACCCACCATCCACAGTTTGGATGCCTAAGGTCCATGGGAGGAAGCATGACCCATCTCACCTGGGTTCGCAGCTAGCTGGGTTCCCGCGCGGGCTCCGTCGGTACCGACGATATCCATAGGTGAAGACTACATTCCTGCTGTTCCTGGAGATCACCTGTTACAGGTGAGTAACTACGCTATCTCCAGGAACAAGCAGGAATGTAGTCTTCATATATGGGTATCATCGGTACCGATGGAGCCTGTGCGGGAACGCTCCCCAGCGTCCAATAAGAAAGCTTTTGGGAGCATCCCACAGCGCCTGCGTGCTGCCTTCCCGCCTTTCCAACTGTCCCTCTCCAGTCCTTCATTTTCCGCGGAGCCGACAGGTCATACCCTGTCACCGCAGAAAAATTTTGTCTTTAATCTTTGTTTTTGTGGTCGCGTCTGACTTCCTTCGACGCCATACCGGTACCACCAGTTCTTTCTTCTTTCTTTAAAAAAAATTTAAAAATTATAGTTTTTGAGGTGTTTTACTTTAGAAACTTTTTTCCTTTGTGCTAGGCGCCATTTTGGGCACTAGGCCCAATTTTTTCCTTAAAAATGGAAAAACCTACTTCAGGTTTTAAGAAATGTTCTAAATGTAGCGGTACTATTTCCATCACCGACATCCATGATTGGTGTCTCAAATGTTTAGGTCCTGACCACTCTATTTCAGAGTGCCACTCCTGTGGAATGATGTCAAAAAAGGGCTGGCAGAACCGAGCTGCTAAACTTAGCACCCTTTTTCCCTCAGACGTGGCGTCTGTTGCATCGACGTCCTCCAGGGCCTCATCTTCCTCCCATGGATCTCAGGTAACTAAACATGAATCTAGCTGGTCTTCAAAGGGTAGATCTCCTAAGTATCGAGATGCCCCTGGCGTTGCCCTTGAGGAATTTTCACCGGAAAAACTGCCCTGGCGGGAGGCTTCAGCTTCCAGAGCACTAACGGGGCTCCAGGATGTTCTCGAGGCCTCAACCTCGGCAGAACTACCGGTGCCATGCTCTGAGGTTCCAGCCACTTCTACCGGTACCGACACACAAGCATCGGCAGCGTCGATAGACCAGAGATTCCTTGCTATCGAATGCAGTCTAGCGGCTCTTCTCACGGCTTCGGTACCGTTGAAACCGCTTCAGACACCTCAACCGATACCAGTACCGGAACCGGTACCGACTGCATTAGCATCGGCGGGTATGCCAACCATACCAAGTCATGCCTATGTCTCTGGCATCGACAGATCGGTACCAGAACAACCCGATACCGACTTTGATCGATACCGGTATCGTGCTTTGCACGATCACCGGGATCGGAGGTATTTTGAATCCTCTGAGTCTGAAGACTCCGAAGACTCTGCCGATACAAGAGTACTTCTCCCCGAGGATTCCTGTTCTCCTCAATGCAGAATGTCTCCGCCAGAGGATATGTCCTTTCAGGACTTTATCTGTGATGTGGCCCAAGGCCGTTCCATCACAGTAGCTCCTGAAAAAAGCGCCTAGAGCAAAGGAATTGGAAATTCTCCAATACCCTAAGGCTCCCAAAGAAGAAGCTACTCTGCCTGTTCATGAGATTTTACATGATCTTATGCTAAGGATGTGGGAAACACCTTTAACCACATCTCCTCATTCTCGAAGACTCAATACCATGTATCGAGTTCCACCTTGTCCTGGCTTTCAAAAAACTCAATTACCACACCATTCAATGGTGGTGGAATCAGCCATGAGAAGGATGAAAAGCGCTAAGACATGCATCCAATCCTCCGGGTCGTGAATGTAGGACTCTCAATGCCTTTGGGCATCGATGCTTCCATGCTCTCAGCTAGGATCAGTTCCTATATCTTGTATATGGGAATGTTCCTTAAAAAGGTCACAGGAGACTTGGAGCTTATGAGCCCCCTCCTTCCTGATGACAAAAGGCAAGACTATTTTACTCTAGTCGAGTGGTTCTCAACCTTTTTTGTACCGTGACCCCTTTTACCATTGGTCAACTTGTGGTGACCCCCAATAATAAAATCAAATGCGTCTTTCTTCCTTTACCGTTAACGCATTGTCGCTGTAATCATTTGTTGAATTGTTAATATTATTATAGGCCTTTGCAATATGTTTTTATTTATAAAATGTACTTATTTAAACTACAATAATTAATCACAATAAGTAACAATATTTGTTTTCAAAATTATGATGATTTTGTAGTCAAATCACTAATGAAATTTTTTTTTCCTACGTTTGTTGTCTGACCAATTTATTCTCTGATCATGCTGGTCCCGATCTGAGGCTTCTGCTTTCCTGTCTTCTCTTAGCTCTCTTTCTGTGGTCTATGGTCCATCTGCCATTTCTTATCTCTTCTTTCGTTTTCTTCACTTCTTTCCATCAGCCTATTTCCAGTCCCAGTAACCATCCCCAGTATCATCCCCTTTCCAGTCCTCACTCTCAGTACCTTCCAATGTCAACTTGCATTCCCATGTCTGCCACTGGTGTCCATTCCCTTCCAGTCCCCCTCCTTTCCCACTGAGCAGTCCCTTCTAGTACAAATACATTGGCAGCCCCTCTCAGATCCACTCTCTTCCAGTTCCATTCTCCCATCCCCTCGTATCAGCCCATTTGTAGCCTTAGCCCCCAGTTTTCTTCCAGGGCCAGCAGCTCTATCCTCCCCTCCCCACAATCAGCCCATTCCCAGTCGAAGCCCCCCAATCGGCTCGCTTCCAGTGCTAGTCCCCCCCCTCAACCCCATTACCAGTCCTAGCCTCCCCTAATCAGCCCAATACCAGTCCTACCCCTCATCAGCTCATTACCAGTCCTACCCCCCCATCAGCTCATTACCAGTTCTAGCCTCCCCTAATCAGCTCATTTCCAGTGCTAGTCCCTCCTCAACCCCATTACCAGTGCTAGCCTCCCCTAATCAGCTCATTTCCAGTGCTAGTCCCTCCTCCTCAGCCCCATTACCAGTGCTAGGCTCCCCTAATCAGCCCATTACCATTCCTCCCCCCTCCCCCCATCAGCTCATTTCTGGTGCTAGCCCCCAATTAGCACATTGCCAGTCCTACCCCCCCTATCAGCACATTACCAGTCCCAACCCCCCCTTGATCAGTCCATTCCCAGTCCTAGCCTTCCCTGATCAACTCATTACCAGTCCTAGCCCCGCCCCCATTTGCCCATTATAATCCTATTCCTAACCCGCACTGTCTCTCCCTTCTGTCCAGCATTTATTGCCCGTCTGTACAGTATGTCCCCGTCTCTTCCCTCCATCCATATCAGCCGCCCCCCCTCTGTCCATGTCAGCCCCTCTCCCTCCATCCATCCCTCCCTCCATCCATCAGTGTCAGCCACTCCTCCTTGTCAGCCCTCCCTCCCTCCATGTCAGCCCCCCCTGTCCATGTAAGCACTCCCTCTCCATGTCAGCCCCCTCCCTCCATGTCAGGCCCCCTGTCTGTCAGACCCCTCCCTCCCTCCCTCCATGTCAGCCCCGTTGCAGGTTCCCTGCCCCCTCCTGTCCTCTTCTTGTCTGCCTGCTACTGCCCTGCTGTTCTTCTACAGCCGCGGCTCCCTGTCTCTTAGGGAACCGCGGCTATACCTGTAAAACCGTTGCGGAGCCTTCCCGTCTCTCAACAGGCTCCGTGCAGCATTGTCCCGCCTCCAAAGGAAGTGGTAAACAACTTCCTTTGGAGGCGGGACAATGCTGCACAGAGCCTGTCAAGAGACAGGAAGGCTCTGCAACGGTTTTACTGGCATAGCCGCGGTTCCCTAAGAGGCAGGGAGCCGCGGCTGCATTAGAAGGGACTGGGAGGCGGTGAGTTTGCCGCTGCCGAGAAGCGGACTCGGCAGCGGCAGTAACTTGGGTGCTTCTTTTTTATTTATTTTTTCTTTTTAACGGCGGAGTGAGGTGAGGTGAGACGAGGCGACCCCTGCTAAATCCTGTGGCGCGACCCACAGGTTGAGAACTGCTGCTCTAGTCAAACATGCTCAGGATGTTTCCAAGTTTGTAAATCGTGCAGCCTTTGACGGTTTTGAGTGCATAAGCAGAACTTCTGCTATTGCCATTGGTGCATGTCTGCCTGGCTTCAGGCATCTGACTTGGAAATTTGGGTACAGGATAAATTAGGAAACATTCCTTGCACAGGAGAAAATCTCTTTGGCAAGAATTGGCAGGAGAAGGCTAATCAGATAGATGCTGACAATATCACCTTGGATAGATTGTCCAAATCTACGGCCGATCCTGCAATGAGAAAATCCTCTAAGAAACCATTTTTCAATAAGAAAAATAAGTTATCTCCAGGAACAAGAAGGAATGAGTCTTCACATATGGGTACGTCGGTACCGACGGAGTCTGCGCGGGAACGCTTCCCAGCGTCCAATCAAAGAGCTTTTGGAAGCATCCCACCACGCCTGCGTGCTGCCTTCCCGCCTTTCCCAACTGCCTCTCCTCAGTTTCGTTTTTCCGCGGAGCCAGCAGGACGTCCTCCTGTCACCGCAGAAAATTCTTGTTTTATTTCTTTAGTTTACTTGTGGTCACGGCTGTCTTCCCGACGCCACCGGTACCGCCGGTGTTTTGTTTTCTTTTCTTGTAAAATCTTCCTTTTTCAAGGAATATTTTTTCTTCACACGGTGTCTTAGGCCTTTTAGGCCTCTTCTTTTTCCTTCATGGAACCGCCAGCCACTTTCTCCTAGAAATGTTCAAACTGTGGCGGTACAACTTTATTTTTAGACCCTCGAAGTCGGTGTCTAACCTGCTTGGGTCCTGACAACAGTTTGGTGAGAAGAGGTATTCAATATCGAGGTTCCCTTGATACACGGTTTCCCTCCAGCTTCGGGGCACCGTCCCCTTCTTCTACACAGAATCAGGTAACCCACAAACAGTCTGTTAAGACTAGCCAGCCCTCGAGTGGTAGGTCTCATGCACAGCATGTAGACGGCTCCGGCCTTGCCCTCGAGGGCCTACTGGCTTCAAAATCCCGGCGGGAGTCTTAGGTCTCAAAAGCCTTTCAGGGGTTTCAGGTTGTTCCTGGGGTTCACCCCTCACAGAACATACCTGAGCCGTGTCCGGTGGTGGCATCCACTTCGAGCGGTACCGATACCCCGACATCGGCACTGGTGTTGGATGAAACACTCCTCACCAGGGATGGTCATCTGGCGTCCTTGGTGCCTTCGGGACCGGTGGATACACTCCAGACTGACCTTTCATTATCGGTACCAGCACCGATACTACCACCGACGTCGGTACCCTCCAGACGTGCATCGATAGCCTCGCTTCCTTCGATGCCGAGTCTGGAATCGATCTCCAGTCTGGAGGACTGGGTACCGACTCGCCTTGGTACCGGCTCTCGGTTCCGATGATTCGGTTCCGCAACTCTCGGTTCCCCTGAGGCCGATTGAGTTGCCACTAGCTGACCTTCATTCACCGGTATCAGACACGGTACCGAAGTCGGTACTGATGTCCTCATTACCCTTACGGTCGGTGTCTTCCATGCTTCGCTTATCGATGCCGAGTTTAGAATCGCTCTCTAGTCTGGAAGACTTGGTACCAATACACTTTGGTACCGACACCGATCGATACCGGTGGCTCGGTACCAAGGATAGCACCCAGAGGTTTTCGGTTACCTCGGTACCGATTGAACTGTCACCGATGATTGCTCCGATGTCTTTGTCGGGCTCGACTCCGACATCGGTACCGGTATTGGCATCGGTACCGGTATCCACAGTAGCATCATGGCCAACTCCTACCATGCTTTTTTCAACAGGATCGCTCCCTTCTATGCCAAGCTTGGAGTCGATACCTGGCATGGACAATGTGGTAATGATGGTCGCTGCTCCTGACAGCCAGTACCGGCGACCATCCTTTAAGCATTCCACACTGCACTGTGCAGGATCTTCTATTCCTATATATCTGGATAGCTCTGTCGGTGCTCAGGCTAGTTCTTCAGATCTAACCTGTCCAAGGGAAATTCCTGTTGGGGAACCCTCTTTTCAGAGTTTCTTCCTGGATATAGCAAGATCTCTTGCCATTCCTATCCCAGGACATGATACTGCACAGGGCTCTCTTTCTACCAAAGCAAAGGAGAAATAATGCTTCCTTTGCATCATTCCTTGCAGGATCTCCTTCTAGGAATGTGGGAAACACCTTTAAGGGTACCCCCACCTTCCAGAGCAACTGATCTCTTATATCAGGTGCCCCCCTCTCCAGGGTTTCAAAAGACTCAACTTCCTCATCATTCCATAGTTGTGGAATCAGCAATGAGGCGGGTAAATAGCAAGAAAAAACACTCTTCTTATCCGCCAGGTTGTGAGTCTAAGATACTTGATGCCTTCGGACGTCAAACCTTCCAGACATCTTTGCTTTCTGCAAGAATTCTCTCATATATTTTCTATATGAGTCTATCTCTTGAGGAGGTCACAAAGCAATTACATCTTTTGACTCCTTCCCTTCCAGAGTCCAAGAGTGCAGACTATTCTTCACTACTCAAGCATCTCCAGAATATCTCTTGGTTTCTTACTCGTGCTTCCCTAGACCCTTTTGAGTCTGTTAGCAGGACTTCTGCTATAACTATAGGGGCACGACATAGAGCCTGGCTCCAAGCTTCAGACTTGGACAAATGGGGACAGCACAGACTGGGACATACTCCTTGCACTGGAGACAATCTTTTCAACAAGGAGTCTTTACGTCTGGTTACTCAGTTCTCCACTGACTTACCTGTTCCTAGGGGCTGTTCTGTACCTTCTTCTGTCCCAGTAGGTAGGAAATGTCCTGCCAAACTTTCTTCCCATAGGAGAAGAAGGTTTTATGCATCATCTGCCCATCATACAGATGTTCCCAAACAGGGAAAGCATCGTCCTGGTCTGCAGAGTTCAACCTCTCACCAGGCTCAGCAAACCCAGCAACCACAGGTTTCTGATCAATCCATCAGATGCTTGTGACTCTTGGGATTAGAATCTGCAGTTGCTTCTTCTCAATAGAGGCAATCCACTGCTGTCATTCTAAATCCTAAACATGGATCTCATCCCGAAAGACATCCATTCTTTCTATGTTCTATGAGCTGTCAGGATGTTCATGCTTCTAGGTCACAGGGTTCTCCTCTATTTCCTGCTAGGGAAAGAGGTCTTTCTCCAGGACCAAGCAGGAAGTCAGTCCTCACTTATGGGTGTCATCGGCGCCGATGAAGCCCCTGCGGAGCATTTCCCCAGCTTTCCATGAAAGCCTTTGGGAATGCTGGCATGCATGCGCGGTTCCCTTCCCGCCTAAAGGTGCCATCTTACTTCAGTCTCTTTTTTTTCCGTGAAGCCCATCGGACGTGTGTCCTGTTTTCCCGGTTAAAAATAGATTTTTTTCTAGCGTTGTTTCGCTTCTTTTTCTTCGGATTCGACGTTGGTTCCCCTCCCGCCGGGATCGGTACACCGGTATCGAACCCCCTTTTTATTTTTTGGTTTTTGCCCTTAGTGGCTATGCGTTCGCGCCTAAACTTTTTTCTTTTTCCCTGGAAGGCCGGTCTTTTGACCTCGCGGGGACCCTTCTTTCCCCCATGACTTCCAGTGGTTTTAAAAAGTGTGATCGGTGTAAGAAGATTGTCTCTCACCGACACACACGACTGCTGCCTTCGGTGCCTGGGCCCGGACCATGATTCTAAAACGTGCGGGCCATGTGGAAAAATGTCTTCCAATGCCCTCCGAAGTCGTCAGCAGCAAAGTGAAAGGCTTTTCTCCGACTCGGCCTCTGCTCGTGCCCGGACCTCGTCTGAGGCTTCAACATCTCAGGATTCCGATCCCGAGAGGTGTCGGAGCTCCTCGGACAGGGGGTCCCCCGAGAGGGAACGTAAGAGGAAGAAGCGGCTACCAAGGGCAGCGTCGGAGGAGTCCCTGGATCCTCGAGGTCCAGGTCTAAGACCCCCGACCATCGTCCTGGGCCCGTGGACCAGGAGAAGCCGACTAAAGTTCCTCGTATAGAACCGGAGTCTGCTGGACACGTAAGTCCTGTTGTCCTCGAGGACTCGCCTCCCCGAGTACTGATGTCGGGCCCGGCGCCACCGGGGCCCGAGTCAGGGGCTGCTGCATCACCCGAGCTGAGTCTCAGGTTGACAGCCTTGGAGAGCAGAATGTCTGCCTTCATGGATCAGCAGCGGGCATTGATGGCCAGCCTGTCTGGCGCATCTGCCCCAACCACCGGGACATCAACTTCCAAGTCGACCCCGGAGACCGAGCCGATACTCGAGTCCCTTGCGGCTCGAGGTCGTCCTCAGTCGAGGTCTCCCTCGACCTCCCGTTCAAGACCGATGGTCTTGACGCCGGTGCCTCCGGCGTCGGGGTGGGTGCCCAGGGGCCCCGCGGCGTCAGACCCCGACTCGACATCGGATGAGTCTGCATGGGAAACCGAGGATGAGGAGTCTCCTGACACCTTTAAGACTCGGTGTGTCCCTTCGGACTCATCTGAGTCTAAACCCCGGAGTAGATCCCCTCCGGAGGATACTAGGTTCTCAGAGTTTATCCGGGATATGGCCGCTGCCCTGGCTATCCCGGCTGACCCTGAGGAAGAGCCTCGAGCCGAGGAGCTCGATGCTCTGCAGTACGACTCTCCTCCGAAGGAGGCCTTTACTATCCCGGTTCCTCCGATGCTGGAGCGGCTCCTCTTCCGGATGTGGGAGGCACCGGCCTCGGCGCCGGTTTTGAGCAAGTGAGTCGATTCCATTTATCGGCTCCGCAAGAGTCCTGGCTTCCAGAAAGCACAGCTGCTGCACCATTCTATGGTTGTGGAATCGGCCATGCATCGTCTGAAAAGTCAGAAGATGCACTCTGCGGTGCCTCCCGGTAGGGAAGCCCGCAGCCTTGATGGAGTTGGCAGAAAGTGTTTTCAGGGCTCCATGCTTGCTTGCCGTGTCCAGACTTACCAGCTGTACATGGGCATGTATTTACGAGACCTGGCCAAGGAGTTGGCCGGGTTCTCTGCTGGTCTCTCCGGGGAACCCTTGCAGAGTTTTAAGTCCTTGTCTTCAAGGATACGGGAATGCTCTAAGTTCATGTCCCGCGCCGCCTACGATGGCTTCGAGGCTTCGGCCCGAGTTGCGGCTGCCGACATCGCGGCTCGACGCCAAGCGTAGCTGCAGTCATCGGACCTCAAGCCATGGGTTCAGGACAAGTTGGTTGATGTCCCTTGCCGAGGTGAAAACCTTTTTGGCAAGCCTGTGGCCGAGAAGGCCGCTCGGCTCGAGACAGAGCACCTCACGAGGACAAGGCTGTCGAGGAAGACCTCTGCCCCTTCATCTAAAAGGAAGGGCCCGGGTAAGAAGCCCTTTTACCCGAGGAAGGGCACTGCCTACAAACAGTACCCCCAGTATCCGGCTGCCCAAGCTGCCCCCCAGGGTCAGCAAGCCAAGGGCCGGGGTAATGGGCTCCGTAGGCAGAGTGCCCCCAAGCCTCCGGCCCCTGCTCCCACTCAGCAGGGTGGGGTTTTTTGACTCCTTGAGTATAGCCATTCCTCCCTTGCAGACCCAGCCCTGCACAGGAGGCCGCCTGGCCTTGTTCGCTCACCAGTGGCCCTTGATAACCCAAGACAGTTGGGTGCTGGACATAGTCCATCGAGGCTATGCCCTGCATTTTCACCAACTGCCTCCGCCACACTTCCCAGGGGAACCTTTCTGGCCTCCCCTGCATACAGCCCTTCTCCTCCAGGAGCTACAGGGTCTGTTGCTGGACAAGGCGGTGGAGCCTGTGCCTCCCCACGTCCAAGGTCACGGGTTTTACTCCAGGTATTTCCTGGTGCCAAAAAGAACCGGTGGTCTTCATCCCATTTTGGATCTCAGAAACCTAAACAAGTTTCTAGTGAAAGAAAAGTTCAAGATGCTTACTCTTGGAACACTTCTGCCCTACCTCCAGCAGGGAGATTGGCTTTGCTCTTTAGATCTAAAGGATGCTTACACTCACATCCTTATTCATCCAGACCACAGAAAGTACCTCAGGTTCATTGTGGGAGGAAACCATTATCAGTACAGGGTACTGCCTTTTGGACTGACCTCCGCTCCCAGGGTTTTTACCAAGTGCCTGGCAGTGGTGGCAGCTTACCTGAGGAATCAGGGCATCTTTGTGTTTCCTTACCTAGACGACTGGCTCATCAGAGGCCAGACTTCCCTGGAAGTTCAACAGGCCACCAACAGGACTATAGAACTGCTCCAAAAGGTGGGCTTTGTCATCAACTTCGCAAAGTCCACTTTGCTCCCCTCCCAGAACTTGGAGTTCATAGGGGCAAGGTTGGATTCTCAGCTGGCAAGAGCATTCTTACCAGTGGACCGAGCACAAAGGCTCATAGACCTCGCCAGCAAGTTTCTGCACAGGTCCCTAGTCTCCGCCAGACTCTGTCTCAGGCTTCTGGGCCACATGGCGTCGACAGTACAGGTGACCCCCAATGCCAGGCTCAATATGAGACCTGCCCAGTGGTGCCTTTGGACTCAGTGGTCACAAGCCTCAGGCAGTCTCAGAGACAGGATCAGAGTGTCCCACCGTTTCCTGACCTCCCCAATCTGCTGGTAGGGGTACCCTTTCAAATTCCACCTCATACAGTGGTCCTAACCACCGATGCCTCTCTACAGGGTTGGGGAGCACATTGCCTAGACAAGTGCACCCAGGGCCTGTGGTCTCCTTGGGAGGCGTCCCAGCAGATCAATCTGCTGGAACTCAGAGCTATCCGCTTGGCCCTCAAGGCCTTTACTGCTTCCCTGGCACAACAGTCTGTCTTGATCCAGACAGACAACCAGGTAGCCATGTTCTATGTCAACAAACAGGGCGGAACTGGTTCCCAGCCCCTTTGCCAGGAGGCCCAGGACCTCTGTTCCTTTGCCCTGAAACACAACATGCTCCTCAGAGCAGTTTATCTTCCAGGCCAGGAGAATTCCCTGGCAGACAGATTGAGCAGGATTCTGCAACCACACGAGTGGCAGCTCCATCCCTTAGTGGTTCAAAAGATTTTCTTGAGATGGGGACTTCCCTCCATAGACCTGTTTGCCAGTCCACTGAACTACCAGCTGCCAAGGTTCTGCTCCAGGCAACCGCATCCTCTGAGAGTAGCAGCAGATGCTTTTCTGATTCCCTGGACTCAGGGCCTGCTCTATGCGTTTCCTCCCACCCCTCTGGTGGCCTGAACACTGTTCAAGATTCTCCGAGACAGAGCCTCAGTCCTCCTGATAGCTCCCAGGTGGCCAAGACAGCCTTGGTTCCCCCTCCTGCTTCAGCTGGCAGTGGATCTGCCTCTGCCTCTGGGATTGCAACCCGACCTCCTCTCTCAGGATCAGGGCTCCTTGCTGCATCCCAATCTCAAAGCTCTCAATTTGATGGCATGGAGGCTGCAAGGGTAGTGTTGGCTCCCTGGGGCCTGCCTCTCGAGGTTGAGGAAGTTCTCCTAGCCTCCAGGAAACAATCCACTAGGAAGACCTATGCTCTCAAGTGGAAAAGGTTCTCTGTGTGGTGTCAGCTGCGTGCTGAGGATCCTTTCTCCTGTACTGTGTCAGTAGTGCTTCAGTACCTGCTGCACTTGTCCAATCAGGGTCTCAAGTTCAACTCTGTTCGGGTCCACCTCTCTGCTTTGGCAGCTCACCACTCCCTAGTTGAGGGCCATTCCTTGTCTGTGCACCCTTTGGTGTCTAGGTTTCTCAGGGGCTTGCTTCTGCTCAAGCCTCCCATACGTCCTCCTGCTCCTGAGTGGGAGCTTAATGTGGTCTTGCAGCAACTGACTCGCCCACCTTTTGAGCCTATGGCTACTTGCCCTCTACGCTTCCTTTCCTGGAAGACTCTCTTTCTGATAGCCCTTACTTCAGCTAGGAGAGTGAGTGAGCTTCAGGCCTTGGTCTGTGATAGACCTTACACCAGGTTCTATAAAAACAGGGTAGTCCTCAGGACTCGCCCTAAGTTCCTTCCTAAGGTTGTCTCCTCTTTCCACCTCAACCAGGAGGTGGTTCTTCCTACTTTCTTCCCTAGGCCTCATGCAAGTCAGGCTGAAACAGTTCTCCATACCTTGGACTGTAGGAGGGCCTTATCCTTCTACCTTGAACGTACGCAAGGTCACAGGAGGGCTTCTCAGCTCTTCCTTTCTTTTGACCCCAATAACTTGGGGAGGCCTGTGTCCAAGCGTACCTTGTCCATCTGGGTGGCTGACTGTAACACTTGGGCTTATAAGGCGGCAGACCTTCCTTTGCAGGGTAGGGTCACGGCCCACCGTGTGAGGGAAATGGCTGCAGCAGTGGCTCATCTCCGCTCTGTTCCATTGCAAGACATCTGCAGGGCTGCTACTTGGTCTTCAAGCCAGACTTTTGCAGCCCACTACTGTCTGGAGAGGGAGTCCCGTAGGGACAGTGCTTTTGGCCAAGCAGTACTCAGGAATCTCTTTGAGGTCTAGGCAACTCCTGCCCTCTGGTTGGGCTACCTGTGTAGGGTGTGTTCTTGAAAAGCCTTTTCTGTGTTGCTGAGACTAGAGGGAGTTCTCTTGTTCAGCCTGGGTTCCTGGTAGCCCAGAGCTGGGGAGTCACCCATAAGTGAGGACTGATTTCCTGCTTGGTCCTGGAGAAAGAGTAGTTACTCACCTGTAACAGGTGTTCTCCAGGAGCAGCAGGAATCAGTCCTCACTACTCTCCCTCCTCCCCTTGGAGTTGCAGTTGTGCATAGTTCATTTTTGCATTTTTGTGTGCTGTTCTTAGCTATGTCATTTGACTGAGGTAAGATGGCACCTTTAGGCGGGAAGGGAACCGCGCATGTGTGCCAGCATTCCCAAAGGCTTTCATGGAAAGCTGGGGAAATGCTCCACTGGGGCTTCATCGGCGTCGATGACACCCATAAGTGAGGACTGATTCCTGCTGCTCCTGGAGAACACCTGTTACAGGTGAGTAGCTACTCTATCCACTATCAAACGATAGTTTCCTGTGCCAGCATGTCTGTTTTTCTTTCTATAAATTTACTACTTTGTAAGTTTTCTTCAGCTCCATTCTCTTTATCCTCTGTAAGAGCGGTATTGCTTCACTGGAGGGCTTTTTCTTCAGCCTCTCTAGTTTTCTTACTTTTCCAGTGTGGAGTTCTCTGAGTTGACTCCTCTTTTTCAATCTTGCTTTGAAGCAGTTCATCAGACACGTCCAGAGTTTTCTACTCTTGTTTTGTCTGTTCTTTCTGTTTTTAAACAGTACCATTCTTCTGCTGTCTGGCAAGCAGCTGCCAATGCAGGAGCCTTAATGTTTGGACCACTGGTTCTTGTCCACCAGCAACCAGATTTGTCCTCCACTAACATTCTGTCTGGTCTTAGTAGTGGCTCCAAGTCAGTGCTGTCATCTGTCTTGGAAATGTTTTCACTACAAGCTTGTTGGATTGTCTTCTCTTTCTGCCATCTCCATTCCCCTGTGTTTGGCAGCATAGTTGACATAGGTACTGGCTCTCCTGCAGCCAGTTCTATCTCCTCATTCTCCTGCATCATGCTCTCTGCAATTCTACAGAGAAGCTCTCCACTATGGGCCCTTGCTAGAGAGCATGGGGGGCTTTTTCTCCAACAGCTATACTAGATGGTTGAAAAAGGCTTTTTCAGTCATGTTTCCCATGACTAGAAAAGTTCTCCTTTTTAATATAAAGGATATAGGCCTCCTCTTACGTGAAAGCTTAAGGAGTTGCTAATTCCCTGCTTTGGTCCATAGTATTTCCAATAGGGAATATGTTTTCTCCTTCCAGCTCGTCCTCATGGTAAGAACGCATGATACCTTTTTGCCCTTAAGCAGGTCAGCATGGTATCTCATTCCTATGCGTCTTCTGTTCACTTACCATGCTAGAGTTCTAGAATACTCGGGACTTGCTGGCTGCAGACTGATATCACCCTCTGCTTTTCACGTAACCATCCTGGTTATTCTACTACCTAGCATCCCTGTAGCCATAACCAGTGGGAATTGATTCTCTATATATCTTCTCAAGTAGGTTCCACCTTCTTGTTATTAGATGAATCTTTCCTCTCCACATTTTCCTATGTGAATACCTTTTTGTAGGCATATCTCTGTCTGCTTCTTTGCAGACTTCCATATAGAGGCCTATATATTCATACCTATAGCACACATCTTACAGATGTCTGTCTATCATTTGTGTGTATTTTATGCCCTTCATATCTCACTATAGATATAATCTCCAGGAACAAGCAGGAATGAGTCTTCACACATGGGTATGTCGGCGCCGACGGAGCCCGCACGGGAATGCTCCCCAGCATCCAATCAGAAAGCCTTTGGGAGCATCCCTCGCGCCTGCACGGTGACTTCCCGCCTTTCCCACTGCCTCTCCTCAGTTTTCGTTTTTCCGCAGAAACGTTTTTCTTTAAAATCCTTATTTCTTGTGGTCGCGGCTGTCTTCCCCGCCGATACTGGTACCGCCGGTGCTTTATTCTTTCCTTTTCCAACTTAGAGAAATAACTTCTCCTCAGTTTTTTCTTTTATCTTTTTGAGGCCTAATAGGCCTTTCCAACATGGAGCCTTCTTCCCCTAAGAAGTGCCTTCACTGCGGAAACTTAGTTTTCTTTTTAGACTCCAGTGCCTGGTGTCTAACCTGTTTGGGTCCTGACCCCTTTTCCCCTGGTCCATCAGGCTTTAGTATCGGGAGAAGACCTTCTCTTTTTTGGGTATCCCTCGATGCCGTTTTTCCTCCTGAGGTGAGGACACCGGTTTATTCTTCTCTCCAGGGTCAGGTAATCCACAAACAGTCTGTTAAGACTAGCCAATTCTTGATGGGTAGGTCTCATGCCCAGCATGATGACGGCTCCGGCCTTGCCCTCAAGACCCCATTGGCAATAAGACCCCGGCGGGATTCTTCGGGCTCCAAAGCATTTACAGGGTTTCAGGTTGTTCCTGGGGTTCACTCCTCACAGAACATACCTGAGCCATGCTCGGGGGTGGTATCCGCTTCGAGTGGTACCGCTCCCCCGGCATCGGCACCGGTGTCGAGTGCTCCACTCTTCACCAGGGGTCGTCGTCTGGTGTCCTCGGTACCTTCGGGGCCGATCGACCCGACCCAGACTGGTTTTCCTGCTTCCCAGCCATGCGCGGGGTTGGTGCCGGCTTCGAGCGGTGCCGATCCCCCGGCATCGGCACCGGTGTCGAGTGCTCCGCTCTTCACCAGGGATTGTCTTCAGGAGTCCTCGGTGCCTTTGGGGCCGATCGATATGACCCAGTCTAGATTTCCTGTATCCCAGCTAACCGCGGAGTTGATACCGGCGTCGAGTGGTACCGATGCCCCGGCGTCGGCATCGGTGTTGAGTGTTCCACTCTTCACCGGGGATCGTCATCTGGTGCCCTGGGTACCTTCGGGGCCGATAGATGCGCCCCGGATGGGCTTTCCTCTATCTATGCCATGCTTGGGGGGGGTACCGGCTTCGAGCGGTACCGATACCCCGACATCGGCGCCGGTGTCGAGTGTTCCTCTCTTCACCGGGCGTCGTCCTCGGTGCCTTTGGTACCGATCGATACGATTCCGATTGACCTTCAGGTAGCGGCATCGCCAATTCCACCACCGACGCTCGTTTCGATGCCCAGTCTGGAATCCATATCCAGTCTAGATGACTTGGTTCCGACGCGTTTCGGAGCCGATCCATGTCGCCTCCGACTATGCAGTACCGGGGATAATCACCAAAGCTCTCTGGTTCCCTCGGTACCGCTTCGGCAACCTCTGATACCTGCTACGATGGCATTACCGTCCCTGATGCCGGTACCAGTGTCGACGTTGTTTCCTGCAGTTCCATCGGTGCCATCGATCCTTTCTATGCCTAGCTTGGAATCGATACCGGGAACCGACGACGCAGTACTAACTGCCTCGAATCAGAACTGTCAGTATCGTTCTCCATCTAGCAGGATTCTTTTTATGCACCAGTCCAGTAGGTCTTCTGGTGTTCACGCTGCTCATTCAACCTCAGCCTACCCTGGAATAGTTCCTCTGGGAGATCCTTCTTTTCAGAAATTTCTCCTTGACATGGCAGCCTTCCTTGCCATTCTTATTCCTGGTCCTACTCTTGACCAAGATCCTGCAGATAAGGAAACCATAATGCTTCCTTTGCATCAGTCTTTGCAGGACCTTCTTCTGAGGATTTGGGAATCACCTTTAAAGGTTCCTGCGCCTTCTACAGCCATGAATGTTCTGTATCAGGTGCCTCCCTCTCCGGGGTTTCAGAAAAGCCAACTTCCGCATCATTCCATTGTAGTGGAATCAGCAATGAGGAAGGTCAGAAGCAAGAAGAAGCATTCTTCTTTCCCACCAGGTCGTGCATCTAAAGCACTTGATGCCTTTGGACGTCAAACCTTCCAAACTTCTATGTTGGCTTCAAGAATTATTTCATATATTTTTATATGAGTCTCACACTTCAGGAGGTCACAGAGAAGTTATCTCTTTTGTCTCCTTTTTTGTCAGAACCTAAGGCCTCTGACTATTCCTTGCTTCTTAATCATAGCAGGAATATCTCTTGGTTTCTTTCCCGGGCTTCTCTAGACTCTTTTGAGTCTGTTAGCAGATCCTCTGCTATTGCCATTGGAGCGCGTCGTACAGCGTGGCTGCAGGCTTCAGACTTGAGCAGATGGGCACAACATACACTGGGTAATTCTCCTTGTACTGGAGAAAACCTTTTCAATAGAGAAGCTTTACGTCAGGTTTCTCATTGCTCCACTGACTTTCCTGGTTCTGGAAACCATCCTAAGCCTTCGTTTTCCCCAGGACGTAGGAAATGTCCTACCAAACCGTCTTTCCCGAAGAAGAGAAAGTTTCATCCTTCTGCCCATCCTCCCGGTGTACCCAAGCAAGGGAATTTCATCCTGGTCTGAAGTCTCCAGACTCTACCCATTCTACTCATAACCAGCGCCCATAGGTTCCTGTGTATTGCAATCTACAGTTAACTTCTCCTTAGCGGAAGTTTATTCTTCAAACTCTACACTGGTTTTTCTTTTCCAGTATGCTATGCTCTTGGGATACTTTTGTCCATGGGTTACAGACTTCTCCCTTTCTTACTACCACGAAGGGAGGTTACAACTATCCCATGATAGTTCTGTCCCCATATGGACATCTTTTCCCTCAGCTGACTTACCACATGGTAAGTCACTTTCCAACCCCCTCTCTTCCAGGGTCTCCCCTGCTTGAGTTGGTGCCATACTGAAACACTTCCCTTTTCTTCCAGTGTAGACTGTTTGTTTTTCCTTCAACGCGTGCTCTGAACAACTCATCAGACTGGAACGGAAATCTTCTCCGCTGCCTTTGTCTGTTTTCTCTCTGTTTTCATACAGGAGAATCCCCTCTGTTGTTTGGTTCAGTTGCTGTATATGCAGGAGTTCCAGTGATTACTTTAGTGCTCATTGCAAGCTACTTGCAACTATCTTGCATAATACTAGTCACTGCAGCTTCTCTTCTTCTAGCCATATCCTTTCCTAGGATATGGCGACACACCTGACTTCTGTCAGTTTTATCTTATAATTCTCCTGCACACTGCTCTCTGCAACCTTCAGAGACGCTTTCTGCTATGGGCCCTTGCTACAGAGTATTGAACTTGTCTCTGAGGGTCTTTCATATACAGAGGACAAGTTTTTTTCTATGTGAATGTCCACGGAGTTTCCAATCTGGCCGGAATATACTCCTTTTCCTTCCAGCTTGGCATTATGTTTTCTACTCCACTTGGACAACGCATACTCTTTTACCGTACATGATGCCCCTGAACCCCTTGGCTGGGTCACTTTGGTATCCTCGTCTCTGCGTTCTTCTTGTCCTTTGGACATATCAGAGTCCTAAGGTACTGCTAACGTACTCTTGCCAGACTGCTGTTGTCCTCTGTGTTTCACGCAACCATGCTGGTTCTTCCACTGACCTACATTCCTGCTCCACAGAAATAGTTTCTCTATATTTCTTCAGATGGGTTTCACCCCCTATTTTGGATGAAATTTTTTCCCATCACATTCCCCATGTGAATGTTTTTCTGTGGCTCCGTTGCAGGCATGTATTTTTAAAATTATTTTCCTGTATGTATGTGTCCTGTGCATACATGTTTTTATACCCTGGGTGGGCATCAGCCACCCCGTCTCTATCTATACATATATCTATCTACATTTCTATATGTAGATATATATATCACGCTTGTCTTGGCATATATATATATATTCTCATCTGTATAGATATGTATGTCTTTCCATATATATATCCATATATATATATATATATGTATGCGCATATTGGGAGATGTCCATAGCACCCTATGTCTAACCTATCTCCCTGACTGTCGGTGCTTAGGTTTTTATTTTCTTATGGGGTCCAGACAGTAAACTACCTATTATCATACGGCTCAGTAACTGGGACTAGTTATACTAACAATTACTGCTGTGACGTCAACAGCTTCTATTTTTGTTATACATCTCCCTTTCTATGCAGTCTCAAACTTCAATGTCTTCCTATCTCTTACCAGCTAGGAAAGACAGTGCACATCTTCAGTATTCCTGGGTACACTTCTGTTCTCCTTGGGAATAGGGGCTTTTTTCCATACCCTCTCTTCCCTTCCGGACTGGGCTTATTTCCAGATCGGTCAGTTTTCTTCTTTTAGTCCTCAATGTTTATGACTCTGTACCTAAAAGAGTTCTCAGCTTTCCCATAAAGCTTTCCATTGGAGGCCTGCCGATCTTCTCCTGACCCGGTTGACACCTGGGTCACCTGCCCATTCCAGATTGGAACTTCTTCCTCACTGCTGTGGAGTTACCTCGAAGATTCCGCTACTGCATCTACTGTCTATTTCCTACAATCCAGTAGGTAAGCTCTATATTGTGCTAGTTCATTAAATATTTTACTGGTACTTGACATACATTCTAAAGACTTTTTCCCTGTAGTCTTTAGATTCGCTGTTCCTCTGCAGCTCTGCTCTATTCAACTCCTACCCCCCATCCCCCAGGGGATGCCGGAGATCCAGGTTTGGGAAATGCCGTCCTGTTCCAGGGATACGCATTTTATGGGATCTCCCTTGGCACCCGCAGCTAGGGAGTCCCCATGTGTGAAGACTCATTCCTGCTTGTTCCTGGAGATAGCACAGTTACTTACCTGTAACAGGTGATCTCCGGAACAGCAGGAATTAGTCTTCACAACCCACCCACCTCCCCTAGGAGTTGTATCTATCTATCTCCTTTCCTCTTTCTCTCCTTCTGTCTCAGCTATGAAACTCAACTGAGGAGAGGCAGTGGGAAAGGCGGGAAGGCACTGCGCAGGCGCGAGGGATGCTTCCAAAGGCTTTCTGATTGGATGCTGGGGAGCATTTCCGTGCGGGCTCTGTCGGCGCCGACGTACCCATGTGTGAAGACTAATTCCTGCTGTTCCGGAGATCACCTGTTACAGGTAAGTAACTGTGCTTTCTCATCTATCTATCTATCTATATATGTATCTGTCGAGATATTTTACTATCGGTAGATATGTATTCTGCTTTATCTACCTGACTGTCGAGGCTCATATAGCTATATGATTCTGACAGATGGGCTTTACCCATACTTATGCTATCCAGCATGTTTTGGGGTCCTACACTCACAACCACTTTGGTAGTTAACACCTACCATAACCTTAAGGTTAGGTACCTCTGAAGCTCTCCATGTTCCAATATCTCTCCCAGCTGACTTCAGTTAGGAGAGACTTTGCGGATCTTCAGCTAATCACAGGCTCGAATGCCTCCGGCGTTTGTCCTTTCTTTTGGGATACAAGGGGTTCCCATACCCTTTCTCCCCACAAGGACTGGACCTGTTTGTCCAAATCGGTTAGCCTTTCTCTTTTTGTTCCTAAGAGTGAGCCACTCTGCTGCCAAAAGAGTTCGGCTTTTATCATAAAGCCTTCCGCTGAAGGCCCACCGTTTTTGTACTACCCCAGTATTTCCTACTGGGGTTACCTGTTACCTTTCAGGATTCTGACCTCCATTGCTTTTCCTACAGGTTTACTACCTCCACTTACAGTGAGGTCCTTCTCGAGGTTCCTCTACTGGGTTCCCCAGTAGATCCCCTGAACCTCCATACTTCTCTGAAGTCCTGTTAGGGGAGATCAATATTGCAATATTTTTTCTTTGCAATATCATTGATGACAATTATCATCCACACATGGACTCCTTGTCTGCAATCCTATGCTAGGTTAACTGTTCCACAGCACCTTTCTCTCTTCAACTCCTACCCTCCATCCTCAGGATGCCTGGTGTTGTGGGGGATAGCATGTTCCAACCTATGACATGCTGGGACTCCAGGCATCTCAGCTTGGGAGTCCCCATATGTGAAGACTCATTCCTGCTTGTTCCTGGAGATAGTACAGTTACTTACCTTTAACAGGTGATCTCTGGGAACAGCAGGAATAAGTCTTCACAACCCACCCACCTCCCCAGGAGTTGTATCTCTATCTATCTTTCCTTTCCTCTCTTTCTCTTTGTCTCAGCTTTAAAACTTAACTGAGGAGAGGCAGTTGGGAAAGGCAGGAAGGCAGCACGCAGGCATGGTGGGATGCTTCCAAAAGCTCTTTGATTGGACGCTGGGAAGCGTTCCCGCGCAGACTCCGTCGGTACCGACGTACCCATATGTGAAGACTTATTCCTGCTGTTCCCAGAGATCACCTGATAGAGGTAAGTAACTGTGCTTTATCCTTTCTATACCCAACAGGGACACAGTCCAGGTCAGACTGCCCAAAAGGGACAACAGCAACAACCTAGACAATAAAAGAAGCCAAAAGCTGCAAAACCCCAGCCACCTCAGCAGGTTCGGCTTCCTCAGTGGCTTTGACTCCTCTCTAGAGAACTTTGCCTTCCTGCCTCTGAACGGTCCAGAACCCTCGTCCATCCCAGGCAGGTTATGTCCTTTTGCCCACAGATGGTACCAAGTAACAGCAGAAAATTGGACTCTGTCTATTGTACGAGAGGGGTACAAGCTTCATTTTCACAGTATGCCCCCTCCTAGAATTGTAAGACAGTTCAATTCTCAGACCTCTCTCGACAGTCTCTTAGGTCAAGAAGTCACAGTGCTCCTTGCTCAAGGAGCAATAGAGGAAGTACCCATTCCTCATCAGGGTACAGGGTTCTACTTCCCCTATTTCCTTATTTCAAAGAAAACAGGGGGACACAGACCCATTTTAGACCTCAGAGAATTGAACAAGTATTTGTTCTGAGAGAAGTTCAAAATGGTCTCTCTAGGAACTCTGCTGCCATACCTTCAAAGTCAGGATTGGCTTTGTTCTCTAGATCTCAAGGATGCGTATACTCATATTCTCATCCATCCAAATCACAGGAGATTCCTCAAATTCCTGTTTCAAGGAAAGTACTACCAATACAAGGTTCTTCCCTTTGGCCTGGCATCTGCGCCAAGAGTGTTCACAAAATGCATGGCTGTGGTAGCAGCATTTCTCCGCACCCTGAGAATATTTGTCTTCCCTTACTTAGACGACTGGCTCGTTCGAGCCCCTACAGTGCCAGAAGCCAGCTCTGCTCTGTTTCGCACAATGCGACTCCTTCAGTATTTGGGACTGGTCATAAACCTCCCAAAATCCAATCTTGCTCCCACTCAGTCCCTAGAGTTCATAGGAGCTCATCTGGATACCAGACAGACAAGGGCTTTCCTTCCGCAGCCCTGCTGTCTTCGCATAGTTCAATTAGCTTCCCAAGCAGTGCTCAAACCTTGTCTCACTGCTCGGGAAATGCTACAATTGCTAGGCCACATAGCATCCACCGTGCATGTGATTCCTTATGCTCGCCTCCATATGCAAGCAGCCCAGTGGACTTTATCCACTCAGTGGACACAGGCCTCAGGCTGCCTGTCGGACAAAATAGCAAACTCAAATCGTCTTATTTCGTCCCTCCAATGGTGGCAATTACCCAGAAACCTTCTGGTGGGGTCTCCTTTCCAGCAACCCCTATCCCAAGCCATCCTAACAGATGCATCACAGGTGGGATGGGGAGCCCACCTGCACGATCTCTCTACCAAGGGTACCTGGACTCCACAGGAGACCTGTCTTCACATCAACCTCCTGGAGCTCAGAGCAGTCTTATTTGCTCTTCGAGTATTTCACACCTAGCTCGGCTACAAGACAGTCCTAGTTCAAATGGACAATCAGGTAGCTATGTTCAATGTGAACAAGCAGGGCAGAACAGGCTCTGTCACTATGCAACAAAGCTTTGCGACTATGGGCCCTCGCCAGAGAGCATCAGATTCATCTCCTTGCGGTGTATCTTCCAGGCATCCAAAACTCTTGGGCAGACAAACTCAGTCGAGTTCGGCTTCCGCACGAATGGTCTCTCCATGCAGACCAGGTTGCCCAAATATTTCAGATTTGGGGAACCCCGGACATAGACCTCTTTGCAAGTCCGCTGAATGCCAAACTTCCCCGGCTCAATGTTGTCAGGCAAGGGACGCCTTCCTCCTCCACTGGGGTCAGGACTTCCTATATGCCTTCCCACCCATTCCCCTCATCCCCAAAACCCTATTCAAGCTTCAGAGAGACAGAGGTCATATGATCCTCATAGCTCCACGTTGGCCACGGCAAACGTGGTACCCTCTGCTCCTACATCTCTCTCAAGTTCCGCCTCTGGAATTGGGATCTGCTCCAGATCTTCTCTCCCAAGAGGACGGGAAGCTCTGGCATCCGAATCCCCAGTCTCTGCATCTCAGGGCCTAGTTGCTGAAAGCCTAGTACTTCAGGATCTTAACCTTTCCCAACAGGTAAAGGATATCCTTCATGCTTCTAGGAAACCCTCCACAAGACGCTCATATGCCTTTAAGTGGAAAAGGTTTACCAAATGGTGCTCGCAGAAGGGTCTTTACCCTCTTGTGATACCTCTGGAATCGATACTGGAGTATCTCCTTCATTTGTCAAATGCGGGTCTCAAGACAAATTCAGTAAGAGTCCATCTTAGTGCTATTGCAGCTTCTTACAAGCCTCTTAAGTGGACAACCTATTTCCTCTCATCCTCTCATAGCAAGATTTATGAAAGGCCTTCTTTTAACACCGAACTCAGTCCCACTTGAATAGCGAGAACTTCAGCAATAGTAGTAGTCAACCAGGCAAGCCCTCGCAACAACAACAATGTAAAACACCAAACAGTATCCTTTTCTCGCTACACTTCTTATGTATATAGTTTACCCTGTTATCCAAGTTCCATATCCTGTTAATTGTAATGGCCAGACATATGCAACTTGTCGGATGTTTCTGTTCTATGTAAACCGCGCTGATGTCGAATAGTGCGGTATATAAGAAATGTTAATAAATAAATAAAACAAAGCCTCCCATTAAGCCACCACCGGTGGCATGGGACTTAAATCTGGTGTTCGGGCAGCTCATTAAACCATCCTTTGAACCATTTGCCACTACATCTTTGAAATTCCTTTCTTGGGAAGTCATCTTCCTCATTGCAATCACATCAGCACGTCGCATCAGCAAATTGCAAGCGTTAGTGGCTGATCCTCCTTATACAAGGTTCCACCATGATAAGGTAGTTCTTAGGACTCATCCACACATTATGCCAAAGGTGGTTTCGCCTTTCCATTTAAACCAAGCGGTTTACCTTCCTGTATTCTTTCCGAGGCCTCATGACTCCAGTGCAGAAAGGAACCTTCATACCTTGGACTGTAAAAGAGCTTTGGCCTTATCTCTAGGAACAAGCAGGAATAAGTCATCACATATGGGTACGTCGGTACCGACGGAGCCTGCGCAGGAAAGCTCCCCAGCTTTTCAAATGAAAAGCTTTTGGGGCCTCCCACTGCCCATGCGCGCTGCCTTCCCGCCTTCCTGACCAGCTCTCCTCAGTTCTTCTTTTTCCGCGGAGCCAGCAGGTCGTGTTCCTGTCACCGCTGAAGAATTTGTTACTTTTGTTTGTTTCTTTAGACCGCGTACCTGCCTTCCCCATACCGAAACCGGTATCGCCGGTCTTTCTTTCTATATCAAAAAAAAAAAAAAAAAAAGACTTTTTTATTTTTCTTCAGCACAGCTTGGTACCCGGTGTTAGGCCTTAAGGCCTACACAGTTTCTCCTCATGGAGAAGCCAGTCCCTGGTTTCAAAAAATGTACCAAATGCAGTGCTGTCATTTCTGTCACAGACACCCATGAATGGTGTCTCAAATGTTTGGGACCTGAGCACTCCATACCGGACTGCCCATCCTGCACCCAGATGTCTAAACGCGGTTTGCAGAACCGGGCTAACAAGCTTCATGTGCTGTTTCCTTCAGAAGCATCACAGTCATCCAGGTCTTCCTCTCCGGATGGATCTCAGGTAACCAAAACTTCTGTGGGCAAATCCTCTAAAAGCAAATCTCTTTCTAAAGATCGAGAGGCTCTCAGTTCTGAGTTCGAGGATTCTGCCCAGGCCAAAAAACCCCGGCGGGAGGTTCCGGCCTCCAAAGCAATCATGGGGTCACAGGTTGACATCGATGGCACGGCCTCGACAGATCACCTGTTGGACTGCTCTGGGGTACCGGCCCATACCGGTACCGACATCCAGGCAGTAGTGGCGTCTATGGGCAGTACTGTCCAGACCATGCAGCAGGCCGTACTGGCATTCATTAAGGCTGCGACGCCCTCGGTACCGATTCATCGGTACCGACCCCGGTTCCGGTATCTACACCGGAACCGAGACCATCGACTTCTAAACGTCGATCGGTTTCGCATGCCGGATTCCGGCTTTCGCCCGGTACCGATCCCATGCCCGATACGCCCGATGTCGATACCGATCGGTATGCGTATCGTACATTGGAAGCACAGAAAGAGTACTCAGATTCTTCTGATGAATTTAATTCCTCTGATGACTCTGCTGAGCTTACTCTTCCTGAGGAGCCCTCTTCTCCCAAGAGGAGGATGTCTCCTCCAGAGGATTTATCCTTTCAGGATTTCATTGTTGATGTAGCTAAAGCACTTTCTATTACTACATCTTCTGAAAGAGAACCCAGATCAAAAAATTGGACATTTTAGGATACTCAAAAGCTCCTAAAGAGGCAGTCACTCTGCCTGTCCATGAAATCCTTCAAGAACACTTGATGGATTTGTGGGAGACTCCTTTAACACTGTCTCCCCATTCCCGCAGGTTGGACACCATGTATCGGGTCCCTCCTTCGCCTGGGTTCCAGAAAACTCAGCTGCCTCACCACTCCATTGTGGTGAAGTCTGCTATGAAGAAAATAAAGAGTCCTAAGAGGCATTCTTCTACCCCTCCAGGGCGAGAATGTAAGAACCTAGACTCTTTTGGAAGAAAGATGTTCCAGGCTAGTATGCTTATAGCCAGGATCAACTCTTATAGCCTTTATATGGGCATGTATCTTGGGCAACTTGCCCTAAAAATACAGAATTTTGCCCCCTTTATCCCTGATGATCAAAGGGCGGACTTCTTTTCTATGGTGACACAACTTTCAGAGGTCTCCAAGTTCTCCAACGGGGCAGCTTTTGATTCCTTCGAGGTTGCAGGCAGAGCTTCGGGAATTGCTATTGCAGCCCGACGTCTTGCTTGGCTCCAGGCTTCTAACCTAGAACCCTGGGTTGTAGAAGGCCTCAGGAATCTGCCCTGTACCGGTGAGAACTTATTTGGGGAAGACTGGCAGATTAAAGCTGCTTAAATGGATGCAGAAAATGCCACTCTAGATAGACTTTCCAAGTCTACTTCTACCCCTACCAAAAAGAAGCCTTTTAAAAGGCCTTACTATAAAAAGACCAGATTTCCCACAAATACTGGCCAGCAATCTGCTCAGCCTCGCCTTGCGGCTAAGCGTCAACAATCTAAGCAGGTAAAGTCAAAGCCTGCAGTGTCTGCTACATCCCAGCAGGCTCAACCCCCTCAGGGGTTTTGACTTCCCTCTAGAGAACTTGCCGTTTCTGGCTCTAGCACAGCCAGAGCCCCTCACCATTCCTGGAAGGCTAGCTCACTTTGCTCCCAGATGGGAGCAAATAACATCAGAGCAATGGACCCTCTCTATTATCCGAGAAGGCTACAAACTTCATTTCTCCAGCCTTCCTCCCCATACCATGGTGAGGCAATTCAGTTCTCCCCCATCTCTTCTGACCCTGTTGGGTCAGGAAGTCTTTCTCTTCTTGCCCAAGGGGCAATAGAGGAGGTTCCTCCTCCACAACAGGGGTTAGGTTTCTACTCCCCTTACTTTCTCATAACAAAGAAGACAGGGGGCTTCAGACCTATCCTAGATCTGAGAGAATTGAACAGGTTTCTATTCAAGGAGAAATTCAAAATGCTCTCTCTGGGCCTTCTCCTTCCATACCTTCAGAGTCAAAATTGGCTTTGTTCTCTAGATCTCAAGGATGCGTACACTCATATACTCATCCATCCATCCCACAGAAAGTATCTAAGATTTCTGTTCCAGGGAAAACATTTCCAGTACAGAGTACTACCCTTCGGTCTGGCCTCTGCTCCAAGAGTATTCACAAAATGCATGGCAGTCGTTGCCGCATTTCTCAGAGGCATGGGAATCTTTGTCTTCCCATATCTGGACGACTGGCTCATCCGAGCTCCGTCTCAATCAGAAGCCCAGATTTCTCTGGACCGCACAAGGCGTATTCTTCAATATCTGGGACTTGTGGTAAACATTCCCAAGTCCCAACTCATCCCTACTCAGTCCCTGGAATTCATAGGGGCCCAATTGGACTCCACCACTGCAAGGGCCTACCTCCCTCTGGTCCGAGGCCAAAGGCTAATAAGCTTGGCCTCCCAGGCTCAGTCCAGAAGTCACTTGTCAGCCAAAGAAATGCTGCAACTTCTCGGCCACATGGCCTCCACGGTTCATGTGGTACCTTATGCTCGTCTCCATATGAGAGCAGCTCAATGGACATTGGCCACCCAGTGGTCTCAAGCATCGGGACTGCTGTCAGACCAGGTACTCACCTCAAAACGTCTGTTTTGGTCTCTCCAGTGGTGGACATCCTCCAAAAATCTGTTGTTGGGGACCCCCTTCCAACCTTCGTTGCCCCAAGCAACCCTCACAACAGATGCCTCCCAAACAGGGTGGGGAGCTCATCTTCAACATCTCTCCACTCAGGGAATCTGGTCTCCCCAAGAGACCACCCTTCATATCAATCTTCTGGAACCGCGAGCAATCTTCCTTGCCCTCACAGTCTTCCATACCCTCCTTGCCAACCTGACTGTCCTAGTTCAGACAGACAATCAGGTGGCCATGTTTTATATCAACAAACAAGGAGGGACGGGCTCTCTGTCGCTTTGCAACGAAGCTCTCAGATTATGGGCCTTCGCCAGAGAGCACCAAATTCATCTTCTGGCAGTATATCTTCCAGGAGTTCAAAACTCTCGGGCAGACAGACTCAGTCGAGTTCTGCTCCCACACGAATGGTCCCTACATATGGACCAAATATGCAGAATCTTTCAGGAATGGGGGACCCCGGACATAGACCTCTTTGCAAGTCCGTGGAATGCCAAACTTCCCCGGTTCTGTTCCAGGACTCCGTGTCAGGGAGCTCAGGCCAACGATGCCTTTCTCCTGCATTGGGGTCAGGAATTCCTGTACGCTTTTCCACCCATTCCTTTGATTCCCAAGACTCTGTTCAAACTTCAGAGGGATCACGGATCCATGATCCTCATTGCTCCACGCTGGCCACGCTAAGTGTGGTTCCCTCTCCTTCTACAGCTCTCCCAGGACTCCTCCCTGGACCTGGGAGCTGCACCAGACCTTCTGTCTCAGGAGCAGGGGACTTTGTGGCATCCAAACCCCAAGTCCCTACATCTCCGAGCTTGGTTACTGAAGGCTTAAGCCTTCAAGAGTTTAATCTTTCTCAACCAGTGAAAGATATCCTTTATGCCTCTAGGAAACCCTCTACCAGGCGTTCCTATGCTTTCAAATGGAAACGTTTTTCCATTTGGTGTGCTCAACAGGGTCTTGACCCTCTGGCACTTCCTTTGAATTCTCTACTAGACTATCTCCTGCATCTTTCCAATGCAGGCCTCAAGACGAATTCAGTACGAATCCATTTAAGTGCTATTACAGCATCCTTAAAACCTATAAATGGACAATCTGTTTCCTCTCATCCTCTTATTGCAAGATTCATGAGAGGCCTAACCCTCACTAAGCCTCCCATCCGGCCTCCTCCGGTAGCATGGGACTTAAATTTAGTTCTGGGTCAACTTATGAAGCCACCCTTTGAACCATTGGTATCTACCTCCCTGAAATTTCTTTCTTGGAAGGTCCTTTTCCTTATTGCAGTCACTTCGGCTCGCCGCATCAGTGAACTGCAAGCTTTGGTGGCAAATCCACCTTATACCAGATTTCATCATGATAAGGTGGTCCTTAGGACGAATCCCCACTTTATGCCTAAAGTGGTCTCGCCTTTTCATCTTAATCAAGAGGTATATCTACCTGTCTTTTTTCCGGCTCCTCATGCATCCAGTGCAGAGAGGAACCTTCATACTCTTGACTGTAAAAGAGCTCTCGCCTTTTACCTCAATAGAACTCAGCCACATCGAAAGTCTTCTCAGCTTTTCGTGGCTTTTGATCCTTCTCATTTGGGACTTCCAGTCACCAAACGCACACTTTCCAACTGGATTGCTCAGTGTATTTCCTTTGCTTACCAGAGTAAGAACATTTCTCTGGAAGGCCATGTCACAGCTCACAATGTGAGAGCCATGGCCACTTCTATGGCTCATCTCCACTCTGTATCCATAGATCAGATCTGTCGAGCAGCCACTTGGGCCTCGGTGCATACCTTCATAGCCCATTACTGCTTGGACAAGGACTCCCGCCGGGATGCCTTGTTTGGTCAGGCTGTCCTCAAACACCTGTTCCATACTTAAACAACTCCTGCCCACCTTCCCAGAATGGATGCCTGAGATCCATCCGAAGATGGTTACCCTTGGAGGGGGATCTCCCAGGCATCTCAGCTAGGGAGTCCCCATATGTGATGACTTATTCCTGCTTGTTCCTAGAGATAGCACAGTTACTTACCTGTAACAGGTGATCTCTGGGAACAGCAGGAATTAGTCATCACAACCCACCCACCTCCCCTAGGAGTTGTCTCTCTATTCCTCTATCTTCCTGTCCTCTCTCTCTATTGTCTCAGCTTTAAACTCGAACTGAGGAGAGCTGGTCAGGAAGGCGGGAAGGCAGCGCGCATGGGCAGTGGGAGGCCCCAAAAGCTTTTCATTTGAAAAGCTGGGGAGCTTTCCCGCGCAGGCTCCGTCGGTACCGACGTACCCATATGTGATGACTAATTCCTGCTGTTCCCAGAGATCACCTGTTACAGGTAAGTAACTGTGCTTTACTTGCAAAGGACACAGCAACATAGAAAATCTTCTCAACTCTTTGTTGCTTTTGATCCTAGTCATTTGGGACTTCCAGTTTCCAAAAGAACTCTATCTAACTGGATTGCTCAGTGCATATCCTTTGCCTATGAGAGTAAGAACCTTCCTCTTGAAGGCCATGTCACAGCTTACAGTGTGAGAGCCATGGCAGCCTCAATGACTCATCTCCACTCTGTGTCTATCGACGACATCTGTTGAGCAGCTACTTGGGCTTCGGTACATACCTTCAAAGCCCACTACTGCTTAGACAAGGACTCCCGCCGGGATGCCTTGTTTGGCCAGGCTGTTCTTCAACACCTATTTCAGACTTAGCTCCTACCCACCGTCCCTGGTAGGATGCCAGAGATCCATGGGGGGAGGTATGGCCCTTTCACAAGGCCTAACAACTTCCTGGGTCTTCTCCCTGGCATCTGCAGCTAGGGAGTCCCCCCATATGTGAAGACTACATTCCTGCTTGTTCCTGGAGATAGCATAGTTGCTCACCTGTAACAGGTGATCTCTGGGAACAGCAGGAATTTAGTCTTCACAACCCGCCCACCTCCCCTAGGAGTTGTCTCTCTCCCTCTCTCTTTGTCTCAGCTATAAACTCAACTGGAGAAGGACAGTTGGAAAGGCGGGAAGGCAGCACGTAGGTGCTGTGGGATGCTCCCAAAAGCTTTCTTATAGGACGCTGGGGAGCATTCCTGCGCAGGCTCAGTTGGTACCGATGATACCCATATGTGAAGACTAAATTCCTGCTGTTCTCGGAGATCACCTGTTACAGGTGAGTAACTACGCTTTATCTTAGCTCCCTGAAAGTTCAGATTGCAGCATTTATCCTGCTTCAGAGGACCAGTGGTGGGGTGGTCCAGAGTCTTGCATCCAAATGTTATCTGTTTCCTTCAGGGGGTTTGACATCTGCATCCTCCCCTGCGTTCAGTCCTTTTCTTGTGGGATCTCTGCCTGTTGCTCCATGCTTTGATGTCAGAGCCCTTTGATGTCAGAGCCTTGAAGTAGGCTATACTTAAAGATCTAACTCTTAGACTTCCGGTCTTGCCAGCAAGGAAGCTAGATGCGTGTGAGTGAGCTCTGTGTAGCCCGCCCGCCGCCTGGGAAATTTTGGCCTGCCTTTCTGAGAAATCACACTGGCCCCTATCTAGCAATGCCTAAGAAAGAAAAATTGAAGACTGCGAAAATGATCCGTGACTCATATGCTGCCAAAACGAGACTTTCTGAACCCTCAAAGGCTGTGGCCCAACCCCCAGCCTCACCCGCATCCTCTGCGTATAACAAAGGGGATGAGATAGCAGAATCCTGAGAGACACAGACCTGCTAACAGTGTTGCGGGAGATACACTATTCCAAAAAGGAGATTGTAGAGAAGATCTTGAGTAAGATCAGAGAAATTTGTGGCAGTGGTTTGAGGCTGGACGAGGCAGAGGCCCACATTAGTCGGACAAAGGACAACCAAGAGCAGACTAGAGGCAACGTTACCCGGCTGCAACAACAGGTTAGCTGGCTACAAGATAAAGTAGAACACGAGAATCGGGACCGAAGATCTAATGTGGTTGTCTTCAGCATGCCGGAGGGAGGAAGAAGGCCAGAACACTATTGAGTTTGAGAACTGATTAAGTCTTGCTTTCCTGGCTATCCCCTCCTTGGTCTCATATGAAATCAAAGTGCACATAGAGAATTACGTGCCAGACCAGATGCAACAGCAAGGCCAGATGCTATGATCGTAAACTCCTTAAGATTTCAGGACCGGGAGCACATAATTAGAGAAGCCCAAAAGATTGGTCACGTTATCGACAAGGGCTGGAAAGTATGTGGTCCCGGACCTGACTGTGGAGACAGTTTGACGAAGGGATCTTCTTTGATACTGGGACTCGCTGGCACAATGTGGCATGAAAGTGGCGGTATGGTACCCCATGAGGCTTACCCTCCTAGACAACGGAACCTGCTGATTTTTTTTATATGTTCAGAAGCACTCAAAAAATTTCTAAAAGGAGGGCGGCTTCAGACAGTAGATCTGCAGAGGCAGAGGTCCCAGGGCTCTATGTTGACACAACAGATGAGTGGGGAGAACACTCCAGCCGGAAAACATGAAGGAGGCACAGCAGACAGGATTCGGAATAACACAGCAGTTGTTGAAGTAGAATGCAGTATCAGTGCCGAGCAATAAGCAGGGGACCCCAATGCGGGAGAGACTCTAAAAGCGTCTGGAAATGATATGACAGAACAGAACTGAGGGCTGGTGCTGGATGCCTTTTCCCATAACTTTCTGTATATGATACCTGCAATTGCTTGCTGTGGAGCACATAGATCAATCACTTACCATGGTCAGGCAATGTAGTAGCAGAGCAACTACAGACACGGAGGGCAGGGTTATGTTTGGGTCAAAGATAACCTTTAAACTTCTCCCTGAACCCTTTTTGTACAGGGGTGTTATAAGGTATAGTAATATTACACTGTTTGGAGGGTTTTGGGGAGGGGGAGGGACGTGAAAGCTTGAATAGGTGGGTAGCAGGCGGTTGAGGGAAAAGGGAGCTTACTGATGTTGAACCAGGCCAAGGAAATCCTAAAACATTTATAATGTGGAAAGTAATGTATATGCATGGTTTGGGTTTGGGGCTCAGGGAGGGTGTTTTGTTGGGAGGAGTTAAGGATGCTGCTCGGTGTGGCATAGGAGGGAGTTAATGTGCTTGTATATATGTGGGATGGACTGCGGGGGAGGGGGGAGTTGTGTGGTTGGTAGAGTGGATGGGTATAAATGCAGAGAGTCATGAAGGAACATAAGTTTGTTTCCCTCAATGTTCGAGGGATTCATAGCCCAGTTAAAAGGAAAAGGATCCTCTCCTATTTGGCTAAAGCGTGAATTGACATAGCCTGCCTTCAGGAGACACATTTAACTAGAGGGGAGCATGACAAGTTGAGGGGTATGAGGTATGAACTAATGCTTTGTTCGGCCTATAACTCCAAAAAAAAGAGTGGCGGCCATTCTGGTGCATAGGTGTCTGCCCTTTGTCCCGTATGTCTCAGGAGGGGACAGCCAGGGGAGAATGGTGTGGATAGTAGGGAGAGTAGACAAGCATGAGGTGTCATGGTTTGAATTTATATGTCCCTAATGGGCCTAAGGGAACATTTTATCAGAGGGCCCTCCAGGATTTCAGAAGGTTGCAAAGAGGGATTTGATAATATTAGGGGATATGAACTGCGTGGTTGGGGAGGTTTACTGCATTAACTGCAGGGGGAAAGTATACCACTGGGAAGGGAAAGAGCTACGTAAGTGCATGCAACAGTGAGGTTTGATGGAAATGTGGTGGGAGGAGCACCGAGGGCATAAGGAATTCACGTGCTACGCAGCACACTCCCAGACATATCTTGGATTAGATTATATATTCGGGAAGCGTAGGTCAACAAGGGGCATTGAGGGATATGGAAATACACCCGATAACAATAGCAGATCATGGGATGGCGCCCAAAGGGGAAAGGGGGGGGAGGAAGGGACTAGGGAAGAGGTACTCAAATCCAGTCCTGGAGGGCCACAGACCAGTCAGGTTTTCGGGATATCCCTAATGAAAATGCATGAGATAGATTCAAATACAATGGAGGCAGTGCATGCAAATATATCTCATGCATATTCATTAGGGATATCCCAAAAACCTGACTGATTTGCGGCCCTCCAGGACTGGATTTGAGTACCTCTGGACTTAGGGTATTGAGGGCTGACATTTCGCTTTTCCAATCAGAGGAAATGGAGGGAAAAATTACACCAGGCATGTATAATGTGGGAGAAGTTGGAGAAGACTCTCCGGGATGCGGGGAAGTCATATGTGCGGAGGGGCGGGGGAGGTACTTATCCAAATGGCAGCTCAGAAGAAAAGGGAAAGAGAAGCGGAAATACAACGGCTGACAGACAATTGCATAGCTCCAGAAAGAGCATCTCAGAACCGGAAAACAGAGTGTACCACCATCTCTGTGCTGCCTTTGTGCAGTTGTTGGCGTTAGATTCAGGGAGGATGGTGTACCTTGTCCGGCTTACTAAGAGAAAGTATATGGAAGAAGGAAATAAGGCGGAGAAGTTGCTCGCATGACAATTAAGGAAGAAGAGTCGCGGCTAGTGACGGAGATTAGGAAGGGGGAAAGAGCAGGTATGTTCAAATGAGGGGATTTGTGAGGAATTCCAGTGATGATATGAGTCCCTATATGCTAGGGAGGTGGACCCTTGGCCTGAACACACAGAGCACTACCTGGCTGGGACAGACCTCTCTAGGTTGGGAGAGGAGGAGGCAGAGGCCTTGGGTCACCTGGTGATAGTGGTGGAAAGGGTGATACAGACCCCTCCCTAAGGGGAAAGCAGCAGGGGACGATGATTCCCGTCAGAATACTATCATACCATGCGGTCGGAGCTGGCCCTGTGAATGGCGTGAATTTTCTCAGGGGCACTACGGGGAGAACTGCTCCCGGAGTGGCTGGCCATTGCGAACTTGATCATCTTGCCTAAGGCAGGGAGACCGCCTGATCAATGTGGGAACTATCGACCAATTGCGCTAGCTAGTAGCGATGCCAAACATTTTGCAAAGGTGTTGGCACTAAGGCTAGAGGTGTGCTTCCCAGACTGATCCGGGCGGATCAAACAGGTTTTCTCCAGGAACAAGCAGGAAGTCAGTCCTCACATATGGGTGTCGTCGGCACCGACTGAGCCCGTGCGGAGCATTTTTCCAGCTTTCAAAGAAATTGGGAATGATACCACATATGCGTGATCCCCTTCCCGTCCAAGGGTGCCATTTTGCTCAGTCTCCTTTTTTCCACGGAGCCCAATGGATGTGGTCCTCTACTCTCCCGGAAAAAGCTTGAATTCCTTCCTTTTGTCCGGTTTGTGTACCGGTTCCCTTCCCACCTCGAGGCGGCACCACAGGTGCCAGTCTCGGCTCCCCTTTTTTTTCTTGTGTTTCTTCGATGTTCCACCTCGACGGGTCTTCATGTCTTTTTTTCGCCTGGGATTCTTGACCCTGGCTGGGTGTGTTCCCACCATGACTCCCAGTGGGTTCAAGAAATGCGACCGCTGCAGTCAGACTCAGTCACTGATACTTACGACTGCTGCATCTACTGCCTGGGCCCAGACCACGACAATTCCACCTGCGACCAGTGTTAGGCCATGACCCCTAAAACCAATAGGAGGCGGTCTGAGTTGCAGGGGAAGCTTTTCTCAAGGTCTGACTCTGCCCCAACTTCCCCATCTCCGAGCCCCGAAGCCGGCCTTTCGCTAGAGGTCAAGGCGTCCTCGGAGTCCCGCGGCTCCTCCGGTCCCTCCCAAACAGAAGGAGAAAGTCCCGAAGGAGGTGCCTCCGATCAAACCTGGCAAGGTCCCGCCGATCAAACCTGCCAAGGTCCCTCGACGACACTTGGGTGACTCTGAGAAGCACCCTCAGAAAGTCTCGAGACAAGAGCTCTTGGCCGACGGAGACCGCGCCAGGGCCCGTGAACCTATAGTCTTCCTCAGGGATGCATGCTCCAGAATGCCGGCGTTGGACCCGAAGGCTTCAGTGTCCACTCCAAGTGCTGCACAGCCATTGGGCCTCGAGTCCCGCATGGCGGCCGTGGAGTGGAGCCTCTCCTCTATTTTGGCCTTGCAGCGGACGTTGATGTCGAGCCCCCGATGGTATCATTGGCCCTGACACTGGACCCCCTGGCCTCAGGGGAACCTCCAGTTGTCAAACTGGGCATCGAGCGCCACCAGCAAGTCCTCGGCATCGATCGAGGTCTCCATCACGCTCCTCAAGGTTCCGATCCTCTTTGGCGAGTTTCCGGGAGTCTGATCCAGGTCCTCTGGGTGGGCCCGGTTCCTCAGAGCCGCCCCGGGGGCTGACTTCTCGACGCACTCGGGCTTCGACTGGGAGACCGAGGACGAGGCATCTCCAGAGACCTCCCGACACCAGAACATTCCCTCCGAGCCGTCTCCCTTGGAGCCTCGGCACCACTCCCCCCTGAGGATGTGGCCTTTCATGACTTCATTCGTGACATGGTCCAGGCTCTTTCGATCCAGACGGAATTAGAGGAGGACCCGTGCACCAAGGAGCTTGCGATCCTAAAATATGAGTCCCCTCCCAAGGAGACTCTCACGGTTCCAGTTCAACCCATCCTCAAGAGGTTGCTCCTCTGGATGTGGGAGTCCCTAGCCTCTGTGCCGGTAGTCAATCGTTGCCTGGATGCCATCTATCACGTCCGGAAGAGCCTGGGTTTCATAAGTCACAACTCCCCCACAACTCAATGGTGGTTGAGTCCTCTATACAAAAACTGAAGAGTCAGAAGATCTACTCTTCAGTTCCCCCCGGCAGGGAAGCCCGGGCCCTCGATGACATGGGGCGCAAATGCTACCAGGGCGCCATGCTTGGGTGCCAAATATAGGTATACGAATTGTACATTGGAATGTACCTTAAGTGCCTGATACAGGAACTCTCGAGGTTCTCAGCGAGCCTCACTAGGGAATCTCTGCAAAAGTTCCAGTCCCTAGCAGTAGACATCCAGGACTGTTCCAAATTTCTCTCCCGGGCTGCTTACGACAAGTTTGTGTCTGCGGCCAGGGTTACAGCCACCAGCATTGGCACCAGGCATGGCTACAGACCTCGGACCTGGAGCAGTGGATATAGGAAAAGCTCCTGGATGTCCCCTGCAATATTGAGAACCTATTCGGGAAACCGATGTCTGATAAGGCTGCAGAGATTGAGGCCGAGGTAGTGACCCAACTGTCCAAAAAGACCTCTGCTCTCCCAAGGAAAAAATCCTCGGGGGGGGGGGGGGGGGGGAAGCCCTTTTTTCCCAAGGAAAAAGGGTTACTCCCAGGCTGGCCACTATCAACCTTACTCAGGGCAGCCTCACCAGTCCTCACAGCCAAAAGGCCAGGGACACGGGCCTAGGAAACCCAAGCCCCAGACACCAGATCTCACCCAACTGGGGGAAGCTTTTGACTCACTGGGCTGGGGGAGGCCCACCTCAGCCCACGGGGGGGGGGGGGGTGTCAACTGGCCTCTTTCGCCCACAGATGGGCCAACATCACCACAGACCAGTGGGTTCTGCGGGTAGTGCAGAAGGGGTATTTCCTCCATCTACTGCAGAACCCTCCAGCCTACTTTCTGGGAGAGCTACCACAGCCTCTCCTCCACCAGGCCTTGCTCGCCACAGAATTCACAGGCTTGCTCAGGGATAGGGTTGTGGAACCGGTACCTCATCACCTCTGGGGAAAGAGGTTCTACTCAAGGTATTTCCTTGTCCCAAAAAGAACAGGGTGTCTCTGCCTATTCTGGACCTGCGCAACTTGAACAAGTTCCTGATGAGGGAGAAGTTCAAGATGCTCTCCCTTGGTACACTGCTGCCTTACCTCTGCCAGGGAGACTGGCTCTGCTCCTTGAATCTCAAGGATGCCTACAGCCACATCCTGATCCACCCCTCCCACAGGCATTACCTGAGATTTGTGGTGGGGTGCAGCACTACCAGTACAGGGTGTTGCCGTTTGGCCTCACCTCCTCTCCAAGGGTCTTTACAAAATGCCTGGCGGTCATAGCCGCCCATGTGCACCTCCAAGGGACTCACGTTTTCCCTTACTTGGACGACTGGCTCATCAGAGGCAGCACACCTCTCGAGGTCAGGTGGGCCACAAGGCTCACTATCCACACCCTGCAGCAGTTGGGGTTCATAATCAACTACCCCACGTCCAGCTCTCCATGGCCCATGACTTGGAATTCATAGGGGCCCAACTGGACACTCTGTGGGTCAGGATCTTCCTCCCCGTGGAGAGAGCCCATCATCTGATTTAACTGGCAAGGAACTTGCAGAGCTCCAGTTCGGTGCCAGCTCGCCTACTCCTCTGCCTGCTAGGCCATATGGCCTCGACAGTTCACATCATGCCTTTGGCCCACCTCCATATGCGGGCAGCCCAGTGGTGCCTCCGTTCCCAGTGGACGCAGGCAATGGGCAGGTTGAGGGACAGAGTGAAGGTCACCCACCCTCATCTGGTGGCAGTCCCTACATCTCAAGGCAGGGATGCCCTTTCAGGCACCTACCCCTGAAAGGGTCCTGACAACAGACGCCTCCCTTCTAGGCTGGGGCACACATTGTGAGAACCAGTGCACCCAAGGCGCCTGGTCCCCAAAGAAATCCCTCCTGAAAATCAATCTCGAGCTCAGGGCCATCTTCCTGGCCCTTCAGGCCTTCTGCCACTTCCTGAGCGACCTCCCAGTCCTCATACAGAAAGTCGGGTTGTAGTGTTCTATGTGAACAAGCAGGGGGGGGGGGGGTATGGGCTCCTACTCTCTCTGTCAGTAGGCAGTGGCCCTTCACTCCTTTGCAGTGCGCAGCCATATCCTTCTGAGGGCAGTGTACTTACCGGGTCAGGACAACTGCTTAGCGGACAACCTCAGCCGGATCCTTCGGCCTCACAAGTGGTGCCTGTACCCAGAAGTGACCCGGAGGCTTTTCTGCCTCTGGGGAAGACCCTGAATGGACCTGTTCACCTCCCCGGACAATTTCTGGTGGGTGGCTTCCGGGAGGCCAGGAGGATCACCTCAACCTCACCTGGGAGGTTGAAAAGAGCCAGTGCTACCCTTTCAGCAGCCATGCTGTCAGCGTTAGGGACTCCAGGTTGGGGTGTAGCAGCGAGCCCCCCTCCTGGGACAGGAGGTCCAGGTCCTGGCCCAGTGGTACTGGGGTTGCCACCAACAGGGAGAGCAGCAAGGGGAACCAGGACTGCCTGGGCCACCTGGGCGCAATCAGGATTACTGAGGCATGCTCGCTCTGGATCTTAAAAAGGCACTTGGCTATCAGAGGTGTCGGTGGGAATGCATAAAGCAGGCCCTGTGACCAGGAGATCAGGAAGGCATCTGCCGCCACCCTCCTGCAGTATGGCTGAGAGCAGCATAATTTGGGCAGTTATAGAGGGAGGGGCATATAATAAAAGAAAGTGGACAGGAGGAAATGAATCAAGATGAAGTAAGAGAGATTCTGAAAACTGCACAGCTGAGGAGTCTACCTCCCGGAGGGGGAGAGAGGAACGATGAATGACGGCCATGCCCCGCCCCCCCAAGCCCTGCCCCGATGAGGTATAGAGCATGCAGAGAAGCCTGGAGGCAGGCAGCGGGCAAGCAGGCCATCCTCCCCCTCCCAGAGCCAGGTCTCCGACAAGAAGAGCACATCCAGTGAGTGGGCCAGAATAAGGTCATGCACAAGAACTGATTTAGCAAGGAGGGAACAGCAATTAAGTCATGCCAAGTTCAAGGGTGGCGGAGGAAGAGGGAGAGAGAGTGCGAAGAGGGGACAGAACCACTCAACGGGCACAGCATCAAGTTGGAAGAAGAACGGGCCCTACAAGATAGAAGGGAGGAAGGAGAGGGACCAGGACGCCAACCCCAGTGCACTGGAATAAGAGCCATGTCGCAGGTGAAGGAAAAAGGGGAGAAAAGGAAGGCAGCAAGTAGCAAACCAAAAATGGAGCACTTACTGAAGGCCCGGATTTAAGCAGCAATCATGCCTGCCCAGAGAGAACAGGAGGCCAGGCAAGGGACACATGATGCCAGTAGAAAATTCAATGGCCGCCCTGGAGACACCTCAAGGAGCTCGCCCAAGGAGTACGTCCTCAGCGTTTCTTTGCAGAACTGGCCAGTTCCAGAGGGTTTGCATACACATTCCACTTGGGTGCAAGCATTCTCATGGGTGGAGTGTAGCTCAGTAGCCCCCTCAGTCATTTGTCGGGTGGCAACATAGGCATCACTTTTCACTTTTGTAAAGCTTTACCACTTGAATGTCCATGCTTGGGCAGACACTGCCTTTGGCTGAGAGGTCTTAAAAGGTGCCGAGTCGCCTTTCCACCCAGTGGGGGTGTAGTTTTGGTATGCCCACTTGTCTAGACTAGTCTAGCAGGATGATATGGAAGATGACATTTACTTACCAGATAATGTCCTGTCCTTGAGGTCTGCTAGATCAATCCAGGACCTATCCTGGAAACTTGTATTGGTCTGCTGCACTCTGTGATTGGCCTTGTAGGCTCATAACCTTCTGACAAGCCTTCTGTTGAAGCTGATCCTCTATATAGTTATGCTTCCCGTTATGTTGAATGTTGTTAGTTTCTCTGTGGTTGTGCGAGGTCAGAGATTTCTTACCATATGCTTAGGTACGGATACTGAATCATGCCCCTAGAGGCTTAGGCTGATAATGGCATAGTGATGTCATAAGAAGCCTCTGGAATGTTTTCTGTCTCCTCATCTGCTGATAGGGGGAGACAACCCACTTGTCTGGACTAGTCTAGCAGGATTCAAGGAAAGGACATTGGCAAGTAAAATGTCACCTTAATTATTTTTATACTGTTTCTTTCCCCATTAAGGGCTGCAAAATAGTTTAAAAATCATAAAATAAGTTTACATATAATAAACATCATATGCACAATTACACCTCAATAACATTTCAATTAAAAGCCATATTAAATAGCAAAGCAATGCACTTCTTATAAAATGCTGCATCAGTGGCTTTCAACTTTTCTGGCAAGCAGTTCCAGCTTGCAGGACCCTTACAATGCAAAGCATAATTCAGTTTGTCAAGTTTAATCACAGAGAATATTTATAGTCAATTTTTCTGAGAAAATTGAAGGCAACATCCTGGTTATGCACTACTGCGCACCTACAGATATATGCTTCCATGCAATAACTTAAATATCAATCTTCTGAACTTAAAATCAATTCTGTGTATAATTGGAAGCCAATGCAAACTTTTGAGCACAGGCTGAATATGATCACATACTCATTCTACTCACAAGCCTAGCTGCACCATTCTGTATCATTTGTAATAAGTGCTTCCTTTAGGGCCGGGCCAACAACTAGACAGACACGTAGACACCTAGGGCAGCTTGGGGGACAGCAAAGAGCAGCTACAGTCAAAGCAAAACAATGGATCCTAACAGCCACACAAACCCATATTCATCAGTGTGTGCTTTTATCCACAGGAAGAATAGGCAATTTGCACATAGTTCATTTACCCTTGTTAAGTGGCTTTTGAAAGTCTCCCTCATGTGTATATATTCACAAAACAGTTCAATATTTAAATGTCTGATGATCAAATATTTATCTTTATAGGATTATTCTGTGGGGGAGGGGTGCTGAGGAGGGGGGAAAAGGGACCCAAGGCTGAAGGTGTCTTAACCCCTTAACTGAGTAAAAGGCATAGCACCTAGCCAACCACTGCCCGAGGAATTAACTCTCTAACTGCAGAGTTCATTCCCCACAGTGATTGCTGATCAAGTGCTACTCTTGCTGATTACCGATCTCCCTTCTCTCTGCACAATTTGTCAGTCACAGTGACTGACAAATTGTGCAGAGAGAAGCAGGGGATCTATGATCAGTGGGAGCAGCGGTGATCACTGTGGAGAAGGAGTTAACTCGGCTTCCTCATTGGCTGAATGACTAGGGTATAATGAGTTAACTCTGCTTCCCCAGTTAAGAGGTTAATACCCTTGCACTGGTCCTGGCTTCCTTATATTGTAGTGTTATATTTAAATTGTAAGTGAATAGTTTTCGTTGTCTAAAAGTGAATTTTCATGCACATTTTGTTTAGTCTACTACATGTTTTGTTTTTGTTCTATTTTTCAGCATATTTGTGTGATTAGTGAGACTGGGAAAGAGCGATACAAAAGCACAAATGAATAGTTCAACTGCTAAGACAGCAGAGCTTTTGACACATTTTACCGAGTCCTACCTTTCACAGGCTGCAACTCTGGTGCATCAGCACAGTTTGCAAGATGGTCAAAGCCTCAATGCCATATGCTCAAGCTAATGTTTTGCATGAGTCTCATATCCTTTTTGATTTGTTTTAGAGACATTGAATGTTAACGTCAAAAGTTGTGCTCTCAGTTTTGATTTGCATGATTGCTAAAACGTTGGCCACCCCTGACTGGGTTACCATATTTCAAGTAGGGCAGAGATTGAACTGTGAGCTGACTTGTTAAGTTGGGCCTAACAATAAATAAAAATGTATCTGAATATATTAAATAGGATTCTGAAATGAGACATTTTAGCAGTGCTGAAAAGCCTGTTGAAGGGAAAAAAAAGTAACTTGTTTTTGTTGTTTCATTTAAGCAATAGAGAGTGGTGCTGTGTTTATTCAATAACCAGCTTTCTGAGATATTAATGCATGGGGAGTAACCATTAACACCTGGCAGGGAGGAAAGAGGTGACAGCATATCCATGTTTCTGGAATGCTATATTGCCAGTTCAGCAAGTTAATTTGCTGCTCTTTATTTGCTTTGGAAGAGAGTGCAATGACAATGGTGGAATCTGAAATGTACCTAAACTAAATCAGGTCCTCCTGCATTAATGTTATGGACTGTTCACAAGTGTGACTGTGCCTCATGGAAAAACATTCATGAACAGAGTAGTTCATTTTTCCCTACTTGCTTTAAAATAGTGAAAGCTGTTTTCTACATACCTTTTAAAAATATTTCAAGATATCCTTTATCAGGTGTCATGAATTAACATGGCACAGTGCCACAGAGATTCCAGATCAACTGCTATCATAGAACTGTGCATTTCTCCAGGACCAAGCAGGAAGTCAGTCCTCACATATGGGTGACGTCGGCGCCGACGGAGCCCTCATGCGGAGCATTTCCCCAGCTTTCAAAGAAAGCCTTTGGGAATTTGCAGCGCGCATGCGCGGTCCACTTCCCGCCCAAGGGTGCCATCTTGCTCAGTCTTCTTTTTTCCGTGGAGCCCGACGGACGTAGTTAGTTTTTCCCCAAGGAAAAAGTTGATTTTCTCTATTTTTCTCTTTTTTCTCTGGTTCGACGCCGGATCCTTTTCCCGCTCGGACCGATACGCCGGTATCGAGTCCTTTTCTCTCTTTTTCGGTTTTTGTCCTTTGTGACTGGCGTTCGCGCCTTTTTTCTTTTTTCCCTGGCAGACCGGTCTTTTGACCTAGCAGGGGCCCTTTTTCCCCGATGGCTGCCAGCGGGTTTAAGAAATGTGATCGGTGTAAGAAACTTATGTCTCTTACCGACACACATGACTGCTGCCTCCGTTGCCTCGGACCCGATCATGACCCGATGATCTGTGGTCCGTGTGGCAAAATGTCCTCGAAGGCGTTGAGTCGGCAGCACCAGAGGGATAGAATTTTTTCTGACTCTGCGTCCGGCCGGGCCCGGACCTCGTCAGAGGCCTCGATGTCTCGAGACTCCGGCCCCGAGCAGCGTCGGGGTTCCTCTGAGCGGGGGTCTCCTTCGCGGGAACATCGCAGGAAGAAGAAACCCGCGAGGGCGGTGTCGGTGGACGCTCTTGGTTCCTCGAGGGCCAGGTCGCATAGCCCCGATAGCCGTCCCGGGTCTTCGGAGTCGGAGAGGCCTGCAAAGCATCCTCGTGTCGAGATGGAGTCTGTCAGACGGCTGCCTGGGTGAGAATCTTCACAGTCTTGGCAAGTGCATATATCTATATGATTTGCAAGGGATTGTGGACAATGCAGTTCATTCACACCAGACACAGCTGCTCACAATAATTAGTTGTGCTTTTGGGTAAAGCCAATAAGATATTTATTTATGGGGTTATTTCTCCCAACACAGATATGCTTGGTAGCACATGAATCAGGTTACTTGCTTTCAGTGTTAAACTTGAAAAAACAAAATCAGGAAAAACAACATTTGAACTTGTCAGACAATCAAAGCAAAAGAAATAAGACCTGGTTGATAACAAACTGGTCTTTTCTGTAGGCTTAGCTAATATTTTCTTAGCATGTATCAAACAGCAAACAAAATCCACAAAGAAAGGAAAAAACTGTTCTTTTCAGGTTAACTTCTTATATCTTCCCACATAGATTCAGAAGTGATTCTCTCCTAGCTCACAAGCAATTAGGTAAGGCTCAATTGCTAGCAGTTATCCAGCTGAAACCCCTTAGCTGGCTTGCTTTCTACTGCGTGGCTAAAAATCCTACTCAGGAGCTTTTCTGAGTAGATTAAAGAACAAGTTTGTATTTCTTTGTGATGGTTGCTGTACTTTATAACAGAAAATCACCAAAGGAGTTTAGACAGAGAGCAGTCCATGTAAACAGATTCTTCATCTGCTATCACCCCCTCTTCTTCAACAAGCATGGGTTCAATATCATGGATTGGCACAGATGAATCTCCCAATGGAGCACTTTCAGGAGAATACTTGTTTCCCTGCTGTCTTTCAAGGTTATAGCTAGGGCATAGATCAGTGTTCATACCTGAGCTTCCATTGCTGTTAGAGTTCCTCTCTATATAGCCTGGCCAGTATGTAGTCCAGTTCTTATGTCCAGCCTTCCAATCCAGATCCCTGGACACTGGATCTCTCTTCACATACCTTCTGGCACGGGTCTTAGGGTCCCTTCCACGTGCAGCCGTCTCCCTCACAGGTACCGTCTGGAGATTCCTAGCTCTGCAGCACCATTCCTCTGGCTTTCCCCAGTCCAATGGTGTATGCTGGCCCTTGGAATGCCTCCCAGTATACGTACTGCTCTGGACTCTTCTAGACCTCTCAAAGGCTTTTCTCCTCTTTCTTCCAAAGGGTTTCTTTCCCTCTCTGTCCGTCCGGTTTGGCTTCTGCTTCTGATGATCCTCTTGATGATGAAGATGATCAAGCTCAAGCTGATTCTCTGTAGAATAAACTCTACCTTTATTCTGCTTAGATGAGTGCTCCTCCCTAACACAGCGCAGCTGTGCTGAATCAGGCCCTGCCCATTGAGATGAGTGCTTAGGGATTACCTCATAGCCCTCCTGATTGAACACACGTTTCCCCACTTCAGCTCCTCTAAGGGCTGTTGGAAACCTGGTGCATTCTGGGACTGGTAGTCTTTTATGGGAAAATTCTGTTTTCTTATTTCTACCAGAACTGACAGGTTGCTTGTTCAGAGTCACTTCACCTTTCCTATAGCTCCTTCCTGAGCTATGATAAGCTTCCTTATCACAAGTCTCCTTGACACGTAAGTGCTGTTGTCCTCGTTGACTCTCCTCCGAGGGAGCCGACGTCGGGCCCGAAGTCGTCGGGGCCCGAGTCGGGGGCTGCTGGGTCTCCTGAGCTCGGACTCAGGTTGACGGCCTTGGAGAGCAGCTTCGCTGCCTTCATGGAACAGCAGTGGGCATTGATCACCGGTCTCACCGGTGCATCTGCCCCGACCAACGGGACCTCGACGTCCAAGTCGACCCCGGAGGCCGAGCCGATCCTCGAGTCCATGCGGGCTCGAGTCGATCCTCGGCCACGGTCTCCCTCGACCTCCCGTTCGGGGCCGAGGTCGTCGACGCCGATACCCTTGGCGTCGGGGCGGAGGGCATCGGTGCCCGCCCGACCGGAGCCGCTCGATTCCTCCTCCGAGGAGTCGGGCTGGGAGACGGAGGACGAAGAGTCACCCGACACACATCGGACTCGATGTGTCCCATCGGACTCGCCCGAGTCCGAACCTCGGAGACGGTCCCCACCGGAGGATACCCAGTTCTCGGACTTCGTGCAGGATATGGCCAAGGCCTTGGCCTTCCCCGTGGATCCCGAGGAGGCGCCTCGAGCCGAGGAGCTCGAGGCCTTCCAGTATGACTCTCCCCCGAAGGAGGCCTTTACTGTTCTGGTTCCTCCGATGCTGGAGCGGCTGCTCTTCCGCATGTGGGAGACCCCGGCCTCGACGCCGGTGTTAAGCAAGCGGGTCGATTCCATTTATCGAGTCCGCAAGAGCCCCGGGTTCCAAAAGGCACAATTACCGCACCACTCCATGGTTGTGGAATCGGCCATGCATCGACTGAAAAGTCAAAAGATGCACTCCTCGTTGCCTCCCGGCCAGGAGGCCTGGAACCTGGATGCCCTCGGTAAGAAGTGCTTCCAGGGCTCTATGCTTGCTTGCCGTGTCCAGACATACCAGCTCTACATGGGCATGTACCTCCGAGATCTGGCAAAGGAGATTGCCGGGTTCTCTGTTGGTCTCTTCGAGGAACCTTTGCAGAGGTTCCAGGCCTTGTCCACCGGTATTCGAGAGTGCTCGAAGTTTATCTTTCGAGCAGCCTACGATGGCTTCGAGGCTTCGGCCTGAGTAGCCGGGGCCGGCATCGGTGCCCGCCGACAGGCTTGGCTACAGTCATCCGACCTCGAGCCATGGGTCCAGGACAAGTTGGTCGATGTCCCTTGCCGAGGTGAAAACCTCTTTGGCAAGCCCATGGCTGAAAAGGCTGCAGAACTCGAGACCGAGACTCTGGCCAGGACTAGGCTTTCCAGGAAAACCTCTGCCCCTTCTCAGAAAAAGAAGGGCTCGGGAAAAAAGACCTTTTACACAAGGAAGTCATCTGCCTACAAACAATACCCTCATTATCAGGCCTCTACAGCTCCCCAACAGGGTCAGCAGGCCAAGGGGCAGGGTCAAGGGCCCCGTAGGCAGAAGGCCCCCAAGCCACCAACACCGGCCCCTGCTCAGCATGGTGGGGGTTTTTTGACTCAAACAGCATAGCCTCTTCTCCTCAGCTGGCTTCTCTCAGCACGGGAGGCCGGCTGGCCCACTTTGCCCACAGGTGGTCAGCCGTCACATCAGATACCTGGGTTCTTCAAATAGTCCAAAAGGGCTATCTTCTCCATTTTCACCAGGTACCTCCCTCCTATTTTCCATGGGAGCCGCCTCCTCTGCACAGGGACCCTACTCCTTCAGGAGTTGACAGGTCTGCTAAAGGATCAGGCTGTGGAACCGGTGCCCCACCACCTGAGAGGTCAAGGCTTTTATTCCAGGTACTTTCTGGTACCAAAAAGAACAGGAGGCCTCAGACCCATCCTAGACTTGCGAAACCTCAAGTTCCTGCTGAGGGAAAAGTTCAAGATGCTTACCCTTGGAATCCTGCTGCCCTACCTCCAGCAGGGAGACTGGCTATGCTCCTTAGATCTAAAGGATGCGTATACTCACATCCTTATTCATCCAGACCACAGACAATATCTCAGGTTTGTTGTGGGAGGAAACCACTATCAGTACAGAGTACTACCCTTTGGCCTGTCATCCGCTCCCAGGGTGTTCACCAAGTGCCTGGCAGTGGTGACGGCCTACTTGAGGCTTCAGGGTCTTTTTGTGTTTCCGTACCTGGACGACTGGCTCGTAAGGGGCCAATCTTCCCAGGAGGCCAACCAGGCCACCCTTCGCACTGTGGCTCTGCTTCAGCACTTGGGGTTTGTCATAAACTTCGCAAAGTCCACTTTGCTCCCGTCCCAGAACTTGGAGTTCATAGGGGCGAGGCTCGACACTCTTCAAGCAAAAGCTTTTCTGCCTCTGGACAGGGCCCACAGGCTAATGGATCTGGCCAGCCAGTTTCGCTGCAATTGCCTGGTCTCTGCCAGGCAATTCCTGAGGCTACTCGGCCATATGGCTTCCACGGTTCATGTCACCCCCAATGCCCGCCTGCACATGCGGCCTGCTCAGTGGTGCCTTCGCAATCAATGGCTTCAGGCCACAGGGAGCCTGGCGGACTCAATAACGATATCCGACCTACTGGTCTCCTCTCTGCATTGGTGGCTTCATCTTCCGAATCTGGTGCTCGGAGTGGATTTTCAATCCCCTCCACCTTCTCAAGTGCTCACAACAGATGCTTCTCTTCTCGGTTGGGGAGCAAATTGCCAAGGGACATGTACTCAGGGTCTCTGGACCCCTTGGGAGGCTTCTCAACAGATAAACTTCCTGGAGCTACGGGCGATACGCCTAGCTCTGAGAGCCTTCTCCCACCTCGCCTCTCACCAGTCTGTACTGATTCAGACGGACAATCAAGTTGCCATGTTCTATGTGAACAAACAAGGAGGCACAGGCTCCTTCCTCCTTTGTCAGGAAGCTCAACGGCTGTGCTCTTGGGCTGTCAATCACGGGATCCTTCTCAAGGCTGTCTACCTCCCAGGTCAGGAGAATTACCTGGCAGACAAACTGAGCAGGATCCTGCAACCACACGAATGGAGATTGAACCCATTGGTGGTTAAGCAGATCTTTCTCAGGTGGGGACTCCCCACCTTGGATCTTTTCGCCAGTCCTCTGAACCGGCAACTCCCGAGATTTTGCTCCAGACAACCGCATCCCCTCAGAGTAGCAGCGGATGCGTTTCTGATCTCGTGGTCCACAGGCCTACTGTATGCGTTTCCTCCCACACCTCTAGTGTCCAGAACGCTGTTCAAAGTCCTCAAGGACGGGGCTTCATTGATTCTCATTGCCCCCAAATGGCCGAGGCAACCGTGGTTCCCGCTTCTGCTACAGCTAGCGGTGGGACACCCCTCTGCCTCTGGAGTTTCAACACGATCTCCTGTCTCAAGATCAGGGGACTCGCTTGCACCCCAACCTCCAGTCCCTTCATCTGATGTCCTGGCTGCTGAAAGGGTAGTCCTGGCTCCCCTACTGCTGCCTAGAGAGGTGGAAGATGTCGTCTTAGCTTCTAGACGGCAATCCACCCGAAAATCCTACGCTCTTAAGTGGCGTAGATTCTCCACATGGTGTGCTCAGCACGACAAGAATCCTTTCTCGTGCTTGGTAGCGGTGGTATTGCAATATTTGCTTTACCTCTCCAATCTCGGCCTTAAGTCTAACTCTGTCAGAGTTCACCTGAGTGCTCTCTCAGCTCATCACTCGCAGGTGGACGGCAGGCCTCTTTCCAACCACCCTTTGGTGGCTCGTTTCCTCAGAGGCCTCCTTCTGCTTAAGCCTCCTTTGCGTCCACCGGCCCCTGAGTGGGATCTGAATGTGGTATTGCAGCGGCTTACTTGTCCGCCTTTTGAACCTATGGCTACCTGCCCTCTCCGTTTTCTCTCCTGGAAAACTTTATTCCTGGTAGCTCTCACCTCTGCTAGGTGGGTGAGTGAACTGCAAGCTTTAGTGTCTGATCCTCCTTACACTAGGTTCTACAGGAATAGGGTAGTCTTACGGACTCACCCTAAGTTTCTTCCTAAGGTTGTCTCACCTTTTCACCTCAATCAGGAGGTGGTTCTTCTGACCTTCTTTCCCAGGCCGCATGCCAGCCGGGCTGAGATGGTCTTGCATACCCTGGACTGTAGGAGGGCATTATCCTTCTACCTTGACCGTACGCGGGAGCATCAGAAGGCTGTTCAGCTTTTCGTTTCTTTTGACCCCAATAAGTTGGGGCTCCCTGTCTCCAAGCGTACGCTGTCCATATGGATCGCTGACTATCGCCTGGGCTTATGGGGCAGCCGGCCTCTCGTTGGAGGTTTGAGTCACGGCTCATCGTGTCAGGGCGAAGGCTGCGTCAGTGGCTCATCTCCGCTCTGTTCCGTTGGCAGACATCTGCCGTGCCGCTACTTGGTCTTTAAGCCAAACCTTTGCAGCCCATTACTGCCTTGAGAGGGAGTCCCGCAGGGACAGTGCTTTTGGACAGGCAGTACTCCATAATCTCTTTGGGGTTTAGGCAACTCCTACCCTCCAGCCCTGGTGTTGGGCTACCGGTCGGGGGCGTTCTCAGAGAAGATTCCTTCCTTCTGTGCTGACGAGCTAGAGGGAGCTCATTTTTCCGCTTGAGGTCTCCGGTAGTCTTAAGCTAGGGAGTCCCATATGTGAGGACTGACTTCCTGCTTGGTCCTGGAGAAAGAGTAGTTACTCACCTGCAACAGGTGTTCTCCAGGAGCAGCAGGAATCAGTCCTCACAACCCTCCCTCCTCCCCTTGGAGTTGCAGTCATATGCTTTAGTTTTGCTAATTCTTTGCTGTCTTTTAGCTATGTCATCAGACTGAGCAAGATGGCACCCTTGGGCGGGAAGAGGACCGCGCATGCGCGCTGCAAATTCCCAAAGGCTTTCTTTGAAAGCTGGGGAAATGCTCCGCACGAGGGCTCCGTCGGCGCCGACGTCACCCATATGTGAGGACTGAGTCCTGCTGCTCCTGGAGAACACCTGTTACAGGTGAGTAACTACTCTTTAAAGGACTGTTGTGGATATTTTATTAAGAAAATATCCATAAATGAACTGTAATCACCATTAGCCATTTTGAAAAAGAGGAGGACTGCTTCATTAATGAAGTATTTCTATAGCTTTTAAGATTAGAGTTGGTTTGAAATTCCTTGCAGGGAAATCACTGCAGCTGTATACATTTGTCTGTATTCCTGCAGTGACACAAGCAACCCAGCTTCAACTCTAGCAGTACCACTGGATTCATTTGCAAGCACCTTTAACAAAAAAAAGCACAAATTTTTTTTTTTTAAATTTGATGCTGTTTCTGAAATCCCAGCTTGCTATAACTGGTTTATAGTTCATTTACAGTAAGAGTGCCCAAGCTTTGCGGTGGGTCACATGATCAGAAATCCACATGCCTGCGGACCACATAAATTTTTTATAGTGGGCCACATAAACCGATAAGTCTGCAGGTAGTATGAATATTTCAGTCTGTTATTGCATGATTTATACTCATCCATATCCCCTGAATCTCTTCTGAAGTCATGACTTCATATCCACCAAATAGCTCTGCAGTGCTTCAGAATCATATGTGCTAGCTAATTATGTAACGTTTTTGCTAAAAAAAAAAAAAAAAAAAAAAAGTTTCACCTCTTGAGGTCAAGAGGGCCTTATTTGGAATGCCATTTATTTATAGTAGTATTCATAGTGCTTGGCATTTTACCTTTTATTGTATTGATTGCCCAGGTGCTACTAATTTATTTTTAAAAGGACATAGGAAAAATCTGCCTTAAAGATAAGGTACCAAATACTAGTAGAGCAGTTGTTCTCAATCCAGTCCTCTGGGACCCCCAGGCCAATCAGTTTTTTAGGATAGCTACAGTGAATATGCAGAGCTAGATCTTCATGCACTGCTTCCATTGTATGTAGATCTATCTCATGCATATTCATTGTGGATATCCAGAAAACCTGACTGGTCTGAGAACCACTGTAGTAGATGATCTCCAGGAACAAGCAGGAATGTAGTCTTCACATATGGGTATCGTTGGCACTGATGGAGCCTGCGCGGGAACGCTCCCCAGCGTCCAATAGAAACGCTTTTGGGAGCATCCCTCAGCACATGCGCGCTGCCGTTCCCGCCTTTCCAACTGTTCCTCTTCAGTTTTTTGTTTTCCGCGGAGCCAACAGGACACATACCCTGTCACCGCAGAAAATCTCTTCTTTAAACTTGTTTTCTTGTGGTTGCGTCTGCCTCCGCTCAACACCTACCGGTACCGCCAGTTCTCTTTTTTTCTTCTTTTTAAAAAAAAAAAAAATATATATATAATACACACTTTCTGAACTGTTTCTCTTCAGAAACCTTTTTCTTTTTGGTGCTAGGCACCATTTTCCTAAAAAATGGAAAAAACAGCTAGTGGTTTAAAAAAAAAAAAACGTACTAAGTGTGGCGGTACCATTTCCGTCACCGACACCCATGACTGGTGTCTCAAATGTTTAGGCCCTGACCATTCTCCATCGGAGTGTGTCTCTTGTATGGGGATGACTAAGAGAGGAAGACAGAACCGGGCTGCAAAGCTCGGTACCCTCTTTTCTTCAGATGCGAGGTCCATTGCATGAACGTCTTCCAGAGCCTCGTCTTCCTCCCATGGATCTCAGGTAACTAAACATAAGAGTCGGTCCTCAAAGGGTAGATCTCCTTCCAAGCATCGAGAAGCCATTGGCATTGCCTTTGAGGAAACTACACCGGCAAAACAGCCCTGGCAGGAGGCTTCGGCCTCCAAAGCACCAACGGGGCTCCAGGATGTTCTCGAGACCTCGACCTCGGCAGAACTGCTGGTGCCATGCTCAGGGGTTCTGGCCGCTTCTACCGGTACCGACACCCAGGCATCGGCAGCATCGATAGACCAGAGATTGCTAGCTATCGAACGCAGTCTTGCAGCTTGCCTTACAGCTGCGGTACCATTGACACCGCTACCGACGGTTCAACAGGCACCAGTACCAGTACCAATGCCAGTACCAGCACCGGTACCGATACCAGCACCGACGGTACCGGGCCCCGTTGGAATTCTTCCCATGCCAACTTTTTCTGGCATCTACAGATCGGTACCGATCGATACCGAGACCGTGCTGTACATGAACATCAGGATTAGAGATACTTCGAATCCTCTGACTCTGATAATTCTGCCGGTACCAGAGTGCTTCTCCCGGAAGACTCCTCTGCTCAACGCAGAATGTCTCCTCCGGAGGACATGTCTTTTTCAGGATTTTATTCGTGATGGGGTCCGAGGCCTTTCAATCACGGTAGCTCCTGAAAAGGAACCTAGAGCAAAGGAATTGGAAATTCTCCAATACCCTAAGACTCCCAAAGGGGCAGCCACTCTGCCCATCATGAAATTCTTCATAATTTGATGCTCAGAATGTGGGAAACACATTTGACCACATCTCCTCATTCTGGGAGACTCGATACCATGTATGGAGTTCCACCATGTCCTGGCTTTCAAAAGACTCAGCTGCCACACCATTCAGTGGTAGTGGAGTAAGCCATGCATAGGATGAAAAGTGCAAAAAGACATGCATCCAATCCTCCAGGTCGTGAATGCAGGACTCTTGACGCCTTTGGGCGTCGAACATTTCAGGCCTCCATGATTTCAGCAAGGATCAGCTCATATATTTTATATATGGGAATGTTCCTCAAGGAAGTCACAGGAGATTTGGAGCTTACGAGCCCCCTTCTCCCTGATGACAAATGACAAGACTTCCTTACTCTTCTCAAGCATGCTCAAGACGTTTCCAAGTTTGTAAATCGTGCAGCCTTTGACTGCTTTGAATGAATCAGCAGAACTTCTGCTATTGCCATTGGTGCACGTCGGATTGCCTGGCTTCAGGCATCAGACTTGGAGATTTGAGTACAGGATAAATTAGGAAACATCCCTTGCACAGGAGAAAACCTCTTTGGCAAGAATTGGCAGGAAAAGGCTAATGAGTTAGATGCTGACAATATCACTTTAGATAGATTGTCAAAATCTACAGCCACTCCAGCCAAAAGGAAACCCTATAAAAAACCCTTTTTCAGTAAAAAGAGGAAGTTTTATCCGTCCTATACCCAGCAAGGGCAAGGTCAGGGTCAAGTTGCCCAAAGGGGACAACAACAACAATCCAGACAACAAAAGAAGCCAAAAGGCCCGAGAGCTCAACCAGATCCACAGGCTCAGCCCCCTCAAGGACTTTGACTCCTTTCTAGAGAGCTTGGCCTTCCTGCCTCTGAAGGGTCCAGAACCCTAAACATTCCAGGCAGGTTGTGTCATTTTGCCAACAGATGGCACCAAATAACAGCAGAAATTTGGACTCTGTCCATTGTAGGAGAGGGGTAGAAGCTTCATTTTCACAGCATGCCCCCTCCTACAATTGTAAGACACTCCTTGCCTAAAAAGCAATAGAGGAAGTTCCCATTCTCCAACAGGGTACAGGGTTCTACTCCCCCTATTTTCTTATTCCAAAGAAAAAAAGAGGACACAGACCCATTCTAGACCTCAGAGAATTGAACAAATATCTGTTTCAAGAGAAATTCAAAATGATCTCTCTAGGAACTCTTCTGCCATACCTTCAAAGTCAGGATTGGCTTTGCTCTCTAGATCTAAAGGATGCAGATACTCCCATTCTGATCCATCCAGATCACAGGAAATTCTTACAATTCCTTTTCAAGGGAAAACACTTCCAATACAGGGTTCTTCCCTTTGGTCTGGCTTCGGCACCAAGAGCATTCACGAAATGCATGGCAGTAGTAACTGCATTCCTGCGAACTCTAGGGATATTTGTCTTCCCTTACTTGGGTGACTGGCTCATTCGAGCCCCCACGGTTGCAGCAACCAGCTCTGCACTGTCTCGCACAATGTGAATCCTCTAATACTTGGGATTGGTAATAAACTTCCCAAAATCCCAACTTGTTCCTTCCCGATCCCTGGAGTTCATAGGAGCTTGTTTAGATACCAGACAGTCAAGGGCTTTCCTCCCACAGCCCCGATGTCTTTGCATAGTGCAACTAGCTTCTCAAGCAGCGGGAAAATCCTCCCTAAATGCACGAGAACTGCTACAATTACTGGGACATATGGCATCCACAGTTCATGTAGTTCCCTATGCTTGCCTCCACATGCGAGCAGCCCAGTGGACCCTATCCACACAGTGGACACAGGCCACAGGACATCTGTCAGACAAGATATCAAACTCTCAACGACTGATCTTGTCCGTACAATGATGGCAATCACTGGAGAATCTCTTAGTGGGGTCTCCTTTCCAACAACCCCTATTCCAGGCCACCCTAACAACAGATGCATCACAGGTGGGTTGCAGAGCACACCTGCACTATCTCTCTACCCAGGGTACTTGGACTCCACAGGAGGCTTGTGTTCCCATAAACCACCTAGAATTAAAAGCAATCTATCTAGCTCTTCGAGTATTCCATGCCCAGCTCAGCTATAAGACAGTCCTAGTCCAAATGGGCAATCAAGTAGCCATGTTCTATGTCAACAAGCAGGGCGGAACAGGCTCTCTGTCGTTATGCAACGAAGCTTTACGACTATGGGCCCTCGCCAGAGAGCATCAAATTCACCTTCTCGTGGTATATCTTCCAGGCATTCAAAACCTTTGGGCAGACAGACTCAGCCGAGTATTGCTGCCTCACGAGTGGTCTCTCCACCTAGACCAGGTGACAGATATTTCAGATCTGGGGGACCCCAAACATAGACCTCTTTGCAAGTCCACTGAATGCCAAACTTCCCCGGTTCTGTTCCAGAATTCTGGCTCACAGTTGCCAGGCAAGGGATGCCTTCCTCCTTCACTGGGGTCAGGATTTCCTCTATGCCTTCCTACCCATTCCCCTCATCCCCAAAACGCTCTTCAAGCTTCAGAGAGACAGAGGTTGTATGAGCCTCATAGCGCCACGGTGGCCACGACAAACGTGGTATCCCCTGCTCCTACATCTCTCCCACAATTAAAAAAAACTCACTCCATTAATAACAAAGTAATCTGTAGAAAATTCTTTCAAAAACAATTGTTTAACAAACACAAGGTCTCAGCATCAACGGGCAAATAGTGTAACAGGTCACAGAGCACTGGACCCTTAACACACTAACAAAGCCCAATCACATCAATGACCTTGATTAAAACTACAGGCAGCCAGCTCCCACCATGTGACAATACTAGATTCTCAAAGTGAAAAAATCACTTAGCTGTAACGAAAACGGTGACACTGGTGCTTAAACCGAACAGCCAGCTGCCATCCCCGATGTTCTCACACAGAGCCCTCAAACGTTTCGCGAGCCATCTCGCTTCTTCAGGGGATACTGGCTGCACTTAAGTTGAAGGACACTGTTTCGAGCTTCAAAACCCACAGTGAAGATATGGCTAAGCAATTGGCCCAGTTACGTGATGAAGTTAAGGCCGCGAAGGCTAAAAAATTAAAGCGTGATTATGAGGACTACACCTCTGGCTATGTCTATCCCTGGCTCAATCCGGGCCGGAAGTTGCAGAGGCGACAAAAGAAACGTGTTGATTTTGACCGGTCCTCTGATGATTCGTTGTCCGGGGACTCGAGCAAGTCAGCTCAGGGTGCTTTTTTGGACAATGGTGGGACTCTCGACAAGAAAGGGGGTACTCGGGGACGATCCAAGGGCCGGGGGGGCGGGGGTCGTTAAAGGGTGTTTTTCCCCATATAGCTTCCACCCCATCCCTTGTTATTAATTTATCCCCTATGATTTTGTCAGATACTCAATGTAAAGTCCTTGAAAAAGGCCTCTTATGTGCCCATGATAATGTTCGACTCTTTCCAGTTCCGGGATGATCTTGAGGGCTTAATTCGGAAATTGCATTTGAAGTTCTTTTTTTCGACGCGCCCGGGGGGGTGTGGGGGGATCTGATTTTGTTTCACTTAATCGTGTTCCGTTGCCATTAAAGTCAACATGGAACCCGCCTGGTCAGTTACCTCCGGCTTTGTCGGTTTTTAAACAGCTTGTTCTCCATGATGTGGAGCTTTTGGAGACATCGGGTTTAAAAACTTTCTTCTCTACCCTATCTCAGGTTGAAAGGAAAGCATTAGCTGATTTACGGGCAAATTCCAATTTGGTAATTCGGAACGCCGATAAGGGAGGTGCAGTGGTGGTGTGGGCTCGTGATGATTATTTGCAGGAAGCGCATCGTCAACTTTCTGACGTTGTCACTTATGAGGTTTTGTCTGCTGATCCCACTGCTGCTCTGCAAAGAACCATCCAGGATCTCACCACTGTGGCTCTCGCTTCTAAATTGATTTCAAAGAAAGAATTTTCTTTTTTGAATGTTCGGAGTCCTTCTGTAGCCAAGTTTTACTTGTTGCCTAAAGTGCACAAAAATTTACAGCATCCTCCGTGCCGCCCTATCGTGTCCACTAGGGGCACGGTGCTAGAACCTCTTTCTGTATTTACAGATTCTTTTTTGCGACCTTTATTAGTGGAGATTCCGGCTTATATCAGGGACACGATGCATTTTTTGAAACTTTTAGAGAACCATTCATTGTTGGCAAGCTCTCCTGATATTTTGTTAGCCACTTTAGATGTTGCCTCATTGTATGCCTCCATTCCCCAGGCGGATGCATTAGTTGTGGTAGAGGAGTATCTGCAACCGAGGGGTGATCTGGCTCCGGAGATGGTTGCATTTGTCCGGCGGCTTGCTCAAATGGCCATTTTTGATAATTATTTCCAGTTTGAGGACATTTTATATCATCAGTTGGCTGGCGTCGCCATGGGGGCCACTTGTGCCCCCTCAGTGGCCAACCTATATATGGGGAAGTATGAGGAGAAATGGGTGACTCAGTCCCCATTTTCTGCCCACATTTGTTTGTGGTGTAGATTTATCGATGATATTTTTGTCCTCTGGCGAGGTTCGTCCACGGAGTTTCAGATGTTTGTGCAGTGGCTGAACGGGTGTGAAAGGGAGGAGTGGCCTAGTGGTTAGGACAAGGTACTTCAGGCCGGAGGGCCGGGGGTTCAAATCCCACCTGGGAACAGCAATCTCAGGCCGGAGGGACTGGGATTTCTAGTCCTATAGGTACTCCTTGTGGTCTTGGGCAAGCCACTTAACCCTCCATTGCCCATGTTCCCTGTAAGTATTAGCGTATGTGTGTCATATCCCCTCGTGTTAAATGTATCTCCCGATTGACCGCTTTGACCCGGTGAAAAGCAGGATATAAATACAGCTAAATAAATAAAATAAATAAATAAATTAACTTACAGTTTACCAGTGTTTTCAGCTTTGAGGAGATTGTGTTTTTGGATGTTGTGGTACAAAAGAGTGATCATGGGTGGGTGACCTCAGTACATCGTAAGCCCACTGATCGTAACACATTGTTGCACTATTCTAGTGCACATCCGCAGGGCCTTCGTAATAGTCTCCCTTTTTCCCAATTCATCCGTTACCGCAGGAACTGTTCTGATCTGTCTGATTTTAAGAATAAATCTAGAGGTTTGGCTCGGGGTTTCCTGGCCAGGGGTTATCCGGCACGGGTGGTGCGGGATGCGTACAAGAGGGTCCTGTACAATCACCGCTCTTTACTGCTGACACCTAGGAATAAATCAGCACTGGTGGGTGGAGAGGAGCATGTGAATTTCATTTCTAAGTATTCCCCCTTTAGTTTTAAGATCCAACGCATCATCCGGAAGCATATGGGGGTCGTACACACTGTACCAGGGTTAGAAAATCAGGCGGTCCATTGCGTTTGGCAGCGTCAAAAAAATCTACGGGAATTGTTGTGTCCCACAAGTCTGAGGTCTAGGCTAGGGAGTGTTACTCCAGGTGGTGGACATGATATTTGTGGCCGATGCTCGATTTGTGAGGTCTCGTGTGTGATCTCTCAATTCGAATATCATCAGGTTCAGTATACGCTGAGGCACCGGACTTCTTGTGATTCGTCCTTTGTGGTTTATGGAATATGGTCCGTGTCAGCTGCTGTACATTGGGAGCACGTGTCGACCGTTTCGGAAGAGAATGTTAGAGCATAAAAGTAGACTGAAGTGTGTGGTGTGGGAGGCCCCTTTGGTTCAGCATTTTTTGGAGTTTCAACACCATTTTTCTGATGTACGATGTTTCTGTTTAGATCATGTTTCGTCGGGTTGGGAGGGTAGGAGCAGAGAGCAGACATTGTTGGTGTGTGAGCAACGCTGGATTCATAAATTGCGTACTGTGGCTCCGGAGGGATTGAATCTCCGGGTGGACTGGGCTGTATGTTTTTAAGTGGGGGGTGGAGTCTCTTGGATGGGCTCCCCTGACGTTTTCGGTGGGGATTCCCTTTAAATAGGCGATTGCAGAGCAGGAGTGCGCATGGGCGGCGTTCTGCATAGCATTGTTGAAGATTAGCTGGCAGGTTAGTGTTGTGCTGTTTGGGTGTGGGTTTTAAGGTTTTTTAAACATTTCTTTTCATTGGTTTTCTGTGGGTTCTTTTATTATGTTGTGTGTGTTTGTTTTTTATTTTAGTATCCCCTGAAGAAGCGAGATGACTTGCGAAACGTTTGAGGGCTCTGTGTGAGAACGTCGGGGATGGCAGATGGCTGTTCGGTTTAAGTACCCGTGTCACAGTTTTCGTTACAGCTAAGTGATTTTTTCACTTTGAGAATCTAGTATTGTCACATGGTGGGAGCTGGCTGCCTGTAGTTTTAATCAAGGTCATTGATGTGATTGGGCTTGGTTAGTGTGTTAAGGGTCCAGTGCTCTGTGACCTGTTACACTATTTGCCCGTTGATGCTGAGACCTTGTGTTTGTTAGTTAAACAATTGTTTTTGAAATAATTTTCTACAGATTACTTTGTTATTAATGGAGTGAGTTTTTTTGAATTGTGCTAATTTCACTCTGATATCGACCATTGTATTATTTGGATTACCTACATCTCTCCCAAGCTGCACCTCTGGAGTTAGGGTGTGCTCCAGACCTTCTCTCCCAAGAGAACGGGATGCTATGGCACCCAAATCCCCAGTCCCTGCATCTCAGGGCCTGGTTGCTGAAAGCCTAGACCTGCTGGATCTTAACCTTTCCCAACAGGTAAAGGATATCCTTCTAGCTTCTAGAAAACCTTCCACAAGACGTTCTTACGCCTTTAAGTGGAAACGTTTTACTATATGGTGTTCTCAAAAGGGCTTAAACCCCCTTGTGATACCTTTGGAATCGGTACTAGAGTACCTACTTCATTTATCAAATTCTGGTCTAAAGACCAATTCAGTAAGAGTCCATCTTTGTGCAATTGCAGCTTCCTATAAGCCTCTAAATGGACAGCCAATTTCCTCTCATCCACTCATAGCGAGATTCATGAGAGGTCTTCTATTAACAGAGCCTCCCATCAGGCCACCACCGGTGGCATGGGATTTAAATCTAGTTCTCGGACAGCTCATGAAACCGCCCTTTGAACCTTTAGCCACTACAACCCTGAAGTTTTTATCCAGGAAGGTCATCTTCCTGATTGCAGTCACCTCCGCATGTTGCATTAGTGAATTGCAAGCTTTAGTGGCTGATCCTCCTTATACAAGGTTTCACCATGATAAGGTTGTTCTCAGAACTCATCCACATTTTATGCCAAAGGTGGTTTCGCCTTTTCATTTAAATCAATCCTTGTATTCTTTCCAAGGCCTCATGCCTCTAATGCAGAAAAAAACCTTCATACTTTGGACTGTAAAAGAGCCTTGGCTTTTTACTTTCAAAGAACACAGCAACATAGAAAGTCTTCCCAACTTTTTATTGCTTTTGATTCTAGTCATGTGGGACTTCCAGTCTCCAAAAGAACTCTTATCTAAATGGATTGCACAACGCATATCCTTTGCTTATGAGAGTAAGAGTCTTCCTCTCCAAGGCCATGTCACAGCGCATAATGTGAGAGCCATGGCAGCCTCTATGGCAGCCTCTATGGCTAACCTCTGTGTCTATTGATGACATCTGTCGAGCAGCCACCTGGGTTTTGGTGCGCACCTTCACAGCCCACTACTGCCTAGATAAAGCCTCCCGTTGGGATACCTTTTTTGGCTAGGCTGTTCTTCAACATCTCTTTCAGACTTAATTCAACTCCTACCCACCAACCCTGGGGGGGATGCCAGAGATCCATGGGAGGAAGCATGGCTCACCTCACTATAGGTGGCAGCTTCCTGGGGCCATCTCCCCGGCATCTTCAGCTAGGGAGTCCCCATATGTGAAGACTACATTCCTGCTTGTTCCTGGAGATAGCGTAGTTACTCACCTGTAACAGGTGATCTCTGGGAACAGCAGGAATTTAGTCTTCACAACCCACCCACCTCTCCTAGGAGTTGTTTCTCTCTCTTTCCTCTTTCCCTCTAGCCTTTCTCTCAGCTACAAACTTAACTGAAGAGGGACAGTTGGAAAGGTGGGAAGGCAACGCGCATGTGCTGAGGGATGCTCCCAAAAGTGTTCCTATTGGATGCTGAGGAGCGTTCCTGCGCAGGCTCCGTCAGTGCCAACGATACCCATATGTGAAGACTAAATTCCTGCTGTTCCCGGAGATCACCTGTTACAGGTGAGTAACTATGCTTTCTTGTACCTTTTACCATAGCTTCATCTGGGTTTGTTAGAAGTTTTTGAACCCCCTCCACACCTGCCACTGTAGCATTAGTGAACTATTTCAAGATATTCTAAACCCATTTTGTGGTAAAACAATTCTCAAAAGTGGTCACAGGACAGTTTTGAATGTAGCCCTTCAAGACCCCTTGTAACTGAACCAGTTTGAAAGCATAGTCGTAGATGGATTTGATTATTCACGACAACGCCCACATGTCTGTCCAGGAGCTACTATATATTTACCTGATGTCTCATCCAAAGCCAAGAAATGACCAGATAAGATAGTTTAGTCAGTACCTATGAGGGGTTCTGTAAGCAAAAAAACAAAACAAAACGACAGTGATGCATCCACAAGTGCAAACCACAATTTCTTGTAACCTAATAGTTTAGAAATTGGTATCATGAGTATAGTATTGATGCACTGGTTTGGTTGATCTGACGAAATTGTGACTTTTATTTTTTTTTTAAACTAAACTGGCACTAAATGGTTCTTTGTACTGTTCATACAATATAAACAGATTAGCAGCACAATGGCATGAATGATTGCACGACTTAATGGACTGGCATAGATTTACGGAGCTTTTCTTGTGTAGGTCATCAAGGCAAGTCTGGCTGAGATCATTAGTGACCAAGAAATTTGAAAGCTGTATGGTGCCTTTTTTTTTTAGCCAGATCTTTCTTGGTGGCTACATGCTTCTCTCATATACCCGGTTGGTAGTGGTAGGATACTGTCTGAAAAGGCCACAAAGGTCTAGATGTTCAGGCAACAGCTACACTGGCATTGGTAGCTGCTTAGATTATTACGAAGCTTTGTGGTTAGATATGAAGAAGGATGGATTGGTATGAACTGAGAGATCTTGTGTGCTTATCTACCCATGATGATACAGGGTACAAATGAGGAATACGTCATGCCTAATGCAGTGGCTCCCAAACTGTGGGTCAGGACCCCCAAATTGGGTCACATCAGTGGATAGTGTTACAAACTATGCTGTCCCCCCCCCCTACCCCCCCGGACCCCCACTATGATCTATGCTTAATAGGAGCATGGGCCTGTGAGTCAATGAATGTTCACAGTCTGTCCCCTTCCTCCTGTTAAACTGGAAACTATCCAGAGTAAAGGAGTCTGAGCACACATTGAGGGGCAGGGCCCTGTGCTGACTGTTGCTACATTGCCACTACAACCGCTGCTGTCTTTATTCTTCTGTAAGTGGAGTGAAAAGGAAATTGATAAGGGAGGGAAGTAGAGGTCAGTCATTTGTTTTAATCATCTGTAATGTGAAGTTTTAAATGTTAAAATGAGATCAAATTGGATAAAAGTTTAGGAAGGCATTGCACTAGTGGATAAGGAGAGATCATGTTCTATGACTGATATCTTGGCTATGTCCTTAGCAGTGCGAATAAAAATAACTGAGTGGACTAGATAGGCCAATATCTTACATAGGCCAGTTGATCCTTTTCTGCACTATGTAAAAATGACATGATAGTCTCAAACCAATACCCAATGGGCAAATATTCACATCACTTAATAAAAGAAACCACACAATCGCATTTGGTCATTCAGTGACACTTTGCTAATAGTCTCAATATTAAGGCCAAATAATAAATGGAGACTGAAGCACCCTCTGACTCCTTGAAGTTGGTCCTCCAGAGCAGGGTTGAAGCACTTGGGACAACGCAACCTTGTACTGCTGTGCCTGTACTTTATCTGTTCTGTTAATGAACTGGATGACTTTGGTTTCCAATAATGTCAAACTAGCACTTTTCATGAGCACTAATGTCACTAGAAAGTTTTAAAGAATTATATATAAAGGAGCAAAATGGCTAACCTTCATAGCCCTGTATTTTTTTAATGACATACATTTCAAAATATTTTTAATAGCATTTGAATGTGACTTTTCACCCAGAGATGATCTAATTTCCTTGTGTATACAAGTGTTCTTTTAAATTAAAATAACTTTCTATATCGTCCTGCTAGACTAGTCCAGACAAGTGGGTTGGGTTCCCTTACCAGTAGATTGGTGGAGACAGAGTCAAAAGCCCAGGTTTCAATGAAATCACTCCTGTGCCTCTATCCGCTTCAGCCACCAGAGTATTTTTGTCTCCAGCAGATGGTGGATGGATTTTTTCCTCTGTAGAAAATCTGAAGATTGAGAGGAAAAGAGATTTATTAAACATTCGTGAACGACCACCTTAAGCCCTAAAAAGATGACTCTCACTTGAGCGTGACATGAGAGGCTCCACTATCTAGTCTTGTTGGTAGCCACAGGAGGAGTGAAAATTGGTTCAGCTCTGCACTCTTACCCTGGATTAAGAGCCTGTTGAGCAGCCATAAATTGGAAGGATCTGGAAGAGTACAGCAGCCTTACACAACCTCAGCGCCCCTCTCCTGCTCCCCCATTCCCCCCCCCCTCCTGCTCCTTCCCCCTTCCCACCTGCTTTCTCTCAAAAATTGCAGAAGGCTCTGCCTGCCAGCTACCTTTCACATAGTGCTGTTAAAATAAACTCAGCCAGTGAAGCAGTTTCAGGGGAGTAGAGCTGAGCCCAGCAATGATCATACACCTAGTGCTCTCAGGGGATAAGTACCAAGACTTGACTGTGTCATTGTCCTTGTTGGTGGCTCCCGGTTCTGTATCTGAGCGAAGCAATTTGGGGTGGACTGCTAGTGACAGTCGGCGCTGTGTGGAGCTTTGCTGGCGTTTTCTGTACACGTTAGTAACATTTTTACTTATTATGTGCCTGGGGGTCATGTGGTCGTAACGCGCGTTCCACCCAAGTGGCTCCAATGCATGTTTCATCCCTAGTGCCTTTAACACAAGTTACATAAAAGCGCAGTTAACGTATGCTTGCAGGCTGATGCAGCCCTAGGGTAAGTATCACAAGAGCGCGCGCTAACACTCTTCTTCCGGGAAACGTCGTTTGACCTGTGGCAGGAGAGGAGCCTCATCCTTGGATTCTGGACTTTGCCTATCTCCAGGAACAAGCAGGAATAAGTCATCACATATGGGTACGTCGGTACCGACGGAGCCCGCGTGGGAAAGCTCCCCAGCTTTTCAGATTAAAAGCTTTTGGGGCCTCCCACTGCACATGCGCGCTGCCTTCCCGCCTTCCTGACCAGCTCTCGTCAGTTTCTTTTTTTCCGCGGAGCCAGCAGGTCGTGTTCCTGTCACCGCTGAAGAAATTGTTAATTTTATTGTTTTCTTTAGACCACGTACCTGCCTTCCCCATTCTGAAACCGGTACTGCCGGTCTCTCTTTCTTTCTTTAAAAAAAAAAAAAAAAAAAAATTTTTCTTTTCTTCAGCACAGCTTGGTACTTTGTTAGGCCTTCAGGCCTACACAAATTCTCCTCATGGAGAAGCCAGTTCCTGCTTTTAAAAAGTGTACCAAGTGCAGTGCTGTCATTCCTGTTACAGACACCCATGAATGGTGTCTTAATTGTTTAGGACCTGACCATTCCATACCAGACTGCCCATCCTGCTCCCAGATGTCGAAACGTGGATTGCAGAACCGGGCCAACAAGTTCCATGTGCTGTTTCCTTCAGAAGCATCACAGTCATCCAGGTCTTCCTCTCCGGATGGATCTCAGGTAACCAAAACTCCAGTGGGCAAATCCTCTAAAAGCAAATCTCTTTCTAAAGATCGAGAGGCTCTCAATTCTGAGTTCGAGGATTCTGCCCAGGCCAAAAAACCCCGGCGGGAGGTTCCGGCCTCCAAAGCAATCATGGGATCACAGGTTGACATCGATGGCGCGGCCTCGACAGATCACTTGTTGTGCTGCTCTGGGGTACCGGCCCATACCGGTACCGACATCCAGGCAGCAGTGGCGTCTATGGGTAATACTGTCCAAGTCATGCAGCAGGCCATTCTGGCTTTTATTAATGCTGCTACGCCCTCGGTACCGCGGCCAGCGGTACCGGGTCCGGTTCCGGTAATGGCTTCCATACCGGAACCGAGGCCATCGTCTTCCAAACGCAGATCGGTTCCGCATGCCGGATCCGGGCTTTTGCCCGGTACCGATCCCATACCCGGTACGCCCGATGTCGATACCGAACGGTATGCGTATCGTGCGTTGGAAGCACATAGAGGATACTCTGCTTCTTCAGAGGATTTTAACTCCTATGATGATTCTGATGAGTTCTCCCTTGATCTTCCTGAGGAGCCTTCTTCTCCTAAAAGGAGAATGTCTCCACCAGAGGATTTGTCCTTTCAGGACTTCATCATAGAAATAGCTAAAGGTCTTTCTATTGCTTCATCCTCTGAAAAGGAACCCAGATCAAAGAAACTGGATATTTTAGGATACTCTAAGTCTCCTAAAGAGGCAGTCACCCTGCCTATCCATGAAATCCTTCAAGAACACTTGATGGACTTATGGGAGGCTCCTCTAACATTGTCTCCTTCTTCTCGCAGGTTGGACACCATGTACCGTGTCCCCCCTTCTCCTGGTTTACAAAAAACCCAGTTGCCTCACCATTCTATTATGGTGAAGTCTGCAATGAAGAAGATAAAGAGTACCAAAAGGCACTCTTCTACTCCTCCAGGGCGAGAATGTAAGACTCTAGACTCTTTTGGCAGGAAACTTTTCCAGGCTACTATGCTTATAGCCAGGATTAATTCCTATAGTCTTTACATGAGCATGTTTCTCAGTGAAATCGCTCTAAAAGTTCGGCATTTTGCCCCCTTCATCCCTGAGGATAAAAGGGAGGAGTTCATTTTCTTAGTGAAACACCTTTTGGATATTTCAAAGTTCTCCAACAGGGCAGCTTTTGATTCCTTTGAGGGTGCTGGTAGGGCTTCGGGCATTGCTATAGCAGCCCGACGTCTTACTTGGCTCCAGGCTTCTGATCTAGAACCTTGGGTCCTAGATGGCTTACGGAATCTGCCCTGTACAGGTGAGAACTTATTTGGTGAGGAGTGGTAAATTAAGGCCACTCAAATGGACGCAGAAAATGCCACCTTAGATAGACTTTCTAAGTCTACCTCCACTCCTGCCAAAAAGAAGTCTTTTAAGAGGCCTTATTACAAGAAGTCCAGATTTTCCACAAATACTGGCCAACAATCCTCTCAGCCTCGTTTTGCTGCTAAACGTCAGCAACCTAAACAGGCAAGGTCAAAGCCTGCGGCGTCTGCTACGCCTCAGCAGGCTCAACCCCTCAGGGGTTTTGACTTGCCCCTAGAGAACTTAACTTTTCTGGCTCTAGAACAACCAGAGCCCCTCACCATACCCGGAAGGTTAGCTCACTTTGCTCCCAGATGGGAGCAAATTACATCAGAGCAATGGACCCTCTCTATCATCAGAGAGGGTTACAAACTCCATTTTTCCGACCTTCCTCCTTATACTATGGTGAGGCAGTTCAATTCTCCCCCATCTCTCCTGACCCTCTTGGGTCAGGAAGTCTCCTCCCTCCTTGCCCAAGGGGCAATAGAGGAGGTCCCTCTTCTTCAACAGGGGACGGGATTCTACTCCCCTTATTTTCTAATACCAAAGAAGACAGAGGGCTTCAGACCAATTCTAGATCTGAGAGAATTGAACAAATTTCTTTTCAAGGAGAAATTCAAAATGCTTTCTCTGGGCATTCTCCTTCCATACCTTCAGAGTCAGGATTGGCTTTGTTCTCTAGACCTAAAGGATGCGTATACACACATACTCATCCACCAATCCCACAGAAAATACCTTCGATTTCTGTTTCAGGGACATTTCCAGTACAGAGTACTCCCCTTCGGTCTAGCCTCTGCTCCAAGAGTGTTCACCAAATGCATGGCAGTCGTAGCTGCCTTTCTAAGAGGCCTGGGAATTTTCATATTCCCATACCTGGACGACTTGCTCATCCGAGCTCCATCTCAGTCCCAGGCCCAAATTTCTCTGGACCGCACAAGGCGTCTTCTGCAGTATCTGGGACTGGTAGTAAACCTTCCCAAGTCTCAAATAATCCCTACTCAGTCTCTCGAGTTCATAGGGGCCCAGTTAGACACCATCACTGCGAGGGCCTACCTGCCTCAGCTCAGGGCCCAACGCCTGCTGAGTTTGGCCTCCCAAGTTCAGTCCAGCAGTCATTTGACAGCCCGGGAAATGCTGCGACTTCTGGGCCACATGGCCTCCACGGTACATGTGGTGCCCTACGCTCGTCTGCATATGAGAGCAGCTCAATGGACCTTGGCCACCCAGTGGACTCAAGCATTTGGAGCGCTCTCCGACCAAATACTCACCTCAAGCCGTCTGTTTTGGTCCCTCCAATGGTGGACATCCACCAAGAATCTGTTGTTGGGGGCCCCCTTCCAACCTTTGTTGCCCCAAGCAACCCTCACAACAGATGCCTCCCAGACAGGGTGGGGAGCTCATCTTCAGAACCTCTCCACTCAGGGCACTTGGTCTCCACAGGAGACACCCTTCATATCAACCTCCTGGAACTGCGAGCAATTTACCTTGCCCTCAAGGTCTTCTATACCCTCCTTGTCAACCTGACTGTCCTAGTTCAGACAGACAATCAGGTAGCCATGTTCTATATAAACAAACAAGGAGGGACAGGCTCTCTGTCGCTTTGCAACGAAGCTCTCAGATTATGGGCCTTCGCCAGAGAGCATCAAATTCACCTTCTTGCAGTGTATCTTCCAGGAGTTCAAAACTCTCGTGCGGACAGACTCAGTCGAGTTCTGCTTCCACACGAATGGTCCCTACATATGGACCAGATACGCAGAATCTTTCAGGAATGGGGGACCCCGGACATAGACCTCTTTGCAAGTCCGTGGAATGCCAAACTTCCCCGGTTCTGTTCCAGAACTCAGTGTCAGGGAGCTCAGGCCCACGATGCCTTCCTCCTGCATTGGGGTCAGGAATTCCTCTATGCCTTTCCACCCATTCCTCTAATATCCAAGACTCTGTTCAAGCTCCAGAGGGATCACGGGACTATGATCCTCATAGCTCCCCGCTGGCCACGCCAGGTGTGGTTCCCTCTACTTCTGCATCTCTCCCAGGGATCCTCCCTGGACCTGGGAGCTGCGCCAGACCTCCTGTCTCAGGAGAAGGGGACTTTGTGGCACCCAAACCCCAAATCCCTACATCTCAGAGCTTGGTTACTGAAGGCCTAAGTCTTCAAGACTTTAATCTTTCTCAGCCTGTGAAAGATATCCTTCATGCCTCTAGGAAACCTTCCACGAGGCGTTCTTATGCTTTCAAATGGAAGCGTTTTTCCATTTGGTGTGCTCAGCAGGGTTTTGACCCTCTAGCACTTCCTTTGAATTCCCTCTTGGACTATCTCCTGCATCTTTCAAATGCAGGCCTTAAGACAAATTCAGTAAGGGTCCATTTGAGTGCTATTGCAGCATCCTTAAAACCTATAAATGGACAACCTGTCTCCTCTCATCCTCTTGTTGCACGTTTCATGAGAGGCCTGACCCTAACTAAACCTCCCATCCGACCTCCCCCGGTAGCATGGGATTTGAACCTAGTTCTAGGTCAGCTTATGAAGCCACCTTTTGAGCCTTTGGACTCTACCTCCTTCAAATTTCTTTCCTGGAAGGTTGTTTTCCTTATTGCAGTCACTTTGGCTCGCCGCATCAGTGAACTGCAGGCTTTAGTGGCTCATCCACCTTATACTAGGTTTCATCATGATAAGGTGGTCCTTAGGACGAATCCCCACTTTATGCCCAAAGTGGTCTCGCCTTTTCATCTTAATCAAGAGGTATATCTACCTGTCTTTTTCCCGGCTCCTCATGCATCCAGTGCAGAGAGGAACCTTCATACTCTGGATTGTAAAAGAGCTCTTGCCTTTTACCTCAACAGGACTCAACCACATCGAAAGTCTTCCCAACTTTTCGTGGCTTTTGATCCTTCTCATTTGGGACTTCCAGTCACCAAGCGTACACTTTCCAATTGGATCGCTCAGTGTATTTCTTTTGCTTACCAGAGTAAGAACATTTCTCTGGAGGGCCATGTCACAGCTCACAATGTGAGAGCCATGGCCACTTCTATGGCTCATCTTCACTCTGTGTCCATAGATCAGATCTGTCGAGCAGCCACTTGGGCCTCGGTTCATACCTTCACAGCCAATTACTGCTTGGACAAGGACTCCCGCCGGGATGCCTTGTTTGGTCAGGCTGTCCTCAAACACCTGTTCCATACTTAAACAACTCCTGCCCACCTTCCCTGGATGGATGCCTGAGATCCATACGAAGATGGTTTACCCTTGGAGGGGGATCTCCCAGGCATCTTAGCTAGGGAGTCCCCATATGTGATGACTTATTCCTGCTTGTTCCTGGAGATAGCACAGTTACTTACCTGTAACAGGTGATCTCTGGGAACAGCAGGAATTAGTCATCACAACCCACCCACCTCCCCTAGGAGTTGTATCTCTATCTATCTTCCTGTCCTCTCTCTCTATTGTCTCAGCTTTAAACTCGAACTGACGAGAGCTGGTCAGGAAGGCAGCGCGCATGTGCAGTGGGAGGCCCCAAAAGCTTTTAATCTGAAAAGCTGGGGAGCTTTCCCGCGCGGGCTCCGTCGGTACGAACGTACCCATATGTGATGACTAATTCCTGCTGTTCCCAGAGATCACCTGTTACAGGTAAGTAACTGTGCTTTCCTGTATGGCAGCTTCTGTGTCACCCCTGGAGGGCATACTTTCCCCTTCTTAGCCGGGGGATACAGTTAGTCCACCTTTACCTGCCTCAGAGCAGGAGGTGCAGGATGGTGTTAAGGACAAGGATGCTCAGCGGGCCAGTGGCTCTGGCGACTGTGCTGTGAGCTGCTCTTCATCTTCTAGGGGATCTGTGGCGAATAAATTCTAATAAATAAATAAATTAATTAAAAAAGCGTTCCTGGCACGGGATGCTCTCTGAAGATGAGGAACCGTTGGGAGCTATCCGAGATGTTGAGTATGCCTCGGTATTGAGCTCTGATTTGGATAAGCACCTACTCTCACCTTCAAAAGATTATGCAGAGGCTGGCATGATCCACCTGTTCCGGAAGGAAGAGCTGGCGGCATTGATTTCCAGGGTCTCATCCCCCTTGAACTTGGCAGATGTTTCCGCCACGGAACAGGAGCTGAAAGTACACCAGCTTCTTCGGGGGTGTGGAAATCCACTACTGTCTTCCCTTCCCAGAGGTAATCAAAGATATGATCTGGTCTGAGTGGGACTCCCGCCACTCCCTACCTAAAGAATTAAAGGTGTATAAGATCTGTGCTCTCCCGGAGGAGCGTGGCGAGTGGTTTGACATTTCTAAGGTGGATGTACAGGTCACAGCAGTAATCAGATGAACCACCATTCTTGTGGAAGATTGATCAGACTTAACGGATGTCCTGGACTTTTAAAGGTTGATTCCTTGCTGAAGAGCCAGTTTGCCATGGCGGTGGTTATTCAATAGCTTGGGAGTATGTACCAGCTTGATGTCTCAACACCTGCTCCAGTGGATTCAGTCTCTTCCGCCTTGGAGTTGGCTATGGTCTTCCATTCTGATACCATATATGACCTGGTACGCTTGGCAGCCAGGGATGGTGCCCTAACAACGGTGTCATGGTGTTGGATTTGGCTCCGTCACTGGGTGGCAAAAACATCCTCAAAGGCCCGTTTGGCTCAACTGACCTTTAAGGGGAAGATCCTGTTTGAAACCAATTTGGAGAAACTGATGAAGGACCTAAGTGAGACACAGTTTTAATGCCTCCCTGAAGACAGGGCAAGGGGGCCCATGAAGTGGGTCAGTGCCACTTTCTTGTCAGCCTCTGCCTGACCACCAAGGGTGCATTGGCCAGATTCCCAGGGGTCTCGGAACCATCATCACTACTGCCCTGGAAAACCTCTCTTCCCCTCTGCTTCAGGGCCTTCTCAGTCCTTTTGTGGAGCACATGGACCCAGGGACTCTGCTCCATCCAGAGGAGGACCCTCCCGAGCCATGCAGTGAAGGTTTGGGGGCCCATTCCCTGGTGCCTCTGGTGGGCGGCAGGCTTTGTCTCTTTCAGGAAAGGCATTGGGTTACCAAGGATTGCTGAGTGCTAGACATCATTCAATTGGGCTATGTCCTGAATTGCAAGGATCCAATTCTCGATGCCTTTATTGGTTCCCCTTATGGGTCTGCAATCAAAGGTGCTGCGGTGCGGTGCAGACCACCTTGGACAAGTTGATATGCTTAAAGATGGCGATGCCCCCCCCCCTCCCCCAGATGGTTGGGGCAAGGGCAGATACTCCATCTACTTTGTGGTGCCAAAGGAGAACAGTTCCTTTCTGACCATTCTGGACCTCAAAGGGGTCAGCGTGCATTTGTGTGTCCTGCACTTTTGGATGGGAATCTTTTGCTCCATGATTCAGACAGTACGCCAAGGGAAATTTTTGGCTTCTCTGGATCTGGCCAAGGCATGTATTCATATCCCGATCTGGGCAGATCAACATAAGTATCTGCGTTTTGCCATGCTTGGCTCTCATTGTCCGCCGCCCTTCCTTTTGGGCTCTCCACTGCCCCAGGGACATTCTCAAAGGTCATGATGGTGGTGGCAGCTGTGGCACCAAGGGATCTGTGTCCACCCCTATAGACAACTGGCTCATCTGAGCCCATTCCATGTCAGAAGCATTTTGAGTAACGCCCCGAGTGGTATCCTTTTTGGAAAGCCTCAGCTGGGTTTTAATCAGGAAAACAGCCACTTTTACCTTCCCAGTCCATGGTGTTTCTGGGAGCACGTTTTTGACAATCAAGTAGGCAGAGTTTTCCTGCCAGAGGAGAAAATCAGAAGACTGTTGAATTACCTGGCAATGTTCTGTGTGCAGCAGACCCCTAGAGTCTGGGATTATTTTCTGCTCCTCAGCTTGATGGTGGAGATCATAGAGATGTTCCCTTGGGCGCATGCCAACATAGCCTCTCCAGCGGTCCTTGTTGACTTGATGGTCAAATTCTCAGGAGTTCGAGCACAGGCTTCCATTCACATTGAGGGTGAGGCCCAGCCTGTGGTGGTGGCAGCAACCCTGTCATCTGAGGAAGGGCATACCACTGGACGATTTCTCCTGGATCCTGCTGACAATGGATGCCAGTCTCTTGGGCTGGGGAGCCCATTGCAGAGACCATACAGCTCAGGGACATTGGAACCACAGGGAAGCGGTGTGTTCCATCATCCACCTCGAGGTGAGGGCCATCAGGATGACTCTTCTGCATTTACGGCCCCTGGTCAAGAACTGGGCAGTTTGCGTGTTTTCAGACAGTACCACAATGGTGGCTTATGTCAGTCAGCAGGGCGGCACAAGAAGCACCAGAGTGATCCTGGAGATGAATCTCCTGTTTGCTTGGGCGGAGAAGAACCTCCTAGCCTTGTTGGCTCAGCACATTGCTGAGATGGACAATGTGGAAGCATATTTCCTCTGCCGGCTCTCTGAATCCCAGTGAGTAGGAGTTGAGTCAAGAGGCATTTCAGTTGATTCTGTGCCACTGGGGTCACCTCTAAATAGATCTGATGACCTCTGATGCCAAAGTGTGGTGCTTCCTCACTCTCCAAATGGAGATGGAGTCAGAGGACATTGATTCCCTGACCCAACCTTGGCCCAGTCTGTGGCTACTGTATATATTTCTGGTGGAGTGTGTGATTTGGTGTATAGAGCACCACCCAGGCAGGCTTGTTCTGGTAGCACTGGATTGCCCATGGAGAGCATAGTTTGGACATCTGATGCAGCTCCTTCAAGCGTCTCCTCTTCGGCTGCCTGCGTCTTAGTGGCTATTGCAGCAGGGACTGATTATTCTGGAGGACCCGGCTCCCTTTTCGCTTACAGCATGGTTCTTAAAAGGAAACTGTTAGCACGTAAGGGCTATTCTCCAGTAGTAATCTGTGCCATACTTGGTGCCCGGAGGAGTCTACCAAGTTAGCATATGTACGGATATGGTGCCTCTTTAAGCGCTGGTGTGGCGTGTGGCACTTGGCCCCTGAGGTTGTCCTTGTTGGCCTTTCTGGTAGGCAAGTCCTTGGCTTTACTCCCAGATGTCTCACGTTTTCTCCAAGGAGTTTGATGTCTGCGTCGTCCCCTTCAGTCTGTGATCCCTTCCTAGGATCTGTCTCTGGTGCTCAGGGACCTGATGGCAGCCCCATTTGAGCCGTTGAAGTGTGCTACCTGAAAGATTTAACACTCAAGGCTGTCTGCTTGGTCACAATTTGTTCTGCAAGGCAGATCTCCGGGCTGCAAGCTGTGTCTTGCCAGAATCCTTATCTGTCCTTTCGGCTGAGGCTGTTTCCATTTGGCTTGTGCCTTCCTTCTTGCCTAAAGTGCTGTCTCCCTTTCACGTGAACCAGGTGGTTTACCTGCCCCCCTCCTCTAAGGAGCAGTGTCTAGGGAAGTATAAGGATCTTTGCCTTGTGGATGTCTGGAGGGTCCTTCTCCAGTACTTGGAAGTTGCGAATTTCTTTCTTAAGCTGGACCATCTTTTTGTGCTGTTTGCTGGCCCTTGCAAGTGTGAAGCAACGGACAAGTTGAATTTGGGGTGCTGGCTTAGGGGAGGCTATTGCTTCAGAGTATCTGTTATGGAACCAGCTGGTTCTAGAGGTCTGCGTGCCCATTCTACCAGAGTGCAAGTATCCTCGTGGGTGGAGCAGAGCTCAGTAGACACTGCAAACATTTTTCAAGCAGCAACATGGGCATCACTTTCCATTTTCATCAAGCATTACTGCTTGGATGTCCACGTATGGGGAGACCTGGCCTACGGCTCAAGAGGTTTGCAAGCTGCCGTGTCTTCTTCCTACCCAGTTTTGTGTTAGCTTTGGGTACATCCCATTTGTCTGGAATGGTCTAGCAGGATGATATGTAAGATGACATTTTACTTACCAGATAATGTCCTTGCCTTGAGTCCTGCTAGACCAGACCAGGGCCCGTCCCTAAAACTATATTTGCTCTATTCTGTGGTACCCTTGGGTCTGCCATGATTATGTATTTGGCTCTGCAGACTCATCTTCTACTGACAGCCTTCTGTTTCTACTGTCCTATACATAATTCTGTACTGTTTACTCATTGTTGCCCACATTGAGGTTGTGTGAGGCTTGCTCTGTATCTCCTATTTGCTTTGGGGTGAATACTGAAGGGACCTCTGGTGGCTGAGGCGATAGAGGCACAGGAGTGATGTCATTGAAACCTGGGCTTTTCATTGGTTCTTTGTATTCATAAATCTGCTGGTAGGGGAACACAATACACTTGTTTGGACTGGTCTAGCAGGACTCAAGGAAAGGACATTATCTGGTAAGTAAAATGTACCTTTTTCTCTTTTAACTTTGGAAGTATAAACTGTTTTACAAAATCCATACAACAAAGCACTTAAAATTAATGAAAATCTATTTTGCACTTCAGTAATGTTTGTTTTACTGTGCTTTTTATGGAAATGAATCTTTTGATACTGCTATAAAGCTGTAAACACACGTTTTTAACACTGGGGAGCAATTTGCATTATAAGTATCTTATCTTTTGAGTTGTAATATTTCAGAGGCCTATGTGCTTGGGGTTCTAAGCCTCTTTTTCTGCCTAGGACTTTAAAAAAAAAAAGAAAAAAATCATGGAACCCATTGCAAAATCGGACCATTCCAGCTTAACTTTTCAACTTTCTTTTTCTGTTTAATTCTATCAGTGCTGTAAAACAAAAGCTGTTCAGATCAAGTACAGCTGGCAGTTTGGTTGTAAGTTTAGAAAACCTTGGGAAAGTGTAACTTGACTGGCCTTTGATATACACATGTTCTAAAACTAATAAATCTTACTGTAATACAAATCCATAAAAGTGAATTATTTGCAGATTTTGTACTTTAATCACTTTCTTATGCATGATGCGCAGTTGACAGTTTCTTTTTTGTACTCTGTTCCATCATGTCACTACGATCTAATTTTTTAAATAGTTTTTATTACTGTTGCAGTAAATATAGAGTATTTGCAAATAGCTTCCATCATTGGCCTGTCAGGATTTGCTGTGATTCTGGCCTTGGTATATAAATGATCCCCAGGAACAAGCAGGAATGTAGTCTTCACATATGAGCGACATCGGTACTGATGGAACCCACGCGGGAACGCTCCCCAGCATCCAATGGGTATAGCTTTTGAGAGCATCCCACTGTGCCTGCGCTGCTCTCCCTTCCGCCTTTGTGTCTCTCCCTCAGTTCTTGGTTTTCCGCGGAGCCAGCAGGAAGCAAATCCTTTCACCGCAGAAAATTTCTTCTTCATTATTTTTTGTGGTTGCATCTGCCTTGCCGTCGACACCAGAACTGATATCTTCTATTCTATTTCTTTCTTTCTACCCCCCCCCCCCCCCCCATAATTACTACTTCAGTTCTTTCAGGCACATTGATGCTATCTTAGGCCTAGGCCTTCCATTCAGTCTACTGAGACAATGGAAAAACCAACCAGTGGTTTTAAGAAATCTTCCACGTGTGGGTAGCACTATCTCTGCTACTGATACCCATTACTGGTGTCTTAAATGCCTTGGCCCAGATCACCAGCATTCTGAATGTCCCCTATGCAAGAAGATGACAGAGGCCTACAGAATCGGACCGTGAAACTCTACTCGGTGCAGAGGGTGGCTACTAAAATGATTTATGGTCTTCATTATAAAGCATATGAGGACAGACTTAAGGATCTTAATATGTACACATTAGAGGAAAGGCAGGATAGAGGTGATATGATTGAGATGTTCAAATACCTCCGTGGCATAAATGTTCAGGGAGAGAGCCTCTTTCAATTGAAAGCAAGTTCTGCTATGAGGGGACATGGGATGAGGGTGAAGGGAGATAGTTCTGCATATCACTCCTGAATCTATTTCTTTACGGAAAGAGTAGTGGATCCGTGGAATAGTCTCCCAGTGGAGGTGGTAGAGATGAGGACAATAACTGAATTCAAAAAAGCATGGGACAAACAGAGGATCTCTAAAGGTAAAAAGGGGACTGTTGTAGTTGTTGATATGGAAGGACAGACTAGATAGGCCATGTGGTCTTTTTCTGTCGTCATATTTCTGTTTCTGTGTTTCTACTCCCTTTTTGCCTCAGATGCGGTTTCACTCACTTCAATGTCATGGCGGGCATAGTCTTCCTCACATGGATATTGGGTATCGAAACACAAAACAGGCCAAGGGTAGATCTTTAAACATAGAGATGCCTCGAGCGTTGCCCTGGAGTTTGATCGACTGGCCAAACTACCCCAGCAGGAGGACTTCCCCTCCAAAGCCTTACAAGGGGTCCAGGATGCTCCCAAGGCCTCCGCCTCAGGAGAGATCCTGGTGCCATGCTGTGGTATGGTAGCCCATGCTTCTGGTACAGATACCTAGGCATCGGCAAGCTCTATGGATCAGCGTATGCTGGCCATTGAGCAGAGTCTAGCAGTTCTGTTAGCGGCGTTGGTACAGCTCAAGACATTACCGGCAGTATCGTCAGTAGCAGTACGGTCAACGATGCCCATGCAGTCTGCATTGGGCTTCATGCTGCTCACCACACTTCCGCCCATACTGGCTCTCGGGTTCATTCCTGGTTCTGAGGTACTGGTACGACAAGTCTCTTGAGCCGATACCAATCTCGATCGGTACTGGACCTTGCAAGAACAGGAGCATTGCTTCCATTGATACTTTGGTTCTACCGATTCAGATTCTTCAGTTGATGAATCGATTGGTACTTGAGAGATGCAGTGTCTTCCAGAGAAATCCTCACCATCGCTGCAACGGTGCATGTCCCCTCCTGAGGATATGTCTTTCCAAGAGTTTATCAAGGATATGGCAAGGGGTCTATCCATTATTCCTACATCAGAGAAAGAACCCAGAGCAGAGGAGTTGAACATTCTTCAATACCCTACAGCTCCTAAAGAGGTGACTACTCTGCCTATTCATCGTATACGCCAAGATGATATGCTCTGGATGTGGGAAATGCCCCTCACCATTTCTCCCCATACTTGATGACTCAATACCAGGTATCGAGTACCAGAAAGCCCCGGATTCCAGAAAATGTAGCTTCCACACCACTCATTGGTAGTGGAATCGGCTATGCATCGAACTAAAAGTTCTAAGATGCACTCCTCCAATCCCCTGGGCAGAGAATCGAGAACCCTCGATACCTTTGGGCGTCAATGTTTTCAGGCCTCCCTGCTTTCAGCCTGGATAAGTTCATACGTACTCTACATGAGTATGTTCTTAGGGAGGTAACTAGGGATCTGGAATCAATGTCTCCTCTTCTCCCGGATGACAAAAGGGCAGACTACCTTACATTAGTCAAACATGCCCAAAATGTTTCCAAATTTGTCAACAGGGCAACCTTTGACTGTTTTTGAATGCACTAGCAGAGCAACGTGTATCTGTATAGGTGCACATAGGATTGCATGGCTCCAGGCATCAGACCTCGAACAATGGGTTCAAGATAAGCTGGGTAGTAATCCCTGTATTGGTGAGAACTTGGCTTGGAAAGGATTGGCAAGATAGGGCCTCTCAATTATTTATTTATTATTTATTATTTATTTATTTATATTTCTTATATACCGCGCTATTATAATCAGTGCGGTTTACATTTGAAACAGAACATACAAGAATGTAAGCAAGTTACATCAAGTTTTTTACATTGAACAGGGAATGTAAAACATGGAGTAAAAACGAGGGAGGAACTATGTACATATTGTAAACAAATATAATGCTCTTACGGTAAATAAAAATATGACCTTTGTCTAGAGGGTTGGCTAGATGGTCGAGGAGGTCAGTGGGAGAGATAGTGGTTAACCATTATCTACAGGAAGATGATCTGAGGGACGGGTTAGGCAGGGAGGTGAGGTGGGGGCATTGTAAATGTCGGGAATGCTGTCAGGGTAATATTGTAGGAACAGGTGATGTTTGAGGGCTTTACGGAATAGTGCCAAATTTGGGATAGCCCGGATTTCTGCTGGGAGGGCGTTCCATGCCATAGGTGCAGCAATGGAGAAGGCTCTACTTGCTGTTGATTTCTTACATTTTACCAACACTTTTGGGACTTCAAGTTTATTCAACGAAGTAGATCTCCTAGTTCTATTATCTGGTGTGCTGTTGAGGAGATCGCTGATGGGTGTATGAGTAAGATTCTTACATGACTTGAACGTCATGACAAGAACCTTGAATTGGACTCTGGCCCGTAGCGGGAGCCAGTGTAGGTTCTTTAGAACTGGCGTTATGTGGTCAGACCTTGAAAGCCCGGACAGTGCCCTTGCAGCTGAGTTCATGGCAAGGCGTAACGGGTTAAGAGTCGATTGTGGAAGTCCCAGTAGGATAATGTTGGCGAAGTCAAGGTGTGGGATGACTAAGGCTTGGAAAATTGAGCGGTAGTCAGGGAAGTCAAGCAGTGGGCGGAGATGGCGTAGTGATCGGATCTTGTGATAGATTGCTTTAGCTGTGTTTGTAACATGTGCTGACATGTCAAGTCGCTGGTCGAGGGTGATGCCCAGGTAGCGAATTGTAGCTTTGGACTTTAGTTCAATGTTATTGACTAGAAGAGAGGGAGGTGGCGTGAACTTCTGGTTCCGTGAGATGAATAGTACATCTGTTTTGCTATGGTTAATGCGGAGATTTTGAGAGAGGAGCCAATCTGCTACAGCTTCAAAACATCTTATAATTGGATTGAAATCTGGTTGATCGATTTTAAATTGAAGGTACATTAAGATGTCATCTGCATATGCAAGGCATTGGACATTGAAGGAGCGGATTAAGGCGCAAATGGGCTGCATGTATATATTAAACATTAATGCCGAGAGGGAGGAACCCTGGGGTACACCTTGCTTTAGTGAGAATGGTTCGGAGGTTTTGGAACCTGCTCTGACTTGTTGTGATCTGTTACATAAATAGGATTCGCACCATGCTAGCGCTGAGCCTTGCAGACCTTTATCTTTGAGGCGATCTAGAAGTGTTTCATGGTTCACTGAATCAAATGCAGCTGCTATGTCTAAAAAAATGAGGACGAATCCATGGTTGGTATTGTCAGTTCCTGTGATTAGGTTGTTGAAGAGGGTTGTGAGGATGGTGTCCACTCCGTGAGCTTCCCTGAAGCCGTGTTGGGATGGGTCCAGTGGTGCGACTGTATCAACATGGTGTTGGATTTGCCGTTGGACTACCTTCTCCATGATTTTGGCAAGCAGTGGGATGATCGAGATTGGCCGGAATGACTCAACTTTAGATGGGTCAAGTTTACTATTCTTTAGCAGGGGGCGGATTGAAGTGTTTTTTAAGCTTTGAGGGAAGGATCCTGTTATGAATGATTGATTCAAAATTCTGCATATAAATGGACTGAGGTCATGGCGTAATTCTTTAATCCAACTAGCAGGACAGGGATCATTGGGGGCAGTGGTGAGGTTGATAGATGTGATGATATCTGCAATTTCTTTGTTGGATACCTTGGAGAATGATAGTAATGGGGTTGGTTGTGGAAGTCCGTGGGAGGTATGAAATATGGATGTCTTCGTGTTGTCCTTGGTTTGTATCATCTTAGATTGAAGGTAGGTAGAATAGTCTTGCGGCTGGGGCAAGGTTGTTTGGGCTAGTGCTGGATCGCCAGTTAGTGACTTCACTATGTTAAATAGGTCATGAGGTTTGTTAAGTGATCGCTTTAGTAGTTCTGAGTAATACAACTTTCTTTTTTCCATGGTTTTTCTTCGGTGGTCTTGCAGGTGTGTAGAGTATGCACCAAGTGCCTCAGGAGTCCGATTGTGGCGCCACTGTCTTTCTAGTTTACGTAGCTGGATGAGCGATGTTCGTAGATCCAGAGAGTACCATGGTGCGTGATCACGTTTCGCTTGGTTTTTGTTGACGGATGATAGGCAGGAGGCAGCTCTGAGGGTGTCGTCCCAATTGGAAACCAATTCATCTGGATCAAGAGAATTGTTGGTGAGTAGAGGTAGGATCTTCTCGAGAGCTGTATCCTTAACAAGTGGTCGAAAGCGTGTTGTCACGGTTCTAGTGGGAGCGTGTGTTTTGGTGCTGGAAATGCCAAGATTGTTGGTGGGTATGTGAAATAGGAGTAAATGATGGTCGGACCAGGGTACCGGAGTTATGGAGAGTAACAAACTCTGGGAGGTGTTGATAGCGGTCTGTGGTATGAAGATCAAGTCAAGTATGCCACCTTTGTTATGAGTAGGGGAGTTGATAAGTTGGGTGTAGCCCAGTTCATTCATTGCGTCGAGGAATGCTGTCGAATGTGTATCATGTAGGGATGGCAGGTTGAAATCTCCCATCAGGACATTTAGGGTGCGTGGGTTAGCGGAGTTGCAAGCTAAGTCGATTATTGACGGGAGGTCATCTGGTGATGCAGTTGGTGCTCGGTATAAGAGATTTATTGAACAGTGTTCATTCGATATGGATAAGAATAATACCCTCAATAGGTTTTCCAAAGCTACTGCCAACCCTGTCAAGAAGAAAGCAGCTGCAAAAAAGCCTTTCTATGGTAAGAAAAAGAAATGTTATCCTTCTTACCCCCTCCCCCAGCTTCTCAATACCAACCTTGGGGTACCCAGAGGAAGCAACAGCCTCCTAAGCAACAGAAGAAGCCACAGGCTCCTAAACCCAAACCAGCTGCGCAGACCCAACCTGTGCCTGATTTTTTATGTCTTCCTAGAGAACATAGCCACCCTGCCTCTGGAGAACACCCACCCCCTCCACATAGCAGGCAAACTTTGCCATTATGCCCACAGGTGGCATCTTATCACCTCAGAGCAGTGGACACTAACCGTAGTGCGAGAAGGTACAAGCTTCATCTACAAAGCACCCCCCCTCCACTCTAGTGTGGGAATATCATTCTTAACCCTCACTCACTCCTCTCCTGCAGCAAGAGATCACCTCTCTTCTGTCAAAGTGTGCCATAGAAGAGGTTCCAACATCCCAACAGGGGATGGGATTCTATTCGCCTTACTTTCTCCAGGACCAAGCAGGACGTCAGTCCTCACATATGGGTGTCATCGGCGCCGATGAAGCCCCAGCGGAGCATTTCCCCAGCTTTCCATGAAAGCCTTTGGGAATGCTGGCACGCATGCACGGTTCCCTTCCTGCCTAAAGGTGCCATCTTACCTCAGTCTCTTTTTTTCCGAGAAGCCCGTCGGACGTGTGTCCTGTTCTCCCAGATAAGTGATTTTTTCTTCGGCGATTTTTCGCTATTTTTCTCCGGTTCCCCTCCCGCCGGGTTCGGTACACCGGTATCGAGCCCGCTTATTTCTTTTTCGGTTTTTGCCCTTCGTGCCTGGCGTTTGCACCCTTTTTTCATTTTTTCCCTGGAAGGCCAGTCTTTTGACCTCACAGGGGCTCTTTTTTTTCCCCGATGGCTTCCAGTGGTTTCAAAAAGTGTGATCGGTGTAAGAAACTTTTATGTCTCTCACCGACACACACGACTGCTGCCTTCGGTGCCTCGGCCCTGACCACGACCCCAAGTCGTGTGTGCCATGTGGGAAGATGTCTTCCAAGGCACTCAAAAGTCGACAGCATCAGATGGAAAGGTTTTTCTCGGACTCTGCCTCCGGCCGGGCCCGGACCTCATCTGAGGCCTCGACATCTCAGGATTCCGATCCCGAGCGCCGTCGAAGCTCCTCGGATAGGGGGTCTCCCGACCGGGAACGCAAGAGGAAGAAGCGGCTCGCGAAGGCGGCATCGGAAGAGGTCCCTGGTCCCTCGAGGGCCAGGTCTAAGACCCCCGACCGCCATCCCGGGCCCGTGGACCAAGAGAAGCCTGCCAAAGTTCCTCGCGTGGAGCCAGAGTCTGCTGGACACATAAGCCCTGTAGTCCTCGTGGACTCTCCTCCCAGAGAGCCGCTGCCGGGGCCCGAGTCGGTGGCTGCTGCGTCTCCCGAGCTGAGTCTCAGGATGACAGCCTTGGAGTGTAGATTGTCTGCCTTCATGGAAAGTTTAATCAAGGGCATAATTCATTTCTACAAAATCATCTATAAGTTAAGTTCCACTCCTCCAGCTATACTCTTATAAAAAAGCAGAAGCTTTATGCTCATATTTATAATGTTAAGAGATTGACAAAAGGAAAGGAACTAACCATAGGACCGTGGTCATTGATGCAAATAGTACTACGGGGTTGAATCCCATTATAAGTACTGAAAACAGTCTGAGACCCGGTTCTAAGTTAAGAATATAAGATGAAATAAATGTGTTGAAGAATTTACATCAGACATGATATTGAATCTAAGGTGGTAGTTTTGAGGAACGTTTGTATTTTCAACAAGGAATTGTCTCCTCTTTAAAAGAAAATAGACCTAAAATATTACGTGCCTTCATGGAGCAGCAGCGGGCACTGATGGCCAGCCTGTCTGGTGCATCTGCCCCGACCACCGGGATGTCGACTTCGAAGTCAACCCCAGAGACCGAGCCGATACTCGAGACCCTCGTGACTCGAAGTCGTCCTCGGTCGAGGTCTTCCTCGACCTCCCGTTCGGGACCGAGGGTGTCGATGCCGGTGCCCCCGGCGTCGGGCCGTGGGGTCGGACCCTGACTCCTCCTCAGATGAGTCCGCCTGGGAGACGGAGGACGAGGAGTCTCCCGATACTTTTAAGACTCGGTGCGTCCCGTCGGACTCACCGCAGTCTGAGCCCCGGAGTAGATCCCCTCCAGAGGACACTAGGTTCTCGGAGTTCATCCGGGATATGGCCGCTGCCTTGGCTATCCCTGCTGATCCCGAGGAAGAGCCTCGAGCCGAGGAGCTCGATGCTCTACAGTACGACTCTCCTCCGAAGGAGGCCTTTACTGTCCCGATTCCTCCGATGCTGGAACGGCTCCTCTTCCGGATGTGGGAGGCACCGGCCTCAGCGCTGGTTCTGAGCAAGCGAGTCGATTCCATCTATCGACTCCGCAAAAGCCCTGGTTTCCAGAAAGCACAGCTACCACACCATTCCATTCCATGCAAGAAGATGACAGAGGCCTACAGAATCGGACCGTGAAACTCTACTCGGTGCAGAGGGTGGCTACTAAAATGATTTATGGTCTTCATTATAAAGCATATGAGGACAGACTTAAGGATCTTAATATGTACACATTAGAGGAAAGGCAGGATAGAGGTGATATGATTGAGATGTTCAAATACCTCCGTGGCATAAATGTTCAGGGAGAGAGCCTCTTTCAATTGAAAGCAAGTTCTGCTATGAGGGGACATGGGATGAGGGTGAAGGGAGATAGTTCTGCATATCACTCCTGAATCTATTTCTTTACGGAAAGAGTAGTGGATCCGTGGAATAGTCTCCCAGTGGAGGTGGTAGAGATGAGGACAATAACTGAATTCAAAAAAGCATGGGACAAACAGAGGATCTCTAAAGGTAAAAAGGGGACTGTTGTAGTTGTTGATATGGAAGGACAGACTAGATAGGCCATGTGGTCTTTTTCTGTCGTCATATTTCTGTTTCTGTGTTTCTACTCCCTTTTTGCCTCAGATGCGGTTTCACTCACTTCAATGTCATGGCGGGCATAGTCTTCCTCACATGGATATTGGGTATCGAAACACAAAACAGGCCAAGGGTAGATCTTTAAACATAGAGATGCCTCGAGCGTTGCCCTGGAGTTTGATCGACTGGCCAAACTACCCCAGCAGGAGGACTTCCCCTCCAAAGCCTTACAAGGGGTCCAGGATGCTCCCAAGGCCTCCGCCTCAGGAGAGATCCTGGTGCCATGCTGTGGTATGGTAGCCCATGCTTCTGGTACAGATACCTAGGCATCGGCAAGCTCTATGGATCAGCGTATGCTGGCCATTGAGCAGAGTCTAGCAGTTCTGTTAGCGGCGTTGGTACAGCTCAAGACATTACCGGCAGTATCGTCAGTAGCAGTACGGTCAACGATGCCCATGCAGTCTGCATTGGGCTTCATGCTGCTCACCACACTTCCGCCCATACTGGCTCTCGGGTTCATTCCTGGTTCTGAGGTACTGGTACGACAAGTCTCTTGAGCCGATACCAATCTCGATCGGTACTGGACCTTGCAAGAACAGGAGCATTGCTTCCATTGATACTTTGGTTCTACCGATTCAGATTCTTCAGTTGATGAATCGATTGGTACTTGAGAGATGCAGTGTCTTCCAGAGAAATCCTCACCATCGCTGCAACGGTGCATGTCCCCTCCTGAGGATATGTCTTTCCAAGAGTTTATCAAGGATATGGCAAGGGGTCTATCCATTATTCCTACATCAGAGAAAGAACCCAGAGCAGAGGAGTTGAACATTCTTCAATACCCTACAGCTCCTAAAGAGGTGACTACTCTGCCTATTCATCGTATACGCCAAGATGATATGCTCTGGATGTGGGAAATGCCCCTCACCATTTCTCCCCATACTTGATGACTCAATACCAGGTATCGAGTACCAGAAAGCCCCGGATTCCAGAAAATGTAGCTTCCACACCACTCATTGGTAGTGGAATCGGCTATGCATCGAACTAAAAGTTCTAAGATGCACTCCTCCAATCCCCTGGGCAGAGAATCGAGAACCCTCGATACCTTTGGGCGTCAATGTTTTCAGGCCTCCCTGCTTTCAGCCTGGATAAGTTCATACGTACTCTACATGAGTATGTTCTTAGGGAGGTAACTAGGGATCTGGAATCAATGTCTCCTCTTCTCCCGGATGACAAAAGGGCAGACTACCTTACATTAGTCAAACATGCCCAAAATGTTTCCAAATTTGTCAACAGGGCAACCTTTGACTGTTTTTGAATGCACTAGCAGAGCAACGTGTATCTGTATAGGTGCACATAGGATTGCATGGCTCCAGGCATCAGACCTCGAACAATGGGTTCAAGATAAGCTGGGTAGTAATCCCTGTATTGGTGAGAACTTGGCTTGGAAAGGATTGGCAAGATAGGGCCTCTCAATTATTTATTTATTTATTATTTATTTATTTATATTTCTTATATACCGCGCTATTATAATCAGTGCGGTTTACATTTGAAACAGAACATACAAGAATGTAAGCAAGTTACATCAAGTTTTTTACATTGAACAGGGAATGTAAAACATGGAGTAAAAACGAGGGAGGAACTATGTACATATTGTAAACAAATATAATGCTCTTACGGTAAATAAAAATATGACCTTTGTCTAGAGGGTTGGCTAGATGGTCGAGGAGGTCAGTGGGAGAGATAGTGGTTAACCATTATCTACAGGAAGATGATCTGAGGGACGGGTTAGGCAGGGAGGTGAGGTGGGGGCATTGTAAATGTCGGGAATGCTGTCAGGGTAATATTGTAGGAACAGGTGATGTTTGAGGGCTTTACGGAATAGTGCCAAATTTGGGATAGCCCGGATTTCTGCTGGGAGGGCGTTCCATGCCATAGGTGCAGCAATGGAGAAGGCTCTACTTGCTGTTGATTTCTTACATTTTACCAACACTTTTGGGACTTCAAGTTTATTCAACGAAGTAGATCTCCTAGTTCTATTATCTGGTGTGCTGTTGAGGAGATCGCTGATGGGTGTATGAGTAAGATTCTTACATGACTTGAACGTCATGACAAGAACCTTGAATTGGACTCTGGCCCGTAGCGGGAGCCAGTGTAGGTTCTTTAGAACTGGCGTTATGTGGTCAGACCTTGAAAGCCCGGACAGTGCCCTTGCAGCTGAGTTCATGGCAAGGCGTAACGGGTTAAGAGTCGATTGTGGAAGTCCCAGTAGGATAATGTTGGCGAAGTCAAGGTGTGGGATGACTAAGGCTTGGAAAATTGAGCGGTAGTCAGGGAAGTCAAGCAGTGGGCGGAGATGGCGTAGTGATCGGATCTTGTGATAGATTGCTTTAGCTGTGTTTGTAACATGTGCTGACATGTCAAGTCGCTGGTCGAGGGTGATGCCCAGGTAGCGAATTGTAGCTTTGGACTTTAGTTCAATGTTATTGACTAGAAGAGAGGGAGGTGGCGTGAACTTCTGGTTCCGTGAGATGAATAGTACATCTGTTTTGCTATGGTTAATGCGGAGATTTTGAGAGAGGAGCCAATCTGCTACAGCTTCAAAACATCTTATAATTGGATTGAAATCTGGTTGATCGATTTTAAATTGAAGGTACATTAAGATGTCATCTGCATATGCAAGGCATTGGACATTGAAGGAGCGGATTAAGGCGCAAATGGGCTGCATGTATATATTAAACATTAATGCCGAGAGGGAGGAACCCTGGGGTACACCTTGCTTTAGTGAGAATGGTTCGGAGGTTTTGGAACCTGCTCTGACTTGTTGTGATCTGTTACATAAATAGGATTCGCACCATGCTAGCGCTGAGCCTTGCAGACCTTTATCTTTGAGGCGATCTAGAAGTGTTTCATGGTTCACTGAATCAAATGCAGCTGCTATGTCTAAAAAAATGAGGACGAATCCATGGTTGGTATTGTCAGTTCCTGTGATTAGGTTGTTGAAGAGGGTTGTGAGGATGGTGTCCACTCCGTGAGCTTCCCTGAAGCCGTGTTGGGATGGGTCCAGTGGTGCGACTGTATCAACATGGTGTTGGATTTGCCGTTGGACTACCTTCTCCATGATTTTGGCAAGCAGTGGGATGATCGAGATTGGCCGGAATGACTCAACTTTAGATGGGTCAAGTTTACTATTCTTTAGCAGGGGGCGGATTGAAGTGTTTTTTAAGCTTTGAGGGAAGGATCCTGTTATGAATGATTGATTCAAAATTCTGCATATAAATGGACTGAGGTCATGGCGTAATTCTTTAATCCAACTAGCAGGACAGGGATCATTGGGGGCAGTGGTGAGGTTGATAGATGTGATGATATCTGCAATTTCTTTGTTGGATACCTTGGAGAATGATAGTAATGGGGTTGGTTGTGGAAGTCCGTGGGAGGTATGAAATATGGATGTCTTCGTGTTGTCCTTGGTTTGTATCATCTTAGATTGAAGGTAGGTAGAATAGTCTTGCGGCTGGGGCAAGGTTGTTTGGGCTAGTGCTGGATCGCCAGTTAGTGACTTCACTATGTTAAATAGGTCATGAGGTTTGTTAAGTGATCGCTTTAGTAGTTCTGAGTAATACAACTTTCTTTTTTCCATGGTTTTTCTTCGGTGGTCTTGCAGGTGTGTAGAGTATGCACCAAGTGCCTCAGGAGTCCGATTGTGGCGCCACTGTCTTTCTAGTTTACGTAGCTGGATGAGCGATGTTCGTAGATCCAGAGAGTACCATGGTGCGTGATCACGTTTCGCTTGGTTTTTGTTGACGGATGATAGGCAGGAGGCAGCTCTGAGGGTGTCGTCCCAATTGGAAACCAATTCATCTGGATCAAGAGAATTGTTGGTGAGTAGAGGTAGGATCTTCTCGAGAGCTGTATCCTTAACAAGTGGTCGAAAGCGTGTTGTCACGGTTCTAGTGGGAGCGTGTGTTTTGGTGCTGGAAATGCCAAGATTGTTGGTGGGTATGTGAAATAGGAGTAAATGATGGTCGGACCAGGGTACCGGAGTTATGGAGAGTAACAAACTCTGGGAGGTGTTGATAGCGGTCTGTGGTATGAAGATCAAGTCAAGTATGCCACCTTTGTTATGAGTAGGGGAGTTGATAAGTTGGGTGTAGCCCAGTTCATTCATTGCGTCGAGGAATGCTGTCGAATGTGTATCATGTAGGGATGGCAGGTTGAAATCTCCCATCAGGACATTTAGGGTGCGTGGGTTAGCGGAGTTGCAAGCTAAGTCGATTATTGACGGGAGGTCATCTGGTGATGCAGTTGGTGCTCGGTATAAGAGATTTATTGAACAGTGTTCATTCGATATGGATAAGAATAATACCCTCAATAGGTTTTCCAAAGCTACTGCCAACCCTGTCAAGAAGAAAGCAGCTGCAAAAAAGCCTTTCTATGGTAAGAAAAAGAAATGTTATCCTTCTTACCCCCTCCCCCAGCTTCTCAATACCAACCTTGGGGTACCCAGAGGAAGCAACAGCCTCCTAAGCAACAGAAGAAGCCACAGGCTCCTAAACCCAAACCAGCTGCGCAGACCCAACCTGTGCCTGATTTTTTATGTCTTCCTAGAGAACATAGCCACCCTGCCTCTGGAGAACACCCACCCCCTCCACATAGCAGGCAAACTTTGCCATTATGCCCACAGGTGGCATCTTATCACCTCAGAGCAGTGGACACTAACCGTAGTGCGAGAAGGTACAAGCTTCATCTACAAAGCACCCCCCCTCCACTCTAGTGTGGGAATATCATTCTTAACCCTCACTCACTCCTCTCCTGCAGCAAGAGATCACCTCTCTTCTGTCAAAGTGTGCCATAGAAGAGGTTCCAACATCCCAACAGGGGATGGGATTCTATTCGCCTTACTTTCTCCAGGACCAAGCAGGACGTCAGTCCTCACATATGGGTGTCATCGGCGCCGATGAAGCCCCAGCGGAGCATTTCCCCAGCTTTCCATGAAAGCCTTTGGGAATGCTGGCACGCATGCACGGTTCCCTTCCTGCCTAAAGGTGCCATCTTACCTCAGTCTCTTTTTTTCCGAGAAGCCCGTCGGACGTGTGTCCTGTTCTCCCAGATAAGTGATTTTTTTCTTCGGCGATTTTTCGCTATTTTTCTCCGGTTCCCCTCCCGCCGGGTTCGGTACACCGGTATCGAGCCCGCTTATTTCTTTTTCGGTTTTTGCCCTTCGTGCCTGGCGTTTGCACCCTTTTTTCATTTTTTCCCTGGAAGGCCAGTCTTTTGACCTCACAGGGGCTCTTTTTTTTTCCCCGATGGCTTCCAGTGGTTTCAAAAAGTGTGATCGGTGTAAGAAACTTTTATGTCTCTCACCGACACACACGACTGCTGCCTTCGGTGCCTCGGCCCTGACCACGACCCCAAGTCGTGTGTGCCATGTGGGAAGATGTCTTCCAAGGCACTCAAAAGTCGACAGCATCAGATGGAAAGGTTTTTCTCGGACTCTGCCTCCGGCCGGGCCCGGACCTCATCTGAGGCCTCGACATCTCAGGATTCCGATCCCGAGCGCCGTCGAAGCTCCTCGGATAGGGGGTCTCCCGACCGGGAACGCAAGAGGAAGAAGCGGCTCGCGAAGGCGGCATCGGAAGAGGTCCCTGGTCCCTCGAGGGCCAGGTCTAAGACCCCCGACCGCCATCCCGGGCCCGTGGACCAAGAGAAGCCTGCCAAAGTTCCTCGCGTGGAGCCAGAGTCTGCTGGACACATAAGCCCTGTAGTCCTCGTGGACTCTCCTCCCAGAGAGCCGCTGCCGGGGCCCGAGTCGGTGGCTGCTGCGTCTCCCGAGCTGAGTCTCAGGATGACAGCCTTGGAGTGTAGATTGTCTGCCTTCATGGAAAGTTTAATCAAGGGCATAATTCATTTCTACAAAATCATCTATAAGTTAAGTTCCACTCCTCCAGCTATACTCTTATAAAAAAGCAGAAGCTTTATGCTCATATTTATAATGTTAAGAGATTGACAAAAGGAAAGGAACTAACCATAGGACCGTGGTCATTGATGCAAATAGTACTACGGGGTTGAATCCCATTATAAGTACTGAAAACAGTCTGAGACCCGGTTCTAAGTTAAGAATATAAGATGAAATAAATGTGTTGAAGAATTTACATCAGACATGATATTGAATCTAAGGTGGTAGTTTTGAGGAACGTTTGTATTTTCAACAAGGAATTGTCTCCTCTTTAAAAGAAAATAGACCTAAAATATTACGTGCCTTCATGGAGCAGCAGCGGGCACTGATGGCCAGCCTGTCTGGTGCATCTGCCCCGACCACCGGGATGTCGACTTCGAAGTCAACCCCAGAGACCGAGCCGATACTCGAGACCCTCGTGACTCGAAGTCGTCCTCGGTCGAGGTCTTCCTCGACCTCCCGTTCGGGACCGAGGGTGTCGATGCCGGTGCCCCCGGCGTCGGGCCGTGGGGTCGGACCCTGACTCCTCCTCAGATGAGTCCGCCTGGGAGACGGAGGACGAGGAGTCTCCCGATACTTTTAAGACTCGGTGCGTCCCGTCGGACTCACCGCAGTCTGAGCCCCGGAGTAGATCCCCTCCAGAGGACACTAGGTTCTCGGAGTTCATCCGGGATATGGCCGCTGCCTTGGCTATCCCTGCTGATCCCGAGGAAGAGCCTCGAGCCGAGGAGCTCGATGCTCTACAGTACGACTCTCCTCCGAAGGAGGCCTTTACTGTCCCGATTCCTCCGATGCTGGAACGGCTCCTCTTCCGGATGTGGGAGGCACCGGCCTCAGCGCTGGTTCTGAGCAAGCGAGTCGATTCCATCTATCGACTCCGCAAAAGCCCTGGTTTCCAGAAAGCACAGCTACCACACCATTCCATGGTTGTGGAATCGGCCATACATCGTCTGAAGAGCCAGAAGATGCACTCCGCGGTGCCCCACCCCCCCCGGCAGGGAGGCCCGCAACCTCGATGGCGTCGGTAGGAAGTGCTTCCAGGGGTCTATGCTTGCTTGCTGTGTCCAGTCTTACCAGCTGTACATGGGCATGTACTTGCGAGACCTGGCCAAGGAGTTGGCCGGATTCTCTGCTGGTCTCTCCGGGGAACCCTTGCAGAGATTTAAGACCTTGTCCTCGGGGGTTCGGGAATGCTGAAAGTTCATTTCCCATGCCACCTATGATGGCTTCGAGGCTTCGGCCCGAGTTGCGGCTGCCGGCATCGCGGCTCGACGCCAGGCGTGGCTGTAGTCATTGGACCTCGAGCCATGGGTTCAGGACAAGTTGGTCGATGTCCCCTGCCGAGGTGAGAACCTTTTTGGCAAACCCGTGACCGAGAAGGCCGCTCAGCTCGAGACCGAGCACCTTACCCGGACAAGGCTGTCGAGGAAGACCTCTGCCCCTTCACATAAGAAGAAGGGCTCGGGTAAAAGGTCCTTTTACCCGAGGAAGGGCACTGCCTACAAACAGTACCCTCAGTATCAGGCTGCCCAAGCTGCCCCCCAGGGTCAGCAAGCCAAGGGCCAGGGTAATGGGCCCCGTAGGCAGAGGACCCCCAAGCCTCAGGCCCCTGCTACCACTCAGCAGGGTGGGGGGTTTTGACTCCTTGAGCGTAGCCTCTCCTCCACTGCTCCCCCAACCCTGCACAGGAGGTCGCCTCGCCCTCTTTGCCCAACAGTGGCCCTTTATCACCGGGGACAGTTGGGTGCTGGAGATAGTCCAGAAGGGCTATGCCCTCCATTTTCACCAACTGCCGCCTCCATATTTTCCAGGGGAGCCTCCAAGGCCTCCCCTGCACACAGACCGTCTTCTACAAGAGCTTCATGGTCTGTTGGTGGACAAGGTGGTGGAGCCTGTGCCTCCCCACTTGCAAGGTCACGGATTCTACTCCAGGTATTTCCTGGTACCCAAAAGGACCGTGGCCTTCGACCCATTCTGGACCTCAGGAACCTCAACAAGTTCCTAGAGAAAGAGAAGTTCAAGATGCTTACTCTTGGGACACTTCTGCCCTACCTCCAGCAGGGAGATTGGCTATGCTCCTTAGATCTAAAGGATGCGTACACTCACATCCTCATTCATCCAGATCACAGAAAGTACCTCAGGTTCATTGTGGGGAGGACACCATTATCAGTACAGAGTACTACCTTTTGGCCTAACCTCCGCTCCCAGGGTCTTTACCAAGTGCCTGGCAGTTGTAGTGGCCTACCTGAGAAATCAGGGCATCTTTGTCTTTCCCTATCTGGATGACTGGCTCATCAGAGGTCAGACATTCCTGGAGGCCAGACAAGCCACCCTCAGAACCATTGCTCTGCTTCAAAACGTGGGCTTTGTCATAAACTTCGCAAAGTCCACTTTGCTCCCCTCCCAGAACTTGGAGTTCATAGGGGCAAGGTTGGATTCTCAACTGGCAAAGGCATTCTTGCCAGAAGACAGGGCCCACAGGCTGATGGACGTGGCCAAACAGTTTCTAAACAAACCCCTGGTCTCCGCCAGACTCTGCCTCAAACATCTGGGCCACATGGCTTCGACAGTGTATGTGACTCCCAATGCCAGGCTCCATATGAGGCCTGCACAGTGGTGCCTTCGGACTCAGTGGTCTCAAGCCACAGGCCGCCTAAGAGACAGGATAAAGGTGTCCAGACCCCTTTTGGCCTCCCTCAGCTGGTGGCTACATCCACCCAATCTGCTGAAGGGGATGCCCTTCCAAATGCCAGAATACTCGGTGGTCCTCACCACCGATGCCTCTCTGAAAGGCTGGGGTGCTCATTGTCTAGACAAGTGCACTCAGGGCCTCTGGTCTCCCTGGGAAGCAGCCCAACAAATCAATCTCCTGGAACTTCGAGCTATCCGCTTGGCTCTCAAGGCTTTTTCTCCGGCCCTGGCTCACCGCTCAGTCTTGATTCAAACAGACAACCAGGTAGCCATGTTTTATGTGAACAAACAGGGCGGGACTGGGTCCAAGCTCCTTTGTCGAGAAACTCAGGACCTTTGTTCCTTTGCCCTGAAGCACAACATGCTTCTCAAGGCGGTGTACCTTCCAGGCCAGGAGAACTGCCTGGCTGACCGGTTGAGCAGAATTCTACAGCCCCACGAGTGGCAGCTGCATCCCTTGGTCGTTCAAAAGATCTTCCTGAAGTGGGGTCTCCCTTGGATAGATCTCTTTGCCAGTCCACTAAACAAGCAACTGCCCAAGTTCTGCTCCAGGCAACCCCATCCTTTGAGGATAGCACCAGATGCTTTTCTGATGTCCTGGTCTCAGGGCCTCCTGTATGCGTTTCCTCCCATGCCCTTGGTGGCCCGAACTCTTTTCAAGACTCTTCAGGACAAGGCCTTGGTCCTGCTGGTAGCTCCCAGGTGGCCGAGGCAGCCTTGGTTTCCGCTTCTACTTCAGCTGGCAGTGGATTCCCCCCTACCTCTGCGGTTACAACCCGACCTTCTCTCACAGGAGCAGGGTTCCCTTCTGCACCCCCATCTCAAAGCTCTCAATTTGATGGACTGGAGGCTGCAAGGGTAGTTTTGGCTCCCTGGGGCCTACCTCAGGAAGTTCTGGAGGTTGTCCTAGCCTCTAGGAAACAGTCCACTAGGAAAACCTATGCCCTCAAATGGAAGAGGTTTTCTGTGTGGTGTCAGCTCCGTACAGAGGATCCTTTCTCCTGTACTGTGCCAGTAGTGCTTCAGTACTTACTGCACTTGTCCAATCAGGGACTTAAGTCCAATTCTGTTCGAGTCCACCTCTCAGCTTTAGCAGCTCACCACTCACTGGTGGAGGGACATTCTCTGTCTGGTCACCCTTTGGTCTCCTGCTTTCTCAGGGGCTTGCTTTTGCTCAAGCCTCCCATCCGTCGTCCTGCTCCTGAGTGGGAGCTGAATGTGGTCTTGCAGCAACTGACTCGCCCACCCTTTGAGCCGATGGCTACTTGCCCTCTACGCTTCCTCTCCTGGAAGACTCTCTTCCTGATAGCCCTCACCTCGGCTAGGCAAGTGAGTGAGCTTCAGGCCCTGGTCTGTGATAGGCCTTAAACCAGGATTTATAGGAACAGGGTAGTCCTTAGGACTCATCCAAAGTTCCTCCCTAAGGTTGTCTCCTCCTTCCACCTCAACCAGGAGGTGGTTCTTCCAACATTCTTCCCTAGGCCTCATGCAAGCCAGGCTGAAGCAGTCCTGCATACCCTGGACTGTAGGAGGGCCTTATCCTTCTACCTTGACCGTACGCAGGGGCATAGAAGGGCTACTCAGCTCTTCGTCTCCTTTGACCCCAATAAGTTGGGGTTGGCTGTGTCCAAGCATACCTTGTCCATATGGGTGGCTGACTGTATCACCTGGGCTTACAAGGCGGCTGACCTTCCTTTGCAGGGTAGGGTCACGGCCCATCGTGTCAGGGCAATGGCTGCCTCAGTGGCTCATCTCCGCTCTGTGCCATTGGTAGACATCTGCAGGGCTGCAACTTGGTCTTCAAGCCAGACGTTTGCGGCTCATTACTGTCTGGAGAGGGAGTCCCGTAGGGACAGTGCTTTTGGCCAAGCAGTACTCCGGAATCTCTTTGAGGTTTAGGCAACTCCTGCCCTCTGTTGGGCTACCGGTGGAGGGTGTGTCCTTGAAAAACCTTTCTTTGATGCTGTGACTAGAGGGAGTTCTCTTGTTCAGCCTGGGTTCCTGGTAGCCCAGAGCTAGGGAGTCACCCATATGTGAGGACTGACTTCCTGCTTGGTCCTGGAGAAAGAGTAGTTACTCACCTGTAACAGGTGTTCTCCAGGAGCAGCAGGAATCAGTCCTCACAACCCTCCCTCCTCCCCTTGGAGTTGCAGTTGTACGTAGTTTGTTTTTACATTTTTGTGTACTGTTCTTAGCTATGTCATTTGACTGAGGTAAGATGGCACCTTTAGGCGGGAAGGGAACCGCGCATGCATGCCAGCATTCCCAAAGGCTTTCATGGAAAGTTGGGGAAATGCTCCGCTGGGGCTTCATCGGCGCCGATGACACCCATATGTGAGGACTGATTCCTGCTACTCCTGGAGAACACCTGTTACAGGTGAGTAACTACTCTTTCTCATACCAAAGAAGAATGGAAGGTACAGACCCATCTTAGTCCTCAGGAACCTAAACAAGTTTCTAGCCTGAGAGAAATTCAGAAAGGTCTCACTAGGAACCCTTCTACCTTATCTCCAGTCAAGAATGGCTCTGTTCTCTAGATCTTAAAGAAGCATATTCTCATATCCTCATTCATCTAGAACAGACATGTCCAACTTCGAACAGGTCGTGACTCGTGATCTACTTTTTCCGGCCAAAAGTGCCAGTGATCTACCACCATGAAAATTAAGTTTCAAATTAGTTTCAAATTAAATTTTAACCCAATAAAGTTGGAGGGTTTCTCCCCCCCCCCCCCATTTTAATTACCTTCTGTCATTTACTTGAATGTGATCAGCTATTAAGCAAATTAAGCAAAAACAAAACAAAGATCCAGTAAGAACTGCGAGGGGAAATGGAAAGTACATTTTTTTCTTGGTTTTATTGAGTAATAACTTTCTTTAACTGTCTTAATATCTTTAACTTTTATTGAGTAATTTGTGTTAAATTTAGGTTGATTATTGATCCAGGCTGATTTTGCACAATCTTTAATATTTTGCTCTTGCTCATTAGAGAGACATCTGAGCCTGCATTTCATCCACCAGCTTTTTGAAGTTGGGTGAATATTGCTTGAGGGCCAGTCTCAAGGAATCCTGGAAATGTTCATCTGTCATGTTGGAACGTTGTATACTCTTTGTCATTTTCAGATGGGAAAACGCAGATTCACACAAATAAGTTGAACCGAAACAGGAGTGTACAGCTTCCCTGCATCTTCTCAAGTTTGGAAATTTGTCTCTAGGCACTAGCTTCCAAAACGATTCTTGCTCTTGAGAAAAATGTCATTTTTAAGGGTTAATATTTTGTTTAAGAGATGGCTTGTTCAATGAGTAATTTTTGCTGATAGCAGCTGCAGTTTCTTTAATGTCCACATCTACTTTGGATATGACAAGTACTCCACAACTGTTCCAATTTTTTGGAAGTCACAGAATCTATTTTCAAATTCCTGGATAACAGAACAGATTTCTGTCACATACTTCTCGTTCTAAAAAACAAAATTTTGATATTGTCCCAGATGGTCCTGCGTATTAGGAAAATGATCAAAAGTGGTGTTTGCAAGGTCAGTCATCATTAGCTCAAATTTGCTCTTGTAGGATGAAACTGTACTCATCTCGCCAATGCATTTGTTTTTACCTTGTAGTTCAAGGTTCATATCACTTAGTTCGCCTGTAAAATCAGCGAGAAATGCCAGATCACATAACCACTCATCATCATCTTCCACCTCTGCTTGGTCATCTCCCCTCTCCTTCAAAAAACTTATTTCATTCAGCAAATCACAAAATCTTTGCAGAAATTTGTGCTTACTTAGCCACCTTATATCTGTGTACAAAATGATTTCCGCTGCCCCTTCGTCAAGAGTAAGATTGAAAAGCCGTCTTTGACGTGATCTTCCATGAACTGAATTTACAGTTTTGAAAGTGATGTCCATGACAGTCTTTGTATTGAGTCTCTTGCTTGCCAAAACTTGCTGGTGAATGATGCAGTGGTAAGAAAGGAAATCTGGGAAGTCGTCATGCTGTCTACAGAGGGCTATGAAACCGTTAACCTCACCTGTCATTGCTCTTGCTCCATCAGTAGTGATGGAAACAAGTCTATGCAATGGAAGATTACACTTTGTCACAAAAGAATGGAAAGAACTGAATATTTCCTGACCGGTAGTTCTCCCTTTTAAAGAAATCATTCCAAGTAGTTTTTCTTTAACACTGAACCAACAACCCCAGACGATCCCACATTACTCCAGTTCTCTATGATCTCCACTGGCTCCCTGTTCAATATAGAGTTAAATTCAAGGTGATAACTCTTATTCATAAAATCATAACCAATGAATCAGCTCCATGCCTCTCTTCTCTCCTTTCCTCCTCCACAAACACAAGAACACGACGCTCTATTACTAAAAATCTTCTCACCATCCCTACATCTAAACGATATTGCAAGCAATTTACTAATAACAGGGCTTTCTCACACTATGCCCCATCCTTATGGAATACCCTTCCCCACGACCTGCGGAACTGTTCCAACCACTCTGAATTCAGGAAGAAATTGAAAACCTTTCTCTTCCTTGAACATTTCTCCCTTCCACCTTAGTAACTAACCCCTATACACTCTCCTCCCTACATTTGGCCTCTCAAATCATATCTTATAGCCTAGTGTTTTTCCTTGTAAATTCCTATGTAAATAGTTAATCTCTGTTTATTGTAGTTAGTTCTCTTTCATATTCATTGTAGTTCTCGTTCATATTCATTGTATACCTGTTACCTGTTCCTTGTAAACAGTTGAAACACACTGCCAATTGTTATATGTAAACCGTCTTGACTTGTAGAAAGACGGTATATAAATCTTGTTAAATAAATAAGTCTTCAAAAACCATCCGGATAAAGACTAGTAACTGGGCTATGTCTCTCATGTCTGTAGATTCATCCAGTTGGAGTGAGAAAGCAACACAATTTGAAACATCCTCCAACAATTGTTCAGTTGTGTCTCCACACATCTTTTCTATTTGTCGCACGACGGTGTTTCTTGACAACTGTACATCTTGAATAGCAGCTGTGATCTTTCTTATTTTTAAATCTTTCAAAAAGATTGTCAGCTGCTTCAAGAAAACAATCTTTTACAAATTCCTCTTCAGTGAAAGGTTTGCATTTCTTTGCGATCAGGTTGCTGACCTTGAAGGATGCTATGGTTACATTGACCGAATGTGACCTTGGCTTCGCCATCAACTGTTGCTGAGTAGCCAGTTTCGATTTAAGTTCTTTGAGCTTCAGTTTACGAATTTCACTTTTGGGTGGAAAATCAGCATCAAACTTATTGCTATGCAGAGCCTTATAATGACGTTCCAGATTACCCTTTTTGGGCAAGGATACTGGGGTGTTACAAATTAGACAACAGCACTTGTCTTTCACCATGATGAACTAGTCCATTTCCCATTCATTATGAAAGTGGTAGGTTTTGCTCTTCTTTGGAACACTCATCTTCGTTATACTGGGCTGACTGGATGTAAGAAGGCCAAATCTGCTAAGTTAGTATAAACACTGGCTGAATCTGGTCCAGAACTGTCACTGTCTCAAAGTATTAAAGATCAACAGGAACTGAAGACCTCTGGATGATGTGCAATACAAGGACTGGAGATGCCAAAACCACACATGCAGTTCTAAAAGTAAAAATAAGCATTCATCATACTGGCACCAATAATCAAATACCACCAAACAATCATCAAAAGAACTCAAACACCCGTCCAGCAAACCAGATAAAATCAAATACCACCACACACGATTTAATTTATTCTGTACACAGTGTAGAATCAATGCAAAGGCAAGGCGAAATAAAATTGCAGTATAGAATCAACGCAAAGGCTAGGCAAAGTAAAATTGCAGAGGCAAGCAAATGTCACAGTGGTTTGAACCAATTCAAAGGCAAGGCATAGGCAAGTTAGAACAAAATTGGAAAAGCCTGCCAAAATCACCAAATTCTTGACACTTTGTTGTGTCTGCCTGAAAACGTTTAATGAAAGTGAACTATAAAGCGACCAATGACCAGCACATGACACAACTAATACGGTAAGTGTATTCAGGTAAAGCCTGGGCGAATGGATATCGCCCGGTATATAACACACTTCTAAGGGGTGTTGGGGCAGGAATGGGTGATTCTGAGAGGCAGGAGACCAGGTATGATGCCAGGCCTGTGGCATCTTGTTGTGGAGTGCGGGCAGCAGCCCCCTGGGGTACCCACAAACTATTGGTACGAAAACAACAAGCGCCCCCAATACACCCGCAGGCACGATTCCCACAGGCAGGGAAGAAAGACAGGCAAAGGATCAGCAGTGGCGGCAAGTCCTCGGCAGACGACCTGCCGGCACGAGCTCTCTCCTAGCAATGGGGTGAGCTGCAGGAGAGATGGAGCCAAGTGGGGCTGGCAATCTACCTCTGACCCCTCCGCGATCTACAGGTAGATCACGATCTACCTATTTGGACATGCCTGATCTAGCACACAGAAGATATCTATGCTTCATCTTCCAAGGAAATCACTATCAATACAGAGTCCTTCCTTTTGGACTCTCCTCTGCCCCAAGAGTCTTCGCAAAGTATATGGCGGTCATAGCCTCATATCTAAGGACTCTTGGAATATTCGTCTTCCCTTACCTAGATGACTGGCTAATAAGGGCAGCCACTTCACAGGGTTTTCATCTATTCCTCCTTCATATTATGCAGGTACTGCAGAATCTGGGATTTCTGATAAATCTTCCAAAATCCCATCGAGTTCCCACTCGAACACTAGAATTCATAGGAGCGCTTCTAGACACTCGACGGTCAAGGACATTTCTGCTCCAGGACCATTGTACTCGACTAGTGAAGCTTGCATCTGCAACTTCTAGGCTATATGGCTTCCACAGTGCATGTAGTTCCTTATGCCCATCTGCACATATGGACAGCTCAATGGACTCTTGCCTCCTAGTGGAAGCAGATCTCCAAGGCCCTCAAGGACCAGCTCCAAGTCACAGTCTCATCAACTCCCTTCTGTGGTGGTCTACCCCAGGAAATCTTCTCCTAGGGTCACCTTTTCAGATGCCTCCACATCTATGGATACTGCCAAACTGGCCTGGGGTGCCCATTTAGAGACTCTCTCCACTCAGAGCCGCTGGACAGAGCAGGAGTTGCAGCTCCAGATAAATTTACTGTAGCTTTGTGCCAACTTCAATGCCCTCAAAGTGTTTCAACAACAACTACAGGGTCATGGAGTTCTCGTCCTGACAATCAGGTAGCTATGTGCTACGTGAACAAGTGGGGGGGGGGGGGGGTGGAGGAACGGGTTCTTGGGCCCTTTGCAAGGAGGCTTTCCATCTTTGGAACTTTACCATTACTCATCGAATACACCTCCAAGCAGTGTATCTGCCAGGACAGCAAAATGTCTTAGTAGACAGAGTCGAATCCTCCTTCTGCACGAATGGTCCCTCCATCAGGAAACCATCTCCTAGATCTTTCAGACCTCGGGGAACGCCACAAAATGCCAAACTACCTTGCTTTTGCACCAGAACCCCAATGTCTAGCCTCCAACAAGTGGATGCTTTCCACCTTCACTGGGGTCAGGATTTCCTGTATGCCTTTCCTCCCATACCCCTGATTCCCAAAACGCTTTTCAAACTTCAAGCAGACAGGGGCCCCATGATCCTCATAGCCCCAAGCTGGCCACGTCAACTGTGGTTTCCTTTCCTACTACATCTGTCCCAGACTCGCCCCCTGAGTCTCGGGTCAGCTCCTGATCTCCTTTCACAGGAGGAAGAGATGCTACTCCATCCCAATCCACAGTCTCGCCATCTCATAGTTTGGCTGCTGAGAGCGTAGTGCTGCAAGATTTTAACCTTCCTCAAGAAGTAAAACAGATCCTGCTAGCCTCAAGAAACCCATCCACCAAACGTTCCTATGACTTCAAGTGGTGTAGGTTCTCCACTTAGTGTTCCCAGAAGGATCTTAATCCCATCTCCAGAAACAAGCAGGAATGAGTCTTCACACGTGGGGGACGGAGCCCGCACGGGAATGCTCCCCAGCATCCAATCAGAAAGCCTTTGGGAGCATCCCCCGCGCCTGCGCGGTGGCTTCCCGCCCTTCCTGCTGCCTCTCCCCAGTTTTTCGTTTTCCGCGGAGCAAGCAGGACGTCCCTCCTGCCACCGCAGAAATTTTTCCTTTTGTTCTTGTTTCTGTAGTCGCGGCTTTTTCCCGCCGACGGTGGCACCTCCGTGCCCCTTTCTTTCTTTTCTTTTCAATTAATTTTCATTTAAATTTCATTTATTTTTGGTCGCCTGGAGGGACCCTCCCCTCTGGGCGCCAAGGCCTACCGGGCTTACAGCATGGAGCCTTCTTCTCCCCAGAAGTGCCCTCACTGCGGGGACCTAATTTTCCAATTGGATTCCAATGCCTGGTGCCTCTCCTGTTTGGGGCCTGACCCTTCTTTCCCGGATCCCCCGGGCTACAGTGTCGGGAGAAGACCCTCCCTTTTTCGGATATCCCTCGACGACGTCTTCGCGCCCAATGCGCGGTCGTCGGGTTGTTCTTCTCTCCAGGATCAGGTATCCACACAACAGTCTGTTAAGACTAGCCGAGTCTTGAGGGGCGAGTCTCATACACGGCATGGCGACAGCTCCAGCCGACCCCTCAAGTCCCCCTTGGCTAATATACCCCGGCGGGAGTCCTCGGGCTCCAAAGCATTTACGGGGTTTTGGGATGTTCCTGAGGTTCGCTCCTCACAGAACATTCCCGAGCCATGCCCGAGGGAGGTACCCGCTTCGAGCGGTGCCGATTCCCCGGCATCGGTGTCGGGTGTTCCACTCTTCGCCAGGGATCGTCAGCTGGTGTCCTCGGCACCTCTGGGGCCGATCAACTCGACTGGGTCTGACCTCCCTACATCCCAGCCATGCTCGGGTGTGGTATCTGCTCCGGGCGGTACTGAGACATCGGCGTCGGTGTCGAGCGCTCCGCTCCTCACCGAGGATCGTCGGCTGCTGTCCTCAGCGCCTCCGGGGCCGATCGACTCGGTCCAGCCTGGCGTTCCTCCATCGCTGCCATGCGCAGGGGGGGGTACCTGCTACGAGTGGTACCGACCCCTCGACGTCGGCATCGGTGTCGAGCGTTCCGCTCCTCACCGGGGATTGGCGGCTGCGGTCCTCGGCGCCTCCGGGGCCGACCGACTCGTGCCGGTATGGCGTCCCTACGGGGGTAGTATCCGCTTCGGGTGGTGCCGACCCGTGGGCGTCGAGTAACCCGCTCCCCACCGGGGATCGCCAGCCGCTGCCCTCGGCACGACATAGTCTGGCCCTGCGTTCCGGCCATGCGCGGAGGCGGTACCCGCTTCGAGCGCGCCGGTGTCGATGGTTCCACCCCTCGCCGGGGATGATCTCCTGGCCTCACTCCCCTCGGAGCCGCTCGCTTCGACCCGAGCTGGGTCGCCGGTATCCCAGCCCTGCGCAAGGGTGGTACCGGTTTCGAGCGGTGCCACTCCACCAGCGACGGCAGGGGCGTCGAGCTCAAGGCATCAGCCTTCCCCGGGGACCTCGGGTGTGTCGACCAGCACACGGGCGACCCCACGGCATCGACACAGCCGTCGAGGGCCCCGCCCTTTCCTAGAAAAGATGCCTCGGGGTCTTCGATCGCCTCGATCCCACCGCAGGGGCTTGGCACTTCCCCCCCCCCCCTCCCGCAGGGACTCGTCGTCGGGTGACCTGGGCCCCCTCGGGGATGGGCCGTGTGCCACGGCAGGCTTTCCCTCCGGGTAGGACGGGTTCGAGAGGGGGCCCGGCAGCGCCCGCCGATCGACAGCGGCGGCGTCAGATTACCCCCTCTCCACCGAGCTCCATCCTCGGGGGCCCTTGATGCTCGCGGCACCGGTCGGCGCGGTTCCGATCCGCGCTCCGGGATCTCCACCGCCGGCGCGGTTGCTCCCGCCGAGGTCCTCGAGGAGGGAGTCGATCTCCTCGCTCGGTTCGATGCCCAGCCTGGAGTCGTTGTCCAGCCTTGAAAGCCTGGCCACTGCACGTCTCGGGATCGGCCCCTGTCCCCTCCCGACACGCAGAGCAGAGACCGCTGGCCCTTGCCCTCCGGCGGCCGCGGATTCGCTCCAGTCACGGGGGGAAGCGCCACCGGGGCCGAGGCCGATTCCTGCGGCGCCGTCGGTGCCATCGACCCCCTTCGATGCCTAGCTTGGAATCAATTCCAGGAGCCGACGACGCCATTTTGACTGCCCCGATCCAGGTCGGTTGGTCCCCTCCTCGGCCCAGCGGGCATCGGCCCGAGCGGCCTCTTAGTGCCCTGGCGGCCTCTCCCGCCATAACTACTCCGGCAGAGCCGCCCTTTCAGGATTTCCTCCTTGACATGGCGGACTTGCTGGCCATCCCTATCCCGGACCCGAGCCCAGGCCCTGCGGAACAGGCAGCCGTGATGCATCCTTCCCTGCAGGATCTCCTGCTGGGGGCTTGGCGGTCGCCTTAGAGGGTTCCGGCGCCGTCGACTGCGATGCAGGCTCTGTACCGGGTGCCTCCGTCCCCGGGGTTTCGGCAGCACCAGCTTCCACATCGGTCCATTGTGGTGGAATCTGCGCTGAGGAAGGCCGGAAGCAAGGAGAAACATGCTTCTCGCCCTCCATGCCGCGCCTCGAAGACGCTAGATACTCTAGGACGTCAAGCCTTCCAAACGTCTATGCTGGCGGCCAGAATTATTTCATATATATTTTATATGAGTCTGTCACTTCGGGAGGTCACCGAGAGGTTATCTCGGTTATCCCCCTTCGTATCTGCAACCAAGGCCTTTGAATATTCCCGGCTTCTTTATCACTGCAGGAATATCTCCGGATTCCGTTCTCGTGCTTCTCTGGACTCCTTCCGGTCGGTCAGCAGAGCCTCTGCTGTTGCCATTAGAGCACGCCGTACAGCATGGTTGCAGGCGTCCGAGTTGTGTAGACGGGCACAGCACAACCTGGGTAATTCTCCCTGCAACGCTACCCTTCCCAGAGTTAGCAGTCAGCCTAGGGCCCGGCCCCCACCCGGCAGTGGTAAACGCCTCTCCAGACCCCCCTTCCCTAGGAAGAGGAAATGTCAGCCCTCCGCCCACCCTCCAGGCGCGCCCAAGCAAGGGACCTCTCACCCCGGGTTGATGTCCCCGGGCCCGCGCCAGGACTCTCATACTAAGCATTTTTAGGCTCGGGTGGGCGGCTGCCTGCACTTAACCTCCTTACCAGAAGTTTAAAATCGAGCTCTACTCTGGGGCTCGTTCAGTTGACAAATGGTTCGGGGACTTATTTAGGGGTTCAGGTATTCTCCTCCGTGGGAAAGGGAGACCACCTTACTCCGTGATAGCTATGGCCCACGGTCACCCTACTTACTCTTCGGTACGTCCCCGAACCCCTCTCAGCCAGTATTCCCTTGCTGATTGCTTCCGTACCGGACTTCCCCTTCCAGCCGCTATAGTCCCCCAATACTTACCAGGGACTATACCCTCCTGTCCCCTGATTGTGCGGGGGACGAGTTCTGCATGCAGGTCCTGGAGACACATATAGGGCCTCCAACCCCTGAGGCGTTCTACCGGACTGATGCTATCCTCCGTCCCCCACGCTACCGTGCTCTTAGCTCGCCGATCTGCCCTTGCCCTCCGGAAAAGATCCCTCCTCTGACGGATCTTGAGGCCACCTCTCCGGGTGGACGTTCTGGGGATTGATGGCAGATCCGCCTTACCAGGGTGCTGCTCATGGAGGTAGGCCCCACGACGTACCTGCGTTAGTACCAGAGGGGGCGTCCCCATGTCCACCGGCTTAGATATACTAGATATCACTTGCTTGATAGGCGCCTATTGGGGGATGCCCACAGTACCTGTATTCTACCGCCCTTTTTCCCCCTATGGCTGGTGCTCACCGCCCCCCCCCCAGGGGTCCGGCCAGTCCACCTGCCTATTCCTCGATCGGCCCGCGGACTGGTGGTACCCTACTGCTGTGAAGTCAACAGCTCCTTTTTTCAGTTAGGTCCTCCTCCCGGAGGTCCGGACCCTTGTCTCCCTATCTCTCGCTAGGGCAGACTGTGTACTCCTTCTGCTCCGGGGTACACCTCTACTCTTCTCCGGGATAGGCTCTCTAGTTCGGCCTGTCTTCCACTGTTAGTCCTCTGAGTTATGGACTCTACTCCTAAAGGAGTGCTCAGCTTGCATTAAGCCTCCTGGAAGACCTGCCGTCCTTCTCCTGACCCAGCTGACGCCTGGATCTCATGGCCTTCCGGATTTGGAACTTCCTCCTCGCTGCGGTGAAGTTTCCTTGATGACCTCGCTACTGCGTCTACAGTGCCTTCATCACAGGACTACTTCCGACAACCCGGTGGGTAAGCTATACAGGGGTTCTAAACCATTAATTCTTTAAAACTTAATGGCCGGTAAGCTCTATATGGTACTAGGTCATTTACTCATTAAATGCTTAATGATACTCTTCATGCACCCCTCTGACTACTCTCCCGTAGCCTTGGGGGTTTTTTGCTGTATCTTAATGGTACCTGTTCTGCACTCTAAAGACTTTCCTCTGTAGTCTTTAGATTCGCTGTTCCTCTATTCAACTCCTGCCCTCCATCCCTCAGGGGATGCAGGTTGGGCAAATGCCATCCCGTCCTGGGCTGCGCTTATGGGATCTCCCCGGGCATCCTTAGCTAGGGAGTCCCCACGTGTGAAGACTCATTCCTGCTTGTTCCTGGAGATAGCACAGTTACTTACCTGTAACAGGTGATCTCCGGAACAGCAGGAATTAGTCTTCACAACCCGCCCACCTCCCCTGGGAGTTGTATCTCTATTTTCTCTATTCCTTCCTCTCCTCTCCTTCTGGCTCAGCTATGAAACTCAACTGGGGAGAGGCAGTAGGAAGGGCGGGAAGCCACCGCGCAGGCGCGGGGGATGCTCCCAAAGGCTTTCTGATTGGATGCTGGGGAGCATTCCCGTGCGGGCTCCGTCGGCGACGTCCCCCACGTGTGAAGACTAATTCCTGCTGTTCCGGAGATCACCTGTTACAGGTAAGTAACTGTGCTTTCTCAGCTCCTGTGGAATCTCTCCTTCAGTATCTCCTTCATCTTTCGTCCTCTGGTCTCAAGATGAACTCAGTGAGGGGTCACCTCAGTGCAATTGCTGCTTCTCACTATCCCTTGGAAGGGCAGCGTATCTCCTCACAACTGCTTGTAACGCGTTTCATGAGAGGGCTCTTATTGACCAAGCCTTCCATCAGGCCACCATCAGTGACATGGGATCTTAATAACATCTTAGGACAACTCCTTAAACCGCCTTTTGAACCTTTAGCCACAACCTCACTAACGTTTCTCTCTTGGAAGGTCATCTTCCTTGTTGCACTCACTTCAGCTAGACGCATCAGTGAACGTCAGGCATTGGTGGCAGGACCCGCCTTATACCCGGTTCCACCATGATAAGGTGGTCCTTAGTAGTAACCCCCATTTCATGCCAAAGGTGGTGTCTCCTTTCCATCTCAATCTGTTTACCTTCCTGTCTTTTTCCCTAGACCGCATTCCTATAGGGCAGAGGCAGCTCTCCATACCCTTGACGTTAAACAGGCCTTAGCATTCTGACAGCCGAGCACAGTTATTCATCTCCTTTGATCCCAGTCACTTGGGGTTGCCAGTATCCAAACATACCCTTTCTAAATGGATAGCAGATTGCATTTCATTTGCTTTATGATAAGGCAGGACTATCCCTTGAAGGTCATGTCACTGCCATAATGTTCATGCCATGGCTGCATCCACAGCAAACCTTCATTCTGTTGCCATTGACAAAATTTGCAAAGCAGCCACATGGTCTTCGGTTCATACCTTTGTGACTCATTACTGTCTTGACAAGGACTCCCCTTGGGATGACCTGCTTGGTTAGGCTGTACTCCAGCACCTCTTTCAGACTTAGGGCAACTCCTACCCTCTGTTTTGGAATTTTTCAATGCCAGACATCCATGAAGGATCCATGCCCTCTTGAGGCCTGCTCTGAGGCAACCTTTCCGATTCTGGGGCCATTTCTTTGGCATCTGGGAGCTAGGGAGTCACATATGTGAAGACTACATTCCTGCTTGTTTCTGGAGATAGTGTAGTTACTCACCTGTAACAGGTGATCTCCTGGAACAGCAGGAATTTAGTCTTCACAACCCTCCTTCCTCCCCTAGGAGTTGTAGGGTTTCTCTCTCTCTCTGTTCTCTCCTTTTATCTCAGCTACAAACTCAGCTGAGAAGGGAGAGTCACAAAGGCGAGAAGGCAGCAGCGCAGGTGCAGTGGGATGCTCCCAATAGCTTTCCTAATGGACGCTGGGGAGCGTTCCTCGCGGGCTCTGTTGGTACTGATGTCTCCCATATGTGAAGACTAAATTCCTGCTGTTCCTGGAGATCATCTGTTACAGGTGAGTAACTATGCTTTCTGTTCTTCACCAAGGAGACTTTATTGGTTCTTGCACATCTTTAAAAGAAAAAGGGGGGGGGGGGAGCTTCACCTCGTCTGTATGCAAATTATCTCCTGAACCAGTCTGTAGCCACCAAATTTTTCAGGATAGGTAGATTTATATAGAACCTAGGAACAGAATGATGATTTCCCATAAAACTTAGGGATCTAACCCAAACCTGGGGATAAGATCACTTTCAGCTGCAGTAGTAACACTGATCCAAAAGTGGCAGTATCCTGATTTGCAGTAGTTATGGATAATTTATACTCATTGAGTACTGCAACTGGTACTGGCAGATAAATAATCCATGCTTCCAGGAAATCGCAGTATGTTGAGGAAAAAAGTGCCCCATAAGAATTGCTGTGCAGTTCTTTCCTTAATTGTTTATTTTTAGACTACTATTGCATTTATGAAAATCTGGCCAATGAATTGTCAAGTTATTTTTTCCAGGGTTGAAAAACTGTCAAAAGACAAACCTGCCAGGAATGGAACAAGGCGATGTACACTACAGAAGACTAGGGTAGTACAATAACAGGATTTTTTAAAATCAATATGAAGGATTTTAAGTGCATTTATCTTTGTTATAGGGGTTTTTAGGTAATGTCTTGTATTTATTTTACCCCTTTTTATGTATCTCTTGAGACGTTATTACTGACAATTTGTTTTAATATTTCATATTGTTTTTATATTACTTTTATCCTAAATTGTTATTTATGTTGTGATACACACTTTTTAATAATTGTTTCATGTTTGTCTGTTAAAGGGTCCCTACATTCCGACGAAGGCTAGTGCCGAAATATGGCCTGTATACAGTGGACCTAAGGACACAATACAATTAAAGTTTATTGTACTATCCTATGGTCTTCTGTATACATCGCCTCGCTCCATTCCTGCTAGCTTTGACATTTGCAAGTGTGCTTGTCATTTGCTTTTGGACTAAGAGACAAACCTGTACATGATGTGTGAAGATTCAATCTAGTTTTAGACAAATTTACCACGATTCCATAACTTGATAATGTTTTGAAAAATATAGTTTAGCTTTTGAAAACTCACTCAGATATGGGAATTGTTTCTTTTTAATTGCACTAGAGCTGATGGTGATTCCTTAATGTTTTCTTGTTTTTTGACACTTGTGATTTTACAAATTCTATGAGACAAGGATTTCTGGTACTGAATGATCTATATGCTACACAGGTGGAAAACTATTTGGGAAAGAAGAAAGTAGCACATATAAGAATTTATCAGATAACCATTCTTTAGGTATAAAGAATCCAAAAGCTGCTTCTGCTTTGATTTTTAAGCAGTTATCTGTCTTGTAATTTTAAGCATTTTACAGAAGTAAAATACTAGTGAAAAGTAGTGAATATGGTTGTAAGTTATTAGGTCCTCATCTTCATATTGATGCCAGCAGTATTTATAGCAGGTTACTGTACTGAAAAACATGGAATTTATTTAGGGAAAAATTAAAGGTTTATTTCTAAGGTGGAATGCTGGTAAGTACAGCTGGAAAAGTAAAATGTTTTTCCAAGTAGAAAAACTATACATATTAACTAAGCTAAAGATGACTTACAGGACCCTCTTTGAACTGCAATTATCAATTTGACATTGCTGCAATTAGAAAAATAAATTCTGTTCTACAACTTGAGAGACCAAAACAAAAATTGTGAATTATTATTATCTCCAGGAACAAGCAGGAATGAGTCTTCACATATGGGTATCGTCGGTACCGACAGAGCCTGCGCGGGAACGCTCCCTAGCGTCCAAAAGGAAAGCTTTTGGGAGCATCCCACAGCGCCTACGTGCTGCCTTTCCTAACTGCCTCTCTCCAGTTCTTCTTTTCCGCGGAGCCAGCAGGTTGTGTTTCCTGTCACCGCTGAAGAATTTCTTATTTTCTTTTATTTTTCTTTAGTCGCGTGTCTGCCTTCTCGATTCTGGACCGGTACCACCGGTCTTTTTTCTTTCTTTAAAAAAAAAACAAAAACTACAGTGCATTTTTTGTTCTGGGGCCTTAGGCCTACAGATATATTTTTCCTCGTGGAAAAACCCGCCTCCGGGTTTAAAAAGTGCACTAAGTGCAGCAGCACTATTTCTGTCACAGACACCCATGACTGGTGTCTAAAATGTTTAGGTCCTGACCACTCCATAGCGGATTGTGAGTCCTGTTCTATGATGTTTAAGAGAGGGTTACAAAATCGGGCAGCCAAGCTCAGTACCCTGTTTCCCTCCGATGCAGCTTCTGTGGCATCGACGTCTTCCAGGGCTGCTTCTTCATCCCATGGATCTCAGGTAACCAAACTTAAATCTGGCCGGTCCTCAAAGAGTTCATCTCCCTCTAAGTATCGAGATGCCCCCAGGCTTACTCTTGAGGAATCCACACCAGCAAAATTACCCCGGCGGGAGGCACCGGCTTCCAGAGCACTACCTATGGGGTCACAGGTTGACATCGATGGCTCGGCCTCGACCGATCACCTGTTACACCGGTACCGACATCCAGACATTGGTGGCGTCGATGGATCAGAATATTCTGACCATGCAGCGTGCCATCACGGCATTCATACAAGCTGCGACGCCTCTGGTACCGCAACAAACCCCGTTGTCGGTACCGATTCCGAAATCGGTTCCGATACCTGTACCGCTTGCATCGACATCAGCATTGACAGCAGCGGTACGCTATCCAGTGATGCCTATCAGTACCGACTTGGTACCGATTACTCCCGATGTCGATACCTCCCGGTACGCGTATCGGGCTCTGCGAGAGCATCCAGACAGTCGATACTTTGATTCCTCTGAAGACTCTGATACATCAGAGGCCTCAATTGAAGCATCGGGGATCCTTCCTCAGGAACCCTCTTCTCCAAAAAGGAGAATGTCTCCTCCTGAAGACTTGTCTTTTCAGGACTTCATTAGGGAGGTGGCCAAAGGCCTGTCCATTTCAGTAGCCTCTGAAACTGAACCTAGAGCCAAAAAATTAGATATCCTACAATATCCTAAGGCTCCTAAAGAGGCTGCAACCTTACCAGTACATGAGATTCTTTATGATCACATGTTGGGCATATCGGAGACTCCTCTTTCCACCTCCCCTCATTCCCGAAGGTTGGACACCATGTATCGTGTTCCTCCTTGTCCTGGGTTTCATAAGACTCAGCTTCCTCACCACTCCATTGTGGTAGAGTCTGCTATGAAAAAGATCAAGTGCACAAAAAGGCACTCCTCTGCTCCTCCAGGAAGAGAATGCAGAACCCTAGATGCTTTTGGCAGGAAAATCTTCCAGGCCAGTATGCTTGTAGCCAGAATCAACTCCTATAGTCTCTATATGGGGATGTTTCTAAAAAAAGTTACAGATCATCTGCAAACCTTATCTCCTTTTATGTCAGAAGATAAGAGAGAAGAATATATCACCTGGCTTAAACAGGCACAGAATGTATCCAAGTTTTCCAACCGTGCAGCCTTTGACTCTTTTGAGGGTGCCAGTAGAGCCTCGGCTATTGCCATAGCTGCACGCAGAGTTGCTTGGTTACAAGCCTCTGATTTGGAATCCTGGGTACAGGATGGTCTAGGTAACCTTCCCTGTAGAGGAGAAAACCTCTTTGGCAAAGATTGGCAAGCAAAGGCCAACCAGATGGATGCTGAAAATTCTGCTTTAGATAGACTTTCAAAGTCTACTACTGCTCCTTTTAAAAAGAGGTTATTCAAAAAAGGATCTTTCCCAAAAAATTGGAAATTTTCTTTAGGTTATGGTCAGGCCTCTTCCCAAGGTCGTTTTGCTACAAAGAGACAACAACCAAAACAGGCCAAGTCTCAGGCTGCGAGGACTGCTACGGCCCAACAGCCTCAGCCTCCTCAGGGCCTTTGACTTTCCACTAGAGAACTTAGCCTTTCTGGCTCTAGAACATCCAGAGCCTCTCACCATCCCAGGAAGGTTAGCTCACTTTGCTCCCAGATGGGAACAATTCACAGCAGAGCAATGGACCCTCTCCATCATACGAGATGGGTACAAGCTTCATTTCTTAAACCTTCCTCCTCACACCATGGTGAAACAGTTCAATTCTCCAACATCTCTCCTCAACCTTCTAGGTCAAGAGATTGCTACCCTTCTTGCCCAAGGGGCAATAGAAGAAGTACCCCTTCTTCAACAGGGCTCAGGGTTCTACTCCCGCTATTTTCTCATTCCAAAGAAAACGGGGGGCTACAGACCCATACTAGATCTCAGAGAATTGAACAAGTTTCTATGTAAGGAGAAAATCAAGATGATCTCTCTCGGAACTCTCCTTCCATACCTCCAGAGTCAGGACTGGCTTTGTTCTCTAGATCTCAAGGATGCGTACACCCATGTTCTCATCCATCCAACACACAGAAGGTTCCTTCGGTTCCTTTACCAAGGAAAGCACTACCAATACAAAGTGCTTCCTTTCGGTCTGGCCTCTGCTCCAAGAGTGTTCACAAAATGCATGGCAGTAGTAGCTGCATTTCTGCGCACTCTAGGAATATTCGTATTTCCATATCTGGACGACTGGCTCATCCAAGCTCCATCCCAGTCAGAGGCCCAGACTTCCCTGACCTGCACAAGGCGTGTTCTTCAGTATCTGGGACTGGTAATCAGCATTCCAAAATCCCATCTCACCCCTACTCAGTCTCTAGAGTTCATAGGGGCCTTACTGGATACCACAACTGCAAGGGCCTATCTTCCCCAGGCCCGTTGCCTACGCTTGGTGCAGTTAGCCTCCCAGATTCAGTTAAAATCCCATTTAACTGCTCGAGAGATGTTACAACTCTTAGGCCACATGGCATTCACGGTGCATGTGGTTCCTTACGCTCGCCTTCACATGAGGGCAGCTCAGTGGACCCTATCCACCCAATGGACTCAGGCATCAGGTTGCCTGTCAGACAAAATAGCAACCTCCAGTTGCCTCTTTTGGTCCCTCCACTGGTGGAAGTCCACTCAAAATCTGTTGCTGGGGTCCCCCTTTCAACAGGTGTTACCCCAAGCAACCCTTACAACAGATGCCTCTCCAAAGGTTTGAGGAGCTCATCTACAAGATCTCTTGACCCAAGGCATCTGGTCTCCACAGGAGACATCGCTACATATCAACCTTTTAGAGCTCAGAGCAATCTTTCTGGCTCTGTCTTCCACACCCTGCTCAGCTACAAGACAGTCCTCATCCACACGGACAACCAGGTAGCCATGTTCTACGTGAACAAGCAGGGAGGGACTGGCTCTCTGTCGCTTTGCAACAAAGCTCTCAGATTGTGGGCCTTCGCCAGAGAGCATCAAATCCATCTCATGGCAGTGTATCTTCCAGGGGTTCAAAACTTATGGGCAGACAGACTCAGTCGAGTTCTGCTTCCACACGAATGGTCCCTCCATGGGGACCAGATAGACAGGATTTTTCGGATTTGGGGTACCCCAGACATAGACCTGTATGCAAGTCTGTGGAATGCCAAACTTCCCCGGTTTTGTTCCAGGATTCCATATCAGGGAGTTCAGGCCAGAGATGCCTTCCTCCTTCATTGGGGGCAAGACTTCCTCTGTCTTTCCACCTATTCCCCTCATTCCCAAAACTCTGTTCAAGCTTCAGAGAGACAAGGGGTCTATGATCCTCATAGCACCACATTGGCCACGCCAAGTGTGGTACCCTCTACTTCTGCATCTCTCTCAAGCTCCCTCCCTGGACCTGGGGTCTGCTCCAGATCTCCTCTCCCAGGAGGAGGGAACCTTGTGGCACCCAAATCCTCAGTCTCTTCATCTCAGAGCCTGGTTGCTGAAGGCCTGGACCTTCAGGATTTACACCTTTCTCAGCAAGTGAAGGATATCCTTCATGCTTCCAGAAAGCCTTCCACCAGACGTTCCTATGCTTTTAAATGGAAAAGGTTTTCCATTTGGTGTGCAGAGAAGGGTCTCAACCCTCTTGCAATACCTTTGAATTCTTTACTAGACTATTTACTGCATTTATCCCATGCAGGCCTTAAAACAAATTCAATCAGAGTCCATTTGAGTGCTATTGCAGCATCCCTTAAGCCTCTCAATGGACAACCTATTTCTTCTCATCCTCTTATAGCAAGATTCATGAGAGGCCTTCTTTTGACTAAACCTCCCATTAGACCACCTCCAGTGGCATGGGACTTGAATCTGGTTCTTGGCCAGCTTATGAAGCCACCCTTTGAACCCTTAGCCACTACCTCCTTGAAATTCCTTTCCTGGAAAGTTATTTTTCTCATTGCAGTCACCTCAGCTCGCCGTATCAGTGAGTTGCAAGCTTTAGTGGCTAATCCTCCTTATACAAGGTTCCATCATGACAAGGTAGTCCTCAGAACTAATCCACACTTTATGCCTAAAGTGGTCTCACCTTTTCATCTGAACCAGGAGGTGTATTTACTTGTCTTTTTTCCAGGACCTCATGCATCAAGTGCAGAGAGGAATCTTCATACCCTGGATTGTAAAAGAGCACTTGCTTTCTACTTACAAAGGACACAGCAACATAGAAAGTCCTCTCAACTTTTTGTTGCTTTTGATCCTTCTCATTTAGGACTTCCAGTCTCCAAGAGCACTCTGTCTAATTGGATTGCTCAGTGTATTTCCTTCGCCTACCAGAGCAAGAATCTTTCTCTGGAGGGCCATGTCACAGCTCACAATGTGAGGGCCATGGCAGCCTCTATGGCTCATCTTAACTCTGTGTCCATCGACCAAATCTGTCGAGCAGCCACCTGGGCATCGGTTCATACCTTCACAGCCCATTACTGCTTGGACAAGGACTCCCGCCGGGATGCCTTGTTTGGTCAGGCTGTTCTCAAACACCTGTTCCATACCTAATCAACTCCTACCCTCCATCCCTGACTGGATGCCTGAGATTCATAGGTGTAGGTGGAGCCCTTGCCTGGGACTCACAATCTGGGTGATTTCCCAGGCATCTCTAGCTGGGGAGTCCCCATATGTAAAGACTCATTCCTGCTTGTTCCTGGAGATAGCACAGTTACTTACCTGTAACAGGTGATCTCTGGGAACAGCAGGAATAAGTCTTCACAACCCACCCACCTCCCCTAGGAGTTGTATCTCTCTATCTTTCCTTTCCTCTCTCTCTCTCTTTGTCTCAGCTTTAAAACTCGAACTGGAGAGAGGCAGTTAGGAAAGGCGGGAAGGCAGCGCGCAGGCGCTGTGGGATGCTCCCAAAAGCTTTCCTTTTGGACGCTGGGGAGCGTTCCTGCGCAGACTTCGTCGGTACCGACGATACCCATATGTGAAGACTTATTCCTGCTGTTCCCAGAGATCACCTGTTACAGGTAAGTAACTGTGCTATTCATGCTTGCAAAAGCCAAAATACGTATTTGTTTATTTTTGGTTATGCATTTAACATATATAGCTGTTTCTTTATGCTGGCAGTACGCTAATTTCCTTTTATTACTCTGGACAATGATGATTTTGCATCCTGAACACTTTTGGGTGTATCTTATGGATTTTGGGTGGCTGATCACAAAAATCATCTTGAAATTTTCCTGTCACACATCATTTTGTTGTAATCTTTATTTTTGTGATTTCCTTGCATATTTTAAGTCTACTGATACGTTGCCTAGAAGGTGAACTGTTTTGTTTAGTCCTGGCATGCCTGGGCATGCACCGGTGCAGGTTCACAACATACAATGGAAATGCTACTGCTCAGGAATCCATGGGCATGCTTAGAATGGATGCTGGCAGTACAGGCTATAAAAACAGCTTTCATACACAGATGCTATGCATGACACGGATATCAGTTTTTTTACTTAATAGCATTTACATGTACCTGTCTAGACAACAGTTCATTACAGCAGAACTGTCTTGTCAATGTTGCAACAGCTGTGATATATTCTGTTACATTTGTGGTGAGTATATGCTTAAGCCTCAGACACAACATGGCTGCACTTATTAAGAAAGCTTATGAGCTCTACTTCGGTTGTAAAATTGGCAATCAAGACAAATCCTGGGCTCCTCACATTTGCTGTGCAACATGTGCTGTCCATCTTGGAGCTTGGCTCAGAGGTACTTGGAAGTCAATGCCGTTTGCAGTCCCGATGATATGGTGAGAATAAGAAGGATCATGTGACTGACTGACTTACTTCTGTCTAACCAATGTATCCAGCTTCTCTGCTAAAAATAAGAGATCTATTGAATACCCTAGTCTGCCTTCAGCCATAAGACCAGTGCCACATGACAGTATGCCTGTACTGAAGTCACCAGAGACATGGAGCCTAGATGAGGCAGATGAAGATGCCACAGTATGTGGGTCAGACGTGGAAAACATGGCTCCAGATTTTCAACCATTTGTGTCCAGTGTGCCTCATCTAATAACACAGTCAGAAATGAATGATCTGGTGAAAGACAAATTTGTCAAAAACAAAAGCTGAACTACTTGTTTCAAGATTGCAAGGATTGGGTTTGCTGTTACCAGGTACGAAGATTTGTCTTTCGGACCCGCCAAGATTTCTTTGCGCAGGTTGACAACCTCTGTTTCTACACTGACATTGATGAGTTATTCACGGCTTTGGGTTGTGAATATGACCCACAGCAATGGTGATTTTTTAGCAATTCATCACTGTTAAGCCTGAAAGCAGTCTTGTTACACAATGACAAGGTCTACCCTTTAATACCTGTTGCCTATGCAGTGCACATGAAAGAAGCCTATGAAAACATGGAACTGTTATTGAAACACATAGTACAACAACTCCACGAACATCTGTGGTAATCTAAAAATAGTTGCGTTGCTACTAGGAATGCAGCTTGTACTGTTTCATTTGCGAATGGGACTCCAGTGCTACAGAATGTCATTACATTAAAAAGAACTGGCTGCTCCATAAGTTTTTGGTTCCAGGATAGAAAAACGTAACACACAAACCACTTGTCGACACAAGTAAGATATTTTTGCCGCCTCTTCATATAAAACTTGGACTGATGAAAAGCTTTGTGAAGCAATAAACAAGGAAAGTGAAGGATTTTGATAGTAGAGACAGATGTTTCCAAGAATAACTGATGCCAAGATTAAGGAAGGCATGTCATCAATGACAAGCAGTTTGAAGATCTGCTAGTAGGACCTGAGAAAATTGCATGAAAGGCATTCAGGGATGTTGAGAATTTGCTTGGCGATTACAGAACACTATATCTCTAGCTGACAACATGCTTCAAGCATATATAAAATCATGAAGTGCAACATATTGTTGAAGATTCATTTTCTGCATTCACACTTCAACTTCTTCCCTGCTAATCTTGGTGCAGTTAGCAACTAACATGGTGAAAGGTTTCACCAGGACATTGAGATGTTGGAAAAGCGGTATCGGGGCAACTGGAACTCATCAATGCTGGATGATTATTGTTGGACACAGATGAGAAACCTCATGCTGAGTACAAATGAAAATCAGGAACAAAACATTTTTAGCTCAGGTGAACTAGTGCAATATGTCAGCAGCATTGTGGGATTAAATTTTCTAAATTTAAATTTAAATTTCATGTTTCTCCAAATTCCTACATGATACAGTCAATCTGAAATTATATTTGTGTTCAGCTTGAAGCTGTCTATCATAGTCACCAAAACCTTTTCAGGAAGCAAAACATTTGAACAAATTTGTTGTCCAGTGTTATAGCAAGCATTTTTTGTGCTCTTAGGCAAAATCTATATTGAGCCAGTTAGCATATTTTTATTACAAAATTCCCAGAAACATGGAAATGTGTGTGTTTGTAAAAGGCATCCATACCACTTTGAGCTTTACAGCATACATTATTTATTTATTTAACTGTATTTATATCCCGCTTTTCACTGGGTCAAAGCGGTGGGACATATAACCAGGGGGGGGGAATCAAATGGGGGGGGGGGCCATCACCGGGGGTTCAACATTGATGATTTTTGGGGTGAACATAGAGACTGACAAGATAGCATAGTTACTGGTTTGGAGATCTTGGAGAGAAATTGGGGGGGGGGGGGGGGTTCCTATTCAGAGATGTTCTTGGAATAGGATGGTTTTTAGCTGCTTTTTGAATGATGGGAGATCACCGTTGTTCCTGATGTGGTTTGGTAGAGAATTCCAGAGGGATGGAGCATAGAGTTCAAAGGCTCTGTTGCAGGTCCGTTGAGTTGCTTTGGTTCTTTTGTGGGGGATGGCAACGGAGCTGTTGGAGGATTGTCTGGTTGGTCTGTTGTGGGTTGGGCGAGGCAGTAGGGTGCAGAGTGGGGTGCCCTGTGTTTGGTGGATGGTTTTGTGGGTGAGTAGAAGAGTTTTGTACTTGATTCTTGCTTCGATGGGGAGAATATGAAGGTCCCTCAGAATTGGGGTGATGTGGTCTCGTTTCCTTGCATTGTGAATTATTCTCGCCGTGGTGTTTAGGGCAGTTCGGAGGGGATTGGTCTGTGTTGCAGGTAGGCCATGGTAGATTATGTTGCAGTAGTCCAGATGAGGGAGTGTTAGAGCTTGCATTACTGTCCTGAAGTCTTGTGGTTCGAGGAGGGGTCGGAGGCGTTGTACCGTTTTCGCCTTGTGGAATACAGTTCTCGTGGTCTTGTTGATTTGTTGCTTAAGAGTTAGGGCTTGGTCAATGATAATGCCGAGATATCTTATGTGTGGTTGTACTTGAATTTGTGTGGTTCCCATGGTGAGGTGAGTGGGTGGTTTGAAGTCTGGGTCTTTTGTCACTATAAGGGCTTCGGTCTTCTTTGTTATATTCTTTATGTATATATTAAGACGTTTGTGGTTTGTATAATTTGATTTGATACACCGCTACTTGGTGTGATTAGAGTCAGTATTTATGAAGCATACAAATTATGGTTTTAGGTGTATTAGGCCATCATATCATTTGTGTACTATATTTTTTTCATCTTTGATTGTCTTCTAGAATTCAGTACCAAGACTAATGCCTTTAGAAGACTGTCCTAACTTTAACTGGCCACTAGCTAAATATTGCCACTGAGTGGCTAGCTAAAACACTATCTGGCTATTCAGTGCCACTGGCCAGATATGACCCTGGCACTGAATATCCAGGCATAACACAAAGCAGCACTGGCTACTGCTGAATGTGCATCCTCACCCCCCCCCCCCCATAGAGTTCGGCAACCAAGAAAACGTGCGTTACAGTAGTTTAAATATGGCATAGTCTGATAGACTCTGGACTACTGTATGAAAATTCTCCACATCCAAGAATCGTTTAAGCCATTGCACCACTCATAGCTTTAACATATGATTTTACCTAACTGCTTTTATTTGGAACTGCATAGATAGTTGAATCTAATGCTATCTCCAAATAGTTGGTTCCTGTCATTCAAAGAATATGCATAGAATCAGGGAAAAAATAAAGCGCTCTCAGAAAATGCAGTCTGTCACCCAACAAAACTTGGAAAATATGGCTCTTAGCATGCGCTTGCCTATGGGAAGCCAGTCCAGGCTCAAAGATACATCACATGCTCCTGAAATGCATAACTAATAAGCAGCAGCAGCATTCAGAATCGTATGTAAGAACTTTAACACACATGACGGCAATCCCAGATACACTGTGTTGCAATATCAACACTATTCATTACTAGCAACTGAACAACAGTTCAAAAATCATTACGGTGTAGTGGGTGTCTCTGCTTCCACAACAGCCTACTCTGAAAAATCCCATGGCCAACACCATTGTAATCTGTTCTCAAAGTCTATCCTGACTCCAAATGAATGTCTAAATTCTGCACTACTGCTAATAAAGCTAGTGATAATTTTTTCTCTTAACAATCTTGTCATTTGCCCAAATTTGTTTGAGACATTCAGAAGAAATTTGTTCTCAGTTAACCAATACTTCATCACAGTTTTTTAATTGTGACGTCTCCAGACTCTGGGTCAAAAGGCAGCAATACTAGTACATCATTTGTATAAAACCAAAACTGAAGAGAATGGGATCTGAGCAGCTTTACCAGTGGCTAAAGGTAAATATTAAAAGGCATTGCAGAATGAGTAAACGCTTGTGGCCTCTAAATACAGAGGATACGAGGGTTGCTATTTATATTTCTGGCCTTAGCAACAGTAAGTGTTGCCAGGCGCCATCCAATGGTTCCATTGGAACACTGACATTGTTGAACATAACCTTATAACATTTTATCATTTGAGTGTGATTTGTTGTTTACAGTAACTTCAAAAATTCATCTCGGGCGAAAAATGGAATTCATGAACATTTTCGTGCGATTATTTTTCATAACTTTCAACATGGATTATCAAGACAAGAGTGCATCGATGAACTTAATTTTTTATACGGCGATAAAGCACCATCCTACAGCACTGTAAAAAAACTGGTATAACGAATTCAATTGTGGCCAACGTTCGCTCCAGGACGAATTCCGTCAGGGTCGTCCAAAATCGGTTGTTGTGCCAGAAAATATCGATGCTGTGTGTGAACTGATAAAGCAAGATCATCATGTGACATACTGTGAGATTGAGGCATCTTTGGGCATTAGTATGACAAGCATCAATAAGATATTGCATGATCATTTGGCCGTAAAAAAGATTTGTTCGCGTTGGATCCCGCATAATCTGACAAATGCTCAAAAGAAGGCTCATGTCGATTGGTGCAAGGAAATGTTGAAAAAATATGTTCAAGGTGCATCAAAGACTGTGTATAACATCTACGCAGGTGACGAATCATGGATCTACGCATATGAACCCGAAACAAAACAGCAATCGACTGTATGGGTCTTCCAAGACGAGCCAAATCCAACAAAAGTTGTTTGCGGAAGAAGCACATTGAAGCAAATGGTTGCCTGTTTCTTCGGCATTACCGGTCACGTGGCGACAGTGCCATTAGAGCAACGTAGGACGGTCAGTTCTGAATGGTACACGACCATTTGTTTACCGGAAGTCTCCGGAAAAAGTCAAAGAAGAGGCAAATAATTCTTCATCTTGACAATGCGAGCTGTCACACATCGACTCAAACAAAGGAATTTTTGACCAGCCAAAACATCGAATTGATGGGTCATCCACCGTACAGCCCTGATTTGGCACCCAATGACTTCTTTTTATTCCCGCACATCAAAAACAAATTACGTGGTCAATGATTTTCAACACCCGAAGATGCGGTTGATGCATTCAAAACGCATGTTTTGGAGTTACCTCAATCGGAGTGGAAAAAGTGCTTCGAAAATTGGTTCAAACGCATGCAAAAGTGTATTGATCTTCATGGAGAATATTTTGAAAAACAATAAAACCAATTTCAATCATAAATATTTGTTTTTTCATTATTAAGCCAGAAATATAAATAGCAACCCTCATATCAAGACAATTCCTACCCAGACATGCAGCCTGCTGTTGATCAGCCAAATAAAATGAAACCATTCTAACATTGATCTCATAGCTCTAAGGCTCCTAAGCAAGCCATGATCCAAGGGTGTCAAAAACAGAAGAGAGATCAAACATAACCAAAAAGAATTCCTGCCTCTCCAAGCCATGTCTCATCCAGTACGAACAGGAGCAGTTCCCATGCTGAAACTCCTGCAAAAGCCACACTGCCTCAACTCTAATAACATATGCTTATCTGAACTCCCACAGCTATATCAAAATACACTTCTCAATCCACATGGCCAAAGATCAGAAAAAGGGCAAACATTTCTCAAATTGAACAAGCTTGGAAAGGTAAGTTTTATACCAATGACCTTGTTGCCGTTCTTCAGCGTGGTAGGTGGAATGGACAGGCTGGAGATACAGTACATTCACTTGCCTTGTCAGTAAGGGGACAAACTGATCCTTAAGTACCCTGATCAACCAAAAAGCATATGGATCAAGGGAATTGGCCCCCCCCCCCTTTATTTATTTACAGCATAATTATGAGGGGTAGTTTTTCAACATTTAAACACTGATTGGTAACTCTTAACCATTTACACTGTAAGTAGAGGGGGTAGTTATTCAATATTTATACATTGTGTTGGGTATAAGAGAATGTTCACAGTGCATATATAGGGTTGTTTTGACAGGACGTTGCTAGGGTGGTTGTGTCTCTGAATCCAAGGATATGCTGTACTTCTCTTGGAAGAGAGGTGTTAATTTTTTTCTGGAATTCGATCCGGTCTGAGCATCCTCTTAGAGTTGGGGGAAGGAAGTTCCACAATATGAGTACAAATAGGGTGAATGCCCGATTACAGGTTGACTGCTTGCTCTTAATCTTCTGAGTGGGGATCCATGAGTAAGTCGAGACTGCTATTTCTTCAAAGCCTTTTGTTCTTGCGGTGTGAAATCAGGGTCTGCAAGCAAGTGGCAGATTGCTTATGTAAGATTTTAAATACTGTGGTGAGAGCTTTGAATCTGATTCTGCCAGTGATAGGTAACTTTGTCAAGCTCAAAGTTCATGACAAGAGTTTATAGTAGTCTTGTCTCTAGTTAATTGTGAAATAGAAGTGGAATTAACATCCAATAAGTGTGCATTGTCCTTTTACATCCAGAGGACATAAATATAGACACAAATTAAAACCTGTAATACATATAAAAACTAATTAACATAACAATTAAAAATGGGAAAAAAAAACACTTAACCATATGCCATCCTTGAACAGTTAAAAAGCATTAACATGGGATGAGGATAAGAGATGAACCCCCCCCCCCACCTATAAATAAATATTGTTATGTTAATTAGTTTTCATATGTATTACAGGTTTTAATTTTTATATATGTTTTTAGAGTGCCATAGAACCCTGAAAAAGGCATTGCCGAACCATGGCCCTGTTGGGTCTGACTATTTTCACCTCTGATTTGTGAATTATATTGAATAAAGCGTGTCTTTGAGATCACCATGTTCTGGACTGGTTTTGTACTATTATTACGTGGTAGTTATGCTTCATTGTTGGATTAAAGTCCAACACAGAATGCACCTTTGTGCCATCTTGGCTCACTACCACGTGGTGGATGATCAGGCTGTGTTGGTGCACCCTCTGGTGTGCCAGTTTAAGCGAGGCCGCCTCCTATCCCAGCCCCCGATCCATCCACCACCAGTGGTGTGGGACCTCATTGTGTTGAGGAAGCTCATGGCTCCACCCTTCAAACACTTGGCTACCTGCCATCTCAAGTACCTTTCTTGGAAAGTCCTGTTCCTGGTGGTGCTCACCTCAGCCAGGAGTGTGAGTGAACTGTAGGTACTGGTGGCACATGCACCCTATACCTGTTCCATGGGAACAGGGTCGTCCTTTGGACACACCCTAAGTTCTTGCCAAAAGTAGTCTCTGCCTTCCACTTAATCAAGAGGTGGTGTTAGACACCTTCTTTTGCAGGCCTCATTCCTCTAGGGCGGAGGCTTCCCTATACACACTGGACTTGCAAGCGTGCATTGTCCTTTTACATCCAGAGGACATAGCCCCAACGCTGCTCGGTGCAGCTCTTTGTCTCTGGGGTACACAGTCTCAAAGGTGCACCCTCTCACGATGGGTTGCTGACTGCATTTCCTTCGCCTATCAATAGGCAGGTCTCTCTCTGGAGCATGATGTGATGGCTCACAGTGTGAGTGCCATGGTGGCCTCAGTCGCAAGCCTGCACTCTGTGTCCTTATTAGACATCTGCCAGGCTGCACACTACTGTTTGGAAGAGGCCTCATGGAGAGATATGTTCTTACGGCCTGACCAAAGGTGCTAAGATATGCCATACTAGGTCAGACCAAGGTCCATCAAGCCCAGTATCCTGTTTCCAACAGTGGCCAATCTAGGTCATAAGTACCTAGCAGTTTCCCCAAAAGACACAAGTTCCACAATACTTATATTGGGTCAAGCAGTGATATCCTAGGTCTCTTTTAATAATGGTTTATGGACCTTTCCTCAAGGAACTTGTCCAAACCTTTTTTAAACCCAACTACACTACCAACTTTTACTACATCCTCCGGTAACCAATTCCAGAGTTTGATTACAGGTTGAGTGAAAAAATATTTTCTCTTATTAGTTTTAAATAAGTTATCCTGTAGCTCCATTGCATGTCCCCTAGTCTTTCTATATACTGATGATGTCAACAATTAATCTATGTTTACCTGTTCCACTCCATTCATTAATTTATAGACCTCTATCATATCTCCCCTCAGCTGTCTCTTTTCCAGGTTGAAGAGCCCTAACCTTTTTAGCCTTTCTTCATAGGGGTATCCTTCCATCCCCTTTACCATTTTGGTGGCTTGTCTCTATACCTTTTCTAATAATGCTATATCCTTTTTAAGATACAGCAACCAGACTTGCACACAATATTCAAGGTGTGGTCGCACTATGGAACGATACAGAGGCATTATACTATCCTTTGTTTTATTTTCCATTCCTTTCCTTATGATACCTAGCATTCTATTTGCTCTCTTGGCGGCTGCTGCACACTGGGCGGAGGGTTTTAAGATGTTATCCACAATGACACCTAAATCGTTTTCCTGGTTGGTGGTTCCTAATGTGGAACCTTGCATCGTGGAACCATAGTTTGGGTTGTTTTTTCCTAGGTGCATAACTTGGCACTTGTCTACATTGGGCATCCAAATGGTGGATGAAATTTAGTCTTCCAATTTATCAAGATCCTCTTGCAATTTTCCACAATCACCGTGGGTTTTAACAACTTTAAATAGTTTTGTCATCTGCAAATTTGATAACCTCACCCATTCTTCCCATTTCCAGGTCATTTATGAATGTTAAAAAGCAGCGGACCCAGCACCAATTCCTGGGTACTCCACTATTCACCTTGCTCCATTGGGAAAATTGGCCATTTAGCTCTACCCCCTGCTTTCTATCTTTTAACCAGTTCCTGATCCACAATAGAACACTGCCTCCTATCCCGTGACTTTTTAGTTTTGCCAAAAGTCTCTGATGAGGGACCTTGTCAAAGGCTTTATGAAAATCCAGATACACTATATCAACTGACTCACCTGTTTGTTCACACCTTCAAAAAAACCATTAGATTAGTAATACAAGATCTTCCTTGTCTAAAGCCATGTTGGCTGTCTCCCATTAAGCCATGACATGGTCAGTAATTTTGTTGTTTATGATGGTTTATATCATGTTTCCCAGATCCCCCCTGGAACCCTTTTTGAAAATTAGCGTTACATTGGCCATCCTCCAATCTTTAGGTATTACAGACTATTTCAATGATAGTTCACATATTACTATTAGCAAGTCTGCAATCTCATAGTTCAGTTCTTTCCACACCCTCAGATGTATACAATCAGGTCCAGGTGATTTGCTACTCTTCAGTTTATCAAATAGTTGTCATACATCATCTCATTGTATTGATATTTCTTTCAATTCTTCTGCAGTATCCCCTTTAAAATACCACTTCAGTCATGGGGTGCATCCCTATATCTTCCTCAGTAAAGACCAAAGCAAATAAAAAGTAGTTACTCACCTGTAACAGGTGTTCTCCAGGAGCAGCAGATATCCATCCTCACATATGGGTGACATCGGCACCTATGGAGCCCTCATGCAGAGCTGGGGAAACTGCTAGGTACGTATGACCTAGATTGGCCACTGTTGGAAACAGGATACTGGGCTTGATGGACCTTGGTCTGACCCAGTATGGCAAATCTTATGTTCTTAAGACAGCAAAAAAACAAAATGAAGTATATGACTGCAACTCCAGGGGAGGAGGGAAGGTCATGAGGACTGATTCCTGCTGCTCCTGGAGAACACCTGTTACTGGTGAGTAACTACTCTTTCTCCAGGACCATGTAGGAAGTCAGTCCTCACATATAGGACTCCCCAGCTCTAGGCTACCGGGAACCCTAAGCTGAAAAATTGCTCCCTCTCAAGGGCCTCAGCATTTGTGAGAAGAATATCCTCTGAGAACACCCCCCGTATGGTAGCCCAACACAAGGGCCAGAGGGTAGGAGTTGCCTAAACCTCAAAGAGATTATGGAGTACCACCTGTCTGAAAGCACTGTCCCTCTGGGACTCTCTCTCAAGGCAGTAATGAGCTGCAAAAGTCTGGCTTGAAGACCAAGTAGCAGCCCGGTAGGTGTCTGCCAATGGAACAGAGTGGAGATGAGCTACTGACACAGCTTTTGCCCTGACACAGTAGGCCGTGACTCGATCCTGCAAGGGGAGGTCAGCTGCCTTGTACACCCTAGCGATACAATCTGCTACCCAAGTGGACAATGTATGCTTGGAGACAGGTAACCCCATCTTAACAGGGTCAAAAGAGACGAGCTGAGTTGCCCTTCGATGCCCCCACATACGTTCTATGTAAAACGACAACACCCTCTTACAGTCCAGGGTATGCAAGACTGTTTCAGCCCAACTGGTATGCGGCCTGGGAAAGAAGGTCGGAAGAACCACCTCCTGGTTGAGGTGAAGAGGAGACCACTTTTGGAAGGAACTTTGGATGGGTCCGTAGGACCACCCTGTTCCTATAGAACCGTGTATACGGTCTATCCGAAACCAGAGCTTGTAGTTCACTCACACGTCTGGCTGAGGTAAGAGCCACCAGAAAGAGCGCTTTCCAAGAGAAGAAGTGCAAATGGCAAATAGCCATCAGCTGAAACGGTAGGCGAGTAAGTTGCTGCAAGACCACATTCAAATCTCACTCAGTTGCCGGTGGATGAACCAGAGGCTTGAGTAGAAGCAGACCTCTGAGAAATCTGGACACCAAGGGGTGAACCGACAGACTGTCCTTCCACCGGTGAGTAGTGCGCTGACAGAGCACTGAGGTGGACCTGAACAGAGTTAGACTTAAGGCCTAGGTCTGACAAGTGAAGTAGATACTGCAGTACTTCTGGCACAAGGCAAGAGAAAGGATCTTCATTGTGCTAAGCACACCATACCGTCAACTTACACCACTTGAGGGCATAGGACTTTCTGGGGACTGCCTCAACTTCCTTAGGTAGAAGCAAGGGAGCTAGTACTATCCTTTCAGCAGCCAGGCCATCAGATTGAGGGACCTGAGATTGGGGTGCAGAAGGGAACCCTGATCCTGAGACAGATCGTGTTGCAACCCCAGAGGAAATGGGGTTTCCACCGCCAACTGTAGCAGAAGTGGAAACCATGGCTGCCTCGGCCATCTGGGAGCTACCAGAATCACCGAGGCCTTGTCCTGGAGAATCTTGAACAGAGTTCAGACCACCAGGGGCATAGGAGGAAACACATACAGGAGGCCCGTAGACCAAGAGATCAGGAAAGCATCCGCTGCTATCCGCAGGGGATGTGGCTGGCTGGAGCTGAACCTGGGCAGCTGACGGTTTAGTGGACTTGCAAAGAGATTGATTGCTGGAAGTCCCCAGCAGAGGAAGATCTGCTGGACCACCAATGGATTCAACTGCCATTTGTGAGGCTGGAGAATCCTGCTTAGCTTGTCTGCTAGGAAATTCTCCTGACTAGGTAGATAAACAGCTTTGAGAAACATACCTTGATTGACTGCAAAGGAACACAGGGCCAGTGCCTTCCGACATAGGAGCCTGGACCCCGTGCCCCCTTATTTGTTTACGTAGGACAATGCCACTTGCTTGTCCGTCTGAACTAGGAGAGATAGGGCATGAGAAAATGTTTGTAGGGCTAAACGGATTGCTCGCAGCTCCAAAAGATTGATTTGCTGCATGGCCTCCCGAAGAGAGCACCGGCCTTGAGTGCACATGCCCTGGCAATGTGCACCCCAGCCCATTAAGAAAGCATCTGTTGTCAGCACTCTTGTGTGTGCTGGAGCCTGAAAAGGTACCCCCCTGAGAAGGTTTTGGAGATGTAGCCACCACTGTAAGGAGTCCAAAAGTGGTTTGGACACCTCTACTCTGTCTCAGAGGCCACCTGTGGCCTGCGTCCACAGAGCTCTGAGGCACCATTGAATAGGCTGCATGTGCAGGCAGGCGTTGGGAGTCACATGCACCGTAGATGCCATGTGGCCCAGAGTAGCCACAGGTATTGCCTGGCAGCCACATGAGAACTGCTGTGGAACTGGTTGGCCAAGTCCATCAGTCTGTGAGCCCTGTCCTCGGGCAAGTAGGCCCTTGCCTGAAGGGTGTCTAATCATGCTCCTATAAACTCTAGGTTCTGAGAGGGGAGCAAAGTGGACTTTGCGTAGTTCATGACAAAGCCCAGATGCTGAAGGAGAGAGACAGTGTGAAGAGTGGCTTGTGCTTCCTGGGGAGACTGGCCCCTGATGAGCCAGTCATCCAGGTATGGGAAGATGAAAACTCCCTGATTCCTGAGATAAGCTGCCACCACCGCCAGGCATTTGGTGAAAACCCTGGGGGCAGAGGTTAGGTCAAAGGGAAGTACCCTGTACTGAAAATGGTTTCCTCCCACCACAAATCTGAGATATTGTCTGTGGTCTGGATGAATGAGGATGTGAATATGCGCATCCTTTAGGTCTAAGGAGCATAGCCAGTCTCCCTGCTTGGAGGTAAGGCAGCAGTATCCCAAAAGTAAGCATCTTGAACTTTTCCCTCTCCAGAAACTTGTTTAGGTTTTGCAAGTCTAGGTAGGCCGGAGGCCCCCTGTCCTTTTTGGTAACATGAAGTACCTGGAGTAGAAGCCTTGCCCTTCCAGGTGGTGAGGCACCAGTTCCACCGCCTGTTCCTTTAGAAGACTTGCCAACTCCTGAAGGAGGAGGTTCCTGTGTGGAGGGAGTCTGGGAGGCTCCCCTGGAAAATAGGAGGGGGGTAGCTGGTGGAAGTGGAGCATGTAGCCCTGCTGGACTATGCTCAATACCCAGGAATCCCCTGTGATGGCTGGCCACCTGTAGGCGTACAGGGTCAGCTGACCCCCTGTGCTGAATGGAGCCACCGGTGGAGGAGAGGCTATTATGTAGGAGTCAAAACCCCGCTCCCTGCTGTGCAGGAGCCGGAGCTGGCGGCTTGGGGGGTCTTCTGCTTACGGGACCCCTGCCCCTTGGCCTGCTGGCCCTGTTGGGGAGCTGAAGAGGCCTGATATTGAGGGTAGGATTTTCAGGCAGCACCCTTCCTCGGGGAAAAAAGGCTTCTTTCCCAAGCCCTTCTCTTTTTTTTTTTTGAGAAGGGGCTGAAGTCTTCCTGGACAGCCTTGTCCTGGTGAGAGTCTCAGTCTTGATTTCTGCAGCCTTTTCAGTCATGGGCTTATTGAAAAGGTTTTCACCTTAGCAGGGGACATCGACAAACTCGTCCTGCACCCATGACTCCAGGTCTGATGACTGTAGCCAGGCCTGACGGCGTGCACCAATGCTGGCCGCGGCTACCCGGGCCAAAGCCTTGAAGCCATCATAGGCTGCTCGAGAGATAAACTTCAAGCACTCTCGGATCCCTGTTGACAAAGCCTTGAACCTCTGCAAAGGTTCCTCGGAGAGGCGCGCTGAGAACCTGGCAATCTCCTTTGCCAGGCCTTGTAGGTACATGCCCATGTACAGCTGGTAGGTCTGGACTTAGCAAGATAGCATAGAGCCCTGGAAGTGCTTTCTACCGAGGGCATCCAGGTTCCGGGCCTCCCGGCCGGGGGGCACCAAGGAGTGCATCTTCTGACTCTTCAGGCAGTGCATGGCCGATTCCACAACCATGGAGTTGTGCAGTAGCTGCGCCTTTTGGAACCCAGGGCTCTTACGGACTCGATAAATGGAATCGACCCGTTTGCTAAGAACTGGTGCTGAGGCCGGTGCCTCCCACATACGGAAGAGTAGCCATTCCAGCATCGGAGGAACAGGTACAGTAAAGGCTTCCTTCGGAGGAAAGTCATACTGGAGGACATCGAGCTCTTTGGCACGAGGCTCCACCGCGGCGTCCGCAGGGAAGGCCAAAGTGGCCATGTCCCTCACGAAGTCCAAGAACTGGGTATCCTCTGGGGGGGACCTTCTCCAAGGTTCGGACTCCAGTGAGTCCAAAGGGACACACCGGGTCCGGAAGGTGTCCGGGGACTCCTCGTCCTCCGTCTCCCACACCGACTCCTCCGAGGAGGAATCGAGTGGCTCCGGCCATGCGGGCCTCGGTGCCATCCGCCCCGGCCCCGCACGGGAGGTCAAGGGGGACCTTGACTGAGGATTGACTCGAGACTCATTGACTCGGTCTCCGGGATCGACTTGGATGTCCAGGTCCCAGTGGTCGGGGCAGATGCACCGGTCAGACTGGCGATCAGCACCCGCTGCTGTTCAATGAAGGCAGCCAAGCTGCTCTCCAAGGCAGTCAACCTGAGTCTAAGCTCAGGAGACTCAGCAGCCCCCGACTCGGGTGTTGGGCCCGACGTTGGCTGTCCCGGAGGAGAGTCCACGAGGACAACAGCACTTATGTGACTCGGGGACTCCGGCTCCATGCGAGGTAACTTGGACAGCCTCTCCAACCCCAAGAGCCTGGGGTGGCGGTCAGGGCTACATGACCTAGCCCTCGAGGACCCAGGAGCCTCCACCAATGCTGCCTTCGCGAGCTTCTTCCTTTTGTGCTCCCGTGTGGGAGACTCCCTCTCAGAGGAACCCTGATGGTGCTCAGGGTCAGACTTCCGAGATGTCGATGCCTCTGACGAAGTCCGGGCCCGGCTGGATGCGGACTCTGAGAAAATTTTCTCACGTTGATGCTGATGGCTCCGAAGTGCCTTTGACGACATTTTTCCCACTCGGGCCACAGACCAGCGGGTCATGGTCAGGCCCAAGGCAGCAGTCATGTGTGTCAGTGAGAGACATAAGTTTCTTGCACCGATCACACTTTTTGAACCTGCTGGCAGCCATCGGGGGAAAAAGGGCCCCTTCAAGGTCAAACGACCGGGCTGCCAGTCAATGTTCCCTCTAATTTTCTGTAGGCTGTGTGCGCATAAAATATCAGCTGTGCAGCTTTTGAAGGAAGGTTAAATTTTTGTGCGCCACATAACGACACTTGGAGTTATATACTTTAAAATTTGACTGCATGTCAGAATACAGTATGTACACCACACTGATTTTAATCAAATTAAATGAAAATAGACAATTTTATTTTTATTTTTTTTTATTTAAAGTTTTTTTTCTATACTGCGCTCTTCAAAATCAGCTCGGTTTACAGATAACAGCAGCTTTGTTCAGACACAGGTAACGCCCGTACTGGACTTACAGAAAACAGGGTTATTAAACTTGGATTAACTGGGGAAACTATATACAATTACTAAATGAAGCGGAAAATTTCTAGTAATCACAAATGTGGTATTATTTCAGTTAATTTTTATTGAAAGTCATTGTTATTTCATGTAAATAATTCTCTTCGATCTTTCAAATTTAACCAGTCTGAATAAATTTTATCAAGGTCTACCGATCCGCCATCTTGAAGATGACTCTTAACACGCATCAGCATTTCCAAATGTTCTAACTGTAAGCAATTGCTTATTTTGTTTTTTAAACTGTTCATCAAGCTGAAACCATGCTCACAATCTGCACTAGAAGCCAAAAATGTTCCACCAATATCCATCAATTTCGCTAAATCTGCAAAGTGAGCATTCTGAAACGCCAAAGTCACCATATACGGAAAACTGTTTATCAGTTTGCTTTTGATTGTTTTCTGTGACTAAGAACTTGAAGCCATTGTACTGCTGAACAACAATATGTTCCTCCATAAGAAAATTGTTTGTACTTCAAGCAGAGTGATCAGACGTTTTCAATTCCAAATTCATAATCACACTCTGCTATTGCTGTTAAAGTCAAAAGCAGACCATTCCTCAATTTCATTTTCAGGAAATCTTTCCTCTAAATGCAGACACAGCATATTAATGAAAATAAGTGTGGAACCAGTATCCACTGAAAGTCTCCAGGTATCCTGTTGAAGATTTTTAACATTATCTCTCCATTTTACTGTGTCACCCAAGTATTGCATTCGGATTTTGTTCAGCTTACCCTGTGCAAGATGATATGCTTCCAGTGGTGTTAGCCCACGTTTTTGAAATGCAATTGTTAATGAAGCTAGTTCAGATAAAACATCATTCAAAATTTGCAGTGTTATATGGAATTGATGGCTGTTTAGCTTGGTTTGCAGCTTGTCGTGCTGTGAGGGCTTGCGTGCATCAGTGATGCTGAGAGCTAAACTATCGGTAGTTTAACTACTGGCAGGGTCTCTCAAGATGGACAGGTCTCAGCTGAGGTGCCAGACCAAGACAAACCACCCATCTGGGCAGCAGCAGAATGGGATAGAGTTGACGGCGGAGGATCACATTTTTGTGACAACGGCAACACCACCAAACTTAAACTGTGCGGAAGAAAGGCCTGGCAATCTTCTTCTGTATCTTGCCATGAAAACCCAATGGATAGTTACAACAAAACAAATTGTGCTATGGTGCAGGAAGATGAGACCCCCAGGTCAGAAGGCACTCAACTAGCTACTGGGGAAGAGCTGAAGACTTTTCAGAGTAAAGCCAGCATTTATGATGTGGTTGGATCAAAGCCCTCGGGAAGTCTGACTGCTGATGTAGCTGCGCATGAAATGAGTCAGAAGCTGTAAAGATGTCTTACGCATTGGAACATGGAACGTACGAAGCATGAACCAAGGGAAGTTGGAGGTGGTCAAGAATGAAATGGAAAGTGTACAACTTGATCTGTTGGGTGTCAGCGAACTGAAATGGACTGGCATTGGGCACTTTGCATCAGATGATCACATGGTCTACTATGCTGGAAATGAAAGACAAAGAAGAAATGGTGTTGCATTTATAATAAAGAAGAAACTTGCAAGAACTGTAATGAAATACAATGCAGTCAGCGAACGCTTAATCTCTATTAGTCTACGAGGAGTGCCTATCAACACAACTATAATTCAAGTATATGCCCTAACAGTTGCAGAGGAGAATGAAATTGAAGAGTTCTATGAACAAGTACAAGCTGAAATTGACAGCACATGCAAACAGGATATCCTGATAGTCATGGGTGACTGGAACGCAAAAGTTGGCAACAAAGAAGGCAAAGTAGTTGGAAAATATGGACTTGGCAACAGAAATGAAGCTGGAGAAAGACTGATAGAATTCTGTAAGACCAATTCATCTCAAACACCTTCTTCCAGCAACACAAGCGGCGACTGTACACATGGACTTCACCCAATGGATTGTATAAAAATCAAATTGACTACATCTGTGGAAGTCAACGATGGAAACGTTCTATAACATCAACAAAGACAAAACCTGGAGCTGACTGTGGTACAGATCATCAACTACTAGTATGCAAACTCAAGCTAAAGTTGAAAGAGCAAAAAACTCATGAATGTAGCAAAATATGACTGAGAATATACCACTGGAATTTAAAGACTGCCTGCAAAATCGATTTGCTGCTTTAGATACAAATGACAGAGCTCCGGAAGAGTTATGGAATGATATCAAGAAGGTTGTGTTGGAAGAAAGCGAGAAGTCTCTACAAAAGGTGAAAAAGCAAAAGCGGCCAAAATGGATGATGGAAGAAACTCTGAAAATTGCCCAGAAACGCAGAGAAGCTAAAGCCAGAGGAGAAAGACAATTGCAGAACTCAGAGATTTCCAACGTGCAGCAAGACAGGACAAGGAAAAGTACTACAATGATACATGCAAGGAAATAGAAGCAGAATCTATTAGAGGAAGAACAAGATAGGCTTTCCTAAAGCTATGAGAGTTAAAGAAAAAGTTCCAGCCTCGAATTGGAATGTTACAAGATGCTCAAGGTTCTATGTTGAATGATGCTGAGAAGATCAAGAAAAGATGGAAGAAATATACAGAGTTTTTATATGATAAAGATCAAGTGGACCAACAGCCGTTTCAACCTGTAACTTATGATCGGGAACCATTGGTGATGAAAGAAGATGTTGAAGTAGCATTGAAAGCCTTATCAAAGAACAAAGCACCAGGCATTGATAGCATTCCTATAGAAGTATTGCAGCAATCTGATGCAGCTGTTACCATACTTACAAGGCTCTGCCAAGAAATATGGATCATGGCCAACTGACTGGAAAAGATCTGTGTTTATACCAATACTAAAGAAAGGTGATCCAACTGACTGTGGAAATTATCTAACAATCGCTCTGATCCCAGATGCCAGCAAGATTTTACTGAAGATTATTCAAAAGAGACTACAACCATACCTGGAACAAGAACTACCTGAAGTGCAAGCAGGGTTCAGGAAAGGGCGAGGAACGAGAGACATCATTGCGGATGTGAGATGGATCCTTGAAAAGACTAAAGAATACCAAAAGGATATCTATTTGTGCTTTATCGACTATAGCAAGGCTTTTGACTGTGTAAACCATGAGAAACTCTGGGCCACATTAAGCAGCATGGGTATACCAGAACACCTGATCGTACTCTTGCACAATCTGTACATTAATCAAGAAGCTACAGTTCGAACAGAGCAAGGAGAAACAGAATGGTTTAAAATAAGCAAAGGTGTAAGACAAGGCTGCATACTTTCCCCCTACTTGTTTAATTTATATGCAGAACAAATCAGAGAAGCAGGATTGTATGAAGACAACAGAGGTGTGAACATTGGTGGAAGACTCAACAACCTTCACTATGCTGATACTACATTACTGGCTGAAAGTGAAGATCTGAAACATTTGCTTCTCACAATCAAAGAACAGTCTCAAAATGGGCCTGCACCTTAATGTAAAGAAGACAAAGATCATGACAACTGGCATAATCAATAGGTTCATTGTTGAAGGAGAAGAAATTGAAATTGTGAACAACTTTAACCTACTTGGATCAACTATCAATAAAGAAGCAACAAGCAGTCAAGAAATCAAATGACGCATTGTTCTTGGCAGAATGGCTATGAAAGTCCTAGATAAGATTCTCAAGAGCAGAGATGTCTCTCTCCATACATTCGACTTGTTCAAGCCATGGTATTTTCAATAACATATGGATGTGAAAGCTGGACAGTGAAAAAGACAGACAGGAAGAAAATTGATGCCTTTGAATTATGGTGCTGGCGGCGAATACTGTGTATACCATGGACTGCCCAAAGAACAAACCAGTCTGTACTAGAGGAGATCAAACCTAAGCTTTCTTTAGAAGCTCAGACAAGATTTCGACTTTCATACTTTGGACACATCATACGAAGAGAGAGATCATTAGAGAAAGAAATGCTTGGCAAGATAGTAGGTCAACGCAAAAGAGGAAGGCCAGCAATGAGATGGATTGATACAATAACAGCAGCTATGGGTACCAGTCTCAACAATGAGCCGCCTGACTGAAGACCGAACACAATTTAGAATAGCTATCCAGAGGGTCGCCATGAGTCTACTCCGACTCAACGGCACGTAACAGCAACAACTTTGCAATGGGATCATTATCCTTCTCTTCAAAGTATTTTAATAATGGATCATAATTTTGAATTGCTTGAAGAGAAAAATGTTTAGATAACCACCGCACTTTGTTCAGAGGTCTAAAAGCAATTGACTTGCATTCTGAAGCATTTGCTAATTCTTTAAATTGTGACCTTTTAGTAGAAGATCAACAAAAGGTTGTGTAAACAGTTCTCATGAAAGTTTCAACTTCTTTCATCAACTTTACTTCCTTCCATGATTGAGATCCCCAAATCTTCACGATGGGCAACACAATGCTGCTGCACTAAATGCAAATTTTATTTTTTTTTTACCTGCGCAGCAACAGCATTTATTCTGCCTGACCCGACAGACACCATCCAAAGTAAACATGACCATTTTGTTAAGGTCAAGCTTGTATTTCCCATAGAATTCCCGGAGTGCACTGACTATTGATGCAGCATCACATGCTTCCAAATGTAGCATCCCACCAAATGAAGTTTTATATAGACATGAATTTACTGGCCGATATTTGGAGTACAGTATTAAGTATTTGTTGACAGAAATGTCTCTGCTTTCATCAATAGTTAATGTATGATACACTTCTGATACAACATCTGCTATGAGTTATCTTGGACATTTGATGTTTATAATTTCAAGAAATTCAAACAGTTTTTGCTTTTCCAGCTTTCAGGTATGATTATGTACTTGGACATGTGTTCATTAATATCTTGAACAGAGAGCATGGAAATATTCATCCGAACAGCCAGCAAAACACTATCAATTAGAATTTTAATTTCTTCCGGTGTAGAACGCTTCCGTTCATTACTAATTTGCCTTTTCTCTTTTTCAGCGGTGCTCTCAAGCAACAAGTTAAATAATCCTCCTCTTAAGTTTGGATTTTTAGCTGTACGTTTAACACTTTCAGTATGAGACTTACTAGACAGATGTCATTTCAAAAAGTCCAGTTTCCACACATCATCCCAAAATTTGCCACTCAAACTCTGACAGTTTTTGCATCTCGGCAGTATAAACAGACTACTCCATCTTCCTCTTTGTAAGTGAATATTTCACGCAGTTGAACACATTTTATCCCGAGATTTCGGTGTCTCCATTTCAACAATTTCTTCAAGCCATTCAGGCTTAAAAGCTCCAGCCGTTCTCTTACGTTTTGTACCTCTCATCGCTATCGGTTTCGACATTTTAAAAATTAACTCTGTTTTCAATGTAATAAAAAATTTAATAATGCAATTCGAATTACAGATTACAATTGGATTACGCATGTCGCAAGCCAAAGTACGGAAGCGGAAATTTCTCAATGCGCCAATTAAAGTTTAAGACCAAAGATTTTATATCCTGAAGGTCTATAAGATTTCACTAGAAAATATTGTAGAACTTGTGAAAACCGTAAATACACAACTTTTAAATTTTAAGACGTCTTCTTTTATCAGAACCGTAATTTTTGTGCGCTCTGTTGTAAAGTGCACGCGCGCGCTCGGCGAGGTGTGCGCGCACACCCGCACAGCTTAGAGGGAACAGTGCTGCCAGTGAATACATAAAAAAGAGCGCGAACGCGAGTCATGAAGGACAAAAAACAAAAATCAAAATTCCGGACTCCATACTGGTGTACCAAGCCCAGGTGGGAAGGGGAACCGGATCAGAAAAAAACAGAATAGCTGAAAAAAATCTACTTTTCCCAGGTGACACGAACTCAAGTCCGTTGGGCTCTGTGGAAAAAGAAAGACTGAGCAAGATGGCACCCTTGGGCGGGAAGGGGACCGCGCATGCACACTGCATTCCCAAAGGCTTTCTTTGAAAGCTGGGGAAATGCTCCGCACAAGGGCTCTGTCTGCACTGTCATCCATATGTGAGGACTGACTTCCTGCTTGGTCCTGGAGAATTCATTTAGTGTCTCTGCTATGGCCTTGCCCCCTCTTAGTGCCACTTTTACCCCTCATCTAATAGTCCAACTGACTCTCAGGGGTTTTTTTTTGCTACAAATGTACTTGAAAAAAGTCTTTATTATGCATTTCTGCTTCCACAGCAAGCTTCTCAAATTCTCTTTGCCTGCCTTATCAAATGCCTTGCATTTAACTTGCCAGTGCTTGTGCTGTTTCCAGTTTTCACCATTTGGCTCTTTTTTCCATCTTCTGAGAGATGCTTTTTTGGCAACAGCAGCCTCTCTGACCTCGCCTTTAAGCCATGCTGGCAGTTTTCTGGACTTCCTTCCACTTTTCTTAAAGCATGGAATACAGCTAGTCTGGGCTTCCAAGATAGTATTTTTAAACACCCAAGCTTGATGTAAGTCTTTAATCTGTGTAACTGTTCCTTTTAGTTTTTTCTTAATAATTTTCTTCATTTTATCAGTCTCCCTTTCGAAAGTTAAAAGGTAGTACTGTGGATTTCCTTACCATCCCTCCTCCATTAACTAAATCAAACGCGATCATGGTATGATCACTATTTCCAAGTGGCCCCAACACCCTTATCTCTTGTACGAGATCTGGTGTTCCACTAAGGACTAGGTCCAAAATGGCTTCCCCTCTGGTCGGTTCATGAACCAGCTGCTCCAAGAAGCAGTCATTTATTTCATCTAGAAACTTTATCTCCCTAGCATGTCCTGCCGTGACACTGACCCAGTCAATACGGGGCTAATTATTATTACTGTGCTGTAACTTGTTAGCTTCCCTGATTTCTTTGAGCATTTCATCATCCATTTGTTCATTCTGGCCAGGCAGTCGATAGTACACCCCCACTGCCATCGCCTTCCCCTTTTTTACATGGAATTTGAATCCATAGAGATTCTACAGCAAATTTTGTTTCCTTCAAAACTTTAATCCTTTGTGACTCAATGCCCTCTCTAACAGAGTGCAACCCCCCCACTGTCCCACTGGTTGTCCTCCTTCCACCATGTCTCTGAGATACCAATCATATCTAACCTCATTTAGTGCTATATATTCTCTTACATCTTAATTTTTAAACTTCTTGCATTTACATACAAGCATTTTAGAGACTATTTTATTCATATTAATCTGGCTATCGGTAGGCAGAGGTAATTTGGAATCTTTAAGCTCTGTCTGCTCTGTACTCAAGGGCATTTGGGCTTCTTTTGTCTTCATTGAAACCTCTTTACTGACATGCCCTAATTTCATTCTTTTGATAGTAACCTTCAAGGATACATTGTACTGAACCATGCACTCTTGGGCGACTGTCGGCTCTCCCCTGTTTAGTTTAAAAGCTGCTCCATCTCCTTTTTAAAGGTTAATGCCAGCAGCGTGGTTCCATCCCGATTAAGGTGAAGTCCATCCCTTTGGAAGAGCCCCTCCTTTCCCCAGAATGTTTCCCAGTTGCTAACAAGTCCAAAACCTTCATCCTCGCATCATTGTCTCATCCATGCATTGAGACTCCACAGCGCTGCCTGCCTTTTGGGTCCTGCGTGTGGAACAGGAAGCATTGCGGAGAATGCTACCCTGGAAGTTCTGGATTTCAACTTCTTACCCAAAAGCTTAAATTTAGCCTCCAGAACATCCCTACCACATTTTCCTATGTCATTGGTACAGACATGTACCAAGACAGCAGACTCCTCCCCAGCACTATCTAAGACCTTGTCTAGGTGGCGCTTGAGATCTGCTACCTTAGCACCAGGCAGACATGTTACCAGGCGATCCTCACGTCCAGCCACCCAGCTATCTACATGCCTAATGATAGAATCACCACCTATAACGGCTGTCCTAACCCTTCCCTCATGGGTGTGTGGCCCTGGAGATACTTCCTCTGTGGGAGAGGGTTTTACATCACTTGGAGGACAGGTTCTAGCTACAGGATCACTTCCTGCCACACCAGGGTGATGCTCTCCTGTCAAGTGACCTATCTCCTCCATGGCAACAGGGATACTGCCAGACTGGAGGTGGACTTCAGGACTGTATCCCTGTAGGTCTCATCTATGTACCTCTGTCTTCCTTATATCCTCCAAGTCTGCTACTCTAGGCTCCAGAGATCGGACTCGTTCCCTGAGAGCAGAGAGCTCCTTGCCCTTAATACATACGTAAGACCCCTCACCAACTGGGAGAAAGTCATACATGTGACACTCAATGCAAAAGACTGGAAAGCCTCCATCTCTCGGCTGGACTGCTGTCTGCATCTTAGTTTAAGGTAGTGTTTAGATTTTTAAGTTCTTTACTTACTAAGGGTTGCTGGGGGATACTTATACTAATAAAACTATACCTAATATATTTAATGTACTTTGTTCATCTGGAGCTTAATTAATCTCAAGTCTTTAATATATGTCTGATGAGGATAAAAAGCTGCACCTGAGAGTGAATATATGGTACCTCCTTTAAGAGGTTTAAGCACCTACAAAGCTACGATTATCACAGGGGTGGGTGGGTGTCAGGGAAGGAGGGAGGGAAAGAAGACTTATTAAAAGCTGAACAAACCTACCTCTTCCAAAGATGGGGAAGCTGTAAAACTAGAGGGCATAACATGAAGCTGCAAGGTGGAAAATTGAAAGGCAATGTCAGGAAATACTGTTTCTCTGAAAGCGTGGTGGATGTTTGGAATGCCCTCCCGATGGAAGTGGTGGGGGCAAAAACTGATAGAATTTAAAATGGCATGGGACAGACACAGTGGATCCCTTTACAGCAACAGGATAAAATCAAAATAAACTGAACCATCTAATTTCTCAACAAATAGGGGTGTCCTACATGGAGTGGTGGGTTTACCCATAAATAAGACATGGGGAGAGGTGGCCTGCACAGAGTGGCAGGTGCACCTACTCCTGCCATCTTGCTGGGCAGACTAGATGGACCATGCTGATCTTTATCTGCCGTCATTTACAATGTAACTATGTAACAGATGTTCTCCAGGGACAGCAGGAATCAGTCCTCACAATCCTCCCTCCTCCTCGAGGAGTTGTTTTTTTCTTTTTATGCTTGATTAAGCTATGTCATCATACTGAGGCAAAATGGCACCTTTGGGCGGGAAGGTGATTGCGCATGCATGGCGTAACTCCCAAAATCTTTCTTTGAAAGCTGGGGAGTGGATCCATGTGGGCTCCGTTGGCACTGACATCACCCATATGTGAGGACTGATTCCTGTTATGTCCAGAGAACACCTGTTACAGGTGAGTAACTATGCTTTATTACTAAGACTTTATGGATTTAGATTGAGTCTACTGCTGTGAATATGAATTTGTAATCCCTGCTTTAATTGATATATCTTAGAGAACTGTGATGGAATTATGAGGATAATACACTATATGTGATAAAGAGCTCATATTTTTGAAGTCCCTCGCTAATGGTCTCTAACAAATGTTTTTGTTTGGTATATGCTGTTTTTCTCCTTATTTGAATATAACCTTTCTTTTCACGTGATAAGATTTTTTTTTTAATTATGACAATTCTGTGAAGCACTAACCAATAGGCAAACAGTTTCATTTGAAGGAGCCTTCTGCCAGCATTTCTTAGCCTTAGTCAATGATTCTTATCAAGAAGTAAACTTCCTAAACCTAATCTATTTAGAATGGATATGGTGGCTCCAATTCAAAGTTGATGAAATAGGAGTCCTACAACTAGACCAAAGCCTCTTGAGTGCACAAACATGACATCTAAATAGATTTCTGATCCTGAAAGTAACGCAAAACATTCTGACTTGATCCTGCCCCTTACCCTGCTTACTCTTACACCATTAACCAGTTCCTGAATTGCAGTGCAAAATCTTAACTCAAAAGAAATCTGAGAATGATCAAACCATGGGACAGTGGTCACGCAGGTTCAGAAGACCACTGAAAATAATCTGTAGCAATAAGCAAACAAAAAGCATATCTAATATATGACCCTCATGAGTGGGAGCCTTCATAGGCTGCATAAAGTCCAACTCTTCCATTGCCAACAAAAACAATTTGTCTTTAGCAACAGCAGGTGAACCATCTATACACAAGTTAAATAAACATATGATGTACATAAGTGGGGAGACAACCACGCCACATAAAAGGGTCAATTGCAGAAGGACCAGGAAGATGATAAACATAGTAATTGATGGCAGATAAAGACCAGTATGGTCCATTTAATCTGCCCAGTAAGATGGCAAGAATAGGTGCACCTGCCGCTCTGTGCAGGTCACCCCTCCCCATGTTTTTGCTTTGTTTAGGGGTGAACCCACTGCTCAGTTTGTTGAGAAATTAGATAGTTAAGTTTATTTTGATTTTATCCTGTTGCTGTAAAGGAATCCACTGTGTCTGTCCCATGCCATATTGAATTCTGTCACTGTATTTGCCCCCACCACTTCCATCAGGAGGGCATTCCAAACATCCACCACCCTTTCAATGAAAAAGTATTTCCTGACATTGCCTTTCAATTTACCCCCTTGCAGTTTCATTTTTATGCCCTCTAGTTTTACAGCTTCCCCGTCTTTGGAAGAGGGAGGTTTGTTCATTAATTCTCTTTTAAGTATTTAAAGGTCTGAATCATATCTCCCCTATCCCTCCTCTCCTCCAGAGTGTTCATATTTAGGTCTTCAAGCCTCTTCTCAAAAGGCTTCTGACGCAGGCTCCAAATCATTTTGGTTGCCTTCCTCTGAACAGTTTCCAGTCTTTTTACATCTTTTAAGAGACATGGTCTCCAAAACTGAACACAGTATTCCAAATGATAAAAAAACATACCCCAGGCTCTAAAAACAGGCACCCTTAGCCAATTTCCATTTGTGCTTATTACCTTAGGAGTAGGTAAATGAAAAATGCAAAATATTCACCCTGTTTGCTTTCAGTGTGAATATTTCACATGTCCTCCAACCATAATAGAAAATAAGGGGAGAGCCCAATGGTGCTGTACTTAATCCATACCCTGCCATGTAGTGGAGACCTGTACTTTGGGCCCTTGTTCCTCTAGCAGGAGCTTGGAACAATGCAAGTCCTATATGATGTTCTCTTGGACCCTTGACACTTGCTGAAACTTTGCCGAGTTGGGTCCTTAATAAATACCAATTGACTAACTCTTGAGTGTTACGGTTGTGGTCATTCTCACATTGCTTGTTTATGGATAGATCCTTCCCTTTTTCAAGCCCTACCTACATCTCTCTCATTCTGCACGAAGTAGGGTGATGCACCATCTGCCTGTTCACCAGCCCAATTGCTAGTATTAGAAAATTTCTATGATCTTTATCTTTATTAACACTTTATATACCGCTCTAGGTTCCATAGCTTTCTCCAGGAACAAGGAGGAAGACAGTCCTCACTTATGGGTGACGTTGGCACTGACAGAACCCACGCGGAGCAATTCCCCAGCTTTCAAAGAATGCCTTTGGGATTGCTGCCATGCATGCGTGGTCCTCTTCCCGTCCAAAGGTGCCATCTTGCTCAGTCTTCCTTTTTCCACGGAGCCCTTCAGACGCACATCCTCGTCCCTCGGGGAAAAAGTCTTTCGTTTTTGGCCTACTGGCCTTCTATTTTCCGTTTGCACTTGTCCTCTACCCGTCCTTCCCCGCTCTACCTTCTTAAGAGCTATTAGGGGACAGTTTTTTCTTCACCTTTTTTGCCAACGGGCTTCGTACCCTTTTCTTTCCCTAACCCACTGGCCGTGAGGGTCTTTGACCTCATGGGGGCCATTTTTGCCCCTATGGCCACCGGCTTCAAAAAATGCAATATATGCTCTAGGAACATGTCACTTACGGACACTCACATCTGTTGTCTGCGGTGCCTCGGGGCTGATCATGATCTGGAGCTCTGTTCGCTCTGTAAGAAAATGTCCTCTAAGGCCCTGCTCAATCATAAGCAGAAGTCCAAAGACATTTTTCAAAGGGCTGCCTCGGAAGCCCTGGTGGCGCCCTCTGTCATCTCTCCCCCAGTGGGGTCCCCTTCAGCCCCACACCCTTGGCGGCACTCCGACCAGCGATCCCCTGAGGTGGAGCGGCGCAAGACGACGAAGGCATCGAAGTCGCTGTCGAGGGCTCCCGGCAAGCACGAGCGCTCCCTCGCACGGTTGCTTAGCCCTCCTGAGACTTGGACAAGGAAGGCCCCGCAAGGTACCCCATATGGATATGGAGGCCTCCGGCGAAGGCGCCTGGTCTCCTGAGGGCCGTCCCAGTGAGGACCCCCCCTCTCCTCCTCGACACCCGATCTGTTGACTCCTGGGTCGGTGTTGCAGGGCATGTGGGAGTCCCACATGCTGGCACGAGAACACATTTCTGTGTTCATCGCTTCCCAGTAGGCACTCACAGCCAGCTTCACTGACTCGCACCCAGAGACCATGGGTCCCTCATGTGGGACACTGAAATCCATCCAGGAAACCTCCGAGAGCCATAGGGTCCTCGATGTCAGTCTCGCTCACCCTCCCGTTCCTCGGAGCCATAGGGTCCTCGATGTCAGTCTCGCTCACCCTCCCGTTCCTCGGAGGCGAGCTCTTTCAGGGCCTCCGACTCCAAACGGGCCCCGGCCACTGGACAGGGCGATCTGCCCGACTTGGACTCCTTGACTGAGTTCTCGGATTAGGAGTCCGATGGGGATGCCTCCCTGGAAACCCATACGGGGACCGTCCGTCAGACCCCTCCCCGCCCACATTCCAGCAGCGTTCACCACCCGAGGACACCTCCTTTCTGGTGTTCGTCTGGGATATGGCACGGGCTCTTAACCTGTGACTTCAACATTCTTCAGTACAAGTCCCCGCCTAGGGAATCCCTCACTGTTCCAGTCACTCCCATTCTGCCCCGGCTGCTGCTCTGCATGTGGGAAGCATCTGCCTCGGTCCCCATCGTGAGCAAGCGCCTTGATACTACGTACAAGGTACAGCATGGTCTGGGGTTCAGAAAGACCCAACTTCCCCACACCTCTATGGTGGTGGAGTCGGCCATGAGGAAACAGAAGAGCCCGACATCACACTCATCGGTCCCTCCAGGCCAAGAGGCGAGAGCTCTTGATGCCGTGGGCCGCAAGGCTACCAAAGCTCCATGCTATCTTGTCGCATTCAAGCATACCAACTATATATGGGCATCTTCTTGCGTGACTTAGCCAAGGAGCTCGGAGGGTTCTCCGCAGGCCTCGAGGGCGGGCCCCTCAATAGGTTCAGTGCTCTGTTGAAGTCCATCGCAGACTGCTCAAAATACCTCTCCCGAGCTGCCTATGATGGATTTGAGTCATCGACTTGGGTGGCAGCCACGGGTATCAGGGCCCGCCGCCAGGCATGGCTGCAATCAGATTTGGAGCAATGGGTGCGGGGAAAAGCTCGTGGATGTCCCCTTCCTTGGTGAGCAGCCCTTCAGCAAGCTGATGGAGGATAAGGCCGCAGAGATAGAGACTGAGTTTCTCTCGTGCAAGACCTCCACTCTGCCCTGGAAAAAGCAACAGGCCAAAAAGCTGTTCTCTCCAAGGAAAGGCCTTCAGTACTGTGGCTACCCACTGTACCCAACTACCCCCACGCCAACCACTCTGGTGCAGGGTAAGTCTGGCCAAGGGCATCGCAAGCCGAAAGGGCCAAAAGCCCAAACTCCGGCTCCACCACAACCTGCACAGGGGTTTTGACGCCATTGGCATAGCCCCTCGCCCTCTGGCAACGCAGTGGCCAGTGGGGGGATGCCTGTCTTCTTTCACTCCTTTGTGGGCTTCCATCACCTCTGATACCTGGGTTCTCCAATGCGTCCAAAATGGTTATTTGCTTTGCTTCAACAGGCTTCCACCTCCCTTCTCCCCAGCGGAGTCTTGACTCCCCCGTGCACCAGATTTTACTACAGCAGGAACTACTCTTTCTCCAGGAACAAGCAGGAAGTCAGTCCTCACATATGGGTGACGTCGGTGCTGAAGGAGCCCCCGGGCAGAGCATTTCCCCAGCTTTCAAAGAAAGCCTTTGGGAATTGCAGCGCGCATGCGCGGTTCCCTTCCCGCCCAAGGGTGCCATCTTGCTCAGTCTTCTTTTTTCCACGGAGCCCGGACGTAGTTAGTTTTTCCCCGAGGAAAAAGTTGATTTCCCTATTTTTTCTCTTTCTTCTTCGGTTCGAAGCCGGATCCTTTTCCCTCCTTGGCCCGATACGCTGGTATCGAGTCCACACTCTCTTTTTCAGTTTTTGTCCTTTGTGACTAGCGTTCGCGCCATTTTTCTTTTTTCACTGGCAGCCCGGTCTTTTGACCTCACAGGGGCCCTTTTTCCCCCGATGGCTACCAGCGGGTTTAAAAAGTGTGATCGGTGTAAGAAACTTATGTCTCTTACAGACACACATGACTGCTGCCTCCGCTGCCTCGGACCCGATCATGACCCGATGATCTGTGGTCCGTGTGGCAGCACCAGAAGGATAGGATCTTCTCTGACTCCGCGTCCGGATGGGCCAGGACCTTGTCAGAGGCCTCGACGTCTCGGGACTCCGGCCCCGAGCAGCGTCGGGCTTCCTCTGAACAGGGGTCTCCTTCGCGGGAACATCGCAGGAAGAAGAAACCCGCGAAGACAGCATTGGTGGACGCTCCTGGTTCCTCGAGGGCCAGGTCGCATAGCCCCGATAGCCGTCCCGGTTCTTCGGAGTCTGAGAGGCCTGCCAAGCATCCTCGTATCGAGATGGAGTCTCCTGGACACGTGAGTGCTATAGTCTTCATGGACTCTCCTCCAGGGGAGCCACCGTCGGGGCCCGAGTCGGGGCTGCTGGGTCTCCTGAGCTCGGACTCAGGTTGACGGCCTTGGAGAGCAGCCTCTCTGCCTTCATGAAACAGCAGTGGGCATTGATTGCCGGTCTCACCGGTGCATCTGCCCCGACCACCGGGACCTCGACGTCCAAGTCGACCCCGGAGGCCGAGCCGATCCTTGAGTCCATGCGGGCTCGAGTCGATCCTCGGCCACGGTCTCCCTCGGCCTCCCGTTCGGGACCGAGGTCGTCGACGCCGGTACCCTCGGCGTCGGGGCGGATGGCATCGGTGCCCGCCCGACCGAAGCCGCTCGATTCCTCCTCCGAGGAGTCGGGCTGGGAGACAGAGGACCAAGAGTCACCCGACACTTATCGGGCTCGGTGTGTCCCATCGGACTCGCCGGAATCCGAACCTCAGAGACGATCCCCACCGGAGGAGACCCGGTTCTCGGACTTCGTGTGGGATATGGCCAAGGCCTTGGCCTTCCCCGCGGATCCCGATGAGGAGCCTCGAGCCGAGGAGCTCGAGGCCGTCCAGTATGACTCTCCCCCAAAGGAGGCCTTTACTGTACCGGTTCCTCCGATGCTGGAGCGGCTGCTCTTCCGCATGTGGGAGACCCCGGCCTCGACGCCGGTGTTAAACAAGTGGGTCGATTCCATCTATCGAGTCCGCAAGAGCCCCGGGTTCCAAAAGGCACAATTACCGCACCACTCCATGGTTGTGGAATCGGCCATGCATCGACTGAAAAGTCAGAAGATACACTCCTCGGTGCCTCCCAGCCGGGAGGCCCGGAACCTGGATGCCCTCGGTAAGAAGTGCTTCCAGGGCTCTATGCTTGCTTGCCGTGTCCAGACTTACCAGCTCTACATGGGCATGTATCTCCGAGACCTGGCAAAGGAGATTGCCGGGTTCTCTGCTGGTCTCTCCGAGGAACCTTTGCAGCGGTTCCAAGCCTTGTCCATTGGTATTCGAGAGTGCTCGAAGTTTATCTCTAGAGCAGCCTACGATGGCTTCGAGGCTTCGGCCCGAGTAGCTGGGGCCGGGGTCGGTGCCCGCCGACAGGCTTGGCTACAGTCATCTGACCTAGAGCCATGGGTGCAGGACAAGTTGGTCGATGTCCCCTGCCGAGGTGAAAACCTCTTTGGCAAGCCCATGGCTGAAAAGGCTGCAGAACTCGAGACCGAGACTCTGACCAGGACTAGGCTGTCCAGAAAAACCTCTGCCCCTTCTCAGAAGAAGGGCTCGGGAAAAAAGACCTTTTACCCGAGGAAGTCATCTGCCTATAAACCATACCCTCATTATCAGGCCTCTGCAGCTCCCCAACAGGGTCAGCGTCATGGGCCCCGTAGGCAGAAGGCCTCCAAGCCACCAACACCGGCCCCTGCTCAGCAGGGTGGGGGTTTTTGACTCAGCAAGCATAGCCTCTTCTCCTCAGCTGGCTCACATCAGCACAGGAGGCCGGCTGGCCCACTTTGCCCACAGGTGGTCAGCCATCACATCAGATACCTGGGCGCTCCATATAGTCCAAAAGGGCTATCTTCTCCATTTTCACCAGGTGCCTCTCTCCTATTTTCCAGGGGAGCCTCCAAGACTCCCTCTGCACAGGTACCTACTCCTTCAGGAGTTAGCAAGTCTGCTAAAGGAACAGGCTGTGGAACCGGTGCCCCACCACCTGAGAGGTCACGACTTTTATTCCAGGTACTTTCTGGTACTAAAAAGAACAGGAGGCCTCAGACCCATCCTAGACTTGCGCGACCTCAACAAGTTCCTGAAGAGGGAAAAGTTCAAGATGCTTACCCTTGGAATCCTGCTGCCCTACCTCCAGCAGGGAGATTGGCTATGCTCCTTAGATCTAAAGGATGCTTATACTCACATCCTTATTCATCCAGACCACAGACAGTATCTCAGATTTGTTGTGGGGGGAAACCACTACCAGTGCACAGTACTTCCCTTTGGCCTAACCTCCGCTCCCAGGGTGTTCACCAAGTGCCTGGCGGTGGTGGCGGCCTACCTGAGGCTTCAAGGTCTTTGTGTTTCCATACCTGGACGACTGGCTCATAAGGGGCTAGTCTTCCCAGGAAGCCAGTCAAGCCACCCTTCGCACTGTGGCTCTGCTTCAGCACTTGGGGTTTGTCATAAACTTCGCAAAGTCCACTTTGCCCCCGTCCCAGAACTTGGACTTCATAGGAGCAAGGTTAGACACTCTTCAGGCGAGGGTTTTTCTGCCAGTGGACAGGGTCCTCCGGTGGATGGATGGAGCCAGGCAGTTTCGCAGCAATTCCCTGGTCTCCGCCAGGCAATTCCTGAGACTTCTCGGCCATATGGCTTCCACGGTTCATGTCACCCCCAATGCCCGCCTGCACATGCGGCCTGCTCAGTGGAGCCTTCAAACTCAGTGGCATCAGGCCACAGGGAGCCTTGCAGAGTCGGTGAGAGTATCCACCCTGCTTGTCTCCTCTCTACAATGGTGGCTTCATCTTCCGAATCTGGTACTCGGAGTGGATTTTCAATCCCCTCCGCATTCTCGAGTGCTGACAACAGATGCTTCTTTTCTAGGTTGGGAAGCACATTGCCAAGGGGCATGTACTCAGGGTCTCTGGACTCCTTGGGAGGCTGCTCAGCAGATAAACTTCCTGGAGCTACGAGCACTACGCCTAGCTCTGAGAGCCTTCTCCCACCTCACGTTTCACCAGTCTGTACTGGTCCAGATGGACAATCAAGTTGCCATGTTCTACGTGAACAAACAGGGAGGCACAGGCTCCTTCCTTCTCTGTCAGGAGGCACAACGGCTGTGCTCTTGGGCCGTCAATCACGGAATCCTCCTCAAGGCTGTCTACCTCCCAGGTCAAGAAAATTACCTGGCGGACAGACTGAGCAGGATCCTGCAACCACATGAATGGAGATTGAATCCATTGGTGGTTCAGCAGATCTTTCTCAGGTGGGGCCTCCCCACCATGGATCTCTTCGCCAGCCCTCTGAACCGGCAACTCCCGAGATTCTGTTCCAGACAACAGCATCCTCTCAGAGTAGCAGCGGATGCCTTTCTGATTCCGTGGTCCCAAGGCCTACTATATGCGTTTCCTCCCATGCCACTAGTGTCTCGAACACTGTTTAAGGTCAAGGACCAGGGCCTCAATGATTCTGATAGCCCCCAGGTGGCCGAGGCAGCCGTGGTTCCCACTCCTGTTGCCACTGGCGGTGGACACTCCCCTGCCTCTGGGAATTCAAGACGATCTCCTGTCTCAGGACCAGGGGTCTCTCTTGCACCCCAACCTCCAGTTCCTTCATCTGATGACCTGGCTGCTGAAAGGGTAGTCCTGGCTCTCCTACTCCTGCCTAGAGAGGTGGAAGACATAGTCTTAGCCTCTAGGCGGCAATCCACCAGTAAATCCTACGCTCTTAAGAGGCGTAGATTCTCCGCATGTTGTGCTCAGCACAGCGAGAATCCCTTCTCGTGCTTGGTAGCGGTAGTATTGCAATATTTGCTTTACCTCTCCACTCTAGGCCTTAAGTCCAACTGTGTCAGGGTTCACCTCAGTGCTCTCAGCGCACCACTCGCCGGTGGACGGCAGGCCTGTTTCCAACCACCTGTTGGTGGCTCGTTTTCTCAGAGGCCTCCTCCTGCTTAAGCCTCCTTTGCGTCCACCAGCCCCTGAGTGGGATCTGAATGTGGTCTTACAGCGGATTACTTGTCCGCCATTTGAACCTATGGCTACCTACCCTCTCCGTTTTCTCTCCTGGAAAACCTTGTTTCTGGTAGCTTACCTCTGCTAGGCAAGTGAATGAACTTCAGGCACTAGTGTCTGATCCCCCTTACACTAGGTTCTACAGGAATAGGGTAGTCTTACGGACTCACCCGAAGTTTTTCCCTAAGGTTGTCTCCCCTTTTCACCTCAATCAGGAGGTGGTTCTTCTGACCTTCTTTCCCAGGCCGCATGCCAGCCGGGCTGAGGTGGTCCTGCATACCCTGAACTGTAGGAGGGCATTGTCCTTCTACCTTGACCGTACGTGGGAGCATCGAAGGGCTGTTCAGCTCTTCGTTTCTTTTGACCCCCAATAGGTTGGGGCTACCTGTCTCCAAGCGTACTTTGTCCATATGGGTCGCTGACTATCGCCTGGGCTTATGGGGCAGCCAGCCTCTCGTTGGAGGGTCGAGTCACGGCTCATCGTGTCAGGGCAAAGGCTGCGTCAGTGGCTCATCTCCGCTCTGTTCCGTTGGCAGACATCTGCTGGGCCGCTACTTGGTCTTCAAGCCAGACTTTTGCGGCCCATTACTGCCTTGAGAGGGAGTCCCGCAGGGACAGTGCTTTCGGACTGGCAGTACTCCATAATCTCTTTGGGGTTTAGGCAACTCCTACCCTCCGGCCCTGGTGTTGGGCTACCGGTCAGGGGCGTTCTCAGAGAAGATTCCTTCCTTACGTACTGACGAGCTAGAGGGAGCTCATTTTTCGGCTTGAGGTCTCCGGTAGCCTTAAGCTGGGGAGTCCCATATGTGAGGACTGACTTCCTGCTTGGTCCTGGAGAAAGAGTAGTTGCTCACCTGTAACAAGTGTTCTCCAGGAGCAGCAGGAATCAGTCCTCACAACCCTCCCTCCTCCCCTTGGAGTTGCAGTCATATGATTTATTTTTGCTAATTTTTTTGCTGTCTGTTAGCTATGTCATCAGACTGAGCAAGATGGCACCCTTGGGTGGGAAGGGGACCGCGCATGCGCGCTGCAATTCCCAAAGGCTTTCTTTGAAAACTGGGGAAATGCTCCGCACAGGGGCTCCGTCGGCGCTGACGTCACCCATATGTGAGGACTGATTCCTGCTGCTCCTGGAGAACACCTGACAGACATAGACCTCCAGGTATGTGGAAGGAGAGAGGTCTATAGAAGCTGATCTCCCCCCCCCCCCCTAGGGATATAGGGAGAGAGGAAGATTCATCTAAGAGCAGGAAAGTTAAGACCTGCTTGAATAGACATACAGAGAAAAACTCTTTTCCTGGTTATGACTGGCAGAGTCAGAGGAGGTCTCCCTGACAAGAAGTCTGGATTCTTTTCAGAATTTGAGCTCTTGAATAACCAGGATGGCCTACGTGAAAAAGGCAGAGGATAACTTCAGACTGTATTGCCATATGAAGAATGGATAGAGGATGCCACTGGAGGAAGATACCCTAGTGACTTGCATATGAGGGCAAGAGGGGTATTGGGTGTCTTCTAGCTGCCATTGAAGAAAATTATCTGAGGAGAAGACCAAAGGAGATATAGGCCAAGTCAGGGAATTGGCCCTTCTTTAGGTTTTCACGTAATGAAAGGCCTGTCTCAAAAGAGATTTAAGATGAGATGGTAAGGGTAGGAATTACCTACCAGTCATGGAAACATGACTGGGGTAACCCCCTTTTAACCATCTGGGGTTATCTGCTAGGCAACATACTAATGCTCTCTAGCAAGGGCCCATAGTGCAAAGCTACTCTGTAGAGTTGCAGAGAGCATGCTGCAGGTTGGTTAGAAGAAAACCTGGCTGTGGAAAGCCAGCAGGTAACCAAGTATTCTGCCAAGGACAAGGGGGCGAAGAATAGAAGTTAACCAACCAGGCTGTGATAAGAGGGTTTCCCAAATGAGCTTGATAACCTGTTTGGGACTTAGCACTGAGGCTAGGATTGCTAGTGGAGGAGAATCCCTGGTTTTGTGGTGGACAGAACCAGTGACTTAACCACTAGGAATTGCTGTATCTGCAGCAACGTACCAGGGCAGCGGAGAAAATTTCCTTTCCCCCTACCTCTTTTAGATTGGGAAAAAGAAACAGACGTGGTAGGATTTCCTATTGTCTGATGGGCTGCCCTAAAGTAACAAGGGGGGAGACAACTCCGGAAGGGAGAATCCCCCGATAGAACAGGTAGAGGACCATAGGGGCTTACCAGTGTAAAAAGGGTCCCTCTTACAAACCAAATGTTATAGTAAGAGGGAGGTAAGAGTTAAAAGAGACTGACTATGGAGGAAGTCTGACAGGTGAGATGATACATGCCAGTACAGGGAAAAACAACTGTCTATTAATAGTTGTTAGTTCTCTTTCCTCCAAGAGGAAGAGGAAAAACTATAAGTATGGGCATGATAATCATAAAGACTCTTAAAGTTAAAGAAAAGAAGTCTCATGAAGCGATATCTAGGAAGGTTAGAATAAATTTAGTGCAGATACTGCAAATGAAAAGAAGCAGACTGCTACTCTAACCACCAACCAAGAGGGGCAATGATGATCTATTTGAAACCCTGCGACTGCTGGGTTTGTTGACCCTGCTGAGGTTGTTGATTCTTCAGACCAGGGTGATGTTTCCCCTGTTTGGGAACATCTGTATGATGGGCAGATGGATAAAATCCTCTTCCCCTAGGGGAAGAAACTTTGGTAGGACATTTCCTACCCACTGGGAAAGGCGGCGGCGTAGAACAGCCTCTGGAAACAGGACAGTCAGTTGTTAACTGAGCAACCTGGAGTAAAGACTCCTTGTTAAAGAGATTTTCTCCAGTGCAAGGAGTATTTCCCAGTCTAACTTGTGCCCATTTGTCCAAGTCTGAAGCTTGGAGCCAGGCTTTACGTCGTGCTCCTATAGCTATAGCAGAAGTCCTGCTAACAGACTCAAAGGAGTCTAGGGAAGCACAAGTAAGAAATCTAGAGATATTTTGAGCATGACTAACCAGTGAGGAATAGTCTGCACTCTTGGGCTCTTGAAGAAAAGGAGTCAAAAGATGTAATTTCTTTGTGACCTCCTCAAGAGATAAGCCCATATAAAAAATATATGAGAGAATTCTTGCTGAAAGCATGGATGCTTGGAAAGTTTGGTGTCCAAAGGCATCTAAAGTCTTAGACTCACGACCTGGCGGATAAGAAGAGTGCTTTTTAGTACTCTTCACCCACCTCATTGCTGATTCTACAATAATGGAATGATGAGGAAGTTGAGTCTTTATCCTGGAGAAGGGGGCACCTGATATAGAAGATCAGTTGCTCTTGAAAGTGGGGGTACCTTTAAAAGGAACTTCCCACATTCGTAGAAGGAGATCCTGCAAGGAATGATGCAAAGGAAGCATGATGTTCTCCTTTGCTCTTCCAGGAATATACAGGGATTCTGTATTCCCTTGTGTAGGATCTTGTCCAGGTATAGAAATGGCAAGTGATTTTGCCATATCCAGGAGAAAAGCTTGAAAAGAATAATCCCCAGAGGGAAATTCTTTTGGACAGGCTAGATCTGCTGAAGAACTAGCATTGGAACCGAGGGATCTATCCAACTTTATAGGAATAGAAGATCCTGAATGGTGGTCCTTAGAGGATGGTCGCCGGTAACACAGGAGGTCGGGACCAGCAACAGTCGGTAGCGCATCGTCCATGCTAGGGATCTATTCCAAACTCGGTATTGAGGGAAGTGAGCCTGATGAGAGAAGCATGGAAGGCACCGACAGCAATGGTAATGTGGATACCAGTACCGACCTCGGTACCGTATCCGATACCGGTGGATGAAGGCCAGCCGGTGGCAACTCTAACGGTATCAAAGAAACCGAGAGTTGTGGATCCAAATTATCGGAACCGAGCCTTCGGTACCGTTTGGTGTCGGTACCAAGGCGAGTCGGTACCCAGTCCTCCAGACTAGAGATAGATTCCAGACTCGACATCAAAGGAAGCGAGTCTATCGATGCACGTCTGGAGGGTACCGACGTCGGTACTAGTATCGGTACCGGTACCGATACTGGAAGGTCGGTCTGGAACGTATCCAATGGCCCCGTAGGTACCGAGGACGCCAGACAACGATCCTTGGTGAGGAATATTTTATCCAACACCATTGCCGATGCCGGGGTATCGGTACCGCTCGAAGTGGATGCCACCACCGGGCATGGCTCAGGTATGTTCTGTGAGGGGTGAACCTCAGGAACAACCTGAACCCCCACACAGGCTTTGGAGGCCGAAGACTCCCACCGGGGTTTTGAAGCCAGTGGTTTCTCGAGGGCAAGGCCGTAGGCATCTCTATGCTGTGCATGAGAACTGCTGCTCGAGGACTGGCTACCTGATCCTGTGTAGAAGATATGGTCGGTTCCCTGAAGTTGGATGGGGACCGCGTGTCGAGGGGAACTCGATATTGAAAACTTCTCACAATACTATTGCCAGAGGGCTCCGGAGGAAAATGGTCAGGACCCAAGCAGGTTAGACATCAATTGTGAGTGTCTAAAAATAAGTTTGTACCGCCACAGTTTGTATATTTCTTGGGGATAGTGGCTGGCGGTTCCATGAAGGAAAAAGGAGAGGCCTAACAGGCCTGAGAAACCCTGAGACACTGAGGAGGAAAAAAAAAAATTCCTTAAAAAGGAAAAATTTTACAAGAAAAGAAAAAAGAAACACCGGTGGCGTCGGGGAAGGCAGTCGCGACCACAAGAAAACTAAAAAATAAAAGAAGAATTTTCTGCGGTGACAGGACGACGTCCTGCCAGCTCCGCGGAAAAACAAACACTGAGGAGAGAGAGTTGGGAAGGCAGCACGCAGGCGTGTTGGGATGCTTCCAAAAGCTTTGATTGGACACTGGGAAGCGTTCCCGCGCAGACTCCGTCGTTACCGACGTACCCATATGTGAAGACTCATTCCTGCTTGTTCCTGGAGATAAGACTATACCCATAATGGAGCCTTTGTAAAGGATAAACGAATATCGTTGTTGGGTGTTAAGAAATGTATGACTGAAGACAGATGATGGTGATACTTGCAGGAGCTTGGAAGTGAACTTCTGTGGATAAATTTTGCAGATAAGTGTTTCTCAACCATTATCACCATCCAAACTGTATTCAATCTGTAGAGCCGTTTGGATTTGTTTTTTCAGGAATACTGGGAAACACTGAATTGGAGTATATGTTAAGAAGAAAACAAGTTGAAAAATGTATGTTGTTGTTAAGTGCCGTCGAGTCAGTCGACTCATGGCGACCCTCTGGATAGCTATCCTAAATTGTGTTCGGGCTTCAGTCAGGCGGCTCATTGTTGACAGACTGGTACCCATATCTACTGTTATTGTATCGATCCATCTCATTACTGGCCTTCCTCTTTTGCATTGACCTATCTTGCCAAGCATGATGTCTTTCTCTAATGATCTCTCTTCGCATGATGTGTCCAAAGTATGAAAGTCAAAGTCATCTGAGCTTCTAAAGAAAGCTTAGGTTTGATCTCCTCTAGTACCGACTGGTTTGTTCTTCAGGCAGTCCATGATATACACAGTATTCGCCGCCAGCACCATAATTCAAAAGGCAGCAATTTTCTTCCTGTCTATCTTTTTCACTGTCCAGCTTTCACATCCATATGATGTTATTGAAAATATCATGGCATGAACAATTCGAATCTTTGTATGGAGACAGACATCTCTGCTCTTGAGAATCTTATCTAGGTCTTTCATAGCCATTCTGCCAAGAGCAATGCGTCGTCTGATTTCTTGACTGCTTGTTGCTTCTTTATTGATAGTTGATCCAAGTAGGTTAAAGTTCATGATTTCAATTTCTTCTCCTTCAACGATGAACCTGTTGATTATGCCAGTTGTCATGATCTTTGTCTTCTTTACATTAAGGTGCAGGTCCATTTTGAGACTATGTTCTTTGTGAGAAAAAAAATTTCAGATCATCTTCACTTTGAGCCAGTAATGTGGTATCATCAGCATAGCAAAGGTTGTTGATGAGTCCTCCACCAATCTTCACACCTCTGTTGTCTTCATACAATCCTGCTTCTCTGATGATTTGTTCTGCATATAAATTAAACAGGTAGGGGGAAAGTATGCAGCCTTGTCTTACACCTTTGCTTATTTTAAACCATTCTGTTTCTCCTTGTTCTGTTTGAACTATTGCTTCTTGATCAATGTACAGATTGTGCAAGAGTACGATCAAGTGTTCTGGTATACCCATGCTTCTTAATGTGGCCCAGAGTTTCTTATGGTTTACACAGTCAAAAGCTTTGCTATAGTCGATAAAGCACAAATAGATATCCTTTTGGTATTCTTTAGTCTTTTCAAGGATCCATCTCACATCCGCAATGATGTTCCTCGCCCTTTCCTGAACCCTGCTTGCACTTCAGTAGTTCTTGTTCCAGGTATGGTTGTAGTCTCTTTTGAATAATCTTCAGTAGAATTTTGCTGGCATGTGGGATCAGAGCGATTGTGCGATAATTTCCAGTCAGTTGGATCACCTTTCTTTAGTATTATAAACACAGATCTTTTCCAGTCAGTTGGCCATGATGTTGTCTTCCATTTTCTTGGCAGAGCCTTTTAAGTACAGTAAGAGCTGCATCAGATTGCTGTAATACTTCTATTGGAATGCTATCAATGCCTGGTGCTTTGTTCTTTGATAAGGCTTTCAATGCTGCTTCAACTTCTTCTTTCATCACCAATGGTTCCCAATCATAAAATACAGGTTGAAACGGCTGTTGGTCCATTTGATCTTTATCATATAAAAACTCTGTATATGCCGTCCATCTTTTCTTGATCTTCTCAGCATCATTCAACTACTGCATCATTGTAGTACTTTTCCTTGTCCTGTCTTGCTGCACTTTGGAAATCTCCGAGTTCTGCGATTGTCTTTCTCCTCTGGCTTTAGCTTCTCTGCGTTTCTGGGCAAATTTTCAGAGTTTCTTCCGTCATCCATTTTGGCCGTTTTTTCTTTTTCACCTTTTGTAGAGACTTCTCGCTTTCTTCCATCACAACCTTCCTGATGTCATTCCATAACTCTTCTGGAGCTCTGTCATTTGTATCTAAAGCAGCAAATCGATTTTGCAGGCAGTCTTTAAATTCCAGTGATATATTCTCAAGGTCATATTTTGCTGCATTCATGAGTGATTTGCTCTTTCAACTTTAGCTTGAGTTTGCATACTAGTAGTTGATGATCTGTACCACAGTCAGCTCCAGGTTTTGTCTTTGTTGATGTTACAGAGCTTTTCCATCGTTGACTTCCACAGATGTAGTCAATTTGATTTTTATACAATCTATTGGGTGAAGTCCATAGGTACAGTCGCTGCTTGTGTTGCTGGAAGAAGGTGTTTGAGATGAATAGATCGTTGGTCTTGCAGAATTCTATCAGTCTTTCTCCAGCTTCATTTCTGTTGCCAAGTCCATATTTTCCAACTACTTTGTCTTCTTTGTTGCTAACTTTTGCGTTCCATTCACCCATGACTATCAGGATATCCTGTTTGCATGTTCTGTCAATTTCAGCTTGTACTTGTTCATAGAACTCTTCAATTTCATTTTCTTCTGCAGCTGTTATTGGGGTATTTACTTGAATTATAGTTGTGTTGACAGGCATTCCTCGTAGACAAATAGAGATTAAGCATTTGCTGACTGCATTGTATTTCATTACAGTTCTTGCAAGTTTCTTCTTTATTATAAATGCAACACCATTTCTTCTTTGTCTTTCATTTCCAGCATACTAGACCATGTGATCATCTGATGCAAAGTGCCCGATGTCACTCCATTTCAGTTCGCTGACACCCAACAGATCAAGTCGTACACGTTCCATTTCATTCTTGACCACTTCCAACTTCCCTTGGTTCATGCTTCATACGTTCCATGTTCCAATGCATAAGACATCTTTACAGCTTCTGACTCATTTCATGCACAGCTACATCAGCAGTCAGACATCCCGAGGGCTTTGATCCAACCACATCATAAATGCTGACTTTACTCTGAAAAGTCTTCAGCTCTTCCCCAGTAGCTAGTTGAGTGCCTTCTGACCTGGGGGTCTCATCTTCCAGCACTACAGCACAATTTGTTTTGTTGTAACTATCCATTGGGTTTTCATGACAAGATACAGAAGTAGATTGCTGGGCCTTTCTTCTGCACAGTTTAAGTTTGGTGGTGTTGCTGTTGTCACAGAAATGTGATCCTCTGCTGTCAACACTATCCCATTCTGCTGCTGCCCAGATGGGTGGTTTGTCTTGGTCTGGCACCTCAGCTGAGACCTGTCTATCTTGGGAGACCTTGCCTAGCTCTCAGCATCACTGATGCACACAAGCCCTCACAGCAAGACAAGCTGCAAACCAAGTGAGGGTGAAAAATGTATAAGGTGTTTAAAAAGTAAAAATTACAGGTATTATTGGAAAAGTACTTTTTAATATTGGTAGAGATTTGAGTTTTTAAGTTAAAAGGGAGTGGTTGGACCCGTGATGATACACCTTTTGTAATACCCTATGGTGATGAATTTTGCCACATAGAGGGACAGAAGTAAAACCTGAGGTTATTTTCCTCCCTATATAATAGATTCCTGTAAAAAACTATCCACTCTTTTACAGAGTGTTGATTGGGTTATTTTTTATAATTATATGGCTGTTTTATAGGAAGGTTTTAGGTAGAGTCAAGGGTTTGTGATAGAGGAATTACTATCCAGATAGTGCCATTGAATATCTCCTCTGGTTAGTGCAGAAGCAGTTTGTGGATGAAGCTATCAAAATACATGTTGACTTTTCTGGATAGTTGGCAGCTGTCTGAATAACTTAGGCTACATGCAATCCAGGTCCAAGTTGCTATTCAGATAAGTGAAAAATCTGAAAACTGCCACTTATCCAGAGAAGTCAGCATGTAGACGGATAGCAGCACTCAGTCTGGATATTCAGCAGCAGTCATTATCCCAAGATGGCTGCTAAATATCTGGATAATTTGGGCAGCACTGCAGTAAACAGCCTGTTGAATATTGGGCTTTTTGAAAATTGGCTTCTACATATTCTGTCTTTACATTTTATACAGTAGAGGGGCCTCAACATTTCAGCTGCCTGTTTTTTGTTTTTTTTTGGGGGGGGGGAGGGGGAGGTGCACTAAAGTCCTGCCTTACTGACCTCCTCATGCTCACAGTAAGTCTATCTCCTTTGGAGAAGGTTTCAATTTTTGAGTTTTTTTTCCCCATTTTCTCCCTTTGGGCCTTTTTGAGTCTCCAGCCCTTTCAGAGCTACCAGGACATTGTCACCATGGGAGCAGGCACCAGCACAGCTGCTCAGCTCATCAGTGCCCTCTGCTAGAGCATACTTTGCCAGTTTAGAATTTACAAACTGCAGTGCTTTGAAACCACTTGGTCCTTGGGTTTCCTTTCTGCCCCAGCTGCTTCTATGGGTCTGCTGCTTTTTGACATTCATAAATGACCTGGAAAGTGGAACAACAAGTGAGGTTATCAAATTTGCAGATGACACAAAACTATTTAAAGTTGTTAAAACCGAAGAGGACTGTGGAAAATTTCAAGAGGATCTTGATAAATTGGAAGACTGGGCATCAAAATGGCAGATGAAATTTAATGTGGACAAGTGCAAAGTTATGCACCTAGGGAAGAACACCACAAACTATGGTTACACAATGCAAGGTTCCACATTAGGAACCACCAACACCCAGGAAAAAGATTTAGGTGTCATTGTGGATAACATGTTAAAACCCTCAGCCTAGTGTGCAGTGGCGGCCAAGAGAGCAAATAGAATGCTAGGTATCATAAGGAAAGGAATGGAAAATAAAACAAAAGATATTATAATGCCTCTATATTGTTCCATGGTGAGACTGCACCTTGAATAGTGTGTGCAATTCTGGTTGCCGTATCTTAAAAAAAGGATATAGCGTTATTAGAAAAGGTTCAGAAAAGAGACACCAAAATGGTAAAGGGGATGGAAGGATACTCCTATGAAGAAAGGCTGAAAAGGTTAGGGCTCTTTAACCTGGAAAAGAGACGGCTGAGGGGAGATATGATAGAAGTCGATAAATTAATGAACGGAGTGGACTAGGTAAACGTAGATCGATTGTTTGCGTTATCAGAATATAGAAAGACTAGGGGACATGCAATGAAGCTACAGAGTATATTTAAGACTAATAAAAGAAAATATTTTTTCAGTCAACATGTAACACTCTGGAATTTGTTACCGGAGGATGTAGTAAAGGCTGTTAGTGTAGCTGGGTTTAAAAAAGGTTTATTCTGCATCAGTGCGGTTTACATTGAACAAACTGAAATTACATTGAACAGGGCAATATAACTTGGAGATAACTATTTTACAGGGAACAGGGGCTATGGGCTTTTGGGGAAACTGCTAGGTACGTATGACCTAGATTGGCCACTGTTGGAAACAGGATACTGGGCTTGATGGACCTTGGTCTGACCCAGTATGGCATATCTATTTTTTTTTTATTTATAGATTATTCTTATTATTACATCCAAACATTTTGAATGAAAAGAAAATACAGGGGCAATCAAAAACAAGTAATTCAAGCAAAAGTAATAATCCCCCAATACAATACAATTAGACCACTAATAGAAGAAAAACTCGGGAAGTACCAGGAAAATTTAAGAACACATCTTAACATAAGAAATTTATAACAAAGGCGGGCAGACGTATGCGTCAGCCAAATGAGAAAGCACAGAAACTTTAACTACAATCTCCTCCCTAGCCTCCAGAATATCTTGGAGCTGCCTAGGCTCAAAAAAACAGATACAATTTTCATTTGAACGTAACACTTCAAACGAAATTTTAACTGAAAAGTAGCCCCAAGGGCCAAAACCCTGGGGCGAAGGGCCAAAAAACCCTTCCTTCTCGGCTGTGTATCACGAGACATATCAGGGAATATTCTAACCTTAGAACCAAGGAAAACCTCATTAATATTTCTGAAGTAAATTTTAAGAACATAACATTTATCTGACTCTAAAGCCATGGTAATGAGCAAGGTAGCCCTTCCTGTAATAACCTCTAAGGAGTTTTCTAGGAAGCCCGTAAGATCTCCTAACCCAGGGGAAGTGGGAGAGTTATCAGGAACCTGAGCACCTACACCCGACAGGTATTGGGCCCTAACCATGGGTGGAAAGTGTTCGGGGGGGGGGGGGGGGTAATTAAAATCTTCCCGAAATACTTCTGCACCATGTCCACAGGAGACCTGGGGAAATTCAAAAACCTCAAATTGCATCTACAGGCCTGATTTTCTAAATACTCCATCTTCTTAATAGACACCAATTTGTCCTTAAGCTGGGCAGTAACCAAGTCCCGAAGCTGACCCACATCTCCTTCCAACCTGGATATCTGCACTGCTTGCTCTTCATGGACAGAGAGAGTTGCACATGTTGACTTCATCACCACCAAATCAGTACATACAGAACCCAAAACAGTAGACAAGGAGTTGTTTAAAGCTGCCAAACCTTCCTACAGCGATTTCAAAGTAAAAACCGCAGGTCTTTCCAATATAGGAATACCTGTGAGATTCTCACAAACCGGCACAGCCACAGACTCCAACAACGATGGACTCCCAACTCCACTGGTCTCTCGCTGCACCTCCATGCCGGGGGAGACATCCAACTCAGCCAGACCTCCTCTCATGCTCTGCCAATCAGGAGTGCTTGTCGGCACCGCTGCAGGCAGTGCTACCACAGCCGGGGACACACTTCTGGGTCACGGTGGAGGGGTGCGCTCAGTAGAGAGCCAGACACCCAAGATGCTCAGGGGTGCTGCTCTGCTACCAACCAGAAAGCTGCAGTCACTGAGAACACGCTGACCAGAGGAAGCCGGCAGGTCCGAAGGAGGCAAAGGAACCTGCTTCCGTTTTCGCCACCCCATCGCTCATCGCAAGGGGGAAATTCCTCTATCAAACGCCAAGCACAGTTGAGAGCGTCTTACAGCTGGTAAACGCCTGCTGCCATCTTAATTACTTCCCAGCCAGTATGGCATATCTTATGTCCTGAGAAGCTTTTGAGTTTTCTTACAGCTTTTTGGATCAGATCCTGCTGATATTTGAGCTCAGCCTGTAGGAAGAAGATGAGACTCAGCCATATATGTTTAGAAAGAAATTGCCTTTTTTGATGGAAAGCTGTGCATTGCGAGGAAGTACAAGACAGAGGCAGGAAGAGCAGACTCTATCACAGGAGCTGCTGCAGAACCTTTCTGAGCTTTGCAGGAAAGCAAGATGTGGATTTGAGTGATGGTGCCAATGTCATCCATTCATGTGGATTCATTCCCCAGCTTGTCCATGAAGTTTCAGTTAGAGCACTTATCTTGCACAAGCCCTGCTACTCTTACTTACTGAAGCTAAATGTTTCTCACTTCTCTTTCCTTTACATCATAGCCCTGACTCAAATTGCTTCACTAGGAGTCCTCTTACAATCCCTTACTGATGCACCTTATACAGTTGTGGTCAACATGATTGGCATCCTTGCAGTTCAACCCCTTAATGTCCAATATCTCCTTAAAAAAAAGTGGCCAGTGAAATGGCTTTGGACTATATATACAAACATATTTGACATGTAAAAGAATCAAAAACAAGACCAATTAAAAAAGAAATAGTATAAAAACTGGGACATTGCAAGGATATGATTATCATAGATCAACAGAACAGATCTGTAATATAGGAAAAAATATTCCAGTGTGTTTCCAAGTATCCTATATTAGTTCTTATGCTCCAGCTATAGAAATTTAAATCTCAAAAAACTGATTTTTTCAGACAAAATATTGAGGTTGATATAGAAAAGCATCCTCCATGTGTCCTTTTTATTCTAATTTAAGTGTTCTTAGTGCATTAAAAACCAAACCAATGCATTTCGAACATATCAGTTTTGTTCTGCTTCAGGGTAAACATCTGAACAGGAAAATGCCCATTTCTTCATAAATCAGCAGCAGTTTCTTCAGATCATCCTGGAGCTCAACCAGCTTAAGAATAAAAATGGCCATGGTGTCCTTTTAATAAAGTATCCCATTCTATTTGTGCATTGAGACCCTTAGGTTGAAGGGTATCCAAATGAAAACTCCAGAACTGTTCTCTATAATTGAGAGTTGCATCCTGGTCTCCCCCATGCCAAGTGGGGGAACTAGCTGCAGAATACACCAACAGAGTTGGTCAAATGAATGATTCTGCAAACAATGATCTTCCATTGGGGCAGTTCGAGTCTTAGTATTCAGCCGGGATCTATGTTCCCGCAAACAAGCAATCCTAGTCCCGCAAGTACAGCTGACATAGTTTCATACATAGACACATTATTAAATAAATCACAATCTGAAGTGCAGGTGGCAGAGTCACGAGATTTAACATCACTGAGAAATTGGGTCTCTCCATTGATCTCCTAATGTAGTAAAACAAAAGTTGCATTCACCACATGAATAGTATCCTAAATACCCGGATGTGACAACCTATGGCCATGTTACTGATGGGTTAACAATATTTGCAATGTTAAGCCCTCGTTTATAAGCTACTAGTGGGGGTTCCTGAAAACATTCATGCAACCGTAGAATGGCCCAGTGCCTATGCACTATCGAGGCTACTTGGGATGCACAAGAAGAATAAGGCAAAGAGCAGATCAAAACCCCCTCAGATGAATCTCTCAATTTTTCAGCTTCAACAACAAAATTCCATTGGGCCTATAAACCTCGAAGATAGGCTTTTTTTGTTACAGAATTTGGATAACCTCTCCTGGTATTTGTGAAACAATGTCTGAGATTCTTTACTATAACATTGTTCTACAAATTTTCAAAAATTGCTTCAGAAATTAAATGTGCTATTTCTTTAATTAATTTGATACGATGAATTCAAATTTGATAGTGAAATTGGTCAATTAGCTACTCTTTCTATGATATGTTGAAGAATTTACATTTTACCACTGTGAATGGTGAAAATCAAGCCTAAATCCTTAGATGTAAATCAAAATCTTATTACAAATGAAACTTTGCACAATAAGCATGTTTTTATAAAATAAAGTTCATAAACGTACTTAGAAGAAACAGAGGAGTAATTATGTCTGCAATTTAACTTTAATTAAGAACATTTGTAAGTACATTCTAGCAAGTTTTGTTCTCATTCAGTGGCTTCACGACTCTTCCTGATCTGTTTCTTGTACTGAAGCAATGGGGAATATCCCTTGTCACTGTCCAGCAGTAGTCTGCAAGCATGGATGGACTCCATTTACCCTGATACCTCTTTTCCATAGCTTCAATGTCTTGGTAAAATTGTTCTCCATATTCATCACTTACTGCTCCGCAATTTTGTGGGAAAAAATCTAGATAAAAGAGTGTAGAAAATGAATCTTTAAGGATATGTTGCAACCAAGGTTTTTGTATGCCTTGAGAAGATCTTGAACAATCTCTTGGTAATTATTTGCTTTGTTGTTTCCAAGAAAATTGTGTCACTGATTCAAATGCTATCCATGCAGCCTTTTCTTTTCCACGCAATAAACAAAGAAATTTGTCATCTTGAAGAAGTGCAAGAATCTGAGGGCCAACAAAAACTCCTTCCTTAACTTTGGCATCACTCAGTCTAGGAAATTTACCACTAAGATACCTGAAAGCAGGTTTAGTTTCATCCATCGTCTTGACAAAGTTTTTCATTAGTCCCAATTTGATGTGCAAGGAAGGCATCAAAATCTTGCTGCTGTCTACAAGTGCTGGAAACAGAACATTTTTGCTTCCAGGATCCAGTGACTGACGGAGTGGCCAGTACCTTTTGATGAAATGAGAATCTCTAGCACGACTATCCCATTCACACAGGAAGCAGCAGTACTTGGTGTATCCACCTTGAAGACTAAGCAAGAGGGCGACCACTTTGAAGTCACCACAGATTGACCATAGATGTTGATCGTAGTTTATACATTTCAAAAGTTGTTTCATATTATCATAAGTCTCTTTCATAAAAGCTGCATGGCCAATAGGAATTGATGGTAGCAAGTTGCCATTATGCAGCAATACAGCTTTAAGACTTGCTTTGGATGAATCAATGAAGAGCCTCCAATCATCTGCATTGTAACTGATATTGAGAGCTGCCATTAAACCTTTTACATTGTTGCATGCAGCAAGATCACCTTCTTTGAAAAAGAATGATACCAAGTCTTTGACGGTCCCGGAAAAAAGAAATTCGAACATCACCAGCCAGAAGAGTCCACTGCTGTAGTCTGGAACCCAAAAGCTCAGTTTTAGTGTTTGGGAGATCCAAATCCCTGACAAGGTCATTCAATTCACCTTGCGTTATGAGCTGTGGCTCATTAGCAGTGGCCAGAAGAAACTCTGGGTCATGTGAGATTGACGGTTCATGACTACAAACTTCTTCCTCTTCCTCACTTGATTCTAATGATAATGATTCTGACATTATGGGAATCAGCAACCCTTCTCCATGAGGCACTGGGCATATTGCAGATGGAATGTTTGGATATTGCACGGTCCACTTACTCATTCTGGATATGCCTTTCTGAATTGGAGGAACCATGCAGAAGTAGCAATTGCTGACATGATCCATGGGCTCTCTCCAGATCATTGGAACTGCAAAAGACATTGATTACCTTTTCCCATTCATCTATTGCCTGAGATTTGTTGCACATGTATTGCAGCATATGTGTGGCACCCAGCTCTTATCATGATCTCCTATTCTGCAGCCAAAATATAAGTTGTAGGCTCTCTTAACCGCCAGTCATATTCCGTTTTTGTGATGTAAAAGTCACTTCACCACAAATATAGCAGAAATTATCTGCATTACCACCACAAGTATGATGCACCGCCGAATACACTGATTGACCTATCGGCGCAAAATAATGCAAAATTTAATTTTTCTGTGACTAATACACCTTAAGATTTATACTGTCAAGTGATGCAAATTTAAATACTGATTGCATCATCTGGTTTTGGACAGATATTTCTATTGCTTGCAAGTAGAGATTATGCAATCTCACCCAAATGTTGCATAATACACAGTTAATGGCCCCTAATGACTAATTAATAGCATATATCTAATCAGCCATTTTCATTATGATTTCTGTGTTCAGCAGCCTTAAATTAGTTTAGAACAGCTGCTTTCATGTCCGAAGCATTTTGGCTGTTGAACAGTGAAATCGACATGCTCAGAACACAATCGTCAAAGCCATAACAATTGGCTAAGTGGGAGTCCATTCTTCAATTTAATTGGATGGTGACTAGAGTATCTCAATAGGTTATTACATGCTACTGCCTTTTTGATACAGTCTAGTCCAGAAGTAATTGCCTTCCTGTGATATCAATATATCCAAAAAAGCCAACTGGGTAGCACAATAGGTACTTTTAATTTGAATATTACATTTCAAAGGATGAAGCCATGAAGTAAATTGCTTCAAGAATAGTAAGTCTCCTTCCCAGTTACAAAGGATATCATCCAGATATCTTTTCCACAGTAATATTTGTCATCCAGCATGAATCATATAGATAATGCTACTCAAAGTGGGCCATATAAAGACTGGCTATGGTGGGAGTTGTCGCACCCATTGCTACACTAAATATTTGATAATAAACCACCATTGGAACAAAAAAAAAAGTTAATTCTTTAGCACCATGCTAAGCAATTCCATAACCTATTCCTTCAGTAATCTTCTGGGTAAAACATCACACCTGTCTAAATTCTCCAAAAAACTTCATTTTGATGGATATTTGTGTAGACAGCTTTCACATCAAATGACGCTAACCAATTCACCATCTGTAAGATTGAAATCTGATAAAGGCGTAATACATGAGGGTATCCTTCCAAAAAAAGTTGGAATGTGATGAGTCAAGGGGGTCAGGATTTTATCTACAAAACATGGATAAAGGTTTTAAAATTGAACCATTACTTGCCATAATAGGGCGACCTGGTGAATGTTCCAAGTTTTTGTGAACTTTAGGAACTGTATAAAATACTGGAATTCTTGGTGTAGAATTGATCAAGAATTGCATCTCTTTCTGGGTCAAAAAATGGTTCAAATAACCTCTAGTAACCAGTTCCTTTACTCAGACTAACAAATCAGGAGGATCATCACAATCTAAACGCTGGTAAAACTGAATATCCTCTAATTGGGACAGAATCTCCAAGTCATACTGTTCTTTAGATTGTACAATGATAGCACCACCTTTATTGGCGTGTTTAATAACAATGTTTTCATTATTTTTCAATTCCAATAATGCTGTATGTTCTTCCTTGGAAAGATTCCATCGCACATAAGCTGTTTTTAGATCTTGCAACACTAACTTCTGATAGGTTGCAATTAATGGATCAATCGAGCCACCAGGGAATCAATTTGATTTTGGATGAACAAGTGACACATCAGGAGGTAAGATATGAGATACACTATAATGACAAATCACTAAGTGGCAAAAGAAGCCATGTAAGGCAACCCGCACTTCAAAAGCCTTATAGCCAATAGTGGGGACAAAAACCCAAAATCCAAGACACAAGCCTAATCTTAGGTAAAAGGCTCTGCGGTCAAGTTAATAACAGCTGATTTCGATAGCTGGAGCATAAGAATTAATATAGGATACTGGAAATACACTGCAAGGATATGATTATCAGCACCTTTATAAACAATTCAAATCAGTTTAAACAGAACCACATTTCCATTGCAGTAAAAAAATTAGACACACCTGTGATCAATTGTCAGTACTCACATGACTTGAATCCACCAATGAATGATGGCTCTAAATGTTTAAAATGGCCACATTCACCCCCCCCCCCCCCCCCGTTCCATTTTCACAATGGTGAAGACAAGAGCTGCCCAACACCATCTGAAAAGCTATCCAACTTCAAAGGGGTACAAGGCCATCTCCAAAGATCTTGGGATTCCTATGTCTACAGTTTGCAATGCTATTAAGTTTTCTGCTCATGAAACTGTAAAGAACCTCCCAAGATGTGGCGGAAAGAGGAAAATTAATCCAAGTCATCTTCAAAGGTTTATTTAGACAGTTTTGTATACCGCCTTATCCTTCAATCAAAGCGGTCACAACACAATTGGGGGATACATTTAACACGTGGGGATATGAGACACATACACTAATACTTACAGGGAACATGGGCAATGGAGGGTTAAGTGGCTTGCCCAAGACCACAAGGAGCATCTGTGGGACTAGAAACACCAGTCCTTCCGGCCCAAGGTTGCTGTCCTCTAGTGGGATTTGAACCCCCAACCTTCCAGCCTGAAGTACCTTGCCCCAACCACTAGGCTACTCCTCCGTCTGGTTGCTCCTCCTCAAAGGTTGGTGCAAACTGTTGGAAAAATACCACATACAACATCCAAACAGTTTAAGGCTGACCTGGAGCAATCTGGAGTGATGTTTTCAACCTGCATCATATGCTACACACTAAACAAAGGGCTTCATGGGCAAAGGCCAAGGAGGACCCCACTGCTCAAAGACAGACATAAAAAAGGCAACCCAAACCCACCTTGAGAAACTACAGTCCTTCTTGGAAAATGTTTTGTGGACATATGAAACCAAACGAGCTCTCTGGCAATGCAGACCAGCAATACATTTACAGGTGAAGAAATGAAGCTTATAAGGAAAATATCCTACAGTTAAATATGGTGGAGGCTCCATAATGTTGGGCTGTTTTGCTGCCTCAGGAATTGGAGACCTGGAACCTATTAGAGGAATCATGAAGCCAGAGGACTACCAAGGTATTTTTGAGTAAAATGTGTTATCTTGTTCAGAAAGCTAGGTCTGGGTCAAAGGTCATGGGTCCTCTAGTAGGACAATGACCCAAAGCATACATCCAAAAAGTATAAAAGAATGGTTAAAAAGGAACAAATGAACCATTTTAAACTGGCCAGCAATAAGTCCCAATCTCAATCCAATCAAGAGCCTTTGGAAGGAGTTGAAATCTGCCTTTGGTAAAAGCAATTCTGGAACATTCATGAGCTAGAACAAATCATAGTTGAAGAGTGGAAGAAGCTTCCAGCAGACAGATGTATAGATGGCTACAAGAACCATTTGGAAGCTGTCATCACTGTCCAAGGTTGTGCAACCAAATAGTGAAGGGTGTCATTAATCCTATCCAGGTCATTTTATTTCCTCAGAAATTACTATGTCTAAGTTGCACAGACATTTTTTGTGTTGTATACCTTTGAACATACTATTGAAATAATATGACATACAGTTGGACTATTTACAATTTCTTTTTTTTCCCCCAAGAATACAATAGCAGTATACAAACAAGGTCAATCCAAAAAACAAGGAAACCGCATTAAATGTACACAAAACAAAGGAAAGACTCAGATATAGTCCACATCGAGGAACCTGACTGGGCAATTGTAAAGAAGAATACTCAAATTTATTTGATTGAGGTGGAAGGAGGAGACAACCTTCGGAAGGAACTTAGGATGAGTCCGCAAGACCACCCTGTTCTTATAGAACCGTGTGTACAGTCTATCAGAAACGAGAGCTTGTAGTTCACTCACACGCCTGCCCGAGGTAAGAGCCACCAAGAACAAGGCCTTCCAGGAAAGGAAGCGTAAAGGACAGGTAGCCATCAGCTCAAACAGTGGGCAAGTAAGTTGTTGCAAGGTCACACTTAAATCCCACTCGGGCTGGTGGACAGATCGGAGGCTTGAGCAGAAGCAGGCCTCTGAGGAACCAAGGGGTGGCCCGACAGACTGGCCCTCTACCTGTGAGGGTGTGCCGATAGAGCACCGAGGTGGACCCAAACAGAGTTGAATTTAAGGCCTAGGTCCGAAAGGTGGAGCAGGTACTGCAGCACCACTGGACCCAGGTACAAAAAAGGATCCTCCTGGCGCTGAGCACACCAGGTGGAGAACCTACGCCACTTGAGGGCATAAGATTTCCGGGTGGATTGCCTCCTAGAGGCCAAAACCACCTCTTCCACCTCCTTAGGCAGATGTAAGGGGGCTAGAACTACCTTTTCAGCAGCCAGGCCATCAGGTTGAGGGATCTGAGGTTGGGGTGCAGGAGAGATCCCTGGTACTGAGACAGGAGGTCGTGATGCACCCCCACAGGGAGTGGAGTGTCCACCGCCAACTGCAGAAGGAGCGGAAACCATGGCTGCCTCGGCCATCTGGGGGCTACCAAAATCACTGAGGCCTTGTCCTGAAGAACCTTGAACAAAGTTTGGGCCACTAGAGGTGTGGGAGGAAACGCAAATAGTAGGCCTGTAGACCAAGAGATTAGAAACGCATCTGCTGCTATTCACAGAGGATGCGGTTGTCTGGAACAGAACCTGGGTTGCTGACGGTTCAGTGGACTCACAAAGAGCAATGGTTGGAAGACCCCCATCTTAGAAAGATCCCTTGGACCACCAGAGGAGTCAACTGCCATTCATGAGGCTGTAGAATCCTGCTCAATCTGTTTGCCAGGCAATTTTCCTGGCCAGGCAGGTAAACTGCCTTGAGAAACATGTTGTGTTTGATTGCCAAGGAGCACAGGGCCTGTGCCCCCTTGTTCACATAGAACATCGCCACTTGATTATCTGAACCAAGACAGACTGGTGAGAGAGGACATGAGAGAAAGTTTGTAGAGCTAAGCAGATAGCTCACAACTCCAATAGATTGGTCTCCTGTGTGGACTCCCCAGGAGACCAGAGGCCCTGAGTGCAAGCCCCCTGGCAATGTGCACCCCAGCCCTGAAGGGAAGCATCGGTTGTCAGCACCTGTGTGTGGGGAGGCACCGCCTGAAAAGGCACCCCCAGACCAGGTTTGGGAGATGCAGCCACCACAGTACGGAGGCTGTCAGCAGTTGGACACCCTTATCTTGTCTTTCAAGTCACCTGTGGCTTGCACCCACTGAGCTCTGAGGCACCACTGAGCAGGTCACATGTGCAGGTGGGCATTCGGAGTTACATGGACCGCAGATGCCATGTGGCCCAAGAGCTTTAGGAAGTTTCTGGCAGAGACCAGATAACCGCTCTGGAACTGATTGGCCAACACTATCAATCTGTGGGCCCTGTCCTTGGGCAAATAAGCCTTTGCCTGAAGGGTATCTAGTCTTGCCCCTATGAACTCTATGTTCTGTGAGGGGAGCAAAATGAACTTTGCAAAGTTTATGACAAAGCCTAAATGCTGGAGAAGAGATACAGTGCGAAGGGTGGCTTGTCTGGTCTCCTGCAGAGACTGACCCCTGATGAGCCAGTCGTCCAGGTATGGGAAGACAAAGATGCCCTGGTTTCTGAGATAGGCCGCCACCACTACCAGGCACTTGGTGAAAACCCTGGGAGCGGAGGTTAGGCCAAAGGGAAGTACCCTGTACTGAAAATGATTTCCTCCCACTAGAAATCTGAGATATTGTCTGTGGTGTGGATGAATGAGGATGTTAGTATAAGCATCCTTTAGGTCTAAGGAGCACAGCCAAATCTCCCTGCTGGAGGTAGAGTAGCAGTATCCCAAGGGTAAGCATCTTGAAATTTTCCCTCTCCAGGAACTTGTTGAGATTTTACAAGTGGAGGATGGACCTGAGGCCTCCTGTCCTTTTTGGTACCAGAAAGTACCTTGAATAGAAGCCTTGGCCACTCAGGTGGTGAGGCACTGGTTCCACCACCTGCTCCTTTAGAAGACTTGCCAAATCCTGAAGGAGGAGGTTCCTATGAAGAGGGAGTCTTGGAGGCTCCCCTGGAAAATAGGAGGGGGGTAACTGGTTGAAGTGGAGCAAATAGCCATTTTGGACTATGCTCAGCACCCAGGTATCCCCTGTTATGGGTGACCACCTGTGGGCATACAGTGTCAGCCAGCCTCCTGTGCTGAGAGGAGCCAGCTGATGAGGAGAGGTTATGCAATGGGAGTCAAAACCCCGTTCCCTGCTGTGCAGGAGCTGGAGCTGATGGCTTGGGGGTTTTCTGCCTACGGTGCCCATGTCCCTGCTCCTTGGCCTGCTGACCCTGATGGAGAGCTGCAGAGGCCTGAAAATGAGGGTAGGATTTGTAGGCAGAAGCCTCTCTCGGGTAAAAGGGCTTCCCCCCCCCCCTAGTCCTCCTTCTTCTGAGAAGGGGCAGAGGTTTTCCTGGACAGCCTTGTCCTGGTGAGAGTCTCAAACTCGATTTCTGCAGCCTTTTCAGCCATCGGTTTGCCAAAAAGGTTCTCACCTTGGCAGGGGACATCGACCAACATGTCCTGTACCCATGGCTCAAGGTCCGATGACTGTAGCCAGGCCTGACAGCGTGCACCAATGCTGGCCGCGGCTACTCAGGCCGAAGCCTCGAAGCCATCATAGGCTGCTCGAGATAAACTTTGAGCACTCTCAAATCCCAGATGACAAAGACGTAAACCTCTGCAAAGGTTCCTTGGAGAGGCCAGCTGAGAACCCGGCAAGCTCCTTTGCCAGGTCCCAAAGGACATGCCCATGTACAGCTGGTAAGTCTGGACACGGCATGCCAGCATAGAGCCCTGGAAGCACTTTCTACCGAAGGCATCCAGGTTCCGGGCCTCCCGGCCAGGGGGCACCAAGGAGTGCATCTTCTGACTCTTCAGACGATGCATGGCCGATTCCACAACCATGGAGTGGTGCGGTAGCTGTGCATTCTGGAACCCAGGGCTCTTACGGACTCGATAAATGGAAATCGACCCGTCTGCTGAGAACCGGCGCCAAGGCCGGTGCCTCCCACAAGCGGAACAGCAACCATTCCAGCATCGGAGGAACCGGTACAGTAAAGGCCTCCTTAGGCGGAGAGTCATACTGGAGGGCCTTGAGCTCTTCGGCTCGAGGCTCCTCCTCAGGATCTGTGGGGAAGGCCAAGGCTTTGGCCATGTCCTGCACGAAGTCCAAGAACTGGGTGTCCTCCGGTGAGTCCGATGGGATGTACCGGGTCCGGAAAGTATCCCAGGACTCCTCGTCCTCTGTCTCCCACTCTGACCCCTCCGAGGAGGAATCGAGTGGCTCCCAGCGGGCACCGATGCCATCCACCCCAACGCCGAGGGCACTGGCGATGACCTCAGCCCCGAGCAGGAGGCCGAGGGGGACCTTGGCCGAGTATCGACTCGAGACCGCATCGACTCGAGGATTGGTTTGGCCTCCAGGGTTGACTTGGACGTCGAGGTCCCGGTGGTCAGGGCAGATGCACCTGTCAAACCGGCAATCAGTACCCACTGCTGCTCCATGAAGGCAGCCAAGCTGCTCTCCAAGGCCATCAACCTGAGACTCAGCTCAGGAGACTCAGCAGCCCCCTAACTCAGGCCCCGACGGTGGCTCCCCCAGAGGGGAGTCTACGAGGACAATAGCACTCACGTGACTCAGGGACTCCGGCTCCACTCGAGGCAACTTGGCAGGCCTCTCTGACTCCGAGGACCCGGGACGGCGGTCGGGGCTATGCGACCTGGCTCTTGAGGAGCCAAGAGCATCCACAGACGCCGCCCTCGCAGGTTTCTTCTTCCTTCTGTGTTCCCTTGAAGAAGACCCCCTTTCAGAGGAGACTTGATGGCGCTCGGGGTCAGACTCCCAAGAGGTCGAGGCCTCTGACAAAGTCCGGGCCCGGCCGGACACGGAGTCAGAAAACTCTTTCACGCTGATGTTGACGGCTCCTCAGTGCCTTAGAGGACATTTTGCCACATGGAACACAGACCACCAGGTCCTGGTCGGGCCTGAGGCACCGGAGGCAGCAGTCATGTGTGTCGGTGAGAGACATCAGCTTCTTACACCGATCACACTTCTTGAACCCGCTGGCAGCCATCAGGGGAAAAAGGACCCCTGCAAGGTCAAAAGACTGGACTGCCAGTGAAAAAGAGAAAAAAAAAAAGCGGGAGCGCTAGTCACGAAGGACAAAAACCGAAAACTTAGCTCCAGGCTCGATACCGGTGTACCGGGCCCAGGCGGGAAGGGGAACCGGTGTCAAACCAGACAAAAACATGAATCCATGCAGGAAAATCAACTTTTTACCAAGTGACGACACACGTCCGTCAGGCTCCGTGGAAAAAAAGAAGACTGAGCAAGATGGCACCCTTGGGCAGGAAGGGGACCGCGCATGCATGCTGCATTCCAAAAGGCCTTCTTTGAAAGGTGGGGAAATGCTCTGCACGAGGGCTCCGTCAACACTGATGTCACCCATATGTGAGGACTGACTTCCTGCTTGGTCCTGGAGAATGCACAATGCAATGTGTGCCTTAGAGTCAGTGCTGACTCCTAGTGACCCAGCAGCTCCTGGGTTTTCTTGGCAGTGTGACTGGAAGTAGATTGCCAGGTCTTTCTTCTGAGGCAATGGAGGGTTAAGTGATTTTCCCAAGGCCACAAGGAGTACTAGTGGGAATTGAATACGTCCCCCTGTATTAATCATGGACCCTCCTCTTCTCCTTGGTCTGTTTCCTAGCCGTTAATAGCATACGATTCTTATAGGGATGGGGGAGGACGACAGAATGTAGCTGTATTCTCCTGCTGTCTATGTAGAACATCCCTTTACAGGTATGCAACTATCAACAAGCAGGGGACAACACAGTCATACATGTTGGTGAATTTAGAGCCTAGGATTGCTATGTTGAAGTGTGCAATGCTAGTGACCCAGGGAATCAGCTGGGCAGTGTAAATATTTAGAGGGCAAAAAGACTGCAGAATACAGATTGTCTGATGGTGAGGTTTTGTTGCAGGATGGAGTCTAAGCAATAGTATTTGGTGAATGTGAGGGCAGAGGATGGGATAGCTGCCCTGCAGGTATCTGCAATAAATGTAGAGTGAAAGTTGGCTGTAGAAATTACTATAGCTCTTAGGTAGTATGCTGAGATTTCATCTGGAGATGGTAAGTTGACTTTAGGAGTAACAAATGTTGATGCAGTCAAAGATCCAGTGAGACAAGGGACACTTAGCTGCCAGACCAGGTTTACTTGGGTTGAAAAGTAAGATGCTTCTCTCCAGACTACCTCCCTCTGCCTGAAATCAAAGAGTAAGGTCTCCTTTGCTCCCAACCCTAATGAGCCTCAGCTTCTTCACTAGCTAAGGGTTTCTGAAATGTGTTTCTAAAAATAGCTAAACTTAAATGACAGTACTTCTCCTGGATAAGGACCACAATTTAAGTGATATAGTGAGTAGAAATGTTTACCTAAGTGCAAGGTTAACTATGAGAATGCTAGCCTCCAAATACAGATGCTTTATTACCAGACTTTGATGTAAGAAACTGCTATACCATTCTTGCTGAAGCTGCACAGGAGAAACCAGTTCAGCTCCATTTCTCAATGTGCTTTCCATCTTGTTAAAGCCACATATTGCTTATGCCAGAGCCTCCAACATTGTAGCAGATGGGGCATGAACAGGAGCATGGTTATGACCATTACACTTAGAAGCAGCAATGTGCCTGGGAGAAAAGCCTCTTGACTATTTGGTGGGAGGGGGATACCCTGGCAGAAACAAACCTCACTCAAACTAGGGTATGGATGATGCAAGCTCAATCTCTCACAATGCTGTTTATGTTCTCACTGTATACTTGCTTTGTACCAAAGACAGCTTCCTTATTACATTTGCAAAATGCAACCTATACAAAACAAAGGCATTTTTTTTAAAATAAATCAATCCATTGGTGTTTAAGATAATTGGGATTATTTCCTTTTGAATTCATTGATGCTTATTTTATAAAGGCACAGAAATGCCCCATTATAAAAGTTACCCTCCAAGGACAAGAATGAAAATTTGTAAAAGTGCATTACCTTGTTTTCAACCAGTTATTTATAACTTGTATAGCAATACACTGCCACTCTTGCCTTTTTTTTAATCCATCCAATTCATCCTAGTGGGGAGGAGTAGCTTAGTGGTTAGAACAGTGGGCTGTCAACCAAGAGACCAGGGTTCAAGTCTCACTGCACTCCTTGAGGGCCTTAGGCAAGTTACTTTACTCTCCTTTGCCTTGTAAGAAAGCCCTAGTAATCTACTTCTAGCCACACCTTGCCAAGAAAGCCCAAGGGCTGCTGGGTCATCAACAGCACGCATTGCACTGCAATTCCTCCTAGCACACTGAGCTTCCAGCTTCAATGGAACCCAGTCTCAGCAGGAATATTGGTTTCTTCCCTAACCTTTGATCCCAGTTCCCCTGATCCAGCCCAGTCATTGTAGTGGCAGTCCTCTAGCCAGAGGCCATAACCCATGGCTTCTTCCACAACTTACTATGTATCCCCTCACTGGCCAATTGATGATACTCCTGAAAAAGACTACTATTTCTACAATGTTTACAGTCACACTGAGCTGTGTGACTGTAAACATTGTAGAAATAGTAGTCTTTTTCAGGTTGAGGAGCTCAAAAGCAAATGCTGGTCAAGTAGCTCATGACACTGCTAATAAGCCATTGCACCAAGCCCTGTAGCAACATCATATAATACAAACATTGCAGCAACTTAATTTTAAAAAAGGAAATGCATTTGTGTTACTATCACTTAAATTAAAATAATGGAAAAATGGGCAATATTTGCCCATCTCCAAGACGTAAGGGGGGGGGGGGGTATTCCACAGTTACATAGTTTGCAGACCTGCAAACCCCAATGCTAACCACTTAGCATCAGGGCATCCCAGAGGTGGCACCTAGCCATAAAGCAGTTACTTACCTGTAACAGGTGATCTCTGGGAACAGCAGGAATAAGTCTTCACATATGGGTATGTCAGTACCGATGGAGCCTGCGCGGAAACGCTCCCCAGCGTCCAATCAGAAAGCTTTTGGGAGCATTCCTCAGCGCCTGTGTGCTGCCTTCCCGCCTTTCCAACTGTCTCTCCTCAATTGAGTTTTATAGCTGAGACAAAAGAGGAAAGTAAGATAGAGAGATACAACTCCTAGGGGAGGTGAGTGGGTTGTGAAGACTTATTCCTGCTGTTCCCAGAGATCACCTGTTACAGGTAAGTAACTGTGCTATCTCCAGGAACAAGCAGGAATGAGTCTTCACATATGGGGACTCCCAAGCTAAGATGCCTGGAGCCCTAGCATGGTGAGGATTGGAACATGCTACACCTCATATGGCCAGGCATCCTGAGGATGGAGGGTAGGAGTTGAAAAGAGGAGCTGTAGGAAAAACAGCTAACCTAAGGACTACAATTAAGGAGTCCTTGTATGTATGATAATTGCCATGAAAAATATTGACATGAACACACACAATATGGACCTCACCTACTGGATTGCAGGAAGTAGAGAGGCTGATGGAGTCTACTGGAAATCCAGCAGAGGAATGTTCAACGTGATCTCACTGAAGTGAAGGCGAAGGTCCAAATCTGGAATTGACAGGTGACCCAGGTGGCAACTGGGGTAGTACCAAAACATCAGGTCTTTAGTGGAAGCTTTCTGTAAAAAGCTGGGAACTCTTTTGGATACAGAGTTAGTAACATTTAGGAACAAAAAAGGAAGACTGACTGATGTGGACAACTAGCCCAGTCCTGGAGGGAAGAAGGGGTATGGAAAGAAGCCCATATTCCCAAGGAGGACAGATGTCTGAAGGGCTGAAACTTCAGGTCTACTGAAGATCCACCCTGTCTTTCCTATCTGTCGAGAGATAGGAAAGATAGTGAAGCATGGAGCTTCACCGAGAGATAGGAAAGATAGTGAAGCATGGAGCTTCAGGGATACCTAGACCTAGGGTTAAAGTAGGAGCTCTCAGCACCACAGTAGTGGTTGTGTGCATAATACCCCAGACATACTGAAGGACAGTATGAAGATATGCAAGCCCACTGTCTGGAACCTATAGGAAGGTGAAAACCTTTTATAAGCATAGACAGAGATAGATAGATATGTATTTACATACTTATCTATAAGGAAGCATCTCAACAGATACACATATATATAGATATATGTGTATATATAGATATATGTCTATAGTGAGATCTGGAGGGGCATAAAATATGCACATACAGCTTACAGACATATCTATAGGGAAGTATATAGAAATATATACATGTATATAGATGTCTAAAGATAAATGTCTGCAACTAAGCAGATAGACATATGCCCATAAGATGATTCACATGGGAAATGTGAAGGAGAAAGATTCATCTAAGAACAAGAAGGTGTAACCTACTTGAGAAGATATAGAGAATCCATTCCCCCTGGCTAAGATGGTGCAGGAATGCTATCCAGTGGAATAACCAGGATGGTTGCGTGAAAAACAGGATAATATCCGTCTGTAAACAGCAAGTCCTGAGTCCTATAGAACTCTTGCATGGTAAATGGACAGAAAACGCATAGGATGAGATACCAGGTTGACCCACTTGAGGAACAAGGGGGGGGGGGGGGTATCATGCGTTGTTTAATGAAATATGTGCTGTCCATGAAGGAATAGGATACCATGAGGACAAGCTGCAAGGAAAAAGAGCATAGTTCCTGTAGAAACTGGGTGACTCTTTAGACTGTCACATAGAGAAGGCTGAAGTCCTTTCCTTTTAATAAACAGAAGGGTATAAAGAACCCCTACAGTCATGAATGACTGAGGAAGCCTTTTTCAACCATATAGGATAGAAATTAGAGAAAAAATCCTCATGCTCTCTAGCAAGGGCCCATAGTGGAAAGCTTCTCAGTAGGATTGCAGAGAGCACTATGCAGGAGAATTGGGGAATAAGTGTGGCTGTTGGCAGCATAGCTGAGGTGGCAGCTGGTTTCCTCCAAGTCCAGGGATTTGGAGATGACAGAAAAGAAGCGATAAGGATTTTCCAAGATAGTAGTGCTTCCAAGATAGTGCTCATCTAAGACTAGAGAAGTAGTGGAAGACAAGACTGGAACTCGTAGAAAGTACCAATAGTCAAAGCACTGGAACTCCTGCATGGGCAGCTGCTGAATAGAACAGCCGAGAGACTTCCTCTGTTTGTAACAGAGAGAACAGACAGAACAAGAGGAGAAATCCTGATCATGTCTGATGAGCTGCCCAATGAAAGCAGGGAGGTAACTCCAGAGAAAAACTCTACACTGGAAAGGAAAGGAAGACTGGAAAGGCTAAGAAAGCCTTCCAATGGTATGGTAGCACTCTTACAGGGGAGTCCCTGAAAAAGAGGGTAAAGAAAAAATAGGAGCTGAAGGGAAACTTGCTATATGGTAAGTCTGTAGAAGGAAAATTTCATGGTGGTACAGGGAAACTATCATGAGATAGTTGGCAAACCTCTCTTCAGGGAAGGAAGAGGAGGAAAACCTTGTGACCCACAGACATGAATATCCTGACAGCTCAGCCTACTTAAGAGCAAGTGGGTGTCCTGGAAACACGAATCCAAGCGTAGAGTTTTAAATGAAAAAACAGTGAAAAAACTTCTGCTGAGAAGAAGTGAACTGTATGTTATAAGAGATCAATTAGAACCCCATTGAGGGTTAATTTTCCTGGCTTGAGTTTGGATTCGTCAGACCAGGGCGAGGTTTCCCCTGTTTGGGAACATCGGCATGATGGGCAGGAGAAGAATAAAACCTTCTTTTAGGAAAAAGAGGTTTGGTAGGGCATTTCTTACCTGCTGGGGAAGGAGAAGGTTTAGGATGGCCCTCAGAAGCAGGGAAGTCAGTGGAGCAATGAGCAACCTGACGTAAAGATTCCCTATTGAAGAGATTTTCTCCAGTACAAGGAGTATTACCCAGTCTTTGTTGTGCCCATCTGTTCAAGTCTGAAGCTTGGAGCCAGGCTTTACGTCATGCCCCTATAGCTATAGCAGAGGTTCTGCTAACAGACTCAAGAGAAGCACGAGAAAGAAACCAAGATAGATTTTGGCTATGACTAAGAAGGAATAGTCTGCAGCCTTGGGCTTTGATAGAAAAGGAGTTAAAAGAGACAATTTCTTTGTGACCTCCTGAAGGGATAGACTCATAAAAAATATGAGAGAATCCTTGTTGCCAGCATAGATGTTTGGAAGTTTTGACGTCCAAAAGCATCCAGTGTTCTAGAAGCATGACCTGGCGGATAAGAAGAATGTTTCTTCTTGCATTTTACCTTCCTCATTGCTGATTCCACTACAATGGAATGATGGGAAAGTTGAGTCTTTTGAAACCCTGGAGAGGGGGGCACCTGATACAGAAGATCAGTTGCTGTAGAAGGTGAGGAAACCCTTAAAGGTGTTTCCCATATTTTCAGAAGAAGATCCTGCAAAGAATGATGTAAAGGAAGCATTATAGTTTCCTTTTCCCCAGAAGAGCTTTGTGTAGGATCATAGCCAGGGATAGGAATAGCAAGGAATGTAGCCATGTCAAGGAGAAATTTCTGAAAAGAAGGATCTCCAATGGGAACCATCCCTGGACAGGCTAAAGTTGAACTAGCCTGGGCACCGGAGGATGTACTGGTCCGGTGCAGAAAAGGAGCCCTAATGGATGGATACTGGTACTGGCGGTTATAACTTAAGACAGTCAGTACTGCATCGTCCATGCCAGGTATCGACTCCAAACTAGGTATAGAAAGGAGCAATCCCGGTGAAAAGGGAGTAGTTGGTCCCGATGTTACTGCAGGAACCGGCATCGGTACCGATACCAGTAGCTGTGCCGGAATCGGAGGCGATACCGACATCGAAGCAGTCATCGGAGGCTGCTCAAGCGGTACCGAGGCAACCAAAAACCCTTGGTGAGTATCTTCGATACCGTGCATCCGGAATCGGTAAGCGTCGGTTCCAAGACGCGTCGGTACCCAGTCTTCCAGACTAGATATCGATTCCAGACTCGGCATCGAAGGAAGCGAGTCTATCGATGCATGTCTGGAGGGTACCAGCGTCGGTGGTCGTATCGGCGATGATGCCGATACTGGAAAGTCAATCTGGGACGTATCGATCAGTCCCGAAGGTACCGAGAACACCAGATGACGATCCCTGGTGAAGAGTGGATCACTCAACACCAGTGCCGATGCCAGAGTATCGGTACCGCTCGAAGCGGATGCCACCACCGAGCATGGCTCAGGTATGTTCTGTGAGGGGTAAGCCCCAGGAACAACCTGAAACCCCTGAAAGGCTTTGGAGACCGAAGACTCCCGCTGGGGTCTTGAAGCCAATAGGGTCTTGAGAGCAAGGCCGGAGACGTCATCATGCTTGACATGAGACCTACCACTCAAGGATTGGCTAGTCTTAACAGATTGTGGGTTACCTGATCCTGTAGAGAAGAAATGGTCGGTGCCCTAACACTGGAAGGGAACTCGGTATCGAGGGAAACTCGAAATGGAAAATCTCTTCTCATAAAATTGTAGCCTAATGGCTCCGGAGGAAAAGGGTCAGGACCCAAACAGGTTAGACACCAGTTATTGGAGTCTAAAAAGAAAACTGTATTTCCACAGTTAAGGCACTTCTTAGGAGAAGAAGGCTCCATGATGGAGAAGCCTTATAGGCCCAAAAATTTAAGACAGAAACTGAGGGAAAAACTCTCCCTGAGTTTGAGAAAAAAAAGAAAAAACCCACCGGCGGTACCGGTGGAGGCAGGGAAACAGCCGCGACCACAAGAAAACAAGAATTAAAGAAAACTTTTTCTGCGGTGACAGGTCGACGTCCTGCCGGCTCCGCGGAAAAACGAAAACTGAGGAGAGACAGTTGGAAAGGCGGGAAGGCAGCATGCAGGCGCTGAGGAATGCTCCCAAAAGCTTTCTGATTGGACGCTGGGGAGCGTTCCCGCGCAGGCTCCGTTGGTACCGACGTACCCCATATGTGAAGACTCATTCCTGCTTGTTCCTGGATTTTAAGTCTGCACATATGGGTATCGTCGATACCGATGGAGCCTGCGTGGGAACGCTCCCCAGCGTCCAAAAGGAAAGCTTTTGGGAGCATCCCACAGCGCCTGCGTGCTGCCTTCCCGCCTTTCCTAACCACCTCTCTCCAGTTCGAGTTTTAAGCTGAGACAAAGAGAAAGGAAAGAAAAGATAGATACAACTCCTAGGGGAGGTGGGTGGGTTGTGAAGACTTATTCCTGCTGTTCCCAGAGATGACCTGTCACAGGTAAGTAACTCTGCTATCTCCAGGAACAAGCAGGAATGAGTCTTCACATATGGGGGCTCCCCAGCTAGAGATGCCAAGGAGATCCCAAGGTTGTGAGTCCCTGAGAAGGGCTCTACCTCCCCCTATGGATCTCGGGCATCCAACCAGAGATGGGGGGTAGGAGTTGATTAGGTATGGAACAGCATTTGAGAACAGCCTGACCAAACAAGGCATCCTGGCAGGAGTCCTTGTCCAAGCAATAATGGGCTGTAAAGGTATGAACCGAGGCCCAGGTGGCTGCTCAACAGATTTGGTCGATGGACACAGAATTTAGATGAGCCATAGAGGCTGCCATGGCCCTCACATTGTGAGCTGTGACATGGCCCTCCAGAGAAAGGTTCTTACTCTGGTAGGCGAAGGAAATACACTGAGCAATCCAATTGGACAGTTCTCTTAGAGACTGGAAGTCCTTAATGAGAGGGATCGAAAGCAAAAAAGAATTGAGAGGACTTTCTATGTTGCTGTGTCCTTTGTAAGTAAAAAGCAAGCGCTCTCTTACAATCCAGGGTATGGAGATTCCTCTCTGCACTTGATGTATGAGGTCCTGGAAAAAAGACAGGTAAATATACCTCCTGGTTCAGATGAAAAGGTGAGACCACTTTAGGCATAAAGTATGGATTGGTCCTGAGGACTACCTTGTCATGATGGAACCTTGTATAAGGAGGATTAGCCACCAAGGCTTGCAGCTCACTGATGCAGCGAGCTGAAGTGACTGCAATGAGAAAAATAACCTTCCAGGAAAGGAATTTTAAGGAGGTAGTGGCTAAGGGTTCAAAGGGTGTCTGCATAAGCTGGCCAAGAACCAGATTCAAGTCCCATGCCACTGGAGGTGGTCTAATGGGAGGTTTAGTGAAAAGAAGGCCTCTCATGAATCTTGCTATAAGAGGATGAGAGGAAATAGGCTGTCCATTGAGAGGTTTAAGGGATGCTGCAATAGCACTCAAATGGACTCTTACTGAATTTGTTTTAAGGCCTGCATGGGATAAATGCAGCAAATACTCTAGTAAAGAATTCAGCGTTATTGCAAGAGGGTTAAGACCCTTCTCTGCACACCAAATGGTAAACCTTTTCCATTTAAAAGCATAGGAACGTCTAGTGGAAGGCTTTCTGGAAGCATGAAGGATATCCTTCACTTGCTGAGAAAGATGCAAATCTTGAAGGTCTAGGCCTTCAGCAACCAGGCTCTGAGGTGAAGAGACTGGGGATTTGGGTGCCACAACGTTCCCTCCTCCTGGGACAGGAGGTCTGGAGCAGATCCCAAGTCCAGGGAGGGAGCTTGAGAGAGATGCAGAAGTAGAGGGTACCACACTTGGCGTGGCCAATGTGGTGCTATGAGGATCATAGACCCCTTGTCTCTTTGAAGTTTGAACAGTGTCTTGGGAATTAGGGGAATGGGTGGAAAGGCATAGAGGAAGTCTTGCCCCAATGGAGGAGGAAGGCATCCCTGACCTGAACTCCCTGACACGGAATCCTGGAACAGAACCGGGGAAGTTTGGCATTCCACGGACTTGCAAACAGGTCTATGTCCGGGGTTCCCCAAATTCGGAAGATCCTGGCTATCTGGTCCCCATGGAGGGACCATCGTGTGGAAGCAGAACTCGACTGCCCAAGAGTTTTGAACCCCTGGAAGATACACTGCCATGAGATGAATTTGATGCTCTCTGGCAAAGGCCCACAATCTCAAAGCTTCGTTGCAAAGCGACAGAGAGCCAGTCCCACACTGCTTGTTCACGTAGAACATGGCTACTGGTTGTCCGTGTGGATGAGGACTGTCTTGTAGCTGAGCAGGGTGTGGAAGACAGAGCTAGAAAAATTGCTCTGAGCTCTAAGAGGTTGATATGTAGAGATGTCTCCTGTGGAGACCAGATGCCTTGAGTGGAGAGATCTTGTAGATGAGCTCCCCAACCTCTTGGAGAGGCATCTGTTGTAAGGGTTGCTTGGGGTAACACCTGTTGAAAGGGGGACCCCAGCAACAGATTTTGAGTGGACTTCCTCCACTGGAGAGAGCAAAAGAGGCGACTGGAGGTTGCTATTTTGTCTGACAGGCACCCTGATGCCTGGGTCTATTGGGTGGACAGAGTCCACTGAACTGCCCTCATGTGAAGGCGAGCGTAAGGAACCACATGCACAGTGGATGCCATGTGGCCTAACAGTTGTAACATCTCTCGAGCAGTTAAATGGGATTTTAACTGAATCTGTGAGGCTAACTGCACCAAGCATAGGCAACGGGCTTGGGGGAAGATGTTCTCTAGAGTTCATAGGGGCCTCGCTGGATACCACAACTGCAAGGGCCTGAGTAGGGGTGAGATGGGATTTTGGGATGTTTATTACAAGTCCCAGATACTGAAGAGCACGCCTTGTGCAGGCTAGGGAAGTTTGGGCCTCTGACTGGGATGGAGCTCGGATGAGCCAGTCGTCCAGATATGGGAATACGAATATCCCTAGAGTGCGTAGAAATGCAGCTACTACTGCCATGCATTTTGTGAACACTCTTGGTGCAGAGGCCAGACCGAAAGGAAGCACTTTGTATTGGTAGTGCTTTCCTCGATAAAGGAACCGAAGGAACCTTCTGTGTGTTGGATGGATGAGGACATGGGTGTACGCATCCTTGAGGTCTAGAGAACAAAGCCAATCCTGACTCTGAAGGTATGGAAGGAGAGCACCGAGAGAAATCTTGAATTTCTCTTTGCATAGAAACTTGTTCAATTCTCTGAGATCTAATATGGGTCTGTAACCCCCTGTTTTCTTTGGGATAAGAAAGTAGGGGGGAGTAGAACCCTGAGCCCTGTTGAAGAAGGGGTACTTCTTCTATTGCCCCTTGGGCAAGAAGGGTAGCAATCTCCTGACCCAGAAGGTCGAGGAGAGATGTTGGAGAATTGAACTGTCTTACCATGGTGTGAGGAGGAAGGTTTAAGAAATGAAGCTTGTAGCCCTCCCTAATGATGGAGAGGGTCCATTGCTCTGCTGTGATTTGTTCCCACCTGGGAGCAAAGTGAGCTAACCTTCCTGGAATGGTGAGAGGCTCTGGTTCTTTTAGAGCCAGAAAGGCTAAGTTCTCTAGTTCAGCGTTTTTCAACCACTGTGCTAGTGTGCCGCGAGATATTGTCTGGTGTGCCGTGGGAAAAATTCCAATTTCATCTGTAACATGTGGCCTCGGCTCACAAATTAGGGTTGCCAACCGGCCGGTTTTCAGCCGGCCTGGCCGGTTTTTCCATGGCCAGGCTGGCTGCCGGCACAGTTGTAAAACCGGCCATTGAAAAGCCGGTTTTTTGCTCTGGCCGCAAGATCGGGAGCGGCCAGAGCAAAAAACCGGCTTTTGTGCCGAAGTCCGCGGCGCGAACGCGAACGCGATTCCCTATAGCAGTGCAGCCGCTGGTTCTGCTTTGTACAGAGCAGCGGCTGCACTACACTTACATTGAAAAGTAAAGAGAAACTGTGTCAGGAGCCCTCCGATCATGCAGAGCCCGTGGAAGTGATGTCATGGGGGCGGGCTCCTCACAGGCTGTCTTTCCTTTTCAAATTAACTTTAGCTGCAATAAAGTTAATTTGAAAAGGAAAGACAGCCTGTGAGGAGCCCGCCCCCATGACATCACTTCCTCGGGCTCTGCGATGACCGGAGGGCTCCTGACACAGTTTCTCTTTACTTTTCAATGTAAGTGTAGTGCAGCCGCTGCTCTATACAAAGCAGAAGCAGCGGCTTGGGGGGTGTGTGTGTGTGTGTGTGTGTGAGTGAACCAGCAAGGGGGGGGGGCGATGGTGTGAGTGAACCAGCAGGGGAGGGGGGGGGGTAAGTGAGTGAGTGACCCAGCAGGAGGGGTGAGTAAGTGACAGGGGGGTGGGTGAGTGAACCAGGAGGGGGGGGGGGTGGTGTGAGTGAACCAGCAGGGGAGGGGGGTTGGTGTGAACCAGCAGGGGAGGGGGGTTGGTGTGAGTGTTTGATTCCTATTCAAGAGAATTACTTTATATATAGTCAATATAGGCACAGAGGTAAATTTTTTTAACATTTTCTAATGGTGGTGTGCCTCGTGATTTTTTTCATGAAAAAAGTGTGCCTTTGCACAAAAAAGGTTGAAAAACACTGCTCTAGTTGAAAGTCAAAGGCCCTGAGGAGGCTGAGGCTGTTTGGCCGTAGCAGCCCTTGCAGCCTTAGGCTTGGCCTGTTTAGGTTGTTGCTGTCATTTTGCAGCAAAACGACCTGCAGAAGATGCCTGTTGACCATAAGCAGGATAATATCTCCCCTTTTTGGGAAAAAATCCCTTTTTGAACAACCTTTTCTTAACAGGAGCAGAAGTAGACTTTGAAAGTCTATCTAAAGCAGAATTTTCAGCATCCATCCGAGTGGCCTTTGCTTGCCAATCTTTGCCAAAAAGGTTTTCACCTGTACAAGGAAGATTTCCTAGTCCATCCTGAACCCAGTGTTCCAAATCAGAAGCTTGTAGCCAAGCAACTGTGTGCACCTATGGCAATAGCCGAGGCTCTGCTAGCACACTCAAAAGAGTCAAAGGCTGCACGGTTGGAAAACTTGGAAACATCCTGGGCATGTTTAAGCCAGGTGAGAAACTCCTTATCTTCTGAAACAAAATGAGATAAAGTTTGTAGGTGATCTGTAACGTCTTTTAGAAACATCCCCATATAGAGACTATAGGAGTTGATTCTAGCCACAAGCATATTGGCCTGGAAAATTCTCCTGACAAAAGCATCTAAGGTTCTGCATTCTCTTCCTGGAGGATTAGATGAGTGCCTTTTTGCACTCTTTATCCTCTTCATAGCAGACTCCACCACAATAGAGTGGTGAGGAAGCTGAGTCTTATGAAAGCCAGGACAAGGAGGAACACGGTACATGGTGTCCAACCTACGAGAATGAGGGGAGGTGGTGAGAGGTGTCTCCCATATGCCCAACATGTTTTCATAAAGGATCTCATGAATTGGTGCACCGATGCTGCCAACGTTCAACTGACATCCCCGACCAGCTTTACTATCTTGTAATGAATTTCTTTCCAAGGTCAAGAAAAACGCCGCGCATCATTTTTGTATAAATGCGCGGCGTTTTTCTCGACCTTGGAAAGAAATTCATTACAAGATAGTAAAGCTGGTCGGGGATGTCAGTTGAACGTTGGCAGCATCGGTGCACTGTTATGAGTTCAGGCTTAAGATCCCCTGAGGAACCATATATGTGAAACGCGTAATTGGTACCTGTGTCAAGCATCGGGGTCAGAAAATATTTCTTCACCATGACAGAGGGGCCCGTCCTAAGGACATTGGTTTTAAGAATACACATAAGTATCATCGTATATATTAATATCTTAATATAGGACTGGCTCACTCGTTGTGTTCACACTAGGTCATTGATGCGAAAAGGTATTATGCTTTCACGGATGAGAGTCAGGAAGCAGTACCACATAAGTCTGAGACCTAGTTACATAACAGAGCTTATATGTTGAAGATTTTGTTGAAATTTGAAGATCACATGGATCATTAGTATAGATATTGATTTTGATAAGCCATTTTGGAGTTTATAGTGAACGAGATTTTTTCCTTCTTTGTACACTTAATCGTTCGGAAATTGACCAAGTTTTTCGTAGTTGCCATATGGCACAGTAAATATTGTTTCTTAGAAATACAATTTTTTCAAAAAATCTTTATATTCTGCATCATTTAGCTCAAATCTTAATAAAAACAAAATTTTTCTTCAATTACAAAACAATTATGTGGATGCAAAAGGGTTAAGTTAGATTGTAAACTTTTCCCAATTCTTTTAAAATTGTATATTGCCTTTTGAAATAACATTCCAATAGCCACCACCAAGTTCGAGAGCAACTTTCAGACACACAAGATATCTTCTGCTTATTATCCCAGTTTAATAAACCACTGAAAATATGTAAAGCATCAGCATTTCTTAACATCTTCTTTCAGCTGAAGAGTGTGTAATTGAGAGAATTCACAATTGTCCAAGGTTGATGTCTTTGAGGCTAACCCATAAATAGGTCCGACATAACACTAGGGTTAAGAAGCTGGAATGTCCAGTATGACCTTGAACAAAAATTAGGGTGCATAAATTTCAAAGCATCTTAAAGACGGTGGGAGATAATGCACGTGGTTACCAGCATGACTCATGCTTTGAGCATTCAGTAGTAACCGATTCAGGAAATGCCTGCAACATCCAAACATATTTGTATAAACTTTAACACACTTGTGTGATTGGATTTTGAAATGTTACTACTGCCTTCACTTCAAAAATAGTTATGGACCACTGTGCTAGGCATATGAACAAAATATTGAGTGTTAATCACCTTTCATTATATGACAATTGCCACTTTGTCTACCTTTTACACTTTCACATATATTCATCTGTTTAGATTTAATTTTTTTAGAACTGCAAGACTACTGATCTACCCTTGCAAGGAGGCCAAAACCTTATTTAAACATGCTTTTCTTTTACAATGGATTTTAATTACATCTTAAAAATGCAATGAATTACTACTTACTTTTTTCTTTTAACCATGAGCGCGATATCCTGATTTAACTGTTTGGTTTTCTACAAAATTTACCATAATAGCTTTAAAAAATAAGCTCTATGTATATATAGCTTCTCTCTGAATTAGTACCAACTACCAGGAAAAATAAGATGTTTCTCGCGCTGGATTTTGTTTTCTGTGTAATAGCTCTCCGGAAACTATACCAAGTAGGACGATTGTGGGCCTTTTCCTCAGGTACAAGAGCAAAAGGATAAGTCTTCAGAGAATGCACAGTAACTACTGTAGAAAAAGTATGTGGATAAAAAATAGTTAACACACCAACCTATGAGATCATTTATAATTCCTGCACTTTCCACAAGGCTCTTTGCAACCACACTTTTGAGAGGTGATAGCTCACGGATTCTGATAGGAGCTGGTGCATGGTATTTAAAAAAGGTGCATTTTTAGTTTACTACAAATCACTGGTCACGACTGCAGTGCATTTCTTCTGCTAGAGCTATTCGTGTCGCTTCTTATTTTGCTCAATCAAAAAAAATCAGCTAGGAGTTTCACGGAGATTCTAATTCTACAACAAAGAAGAGGATGCTAAAAGCTAAACATCTTATTTCATCTGAAATCTGCATAAATCAAATTTTATATAAAGACCTTGGTTAATTCTCATTAATGCTAATAAGGTCAGAACTTGATGCCTAAAGCTCTTGTTCATTTGATTTAAAAAAATGCTTTACGGTTCTAATCCAAATCTAAATACTACCGATTGAGTACTAATTAGAAACAGAGAAAATGACGACATAAAAAAGATCACAGGGTTTAGCTAGTCTGCCCTTAATTGACCTAACTAGTAAAAACAAAACAACTTTAAAATAACTGAACAGGACTCATTTCCTACACCAACCTTACGACCACTAGGGAGGGTGTATTGGTCAGAACACTACAACTGTATAGGCATAAAAAAATAGCAGTGTGTTTGTAGATCAGCCCATTTTAGAGGTACCACCAAAACAAGACGTACAACCAATTTAATAAAAAAAAGTGTTGCTATTTTAATTTAACCATTTTACAATATAATCAAACACAATATAGCAATTGCACAGTAAATACAAGAAAACCACAATTACAATAGTAGACCTCATCACAGAAACAAGGAAAGGCTAGCAAGGTTATCAAAACAGAAGATATACCCCTCCCCCTAAGAAAAAATGAATTTTAACAAAAAAACGACCAGCACACATTTTAATGTTGCTCTTTACTAAAAAAGGATCAAGAAATACATTTACAATTTTGACAGGTAAGGCAACATTTGCATGGAAAACTTAAGGGAAAAAAAAAAAGATTCCTGGTAGCTAGGACTGGAACCTGCAACCCCCCCCCCCCCCTTCCTAATAGAGAAAAAGTTTCAGAACTATCCAGCTACACTGTATCAATGTATTTTCTCAGAAGAAACAAAGGAGGAAGCAAACATGCTCTTGGAAAGTTCAGAAAACAAAGATTCCTATTTCTCCACTGGTTTTTCAACAGATCTAGTTGGTTATGAACATGTAAACTGTCCTTATTAGACAAGCCAGTTGCTTGCAGAGTAGCACGTCAAGATTGGAGAACGTGCAATCTCAGAAAATTTCATGCAGTTTTTCTCTGTGTCCTTAAACTTGAGAGACCATGATAAAAAAAAGTTTGTTTTCCCATTGGAGTCTTTAGTAATAAACTGGTCCGCACAAGAGTTTACTACAGTAAGGTAACATTTAAAAAGAACCAGCCACTAATTCCAGAGGGAGAGATTGTGTATTTAAGCAATAAACTGATCGGCAGGTAGACAGATTAAGATCAACCAGAATAGAGGGCAGCATTCTCTCAATGGCATGGTGTTGCCCCAGACAGTCCCCCAGTACAGCTGGCTCCTAGCACATTTGTCCATTGGAGATGATGGCGCAACAGGGGCCTTCCCTTCATTTTTCTTCACTTTTTGCAATTGACAAACCAATAGAAGAAAACAAGACGAAAGCGACCTCCACAAACAAAATGCCAAGGAGCAGAGACCACAGGAACACGACACTAATAAAGCAGTAAAAAGCCAGTGTCCCTAAGGTGCTCTGTGAGAGGGGGGGGTGTGTCCCCCTTTGGTAACACCACTTCAAACATACATACACAATCACACAGCGATTAGGTCCGGGGCAGGCCAGCATCCAATGACAGTAGCAGAAGAAGGTTCTTACCAATACACTCATGGCTGTAGTCTTGAACTACCCTTCACAGCATTCCTACTCTCCCGAAACAGCACAGCACAAGTCCAACAGTAGAGCAACACCATTTCAATCATTTTGTTAACACATGGCCATCTAAATGACACTTAATAGTTATAGCAGAGTTGACGTGTGCATTTTACCACAGCCAACAAATTAGCAGATTTACTAAACTAGGCTAACATACATATTATGGTACAAAGTTTCAAATAGCCTGATAACTATTGGCCCAGCTTAGTCAACATGTCCCTTAGCTTATAAAAGCTACTTACTAAACTTCTAAGACATGCAGATATAGTATCTAAGACAGGAAAATAAAGGTGCTTACCTGTAACAGGTATACAGCAGGGTATGCAGCCACACTCCATTGGTGTGGTTTCCAATGGAAATTGTGTGCCAGGCTCTTCCCTAGCACAGCAAAGGCTTCTGAAATTCTGTGTGGGAAGGAGGGCACATGTTTTGAAGGAGTCCAACTCCTGTCAGTTCAGTATGCAACTGCAGAGCTCTGCTCCCACCAGGAATGACTTGTGCAGTTAAAAATTCTCTCTGTCCACAAGATGAAGCTAGGATGTATTTTTTTGCAGCAAGGTGGGCTGGTGTGGCTGCATAGCCCTGCTGTGCATGGAGAACCTTCATTATAGATAAGCAACTCCACAGACCAGAAAGGGTAAGCAGGCTCACTCCATAGGCAAATGCAGAGCTAAGGGCTGCCTGGAAAGCTTGTGTGTGGGGTTTGGGCTGGTACAACTGCAGGGCAATTGGATTCAGAGATCTCAGGAAAACAGATTGCAGAGGACCACCTCATCAAATGTAAGGGCCTGCATTGAGTAATTGTCCAGGCTGTAATATTATGCAAACGTATGAATGGAAATCTGTGGCTACTCTGCAGATGTCCTGGGAGACAGAAAGCATAGTTACTCACCTTTAACAGGTGTTCTGCAGGGACAGCAGGAATTGGTCCTAATTTATGGGCAAGGTCTGCACCAACAGAGCCCACAAGGAGCAATTCCCCAGCTTTCAAAAGAAAGGCTTTAGGATTGCTGCCATGCATACCTGGTCTGCTTCCTGCCCAAAAGGTGCCAACTTGCTCAGTCAGGGCCCTTTAGCTTGAGCCCTACCAAGCAGATGGCAAGGGCAGAATAAAAATCCAACATCAGGGGAGGAGGGAGGGTAGAGAAAGAGTAGTTACCTGTAACAGGTGTTCTCCAGGAGCAGCAGGAATCAGTCCTCACATATGGGTGTCGTCAGCGCCGACAGAGCCCGCATGCGGAGCATTTCCCCAGCTTTCAAGGAAAGCCTTTGCGAATGCAGCATGCATGCGTGGTCCCCTTCCCGCCCAAGGGTGCCATCTTGCTCAGTCTGATGACATAGCTAAAAGACAACAAAAAACAAAATGAAATATACATGACTGCAACTCCAAGGGGAGGAGGGAGGGTCGTGAGGACTGATTCCTGCTGCTCCTGGAGAACACCTGTTACAGGTGAGTAACTACTTTCTCCAGGACCAAGCAGGAAGTCAGTCCTCACATATGGGACTCCCCAGCTCTAGGCTACCGAGAACCCAAAGCTGAAAAATAAGCTCCCTCTAGAGCCTCAGCATGCGTGATAAGAATCTTCTCTGAGAACACCCCCGAACGGTAGCCCAACACAAGGGCCGGAGGGTAGGAGTTGCCTAAACCTCAAAGAGATTACGGAGTACCGCTTGTCCGAAAGCACTGTCCCTGCAAGACTCCCTCTCGAGGCAGTAATGGGCCGCAAAAGTCTGGCTTGAAGACCAAGTAGCGGCCCGGCCGATGTCTGCCAACGGAACAGAGCGGAGATGAGCCACTGACGCAGCCTTCGCCTTGACACGGTGGGCCGTGACTCGACCCTGCAAGGGGAGGCCGGCTGCCCTGTACACCCAGGCGATACAGTCTGCCACCCAAATGGACAGGGTACGCTTGAAGACAGGTAACACCAACTTATTAGGGTCAAATGATACGAAGAGCTGAACAGCCCTTCGATGCCCCTGCGTACAGTCAATGTAGAAAGACAACGCCCTCCTACAGTCAAGGGTATGCAAGACCATTTCAGCCCGGCTGGCATGCGGCCTGGGAAAGAATGTCAGAAGAACCACCTCCTGATTGAGGGGGAAGGAGGAGACAACCTTTGGAAGGAACTTAGGATGAGTCCGTAAGACCACCCTGTTCCTATAGAACCGTGTGTACGGTCTATCAGAAACCAGAGCCTGTAGTTCACTCACATGCCTGGCCGAGGTAAAAGCCACCAAGAACAACGCCTTACAGGAAAGGAAGCGTAAATGACAGGTAGCCATTGGCTCAAACGGTGGGCGAGTAAGTTGTTGCAAGATCACATTCAAATCCCACTCAGGGGCTGGTGGACGAATCGGAGGCTTGAGCAAAAGCAGGCCTCTGAGGAAGCAGGCTACCAAGGGGTGGACCGACAGACTGGCCCTCCACCGGCGAGTGGTGCGCTGACAGAGCACCGAGGTGGACCCGAACAGAGTTGGATTTAAGGCCTAGGTCCGACAGGTGAAGCAGATACTGCAGCACCATTGGTACCAGGCAGGAAAACGGATCCTCTTGGCGCTGAGCACACCAGGCAGAGAACCTACACCACTTGAGGGCATAAGATTTCCGGGTGGATTGTCTCCTAGAGACCAAAACCACCTCCACTTCCCTAGGTAGAAGTAAGGGGGCTAGAACTACACTTTCAGCAGCCAGGCCATCAAATGGAGAGACTGGAGGTTGGGGTGCAGGAGAGATCCCTGATCCCGAGACAGGAGATCGGTTTGCACCCCCAGAGGGAGTGGAGTGTCCACTGCCAATTGCAGGAGTGGAAACCACGGTTGCCTCGGCCATCTGGGGGCTACCAGGATCAGTGAGGCCCTGTCTCGAAGAACCTTGAATAGGGTTCGGGCCACTAGAGGTGTTGGAGGAAACGCATACAGCAGGCCCGTAGACCAAGAGATTAGGAAGGCATCTGCTGCTATTCGCAGAGGATGCGGTTGTCTGGAATAGAACATGGGCAGCTGATGGTTCAGTGAACTGGCAAAGAGATCGATGGATGGAAGACCCCATCTCAGGAAGATCTGCTGGACCATTAAGGGATTCAACTGCCATTCGTGAGGCTGTAGAATCCTGCTCAACCTGTCTGCCAGGTAATTTTCTTGTCCAAAAAATCCCCAGCACAGGGCAAAATTGTCTAAACCTAACAAAACAAGCCCCAGCTCACCAAGCCTATCATGTGATAGTAATGCAGAATCAAAATCAAAAACAGAATCTCTCAATATGTACACTTTCTTTTTGTCGGAAAGACCTTTCAAGAGAAAGCAGGAAGGAAAACCTACCTCTCGCCGAGGCCAATCCTTTTTATCTTAAAATGCTTGAAAAACTTATCTTTTTTAATCTTTGTTAAATCAGCCAGCTCCGAATTCTTGAAACACCCAATTTTCTCTCATTGATCATTTCTTCTGTAAAGTTTCCAGTCAGTCTTTTTTTGGGAAATGCAATCTCTTCCATTTCTTCCTTAAAGTCTCTCCAAAGATTTCGGTGTAGTCTTTCAAAATCCGGGGAGTTTTGATTGCAATAAAGTCTTTATTGAGCGTCGATACTCGGATTTTGAAAGACTACACCGAAATCTTTGGAGAGACTTTAAGGAAGAAATGGAAGAGATTGCATTTCCCAAAAAAAGACTGACTGGAAACTTTACAGAAGAAATGATCAATGAGAGAAAATTGGGTGTTTCAAGAATTCGGAGCTGGCTGATTTAACAAAGATTAAACAAAGATTAAAAAAGATAAGTTTTTCAAGCATTTTAAGATAAAAAGGATTGGCCTCGGCGAGGGGTAGGTTTTCCTTCCTGCTTTCTCTTGAAAGGTCTTTCCGACAAAAAGAAAGTGTACATATTGAGATATTCTGTTTTTGATTTTGATTCTGCATTACTATCACATGATAGGCTTGGTGAGCTGGGGCTTGTTTTGTTAGGTTTAGGTAATTTTCTTGGCCAGGTAGATAAACTGCCTTGAGAAACATTCCGTGCTTGACTACAAAGGCACACAGGGCCTGTGCTTCCTGACACAGAAGCCTGGATCCTGTGCCTCCTTGCTTGTTCACATAGAACATTGCTACTTGGTTGTCAGTCTGATTCAAGACAGACTGGTGAGAGAAGACAGGAGAGAAAGTTTGTAGAGCTAATTGAATAGCTCGCAACTCCAACAGATTGATCTGCAGTGTGGCCTCCCAAGGGGACCAGAGGCCCTGAGTGCATGCCCCCTGGCAATGTGCACCCCAACCCTTAAGAGAAGCATCGGTCGTAAGCACCTGTGTATGTGGTAGTGCCTGGAAAGGCACGCCTTTGATCAGGTTCGGGAGATGCAGCCACCACTGTAGGGAGGCCACTAGTAGTTTGGACACTCTTACTCTGTCTCTTAAGTCCCCTGTGGCCTGTATCCACTGAGCCCTGAGGCACCATTGAGCAGGCCGCATCTGCAGACAAGCATTTGGAATTACATGGACCGTGGATGCCATGTGGCCCAAAAGCCTCAGGAAATGTCTAGCAGAGACCAGAGATCCACTGCAGAACTGTAGGGCCAGAGCCATCAGTCAGAGCCCTGTTCTCAGGCAAATAAGCCATTGCTCGTAGGGTATCCAACCGTGCCCCTATGAATTCTACGTCTTGTGAGGGGAGCAAAGTGGACTTTGCGAAGTTTATGACAAAGCCCAGATGCTGGAGAAGAGACAGTGCGAAGAGTGGCTTGTCTGACCTCCTGTGGAGACTGACCCCTGATGAGCCAGTCGTCCAGGTATGGAAAGACAAAGATGCCCTGGTTTCTTAGATAGGCCGCCACCACCACCAGGCATTTGGTGAAAACCCTGGGCACAGAGGTTAGGCCAAATGGAAGTACCCTGTACTGAAAATGCTTTCCTCCCACTACAAATCAGATATTGTCTGTGGTCTGGATGAATGAGAATGTGAGTATAAGCATCCTTTAGGTCTAAGGAGCATAACCAATCTCCCTGCTGGAGGTAGGGCAGCAGTATTCCAAGGGTAAGCATCTTGAACTTTTCCCTCTCCAGGAACTTGAGATTTCACAAGTCTAGGATGGGCCTGAGGCCTCCTGTCCTTTTTGGTACTAGAAAGTACCTGGAATAGAAGCCTCGTCCTATCAGGCACCGGTTCCATCGCCTGCTCCTGTAGAAGACTTGTCAACTCCTGAAGGAGGTGGTTCCTGTGCAGAGGGAGTCTTGGAGGCTCCCCTGGAAAATAGGAGGGAGGCAACTTGTTAAAGTGGAGCAAATAGTCCTTTTTGACTATGCTGAGTACCCAGGTATCCCCTGTTATAGCTGACCATCTGTGGGCGTACAGTGTCAGCCGGCCTCCTATGCTGAGTGGAGCCAGCTATGGGGGAGAGGCTATGCAGTGGGAGTCAAACCCCGCTCCCTGCTGTGCAGGTGCAGGAGCCGGAGCTGGCGGCTTGGGGGTTTTCTGCCTATGGGGCCCATGTCCCTGCCCCTTGGCCTGCTGACCCTGTTGGGGAGCTGTAGAGGCTGGAATTGAGGGTAGGATTTGTAGGCAGAGGCCTTCCTCGGGTAAAAGGGCTTTTTCCCTGATCCCTTCTTCTGAGAAGGGGCAGAAGTCTTCCTGGACAGCCTTGTCCTGGTGAGAGTGTCTCAATTTCTGCAGCCTTTTCAGCCATGGGTTTGCCAAAGAGGTTCTCACCTCGGCAAGGGACATCGACAAACTTGTCCTGGACCCATGGCTCGAGGTCCGATGACTGTAGCCAGGCCTGACGGCATGCACCGATGCTGGCCGCTGCTACTCGGGCCGAAGCCTCAAAGCCATCATAGGCTTCTCGAGATATAAACTTCGAGCACTCTAGAATCCCCGATGACAAAGCCTTGAACCTCTGCAAAGTTTCCTCAGAGAGGCCAGGAGAAAACCCGGCAATCTCCTTTGCCAGGTCTTGGAGGTACATGCCCATGTACAGCTGGTAAGTCTGGACACGGCAAGCCAGCATAGAGCCTTGGAAGCACTTTCTACCGAGGGCATCCAGGTTCCGGGCCTCCCTGCCGGAGGGGGGGGGGGGCACTGAGGAGCGCATCTTCAGACGATGCATGGCTGATTCCACAACCATGGAGTGGCGCAGTAGCTGTGCCTTCTGGAACCCAGGGCTCTTACGGACTCGATAAATGGAATTGACCCGTTTGCTGAGAACCGGCGCCGAGGCCGGTGCCTCCCACATACAGAAGAGCAGCCATTCCAGCATCGGAGGAATCGGTACAGTAAAGGCCTCCTTTGGTGGAGAGTCATACTGGAGGGCCTCGAGCTCCTTGGCTCGAGGCTCCTCCTCGAGGTCTATGGGGAAGGAAGGACATGGCCGGCATTGGTGCCTTGGCCATGTCCCTCACGAAGCCCAAGAACAGGGTATCCTCCGGGGGGGGACCTTCTCCGAGGCTCGGACTCCAGTGAGTCCGATGGGACCCACCGGGTTCGGAAAGTGTCCGGGGACTCCTCATCCTCCGTTTCCCACCCCGACCCCTCCAAGGAGGAATCGAGCGGCTCCAGTCAGGCAGGCACCAATGCCATCTGCCCCGACGCCAAGGGTACCGGCGTCAACAACCTCAGCCCCATATGGGAGGCCAAAGGAGACCTTGGCTGAGGATCGACTCGAGACTGCATGGACTCAAGGATCGGCTCGGCCTCCGGGGTCAACTTGGACGTCGAAGTCCTGGTGGTCGGGGCAGATGCACCGGTCAGACTGGCGATCAGCACCCGCTGCTGTTCCATGAATGCAGCCAAGCTTCTCTCCAAGGCCGTCAACCTGAGACTCAGCAGCCCCCGACTCGGCCCCCGGTGTCATGGCCGACGTCAGCTCCCCTGGAGGAGAGTCCAAGAGGACAACAGTTCTCACATGACTCGGGGACTCGGCTCCACACGAGGCAATTTGGCAGGCCTCTCCGGCTCCGAGGACCTGGGACCCGGGACGGCGGTTGGGGCTATGCGACCAGGTCCTTGAGGGACCAAGAGCATTCACTGATGTCGCCCTCGCGGGTTTCTTCTTCCTTTTGTGTTCCCGTGAGGGAGACCCCTGCTCAGAAGAGCCCCGACGATGCTCAGGGTCAGACTCCCGAGGCCTCTGACAAAGTCCAGACGCGGAGTCAGAAGATCCTTTCTCGTTGATGTTGACAGCTCCTCAATGCCTTAGATGACATTTTGCCACACATCATCGGGTCATGATCGGGCCCGAGGCACCGGAGGCAGCAGTCGTGTGTGTCGGTGAGAGACATCAGTTTCTTACACCGATCATACTTCTTGAACCCGCTGGCAGCAATCAGGGGAAAAAGGGCCCCTGCAAGGTCAAATCACCGGGCTGCCAGTGAAAAAGAAAAAAAGCGCGAACGCTAGTCTCGAAGAACAAAAACCGAAAAAGTACCTCCGGGCTTGATACCGGTGTACCGTGCCCCGTGCCCAGGCGGGAAGGGGAACCGGCAAAAAAACATGAATTCTTCGAAGAAAATCAACTTTTAACCGGGTGACCAAGACACACGTCCGTCGGGCTCCGCGGAAAAAAAGACTGAGCAAGATGGCACCCTTGGGCAGGAAGGGGACCGCACATGCGCGCTGCATTCCCAAAGGCTTTCTTTGAAAGCTGGGGAAATGCTCCGCACGAGGGCTCCATCAGCACCGACGTCACCCATATGTGAGGACTGACTTCCTGCTTGGTCCTGGAGAAAACTGATTTTTGCTGTCCCTGGAGAACACCTGTTACAGGTGAGTAACTACCCTTTCTCCAGGAACAAACAGGAAGTCAGTCCTCACTTATAGACTCCCAACTACAGGCTACCAAACCTGCAACCAAAAACGCCTCCACAAGGTGATAAGCAGAAGCCGATGCCCAAAGGAGCCCGAGTCCTCAGGTCCCCGGGGCAAAGCCCACGGTAGCTGTCGAGAAGGGCTGGAGTTGCTTATACCCCGAACAAATTATGGAGTACAGCCTGGCCGAAGGCCCTGTCCCAGCAGGATTCCCTCTCCAGGCAGTAGTGTGAAGGGAAGATATTTGCCAAAGCCCAAGTCACAGCCTAGCCGATAGCCAGAGGCACTGAGCACAAGGAAGCCACCAAGGCGAACAGGTCCCATGGTCAGGTCCCCCACTGATGGAACAAGAGGCCAGCCACCTCCAGATCCAGCCGCCACTCGTGAAGGCAGAGAATCCTAAGCAGCCTGTCCACGAGGACATTCTCATGGCCTGGGAGGTAGAACACTCGTAGGGTCATCTCCCACTGGAAGGCAAAGGAGGACCCCCCGGCAGGGAAGGCAGGAGCCTGTGCCCCCACTACATGGTTGTCGGTCTGCACAAGTACCGACTTTCCCCTTCAGATGTTCTTTGAAGGCCTTCAAGGCCAATGGGACCGCCCCAAGCTCAAGCAAGTTTATTTGCTGCTGGGACTCTTCGGGTGGCTATTGCCCCTGAGTGCACAGCGCACCGCAGTGGGCTCCCCATCCCAGCAGGGAAGCATCCGTTGTCAGGATGAGCTCGTGCTGTGGGGTTTGGAAGGACAGCCCCTGGAGGTGGTGTCTGGAGGTCCTGCCACCAATCTAGAGACCTGCAAAGGCTGGGGGGAGACCTGAATGGGATCTCTGAGTTCAGGCTCCACTAAGCACTGAGGCACCATTGGGTCGTCCACATGTGCATACAGGCATGGGGGTGACATGGACGGTAGAGGCTATGTGCCCCAAGAGGCATAGCATAGTATGTGCCGTGATCCGAGTGCTGCTCTGGACCTGAGCTGTCAGGGCTCAGAGCCAGGCCTGCCCGGTCTGCCAGCAGGAAGGCACACACTCGCTGAGTGTCAAGGTGTGCGCCAATGAACTCCAAAGGCTTGCAACGGATTGAGGTGGGACTTGGGGTAGTTGACCAGGAAGCCCAGGCATTCGAGGAGGAGAATCGTGCAGGATGCCGCCGATTGAGCTTCTCCGGTCAAGGTAAAGGAAGACTGGGATGCCCTGCCGCCTGAGGGAGGCAGTGTCTGTGGAGAGGGACTTTGTGAAGTCCAAAGGGGAGTACCCTGTATTGGTAATGTTCCCCTTGCACCCTGAAGCACAGATATTGTCAAGATGTGGGCATAAGCATCCCTGAGATCCAAGGAGCATTGCCAATCGCCCTGCCAGCGAAAGGGCAGCAGGATGCCAAGCGATAGCATTTTGAACTTCTCCCACACCAAAAACACGTTTAACTTTCTGAGGTCAAGGATAGGCTGTATACCTCCTGCCTTTTTCAGGATGAGGAAGTACCGGGAATAGAAGACCCGACCATGGAAGTGCATCGATACCCTCTCGACCGCCCACTGGGCGAGGAGGTTGTCTAGCTCCCACTACAGATATGTCTGGTGCATAGGGAGTTGAGAAGGCACCGCTGCGGAGAATGGAGGGGGATGCCTGTCCAGGTGGAGGCGGTACCCATCTCGGATCACTCGGAGGACGCAGGTGGATATCTGAGGGGCAAAGAGGGACAGGCATCCCCTTACCAGCTGCAAAGCTGCAGGAGGTGGGGGGTGAGAGGCTATGCTGCTGGCATCAAAAACCCTGAGTGGGTTGCAATGGTGCCAGGGTTTGTGCCTTGGGCCCTTTTGGCTTATGGTGGGCATGGGGTGCTTTCCTGTGCGTCACTGTGGCTGGCGTGGGAGTGGGTGGGTAACCCCGGTAGGGTAGGCTTTTCCTCAGGAAGAATGGCTTCTTAGTCTGTTTCTTTCGAGGGAGGGAGGGAGGTGGTCTTGCGCGAGAGACTGGTTCGGGTTATGAACTCAGTCTCTCGGTGGCCTTGTCCTCCATGGACTTACTGAAAAGTTGCTCGGCAAGGCAGGGGACATCCAGGAGCTTTTCCTAGACCCACTGCTCCAAGTCAGAGGATTGGAGCCATGTCTGGAGCCGAGCCCCAATGCCGGGAACAGCCACACGGGTCAAGGATTCAAATCCATCATATGCAGCACGGGAGATGTACTTTGAGCACTCAGACTGACCTCAGGAGGATCTGGAACCTCAGAAGGGGTTTGCCCACAAGGCCCACAGAGAAACCCCCAAGCTCCTTGGCAAGGTCACGTAAGAACATACCCATGTATAATTGGTAACTTGAATACAGCATATCAGCATGGACACTTGGCAGGCCTTGCGTCCCAGGACATCGAGGGCCCTCGACTCCCTACCCTGCAGAACCAAAGAATGAGACTACGGACTCTTACTTCCACATTGCTGATTCCACCACCATGGAGGTGTGGGGAAGCTGGGTTTTCATAAACCCGGGACCGCGTTGGACTCTATATATCGCGTCGAGGCGCTTACTCACAATGGGAACCGAGGCAGGTGTTTCCCACATGCAGAGAAGCAGCCTGACAGAATGGGAGGAACTGGGACAGTGAGAAACTCCCGAGGTGGTGACTCGTACTGCAAGATAGAGCTCTTAAGCTCTAGACTCCTCGTCGGCCTGGGTAGCCAGGTTGGGGGCCTATGCCATGTCCTGCACAAACACCAGAAAGGATGTGTCCTCGGGTGGCGAATGTCTCTGAAAAGCGGGCGGGGATGGGTCCAAAGGGAGGTCCCTGTGGGCGTATCCCCATCTGACTCCCAACCCAAGAGATACGGAGGAATCCGATTTGGGATGGTCGCTCCATCCTGAGGCAGAAGCTTGTTTGGAGCCGGAGGCCATGGAGGATCTCGCCCCTGAGGTACGGGAAGGCAAGCGAGAAAGATGCAGAGGACCCTCCTCACGAACCAGCTGAGCTGGGTGCGAGCGCCTGCTGGGCAGCCAAGAATGCAGAAACGCTGGCTCTAATGCCAACATACGGGATTCCCAAGTTGGCACAGGGCCCTGCGACACCAACACCAGGGTCACTGGGTCAGGCATCGAGGAGAGAGGGTCCTCACCTGGATAGCCCTCAGGAGACCAGGTGCCAAGGCCGGAGGCCTCCTTGTTCGACTCTCAGGAACACCGCAGGGGGCTGAGTGACCGAGCACACTGGAGGCCCCGACAGTGACTTCGAGGTAGTCTTCTTATGCTGCTCCCCTTCAGGGGACCCCTGGTCGGAGTGCTGCCTTGAGCACAGGGCCGAGGTAGGGGATCCCACCCGTAGAGACATGACCGGGGGTGCCACCAGGGATTCCAGGGCGGCCTTACGGAAGATGTTAGACTTCTGCATATGATTCAGCAGGGCCTTGGAGGACTTTTTTTTACAAAGTGAGCAGAGCTCCAGATCATGGTTGGCCCGAGACACCGCAGACAGCAGTCATGGGTGTCTGTAAGCGACATGTTCTTGGAGCACCTGTCGCATTTTTTGAAACCAGTGGTCAACAGGGCAAAAAGGGCCCCTGTGAGGTCGAGGACCCATGTGGCCAGCGGTTGGGAGAAAAAAGGGCACGAAGCCTGCAAAAGGGAAAAACAAATGCTACAAAAATGTCTCGTTGCTCGAAGAAAAGAGCAGGGGAAGGATGGGTAGAGGACCGGTGCAACCGGAAAAATAGCAGGCCAGAGGCCAAAAAAAAAGCAGCGCTTTTTCCAAGGGACAAGGACATGCATCCAAAGGGCTCCGCGGAAAAAGGGAGACTGAGCAAGATGGCACCCTTGGGCGGGAAGAGCAATCCCAAAGGTTTTCTTTGAAAGCTGGAGAATTGCTCTGCATGGGCTCCATTGGTGCCAACGTCACCCATAAGTGAGGTCTGACTTCCTGCTTGTTCCTGGAGAAAAGAGGCTAGCTACAGCAGTCGTGGTGGCATGTAGCTTGTGGGGTCCAATGTGACTTGGAAGCAGCATTTTAGTCTGAGTATACCAAAGAAATGCAGTCCAAAATCCAGGAGTTTTCTTTGAGGCCAAATATCTGGAGTTGATTGGATTGAAGTGTGACAAAGGGGCTTGTTTACAAAGCCACGGTAGCAGTTTCCGATCGTTATTGGAGTTGCAGCCCCATTGAAATCAATGGTGCCACGGCTCTGATAACGATCGGAAACTGCTACCGTGGCTTTGTAAACAAGCCCCAAAGAGTTGTGAAGTGGTTTGTAAGTCTTTGGTTACATAGAGATATTGCAAGAGCAAAGGATCCTTGTTGGGGAAGTTAGGGAAAACAGCTGGCAGAACAATGGTTCAATTTAAATGTACTTCTGAAATAAAACTTTAGGGAGGTATTTCAAATGCATTCCAAAAAAAGCATGAAGGAACTGTATATATGGAGCATAATGAACCAATGCCTGAAGTTCACTAAATTCTCATTGATGAGGTTATGGTGATGAGGAAGGGAGGCTGTACTGAGTGGTTCAAAGGGAGGCTTCATGAGTTATGTTTAGACAACGTTGAGGTCCCATCTTGGGAGAGGAGGTCCAATGGGAGGCCTGTTAAGACCCTTCATGAACACTGTTGTAAGCAGGTGAATTGGCTATTAGGGTAAAGGCAGCTGCTGAAGCTGAGAGGTGATAATGAACTCATGTAGCCTGCAATCCAGACAGACAGATGCAGTAGGTAGGCAAGGACCTTCCCCAAGGAGACAGGATCCTGCTGATGCTGTTTAACCCAATGCTACACTTATTGCAGTAGGAGGGCAGAATAGTAGTTTTTTCTTGGATGTGTTAATGTCCAGCACTTCTTCAGATAAAAGAGGCGGCTGCTGCTGCTAGGGACTTCCAAGCTGCAGAGGTTAGCGTGCAGCAGGGCCCCAGAGCTCTGGGTGAGGACGCAGTCCATACCCAGAGGTTGAGGGTCCTCTCCCGTTAAAGCCAGATGAGGGAACCAAACTTGCATGGACCTTTAGGGGGGCAAAAAGAATGATGTGCACATTTGGCATTTTCAGCAGTAGCAAAAGAGATCCACTTCAAAGATATCCCACTTTATAAAGTTTGTGGACTATCCTGAAGTTGAGGGTCCAGATGTCAACTTAGCAAATCTGCCACTTGGTTCTGAGCTCCTGGTAGGTAGGAAGCTTCCTATTGACTGAGAAAGGGGCCAGAGATGCATGGCTTTGTGACATAAGTCAGAGGGAGCCTGTTCCCCCTTGCTCGTTTATGTAGAACATGGAGACTTGATTGTCTGTTTGTATCAAGAGGATCTTGTGGTGTGCCCAACCACGGAAGATGTGGAGGACATAGAAAACTGGCCAGAGCACCAACACATTGATGTGCAGCATTCACTCACGTGCTGACTACAAACCTTATGTGGAAAGGTGAAGGTGTGCTCCCCATTTGTAGGTGGATGCAGCTGTTGCAAGGGGAAGCTGATGCAGTGGTAGTTGAAATGGACAACCCACTGAGAGTTTGGTCCATCAATGGAGGCAGTTGTGAATTCTCTTGTAGGTCTTTGTGGATAAAGGAACTCTTCTGCAGAAATTGTGTGGGCTGGTTCCAGTTTAACCTAAGATGCCACTGAAGTCAGACATGGACCGAGGGTGCCATGTGCCCCAGCAGTTGAAGTATGACATGGGCAGTCATGGACTGGAGATGGATATCACTGTTGAGGTGCTCAAGAATCCAAAGTCTGTGGTCTGGGAAGGCAGTTTTGCCTGATAGACACTATGCGCACTCCTTTGAAGCAGAGACTTGCTGGGGCTCCAGTTTGGATTTTTGCAGGTTTATCACAAATCCTGTAGTATATTCAGGATGTTGATGGTGACTAAACTGTACTGCGTGCTTCCTTCTCTGAAGAAAATGATATGAATCAGTTGTCAAAGTAGGGATACACACAGAGGGGCCACAACTACTGCTAGGCACTTTGTGAATAGTCAGGTTAGTGCCGATAGGCTGAAGGGACAGCGTAGTTACTCACCTGTAACAGGTGTTCTCCAGGAGCAGCAGGAATCAGTCCTCACTTATGGGTGACGTCGGCGCCGACGGAGCCCTCGCGGAGCAATTTTCCCCAGCTTTCAAAGAAAGCCTTTGGGAATTGCAGCGCGCATGCGCGGTCGTCTTCCCGCCCGAGGGTGCCATCTTAGCCAGTCAGATGACATAGCTAAAAAAGACAGCATAAAAAATTTGCAAAAAGAACATAAGCAGACGATTGCAACTCCAAGGGGAGGAGGGAGGGTTGTGAGGACTGATTCCTGCTGCTCCTGGAGAACACCTGTTACAGGTGAGTAACTACGCTTTCTCCAGGACCAAGCAGGAAGTCAGTCCTCACTTATGGGACTCCCAAGCTCAAGGCTACCGGAGACCCTAAGCACAAAAATGAGCTCCCTCCAGCTCAGCAGCACAGAAGGAAAGAATCTTCGCTGAATTATCACCCACCGGTAGCCCACATCCGGGATGGAGGGTAGGAGTTGCTCAGACCTCAAAGAGATTACGGAGGACTGCCTGTCCGAAAGCACTGTCCCTGCGGGACTCCCTCTCGAGACAGTAATGGACCGCAAAAGTCTGGCTCGAAGACCAAGTAGCGGCCCGGCAGATGTCTGCCAGCGGAACAGAGCGGAGGTAAGCCACTGACGTAGCCTTTGCCCGAACGCAATGAGCCGTGACCCGACTTTCTAAGGAGAGTCCGGCTGCCCCATAAGCCCAAGAGATACAGTCCGCAACCCAAGTGGACAGAGTACGCTTGGAGACCGGGAGCCCCAATTTATTGGGGTCAAAAGACACAAAAAGCTGAGCAGCTTTACGGTGCTCCCGCGTACGGTCAAGGTAGAAGTTCAAAGCCCTTCTACAGTCCAGGGTATGGAGGACCGTTTCAGCTCGGCTGGAGTGTGGTCTGGGAAAGAAGGTTGGAAGTACCACCTCCTGATTGATGTGAAAAGGGGAGACCACTTTTGGAAGAAATTTTGGGTGAGTCCGTAGGACTACCCTATTTTTGTAGAACCGAGTGTAAGGGGGATCAGACACGAGGGCCTGCAATTCACTTACGCGTCTAGCGGAAGTGAGGGCTATCAAGAACAGTGTTTTCCAAGACAGAAAACGGAGAGAACAGGTAGCCATAGGTTCAAAAGGCGGACAGGTGATCCGCTGCAAAACCACATTCAGGTCCCAGTCAGGCGCTGGCGGGCGCAGAGGTGGTTTAAGTAGAAGGAGACCTCGGAGAAACCTCGCTACGAGAGGGTCGCTGGAGAGAGGTCTACCGTCCACCGGCACATGGTGTGCCGAAAGAGCACTGAGGTGAACTTTGACGGAGTTGGACTTAAGTCCTAGATTAGAGAGGTGTAGCAAGTATTGCAAGATCACCGACACCGGGCAGGAGAAGGGATCCTGAGACTGTTGGGTACACCAGACGGCAAAGCGACGCCACTTAAGGGCGTAGCATTTGCGGGTAGAAGGGCGTCGCGAAGCTAAGACGACCTCCTCCACCTCCGCCGGCAGGAGAAGGGGAGCAAGGACTACCCTCTCAGCAGCCAGGCCATGAGGTTGAGAGACCTGAGGTTGGGGTGTAGTAGAGACCCCTGATCCTGAGTGAGGAGATCCGGTTGTACCCCCAGAGGGAATGGATCCTCCACCGCTAATTGCAGTAGGAGCGGAAACCATGGCTGTCTGGGCCAGCGAGGGGCCACCAGGATCATGAAGGCGTTGTCTCGGAGCACCTTGAAAAGAGTCCGAGAGACTAGCGGGATGGGAGGGAAAGCGTACAGAAGGCTCCCCGACCATGAGATCAGAAAAGCGTCCGCTGCAACCCGAAGGGGGTGTGGCTGACGAGAGCAGAAGCGAGGAAGCTGCCGGTTGTGAGGACTGGCAAAGAGATCCACCGTGGGGAGGCCCCACTTTAGGAAGAGCTTCTGAACTACCAAGGGATCCAGACGCCACTCGTGCGGCTGGAGGATCCTGCTGAGTTTGTCCGCCAGGCAATTCTCTTGGCCCGGGAGATAAACTGCCTTGAGGAGAATGCCGTGACTGACGGCCCAAGAGCAGAGCTTCTGTGCCTCCCGGCAGAGGAGGAAGGAGCCCGTGCCCCCCTGCTTGTTCACGTAGAACATGGCAACTTGATTGTCCGTCTGGACAAGGACGGACTGGTGAGAAGTCAGGTGGGAGAAGGCTTTGAGAGCCAGGCGGATCGCCCTGAGCTCCAGGAAGTTGATCTGCTGAGCAGACTCCCACGTGGTCCAGAGGCCCTGAGTACGTGCCTCTTGGCAATGTGCTCCCCAGCCCAGGAGGGATGCATCCGTGGTCAGCACCCGGGTCGGCTGAGGCGACTGGAAAGGCATTCCGAATATCAGGTTCGGCTGCCGAAGCCACCACCGAAGAGACGAGATCAGCGGCTCGGAGACGCGCACCAGGTCTGCTAGGCCGCCTGTGGCTTGTCGCCACTGCTGGCGGAGACACCATTGAGCAGGCCGCATATTCAGGCGGGCATTGGGGGTCACATGGACGGTGGAAGCCATATGGCCGAGCAGTCTCAGGAAGCGCCTGGCGGAGACCAGGGGCTGGCTGCGAAAACGGTCGGCTAGGTCCATGAGCCGTTGAGCCCTGTCGAGCGGTAGGTATGCTCGCGCCTGAGGAGTGTGCAGCCTTGCGCCGATGAACTCGAGATCCTGCGAGGGGAGCAAAGTGGACTTTGCGAAGTTTATAACAAAGCCCAAGTGCTGCAGAAGAGTCACCGTGCGGCGCGTGGCGTTGGTGACCTCCCGAGCGGACGCTGCTCTGATGAGCCAGTCGTCGAGGTACGGAAAGACATAGAGGCCGTGAAGCCGGAGATGGGCCGCCACCACCGCGAGACATTTTGTGAAGACTCGCGGCGCGGAGGACAGGCCAAAGGGGAGTACTCTGTACTGGTAATGATTTCCTGCCACCACAAACCGTAGGTATTGGCGGTGGCTTGGGTGGATGAGGATGTGCGTGTAGGCATCCTTTAGATCCAAGGAGCATAGCCAATCTCCCTGCTGGAGGTAGGGCAGAAGGATTCCAAGGGTAAGCATTTTGAACTTCTCCCGCACAAGGAACTTGTTGAGGTTGCGCAAGTCCAGGATGGGTCTGAGGCCCCCTGTTCTCTTTGGTATTAGAAAATACCTGGAATAAAACCCCTGACCTCTCAGGTGGTGTGGCACCGGTTCCACCGCCTGTTCCTGCAGAAGACCTGCTAACTCCTGAAGGAGTAATTCCCTGTGCAGAGGGGGTCGTGGAGGTTCTCCCGGAAAAAAGGAGGGAGGGACCTGGTGGAAGTGGAGAAGATAACCTTCCCGCACGACTTGTAGCACCCAGGCATCTGCGGTGATGCTGGACCACCTGTGGGCGAAGTGAACCAGCCGGCCTCCGGTGCTGGGAGGAACCAGCGGGGGGGGGGGAGAGGCTATGCTTTGCGAGTCAAAAACCCCCACCCTGCTGAGCAGGGGCTGGTGGTGCAGACTTGGGGGCTTGCTGCCTACGGGACCCGTTACCCCGTCCCTTGGCCTGCTGGCCCTGTTGGGGAGCTGCAGGGGCCTGATAATGGGGGTATTGTTTGTAGGCAGCCGCCTTCCTCGGGTAAAAGGACTTTTTCCCCGAGCCCTTCTTTTTCTGGGAAGGGGCGGAGGTCTTCCTAGAAAGCCTGGTCCTGGTGAGAGTCTCAGTCTCAATTTGCGCAGCCTTTTCCGCCATGGGCTTGCCAAAGAGGTTTTCGCCTCGGCAGGGGACATCGACCAACTTGTCCTGCACCCAGGGCTCAAGGTCTGACGACTGAAGCCAAGCCTGTCGGCGGGCACCGATGCCGGCTGCGGCCACTCGAGCCGATGCTTCAAAGCCATCATAGGCTGCTCGGGACATGAACTTTGAGCATTCCCGAATGCCAGTGGACAAGGCTAGGAACCTCCGCAAGGGTTCCTCGGACAAACCAGCGGAGAATCCTGCTAGCTCTTTAGCCAGATCTCGGAGATACATGCCCATGTATAGCTGGTAAGTCTGGACACGACATGCGAGCATAGAGCCCTGGAAACACTTCTTGCCAAGGCCATCCAGGTTACGGGCCTCCCTGCCAGGAGGCACCGAGGAGTGCATCTTCTGGCTCTTAAGACGATGCATGGCCGATTCCACTACCATGGAATGGTGTGGCAGCTGTGCCTTTTGAAAGCCAGGGCTCTTGCGGACTCGATAGATAGAATCGACCCGCTTGCTCAGGACCGGCGAGGAGGCCGGACTCTCCCACATGCGGAAGAGTAGTCGTTCCAGCATAGGAGGAACCGGTACAGTAAAGTGTTCCCTCGCGGGAGAGTCATACTGGAGGGCGTCGAGCTCTTCGGCTCGAGGCTCCTCCTCGGGATCCGCAGGGAAGGCCAAAGCCTTGGCCATATCCCTAACGAAGTCCGAGAACCGGGCATCCTCCGGGGGGGACTGCTTCCGAGGCTCGGACTCCGGTGAGTCCGATGGGACACACCGAGTCCGGAAAGAATCAGGCGACTCTTCCTCCTCAGACTCCCAGACCGACTCCGACGAGGACTCGGTGGGGGTCGGCCCGGGCAGGGCGCGGTGCCAGCCGCCCCGACGCCGAGGGAGTCGGCGTCGGCGACCTCGGTCCCAAACGGGAGGCCGAGGGTGACCTCGACCGAGGATCGACTCGAGTTCTCATCGACTCGAGGATCGGCTCGGTCTCCGGGGTCGACTTGGACGTCGACGTCCCGGCGGTCGGGGCAGCGGCGCCAGCGAGGCCAGCGAGCAGTGCCCTCTACTGGTCCATGAAGGCAGACAGTCTGCTCTCCAAGGCCGTCAACCTGAGTCCGAGCTCAGGTGACCCAGCAGCCCCCGACTCGGGCCCCGACGGCGGCTGTCGCGGAGGCGAGTCCATAAGGACCACAGGACTTACCCGAGCAGGCATCTCCGACTCCAGGCGAGGTCGCTTCGGGATGTGTTCCTTCTCCAAGGACCCGGGGCGGCTGTCGGGGCTATGCGACCTGGCCCTCGCGGAACCAGGAGCGTCCACCGACGCCGCCCTCGCGGGTTTCACCTGCCGACGATGGTCCCCGGAGGGAGAACCCCGGTCGGAGGAACTCCGGCGACGGTCCGAGCTGGAGCCTTTCGACGCGGAGGCCTCCGACGAGGTCCGGGTACGGCTGGGGTCAGCGAAGATTCTCTCACGCTGATGCCGCCGACTTCTCAACGCCTTTGAGGACATTTTGCTGCAGGGCCCACAGATCATTTCCTCATGATCCGGGCCCAGGCAGCGGAGGCAAAAGTCGTGTGTGTCAGTTAGTGACATATTTCGGTCACACTGACCACACCGCTTAAACCCACTGGCAGCCATCGGGGGAAAAAGGGCCCCTGCGAGGTCAAAGGACCGGGCTGCCAGGGAAAAATCGAAAACGAAAGCTGACAAAGTCAGAAAAACCGAAAAAAGTAAGAGGACTCGTGACCGGCATCGCGAGTCCGGGCGGGAAAAAGATCGGCGTCGAACCGAAGGAAAAAGGATAAAATAATGAAGAAAATCGACTTTTTCGCGGGGACAAGACGGGGACGTCTGTAGGGCTCCGCGGAAAAAAGAAGACTGGCTAAGATGGCACCCTCGGGCGGGAAGACGACCGCGCATGCGCGCTGCAATTCCCAAAGGCTTTCTTTGAAAGCTGGGGAAAATTGCTCCGCGAGGGCTCCGTCGGCGCCGACGTCACCCATAAGTGAGGACTGACTTCCTGCTTGGTCCTGGAGAAAAACTGTTTCAAATTCAAAGGCAAACATTACGAGTACAAATATACTTCCAGTGTAGGGAGTGAATGGATATGGGTGTAGGTAGCTTTCAGGTCCAGAGAGGGAAGCCAATTATTGCGACTCAGCAAGGAAAAAATAGTACTGAGAGAGTTCATGTTCCGTTTTTTGTACTTGATGTACAGTAACAATTCAGGTTGCAGAGGTCTAGGAAGGGGCAGAACCCCACCCCGGTTTTCTTTTCTTTGGTATCAGGAAGGACCATGAATGGAAGACCTGACTGCATTGGTAAGGAGGGACAGATTCCATAGTGTGATTGTTAAAGAGTTTAGTGATGGCCTATCTCAGAATAAGCAGGTGCTGAGCAGAATTCTTGACCATGTTGAGGCAGGGATAATGGGGTTCAGAGTTTTGTAAAGTTCATCTTGTAACCACCATTGGACAATGCTGGGTACCGAGCGATCGCTAGTTATGAATTGTCATCCTCCCCGCAGTACTGAATTCTGCCAGCCACCAGTAGACAGTCAAAAAACAGGGTTGGGAGGTTGCTTCCTCTCTCTTTACCTTGAACATACACTTAACTGGATGGATGCGGCAATGATTGGGATACAGTTGGTATCTCCGATGGGGGTAGAATTGTTAGTGATGGTATGCCCTCTGGTGCTGACATAATTGAAATAGTCTGGATTGTGATGATTGTTCCACAGGCTGGGCTGCCAACTTGACTGTGGAAGAATGGTCTTTGACCTCATACAGTTTCCTGTACCTTTGAGTCAAATAAGTTGTCACCCTGGCATAGTGCATCTATAAGCCAGTCAAAGAGATCTTCTTGAAGATCCAACACTGAGCCAATAGTAATGCAGGATCTGAAGTTGATTTACAAGAACCCACATGGCAAGAATGCTGCTTTGATATGATTTGCAACCAGTGTCATCTAGAGTTCATCGTTCATCGTCAAGTGGTGTTCAGAATACAGCTTTGGTATTTTTAGATTGCTTTAGGACCGCTTCAAATACCACAGACTTTGTACTCAAGATCAAGACGCTGAGATGTAGAATGTACAAGAGGTCAGATTCTTCCACATGGAGACTGAAGGTCTTGAAAGATCTGGTAGACTGGCAAAGCTAAGATCTCTCTGGGTGCACTACATTCTTTGGAGGGTAGACTAAATGTCACGCTTTCATAGCAGTCCGCGAGTTGCTCAGGAGCAAGGGCTCATGAAGCTTATAGAAATTTGGGATATGGTAAGTCCTCAGGCACTTCTTTTGAGGGGCCTGGTTCTGGTAAGGATCCCAAGATATCTTTGTTAGCTCTGTAGCCTAACTTGTCCAGGTGGGAATACAGAACACCGAGCAGGGAGCAGGCCTCATTCTCCAGCAGTGGTGGTGGTGTTCTTCATTCCAACGAAGGGGAAGGGGGGGGGGGCACATATGGACAGTCATGGAGTCGCTTCTGAAAGAGCAAATAGTGGACTTTCTAAAACCAACAGGTTGCATGATCCAAGCCAACATGGTTTTACCAAAGGACAATCTTGCCAAACAAATCTGAGTTCTTTGACTGGGTGACCAGAAAACTAGATCAGGGGCATGCGATGGATGTCATCTACCTGGATTTCAGCAAACCCTTTGATACTGTTCCTCATAGGAGGCTTATCAAACTCAGTAGTTTGGGGATGGGTACCAAGGTGGTGAACTGGATCAAAAATTGGTTGACTGACAGACAGGTGATGGTAAATGGAGCTCACTCAGATGAAAGGAGGGCGATTAGTGGGGTGCCCCAGGGTTCAGTCTTGGGCCCAGCCCTGTTCAATGTATTTATGAGTGATATTGCTGAAGGACTGCATGGAAAAGTCTATCTTTGCAGATGACATGAAAATTTGCAAGAGTGGACTCCCCTGAGGGAGTGGATAACATGAGGAAAGATCTACAAAAGCTGGAAAAATGGTCTAATGCCTGGCAGTTAAGATTTAATGTGAAGTGCAGTGTCATGCACTTGGGAAGCAGAAATCCAGGTGACATGCACGCAATAGGGGGAGAGAGATTGGTGTGCATAGACCAGAAGGACCTTGCTGTGATTATTTCTGCAGATCTCAAGGTGGCAAAACAGTGCGACAAGGCGGTGGCAAAGGCCAGGAGGTTGTTGGGTTGCATACAAAGAGGAATTACCAGCAGAAAGGAAGAGGTACTAATGCCACTGTATAAGTCATTGGCAAGGCCTCACTTGGAATACTATGTTCAGTTTTGGAGACCATATCTTACAAAGGATATAAAGAGACTGGAAACTGTTCAGAGGAAGGCGACCAAAATGATTTGGAGCCTGCGTCAGAAGACATATGAGAAGAGACTTGAAGACCTAAATAATGTACACTCTGGAGGAGAGGAGGGACAGGGGAGATACGATTCAGACCTTTAAATACTTAAAGAGAAATAATGAACAAACCTACCTCTTCCAAAGACAGGGCAACTGTAAAACTAGAAGGCATAACATGAAGCTGCAAGGGGGTAAATTGAAAGGCAATGTCAGGAAATACTTTTTCACTGAAAGGGTGGTGGATGCTTGGAGTTCCCTCCCGATGGAAGTGGTGGGGGCAAATACAGTGACAGAATTCAAAATGGCATGGGACACAGTGGATCCCTTTACAGCAACAGGATAAAATCAAAATAAACTTAACTAATTTCTCAAAATACAGGGGTGTTCTACCCAGAGTGGTGGGTTCACCCCTAAAACAGACAGGGGGAGGGGTGGCTGCACGGAGCAGCAGGTGCACCTACTCTTGCCATCTTACTGGGCAGACTAGATGGACCATACTGGTCTTTATCTGCCATCATTTATTATGTTACTCAACTGGGGGGCTATGCAAGGAAGTGTCACACTGGCAGCACTGTCCTGCAAGCTTACATAAACAAGGATAGAAGGATGAATTTGGACTTGCAGCTTTTGATCCAGAAGTTTCTTTCAGATGTTAGGCAGGATGATTCCACCTTGCCCCTTCTATGGGCCCTACAAGGGGGGACTCCCCACATTCCTAATGGGTTAGTGGATAGGGGTGCTTAGAGGTCTTACTTGTAGAGCTGTCTTTACCTGATGCTCATTTCTGCAGCTTTGATTTTGTTTTTGCTTTGCCCCAATCTACCACCCCCTTCAGCAATTGCGGGGGGGGGGGGGGGGACACTGTCTGGGAATACAGGTTCTGTGCAGAACTTTAAGCTGGCGCTAGTAGGGGTCCCCCTCTGTGCTTGGTCTGAGCCCAATAGGGCAGGGCTTGCTAGGAATATGGATCATAGCAGGGTGAATGCCATGCAGAAGTCTTTGCTCCAGGCCACTGCAGAGTGCAGAGGTTGCTCTCCAGAAAGGGAAAAACACCCATCGCTCGGTGATCATAGAGCTGCAGCCAGTTGCTGAGTGGCTGCCCTCCGGCAAGAAAAGCTATTTGATCAACACATGGGAAAGGTCATAGGCCACAATCAGGCCCAATGGAAGAAAGAAGGGGGGGGGGGGGGAAATCACAATTCACAAGAAAAATGTAAGAGCACTGCTTGCTGTAAAGAACCAAAATATTAGAAAAACAAGACGTACTTTTCATGATCAGATTAAAAAGGCTGAGACCCAGTAGAGGACGGGAGAGCCTTGGCCGTCTACTCAGTTCAGGAAAATAAAACTGGACGGGAATGGGACATAGGGGTAGGAGGAGCACACATGCTTGGAGAAGTCCAAAAGACTTCTGAGCTAGGAGAGCACCTAGCGCATATGCACCACAGATGACACTCTTACAGAGTGTGCCTGCATATCCTGCTCATCAGCAGAGAATTTTTTTTTATCTTTCTCCTTATAAATGAAAATTTTTGTAAAAACAAACGTTCAAATTTTGTACCAAAGACATGTGTGCATCTTTTAGTTTACCACTTTTAATGCCTATCCCATTTTTACAAGGGATGTTTATTTTGTCATCATTTACAAATATTTTGATTATAAAACCAAACAAAAAACTACTGCTTTCAGAAAGTGTTAACTTCCATAAAAGACAGAAGCTGATGCTCATGCTAGGAAAAACAGAGCCAACACTTCCACCCCAAGAAGCCTTTCAATTTAATGCTTAAGATAGTCCTTAATCGATCATAATGAGCCCAAGCAGTAAACAAGCATGGAAGGTTTCTCTTAGTATCTAATCACATACCATGTTTCCTTTTTTAATTTGGCCATTAATCTTCAGCAGAATCTGAAAGCTAGTCAACATTTGAGGATGGGACATGCACCTCCATCTATACATCACAGCTTGGGGCAAAGTTAATATCAAACTAATGCGGTACAGGTACCTATCCAGAGCCTAAAAGGCAACAGCAAAAGAATGTACCATCCTATCCAATTCAAATTCAGACAGCAGACAAACTGATTTGGGGAGAGATTAGGGAATATTTTTCAATAGATGTGTCATTACCAAAATTGCAATTTGTGCCATTAAAACGGTAATAACTTGACTGCACGTCATTTTTTTTAAACATAGTATCACTCCTCCTACCCCCTTCATATCCTGTCCTTCCTTAATAAAGTATACCTTGGTATAATCACATCCCAATCATGGTTCAGACAACCGTGACTTGACTGGAATGTAATTATACAGAGGTATACTTTATTCAGGAAGGACAGGGTATGAAGAAAGGGGGGGGGGGGGAGGGAGAAGTGGCATATGTAAAAAATAAAGCTATAGAATTACAGGGCTTAAAAAGGGAGCGAGGAAGCACCATGGGTTAAACTAGAAAAAGAACAGGAAATCCATTTGCATTGGAGTGACATACAGATCTTCACAGGGATAAGAAGTTGACAGACTTAACAGAAGACATACACAGTATTGCCATGAAAAGGAGAAATACTGATAGCATAGTTACTCACCTGTAACAGATGATCTCCAGGAACAGCAGGAATTGAGTCTTCACATATAGGGTGATGTTGGTACCGACAGAGTCCATGCGGGAACACTCCCCAGCATCCAATAGGAAAGCCATTGGGAGCATCCCACTGCCCTTGCATAGCTGCCTTTCCAGTTCTCCCTCCTCAGTTGAGTTTGTAGCCAAGATAAAAGGAGAGAAGAGGAACTCCTAGGGGAGGAGGGTGGGTTGTGAAGACTCAATTCCTGCTGTTCCTGGAGATCACCTGTTACAGGCAAGTAATTACGCTATCTCCAGGAACAAGCAGGAATGTAGTCTTCACATATGGGACTCCCTAGCTTGGAGATGCCAGAGGTGACCTCAGAGCAAGCTGTGGAACACAGGGCTAAGTAGTAGGTCATATATCCTCCAGGGATGTCTAGTATCAAAACCCAGGACGGTGGGGTAGGAGTTGATCTAAGTCTGAAAGAGATGCTGGAGAACAGCTTGGCCAAACGAGGCATCCCAGGGGGAGTCCTTGTCCAAGCAATAGTGGGCAGCAAAGGTGTGGACAGAGGACCAGGTTGCTGCTTTACATATCTCAATCGCCACAGAGCACAGATTTGCCATGGAGGCAGCCATTACCCAAACATTATGTGCAGTGTTGTGACCCTCAAGAGAGAGTCCTGCACTGTCATAAGCAAAGGAGATACAATCTGCTATCCATCTGGAAAGAGTTTGCTTGGATACTGGTAGTCCTAGGTGACTGGAGTCAAAATCTATGAAAAGTTGGGAAGCTTTTCTATGTTCCAGAGTTCTTTGGAGATAAAAGACCAATCTGTTTGCAAACCAGAGTATGAGGGGTTACCTCCACCCTAGCAGAATGAGGTCTAGGGAAGAAAACAGGGGGGTAACACCAACTGATTTAAGTGAAATGGCAAGACCACCTTTGGCATAAAGTAAAGATGTCCTAAAGACTACCTTATCATAGCAGTAGTTAGTTGTAGATAGTTTCCCCAGTTGGAAATCCAAGTTATTTCACCCGTTCAATGTAAGTGCATAACAGGCTTCCTGTTCCGTACAAAAATGTTACTTGTAAACCACACTGATTTTAAAAAGCGCGGTATATAAAAGCAATAAATAAATCATGGTGGAAACATGTATAAGGAGGATCAGCCACCAAAGCTTGAAGCTCACTGATGCACCCTGCTAAAATGAGGGCAATAAGGAAGGTGACCTTCCAGGCAAGAAATCTCAGAGAAGTAACGGCTAAGGGTTCAAAGGCAGCTTCATAAGCTGCCCTAAAACATTAAGGTCCCATGCCACAGGAGGTGGCCTAATGGGAGGCTTAGTTAATAGAAGACCTCTCATGAAGCATGCTACAAAGCGGTTGAGAGGAGATGGGCTGACCACCCAAGGATATGTGGGAAGCTGCTATGGCACTTAGGTGGACTCTTACCAAATTAGTTTTGAGTCCAGAGGAAGAGAGGTGAAGATGATATTCAAGTAATGCTTCCACGGGAGCTGTAAAAGGGTTAAGATCCCTTTTTGAACACCAAAGAGAGAATCTACGCCACTTGAAGGCGTAGGAGCGTCTTGTGGAAGGTTTCCTAGAAGACAAAAAGGATAGCTTTCACCTGTTGAGAGGCTGATACCCTGGAATTCTATGCCTTCAGCTGTCATGCTGTTAGGTGTAGGGACTGGATTGGGAAGCAGCAGTGTCCCATTCTCCTGTGGAGATCTGGAGCAGACTCCAAATCTACTGGTTGAACTCGAGAGACATAGAAGCAGAGGATGCCATGGTTGTCGTGGCCAACGCTGGGCTACAAGAATCATGTAGCCCTCTCTCTCTGGAGTTTGAAGAGAGTTTTGGGAGTGACGGAAATGGGAGGGAAGGCATATAGGAAGCCTTGACCCCAGAAAAGGTGAAAGGCATCTACCACTTGGCTGTTCTGAGCAGGTGTTCTGGAACAGAAGCAGGGAGGTTTGGCATTCCAAGGACTTGCAAACAGGTCTGTCTGGGGTTCCCCAGATCTGAAAAATGTGAGCAACCTTGTCTGCATGGAGAGACCACTCATGGGGTAGTAGTACCAGACTGAGCTTGTCCGCCAAGAGATTGTTTGCCTAGGAGATAAACCGCAAGTAGGTGAATCTGGTGCTGTATAGCAAAGGACCATAGATGTATGGCTTCGCTGCAAAGTGTCCAAGAGCCTGTTCCACCCTGCTTGTTCAAGCAGAACATGGCTACCTGATTGCTTCCACACCGTTCTAGTCCAGATGGACAAAGGCGGTCGTGGAACACCTTGAGAGCACTGTGGATGGCTCTGAGTTCCAGCAGATTTATGTGGAGTTGTGACTGCTGCTGAGACCAAAGTCCCCAAGTGGAAAGCGTCCGTCAGGGTGTATTGATGTAGAGGCTTCTGAAAAGGTGATCCTACGAGGTGTTCTGGGGATTGCCACCACTGGAGAAGAGACAGGATAATACCTCTCTACACATCTCATCTCCCAAACAACCAGATGCCCAAGACCACTGGGAAGCCAGGGTCCATTGAGCTGCACACATATGTAGACGAGTATGGAACCACATGTTCAGTAGATGCCATATGGCAGCATTTCTCAAGCAGTGAGGTTTTGAGGCCTGCTTGGGATGCAAGCTGGATGAGTTGAGCACAGCAGGATTGAGGCAGAAAAGCCCTCGTGTCTAGGAGGGCTCCTATAAACTCCAGAATTCGAGAGGGAACAAGCTGGGAATTTGGAAGACTTATTACAAAACCCAAGTGTTGCAGCACCTGCATGGTACGCATGAGAGAAAGATTGGCCTCTAGAGGTGTGCTTGCTCAAATGAGCCAGTCATCTAAGTAGGGGAAGACAAATATCCCTAGAGTCCTTAGGAATGCAGCTACAACTGCCATGCACTTCGTAAAGACTCAAGGGGCAGAGGCAAGGCCAAAAGGCAGGACTATTGATAATGTTTCCCCTGGAACAGGAAAAAGGGTAAATTAGACTTACCTGCTAATTGTTGTTCCTTAAGGAACTCCAGTCTAGTCCCGAACAATAGTTGTCGACCTCTCACAGCAGCTTGGAGACTGAGAAACTTCATCACTTTTCTGATGTCACCAGTATAACCTGTCCGGATCCGCCTCTTCTGACCAGTAACCTATTGACAAAGCAGACTCACCGGAGCAACAAGTAAGTATTAACTATGCACCAAAAACTGTACCTACCAATCCTAAACTACCCGAAGGGAACCCCTATTGCCCCTGCAAGACCCCTCCCAGCATTGAGTCTCTAAACACCGGCACTAAGGCATCTTCTCCAGCTTTGTAGACACAACAGATGAACGAGAGAAGTTACTTCAGGAGCTAACTCCTGCCACCTTACCTGTCATCAGCGCTATTCTCCTTCTTCAGGTCCTTAAAGACAAACAGGCGACCAGGGTGGGATACGGGACTAGATTGGAGTTCCTTAAGGAACAACAATTAGCAGGTAAGCCTAATTTACCCTTCCTTAACGTCCCTCCAGTCTAGTCCCGAACAATAGAGTATGTACCAGAGTAGTACAGAAATTCAACGGGAGGGATCATAGACCGCAACCTGAAGAACCGCTGATCCAACACAGGCATCTCTCCACGCTTGAACATCCAGATAATGCCGGACAAAAGAATTTAATGAAGACCAGGTGGCAGCCTTACAGATGTCCAATGCTGGGACATACTGAAATTCCGTCCAAGAGGCCGCCTGAGCCCTGGTGGAATGAGCTCTCAGCCCCTCTGGGACCGTCTTACCGTTGAGGATATATGCGGACGCTATGGCCTCCTTAATCCACCTGGCAATGGAGGCTTTTGATGCCGCCTCCCCTTTCCTAGGACCACCAAACAGGACAAAGAGTACTCACCTGTAACAGGTGTTCTCCAGGAGCAACAGGAATCAGTCTTCACATATGGGTGACGTCAGCGCCGACGGAGCCCTCGCGGAGCAATTTCCCCAGCTTTCAAAGAAAGCCTTTGGGAATTGCAGCACGCTTGCACGGTCCCCTTCCCACCCAAGGGTGCCATCTTGCTCAGTCTGATGACATAGCTAAAAGACAGCAAAAAAAAAATTAGCAAAAACGAAATGATAGGACTGCAACTCCAAGGGGAGGAGGGAGGGTTGTGAGGACTGATTCCTGCTGCTCCTGGAGAACACCTGTTACAGGCGAGTAACTACTCTTTCTCCAGGACCAAGCAGGAAGTCAGTCCTCACATATGGGACTCCCTAGCTTAAGGCTACCGGAGACCTCAAGCGGAAAAATGAGCTCCCTCTAGTTCAGTAGCACAGAAGGAAGGAATCTTCTCTGAAAACGCCCCCGACCAGTAGCCCAACACCAGGGCCGGAGGGTAGGAGTTGCCTAAACCTCAAAGAGATTATGGAGGACTGCCTGTCCGAAAGCACTGTCCCTGCAGAACTCCCTCTCCAGGCAGTAATGGGCCGCAAAAGTCTGGCTTGAAGACGAAGTAGCGGCCCGGCAGATGTCTGCTAACGGAACAGAGCGGATATGAGCCACTGACGCAGCCTTCGCCCTAACACGATGAGCCGCAACTCGACCCTCCAACGAGAGGCCGGCCGCCCCATAAGCCCAAGCGATACAGTCAGCAACCCATATGGACAAAGTACGCTTAGAGACAGGGAGCCCCAACTTATTGGGGTCAAAAGAAAAAGAGCTGAACAGCCCTCCGATGCTCCCGCGTATGGTCAAGGTAGAAGGACAAGGCCCTCCTACAGTCTAGGGCAGGGGTCTCAAACTCAAATTGCTTTGAGGGCCAAATGAGGACTTGTAAAGTAACCCGGGGGCCGCACAAGACGCAGGCCTCATTTGCATAAGGGCATCATTTGCATAAGGGCATCATTTGCATAAATATTTGCATAATGTTACCATACACTAACTTTTAGTAAACATGCCTCTTAATGAGTGTATGGATAAAGAAAGACTAAAAGATTTCTACATTACTATAAACCAGTGCCAACCGCCAGGCACATTAGGAACTACTACAAACACTGTTCATTTAGAACCCATAGCAAACCTGCCGTGTCCTAACAGCACTACCAGGACTCACAAAGCACCATACCCTAACTATCAAAAGGCAACACTGCAAATATTAAATCAACACATTTCAGAGAATAACAATACATGACCTACTCGGGAAAGAGAACAAGTGGCAATGTCAAATAGGAATTACATAAACAGAATACCTCAGCTCAGTTACACATGCAGAACATACACCATCACCAAACAAGGAATCACAATTTAGAAACAGGAAGACAATTAAACTGGGAACCCCAAAAGCCAAACTTAGAATGTACAACACTGTAGAAATAAAACTATACATTGATTTCCTCTTGTATTAAATAAAGTGCAGACGTTAAAGATGCACATTTCCAAGAGCTGACATATTTCAGTTAATAAATTCAAAATAAAGAGATATTTTTCTACCTTTTGTGCATTTTTTTTTCAGTTGCAATTGTTCCAGTCACTTTCTTCTGGTTTCTTTGTGTCTTCTGCTAACTCTCCATCGTCTGCTGTCCATTTCTCCTTTCTTCTTTCCTAGTTTTTTTCCATTCTCTCTACATCTGCTTTAACATACTAATCATTCTCCTTTTGCTCTTTCCTCATTCCTATTTCATCCACTCAAATTTTACCCCTCCATCCTCAATCCCCACTTACTCTCCCAATACCCGGCCAATTGTAGATTTTTCTTCCCTCCCACACAAAATATATTTCCCCTCTCCATTTCACTCTCCCAGCCCCATCCCATTCTAATCGTCCCCCAACATCAACTCCCTTCTAGCTCCTGCCCAACCCAGCATCCGCTCCCTTCTAGTCCCCGCATCATCAGCCCATTTCCAGTCCTAGCTCCCTCCCCTCACAGCCCATTTCCTTTCCAAGCCCCCCTCCCCATCAGCCCATTTCCATTCCAAGCCCCCTTCCACTCAGCCCATTACCATTCCAAGACCCTGTCCCCATCAGCTATTTGCAGTTCAAGCTCCCCCTTCTACTCGGCCCATTTCCAGTCATAGCACCCCCCCCAGTCCATTACCAGTTCTAGCCCCCCCCTAGCCCATTATCGGTCCTAAGCCCCCCAACAGCCCACTTCCAGGCCTAACCCTTCCATCGCCCCATCTTCATTCTTAGCCCCCCCATAACCCCATTTTCAGTCTTAGGCCCCCAGTCAGACCACCTCCAGTCCTAACCCCCATCTGTCCATTACCAGTCCTAACCCCCATCACCCCATTTTCAGTACTACCCCCCCCAGCCCCCATCAAGTCCTGCTCCCCCCCTACATCAAGTCCTGCTCCCCCCCCATCAAGTCCTGCTCCCCCCTACATAAAGTCCTGCTCCCCCCCCACATCAAGTCCTGCTCCCCCCCAGCCACACATCAAGTCCTGCTCCCCCCCCCATCAAGTCCTGCCCCCCCCCCCCCGGGAAAATTAAACTTTAAAAAAAAACCGGCTGCTGCTGCCGCCGCTGCCGTGGCCGGCAATAGCAGCAATATCGCAAGTCCCGCGGGCTCCCCCCCCCCCACCCGGCAGATCCCTCCCTGCTTGCCTGCCAGTTCTCCGCGTCGGCTTTCAGCGCCGCGACGGGAGAGCTTCTCCCTCGTGACTCTGTTAAGCCCGCTGGGGCAGATGGGAAATTTCCCATCTGCCCCGGCGAGCTTAACAGAGTCGCGAGGGAGAAGTTCTCCCTTCGCGGCTCTGAAAGCCGAAGCGGAGAACTGGCAGCATTGGCAGGCAAGCAGGAAGGGATCTGCCGGGTGGGGGGGGGAGCCCGCGGGACTTGCGATATTGCTGCTATTGCCGGCCACGGCAGCGGCGGCAGCAGCAGCAGAAGCTGTTTTTTTTTTTTTCCCCCCTATGCATCGCGGGCCGCACAAGGGTCTCTCGCGGGCCGCGTGTTTGAGACCCCTGGTCTAGGGTATGCAGGACCATTTCAGCCCGGCTGGTGTGCGGCCTGGGAAAGAAGGTCGGAAGAACCACCTCCTGGTTGAGATGAAAAGGAGAAACCACTTTTGGAAGAAACTTAGAGTGAGTCCGTAAGACTACTCTATTCCTGTAGAACCTAGTGTAAGAAGGATCAGACACTAGGGCCTGCAGTTCACTAACGCGCCTAGCAGAGGTAAGGGCTACCAAGAACAAGGTTTTCCAGGAAAGAAAACGAAGAGGGCAGGTAGCCATAGGTTCAAAGGGCGGACAGGTAATCCGCTGCAAGACCACATTCAGATCCCATTCAGGGGCTGGTGGGCGCAAAGGAGGCTTAAGGAGAAGGAGGCCTCGTAGAAAACGAGCCACCAAAGGGTGGTTGGAAAGAGGCCAGCCATCCACCGGTGCATGATGCGCAGAGAGAGCACTGAGGTGGACCCTGACAGAGTTGGACTTAAGGCCCAGATTGGAGAGGTAAAGCAAATATTGCAAGACCACCGCCACCAAGCAGGAGAAGGGATTCTCAGACTGCTGAGCACACCACACGGAGAAGCGACGCCACTTAAGAGCGTAGGACTTCCGGGTGGAGGGCCACCTGGAGGCCAAGGCGACCTCTTCCACCTCCCGAGGCAGCAAGAGGGCAGCAAGGACTACCCTTTCAGCAGCCAGGCCATCAGATGAAGGGACCGGAGGTTAGCGTGTAGGAGAGTCCCCTGATCCTGTGACAGGAGATCTGGTTGAAACCCCAGAGGAAGAGGAGTGTCCACCGCCAGGTGCATTAGAAGCAGGAACCAGGGTTGTCTCGGCCACTGGGGAGCCACTAGGATCATCGAGGCTCTGTCTCTGAGAACTTTGAAGAGCGTTCGAGACACTAGGGGCATGGGAGGAAAGGCATACAAGAGGCCTGTGGACCATGGAATCAGAAAAGCATCCGCCGCTACTCTGAGAGGATGCGGTTGTCGAGAGCAGAATCTGGGAAGCTGCCGGTTCAGGGGACTGGCAAATAGATCCATGGTGGGGAGGCCCCACTTGAGAAAGATTCGCTGAACCAACGGATCCAATCTCCACTCGTGTGGTTGGAGGATCCTGCTCAGATTGTCCGCCAGGTAATTTTCTTGACCTGGGAGATAGACAGCTTTGAGGAGGATGCCGTGAAAGACGGCCCAAGAGCACAGTTTTTGTGCCTCCTGACAGAGAAGGGAGGAGCCTGTGCCTCCTTGTTTGTTCACGTAGAACACTGCAACTTGATTGTCCGTCTGGACCAGCACAGACTGGTGAGAAGTGAGGTGGGAGAAGGCTCGCAGAGCTAGGCAGATGGCTCTGAGCTCCAGGAAGTTTATCTGCTGAGCAGACTCCCAAGGAGTCCAGAGGCCTTGAGTACATGTCCCTTGGCAATGTGCTCCCCAACCCAGGAGAGAAGCATCGGTCGTCAGCACCTGAGAAGGCGGAGGAGATTGAAAATCCACCCCCAGCACCAGGTTTGGGAGATGAAGCCACCATCGCAGAGAAGAGACCAGCAGGTCGGATACCTGCACTGAGTCCGCCAGGCTCCCCGAGGCTTGATACCATTGAGTGCGAAGGCACCACTGAGCAGGTCGCATGTTCAGGCGGCATTGGGGGGGTCACATGAACCGTGGAAGCCATATGGCTGAGCAGTCTCAGAAATTGCCTGGCAGAGACCAGGGAATTGCTGTGAAAGTGGCTGGCGAGATCCATGAGCCTGTGTGCCCTGTCTAGAGGCAGGAAGGCCCGCGCCTGAAGTGTGTTCAACCTTGCGCCTATGAATTCGAGATTTTGAGAGGGGAGCAAAGTGGACTTTGCGAAGTTTATGACAAATCCCAAGTGCTGGAGCACAGTCACAGTGCGATGAGTGGCCTGAGTGGCCTCTTGGGAAGACTGGGCTCTGATGAGCCAGTCGTCCAGGTATGGAAATACAAAAAGGCCTTGAAGTCTGAGATAGGCCGCCACCACTGCTAGGCATTTGGTGAACACCCTGGGGGCGGAGGATAGGCCAAAGGGCAGTACTCTGTACTGGTAATGATTTCCTCCCACAACAAACCTGAGATATTGACTATTGTCTGGATGAATAAGGATGTGAGTATAGGCATCCTTTAGATCTAAGAAGCATAGCCAGTCTCCCTGCTGGAGGTAGGGCAGCAGGATTCCAAGGGTAAGTATCTTTAACTTTTCCCTTGCCAGGAACTTGAGGTTTTGCAAGTCCAGGATGGGTCTGAGGCCTCCTGTTCTTTTTGGTATCAGAAAGTACCTGGAATAAAAGCCGTGACCCCTCAGGTGGTGGGGCACCGGTTCCACAGCCTGTTCCTGAAGACGACTTGCTAACTCCTGAAGGAGTAAGTCCCTGTGCAGAGGGAGTCTTGGAGGCTCCCCTGGAAAGTAGGAAGGAGGTACCTGGTGAAAGTGTAGAAGATAGCCTTTCTGAACTATATGAAGCACCCAGGTATCTGATGTGATGGCTGACCACCTGTGGGCAAAGTGGACCAGCCGGCCTCCTGTGCTGAGAGAAACCAGTGGAGGGGAAGAGGCTATGCTGACGGAGTCAAAAACCCCCACCCTGCTGAGCAGGGGCCGGTGTTGTGGGCTTGGGGGCCTGCTGCCTACGGGACCCATTACCCCTTCCCTTGGCCTGCTGACCCTGTTGGGGAGCTGCTGAGGCCTGATAATGAGGGTAGTGTTTATAGGCAGCCGCCTTCCTCGGGTAAAAGGGCTTTTTCCCCGAGCCCTTCTTCTGAGAAGGGGCAGAGGTCTTTCTGGACAGCTGAGTCCTGGTCAGAGTCTCGGTCTCGATCTGTGCAGCCTTTTCAGCCATGGGCTTGCCAAAGAGGTTTTCACCTCTGCAGAGGACATCGACCAACTTGTCCTGCACCCATGGCTCGAGGTCAGATGACTGAAGCCAAGCCTGTCGGCGGGCATCGATGCTGGCTCCGGCTACTCGAGCCGATGCTTCAAAGCCATTGTAGGCTGCTCGAGAGATAAACTTCGAGCACTCCCGAATACCAGTGGACAAGGCCTGGAACCTCTGCAAAGGTTCCTCGGAAAGACAAGCAGAGAACCCGGCAATTTCCTTTGTCAGGTCTCGGAGATACATGCCCATGTAGAGCTGGTAGGTCTGGACGCGACAAGCAAGCATAGAGCCCTGGAAGCACTTCATACCGAGGGCATCCAGGTTCTGGGCCTCCCGGCCCCGAGTCACCAAGGAGTGCATCTTCTGACTCTTGAGTCAATGCATGGCCGATTCCACCACCATGGAATGGTGCGATAGTTGTGCCTTTTGGAACCCGGGGCTCTTGCGGACTCGATAAATGGAATCGACCCGCTTGCTTAACACCGGCGCCGGGCTCTCCCACATGCGGAAGAGAAGTCGCGCCAGCATCGGAGGAACCGGTACAGTAAAGGCCTCCTTCGGGGGAGAGTCATACTGGAGGGCATCGAGCTCTTCGGCTTGAGGCTCCTCCTCAGGATCCGTGGGGAATGCCAAGGCCTTGGCCATATCCTGCACGAAGTCCGAGAACCGGGTGTCCTCCGGAGGGGACCGTCTCCGAGGATCGGACTCGGGCGAGTCCGATGGGACGCACCAAGTCTGAAAAGTACCTGGGGACTCTTCGTCCTCCGTCTCCCAGCCCGACTCCTCGGTGGAGGAATCGAGCGGCTCCGGTCGGGCGGACACCGATGCCCTACACCCCGACGCCGAGGTCAACGACCTCAGTCCCGAACGGGAGGCCAAGGGAGACCGCGACCGAGGATCGACTCGAGCTCGCATGGACTCGAGGATCGGCTCGGTCTCCGGAGTTGACTTAGACGTCGACGTCCCAGTGGTCGGGGCAGATGCACCGGCGAGGCCAGTGATCAATGCCCGCTGCTGGTCCATGAAGGCAGCGAAACTGCTCTCCAAGGCGTCAACCTGAGTCCGAGCTCAGGAGACCCAGCAGCCCCCGACGGCGTCGGGCCCGACGTCAGCTCCTTCGGAGGCGAGTCCATGAGGACTACAGTACTCACGTGTCCAGGAGACTCCATCTCGAGACGAGGATGTTTCGAAGGCCAACTCCGAGGACCCGGGACGGCTATCGGGGCTATGCGACCTGGCTCTCGAGGAACCAGGAGCGTCCACCAACGCCGGCCTCGCGGGTTTCTTCTTCCTATGATGTTCCCGGGCAGGAGACCCCCGCTCAGAGGAACTCAGACGATGCTCAGGACCGGAGTCCCGGGACGTCGAAGCCTCTGACGAGGTCCGGGCCCGGCCGGACGTGGAGTCAGAGAAGATTCGCTCTCTTTGATGCTGCCGACTCAACGCTTTTGAGGACATTTTGCCACACGGACCACAGATCATCGGGTCATGATTGGGTCTGAGGCAGCGGAGGCAGCAGTCGTGTGTGTCGGTAAGAGACATAAGTTTCTTACACCGATCACACTTCTTAAACCCACTGGCAGCCATCGGGGGAAAAAGGGCCCCTGCGAGGTCAAAAGACAGGGCTGCCAGTGAAAAAAGAAAAAAAAATGCGGGAACGCCAGTCACGAAGGACAAAACCCGAAAAAATAAAGAACGGACTCGATACGGCGTATCGGGTCCAGGCAGGAAAAGGATCCGGCGTCGAACCGAGAAAAGAATAGTAAATAAAAACAACTTTTTCAGCGGCGATCACAAACAGCGTCTGTAGGGCTCCGCGGAAAAAAGAAGACTGAGCAAGATGGCACCCTTGGACGGGAAGGGGACCGCGCATGCGCACTGCAATTCCCAAAGGCTTTCTTTGAAAGCTGGGGAAATTGCTCCGTGAGGGCTCCGTCGGCGCCGACGTCACCCATATGTGAGGACTGACTTCCTGCTTGGTCCTGGAGAAAGAGCCTATCTGACTTGCGAAACTCTGTCCGACAGATAGTTTTTCAAAGCCCGACGAACATCCAGCAAATCCAATCTCTCTGCATGGGCACCACCCTGCCTGACCGAAAAAACCAGCAAGGAAATCACCTGATTAACATGGAACGCCGAGACTACCTTGGGTAAAAAGGACAGCACCTGCCTTAACACCACCTTGGAGTCCGAAAAAACACAGAAAAGGCTTCCTACAGGATAAGGCCTGCAACTCTGAAATCCTGCGAACCGAGCATATAGCAACAAGAAACACTACCTTAAGCGTAAGGTCTTTCAAGGAGGCCCTAGATAAGGGCTCAAACGGCTCCTTTTCCAACGCCTGCAATACCAAGGGGAGATGCCAACTGGGCATGACTGGCCTGCGTGCGGGCCTCAGCAGCGACACTGCCCGCAAGAAGCGTCTAATATCCGGATGACCGCCAATTTGCTGTCCCCCGATAATTCCTCTAACAACGCCGCCACCTGCACCCGCAAAGTGGCCGCCACCAAACCTCTCTAGCCCATCCTGCAGGAAAGCTAACACCTGCGGCAGCGACGCCCTTAGCGCCTCGCCCTGCCTATCCAAACACCAAGCCTCAAACACCCGCCAGACGCAGACATAAGCCAGAGAGGTAGAACGCTTCCTCGCCTTCAACAAAGTGGATATTACCGAAGCCGAATAACCTCTCATCAGCCTCGCCTCTCAAGAGCCAAGCCATAAGCAAGAACCGATCCACCTGAGGCATGCATAGAGGACCCTGGGTCAACAGATCTGGACGACAAGGCAACTTCCACAGGTCGTCCACCATTAGGCGCTGAAGATCTGCATACCACAGCCTCCGAGGCAAATCCGGCGCTATGAGAACCACGGGCCCCATGTGCTGCTCGATGCATTGCACCACCCGACCGATTAACACCCAAGGTGGGAACACGTACAGGAGGCACTCTGTCGGCCACTCTTGGATGACAGCATCCAGCCCTTCCGAAATCAGCTCCTTCCGTCTACTGAAAAACCGATTCACTTTGGCCGAGTGAAACCTTGCCATGAGATCTATCACCGGCGCTCCACCATGTCGAACACTTCCTGATGAAGAACCCATTCTCCCGGGTCCACCTTCACCCGACTCAGAAAATCAGCCTGCACATTGTCCACCCCTGCCACATGCGCGGCTGACAATGCCAGCAGATTCACCTCGGCCCATGCGAACAATTGCTCGGCCTCTGCTTCCAGCGGAATACTGCTGGTCCCTCCTTGCCGATTGATGTAAGCCACTGCGGTTGCAAGGTCGGAGAACACTCGCACCGCTGTCCTCTGCAGATGCGGCTGAAACTGAGCTAGCGCTAATCTTACCGCCCTCAACTCCAGCCGATTGATCGACCAAGACCGCTCCTCCTCGGACCATCGACCCTGAGCGAGCCATCCCTGAAAATGAGCTCCCCAGCCGGAGAGGCTGGCATCCGTCGTCAAGGGCTGCCACCCCGGAGCCTCCAACCGCATCCTTTGTGCCAGGCAGCCGGGGCACAGCCACCATTGCAGGGCTTGCCTTGTCTCCGGCAGGCACAGCAGCCTCCTCAAAAGCAGGTCTGCCTGGTGAGACCACCGAAGCAAAGCCCTCTGTAGCGGTCTCATGTGAGCCCTTGCCCACGGTACCAGCTCTAGCGTAGCTGCCATGGTTCCAAGCAACTACAAGTACTGCCACGCCGTGGGAGCCCACTTGCGCAGAAAAGCCCGCACTAGGCGGTGTAACCCGACCGCTCTCCGCCACGGCAGGAACACTCTTACGCTCCTTGTATCGAACCGAGCTCCCAAGTACTCCAGCTCCTGCGTTGAGGTCAAATTGCTCTTTGCCATGTTGACCACCCAGCCGAGACTCTGCAAGAAAGACACCACCTTGTGCGTAGCCGCCTTGCTTTCGGATTCTGACTTCGCCCGGATTAACCAATCGTCCAAGTACGGGTGTACCAGAACCCCCTCCTTTCGCAATGCTGCCGCCACTACCACCATGACCTTCGTGAACGTTCGCGGCACCGTAGCTAGACCGAAAGGTAAAGCCCGGAACTGAAAATGCCCTAGAGGCACTGCAAACCTGAGATACTTCTGATGCTCTCCTCTGATCGGAATATGGAGGTAGGCCTCGGACAGATCTAAGGACGTCAGCCACTCCCCTTTCCGTACAGCCACAATGACCAACCGCAGAGTCTCCATGCGAAAATGAGACACTCGAAGGCAGCGATTTACGCCCTTGAGATTGAGAATTGGACGAAACGTCCCTTCCTTCTTTGGGACAACAAAATAAATTGAGTATCAACCTAAGCCGCATTGGCGCGGGGGCACTCGCACCACCGCTCTTAGCCCCAAGAGCCTCTCCACTGTCTCCTTGAGAGTGGTGGCCTTGACTGGTGCCTTGCACGGAGAGCGCACAAACAGGTCTCTTACTGGGCGTTGTAACTCCAGGGCATAACCTTCCCGAATGACCTCCAACACCCACTGATCGGACGTAACTTTGGCCCAGGCGTCGTAGTAATCCCGCAGCCGACCTCCCACGGGTACAGACACCTGAGCCCGCAAACCTTCATTGTGACTTTTACGGAATGGAGGAGGAGGAAGAGGCCCCAAAGCCCCTCCCTGCCCCCCAGAAACCATGAAACCCTTGGTCTCTGAAGGGAAAACGGCCTCTCTGCGCCTGACAAAACCGAGGACCCCTGAACCTACGAAAGTCCCTCTGCTGTCCTTTGGTCGGGGGAACTGACCGACCGGGCTTCTGCTTATCTTCCGGAAGTCTACCTCCTTTAGACTCGCCTAGGTCTTTCACCAATTTATCTAGATCCTCTCCAAAAATCAGCTTCCCCCGGAAAGGCAACTTACTAAGCCTAGCCTTAGAAGCATCCGCTGCCCAATTGTGGAGCCAGAGATACCTTTGCGCCGCCACTGCGGAAGCCATGCTCCTGGAGTGCGCCCTGATGAGATCATAATGGATATCGGCAAGGTAAGCAGTCCCAGACTCCAGTCTGGCCGTTTCCCTCGCCCCGTCCTCTTCACCAGTGCTCAGCACTCTCTGCGACCAGCAGAGACAGGCTCTTGACACCCACGCCCCACTGATCGCTGCGTGTACTGCCAGAGCATTGACATCAAAAACCTGCCTTAATAAGGAATCCAGTTTCCTGTCCTGAACATCCTTGAGTGCCGCACCACCTTCCACTGGGATCGTGGTCCTCTTCGTCACCGCCGACACAGCTGCATCCACTCTGGGAGATTTAAATATCTCCCGATCTTGTTCCACTGAAGGGTATAGACGGCCCATCACTCTAGACCCTTTAAGGGACGCCTCCGGCGCGTCCCACTCTTCCTGTATCATTTCCCGAATCACACTGTGTACTGGGAACGCCTTCTGTGTCTTCCGGAAGACTTGCAATAACGGATCTTCCAGGGTAGCATCCTCCGGAGGAGCCGGCGCCAGCATGTTCAGTGCCTTCAACGTCTCCGCTATGAGGGCCGGGAGCTCTTCTCGCCTAAACACTCGGACGACCCTAGCCTGCTCCTCTGTCCACGATCTCTCCTTCCTCTAGCTCATCCTCCAAGTCGAACTCGCGATCACCGTCCTCCAAGTGCAAATCCTCGGAAGCCACTCCAAGGTCCCCCAGCACCAGGTCCTCCGGCCGTACCTTCTTCGCCGGAACCTTAGACCCCCCCTGTACTCAGGGGCAAACCAGGCTGCTTGATCCTCCGGTCCCTTTCAGCAGGAGGGGACACCAGGCCTTCCCGTGGCCCCCCGAAAGCCTGCTGTATGAGGGCTACAAACTGCGGAGAAAAAATTGCTGATAAGCCCCCCGGCAACTGCTCCTGATGTGCTGAGAGATCCGGGGCTGACGACAGCCCCGCTACTGGGTCCCGCGCCAACTCACGGACCAGCTGCTCCTGCGAGGCTACCAGGCCCCCTTGGCCTGTAGCCCCTTCCTCCAAAGTGTGCTCCATAGCCTCAGCCTCGTGCACACACCTTTTGCAAATGCCTGCTTCAGAGAGAGACCCTCTCAGACCTGCAGAGCAATGAGGCCTAGATGGCATCCCAAACCAAAGACCTCCCCTAGAAACTCCTTCCTAAGCTAACCCAAACACACGCTGCTAAGAATTTTTTTTTTTTTTTACTCACGCCGCTACAGGGGCATCCCGGCAGGCCACCCCTGCCATTATTGAAGAAAAACGAAGCTCCCTGAGCTCAAACCGAGCAAAACTGTAAAAGGCAGAGCGGCGGTTTCCTGCGCAGCGCGCCACGGCCTGTTTAAATCGGTGCTGCCTCCCTCTTAACACCTCCGCTAGATCTCCCGCCCATAGAAGAGATCAGGGAACAGTCCACCTTACCTGAAGCCTCTGCTTCAGACTGTCAGCTGACGCTGCTGCGGGCTCTGTTCCTGTATGACCAGCCCCAGCACGGAGAAAGCTGTTCAGGCACTCCGCACTGAACACAATGTTCACGTCTGCAACGTCAGGCTCTAAGCGCTGACAGGCATCACTTCTGCATGCGCTAGAGACCCGACTCCCCCGGCTGAACTCTCTCCTTCAGGCTCCACCGTGAGAAAGTCCAGCCCAAGTAAGCACAATAGAGCCAACAGGACAGGTAGCAGAGAAGCAAGATATGAAGTGAGGAGGGGGGGGGGGGGGAGGAGGATCAAAACACCTCAGCACCGGAACACTATCTGACCAAAATACCCCCAAGTAACTGCAAAAGACTGTAGAGAAAAAAGGAATCCACTACTCTAGAAAAAAAACTTAATTGTTCCTCCAAGTGAGCCAGGACACCCCCCAGCTCACAGAACCTCTAGCTGCTTGGAGACTGAGAGAACTGGTCAGAGGTGGCGGATCCGGACAGGTTATACTGGTGACATCAGAAAAGTGATTACGTTTCTCAGTCTCCAAGCTGCTGTGAGAGGTCGACAACTCTATTGTTCGGGACTAGACTGGAGGGACGTTAAGGAACAGAAACCTTCTGTGCTCTGCGTGGATAAGAATATGAGTATGTGTGTCCTTTAGATCTAGAGAACAGAGCCAATCCTGACTCTGGAGATAGGGGAAAAGAGTGCCTAGTGAGATACTTGTTCAGTTTTTTGAGGTCCAGAATAGGCCTGTATCTCTCCCCCCCCCCTTCTTTGGAAGGAGAATAGAAGCACAGACCTTGCTGGGAGAGTGGCACCTCCTCTATTGCACCCTATGAGAGAAGGGAGGTGACCTCCTGCAACAACAGAGTGGTGATAGGGGATTGAGAACTGAACTCTCTTGGAGGAGACAGGGGTGTAGACTTCAGAAGTGAAGTCTGTATCCTTCCCTTACTATGGAGAGTCCAGTGTTCCAATGTTACAAGATGCCACCTGTGGGCAAAGTGACATAGTATGCCTGGAATACAGATGGAATATGGAATCTCCAGAGGCAGGATGGCTATGTTCTCCTGAAAGGAATCAAAGACCCTGAGGCGGTTGGGTCTGCTGAGCTGGCTGAGACCTGGGAGTCTGAGCCTCTTTGTTTTGGTTGTTGCCCTGGACTGTTGTAGTTGTTGTTATGGAAGGACAGACTAGATAGGCCTTGTGGTCTTTTTCTGTCATCATGTTTCTATGTTTCTATATCTCTTTTTGAGGACAATGGACGGGACAGTGCACCACAGGGTTAAGAAGAGTAATATTTTTCTTATTGAAAAAGGGTTTCTTTGCTATCTTCTTAGCTGGGTTGGCAGTTGATCTAGAACATCTATCTAGAGTGGTGTTAGACTCTAATTGAGACGCCTTATCCTGCCAGCCTTTGCCAAAAAGGTTTTCACCTGTGCAAGTTATATTACCCAGCTTATCTTGAACCCACTGTTCAAGATCAGAAGCTTAGAGCCAAGCGATCCTGCATGCACCAATGCATATAGCTGAGGTTCTGCTGATGCATTCAAAACAGTCAAAAGTTGCCTTGGAAACATTTTGGGCATGCTTTACCAGGGTGAGAGAATCAGCTCTCTTATCGTCAGGGAGGAGAGGAGCCATCAACTACAAATCCCAAGCCACCTCTTTAAGAAACATACCCATGTAGAGTATGTAGGAACTGAGTCTGGCTGATAACAGAGGCCTGAAAACAGACGACCAAAAGCAAAGTGTTCTCAATTCCCTACCTGGAGGGTTTGAGGAATGCGTTTTGGCACTTTTAATTCAACACATTGCCGATTCCACCACCAAAGAATGGTGTGGCAATTGCATCTTCTGGGAGCCAGGACATTCCGGTACCCGGTACATAGTATTGAGCCTTCAAGTATGTGGAAAGATGGTTAAGAGTGTCTCCCACATTCAAAGCATAAGGTTAGGAAAAGTAGCAGCTTCCTTTGGGGCTGCAGGGTATTGAAGAATTTCAAGTTCCTCAGCCCTAGGCTCCTTCTCAGAAGTCACCGAGATGGAGAGGCCCCGAGCAACATCACAGATAAAATTTTGAAAAGACATATACTCTGGAGGGAACATGTGACGCTGTGGGGATGGAGATGGATCCTCTGGCATAATTCGCATTTCCTTTGTACCGGTTGATTAGTCATCTGATGAATCAGGGTCCAAAAGACTCAAAGTATCGACAGGCTGGGTGCTCACACACTGCCTGTACTCTATACCGCTCGAAACCAGCATCGGAAAGTTTTGGTGCCAGAACCTCAGTACCAGAGACTTAAAGGGGCCGGCGTAGGTGGTAGCATGGTAAGTGGCAAAAATATCAGTGTCGGTACTGATGGCTGGGAAATAGACTGTAGAGGCTTTACCAGTAAGGAAATGTATTTAACTTTTCTTATATACCGCGCTATTACAATATCAGTGCGGTTTACAACAAACATATTACTATGTGGGTGGGCCACATAGAGTTTACATTAAACAAGGGAGTAAAAACTTGGATTTAACAGGGAATGAACATATCTACAGCGTTATTTACAGCAATAAATACAGTACAGATTATGTATTGGGTTGGTGCCCCATGTTGTTCAGTGTGGGCCAGCTTAGGCTGGGTCTGCTTTTCTGTGCTGGTCTGGGTAGATTGAGAGGTTTGATGTTGTATAGGTTACGTTGTTAGATTCCAGGTAGTGTCTCACAAATAGGTAATGCTTAAGTGCTTTCTGGAATTGGGATTGGCTAGAAATGATACGTATGTCGGCTGGGAGAGCATTCCAGGCCAAGGGGGCACAGATTGAGAACGCTCGGTTAGAGGCTGTCCTTGTGCAAGTGGTCATTTGTTTGGGAATCAGCAATGTGTTGGCCATTATAGTTCATTTGGTTCTATATGGATGTGAATAGTGGATCAATTCTTTGATGGCTGGGGAAGATTGGTTGTGCAGGGCTTTGAAGGTAGTGATTAGAATCTTGTATAAGAGTCTTGCTTGAACGGGCAGCCAGTGCAGATTTATCAGAATTGGGGTGATATGGTTCATTCGTGGAGTCCCAGTCAGTACTCTTGCTGCAGAGTTCATTGCCATTTGGAGTGGGTGAAGAGTTGCCTTTGGGAGCCCATATAGGATAGTTAGCGTAGTCGAAATGTGGAAGAACCAATGCCTGGTAGATTGTTCAGAAGTCACTAGGGTCTAATAGTGGTCGGAGATGACGGAGAGTTCGTATTTTGTGATATATTGTTTTTACAGTGTTTATATGTGCTTTCATATCCAGTCTCTGGTCTAAGGTGATTCCGAGGTAGCGGATTGAAGATTTGGCTGTCAGTTCTGCATTCTTGACTTTTAATGTTGGTGGGATGAAGGCTTGGTTTTTTGTAATGAAGAGGACGTCTGTCTTGGTGTGATTGATCCTGAGATTTTGTGTGTATAACCAGTCTGCTATTGCATCAAAGCATTTTGTTATTGGGGAGAAGTCTGGCTGCTGAATTGTAAATGGCATAAATAGCAGGATATCATCTGCATAAGCTAAGCATTGGACATTGAACGAGCGTATTAGGGAGCAGATGGGCTGCATATAGATGTTAAACATCAATGCAGAGAGGGATGATCCTTGGGGAACCCCTTGTTTCTGCATGAAAGGTTCAGAGGTTGCAGTGCAGGTTCTTACATATTGCCATCTGTTGGATAGGAAAGATTTGCACCATTTTAGAGCAGCTCCTTCAATTCCTTTCTCCATAAGAAATGCTAGCAAGGCCACTAAGATCCGCTCAATAGCCAGTAAACATTGATCCATGGAGCTTGACGATGCCTGGGTATTGGTATCTTCATTGCAGGCTACGATCCCCGAGCATGGCACCAAGAGCCCTCCAGAGGTTGAGGCCGTGGGAGCATCCTGGTACCCCACTAATGCTTTGGAGGCAAAGGAACTCCCGCCGGGGTTGTTTGGTCGGTGTCTCCCTCCACAGCAACACCTAGGACATCTCGATGCTTAGAGATCTACCCTTGGAGGGCCGGCTAGTCTTCGATGAAGACCTGGGTTTTGATACCTGAGATCCCTGGGAGGAAGATGAAGCTCTTGACGTCAATGCTACTGACATTGCATCGGTGGCAAAGAGGGTGCAGAGTTTCGCACCTCTGTTCTGCAGGCCCTCTGTCACCTTCCTACAGAGAGGACAGTCAGTTTGTTGTTGATCCGGTCCCAAACATTTTAGACACCAGTCATGGGTGTCTGTGGCTGAAGTTGTACTGCCACATTTGGAACACTTTAAAACCACTAGCTGATGTGTCCTTTTTGGAAAACAAGGCCTAAGCCTAAGATGGCGTTGATGTGCCCTGAGGGAAGGGATAAGAAGGAAAGAGCACCGACAGGGTTGGTACCAGCATCAACAGGAAGGCAGATGTGACCACAAAAAAATAAGGAAAAAAAAATCAAATATTCTGTGGTGACAGGAATTGCTTCCTGTCGGCTCTGCAGAAAACAAAGAACTGAAGAGGGAGAGCTGGAAAGGCAGGAAGGCAGCTACGCAAGCACAGCGGGATGCTCCCAAACACTTCTATTGGATGCTGGGGAGCATTCCCGCATGAGCTCCATCAGTACCGATGTCACCCTGCTTGTTCCTGGAGATAGGCGATTTCATTAAGTCAGATGTTGATTGGAACATCCCTGCCACAACGTCATCTAGAAGAATATCCTGTATTCTCTACAGGGAGAGCCATTCCAGGAATTGGTAACAAGCATCAATATTTTGGGGGAGGGGGAACAGAGAAGCTAGGAAAGTAGTCAGAAAAGCAAAGAAGAGAGATTGCCAATACAGACAATACTTTTTCCAGATTTATTTTTTATTTATTACAATTTCTTATATACCGCACTATTTCTCATCAGCACGGTTTACATACAACAAATGACCATAACAAATTGTTTGGTTTTACAGCGAACAGGAGCAACAACTTGGATAACATAGGGAGATATAAACTGGAGCTACTTACATATGTACGAGTTGTATGCTAAGATTTAGGATGCTATTTTAACATGGTAAGATAGAGAGGAGGAGTACAGTTAAGTTGGGGTCAGGTAATCTGATAGTAATCGAGAAATAAATGGAATTTGAAAGCCTTTCTGAATTGTGTTAAATCAGTAAGCACACGGATGCCTGGTGGTAATGAGTTCCAGCATTTTGGGGCATAGATACTGAAAGCCCTGTTTGAGGTTGCTAATGTGCATTTTGTTGATGCCTTTGGGATTACCAGCGCATTTGTAGATGTGATTCTTCTTGTTCTGTTGGGGGGGGGGGGGGATGAGCTAAATGAGATCAGTTAGTGAAGAGGAGGTGATTCCATTGATGGCTTTGAATGTGAGTAGCAAGGACTTGAACACAAGTCTACCATGTATGGGGAGCCAGTGGAGCTTCAGTAAGATAGGCATTATGTGGTCGCTTCTTGATGCTCCAACTAAGACTCTGGCGGCGGCATTCATGGCAAGTTGCAACGGATTCAGTGTTGACTGAGGGAGACCTTGAAGAATGGCATTGGCAAAGTCAAAATGTGGTAAGATTAGGGATTGGTATACTGTCCAGAAGTCATCAGGGTTTAATAAGGAGTGAAGGTGTCTGAGTGACCGGATTTTGAAGTAAATGGCTCTATGTTGGATATGTGTAATTTCATGTCCAAACGTTGATCCAGGGTGACCCCTAAGTATCGAATTGTTGATTTAGTTTGGAGCTCGGCTTCTTTAACTTTTATATGTGGTGGCAGGGAGAAACTCTGGTCTCTGGTGATAAAGAGCACCTCAGTTTTTTTGTGTTGGATCCTGAGGTTTTGGGACAGAAGCCATTCGGACACTGAGTTAAAACATTCAATCAGTGGAGAGAGGTCCATTTGCTCTGTGGAGAATGGCATGAAGAGAAGAATGTCATCGACGTATATTAGACAGTCAACCTTGAATGATCTGATAATGTTGAAAATGGGTTGTATGTAAATGTTAAATATGAGTGATAAGGACGACCCTTGTGGAACACCTTGTTGTTGGTGGAAGGGTTCAGATGTTCCTGTTCCTGATTTTACATGCTGCCATCTTCCATCCAGGTATGACCTGCACCAATCAAGAACGATGCTATTTATGCCCTTTTCCTTTAGTCGTTCTAATAGCAGACCATGATGTACAGAGTCTAAGGCTGCAACGATGTCTATGAAGATGAGCACGAAACCTTGGCGGATGTTGTCAATACCTGTGATAATTTTGTTTAAAAGGATGGTAAGGAGGGTTTCAACGCCATGGTATTCCCTGAAGCCATGTTGACGATGGTCTAGTGGGGAGGCGGTATCTATGTGATCTTGAATTTGTCTTTGTGCTTCCTTTTCAATTATTTTGGCCAGGAGGGGTATACTGGCTATGGGTCTGTAGGATTCAACTTTAGTTGGGTCGAGCTTGGGGTTCTTCAGAAGGGGTCTAATGGATGTTTGCTTGAGTGATGAGGGGAAGGATCCCGTTGTGAACGATAAGTTCATCATCCTTGTGATTAATGGGCTGAGTTCTGTGCGTAGATCTTTTATACAATATGCGGGGCAGGGGTCAGTTTGGGCAGTGGTGGTATTGAGGGCAGCAATGGTATCTTCCACAAGTTTCTTGGATGGAGTGGAGAACCTAGAAAGGGATATTAGACTGGAGGTGTCTTGCGCCATGAACGTAGTAATTTTGTCCGTTTGAAGTAGCTTGGATTGTAGATGGTTGGCAAACTCCTGTGGGTGAATCTCTTCCGGTTGACATGGTGATGGTTCCTTAGAAAAGGATTTAACTAGGTTGAAAAGATCACGTGGCTTATTTAGTGATCTTTTCAGTGTGTCCGTGTGGTATTGTTTCATATTTGTTAGGATAGCTTCTCTGTAAACCGAAAGGTGTGTTCTGTAGGCTGACTGGTCTTCTGCGGAGCAAGAACGCCACCATCTTTTCTCAAGTTTCCGTAGGTTGAGCGGGAGACACGCAGTTCAGGTGAGAACCATGGAGAATGCTTTCTTTTCTTTGAGATGTTATCGGTTGGTTTTTGTGCAATAGAGCTAAGACCATTATTCCATGAGGTGATCAAATTGTCTAGGTTGAGAGTTGCATCATTGTAGAGAGGAAGAGTCTCTGCCAGTATGAGATCTTTATTGAAAGCTCTGAAACTTCAAGAAGTTGTTTGTTGAGTTGTTTGGTATTCTATTGTGTGATACATTGTTGTTGATGGGAATAATGAAATTGATTAGCTTGTGATCTGACCATGGTACAGAGGTGAGAGATGTCACAAGTTCTTCGCTTGGTTCCCGCACTGACAGGGGGGCAAAGATCATGTCCAGGATGTTCCCTTTTGTATGAGTAGGTTTGTTGATTATTTGTCTGTATCCCAGTTCATTAATCGCTTCTAAGAGGGCAGAGGCGTGGAGTGATGGGAGGTTAAAGTCTCCTAGTATCCAGTTTGGTAAGTTGGGATTGCGAGTGTTGGCTGCTAGGTCAAGTATGTTGGGAAGATCATCAGTTGAGGGTGCTCTATATAGAAGGTTGATAGAGCATTGGTCATTAGCGATGGATAGGATATCTAAGTTGCTGGTACTAGTAGAGTCTATTGTATGAACATGCATATCAGTCTTGGTCAGTATGAGGGCCCCTCCTCCTCGCTTGATCTCTCTATGTCGGGAGTGGATGGAGAAATTAGTGGGTAGTAATTGATTGAGGATTACATTATCTACATCTGATAACCAGGTTTCAGTTATCATAAGAATATCCAGATTATGGGATACAATTAAATCTGTGACAACTGGCCATTTCTTACAGATTGATCTCACATTTATAAGGGTGCAATTTAGAGCTAGTGGGAGTTTCTCTTGTTTAGTTTGCTTGGAATGTTGGAGGGCTATGTGTAATAAGTGGGATTGACGTGTGTGCGTGGCTGTCCTTTTGTTGGTGAGGATAAGAAGCTTTTGCCCAACTTTTGGCATGGTGCTGAAGTATTGGAATTTGATGGGTAGCGTGGAATAGAGCAAGGGACTCTCCAGTCAGCCAAAAGATAAGGAGGCCGCTGATTATGGCAGTGATAGGTGGAGCCATTTCAGTGTTGGACTTAGTTGCTGATGATCAGTATCAGAATTGATGTTTATGTGAGGGCAGTATCGGTCTATGTCACTGGTTACTGATCTTTGCTGCAGGAAGATTGTGCACAATATTTTGGAGGTGAGGAGCAGGCAACAGACAATTCTGGATTATGTACTTTAACATGAAATGCTTCAGATCTGATAAGGCTATTCATCAGTGTAGATCTTAAGTTGGATGATCTTGCTTGAGGCAATGAGGAGCAAAAACCTTAAAGTGCCCGGAAGTATGAAAAACAGGCAGTAAACAGAAAATTACAAGTTAAGTAATTCAACAGAAATGCTTTCAGATAAGGCAAGTTAACAATGTGGTTTTAAGTCAGGCAGTAAACAGAAAATTACCATTTAGGTATTTCGATGGAAAAGCTTTCAATTGATGAAGCCTGACAACAGCGTAGAGAACCTGTCTACGGGAGCATGAAACATTGCTGCAGCACGTTTTCGGGAGAGTGAGCAAATTGCTGCAGCATGTGAGACTATGATTGAGATGTTAGCGAAGGGAGGAAGTGCAAAAGTGGTATTCTCAGACTCAATGGGGAAGGGGAGGAATATGTAGAAACTGATGAGGATAAAGAGCAGTTACTCACCTGTAACAGGTGTTCTCCAGGAGCAGCAGGAATCAGTCCTCACTTATGGGTGCCGACGGAGCCTTCGCGGAGCAATTTTCCCCAGCTTTCAAAGAAAGCCTTTGGGAATTGCAGCGCGCATACGCTGTCCTCTTCCCGCCCAAGGGTGCCATCTTAGCCAGTCAGATGACATAGCTAAAAAAGACAGCATAAAAATTTGCAAAAAAACTAAAGCAGGTGATTGCAACTCCAAGGGGAGGAGGGAGGGTTGTGAGGACTGATTCCTGCTGCTCCTGGAGAACACCTGTTATAGGTGAGTAACTACGCTTTCTCCAGGACCAAGCAGGAAGTCAGTCCTCACTTATGGGACTCCCAAGCTTAAGGCTACCAGAGACCCTAAGCACAAAAATGAGCTCCCTCTAGCTCAGCAGCACAGAAGGAAAGAATCTTCGCTGAATTATTACCCACCGGTAGCCCACATCCGGGATGGAGGGTAGGAGTTGCTCAGACCTCAAAGAGATTACGGAGGACTGCCTGTCCGAAAGCACTGTCCCTGCGGGACTCCCTCTCAAGACAGTAATGGACCGCAAAAGTCTGGCTCGAAGACCAAGTAGCGGCCCGGCAGATGTCTGCCAGCGGAACAGAGCGGAGGTAAGCCACTGACGTAGCCTTTGCCCGAACGCAATGAGCCGTGACTCGACCTTCCAAGGAGAGTCCGGCTGCCCCATAAGCCCAAGAGATACAGTCCGCAACCCAGATGGACAGAGTACGCTTAGAGACCGAGAGCCCCAATTTATTGGGGTCAAAAGACACAAAAAGCTGAGCAGCTTTACGGTGCTCCCGCGTACGGTCAAGGTAGAAGTTCAATACCCTTCTACAGTCCAGGGTATGGAGGACCGTTTCAGCTCGGCTGGAGTGTGGTCTGGGAAAGAAGGTTGGAAGTACCACCTCCTGATTGATGTGAAAAGGGGAGACCACTTTTGGAAGAAATTTTGGGTGAGTCCGTAGGACTACCCTATTTTTGTAGAACCGAGTGTAAGGGGGATCAGACACGAGGGCCTGCAATTCACTTACGCGTCTAGCGGAAGTGAGGGCTATCAAGAACAATGTTTTCCAAGAAAGAAAACGGAGAGAACAGGTAGCCATAGGTTCAAAAGGCGGACAGGTGATCCGCTGTAAAAACCACATTCAGGTCCCAGTCAGGCGCTGGCGGGCGCAGAGGTGGTTTAAGTAGGAGACCTCGGAGAAACCTCGCTACGAGAGGGTCGTTGGAGAGAGGTCTGCCGTCCACCGGCACATGATGTGCTGAAAGAGCACTGAGGTGAACTTTGACGGAGTTGGACTTAAGTCCCAGATTAGAGAGGTATAGCAAGTACTGCAAGATCACTGACACCGGGCAGGAGAAGGGATCCTGAGACTGTTGGGTACACCAAACGGAAAAAAAACGACGCCATTTAAGGGCATAGCATTTGCGGGTAGAAGGTCGTCGCGAAGCTAAGACGACCTCCTCCACCTCTGCCGGCAGGAGAAGGGGAGCAAGGACTACCCTCTCAGCAGCCAGGCCATTAGGTTGAGAGACCTGAGGTTGGGGTGTAGCAGAGACCCCTGATCCTGAGTGAGGAGATCCGGTTGTAACCCCAGAGGGAATGGATCCTCTACCGCTAATTGCAGCAGGAGTGGAAACCACGGCTGTCTGGGCCAGCGAGGGGCCACCAGGATCATGAAGGCTTTGTCTCGGAGAACCTTGAAAAGAGTCCAAGAGACTAGCGGGATGGGAGGGAAAGCGTACAGAAGGCTCCCCGACCATGAGAGTAGAAAAGCGTCCGCCGCAACTCGAAGGGGGTGTGGCTGACGAGAGCAGAAGTGAGGAAGTTGCCGGTTGTGAGGACTGGCAAAGAGATCCATCGTGGGGAGGCCCCACTTTAGAAAGAGCTTCTGAACTACCAAGGGATCCAGGCGCCACTCGTGCGGCTGGAGGATCCTGCTGAGTTTGTCCGCCAGGCAATTTTCTTGGCCTGGGAGATAAACTGCCTTGAGAAGAACGCCGTGACTGACGGCCCAAGAGCAGAGCTTCTGTGCTTCCCGGCAGAGAAGGAAGGAGCCCGTGCCCCCCCTGCTTGTTCACGTAGAACATGGCAACTTGATTGTCCGTCTGGACAAGGACGGACTGGTGGGAGGTCAGGTGGGAGAAGGCCTTGAGAGCCAGGCGGATCGCTCTGAGCTCCAGGAAGTTGATCTGCTGAGCAGACTCCCACGTGGTCCAAAGGCCCTGAGTACGTGCCCCTTGGCAATGTGCTCCCCAGCCCAGGAGGGATGCATCTGTCGTCAGCACCCGGGCCGGCTGAGGTGGCTGAAAAGGCATGCCGAGCACCAGGTTCGGCCGATGAAGCCACCACTGAAGAGACGAGGCCAGCGGCTCGGAGACGCGCACTAGGTCTGCTAGGCCGCCTGTGGCCTGGTGCCACTGCTTGCGGAGACACCATTGAGCAGGTCGCATATTCAGGCGGGCATTGGGGGTCACATGGACGGTGGAAGCCATATGGCCGAGTAGTCTCAGGAAGCGCCTGGCGGAGACCAGGGGCTGGCTGCGAAAACGGTCGGCTAGGTCCATGAGCCGTTGAGCCCTGTCGAGCGGTAGGAACGCTCGTGCCTGAGGAGTGTGCAGCCTTGCACCGATGAACTCGAGATCCTGTGAGGGGAGCAAAGTGGACTTTGCGAAGTTTATAACAAAGCCCAAGTACTGCAGAAGAGTCACCGTGCGGCATGTGGCGTTGGTGACCTCCGGAGCGGACGCTGCTCTGATGAGCCAGTCGTCAAGGTACGGAAAGACAGAGGCCGTGAAGCCGGAGATGGGCCGCCACCACCGCGAGACATTTTGTGAAGACTCGCGGTGCGGAGGACAGGCCAAAGGGCAGTACTCTGTACTGGTAATGATTTCCTGCCACCACAAACCTTAGGTATTGGCGGTGGCTTGGGTGGATGAGGATGTGCGTGTAGGCATCCTTTAGATCCAAGGAGCATAGCCAATCTCCCTGCTGGAGGTAGGGCAGAAGGATTCCAAGGGTAAGCATCTTGAACTTTTCCCGCACGAGGAATCTGTTGAGGTTGCGCAAGTCCAGGATGGGTCTGAGGCCTCCTGTCCTTTTTGGTACTAGAAAATACCTGGAATAAAAGCCTTGACCTCTCAGGTGGTGGGGCACCGGTTCCACCGCCTGTTCCTGTAGAAGACCTGCTAACTCCAGAAGGAGTAATTCCCTGTGCAGAGGGAGTCGTGGAGGTTCTCCCGGAAAATAGGAGGGAGGGACCTGGTGGAAGTGGAGAAGATAGCCTTCTCTCACGACTTGAAGCACCCAGGCATCTGAAATGATGCTGGACCACCTGTGGGCGAAGTGAACCAGCCGGCCTCCGGTGCTGGGAGGAACCAGCGGAGGGGGAGAGGCTATGCTTAAGGAGTCAAAAGCCCCCACCCTGCTGAGCAGGGGCTGGTGGTGCAGGCTTGGGGGCTTGCTGCCTACGGGACCCGTTACCCCGTCCCTTGGCCTGCTGGCCCTGTTGGGGAGCTGCAGGGGCCTGATATTGGGGGTATTGTTTGTAGGCAGCCGCCTTTCTCGGGTAAAAGGACTTCTTTCCCGAGCCCTTCTTTTTCTGGGAAGGGGCGGAGGTCTTCCTAGAAAGCCTAGTCCTGGTGAGAGTCTCCGTCTCGATCTGTGCAGCCTTGTCAGCCATGGGCTTGCCAAAGAGATTTTCGCCTCGGCAGGGGACATCGACCAACTTGTCCTGCACCCAGGGCTCAAGGTCAGACGACTGAAGCCAAGCCTGTCGGCGGGCGCCGATGCTTCAAAGCCATCATAGGCTGCTCGGGAGAAGGAAAAAAAGAGTAAATTATGAAGAAATATCAACTTTTTCGCGGGGACACGACGGGTACGGCTGTAGGGCTCCGCGGAAAAAAGAAGACTGGCTAAGATGGCACCCTTGGGCGGGAAGAGGACCGCGCATACGCGCTGCAATTCTCAAAGGCTTTCTTTGAAAGCTGGGGAAAATTGCTCCGCGAGGGCTCCGTCGGCGCCGACGTCACCCATAAGTGAGGACTGACTTCCTGCTTGGTCCTGGAGAAACAGGTGTTCTCCAAGAGCAGCAGGAATCAGTCCTCACTTATGGGTGACGTCGCCGACGGAGCCCTCACGGAGCAATTTCCCCAGCTTTCGCAGAAAGCCTTTGGGAATTGCAGCACGCATGCACGGTCCCCTTCCCGCCCAGAGATGCCATCTTGCTCAGTCTGATGACATAGCCGAAAGACAGCAAAAGTTAGCAAAAATATGCAATAAGAATGACTGCAACTCCAAGGGGAGGAGGGAGGGTAGTGAGGACTGATTCCTGCTGCTCCTGGAGAACACCTGTTACAGGTGAGTAACTCCTCTTTCTCCAGGACCAAGCAGGAAGTCAGTCCTCACTTATGGGACTCCCAAGCTTAAGGCTACCGGAGACCTCAAGCCTAAAGAGCTCCCTCAAGCTCAACAGTACAGAGGGAAGAAATCTTCTCTGAATACGAATCCGGCCGGTAGCCCAACACTAGGGCCGGAGGGAGGAGTTGCCTAAACCTCAAAGAGGTTGTGGAGAACTGCCTGACCGAAAGCACTGTCCCTGCGGGACTCCCTTTCAAGGCAGTAATGAGCCGCAAAGGTCTGGCCTGAAGACCAAGTAGCGGCCCGGCAAATGTCTGCCAATGGAACAGAGCGGAGATGAGCCACAGACGCGGCCTTCACCCTGACCCGATGAGCCGTGACACGACTTTCCAAGGAGAGGCCGGCTGCCCCATAAGTCCAGGCGATACAGTCGGCTACCCAGGAGGACAGAGTACGCTTAGAGACAGGTACCCCCAACCGATTGGGGTCAAAAGATACAAAAAGCTGGACGGCCTTTCTATGCCCTCGCGTACGGTCAAGGTAGAAGGATAAGACTCTTCTACAGTCCAGGGTGTGCAGCACAGTTTCTGCTCGGCTGGCGTGCGGCCTGGGAAAGAAGGTCAGAAGAACCACCTCCTGGTTGATGTGAAAGGGGGAGACCACCTTTGGAAGAAACTTGGGGTGGGTCTGCAGTACCACCCTATTCTTGTAGAACCTAGTGTACAGAGGCTCCAACACTAGGGCTTGTAGCTCACTCACACGCCTCGCGGAAGTGAGGGCCACCAAGAAGAGAGTTTTCCAGGAGAGAAAACGGAGAGGGCAGGTAGCCATGGGCTCAAAAGGCAGACAGGTAAGCCTTTGCAGAACCACGTTGAGGTCCCAATCAGGGGGCTGGGGGGTGCAACGGAGGTTTAAGCAGAAGGCGGCCTCTGAGGAAACACGCCACCAAGGGATGCGAGGAGAGAGGCCGGCCTTCGACCGGAGAATGATGTGCAGAGAGAGCACCGAGGTGGACTCAGAGTTGGATTTGAGACCGAGATCGTAGAGGTGAAGCAAATATTGCAGCACCACCGATACAGGCGAAGGGGTCCTCAGATCGCTGAGAACACCAGACCGAGAAGCAACGACATTTGAGGGCGTACGACTTCCGGGTGGAGGGACGCCGAGAAGCTAGGACGACGGCTTCCACCTCCGGGGCTAGCCGTAGCGGAGCTAGGACTACCCTTTCAGCAGCCAGGCCGTCAGGTGTAGGGCCCTGAGGTTGGGGTGCAGAAGAGTGCCCCGATCCTGGGTCAGGTGGTCGGACTGGAACCCCAGAGGAAGAGGGGTGTCCACCGCCAGCTGTAGTAGTAGAGGGAACCACGGCTGTCTCGGCCACCGAGGCACCACCAGGATCACGGAGGCCCTGTCCTGGACAACTTTGAACAATGTCCGGGCCACCAGTGGCATAGGAGGGAAGGCATACAACAGACCCGTGGACCACGGGATGAGGAAAGCATCCGGTGCCTCCCGCGAAGGATGGGGGTGCCGGGAGCAGAATCTGGGGAGCTGCCTGCTCAGGGGACTGGCAAAAAGATCCACAGTGGGAGAGCCCCACCGGCAGAAGATCTGCTGGACCACCTCAGGGTTCAATTTCCACTCATGCGGTAGCAGCATCCGACTCAGCTTTTCCGCCAGGCAGTTGTCCTGCCCTGGCAGGTAAACCGCTTTGAGGAGGATGTCGTGATCGACAGCCCAAGAGCACAGTCTCCAGGCTTCCCGACATAGGAGGGAGCCCATGTCCCCGTTTGTTCATGTAGAACATTGCAACCTGATTGTCCGTCTGTACCAGTACGGACTGGCCGAACGTCAGGTGAGAGAAGGCCCGCAGAGCTAGGCGGATCGCCCGGAGCTCCAGGAAGTTTATCTGCTGGGCGGCCTCCCAAGGCCCTGCGTGCATGTCCCTCGACAGTGCGCCCCCCGTCCCAGGAGGGAGGCATCTGTCGTGAGCACCCGGGACAGTGGGGGAGACTGAAAAGGCATGCCGAGCACTAGGTTGGGCAGGTGAAGCCACCACTGCAGGGAGGAGACCAGACGGTCGGAAATCTGTATCAGGTCCGACAGCCTCCCTGTGGCCTGACGCCACTGAGTGCGAAGGCTCCACTGAGCAGGCCGCATGTGTAGACAGGCGTTCGGAGTGACATGGACCGTGGAGGCCATGTGTCCGAGTAGCTGCAGGAACTGTCTGGCCGAGGCCAGCGACCTGCCGCTGAACCTGCCCGCTAGAGCTGTGAGCCTGTTGGCCCTTTCCAGAGGCAAGAAAGCACGAGCCTGCCGAGTGTCCAGCCGTGCCCCTATGAACTCGAGGTCCTGGGAGGGGAGCAAAGCGGACTTCTCGAAGTTTATGACGAAGCCCAAGTGCTGAAGCAGGGCCACCGTACGCTGGGTGGCTTGGGCGACCCCTGGAGCAGACGATGCCCGGATGAGCCAATCGTCCAGGTATGGGAAGACGAAGAGGCCCTGAAGCCTTAGGAAGGCGGCTACCACCGCCAGGCACTTCGTGAACACCCTGGGCGCGGAGGACAGGCCAAAGGGCAGTACCCGGTACTGATAATGATTCCCCACCACCACAAACCTTAGGTATTGTCGGTGGTCCGGATGAATAAGGATGTGGGTATAAGCATCCTTTAGATCCAAGGAGCATAGCCAATCTCCCCGCTGAGGGTAGGCAGCAGGGTTCCAAGGGTAAGCATCTTGAACTTTTCCCGCTGCAGGAACTTGAGGTTGTGTAGGTCTAGAATGGGCCTGAGGCCTCCTGTTCTCTTTGGAACCAGGAAGTACCTCGAGTAAAACCCGTGGCCCCACAAGTGTTGGGGCACGGGCTCCACCGCCCGTTCCTGAAGCAGACTTTGCAGCTCCTGAAGGAGTAAGTCCCTGTGCAGAGGGGGTCTCGGAGGCTCCCCTGAGAAGTAAGTGGGAGGCACCTGGTGAAAATGCAGGAGGTAGCCCTCTCGAACTACCTGCAATACCCAGGCCTCGGATGTTATGGCTGACCACCTGTGGGCAAAGTGGGTCAGCCGACCCCCCATACCGGACGAAGGCCCCTGAGGGGGAGGGGCTATGCTGGCATAGTCAAAAACCCCCGCCCTGTTGGGCCGGGGCCTGCGTGGCGGATTTGGGGGCTCTCTGCTTCCGGGATCCGTTACCCTGTCCCCTAGGCCGCTGCCCCTGAAGGGGGGTTGTGGCCGGGTATTGTGGTTGGTGATGCGTATAAGCAAACACCTTCCTCGGGTAAAAGGGCTTTTTCCCCGAGCCCTTCTTCTGTGAAGGGGTAGAGGACTTTCTAGAAAGGCGAGTCCTGGTGAGAGTCTCCGACTCAAGCTCCGCCGCCTTTTCGGCCATGGGTTTGCCGAAGAGGTTTTCACCTCTGCAGGGGACATCGACCAACTTGTCCTGCACCCAGGGCTCGAGGTCGGAGGACTGAAGCCAAGTCTGGCGGCGAGCCCTGATGCCGGCTCCGGCTACTTGAGCCAAGGCCTCGAAGCCATCATAGGCCGCTCGAGAAATGAACTTTGAACACTCTCGAATCCCGGAGGACAAGGCTTGGAACCGCTGCAGGGGTTCCTCGGAGAGACCGGCAGAGAAACCCTGAAGTTCTTTCGCCAGGTCTCGGAGATACATACCCATGTACAGCTGATATGTCTGGACACGACAAGCAAGCATAGAGCCCTGGAAGCACTTCCTACCGAGGGCATCCAGGCTCTGGGCCTCCTTCCCCGGGGGCATCGAGGAGTGCATCTTTTGACTCTTAAGTCGATGCATGGCCGACTCCACCACCATGGAGTGGTGTGGAAGTTGCGCCTTCTGGAACCCGGGGCTCTTGCGGACTCGATACATGGAATCGATCCACTTGCTCAACACTGGCGTCGAGGCTGGGCTCTCCCACATGCGGAAGAGAAGCCGCTCCAGCATCGGGGAAACTGGTACAGTGAAGGCCTCCCTCGGGGGGAAGTCGTATTGGAGGGCCTCGAGCTCTTCGGCTCGGGGCTCCTCCTCCGGATCCGCAGGGAAGGCCAAAGCCTTGGCCATATCCCTCATGAAATCGGAGAACCGGGTATCCTCCGGGAGGGGGGGGGGGGGGGGACCGCCTCCGAGGCTCCGACTCAGGTGAGTCGGAGGGGACGCACCGAGTCTGAAAAGAACCGGGTGACTCGTCCTCCTCAGTGTCCCAGCCCGACTCCGAGGAGGAATCGCGCGGCTCCATGCGGGCAAGGCCTGGGGACCTCCGCTCCGACGCCGAGGCCAGCGTCGAGGACCTCAGTCCCGAACAGGAAGCCGAGGGAGACCTAGGTCGAAGATCGACTCGAGCTCGTATGGACTCGAGGATCGGCTCGGCCTCCGGGGTCGACTCGAGCGTCGACGTCCCGGTGGTCTGGGTAGATGCACTTGCGAGGCCGGTGATCCATGCCCGCTGCTGGTCCATGAAGGCAGATATACTGTGCTCCAAGGTCGTCAGTCTGAGATCGAGCTCAGAGGACCCAGCAGCTGTTGACTCGGGCCCCGACGGTGTCGGGCCCGACCTCGGCTCATCCGTGGGGGAGTCCAGGAGGACTATATCACTCACGTGTCCAGGTGACTCCACTCCGAGACGAGGAATCTTCGAAGGCCTCTACTCCTCCGAGGGCCCGGGTTGTCGGACCAGGCTAAGCGACCTGGCCCTAGAAGGACCAGGCTCGCCGCCCGGTTCCGTCCTCACGGGCCGCTTCTCCCGCCGGTGCTTCCAGCTGGGGGAGCCTCATTCAGAACTCCTCCTACTATGCTCCGAACCGGAGCCACGAGGTGTAGAGGCCTCTGACGAGGTCCACGCGGAGTCAGAGAAGATCCGTTCCCTCTGCGACTGCCAACTCTGCAGCGCCTTTTAGGACATCTTGCCGCACGGGCCGCAGCTCATAGGGTCATGCTCGGCCCCAAGGCAGCGGAGGCAGCAGTCATGCGTGTCAGTAAGAGACATGAGCCTGACACAGCGATCACACTTTTTAAAACCGCTGGCAGCCATCGGGGGAAAAAGGGCCCCTGCAAGGTCGAAAGACCGCGCTGCCAGGGATGAAGGGAAAAGTGGCGGGAACGCCAGTTGGGAAAAAACAAAACGTAAACGGGCCCAATAGGGATATTGAGGCCCGGCGGGAAGAGGAACACACGAACCGAAAAAGTTTTAACGAAACAAATCAAAGAAATCAACTTTTCAGCGGCGTTGACACGTCTGTAGGGCTCCGCGGAAAAAAGAAGACTGAGCAAGATGGCATCCCTGGGCGGGAAGGGGACCACGCATGCGCGCAATTCCCAAAGGCTTTCTGTGAAAGCTGGGGAAATTGCTCCGCGAGGGCTCCGTCGGCGACATCACCCATAAGTGAGGACTGACTTCCTGCTTGGTCCTGGAGAAAGTGGAATTGCTTAAAATATTTTTTTTCAGTGTTCAGATGAAGGGCCAAGAGCAGAACCTCAGAAAACACCCACAAAGAAGAGCAGAAATGAAAGGCATTCTGAACGATTTTTAGAAGACTGTTCGTGAGGAACTAGCTAAACTAAAAGTAGACAAAGTGATAAGGCCAGATGGGATACATCCAAGAATATTGAAGAAACTTGGGGATATTCTAGTGGCTCCACTGACCGACCTTTTCAATTCTTCTTTAGGGTCAGGAGTGGTCCAAGAAGACTGGTGAAAGGCACATGTAATCCTTTTACACAAAAACAGAAGTAAGGATGGGGTTGAGAACTACAGACCAGTTAATTTACTCAGTGGTCAGTCTAACAGAAATGCTGCTAAAACTGAGGCTAGTGAGGTTTCTGGAGTCCAATGGATTGCAGGGGGATTTGAGGCAGCATGGGTTTACAAGAGGCAGGTCTTGTCAGACAAATCTGATTTGACTGGATGACCAGAGAGTAGAACCAAAAGGAGTGCCCTAGATGTTGTGCACTTGAATTTCAATAAGCCTTTGACACTGTTCCGAAAAGGCGACTTATAAACTGAGCATCCTAGGGATAGATCCTAAAGTGACTGATTGGATTAAAAATTGTTTTGAAGAGGCAGTGACAAAATGTACAGGTAAATGGATCTCACACCGAGGACACTACCAGAGGTGTACACAGCAGGGATCGGTCCTTATTTATAAAAACTTTTCAAATAAATATCAAACAAAATACATACTTTAATAAGGAAATAGGGAAATACACAAGCATAAAACTACTGATAAAGGAAAAGAAAGCAAAGCATTCCCCTCTAGTAGTCCACAAGTAGGAGTGGGGAAGACAATGAAAAGAGGCTGGACCAACCAAAAGAGGCTGGACATAATACAAACCAAATATGAATTCTTAAAGGACAACAGCGTTAGCCTTATTAGTGTCTCAGACTAAAAGGGAGCCAATCTTCAGCTGGATGGAACTGTAACCACCAAAGAACCAGAGTATTCAGTGAACCCAGAAAGGATCATAATTGTTTAGGTTCATAACACACATACAGAGTACTAGAAACCTTAAAGAAAAGCCCAAGGAGACCGCTTCAGAGTGCATTAGGAGAAACTGATGCCTTTCAGTTTGAATTAGATAAAAAATAGCAGGAAAAACCCAAACCCTCTAACCAAGGAAAAAAGTTTCCGTATTTGAAAAATAAAGTTTAAGAGTCCAAGCTCTGTGTCAGGCTCCAGAACAAAGGTGAAAAAAGTTGCTCTACAACACTTCTAGATCTTTTCTTAAAGCAGGAAGATAGCCCACCTTGAAGATGGGAGGGAAAGTGTTTTCAGGTAGCCACAAAATGTCCAGAAGGTGGTACCTAAACAAATCCGCAGGAGTGAGAGAGGATTTAGGACAAAAAAAAAAAAAAACACACAAATTCAACTGTTTGTTAAACTGGAAAAGCTTTCAACTGTCTCATTATGTGGCTACATTACCTTGAGAAGAACTGGGGGAAGACCGGTCAAAGCAGATTATTGAGTTCCTAGACCTGGGGGGGGGATACACTCCTGACGATAGCTGGGCTGCGGATTAAGTTGGAGTGCTTTGGGGCGGTGCCGGATTATGGGAAGGCGGAGGCAGCCTGGGGGGGAGAATTGGGACGGGAACTCCCACCAGGCACGATCTGCGAGGCGGATAGTAGAACTGGCGGTGGGAGCGCGGTGGAGGGAAATCCAATATAAGGCTTTAACTCGGGTATATATCTCTCCGAGACGAGCGTTACGGAGTCATATTACACAGGACGGGTCTTGCCCTAGGTGTCATATGCCTTTGGCCTCTTTAACTCACATGTGGTGGCAGTGCAGGCGCATCCTCCCGTATTGGTCCCATATCCACCGCTATCTTATGAGATTATTACAACAGCGGTTTCCCTGGACTGGAGGTTTAGTTATCCTAGATCAACTACCCCTGACTTTACCTACCGGGAGGTGGGAGCGCCTATTGGTACGTAAAGCATGTTTGGTGGGGAAGGGTCCGATTTTACACAGCTGGAGAGATTGTAACCCACCCACGTTTGCGGAGTGGCGTAATAATTTCCACCAGCTGATGCTGGCAGAACGTTGGAGGGCCAGGGGTTCTGTGAAACGGTGGTCTACCTTTCTGCTGATCTGGGAACCTTATATCCAGACTCTGGGCCCTCGTTGCCGGAGTGACATCGTGAATGTGGGACCATAAGGCCTGGCCTACTGGGTGGGGGAGACGACCTGGTACTCGTTGAGAGGGGTGTGGCTGCGGTGCTGCGGAGTTCGGGGTGCGAGGACGGGGAGGGGGGGGGGTTGTTCTGAATACTGGAAAAAAAAAAAGGGGGGAAAAAATGTTTAACCATATATGCTTTTTATCTTTCTTTGTCTGAACTTACGATGGCGACAAAACTGTTTATTGTCTTGGCCCCAGAGGAGATAAGACACCACTCCTCGGTGGCTCCCTGTTACATTCTATTGTATGTTTTGTTTGCTATTGGTTAATAAATAAAACTTTCAAAAAAAAAACTGGAAAAGCTTAAACTTCTCCAAAGGACATTAGTATTCATGGTAAAGGACTGACTCAGACTTAATAAAAAAATAAAAAGTTTGTACCTGAGCATTCAATGTCTCCACCTTAGTCTCAGCCCCAAAACAGGCTCTCTTGCAATTTAAGTCGAGACTGAAGAGCTTGAGTGAAATCCTTAACTATGTCCAATCCCATGGAAACAGACCTCTCCAGCAAAACAATGGCCAACCATATTGCATCCAGTGTGACCACCAAAAGTTTCACCAGGGCACTCACTTTTCCCAAAAAGGGCCATGCTAAAGCAGCCCCAAGTTGCCGTGGATGACAATGTTCTTAGGCAGGTGCTGAGTCCAAAGCCAGTAAGCCACTTTCTGCAACTGGAACCCCCCCCCCCCCCACCCCCACCAAAACGACAGAGTATGCCCCTATAGCCAGCAACTCCCTGCACCAAGGTGTACACCTCCTGACCAGGTCATGGTTGGAGGGAGCTGAAGTTACACTGGACTTTACAGCAGACCCCGTTTGCCTGACAGATTATGCTGCTTGAAGCACAGACTCATGTCTGAGGCTAAAAGGGCTGCCTCTAAGCCAACTCCAGCCGAGAACACTCCAGGGGTAACATACTTCATGATGGGCTGTCGTCTGGGGGAGAATCACTTGCAGGATAAGTTTTCACCTTCTCCTCCATTGAAACAGGCGAGAAACACTGCAAAAAGGCAAATGAAAATAAGCAAAACAAAGCGAGCCCACCAGAGCAGGGCTAGCACACTGCTGCCATCTTAGATCCATTGATTTAACATTTTTGTTAGTGATATTGCAGAAGGACTGTCAGGTAAGGTGTGCCCCTCTGCGGATGATACTAAAATCTGCAGAGACACCCGGGAAGGAGAAGATAACATAAGATATCTAGTGAGGCTTGAAGAATGGCAGAGAATTTGGCAGCTGAGATGTCATGCTAAAACAAAAAAAAAAAAACCTCCACACAAACAAAAATACCCCGACGAGAGTCACACATTTGGGCTGCAAAATTCCAAGGGTGCAGTACAGTGTAGAGGGCAAGGAACTTCGGTCCACAGGAGGAAGACGTAGGGCATGATAGTTTGATGATCTTAAAGTGACAAAACTGGTAGAAAAGGCAATGGCAAAAACAAGAAGGATGCTTTGGTGTACAGGGCGAGGAATAGCCAGCAAAGAGGGGGGGGGGGGGGGAATGGTGATAGTGCCTCTGTATAAAAAAAAAGTCTCTGATGTGACCTCATTGGAGTATTTTGAGCAATTCTGGAGACCACACCTTCAAAAGGATATAAACAGGATTGAGTCTGTGCACAGGATGGCTACCAAAATGGTCAGTGGTCTTCATTATAAACCATATGGGGACAGATTTAAAGATGTTAATATATATATATATGTTAGAGGAAAGGCGGGATAGAGGAGATATGAGACATTTAAATACCTGTGGCATAAATGCACATAAGGAGAGCCTCTTTCGATTCAAATTCAATACAAGATGCTGGTAACCATGTTCAAACTTATCAATAACATAGCCCCCTCATTCCTTTCCTCACTTATCAGCACGCAACCTACAAATAGGGACAGGAGAATCACCAATTCGGGCAAGTACGAGTTGCAGAGCCTTCTCATTCTCTGCGCCAACTATCTGGAATCAACTCCCATTTGAGCTGCGTTTAATCAAGGACATTACCAATTTCAGGAAGGACCTAAAAACTCACCTATTCAAAAGTCACAATAAACTATGACTCTCAAGTTTCGTTAGAGTCGTAGCAAAGCAATCAGATAATTATACGCATTCTGAAACCGCTATTTGTATAAATATGTAAATATGTATGTATAAATGTAAAAATGTGTAGGCCATTCCCCAATACACTAACCCTGTGTGCTGTGACATACCCTCAGATCTAATGTATATACTATCCCCCCCTCCCAGTCTTGATTTGACAACCCCCAAAGATTTAATCGAACCGCTGCTGATCGCTGGAAGTAGCGGTATATAAGTGTGTATTAAATAAAATAAATTAATTAAGCTCTGCTACGAGAGGGCATAGGATGAGGGTGAAAGGGGATAGACCCGGGAGTAATATGCGTAAATATTTCTTTATGGAAAGGGTGGTAGATGCATGGAATAGTCTCCCAGTGGAAGTTGTAGAGATGAAGATAGTATTTGAATTCAAGAAAGCATATTACACAGACCTCTAAAATTAAAAAAAGGGACTATAAATTGTTGATATGGAAGGGCAGACTAGAAAGGCCATATGGTCTTTTTCTGCTGACATGTTTCTATGATAGTCTGTGCTACATTTGCCCTGCTGAAAAACAAAACTTCATTGGCTCCTGTGAAACCATTTCTTGAAGACCAGCACGTTCCAGATTACTTGCAAACCAACCAGCATAGTGCTTCAAATTTGATTTTCATTTTACATACACGGAAAAGTGGTCCAATACAAGTTGATAATCCAGTTATAGTTTAAGATAGTCCACCCATATTAAAATTCAGTTTACTGGTTAGACATTGACCGCCTTAACAGAATTTCAAGTCATAGGAAATATTGCAACACATCATTTTTAGATAAGATGGATCACACACACTGACACAACCAGCAATCCCCCAGATTAAACTGTAAACCTGCTTACAACCCATTGCTCCAGATTCCCACCATCAGCAACTTCATGCACCAAATTCACTAGAGTAAGTTCAATAGGGTATAGTATTTATTATAGTATTTAGCTCTGGCATTTCCAGAAGATCAAGGCACGTTACATACTGTACCTGAATGTATTTCCCTGTCCCTAGAGGGCTCACAATCTAAGTCTGTAAGGAACAAAGGTAGAATAGGAAAAAAGGGACCAACTCAATTTAGAGTAGCACAGCATTCTTAAAAATGCACTTTAAATAACCATGTGTGTGTTTTCAACATAAAAAGGATAGAATATTAAATCAAATTTCTTTAAACACTGGTTTACACCAAAGTATTTCTTCAAAGGTGAAATCAGCTTTCCTTAAAACAGTTTCACACCGATTCTAAATCTGTAATTAGGTTCTCCAGCACGTAGGGTTTTAGAGATATCATCCATAGAAGTTTCTGTGAAGTGTTACATGAGATAAACATTGAAGTCAGATGTCATACGTGCTAACTACTATTTGGCATGTAAGAAATGCACTAGAAGTGTTTTACAGAAGACTTTCAGCTGTGAAGTTTGTCGGGATTGTCATAACACCCAGCAGTAAATCTGCCATCATGCTTTCATACCAGAATCCTTGGTAATGCTTTTCCATGGCCTGAATGTCTTGGTGAAGCCTCTCACCCTGTTCGTCACTCACTTCACCCAAGTATGCTGGAAGTCAAGATGCAAGTGCATGACGTACAGTTTCAATGACATGCAGCAACCAAGTTTATGGTATGCATTAACAGCTGTACTTCAACAATCTGGCGATTTGTGATTACCCAGAAAGCTGTCACAGATCCACTTAAAGGCATGCCACACTTCAAGTTCCAAAGCATTTTTCAAATTCTTCCATCATCTGTCTTGTCTTATTTGTTGACCCACAAATGCCTTCAGTTTTGCAGCAGTGCTCTTTGGAGATTTAGAAAAAAAGATACTGAAATAATTTTGAATTTGTTTGCACCATTTTCACAAAATTTTTTATTAAACCCAGTTTTATATGCAAAGGAGGAAGCAAAATGGTTTGCTGGATCGACTAACAATTATAGGCAGTTCTTAAAAGGCATCATGAACAGCATAGTAATCCACAACAGCGACTGTCCCAGAGGTAGAGAAAAACAATAATATTTGTTAAATTCACCTTGCATGCCCATAACCTTAAGATCCCTGCAAATCTTCCACTGATAACTGTCATAGCATATAGACTGGAGCAATATCTTCAGTTTATCATATGTCTCCTTGAGGTGGCCACTGCAACTGGAATAGAGCTTTACGTTGCCGTTATAGGAATAGTCTTGAGGCTTTTTGTTAGTCAATGAATGATCACCATTCTGCAGCCTGTGTATCTATGAGGGGGCTCCAAAATGTCAATCAATATTGTTGCAACACAATGAACCATCTACTTTAAAGAACATTGTTAAATTACAATTGCATGGGGCATATGAGAACATTCTTTGGACGTTCATTTCCTTAAGCCTTGAAGCAAGGAGTTCTGCTTTCTCTCGAGTGCCAAATCTCGTATAAGATCACTAAGCTCTTCTTGGCAACCCAGAGAAATTCGCTTTCATCTGGCAGTCTGCATCTTCTGACTCTTTAGGTTAGCCACTTGCACCTTCATCTAACTCCATTTCGTCTGGTACAGAAGACAGCCTGTCCTGTGGAGGGACTGGAGCAGGAAGTGTTGTCTCATGTGGGAATGGTTGCATTGCAGACATAAGATTTGGATACACAATGTTGTGCTTGTTTGCAGAGAAACCAGTGATATTAGCCAGACAAAAATAGCAGTAGTCATGGTTTCTCAGCTCCTCCTTATCAGTACAACAAATGTGAGGTGCCCATGGCTTATCCTGGTCACCAAGTGGACATCCAAAATATAAAACTTGTACATTTTGCAAAGATCTGACCTTATGATACAACGTTGAGACAGTAGCAAATGAACCACAAACATCAGAATGATTTCTACTGTACACTGTCTTGGCATGGATTATTTTATTTGATGATTTCTTCCTGCTATAATTACCAAGTAATCAAAATTAACCTGAAAAGCAAAATACCACCAATAAATATTGGTAGCATAATCACTGAGTTTGCATCAATCTGCCTAGTATAGCAAAACTTCGACATTATCATCTTTCAAACCTGACAAACAAAAACAAACCCAGATTTGAACATTTGTATTAATCTATGATGAAAATTGCGATGATTTTTTTCATGTTGACTTGATAATTATGAATACCTAAGCACTGCCCAACAGTAAAAAGCAAGGCTGAGGCAACAGCAGAGGGGAAAAACATTTTAAATTCCCAGAAGCTGCTATAAATTTAAAGAAGCTTCAACGCTATTTCAAAATATGGACTATAAAATCCTCTGACAAAGCTATACAGAAAAAAAACAAAAACAAACCCCACCTTCAAATTTATTCCAAACCAGTCCCAATTATTTCTTACCAGAAAAACCTTTAAACATCGGATGCAATAAAAATTGGATGTTAGTTCAGGTCTTCATTCTTTTTCTTTACCCCATTATGTTTATCACAAAAAATTGTTTCATAGAAATAGAGTACAAGTGTGAAAAAAAATTTGAGTCGTCAAGGTATTTTGTTCTAACCCTGGGAGAGAAAGTTTGTAAGACCATGCAGTTAAAATTGGCAATTATAAATAGGACAAAAAACAAACACACACACACAAGAGCCCACCGGTATCTGCATGGAACCATCATCCTAAGAAAACATTTGTTATGCCTGATCTTTTAAAGTTACTGCAGCCTACAGTAGCATTAAGGCTTTGCATTGCAGACTGCAACATTGCTATATACCCAAGGCTGTGGTAGAGTCAGAAGCAATTTTGGATTTGGATTTTTATTTCTATTGATACGTTTCTTTAATAAATGTTGTAGGGATACACTTTTCTAGCTTTTACAAGATAGTTTCATTTAATGTAATCTCATGTTCCATTCATTAACATTTTATATTCAAACAATACTTTAATCTCAAAAAGGGTTATGTTCTTAACTGAGTTATTTTTTAAAATAGGCTTTTAACAACCTTCAAGAATTCTTAGCCTTTAATTTTGAGTAACATTAAACAAAGACAAAACTTACAATCATATTTGTAACTTTAATAAATATTAAAGCCACAATGGCATAGCTATAGCCTTTAAACCTAAACTTTAACGGGTTAGGGTGCTACAAAGTAGCCTAATGATTCACGTTGGCAGTGATGAAATGCCTTGTATGTTAATGTGCTTTCAAATCAGTATAGGCAATCTATAATTAGTCTAATTACAGAGTTGGAGGCACCATAAATTACAGAGTTGGGGTCGAAGGTTTTGTGTACCGACTCCACAGCCCTGTATATACCATTACTAAACTTAAGGGCGTTACAGCATTTACTTGATATTTTCTGCAAGATTTCTCAATTGTGTTAAAAAAGATGCATTTGCCAAGGTTTCTGCTTTATTCACATTTCAGTCCTTACCTTCAGGCAGAAGAAAATATTTCCATGAAAGGTGACTGTATTTTTGTGCACATTCCTCATTTTTAACAGAGACATTTATCACTTTTTTCCAGCAGACTGAGTCACTGATATTTTGGCACATGAAGACATGATAAAGATGTTTTCAGAGATCTTCATTCCATATGAATGTTATTTTTTTTAAATGGACCCTGCTGTTGGCACTAAGTTCCAGTTTCACTAGAGCAGCAATATAATACTGGAGAGCAGTTATAGGCAATCCCAAACTCCAGTATTTATGTGCTGCTAGAGCAAACACTGGTCAGTTTCTTACTGCTGATGTTCTGTTGTATCCCATCTGGCCAGAGCCACAAGATCTTACCAGACCTTAAAAAATGCTTTTGAGAGAGATTGTATATAGTCAGTTATAGAACTGTTTGTTAATACAAGTCAAAGAACTAAATCAGCCCTTATTTAAGTTAATTCACAAAAAATACAAAGTTCTACACAAAGCTCTCAACTTCATAAAAGAGAGCATTAAGAAGTTACTATAGTAGCCACATGTTCAAAGAGCATTTTACATGATTCTCTACCAGCATTAGTGTACCAGCAAAGCAGTGTAAGTGAAAAAAAGATAACAGCACCAGTTCTAGACATGACCAGATAAGTTTCCACATCCAGAACAGGTAGGCGTCTGCTTATTCACTTGGTTTTCCTTGAGGTAATGAGGCAGCCCAGAATGGTCTGTATCTCCTTGTCACAACAAACCATGATGTGCTGCTACATCTCCCCAAAGTCACTGGTTGAAATCCCAAAAAGATATCTTAACAGGTTATCATTTTGCAGGACTCTAATGGAAAGAAAATATATAGTTTAGAGTAGTTACTCACCTGTAACAGGTGTTCTCCACGAGCAGCAGAAATCAGTCCTCACATATGGGTGACGTCAGTGCCGGAGCCTTTGTGCAGAGCGTTTCCCCAGCTTTCAAGGGAAGCCTTTGGGAATGCAGCACACATGCACGGTCTCCTTCCCGCCCAAGGGTGCCATCTTGCTCAGTCTGACGACATAGCTAAAAGACAGCAAAAAATCAAAATGAAGGATAGGACTGCAACTCCAGGGGACGAGAGAGGGTCGTGAGGACTGATTCCTGCTGCTCCTGGAGAAAGAGTAGTTACTCACCTGTAACAGGTGTTCTCCAGGAGCAGCAGGAATCAGTCCTCACATATGGGTGTCATCGGCACCGATGAAGCCCCAGCGGAGCATTTCCCCAGCTTTCCATGAAAGCCTTTGGAAATGCTGGCATGCATGCGTGGTTCCCTTCCCACCTAAAGGCACCATCTTACCTCAGTCAAATGACATAGCTAAGAACAGCACACAAAAATGTAAAAACAAACTATGTACAACTGCAACTCCAAGGGGAGGAGGGAGGATTGTGAGGACTGATTCCTGCTGCTCCTGGAGAACACCTGTTACAGGTGAGTAACTACTCTTTCTCCAGGACCAAGCAGGAAGTCAGTCCTCACATATGGGCGACTCCCTAGATCTGGGCTACCAGGAACCCAGGCTGAACAAGAGAACTCCCTCTAGTCACAGCATCAAAGAAAGGCGTTTCAAGGACACAACCTCCACCGGTAGCCCAACAGAGGGCAGGAGTTGCCTAAACCTCAAAGAGATTCCGGAGTACTGCTTGGCCAAAAGCACTGTCCCTACGGGACTCCCTCTCCAGACAGTAATGGGCCGCAAAAGTCTGGCTTGAAGACCAAGTTGCAGCCCTGCAGATGTCTACCAAGGGCACAGAGCGGAGATGAGCCACTGAGGCAGCCATTGCCCCGACACGATGGGCTGTGACCCTACCCTGCAAAGGAAGGTCAGCCGCCTTGTAAGCCCAGGTGATATAGTCAGCCACCCATATGGACAAGGTACGCTTGGACACAGCCAACCCCAACTTATTGGGGTCAAAGGAGACGAAGAACTGAGTAGCCCTTCTATGCCCCTGCGTACGGTCAAGGTAGAAGGATAAGGCCCTCCTACAGTCCAGGGTATGCAGGACTGCTTCAGCCTGGTTTGCATGAGGCCTAGGGAAGAATGTTGGAAGGAGGAGATAACCTTAGGGAGGAACTTAGGGTGAGTCCTAAGGACTACCCTGTTCCTATAAATCCTGGTGTAAGGCCTATCACAGACCAGGGCCTGAAGCTCACTCACTCGCCTAGCCGAGGTGAGGGCTACCAGGAAGAGAGTCTTCCAGGAAAGGAAGCATAGAGAGCAAGTAGCCATCAGCTCAAAGGGTGGGTGAGTCAGTTGCTTCAAGACCACATTCAGCTCCCACTCAGGGGCAGGACGACGGATGGGAAGCTTGAGCAAAAGCAAGCCCCTGAGAAAGCGGGACACCAAGGGGTGACCTGACAGAGAATGTCCCTCCACCAGTGAGTGGTGAGCTGCTAGAGCTGAGAGGTGAACCTGAACAGAATTGGACTTAAGTCCCTGATTTGATAAGTGCAGTAAGTACTGAAGCACTACTGGCACAGTACAGGAGAAAGGATCCTCTGTACGTAGCTGACACCACACAGAAAACCTCTTCCATTTGAGGGCATAGGTTTTCCTAGTGGACTGTTTCCTAGAGGCTAGGACAACCTCAACTTCCTGAGGCAGGCCCCAGGGAGCCAAAACTACCCTTGCAGCCTCCAGGCCAGCAAATTGAGAGCTTTGAGATTGGGGTGCAGAAGGGAACCCTGCTCCTGTGAGAGAAGGTCGGGCTGCAACCCCAGAAGTAGTGGGGAATCCACTGCCAGCTGAAGTAGAAGTGGAAACCAAGGCTGCCTCGGCCACCTGGGAGCTACCAGCAGGACCGAGGCCTTGTCCTGAAGAGTCTTTAAAAGAGTTCGGGCCACCAAGGGCGTGGGAGGAAACACATACAGGAGGCCCTGAGACCAGGACATCAGAAAAGCATCTGGTGCTATCCTCAAAGGATGCGGTTGCCTGGAGCAGAACGTGGGCAGTTGCTTGTTCAGCGGACTGGCAAACAGATCTATTCAAGCGAGACCCCACTTCAGGAAGATCTTCTGAACCACCAAGGGATGCAGCTGCCACTCATGGGGCTGCAGAATTCTGCTCAACTGGTCGGCCAGGCAGTTCTCCTGGCCTGGAAGGTACACCGCCTTGAGAAGCATGTTGTGCTGCAGGGCAAAGGAATAAAGGTCCTGAGTCTCTTGACAAAGGAGCTTGGACCCAGTCCCGCCCTGTTTGTTCACATAAAACATGGCTACCTGGGTGTCTGTTTGAATCAAGACTGAGCGGTGAGCCAGGGCCAGAGAAAAAGCCTTGAGAGCTAAGCGGATAGCTCGAAGTTCCAGATTGATCTGTTGGGCTGTCTCCCAGGGAGACCAGAGGCATTGAGTGCACTTGTCCAGACAATGAGCAGCCCAGCCCTTTAGAGAGGCGTCAGTGATGAGGACCACCGAGTATTCTGGCATTTGGAAGGGCATCCCCTTCAGCAGATTGGGTGGATGTAGCCACCAGCTGAGGGAGGCCAAAAGGGGTCTGGACACCTTTATCCTGTCTCTTAGGCGGCCTGTGGCCTGAGACCACTGAGTCCGAAGGCACCACTGTGCAGGCCTCATATGGAGCCTGGCATTGGGAGTCACATGCACTGTCGAAGCCATGAGGCCCAGAAGTCTGAGGCAGAGTCTGGCGGAGACCAGGGGCTTGTTCAGAAACTGTTTGGCCACGTCCATCAGTCTTTGGGCCCTGTCTTCTGGCAAGAATGCCTGTGCCAGTTGAGAATCCAACCTTGCCCCTATGAACTCCAAATTCTGGGAGAGGAGCAAAGTGGACTTTGCGAAGTTTATGACAAAGCCCACGTTTTGAAGCAGAGCAATGGTTCTGAGGGTGGCTTGTCTGGCCTCCAGGGATGTTTGACCCCTGATGAGCCAGTCGTCTAGATAGGGAAAGACAAAGATGCCTTGATTTCTCAGGTAGGCCGCCACAACTGCCAGGCACTTGTTAAAAACCCTGGGAGCGGAGGTCAGGCCAAAAGGTAGTACTCTGTACTGATAATGGTTTCCTCCCACAATGAACCTGAGGTACTTTCTGTGGTCTGGATGAATGAGGATTTGAGTGTACGCATCCTTTAGATCTAAGGAGCATTGCCAATCTCCCTGCTGAAGGTAGGGCAGAAGTGTTCCAAGAGTAATTATCTTGAACTTTTCTTTCTCTAGAAACTTGAGGTTCCTGAGGTCCAGAATGGGTCGAAGGCCACCGGTTCTTTTGGGTATCAGGAAATACCTGGAGTAGAATCAGTGACCTCGCAAGTGGGGAGGCACAGGCTCCACCGCCCTGTCCACCAACAGACCATGAAGCTCTTGTAGAAGGTCTGTGGTGCAGGGGAGGCCTTGGAGGCTCCCCTGGAAAATATGGTGGAGGCAGTTGGTGAAAATGGAGGGCATAGCCCTTGTGGACTATCTGCAGCACCCAACTGTCCCCGGTGATAAGGGGCCACTGGTGGGCAAAGAGGGCGAGGCGACCTCCTGTGCAGGGTTGGGAGAGCAGTGGAGGAGAGGCTACGCTCAAGGAGTCAAAAACCCCCATCCTGCTGAGTGATAGCAGGGGCCTGAGGCTTGGGGGTCCTCTGCTTACGGGGCCCATTACCCTGGCCCTTGGCTTGCTGACCCTAGGGGGCAGCTTGATACTGAGGGTACTGTTTGTAGGCAGTGCCCTTCCTCGGGTAAAAAGAATTTTTACCCGAGCCCTTCTTTTTATGTGAAGGGGCAGAGGTCTTCCTCGACAACCTTGTCCGGGTAAGGTGCTCAGTCTCGAGCTGAGCGGCCTTCTCGGTCACGGGTTTGCCAAAAAGGTTCTCACCTCGGCAGGGGACATCAACCAACTTGTCCTGAACCCATGGCTCGAGGTCAGATGACTGCAGCCACGCCTGGCGTCGAGCCGTGAAGCTGGCAGCTGCAACTCGGGCCGAAGCCTTGAAGCCATCGTAGGCAGCGCAGGAAATGAACTGAGCATTCCCGAATCCCCGAGGACAAGGACTTAAATCTCTGCAAGGGTTCCCCGGAGACCAGCAGAGAATCCGGCCAACTCCTTGGCCAGGTCTCGCAAGTACATGCCCATGTACAGCTGGTAAGACTGGACACGGCAAGCAAGCATAGACCCCTGGAAGCACTTTCTACCGACGCCATCGAGGTTGCGGGCCTCCCTGCCGGGGGCCACCGCGGAGTGCATCTTCTGACTCTTCAGACGATGCATGGCCGATTCCACAACCATGGAATGGTGTGGTAGCTGTGCTTTCTGGAAACCAGGGCTTTTGCGGAGTCGATAGATGGAATTGACTCGCTTGCTCAGAACCAGTGCCGAGGCCGGTGCCTCCCACATCCGGAAGAGGAGCCGTTCCAGCATCGGAGGAACTGGGACAGTAAAGGTCTCCTTCGGAGGAGAGTCGTACTGTAGAGCATCGAGCTCCTCGGCTCGAGGCTCTTCCTCGGGATCGGCAGGGATAGCCAAGGCAGCGGCCATATCCCGGACGAACTCCGAGAACCTAGTGTCCTCCGGAGGGGATCTACTCCGGGGCTCAGACTGTGGTGAGTCCGACGGGACGCACCGAGTCTTAAAAGTATCGGGAGACTCCTCGTCCTCCATCTCCCAAGCGGACTCATCCGAGGAGGAGTCAGGGTCTGACCCCGCGGGGCCCCAAAGCACCCGCCCCGACGCTGGGGGCACCAGCGTCGACACCCTCGGTCCCGAACGGGATGTCAAGGGAGACCTCGACTGAGGACGACTTTGAGCCACGAGGGTCTCGAGTATCGGCTCGGTCTCCGGGGTTGACTTCGAAGTCGATGTCCCGGTGGTTGGGGCAGATGCGCCAGACAGGCTGGCCATCAGTGCCCGCTGCTGCTCCATGAAGGCAGACAATCTGCACTCCAAGGCTGTCATCCTGAGACTCAGCTCGGGAGACAGCAGCCACCGACTCGGGCCCTGGCAGCGCCGGGCCCAACGTCAGCTCTCTGGGAGGAGAGTCCACGAGGACTACGGGGCTTACATGTCCAGCAGACTCCGGCTCCACGCAAGGAACTTTGGCAGGCTTCTCTTGGTCCACAGGTCCGGGACGGCGGTCTTAGACCTGGCCCTCGAGGGTCCAGGGACCTCCTCCGATGCCGCCCTCGTGAGCCGCTTCTTCCTCTTGCGTTGCCGGTCGGGGGACCCCCTGTCCGAGGAGCTTCGACGGCGATCGGAATCCCGAGACGTCGAGGCCTCAGACGAGGTCCGGGCTCAGCCGGAGGCAGAGTCCGAGAAAAACTTTTCCTTCTGATGCTGTCGACTTTTGAGTGCCTTAGAAGACATCTTCCCACATGGCACACACGACTTGGGGTCGTGGTCAGGGCCGAGGCACCGAAGGCAGCAGTCGTGTGTGTCGGTGAGAGACATAAGTTTTACACCGATCACACTTTTTGAAACCACTGGAAGCCATCGGGGAAAAAAGAGCCCCGGCGAGGTCAAAAGACCGGCCTTCCAGGGAAAAAATGAAAAAAGGGCACGAACGCCAGCCACGAAGGGCAAAAACCGAAAAAGAAATAAACGGGCTCAATACCGGTGTACTGAACCCGACGGGAGGGGAACCGGCGTTGAACCAGAGAAAAATAGCGAAAAATCCCCAAGAAAAAAATCACTTATCCGGGAGAACAGGACACACGTCTGATGGGCTTCTCGGGAAAAAAAAAAAAAAGACTGAGGTAAGATAGCACCTTTAGGCGGGAAGGGAACTGCGCATGCGTGCCAGCATTCCCAAAGGCTTTCATGGAAAGCTGGGGAAATGCTCCACTGGGGCTTCATCGGCGCCGATGACACCCATATGTGAGGACTGACTTCCTGCTTGGTCCTGGAGAACACCTGTTACAGGTAACTACTCTTTCTCCAGGACCAAGCAGGAAGTCAGTCCTCACATATGGGACTCCCCAGCTCTAGGCTACCGGGAACCCAAAGCTGAAAAAATGGCTCCCTCAAGAGCCTCAGCATCTGTGATAATATACTCCGGGAATGCCCCCATACGGTAGCCCAACACAAGGGCCGGAGGGTAGGAGCTGCCTAAATCTCAAAGACTTTACGGACTACCGAAAGCACTGTCCCTTCGGGACTTTCTCTCGAGGCAGTAATGAGCTGCAAAAGTCTGGCTTGAAGACCAAGTAGCGGCCCGTCAGATGTCTGCCAAAGGAACAGAATGGAGATGAGCTACTGACATGGATTTTGCCCTAACAAGGTGGGCCGTGACTCGACCCTGCAAGGGGAGGTCAGCTGCCTTGTACACCCAGGCGATACAACCTGCTACCCAAGTGGACAACGTATGCTTGGAGACAGGCAACCCCATCTTATTAGGGTCAAAGGAGACAAAGAGCTGAGTAGCCCTTCGATGCCCCCACGTACGTTCTATGTAAAAAAAGACAACGCCCTCTTACAGTCCAGGGTATGCAAGACTGTTTCAGCCCGGCTGGTATGTGGCCTGGGAAAGAAGGTCGAAAGAACCACCTCCTGGTTGAGATGGAAAGAGGAGACCACTTTTGGAAGGAACTTCAGATGGGTCCATAGGACCACCCTGTTCCTATAGAACTGTGTATACAGTATCAGAAACCAGAGCTTGTAGTTCACTCACACGTTTGGCCGAGGTAAGAGCTACCAGGAAGAGCGCTTTCCAAGAAAGGAAGCGCAAATGGCAAGTAGCCATCAGCTCAAAACGGTGGGCGAGTAAGTTGTTGCAAGACCACATTCAAATCCCACTAAGTGGCTGGTGGACGAACCGAAGGCTTGAGAAGAAGCAGACCTCTGAGAAAACGGGACACCAAGGGATGAACCGACAGAGAATGTCCCTCCACTGGGGAGTGGTGCACCGAAAGAGCACTGAGGTGGACCCGAACAGAGTTAGACTTAAGGCCTAGGTCTGACAAGTGAAGAGAAAGGATCTTCCTTGAACTCAGCACACCATACCATAAACCTACGCCACTTGAGGGCATAGGACTTTCTGGTGGACTGCCTCCTAGAGGCCAAAACCACCTCCTCAATTTCCTTAGGTAGAAGCAAGGGAGCTAGCACTATCCTTTCAGCAGCCAGGCCATCAGACTGAGGGATCTGAGATTGGGGTGCAGAAGGGAACCCTGATCCTGAGACAGGAGATCGGGTTGCAACCCCAGAGGGAATGGAGTTTACACCGCCAACTGCAGCAGAAGTGGAAACCACGGCTGCCTGGGCCATCTGGGGGCTACCAGAATCACTGAGGCCTTGTCCCGGAGAATCTTGAACAGAGTTCAGGCCACCAGGGGCATGGGAGGAAATGCACACAGGAGGGCCGTAGACCAAGAGATCAGAAAAGCATCTGCTGCCATTCTCAGGGGGTGCAGCTGTCTGGAGCAAAACCTGGGCAGCTGACGGTTCAGTGGACTGGCAAAGAGATCAATGGATGGAAGCCCCCAGTGGAGGAAGATCTGCTGGGCCACCCATGGATTCAACTGCCATTCGTGAGGCTGGAGAATCCTGCTTAGCTTATCTGCTAGGAAATTCTCCTGTCCAGGTAAACATGCCTTGTTTTACTGCAAAAGAGCAAAGGTCCAGCGTCTCTTGACATAGGAGCCTGGACCCCGTGCCCCCTTGTTTGTTCACATAGAACACTGCCACTTGATTGTCCATCTGAACCAAAACAGACTGGTCAGAGAGGACATGAGAAAAAGTCTGTAGTGTTAAGCTGATTGCTCGCAGCTCCAAAAGATTGATCTGCTGCGTGGCCTCCCGAGGGGACCAGAGGCCTTGAGTGCATGTGCCCTGGCAATGTGCACCCCAGACCTTTAAGGAAGCATCGGTCATCAGCACCCTTGTGTGTGCTGGAGCCTGAAAATGTACCCCGATGAGAAGGTTTGGGAGATGTAGCCACCACTGTAAGGAGTCCAAAAGCAGTTTGGACACCTTTACTCTGTCTCGGAGGTCACCTGTGGCCTGCGCCCACTGAGCTCTGAGGCACCACTGAGCAGCCCGCATGTGCAGACAGGCATTTGGAGTCACATGCAGAGTGGATGCCATGTGACCCAAAAGTCCCAGGTAGTGCCTGGCGGAGACCTGAGAAGTGCTTTAGAACTGGTTTGCCAAGTCCATCAATCTGTGGGCCCTGTCCTCGGGCAAGTAAGCTCTTGCCTGAAGGGTATCTAGTCTCGCCCCTATAAACTCTAGGTTCTGAGAGGGGAGCAAAGTGGACTTTGTCATAAACTATGCAAAGCCCAGATGCTGAAGGAGACAGTGCGAAGAGTGGCTTGTCTGGCCTCCTGGAGACTGGCCCCTGATGAGCCAGTCGTCCAGATATGGGAAGACAAAAATTCCCCGATTCCTGAGATAGTGGTGGCAGTGGCCTAACAGGCATTTGCTGAAAACCCTGGGGGCAGAGGTTAGGCCAAAGGGAAGTACCCTGTACTGAAAATGGTTTCCTCCCACCACAAACCTGAGATATTGTCTGTGGTCTGGATGAATGAGGATGTGAGTATAAGCATCCTTTAGGTCTAAGGAGCATAGCCAGTCTCCCTGCTGGAGGTAGGGCAGCAGTATCCCAAGGGTAAACATCTTGAACTTTACCCTCTCCAGAAACTTGTTTAGATTTCACAAGTCTAGGATAGGCTGGAGGACTCCTGTCTTTTATGGTACCAGGAAGTACCTGGAGTAGAATCCTTGCCCTTCCAGGTGGCGAGGCACCGGTTCCACCGCCTGTTCCTTTAGAAGGCTTGCCAACTCCTGAAGGAGAAGATTTCTGTGTAGAGGGAGTCTTGGAGGCTCCCCTGGAAAGTAGGAGGGGGTAGCTGGTGGAAGTGGAGCATGTAGCCCTTTTGGACTATGCTGAATACCCAGGTATCCCGTGATGGCTGGCCAGCCACCTGTAGGTGTACAGGGTCAGCTGACCGGAGCCAGTGGTGGAGAAAAGGCTATGCTGTGGGAGTCAAAATCCTACTCCTTGCTGTGTAGGAGCAGGAGCTGGCAGCTTGGGTGTCTTCTGCCTACAGGGCCCATGCCCCTTGGCCTGCTGGCCCTATTGGGGAGCTGGAGAGGCCTGATAGTGAGGGTAGGATTTGTAGGCAGCACCCTCTCGGGAAAAAGGGCTTCTTTCCCGAGCCCTTCTTTTTTTGAGAAGGGGCAGAAGTCTTTCTGGAGAGCCTTGTCCTGGTGCGAGTCTCAGTCTCGATTTCTGCAGCCTTCCCTGTCATGGGCTTACTGAATAGGTTGTCACCTTGGCAGGGGACATCGACCAACTTGTCCTGCACCCATGACTCCAGGTCCGATGACTGTAGCCAGGCCTGACAGCATGCACCGATGCCGGCCGCAGCTACACAGGCCGAAGCCTCGAAGCCATCATAGGCTGCTCGAGAGATAAACTTCGAGCACTCTTGGATCCCTGTAGACAAGGCCATGAACCTCTGCAAGGGTTCCTCGGAGAGGCCAGCTGAGAACCCGGCAATCTCCTTTGCCAGGTCCCTTAAGTACACGCCCATGTACAGCTGGGTAAGTGAACACGGCAAGATAGCATAGAGCCCTGGAAGTGCCTCCCGGCCGGGGGGCACCAAGAAGTGCATCTTCTGACTCTTCAGGCGGTGCATGGACGATTCCACAACCATGGAATTGTGCGGTAGCTGCGCCTTTTGGAACCCAGGGCTCTTATGGACTCGATAAATGGCATCGACCTGTTTGCTAAGAACCGGCGCCAAGGCCGGTGCCTCCCACATACGAAAGAGCAGCCGTTCCAGCATCAGAGGAACCGGTACAGTAAAGGCTTCCTTCGGAGGAAAGTTATACTGGAGGACATCGAGCTCCTCGGCTCGAGGCTCCTCCTCATCGTCCGCAGGGAATGCCAAAGCCTTGGCCATGTCCCTTATGAAATCTGGGGGAGGGGGGGAGACCTTTGAGGCTCGGACTCTGGTGAGTCCGAAGACTCCTCGTCCTCCGAGTCGAACGGCTCCGGCCATGTGGGCTTTGGTACCACCCACCCCAATGCTGAGGGCACCGGCGTCGACGACCTTGGCACCGCACGGGAGGTCAAGAGGGACCTTGACCGAGGATCGGCTCTGTCTCAGGAGTCAACTTAGACGTCAAGGTCCCGGTGGTCAGGGCAGATGCACCGGTCAGACTGGCAATCAGCAGCCGCTGCTGTTCCATGAAGGCAGCCAAGCTGCTCTCCAAGGCCGTCAATCTGAGTCCAAGCTCAGGAGAGCCAGCACCTCTTGACTCAGGGCCCGATGTCAGCTCTCCCGGAGGAGAGTCCACGAGGACAAACAGAACTCACATGACTCGGGGACTCCGGCTCCATACGAGGTAGCTTGGACAGCCTCTGACTCAGAGCCCGGGGCGGCGGTCAAAGCTACGTGACCTGGCCCTTGAGGACCCAGGAGCTTCCGCCGACACCGCCCTCACGAGCTTCTTCCTTTTGTGCTCCCGGGTGGGAGATCCCCCTTTCAGAGGAACCACGACGGCGCTCGGGTTCTGACTCCTGAGATGTCGAGGCCTCTGACACAGTCCAGGCCCAGCCGGACGCGGACTCAGAAAATTCTCTCACGCTGATGCTGACGGCTCCGAAGCGTCTTTGAAGACATTTTGCCGCATGGGCCACAGGCCAGCAGGTCATAGTCGGGCCCGAGGCATCGGAGGCAGCAGTCATGTGTATCGGTGAGACACACAAGTTTCTTGCACCGATCACATTTTTTGAACCCACTGGCAGCCATCGGCGGAAAAAGGGCCTCTGCAAGGTCAAAACACCAGGCTGCCAGTGAAAACAAAAAAGGCACGAACGCTAGTCACAAAGGACAAAAACAGAAAAAAGAATACTGGACTCTAAATCGGTGTACACCAAGCCAGGCGGGAAGGGGAACCGGTGTCGAACCGGATCAGAAAAAGCGTAAGTTGCAGAAAAAAAAAATCAACTTTTACCGGGTGACATGAACTCACGTCCTTTAGGCTCCGCAGAAAAAGAAAGACCGAGCAAGATGGCACCCTTGGGCGGGAAGGGGACCACGCATGCACGTTGCATTCCCAAAAGCTTTCCTTGAAAGCTGGGGAAATGCTCCGCACGACGGCTCCGTCGGCGCCGACGTCACCCATATGTGAGGACTGACTTCCTGCTTGGTCCTGGAGAACCATTATTTACTTTAAACCACAGTGTACCAGAAAAGCCCAGAGCTGAAAGACAAGTAGAGAAAAATAAGACAGTTCAATGAATTAAGACATATCCAGAGCTTAAATTTGTGATAGAATGTGACAAATAGCATTCCAGCACTTCTCCAGTTCAGTAAGTGATGTCACTTAGATTCCACATCCAGGGGTGGAACCAACTGTTGGATTTACCTGTCTCCCTCCCATTAAAATGCTGCATGAGGCAGGAGGTTGATGAGAGCTGCATGGATGTTTAATCATTCATTTCTAATCTGAACACAGCATGAAAATCTGAAATTCTGGGTCTCTCCCCCCCTCCAAAGTTCATATAGATGATGTCCAGAAACTGGATACACCTGCAAAAATGTCCTAGCTAGGCTAACAGCTGTTTTGCATCCACTGCCTCTAAAGCTCCTATTAGACAATTCTCTGAACAGCTATATATGAAGTACTCAAGACTCATAACTTAACGAAGTGGTTTCAGAGCAAGTCTACACATGCCTTCAACCTTTTCTTCCCCCCCCCAACTTGTTAGTATAAAATGCAACCCTTTCCAAAATTTGCAAGCAGTGTATATTGCCCCCTTACTTGTATTTTCCAAACCACCCGTAATTAAAACTTTAACAACTTAAGTATCTGTTTGATTATAATTTTTAAATAGATATTTCCCCTTGCTCTGAGGTATAAACACATCAGGAAACATGGCTGCAGAGCATCTTGAATTAATTTCATTTTTGCAAATGTGGTGAAAATTGAACATATTTACCTATAACAGCTATTTTGAAAACACAACACACTGGAAAACTTATCTACAGCAAAAGATGTCTGGGCCTACCAGTTTCAAGTTTGATGAATGTGCCTTATATGCAAGCTCAATCTTCCATTTTAGGATAAAAAAGATTTTATATCATTTATGGTTAATATAAAACAGTCATTGTGTCTGGTTGAAGGACAATGGCAACAAACTGGTATTTCTTTACAGAAAGATGGTGCATGCGGAACAGCTCCTCCCCCCCCTCCCCCCCCCCAATATCCAGAGGTAACGAACACAATCCGTTTTGGAAGTCATAGATCTTGAGACAGAATTGATTGTGAAAAAGGGTAAAACTGGAAACCAAGCAGGATAGGGCAGGAAAAATTGTAAATGTCGAAATCAGCCAGAAGAAACACTATGGCTCAAACCATGCAGAGCTGTGGTTGGCTGCAGGTTGATATGGCCCAGTAGGTGGAAGCAGGGAAAATAGAAATTACACTTAACCTGGTAATTGTAGTTCCTGGAGGGTCCAGTTTAGTCCTCCACATCCGGGTAGTGCACCACCTCCTGCAGCATGGAGACTGGACCAATCAGAATCTCTAGTATCACAGGATGTATGCTGCTGGAACTCCCATCAGCCCCCCAGTGAACTATTAACAAAGCAAACTCAAAGAAGCAACACATGAATGAAATTATAACAGAGGTTATGCCCCGAACCCTAATGTAACCCCCTCCCTAAACGAGGGAGCCAGAACTCTGCACATTGCTTCTGACCCCGTTACCTCAAAGAAGTGGCAGTTACAGCAGTAAGCATAAAAACAAAAATTATGCACCGAACCCGAGAGAGCGTAGGGACCCCAACCATGAGGACCAGAAGAAAATCTACTTACCCGACTCTCCCGCACACCACCTAAGCGCGCCGTCCAGAAACAAACTGTCTGTAGGGAGGGACGGAGGACTAAACTGGACCCTCCAGGAACTACAATTACCAGGTAAGTGTAATTTCTATTTCCTGAGCGGTCCTCCAGTTTAGTCCTCCACATCTGGGATGTAACAGAGCAGTCATGAATGGGGGGGGGGGGGGGGGGGGGGACGAGACCTTGCCAACTGGCACGCAACACCGCGGAACTAAAACAAGAATCCCGGGCAGCCAGGACATCTAATCAGTGGTGCTTACTGAAAGCATGGAGAGATGACCAAGTAGCCGCCCTGCAAATCTCCACTGGCGTGACAAGACTATGCTCCACCCACAACGCCGCTTGCGCCCTAGTAGAATGGGCCCGCAAGCCCAAAGGGGCAGCTCGGCCCTGCAAAATATACGCCGACGCAATGGCTTCCTTAATCCACCTAGAAATGGAAGATTTTGCTGCCGCCTCCCCCTTCCGAGCTCCCCCGAAGAGCACAATCGATCGGTCTTACGGAACAGCTCAGACACCTTGAGATACCGACGCAACACACTGACATCCAACCGATGCAGACCATCGTCCGTAGCAGTTGCCGCGTCCGCAGTAAAAGCTGGCAGAACAATAGACCGATTCACATGAAAGGAAGAAACCACCTTGGGAAGAAGAGAGGGAACTGGCCTTAAAAACCACACTCTCTCTCGAAAAAGATAAGAATGGAGCCCTACAAGACAACGCCTGCAGCTCCGAAATTCGCCTTACCGAACAAATGGCTACCAAAAACAGTCTTTAGAGCCAGATCTTTAACCGAGGCCTGTCGGAGAGGTTCAAAGGGTTTCCGAACCAAGGCTTGCAATACCAGATTCAAATCCCACGGAGGAATAGACACTGCGCGAAGGCCGCAGCCTAAACACGGCTTTAAGAAAACGCTGAACATCCGTGTGCGCTCCAAGAGGGATATCTTGAACCTTGCCCCTGTAGCACGCGAGAGCCGCCAACTGCACCTTCAGAGAACTGGCGGCTAAACCTTTGTCATAAACGTCCTGCAAGAAACTGAGAATCACGGCAAAAGAAGCTGTCACTGCCCGAATCTGATGCCTAGAACACCAATCCTCAAAAACCCGCCACACCCGCACATATGTGAGCGAGGTTGAAGACTTTCTAGCCCGAAGAAGAGTGGCAATGACCGCCGGCTAATAACCCTTCCTTTTCAACTTAGCCCTTTCAATGGCCATACCGTAAGCGAGAATCGATCCACCTGAGGCATGCACAGCGGACCCTGAATTAGCAGATCGACCAAGGGAGGAAGCTTCCACGGTGCCCCGTCGAGAAGTCGAACCAAATCCGCATGCCTGGGCCAGTCTGGAGGTACCAGGACTTGTCCGCGGTGCGCCTCGATGCACTGGACCACTCTGCCGATCAATGCCCACGGAGGAAAGACATAAAGGAGACCGGACTCGGGCCATGGCTGGATGAGAGCGTTAATTCCCTCGGACATGCGCGCTCTCCGTCTGCTGAAAAATCGACCTGTCTTTGCTGATTGGAAGGTCGCCATGAGGTCCATGAGCGGTGGTCCCCAACGGCGAACTATTTGCGCGTAAACCTGCAGGTGCAGCTCCCACTCTCTGGAGTCCACCTGCACCCTGCTGAGAAAATTGTCTTTTCCTGCTATATGCACTGCCGAAATGGCCAGGAGACGCACTTCCACCCACTCGAACAGTGCTTCCGCTTCCTCCTCCAGGGCTACGCTTCCCGTGCCGCCTTGACGGTTGATGTACGTCACCATAGCAGAGTTGTCCGACAGGATTTGTACCGCTCGTCACAGCACTGACGCCTCGAAGCCCTGTAGCGCCAGTCTCACCGCTCACAACTCGAGCCGATTGATCGACCACAATCTCTCCTGGGCCGACCATGTCCCCTGTGCTTAATGGTTCTGGCAGTGGGCCCCCCAGCCCACCAGACTCGCATTTGTCAGTAAGGGAAGCCACACCGGCTGTTCCAAGGGCAGCCCCGCCCGCAGGGACAGAGCATAGCCACCACTTCAGAGACAACTGGACTCGTCTCGGACAGGGCAACCGCCGGTTCAGCAAATCTGACTGGTTCGACCAGAGGCGTACTAGAGCTCTCTGAAGTGGATGCATATGAAACCTGGCCCACAGGACCACCTCCAGTTTTGCCGCCATCGTTCCAAGCAACCGCAGGTACCACCATGCGGACGGAACAGGAATCCCCAAGAACACACACCAGGCGATGCAAGGCTTGAGCACGACGAACCAGTAAAACCATCAAGCCTCTGGCGGTGTCGAAACAGACCCTGAGGTATTCGAGAGACTGCGTGGGCACTAAATGACTCTTCTTTGCATTGACTACCCAGCCGAGGTTCTGAAGCAGGTGTACGACTCTGTCCGTGGCCCGCAAGCTCTCCCTCTTGGTCTTCGCCTGAATCAACCAGTCATCGAAGTAAAGGTGGATGAGAATACCTTCCTTTCGCAAAGCCGCCGCAACCACGACCATGACCTTGGTGAAGGTGCGGGGAGCTGTAGCTAGCCCGAAAGGCAATGCTTGAAACTGGTAGTGCCCCCACGGAAAAGCGAACCTCAAACTTTTGATGTACCGCTCTGATTGGAATATGCAAATAGGCTTCCGAGAGGTCTAGAGAAGTCAAACACTCTTCTTGGTGCATTGCCACTGACAGATTTTAGGGTCTCCAAACGGAAATGCGGCACTCTTGGATCTCAAGGGCGTGAATCGTCTCAAATAGAGCTGAGACACCCGTCTTTCTTTGGCACCACGAAATAAATGGAGTAGCGACCTACCCCGCGCTCGGACTCCGGAACGGGAACAACCGCCCCCAGAGCTAAAAGACGCCCCAACATTGAGCGAATTGCCAGCTCCTTCTGCTGACCCTTGCTGGGAGACAGAACGAAGGAGTCCCGGAGCGGAGAAGCAAACTCCAGCGCATAACCTTCTCTGACTGACTGACTGACTGACTATCTTGAGTACCCACTGACCTGATGTTATCTGGACCCAAGAGGGAAGAAAGCCCCAAAGCCGACCTCCGATCACTTGGCTTCCCTCGCTTCATTGTGACTTGCGACTAAAGGAAGAGAAGGACGACGACGCAGCTGAGAACCCTCTCTGCCTGCCCCTCGAAAACCTTGAAACCCTTGAGACCTTGACCCAGGACTGCCATGCTGGAAACCCCAAAGGCGGGAAAAGCGAAACCTCCGAAAGTCCCTAAATTGACTCAGAGTTCGGCAAACTTCTACCTAGCTTAGGCTTATCCTCCGGTAGTCTACCGCCTTTAGACTCTCCAAGGTCCTTCACCAACTTATCCAGATCGTCCCCGAACAATTTGCCCTTAAAAGGGAGTTTGCCGAGTCGAGATTTTGAAGACCCATCGGCCGCCCAATTCTGCAACCAGATGGATCTCCGAGCCGCCACCAAGGAAGCCATGCTATTTGCCAACGTTCTGATCAAATCATAGTGAACATCTGCCAAATATGCTGAACCAGACTCCATCCGCGTCGCCTCGAGCAGACCTTGCTGGTCCAATCGGGAGTCCTGATGCAACCGCTGAGCCCATCGCAAGCAGGCTCTAGCCACCCAGGCCCCACAAATCAAGGCCTGTAAAGACAAAGCATTGGTCTCAAAAGCATGTTTCAACAAGCCATCCACCTTTCTGTCTTGAGCAACTTTTAAGGAAGCACTCCCCTCAACTGGAATGGTGGTTTTCTTGGTTACTGCCGAAACTGCGGCATCCACCCGAGGCGATTTGAACTTCTCCTTGTCCGCTAACGGATAGAGTCGGTTCATCGTCCGGGTACCTTTCAAGCCTGATTCAGGCTGATCCCACTCGGATTGAATCATCTGATCAACCACTCTATGGACCGGGAACACCACTTGAGAATCCCGTATCGCTTGAATGACAGGATCCTGGAATTTGTTACCGGAGGATATAGTAAAGGCTGTTAGTGTAGCTGGGTTTAAAAAAAGGTTTGGACAAGTTCCTGAAGGAAAGGTCCATAAACCATTATTAAGAAGGGACCCAGGATATCAATGCTTGAACCAATTGAAGCATTGTGGAACCTGTGTCCCTTGGGGAAACTGCTAGGTACGTACGACCTAGATTGGCCACTGTTGGAAACAGAATACTGGGCTTGATGGACCTTGGTCTGACCCAGTATGGAATATCTTATGTTCTTATCCTCTAATCCGGCCTCAACAGCACGCAGTGTAGCAAGACTGAGCGTTTGAAGGGCTTCCGTAATAAGGGGTACCAGCTCCTCTTTACGAAATACTCAAATGATCCGAACCTGATCCTCAGGCTCAGGAATTTCCCCTTCCTCCAGCTCATCAAAACCATCCTCAGGATCCATCTCAGCCTCCTGCCACTCCATATTCTCGTGTTCAATCTCTGAGGACTGAAGCCTTTTAGCCGGCTTTGGCAAGTTGAGACCGGCATCCTGCCCTTTAGGAGGCGGCAGAGATGCTGGCGTCACAAAGGCCTCTGGCAACTTACCTAACCGCCCCAATTTAAAGGCCTGATGCATGATAAGCACAAAGTCTGGAGAAAAATCAGCCAAAGACGACGACGACTCTCCCTCCTCCACGGGAAGCCTGATCCCCTGTCCCTTAGGGGTAGCTGGGGTGGAAGGTACAAGAGCCACCGGAGGATTCCCCTCCACAGGCAATGTAGTGTCCAAGGGGTCTCCCAGGAAGAAAGCAGCAACTGCCACGTAGACAAGCGTAGCAACCAAGATGAGAAACGTAGGCAGTATACAAACTTTTATTGGTCCTTATATAATAAAAAGGGGGGCCAGACCCAACACAGGCCCTGTTTTGTGGGTACTTCGTCAGGGGTGAGGCACACCACAAACTACAAAACAAAATAAAAAACAAAAACTAATAACCATAAATACAATAATTGATTAAAAGCATATTAGAAAACAATGAATAATCAAAGAGTGATGATCCGTTACAGATTCCATATTTGGATCTGTTGATTAAAAGAGGGGAGAGGCTTTAGTACAATGTTATATAGGAAACCTACTGATAGAAATCAGTTATTGCATTATACCAGCTTTCATAATCCAGCTCTTAAAAATAATTTACCTATTGGTCAATTTTTGAGAATTAGTATTTAATCTTTTTATTTATTGTAAATAGTTAACATATTGAAACATTTTAGACAATATACACTTTGAGGTAACTTAAGAAGCATACATAACAATGTAAACAGCATACATATTAAACAATGTTAAACATTTTTTATTGTTCTCCCCTTCCCCCCTTATCCACCACCCCAATCCCATACTACCTCCCATTCCTTACCTTTATCCCATTCCCCCCCCCATTTATCACCACCCCCATCCCATTCTCCCATAAACACTCCCATTCCTTACCTTTACCCCCTCCCACTCAGTAATAATCCTTAAAAGTCGTCAATTAATACATTATAATTTCCCCTTCTTCCTTCACCTACACCCCTTTGCACGTTCCCCTTCCAATCCCCATCCTCCCTACTAAACCAATTCTAACCTAACCCTTATATAATCCTAACTTAGCCAATTTAAATTGTTAAAATATCATTCTTTGCCCTTGCTGAAACCCCATCAAAATAAGGAGACCAAACATTTAAAAAATAAGCTCTTTTACGCACATGTTTCATAGTAGATACTCCTTCCCATAAAATCAATTGATGTAATACGTTTCTCCACTCCCAAAATTCTGGACCTTTAGGATCTCTCCAATTCCGAAGTATACATTGTTTAGCAAGCAGACAACATTTCCTCACTAAATGTCTATTCCCTGATAATGAAAGCCCCAAAGAATCTGGAACATCAAGAATTGCAAACCCTGGAGTCAAAATTAAAGATTGCCTCAATATACCACTTAGAAATTTTTGAATATTAATCCAAAATGTCTTCACACATATACAAGTCTAGAACATATGCCCCAAATGTGCCTTCTCCATTCTACACCTTGGGCATTCACTACATTGAGCAAAGCCCCCCCTCCATGCTCTATATCAGGGGTCTCAAACACGCAGCCCGCGAGAGACCTTTGTGCGGCCCGCGATGCATAGGGGGAAAAAAAAAACACCCCGGCTTCTGCTGCCGCCGCTGCCGTGGCCGGCAATAGCAGCAATATCGCAAGTCCCGCGGGCTCCGCTCCCCCCCCCCCTTCCTTCCTGCTTGCCTGCCAGTTCTCCGCTTCGGCTTTGGCTTTCAGAGCCGCGAAGGGAGAGCTTCTCCCTTGCGACTCTGTTCAGCCCGCTGGGGCAGATGGGAAATTTCCCATCTGCCCCAGCGGGCTGAACAGAGTCACGAGGGAGAAGCTCTCCCTTCGCGGCTCTGAAAGCCAAAGCTGAAGCGGAGAACTGGCAGGCAAGCAGGAAGGAAGGAAGGAAGGGGGGGGGGGGGAACGGAGCCCGCGGGACTTGCGATATTGCTGCTATTGCCGGCCACGGCAGCGGCGGCAGCAGCAGCAGAAGCTGGTTTTTTTTTAAAGTTTAATTTTCCCGGGGGGGGGGGGGGAGGGAGCCGGACTTGATGGGGGGAGCAGGACGGGGGGGGGGAGGACTTGATGGGGGGGGGGGCAGGACTTGATTTGGGGGGGGGGGGAGCAGGACTTGATTTGTGGCTGGGGGGGTAGTACTGAAAATGGGGTGATGGGGGTTAGGACTGGTAATGGACAGATGGGGGTTAGGACTGGTAATGGACAGATGGGGGTTAGGACTGGAGGTGGTCTGATTGGGGGGCTAAGACTGAAATGGGGTTATAGGGGGGCTAAGAATGAAGATAGGGCGATGGGTTAGGCCTGGAAGTGGGCTGTTGGGGGGCTTAGGACCGATAATGGGCTAGGGGGGGGGGCTAGAACTGGTAATGGACTGGGGGGGGGGTGCTATGACTGGAAATGGGCCGAGTAGAAGGGGGAGCTTGAACTGCAAATAGCTGATGGGGACAGGGTCTTGGAATGGTAATGGGCTGAGTGGAAGGGGGCTTGGAATGGAAATGGGCTGATGGGGAGGGGGGCTTGGAAAGGAAATGGGCTGTGAGGGGAGGGAGCTAGGACTGGAAATGGGCTGATGATGCGAGGACTAGAAGGGAGCGGATGCTGGGTGGGGCAGGAGCTAGAAGGGAGTTGATGTTGGGGGACGATTAGAATGGGATGGGGCTGGGAGAGTGAAATGGAGAGGGGAAATATATTTTGTGTGGGAGGGAAGAAAAATCTACAATTGGCCGGGTATTGGGAGAGTAAGTGGGGATTGAGGATGGAGGGGTAAAATTTGAGTGGATGAAATAGGAATGAGGAAAGAGCAAAAGGAGAATGATTAGTATGTTAAAGCAGATGTAGAGAGAATGGAAAAAAACTAGGAAAGAAGAAAGGACAAATGGACAGCAGACGATGGAGAGTTAGCAGAAGACACAAAGAAACCAGAAGAAAGTGAATGGAACAATTGCAACTGAAAAAAAAATGCACAAAAGGTAGAAAAATCTCTCTTTATTTTGAATTTATTAACTGAAATATGTCAGCTCTTGGAAATGTGCATCTTTAACGTCTGCACTTTATTTAATACAAGAGGAAATCAATGTATAGTTTTATTTCTACAGTGTTGTACATTCTAAGTTTGGCTTTTGGGGTTCCCAGTTTAATTGTCTTCCTGTTTCTAAATTGTGATTCCTTGTTTGGTGATGGTGTATGTTCTGCATGTGTAACTGAGCTGAGGTATTCTGTTTATGTAATTCCTATTTGACATTGCCACTTGTTCTCTTTCCCGAGTAGGTCATGTATTGTTATTCTCTGAAATGTGTTGATTTAATATTTGCAGTGTTGCCTTTTGATAGTTAGGGTATGGTGCTTTGTGAGTCCTGGTAGTGCTGTTAGGACACGGCAGGTTTGCTATGGGTTCTAAATGAGCAGTGTTTCTAGTAGTTCCTAATGTGCCTGGCGGTTGGCACTGGTTTATAGTAATGTAGAAATCTTTTAGTCTCTTTATCCATACACTCATTAAGAGGCATGTTTACTAAAAGTTAGTGTATGGTAACATTATGCAAATATTTATGCAAATGATGCCCTTATGCAAATGAGGCCTGCGTCTTGTGCGGCCCCCGGGTTACTCTACAAGTCCTCATTTGGCCCTCAAAGCAATTTGAGTTTGAGACCCCTGCTCTATATGGTGATATGTAAGCACGTTCTATTATCTTAAATTGCATTTCACGTAATTTTGCCCCCACTATTTGTCTAGGAATACACCCAATAGCCTTTTCCCAGGCAAACCTTTCAAGATTGATTCCTAATTCTTTTCCCCAATGCAAACTCAAATGGTCAAAATTCTTGACATGAACTAAATTAAATAAAGCCTTATTATATTCTGCTACAGTTATCCTCTCCTTGTCCTTCAACGCAAACCAATCTTCCAATTTTCTAAAATTTTCTGATCTCAAACCAAATCTCCTATCAGCTATGGAAATCAAATAATATTTTAAATGTAGATATGCATAAAAATGCCCCTGAGACAAACCATAACTTCTTTTTAATTCACTAAATGGTTTAAGTACACCCTCTTCATTAATTACTTGATACAGCAGAAAAAGACCCTTTTTCTCCCAACCTTTAAATAAAATTGACTTTGTACTTTGATGAAAATCAATATTACCCTGCAGTGGCAAATAACCCGAAATTTCACTTGAAACACCCAATTTTTCACAAAGCCTCTGCCAACTCCATCGAACCCCCTGCCATAATATATTACTTTTAAATACTTTAGGAAACTTCATTCTCGATACATGTAACATTGACCGAAGGGAATAAGGAGCAACTAATGCTGATTCAAAATCATGAGGAGTATAAACCGAAGTACCACCTATCCAATCACGTACGTGACGAAGTAAACAACCCATATTATATAATTCTATACAAGGTAACCCCATACCACCCTGTTGCCATGAACCATACAAACGATCAATTCTTAATCTTGGATGCTTCCCTCTCCAAAAAAATCTCTGCAATAATCTCTCTAATTTCTGCACATCCTGTCTTAAAAGTCGCAATGGAATTAATTGTAAAATATACAAAATTTTTGGAAAAATCATCATCATCTTATATGCAGCTATCCTACCACCTAATGAAAGTGGCAAAGGTGTCCAAACCTGTAATTTATTTTGTATATCTCGCATCAAAGGCCTAACATTTTGCCTATACAAATGGCTCGGATTTTTGGGCAACCAAATTCCTAAATACTTAAATTTGTTAGTAGCCCATTTTAATGGAAACTCATCACCCCATTTTCTCTGTAACCCCCCATTAATATCCAAAGCTTCTGATTTAGTCATATTCAATCTTAAACCAGCAATTTCCCCAAATCGTCTAATCATATCTAGAAGTCTTTTTAAAGATTCATAAGGATTTAACATGACTAATAAATCATCTGCAAAAGCAGAAATCTTGAATATGCATGTCCCAACTTTCACTCCTTGTATTTCATCACAAGCATAAATCAATCTCAATAAAGGATCCAAAGAAAGCACAAACAATGGTGATAAAGGACAACCCTGTCTAGTTCCACGTGTAATATAAAAATTATTTGTAATCTGTCCATTAACTCCTATTACTGCATTTGGTTTATGATACAAAGCACTTATTCCCTTTATAAATCCTTCACCTATGCAATAGGTTTGTAAAATTTCAAATAAATATTTCCATTCTACTCTGTCAAAAGCTTTTTCTGCATCAAAACTTAAGATGGGACAGCCATTTTTCTAACCCAGCTCAATGCTCCTAATATTTTTCTTACATTCTTTGAAGGGTACCGTTCTCTCACAAATCCAGTCTGACAATCATGTAATAAAATAGGCAGATAACCTGCCAACCGATCTGCTAAAATCTTCGCAAACAATTTTAGATCATAATTTATTAACAAAATTGGTCGATATGACTCAACCTCAGTTACATCTTTACCAGGTTTAGGCAGAACCACAATGTGAGCAAGATTATTATATTTAAAAACACCCTCATTCATCCATCTATTAAATAAAGTTACTAACACTGGTGTAATCTGAACTTGCAGCAATTTATAATATTCTGCTCTAAGACCATCTAATCCTGGAGCTTTAAATCTAGTGGCATTATCAATTTTACTTTGTATTTCATCTGCTGTTATGGGCGCTTCCAATTGCATTTGCTGAACCTTTGTAAGATGCGGTAAATGTATTTTTTCCAAAAATTTTTTAATATTTTCATTGGAAACATCTTTTCCCCTATATAATTTTTGAGAATTAAACGTATATGCACCACAGATTCTGAGTTTGAGCGACAGGCTTCGGAATTAAAAAATAGGTTTGAGGCCCGTCAGTATCCCCAACAATGTATAAATAACACATTGTACTAAGGCCTCTCCCCTCTTTTAATCAACAGATCCAAATATGGAATCTTTAACGGATCATCACTGATTATTCATTGTTTTCTAATATGCTTTTAATCAATTATTGTATTTATGGTTATTAGTTTGTTATTGTTTTTACTTTGGTTTTTATTATTTATTTTGTTTTGTAGTTTGTGGTGTGCCTCACCCCTGACGAAGTACCCACGAAACATGGCCTGTGTTGGGTCTGGCCCCCCTTTTTATTATATAAGGACCAATAAAAGTTTGTATACTGCCGTCGTTTCTCATCTTGGTTGCTACGCGTGTCCAAGGGGTCTGGCAGAGTCCTGCCCTCCATCTGCTGCTCCACGTCAGAGGAGACAGCAGCGCAGCCCCTGCAAATCCCAGAATCAGACACCGTACCTCTACGAGAGCAGCAGACCACGCACTGCGGTCTCGCCGACATCCAGGAAAAATTACAAGCACAGGGAAGAACCTGTCTAGCTGACCTAATTAGACAAGAAAGAAACAAACCTTCGAACACTTTCCTTTTTTTTTTAAACTGATAGCCACAGCAAAGAAACTCCCGTGACTGCCCTAAACGGTGAGGGCCCCCACAGCACAAGGCTACCCGGTCCTGTATTCCGTGCAGGAAACTGAGACGCAAAATAGCCACCGGGACCGGCAAAGATGAAAAAAAGGCACGAAAAACCAAAAGAAAAAACAAAGTACAAAGAAAATGAAACCACAGCGTTAGCTCAAATGAGAACGGCAGGACGAAAGCAGGAAAGAAATTCCACTTACCCCGTCTCAAAAGGGAGCAATAAACAGCAACGCCACTCGAATCCTGAGCGGCGAAGAGCTGCTGTCCCGGCTGACTAAGGCAAGCACCGGTGAGCCGAGCATGCTGAAGCCCTCTCCAATGCAGCCAGCGGTCTTGAAAAAACCCCTGCTCTTTCACAGAGCATACTGCTGCGATTACTAGAGCTCTCCCCCATGCCGTCAAGGGGGAGAGATCTAAGAGTGTTGCCTGCACTCAAGCTGCCACCAAAGTAAAGGGGAGGAAGGGTAGTGAAGGCTCAGCTCCTCAAACATCTCCCCTTTTTTTTTTTTTTTTTTTTTTTAAAGATACAGGCTGCTAAACTAATTAAAACAAACCAAATACAGAGTGACAAACCAAAACCCCCAAAAACGCTAGCTAATGTTGCCTACAAGTTCCTCAGTGAGCCCAGTGCCAGGCTCACACATCCTCCTGCTGCAAGGAGACTGGACACACTGGGGGGCTGATGGGAGTTCCAGCAGCATACATCCTGTGATACTAGCGATTCTGATTGGTCCAGTCTCCATGCTGCAGGAGAAGGTGCACTACCCGGATGTGGAGGACTAAACTGGAGGACCGCTCAGGAAATGAATCAGCAGTATAAGGGAGGGGGAGGCATCAGTAAGGAGTGCTTAAAAGCAGGTAGAGAAGTTGCTTCAGTGAAGAAAAAAGCCTGGGAGAGGGTTTTTTTTTTGTTTGCTTTTTTAAGTTTAATTTCTAGGCAAACCACCAACACCGACAACAACAAAAGTCAGCCTAGTCTTCACGCCCTCCCTCCCAAAAATGTAAACATTTTCCCCTTATTCCTAAATTTTAACCGATACTCAGTTTAAGTTTTTCCACTATTAAAATAGGGTCAGTGGTCTTGCCATAGCAAAGAAAAATAAAAAGCCACAGGTCTTGTCTAATCTCATATGCTGTGAAAGTATACTTTATTACATTTTCTTTAATATAAAAACCCACTAGTTTACTACAGCCTACCAACATTTAGAAAACCAACTCTGCTTGTAATACTAAAGAAACATTTAGTCAAAAGTGGCTTGAGAAATGAGATTTAGGAAATTGTGAAACCTGACAAAAGCTCACTTCTGTTTATCCTGTTCTGTATGTGCCCCCCCCCCCTTCCCTTTTAACTTTTGATGCAAAAGAAACTAGGAAAAAAAGTTGAAATGTATTTTTGCAATCATGGAGTACCCAAAGCTGCTATACATTGCACTACTTTTTCTTAATTGAAGTTAGTTATCAAATTTCATGAACATTTGCTCTGGCTAAAATTATTTTTCATTTGCAGTGTATGTTAAACACAAATACAATATATAAAGTAACTAGACTTATTAAAAAAAATTGTACCTTTTACAAACATGGGCAAGGAAAGGTTTCAAATACCATTGTAACTGGTCCTAGGAACAGCTGAATTTTTGTAGGTTGTGATACATGTCATTGGACCAACATAAAATGTTGTATTGTCTCATACTGCATTTGAAAAATAGACTTGTCTGTCTCAAAAGCGCATATACTGCATACTTAGTCTAAAGAAAAGACTCAATCTACCATTAGGAGTGTCAATTTTAGGGGTAGATTTTTATTTTTCCAAATTTTTCTAACTACTAGGGACCAAATTAAGCAGTTTTGCATGCTAAATCTAAAGCTATCTTCAGAAACTGCTTGGAGGCTTACCTACATCAAATCAGTTGATGTGGAAATTAATATTTGAACATACAAATTGTCTGATCACTACCCGTAGCCACATAACTGTCTTTAAAATGTCATTTATGCAGTTAATTTAATGTTATTAACAAAAATTCAGCAAAGCAGTTATATCTTGTTTGCTTCTGTTTTGGCTCAAACTCTGCTGACCATCTGACCCTTAATATAAATTTTTCTTCCTCTCCTGACTGTACACATGACTAGTAGCCTCATTTGTCATTTTTACACACCTTTCTATGGACTAGGTGTATGATAGCCAATCGAACTACCACAGGCTTGCTCAGAAATGCCTTGATCTCTGCTATTGTCATGGTACAGGTAAGAGGCGGCAGAGACTCTGGAGCTCCAATCAAGTAATTGGGCAAGTGTAGTTGCCTCAGTGTTGGAGTTTTCCTGAGGCCCCCCCCCCCCCACACTGCTGTCTCCAAGCTGTGTCTTTCACCTCTGATCTTCAATATCTTCTCCACTGCATCTCCTCTCTCCTATTTCTCTTCACTGCACAACATAACTAGCAGAACAGACTCGCTGTAACAATAAGCTATCTTCCTTATCTCTTCACACTGTTCTTTCAATAGTTGCAGCTAGAAAAGGCGATGCCTAAGATCTTGTGTCCAATTGCTATTAATTTTTATATTGAACCAGTTCACCATGTAAACCAACACAGAACTCTACAATCAATCATTTGTAAGTTTTTCAGATTCTTTCAGACTATGCTTGGAAATCCATATTCTCATGAACCTTAGAGCTGTTGTAAGCCATCTGTTATGTGACACAGGTCCTATTTCAAAGAGAGCCAGATCCTTTGGCAAGACACCTGTTCTAATGGCAGTTATAATTCTATAGAAATAGCTTTGATCTGTGCTTAAGTCTTTGATCACTTCATCACTGAGCTAAAGCAAAATCAGGGCCAGAGATCTTAGTAAAATCAGGATTTATTTCCAATGCAGTAAAGAATCCAGCATTTTTCCTATCAGACCTGCCCATTTGTTGTTGCTTAATGTCTTGCCATCTAAAAGCAGTCGCCAAGTGCCTCAATGGTAGCTCGCCTGTGTGCAGGTTACAGACAATCCACACCAGCTTCCTTTGTAGCTTCTCCTCAACATAATGCATCTCTCCTCCCTCCCAACCATTGTTTACATTACAGAAATCACCTCAAATAGCTCGAAGAGTTTTGTCTGCTCCTCTCTCTCTCAGTCATGCAACCAAACTACCAGAAATTTCTTCATGAGTCTTCTCGTTAGTTGCTCTTGCAGGAATAAAATGCCACAGATAACATGCCTCAGATAACATACCTCCTGGCTCCATACAAAATTGCGTAATGTTCTTTTCACCATACCTGGATACATTTGGCCATTCTCTTCTGCCTTTAACATGAGCCTGGTATCATCATGACGACCAAAACAAAAAACACAACAGATGCCATTATGCTTCAATTTCTCCTCAAACTGTACCTCCAATTTTTTCATGATTCTCGCCGGAGCTCTCTTCACCTTATGATCAGATCACAAAAGCAGTGCCAGAGTGATGAGTCCTACATCAATCCAGGCAGCAGGAGCAATCTCTGCTGTCTCTGTCCAGTATGGCATCTTAAACTGGCAAGGACTATATAGGTTATATCCTCAGTATTATATTTTGGCTTCTTTCTAGCTTTCTCTAACAGGAACTTCCTCCATTGGTTCTTCCATCACATCATCCAAATTTCCCTGTTCTACTTCAAGCACAGCTCTCTCCATCTCTTGTTTTTTTGCTGGTTTTTCCAGTCTTCATTCTCCTTCCTTTTTGTCTGCCTTTTCTTCTGCCTTGGGGGGGGGGGGGGGTCCTACAGGTCCAATCTGATGAGGTCCAACACTCCTAACTTCCTCTCTTTGATCTTCTATAAGGGCTAACTCAAAATCACAGGAATCATCTTCACTGCTGCGGTAACAAAGTAGGTATATTCCACTGACACAGACAGAATTGCATCTCACATCAGTACAACTCTTAACACACACTTGCAGGTAAGCATGTCCATCAGTCTGTCAAGCTTCTCCATAAATCTGTCTCTCCTCCAGCTTTGCTCTGCCCACAGAAACTTTGCTGGCTTGTTCCACATGGATTTCAACTTTGCTTTAATCCTAAAGTGGCTGTTTATAACAGATCACTAAATATTGAATTTGCTTTGTACCACTGAGCAAGTAATCCAGTTGTTTAGGTCACTGACCAGTTTATCAGTGCTATAATTCCATCTGTCTTGATCACTGAGGCCTCAAATACAACCCATATCTAATGAAATCCTTGACAGTTGGTAGTTTAGCTATGGGTAGTTCTCTGCCTGATCCCACCAAATGATGTAAATAAGTACAAACTTACAGTTTTGTTTTTCTATTGGACATTTTCAATATAAGATTATTGTTATGACGATGCTATGTTGAAAACCTGTGAATGAAAATGAAACTAATGTATTAGTGTCAATATGGGTAAATAAATTGATAGAGGCACAAAAGGGCATTAATATGCAATGCAAACAAAACTTATCAGAGCACAAACATATTTCAGTAAACTGTATATTTTTGCATAATTTCCTAGAAATTACAGATAAGGAAATAGCATATTACACAAAATTTAAACACTAGTCATTGATTTGCCACATGAAATTGTGCCATTATTTCATTAGTGCTTTTTAAAATTATAACATCCCCAAAACTGACACACCCTAATTTATCACGATTCTATTTTCCCCTAAAGCAGTTACTTACCTGTAACAGGTGATCTCTGGGAACAGCAGGAATAAGTCTTCACATATAGGTACGTCGGTACCGACGGAGCCTGCGCGGGAACGCTCCCCAGCATCCAATCAGAAAGCTTTTGGGAGCATCCCTCAGCGCCTGCGTGCTGCCTTCCCGCCTTTCCAACTGTCTCTCCTCAGTTGAGTTTTATAGCTGAGACAAAAGAGAGAAAGAGGAAAGGAAGATAGAGAGATACAACTCCTAGGGGAGGTGGGTGGGTTGTGAAGACTTATTCCTGCTGTTCCCAGAGATCACCTGTTACAGGTAAGTAACTGTGCTATCCCCAGGAACAAGCAGGAATGAGTCTTCACATATGGGGACTCCCAAGCTAAGATGCCTGGAGCCCTAGCATGGTGAGGATTGGAACATGCTACACCTCATATGGCCAGGCATCCTGAGGATGGAGGGTAGGAGTTGAAAAAAAGAGGAGCTGTAGGAAAAACAGCTAACCTAAGGACTACAAGTAAGGAGTCATTGTATGTATAATTGCCATGAAAAATATTGACATGAACAATCAATATGGACCTCACCTACTGGATTACAGGAAGTAGACAGGCTGATGGAGTCTACTGGAGATCCAGCAGAGGAATGTTCAAGGTGATCTCACTGAAGTGAAGGCGAAGGTCCAAATCTGGAATTGACAGGTGACCCAGGTGGCAACTGGGGTAGTACCAAAACGTCAGGTCTTTAGTGGAAGCTTTCTGTAAAAAGCTGGGAACTCTTTTGGATACAGAGTTAGTAACATTTGGGAACAAAAGAGGAAGACTGACTAATGTGGACAACTAGCCCAGTCCTGGAGGGAAGAAGGGGTATGGAAAAAAGCCCATATTCCCAAGGACGACAGATGTCTGAAGGGCTGAAACTTCAGGTCTACTGAAGATCCACCCTGTCTTTCCTATCTGTCGAGAGATAGGAAAGATAGTGAAGCATGGAGCTTCAGGGACACCTAGACCTAGGGTTAAAGTAGGAGCTGTCAGCACCACAGTAGTGGCTGTGTGCATAATACCCCAGACATACTGAAGGACAGTATGAAGATATGCAAGCCCGCTGTCTGGAACCTATAGGAAGGTGAAAACCTTTTATAAGCATAGACAGAGAGATAAGTATGTAAATACATATCTATCTATAAGGAAGCATCTCGACAGATACAGATAGATAGATATAGATATATGTCTATAGTGAGATCTGGAGGGGCATAAAATATGCACACGCAGCTTACAGACATATGTATCTATAGGGAAGTATATAGAAAGATAGATAGATATAGATAGATAGATGTCTAAAGATAAATGTCTGCAACTAAGCAGATAGAGATATGCCCATAAGAAGATTCACATGAGAAATGTGAAGGAGAAAGATTCATCTAAGAACAAGAAGGTGGAACCTACTTGAGAAGATATAGAGAATCCATTCCCCCTGGCTAAGATGGTGCAGGAATGCTATCCAGTGGAATAACCAGGATGGTTGCGTGAAAAACAGAGGATAATATCAGTCTGTAAACAGCAAGTCCTGACTCCTATAGAACTCTCGCATGGTAAATGGACAGAAAACGCATAGGATGAGATACCAGGTTGACCCACTTGAGGAACAAGGGGGGGGGGGGGGGAGTATATCAGGCGTTGTTTAATGAAATATGTGCTGTCCATGAAGGATTAGGATACCATGAGGACAAGCTGCAAGGAAAAAGAGCATAGTTCCTGTAGAAACTGGGTGACTCTTTAGACTGTCACATAGAGAAGGCTGAAGTCATTTATTAAAAGGAAACAGAAGGGTATAAAGAACCCCTACAGTCATGAGGAATGACTGAGGAAGCCTTTTTCATATAGCCATATAGGATAGAAATTAGAGAAAAAAATCCTCATGCTCTCTAGCAAGGGCCCATATTGGAAAGCTTCTCAGTAGGATTGCAGAGAGAACTATGCAGGAGAATTGGGGAATAAAAGTGGCTGTTGGAGGAAACCAGCTGCCACCTCAGCTATGCTGCCAAGTCCAGGGATTTGGAGATGACAGAAAAGAAGCGATAAGGATTTTCCAAGATAGATGAGCACTATCTTGGAAGCACTACTAAGACTAGAGAAGTAGTGGAAGACAAGACTGGAACTCGTAGAAAGTACCAGTAGTCAAAGCACTGGAACTCCTGCATGGGCAGCTGCTGAATAGAACAGCCGAGAGACTTCCTCTGTTTGTAACAGAGAGGACAGAACAAGAGGAGAAATCCTGATCATGTCTGATGAGCTGCCCAATGAAAGCAGGGAGGTAACTCCAGAGAAAAAAAAAAACTCTACACTGGAAAGGAAAGGAAGACTGGAAAGGCTAAGAGAAAGCCTTCCAGTGGTATGGTAGCACTCTTACTGGGGAGTCCCTGAAAAAGAGGGTAAAGAAAAAATAGGAGCTGAAGGGAGACTTGCTATATGGTAAGTCTGTAGAAGGAAAAATTCATGGTGGTACAGGGAAACTATCATGAGATAGTTGGCAAACCTCTCTTCATGGAAGGAAGAGGAAAACCTTGTGACCCATAGACATGAATCTCCTGACAGCTCAGCCTACTTAAGAGCAAGTGGGTGTCCTGGAAACAGGAATCCAAGCGTAGAGTTTTAAATGAAAAAACAGTGAAAAAACTTCTGCTGAGAAGAAGTGAACTGTATGTTATAAGAGATCAATTAGAACCCCATTGAGGGTTAATTTTCCTGGCTTGAGTTTGGATTCGTCAGACCAGGGCGAGGTTTCCCCTGTTTGGGAACATCGGCATGATGGGCAGGAGAAGAATTAAACCTCCTTTTTTTAGGAAAAAGGTTTGGTAGGGCATTTCTTACCTACTGGGGAAGGAGGAGGTTTAGGATGGCCCCCAGAAGCAGGGAAGTCAGTGGAGCAATGAGCAACCTGACGCAAAGACTCCTTGTTGAAGAGATTTTCTCCAGTACAAGGAGTGTTACCCAGTCTTTGTTGTGCCCATCTGCTCAAGTCTGAAGCTTGGAGCCAGGCTCTACGTCGTGCTCCTATGGCTATAGCAGAGGTTCTGCTAACAGACTCAAAGGAGTCTAGGGAAGCACGAGAAAGAAACCTAGAGATATTCTGGCTATGACTAAGAAGTGAATGTCTGCAGCCTTGGGCTCTGCAAGAAAAGGAGTCAAAAGAGAATTTCTCTGTGACCTCCTGAAGGGATAGACTCATAAAAAATATGAGAGAATCCTTGTTGCCAGCATAGATGTTTGGAAGGTTTGACGTCCAAAGGCATCCAGTGTTCTAGATGCACGACCTGGTGGGAAAGAAGAATGCTGCTTCTTGCTTTTTACCTTCCTCATTGCTGATTCCACTACAATGGAATGATGGGGAAGTTGAGTCTTTTGAAACCCTGGAGAGGGGGGCACCTGATACAGAAGAGTAGTTGCTGTAGAAGGTGAGGAAGCCCTTAAAGGTGTTTCCCATATTTTCAGAAGAAGATCCTGTAAGGAATGATGTAAAGGAAGCATTATATTTTCCGTTTTCCCAGAAAAGCCCTGTGTAGGATCATAGCCAGGGATAGGAATAGCCAGGAATGTTGCCATGTCAAGGAGAAATTTCTGAAAAGAAGGATCTCCAATGGGAACAATCCCTGGACAGGCTAAACTCGAAGAACTAGGCTGGGCACCAGTACTCGTGCGGTGCAAAACAGGATCTCTAATGAATGGATACTGGGACTGGCGGGTATGACCTGAAACCGTCAGTACGGTATCGTCCATGCTAGGTATCGACTCCAAACTAGGTATAGAAAGGAGCGATCCTGGTGAAAAAAAGCCTTGATGGAGCTGGTCCCAATGTTACTGCAGGTACCAGCATTGACACTGATACCGGTAGTTGAGCCGGAATTGAAGGCGATACCGACATCGAAACAGTCATCGGAGGCTGCTCAAACGGTACCGAGGAAACTCGAAAGTCTCGGTGAATATCCTCGGTACCGGGCATCCGGAATCGGTGCGTGTCGGTTCCGAGACGCGTCGGTACCCAGTCGTCCAGACTAGATATCGATTCTAGACTCGGCATCGAAGGAAGAGAATCTATCGATGCATGTCTAGATGGTACCGACGTCAGGGGTCGTATCGACGGGGCTGCCGATACTGGAAAGTCAATCTGGGTATCGATCGGTCCCGAAGGCACCGAGTACGCCAGATGACGATCCCTGGTGAGGAGTGGATCGCTCAACACCAGTGCCAATGCCGGGTTATCGGTACCGCTCGAAGCGGATGCCACCCCCGAGCATGGCTCAGGTATGTTCTGTGAGGGGTGAGCCCCAGGAACAACCTGAAACCCCTGAAAGGCTTTGGAGACCGAAGACTCCCGCCGGGGTTTTGAAGCCAATGGGGTCTTGAGGGCAAGGCCGGAGCAGTCATCATGCTTGGCATGAGACCTACCACCCAAGGATTGGCTAGTCTTAACAGACTGTTTGTGGGTTACCTGATCCTGTAGAGAAGAAATGGTCGGTGCCCTTACACTGGAAGGGAAAACTGCATCGGAGGGAAACTCGAAATGGAGAATTTCTTCTCATAAAATTGTAGCCTGATGTCAGGACCCAAACAGGTTAGACACCAGTTATTGGAGTCTAAAAAGAAAACTATTTCCACAGTTAAGGCACTTCTTAGGAGAAGGCGGCTCCATAATGGAGAGGCCTTACAGGCCCAAAAATTCAAGACAGAAACAGAGGGAAAAAAACTCCGAGTTTTAGAAAAAAGAAAAGAAAAAACCACCGGCGGTACCGGTGGAGTCGGGGAGACAGCCGCGACCACAAGAAAACAAAAAGTAAAAGATTTAAAGAAAAAATTTTCTGCCGTGACAGGAAGACGTTCTGTCGGCTCCGCGGAAAAACGAAAACTGAGGAGAGAGTTGGAAAGGCGGGAAGGCAGCACGCAGGCACTGAGGGATGCTCCCGAAAGCTTTCTGAATGGACGCTGGGGAGCGTTCCCGCGCAGGCTCCGTCGGTACTGACGTACCCATATGTGAAGACTCATTCCTGCTTGTTCCTGGAGATTAGTTATTAGGACACATACAATTTGATCAAATGTTGATACATCTCATATCAAGTGCATGCTCACTTTTTCTACATATATTTAACTTCTATATATACCGCCTTTCAGTGGTATCAAGGCAGTTTACATTGAACACGACCAGTTACATGGAACAAATAATTACAATGTTACATGACAATTTAAGAGCCTTTTAAAAAATGACATATGCATACTGTACAATTAAAGTCACTCAATATTTATTTCACATGTACAGTCAAACCTCGGTTCATTTGCCCCGGTTTTCATATGCTTCGGTTTTCAACGTCTTTTTTGACTGAGATTTTGTCCCGGTTCTCGTACATTGCCTCTGTTTTCGTAAATTACAGTACTGTAAATACATACACCCTCGCGCTGCACACCGGTCTGTATACACTGCCAGAACGCCCGCCCGGTCCTGGCAGCACTGCCCCCCGGACTCACCGATCGCCAGCGTGATGAGAAGCAAAAGCCAGCTGAGCATGTAAATGAAACACATCCTCGAGCCTGGTCAGAGTTAGAGAGGCAATCCAATGTGGGCTGAATCCAATGTGATTCCGAAGAGAGCTGGGCACAGCAGCTTGTCAGGGGTGGCTAAGGCCAGATGTTAACATACTGTACAGTACTGTACTTAGCTTGCTTTCAGTGATGTTAAATGTTCATTTATCCATTTCATTAGTCATTTATATTTATTTCTCATTGTTTTCTGTATGAGAAAATAGTTATTCTCTATAAAATGTATTTTTTATGAATATTTTTGGGTGTCTGGAACTGATTAATTGGATTTACATTATTTCTTATGGTAAATATTGCTTCAGTTTTCATACGTTTCGGTTTTAGTCAGACTTTTTCGAACGGATTAATCATGAAAACCGAGGTTTGACTGTATCTGTTTTAGAAGTAGTTGAACAGTTTACCAGCATCAATCTGGATTCCCTTCTCCATCCCTGAAGATGTAGAAGCAGCAGAGCTGGGATTCCCTCCTCTGTACAAGAGAGAACAAGTTACTGAGGAATTCCTCATAGCAGAATGGCAAGGAAAAGGGCGGGGGTTGGGGGGTGTAAGAGGAATAAAGGAAAAAAGGGGAGTTAAAAAGCATAGAATGAAAAGGAACACAGATTTGTGAGGAAAACAGAATGAGGTGTAGGGAACAGGCTAAAAAGGAGAGGGATTCAGATCCAGGGTACGAGTCCACTGTTCTTATCAATTCAGTTTAACCTCAAGTACAGGTTAACACTCCGTTCATTGTCAGTTTAACCTTTTTCCTGGCACTACCACAAAAACGCTATTTCTTAAGTGTTTTTTCTTACTACATTTAAATGACTGCAAGACAGAAATATAGTGTCAATAGATTCAGAGTTTGTCTGAAGTTTATCTATGTTCCTATACAGGAACATTGCCAAGAAATTGTACGTTCAACATCAGGGGACAAGAGAACATCATACTAGAACGCAAAAATAACAGATAAATTAAGCAGATACTAGTGACTAAAGCTACAGTATGCATTCTGTCACTTGTGGTAGTCCACAAAGCAAGTTTTGCCCTTATCGGAGTGAAGCCGGACCTTGCAGACCCTGTACATGACCGTAGTGTTCTTCGAACACATGCGACAGCGTCCCTGCGTGCAGCTGATGCGTTCATGAAGTAACTCCTGTGCCTGCCAGATATCTTTTGGCAAGTTGGCTATGTGATTTGATCTGATTGAATGTTCCTGAATAGCAGTGCCCTTCAAGAGACACACGGTGATGTCATGTCTGAATGTCAGATGATCCATGTCACTTCCATTAAGGTGACAGTGTATTTTCCAAGCAGCCACGACAGATACGTTGACTACGTTTGTGAATAGTGGCCACCACCATTTCTTTCCACACACAGATGGCCTGTATAGCTTGCTAAGAGCCTGTCCATGAGATCCACTCAACCCATTCCTTCATTATAGCGCTTCACCACAAAAGGGCTGAGACACAGCAACATCTGATGTACCTTTGACTCAGCGACGTGCTGTTTGAAGTGGGTCATGTGTGAGATTGTTGCTGGCAATGCAGACAACAGAATTGTCATGCCACTTTGCTACATAGACTGACCCATCACATCGGTAATCATGGTCTCCTCGTTGGCCACTCTTCTTCATGTCCTTTGTACGTCGAAGTTTTGTGTGCTCCGCCAGTTCTCAGTTCCCGAATGGTTCCTATAGCTGCAACATTTCTCTCTGCGAGTGGACTTGATCAGTGCGTAACTTGTAAAAAAATTATCGAAGAACAGGTGGTGACGAATTACATCTGAATGCTTTTCAATATCAACCACCATATGGTTTATGACCCTGGAGCCCAGAGGTTCCATCGAATGCACAGAACTCTCTCATCCGGTGTACAGCTTAATGTTGTAAGGGTAGCCGTCGATGCCACACATACACCACCACTTAAAACCAAATCTAATTGGTTTTCCTCTTAAATATTTCCATGCTGTGGCAGCCAAAAGTATGGAGTCAGACTTGTCAATACTGAATTCATGGTGGAAAAACCCAAACTGCACCGAATTTGCGTTGACGGCAGTAATAAGTGACACGACCGTAGCAGTCTTGTCGCCTAATTTGAGTTCAGCATTGTCAGCCAAGTGAAAGTATTTTTTGATGGTCTTACACTCTTGCTGCTCATGACCTCACAGACAATAGGCATGCCTAGATCTTGCTGACTGCTCCAGTAGTCTGACTCCTGTGGCAGGACGTGATAGCCAGACAACAGCAGGATTCCCAGAAAGCGACAAATTTCATCCACTGACTTGAAACTGTAGCGTAAAAAGTTGCTTTGCATTACAATTTCTGTCAGCATTTTGTCATTGAATATAAGGCTCCATATGGAAAACCGAGAAAGCGACAACAGAACAGGAAAACTGTCAAGTAAATGACTTGGCACCAGCGATGAAATTACCTTAGTGAACTTTGTTGACTTTTTCCACTGAATTGCCTGTTTCTGCTTCAGATTCTTACACTTTTTTGCTGGAGGGCTGCTTTCATCTTCACTACTAACACTCATCTTTGTCTGTCTCCTCTGCTATCACTTCCAGTTCGCCAGCATTTTCAAAGGGGTCATCATTGTTCAAATTGTCAGGAACATCTTCGACATCACTGTCAGCTGCAGAATCACCTGCAGACAGCAGCAACACAATGATGGTTTTCGGATGAGTTAAACGTTCCACAGTTGACATAGCATCTTGGACTGTAACTGCCCGATGAATTTTGCTACGTCTGGTGCCATAGAAGCTTCTTGTATCCATTGTTTATCAAAACTGAAGGAATTATCTGAAAACAATGCGCATTGGCAATTAGTCGACTTTCGGATAATCCTGGCAGTGTTCCTATATAGGAACATGACATACATAAAAATTTACCCCCATAAACAAATCAAATGAAATGCGCGTGCACCTGTGCAACACGACCAGGCATGCCTCATACACAATGATCAGCGTCAAAATGTAAAACCTCCAAGTATCTCAAAGTTATAACTGCTAGATTTGACTTACCCTCAAATTGTAAAAAAACGTGAAACTAAGTGAAATTAACACTGTTGTGCAACAGACCATTTAATGTTTGCACCGCTGTTAAATATGACGTCACCACTTGTTCACATTCTGCAAAGAATATTTGTATTCGAAAATCGCGTACATAAAAATAAGAAATAGGTAACGTTTGTCATGTTCCCCATACAGGAACATTAACGGGAGTGCTGAACTGGTTTAATCTGGGGTCTCAAGACTGTTTCTGGAAATATTAATGTAGCCTGGATAAGGCCCAAATGGCAAAGAAGATGAATATATCTCTCTCTCTCTCTATATCTATATCTATCTATCTATATATATATATATATAAATATATAAATATATATAAATAAAAATATATATATGAATGAGAGCAAGAGGTCTTTGCACCTACCTTGGTGAACAGAAAATCTGCACGTTCTCTTAGCTTTCAGAATGCACTAAAAGAAAACACAATATTGCATGGTTATGATGTGCTGTTTATACACCAATGTTGCAGAACGTTTTACAAACCAATGGTATTCAATTTTTAGTAATTTATGTTTGAATGCTCTCTATAGCATGACCTGAAATGATTTTCACCGAAGATCTCAATGTATATATAGATAGTTTATTTTGCTTAATATACCTTCCATTGCGTTAGCACAGAGGGGTTTACAATAAAAACAAATTAATTTTAAAAAACCACACTTGTAAGAAAAACTAAAATCTAAGTAGAGAAGAAATAGGAAAGAATAAAAGGAGAAATTAGGTCTTACCTGCTAATTGTCTTTCCTTGAGTTCTCTCCGGGCCAGTCCAGGGTACCTTCGGGTTGTCAATCCCCTTCAGCAGCTGAGGACTGAAAACTAAAAGTTTTTGCTGACAGGGTATAGCCACTCCCCTTGTGACAGCTCTCATGTCTCTTTCGTAACAAAGCAGCATAAGTGTGTTTCTTCACCAAGACCTAGGAACGGAACAATTGCCAACAGGAAAAATAAAAACTAAACTAAACTAAACTAACCCCCATAACGACCTTTCCACCGAACGTGCAAGCACTGCCTAGGAAACTGCACTGGAACTTGTGGAGGATATCCCTTCCTTTGCATGTCTTAACGAAACTGTATCCCCCTTTGTAAATCCTCCCCCCCCCCGAACTCCCAACTATACCAACGGGAGCCCCAAAGATCACCTCCACCAGAACATAGGCGATTCTCCAAGAACCTGAGAATGCGGACCTCCAACAAAGAACCTGCTCGCAACCTCTCTAATAAGATTGGGTGGGCCCTGGACTGGCCCGGAGAGAACTCAAGGAAAGAATTAGCAGGTAAGACCCAATTTCTCCTTCCTATTCGTCTCTCCGGGCCAGTCCAGGGTACCTTCGGGCAGTACCAAAGCAGTGCCTAAACCCAGGAGGGAATCGCGAGCCCTGCTACCATGGCAGAGGCCCCCACTTTCACATCCCCTCTGGCCTGAACATCCAACCGATAATGTTTCGTGAACGCATGCAGATTAGACCACGTCGCCGCTCTGCAAATATCTACTGGAGGCACCAAGGCCAACTCCGCCCAAGAAGTCGCCTGTCCTCGGAGGCCCACTGGAGGCGACCTACCTCCCGCTTCATAAGCCGCTACTATTGCCTGCTTTACCCAACGGGCAATGGACGCCTTCGTCGCCGCCTGCCCCTTCCGAGGACCTCCAAACGGAACAACCAACCTATCCGATTTTCGAAAAGGCTGTGTAACTCTCAGATACGTCTTTAACACACGGCTCATATCCAACTTCCGTAACGTCCGAGCTAATCGAGAACCTTCCCGATCAGCAAAAGTGGGAAGAGCAACGGACTGATTAATGTGAAATGAAGACACGACCTTGGGCAAAAAGGAGGGTGCCGGCCAAAGGAGTACTCTCCCCGGTACGAATTGAAGGTACGGCTCTTTGCAAGACAGAGCCTGCAGATCGGAAATCCTCCGCGCCAAACACAAGGCTACCAGAAATGCAGTCTTCCACGACAACTCCTTCAAACATCCCAAGGCCGCTGACTCAAAGGGAGACCGAGTTAGAGCATCCCAACACTACATTCAAATCCCAAGCCGGAACCACTGGCCGAACCGGCGGCCTGATGATCTTTACTGCTCTGAGAAAACGCAACACATCGCCATGAGAAGACAAGGACTTGCCCTGCACCGCTCCCCTATAGCAAGCCAAGGTAGCTACCTGAACTTTCAACATACTAAGAGCCAAACCTTTCTGCTAACCGACTTGAAGACAAAATCTCGGGCAAGGTCGCCGCAAAGGGACGCACAGTACGTTGCGCACACCAAGAATCAAACACCCGCCAAACGCGCACATACGCTAATGACGTAGACTCTCTTTGACTGCAACATCGTGTCTACTACCGAGGACGCGTACCCTTTGCTTCTTAACTGTTCCCTTTCAAGAGCCAAGCCGTAAGCAAGAAGCGATCCACCTGCGGCATGAGAACGGGACCCTGACACAGCAAACTGCTGCGAGCCGGTAACCTCCAAGGGCAATCGACTAGAAGCCGTCTCAGATCTGCATACCAAGGCCTTCTGGGCCAATCCGGCGCAATGAGAATCACTAGACCCCATGGCCGGCTATACGTTGAAGGACCCGACCGATCATCGGCCACGGAGGAAAAATGTACAGAAGCCTGTCCAATGGCCAAGGCTGAACCAGACCATCCAGCCCCTCAGACATGCGTTCCCTGTGCCAGCTGAAAAACCGACGTTTTTGCATTGCTGAACGTGGCCATGTGATCCATCGCTGGTTGCCCCCAGCGCCTCACAATGCCATGAAAAATCGCGGCGTTCAACTCCCACTCTGGGATCGAGAACATTGCGACTGAGATAATCGGCTTGGAGGTTGTCCTTTCCTGCCACATGCGCCGCTGAGAGTGCCGTGAGGTGGGCTTCCACCCAGAGCATTAACGTTTGACTCTCTGCCAGCAACCAAGTACTGCCTGTGCTTCCTTGGCGATTGATATACGATACTGTCACCGCATTGTCGGAAAAAACCTGCACTGCTCTCCCCTTGAGCAAGGGAGCGAATGCGAGAAGCGCCAACCGAACCGCCCTGAGCTCCAACAGATTGATGGAGAGCGAAGACTCCTCCCGAGACCAGAGTCCCTGAGCTACCTGAGCTTGACAATGAGCTCCCCAGCCTGCTAGACTGGCGTCCGTCGTCACCAACGTCCAATCCTGAAGCTTTAACGGAACTCCTGCCTGAAGATGGACCGGCTCTAACCACCAATTTAGACTGGCTCGCACCATGTCCGGACAGGATAGTTTTTGCGACAAGAGATGAATCTGAGGGGACCACCTAGACAGCAAGGCCTGCTGCAATGGCCGCATGTGGGCCCTGGCCCAGGGCACCAGATCCAAGGCCGCCACCATGGACCCCAAGAGCTGCAAGTACCTCCACGCCGATGGAGCCGGCAGCCGCAAGAACACCTGCACCTGAGACAATATCTTCAGCCCTCTGCTCTACGGTAAGCAGACCAACCCGCACGTGTCAAACTCCGCCCCCAGATAAACTAGCCGGGACTAAGGTTGCAGCTGACTCTTTGTACGGGTGATGACCCAACCGAGCTGCTCCAGGAGTTGTACCACTCGAGTGGTTGCCCTGACCGACTCCGGCCGTGACCTTGCTCTGATCAATCAATCGCCCAGATAAGGGTGAATGTGAATACCTTCCATTCGCAAGGCCGCAGCCACCACCACCATCACCTTTGTAAACGTTCACGGAGCCGTCTCCAAGCCGAATGGCAATGCCCGAAATGGAAAATATCCTGCGGGAACTGCAAATCTTAAGAAACGTTGATGATCTGGCCTGATTGGAATATGCAGATAAGCTTCCATGAGATCTATTGAAGAGAGAAGCTCTCCTGGCCGCACTGACCGAATCACTGACCTGAGAGTTTCCATCCAAAAATGCGGAACTCAAAGCCTGTTTCATGTGCTTGAGGTCCAGAATCGGACGAAAAGTGCCTTCTTTCTTGGGAACCACAAAATAAATTGAGTATCGACCTGACCCCAACTGGTCTGGAGGCACTGGCACCACCGCCTGCAGTTGCACTAAGCGGAGCAGCGTGTCTTCTACCGCTTGCCTCTTGCGTCTGTAGGGATTATAATGTTCTTGGTTCATAATCACTCAATGGCCTCTGTTCTGCTCTAATAAAAATATGTCAACCAAACTTCTATACAGTGGGCAAGAAGAAACAGGCCAGCATAAAGAACCATATAAGGAAATATGATATAAGCCTTAGCAAAGTGTATACTTGGATTGAAGAATCCATGCAGATACTTTTTGCAGAAGGCACATACACAGGAAACCATGCAAACAGCATAAGCTGGGCCGTTAGCCCTGAAGACAGTAGACAGTTGACAGGTAGTGAGTATAACCAAGAAAGAGGCCTTAGAGGTGTTGAAACAGGAACAGAGGGGTCAGAGAGGTCAGCAGCAGGAAACGAAGGGAGGGGGGAGAAAAGACACAGAGAGGGCTCACAGAAGGATGAATGTGGAGACTGCATACACGGAAGCAAAAAACATATATATGTAACACGACTATTGTACTCAGTGGGAGGAGGGATTCTGAGGTCTGATGACTGACAGAAATTCTCCTCTCCCTTGCCTGTATTTGTCCATCAGTTATCTAATAAACAGATTCTGATTGCATCTGTACTGACTTTTTGGATCTGGACTATACAGGAAATTAGTCTTTAATTAGTAAATCGGTCTCTTGTAAGTAACAGGGCCTTACAATTGGTGCCGAACACCCGGGATTGGGTACGTGTGGGTCTTTATGACCAAGATACAAATTTAAAGATTTGGATTCCCCTCAAGAAAAAAAGAGGGAGGTACGTAAAGATTTGTACGTTCCCGGTGCGTAGTATAGACCGGAGAAGAAGTGAGTGACGGATTCCCTAGGATGACGGCGGCCTGTAATGACGGCGTCGTATTTTTAACCAAGCTTGGTACGTGTTTAATTTTTGTTGTTATATGAATAAAGTGTAAGAATAATTTGCTGTTTTAAACTGGGACTGAATGAATCATGTCTCTGTTTAGGAGAGAGAAAGATGGCAATCAGGACATAATGGTAAATCAAGTTTCCCCAGTGACTCCGGTCGAACGGATGAGAGATAATCTCTTATTAGGAAAGGAAATAGAGAACGTTTTGTCTATTTTCACCCCCACACAGTGAAAACACCAGGTTTACTGATTATAGGCTGAGGGACAGTGAAGGAGAATAAAAGATTGTTTTCTTTTTTTTTTGTTTTAGAACAATGGAAGAAATCTCCTTATCTGGGATGCTCACAGACCAGAGAGGGCGACAATTAGATCAATTGAAAAGAATCAGTCTAGTTACATAACAATGTAAACAAGATACACATCAATTGTAATTATGGAGTTCTGAACTTTGAGGTTTGTTCTTTGAACATTGCCAGAAACCTGGCCAGTGCCTGGCTGTGTTTAATGAATAACTGCTCCTATATGTCGCCTGATGAAAGATAGCTAATTGCCTGCAGCAGGGTAAGATGTTGCCTGTTTTCAGCTAGAAAGAGGGAGGGGGACTGCTGGGGGATTTTCTTCTGGTAATGGACGCATTACGTAGAGGAAACTCTCGATTGAGCAGTCTTTCTTGTTTGTTTAAATAAAGGATTTATTCAGTGTGACAGGAGATGAAGTTCAGAACTCTTTCGGTGAAGTATTGTTATGAATGAATGAATGGGAAGATCTTCCATGCTTTGATATATGATTATTGTTTTGTGGTAATAGATATTCTGGAAACAAAATTGGTAATAGAGGAACAATAACAGCTATATCTGCAGAGTGTGATTCAAAAGTTACTTTGCTTTTGAAGCAAAAATTACCAGTACAGCCGTTTCCCTTCTCCTTTTCCCTTCTGGAAGTGCCTGGTTTAGTATAACACTCACACAATCAACACTTTCTTAATTAGATTTTATGATCTCTGAAATTGTACTGCTTAGAATTCTTTGCTACTGGTGCAACAGAAGAAAACTCTTTCATTTTTTTTATTTGACCTTCAAAGTAGAGGTTAAGATCCCTGCAGGATAATGTGGTATTCGGAGCAGATTGCAACTTGGGAATGATTTAAATCCTGAGTGAATAAGAAGTTAATCATGTTTGGATTTTGTTCTGATTGTTATGCTATTAAGCAAAATTAAAAGTTAAACAGGGATTTTATATATTGTGGCAAGCACCTCATGGAGGTCGAGGTTAGCTGTAACTCTGTGATTTGCTCTGAAATAACTTAAAAAGGGAAGTGTTTGCATTCTAGATGTCCACCAAACTTTTCATGAAAAAAGTATCAGTTTTAAATGTCTGCTTCCCCGAACTGTAAGATTCAGGGTAAATTACTGTGTGTGTTGTTACAGGCCAGTGCCACCATGGGCGTTCCCTCATCTTCCCAGTTTTTATTTGCTACGATATTGGATTTTAGGATAAAGTCACCTGTTTTTAGAGTTATGTGCTAGTGTCCAGAGCAAAAGTGTACTTTGTACTTTTTGGAAGTCTTTTAAATTTCAGTTCCAGGAGTTCTATCTTTAGTTGCTGTTTAGAATGAGCACATATATCCATTCAAAACTCAGTATTGTGTGTTCTCTCCTTCTGCTCTCTCTGGAGAGTGACAAGTGTCTGCTGCATTATGTTTTAAATGCTATCATGTATCCAGGAATATATGCCTGGAAGCTAGTGTATCAGGCTGTATTTCTGCTTTTTTCTAAGCCATGTTTTAGGCTTACCTCTTTAAGGCTACTTTTGAATAAGTGATCCAGCTCACCATTGTCACCGTTACTTTCCCCTTTGCTGCCCACTTGAATGATACTGACACTTGGACTCTTGAAGGTTTCTCCAACGGTCACCTCTGTTTGATCTACTTCCTTCCTGTATGAACTGTTGCTGACCAAGATAATTGCTGCCAAACCTGCTCTTTGGGACACCATCTGTTTCCTTCATCCTGACGGACAATTAGTTTTACTTCTGCGTGTTCACAATACAACCCACATCTCCAAAGAAGTTCTCAATCAAATGAACTGAATTCTTATTGGAACCCTTGTGTTTTCCATTGCTATTACACGTAGGTTAGATGTGGACTTCCTTGATACTTTTCCAGACCCCTGCCATAACTGCTGAACTTGGTATGGCTATACGCCGTCTGCAATGCTTACTGTATGTTCAAATGAAAGCTGTTATTGATTCTATTAGTAAGTTGTCAGAGTCCCTAGAACAAAATACACAAATGACTCTGCAAAAATAGACAAGCCCTAGATTTGCTCCTTGATCTGAATGAGGCCTTTTGATCTTTTATTAATGCCACTATTTGTTGTATAGTCATAGCGAATCATTCAGTGTTTGTGCTTAATGCTATGGATAAAATACGTCACCTGTCAGATTTACATATTGATGACTTTAAGGGAAGACTGAATGTAGGTAATTGGTTAACATGCCATACACATGTGAATGCTTCCTATGCCACAGTCCCCACTTCAGTATTCTCTGACTTGGTCTTATCTCCTCCACAATAAAAAAAAAAAATGGGTGAATTGTAGGGATTATAATGTTCTTGGTTCATAATCACTCAATGGCCTCTGTTCTGCTCTAATAAAAATATGTCAACCAAACTACTATACAGTGGGCAAGAAGAAACAGGCCAGCATAAAGAACCATATAAGGAAATATCATATAAGCCTTAGCAAAGTGTATACTTAAATTGAAGAATCCATGCAGATACTTTTTGCAGAAGGCACATACACAGGAAACCATGCAAACAGCATAAGCTGGGCCGTTAGCCCTGAAGACAGTAGACAGTTGACAGGTGGTGAGTATAACCAAGAAAGAGGCCTTAGAGGTGTTGAAACAGGAACAGAGGGGTCAGAGAGGTCAGCAGCAGGAAACGAAGGGAGGGGGGAGAAAAGACACAGAGAGGGCTCACAGAAGGATGAAGTGGAGACTGCATACACGGAAGCAAAAAACGTATATATGTAACACGACTATTGTACTCAGTGGGAGGAGGGATTCTGAGGTCTGATGACTGACAGAAATTCTCCTCTCCCTTGCCTGTATTTGTCCATCAGTTATCTAATAAACAGATTCTGATTGCACCTGTACTGACTTTTTGGATCTGGACTCTACAGGAAATTAGTCTTTAATTAGTAATCGGTCTCTTGTAAGTAACAGGGCCTTACACGTCCGACACCACAGGGGGACACCATGAAAGCCTCTCGTAGTGGCTGTGCGAACTCCAGGGCATACCCGTCTCCGATGATCTCCAGCACCCATTGGTCTGTGGTTATTGCGGTCCAGGCAGAGAGAAATCCCTGCAAGCGACCTCCTACTGGGATCTCTACCTGGACCAGCTGACCTTCATTGCGGCTTTAGTAGCGGTTTGCTGGGTATCGAAATAGCCCCTAGCAAACCCTCTGGCCCCTCGAAAGGACTGACTCCTAGGCCCAAAACGACCTCTAGGATAGGGCGAAAAATGCACCCCACGAAATCTACGAAATTCCTTACCTTGCCCACGCTGCGCCGATGACGGCCTAAGAGACTTGGGCTTATCCTCCGGCAAACTACCTCCTTTGGAATCTCCCAAATCCTTTACTATCTTCTCCAAGGCCTCCCCAAAGAGCAGCTTGCCCTTATAAGGGAGTTTTACTGAGCCTTGCTTTGGAAGAGGCGTCAGCCGCCCAATTCCTTAGCCAAAGAAACCGACGAGCTCCAATCAAGGACGCCATGGACTTAGCCGAAATATGTACCAAGTCATAAAAAGCATCCGCCAGATAGGCCGCCGCCGACTCCAACTTAGCTCCCTCCGCGGCAGACTCCCCCGCCGGCTCCGATGAGCTCTCCCCCTGGAGCCAACGGATCGAAGCCCTAGAGACATACGCTCCACATATGGACACCTGCAGAGCTAACGCACAAGAATCAAAAGCATGTTTAAGCAGAGCTTCCAGCTTGCGATCCTGCAGATCCTTAAGTGCCGCTCTGCCCTCTACCAGAATCGTTTTCCTCATCACTGCTGAAACTAGGGCATCTACCTTAGGCATCTTCAGCAACTCTTTTTCCTCTTGCGGAACTGGATAAAGACGACCCAGAGCGCGACCTCCCCTTAGAGTAGCCTCCGGGCACTCCCATTCAGACTATCATTTGCTTTATCACCCGATGAACAGGAAAGCAACGTTGCTCTGACTTAAAACCCTGCAACAAAGGATCCTCTAGCGGCTCCTGTTCCACCGTAGGTACGGTGATATTTAAGGCAGCTAAAGACTGACAAATCAACGCCCCCAATTCTTCTTTCCGAAAAACCCGAAAGAGATTAGGATCCTCGCCTGGGGCTAGTTCTCCGTCCTCCAGCTCACCTGACCAGGGATCAAACCCTACATCAGAAAATGACTCTGCCTCATCCCCTTTCTGAGACGCTGACAGCAGCGGCCCCAAGCTCTCCTCACTAGCAGCTGCTCCTGTTCCCCTATGAGAGGGACCCTCTCCAGGGTCTACTCCAGCCTCCTCTGACTTAAGCTGTTCCCGAAGGCTGAGAGCCAAGGAATCACTGCTGCCCTGGGAAAGTTTCAATGTATAAGCTCTATGTAGAGCTAAAAAAATCCAGGGAGAATAAGGCAGCAAGAGACTCCTGAGCTACAGGAACCTTGCTCTGTTCCTTTAAACCCAAGGAAGAGTCTTTCCCCAACTTCATTTTCCTCTTGCCCGGCTTGGGCTGTCTAGCGGGAGAAACGGCACGCTCATTCAAAATGGCCGCCATTCCCACCGGCTCTAACACGCTGTGAGGCTTCAGCGACTCAGAACCTCCCACCTTGCCTTCCATTGTTGCAGCCAAAACACGAGGGGAACTGCACAGAAACGGACCTGATTGCCGACGGGCACAAAGACACTGCTCTAAACACTACCGCTCAAAGTCCTATACAGAAGCAAAAAACGTGGCTGTAAACAGAAAGCAAAGAAACTGACCTGCTCGCAGTGCTGACAGCTCTGATTCTGCGGATCCAGCTGCTAGCAGGAAAAACCAAAGAATCGCCACTGCGGGTAAGGAGGGTGAGACCTGGGGCTCCCAGGACATATTCCTCTGTACCGAAGATCCGGCGCCTGAAAGGCAGCAGGCTCTGCCCCTGTAATTAATGCCGAATTGGCCACCACGGATCCGGTTCAACCTTCCCTCTGTCCCTTTTTTTTCTTTCAATTAGCTTAATTGAACAATAGACAAGGGAAGCGATAACTATCCAGCATAGTAGAAAGATTATAGCCCTGCTAGAGCCAAACTTCCTCAGTAAACTGCTAATAAAAAGCTCTACTGCACTGTCCGAGGACCCTGTCAGCTTTCCACGTCCTGTTCAGCTGCTGAGGACTGAAGACTGGAGAGCTGTCACAAGGGGGAGTGGCTATACCCTGTCAGCAAAAACTTTTAGTTTTCAGTCCTCAGCTGCTGAAGGAGATTGACAACCTGAAGGTACCCTGGACTGAGGAAGGTACCCTGGACTGCCCGGAGAGACGAATAGGAAGAAACCATTATAAAATAAGAATGACTTGTTGAATACATAGATGTCTACATCTAACCTCCTTAATGGTTCTCCTGTCCTACAACAGCCCTATTCCAGTCTAGAACAAACACTTCTGTAAATTAAGAGAAATTTCACTTATTGTTAATTTCCTTTCCTGGAATCCTGCTAGACCAGCCCAGACAAGTGGGTTAAGTCCCCCTGACAGAAGATATTTGAGACAGAGAAAGCTAGCAGAAGGCTGATTGGTTCCACCGTGATAGGTATATAGCTATACCTAGGGAGTCGCCTTCAGTATACTCTTCTAAAGCAAAGGAAAAACAAACAGAACAGAGCACCCGAGTGTCCATGTGCAACAAAAACAGGATGAACTATATACAATGAGCTCTTGTACAACCTCATAGAAGTTGAACAGCCTAGGAGGAATGCTCATCTCTGCACAAAGGCTGTCCGAAAGGTAGGTAAGGGAATCACCAGCTCTACCAGTAAGGCTGTCTGAAAAGCACACAGCAAGGGTGGGTCGACTAGTCTAGCAGGATTCCAGGAAAAGAAATTAACAGTAAGTGAAATTTCTCCTTTCAAATCATCCTGCTAGACCAGTCCAGACGAGTGGGCAGTACCCAAGCTACAGCATCCCAGGACAGGAAGAGAAAGTCGCTGCTACACCACACTGGCCCCACAGCATGCCGCATTTTGAGTTTGGAGATCAAGGCGACAGTGACCCACAAAGGTGGGCCAGGAAGACCAGGTAGCCGCCTGACAAATGTCATGGGGGGGCAAACAGTGACATTTCTGCCCACAAGGTTGCTTGAGACTGAATGGAATGTGCCCGGAGTCCAGGGGGCACCTGTTTACTCTGTAGGAGATAAGCTGACTCAATGGTCTGGCAGAGCCAGCAGGCAATGGTGACCTTGAAAGTTGCAAGGCCCTTCCGAGGGCCAGCAAACAGGACTACAAAAGGGGACTGCTACTTCTGGAGAGATCTGCAATTGTAAGTATTTAATTCTGGGAATTTTCTAAATCTTGGGGAAAAAGGAATTCTGGATTAAAGCTAATTAATCTGTGAACCCAGTGTATTTGTTATATCAATCAGGCCCCTAGTGGCAGCAAACCGCTTCAGTTTAAATTTAAAACACAGCAGAGAGATTTCTGGTTAAATTTAGACACCAAGACTCCCTCTATTCAAGCAAGGGCTGTACAGATTACCTTAGAAGCACATGATAGGGTACTGTGTAGCAGCCAGCTTTTATTTTCCCTCCCTCCATCCCCGACAGCCACCCACCCACCCCTGGGATAATCATAGTTTTATAGGTTCTTAAACCTCTTAAAGGAAAGGAGGTGCCATATTCACTCAGATGCAGCTGTTTCTTCTCATCAGCATACATTAAAGATCTGAGATTGATGTACTTTGTTCACCTAAAGCTTAACGTATTAGGTATAGTTTTATTAGTATAAATATCTACAGCAACCCTTAGTAAGTAAAGAGTAGTTACTCACCTGTAACAGGTGTTCTCCAAGAGCAGCAGGAATCAGTCCTCACTAATGGGTGACATTGGCGCCGATGGAGCCCCCGTGCGAAGCATTTCCCCAGCTTTCTATGAAAGCCTTTGGGAATACTACACGCATGCGCGGTCCCCTTCCCGCCTAAAGGTGCCATCTTGCTCAGTCAAATGACATAGCTAAAAAACAGCACACAAAAATGAAAAAATTAACTATGTACAACTGCAACTCCCAGGGGAGGAGGGAGGGTTGTGAGGACTGATTTCTGCTGCTCCTGGATAACACCTGTTACAGGCGAGTAACTACTTTTTCTCCAGGACCAAGCAGGAAGTCAGTCCTCACTTATGGGACTCCCCAGCTTCAGGCTACCAGGGACCCAGAGCTGAAAAATGAGCTCCCTCTAGCCTCAGCATCAGAGGGGATTTCGCTGAAAACATACCTCCACCGGTGGCCCAACCAGAGGGCTGGAGGGTAGGAGTTGCCTAAACCTCAAAGAGATTCGGAGCACAGCCTGACCGAAAGCACTGTCCCTGCGGGATTCCCTCTCCAGGCAGTAATGGGCTGCAAAAGTCTGGCTTGAGAACCAAGTTGCAGCCCTGCAGATGTCTGCCAACGGTACAGAGCGGAGATGAGCTACTGAGGCAGCCATTGCCATGACACGGTGGGCCGTGACCCGACCCTGCAAAGGAAGGTCAGCTGCCCTGTAAGCGCAGGTGATACAGTCCGCCACCCAGATGGACAAGGTACGCTTGGACACAGGTACCCCCAAGTTATTGGGGTCAAAAGATACGAAGAGCTGAGTAACCCTTCTATGCCCGCATTGTCGGAGAGCACCCGTACTGCCCGAGTTGATATCAGGGTCTCGAAGCGTTGTAACGCCAACCGCACGGCACGAAGCTCCAAGCGGTTGATCGACCAAGTGCTCTCCTCCGGAGACCAGAGACCTTGAGCGAACTTCTCGCCGCAATGAGCGCCCCAGCCCGTCAGACAAGCATCCGTCAAGAGCGGAACCCAGACCGGCTGTTCCAAGGGCATTCCCGCCTGGAGCGATGATGGTCGAAGCCACCATCGCAGATCCCTCCGAACCGCCAGCGGGCAAGGGAGGCGTTTGTTCAGGGAATCGGACTGGTTGGACCAGCGACGGAGCAATGCTCTCTGAAGCGAACGCATGTGAAAACGAGCCCAAGGTACTACCTCCAGGGAAGCCGCCATCATCCCCAGCAACTGAAGGTAGTGCCAAGCCGACGGAGCGGGGCTCTGTCGAAACAGCCACACGAGAGACCGAAGTGTCAACACCCTGCGGCCGGGAAGAAAGACCGATCCCACGCAAGTATCAAACCGAACCCCCAAATATTCGAGAGCCTGCGTCGGGACCAAATGGCTCTTGCGCGGGTTGACCACCCAGCCGAGAGACTGCAATAGCGCTACGACTTTGGAAGTTGCCGCCATGCTCTCTGCGCGAGACTTTCCGCGAATCAACCAATCGTCCAAATAGGGATGGACCAGCACCCCTTCCTTGCACAAGGCTGCCGCCACTACCACCATGATTTTGGTGAACACACGCGGCGCGGTCGCGAGGCCGAAGGGCAATGCTTGGAACTGGAAGTGACCCCACGGCAGAGCGAAGCGGAGATACTTTTGTTGGTCCTCCCGAATAGGGATATGGAGATAGGCCTCCGTGAGGTCGAGGGAAGTGAGGAACTCGCCCCTGCGGACGGCGACCAGCACAGACCGTAGGGATTCCATCCGAAAGTGTGGCACCCGCAGACAGCTGTTCACGCCTTTGAGATCCAGAATGGGGCGGAGAGCACCATCCTTCTTTGGCACCACGAAATAAATGGAATATCTTCCGAGACCATATTCCGCCTGCGGAACGGGAACTACCTCCCCCAGCTGGACAAGACGATCGAGGGTCTGCCGAACCTGAGCTGTCTTGCGATCTCCCCGGCAGGGAGACGCCACAAAGGAATCGAGCACGGGTCTGGCCAAGTCCAGAACATACCCGTCCCGGATGATGTCCAAGACCCACTGGTCGGAAGTAATCTGGGCCCAAGCGGAGAGAAAGCGTTGAAGCCGGCCTCCCGATCACTTGAATCTCCACCCGGACCCGCAGCCCTTCATTGGGGTTTGCGAGCGGACGTAGGGGTGGCAGCCGCAAATCCTCTACTGGCTCCCCGAAAGCTCGAAGTCCTCGAGATATATCTGCCCCGCTGGAACCCACCAGAACGGGGTGACCGAAACCTACGAAAGTCCCGAAACTGCCCCCGAGCGGCCAGAAGCCACCGTCCTCGCTTCGGCCTATCCTCCGGCAGGCGACCGCCCTTGGACTCACCCAAATCTTTGACCAACTTATCCAAATCCTCACCAAACAGCAGCCTACCTTTAAAAGGCAATTTGCCTAAGCGCGACTTGGACGAACCATCGGCCGCCCAATTCTTCAACCAAAGGGCTCTGCGTGATGCTACCACGGATGCCATGCTATTGGAGAGAGCTCTGATGAGATCATAATGGACATCCGCCAAATACGCCAAACCAGATTCCAAGCGGTGGAGCTCACCTAACATCTCGGCCTCCAAGGAGTGTGTTTGTTGAAGCCGCTGAACCCAGCGCAGACAGGCCCGGGCAACCCAGGCCCCACAAACAGAGGCCTGCAACGCAATCGCGTCCGCCTCAAACGACTGTTTCAACAGACCGTCCATTTTCCGGTCCTGTGGCTCTCTCAAAGCCGCATTACCTTCCACCGGACTGGTGGTTTTCTTAGTCACCGCCGACACAGCTGCATCGACCTTAGGAGAACGAAAACGCTCAAGATCGTTGTCCGACATAGGGTAGAGCCTACGCATGACCTTTACCCCCTTGAGACCGGATTCAGGAGTATCCCACTCAGACTGAATCATCTGATCAATCACTCGGTGAATGGGAAAAACCACGTTAGATTGACGTACCGCCTGAATAATGGGGTCCGCACCGTCCGCCTCCTCCACCGGAGGCGCTGGTGCCAAACCAAGAGTCTGAAGTGCCTCCGAAACCAGAGCGGGCAATTCCTCGCGCCTGAACACACGAATAATCTTCGCTTGATCCTCCGGCTCAGGGAGTTCGCCCTCTTCCAAGGCCTCCCCATCCGCTTCTTGGTCGAAGTCCGGATCCTCTCGTTCAGGTCAATCCGCCTCCGACTGGAAGGACTCGTGCAGACGCTGTCGTTTAGGAGCCTTGACGCCGGCCAACGGGCTCTCCGCCGTCACCCCTGGCGTCGAAAGGGAAGCAGCGCCCATGCTCTGGCGCCTACGGCAGGACGCCTGATGCATCAGCAAAACAAACTCGGGAGAAAAATCCTCCAAGGGCAAGACTCCCCCTACGTCAGACTGCCCCCCAGAGGCTAAAGAAACCGCAGAAGGCATCACCGATGTACCCTCCAGGGGCGACTCCAACTCCCCCGCTGCGGAACCGGGTCGCGTCCCTGCAGCCAAGGAACTCTCCAGGTGCTGCTCCATACTGAGAGACACTGACGTACAGCGTTGGCAGACGCCTGTCTCAGAAGCTGCGCCCCTCCGAGATCCACAAATCACACAAAGGGACCCCGCGGGCATGGAAGCACCTTGAGTCAGATATGGAAGCGGCATAAACTGCCCCACAAAACTGAAAGGCAAAAAAGTTTCACTGACCCAGAAGAACCAGCACACAAACTGGGAACTGGGCAGCTACCAGCCAACAGATAGGCAGCGAACTGATGTAATGAAAGAAATTCTGCTGTTCCCTTTTGCCCTCTTCTTACTTTTTCTTTTCTTTTTTTTTTTTTTGAAAGCCCCCCAAGGGCTGTGCCCGGGGTTTGGGGAACGCTCAAATAGCTGAAGAGGGACCGACAGCCCTGGAAAGAACAAGGATGAGGAAAGGAGAAGCCCTATTCTCCCCCCCCCCTCCCTTAGCTGAGGGAGCTAAGCTCTCCGAAGGCAAGGGAAACCAAAAATAACCGAAAACAACTGAAAAGAATGAAATAAAGACAAGCAAATGAAAGAAAATGAAATAAAATTAAAGGAAAACCGCTGCGTGATTCACACGCTTAAAAGAACCGGGAAGCTGAAAATGGCTGCGGCAGCCAGGAAAATTGGCACGCTTTTGCTCCGCGCCGGCAAAACCGCCAGAGAACCAAAAATCCCTGCTGCCGACTGACCACCGCACTCCAGGAACGCTAACGACCCGGCGGCCCCCTGAAAAATTCAAATCAGCAGAGAACCCCCGACGAGCTGAGCAGAGGCGCAGAGACTCTGAGACAGGACAGGCTCCGACCCCCGCCGGCCGCCCGTACTTACCGGCACTCAACGAGCACGCTCTCTATCCCCCAGAGAGGAGCTGCTGCATAGCCGCCGCAGGAGCTCTGCCCCGAACAGCCCTGGGACAGAGATCCTAATTTAGAAAAACCAACAGGGAAGAAAACACAAGCGGCTTAGGCTGGGCAGAAGAGAGACCTTCCTCAGGTCCCCCCCCACGGAGTGCCGAAATGAGAAGGGAAATTTAAAGGTACAGTAACCCCTGAAATTAAGAAAGCAAATAAGTCCTAAGAGGACACAAAAAAAATGATTCAAAAAAGGTTAGCTAGTGCAAAATAACTAAAACTGACTAACTAGTGAGCCCAGCTAGGCTCACTAACGTCTTCCTGCTGCATGAAGACTGGACACACTGGAGTTCCAGAGATGGCTGGTATGCTGATTCCAGTGGTGCTGAAATTTGATTGGTCCAGTCTTCATGCTGCAGGAGGAGGTGCACAACCCATTCGTTGAGGACTAAGCTGGAGGAACGATAAGGAAAGGACAAATACGGCTCCTTACCAGACAGCACCTGCAACTCTGAACTCCTCCAAGCGGAGCAAAAGGCTACCAGCGGGGGAAAGGACAAGACAAAGACTACTAACTGGGAGCTTACTGAGCCTTGACTTGGACGAACCGTCAGCCGCCACATTCTCCCACCAGAGAGACCTCCGGGAGAACCCCAAAGAAGCCAATTATATTCGCCAGCACTCGAATCACACCATAATGCACATTTGCCACATAAAGCAAATTAGACTCTAGTCACTTCAACTCCCTGATCCTTTCCTGTTCCAGGCGAGTAGACTGCCGTAAATACTGCGACCACCGGAAGCATGCTCTCGTCCCCCCAGACTCCCCCAATGGGAGCCTGTAAGGACAGAGCAGTGCCCCCAACGATCGATTCAGTGAACCACCTACTCTCCTATCGCGCGCTAAAGATCGCTAGGGCTCTCTTCCAGACAGTGAGTCCACACCTCCTGGAAGTGCAAGGTGTGCACCCACCCACGTAGTACCGAGGCCTGCGCCTGCCTAGTCTCAAAATGTCAATCAAGAACAGGCCAATTCAGGACAGCTGAATAAGTTTTTTTTTTTTTTTACAAAAAGACATCTCTTAACCAAAAATTCCTTCAGCCGATGTTGAGAAGCTATTTCCGCGCCAACACAATGCAGCAGAAAGAACTCCCTATGACAGGCATAGAAATCCACAGCCTTCCCGCTAGAGGAACGCCCCATTCCGTCTGCCTGCCCCAAGCTGGACATTCCATTAAGGTCAACTAGCCCCTGGTGTTAGAAAATACAGCTTTCCCATTCTGCAGTGGCAATGGAGTCAGCAAAGAAGAAGCCGAGAACCTGCAGCGAAGTTCCCATTATACCACCTGGTAAAGACTACACTTCTAGACCAATGAAGCAAAAAAGCATGCAAGAGTGCATTGTGTCCTGCCAGTAGCTGATCGAACTTATGTATGTCAGTACGGTTTCTTTCGGGATTTAAGGAATGCTCCGGGAGAATTCTTTGGGCAGACACCGATTCACCCTTTTAAAATTCAGAATCGGGCGAAACGAGCCTTCCTTCTTTGGAACCACAAAGTAGAGGGAGTATCAACTGTATTGGGCTGCCGGCACCGGCACCACCGCTTTAAGTTGAAGCAGCCGCTGGAGTGTTCCTGCGACCGCCTGAAACTTTTGCGGAGCTCTGCAGGAGGACTGGACAAAGGAATCTAATACAGGCCGATGGAGCTCCAAGGCTGATGCCAAGCAGCGTGCAAGCCATCCCGCAAACACAGCATATGATGTATGCCTTCCAGAATCTGAGCTGCTGCTAGTGCTGCGAGAGAACTAGCCTGGCTGCGCGCTTCTGGCCCCCCATTAAGACAGGCGCTGAACACTAGCAGATACTCTCCGTACTGGAGAACCTCTGATAAATGGAATGGGAGCCAAAATAGCCTCAAAGGCCAGAGTCCTATTCAGCGACCTCTCTCCGCTGAGCCGCCTTTTACAGAAGGAAAATAAACCACATATAGCCAAAATGAAGACATTACAAAACTACCGCCAAACCTTATAAATCAGACAAAGCCAAACTAAACGGGAATATTGTCCCTCAAGAAACCACAGAACTATAAAACCCCTCTCATAACATAATGCGTATGGCAGAGCATTCCACACCTGGGGCCTGGCCAAGGCGCTCACCCAAGCACCTTATAGAACTGTCCAAGAGAGCTACCACCATAATTCCTTTTGACTTGAATATGTGTACAGCGGATCATAGCGCTATAGCACAGCAGCTAAGCCCAAATATTACCCTGCCATATCAACCGACTAACGCCTTATAGGACCTGCTATGGACAGCGGAAGGAAATTCTCGTAAACCAACATAGCTAGGCCCCTCTTTTTTAACAACCTTTGAAGGCCTACTGAAAAAGTTTAATCCATACTCTGCAGCTGGGTTAATTTTTTTTTTTCACATTTCAGGAAATTGCACCCATCCTATGCACTCTGTTCTAATAGTAAGTGAACATAGCAGACGGAAAATCACTACCTACCATTTGATAGGAAATAGTAATTAGATCTTACCTGCTAATTAGTGTTCCTGAAGGAACGACAGTCCAGTCCCTTTACTTCTGGGTTGCGCAACCCTTCCAGCAGCTTGGAGGCTGAGCCAAACCTTTTTGGAGGTGGGGCGGTATAAATACCACTGGGACCACCCCTCAACTCCAGTAATCGACTGACAAAGCAGACCTACAGAGTTTCCATTAGCCATCAAACATAAGAACTTATCTATCCAACATTGTCTAACTATGTACAATAACCTATATCATCTTTTTTTTTTTTTTTAGATAGAAACTGGTTAGTGCGAGGAAGCGAGAGAGAGAGAGAGAGAGAGTCCGGACGGAGGAGCAATGCTTGAGGTTGCCCGATCCGGCTTTCTCCCGTGTCCCTTCATCCTGAAATGGCCCCACGGTCGGTCCAGAGTTTCCTTCTGATAGGTCCTAACCGGGTGGGATCAGGGACTGGACTGTCGTTCCTTCAGGAACACTAATTAGCAGGTAAGATCTAATTACTATTTCCTTATTGTCACTCCAGTCCAGTCCCTTTACACTTCTGGGATGTACAAGAGCAGTTCAATCCTGGGTGGGATCCGGCAAACCGGACTGAAGGACCGCCAGACCAAACCGAGCATCCGCTGCACTCTGGATGTCCAGCCTGTAGTGCTTGGTGAACGTATGTAGAGAAGACCAAGTTGCCGCCCTACAGATATCCACTGGAGGGACTAAGCTGAACTCTGCCCATGTCGTCGCCTGAGCCCGGGTGGAGTGCGCCCGGAGCCCCGCTGGCACCTGTTTCCCTTTCAGGATGTAGGCGGAAGCAATCGCTTCCCTGATCCATCTGGAGATGGAGGCCTTGGCTGCCGCTTCTCCCTTGTGTGGACCCCCAAACTGAACGAATAGTCGCTCGGACTTCCGGAAGGGGGCTGTGCGGGAGAGGTAGCGTTTCAAGGACCTCCGGACATCCAAGAGCCGCAGTTTGTTATCCCTACCTCCGCCCTCCTCGGCGGAGAGAACCGGAAGGTGAACTGCCTGGTTCATATGAAAGGGAGAAATGACCTTGGGCAAGAAGGAGGGGACCGGATGTAGAACTATCTTGTCCTTGAGAAACAGTAGGAAGGGGGGCTGAGCGGACAGCGCCTGGAGTTCGGAAACCCGCCTTGCTGAGCAGATCGCGACCAAAAAGACTTTCTTCAGGGTTAAGTCCTTTAAGGAGGCCCTCTTCACTGGTTCGAAGGGTTCCTTGATCAGAGCGTTGAGTACTAGGTTGAGGTCCCAAGGGGGGACGACTGACCTCTGTTGAGGGCGCAGGCGCCTCACTGCCCTTAGGAACCTGGAGACATCCGTGTGCGCCCCTAGGGGCTTTCCGCGGACCTTCCCTCTATAGCATGTGATTGCCGCTAGCTGAACCCGCAAGGAGCTGTGAGCTAGCCCCTTGTCAAAACCTGCCTGTAAGAATTCTAGAATCTCGGGGACTGAAGCGGAGAGGGGTTTTCGTCGATGCTCCGTGCACCACGCTTCGAAGATGCGCCAAGTCCTAATATAGGAGACACAGGTCTAACGCTTCGGGTAGAGATGACCGCTCTTGAATAACCTCTCTTTAGGAGCCTCGCCCTTTCAATAGCCAGGCCGTAAGCGAGAACCGATCCACGTGAGGCATCCGTAATGGACCTTGTCTCAGCAGGTCCCTTTTGCAAGGGAGACGCCAAGGTCGGTCGGCGATCAATCTCATCAGATCCGCATACCAGGGACGGCACGGCCAATCCGGGGCTACGAGGATTATGTATCCCTGATGGGACTCCACTCGTCGTAGCACTTTTCCGATCAGAGCCCAGGGAGGGAACACAGAGTAGACCCTCCGAGGGCCACTTCTGGGCCAAGGCATCCAGGCCTTCGGACATCCTTTCCTTGCGCCGGCTGAAGAACCGTTCCACCTTGGCGGACGTGAACCTCACCATGAGATCCATGACTGGCATACCCCAATGGGCTACTATCCGGTCGAACGTCTCCTGCTCCAGCTCCCACTCCCCGTGGTCTATCTTGCACCTGCTGAAATAGTCTGCCGTGACGTTGTTTATTCCTGCCACGTGCTGGGCCGAGAGAGCTTCCAACCGAGTTTCTGCCCACTGGAACAGAGTGCTCGCCTCCTTCTCTAAGGCGGGACTGCTGGTGCCGCCCTGGTGGTTGATGTAAGCCACCGTGGTAACATTGTCTGATAGCACGCGAATTGCTCTTTTTTTGTACTAAGGCCTCTAGAGCTCTGAGCGCCAATCCTACGGCCCGCAATTCCAGTCTGTTGATGGGCCATTGGGCTTCCAGCGGAGTCCAGTTGCCTTGAACGAACTGGTCCTCGCAGTGAGCTCCACAGCCTGCCAGACTGGCATCCATCGTCAGTAATAACCACTGGTGAGGCTCGAGGGGCATCCCGCGATCCAGATTCTTCGGGGACCGCCACCAGTTCAGCGTCTGTTTGGTCCGTGGCGTGCAAGGTAACTGCATTGATATGGGGTGATGTTGCGGCGACCACCGACGCAATAGGGCCCTCTGCAGCGGCCGCATGTGGGCCCGAGCCCATGGTACCACCTCTATTGCCGCTGCCATTGTTCCCAGGACCTGTAGATAATGCCGCGCCGTAGGGTTTCGTCTGCCCAGAAACTGAGTGACCAGGAGTCTTAGCTCTCTTGATCTTGATTGAGACAGAAACACCCTGCCTCTGCTGGTGTCGAACCTTGCTCCGAGGTACTCCAGTTCCTGGGAGGGAGTCATCCTGCTCTTCGCTCGATTGATGACCCACCCCAATTCTTCTAGCACTTGAATCACTCTTTGTCATCACGGAGTGGCTTTCCTCCTCGGACTTTGCCCGGATTAGCCAATCGTCCAGGTAGGGGTGTACTAGAATTCCCTCTTTTCGTAGAGAGGCCGCTACCACCACCATCACCTTGGTGAATGTACTTGGAGCCGTAGCTAAGCCGAAGGGAAGAGCCTGGAATTGAAAATGGCCCCTTGGCACTGCAAATCTCAGGAATTGTTGGTGGGAATCCCTGACCGGGATATGCAGGTAGGCTTCTGTCAGATCGAGGGAAGTTAAGAACTCCCCGCCCCTGACTGCTGCTATGACCGAACGTAGGGTTTCCATCCGAAGTGTGGAACTCTGAGGCAGCGATTGACCTGTTTTAGATCTAGTATCGGGCGAAAAGACCCTTCTTTCTTTGGAACTACGAAGTAAATCGAGTACCGACCAGTACCGCGCTGGTCTGGTGGCACCAGGACTACGGCCCCGAGCGTTATCAGGCGGGTGAGGGTTGTCTCTACCGCCACTCTCTTTTCCGAAGAACCGCAGGGAGACTGAACAAAGGCTGGAGGTATTTGTTTTGCGAATTTGAGAGCGTAGCCCTCTCTGATAACCTCTAGAACCCATTGATCGGACGTGACCCGGGACCAGGCAGGAAGAAAATGCCTTAGGCGACCGCCCACCGACGGCTCTCCCCCCTGGACCCCCGTTACCTCATTGTTTTCTATTTCCTTGAGAGGAGGAGCTGGAGGCCGAGCCAAAACCTCGGCCTGCTCCTCGAAACCCTCTAAAACGTTGTCCCTTCGAGGGGAAACGGCCCCTGGGAAAGGGGTTTGTCCTAGCTGGGCGGAACCTTCGGGAGTCCCTGGACTGGTTACGCATTGGGGCTACGGGACGCCCTTGCTTTGGTCTGTCTTCAGGCAGCCTGCCCCCTTTAGACTCGCCAAGGTCCTTTACCAACTTCTCCAAATCTTCTCCGAATAACAGCTTCCCCTTGAAAGGAAGGCGGCTCAGGCGTGCCTTCGAGGAGGCGTCCGCTGCCCAATTCCGTAGCCACAGATAACGTCTAGCTGCCACCACCGAGGCCATGTTCTTGGCTAGGCTTCTGATGAGGTCATACTGACTATCCGCCAGGAAGGCTGTTCCGGATTCCAGTCTAGCAGAGTGGGCCTGAGCCTCGCCAGATGGGCCCTCTGCTGCTTGCAGCTGTTGAGACCACCTTAAGCAGGCTCTCGCCACCCAAGCTCCTGAAACCGAGGCCTGCAAGGCCAGGGCACTCACATCAAAAGCTTGTTTCAGGAGGGTATCTAGTTTTCTGTCTTGAGAATCCCTTAAGGCGGTGCTGCCCTCCACTGGAATAGTAGTCTTCTTAGTAACTGCTGATACCGCTGCATCCACCCTTGGAGACTTCAGTAGCTCTCTGTCTGCCTCTGGTAGGGGGTATAGGCGAGACATGGATCGGACTCCTTAGGCCAGACTCTGGTTGATCCCATTCTTCCTGGATCATCTGGCGCACCACTCTATGGACAGGGAAAACCCTCTGTGATCTCCTGATGGCCTGGATTAACGGATCCTCCACCGTCTCCTCCTCTGTTGGTGTATCTGAGGATACATTGAGAACCTTTAAAGACTCATCAATTAGAGCCGGGAGTTCTTCCCGCCGAAAGACTAATTATCCTGGAATGATCTTCTTCCGGGATCTCCCCTTCTTCCAGTTCCTCTTCTTCCTCGTCCCAGTCTTTGTCAGAGCCATCCTCTTCTGGAGAGCCCTGGGAAAGGGAGGAGAGAGGTTCTTCCCCGCCCAAGCGTGGGCGTTTGGGTGGGAGGCCTGAGTCAAAGATGCTTGCCCTCTTGGATGTGGTCTTGGCCGTCGGGGCATTCCCCCCTGTGCCCGAACCCTGCTTGCGTAAGCAATAGGCCTTGTGGAGTAAAAGAATGAAGTCTGGTGAGAAAAAATCCCCTGTACCCCCTTCCCCCGAGGGAGGGGGTGTAGCAGGAGGGGGGGGGGGTAAATCTGCGATTGAGGTGGAGGGAAGCTGGGACCCCCCCCTCCCCTTGTAAGGGGTCTCCAGCACTCTGAGAAGACTGAGACATGGCCAAATTAATTTCTTGTTCCACGGAGGCAGCTACTGCAGCACAACCCCTGCAGACTCCTGCCTCCGAGGAAGTGCCCCTACGTGTGACACAGGAAGGGCATCTGGGCTTAGCCGCCATGCTCTTGTTCCCAGGTACCTCCGTTCCTGTTTGGAAGGATAAGCAATGGTTCAGAGAGAGAGAGAGAGAGAGAGAGCGCGAGAGAGAGAGGACTACCAGGCCCTCTGTTCTCTATCAGCGAATCATGCCCCAGAGGCTAAGTAAATTAGCAGATACAAATATTAAAATTATTAAATTAAAATTAAAATCAAATGTAAACTTAAAAAAACAAGCAATGCCGAATAAAGAAAACTGCGAGTAGTTCACTCTGGTACTTGCGGTTTGAAGCTTGGTGGACCGTCTCAGCGATCTCTGCCCATTGGCTCTACACGTGGTAGGCCTCACCACGTGGAGCCTGAACAGGGGATCGCGAGCGCGTTCTCCGGGTCCCTGTTCTCCCCCCGGAAAAAAACGCCGCCGATGCAAAGGATGCCGACAGAGACTGTGCTGACTCCTGAAGAGCAGCGCTGAGCAGGGAAGACTCCTCCGCCGCAATCGGAAGACCCGAGGATCGCCACCACGTCCTTCAGCTGCGGGGCGGGACCGGCGGACAAAATCTACCTCCCGGGGATGCCTCCAGCGCTCAGCCACCTGAAGGGCTTCGGCGCGAGGCAAAGCAGGGAAATGCAGAAAATCTCAGGCAAACAGCCAGCACCCCTCTACCTCCGGAGCCCGGCCCGACCGGGGGGGAGGGAGGGAGGAGAGCAGAGAGCAGTTAAAGGAGCAGGACTCAAAATCTAGCTGACAGGCACTAGAGATGAAATCAAAGAAACTAAAAGTAATAAAGCAATAAAGTGATAATTTTAAAAGTAATCTTAAAGGAATTTAGTCAAAGGAAGACTCCAGTAAGCCTTAGGCTTACGGAACCCTCCAGCTGCTTGGAGGCTGAGAATACTGGAGTTGAGGGGTGGTCCCAGTGGTATTTATACCGCCCCACCTCCAAAAAGGTTTGGCTCAGCCTCCAAGCTGTTGGAAGGGTTGCGCAACCCAGAAGTAAAGGGACTGGACTGGAGTGACGATAAGGAATATGTAGTCAGAAGTTGGGATCCCGAGAGTTTTGGGCACGGCTGGGAAAGGATGTATAGGACTCCAAAAATCAAGCTCCGGCCACCTCCAATGAAATCAAAGCAGATCAGCTAAAATTACCCGAACTGCTGTTATAGCTTTGCAAAAGCTACCAGGCCCCGCTGCACCCCGCTTTCCTTCCCCCCTTATCCTGAGGGATTCACCGTTGCAGGAGGCGTTGCTCACCCCCTGCCAGCCTGCTACGTCTGCCAGGGAGCTGAAGAGCGAAATAGAGAGCAGAACTCCTGGAAGTAAACAAATAGCGTCCAGCTCATGGGGTTCAGGGCACCAAAAGCCCCCGAATAAATCAACCGTGTTTGCTCAAAATGAACAAGGCTCTCTCTCACTAGAGAGGTTTTTTTTTCCTTTTGAAATCCTGCTCTAGAAATAGATGAGAACTTCCGGGGAAGGGCACGATAAGTGATCCCCCCTTAAGCTAGGAAACACCCAGGCACATTGCAAATGGAGGTCTTAGAGGTTGCTGCCTGTGTGAATCTAAGGAGTAACACAATTTTGTATTTTACTCCCCCCCCCCCAGGGATGGGGGCCCTGAATACTATATGTGAATCATGAGCAGCTGTGGCTGTTAGGGCAACAGAGACCAACAAACAATTCAGAAGTTAAGAGCTGCAATCTTGGTTATATAAACAGGAGTTGCAGCATTACAGAGAATAAGCAATCAAACTGCTGCATACACACAGTCAGAGAAAGGCCCCATTGAGTGCATCCGCTGCCCTCTGGTGGCCATAGACCTTAGCCCAGGCACTCCTTGATTGACAGGTAACTGCTATATACTTCTTTATATCCTAAGGATTCCTAAACCTGTCCCTGTGAAACACAGGCCTTTGGGCCTGTCCTTCCTTACAAATACCAGTTGGGCTCTGCTCTGGAACCTAAAACTGGCAATTTGCCTAACATCCTGGGACTTAACAGATGCTCCTCAGAGACATGATTAGAAGGGAAAGAACATGTGGAATCAATGCCACAACTGCTGTCCTATAAACTAAGAACAAACTCAAAAATAAAGAGGTCTGACAACAGTCCCCTGAAAGCTGAGGAATCCCCACGAGACTCAAAAAACCTACCAACAAAAGAAAGAAACACTAGGCCCAAAAAACTAGCTATTCTGCCTGTTGTCTTCCTCACACAGGCATCTCACTGCAACTCTCGCCATGCAGTCCAAACACCCAGAGAGAAAATGGCCCCAAAAAAGGAGGCCTCAGCAGACCGACAGAGCTGAAGGCCTTACCTGCAGGGCAGAAAGCCACACTGCCTGCTCCTACCACCTTGAAGTGCTCCGATCCTCAAACCGCGCTGATGCGCCTGGCAGCTGCGGCGAGGACCGCTCAGCTGGTTCCCACAGTGTGTAAAATTAAATCCCGCAGCAACGGAGAGACCCCGTCTCACACAGCTGCAGTACGGATGTACGGGTCCTGGAGCTCTCTCCCGTAGTCAAGGGAGAGAGATCCGCACCGGCAAATGCCTGCAGCAAGCAAAAATAATTGAGGAGGGAAGGCGAGAGCTGCTACAAACTTAAAGAGGCCGGCTTAAATTTAAACACACTGTAAATAAGGATATTTGCTCCTAACTAAAAGGAACTAATCCCTGGTTGCCAATTAATCAAAGGCAACTGAATCAAAAATAAAGTTAAAGTAAATTAAAGGCAAAAATTTAAAATCAGACTAGAATTTGCACACTAAATGCTCCTTATCTGCTCCCCCCAAGTGAGCCCAGGAGCAAGGCTGTCTACCAAACCAAATAAATCCTGCCGTTGAAAACGCGGCCCTCAAAATGGCCGCTGCCAGCATTCCCGCTCAAAAAAGCACACTCTCACCCCCCACGGCAAGGCCCCGAGCACCCTGCAACCCTGGGAGCCGCCGCGAAGCCTCCCCTCCCAGTTTAAACCAGCTCCCCAAAGCAGATCTGTGTGGGTACTTACCACCGCCGCCGATCCCGGGGGGGGGGGGGGGGAGGGGAGGGAGGGAAAGGAGCCAACAGGACACCGGAGCACAGCCTTTTTAACAGCTTCAGCTCCAGCGGCTCTCTGCTCTGATTGATCTGGGCACAACCTTCACAGGCTTCTCAGCCCCTGCATCGCTGCTGCTGCAACTGCCCGCCTTCCACCTGCTCCTCACCCCTTCAACGCGGGTTCAGGAGCAGGGAGGCCACGGATCAGCACTGTCTCCCCTGTGCTCGTTTAGATACTGGGGCAATGCAGAGAGGGAGGGGGAAGAACTCCCTGATCCTTTAGAAACAAAAAATAAAAGGTCCACAGACACAGGAACCCTTACAGCAGCAGCAGATCTGACAAAAGAAAACGAAGTAACCAAATCAAACAGGGAAAATAAACCAAAAGGAGTAAATTTCAAAAACCCAAGCTCACTGAGCCCAGCCCTGGGCTCAGAACCTCCAAGCTGCTTGGAGACTGAAAGTACTGGTGGAAAGGGGCGGTGTTTGCCTAGATATACCAGTGACATCAAAGCGATGACATCTTTCAGTCTCCAAAGCTGCTGGGGGAGGTTCACAACTCTATGGTTCCGGGACTGGACTAGAGGGACGCAAAGGAGCCTATATATCTAATTAAACAAAATAAAACCACACATTGAAGAGCATGTCAAACATAAGATCTCAATGCCAGTCTGTTCCTGCTGAATTTACCAATGGGATGTTTGTGCAAGTGTAGGTCATCTCATGCTGTTGATATTCCCACCTGAAAATAAAGAGAAAAAAGAAAACCCAAATTTGATGATTCAAACAAAGTAATGAGCAACAGTGTTTCATATTAACAGTTATAAGACATGATAGAATGAAAAGATTACAAAACAATATCCTTTTTTTATCCATTACACACATATATACTGCAGAATCTACAAATGTAGGTGCTACAATAAGGTGCAAGAGTGAAGCAGCCCTCTAGTGGTCAGAGCAATAGCCTACTACCCAAGTGATCTGGGTTTGATTCCCATTGGCACTTCTTGTGACCTTTGGCAAATCACTTTACACTATTGCCACAGAAGAAAAGGCCTGGCAGTCACTTCTGGTCATACCTTGCTAAGAAAACCCAGGAGCTGCTGGGTCACCAGGAATCAGCACTGACTTTTTTTTGGTGCCATCAAAAGTTCCAAACAAAACCATCTTCAGAAAATAAAGCACAGTTACTTACCTGTAACAGGTGATCTCTGGGAACAGCAGGAATTAGTCCTCACATATGGGTACGTCTGAACCGACAGAGCCTGCGCGGGAAAGCTCCCCAGCTTCCCAGAAAGGAAGCTTTTGGGGCCTCCCACAGCGCATGCGCGCTGCCTTCCCGCCTTCCTGACCAACTCTCCTCAGTTCGAGTTTAAAGCTGAGACAACAGAGAGAGGAAAGGAAGGAAAGAGAGAGAGAGAGATACAACTCCTAGGGGAGGTGGGTGGGTTGTGAGGACTAATTCCTGCTGTTCCCGGAGATCACCTGTTACAGGTAAGTAACTGTGCTATCTCCAGGAACAAGCAGGAATGAGTCCTCACATATGGGGACTCCCTAGCTAAGATGCCGGGGAGATCCCCTTCCAAGGGTTCCTCATCTTCTATGGATCTCAGGCATCCATTCAGGGAAGGTGGGCAGGAATTGTTTAAGAATGGAAACAGGTGTCTGAGGACAGCCTGACCAAACAAGGCATCCCGGCGGGAGTCCTTGTCCAAGCAGTAATGGGCTGTGAAGGTATGAACCGAGGCCCAGGTGGCTGCTCGACAGATCTGATTGATGGATACAGAATGAAAATGAGCCATAGAGGTGGCCATGGCTCTCACATTGTGAGCTGTGACATGGCCTTCCAGAGAAAGGTTCTTACTCTGGTAAGCAAAAGAAATACACTGAGCAATCCAATTGGACAGTGTTCTTTTTGAGACTGGAAGTCCTAAATGAGAAGGATCAAAAGCAACAAAAAGTTGAGAAGACTTTCGATGTTGCTGTGTCCTGTGGATGTAAAAGGCAAGAGCTCTTTTACAATCTAACGTATGTAGGTTCCTCTCTGCACTGGATGCATGAGGAGCTGGAAAAAAAAAAGACAGGTAGATATACCTCTTGATTAAGATGAAAAGGTGAGACCACTTTAGGCATAAAGTGAGGATTTGTCCTAAGGACTACCTTATCATGATGGAACCTTGTATAAGGTGGATTAGCCACTAAAGCCTGTAGTTCACTGATGCGGCGAGCAGAAGTGATTGCAATAAGGAAAATGACCTTCCAGGAAAGAAATTTCAAGGAGGCAGTGGCTAAGGGTTCAAAGGGTGGCTTCATAAGCTGACCAAGAACCACGTTTAAGTCCCATGGCACCGGAGGAGGCCGAATGGGAGGTTTAGTTAAAGTTAGACCTCTCATAAATCTTGCAATAAGAGGATGAGAGGAAACAGGTTGTCCATTGATAGGCTGAAGAGATGCTGCAATAGCACTCAAATGGACCCTTACAGAATTTGTTTTAAGTCCTGCATTGGAAAGATGCAGGAGATATTCGAGTAAGGAATTCAAAGGCAGTGCTAGAGGGTTAAGACCCTTTCCAGCACACCAAATGGAAAATCTTTTCCATTTAAAAGCATAAGAACGCCTGGTTGAAGGTTTCCTAGAGGAATGGAGGATATCCTTCACCTGTTGAGAAAGATTGAAGTCTTGAAGGTCTAGGCCTTCAGTAACCAAGCTCTGAGGTGAAGGGACTTGGGGTTTGGGTGCCACAAAGTCCCCTCCTCTTGAAACAGAAGGTCTGGAGCAGCTCCCAGATCCAGGGAGGGTGCCTGGGAGAGATGCAGAAGTAGAGGGTACCACACTTGGCGTGGCCAACGTGGAGCTATGAGGATCATAGATCCTTGATCCCTCTGAAGTTTGAATAGAGTCTTGGGAATCAAAGGAATGGGTGGAAAGGCATACAGGAAGGCCTGACCCCAATGGAGGAAGGCATCCTTGGCCTGAGCTCCCTGACACGGAATTCTGGAACAGAACCGGGGAAGTTTGGCATTGCACGGACTTGCAAACAGGTCTATGTCCGGGGTTCCCCATTTCTGAAAGATTCTGAGTACCTGATCCATGTGCAGGGACCATTCGTGTGGAAGCAGAACTCGACTGAGTCTGTCTGCCCAAGAGTTTTGGATTCCTGGGAGGTATACTGCCAGGAGATGGATTTGATGCTCTCTGGCGAAGGCCCACAATTTTAGAGCTTCGTTGCAAAGCGACAGAGAGCCAGTCCCTCTTTGTTTGTTTATGTAGAACATGGCTACTTGATTGTCGGTATGAACAAGGACTGTCATGTTGATGAGGAGGGTATGAAAGACCTTGAGAGCAAGGAAAATTGCTCGCAGCTCCAAAAGGTTGATATGAAGGGTGGTCTCCTGTGGAGACCAAGTGCCCTGAGTGGAGAGGTCTTGGAGATGAGCTCCCCAACCTGTTTGGGAGGCATCTGTAGTGAGAGTTACTTGGGGTAACAAAGGTTGGAAGGGGGCCCCCAACAACAGATTTTGAGTGGATATCCACCATTGGAGAGACCAAAAAAGACGTTTTGAGGTTGCTATTTGGTCTGAGAGAGCTCCTGATGCTTGGGTCCACTGGGTGGACAAAGTCCATTGAGCTGCTCTCATATGTAGGCGAGCATAAGGCACCACATGAACTGTGGATGCCATGTGGCCTAGCAGTTGTAGCATCTCCCTGGCCGTCAAGTGGCTTCTGGACTGAACTTGAGAGGCCAAGTGCACTAGACGGTGACAACGGGCCTGAGGGAGATAGGCCCTTGCAGTGGTGGTATCTAGCCATGCCCCTATGAATTCTACGGACTGAGTAGGGGTGAGTTGAGACTTTGGCAGATTGATGACGAGTCCCAGATACTGCAGTATGCGTCTGGTGTGGTCCAGGGAAGTCTGAGCCTCGGACTGAGATGGAGCTCGGATGAGCCAGTCGTCCAGGTATGGGAAGACAGATTCCCAGAGTGCGTAGAAATGCAGCTACTATTGCCAAGCATTTGGTAAATACCCTTGGAGCAGAGGCTAGACCGAAGGGAAGAACTCTGTATTGGAAATGTTTTCTCTGGAACAGAAACCGTAGGAATTTTCTGTGGGATGGATGGATGAGTATATGGGTGTACGCATCCTTGAGATCTAAAGAACAAAGCCAGTCCTGACTCTGTAGGTATGGAAGGAGAGTGCCTAGAGAAAGCATTTTGAATTTCTCCTTGTATAGAAATTTGTTCAATTCTCTGAGATCCAGAATGTGTCTGTACCCCCCTGTTTTCTTGGGAATGAGAAAATAAGGGGAGTAAAAACCTGACCCCTGTTGAGGAAGAGGAACCTCTTCTATTGCCTTTTGGGCGAGAAGAGTGGTCACCTCCTGACCCAACAGGTACAGGAGAGATGGCGGAGAATTGAATTGTCTCACCATGGTATGGGGAGGAAGGCTGGAGAAACGTAGTTTGCAGCCCTCTCTGATGATAGAGAGGGTCCACTGCTCTGATGTGATTTGTTCCCAATCTGGGAGCAAAATGAATTAACCTTCCTGGAATGGTGAGAGGCTCTGGTTGTTGCAGAGCCAGAAAGGTTAAGTTCTCTAGAATCAAGTAAAAAACTCTGAGGGGGTTGGGACTGCTGGACTGTAGCAGCCCCTGTAGACTTTGTTCTGGCCTGTTTAGATTGCTGACGCTTAGGAGTAAAGCGAACTTGGGAAGATTGCTGGCCAGTATTTGTGGAAAATCTGGTCTTTTTATAGAAAGGCTTCTTAAAAGGTTTTTTCTTGGCAGGGGTAGAGGTAGACTTAGAAAGTCTATCTAAAGCAGCATTCTCTGCATCCATTTGAGTGGCTTTGATTTGCCACTCCTTGCCAAACAGATTTTCACCTGTACAGGGCAGATTGCCCAAGCCTTCTTGTACCCAGGGTTCCAAATCAGAGGCCTGGAGCCAAGCAAGTCTGCGAGCAGCTATGGCAATGCCAGAGGCTCTGCTAGCTCCCTCAAAAGAGTCAAAGGCTGCTCTGTTAGAGAACTTTGAAACATCTTGAGTTTGCTTTAGCAAAAGAAGGAACTCCTCCTTTTTATCCTCTGGGATAAAGGGGAGAAAATGACGTATCTTCAGTGCAACCTCTTTCAAAAACATGCCCATATAAAGGCTGTATGAATTGATTCTGGCAATAAGCATGCTAGCTTGGAAGATTTTTCTACCAAAAGCATCCAGAGTCCTACATTCTCTTCCTGGAGGGGTAGAAGAGTGCCTTTTGGTACTCTATCCTTTTCATAGCAGACTTCACCACAATAGAGTGGTGAGGGAGCTGAGTTTTTTGAAAACCAGGAGAAGGAAGAACCCGATACATGGTGTCCAAACGTCGAGAATGTGGAGATAAAGTGAGAGGAGCCTCCCCCAAGTCCATCATGTGTTCTTGAAGAATTTCATGTATGGGTAAGGTGGCTGCCTCTTTGGGAACCTTAGAGTATCCTAAAATATCCAATTTTTTTGCTCTAGGTTCTTTTTCAGAGGTTACAGATATGGAGAGTCCTTTAGCTACTTCAATAATGAAGTCTTGAAAGGACAAATCCTCTGGAGGAGACATTCTCCTTTTTGGAGAAGAGGGCTCCTCAGGAAGAGTAAAAGAGACATCAGCAGAATCATCTGAGGTATCAGAATCTTCAGAAGATTCAAAGTATCGTCTATTAGCCTCCAGAGATCGATACGCGTACCGACCGGTATCGACATTGGGCGTACCAGGAATCGGATCGGTATCGAGAAAATCTCCGGAACCGGAGACGGCATACTACTGGAAGTAGATGCTCTGGGTACCGGTATCGGTTGTGATACCGGAACCGGCGTCGGAACCGATTGTCACGGTACTGGGGGCGTTGCAGTGTTAATGAAAGCCAGTATGGCTTGCTGCATGGATTGTACCGTAGTACCCATAGACGCCACAGCTGCCTGGATGTCGGTACCGGTGTTAGCCAGTACCCCAGAGCAGTCTAACAGGTGATCGGTCGAGGCTGTGCCATCGATGTCTACCTGTAACCCCATAGGAGGAGCTTTGGAAGCCGGAGCTTCCCGCCGGGGTTGTTTGGCTGGGGCAGGGTCCTCAGGGTCATACCCAAGGGCCTCTCGCTGTTTAGAGGGAGATTTGTCCTTTGAGGACCTGCCTGAAGAATGTTTGGTTACCTGAGATCCATCAGGAGAGGAAGACCTGGAAGATGTTGATGCTGGAGTATCCGCAGAAAACAGCATATGAAATTTGGCTGCTCTGTTCTGTAAACCCCGTTTGGACATCAGAGAGCAGGATGGACAATCCTGAATGGAATGGTCAGGCCCCAAACATTTAAGACACCATTCATGGGTATCTGTGACTGAAATAGTACTGGTACACTTGGTGCATTTTTTAAAACCAGAGGCTAGTTTCTCCATGAGGGAGAATCTGAGAAGGCCTAGAGGCCTCACAGAAAAAACACACCAAGTGAAGACAAAATTATTATTATTTTTTTTTTAAGAAATAAAGACCGGCGGTACCGGTCGGAATCGGGGAAGGCAGACACGCGGTCAAAGAAACAAAATTAAAATAATTTCTTCAGCAGTGACAGGAACACGACCTGCTGGCTCCGTGGAAAAAGAAGAACTGAGGAGAGTTGGTCAGGAAGGCGGGAAGGCAGCGCGCATGCGCTGTGGGAGGCCCCAAAAGCTTCCTTTCTGGGAAGCTGGGGAGCTTTCCCGCGCAGGCTCCATTGGTTCCGACGTACTCATATGTGAGGACTCATTCCTGCTTGTTGGAGATAACAGGTGATCTCTGGGAACAGCAGGAATAAGTCTTCACATATGGGTACGTCGGTACCGACGGAGCCTGCGTGGGAACGCTCCCCAGCGTCCAATCAGAAAGCTTTTGGGAGCATCCCACAGCGCCTGCGTGCTGCCTTCCCGCCTTTCCAACTGTCTCTCCTCAGTTGAGTTTTATAGCTGAGACAAAGAGGGAGAGAGAGGAAAAGGAAGAGAGATAGAGAGACAACTCCTAGGGGAGGTGGGTGGGTTGTGAAGACTTATTCCTGCTGTTCCCAGAGATCACCTGTTATAGGTAAGTAACTGTGCTATCTCCAGGAACAAGCAGGAATGAGTCTTCATATATGGGGACTCCCTAGCGTTTGATGCCAGGGAGAGAGCCCATAAGTTGCGTGTCCCTGGGACAGGGCTGCACTTCCCCACCTGGATCTCTGGCATCCCTTGAGGGATGGTGGGTAGGAGTTGATTAAGTATGGAACAGGTGTTTGAGAACAGCCCGACCAAACAAAGCATCCCTGTGGGAGTCCTTGTCCAAACAGTAATGGGCTGTGAAGGTATGAACCGAGGCCTAAGTGGCTGCTCGACAGATATCGTCGATAGACACAGAGTTCAGGTGAGCCATTGAGGCTGCCATGGCTCTCACACTGTGAGCTCTGACATGGCCCTCCAGAGAAATGTTCTTGCTCTGATAGGCGAAAGAAATACATTGGGCAATCCAGTTGGAAAGTGTTCTCTTGGAGACTGGTTGTCCCAAATGAGAAGGATCAAAAGCAATAAAGAGTTGAGAAGACTTTCTATGTTGTGTCCTCTAAGTAAAAAGCTAGAGCTCTTTTACAGTCCAGGGTATGAAGATTCCTCTCTGCACTTGATGCATGAGGCTCTGGAAAAAAAAAGACAGGTAGGTAGACCTCTTGGTTGAGGTGAAAAGGCAAGACCACCTTAGGCATAAAGTGTGGATTAGTCATAAGGACCATCTTGTCATGATGGAACCTTGTATAAGGTGGATTAGCTACTAGTGCTTGCAATTCACTGATGCGGCGTGCGGATGTGATTGCAATGAGAAAGATAACCTTCCAAGAAAGGTATTTCAAGGACGTAGTAGCTAAAGGTTCAAAAGGTGGCTTCATAAGCTGACCAAGAACCAAATTTAAGTCCCATGCCACCGGTGGTGGTCTAATAGGAGGCTTTGTTAAAAGGAGGCCTCTCATGAACCCTGCTACAAAGGGGATGAGAAGAAACAGGTTGTCCATTTAGAGGCTTGAGGGAAGCTGCAATAGCACTCAGATGGACTCTTACTGAATTTGTCTTAAGGCCTGCATTAGACAGATGCAGGAGATACTCTAGCAACAATTCCAGAGGTATGAACGGGGGTTAAAACCCTTTCCAGAACACCAGATGGTAAACCTTTTCCACTTGAAGGCATAAGAACGTCTAGTGGAAGGTTTTCTGGAAGCATAACGAACATCTTTCACTTGTTGAGAAAGAGAAAGAACCAGGAGATCTAGGCCTTCAGCAACCAAGCCCTGAGATGCAGAGACTGGGGATTGGGATGCCACAACTTTCCGTCCTCCTGAGAGGGGAAGTCTGGAGCAGACACTAACTCTAGGGAGGGAGCTTGAGAGAGATGTAGAAGCAGAGGGTACCACACTTGCCGTGGCCAATGTGGAGCTATGAGAATCATGTGGCCTCTGTCTCTCTGAAGCTTGAACAGGGTTTTGGGAATTAGGGGAATGGGTGGAAAGGCATACAGGAAGTCTTGACCCCAATGAAGGAGGAAAGCATCCCTTGCCTGAGCCCCCTGAGCCGGAGTTCTGGAACAGAACCGGGGAAGTTTGGCATTCCACGGACTTGCAAAGAGGTCTATGTCCGGGGTTCCCCAAATTTGAAAAATCTTGGATACCTGGTCCATATGTACGGACCACTCGTGTGGTAGCAGAACTTGACTGAGTCTGTCTGGCCAAGAGTTTTGAACACCTGGAAGATAGACTGCCAGAAGATGAATGTGATGCTCTCTGGCGAGGGCCCACAGTCGCAGAGCTTCGTTGCAAAGCAACAGAGCCAGTTCCTCCCTGCTTGTTTATATAGAACATGGCTACCTGATTGTCCGTGTGGACAAGGACTGTCTTGTGGCTGAGCAGGGTGTGGAAAACTTGCAGAGCAAGGAAGATTGCTCCGAGTTCCAAGAGATTGATATGTAGACAAGTCTCCTGTGGGGACCAGATGCCCTGGGTGGAGAGGTCCTGAAGATGAGCTCCCCAGCCCATTGGAGAAGCATCTGTTGTAAGAGTTGCCTGGGATAGAGGTTGTTGAAAAGGACACCCCAGCAACAGGTTCCCAGGGGACTTCCACCACTGGAGGGACAAAATGAGGCGACTTGTGTTTGCTATTTTGTCTGACAGGCAGCCTAATGCCTGGGTCCATTGGGTGGATAAAGTCCACTGAGCTGCTCTCATGTGAAGGCGAGCATATGGTACCACATGAACGGTGGATGCCATGTGGCCTAGCAACTGTAACATCTCTTGAGCAGTTAGCTTCTCAAGCACAGTCAAAACCCCTTCTAACTGCATCAAGCGAAGGCAACGGGCCTGGGGAAGATAGGCCCTTGCCCTTGTGGTATCCAGTAGCGCCCCTATAAATTCCAGGGACTGAGTAGAGATCAAAATGGATTTTGGGATGTTTATTACCAGCCCTAAATATTGAAGGATACGCATTGTGTAGGTTAGGGCAGTCTTGGCCTCTGATTGAGTGGGAGCTCGAATGAGCCAGTCGTCCAGATAAGGGAAGACAAATATTCCCAGGGTGCGTAGAAAAGCAGCAACCACTGCCATGCATTTCGTGAACACCCTTGGGGCAGAGGCCAGGCCAAAGGGGAGCACTCTGTATTGATAGTGCTTCTCCTGGAAAAGGAACTGAAGGAACCTTCTGTGAGTTGGATGGATGAGAACATGAGTGTACGCATCCTTGAGATCTAGAGAACAAAGCCAATCCTGACTGTGAAGGTATGGCAGCAGAGTTCCTAGACAAACCATCTTGAATTTTTCTTTGACTAGGAATCTGTTCAATTCTGAGATCTAAAATGGGTCTGAAGCCCCCTGTTTTCTTTGGAATAAGAAAATAGGGGGAGTAGAACCCCGTGCCCTGTTGTTGAAGAGGCACTTCCTCTATTGCCCCTTGGGCTAGAAGAGTGGCAACCTCCTGCTCTAACAGGCTGAGGAGGGAGGTTGACGAATTGAACTGGTGCACTCTTGTGAGAGGGGGCAAGCTGGAAAAATGAAGTTTGTACCCCTCTCTTATGGAGTGTGTCCAATGCTCTGCTGTGATTTGCCCCCATCTGGGAGCAAAGTGACATAACCTTCCTGGGATGGTGGAGGGCTCTGGTCCTTCTAGAGCCAGGAAGGCTAGGTTCTCTAGCAGAGAGTCAAAGGCCCTGAGGGGGCTGAGATTGCTGGGCTAGAGCAGGCCTCACAGCCTTTGCCTTGGTCTGTTTGGAGGATTGCTGACGTTTGGAAGGAAACTGAGCTGCAGAAGATGCTCTCTGACTATAAGCAGGATAGGATCTTCCCTTTTTAAAAAAAGGTGTTTTCTTGAGCATCCGTTTCTTAGCAAGAGCAGCAGTAGATTTGGATAGTCTATCCAAAGCAGAATTTTCAGCATCCATTTGATTGGCAAGCAAAAGCCAAGCTTTACCAAACAGATTCTCACCTGTACAAGGGATATTTCCCAATTCATCTTGGAGCCAGGTCTCCAAATCAGATGCTTGAAGCCAAACAATCCTACGTGCACCTATAGCTATAGCTCTGCTTACGCATTCAAAGGAGTAGAAAGCTGCACGGTTGGAGAATTGAGATATCCTGGGCATGTTTGAGCCCAGAGAGAAATTCTGGCCTTTTACTATCCTACATAAAAGGACTTAAAGTCAGCAAATGGTCAGTGACTTCTTTTAAGAACATTCCCATGTAGAGACTATAAGAATTAATTCTTGCAGCAAGCATGGAAGCTTGGAAGACTCTTCTACCAAAAGCATCCAGGGTTCTACATTCACGTCCTGGAAGATTAGAGGCATGTCTCTTGGCACTTCTAATCTTTCTCATTGCAGACTCAACCACAATAAAGTGGTGAGGAAGCTTATGGAAACCAGGACAAGGAGGGACACGATACATGGTGTCCAACCTGCGAGAATGAGGAGAGGTGCTTCCCACATCCTTAACATGAGATCATACAGAATCTCATGAATAGGCAAGGTAGCTGCCTCTTTAGGAGTTTTAGGATATTGTAGAATATCTAACTCCTTAGCTCTAGGCTCTGACTCTGGAGCTACTGTAATAGAGAGGCCCCGAGCCACCTCTCTGATAAAGTCTTGAAAAGACAAGTCCTCTGGAGGAGACATCCTTCGTTTAGGAGAGGACCCCTCCTGTGGAAGAAGCATCGCTGCATCGACAGACTCTTCAGAATCCTGAGTCAGAGGAATCGAAGTATCGTCTGTCGGGATGCTCTTGCAAAGCCCGATACCCGTACCGACTGGGATGGGGAATCATCGGTACCGGAGGGCTGCAGAGGGCAGAGTACCGGCATAGCTGACACCGATACCGATGCCACCGATACCGGCAGAGTAGTCTGTTGCGGTACCACGGGCGTCGATACCACAAGGAAAGCCACCAGACTGCGTTCGATGGACAGAATCCTCTGATCCATCGACGCCGCCAATGCCTGGAAGTCGGTACCGGTGGAAGCCACCGGTACACCAGAGCATGGCACCAGGAGATCTGTTGAGGCCATGCCATCTAGATCCTGGAACCCCGATGATGATGCTTTAGAAGCCGAAGCCTCCCACCGGGGCAATTTTGCCAGTGCAGAATCCTCGAGGGCAATGCCAGGGGCATCTCGATGCTTAGAAGGAGATTTGCCCTTCGAGGACCGGCTAGATTTATGTTTAGTTACCTGAGATCCATGTGAGGAAGCAGCAGCCCTGAAAGACGTCGATGCCACCGAAGCTGCATCAGAGGGAACAGGGTACTGAGCTTGGCAGCTCGGTTCTGTCGACCTCTTAGACATCATGAGCAGGACACACAATCTTTAATGGAATGGTCAGGGCCTAAACACTTGACACCAGTCATGGGTGTCGGTGACGGAGATAGTACCTCCACATTTTGTGCATTTCTTAAATCCTGAGGCAGGCTTTTCCATATTTAAGGAAAAGGGTTTTGGGCCCAAGGCCCAAAACTGAAGTACACCTGAAGAAAAATTAAATGGAAAAAAAGGTTTTGTTTTTTGTTTAAAGAAAAGAATAAGAACCGGCGATACCGGTATAGCGTCGAGGAAGGCAGACGTGACAGAAAAGAAAAAGAAAAAATAAGGAAATTCTTCTGCGGTGACAGGGACACGACCTGCTGGCTCTGCGGAAAAAGAACAACTGAGGAGAGACAGTTGGAAAGGCGGGAAGGCAGCACGCAGGCGCTGTGGGATGCTCCAAAAGTTTTCTGATTGGACACTGGGGAGCGTTCCCACGCAGGCTCCATCGGTACCGACGTACCCATATGTGAAGACTCATTCCTGCTTGTTCCTGGAGATAAACAAAAGTTTAAAACGCACACCATATAGGAAGGATTTAGGCTTTCAAAGTACAGCTTTGGAGGAGGGGGGGGGGCGCGCGGAGGTACCTACACAATACGGAGAAATTAGACCTTACCTGCTAATTGTCTTTCCTTGAGTTCTCTCCAGGCCAGTCCAGGCACTGTAGGGTTGTCAACCTTCTCCAGCAGCTGGGGACTGAAAAACCTCAGTCTTGCTGACAGCCTATCCAGCTCCCTCTGGTGTCAAGACTCAGTCTCCTATTGTCAAAGCAGCCTTAAAATAGCAATGTAATAACTCCTCCACAAACATTGAAAAACAAAACCTGTATCGCCTCCTTGGCACTTGCCTTCCATGCAGTATTGAATTTCATTAGCACTCCATGGTACGAAGGGGTTTTTTTTTTGTTTTGCTTCTTGTCTTCATCAAACTAACCCAGAGCGGCCCCTAGACTTTCTCCTCCCGCCTTATAGTGGGAGCTCCAAACTGCAGCCACTCTGCCAAGAAACTAAAAACACCCATATTTCCCGTCAAAAACCAAATACTTGCAGACCAACTGGATGGGCCCTAGACTGGCCCGGAGAGAACGCAAGGAAAGAATTAGCAGGTAAGGTCTAATTTCTCCTTCCTATTCGTCTCTCCGGGCCAGTCCAGGCACTGTAGGGAAGTACCAAAGTAGTCCCTAAAACCGGGAGGGTCCTGCGAGACATGCAATTACAGCCGAGGCCCCAACCTTCGCATTTTCCCTGGCCTGCACATCTAAAACGATAGTGTCTAGCAAATGAAGCGACGACCAAGTCGCCGCCCGACAGATATCCACCGGCGGAATCAATGTGAACTCCACCCAAGACATCGCTTGTGCTCTAGTAGAATGCGCTCTGAGCCCTGGAGGAGGCAATCTGCCCTTCGCCTCATAAGCAGCTGCAATCGCCCGCTTCACCCATTGGGCAATGGAGGCTTTAGAAGCTGCTTCCCCTCCAAAAAGCCTCTGTCTTCCGGAGATACCTACAGAGCACTCTTCCTAAATCTAACTTCCAAAGAGCATGAGCTCTGTCACTCCCGTCTATATGTCGAAAAGTCAGAAGCGAAACCGTCTGATTCAAATGAAAAGTGGATACCTCCTTGGGCAGAAACGACAGTACTGGCCACACCACCACCTTCTCTTTCGTAAACTGAAGGGTAAGGAGCCCTACATGAAAGAGCTTGAAGATCAGAGACTCTCCTAGCTGAACACAGCCGAACATTGAGGGAGGAGTAGCCTAGTGGTTGGGGCAAGGTACTTCAGGCCGGAAGTTCAAATTCCACTAGAGGACAGCAACCTTGGGCCGGAAGGACTGGGGTTTCTAGTCCCACAGGTGCTCCTTGTGGTCTTGGGCAAGCCACTTAACCCTCCATTGCCCATGTTCCCTGTAAGTATTAGTGTGTGTGTCTCATATCCCCGCGTGTTAAATGTATCCCCCAATTGTGTTGTGACCGCTTTGATTGAAGGATAAGGCGGTATACAAAACTGTCTAAATAAGAGCAACTAGGAACGCAGTTCCAAGACCGTTCTCTTAAGACTCACCGCTGACTGTGGTTCAAATGGAGCCTACGTCAAAGCATCTAAAACTAAATTCAAATCCCAAGCAGGTACCACCGATCTTACTGGAGGCCGGATATCCTAGCTGCCCTAACACTGTACATCCGGGTGCGCTGACAAGGCGCTGCCCAACACTTTTCCTCTATAGCAAGCTAGGGCAGCCAGCTGAACATTTAGAGTACTGAGAGCTAGCCCTTTTTCCAGACCTTCTTGCAGAAAAGACAAAATAATTGGTAATGGCGAAGAACGGTCTCACCTCTCGTTCCGCACACCAGTTCTCAAAGATACACCAAACTCGAATATACGCTAGAGACGACCTCCGCTTGGATTTCAGTAGGGTAGCAATCACAGCCGACAAGTATCCTCGCCGCCAGAGGCGCTACCTCTCAATAGCCAAGCCGTAAGCAAGAACCAATCCACCTGAGGCATCAGGACTGGTCCCCGACTCAGATTTCCCAGCCGGATCAGTCTCCAGGGACGATCAACTTTATCAGATCTGCATACCAAGGTCTCCTGGGCCAATCCGAAGCAATGAGTATCACTTCCCCCACATGCCTGGCAATTCTCCGTATCACTCCATCGATCAATGGCCACGGTGGGAACACATAGCAGCTGTCCCAGTGGCCAGGGCTGGACTAGCCCGTCGAGACCCTCCAACATGTGTACTCAGTATCTGCTGTAGAACCGTGCCGCTTTGGCATTTCCGAGAGTAGCCATGAGGTCCATAACTGGCTGCCCCCAGCGAATCGTTATGTCGTGAAAGACAGCTGCGTTTAGCTCCCACTCCCTGGGATCTAACACATGCCGACAGTCTGCCTGCACATTGTCTCTTCCTGCTACGTGTGCCGATGAAATGGCTAGCAGATGGTTCTCCGCCCACTGCATCAATTGCTGACTCTCTTCTAATAAGGCTGCACAGCCCGTGCCTTCCTGTCTGTTGATATAGGAAGCAGTCACCGCGTTGTCGGAGAAAACACAAACCACTCTCCCCTTGACTAGACCAGCGGACTGATGCAGTGCCAGGCTCACTGCTCTCATTTCCAAGCGATTTATCGACCACCCGGTCTCTTCGGAGGGCCAAACACCTTGCGTGACCTGCAACAAACAATGAGCTCCCCAGCCCGACAGACTGGAGTCCATGGTCACCAACCACTACTCTGGTTATACCAACGAAACCCCTGCTCGCATATGGCGAGGGTCCAACCACCACTGTAGACTGATGCGCACTCTCTCTGGACATATGAGCCGCTGAGTCAGACACTGATGCTGTGGAGACCATCTGGATAGCAGAGCTTGCTGAAGCGGACGCATATGCGCTCTGGCCCACGGAACCAAGTCCAAAGCTGCCGTCATGGACCCCAGCAGTTGCAAGTATCTCCACGCTGTATGTGCTTGCTGCCGTAAAAAGGCCACCACCTGCCTCCACAGCTTTTGTATCCGGTCCTCGGGCAAAACCACCACCCCGGTGTCAGTATCTAACAAGGCTCCAAGGTAGGTCAGCCGCTTGACAGGATTTAACCAACTCTTGGCTTGGTTCACCACCCAACCGAGCTGTTCTAGAAACCGAACTACCCGGTTGGTCACCGCGACCGACTCCTCCTGCGACCCTGCTCAAATCAAACCATCCAGATAAGGATGTACTTGAAAACCTTCTTTCCACAAGGCCGCTGCCACCACCACCACCACCATTACCTTCATGAAAGTGCGTGGAGCCGTGGCCAGCCCAAATGGCAAAGCTCGGAACTGAAAATGTTCCATGGGTACGGCAAACCGTAAGAATTTTTTGATGATCTGGTCTGATCGGAATGTGCAGATAGGCCTCCGTTAGATCTATGGAGGACAGGAACTCTCCCAGCTGTACTGCCTGAATCACGGACTGGAGTCTCCATGCGGAAATGTGGCACCCTCAAACAACGGTTTACGTGCTTGAGGTCCAGAATGGGCCAAAAAGACCTCTCCTTTTTGGGAACCACGAAATAAATCGAGTACCAATCTGAGCCGTACTGCTCTGGAGGAACTGGCACCACCGCTTGGAGGTAGATCAAACGTTGAAGCGTATCGTTTACTGCCTTCCTTTTTGCTTGCGATCCGCAAGGAGAGCTCAGAAACGCTTCTGCTAGCAGTTGGGCAAACTCCAGCGCATACCCTTCGCGGACGATCTCCAGGACTCATTGATCCGTGGTGATGTCGGCCCAGACGGAGTAAAACTCCTGCAACCGTCCTCCCACCGGAAGCTCCGTCTGAGCCGGCCGCCCTTCATTGGGACTTCTTAGCGGCATTCTGCGGAGAACTGAAATATCCCCTGCCGAATCCCCGTGCCCCTCGAAAGGACTGCCCCCGCATAAGAAAATGGCCTCTCTGATAAGGGGCAAAACAGGGACCATGGAACCTACGAGTGTCCCTACTTTGTCCTCTCGTCAGCGACATAGGACGCGCGCCCCTAGGGCGATCTTCCGGGAGCCAACCTCCTTCGGAATCCCCCAAGTCCTTCACTATCTTTTCAAGGACCTCCCCATAGAGAGGCTTACCCTTATAGGAGAGCTTACTGAGGCAAGCCTTTGAGGACACATCTGCCGCCCAATTTCGTAGCCAAAGAAAACACCGAGCAGCAATCACCAAAGCCATGGATTTTGCTGAAATCCTGACCAGATCATAAAAAGCGTCTGCCAGATAAGCCGCTGCTGATTCCAACAGAGCCCCATCGGATGAAGAACCTTCTTCTTTGTCGGAAACGGAGTCACCCTGGAGCCAACAAATAGAAGCCCGAGAGACAAACGCCCCACAAATGGATGCCTGAAGTGACAGCGCACTGGAATCAAACGCCTGCTTAAGCAGCATTTCTAGTTTACGGTCTTGAATATCCTTCAGTGTCACCCTGCCTTCCACTGGAATGGTGGTCTTCTTTGTCACCGCTGCCACTAGCACATCTGCCTTAGGCATACGTAGCAACTCCTTGTCCTCCTGAGGAACAGGGTAAAGCCGCCCAATGGCCCAGCTACCCCTCCGAGAAGCCTCGGGACACTCCCATTCCGAATCAATCATTTGTCTAATAACCCCATGAACAGGAAAACAAACGCTGTTCCGGCTTAAATCCCTGGAGCAGCGAATCTTCCAACGGCTCCTCTGGTACCTTTGGGAGTGAAATGTTGAGAGCCCCCAGGGAGTGGGTAATAAGAGCTGCCAGCTCCTCTTTGCTAAAAACTTCACCAGGATCTTCGCCAGGCACAATTTCTCCTTCTTCCAATTCACCTAGTGCCCATGAATCTAGCACCCCCCTCAGAGAGAATTTCACCCTCTTCTGTCCCCTGAGGCGCACAGAGATGAGGCCCGAAGCCATCCAGGCCTGCTTCTGCACCTAGATCCTTAGTGGAAGTCCCCTCTCCAGGATCTTGCACCGACACTCCCTCCTGAGGCATGGTACCCCCGGTTGAGGAAAAAGGCTTGTTTAAGGCCTGTTCTAATTTTAAACAGTATGCCTTGTGCAACGACAGAATAAAATCCGCTGAGAACACTGCTTCTACAGGTTCCTGCAGCTCAGGCAACAGCCCTTGTGACTGGCCTACCTCCGGAGAAGGCCTCTTAGATTTCGATTTTCTTTTTCCCCCATTGCTTTGAAGCACAGGAGAAACTGCTGCTACAGAAAAAATGAATGCTGTTCCCGCCTTCTCCTCCATGCTGCGATTCAGCTCAGATGCCTCTGCTAACACCGCCTGAGCCTCCATTGTATCCCTGAAAAGCTTCTCAACACAACTAGCAGCGCGAAAGCAAATTCTGCAGATACCCGGTCCAGAAAGTCCCCGCCGACTTCCACAATGCGCGCACACTGCTGCTCCGGGCAGCATGCGCTTGAATGAAAGGAAACAACAAAAACGGCAAGTTTTCTACCTGCTTTCCGACAGCCTACAGCACCGCGACACCACTAACGTCTCCCCGATGTCCTACCTGCACAGCTGTCGTGAGACTCGTCGACCTCCGCTGCTCGCAGGTGAGAGATTTGGGTCCGAGGACAAGGGCTGCAATCTGGGGCTCCCAGATTCTACCTGTCCCTTCGGGGATGACTGGAGGAGCTATATGAGGCAGGCTCTGCCTCTAGTGCCCTTCACACCGTTTTTCCCTCTATTTTTTTTTAAACAGTCAATTCCCCACTGCTCTGGCTGTAATAGCCCTGCTAGGACAAACCAGTGAAAGACCACACTGTCCTGCACCTATACTAAACACAAACAGAATTCCTATTTGACTCTCAGGGAGCCTGTCAGACACGTCCTATCCAGCTGCTGAGGCCTGAAAGACAGTCTCTGACACCAGAGGGAGCTGGATAGGCTGTCAGCAAGACTGAGTTTTCTCAGTCCCCAGCTGCTGGAGAAGGTTGACAACCCTACAGTGCCTGGACTGGCCCGGAAAGACGAATAGGAAACATCACTTTCTTTGTAAATAGTTTGAGTAAGCTACAAGTATATTACACAAGCATTTTTAGAGCAACATAATTATAGCAATACTATTAAGGCAGCACAAGAGGAAAGCACAAACAGTACACAAAACAGTTTATTATTTTCTTTTACCATTATACAAGGGCAAGTATTCAGTAGATTACTTTCCCAAAATTCTACCTATGAAGGTCACGAGAAAAAAGGTCTTTCCAAACCAAAATTAGAAGATTCCAGTTGAAAGAGGCAAACAGTCCCAACCCACATTTTAATCAACTGACAAAATCCTCTAAAATAAGTGCTTCCTGTATTACTGCCTAATATTCCATGTCTGCTAGATTTAATCATCATGCCATCAAAGATTCTCTTTTCATATTTTCAAAACAAGCTATAATGGAGCAGTTTTCAAAACGTTTTCCGTATTGAGAACCGACAAAGGTAAATAGTCTGCTCCCAGTAAGAATTTTTCATTCAAAGTAAAATGACTAAGTAGTAATTTAGGCTACTTCATATGTAAGAGCATCTGAGCTAGAACTAGATCTTTCTTCCACGTCACAGTACCACCTGAAGTATAAGTGAAAGAAAGATTACTGCCTCCCTTCTTATTGAGAGAATTGTCTTCAGAATTCTACATACTGATAGTTACACGGTTTATAATAGTGCTCTAATTTTTTCAGCTAGTACTGAAAGTAAAAGGACTGCTAGATCTTTAAATTGCACCATATAAATGCAGAACATTAAACCTTTCAAATAACCAAGCTTTAGTTTTGGAAAGTTTTACAAACACACTGTAAAAAACGTATCTACAGCATAAACACCCCTTTTTCCATTTTTAGGCACTGTACTTATCCTCACAATGGTCTAATATTTATTTACAATATTCAGAATCAAAAATTTGCTTACTCTTAAAAATAATGCATCATACCTTCCAAGTTCACTGAAAATGCACATCTGTGTACTTGATATGATGTATATTTCTAAAAGTATCTATATTTAGCAATTTCTAATAGTTGAAGCCATAAAAATATGAATGTATGATTTACATACAGTAATTCCTGGTTGTAGAATGTGGCCTTTAATGTTCTATCAGCCAAGAGACCTTCAAAGCCTTGTCTATACATATTAAACACATCATAAATATTTTTGATCTTCATTATTTAAATTACAATTATTTATAGGCAAGTTAAAATATCGTTTCGTGAGAATATTTTAGATTAAATCTGAATAAAATAGCTGTGAAAAAAAAAGACATTTGCAGTAGTTATTCTAGAACCTGTAAGCCAACTCCTTTAAAAAACGGCAACCAAGCTCCCGATGTTTTTTTATTATATACTAAAAGTAGAGTTTACAATTAACATCTTATCCACAACTGCTTTATATACTTCTCTCAAAAAATAAAGCCATAAAACGGCAAGCGATTAAATTACGGAGCGACATGGCCGACTTCGCCAAAAAAACATTAAAATTCCCACTTTTGTAGTCCGTTTTCAAGAGCTGCGGAAACGTTTTTCTTTTTTTTTTTGTTTTAACCAAAAATCACCGACTGTGCATTCGTGTGTCAGGATAGTAAAAAGGAAAACGCCAAGCACTCTCTTAACTGTACCTCCAAAGCAGGCTGCATCTTTAATTAACATGTAACTTAGTTTAACCCTTTCGTTTATCTCGCTGCAAGAGGCGAGTAACGGTATGTAATTCCCTAGCCTAAAAACGAGGCGTTATTTGTAGCTCACTTTCCATGCTCAGGAGAGTGGGGAGGCGTTCTCTCTTTTGTTTGCTTTAGCTGGCTCTTTTTTTTTTCGGAAAGGGGAGAGAGCTGATCTACCGCGGTGAAAGGAGAGGAGAAGTTAGTTACTCTGCACTTTTCGGACTGCGTCACCCGCGCCTCCAACCGCCCGGGACTGAGGGGTTTGAACGGCCACAAGAGCTCTAGAAAACACCTTTCACGGTCTGGGAACCCAACTGCCACCTCTCACCAGCTGGCAAGAAAACTTTAGTCTTCAACGTTTTATAGGCGTTTTGGTTTGCTTCTCTATATTTTTGTCCAGAGTGGGAGAGGCGAAATGTTCCTAGGAACGAAACAAAACCCATTCTTTTTCTAAGTCGGTTTGGCCAATATAACGTTATTGCAATAAAATGGTGGTCAAAAAAAAAAGAAACCTTGTTTACTCCCCCCACCTCCTCGAGGAGTCCTAACAATTCGTCTTCCTTCTATGGGTTCAAGAAAACCATTCCCCCAAAAAAGTTATTTCTAGGTGACAAAGCTACAAACATAAAAATTTTAAAAAGCTTATAGTTGTATTTAAAAACTACGGTTTTAAAAAACTCACTTTGTTTTCTTTCTGCAGCTGAAAAAAAACCTAAGGAACTCCCACTGAATATTTCGAACTTTTTTCTTTTATTATTTCTAGCCCCACTTCCTTTTTTCACAACTCTTGCTCAAAAAAGAGTTATGTGATCACTGAACCGCCGCTCATTTTTGTTTTCTTTGCCGCACCTATTTTTCAGGAAGCCCTAGAGCCTCTCTCCATACGCCTCAAACCGCGCCAGGCAAACAGGCAGAGAACAGGGAATTTTTTAGATATTTTTAAAATATTTTTCAGGCGGGTACGATCGCAGTAACCATGAAAAAACCTTGTAAATAATTCCCTAAAAAAATCCCTTCTTACCTCAGTCCAATCGAAAATGGCGCCGAAACCTAAAAAACTTCTTAAATTTCATTGTAGGCTTTTGCAATGGCTTCTGGGACTGTTGGGGCTTTCGCTGGGCGGGGGAGGAGGAGGAGGGCGTCAATATGCGTGCGAGAGCGCCGGGGGGAGGGGAGGGCGTACGTGTGCGTGCTGGAGGAGGTCGAGCGCCGCGCGCAGAGTGGGAAGAGGCGGGGTCAAAGGGTGGTTCGCCGTTGTTGGTTGGAGGAGCGAGCCCGGGCAGTGGGCGTGGACTGGCACTATGCCAATTGACCCACTGTCATCACAGTTACAGAGCGAGTTGTTGTTTATGTGAAGTGGCTGAGTGAAACACAACCAAGAAACGGGCTGCCGGAAAAGTGCGGAGGTTACGATGATAAGGGTCGTTCTGTATTTAGCACTTACAAAAGAAACATTTATGTTCTAGAAATTGCTTTTACGATGTTAGGATCGCTAGTAGTGTTTTCTTCGTTTTGCCCCCTGATATTTTACCTTTACCGAATAAACTGACGTGTGGGTAATGTTCATAAGTTTTCGGCGTTGACAGAAAAGACGTGAACAATACTGCTATATCTCGAAGGTTGACGCACTCCGGCTGCTTTCATAAGTACAAAAATACAAGCCGTATAGGAGCCATATTGTAAAATTGCCACTTTGTGTAAGCTAGGTGTTTTTCTCCGTCGATTCCCAACAATCACGTTTATTTAATATTCGGTTCTCACTGATATCCTCAGAGCTTGGCATTTGCAATGCCGACACGTGTATTCCAGTGAACTTTTTTTCCAAAGGAAAAGGCAACCCCAGGTTTTAATGGCGCTTTTATCATCTCCGAGCAAAGCTGATGTATTACCCACATTTTGTAAACGTTTTCGATGGAAAATGATTTCAATAAAGGTACAAAACCTGGCCCAGAGCAATGTTTTGTAGTAGAAATTGTGCACGGCTTTGCCTACAGCTCTATCCGACTGTGGATAACTGCACGGCTTTTATTGCACGATCCTGACGGGATAACTTTTTCTGGTATTTGCAACACACTAGAAACGCAGAAGGTGCGACTTCACCAACGGATAAGACAAGCTCTCTATATTTTCTTCTCCGATTCATATGCTCTGGATATTGAAATACTGAATTTGGGCGGGAGCCGTCTACCTCTCTCCACATCGATTCTACTACGGGAGACAAACGTTTCTAAGCGCTCGAGACCGTGCAGTGGCTGCTTACGTCCGTCCGAGAGCAAAAGCAACTGGCTTGTCGATATGAACTAACTGCCTCTATTACGCGCCAGTGGTGTTAGTAAATAAAGGCGGGCGCTTCCCTTCTCATTTTCTCTGCCCCCAGTGTTGCAGTACCTTGCTTACATCTTGCAACTTTTTTTTTAAGGCAGAGTGCCTACCCATGGCCGAACGAAGCAGTGGGCAGGAACATAGCAAAGCAAGAGCTGGAAACCTCCGGCAGTTGAGGGTTTGGCTTGTTCTGAGTGTGGGAGTATGTTCACCTTTTTACAGGATGATTGTAGCTGTAAGCAGAGTTTTCTTATGCCTTTCTATTGAAAGATTTCGATTTGCCAATATTTTTGGATTACTGTATTTTCTTCTGTCGTTTTCTTTGTATTGGGTTACTCCTATATTGAAGGTTATCAGTGAATACACTGTGCACTTAGCTTTTATTTTGTAAGCTTCTTTGGATGTTTTCTCGGGTTTTTTTGTCTGAACTGCAAAATTTGTGAAATTATTTGCAGTAGGCTGGAGCTTTAAGAAAAATAAAAAATGGGTGTTTAAAATGCAGTGAAATAAATTAATTTGGGGCCTTTCTCTCTGCTTCTTTGAAAATTCCTTTAAAATTCTGCAGCATTTTGTCAAAAGATAATGCAGATTTTCCTTTTGAAGCAGGCACATTAGCACCGATGTAGTTTGCACCTACATAAGTTACTTCAGTATTAAAATCTAGGCTGTTACTAATATTTTCTCAAGAGCAGAAAATGCCTAGTTTTTATTCTTTGCAGTTATTTTTGCAAATATGTAGATGTGCCTAGGAGTGGAAATTTCACAGGTGCAGATTGCCCAGACATCCAAACATTTGTTATCAGGCACTTTATTCTGGCCTAGACCTGACAAGAGGAGCTACCATGGCTTCAGCAGGCCAAAACTGAAGAGTCACCACTGCTGTACACGGGTACTGTCCCTGCACTCACAGAAGAGAGTATATAAAAAAGGGAGAGAGGATAAAGCAAATATTAAAACAAACTCCAAAGAGAGGGACTATAAAGCAACATAAAAAAGGACAAGTACAAAAGTAAAGAAAATTTTTTTTTGCACTAACTAAAAAAGTAAACAAAAGCAAAAATACATCTGCTTGACTCTTAAAAAGTATTTTTTTCATCCCTGCATGTGCCCAAGTTGTTTTTACAGGAGAGAATTTTGTTTATTTCATTTTTTAAAAGATATAACATAAATCAGCTACGTGGAGGCTTTCTGATTCATTTATTTAACAGGTTTTCTATACCGCTTTATCCTACAATCAAGGTGGTTTACATTGAAACAAAGCTTGATTCTAACAGGGCAATGAACTTGGATAACTTAATACATTATAACAGGGCAAAGAACTTGGGGAGGAGTTATAAGGGGAGAACAATGGTTGGGGGGGAAGGGGGTGGTTGCGAGGACAGAGGTGGTTGCATGAAGGCATTGTGTGTTGTCCTTAGTGAAGTAGGCTATAAATAGGTAAGTCTTGAGGGCTTTTCTGAATGTAGTAATTACTTTGTGGCCCAAAGTTTGTATGGGGCTGAGTTCCAGAGAAAGGGTGCATATAGGAAGAAGGCTCTACTAGATGTGGTGGTGCTGGATCTGGTGAAGAATGCTAGGGTTTCTGGGTGCCAGTTCTTGAGCCGTTTGCTCTCATGTATTATTGTTTGAAGGTGAGTAGCTGATAGGCCATTGAGGAGCTTGAAAACTAAGGATGGCTTTAAATTTTGTGCGTTCAGTGACAGGTAGACAGTGAAGTTGTTTGAGCAATGGAGTTACGTGCTCAGTTATGCTGGTGTTGCAAAGTGTATGTTCTGCTGTGTTGAGGGCTAGTTGAAGCAGGTGGACTGTTTTCTTAGGTAGGCCTTGGAGGATAAGGTTTGCAGTAGTCCAGATGTGGGAAGATGAGAGCTTGAAGGACCATGTGGACGTTTTGTTGGGTTAGAAGATGCTTGAGATGTTGTATAGTGTTTATAGTATATGCACCTGGTGATGTATCTTATGTGTGAAGAGAATTTTAGGTGTTGATACCTAGATAATATATCTCTTGTCATACAATGAAGTTGGGTGCCATTTAGGTTTATTGTGTCAGTCGGGATGACACTGCCATCTTGGTGATATATAGAGCTTCAGTTTTATTGATGTTCATGGTCATGTAGTGAGTGGGTGATGAGCCATGATATGTCTGCGGTGAAACATTCTGTTAAGGTTTCGATGCCAGGGTTCTGTGTATTGATGGGTGCATAGATCATGACATCATCAGCATATATGTGGTAGAGGACATTAAAGATTTGTATGATAGTGCAAATCGGCTGTATGAAGATGTTGAATAATAGTGCAGAGAGGGGGACTCCTTGGGTTTGAGTATATGTTTTTGACTTTGTAGAGCCTAATTTTACCTGAAGTCATCAGTTGATAGATAGGATTTGAACCAGCTCAGAGGGATCCCTGTTAGTCCTATTGTTTTGCAGTCTTTTGATGATTAGGGTATGAGGTATGGAGTCGAATGCTGCCTTGATGTTGCGGAATACAAGTAAGTAGTCGGTGTGTGGTCTGTCTGTGCCTGTTATTAAGTTGTTTAGGAGTGCTGTTGTGAAGGATTATACTCCATGGTGGGGTCGAAAGCCATATTGTTGGGGGTCGAGAGAGGAGTGTGTCAATGTGGTCTTGTAGCTGATGGAGTATGATCTTTTTCAGTACCTTGGCCATGAATGGAAGGCTAGCTATGAATCTGTAGGATGCTGGATGGTTGATATTATTGGTAGTACCTTTTTCTTATTGGTTGGATGGAAGCTGTTTTGAGTTCGGGTGGTATGTATCCTTTCTGTAGTGAGAGCTGTGTCATTTTGAGGATTGTTGGTGAGAGTTCTTGTCTGGCCATGTTGATCCAGCTGACTGTACAAGGGTCAAGATGGGATGTGGTTGTGTTGCTAATGGAGATTACATCTTCTAGGTGTGACTGTTGAAAATGTCATCCAGGTGTGCTGGGGTTCTGACTGGTCTGGGGGTGGAATGTCCAAAAAGGTGTTTGTAGTGTTACAATTGGGGGAGTTTAGAGTTTGGAAGTAGTCGGCCATCTGCTGTGAGGTCAGATTTGTATCTTCTGTTTGTTCTGCATGCTCTTTTTTGAGGGACTTGACTACATCAAAGAGTTCTCAAGGGCGGTTGATAGATTTTTTGATTAGTTTTGAGTAGTAATCTTTTCTTGCTTTGAGGGTGGCAGTTTGATATTCTTTGAGTTCGGTATTGTAGACGGTGAGACTGTCAGGTGTTTTGGAACTTCAGTATCTCCTCTCAGTGGCTCTTAGAATGTGTTTCATGTTGCTGTGTACCATATTGCATTTTTATGCCTTTTTTTGCAGAAGAGGTTGGGTAGCATTGTTGCTGTGCTAGATATGGTTTTGTTCCATGTTTGCATGAAGTGGTTGAGGTCTTCTTGAGCTGATTGGAGGTCAGGTAGGATTTTCTCCAGAAAGTTTTCCTTGTCTGTGTTTAGGAATCTGCGGGTAATAGGTTCAGAGTTGCGTGGTGTCTGGTCCATTGCTGTGTGTGACATGAGAAAGCAGATTATCTTGTGATCCGATCAGGGGATGTCATTGGTATTTGGAGGCGGGATGATGTGGCTTTTGATGATACTCTGAGGTAAGATCAGGTCAGGGGTGTTTCCTTTGTTATGTGTAGGTTGAAGGACGAGTTGAGCATATTCCAGGGCTTGTAGGAAGATCTTTGTTTGGTGTGATGGAGGTGAGGTTGAGGTCACCGAGGAGGGCGAGGTAGTTGGTGTGTGAAGTTGGTCAGGACTTGCACTGGGCGATCTGTAGGCAAGTAGGATGGTTATGTTGCCATTTGTTATTGTTATGGTGTCCAGTCCTTTGTCTGAGGTCTTGGTGAGGGTGTGGAAGTTGAGAGTTTTCTTGGCTAGGGTGAATACATCTCCTCCTCGATGCTGCTTTCTTTGAGAGTGGAAGAGGCTGTAAAGTCGTGTGGCATCAGCTGATTTAGTAGGACATTATCTGCTTCATTAAACCAAAATTCGATGGCATACAGGATATCTATTTTGTTGTCCAGTAGGAGGTCCGTGAGGAGTTGGGTTTTGTTACGTGATGATCTGGCGTTGAGTAGAATGCAGTTCAGGTGAGAGGTGTTGTATGTGTGTCTGTGTGTAAATGGGATGTGTGTGGGTGCCTGTGTTTTTTAATATGTATGATATGTTGTGTGCCTTGTGGTTTGTTTTGTGGATGGTATGTGGTGGTAGGATGAGTGGCAGAATGAGTGGGTATGGGTAAGCGTGTATGATAGGCAAGAAAGTATAAGTGGGAGTAAGAGCTGAGGTGGTAGTGAGGAGTGTATTGAGGTAGAGAGCAAGGAGAATGGCCAGTGGAGCCATAGTTCTGTTGTTGAAGTCTGCTAGATCGGTTAATGGAGTTCAGTTGAGATGCTTGTGTGTCTGAGGATGTTTACCGGTTGGAGGGGGTACTGGGTTGTTCTGTGGTTATTCCTGCACTTAGAGCTTGACTGGTGAGGTGTTGCCATTATTTCAGGTGTTGGTGTTCTCCCTCTTTTGTTGATGTGGCTGGGACTGCTTGCTTTGTGAGGAGATCTGCCAAGGGCAGGTCTGGGCGTTTGTTCATGAGATGGGTGCGAGTGCAGGGGGTGATTGTTTGTTATTCTCCTGTGTAGGTTGTGGTGAGGCTTCTTCCTACTGATGGTCCCAGCCTAAGGACCATATCAAAGGAGCTTGATTTTAAAATGTTCCTGGCGGGTTTATTTATTTATTTTATTTATTTAACAGCTCTTATATACCGCGCTATTTGACATCAGTGCGGTTTACATTAAACAAAATACACTCAGATTTAGAGAACTTGTCCAAGTTACAGGTAACGGGAATAAAACAAGGATTAACTGGGGAATAGCATATGAATAATTAAATAAAAGCAATTACATCAGACTAGAGATCTTGAGTGGGTATAGAGACGTCATAAATAACATTTAACAGCAGGTATATACAGTGAAATATCATAAGGTGGAACGGTCTAACATCATCATTTATTATTGCTGAGTTGAGATAATGGGGTGAGAGGAGGGGAAATATTGATGTAAGAGAAGTGTTGTAAAAAAAGGTGGGTTTTTAAAGCTTTTCTAAATTGCGATATATCTTTTATCAATCTGATGTTTAATGGAAGCTTATTCCAGCACCTTGGAGCAAAGGATGAAAATGATCTGTTAATGGTAGTTTGAGTACATTTTACTAATTCATTTGGAATCACTAGAGTATTTTCAGTTGTAGATCTTCTTGATCTGTTGATTTGGGTATGATTGGGTTGCTGATTGGCCCGATTTGTCAGTAGGAACCTCAGTTCCTGGGGCATATTTACTAAGCTAGACTAATGGTTAGCAGGGCTATTCTTGGCTAAATCCCATGTTTTTCAATGGGATCTAGTTACAAATAGCCTGTGCTAACACCTAGCCCAGCTTAGTAAACCCCCCCCCCCTTTAGTAACAAGTTATCTGTTGTGCATTTTACAGGACTAGTTTCTTCCAAATGGGTTAGTTTATGACAGGAATGAACTTCACTTGTAAGTCAGAGTATGTTGAGTTTGGATATTTTATTTAACATTTCTTATATACCGCCTTTCATGATATCAAGGCGGTTTACATTGAACAAACTGAAATTACATTGAACAGGGCATTATAACTTGGCGATAACTATTTTACAGGGAACATGGGCTATGGAGGGTTAAGTGGCTTGCCCAAGACCACAAGGAGCACCTGTGGGACTAGAAACCCCAGTCCTTCCGGCCCGAGGTTGCTGTCCTCCGACCCTCCGGCCTGAAATACCTTGCCCCAACCACTAGGCCACTCCTCCACTCCGGTCTCAGCAGGGCCAGTCTAACCACTAGGCAAGCTAGCAACTTCTGGAAAGGTTTGGCAAAGATCAGGGCTGGAGTGGGGGTGTAAGGTTTAAGTTTTGCCTAGGGCAGCAACATCTTGAACCTACTCTGGGGCTGGCCCTGGATCTCAGACACTTAAATTTATTGCTGGGACTCTTAATGCTTGCATCGTGCTAAAGAAGTAGTCTTCTTGAATTCATAGGGTACAACAACTAGATATAGTAACATGGAGGCACATTCTAATATGTGGGTCCAGGCCCCTGTGCACCCGATTGGAATTGGGACGCACAGAGGCAGACCCAAATCCGAACCTGTGGGGGCTAGACATGCTCTGCGGGATCGGAATCAGGTATGGGCCTGTATGTGCAGGTCGGGACCCTGCCTGGCTAACTCAGGCTCCTGAATGGAACTGCTGTGCCATGGCGTCCTGTTGCCATGGCACCGTGACTCCATTCAGGAACTGTGATCCCCGGCCGCTGACCACTATCTCCTTTCCCCGCAGCCTGACCCCCGATCTGGCCTTCCATGGCCAGGGTTGGGCTGCAGGGAGCCCCCTGCACCCTCTCACCTTTCCGCTGGTGTTCCTCGACATCCAGGGCCGATCTCAGAATCGGCCCTGTACATCTGGGGTCGCGGACCACCCATGCCCCGCCTCTGGAATGTCCCCGACTAAGCCTCCCTGTACAAACTCCTTGTTCATATGGGGAGGCTTCTGCCGGGGATGGAAAGGGGGCGAATAGTAGGGAGGACATCCATCCCCGCTATTTGCATTACAGAATATACCCCATAGTAAATGACGGCAGATAAAGACCAGCATAATCCATTTAGTCTGCCCAGTAAGGTGGCTAGAGTTGTAGAATTGCACCTGCTGCTCCCTGCAGGTCACTCCCCTTCTATGTCTTTGTTTAAGACATAGAAGTGAAGTGGCATTTGCGAAAGGGAATCCGAGTGCAATCTGAGATGTCCAGGGCAAACAATGAAGGAAAACACCGGGGATGCATATGTTTCAGCCTGATCACAGAAACATACGAGGTGCGATCAAAAAGTATCGAGACTTATACAATAACACAAGTATAACACGGACAGTTAGTGCACTCAGTCTCCTTCAGAGTAGACCCCTTCTGATAAAACACTTTCTCTAGCATTCCTGCCGCTTCTAGAAACAATTTTGAAATGCCTCTTTTGTTATGCTGTGAAGCTGCTGTGTCAAATTTTGCTTAATGGTTTCCAGGTTGTTGAATTTCCTTCCTTTCAGTGGTAATTTCAGTTTTGGAAACAAAAAAAGTCACAGGATGCAAGGTCAGATGAGTGTGGAGTCTGACAGGCTTGCTCAAACTGCTGGACAAGATGTGATACGTGAGCTGGGGCGTTATTGTGATGAAGCAACCATTCAACATTCCTGTGCATCTCTCAAATGAGTCATAACTTGGACGTCGTACTCCTTATTGATGGTATGGCCCTTTGAAGCATACTCATGATTAACAATACCGTGGTAATCAAAACTGTGAGCATGAAATTTACATTGTTTTTTTGAGTCTGGGAGAGTCTGGAGTCTTCCACTGTGAGGATTGAGTCTTAGTTTCTGGGTCATAACTAGAACCCCATGATCCATCGGCAGTAATAATCTTTTTGATAAAATCGGAGTCATTTTCAACGCATTCCAACAACTCCCTGGCTGCAGAGTCAATCTTCTTTTTAGTCAGGGGACGGGAGTTTTGGCACAATTTAGCGAACACGTATCTCCTTCCCAAATCGACAGTAAGAATGGACTGTACCGACCAGGAACTGATGTCCATGTCCTCAGCAAGCTCCCTGATAGTCAATCGACAATTGGAGCATATTGCAGCATGCACTGCTTCAACTTTATCTTTATCCTTGCTCGTGGATGGCCTTCCAGAATGTTCGTCACTGTCAACACTTTGGTGGCCCTCTTGGAATCATTTGTACCAACCATAATCTCAAACACAACTAATGCATTCATTGCCATACACTTGCTGTAACTCATCATAAGCCTTTACATGAATCTCCAAGTTTCTGGCAGAATTTAATGCAGATGTTCAGGGCAAGTGGAAGTAAGGATGTGGTTGAAAACTACAGGCTGGTTAGTTTAACCTCGATGGTGAGTAAATTATTGGAAGAGCTGCTGAAAGAGAAAGTAGTGAGGTTTCCAGAGTCCAGCGGATTACCAGATTTGAGGCAGCATGGATTCACCAGAGGGAGTTCTTGTCAGACAAATCTAATTCATTTCTTTGATTGGGTGACCAGAGAGTTGGACTGAGGGAAAGCCCTGGATGTGATATATTTAGATTTCAGTAAAGCCTTTGACATTGTTACATACAGGCGACTTAAAACAAACTGAGCACCCTAGGGATGGACCTTAAAGTTACTGCTTGGATTAGGTATTGGTTGAGTGGGAGGCGACAAAGGGTACAGGTAAATGGAGCTCACTCTGAGGAGAAGGAGGTTACCAGTGGTGTGCCACAGGGTGTCTATTGCAGATTTTGGTATCATCTGCAAAGAGGCAAACCTTACCTGACAGCCCTTCTTCAATATCACTAAGGTTTGCCTCTTTGCGGATGATACCAAAATCTTCAATAGAGTAGACACCCAGGAAGGTGTAGATAACACGAGGAGGGATCTAGCTAAGCTTGAAGAATGGTCTAGAATTTGGCAGCTGAGATTTAATATTAAAAAATGCAAGGTCATGCATTTAGGCTGCAGCAATCCAAGGGAGTGATATAGTATAGGGCAGAGGTTCCCAATTCCAATCCTGGAGGGCCAAACACCATTCCGGTTTTCAGGCTGTCCCTAATAAATATGCATGAGATGCATTTGCATGCATTGCTCCCATTGTATTCAAATGTATCATGCATATTCATTAGGGACAGCCTGAAAACCTGAATGGCATTTGGCCCTACAGGACTGGAGTTGGGAACCTCTGGTATAGGGGGTGAAGTACTTTTTTTTTTTTAAATTTTATTTTTAATTAATTTTCCAAACAAAATACAAGTAATACATACTTGCATGAAGAAAACGGGTGAAACCAGAAATACAAACAGGATAATAGTTACAAAGTAAATTTCACAAAGTAACACCCTCTACTAGTCTTCAATAAATGGAGATCCAAGAGAGGAATAATATAGAAACAAAAATACACAAGAAACTAACGAGTTTTTAAGCAGTCAGATATATTACCTTACATCAAAGAGAACTGGCACCCTCACCCCCTGATAGACCCCTAGCATTCAAAAAGGAAATCAATTGCGAAGGATACAAAAAAACAGGAATTGCCCTGAAACTTTACCAAACACATGGATACTTCAAGAAAAATAGACCACCCAGCTGGAGAACCCGTGGTCGCAGAACCAAAAACTCACTCCTACGACGATGGGTTTCCCGAGCTAGGTCAGGAAAAATCCAGACCAAGCATCCCTTAAATAAAACATTTCTTTTCCTGAAAAGAAGTCTCAGCAACAATTCACGATCTGAGACAAGGGCAAAAGTAACCAAACAAGTCGCAGATCGGACTAGAGCAGAATCAGAGGCTTCCAAGAGCTCAGAAATATTCATTACATCTAATTCCTCAGGTTCAGCAAGCTCACCAGGGGCCGAAGCCTTCCGGGCTGTAGGAAGATAGTAAATCCTTACTATAGGAGGACAGGAGTCTGCAGAGACCTCCAAAATCTGAACAAGATATTCTTTAAACATTTCTTTCGGAGATACGTTAGACAAAAAGGGAAAGTTGATCAAATGTAAATTTGCTAATTTAGAAAAATTCTCCAGCTGCTCCAGCCTAACTTTCGTCTGGTTAGAGTCTTTAATAAATGAATCAGACAAAGGGGCATGTTTACTAAAAGCCGTACAATTGCGTGCCGCACAATAGCGCACGGAAACGCGGCACTCAAACGCTCAGAAACGCTCTTAAACGCCCCGCACAAGTGCGCGTGGGCCCCGCACAATTGCGCGCCGCACTAACGTGCCCCGCAAAAGTACCCGGCCCGCAAATGTCCGATAGAGGCGTGGAAAGGCATTCTGAGGGCGGAGGAAGGCTCCCGAGGGGCGGAGAGACGGGGTCAATGGGCGGGGAAGGGGAGGGGAGAGGCTCCCCGCACAGTATCGGGGACGAATTTGCAGGTTAAAAATAGCGCGAGTGAAACACTCACGGTAGAGGGCATTTAAAGGGAAGAGAAACCATTTCCGTCAGCAATGTACAGGGAAACCGGGGAAACCTGCAAAACGTGAGCAGTGTGATACATGTGCACAGAACAAAAGTGCAAATAAAGATAGAAAACGACCCAAACAAACATATTAAAAATAGGAAGTCAGCTGGGGAACCCTGATATTAATGGGCAAACATAAGAAACACACCCAGGAAAGCTCCAAAAAAATGAAATGAAGTATGGAAGGGGCTACGGAGCGGAGACCCTTCCAAAAACCATTTCCTTTTTTCTGAGCCTTCCTGGGAGTGTTTGCTATGGTTGCCCATTCATATCACTGTTGCCCAGCTTGGATATATTTATCCCCAGTTCGTCGTGGTCGGTTGAGGGGTTTATTTGCACGTTTGTCACCAGACAAGGTGACTGAGCCCACAGTACAAATGTGCAGAGCAGGGTTTGTGACTCCTTTGGTCAGGTTTCCCACCCCCAGGGACTGCACTATCACTGTGGCCACAGTGTGGTGCAGCAGACAGAGGCAGTACCTCTAGTACCAAAGGGTCACAGGTTCAAAGCCCAGCTGGGGCTACTGCCAATCCTGTCCACATATTTTCCCCACAACTAAACCATGTTAGTAAGGGCAATCCTTTATTGCTGGGGATATACGCATTGGTCATACGCCTATCTTTTACTCCACCAAGCACAGACACCATGACCAGGGGCATTACCTAGAGCAGAGTCTCACAAATGCAGTCCTGGAGGACCACACACCATTCAGGTTCCATGCTGCCACTCATACAAATAACTGTGCTGTATATCTATGCACCACCCCCATGGCATGTAGATGTAGCTCATGCATATTCATGAGGGACAGCAGGAAACCCCAACCAGTGTATTGCAAACCTGGACTGGATTTGGGAACCTCTGCCGTACAGCAGCAGCCAACAGGGACAGACACACCCACACCCACAGGCCCCATTGGCCAATGCCTCCTGGTGAGGCAGGACATTGGGCCCTGCGTGCATCTCCCAATACCAGCACTTGCATACCTTAGCAATGTCACCCTACACCAGGGTATATGGTACACAGCTCTCAAACGTTTGCTATGAGTACTGGCAGATAGATATCCCTACGTTACGCACAGTCTGCTCTATGAGCTCCATCATAATAATCTATCTGATGTCTGCGGTGTGTGCGTCAGGTCTGGCCCCTGACAGTGTTTACCACCCTAGGGAGGGACCCCCAACGGTATTGCATACCATACCCATGCCTGTACTGTGCCCAGGACTGGTGTGGTGGGCAAGGATTCTGAACCCCTCTATAGTAGCACAATGCTGGCATACGTGTGGGAGTGTGTGTCTGTCTATACAGTGTGTGTTGGCTGCAAACACTGTCCACAGTTTTGGCCTGATGATGTGCATAATGAGCAGCACGGTACCATGGGTATAGCTCAGACAGGGTGGGCTGGCCAGGATGCATCTGCACAGGGCATAGGGCACTGGCAGGGACATTGTAGTGGCCGTCCACCACCTCCACAGACAGGGTGACCTCTGTATGTGCTGCTGGGCTTTCACTCCACCCTGACTGTGCAGTGATGGCAGCATGGCTAGGCACCCCCATAGTGCTTCATAGCACTTCCCTCATGTGATATATATGGGTCACCTGTTGGGGCCTAGTCACTGATGTATCTGCTTGTGTGTGCTGCCATCCCAGTTGTGGGTGCATGCATTTCCAGTGGGACTAACCAGCAGACTGTTCACAGCTGGTATGTGCCCTGCTGGAGTGCCTTGCAGGGTGCAGTGGCTGATGGCTTGATGCAGGGGAATATCAGATAGTGGTGGGGTGCATCTTAGCATATCCAGGCCTACTGTCTGTCTGATATTGTGGTCTGGGTGTGTGTGGGGCTGCTTGGACTGCCCTGTAGGGTGTCTGTTCCCCAACAGGACTGGGGTTGATGGTCCACTCTACTGCCATCATTGAGGGGGGTGTATAATGGGGATCTGTTGATAGGAGACCCTGCCTGTTTGCCACCCTCAGCTTGGGGGGGGGGGGGGTTGGTGGTACATGGCCCACCTAGGGGTCTGTGGGGTTTCCCCTGACTGAGACAGACAGAGATATCCAAGGTGTTCCTGCAGAAACTACCTATCTCACAGATTACGACTGTTTTGGAGCTCTGCCATGGCCTCTCTCAGCTGTGGACCTGGTCCAGGGCGCCTCATCGCACACTCAGGGTGAGCACAGTTCCCGCACAGTGTGACTGTGTGTAGCTACTCTGTGCAAATTAAACACCCGGTCAGTACCTCCTACCAGGCCAAGGTGCTGTGTGGGTGCACACGGACACGTCCCCCTACCAGGCCGGGGAGCTGTTGGGGTGCATTCCCCATCTTGTGTTCATCTGTGGACAGCTGATTTGCATGTGCAGTGCATCATGGGTATGGGTGGCCTAACCCTATCCTGGTTCCCACAGCAGACTGTCTGTGTGGTGACATGCAGGCTCTCTGCAGCCAGCCAGGGGCTTGCTGGCAACTATATAGCTGTAGCCCAATGGTTACTTCACTGCCTGTGGAGCCAGCGGTAATGGGTTCGAGCCCACAGTGGGGTTATTTGATAGGGTTGTCCAAAGCTTTTTTTAGATTTAATGTACATATGTTGCTGCCATCAAACACACCCTCAGTGTACTGTACCCATAAGGTGCCTCTGAGGGTGCTTTATAGGGCACCCTATAGGGCACCTTATGGTTGCCGTCCATATAAGGTGCACTATACATTATCCTGTGACGCAACATATATGGTGCCCTATAGGGGACATTCAAGGGTGCCTTGGCGGACAGTGAACTTTCACATGTGCCTTATGGGCCGCCTTATGTTAACACGCTTTGTGAGTGCGTTTGCTAGTAGTGATAACTGAAATAAAAATAGATTGCCCCCTACAGCACTCATCCCCATAATACACACTGCCTCAGTGAGCCTTCTTCATTGGGCACTGTGGGGGATTGAACCCTTGATCTCTGCACCATTGGTCAGTGTCTTAACCATTGCGCTGTGGCTCTGTTCCTATGCTTGGGCATCTGCGCACCGCCTTATGCCGCCCAAACCTAACAGTGCACCGCCTTATGCCGCCCAAAATTAACAGTGCACTGCCTTATGCTGCCCAAAATTAATATGCCTCCTAAAGCACTTTTACCCATTACAGTTAATGCCTCAGCCAGCCCTTTTTGTTGTGCACAATGGGGAATTGAACCCATGGCAGCTGCACCCACAGTCAGTGTCTTAACCATTGTACTATGGCTCTGCTCCTTTGTGTGTGCACATCAGGCGCCACTTAGCCTTCCCACGCACTATTGTGCCCCGCGCAAATGTGCGATCGCTTACTCCCGTTTTTTTTCTTTTCTCTGCCTGAACCGCCCACTCCTTATATGGCACAGGCACACTACCGCGGCCCCGCACATTAGGAATGTTTAGTAAACAGACCCCAAAGTCTCCAATTGAGTATTCTCCGAAGGTGAAGTACTTTTGTCCACAAAAGTAGAGTGGAACCTGGGCGTGATTGTGTCTGATGATCATGATCAGGATGTAATTATACCGGGCTATACTTTATTCAAGAAGGACAGGGTAGGAAGAAGGGGAGGTGGTGTGGCACTATATGTTAAAAATAATATTAAAGCTATAGAATTGCAGGGCTTAAATGGAAGAGAGGAGGCATTGTGGGTTAAACCAGAAAGAGGGAAAGGGAAATCCTTTTACATTGAAGTTATATACAGATCCCCATCATAGGGGCTAGAAGTGGATGAAGATTTAATACAAGATATACACAGTATTGCCATGAAAGGAGAAGTGCTACTGATAGCTGATTTCAATATGCTGGATGTGGTTTGGCACATCCCTGCTGCGGTGTCATCTATAAGTAAGGAGATCCTGGATTCTCTATAGGGAGAACTGTTCAGGCAATTGGTAGCAGAACCAAAACATGATGGGGCCATACTGAACTTAGTACTTACCAATGGGGAAAGTGTTTCTGATGTTACAGTGGGAGATTAACTTGCATCCAGTGATCACCAGATGGTATGGTTCAGTATTAGTACTAGGGCTGATAAAATCTATTCAAAAACGAGGGTCTTAGACTTTAGTAAAACTAACTGCAAAGATGGGACAATACCTAAGAGAGTCGTTAGTGGGATGGGAACAGCTGAGGGGATGTAGAAAAACAGTGGGCAAAACTGAAAGGGAATATTTTAAAGGCACAAACCTTCCTTTTTTTTTTTATTGAATTTTCAGTCAATTACAATAACCAAATAAGTAAAGGTCAATCAGAAATACAAAAACAAGAGAAAGAAAACTGCCTCTTAAAAAATTATTAAATAGGAAATAAACATCCGTGATACAGTCCACATCATGAAACCTCGCTGCTCACAATCAAAAGAAAAAAGAAGCAAACTATTAACAAAGAAAAATAGGGTCTAGGACCCAAAATAGGAGGTCAATTATTTATCACTGGTCAGATTCTACCACTTTCCTGTCAGCCACAAAACTTTCTAAATGAAGTACATCAGTAAATACGTATGAAGCATCACCGAGACTAATGATGCATTTACAAGGGAATCGCAAAAAGAACGAAGCACCCAAGGCTAACACCTGCGGCTTCAACTTTAGAAATTGCTTCCGACGCAATTGGGTGCTGCGGGTGACATCAGGGAAAATATTGATCCGCTGGCCACAAAACTTAGTCAACTTCACCTTAAAAAAGGCACGAAGAATACGTTGCTTCATTTCAACCGAGGTAAAAGTGACTAGCAGAGTGGCCCGCGTACCAATATTATCCTGTGAGTCCTCCAAAAAGGCAGTAAGATTCTCTAGTGGGGCAACAATCTCATCAAGTCCACCCTCTGCCACATTAACTTGCTTTTTTTAAAACGTAAATACAAGGAAAAGGAGGCTGCTATCGTTCTCAAAGAAGTAGCTGAGAAGGTGAAGAAAAAGAGGGAGGCCTTCAGGAAATTTAAGAGATCACAGAGCGAGGAAGACAGGCATCTATATTTTTGGTGAAACTTGGAGAAGCTAGCAAAGTAGTCAGGAAAGCAAAGGTTCAAAAACAAGAAGGAATAGCCAATGCAATAAAATGGGATAAGACATTTTTCTGATATGTTAGAGGAGGAAGGGCAACAGTGGTATTGTCAGACTCAAGGGTGCAGGGCAGGAATATGCAGAAACTGATGAGGATAAAGCAGAATTACTTAACAAATATTTTTGTTCTGTGTTCACAGATGAAGGACATGTAGCAGGACCTCAGAAAACACCCACAAATAGCAACAGAAATGACTGGAATCTTGAACGATTTTCAGAAGACCGTGTTCAAGAGGAGCTAGCTAAACTAAAAGTAGACAAAACCATGGAGTCCACAAAAAGAACAGCGCTAGCCGCTCAGACGAGCAGAAACAAAAACAGGAAGCGGCAGAGTTAACACCCAAAAACTTTATTATAATCAATTTAAGTGGCCTAAGCCCAACACAGGCCGTGTTTCGTATATCACTTCATCAGGGGCTATCAGGACACACTAAAAAACAAATTATAAAATTACATTGATGTAATCAACCTAAAACAATAAATATGCAGGGAAATAGGGTTAAAATAAAAAATTGTAACATGAATATGTAATACACATAAAAAAGGCAAAATTGGACTATATCAAATAAACTTAAGTCTCAATAAAACATTGATAAAACTCAAAACAACAATCAAAAATTACTCAATTAAAATCATAAAAATTCATATAGAATTACATATAAATCTGAATTAATTCTAATACATTAAACGACCCAATCACTTTCTAGATAAGATGACATATGATTTTTATACCTACACATATATAAATATGTAATTAATTAAATAAATAATTAAAATAAATAATTAAAAATATAATGAAATAAAATAATAATATAATAAAAATATATAATACTAATTGGAATACAAGAAATTAATAAAATTGCCAAAACATTCATAATTGTAGAGTACTTATACAAGCATATACAATAAAACTGTAAACACCAAAACTATAAAAAACAACTATGTACAACCTGGAGATAAGAAGGGATGAGGAGACTGAAGGAGTAAGTCCAATGAAAACTAATTGTGTAATTGTTAAGTGAATCGCATACTATAAAAGTGGACATTACCTGTGGGTGTGATGTGCATAGACCTCACCAGGCTCAGTAGAGACAATGGGAGTCGCTATTATCAGAAAACCTTCTAAAAAATAAAGACATAAAACTTACACCAAAATAAATAGTTGCTAAATTATATAAATTATTTTTAAATTTATACTCTGCTTTAAAAAAATTAAAAAAAATTATCTTATAATATATAGAATTTTAGATGCTGTCCTCGTTAAAAATTCATAAACCTAAAATGGGCCAGTAATGGAGCAATTAATAAAACATTCGGAAAAAATTCTATTATAAATGTAAAGAGAAAAGGAGGGGGGGATGGGGAAAAGGGGGGAGGTGGGGAGGGAAGGAGGAGGGGGAGAAGGGGAGGGGGGGGAAAGGGAGAAGGGGAAAAAGGGCAGGGGAAATGAAAGTAATTAAAAACTGGGTTAACTTCAGGGTTTGAAAAAATTCCTTATATTTATGAGAATATTGAAGACCAATATTAATTAAACAAATAGAGAGAGGGAATTCCATACATTAAATTATACCGGCAATTAAATTGACCTGTGATGAAAATCTTTCAAACACCATAAAACTATAAAATAACACATTAAAATTGAAAGGGACATCGGACAATGCTCAAAAAGGAGTATGAACGAAGACACAGAAACATTATTGTCTTTCTTGCCTTTACAAAAATCTGATGAGCACCTTGTAACCACGATTATCCACTCCGTGATTCTTACACGATATTCGTGAAACCTTGAGAGCAATATATATTGTGTTATTAAAACATCGAAAACTCAGGGTGCAAGGAGAACCTAATTTAAGTGCTGAACTGATAAACACACAAGATAAAAGGGCATTATAAGTTCCTACTAACAGAAAAAACTAACCCCACTGCGAATGGCCGTAAAGTTGCACAGGGTACAAAAAGAACATTGCCACATGTGTATATAGAGGGAGCCAGAGCAAACATATAAAAATTGTAATCCGTTTGGATAACTTCGAAGAAACCTAATTTAAAAAATAATAATAAATACCATAGGCAGGAGACTGCCTATAAACATCAAGGTTTAAGAGGGGCTAAATTGAAACATTAAAACTGTACCGATGATTTGAAATCTTAATCCATCGCCATAAAAATATATTCCATGGGCAAGAGACTGCCTGTCAACATCAAGATGTGAGAGGGACTTAGTTAAACACTAAAACTGTACCGATGATTGCATACAAATATACATAGTGTTTGAATACAAAGCCTGCTGCATTGAATATATTCCAACTAAAAAGAGAACAAAACAGTAGCTCACCTGCAGAAAGCCGTTTGAGATTACTCAAAGAGTTAAAAGACGCCGACACATGCGCATTAAAAAAGACCCAAACCGGAAGTGTAAAAAACGTGTGGTTACCTATTAGACCTCGTTTTCAAAACGGAACATATAACCACCTCAAAATAGAAATATTACACTCAGCCCAAGGGGGATCACAAAACCTTATCCATCACTTCAATAAAACTTCATAGGATAATGACATCCACCACGAGTCAAAACACATGTAAAATGTGTGCTTGACGCTGAGAACAAATACTGGCCCCTATTTAACAATAGCAAGCAATTTCTATTAAATTATACCTTATAAAACTTAATAAGTCAACCTCAGAACTCCCAAGTGGGGGAGGGAAGGAAGAGAGAAGGAAGGGGTGGGGGTGGGGGAAGGGGAGAGGGGAGAGGAGAGGATGGAAGGGGGAGGGGGTTTGGAAGAGGAGAGGGGAGAGGTGGGGGAGGGAAAGGGGGGAAAGGAGAAGGGGAGGGGTGGGGAGAGAAAGGGGAAGGAAGGAAAAGGGGTGGGGGTGGGGGGGGGTGTGGAGAGGGGAGAGGAAAGAAGGGAAAAGGGAGGGGAGGGGGAAGGGGAAAGGAAAGGGGGAGGGGAGGGGGGAAAAAGGGAAGGAGAGGGAAAAAGGGAGGGGGGGAAAAAGAGGAAGGGAAACAAAGGGAAAGGGTGGGGAAGGGAGAGGAAAGGAAGGGGGAAGGAAAAGGGGGGAGGGAGAAGGAGAGGGGGGGAAGGGAAGGAAAGCAAGGGGAAATTGTGCAAAACGTGCAGCTAAAACCTATACATCGAATTACTTATAAAAAATATATTAAAGAAACACAGATAAATCTGTTTCTAAATTCAAACCCCGAGGAGTGAGCGTATCCATCAGAAAGATGTACTTCTGTTCGAGCCTTAATAATGTTTTATCATTATCCCCGCCCCTCCAATTGGGTATAACCTTCTTCATCACAAAAAAACGCAAATCAGACAGGGAATGCTTCTTCTCTAGCCAATGTTGGACCAATGGTTTGTCCTCTAATTTCCTTCTAATACTACTCTTGTGTTCTACTATCCTGACACGTATTGTTCGTTTAGTTTTTCCAACATATAACATCTTACATGGACATACAATGACATATATTACATTTGTAGTGTCACAATTGGAGTGATCATGTATGAAATATTTTTTCTGAGTAGTGGGATGTGTGAAAAACTTTCGAATCGGAAGAGATTGTATACATACAGAGCAATGTCCACACTGGTATTGACCTTTATAATTTGAGAGGGGTTTCCTCTCGGTGAGAGCTGAAGATACAAGAAGATCTCGAAGATTGGCACTTCTTTTATGCGCTACCATTAATTCCATTCTTTCAAAACCTGGAACGGCTTGTATCAAGTGCCATTCTTTTTTGAGAATATCAATAATCTTATGGGAAACCAAAGAGTAATTTAGGGGACAGACCATTTTATCTTGGCCATTTGTCCTGCCACATGGTCTAAGTAAGTCAGCCCTTGATGAATCCCTCGCTCTAACATAGGCCTTATTGATAGCACAAGGTGGATATTTGCGCTCTTGAAATCTCTCTCGTAAGGCTATAGACTGATTCTCAAAATCTTCATCTAAGGTACAAATCCTCCTGGCCCGTAGGAACTGTCCAACCGGTAAGTTATTTTTGAAGGCGGGATTATGGAAACTTGAATGATGAAGTAAGGTGTTACGGTCGGTTGGTTTCCTATAAAGTGTGGTAGTAAATCCAGTCCCCTCTCTCTTAATCAATAGATCCAAGTAGGATATCTTAGCATCATCATAGGTGACTTGAAACCGTAGATTGCTATCCAAGCTGTTGACCCATACATTAAATTCTGCTAATAATTCAACTGAACCTTCCCATATGATAAAAATGTCGTCAATGTATCTTATCCACAACCGGACATTGTCCTTATTATAGGAAATCTTTCAAAAAAAGTTCTTCAAAATTGTGCACATAAAGGTTCGCAACATCTGGTGCAAAAGATGACCCCATGGCCACACCCTTAATTTGCTGGTAAACCAACCCTCTGAAGCAAAAAAAAATGTTTACAAAGTGCAATTTCAGCTAAGCCGAACAAAAAGGCGGTCGGGATACGCTGATGAGATTCTCTATTTAAAAAACACTTTTCAACTATACGTAAAGCTTCTTCTTGTGGCACATTGGTATACAATGATTCTACATCTAAAGTAACCATAATTGTGTCGGGACCCAAATTATCAAAAGTGGAGAGAATTTCGATGACATGAGCTGAGTCTCTAACATACGACCCCATTTTCAGCACAAAGGGTCTGAGGATAACATCCAAAAACTTCGAGATGGGTTCTAGCAAAGAACCTATAGCCGAAACTATGGGTCTACCGGGAGGGTTATCTAAGGACTTGTGAATCTTAGGTGTTACATATATAGTGGGCATGATGGGATTATTGACTGTGAGAAAATCTCTTTCTTTTTTTGTCAGATGTCCGGTTTCATAAACAATCGAGACTAGATTGTCTATACTACCCTTAAGGGCCTCTGTTGGATCTTCATTTAATCTAAAATAGAAAGTTTTATCATGAAGTTGTCTATCAATTTCTGCAATGTATTTCTCTTTGTCAAGAACAACGACCGCACCACCCTTATCAGCAGGTTTAATGATAATCTTGGAGTTAGTTTGCAGCGACTTTATAGCTTTCCTTTCATCAAGGGTCAAGTTGTTAAAAGGTAAATGAATATTAGTTTTTAAATCATGTATCTGTTTAAGAACAAGTTTTTCAAATGACTCGATTAAGGGGTCAGTTTTAGGAGGAGGTACCCAAGTAGAAGCCTTGCTAATAATTGAAAGATCAACTGTTGGGGTGTTAAGGTCTTTAAAAAAATCCCGTATTCTGATTCTATGGAAAAATTTATATAAATCAATCTCGGTTTCAAAAGGATCAAAATGATGCACAGGTATAAAGGATAACCCCTTAGCAAGAACCGACATCTCAGGAGTAGTAAGATTGTAATTTGAAATATTAATGACATTACTATAATCTAATACCTCCTCTCGTACGATTCGTCTTTCGCCCATCCCCCCCTCCCGCGACCCCGACCCCGTCCCCTGCCTCTTGTGGGGAAGGGATTGTAATGTCTCTGGTCGTGGTCCGACCAAGAATTCCGGGAGAATTGGGGCTGTGGTTGGTGTTGACGTGTCCTGGAGGCACTCCGTCCACCCCCCTTCCACAGGCTGTCCATACTTAAAAAATTACTTTTCTTTTTACTTTGCTGTTTATCCAGTGTTTTATTTTCTTTCTGTATATGTGAAGTAGAGGCTAAGCCTTCATTACCTTCTGCAGACTCACTTCTAATCCTTTTTATGTTCAATTGTTGAAGGGTCTGGTGTTGGTTCCTCACTAATACTATCACGACGGTCAAAAAAGGGGGACCTCCTTTTGACTCAGATTCTCTCACTGTCCAATTTCTTGGACCAATGGTAAACATAACCTACTCTGTAGTCCTCCTCATCCCTTATAAATTTCTCCCTTTTCTTATCTTTAATCTCTTTTTTAAAATGTGTCATATTATCATTATATTCCATATGCATCTTATCAAAATTCTTATCAATTTTCTTCAACTCTTTCAACTTCTCATCAAATTCAATCTTATATAACTCAGATTTTTTCTGAGCTGTTGAAATCAACAGGATCATCAGATCAAGTGAACATTTGTTTAAAATTGCATTCCAGCAGGAGACAAAACCTTGCTCATTTTGATATAGTCCTGGAGCCTTATTAACCCGAAGGCCACGGGGAATAATTTTAGATCTACAGCACTCAAGGAGATAAGAGGAATGCATTTCCTCTCTAATCATCTGTTTGGTTAATCTTACTGTGTCATCCCATTTGATAAAAACATCATCTTCTTCTTCTTCACCCGGATCCACATTTGAATCCGGATTGATAAATTTGTCCAATGCATCATCTCCGAAGCTGAGAATGTCTTTCCATGGTGTGAACATGCTGTCAAAAAACACGGGGTCCACAAAAAGAACAGCGCTAGCCGCTCAGACGAGCAGAAACAAAAATAGGAAGCGGCAGAGTTAACACCCAAAAACTTTATTATAATCAATTTAAGTGGCCTAAGCCCAACACAGGCCGTGTTTCGTATATCACTTCATCAGGGGCTATCAGGACACACTAAAAAACAAATTATAAAATTACATTGATGTAATCAACCTAAAACAATAAATATGCAGGGAAATAGGGTTAAAATAAAAAATTGTAACATGAATATGTAATACACATAAAAAAGGCAAAATTGGACTATATCAAATAAACTTAAGTCTCAATAAAACATTGATAAAACTCAAAACAACAATCAAAAATTGCTCAATTAAAATCATAAAAATTCATATAGAATTACATATAAATCTGAATTAATTCTAATACATTAAATGACCCAATCACTTTCTAGATAAGATGACATATGATTTTTATACCTACACATATATAAATATGTAATTAAATAAATAATTAAAATAAATAATTAAAAATATAATGAAATAAAATAATAATATAATAAAAATATATAATACTAATTGGAATACAAGAAATTAATAAAATTGCCAAAACATTCATAATTGTAGAGTACTTATACAAGCATATACAATAAAACTGTAAACACCAAAACTATAAAACAACTATGTACAACCTGGAGATAAGAAGGGATGAGGAGACTGAAGGAGTAAGTCCAATGAAAACTAATTGTGTAATTGTTAAGTGAATCGCATACTATAAAAGTGGACATTACCTGTGGGTGTGATGTGCATAGACCTCACCAGGCTCAGTAGAGACAATGGGAGTCGCTATTATCAGAAAACCTTCTAAAAAATAAAGACATAAAACTTACACCAAAATAAATAGTTGCTAAATTATATAAATTATTTTTAAATTTATACTCTGCTTTTAAAAAAATTAAAAAATATTATCTTATAATATATAGAATTTTAGATGCTGTCCTCGTTAAAAATTCATAAACCTAAAAAGGGCCCGTAATGGAGCAATTAATAAAACATTCGGAAAAAATTCTATTATAAATGTAAAGAGAAAAGGAGGGGGGGGAGGGGGAAAGGGGGGAGGGGGGAAAGGGGGGAGGGGGGGAAGGGTGGGGAGGGAAGGAGAAGGGGAGGGGGGGGGAAAGGGAAAAGGGAGAAGGGGAAAAAGGGCAGGGGAAATGAAAGTAATTAAAAACCGGGCTAACTTCAGGGTTTGAAAAAATTCCTTATATTTATGAGAATATTGAAGACCAATATTAATTAAACAAATAGAGAGAGGGAATTCCATACATTAAATTATACCGGCAATTAAATTGACCTGTGATGAAAATCTTTCAAACACCATAAAACTATAAAATAACACATTAAAATTGAAAGGGACATCGGACAATGCTCAAAAAGGAGTATGAACGAAGACACAGAAACATTATTGTCTTTCTTGCCTTTACAAAATCTGATGAGCACCTTGTAACCACGATTATCCACTCCGTGATTCTTACACGATATTCGTGAAACCTTGAGAGCAATATATATTGTGTTATTAAAACATCGAAAACTCAGGGTGCAAGGAGAACCTAATTTAAGTGCTGAACTGATAAACACACAAGATAAAAGGGCATTATAAGTTCCTACTAACAGAAAAAACTAACCCCACTGCGAATGGCCGTAAAGTTGCACAGGGTACAAAAAGAACATTGCCACATGTGCAAACATATAAAAATTGTAATCCGTTTGGATAACTTCGAAGGAACCTAATTTAAAAAATAATAATAAATACCATAGGCAGGAGACTGCCTATAAACATCAAGGTTTAAGAGGGGCTAAATTGAAACATTAAAACTGTACCGATGATTTGAAATCTTAATCCCGCCCAAGGGTGCCATCTTAGCCAGTCAGGTGAGTAACTACGCTTTCTTTCAATTCTTCTGATACATCACCTTTTATATATCATTTCAGGCAGGGTAACTTCCTTATATCTTCTTCAGTAAGGACTGAAACAAAGAATTCATTCAGTGTATCTGCTATGGCCTTTCCATCACTTAGCACCCATTTTACTTCTCTATCATCCAGTGGTCCAACTGACTCAGGTTTTTTGCTACCAATGTACTTGAAAAAAAGTTTATTATACGTTTTTGCTTACACGTTAAGTTTTTTTTCAAATTCTGTCTTTGCTTGTCTTATCAATGCTTTGCATCTAACTTGCCAATGTTTGTTTCCTGTTTTCATCATTTGGCTCCTTTTTCCATTTCCTGAAAGATGTTTTTATGGCAACAACAGCCTCTCTTCTCTTCCTTTAAACCATGCTGGCAGTGTTTTGGACTTCCTTCCACTTTTCTTAAATCGTGGAATACATCTGTTCTGGGCTTCCAAGATATTACTTTTAAACCATGCCCATGCTTAATGTAAATCTTTAACCTTTGCATTTGCTCCTGCTAGTTTTTTCTTAATTATTTTTCTCATTTTATTATAGTCTCCCTTTTAAAAGTTAGTACTGTGGATTTCCTTGTCACCCTTCTTCCACTTATTAAATCAAATGCGATCATGCTATGATATGTGTTCAAGTGGCCCAAAAACCATTAACTCGTGCACTAATGATCTTGTCTTCTACTAAGGACTAGGTCCAAAATAGCCTCATCTCTTGTCAGTTCCTGAACCATATGCTCTAAGAACTGTGAATGTTACCAATTTTACCTTACTTTTTGCAGCTACTTTGAAGAACCATATTGGTTTTCTTTTCCTCTTGCTTTTATATATTTTCTTTGCATATAGATCTGTTGCCCATGTTATGGCTCTTTCAGTTTATCCCACTGCCTTTCCATTTCCTTTACCTGCTCCCACCCTGCCAGCTCTTCCTTCTAATACTTTTCAAATTTACTGAAGTGAGATTTTTTGAAATCTAGGACTTGGAGTTTGCTGTGATTGGAAGTTCTTTTTTTATTAAAGCTGCTGGAGCCCAATACAGTTGGAACAATTTCTGTATCTTTCTGCCCTGTTTTTTTTAATGCTTTCATTTTTGAAATGTGAAGATCTTTTCTGTCATTTCATCATATGTTGCACCAAATAATCGCTTGATATTGACCTTTCTATTATTGTCGTCTTGCTTTTTTTTTTCTTTTGCCACAATGTACAGTTTTCATTCATCAAGCTTTTTATCAGCTGGAATAAGAATGTCCCAGGTGATTACATAGTCCACCAAAAAAGCACGATACCACATAAACAGAAGACCCAGTACTACCATGGTAGAAAAGAAGGAACCTTTATTGCAGATCAATAAAAAACGCCATAAGGCCCAACACAGGCCGTGTTTCGAAATATCTTCTTCAGGGGGATTCTGGCGTACTATATCCATAAACACATGAACAAAAATGAATATACACATATACAAATAGTTCATAAATTAGATAAATAAATAAAGAACATAAAAATAGGTAAACCATGTCACAAATATACTGTACTTATAACAATAAAAATATAAACCAATAAATAAAGATGAATAAAAAACATTAAATAAACTCATCATATACAGGTAAAGCAAATGTTGGAATGTCCAATAATACAATAAATAAAATCAACATTAATATAAATGAATGTTGATAATCATTAATAAACTTAAAAACAAAGACAAACATGTAAGGGTGTGTTAAACAAATAAAAACGTCATGAACAATACCTCTTTTTGTAAAATAAAAATGAAAACGATCAGAATGATCTTGTGCTAAAACAAAAGAAGAGGAAGAAATAATCAGAACCATCATTACCGAAGCAGGAGTGAGCTTAAAAACAAATTCTTCATTTAAAAGGCCAAACATTAATACTATAAAAAATTAATTGTAAAAGTTAAAAATATGTATGTTGTGGAACAAGAAAATTGAAACCATAAAAAATTGGGTAAAACGAACAAAAACAGACCCCATATATAAGGAGGAACATTATAACATTTTACAAATAATAAACCAATTGAAAGCCAAATCTGCAAAACATTAAGAAGCATTTGTGTTGTATTGAAAACTGTAAATGAAGTTAAAAAACAAAAATTATATACAAAGTTGAAAACCAAAATTAAAAGACAAAAAACAAAACAAAACCAGAGGTTATGTAGTGCTTGATTAAAAATATGTTAAGAGCCTTCCATATGAGCCGCAAGTGTAAAACGTTTGCATTTATCATTTATCATGATGCATTTCTCTTGTCTTAAGGGCTATGGATCAACACATAATTTAAAGATGAAAGAAGTTATTTACCTGAAGATGAATACTCAATTAAAAACTGCAAGGCGGGGAACTTTTCCTAGTAAACTGCTGCACAGCAGAAGTGAAAATGGTCGCTATGCAGAGGACGCCCACACTTGCGCCCTATGAAACTACTATAACTATAAGAACGTAAAATCAATGCTGAGTCAGACTGAGGTTCATCAAACCCAAGGTCCAGTCTGAGACATAAGTACTTGGCAGTAAAGATGGGTATGCCCAAAAAAAGGTTGGTTCCTTTGCAGATTTCCCCAAATTTTCCCAATTTTGATGTTTTTTTTTCACACATTAATTTAAAATCCGCATCTTATATTTGCACTAGGACCTCTTCATATGTGCAAATTAATCATACCGCATTAAATCTAGCTATACACATATACAAGCAATTTGTGTGCAGTTAAAATTTTTGGGTGCCTAAACGAATCAAATGTGTGCACACGAGTGCAACACCCCTGGCTGATCCCAAAAAGTAGACCATGTTTTTCATAGCTTTGCAGCCTTTAATAGCAGCTCTATGCATTTAATCATTTTCTATAAGGCTCATGCCATCTTCACTTCTCATGATGTATAGTCTTGGCATACATTAGTTCTTATAGATAACCTACTGGGCATGGAGGAGTTTTCTTGTTCTTGCATCCAACTGAACAAGATCTTTATAAAGCCAGTTTACAATTCTAAAATGTGGGGATTGCAAGCTAATTGATAGCTTGTATCTTATTCTCTGTTGTTAAAGCACTTGTTAGTGTCAATTTTAGTCTCCTGTAACGCTCTTTGCTGATTTTTTTTTTCCTTCGGTAATTTGTACTGAGTTGTTGTACTTTCTGGGCTCGCTATTCAAAGGGTTTTATCTGGTTAGCAGGATAAACTCCTCCTGAGAGGAATAGACGGCAGCACTAACCAGCCAGTGCTGCTGAATATTCCCTCTAATTGCCTCTGCACTGTCCAGACTGCGATGGGGTGATCTATGGGTGGAGCAAGAACCTAGCACTTTTCCAGTTAAAATAACAGTGATTTTCAATCCACATGCAGCCTGATTCCATAACGTGCACGTCCAGCCCGTAGACATGTCTAAATCAAAAATGGGCCCCCTTTGAACCTAATTCCATATCTGCGGGCCTGGATGTGCCCATGCCCGTGCCTGTGGGGCCAGAATTTGGGAGATAGACATGTTCGGTGTGAACATGCAAGCGCTAGTCAGCCGGCACTGTGCTTCAGGCGCGACTAAATGTTTTGGATGTCTCTGTGCCTACCGTATTCTGAAACATTGCACGTTTTGGATGCTTCCCCTCCCCCCTCAATGTACCCATGGATGCTACACCCCTCGGGACAAATGTGTATCTCGTAAGCTGCCCATCACAGACATTAGTGTGCTCATGCTACTAGACATAAATATCAATTAAAAATGACAGCTGCTGTAACCTAGACCATATACCAGTCCCCCTCTTGCTCTGAAAAGTGCTAGATAAGCCCAGTGCAAGCCAAAATGGTATACAAGAATGTAAATATGAACATGTATGTCAGGGCATACTTTGCATCAAATGGTATGTGCCATTAGGAACTGGCCCCTTGTGATTCCTGCCCTGGTCATCTCTACAAACATGCCTTAAACTGCTAGGGATGGACCCTCACCAAGTCCACAAAACCTTGGCCTAATGTTGCAGGTCCCCAAAGGATGCATAATATTGCTGAACAACAAATGTATGCCCTTTTCATGCCTCTGGCGTATAAGGGCACTCATTCTGCTGATCTGCATTACCTTTTCCCTCCTATCTCTCCCTGCACCCTCTCCCTGTGAACACTGCTTTTCTGTCAGATTGCTTCTATCTGTGCCCTTCTACTGCCAGATCTGTACGTTGCTCTCTTCACCTTGCTGCTCCGTAAGGCTGGAGCAAACTACCCAAGTCTGTACATCAGGCTTTGTCCCTGGCCCCTCTCAAATCCAGGCTGAGCACTTACCTCATCAGTGCTGCTATTGGATCAGATCTGCTTAAGTTCCCTTGTGTTTCTTGAGCATTTCCTCTGGATGCATCTTGTTCACAGCTGCTGTGTTGTCTTTCCTAACTAGATTGTAAGCTCTGCTGAGCAGAAACCATCTGTTACTGGAGTCCTGCCTTATCCTATGTTAGCTAATTTATCTTAGTTAGTTTTTTGTCATTATTTTGCTTAAGGAGATTGTTTCATTTTATTTGATTCCTGTACCTTTAATTCTTCCTGCATTCTCTCTCCCACTCCCCCCCTCCCCCGGGCCGGGCTGGAGACCGGAGGACTTGCCTGAGCTGCCTGCTGCAGGGGGAAGAAGGATCTCCTTACCTTCTGTGCCGGAGTCCTTTCTGCATTTCCAGGAGCTATCCTGCCTCGCGCCGAAGCCCCCGAGGCGGCTGAGCGCTAGAGGCAGCGACGTGAAGGGAACCTACTCGCCCCCCCTCCCCCGGTGCAGCGGGGTGCGGCCGAGATTCCCGGAGCCCCGAATCAACAGTTTCGGAGGGCTCATAAGCGACGGCGTCTGCAGCGGTGGCGACGCGGAGCCCGCCCCTCTCTTCGCAGCGGTAAAGGCCGGAACTCAGGCAGTGGGCAGACGCGTGATCCTCCGTCCCGGGCTCCACGTGGCTGAGGCCTACCACGTGTTGAGCCGACGGAGAGGAATCGCGGAGCGGGTCCTGCTTGCAGAACAATCTTCAAACTGCAAGTATTAGCCTGGATCGGCAGCATTTCATTTCATTATTTAATGTTTAAATTAATTTTACTTTATTTTGCCTTAACTTTTGCCTTTAATTTATTTACTGTGAGCCTGCCTTTCCTGCAGCTCCAAGGCCATCCCATTGCCCGCGAAAACGCTGACATTACTGGGGGGAGGGGACATCGTGGGGAGAGCTGTCCTGCTACAGCATTTCTTTTTTGCACATTTTTCTTTTTGGGGGAATTTAGTTGACTTGTGGGGTGATTGTGGAGTCTCCCTCCTACAGTGCATTGGTTAGACCGGGTCGCTTACGCTCCGCTCCATTGAGCCTCCTGGAAAACATGGCTACTAAGTCAAAGTGCCCATCCTGTGGCACTCGGAGGGGCACATCCTCAGAAACAGGCATCTGTAGAGCTTGTGCGGCAGTCTCCACCTCCGTAGAGCAAGAACTCAGCTTGCCCATACCCCAGGGGCCTCAGATGACCGGGGACCCCCTGGAAGCAGAGGTGGGGGTCCAATTACCCCCGACCACTAACTCAGAGGTTCTCGCACCCCCTCCGTCCCGTTCCACGGCGGATGGGGGGGTCGGAGATCTCTTCTCCCCTGACTTTATCCTATTGCTACACCAAGCATACTGCATGCGCAAGCAGGGGCTTGGACCAGGCGATACAGCTCCCACAGCAGAAACCAGACCAACCAGACCTAGGAGAGCGAGCGGTCCGGATTCAGGGATACCCTCCAAGCGTACCAGACTAATGAGCGAAGAGATCCTCCCACCCCTTTCTCAGGGCACCCCAGAGGAAGAGGGCTCGGAAAGGGAGCTGGAGGACGAGGAGGAGGAGCTGGAAGAAGGAGAGATCCCAGAGGAGGACCATTCTCGCATTGTTAGAGTTTTTCGCCGAGAAGAGCTCCCTTCCTTAATCAATGAGTCCCTAAAAGCCCTCAACGTAGCCTCTGACTCCCCGGCAGATGACGAGGCACTAGAAGATCCCTTAATTCAGGCGATCAGAAGGTCCCAGAAAGTTTTCCCTGTCCACAGGGTGGTACGTCAGATGATACAGGAGGAGTGGGATCAACCAGAATCAACCTTGAGAGGGGTACGAACCATGGCTCGCCTCTACCCTCTTCCAGAGTCGGACAAAGAACTGCTGAAGTCCCCCAGGGTGGATGCAGCGGTATCAGCAGTCACCAAAAAGACCACTATCCCAGTGGAAGGCGCCACGGCCTTAAGAGACGCTCAAGACAGGAAGGTGGATACGCTCCTGAAACAAGCCTTTGATATAAGCGCTCTCGCCTTGCAGGCCTTTGTGTCAGGAGCTTGGGTGGCTCGGGCCTGTTTAAGGTGGGCTCAGCAGATCCAGACAACAGACGGATCAGCGGCCGAAACACAGGGCAACTCGGCTAGGGTGGAATCCGGAGCAGCCTATTTAGCGGATAGTCAGTATGACCTCATCAGAAGTTTGGCCAAAAACATGGCCTCGGTGGTGGCGGCTAGGCGGTATCTTTGGCTAAGAAATTGGGCAGCGGATGCTTCCTCTAAGTCGCGCCTGAGCCGACTTCCTTTTAAGGGGAAGCTCTTATTCGGTGAAGATTTAGAGAAGTTAGTCAAGGACCTGGGGGAGTCGAAGGGAGGCAGGCTTCCGGAAGACAGACAAAAACAGGGGCGCTCCCTTCCCCCAGTGCGTACCCAGCCTAGGGACTCCCGGAGGTTTCGCCCAACTAGGCCAGCCCCCTTTTCCAAGGGCCGGTTTCCCTCAAAGGGTCAAGGTTTCAGGGGGTTCCGGGGAGCTGGCAGAGGCTTTGGCGCAGCCTCTTCCTCCTTCTCGGGCTCCAGAAAACAACAATGAGATGACGGGGGCCCAGGAGGGAAGGCGCCTGATAGGCGGTCGCTTGACGCTCTTTCTTCCCGCCTGGTCCCGTGTCACGTCCGATCAATGGGTCCTAGAGGTAATCAGAGAAGGCTATGCCCTCGAATTCGCAGAACAAATACCCCCGGCCTTTGTCCAATCCCCCTGTGGATCCGCTGCAAAAAGTGCGGCAGTAGAGGAAACTCTCGCACGCCTAATAGCACTCGGAGCCGTGATCCCCGTGCCGCCAAGCCAGCGCGGCTCAGGTCGGTACTCGATCTATTTCGTTGTGCCAAAGTAGGAAGACTCCCTGCGACCGATCCTGGATCTAAAACAGGTCAATCGCTGCCTCAGAGTGCCGCACTTCCGCATGGAGACTCTACGTTCGGTCATAGCGGCCGTCAGGGAAGGGGAGTTCCTGACATCCCTAGATTTGACAGAAGCCTACTTACATATCCCGGTCAGGAAGTCTCACCAACAGTTCCTGAGATTCGCTATCCCAGCAGGCCACTTTCAATTCCAGGCCCTACCCTTCGGCCTAGCTACGGCTCCCAGAACATTTACCAAGGTAATGGTGGTTGTAGCGGCCTTCCTTCGAAAGGAGGGAATATTAGTTCACCCTTACTTAGACGATTGGCTGATCCGGGCAAAGTCCGAAGAAGAAAGCCACTCGGCAACGGCCAGAGTGATCCAGGTCCTAGAGGACTTGGGGTGGGTCATCAACCGAGCAAAGAGCAGACTGACTCCCTCCCAGGAACTCGAGTACCTCGGGGCAAGATTCGACACCAACAGCGGCAGAGTATTCTTGTCACGAACAAGGTCAAGGGATCTAAGACTTCTAGTCTCTCAGTTTCTGGCCAGAAGAAGCCCATCGGCGTGGCATTATCTTCAGCTTCTGGGAACAATGGCGGTGGCGATAGAGGTTGTACCATGGGCCAGGGCCCACATGCGACCATTGTAATGGTCTCTGTTGCGACGGTGGTCGCCCCAGCATCATCCCCTCTCTCTGCAGTTACCTTGTGCTCCGCGGACCAAACAGGCACTCCACTGGTGGAGATGCCCAAGGAACCTGGATCGCGGGATGCCTCTAGAACCCCCTCGGTGGGTACTATTGACGACGGATGCCAGCCTATCAGGCTGGGGAGCACACTGCGGAGACCGTTTTGTCCAGGGGCGCTGGACACCGTTGGAATCGCAATGGCCCATCAACAGACTGGAATTGCGGGCCGTCACCCTAGCACTCAAGGCTCTCGAAGCCTTGGTACAGGGACGAGCGATTCGCGTCCTCTCCAACAATGTCACCGCGGTGGCCTACATCAATCACCAGGGAGGCACCAGCAGCCACGGCCTCGAAAAGGAGGCGGACACCCTCTGCCAGTGGGCCGAAGCCCATCTGCAGGCGATTTCAGCTCAACACGTGGCGGGCGCGGACAACGTCACAGCCGACTTCCTCAGTAGGTGCAAGATAGACCACGGAGAGTGGGAACTGGAACAGGAGACCTTCAGCCAAATAGTAGCTCGCTGGGGAGTCCCAGTCATGGACCTCATGGCACGCTTCTCGTCAGCCAAGGTGGACAGATTCTTCAGTCGGCGGAAGGAAAGAATGTCAGAGGGCCTGGATGCCCTCTCCCAAAAGTGGCCTTCGGAGGGCCTCCTCTATGTATTCCCCCCTTGGGCTCTCATCGGAAAGGTCCTCCAGCGGATAGAGGCACACAAAGGGTTGGTAATCCTCATAGCCCCGGATTGGCCTCGCCGACCATGGTACGCGGATCTGGTGAGGATGATCGCCGACCATCCTTGGCGGCTCCCTTGCAAGAGGGATCTGCTAAGTCAAGGTCCGGTTCGAATGCCACACGTGGATCGGTTCTCGCTTACGGCTTGGCTATTGAAAGGTCACGGCTCCGGAAACGAGGTTACTCAGGGGCAGTAGTCTCAACTCTGCTGCAAGCCAAGAAGCACTCGACCTGCCTGTCTTACGTACGAGTTTGGCGCATCTTCGAATCCTGGTGCGCGGAGCACCAAAAGAAGCCACTCTCGGCCTCCGTTCCGGAGGTCCTGGAATTCTTGCAGGCAGGGTTGGACAAGGGCCTGGCTCACAGCTCCTTAAGGGTCCAGCTCGCGGCCATCGCTTGCTACAGAGGCAAGGTCCGTGGCAAACCCTTAGGGGCCCACGCCGATGTCTCAAGGTTCCTAAGGGCGGTGAAACGCCTACGTCCGCAACGGAGGTCCATCATCCCCCCTTGGGACCTTAACCTGGTGCTAAATGCCTTGATTGGGAATCCCCTCGAACCATTAAAGGAGGCCTCCCTAAAAGATTTAACCCTGAATCCTAATCGCCATCTGTTCGGCCAGGAGGATCTCGGAACTACAAGCGCTGTCCGCTCAGCCGCCTTTTCTGTCATTTCTCAAGGACAAAGTAGTTCTGCGCACGGTACCCTCCTTCTTGCCTAAAGTTATATCTCCCTTTCATTTGAACCAGACGGTGACCCTCCCGGCCTTCGCCAAAGAAGGGTTGGAAGCCAAGGATAGCAAGCTTCGACTCCTAGACACCCGGAGAATCCTGAAGCGATACCTCTCTCGCACAGCGCCCTTTCGAAAGTCCGACCGACTATTCATTCAGTTCGGGGGCCCACACAAAGGGGAGGCGGCGGCCAAGGCCTCCATCTCTAGATGGATCAGGGAGGCAATAGCCTCCGCCTATATCCTGAAGGGGAAGCAAGTTCCCGTGGGCCTGCGGGCACATTCTACTAGGGCGCAGGCTACCTCTTGGGCGGAATGCAGTCTAGTTCCCCCCCTGGACATATGTAGGGCGGCGACTTGGTCCTCTCTCCATACCTTCACCAAACATTACAGGTTAGACGTTCAGAGTGCAGCGGACGCTCGTTTTGGCCTGGCGGTTCTTCATTCCGGTATGCCGGACCCCACCCAGGGTTGAACTGCTCGGGTACATCCCAGTAGTAAAGGGACTGGACTGGAGTGACGATAAGGAAATAGTAATTAGATCTTACCTGCTAATTAGTGTTCCTGAAGGAACGACAGTCCAGTCCCTGATCCCTCCCGATTCCGGCTAAAGTTAAAAAGCTATTGATTATAGGAAGGCATCGGAATGAACGCAGACCATCTGAACGAGCGCAGACCCGCGGCGGCAAGCTCAGACAAACCCACTCCGCCCGTTGCCTTTCCGCATATCCTTTCCTATGATATCCAAAAAAAAAAAAAAGAGAATCTTTTCATTCTTTAAATAAGTGAGTGCTTTATATTTCTTAAAATGTTTTGTTAGGTAGGTTGTGTACAATAGTTGGTTATATCTGCTTTTTCATTCGAATACTGGAGTTGGGGGGTGGTCCCAGTGGTATTTATACCGCTCCATCCCCAAAAAGGTTGGGCTCAGCCTCCAAGCTGCTGGAAGGGTTGCGCAACCCAGTAGTAAAGGGACTGGACTGTCGTTCCTTCAGGAACACTAATTAGCAGGTAAGATCTAATTACTATTTACATGTGTCTGTGCAGCGCTGCGTATGCCTTGTATACAAATGATCAGTAGTAGTTGTAGCAGGACTTCTGGCTATGGCATCTGAGGCCCATCTATCTGGGTATTGGCATTTCTCACAGCAGTTATACCTGTCGTGGCGTATATCAGTCTATACATCTGCTACCGGTGGGGCAACCCTGTCTGCCTTCCATAGCTAGCTTTGTGGCACTGCTCCTCTGATCAGGGCTGTGTGGGCATGGGAGGGGATCCCTCTGCCATCACACCAAGTAGCTGGACTCCAGATATATAACCACTCTCGCAACTCTCAGTGATCCTGGCCTGGGTAGCGGATGTAGGTCGTATCGGACAATCCGGGGAATGTTGGCACTACATCAGTCGTGTCTCCCAGTGCCAGGCACAGTGGATGTATGGCTGCCCTATCACACTGTCAACAATATCTGATCTAATTAGAGTATCCTATATAAAATAATCCAGAAGGAATCAGCATAAGTTCCCTAAGGCTAAATGTCAAAACATATCTGTGTCAGTTATAGGGACCCTCAGAATAAGGGCATTCAACAGTGCAAACAGCACTTAATGTTCAACAGCAACACCATTGGTCCTACAAAATGTGCATTATGGACATGCATTAGTGCAGTTTGCCCTGCTGAGTACCCTTATTCTGAGGGTCCCTTATTATTGATGGTGATATGCTTGGACATGTAGCTATAGTGAGCCCTCTCGGAGTTTGATTGCCCAATCACATTGGCATCTGGTGACGCGGCGATCACCCATACGGTCCAGGTACTGCCAGGCTTTCATGTCCCCCCTGAATTGCAGGTGAGCACACCAGATCCCCCTGGGTACCACACACACATATACACTCACTTTCTGTCACAAAAACATGGTCCTGCCAAAAAGATGCCCTGAACTTATGACTGCTATGACATCACATAATCGCATAGGGTACCAGGACTACAAATATGATTTCTGTTTCTCACCCAAAATGGAATCTTTTCCCTGCTCATGCCCATACAGCCCCTGCATCAGCAGTCCCATTTTTCTGAACATGGGAATTGTTAGGGTCCCATAGATTGGTTCCTTTAGCACAAACAGCACATTAGTGCATAGCCTGAATAATCGCTATTGCTCTTCTTAATATTCCTATGAGGGTATTTCTTAATGTGTCTCTACCTTACACCATTCCATCATCTCTGCTCCGTGTACCTTAAGACTGCATCTTGTGTTTTTTTTACAGACTGCAGTCACACCAGTTCAAGACATACTTGTCACAACCATTCCTTGGTATGGGCCACATTGCAGAGAAGAGCAAATTTTTTTCTAAATCCTAGTCTTATACCATGTTTCAGCAGGTATAGCGTGGACGTGTCCAGGAAACACTTAATACATACATAGGCCTTTCCTGAATACACTTTCTATGTCTCCACGGCTGGCCATGCCCCCATTCTGCCCTCTCCCGCCCATGTTCTGAGCTCCCCATGCTAGAGCCGTGGACACGTATATCAGCAGTGTTTCAGAATATGGTCGGGGACGTTTTTGGCACATAAACGTCCTCGCCTTATTCGTGTTCCAGAATGACTCCCTAACTGGATAAATGGCCGCATAAAGTTAGATCAGGAAAAAAAGCTGTCCTAACTTTGTGGTTTGGCTATCCAGAGAACTCTATATTGTCACTGCCGAATAGCCATACAAGTCTGCACCAAAATCAGATATTCAACACTGGAAAATATCTGGATTTCAGCACTGAAAAGCCGGTTTCACTTGCCTGTGGTGACCAGACGTTTTAGAAACACTGACTGCCGCGAGCTGAATGTTGGGCCCTCTATTTCTAGATATTTACATATATTCCTGCCCAAGTTCTTTTATGTTAGCACATTTGTCCAGCCAGTTGTCACCTGATATCATCTGAGAAAGTTTCCACAGTTCTCTCTGTGATTGTATTTCATGACTTTTGATAGTCCCTTATGATATGAGTAACTTTCTATTTCCATTATGAGAAATATCAAATGTGCATTGTTGGAAGTTGATTATCATTAAACACACTTTCTTTAAAGTATTTTTTAAAAATATTTGCCATTTACTTAAATGATGAGTTGACATGTGACATTTTGATATGGTTGGTACTGAAGGTGAAAGAAAGTCATCTGGATATTTGGAATCAAAGGCTCTTGGTATAAAATTTCAATTGAAAATTCAAAGGAGCAGGAGGAAACTGCTGGGTCAGAAATATGATGGAAAAGAAAACATGGCAAAAGTGACTTGAAGGACATCATGCTAAGATACTTGTCTAGAGAAGGTAGACGGTAGAGTACAGATTTCTTCCATTCTAAGACAGACTTCCGGAGGAAAATTGTTTCCATATCAAGCGATCATGAGTGTCTCTTACCAATGTAAGTTTTTGACAGTGTACATGAAGCAGCTTAAATAGTGAAGACATGAATTGTTACTTCAGAAAACGGGAGGAACAAGTAAGAGAATTTGGAGGGAATGCTTTCATTTCTCCTCCCTTCACTGTCCCCCTTTCCCAACCATATAGACAACTATGAAAGAGTTGCATTTCCTTTGACCTTTATTTCAACTTAATTGCCAAACAACAAGCTCCATGTGGTGTTCCAATAACAATAAATGCACATTTCTGCTTATTATAAAAGATAACAGTATGGTCAAAATAAATAATAATTACATAGAACCTAATGATAAATCATGTAAATACAAACATAAAGCACTAAAACTCAAGGAACCATCATCAGGTCACAGAACACATAAGCTAGCCAAAGATCAGAAAACATCTTACATTTTATCAGAGGACTAATGCTTGCTTAAACATAAATATGCTTTCAAAGCTGAAACGTCAAGAAGTCTTCCTCCATAAGGAGAGTGTTTCAAGAGAAAGGGTGGCATACAAGAAGGCCGTACATCTAGTTTGAATTAGATGATACTTTGTACTCAATAACATGCAAAATGCAATAGGTAAGTACAAATTATAGAAATTGTTTTAAACAAGGAGTTGGAGTAGCTTAGAGGCACATTTCACAGTGGGATGTCCAAGTGCAATCTGGGATGTAAAGCCAGAACATCTGAAAAAAAAATCAGGCACATGCAAGTTCAGGCATGATTTATGTGGATTGTCTGATTATGGATGTCTATCAGACATCTATATAGACATCTCCAGGATAGCATTTCAGAACCAAAATGTCTAATAGCATAAGGGTTAAAGTAGTGGTTTAAGAGCAGGATAGCCAGGGTTCAAATCCCAGTGTGGGCCTTTGTGACTTGACTGTACGGTCTCTGGATGTTTTAAGATGAAAACAAGCACGTTACCGATGCCTATTCATTCCTGTAGATATCTCTGACATTTTTGAGATCGAACAGGGATGTGTAAGTCCATTGCTCCCCCCCAGATGCATCTCCGCCATACCCCCTTGCCTACTTGGACGTCCCTGCACCCGAGAGGTCTACGAATGTCATTTCTGAAATGGCTTTGAAAACGTCTTCAGACGTCCAAATCACGACTAAGTCTTTCAAAATGATGCTCTTTGTGGTTAGAGCAGGGAAGCCAAGGTTCAAATCTTTCCTGCTGATGCATCCCTCTCACTCTGGGCAAATCATATAACCCCCTGTCTCAAGTTTAAAACTTAAAATCTCCTTTATTAGCATATTAATTTGAGTTAAGCAGATAGTCGGTAAATAGGTCTCATTGAGAATAATGGGTCTTGTGTGATTTAATGTGCTTTAGTATATATTAACACATATTAATAAATAATGCTCTTTGGAGCAGGGACCTTCCTAATGTAGCTGAATTGTAACTCAGCTTGAATATGGATTCAGAAAGGTAGCCAGATCTATGAAAGTATACGCATATGGTTGACACAATGACGTATTTATTAATTCACCATTTCCAGAATCGGGGGCAGGAAGATGGTATATAGTATTTGTGTGCGTGACTGGGGTGGTATATATGGAGTGCATGTGTGGCTAGAAATGTGAGGGAGTATGTGTATAAGGTGAGTGTGGACTGTGGAGGGGAAAAGGAATCGGGGGAGGAGTGCACACACAGGATGGGGTTGGATGTGAGATTTCTGTGTGTGTCTGACTCTGTGGTAGAGGGTTGTAGTGCATGCAGTTTCTCTCTTCTCGCCTATTCTTTCCCTTTATCCCACTCCCAGCCTGACCACTAACACCTGCCTTAGCTATTGTCAGCTGCTCTTAAGCAGTAGGGCCTGTGATCCACCCTGCAATCATTTTGGGCCACTGATGGGAACTTTTTGGGTGGTGGGGCCTGGATTCTACCACCTGTAGTCTCGCTGTCTGCTGCACAAGCCTCTATTTGGTGCCAGTGGAGGTTGGGTACTCTGCTAGCACTGTTTTTTTTTCTGCTGCAAGAATTCTGCTTTTCACAGTACACACTCTTTGAAACAAAAATGTCATGTGTACAGATAGAGAGACAACCCCTTATTAACAGGCACCACTGTTGGAATGAAACATGTAAAAAAATACAAATTCAAGGGTAGAAAAGTATTAAAACAACATGAAAGGAATTGGGAAGGGTATTTCTTCCTGTTTTTACAGATGATAATCTGAAACAATTGTAGATATAGTCTTCCCTTCTTACTTCACATTCTTGCCATCTGATGTATTTCTTCAAGAGCTGATGATGTATTTGATAGATGACAGCAATGTACCCGGAAAGCTGTGTTGGAAGTGGCTACAATATTGTGACTAAAAATATGATATCATAGCACCCCCCCCCCCCCTTTACCGGCAGCATTGTGGTTGGAGGATTTTCACACAGCTTCGCGGGAACATTGGGTTACAGTCCTCCCCTTCTATATGTACATATTAATGTAAGTCCCGGCTCCAGGGAACTTCCAGCCCTTCAGTTAACCCTGCTAGTTGTGTTCTTAGTAGTTGTAAGCTGATACCTCAGCTGGAATTACTTCTGTAGACAAACACAAAAAGACACTACCGTCCACATATCCACCCTTTCAAAAAAACTTAACACCACACCCAGCACGCCATAGAGCAGCTAGCCTCTTAGGTGCAGCTCATGTAAATATCAGTATGTACAATATTTATTAGTGTAAATAATTTTGTAGAAAGTTACCCCAGTTAGGTCCAAGTTCTATCTCCTGTTTCATTGGAAATACAATATAGCCCGTCTGCATTGTATAAGGTTCTGTTAAATGTAAACCGCACTGATGGGAATAGCGCGGTATAGAAGAGACATTAAATAAATAAAAGACAGCTGGAGCAACAAAGAAAGCTAAATTCAGGATTCTAGGTTTGATGTTTAAAGCCCCAAAGATGTTGTAACTGTGGATAAGGGTAAGATGAGACAAGTTTTTTTTTTCATTATTTATAACTTTTTCCAAAAAATCAGCAACAGGTAATTGCTAACAGAAATAAGCCATCACAATAACAAAAAGAAAAGTAGAGTTATGCTTTATCTCAAGGACATAGTCTTATTGGCAATTAGTCCACAATCAAAGGAGTGTGTTACTTAACCAGAGTCTAATCAAAAGGAAAAATAAAGAAGAGTTGAGCAAACCCCGCCTCTTTCCATAACTCTAAACAGGATACTCAAATCTATTAATTAAGAGGGATAGACAGTGTAGCCAGCATTTTAGAAGAAATAAATGAAACCAAATAAGTTTGAGCCTGGAAAATATACCTATTGCCTTGATACAAAATCAAACATTTACAAGGTTGCACCAAGTTGCAAAACTTGAGATCTAAGCAGTAGGAAATGCTTCTGCCTCGTCTGGATGGTCTAGATACATCAGGAAACATTCTAATTTTGCAGTTCAGGAATAGCACATCCCTAAACCTGAAAAACATCTTTAACAGTCATTCCCTGTCAGAATCCAGAACCATTAATTTCCTCAGTAGATTGCTTGGGAAGGTATAACACATTCAAACCATTAAAACTAGGATCTTGTGTCCCTTCAGCTTTAGTCACAATTCTGTCTTGAGGAATATAGTAGGTTTTTGTAAATCGGTGGAGCAGAAGCTTCTGGAACTTTCAAAACTTCAATCAAATATTTTTTTAAAATATCATAAGCAGCAGCATTCTTAAGCTTAGGAAAGTTAAGTAACTGAATGTTCCTATATTGATCAGAATTTGCTAAATTTTCAATTTTAGAATGTAAAGCCACATTATCCTTCAAAAGCACAACATTATGAGATTCCAAAGCCTTTTGGCAAGAGAATTTCCCTTGCAAGCCCTTTAAGTCAGACTGGCATTGAGAGACTTGAACAGAAAACAAATTTGTTGAGACAAAGTCTGAGAGAACAGGTTCAGGGAATCCTGCACCACCTGAATTGCATCCTATAAAGAGTAAAAGCCACCAAGAGGCTTTGAAGCCCCCAAGTAAATGCTCAATGTATTCAGCAATGATACAGATAACAGCAGGCACTGTTTCCCCTCTTCTACATGATCTTCCATAGGTTGACTATTGCCAGATTCACTTTGCTTCATGACACTTCTTGATTGTCTCCTGTACGGTGCCATTTTCCCTTACCAGAACTATGGCCTCAGGAGTTGCTCCTCCAAGGCGGACAGGATTTACTGGCAGCGACAAGGCTGCTGAAGACTCCGACAGAATCCTTCCCTCAAGCAATGAGTTGGAAGACATCTCTGTCTGCCCACACGGCTCCAACAAGGCAACACTGGGGATTCCAGAATGATGGCGCCCTGGATTACAAAGGGGACAATGTAGGACTTTACTGGTATTGATGACACTCCAGCACCCAGAACCTTGGCCTTGACTGTGGCAACCAGGTCTTTACTTTGCTCTTGCCCATAGCACTCAGGGCAGAGATCCTCCAGCATGTCTGCCTGCATCTGTCATCTTGCTACATCTCCTCATTTACCCCTCTTTTTGCACATTTCAAATTTTCTTAATGTAATTAATAATAAAAATATGACGAATCCTTTTTAAATTTAAGTTAGATATTATTATTGTTAAGTATCATTGAGTCGATGACTCATGGCGACCCTCTAGATAGTTGTCTTAAACTGTGAGGGAATTATACTAACGGGTGCTACCTGGCAGAGCATGTTCTGGCACGCATTGAAGGTGCGCTGGGACCCAAATTGCCAGGTAGTGTAGAGCCATTGCAGCACAGGATGATTCTTGCACTAACCACACAACCCGTGCTAGAGGCATGAGTGGACAGGATAGGGACGAAGAGTAGGCGTGATGAGCTCAGCGCAGTTAGCGCTGTGTTCACACTGTGCTAACTGCATTAGTGCAGGTTCAGCTAATGCCAGCTCAATAAGTGGTGTTAGATGCATTCGCATTAGTGCAGCACATGCTATAGAACAGGGCTCCACAATAACTGTCACGCCCCCACATTAAACACAGGGAGTATTGCATGTAACGTACCACAGCTTTGGCTCTATTTGCATGTTAGGTGCAACATGTTAGCACACGTTAGTAAAAGACCCCCTGTATTTCTTCTTCAGTCAGGTGACTAATTGTTGATAGAGTGGCATCCATAGCTGCTGTATTGTATCGATCCATTGCATTGCAGGCCTTCCTCTTTTATACTAACCTTCAACCTTACTGAGCATGATATCTTTAATGATCTTTCTCTTTGCTTGATGAGTCCAAAGGATGAAAGTCAAAATCTTGTCCTTTGAGGTCCTAAAGAAAGTTTAGGTTTGATCTTCTCTAGTACCGACTGATTTGTTCTTTGAGCAGTCCATAGTATATACATCTACCAGTAGCATAATTTGAAGGCATCCGTTTTCTTCCTGTCTTTCTTTTTCACTGTCTAACTTTCACATCCATATTATATTATTGAAAATACTATGACTTAGAGAAGTCTAATCTTTTGTATGTAGAAATACATCTTTGCATTTGAGAATCTTGTTTAGGTCCTTCATAATTGTTCTGCCAAGCAGCAGTGCGTCGTTGGATTTCTTGACCGCTTGTCATTTCTGTATTGATTATTAACCCAAGCAGGTTAAAGTTGGCTACTATTTCTATTTCTTTCCATCAAGGATAAAATGATTTTTTTGCCAGTGGTCAAGAGCTTTAACTAGAATAAATAGTATTTTAAAAATTCTGTCTATCCAGCTAAATTATTACAATTAGTTAAAAATCTACATGAGATTCTGGTATAGAGTGGCAAGGAATCTTTAAAACACAAGCAAACAACAGTTCAGGGCCAAACAAAACTCCTTTTTTGTCCTTTAGCTATACAGCAATCATTCACCAGCCTGTTGCCTCCAAAGGGCTGGTTCTCAGTGCCCTTCTCCTGACCCACAATTTAAAGTCAGAATTCAGTTCAGCCCAAAGTCCAGGCAGTCACTCGGGCTTCAGGGTTTGTGAAACGGTTCCCAGTTCCTAAACTGCCTACCTTACAGCTGAACTCCTCTCCCAGTCCTGCTTTAGAAAAAGCTTTCTATCTCCAAGGGTCTCTCTCCTTCTTTGTACACATAGCTGGCTTCTTAATCCCTTTGTCTGAGTCATGCCCTCCCAGCCCTGAGTTCTGAGCTTTAGACTCTTTTAAAGTGGACTGCTGATAATCCCTTTGGAGACTGACAGGTAATTTCCTATATACCCCATCTGAGAGATGTTTAACAACTTTAAATGCCAAAAAATGCTAAACAAATACTTCTATTCTTCACTAAAGAAAATCCTGGGGAAGGACCATGTATGATTGACAAATATACAAATGGGAATGGAGCAGATACCACACCATTCACAGAAGATGATGTTTTTTAACAGCTTGCAAAACTGAAAGTGGAACTGGATGGGATACATTTCAGGATACTGAAAGAGCTCAGAAAGGTTCTGGCAGGGCCTTTAAAGGATGTTCTCAGTGGTGGGAAAAGTAATGAAGGTGCTCTTAAAAGAAAGCAGTGCGGACTTTCTAGAAAACAATGGATTGCATGATCCAAGGCAACATGGTTTTACTAAAGGAACATCATGTCAAACAAATTTGATTGAGTTCTTTGACTGGGTGACCAGAGAACTAGATCAAGGGCATACAATGGATGTGATATACCTAGATTTCAGCAAAGCCTTTGATACTATTTTTCATAAGAGGCTTATCAATAAACTGAGCAACCTGGGGATCAGTTCCAAGGTGGTGATCAGAAATTGGTTGACTGACAGATGATAGAAAGTGATGGTAAATGGAGCACAGAAGAAAGGAAGGTATGTTGGGGCGTGCCTCAGGGATCGGTCCTGAGACTAATACTGTTCAATGTATTTGTGAGTGATATTGTGGAAGGACTGAAGAGAAAAGTTTGCCTTTTGTAGATGATACAAAAATTTGCAACAGTTGCATCCAGTTGTGTGAGATTTTCCCGTGTTTCACTGAATAAAGATCTTTTGGCTGGCATTGTTTGGCTACTTACACTCATTTTGTTTTTACTTGTTGATGTGGTTGTCATGGTTTATTTTACTTTTGGTGCTAACTTTGGTTTTAAAGTGCATGCTCTGACAACCAGCTGTTTTCTGAATAGGCTCTTTCATTGAAGGTATACTTAGGCGACTGGGCATTCGACCTAGTACGCTCGCAATGCAATCATCAACAATGGAATAAGGTACATATTTCTATCTTGGATGTCTCAATTTTGTAATTGCACATTCCCCCCTTTTTTCAAATGAAGAATTTTATAATGGCTTGTGTGTATTTGTCCCATGCTCTCCTTTCTGAACCCGCCCCACTTCCCAATATATGTAATCGTATAGCTTTAATCTATGATTTTCATTTTGGTTCTCTTACCAAGGACATCAAATCCTTGGTTTTAACATATAGAAGGGTTCCATTTGATGACTAAGACACCTTTGCTTCTCTTCCGTGTTTGTTCCATTCCCTAGAGTAATCATATGATTTTGTGTTTTTTTATAGTGTGTTACCTTACACACATTTGTGTTCTACACATCAGTATGCCTTTCCATATGCAATTGTGTTCCACACACTGTAAGTTTTTGATTGTTTATATTTTAAGATGTAATTCTCTCCTGTTTTTAAGTACATGGACACTTTTTTTTATATTCCTTCTGAATGTGACTACATAGTGGTTATACAATTTTCAGCTTCTATGTTCGGTATAATTAGGTTATATCAATAGCTACTTCTCATGTAGTATTATACTGTTTCTTAATCCAAAATACGTTTATGTAGTAATTCTCCTTTTGTTATTACTTTTTATTATTCTTTTATTTGGGGTATTTTAGTGTTATCATATATTTTTGGAATGGTTTTATTTCACTTGAATGTTTCTTTATGACGATGTATTATGTCTTATGTTTTATATTTGTATTTATGATGATGTTCTTTTATGATGTTTTTTATATGTTCCCACAAAGGATATAAAAAGACTTGAAATGGTTCAGAGGAAGGCAATCAAAATGATTTGGCTCCTGCGCCAGAAGATGTATGAGAAGAGACTTGAAGACCTAAGTATGTACACCTTAGAGGAGAAGAGGGACAGAGAAGATATGCTACAAACCTTTAAATACTTAAAGGGTATTAATGAACAAGCAAACCTTTTTCAAAGAAGGAGGAGCCATAAAACTAGAGGTCATACAATGAAGCTGTAAGGTGGTAAATTTAAAAGCAACATCAGAAAATACTTTTTCACTGAAAAAGTGGTGGATGCTGAAGGCAAATACAGTGACAGAATTCAATATGGCATGTGACAGACACAGTGGATCCCTTTATAGCAGTGGTTTTCAACCCAGTACTCTGGGACCCCCAGGCAGGTTTTCAGGATATCCATAATGAATATGGATGAGAGAGATCTGCATGCAATAGAAGCAGTGCATATATATTCATTGTGGATATTTTGAAAACCTGACTGTTCTGGGGGTCCCAGAGGACTGGGTTGAGAACCACTACTTTATAGCAAGAGGAGTAAATCAAAGCAAACTTAACATCTTTTATACTTCAATAAATAGAGGGGGGGGGAGACCTGCACAGAGAGGCAGGTACAACCGTAAACAAAGGTATAGAAGGGGGGTGACTGCATAGAGGGGCGGGTACAACCCTAAACAAAGGCATGTGGGGGTGACTTGCACAGAGCGGTGGTTACACCCACTCTAGCCATCTTACTGGGCATACAGGATGGACCATACTAGTTTTTATCTGCTGTCAAATACTATGTTACTATGCTAAGTACAACCAGTAATATAAATTTGGAACAATTAATCAGATAAGTGTTACTTTTAAGAATTGTTCAAGCCAGTACAACTAACATACAGTATCTATAGTGCAAGATTCTTTTCTCAAAATTGTATTAATTCCTTTTCAGGAGCTATCTTACTTTTTTACATTCAGGTAAAAATTTTAAAAATTCTAAATTCCTTTTCAGTACAATTACTCTGATATTGCTTTAAAAAGGCTTTAAAAAGGGGGGTATTTTAGAAGCTCTGTTTGTAAGTCGGATTTCTGAAAATGGCTACATAGATGCATAAATCACAGAGACATCCTGAGAGACATTTTAAAAACTGGGTAAAAGACATTCCCGACGTGAGAACGTCCATGTAGCACAGGAGCATGGTGGTGGCATTCCCTGGACAGAGCAAGGAAATGCATGTTTCAGTGCGATTTCAAAATGGCCCAAGCATATCTCACCCTAGAACTTAAGAACCTAAGAAATGCCATACTGGGTCAGACCAAGGTCCATCAAGCCCAGCATCTTCTTTCCAACAGTGGCCAATCCAGGTCACAAGTATCTAGCAGATTCCTAAAAAGGTACACAGGTTCCACAATGCTTGTATTAGGGCAAGTAGTGGATTTCCCGGATCCTCTTTAATAATGGTTTATGAACCTTTCCTCCAGGAATTTGTCCAAATCTTTTTTTTTTAAACCAAGCTACACTAACAGCTTTTACTACATCCTCTGGTAATGAATTCCAGAGTTTGATTATGCGTTGAGTGAAAAAATATTTTCTCTTATTAGTCTTAAATGGGTTACATTGTAGCTTCATTGTGTGTCCCCTAGTCTTTCTACTTTTTGATAGTGTAAACAATCAATCTATGTTTACCTGTTCCAATCCGTTCATTAATTTATAGACCTCTATCATATCTCCCCTCAGCCATCTCTTTTCCAGATTGAAGAGCTCTAACCTTTTAAGCTTTTTCTCATGGGGGTATTTTTCCATCCCCTTTACCATTTTGGTAGTTCTTTGTACTTTTTAAAATTCAGCTATATCCTTTTTAAGATACTGCAACCAGAATTACACACAATATTCAAGGTGCACTATGGAACAGTACAGAGGCATTAGAAAATCCTTGGTTTTATTCTCCATTCCTTTCCTTATGATTCCTAGCATTCTACTTGCTTTCTTGGCTGCCGCTGCACACTGGGTGGAGGGTTTCAACGTATTATCTATGATACCTAAATCTTTTTCCTGGGTGGTGGTTTCTAAGGTAGTACCTTTCATCATGTAACCAAAGTTTGGGTTGTTCTTTCCTAGGTGCATAACTTTGCACTTGTCTGTCCGGACATCCAGTCTTCCAATTTATCAGGGTCCTCTTGCAATTTTTCATAATCCTCTTGTGTTTTAACAACTTTGAATAATTTTGTATCCTCTGCAAATCTGATCACCTCAGTCGTTATTCCCATTTCCAGGTCATTTATGAATATGTTAAAAAGCAGTGGGCCCAGCACAGATCACAGGGGTACTCCACTATTCAATTTTCTCCATTGAGAAAATTAGCCATTTAGCCCTACTCTCTGCTTTCTATCTTTTAACAAGTTCCTGATCCACAGTACTACGCTGCCTCCAATCCCATAACATTTTGATTTCACCGAGTCTTTCTTCAGGGACCTTGTCAAAGGCTTTATGAAAATCCAGATACACTACATCAACTGGCTCATCTTTGTCTACCTGTTTATTCATACCTTCAAAAAAACTACAACAGATTAGTAAGACAAGATTTCCCTGCCTAAATCCATGTTTGCTTTTTCCCATTAAACCATGGGCATCTACATGTTCAGTAATTTTGTTCTTTATAATGGTTTCTACCATTTTGCCCAGTACTGAAGTCAGGCTCACCGGTCTGTAGTTTCCTGGATCACCCCTGAAACCCTTTTTAAAAATGGGCATTACAGTGGCCATTCTCCAATCTTCTGGTACTGCAGATGATTTTAATGAAGGTTCACAGATTACTAATAGGTCTGCAATCTCATATTTCAGTTCTTTCAACACCCTTGGATGTATACCATCTGCTCCAGGTGATTTGCTACTCTTCAGTTTATGAAATAGTTGTAAGTCATCTTGCTGGTTTATCAATATTTCTTTCAATCCTTTTGATACATCACTTTTATGTACCATTTCAGGCATGGGTAACTTCCCTACATCTTTTTCAGTAAAGAACGAAGCAAAGAATTCATTCAGTCTCTAGTCTATGGCCTTGTCCTCACTTAGCATCCCTTTTTACCCCTCTATCATACATAGCTTACCCAACCCTCCCTCCTAATGTCTCCCCCACCCCCTTCCCTCATTCATCCTTCTATATAGGCAAAGTATGCATTGTTGTAAACCGCTCTCAGGCTTCGGCAAGGGCGGTATATAAAGTGTGAAATAAAGATAAAGAACCAGTGCACAGAAACAGTTGTACTAACAGTCTGCCAGCATTATTCAAACTTTATACCAACAGTATAGTCTCATATCTCCACCCCCTATACGAAGAATCAACTCGCTTGGCATCCTTCCCTCATTTCCTTAACTTCAAGCCAGTGATTGAATTTAATCCAAGGTCCCATTCCACAGTCCAACTTTTCCATCTCATACCTCCTCAGCCCCAGATAGAACCGATGCATCATTTACTCTCCTCTCCCTTAACCCAACCCTGTACTTCCCACTCCACATATGGCTTCCATACCTTGTGATACTGCGCTACTTTATGTGTGCAGTAAGCCGACAACTGACATATATGTTGCACTTTTGTCCATTCACACTGAGCCTATCTAGATTTGGCAGCGCTGGGGCCCTCCAGCCCATGGCCCCCTCAATCCTCACCACCACAAATCAATATCTTCCCAGTTGGGCCATGTCCTCCCCTAGTCCCATTCAGGAGGCAACTCACCGGGTCCCTTCCCCATCTTACTCCTGTCATAGCACTCAACTCCTCCATCACTGCAATCCAGAAATATTCAACCTTTTGGGCAGATCCACCACATGTGGAAGAATGAACCCTCCTCCCCACATCCCCTCTAATATTGAGAGTCAAATCCCTTATCCATTTTGCTCAGTCTCAGGGCGGTCATGTATGTTCTAGATTCAGCCTGGGAATAAGACTTTAATTTATATTAATTATTTAGGCTCTCCTGAGCCTCCTTGCCTGTATTCCCCCAATTGCCACCAAAACTGAGTGCTCCTGAGTCCACCCAGAGCCTCAGGAAGTCAATGCAGTTTCCCAGTTCACAATCGAGATTCGCAACAAACTTGCAGTCCCATTTTATCTTTAAAATTAATTTTTCATAACCCCCCCCAGCCTTATGCCCACATAGGCCTCACTCCTTTCAATGGCCTTGAACTCCCAACACTACAGAGACACTTGCCCTACCAGTCTCCTGCAGCCTGACTGAACCCAGCTGGGAACAATGCTTTTCTCCTTTAAAAATTAAAATGTTGCCCCTTGTGACATCACAACTCTGGAGCAGGCTGCCTTCCTCTTATCACTTTACCAACGCAAGTACACTGCCCCAGAAAGCCCCTTGAAACCAGCTAATCAGAAGGCCATCCATCCAGCCTTGACTTGCGGCCTTCACATGCCTCCTTGAGCCCCCACCATGGCACACAACAGCTGGCCACTGCGTTTTCAGCCCTTGCCCTGCCGCTCATACTGCTGCCCCCAGCATGCCATACAGCAGCCGCTGATCATGGCCACAAATCCTTTTATTTATTTAATTAAAAAAATGTGGCCATGTCTTCTTTCCTACCTGACCAACACGGCTGGGCCCTGCCTAATTGCAGTGCTCAAACCACTGCTAGCCCCCACCGGGTCTGCAGGCGGGCAGACCTCCGAGCATTGTTACAGGCTAGGTAAATAAAGTTAAATAATAAATACAAAATATTTATTTGCAACTGGTTGCATTAAGTTAGAGATTAGCCTTTCAAACTTAGCCTGATTTCTATCGGTAGTGAGCCTAGAGAAAAAACTGTTCACACTATCTTGTCCCAAAGTTATAATCAGTGAATTCTAGAAGATAATTAAAATATGACACATGCAATGTCTAGCTATGGCAGTGGCCATAACTTTATCCACTGTGAGGCAGGGAACCTGATGGGGGATAGTGAATCCACACATTTTACTGAGTTAATACATTTGAGAGTCTGGAAATGTCTACAACTGCTTCTATGTTACATGAAATGAATTTTGAAGAGTTTGAGGAATTTGCTTTTCCTATAATTATCTTCGCTATAGACCAAAGGAAATTGGATATATGAATAAAAATAGTTTAAAAAATGCGCAAAGGTGGTACAGTTGCTAACTAAAGTTTGAGCCCATACAGTGTAGCTTCTTTTAAGCATTGAAAGACCAGTCTAAGAATGCATAGAACCAAATCTATAAAGTCTTTATGAAGTTTCTTTGGAACCTTAAGGATTGTAGCCATATCTACAACAATGGGAACTCCCTGTAGCTAAATGAAGTTAAGGATTGTGGTGGGAGGACACAGTGTTTTCATGGCAAAAGAACTTGGGATATTCTATGGTGTTAGTTTATGAGAAATGTGAAGTACAAGGAGGGAAGCTGTTGTAGTTTCTGGCTCTGCTCTAGGAATCCCTTCCACCAATGAGAGGAAAGAACTGCAGTTGAAAAAACACACCTGGATATTTACTCCGTGGCCAGTAAAAAGAGTTGCTTTTGACTACCTGGCACAGATTAGCTTTGGTTTAGAAGTGATTTTAGTCCTGATTGCCGCATACATTTTAGCCATGTTGGAAAAGCTCGACAGTATATTAGTCTTTGTGAAATATGTTTTTGTATTCAGGATAAAATATTATGCATATCCAGGTTACACAAAAGTGCAGAGATGCAGCAGCTCTGTGGCACTCATTTTGAACACCTGAATACAAATGTTGTAATTACAGGATTTTGCCCCCTCCCTGAGCAGCACTCTCCATGCATACATTTTCACATGGAAACAGATTTTGCAGTATTGAGCCCAGAGTGAACTGTTAATGCAGAGCATGTATAAGAGTGCCCAGGCCTGCCCCAGCGACAAATAGAAATGGTTCTTGAAAGAACTGGGCTGAGTTCTTTGAAAGAAATAGATAACATTGACAGTTTATGCTTTTGTGCTGCTTTTTTTCTGTTTCTTACATATAATTTGAAAAGAAGAATCAACTTTAAAACAGCATGGGCTTTGAGGTAGTTTCTGTAGTACATTAAGGCACCTACAGTTGTGGTCAACATTATTGGAACCCTTGCATTTTAGGTACATTGTGTGCAATATCTTGAGAAATAATTGGAAATATTCCAACTGTATGTCATCTTAATATTTTAATAGTATGTTCAAAGGTATACAACAACAAAAAGATGTCTGTGCAACTTAGACTTAACAATTTCTGTAAAACAAAATCACAGAATATGACCTGTACAGGATTAATGGCACCCTTCACTAATATTTAGTTGCACAAGCCTTGACAGTGATGACGGCCTCCAAAGATTTCTTGTAGCTATTGATAAGTTTCGTACATCTGTCTGCTGGTAGTTTCTTCCACTCTTCAACTGCGATTTGTTCCAGCTCATGAATGTTTCCAGGATTCCTTTTACCAATGGCAGATTTTAGTTCTTTCCAAAGGTTCTTGAGAGGACTGCGATGAAGTCTCATTGCTGGCCAGTTTAGAACAATCCATTTGTTTCTTTTTAACCATTCTTTTGTACCTTTTAGATGTATGCTTTGGGTCATTGTCCTATTAGAGGACCCATGACCTTCGACCCAGACCTAGATTTCTGACACTAGGTAGCACATTCGCTCCAAAATGCCTTGGTAGTCCTGTGACTTCATGATTCCTTTAATACATTCCAGGCCTCCAGTTCCTGAGGCACCAAAACAGCTCCGCAACATTGTGGAACGTCCACCATATTTAACTGTAGGAAGGGTATTGTTTTCCTTATAAACTTCATTTCTTTGCCTGTAAATATATCACTGGTCTGCATTGCCAGAAAGTTCAATTTGGTTTCATCTGTCCACAGAACGTTTTCCCAGAAGGATTGTGCTTTCTCAAGGTGGGTTTGGGCAAAGATCAGGCATGCTTTTTTATGTCTATCTTTGAGCAGTGGGGTCCTCCTTGGCTTTCACCCATGAAGTTCTTCTTTGTTTAGTGCTCAGTGTATAGTGTGGGTTGAAACTACTACTCCAGATTGCTCCAGGTCAACCTTAAGCTCTTTGGATGTTGTACATGATGTGTTTCCAACAGTTTGCACTAACATTCAATGACTTCTTGGGTTAATTTACCTTTTTCCACCATGTCCTGGGAGGTTCTTGACAGTTCCATGAGCAGAAAACATCTTAATAACATTGCAAATTGTAAACACAGGAATTCCAAGGTCTTTGGAGATGGCCTTGTACCCCTTTGAAGTTTGATGATAATGGCTCTCTTGTCTTCACCACTGTGAAAATATAACAGGAAGTGAATATGGCCATTTTAAACATTAGAGCCATCATTCCTTGGCTGATTCAAGTCGTGTGAGTTCTGACAATTGAGTTACTGCAATGAGAATTTGGTTCTTTTGTTCAAATTGATTTGAATTGTTTATAGGGTTGCCAATAATCATGTCCTGGCAATGTTTTAGGTCCACCAAAAGGAGCACCCCACCACGTTGCTCAAAAGACACCCAGTCAATAATACGTGTTTTAAAATTGGAAGGACACTTTTATTCAATAATTCAACAACCTGGGCTCTCAGGTTGTTGAATTATTGAATAAAAGTGTCCTTCCAATTTTAAACCACGTATTACTGACTGGGTGTCTTCTGGCAATGTTTTATACTATTTCCTACTATTTTTTTTAATTGTTCTTGTTTTATTTGATTCTTTTATTTGTCAAATATGTGTGCATATATAGTCCAAAATCATTTCACTGGCCACTTTTTTTTTTAGGAGATATTGGACATTAAGGGGTTGAACTGCTAGGGTTCCAATAATGTTGACCACAACTGTATGTACTATACTGTGATAAGGTTTTGCAGTTTCCACACTCTTCAACTGCAAAATCTGTGTTAACTGTTGGGGACGTTCCCAGCATCTTCCTATATATTTAGTACAGAGGAAATGTCTACTGCTACTTTTAACTGCATTGCAGATAATCTGAGGCACTTAGCTGTACCTATTCGGTTGGTATTAACTGTAAGATGCAGTCCCTGTTCTGTCATTATCCATTTCCTGCCCTTTTCCACATTAGGAAGATAACTTGGGAATTAGCACAACAGCTTGATAGTGTGCACTTATTGATTAGCACAGTTTAGTAAATAGGCCCCCGATCTAACACAGACTTTTTTCTAGTTCTATAATTAGTACACATACCCTGATGTACATTATTATTTTGGTGCCTCACAGTTTCAGGGAAGTTCAAAGCAGGGCCGGCACAGTCAGTAGGCAAACTAGGCGATTGTCTAAGGCGGCAGCTTTGGGGGGGGGGGCGCAAAGAGCAGGGCATTCAAAACTAAACAATAGATTTTGACTGCCAGGGGGCATAAGGTTTAAACTGTGCCTAGGGCACCAACATCTTGAACCAACTCTGGACTGGCCTTGGTTCCAAGGAGCATACGGAGATGACCCCAGCAGGGGCTTTGGTGCCACCTTCATTCACATCTACCAGGGGATTTTCTCTCATCTCCTTTCCTCTGATGCCAGTCATCATTACTGTAGTCCCCAATTCCTACCAAATCCAGTATGCACCTGGAATTTATTATTTATCAGTCAAAGCCATTTACATTGTAACTTAAACTTTGTAATGTTTATTAAACAGGGACATTGACAACTTGGATTTTCCTGAAGCAATTGAGGGTTAAGTGATTTGACCAAGGCCACAAGGAGTGCTAGTGGGAATCAAACCCTGGTCTCTTGGTTGTCAAGCCAATGCTCAAACCACTAGGCTACTCCTCCACTCCAATTTAGGTTTATTACTCATATTTTTCCAGAACAGAGCTCAAGATAAATTACATTCAGGCACACATGTTATCTGTATGATTAACACCTATAATAAAATTAATTCCTTGATATGTAAATGTAACTCCAACTATCATCCAATAGCCAGTCTTCCTATTCTGACTAAACTGCTTGAAGCTATAGTAGTTTCTCAATTACAGCATTATTTAGAGGTGCATGATCTGTTGCATACTTTCCATTTGGGCTTTTGAAGCCGATATAGTACTGAAACTCTTCTGGCTTCTTTAATTTGCGCACTTTGTTTGTTACTAAGTAAGGGAGAGAAAACAATAACGCAAATCGATTTATCATTGCTTATGATTTGCTCGATGACTACTCCTTAAGCAGTTGAATGCAATTGGCATTTCAGGAGTTGTGTTAATGAATTCCTATCCCAGAGTCAATATAGGGAAAGGTATTAGCTAAATGCAAATAAATACAAAAATACATCTCGGCCTGTGTGGTTTAATATCTATTTAAGTACATGTGTTAGTTTTATGCAACAGATGTGTCTCCCTTTTTCATTGCTATGCTGCTGATGATATTATTTTGTTAATCCATTTCAGGCTACACTGGAAGCAACATATGAGTACTGACCAATTCCTTTGTGCAAGTAGTAGTTATCTGAATGACTGCATAACAGATAAAGCTTAAACCAAAAAAACCCACATATAGTCTTATCTATCAATGGAACCTCTTCAGTTGTTGATACAAGCTTTGATAATGACACAGTTAATTATTGTAACATTCTATATTTGGGGATGTCTAAAATTATTTTAGTAGTGGTCTTTTGCAAAATTTGCAACCTAGATACTACTTTCTTAATGGGACATAAATAGAACCAGGCAATATCCTTGTTTATGACAAATATCAGTTTCCTGTTTAGTTTTTAAAATTTTATATGGTTTAACACCAATTTTTATTAATTATCGTTTATTGAGGCTTGATATACCGCACTTGGCTAGGCAGACAGAGCAGTTTACAATAAAGAAAGAAAAAGCACATCCATATCAAGAAAGGAAGGGAACTCTTTTAGCGATGGGAAAGAAGAAGGAGAATAGAGTAGAGTGAAAGACAAGAGACATAAATCATGCAAAACACGGAGGGTATGATTAGGCTATGGGGGTCATTCCAAAATGCAAATAGGCTGCCTGGACATGTGGGATAGATGTTTTTTCTTGCAAAAACGTCTAGAACCATATTCTGAAATCAAGCGATCCTGCACATACACAGCACTAAAGCAGGGATCTCAGAAGGTGGGCAGAATGGGGGCATAGCAAGCCACAGAGACGTATAAAGCATATTTAGGGAAGGCTTGTGTACATCCTGAGTGTATCCTGCAAATGCCTCCATTATACCAAATACATTTAGAATTTTTGACAAATACAACGCTCAGAGAAATAGACCATTTGCAGCTGTTCCATTATACCAATGGCAACGTGGAATAAGGCCAGCACGTAGAAGATTTTCTGCTCTGACCATCAATGCATCCCATAGAGATGAATGGCTGTGACACGTTTATATTGAACTGGTGCGTCTGCTGTCCGGGATAGCAGAAGATGTAGTTGTAAAAAATAGAATGCACAGGTGAGGGATGTTTGTAAGGTTAAGGAACAATAAAAAACACCCCTACAGAAATAGCACTGCAATAGTGTTTATTCTGGCTATGCTGGCATTTGCTGTTTGTGCTAAAGGGGCTATTCTAGGCTTCCCTAACAATTCCTGTGTTCGGAGAAATGGGAATGTAGATGTAGGGATGGTATGTGAGTTAGTATGGAGCAGAAGCATGTTTGGCTCAGAAGTGTGGTCCTGAGACACCCTGCTATTATGTATTACCAGCAGTTTATAGGTACAAGGCATGGTTTTGGCAGGGGTATGTTATTTGTGACCACAAGCAAGAGTGTATGTGTGTGTGTAGTATGAGGGCTGCAGGGGAGGCCCTGGTATGCTGATTCACAACTCTGGGGACATGTATGCTTGGCCAGTGCCTGGACCATGGGACTGACTGCAGCATCACCAGATGCTGGTGTAAATGGGCAGTAACTTCAGTAAAGCTGCTCTGCAGCAACATAGCAGGGCATGTCCCTGTCAATGGTGGGGGACCCTCGGAGTGGGGGCATGCTGCAGTGCAAGCAGCACTAATACATATCCAAATGTACCATCAGAGGTCTCTAACATTGTGCACATTTGTCAGGACAGATGATGGTGCTTTTGGGCATGTATTTCTGATGTTTGCACTGTTGCATATTCTCATTCTGATGGTTTCCTATGACTGGTAGGGATTTTGACATGTAGCTGTGGAGACCCATTTCAGGTTTTTTCTGGTCCATTCTTGGCATTGCAAATACTGTTTTCAGCAATGACCACTGAAAGAATAAATAAGGTGTTCATCCAATGCCATGTATGTTTTACTGCAGGGTTTGTCTGGACAAACATCTCACTTTCCACTTACTTTTATAATATCTTTGGTGCACTTTGATAGCCTTGAAGTGTTATGGGCATGCAACAGACTAGTATGTATAGTTTGGTTTGCATGACCATATCTGTTTCATGAGCGCAAGCAACACTGTCAGTGTGAGCATCAGCTTAGGTGATGTACGTTTTGCCAGCAGAGGCATGGCCTCATGAGACAGGAAGCATTGCAAATGTCATAAGAACATAAGATATGCCATACTGGGTCAGACCAAGGTCCATCAAGCCCAGTATCCTGTTTCCAACAGTGGCTAATCCAGGTCACTAGTACCTAGCAGGTTCCCAAGAAGATACACAGGTTCCAGAATGCTTCTATTGGGGCAAGCAGTGGACTTCTCAGGTCATCTTTAATAATGGTTTATGGATCATTCCTCCAGGAACTTGTCCAAACCTTTTTTAAACCAAGCTACACTAACAGCTTTTACTACATCCTCCAGTAACAAATTCCAGAGTTTGATTATGCATTGAGTGAAAAAATATTTTCTCTTGTTAGCCTTAAATGGATTGCACTGCAGCTCCATTGCATGTCTCCTAGTCTTTCTACTTTTTGATGGTGTAAATAAGCAATCTATGTTTACCCATTCCACTCCATTCATTAATTTAAAGACATCTATGATATCTCTTTCAGCCATCTCTTTTCCATGTTAAAGAGCCCTAACCTTTTAAGCCTCTCCTCATAGGGGTATCCTTTCATCCCCTTTACCATTTTGGTGGCTCTTCTCTATACTTTTTCTAATTCCGCTATATCCATTTTAAGATACAATGACCAGAATTGCACACAATATTCAAAGTGCAGTTGTACCATGGAATGATACAGAAGCATTATAATATCCTTGGTTTTATTCTCCATAACCTTCCTTATGATTCCAAGCATTCTGTCTGCTTTCTTTGCCACTGTTGCACAATGGGTGGAGGATTTCAATGTATTATCCATGTTGACGCCTAAATCGTTTTCCTGGGTGGTGTTTCCTAATGTGAAACCTTGCATTGCGTAACCATAGTTTAGGTTGTTCTTTCCTAGGTGCATAACTTTGCACTTGTCCACATTAAATTTAATCTGCCATTTGAACGTCCAGTCTTCCAATTTATCAAGGTCCTATTGCAATTTTTCGCAATCCTCTTGGGTTTTATCAACTTTGAATAATTTTGTGTCATCTGCGAATTTGATTACCTCGCTCATTCTCATTTCCAGGTCATTTACGAATATGTTAAAAAGTAGCCGACCTATCACAGATCCCTGGGTTACTCCACTATTCACTTTTATCCATTTGGAAAATTAGCCATTTAGCCCTACCCTCTATTTTCTGTCTTTTAACCAGTTCCTCATCCACAGTTTTACACTGCCTCCTATCCCATGACTTTTTAATTTTGTCAAGAGTCTTTCATGAAGGACCTTGTCATAGGCTTTCTGAAGATTCAGATACACTATATCGACTGGCTCACCTTTGTCTACCTGTTTATTCACACCTTCAAAAAAACATAACAGATTAGCAAGACAAGACCTTCTTTGGCTAAAGAAATGTTGGCTTTCTCCCATTAAATCGTGACTATCTACAATGTTCAGTAATTTTGTTCTTTATAATGGTTTCTATCATTTTGCCTGGTACTGACATCAGACTCACCAGTCTGTAGTTTCCCAGATCACCCCTGGAACCCTTTTTAAAAATTGGCGTTACATTTGCCATTTGCCACTCTTCAGGTATTACAGATGATTTTAATGATAGTTCACAGATTAATAGGTCTGCAATCTCATATTTCAGTTCTTTCAACAATCTTGGATGTATACCATCTGGTCCAGCTGCTACTCTTTAGTTTATCAAATAGTTGTAATATATCTTCCCGGTTTATCGATAGTTCTTTCAATTCTTCCTATGCATCACCTTTAAATATAATTTCAGTCATGGGCAGCTTCCTTACATCTTCTTCAGTAAAGATCGAAACAAAGAATTCATTCAGTCTCTCTGCTATGGTCTTGTCCCCTCTTAGTGCTCCTTTTACTCCTTATCATCTAATGGTCCAACTGGCTCTGTCACAGGTTGTTTGGTATGAATGTACTTAAAAAAGTTTTTATTATGCGTTTTTGCTTCCATGGCAAACTTTTTTTCAAATTCTTTCTTTGCCTACTTTATCAATGCCTTGCTTCTAACTTGCCAGTGCTTATGTTTCCAGTTTTCGTCATTTTGCTCCTTTTTACCATTTCCTGATAGATGCTTTTTCGGCTACAGCAGCCTCTCTGACCTCATCTTTAAACCATGCTGGCAGTTTTTTGGACTTCCTTACACTTTTCTTAAAACATTGAATCAGCTGGACGGGCTTCCAAGATAGTATTTTTAAACATCGCCCATGCTTGATGTAAATCCTTAACCTTTGCAGCTGCTCCTTTTAGTTTTTTTCTTAACTATTTTCTTCATTTTATCATAGTCTCCCTTTTGAAAGGTAAAAGGTAGTACTGTGGATTTCCTCCATTTATTAAATCAAATGTGATCATGCTATGATCACTATTGCCAAGTGGCCCCAACACCTTTATCTCTTGCACCAGATCTCGTGTTCTACTATGGGCTAGGTCCAAAATGGCTTCCCCTCTTGGTTCATGAACCAAGAAGTTGTCATTTATTTCATCTAGAATGTCCTACCATGACACTGACCCAATTGATTCCGGGGAAATTGAAATCACCCATTATTATTACTGTATTGTAACTTTTGTTAGCTTCTCTGATTTCTTTAAGAATCTTTTCAGAATACGGCGAGCACGGGGACATACAGACAGTTTGCTGTGTTTACCCGTGTCCCACATTATAGCAGCGAGTGCCTGTGTTTCCCCATGCCACGCCGGGAACATATATCTTCATGATTTCGGAATCGCGAGTGTGTCTATATCCGTGGTTTCAGAATTGGGTTTATTACGTGCCCATTTTCAATTTACATGTTTCTGCCAGCTGGATGAATTGGGCTCTATGGGGGTCATTCTGAACAGCATTTATTGGGGATGTATGTCTTGTTTGGACACATCTCCCGGCAAACGCTTGTGCCTGATTCCCTGCCCAAAGCTCCCCGCACATACAGAGGAGATGTGTGGGAAGCTGTGGACGGGGTGGGTGGGGGAGGGCTGGAGGAGTAGCATGGGTGGGGTGGAGGCGGGACCTTGACCCTGGTCGTACAGAGCTAATACCAGTCACAGCCCTGTATGTCCAGAGAGGCAGCAATGGTTGGGTAGCTTTCAACCTTGGAGGTGGAATATGTCACCCCGCACTTGGTGAGCGGCACCAGCGGACACCCCCAGAAAGGTGAGGAGGACCAGGAGGTTCCCTACCACCCAATCCCAGCCTTGACAGGCCACCCAGGGGTCGGGCAGTGGGGAACAGCCCATTTGGGACTGTGTGGGGCCTCGGAGCTCCTGCATGTCATCCCAGTGCCATGGCAATGGGATGCCATGGCACTGGGCTCCATGCAGGAGCATTGTGTGGCTTAGACGTCAGAAGTCATCCCGGACACTCACACATCTAGCAAGCTTCCCACATACTCCAGACACCTTAGCACCCTAATACAACCAGAAAATGGTTAGCCCACACGATAACCATTTACCTTCACCATCCACATGAAATCACTTACAATATACAAACGAGTTTAGAATATTACATATAGTCAATGTATATAGTTTAAAGTTAAACTGTACATAGTTATCCCGGTTATCCCATGTGTTATTTTTCCCTGTTCTTTGTAAACTCAATGTTGCCTGTATGCATTGCAGTATGTTTTGTTCATTGTACACCGCGCTGATTTTAATAGCGCGGTATAGAAGAAATGTTAAATAAATAAATCAATAAATAAAATAGACGGGGAGGGAGTAGTACATGTAGCGGGCCAAAATTGGGGCACATCCTGCCCGTCTAGGTCCTCTGCACCTGATTCTGCTTCTGCAGGAGCAGAATTGGGTTCAGATCCGGCACATCTGGATTTTGGACGTCCGGTCGGGCCGGATATGCTCTGATCAGAATTGGCCTCCACGTGTTTATGCAGTATCCTATGTTATATCCACTTCGAATGCCTCTATTTATTTTTTTATTTATTTATTTAACAATTCTTATTTACCACTTTATCCTTAAATCAAAGCGGTTTGAATAGGTGGGTCTTTAGGAGAGTCTTACATTTGCCTGCACGGGATTTAAATTTTTATTTTGAACTTGTTAGCTGTTCCCTATAATCGTATTTGCTGAAAGATGCTGGTTACAAGTATGAAATTAAATTAAATGTCCCATCTAGATCTCTTTGTTCAGTTTCTCGTAACAAATTGGTGATTCAATTTTCATTACAAGTGTACAGTACATTAGATGAACTGTTTAATTTTAGAGCTGTTAAAGAATGGAATTCACTCTCAACAGAGAATAAATCTGAAACTAATTGACTTCTAGACATCTTTTGAAAACAAGGTTCTTCCATTGATTCTTAGTAGAATGTTAATTACATTTGGAGAGAATTATATATTGTTTAAATTGTTTTCATTTGAATAATATTTTGATGGTTTATAATGTGTCTAATGTTTTTTTAATGTTATAATTATCCATGGTGTTTTGTTGTTCATTGCTCTGTATGTGAGCTGCATTAAAATGATTTTAGTAAAGGCAGAAGATAAATTATTTTATTTTTTTTAAATTTATATTTTATTGATTTTAACAAAAATTACAAGCATAATCAAACTTACAATGGAAAAGGGGGACGCTTCCAAAGAAACAAAACAAATACAGAATAATCAAAGGTAATAACAATCGCAAGCAGAACCTCACCACTAGCCCACAATGATTTAGATCCAAGATGAACAGGAAAATAAAAATGCACAAGAGAAAGGAAACGAGAGCAACAAAGCAGCCAATTTAACTACAACAACAAGAGTACTTGCTCATTCACCCCCAACTGATCCCTGGGAATTCAAAAAGGAAAGCAGTTGCGAAGGAAACAAAAAAACATAGGAATTACCATGAAGTTTCACCAGGCATTTACAAGGAAATTTTAGGAAGAATAATCCCCCCAGCTGGAGAACCCGCGGTCGCAGGATCAAAAACTCACTCCTACGCCGACGGGTTTCCCGAGCTAGATCCGGAAAAACTCAAACTGAACAACCCTTAAACAATACATTCCTTTTACGAAAAAAAAAGCCTGAGCAGCCATTCATGGTCTGATATTAAAGCGAAGGTAACTAAACAGGTCGCCGAGAGATAAATTATTTTAAATTGTTTTCCTTTTCAAATGGACTCACAATCCAAATTGTACCTGAGGCAGATCACAGTGTGTCAGTTGAAGAAGGAGGATTTGAACCCTATCTTTCTTGCTTCAGATCCTGCACCTCAAGCCACTAAGCTACTCCTTGACTTGCTTCGTGAATCCTAAATCCTATCTATAAGTGTCATATTGTGTGATCGCTGGGATTTGCTATGCCCGGAGGGATGTGAACACTGACTCCTTCCAGACAGTATGCATTTTCTAATTTAAAGACTTACATTTTTTCCAACGAAACACAGGAAAAAAAACAACTTTAAGCACTCAAAATGTACTCATGGAAAAAATCAGGGAGGATATGATAAAAATATTCAAATACTGAGCTTCAGCAAAGGTAGAATACTACTTCACAGAATAGAGGTGAGTGGATGCAGTGAACAGGCCTGTCATTGGACCAACTGATGCCTTGGCCACTCCCAGGGAAGAGATGGCTACAGAGGGATGGGGCACTCTTGAGTGATGCAGCTATTGATTGGCTGGGGATCTCCCTCCTTTGACATGGTCGCAAGCTCATGACTGTTATAGCTCCTGCCACTACATTTGGGATATGGAGCGTTGGCCCTTGTCACCTGATAAAGATGTTGTTGTTTTTTTAACCAGGCAATTGCCCACTTCATCTATCCTTGCGGACAGCCCTGGTGAAAGCTAGTATAGTGAAAAACAAATTAAGCATGCTTGGGACTTATGCAAAAGGCAATAGTAGCAGCAAGGTTAAAAGGTTGGTTTAAAAGACATAAGGTGGATGGGGGGTAAGAGATACTGGTCACACAGTGTTGAATCAAATATGAAAACCTTTGTGGTCATTTATCTAAAATGAACCAGCTCCCAAAATGAACCAGAGTGACAACAACAAACTTTATTGATCTGGATATGGGAGATCTTCCTGCCAACAGTCAAGTTGATGTGGCTGAGTCAGATTACAGAAAAAACTGGGCAGACTAGATGGGCTGGTTGGTCCTTATCTGCTGTCAGCTACAATGTTGCGCTGTTAGTCCAAAAAAAATATAGTTTTATTTTATTAACTACATTCTGCGATTAGCTTTCATAGACTAAAAGCTTCCTCAGGTCAGGACAGGAAGAAGGTTTCAATCTTCAAAAGCTAGTCATAAATGTTAGTTCAATAAAAAGGTATCACCTTGTATTCTTTTAGGTGTGTTTTGCTTAAGTGATAGTACCTTAGTGAGGAAGGTCCATTCCTCTGTCTATATGTATCTGGCACACATGCCAGCCAATAAATACATAGGCATGGAGCGACTGATGATCACAGGTGGGAAGGAGTGGGGTGAGGATGTGGGACATGATGGAAGGGCAGGATTAGAGAGCACGCATGAGAAGAGAAGGATAAGTATGGGGTGTAGCAAAAAGGAATGGGTAGAGTTTAAAAAAAGGGGTAGGGTTAGGAATGGGGCTTGAGGGGAAGGGGCAGGATAGAAGGAATGAGAAGAAGAGGGAAAGGGTATGGGGATGGAGTTAAAAGGGAAGGGATGGGATTAGGGGTGGGAAAGAGGGAAGTGGAATGGGAGGAAGGGAATTAGGAGAGTGCCAGCGGATATGAAAGGAAGAGAGTGCAAGAAGCCTCGAGGCCGGAGTATGAAATTGGGCCACTGGTTGAAGTTTAAGAAAGTAATTTTTAAAAAGGTTATTTCTCTGGATAAAATGGCCTGACTGGAATGCCACCACCCTGCCCCCCCCCCCCCCAAATGCTGCTTACACATACAAGAGGGATCCACGGTGCACATACTTTTGCCATAAGAAACAAAATTCATCCATGGGTGTGTTTACATCATATACGAAATGGCATACATATGGCTGCTTTGTATGTATTTTGAACTATTGTACCTTACCCAGGGTACGTTTGAACAGGAGAGAGACAGATACAACCAAAATCAATATAAAACCTGCCAAATGCACGTGGCAACCTGCTCCTACAGTAGGTGCACAATACAGACTCAGGGATCTGACTACTAAACCATGTTAGCTGCTATCATGGGGCTAACATGGAAATACCACTCAGCTGTAACTGCTAACATGGGAAAATGCAGATATTGCAGAGCACTTCCACAATATCTGCACTTTCTGCGGTAGCTGCAGGCAAAGGTGGAGAATGGGTGGGCCTGTCGGGCAAGCTACCATGGGTGATTACAGATGATTTGCAGGCTTAGCGGATGCAGCTACCACCACCTGAATGAGTGGCGATAGCTGCATCCATGAAGCTGTCTCATGTGAAGCCAGCGTTTCCTCCATGGTATCTGCAGGGGAAATGCAGAAAATGCCCCCTGCAGATACCACAGGCCTTCTGCCGCTAATGCAGTGCTTTGGAAGCTATTGCCCCATGTTAGCTACAAAAGACTTACATGGTTTAGTAGACAGATCTCCTAGTGCACACTCTCTATGGCTGCTAATACTCAAAAGGTAAACAATGCAGGTGGTTTCCCTTTTGAAGTATGAGCATTAAGTATGAGCATTAAAAGCATCTATGAGACTGCACCTTTTGTAAGCTACTTGAAAATTAAAATCTAGGCTTTTGTTATTTTTTTTCTCAAGAACAGAGGCTTCACAAATTTAGAAATGAATATGGGTCATAGTTCTCAATAGAAACATGATGGCAGAAAAAGACCACATGGCCTATCTGATCTGCCCTTCCATACCAACCACTACAGTAGTCCCCTTTTTTCCTTTAGAGAGCCTTTGTATTTGTCCCATGCTTTTTGGAATTCAGATACTGTCCTCATCTCTACCACCTCCACTGGGAGACTATTCCATGCATCTACCATTCTTTCTGTAAAGAAATATTTCCACATATTACTTCTGAGTCCATCCTTTTTCACCCTCATCCCCTTGTAGCAATAAACACGCATCCATCATTATAGCATTTTCTCATTCTGTTTATTTAAGTAATCTTGTCTGAATTTCACAGATTAACATGGATAAAATGGTGTGGCTAGTGTGGTATTGCCCCCCAATGGCTAGCATCTCCCCTTCCCTTGCCTAACCTCCAACCCCCACTCTCTCCATGTCCAGCATTGCTGTCCTGTTACCCATCAGGCCTCCTGCTGCTGTTGCATACTACCTCAACCCAGGTAGGCAAAAAGCATTAAATCAGTGCTGTGTGGGCCCTTTCAGCACAGGCCAATACTCAACTGCTGCTGTATTCTGCCCCCGCTTCATTTTGGGGGGAGTGGGGTGTGGCAGCGCTTGGGCTTGTGATGAAAGGGTGCACATTGCAGTAAGAGCAGGTTTAAAGAGCTGTTTTCTTGCTGCTCAGCAACTGTGCAATCATCTCCCTTTCCTCCAAAATTCTGCCGTCTCAGGCAGATGCCTAGTTTACCTTCTTGTTCGGCCAGTTGTAATAAAACACCTCTTAAGCAAAAACATTTAAAAAGGTGTTTATCCAATAAACCTTGGAAAATCACCACTTCTCCCAGTACTCTCGCCCCTCTCTTACCTTATCTTGTATTCTACATTCAATTTTTGTGCCATTTCTGCATTAGCAACTCCTAGATTTCAAAAACATACAAATTTGATTCCACCAGAAAAGGAACGGTATAAGCAATAGCACCTATGACATAAAAAACATTAATAAATACTAGATTTTTATTCTCTTAAAGAACCCCTAATTAGTTGGAAAATAAACATTTAAATTTAGAATTCATTAACACCTTAGAAGCCCTAATTATACAGTTGTCAACATTATTGACACCCTTGCATTTTCGGTATGTTTACAATATCTTGAGAAATAATTGGAAATATTCCAACTGTATGTCATCATAATATTTTAATGGTATGTTCAAAGGTATACAATAACAAAAAGATGTCTGTGCAACTTAGACGTAATAACCTCTGAGAAAAAAACAAAATATGACTTGTATAGGATTAATGGCACGCTTCAATAATATTTAGTTGCACAACCCTTGGCAATGATGACAACCTCCAAACATTTCTTGTAGCCATCTATAAGTTTTTCTTATATCTGTCTGATGGTAATTTCTCCCACCCTTCAACTGTGATTTGTTCCAGCTCATGAATGTTTCCGGGATTCTTTTTACCAATGACAGATTTCAGCTCTTTCCAAAGGTTCTTGATTGGATTGAAATCAGGACTCATTGCTGGCCTGTTTAGAACAGTCCATTTGTTCCTTTTTAACCATTCTTTTGTACTTTTGGATGCATGTTTTGGGTCATTGTCCTGTTGGAGGACCCATGACCTTTGACTCAGACCTATCTTTCTGACACTAGGTAGCACATTTCACTCCAAAATACCTTGGTAGTCTGATTTCATGATTCCTTTAATATGTTCCAAGCCTCCAGTTCCTGGGTCAGCAAAATAGCCCCACAGCATTATGGAACCTCCGCCATATTTAACTGTAGGAAGAGAGTTTTTATTTCCTTATACGCTTCATTTCTTCACCTGTAAATGTATCGCAAGTCTGCAATGTCAAAGAAGGATTGTGTTTTCTCAAGGTGGGTTTGGGCAAAGATCAGGTGTGCTTTTTTATGTCTATCTTTGAACAATGGGGTTCTCCTTGACCTTTGCCCATGAAGTCCTTCTTTGTTTATTTATTTATTTATTTATTTAACAAGCACTTTAATAGTTTAGTGCGCAGTGCATCGTGCGATTTGAAACCACCAGTCCAGATTGCTCCAGGTCAACCTTAAGCTCTTTGGATGTTGTACATGGTCTTTTTCCAACAGTTTGCACTAACATTTTAAGACTTCTTGTATTAAGTTTCCTTTTTCCACCACATCCTGGGAGGCTCTTGACAGTTCCATGAGCAGAAAACTTCTTAACAACATTGCAAACTATAGACACAGGAATCCCAAGGTCTTTGGAAATGGCCTTCTATCCCTTTGAAGTTTGATGTTCGATGACAATAGCCTTTATGACAGTCTCAGGCAGCTCTCTTGTCTTCAACATTGTGAAAATGGAACAGGGAATGTTTGTGGCTATTTTAAACATTATAGCCATCATTCATTGGTTGATTCAAGTGATGTGAGTACTGACAATTGATCACAGGTATGTCTAATTTTACTGCAATAGGAATGTGGTTCTTCTGTTCAGACTAATTTGAATTGTTTATAAGGGTGCCAAAAATCATGTCCTCCCAATATTAATATCTCAAAGAGAAAAAGGTCAAGCCCCAACAATAAACTCAAAGGAAAAGAACTATTCTCAGTAAAGGTCCTCTATTGTCATCCTAAATATTTAGTATTTTTGTTGGACCAATGGTCTGTGTGAGGACTTAACCCTACAACAGACCGTGTCCATTTTAATCATTTTATGCAGTAAAAGGTGCTCAATATTGAAGTCACTTATCTTATAATTCATCAGTTCTTGAAGCAAGCACGGCCTCCACAATAGGCATTGTGTTCTTTTGTGGGTGTGTGAGTGAGTTATTGAGCATATTTTACTGCATAAAATGATTAAAATGGGCACGGTCTGTCATAGGGGTTAAGTCCTCACACAGACCATTGGTCCAACAAAAATACTAGATATTTAGGATGACGGTAGAGAATCTGTATTGAAAATAATCATGTCCTGGCAATACCCCAATTTTTATGTTATTTCCTCCTTTTTTTAAATTGGTCTTGTTTTATTTATTTACATTCTCTTATATACCGCGCTATTCTGCATCAGTGTGGTTTACATTGAACAAACTGAAATTACATTGAACAGGGCATTATAACTTGGAGATAACTATTTTACAGGGAACATGAGCTATGGAGGGTTAAGTGGCTTGCCCAAGACCACAAGGAGCACCTGTGGGACTAGAAACCCCAGTCCTTCCGGCCCAAAGTTGCTGTCCTCTAGTGGGATTTGAACCCCTGACCTTCCAGCCTGAAGTACCTTGCCCAGGGCCGGATTTACCTATACGCCATGTACGCCATGGCGTAGGGCCCACAGCTGGCAAGGGCCCACAAAAATAGAACAAATTAGCCTTTTTTTAAAAATAAAATTTAAAAAAAAACTGCTGGCTGCCGCCACGGGGCCCCCTCTGCTGCCGCGGCAGCATGGACTGACCCGCGGGGGCCCCCTCTGCAAGCTGAATCCGTCGGTCCCTCCCTCCCTCTCTCCCTCCGTGCAGGCTGTGAGAGGCGCGAAGGGAGACACTCCCGCCTTTCCCATCAGCCCCTGCGGGCTTAACAGAGACGCGAGGGAGACACTCTCCCTTCGCGCCTCTCACAGCCTGAACGGAGGGAGGGAGGGACCGACGGACCGACGGATTCAGCTTGCAGAGGGGGCCCCTGCGGGTCAGTCCATGCTGCCGCGGCAGCAGAGGGGGCCCCGCGGCGGCAGCCAGCAGTTTTTTTTTTAAAAATTAAATTTTACTTTAGGCCGATGGGGGGGGGGGGGGTAGGACTGGTAATGGGCTATTGGGGAGGCTGGGACTGGAAATGGGCGGGGGGGGTTAAGGCTGGAGGTGGGCTGATGGGGTTAGGACTGGTAATGGGCTGTGGGCTGTTGGGGGGGGGATAGAAATGGTAATGGGCTTTGGGGGGGTAAACACTGGTAATGGGCTGTGGGCAGATGGGGGCAGTCTGGTAAAGGGCTATGGGGGGGCAAGGACTGGAAATGGGCTGGGGGGGTTAGGATGAGGTGGGCTGATGGGGTTAGGACTGGTAATGGGCTGTGGGCTGTTGGGGGGGTTAGAACTGGTAATGGGCTTTGGGGGGGTTAAGACTGGTAATGGGCTGTGGGCTGATGGGGCTGTCTGGTAATGGGCTATGGGGGGCTAGGACTGGAAAGGGGCTGGGGGGGTTAAGACTGGAGGTGGGCTGATGGGGTTAGGACTGGTAATGGGCTGTTGGGGGGGGGGGTTTAGAACTGGTAATGGGCTTTGGGGGGGGTTAAGACTGGTAATGGGCTGTGGGCTGATGGGGGCTGTCTGGTAATGGGCTATGGGGGGGCTAGGACTGGAAAGGGGCTGGGGGGTTAAGACGAGGTGGGCTGATGGGGTTAGGACTGGTAATGGGCTGTGGGCTGATGGGGGGGGGTTAGGACTGGCAATGGGCTATGGGGGGCTGACTGGAAATGGGTTGATGGGGTTAGGACTGGAAGTGGGCTGATGGGGGGTTAGGACTGGTAATGGGTTATAGGGGGGGCTTAAACTGAAAATGGGGTGATGGGGGTTAGGACTGTAAGTGGGTTGATGGGGGGCTAGGACTGGTATTGGGTTGGGGGGTTGCTAGGACTGGAAATGGGCTGATGGGTGGCTAGGACTGGAAATGGGCTGATGCAGGGACTAGAAGGGAATGGATGCTGGGTGAGGCTGGAACTAGAAGGGAGCTGATGTTGGGGGAGGATTAGAATGGGATGGGGCTGGAAGAGTAAAATGGAGAAGGGAAAATATTTTGTGTGGGAGGGATAAAAAATCTACAATTGGCAGGGTATTGGGAGAGTAAGTGGGGATTGAGGATGGAGGGGTAAAATTTGAGTGGATGAAATAGGAATGAGGAAAGAACAAAAGGAGAAAGATTAGTATGTTAAAGCAGATGTAGAGAGAGAATGGAAATAAACTAGAATAGAGAGAAGAAAGGACAAATGGACAGCAGACGATGGAGAGTTAGCAGAAGACACGAAGAAACCAGAAGAAAGTGGCTGGAGCAATTGCAGCTGAAAAAAATGCACAAAAGGTAGAAAAATATCTCTTTATTTTGAATTTATTAATTGGAATATGTCAGTTCTGGTAAATGTGCATCATTAACGTCTGCGCTTTGTTTAGTACAAGAGCAAATTAATGTATAGTTTTATTTCTACAGTGTTGTACATTCCAAGTTTGGCTTTTGGGATTCCCAGTTTAATTATTGTCTTCCTGTTTCTAAATTGTGATTACTTGTTTGGTGATGGTCTATGTTCTGCATGTGTAACTGAGCTGAGGTGTTCTGTTTATATAATTCCTATTTGACATTGCCACTTGTTCTCTTTCCCCAGTAGGTCATGTATTGTTGTTCTCTGAAATGTATTGGTTTAATATTTGCAGTGTTGCCTTTTGATTGGTAGAGTATGGTGCTTTGTGAGTCCTGGTAGTGCTGTTAGGATACGGCGGGTTTGCTATGGGTTCTAAATGGGCAGTGTTTGTAGTAGTTCCTAATGTGTCTGGCAGTTGGCACTGGATTATAGTAATGTAGAAATATTTTAGTCTTTCTTTATCCATACACTCATTAAGAGGCACGTTTACTAAAAGTTAGTATATGGTAACATTATGCAAATATTTATGCAAATGAGGCCCCTTATGCAAATGAGGCCCCGCACCCCCCTTGGGCCACCCCTGCTGGGGGCCCACAATTTTTGTTGGCGTAGGGCCTCACTCAAGGTAAATCTGGCCCTGACCTTGCCCCAACCACTAGGCCACTCCTCCACTCCAAATATGTGCCAAATATGTGTGCATATATAGTCCAAAGCCATTTCACTGGCCACATTTTTTAGAAGATATGGACATTAAGGGGTTGAACTACTAACGGTATTTTAAACTACTGAGACGGAATGTAGAGTGGTAAAATAACTTGGGCATACAGGCCTGTAGGAGGATAAAATGCTTTATTTATATTGTGACATTTATTTAGATAATTGCTTTTTATACCAAAGCACTTTATGCAATTTCTTGATATACCGCCCAGGCTGAAGGGCATCAGAGCGATTTACAATTACTATAAGCAGGTACTGGATACATTCCCTTGTCCCCAAGGGGCTCACAATCTATGTGTACCTGAGGCAATGGAGGGTTAAGTGGCTTGCCCAAGGCCACAAGGAGTGCCTATGGGACTAGAAACCCCAGTCCCTCCGGCCTGAGATTGCTGTCCCCAGGTGGGAATTGAACCCCGGCCCTCTGGCCTGAGGTACCTTGTCCTAACCACTAGGCCACTCCTCCCTCCTAATCAAAGACAAACTATTTATTAAACTGTGTTATCTATTAATATGTTAATTAGCATACACTAACAGTGTGGGCGCTGCTCTAACAGTTATCACAGTGTGCTGCTAGTATTTGGTAAATGCTGGGGGAAACAGCTGACATGGAATGGGTGGGGACTGTACCTTCACACAAATCTGCAAGAAACCTCAAAGAACTTGCATCAGAGCATTTCAATTCTATGCCCCCACCCTATGGAACCAACTCCCTCCCACCTTACGCTGCATGCTTTCCCACACCCTCTTCAAGAAACATCTCAAAACTTTCCTCTTCGAAGAACACTATGGTACCTCCACCACAACCATTCCCCAACAAGAAAATCCCCCACTCTCACACACCATTCCCTTCTCCCCCCCTTAATCCTTTTCTTCCTCTTTTAACACATACTGCAAGCATTCCCTCTCCCCCCCACAAACCCTCTCCCACCTCCCACCCCTCCATCCCTCTGTATCCCATAGCACTCTACCATTCCATCTCCTATTCAGATTCCTCCACGCCCCATGTCAACTCTACCGTTACTCATTAATCAGCTAACTGTTTATAGCTGCCTGTATATAGTTGCTTGCAATTGCATTTGTATTTGTACTTGTACATAGTTGCCTGCACTGTATTTAACCTGTTCTTTGTAAAATGTTCTGGTCTGTTCCTTGTAAACCGTTCTGCTTCGTAGAAAAATGGTATATTAAAACCGGTTAAATAAATACATATAGCATTTAATATATTTTCATTCTAATATGCCAGGCCTTGACAAATTGTGTGCTGATTTAGGAGCCAGGCCAAAGTTTTAGGAGCCAGTGCTTGTTAACACCTCACCCCCCCCCCCCCCAGGTTCTCTCATGCGGGTCTCATGTTCTCATGAGGTTTGTGCCAGAGTTCCTACACCATGCATCATCTTTAGATAACAACAGATTTAGCTTCAGATAGCAAGTGTCTGTGTGGGTGCGTGGTGCAACGGTGGTGGGCCAGTCTGTGTGTGGGATGTAGTAGTAGATGCATTTGTGCGGGAGGGGTGCAGGGTTGTGTTGTATGCGTGTATGCACTGCAGAGTTGGGGAGCTTCTGTTTGTGTGGTGCAGAGGTGAGGTCCCAATGTGTGTATGTATTATGGAGCTGGCGTACGTATCTCTCCTACGGAGGTGGAGTGCCTGTATATGCGAGTCTGTGGTATGATGTGCTTGTATGTGTGTGTGTTCTTGGTGGAGAGGAATGCACCTTAAGTAAATAGGCATTATGCCCTTTTGTCCTCATGCATTCATCCCTTTAATCTTTCTCTGTTCTCCTTCCAGACTCTTTCTCCTTTCCCTCCCCCCCAGTACTCTCACCCCTCTGCTCTGTTTTCCCCCCCTTCCTTTTTTTTTTTTTTCGTTTCTGGCCCTTTAACATTTAACTTTACTCCCCCCCCCCCCCCACCACGCTCCCTTTGTTTTTTTTCTTATTTTTTTATTGCAGGCCCCAACTGGCTCTTCTCCTCGTGTTTTGCCCAAGGGGATCTGATCTCCCACAGGCAAAAGAGAAGTGGAGGGCTGCCATCGCATCCTGGATGTAAGTTGTCTGCCTGCGGGGATCCCATTTCCCCCGGACAGACAGCTTGCATCTGTTCTGTGATCACAGCCCTCCCCTTCTCTTCCGCACACGGGAGATTGGATCCCTGTGGGCAGCCAGAGCTGGTACCACCATGATCGAGGCCTTAGGCAGCACTTCTGCCCACAGGGGATGAGATCCCTGCAGACAACCAATGCTTTCCCCACTGCGATCGTGACCTTGGACAATACTTCTGCCAGCAGAGGATGGGCAGCCAGGGCTGGTCATGCTGCAGGTGTTCCAAGTCCCAGACACTAGTTACAATTTTTTTTTTTTTTAGGTTCCAAGGTAACCTGGTGCCTGGAGTTTGTTGAGCCCTGTAATATGCTATGCTGCTTTACGAAAAATGTATGTAAAGCCAATAAACCCAAATATATGTTAAGCCAATAAACCAAATCAAACTCAGAGATAGTTACCTTGCATTAACTGTTGTTATGGCAGAAAACACGGGGTGGTTAGCTAAATTTGTTGAGGTAATGTTGATTGGAATCATGTTATTTGCCATGTAGTTACTGGTGGTAAAGAAATTTCCTTTGGAGGTCATTCCAAAATGCAAATAGGCCAACTGGATGTGTAAATGTGAAAATGTCTAGACCCATATTCCAAAACGCAAATAGGCCAACTGGATGTGTAAATGTGAAAATGTCTAGACCCATATTCCTAAACCACGTGACCCTATATGTACACAGTGCAAAAACCGGGATCTCAGAACGTGAGCAGGAGAGGGCAGAATGAGATGCGTGGCAAGCTGCGGAGACGTAGAAAGTGTATTCAAGAAAGGCCCATGTACATCCTGAGTGTTTCCTGTGGATGCCTATGTTCTACGGTTGTGAAACGTCTTGATGGTACCGGGGATATACGTTGGGATCATAGTGTGATACAGCGTGTCTAGTCCTATTTTGAAAGTTGAGTACATTGAATATATTGCGTTGTTTAATTTACAACTATTTTTTATGAGAAAGCATAACGGTTGTGGCGTAAGTCCCCCTCTCCGACCACTCTATCAATTTTTCACTCCCACCATTCCTTCTATCGTTCTCAGGTACACTCTGCTAAGCGCTCTTACTTTTCAACTGCAATCTCCAATGCCCCAAATCAGACCAGGCATCTCTATTCTGTCCTCAGATCTCTCACTTCTATACAGGCTCCTCTTTCCGCTTCTGCCACGCCCTCTCTCCCCCCCCCCCCCCCGTCGCAACTTGCCTCTTTTTTCAGTAACAATGTTTCCTCCCTGAGGGCATCCCTACCCTCCTGTCCTGCCCCCATTGCTTCTCCGCCCCCTGCTCCCTCCCCCCCTCCTATCTCCCGACTTTCTCACTTCTGGGCCTCATTTGATCTGATCACTGCTCCTGAACTTCTTCATCTCATATCCTTCTCTAAGAAAACTTCTTGTCCCCTTGATCCCATTCTTTCTTCCTGGCTGTTGACCCCATCCTTAGGTTTTCTTCCCTTCATCCTCACCATGTTTAACTCTAGTCTTTCTACTGGGACTTTCCCGAAATCCTGGAAAAATGCTTTGATACGTCCTATCCTTAAAAACACTTCACTTGATCCTCTGGTCCCCGCTCACTATCGTCCTGTCTCTAATCTTCCTTTCCTATCTAAACTCTTGGAGAAATTTGTCTTTGCACAGCTTTCCCATCACCTTGATTCTACCAACTTTCTTCACCCCCGTCAATCTGGGTTTCGTCAGGGTCACAGTGTTGAAACTGTTTTCTTGGCCTTCACAAATGCACTGCATGTAGCACATGATCGTGGTGACATTTCGGTGGCGGTTGCTTTAGATCTCTCAGCTGCTTTTGACTTGGTTGATCACTCTCTTCTTCTTCACCGCCTGCGGGATGCAGGTCTTTGTAGCACTGTGCTTCACTGGTTCCACTCTTTTCTCTCTTCTCGATCTTGTGCGGTTCTTTCATCTTCTCCTTCCTCTCCACCTTCTGATCCCCACGTTCTTCCCTGTGGGGTCCCTCAGGGTTCTGTTCTTGCCCCCCTCTTTAACCTTTAACCTTTTCTTGGCTTTAACCTTTTCTTTAACCTTTTCTTGGCTCCCCTTGCGTCCCTGATTCAGCAGTTTGGTGTATCTACTTTTTTCTATGCGGATGATATTCTCTTGCTCCATCATACTTCTCCTTCCTGCCCCGATCTTTCTGTACTAGACTCCTGCCTTGCAGCTGTAGCAGACTGGCTGACACTCAACTGCCTCCATCTGAATCTTGCCAAAACTGTTGCTATCTGGTTTCCTCACGGTGGCTCCCCCCCCTCACTGGCCCCTTCTTTCTCCGGCTCTCCTGTACCCCTGGTCTCCACTTTCCGGTACCTTGGTGTGCACTTTGACTCTGATTTGTCTTTTCACTCCCACATTTCTCACGTCACCAAAACGTCTTTCTTTTTTCTCCGCCAGATTCGTTCTATTCGTCCTTTTCTCTCCCCTTCAGCCCTTGTCACCTTGGTCCTGTCCTTAATTATGTCCCGAGTAGACTTTGCCAACTCTCTATTTATCGGTCTCCCAAAATATCAACTTACCCGTCTTCAACGGATTCAGAATACTGCTGCACACCTTGTCACATGCTCCTCCCCCCGGGATCACATCACTCCTCTGCTCTTTCACCTCCACTGGTTGCCTATCCCTTTCAGAGCCACTTTCAAACTACTGATCCTGACTCATAAAGCCTTCCATACTAGCACTCCCCAGTACCTAACGGATCTCCTCTTCTTTCACTCTCCTAGACACACTCCCCGCTCTTTTCACCTCAACCGCCTTACCCTCCCTTCTCCTTCTCGCGCTCACCTGCAGTCTACCCGCTCCTCTGACTTTTTGTTTGCTGCTCCCGCCCTTTGGAATGCCCTTCCCCCCTCCCTCCGTCTAGACCCTCAGTTTACTACTTTTAAGCAACAGTTAAAAACCCATTTGTTTTCCCTAGCTTTCAATCTTCCCTCCCCTTTTGTGTGTTTAATTCTCTTCCTTACCTCTTGTTCTTGCCTAGGCCTACCTCCTGTCAATGTTTTGTCCTGTTCTCCTGATTCCTCTGCTGTCCTGTCAAATATTGTATATTTCTTTTCCTTTTCACTGGCCTCGGCCTGCTTTTATTGAATTTTTAATTGTATACCGCTTTGGTTCTTGTGAAAGGCGGTTTTTATCAAATACAATAAACATAAACATGATGTGGACTAGTGCTCTGTTTTGAAGTGCTTTTCCTCGAGGTCGCTGATGTGACAAAGCACTATTGCTGTGATTTGGCGTATGCCTTAGCAGCAGTGCTCTTTTCTTACTGAGACCTCTTGGGTTGTTTCTGATCCTTCACAGTGGTTAAAGTGAACGATACTATTTTTTCCTGTGTCATTTGTGATCGTTCTAAATACCAGAGGCCAATAATATTTTGTATGTTCTACCAGCTGCAACGTGGAATAAGTTCAGGACTTAGAAAAAGTTCTGCTCTGATCTTCAACGTGTCCCATATAGATGAATGGCTGTGACACGTCTGTATTGAACTGGTGTGCCTGCTGTCTGGAAGGGCACAAGATGCAGTTGTAAAGAATAGAATGCACAGGTGAAAGACGTTTGTAAGGTTAAGGAACAATAAAAACCACCCCTACAGAAATATAAAGCACTGCATTAGTTTTTATTCTGGCTATGCTGACATTTGCTGTTTGTGCTGAAAGGGCCATTCTAGGCTTCCCTAATAATCCCACTGTTCTGAAAAATGGGAATGTAGATATAGGGTTGGTATGTGAAGTAGTATGGAGCAGAATCGTGTTTGGCTGAGACATGCAGAGCAGATGTGTTGTCCTGAGACACCATACCATTATGTCTTACCAGTAGTTGTTTATAGGTTCAGAGCATGGTTTTGTGACTGCAAGCAAGAGTGTGTGTGTCTGTGTGTGGTATGGTGGTGCAGGGGAGACCCTGTTGTGCTGATCTACAACTCTGGGGGGGCATGTATGCCTGGCCAGTACCTGGACCATGGGGCTAACCACACATCACCAGGAGCCAGTGTGAATGGGCTGTATGTTCTGAAAAGCTGCTGTGCATGAACATAATGGCATGTCCCTGTCAATGATGAGGGACCCTCAGAAGGGGACATGCTGCAGTGTAAACAGCACTAATACATATCCAAATGCGCTATCAGAGGTCTGTAACATTGTGCACATTTGTATGGCTAGAGGATGCTGCTTTTGGGCATGTCTTTCTGATGTGTGCACTGTTGCATATTCACATCCCGATGGTTCCCTAATATTGACAAGGACATGTTTTGACATGTAGCTGTAAGGACCCATTTAAGTGTTTTCTGGCCCATACTTAGCACTGCATAACCTGTTTGCAGCGATGACCACTGCAAGAATTACTAAGATGTTCTTCAAATGCCATGTATGTTTTGTTGCAGAGTCTGTCAGGACAAACATCTCAATTTCCACTTGCTTATACAATAGCTTTAGTGCACTACATAACCTTGTAGTGTTATGGGCATGCAACAGACTAATATATATAATCTGGTTTGTATGACCATATCTGTTTCATCCATATTAATGTGTTGTTTGCATGAGCACATCACTGTCAATGTGAGCATCAGCTTAGGAGATGTACATTTTGCCAGCGGGGGCATGGCCGCATGGAGATGAAAGCATCTGAGATGTCTATCTTTTCAGAATATGGTGGCACAGGGGGACGTAATCCGTGCCAGAGATGTATGTTTATGTTTATTACATTTGATATACCACTCAGGCCAAAGCATCAGAGCGGTTTACAATAATACATAAATGATACTGAAAATATGAAAGGAACGCCACTGATAAGATAGGACAGAGTGAGAAATGTAGTGAAAGTCAAAGAAATAGAAGAGACAAGAGGAAAGGCTCATTATAACATCCAGAGAGAGAGAATATCGTACCACCACAGCTCAGTCCCGCGGTTTCAGAATCTGGTTTCTTCCATGCTCATTTTCAGGTTAGACATTTCTGCCGGCTGGACATGGCTGTTATAGAATCATTTGCCACACGTTAACTGAATGGGAAAATGCTGATACTTTTCCTAGCAGTTATAGTTACTCCCGATAATTGCAAAACTTTAGCACAAGTTAGTAAAAGGCCACATAGTAAAAAAAGAAGCCTAGAAGAGGATGAGATTTTGGAAAAAGGTTGAAAACACTCAGCAGGGAGGCCTATATTATGCCTCTGTCCAGTGAATAATTTTATTGCAAAAGGGTAAATAGCACAGTGCTGTGAAACAGTGGACCAGAAATATATTATCCTATATACTCACCATCTCATCAGCAATAACAAAGAGTTCCCAAGCTGCTAAGAACCGAGCTTTCTCATTAAACCCTGCTCTTTACAGAAGCCTATGAGCAGACAGACAACAGTCTCCACCCGAACGGTAATGCAACTACCTCCACCAACTCGATACCCACTCATCCCAACTAGACATACGAGTTCATTGTATAATGTTGTTAAGTACCCTCATGTTAAATGTAACCCTCCAATTGTGATGTGACCACTTTGATTGTAGGATAAGGTGGTATACAAATCTGTCTGTCTGTCTGTCTAAATAAATAAATAAATGATACGCACCAACTCTCTGGAACTCCTTCCCTGCCCCAATCCGCTCCATTTCTGACCTGTCAAACTTCAGAAAAGAGATAAAAATGCATAATTTCCAACTGTATTATGACCATATATCATAGCTACACTATGGATCATGCCTGCCAGACATAGCTCAGACCTACCTACTTCTCACAGTCCACTAACCAGCCTGTAGATAGTTTGCCCTATTACTACCCAAGTTGACTCCCCTGTTTAATGTAAAATGTTTATTGTTTTGAGCGCAATACCTGACGCTATTATTCTGTTCTTTGACATCTCTTCTATGTAAAGCGTTGATACTTGATCTCTGTAAACCGTGTTGATTTTTAAATAGTGCGGTATGTAAAATCAAATAAATAAATAGAATAGTTTCTCACTGATTGGTAAGAAATAAATTCACATTAAAACCAGGGCCGGCCTAAGGCAGCAGTATTTCCAAAGGCAGCAGCTTTTTGCCACTGCGTTCTTCCCTGCAGCAAGCCATGTCCTTCAGCACACATGGCCTGCCGCTTCTGATCCCCAAGGTGCTGAAGGACATGGCCTGCCACGGGCAAGAAAATGGTGGCAAATAGCTGCTGCTTTTTTGAAATCCTGCTACTGCTGCCTCCCCCCTCCCACAACAGAATCGGCAGTAGCTGGGGGGGTGGGGGCCAGGCAGCCAGTCATGTGTGCCTGTGCCGCTGCCGCCGTCCACTTGGGGCCAGCCGCCCTAGGTAGCCACCTAGCTCACCTAGTGGATGGGCTGGCCTGACTAAAACACACAAACATTTTATGCTGTTTTGCCGTTGCATGCCCTAGAAGCAGTGTGAGCTAGAAAATATGGAGTGGAATCGTACACCAATGTGGAATGATGGCAGGTGCTAGTTTACTTGTGAAATAACTGGAGTAAAGCAGAACTTGTATGATGCTGTGCTACATTATGATAGAAGAGGACATTATGGGCAGACCAATAGGAAAAGAGCTCAGACAACAGCTGGGAAGTTAAGAGATTGCTTTCAGCTAAGGTAGACATACAAGATAATTGTAGGTCACTTCGTAGAGTAATAGTGAATGACCAAAAATAAAATTAATTACTCCAATAGCAACAATATCATATGAAGAACCAAAAGCACTGGAGCCAATATTAATACTTTATAAAGTAGACACAGGGATGTCTCAGACAGACGGCTTGAAACGAAGGCACCAAAGTGTCTAAGATTGCCGTAATAGCATCAAGGACAATCCACTGGCCATTTAATTCTCATGCTTGAGACTCCAATAAAAACATCAAGAAACAGTGTCAAATAGTAAGGGTATGAAAAAATCAATACTTAACTTCAGACACCCCAACGCTGGCTATCATAGCGCCATGCAATGCGTTTCACTCAAAGAAATGAGTTTCTTCAGGGGGATTTAAACTGAAGGTATGGCATGGGAATGAGAATAGTATTTAAACATTTTGATTTAATCATGTACATTTATTTAGATGTAGACATTTACAATGAATTAATTTTAATGCAGTTAGGCAAGACCTTTAATTTAAGTATAAAGCCAGCTCTGTAGTACTTTTCAATACTTCCAATAATTTTAAATACAGGTAGATTTGTTCTTTCATTGGAAAGAGATAAATTAGAATATATAAATATAGTTTAATACATGACTCATGGAATGCTTTCCAACTCTTCTGTCAGAGCTAGCCCAATCACTAGGTAAACTAAACGGTTGCCTAGGGCAGCAGCTTTTTTTGGTGGAGGGCGGCAAAAAACAACTACAGCAATGGGTCCTGCTAGCCGCACAAACTCAACGGGGCCCTTTTATTAAAGGTTTTAATACACATTAAGTGCCTACAGCCCTTTTATTTCTATAGGTGCAATGGCACTTAACATGAGTTAGCATTCATTAATATGCATTAATCTTTTGTAAAAGGGTCCAAAGAGTCATTGGTGTGTACGGTTTACCTGAAGGCAAAATGGGCAGTATGGAAATAGTTCATTTACCTTTCTAAGTGACTTTTTGAAATTTACCTCATATATATATTTACAAAATAAAGTTTAATATTTAAAAGCCTGATGTCCAAATATGCATTTTTTTATATAATTGTTCCTGGAGGGATGGTGTTGAGATTATTACAACTGAGTTTAATCAAATCTTGGGGGAGGGGTGCAAGGGTCTAAAAGCTAATTGAGAGGGGCACAAGCTTAGAGTTTTGTTTAGGGCACCTAAAAACCTTGCGCCAGCCCTTTATGTATACTGAAGGACCCCGACTTACGTAGCTCCAACACACGTTGATCCGGACCTATGTAGAAAATTTCCATCATGTGCAAAAAATCTATGCAACATACGGTAACGTAAAAATGCCGTCAATTGTGAGAAAACACCATAAATTGCAACGCGTGGCAACAAGTGAAAGCTAATTCCCATTAACGATGGCTGGTGGGAAGCGAGAGCTTCTCACAAGCATCATCTCATTGAGTTGGAGACCAAAATGAAAATCATTCGCAAACAGGAAATTGGCCAAACCAATCACCTCCATTGCTCATGAACTTGGCTATGCACCATCTACAATCAACACCATCGTCAAAGATGCTACCCACTTAAGAGAGCATGCTAAAGATACAGCTACAATGAAGGCAACAATAATCACTAAAAAACCATGAAGGAGCCATTAGTAAGATGGAAAAATTGTTGTCAATTTGAATGGAAGACCAGGCTCAAAAGCATGTTTCCTTAAGCCTGCAATTAGTTCAGGCCAAGGCCAAAAGCATTTTTGAAAACATCAAGGCCAAGTATCCGTTTGGCCCTCAAACCTTTTCGGCCAGCAGGGGTTATTTCAGCATTTCAGGAATTATGCAGGATTTCACAATGTGAAAGTTTCCAAAGAGGCTGCAAATGGTGATACTGAGGCTGCAAAGCAATACACTAACAGGGTCATTCTGAGCCACGTTGGGACATCCATCCCATTGGCATTGCAAGGGTGATTTTCCCTGTGCATTTCTGATCAAACAAGGCATGGGTAACCATACTCCTTTATGAGGATTGTTTTGTGAATTGTTTTTTGCCCGAAGTAGGAATGTATTGTCAGGAAAATGACCTCCCTTTCAAAATTCTGCTCATCTTAGACAACGCACCTGGCCATTCCATCCATCTTGATGACATCTCTCCAAACATGATAGTGGTCTACCTCTCCCCCAACACTACCTCCCTACTGCAACTGATGGATTAGGGAGCCATCTCCAACTTTAAGGTCTACTATCTGAGACGAACATTCACTCAAGCCATCGATGCACTCGACTCCAACTCTGAACTGACACTGCAAGAGTATGGCAAAAGTTTAACATTTATTGTTGTTGTTGGTAAGTGCCATCGACTTGGTGACGACTCATGGCGACACTCTGGATAGTTGTCCTAAATTGTGTTCGGTCTTCAGTCAGGCGGTTCATTGTTGACAGACTGGTACCCATAACTGCTGTTATTGTATCAATCCATCTCATTGCTGGCCTTCTTTTCCCCTACTTTTTTCATTTATATGCAGAACATCATCAGAGAAGCAGGACTGTATGAAGACAACTGAGTTGTGAAGATTGGTGGAAGACTCATCAACAACCTTTGCTGTGCTGATGATACCACATTGCTGGCTGAAAGTGAAGACAATCTGAAGCATTTACTTCTCAAATCAAGGAACAAAGTCTTAAAATGGGCCTGCACCTTAATGTAAAGAAGACAAAGATCCTGACAACTGGCAAAATTAATAAGTTAATCATTGATGGAGAAGAAATTGAAATAGTGGACAACTTTAACCTACTTGGATCAACTATCAATAAAGAAACAACAAGCAGTCAAGTAATCCAACTGTGCATTGCTTTTGGCAGAATGGCTATGAAGGACCTAGACCAGATTCTCAAGAGCAGAGATGTCTCTCTCCATACAAAGATTCAACTCATTCAAGCCATGGTATTTTCAATAACGTCATATAGATGTGAAAGTTGGACAGTGAAAAAGATAGACAGGAAGAAAATTGATGCCTTTGAATTATGGTGCTGGCAACAAATATTGTGTATACCATGAACTGCCCCAAGAGCAAAACAGTCAGTACTAGAGGAGACCAAACCTAAGCTTACTTTAGACGCTCAGATGACAAGACTTTGACTTTTATACTTTGGACACATCATGTGAAGGGAGAGATCATTAGAGAAATACATCATGCTTGGCAACATAGGAGGTCAATGCAAAAGAGGAAGGCCAGCAATGAGATGCATCAAAACAAAAACAGCACCTATGGGTGCCACTCTGTGAACAATGAGCTGCCTGACTGAAGACCAAATACAGTTAAGGACAACTATCCAGAAGGTCGCCATGAGTCGACACCAACTCAACGGCACTTAACAACAATATACCACTTAATATGGGTACAGCAAAGTGGTTTGCAAGAGAATACTCCCAATACTCGGTCTCATTGTACATATGTAAGTAGTTTAGTTTGCATTCCCCGTTTATCCAAGTTATTACTCCTGTTCTATGTAAAGCATAAACATGTTATCCAAGTTGTTTTCTCCTGTTCTATGTGAAGCCAAACAGTTTGTTATGGTCATTTTGTTGTATGTAAACCGCGCTGACAATAGTGCGGTATATAAGAAATTGTAATAATAATAATAATAATAATAATACAATAAAAACTGAAGCCCGGAAAATGAAAAGAACATTAGTATGTATAGGACAGATGGGAAAATGAGATGTGACAAGGCAGGGCTGGAGGAGGGTGGTGAGAGAGGAGGAGGGAGGTGGGTAGGAAACATAAGGAAGTCAACTGAGGGAGTCCAGTGGGAGGTCAAAAACTTTGCAGAATAGGTGGGTTTTAAATTGGGTTTTGAACATTGTAAAAGAAGACTCTAACCGGAGATGTGGAGGAAGATTATTCCAAAGGGAGGGTCAGAGGAAATAAAATGCTGAATGGCAAGTAGATTGAAGATGGGCCAGAGAGGGAGAGGGTAGGAGAAGACAGTTCATATGAATTACATTTTTTAACATTAAATCCCAGCTGCCAAATTCCAGACCATTCTTCAAGCTTAGCTAGATCCCTCCTCATGTTATCTACACCTTCCTGGGTGTCTACTCTATTGCAGATTTTGGTATCATCCGCAAAGAGGCAAACCTTACCCGACAGCCCTTCCGCTATATCACTAACAAAGATGTTAAAAAGAATCAGACCAAGGACAGATCCCTGGGGCACACCACTGGTAACCTCCTTCTCCTCAGAGTGAGCTCCATTTACCTGTACTCTTTGTCGCCTCCCACCCAACCAATTTCTAACCCAAGCAGTAACTTTAGGGTCCATCCCTAGGGTGCTCAGTTTGTTTATAAGTCGCCTGTGAGGAACAGTATCAAAGGCTTTGTTGTTGTTGTTAAGTGCCGTCGAGTCGGAGTCGACTCTTGACGACCCTCTGGATAGCTATTCTAAATTGTGTTCGGTCTTGAGTCAGGCGGCTCATTGTTGAAAGACTGGTACCCGTAGCTGCTGTTATTGTATCGATCCATCTCATTGCTGGCCTTCCTCTTTTGCGCTGACCTTCTATCTTGCCAAGCATGATGTCTTTCTCTAATGATCTCTCTCTTCGCATGATGAGTCCAAAGTATGAAAGTTGAAGTCTTGTCATCTGAGCTTCTAAAGAAAGCTTAGGTTTGATCTCCTCTAGTACCGACTGGTTTGTTCTTCGGGCAGTCTATTGTATACACAGTATTTGCCGCCAGCACCATAATTCAAAGGCATCAATTTTCTTCCTGTCTATCTTTTTCACTGTCCAGCTTTCACATCCATATGATGTTATTGAAAATACCATGGCTTGAACAAGTCAAATCTTTGTATGGAGAGAGACATCTCTGCTCTTGAGGATCTTTTCTAGGTCTTTCATAGCCATTCTGCCAAGAGCAATGCGTCGTCTGATTTCTCGACTGCTTGTTGCTTCTTTATTGATAGTTGATCCAAGTAGGTTAAAGTTGTTCATGATTTCAATTTCTTCTCCTTCAACGATGAACCTGTTGATTATGCCAGTTGTCATGATCTTTGTCTTCTTTACATTAAGGTGCAGGCCCATTTTGAGACTATGTTCTTTGATTGTGAGAAGCAAATGTTTCAGATCATCTTCACTTTCAGCCAGTAATGTGGTATCATCAGCATAGCGAAGGTTGTTGATGAGTCTTCCAATCTTCACACCTCTGTTGTCTTCATACAATCCTGCTTCTCTGATGATTTGTTCTGCATATAAATTAAACAGGTAGGGGGAAAGTATGCAGCCTGGTCTTACATCTTTGCTTATTTTAAACCATTCTGTTTCTCCTTGTTCCGTTCAAACTGCTGCTTCTTGATCAATGTACAGATTGTGCAAGAGTACGATGAGGTGTTCTGATATACCCATGCTTCTTAATGTGGCCCAGAGTTTCTCATGGTTTACACAGTCAAAAGCCTTGCTATAGTTGATAAAGCACAAATAGATATCCTTTTGGTATTCTTTAGTCTTTTCAAGGATCCATCTCACATCCGCAATGATGTCTCTCGTTCCTCGCCCTTTCCTGAACCCTGCTTGCACTTCAGGTAGTTCTTGTTCCAGGTATGGTTGTGGTCTCTTTTGAATAATCTTCAGTAGAATCTTGCTGGCATGTGGGATCAGAGAGATTGTGCGATAATTTCCACAGTCAGTTGGATTACCTTTCTTTAGTATTGTTATAAACACAGATCTTTTCCAGTCAGTTGGCCATGATGTTGTCTTCCATATTTCTTGGCAGAGCCTTGTAAGTACGGTAACAGCGGCATCAGATTGCTGTAATACTTCTGTGGGAATGCTATCAATGCCTGGTGCTTTGTTCTTTGATAAGGCTTTCAATGCTGCTTTAACTTCTTTCATCACCAATGGTTCCTGATCATAAGGTACAGGTTGAAACGGCTGTTGGTCTTGATCTTTATCATATAAAAACTCTGTATATTCCTTCCACCTTTTCTTGATCTTATTTATTTTATTTATTTATTTAGCTGTATTTATATCCTGCTTTTCACTGGGTCAAAGTGGTGTAACATTGGGGGGGGGCGACAATTGAGTGATCAAACTCAGGGGTAGGGGCTATCACCAGGGGGCCAACATTAATGATTTCAGCAAATAATTGGGACATAGACATTCTATTACAGGCTCTTTAGAACATATGTTCCGGGGGGTGGGGGGGGGGGTTTGGGGGGGGGGGGGAGGTAGTCAGTGGCTGGTGGTTGTTTCAGTTCCGAGTTGTTCCTGGAATAAGGCGGTTTTTAGTTGTTTCCTGAATGATAAAGGGTCTCTGTTATTTCTGATGTGGCTTGGTAGAGAGTTCCAGAGGGATGGTGCGTATAGTTCGAAGGCTCTGTTGCAGGTTCATTGATTGCATTTGGTTCGTTTATGGGGTATGGTGAGGGAGTTGGTGGTGGTTTGTCTGGTTGTTCTGTTGTGGGCTGGACGGTGCAGTAGTGTGTGGAGCTGGGAAGTCTGCGTTTGGTAGAGAGCTTTGTGTGTAAGTAGGGCGGATTTGTATTTGATTCGTGCTTCGAGGGGGAGTATGTGTAGCTCCCTCAGGATTGGGGTGATGCGGTCTTGTTTTTTTTGCTTTCTGAATAATCCTTGCTGTTGTATTCAAGGCAGTTCGAAGTGGGTTGGTGTGAGTGGCTGGTAGTCCATGGTAGATTATATTGCAGTAGTCCAGGTGTGGGAGTGTCATGGCTTGCATCATTGTTCTGAAGTCTTGTGGTTCAAGGAGAGGTCTGAGGCGTTGTACTGTTTTAGCCTTGTGGAATATTGTTCCGGTGTTTTTTTTGATTTGTTGCTTGAGTGTGAGTGCTTGGTCTATGATGATTCCCAGATATTTTATGTACAGTTGTATTTGTATTTGTGTGGTTCCAATGTTGAGGTGTGTAGGTGGTGTAAAGTCTGGATCCTTTGTTACTATGAGGGCTTCTGTTTTCTTTATGTTTATGGATAGGTTGTTTTTTTGTAGCCAGCTGGATACTTCTGTGAAGCATTGGGATAGGTGTTTATTTTGTTGGGTTAGAGGTTGTGATTGGGGCATAGAGCATTATGTCATCTGCATAGATGTGATAGTTGATGTTGTGGGCGTGCATGATAGAGCAGAGTGGTTGCAGGTAGATGTTGAAGAGCATGGCTGACAGTGTGGATCCTTGTGGTACTCCTTGGTGTTGTTGGAAGGGGGCGATGTTGATATGTTTGTGTGGATCAGTTGTCTATTGGTTAGGTAGGAGTGGAGCCATTGGAGTACGGTATCCTTGATGCCAATTGCTTGTAGTCTGTGTAGGAGGATGTTGTGGGAGATGGTGTCGAAGGCTGCTGATATGTCTAGGAAGATCATGGCGTATCCAGAGTGTTTGGCTTGGGTCCCTATGACGAGGGTGTTCATTAGTGATGTCATGAGGGTCTCGACTCCGTGGAGTGGGCGGAAGCCGTGTTGTTGCGGGTCCAGTATGTTGTTGGTATCTAAATGTTCTTGGAGCTGTTGTTGAACTACCTTCTCTATGATTTTGGCGGCGAATGGGAGGCTTGCTATAGGTCTGTAGGATGCAGGGTCCATGGGATCCAGGTTGTGTTTTTTTTAGGGTTGGCCGTATGATTGAGGTTTTGAGGAGGTCTGGCATGAGTCCTTGGCTGAGGGATTCATTAACAATGCAGGCTAATGGTGTGCTCAGGTCTTCCTTGGTTTTCTTTATCCATTCTGTAGGGCAGGGGTCCAGCAGAGAGGTGGTGGTATTCAGATGGGAGATGGTGGATGATATTTCCTCTTTCGTGATTACTTCGAATTCACTCCATTCTTTGTTTATGGTGGTGGTGTGGTTTGTTGTTGTGTCTGCGTTCAATTGTGGTTTTTGTAGCTGTCTGTATTGCTGTGCTAGTAAATCCGGTGGGATGTTTGGTAGTTGGTCGGAGTGGTTGGGCGCTTTTGTCAGTTTTTGACAATTTCAAAGAGTTCTCTTGGTTTGTTTATTGATGTGTTTATGATTTTCGAATGGTAAGTCTTTTTTGCTTTGTCTGTTTCTGCATGGTACATGTCTAGTTCGTACATGTAGTTTGTTTTGTCATCTCCTTTTCTGTTTTTTCTCCATTTTCTTTCCGCTCTTCTGAGTTTGGTTTTTAGCTTCCGGAGGTGGGGGGTGAACCATTGGGCTTTTTTGGTGGTGTGTCTGGTGTTAGTTTTGCTTGTTGTTGCGCTGGATGCGGAGGAGATTGTGGTGTTCCAGTTGGAGATTAGGTCGTCGATATTGTTGAAGCTTGTTTGCAGTTTAGGTAGAGTTTGTGCCAGGAAATCTTCCTTGATGAATGTCTTAAACCTGCTTGTATGCTGTTTGTTCTCCTTGTTGTCTGTATGTTGGTAGGTGTGGGATATGTTGATGAGGAAGTGATCAGACCATGATAGACATATCTAACTTGTAAAGGTTCAAGGATTTGCTGTCTGAGCCCTCAAAAGAACTTTTAAAATTGAATTTAAATATAGAATATGTAATTGTTTTGCATCTACACTGTTCCTGTGACCCTGGTTATGTATTCAGCTTCTTGGTTTATATAAAGAACTATAGTAAGTGGTACTTTTTCAAATGTATAGTTCAGGTAGTTTCTCCTTATGTTGCCTTCTAAATATGCTCAGATATTCCCTGATATATAGCAGCAGCTGAAAGCAACAAACAGAACTGTTGTCAATGCTTGTCCAAAACAGATGAAACAATTATATTTGTAGTCTGGTGGTAAGATAACAGAGCTGCATAACCTGAAGATATACAATGTGGAAAGTCGTGGGGACACAATATTTAAAAAGTTAGACAGAAATCCAAACAGGCCGTTCACTAGCATTAGCATAAGTATTCTCCCTGCACTAGTTGCCTTCTTGCATTGTACTGTTTACTTTGCAAACATATCTGTCCAGCATTATATTGCTTGCTGTTGAAGAGTCTCAGAGATTAGATTAAGTGGGAAGGGCTAGCTGTATGCAGTACTAGGGGCTTTTAGGGTATGAACTAACACATCAAACTCATAGCACTTAGGATGTAGATTATTTAATAAATGCAAATAAATACAGTTCAATTTATGCACAGCTTACTTCTCTTTAGAAGGATAGGCCTTATGCAGTTAGTTGCCAGAGATTTCTTTGCTGTAATTATTTCCTGTTTTTGGTTCCTCCTTGAGCGCTTATTGTACAGAATTTCTTTCCTGTTGCTTCACTAACTTGCCTGAGAGTGACTTACTTATTAATGAGCTACGTGCTGCATGTTAGCCACAGTTCTAGTTCATGACATTTGAAAATGCAATGATGATTTTGAAACCAAAGGGTTCGGAGATGCACATATTTTTTATTTAATTGTTTTGTAACTAAAATCAACCAAAATTTATAATCAAGTCTGGTCATCTTACTGCTTTCAAGCTTTCATTTTGTCTTGACTAAAGTTCCAAAGTAATTATTGTATGAAATATGTTTGATACCAAACTCAAATATCCTAATCACATGAGATAGGATTTATTATTTTCTTAACTCGGAGAGTCTCTGTATATTTTATTCAAATATGTTTATATTTAGAGAACCCCCTCCCCCCCCCCCCCAGCTCTCCAGTTTAGTAGCAGCTCAATGCAGAAATCTTGTGCTAGAGCCCAGCACGGAAGATCTAGCACAGGATTTCTTAATGCAAGTTTATCTCAAACATTTTGCTCAGCGATGCCTTAAGCAAACAGATGAGCTGTGCGCAAAAACTCTGTGCTAAACAAGGAGAGCAAATCAGGCGCATGCACACAGGGGTTCATGTTCATAACACTTATTTCTTACACACACAAAAAAGTTTGGCCCTTGAGCGTGTGTGTTGGAATGTTATTGAGAGCATAACAATATAAAAAGTAATTAGACCTTACCTGCTAATTAATGTTCCTGAAGGAACGACAGTCCAGTCCCTTTACTTCTGGGTTGCGTAACCCTTCCAGCAGCTTGGAGGCTGAGCCCATCCTTTTTGAGGATAGTGCAGTATAAATACCACTGGCACCACCCACAGATCCCAGTAATCTAATGAAAAAGCAGACTTAATGAAAATTCAATGAATAGCTTATATAAAAACACAAACCACACAACTAACTCTCCCAATGTTTTCCTTTTTTTTTTTTTAAGGGTCAAGGAGGAAAAAAGGGGGGGGGAGGGAAGGAGGAGGTTTACCTGAGTCTGACCGAGCCATCCTTCATCCCGGCCCACCGGACCTGCACCAAGGGACCCCTCCACTTTGTCCTGGCCCTGAATTCGGTCCGCTGATCCTCACATATCCACTAGACCATTACGCCAATCGAAGAACCGGGTGGGATCAGGGACTGGACTGTCGTTCCTTCAGGAACATTAATTAGCAGGTAAGGTCTAATTACTTTTTCCTTATCGTCACTCCAGTCCAGTCCCTTTACTTCTGGGATGTAACAGAGCAGTTCAAGCTTGGGTGGGATCCGTTATCCCGGACCGAAGAACCGCGTTCCCAAACCGAGAGTCAGCTGAACTCTGAACGTCCAGTCTGTAGTGTCTGGTAAAGGTATGCAGCGAGGACCACGTAGCCGCCCTACAAATGTCCAGCGGCGGAACTAAGCTATATTCTGCCCAAGAGGTAGCCTGCGCCCGAGTCGAATGAGCGCGCAGCCCCCCTGGAACCTGCTTCCCCTTGAGGATATAGGCGGAAGCAATAGCTTCCCTGATCCACCTGGAGATGGAAGCCTTGGCCACCGCCTCTCCCTTGTGCGGCCCTCCAAACTGAATGAACAGACGGTCGGACTTTCGAAAAGGCGCAGTGCGGGAGAGGTAACGCTTCAAGACTCTCTGAACGTCCAGAAGGCACAGCTTCCTGTCCCTCCCCTCTTGCCCCTCCGCTGAAAACGACGGGAGCGTAACTGTCTGGTTCACATGAAAGGGGGAGATGACCTTGGGCAAGAAAGAAGGTACCTTCCGTAAGACCACTTTATCCTTGAAGAATGAAAGAAAGGGGGGCTGGGAGGACAGCGCTTGAAGTTCGGAGACACGTCTGGCCGAGCAAATAGCGACCAGAAAAACCGTCTTCAGTGTCAAATCCTTTAAAGAGGCTTCCTTTGCCGGCTCAAAAGGTTCCCTGGTCAAGGCATTTAGCACCAGGTTGAGATCCCAAGGGGGAATGACCGATCTCTGCTGAGGACGTAGACGCCTAACCGCTCTTACGAACCTGGACACGTCCGCGTGGGCCCCTAATGACTTTCCGCGGACCTTACCTCTATAGCAAGAGATGGCTGCCAACTGGACTAGTAAGGAACTGTGCGCTAGGCCTTTGTCAAAACCCACTTGCAAGAACTCCAGAACCTCCGGAACAGAGGCCGAAAGAGGTTTCCTTTCAATAGCCAGGCCATAAGCGAGAATCGATCCACGTGAGGCATCCAAACCGGACCCTGCCTCAGTAGATCCCTTCTGCAGGGAAGCTGCCAAGGCTGGTCGGCGATCAACCTCACCAGGTCCGCATACCAGGGGCGGCGAGGCCAATCCGGAGCTATGAGGATTATCAAACCTTGGTGAGCCTCCACCCGCTGAAGAACCTTTCCGATGAGAGCCCATGGGGGGAACACATACAGGAGACCCTCCGAAGGCCACTTCTGGGCCAGAGCATCTAAGCCTTCGGACATCCTTTCCTTCCTTCGACTGAAAAATCGGCTTACCTTGGCGGAAGAATACCGTGCCATGAGATCCATGACTGGTGGGCCCCAAAGGGCTACTATCTGGTCGAAGACCTCCTGCTCCAGCTCCCACTCCCCGTGGTCTATCTTGAACCTGCTGAGGTAATCGGCCGTAATGTCCGTGCCAGCCATGTGCTGAGCTGAAAGAGCCTCCAACCGGACCTCGGCCCATTGGAATAGGCCATCCGCTTCCTTCTCCAAGGCGGGACTGCTTATGCCGCCCTAGCGGTTGATGTAAGCCACTGCGGTGACATTGTCGGAGAGGACGCGAATTGCTCTTCGTAGCACTAAGGACTCGAGTGCCCTGAGCGCAAGGGCTACCGCCCGTAATTCCAGTCTGTTGATGGACCATTGTGACTCCAGCGACGTCCAGAGTCCCTGGACGAACTGGTCCTCGAAATGAGCTCCCCAGCCTGTTAGACTGGCATCCGTCGTCAATAGTAACCACTGCGGAGGCTCGAGAGGCATCCCGTACTCCAGATTCCTTGGGCACTGCCACCACTGGAGGGCCTTCTTGGTTCGAGAAGCGCAGGGCAGCTGCATGGACAAAGGATGATGCTGATGGGACCAACGATGCAACAGGACCCGCTGCAAGGGCCGCATGTGAGCCCTGGCCCATGGCACTACCTCTATTGCTGCAGCCATGGTTCCCAGCAATTGAAGGTAATGCCACGCCGTAGGACTTCGCCTGCTCAGAAATTGCGTGACCAAGATCCTTAGGTCCCTTGATCTCGTCTTGGACAGAAACACCCTGCCTCTGTTGGTGTCGAACCTCGCTCCGAGATACTCGAGCTCCTGGGAGGGCATCAACCTGCTCTTTACCCGATTGATGACCCACCTTAACTCTTCCAGAACTTGTACCACTCTGGCAGTGGCCAAGTGACTTTCCTCTTCTGACTTTGCCCGAATCAGCCAATCGTCCAGATAGGGGTGTACTAGTATTCCCTCTCTTCGTAGGGCCGCAGCCACCACCACCATCACCTTGGTGAAAGTCCTTGGAGCCATAGCTAGGCCGAAGGGCAGAGTCTGGAATTGAAAATGACCTCTTGGCACCGCGAATCTCAGGAACTGTTGATGGGACTTTCTGACCGGTATATGCAAATAGGCTTCTGTCAAATCCAATGAAGTCAGGAACTCCCTGCTCCTTACGGCAACGATGACCGATCTTAGAGTTTCCATCCGGAAATGAGGCACTTTGAGACAGCAATTGACTTGCTTTAGGTCCAGGATCGGGCGATAGGAGCCTTCCTTCTTTGGTACCACAAAATAAATTGAGTACCGACCGGAACTGCATTGGTCTGGCGGAACAGGGACCACAGCTCCGAGCTCTATGAGCTGTGAAAGAGTTGCCTTTATCGCCACCCTCTTTACTGGAGAACCGCAGGGAGACTGGATAAAGGCTGGAAGTATTTGCTTTGCAAATTCAAGAGCATAACCCTCTCGGATCACCTCCAGGACCCATTGATCGGACATGACCCGGGACCAGGCGGGAAGAAACTGCCTTAATCGACCCCCCACCGGCAGTCCGCCCTCCTGGACCCCCGTTATCTCATTGCGGTTTTCTAGGTCCCGAGGAGGAGGAAGAGGTCCCAAAACCTCTACCTGCTCCTCGAAACCCTCTGAAGCTTTGACCCCTTGAAGGGAAATGGCCCCTAGGAAAGGGGTTCGACCTGGCTGGACGAAACCTCCGAGCATCCCTTGGTTGGTTCCGCACCGGAGCTAGGGAGCGCCCTTGTTTCAGTCTGTCTTTCGGAAGCCTGCCTCCCTTAGATTCGCCAAGGTCCTTTACCAACTTATCTAAGTCCTCACCAAATAACAACTTCCCTTTAAAAGGAAGACGACTCAGGCGTGCCTTTGAAGAGGCATCGGCCGCCCAATTACGTAGCCACAAATAACGCCTAGCTGCTACCACAGAGGCCATGTTCTTTGCCAGGCTCCTGATGAGGTCATACTGACTATCCGCCAGGTAGGCCGCCCCGGACTCCAACCTAGCTGTAGTAGCTTGTGTGTCCTCTGCGGTACCTTCCACTAGCTGAAGTTGCTGGGACCACCTCAAACAGGCCCGAGCCACCCAAGCACCCGACACAGAGGCCTGTAAGGCAAGAGCACTCACATCAAAGGCTTGCTTCAGCAGCGTATCCAATTTTCTATCTTGAGAGTCCCTCAGGGCCGCGCTGCCCTCGACCGGGATAGTTGTCTTTTTTGTCACAGCTGATACCGCCGCATCCACCCTGGGTGACTTCAGCAGTTCCTTGTCTGGTTCCGGCAAAGGGTATAGACGAGCCATAGACCGGACACCCCTCAAACTTGATTCTGGTTGATCCCATTCCTCCTGGATCATCTGACGCACCACCCTGTGGACAGGAAACACCTTCTGAGACCTCCTAATGGCTTGGATTAAAGGATCCTCCAGTGCCTCCTCCTCTGCTGGAGTGTCCGAGGCCACATTGAGCACTTTCAGGGACTCATTGATCAATGCTGGGAGCTCCTCTCGACGAAAAACTCGAATTATGCGTGACTGATCCTCCTCAGGGATCTCCCCCTCTTCAAGCTCCTCCTCATCTTCACCTAATTCTTTGTCCGAGCCCTCCTCTTTCGGAGTCCTGGGTGCTTGCCCTCATTGGTCTGGCCAATCTGCCTTCCATCGTCGTGCTCGACTCTCCTGCCCTAAGCAAAAGGACGAAATCAGGAGAGAAGAGGTCCCCGGCACCCCCCTCCCCAATGGAAGTGGAGGGGAGGGGCAGAGGCGGAGCAGGCAAATCCGAGGTAGCAGGCGGAGGGAAATGGGACCCTCCTTCCCCCTCCAGAGGGTCTCCTGACCCCTGAGAAGCTTGAGCCATGGACAAGTGAATTTCTTGTTCCATGGAAGTAGCTACTGCAGCACAACCCCTGAAGATCCCTGCTTCCGAGGAAGTACCCCTACGAGTGCCACAGGACGGGCACCGTGGCTTGCCAGTCATGTCCTTTTGAGGCAAAAAACCTAGAATTACTGCTTCAATAACAGAATTAATAAAATTGCATTAACCTAATTCAAAGACTGCAGAAATTCAAATCGGGGAGGCAAATCAGCGTTCAATGCACCCTCCCCTCCCCCAATCTGTTAAACCCCCACAGCAAGGATTAGCAAAGAAAAACTTAAATTAAAATTAAAGTAAAGTAAAGTAAATTTAATTAAAATTAACACCAAAACCAGCGTTTTAGTTCCTCCCCAGTACTTGCTGTTTAGATGCTCCTTCAGCGCGTTGTCCAGGCCAGAGGAAGCCAAACGCTCTCCGTTGGCTCACACGTGGTAGGCCGCAACCACGTGGAGCCTTAACCGGCGGTCAGTGCCTCTGCACTCCGCCGGTTATGACTTTGAAGCCGCTGCTTGACTCGGCACTGGATTCTGGGCTCCGGAGCTGCCTACACCGCCCCGCTGCTCCGGGAGCTGCAGCGCGAGGCCGTAAGATCGTGGGGAAGTCGCGGCGCCGCCTCAAGCGCTCAACCACCCGGAGGGCTTCGGCGCGAGGCAGGGCAGGCCTTCGGGAAGGGTCTCGGGGTGCTGGCCAGCCTAGCAAGCGAGAGGAGATCTCCCCGGTCCTCCTCGCTGCTACAGGCAAACCACCTCCTCCGGGTCTGAGAGCTCCGACACTGAGGAGCGAGAGAAGGAAGGAGGAAGGGGAGGGGGGGGGGGGAGAAAAATTTAAAGGCACAGCACCCAAAACGCTCAAATGCAATAGCAAAATAAATTAAAGTAAAACAAATTAAATTAAATTAAATTAAATAAAGGAATCAAAACAAATAGAAGATTCCAGTAAGCCCTTGGCTTATGGAACCCTCCAGCTGCTTGGAGGCTGAGAATACTGGGATCTGTGGGTGGTGCCAGTGGTATTTATACCGCACCATCCTCAAAAAGGATGGCTCAGCCTCCAAGCTGCTGGAAGGGTTACGCAACCCAGAAGTAAAGGGACTGGACTGGAGTGACGATAAGGAAACACAGATTATTTTTCCGCACAGAAATTCTGTGCAGAATAATGATGTTTATGCACCAGATTGTTCCGTCGCACTTCCCTTGCCTTTTTTCAGCATTCTCAACAAAGCCCTAAAAAATTTGCAGGTGCTGTATGCTTAAGAAATGGGCATAAATTCCTCACCAGCCCTAACCGCAAATCTATGAGCTAATCCTTAACGTCTCCTCAGATCTCACATTAAAATCGCAGTGTTGAGCTCAGCTTTCTGATCTTCTGTGCATCTGCACTGCATTGCGAATTGCTTCATTACCATTCTTTTAAATGGATTAAAATGCACTGTGTGCTGCCTTTAGTGCACCATTTTCACACTGATTATGTGTGTGTTAGATCCCTTCTTGTATTCTGTGCCCACGCTAGTGCAGAAAATTGTGCGCAAACACTGAATTATTGCCTGCGCTAACGGCAGACACTTTGCTGCATAAAGCCGCCAGTCATTTCTAGTACTAGCTGTGCTTGTAAAATTTCTTACAACATGACTCATGCCACTGAACCAGGTATGCAGCAAATTCAGATGCACGAAAGCCAATCCCTAAATCCGAATAAACAAAAAATATCATAAAAACAAAACCCAAAGCAAATATATGATGATTTATGAAATGTACACGTTTGTATTATCTTGCAATTGATGACTTACATATAGATATAGATATTTACTTGATGCATGTGTCCTCTTTTACAGGTAGAGATATTTAAGTAAAATCACTTTTTTCCTGCTTTTGCAAATAAGACTTAAAATAGCTTAGTGCATTGTTGCTGTTCAGGTACAAAAATTCCTGCCCCAAAGTGTTTTACAGTCTAAATGGCTATTGTAGGCAACGGGAGATAAACAACCTTGCCCAAGGTCATTAGGAATATCAGTGGGAAAAATGGGATTTGTATTCTGGTTTCCCTGGCTCCCAGTCCATTGCTGTAATCATGAGATCACATCTTTTGAAGCAACAAATAACCTGCTTGTTTTATTATAACTCATTTTAAAATATAATCACATTTTCTCTGTGTGTGTTTAGGCCAAATGTAGTATGAACTGACCTATTCAGTTTAGAACTAGCAGTGGAGACTGTCCTTACTAAAAAGCCACCCATAAAACCTGAAAATTATAAAGAGATGTGAATTTATTTGTTCATGTTTAGGTAGAATTTGGACAATCTACACCATTTTCCTCTTGTTCTGCGAAGGAAGATTGACTAGGTCTTTGGAACTTGTTCACAAAACAGTCTGAATCTATGTGGGATCCCTGCTAGGCAAGTATGGAGACTGAGCCAGCAAGAAGATATCGAGTCTGGTTCCAGAGAAGAGAAATGGAGCAGTAAGATATTGGACTTGAAAATCTGTCAGAATTCTGAACACCTTGTGAATGACAATGAAGAGATTGTTGGGATTGTTGTGAGGGGAAAGTATGTAAACCACTCTAGAGCCAGGACCTTCCCCATGGTGGGGGATGTTTACTAAGCTGTGGTAATTTTTTGCCAGTATCGCGTGTTAAGAGTAAAGATCAATGCATGGTACATGCAACAGTCATGCCCCATGGCCCCAGCAGATAGCATACTGCCTCGTACTCTATCGCACTCTAACTGCAAAATTGATGTTGAATGCGTGTTAGTAATCTCCATACTAATAGCAATGTGCAGTGGATGCCCACTCTCTACTCTACCCCACCCCACCCATTTCCCTCCCCGTCATACGCTAAACAGATAGTACTGAATTAACTACATGTTTTCTGTTTTGGGTGTGCACTAACTGTTAGCTGGGCTCTGTGAAAGCTGGTTAGTGCACTCTCAAGTGTGGTTAACAGCACAGCTTAGCAAACAAAAGCCCTTGTCAGTGGACGGTAGTATACAAGAATTTTAAATAACGAGAGGTAGTTCTGGTCTTTTCACCAGGGTATACACTTAAAAAGGCATGACATGTATTGCAAACACTTAAGTCTGTGTGGCAAGGACGTCTGCTGAATCAGTGGGTGTGCAGTATACAGTTCCTTTGATGTATTTGAATGTCTTTCATATTTCCCCTCTCCTTATCTTCCAGGGTATATTTATTTTTATTTTATTTATTTACAGTTTCTTTTATACCGCGCTATTCGTCATCAGTGCGGTTTACAATGAACATAAAAACTACACGTCTCAAATAATTGATCTGTGCTTACAATGAACAGGACAATAAACTTGGTATACATTAAACAGGTTTCATGAACAGTGAAACAGAGAACGTGAGAACTATGTACAAAGCAACTAAATGCAGCTATATGTAGAGCTACATGAATCTAGGTAAAATTTTCTTAGTGAGAGGAGGTGCAAAGTGAGATTGCGGTTCTACGGATTAAGACTGTGGAGTGCATGGGTTTAATGTGTTGGCCTGGGGTGTGGAGGTGGGTTGGTATGGGAGGGTGTCCGAAACATCGTATATCATATTTATTTATTTATTTATTTTTATTTAAAATCTCTTATATACCGCACTATTCGGCATCAGCGCGGTTTACATGGAACAGAAATGCTCAGTACAGTTAACACGTATGAGTTTACAGATAACAGGGCAAATAACTTGGATAACAGGGGTAACTATTTACAGATTTACTACATAAACTTGGATAACTGTGGTTAACATTTTACAAATATTGCTACATCGAGTCGTATAATCTTGAATTCCATTGAAATAAATGCACCACTAAGGGTTAGAGAATCTTTCTTGACATGTTGTTGGGAAACCATATATTAGCTTAGCGGATTACATCTCAGTCTCAGTGGGTGAGGTTGGGTTCTATGAGGTACTTATTGAAAAGGTGGTATTTGAGGGCTTTCCTAAACTGTGTAAGGCTCTTAATAGCCCGGATATCTGGAGGTAGTGCGTTCCAGCATCTTGGCGCACTGATACTAAACGCCCTATTGGCTGTGGATGTGGTGCAATCTGTTAAAACTTTCGGGACTTTTAGTGTGTTTGTAGTTGTGGATCTCCTTGCTCTATTAGGAGATGTGGTATGGATGAGGGCATTTATTGATTCAGAGGAGAGCTTGTTAATAGCTTTAAAAGTGAATAGCAGAATCTTGAAAACGATTCTAGCCTGGATAGGTAGCCAATGTAACTGTATCAGCAGAGGTGTCACGTGGTCACTTCTGGAGGCTCCATGGATGACCCTTGCTGCCGCGTTCATGGCGAGCTGTAGTGGTTGCAAGGTGGATAGGGGCAGGCCTTGAAGGATGGCATTGGCGTAATCAAAATGAGGTATGATCAACGCCTGGTATATAGTCCTGAAGTCATTTGGTTCCAGCATGGATCGTAAATGCCTAAGTGAGCGGATCTTGTAGTATACTGCTCTGACTGTGTTCCCTATGTGGGCTTTCATGTCCAGGCGTTGATCCAAGGTGACACCCAGGTAGCGTATTGATGGTTTAGATTGTAACTCTGCTTCTTTGACTTTAAGGAATTGTGGTGGGGTGAAGTTAGGGTTCCTCGTAATGAAGAGTACTTCCGTTTTCTTATGTTGTATTCGGAGGTTTTGGGAGAAAAGCCAGTCGGATATTGCATTGAAACAGCTCGTCAGTGGAGAGAGGTCGAGATGTTCCGTAGAGAAGGGTATGTATAGCAGGACATCGTCAGTGTATAACATGCAGTCAACATTGAAGGATCGGATGATCTTGCAAATTGGCTGCATGTATATGTTAAACAGGAGGGCTGAAAGGGAGGAACCTTGTGGGACTCCCTGGCTTTGGTGGAAAGGTTCCGAGGTCATCCCTCCAGAACGCACATGCTGCCATCTTTCGGACAGGTAAGATCTGCACCAATCAAGCGCTCTACCAGCAATGCCTTTCTCAATTAGTCGACCTAAGAGAAGCTCATGACTTACTGAATCAAAAGCTGCGGCGATGTCCAGAAAGATGAGAGCAAATCCTTGACGGATGTCATCAATGCCAGTGATTATCTTGCAGAAGAGGGTGGTAAGAAGAGTTTCCACTCCGTGGGATTCCCTAAAACCATGCTGGCAGGGGTCTAATGGTGCGACAGCGTCGACGTGATCTTGCAGTTGTCGTTGTACCTCTTTTTCAATGATCTTCGCAAGTAGAGGTATACTGGATATCGGTCTGTATGAATCTACTTTTTGGGGATCGAGTTTGCAGTTTTTTAGAAGAGGTCTGATAGAGGTGTGTTTAAGAGCTGAGGGGAAGGAACCTGTTGTGAAGGAGAGTTTCATTATATTGGATAGTATTGGGCTGAAGTGGCAACGGAGCTCTTTAATCCAGAAGGCTGGGCATGGATCGGACTGAGATGTGGTGGTGTTAAGGGCCATAATAGTGTCTTCAATTCCTTTCTTGGTAGGAGTAGAGAATACGGTTAGAGCTGTAGGGCAGTCTCGTTCCGGGTTGGTGGTTGTAGTCATGATATTGATAGTCTGGCATATCTTGGATTGAGCATAGTTGGCAAAATCTTGTGGGTGAATCTCAAATTGGGGTCCGGGGGTTGGTTCATTTGATAGAGTCTTGACTAGGTCAAAAAGATCCATGGTCAGATCTGATGGGAGAGGTTTGTTCGGTTCCTATCTCGTGGTGACTTTCTCTAGCGCTGGGTTGTTCAAGGAGGAGTGAAAGTGCTGCTGGTGCGCGAGCACAGCTCGGCGTAGCTCAAGCTACAGGATTGCTTGGAGGTGGTCTTTGATGCACTGGCAGATATGTTGTATGGGCCAGCTGCCTAAGGGCCACGCCAAAGGGCCCTCTGGCGAGGCCCTCAGGCGCGGGCCCGCAAGGCGCGGGCGCGCCGGCTGGCGCGGTCTTTTGAAAAAGCAGGCGGCTGCCCCGATTGGACGGCTCGCCTGAAGATGGCCGCTGCTGCAGGAGGGTGGCTCGATCCCCCGATGGGGAGAGCTGCTTGGATGGCGGCAGGCGGCTTGTTCTCCTCGCGCCAGCTGGCGCGGTCTTTTGAAGAAGCAGGCGGCTGCCCCGATTGGACGGCTCGCCTGAAGATGGCTGCTGCTGCAGGAGGGTGGCTCGATCCCCCGATGGGGAGAGCTGCTTGGATGGCGGCAGGCGGCTTGTTCTCCTCGCGCCGGCTGGCGCGGTCTTTTGAAGAAGCAGGCGGCTGCCCCGATTGGACGGCTCGCCTGAAGATGGCCGCTGCTGCAGGAGGGTGGCTCGATCCCCCGATGGGGAGAGCTGCTTGGATGGCGGCAGGCGGCTTGTTCTCCTCGCGCCGGCTGGCGCAGTCTTTTGAAGAAGCAGGCGGCTGCCCCGATTGGACGGCTCGCCTGAAGATGGCCGCTGCTGCAGGAGGGTGGCTCGATCCCCCGATGGGGAGAGCTGCTTGGATGGCGGCAGGCGGCTTGTTCTCCTCGCGCCGGCTGGCGCGGTCTTTTGAAGAAGCAGGCGGCTGCCCCGATTGGACGGCTCGCCTGAAGATGGCCGCTGCTGCAGGAGGGTGGCTCGATCCCCCGATGGGGAGAGCTGCTTGGATGGCGGCAGGCGGCTTGTTCTCCTCGCGCCGGCTGGCGCGGTCTTTTGAAGAAGCAGGCGGCTGCCCCGATTGGACGGCTCGCCTGAAGATGGCCGCTGCTGCAGGAGGGTGGCTCGATCCCCCGATGGGGAGAGCTGCTTGGATGGCGGCAGGCGGCTTGTTATATCTATATATCTATATGTATTATTTAGGTCTTTAACTCTCCTTCCAGAGGGCCTATGGTCCAGACCTTTCACTATTTTGGTAACCCTTCTCTGGACTGCCATCTATATTTTTTTGTAGATATGACTTCCAGAATTGTATACAATACTCTAGTACTCTGTCATTTTTCTATTGGTAATATCTCTTCCTAAACACCTACCATTGTTCTAGTTCTTGCTTCTGCCGTGTTGAACCAAATTGATACCTTGAGATAAACAGATAGGGTCACCCCAAGATCTCTATTCCCATTCACACCCTTATTTTGCTTCTGACTTTGGGCATGTTTACTCAGCTGGGCTAATGGTTAACATGCGCTGTTTGTAACTAGGTCCCATTTTATTCAATGGGGCCTAGCTACAAATAGCGTATGCAATCTGTTAGCCCAGCTTAGTATACATGCCTCTTAGAGTTTTGAACTCCAGATGCATGGTACTTTACTGTTTTGTTTTTTTTCATTAAATCTTAATTGCCAAATTCGTGGCACTCCTTAAACTTTCTATAGCTTATGCCTTTGACTTTATAAAACAGGGGTGTAAGTGGTGAGACACGTGAGGCAAATCTAGCCGCAATCACTTACGCTAACCTGAGGGCTGGTATGAATGCCTGCACCTACATTTCTCAAGAAAATGCATAAATTATAGTATCTTATGATTTATGAGCATGAATTTGCGCTCTGCCCATGTGAAATATGCGCTATCTGCCTGATGCATGTACTTATAGAATCGCAACTGGTTAAGTACACGTGTAAATCACTGAAAATAGATGGTTTATCCACGTTGATATAGTAACATAGTAACATAATAAATGATGGCAGATAAAGACCAGTAGGATCGGTCTAGTCTGCCCAGCAAGGCAGCAAGAGTAAGTGCACTTGCCATTCCATGCAGGTCACCTCTCCCCATGCCTTTGTTCAGGGGTGTACCCACCGCTCTGTGTAGGTCACCCGTATTTGTTCATATATAAGAGATAGTTATGCTTATTTTGATTTTATCCTGTTGCTATAAAGGGATCCACTGTGTCTGTCCCATGCCATTTTGAATTCTGTCACTGTGTTTGCCCCCCACCATTTCCATCGGGAGCATTCCAAGCATCCACCATGTATCTTTATGTTTATCCTTATAAAATTACCTCCCATGTGTCCACCCTAGAGAAATATTTTTTAATCATCTGCAAGAAGACAATACTTTCCTAACAACCTTTCTACAGTATCATTTATAAAATATTGGATTATGCAGAATAGCTATTGCTTTTGAAATTCTCTATGGGGGTCATTCTGAGCCACGTTTAGTGGATCTGGGCATCCGATCTGGACATCCAGACCCGCTAAACGACCAGATCACCCTGCCTACAACAGAGCTCCCCACACGTAGTGCTGGTTTGTATGGGGAACTTTGTTCATGGGCGGGAGGGGGAGGGCTGTGGGAGGAGCAAGGGTGGACAGTGGGCAGAGACTGACCCTGGACGTACAGGGCTGATGCTGAGGTTGGCCCTGTATGTCTAGGGTCAGCCACGTAGATAGGGGTCTTATTCCACCTCGGAGGTGGAATAAGTCCCCTTGGATGTTGGAGGACACAGGAGCTGGGGGGCAGCAAAGAGGTAAAGACGCACAGGGGGATCCCCGCAGCCCAACTCTGGTCATGGGAGGCTGGATCAGAGGTTGGGCTGCGAGGAAAGCGGCATCTCGATTGTGGCCAGGGAGCGCGGTCCCTGAATGGAGTCCTGGTTCCATGGCAACACGTCTATCCCCCGCAGGATCAGAATCAGGTCTACCTCTGTATGCCCCAATTCTGATTGACCACACAAGGGGCTGGATGGCCAGTACAGAATCAGCCTCTCTGTGTGCACCCTTAATTGTTGGTTCTATATTCTTGCTGTGTGTTGTGTCACCATGATGCCTGCTTAAGGTTCAATACAGGAGCACCTTATTTCTGTTTAAAGGCCATCGATTAGGAATAGCTAACTAACCCAATAGATGTCAGCAGGTAAGGAACAATTCTGTTCCAGTTTTGTTCGCCCATTCAGACCAGTTGTCCATAAATACACTGCTGTAGCAAAGGATATCTCCCACCTGTCAGACATTCAAGTTTGACAAGTTTCAGCCTGTTGTCCCTTATCTAAGGGACTATACAGTGGTGGGATTCGGCCGGTTTGGCCCAGTTCATATGAACCGGTTCCTGCCACAGGCTGCATTCGCCAAACCAGGCCAAACACGGCATCCTGATGCCATCACTGCACTCGTGGAAATGACCTCACCCGCCAGAAATTTGACGGCATCGGGGGAACATAAGAACATAAGATATGCCATACTGGGTCAGACCAAGGTCCATCAAGCCCAGTATCCTGTTTCCATCAGTGGCCAATCTAGGTCATACGTACTGTGACACCTCACCGCCTAGCTCTGGGCATATTAGGTAGTTGGTAAGTGAGACACGGGATTTTAAAGTCCTTGGTAGTGCTGTAGCCCTGTGTCCTAGTGTAGTTGTGGACCGAAGTGACGACAGCCAAGGTTGGGTTTCAAGTTAAAGAATACTTTTATTGTTGCACAAAGTATTGCATAAAGAACCGCACAGGATTTACTCCCCCAACACAGAAAGTAAAGTGGTAACTTTTTGTACCAAATGAAAGTCCAAGTATAAAGTCAGTTCTCCTGATTCTTCTCAGGGACAGGTAACAAACTTAACTGCTTTTAGGCTTCTTCCAGCTTTATCAATACAACAACATTTCCAGAACGCTAGCAATGCTTTCCAAGTATCAGCTCTCCATAAAGGAAACTTCTAGCTGTTGTATTTTCTTTCTAATATTCATATCTTGCTTTAACAGCTTTAAATAAAATGGCAATCTCCACACTCTCTTGGCCTCTTGATAACAGGCTTCTTGTGCAGGAACACTTCCTTACGTTGCCTTTCATACACAGCTGCAAGGTATGAAGCTTTGAGTCATTGCACCCAGCAGAACGCTGCTGTTTCTTGTGCAAACTCTAAGAATCTCGATTTGGGCTTCACAGCACTCAGTCATAGAACCTGAATAAATTATAGATCCTTACTCTTTCATACACATTCCACATTCCATCTCAGAATCACTGTTACTGGATAAGGGAGCCCCTAACTCCATTGGTTCTTCCAGCCTCTCTGAAATCCCTTTATCCTGGGGAACATATAAGCCTTCAGACTTTAATTCCTTAATTATAGCCTGAAGCTGTTTCCATTTACTCTCTCTCTGTCTTCTGGGCACTTGCAAGGCTTTGGGTTTATCAGCACCTCTTAAGACCTCATAAAAGGGGTTTATTTCCTCCTTGCCTTGCCTAGGTAGTTGCCTCTGGTTGGGAGGGATATGTCTCTTCTGGTACTGCCTTATGAGATCCCTCAGCACAGCCTGGTCCTCAGGATCTGTTCCTAGTTCTCTGCCCGGTAGCTGCCAATTAGTCTTTTGCTGATAGGCAGGTGTGCTACCTTCTGAGCTAGTGCTCTGGTCACGCTGTCTGTATAAGGGAAATGCTTGCAGTTTCTCAATAGGGACTCTCCTACAGCCCAACTTCTCTCTGGTAATTCCAGGTTTCCTTTCAAAACTTGGTACAGGCCTGTTCCTCCTAGAAAGCACTCTATTACCACTCTCTCGAGACTGGCTTACTTCAGAGCTATCTACTTTACAAGGTTCAAAAGGTTTTGCTCTGACCTGGTTCTGGCAGCTTTTAACTCTGGGGAACTCCACTGACTCCAAGTCTATGTCCAAGGATCCTGAGTCTGGCTCGGGGTCTCTTCCAGGGTCCACTCTCCCTTGGAGCTGAGCTCTGCCTGGGTCTCTTCCTGGACCACCCACAGGAACTCTACTTTCAACTCCACCTCCGGTCCTTGTAACTCCTTTCCTCCTCCTTTCTCCGGTTCTGTCCTTCGTTCCCCTTTCTCTCCCTCTACTAACTGCTGCTTCCTGGTTATGAGTGCAGGGGGGCCCAATCCGGTCTGACTCCGCCCACCTCCCTGATTGGCTAGGTCTCTGGGTTAGCCTAGAGCTAGGGTGTAGTTCTTTCCCTGCTCTTCTTTGCAGAGAAGGTTCATGTGCTGAAATCTTAACCCCTTCCTGTCCTGTATCCGTAAACATATGAAGTGACAGAAGGTGTTTTAAACCCTTTTTCTTCTCTTTCCGAGCCTCTGCATTGTCACAGTACCTAGCAGTTTCCCCAAAAGACACAGATTCCGCAATGCTTGTACTGGGTCAAGCATTGATATCCTGGGTCCCTTCTTAATAATGGTTTATGGACCTTTCCTCCAGGAACTTGTCCAAACCTTTTTTAAACCCAGCTACACTAACAGCCTTTACTACATCCTCCAGTAACAAATTCCAGAGTTTGATTACACGTTGAGTGAAAAAATATTTTCTTTTATTAGTCTTAAATAGTTTACCCTGTAGCTTCATTGCATGTCCCCTAGTCTTTCTATATTCTGATAACGTAAACAAACGATCTACGTTTACCCGTTCCACTCCGTTCATTAATATATAGACTTCTATCGTATCTCGCCTCAGTCGTCTCTTTTCCAGGTTAAAGAGCTCTAACCTTTTTAGCCTTTCTTCATAGGAGTATCCTTCCATCCCCTTTAACATTTTGGTGGCTCTTCTCTGAACCTTTTCTAATAACGCTATATCCTTTTTAAGATACGGCGACCAGAATTGCACACAATATTCAAGGTGCGGTCTCACCATGGAACGATATAGAGGCATTATAATATCTTTTGTTTTATTTTCCATTCCTTCCTTATGATACCTAGCATTCTATTTGCTCTCTTGGCTGCCGCTGCACACTGGGCCGAGGGTTTTAACATGTTATCCACAATGACGCCTAAATCTTTTTCTTGGTTGGTGGTTCCTAATGTGGAACCTTGCATTGTGTAACCATAGTTTGGGTTGTTCTTCCCTAGGTGCATAACTTTGCACTTGTCCACATTAAATTTCATCTGCCATTTTTATGCCCAGTCTTCCAATTTATCAAGATCCTCTTGCAATTTTCCACAATCCTCTTGGGTTTTAACAACTTTAAATAGTTTAGTGTCATCTGCAAATTTGATAACCTCACTCGTTATTCCACTTTCCAGGTCATTTATGAATATGTCAAAAAGCAGCGGACCCAGCACAGATCCCTGGGGTACACCACTATTCACCTTTCTCCATTGGGAAAATTGGCCATTTAGCCCAACCCTCTGCTTTCTATCTTTTAACCAGTTCCTGATCCACAGTAGTACACTGCCTCCTATCCCATGACTCTTTAGTTTTGCCAAAAGTCTCTGATGAGGGACCTTGTCAAAGGCTTTCTGAAAGTCCAGATACACAATATCAACCGACTCACCTTTGTCCACCTGTTTATTCACACTTTCAAAAAAACATAACATAACAAACATAACAGATTAGTAAGACCTATGTACATTGCCTGCATTCCTCCAATATGGTATCCATCTTCAAGAAGCATTCTTGGATTTTTGTGCTGCTCACCGCACATTTGCTAAGCCTCTTATTCATGGTTTACCTGCGTTTAATACATCTTTCTCATGATTTGTGTCTTTCTTTGAACGTGTGTTTTCCTGCACATTGTGACACCTTTGCCACCTTACTGAATATCAGGCCCAATGGATTTTCGTGTTTTGGAGCATGTGCTGGGAGATAATTGGCAGCTGATGGACCAAATGTAGATGGGGCAATAAGATCTGCTGACAGCCCCCCACCTCCCATTTGCTCCCCAGCCACCACCAAATACCTTCTTCACCCTTCATCTTCCAAACCTCCATGCTCTCTCAATTCTTACTTTTTATCCTGGGATTACATATTGAAGCAAAGAAGGAGGTTTCTTCTAGGTAGGGCTGGGGAAACCATTAAGCAAGCTAGGCAGTCACCTAGGATGGCAGTTTCTATGGAGAGGTAAAGAGCAGGGTATTCAAAGCTAAACAATAGTCCTCGATGGCATCGAGGGAAGTCCTCGATACCATCAGACCCCTGGTGGGTGGGAAGTTCGGGTCGCTGGGCCACCAGGGAGTTGCTGCCTTGTGGTGGCTGCCAGCGGCCTGAGCATGCGGCGCCAGTAATGCAAATGCATGCCGTGCTGCCACCCGTTTGGTTCTGTCAGTGGCAGGATTGATCCGAACTGGTTCTTGACCGGATCAAATCCCATCACTGGACTATAGCCTTTTTGGTCCACTACCATTCTAGGTAAATGAGCATATGAGGCTCTTTACATAAGTTAATAGCCAGCCCCCTTCCCTCATTTCTTTTCCTCTTCATACCGTATCTGTCCATGGTATGCTTAAATTCTGTTAGTGCTGATTCCCATCACTTCTGATGATAGTTTATTCTAGGAATCTACTACTTGCTCAATAAAGAGGTATTTCCTCATATTTTCAGGTTATATATTTATTTAGACAGATTTGTATGCCACCTTATCCTTCAATCAAGATGGTCATTCCAGAAGTATGGCACCTTTTCAACAAAGGAGTATTTCTTCAAATTTTCGTAGCCTCAGTCCCTCTAAATGCCATATCTTGGCTCCTTGGTTGACATGTTTTTTTTTCCTATGGAAAGTTGCACCACTTTCTTACTTTATTGATGCTTGTTAAATATTTCAATGTTCCTGTCATTATCTTTTTCTCTGCTTTCCACTGGTGCACAGATGAAAGGCAGATAACAGACTGAAATAGCCTGTGTCATCTGCCCAGTAAGATGATTAAGGTTGTAAACGCTAGTTGATGCAGTTTACCCCATACCTTCTTTTACATTTTGCTGTGCCTTTTGTCTTTTGATATAAGGTTTGTATTACAGACCCTGTATCATTTTGCTATCCCGCCCTGAACTGCTTCCATCCTTTTGATGTCCTTGCAAAGGAGTGGCCTCAAAACTGAACAGGACACCTGATGTAGATTGCCACAGGTGGCATGTATGAGGGTAAAGTTACCTCCTTTTCCTGTTGGCAATGCATCTGCTTGTGCACCCAAACATTGTTAGCCTTCTCTGTTGCCTTATTACATTGACTTGCGATCTTCACATCAATGAGATCATTGCTCCTAGGTTTCTTTCCTGTTTAACAGTTGTAGTTGAAAAGTGGCTAATGGATTTTGAACCTGAGACACTTGTTTAAACTTTTTTTTTTGCATTGAAGCAGAGCTTTCTTAACCGCTAAACACTAATATAACCATATACCCAGGAATGAAATAAAATAAAAATAAAAATGAATGATGCTATTTAATTTCTTTAATTGTGACTGGAAATGCTTTTTACACATCTTGTTAGTCCAAATGGTTGTGGAGGGACATGGGTTTGATTCCTGGTTCAGGTCTTTCACTCCCAGATCAGAAGGGATGGAAAGTCCCTGGGGGTGGAGGGAATCATTGTTCTTTTGCAATGGTAATACTTAGCGCTTGGATTTAGGGCCCATGTTGCATGGCCCGTAAGCTAAAGACTGTTGCTGCAGCGCTAGGTGTAAAGTAAGTTGGGATAGGCTTTAAGAATATGGAAAAATATCTCCACATAGCTGTAAGTAAAGGCTAAAAGTCCCAAAGGAGCAGGAGGAAACTGCTGGATAAAAAAACAACACCACTGGGTCAATATTTGAAGACACTTATCCAGTAGCAGGTGCTGCATTACCCCCCCCCCCCCCCAAAAAAAAAGACACACACTAGGCTCCTGCTTAATCTCCTCTGGTGGGAGTGCAGGAACCCCCCCCCCCCCTTATTTCCTCTCTCCTCTGATAGCATAAGGTCTTCTTTTCTCTCTTGGGACAGGGAGGACGGAGGTGTGCTGGCACTTCACTCCATGGGGTGGCTATGGGATTTGAACCAAATCCACAGGCCATTTCTTTCTCCATTGCACTATACAGGCTCTCCTGTAGGGCAACCCTCCACATAGTGCTGGTACTGCTGGTTGTCCTGATACTGGCTGTTTGTCGGGTTTGACATCCTCCATGTGCATTTGAAATCTGTCATATGCCACCACTGCCTGCCCGGTAAGCAGCCAGCCTCCAATGATGTCTGTACTTGTGAACCTCTCATATATACCATAGTGTATGAGGATGTAGGAATCATGGCAGGACCCAGGGAATTGTGGGAAGACATCTGTTATTTTGCCATGGGCACTGTAGACTACCTGCATGTTCATGGAGGGGAATGTCTTCCTATTGCAGTACATGGCTTCTCTACCTCATGCGGGCCTGAGGGACACATGTGTGTAGTTTGTCACATCCAATACACTGGGGAAATGCGGCACCTCTTGGAACTGGAGCATGGTTTCCTGCCTTTTCTGCATAGCAGATGGGAAGACTTTGCAGTTGGCTGTACGGATTAGAAAGGCTGACAAGAACTGATGGGCTGGGGCTTGTACTGTCTGTCAAAACAGTGGACAGGAATGCTAGGGCTGTAGTGACCTTCAGGAGCATGGGCATGGGTTGGCCTCTCTGTGGGGCTGAGCTCCTGACCTAGAAGGAGAATGGCTGTCTTGTCAAATCTGAAATGGGTCAGACACTGTTCATCAGCGAGGTCTAGGTTTTGGATCCTTGCCCAGTATACCTTCTGGTATGGGTGTCCTCTTCCTCCTCCCTGTGGGATGACTCCTTCAGGACCATCACAAACCATGCAGACGCAGCATCCATAGCTTCCACCACTAACACCTTTTTTATCCTAACACCAACACCCTTTCCATTCCCACCACCAATACCATTTTTACCCTACACCAACACCCAGTGAACTCTGCTCACAAAGATACAGACAGACTGAGACCCTCCCCCCTCATGCAACTCACACATCACCTCTCCTCCATGCCACTCATGGTTACAGTAGCACAGCTGGGGCACAGACAGGGGCACACAAAGATGCTAGAACTGTATGGGAGCACAGAGGTACATACAGATGCAAGGTAAGGAGGGGGGGATGGCATTTGGGGTTAGGAAGGGGATGGGGGCTATGGACTGGTGCTTTGTAAATGGGCAGTGGTTGCGTCCAGGAACCACAATAGCAGGAAGGGATGCACAGAGGAGACTCAGGGGGATCCATACAACTACTACTACTACTGAGGATTTGTATAGCACTACAAGACGTATGCAATGCTGCACAGACTTGTAAGAGTCAGTCCCTGCTCATCAAAGTTTACAATCTAGTCAAGACAGACAACACAGTAGGTGTAGAAAGGGATACATCTAGGGGGAATGGTAAGGAAAAAACAAAGGAGATCAGGTGAGTCAAGATCCGAAAGTGGCAGCAAAGAGGTGAGTTTTCAGCCTGGATTTGAAAAGGGCCAGAGAAGGCACCTGACGTACAGACTCAGGTAGTTCCAGCTATAAGGAGCAGCAAGGTGAAAGGAGTGAAGTCTGGAGTTAGCAATAGAAGAGAAGGGCACAGATACAGTAGAAGCAATTTGCCAGAATAGCGGCATTTCCGGGCAGGGGTGTAGGGAGATATAAGAGAGGAAAGATAGTGAGGAGCTGCAGAGTGAATGCACTTATAGGTCAGCAGGAGAAGTTTGAACTGTATGTGTAAACGGATAGGGAACCAGTGAAGTGACTTGAGAAGAGGGGTAATGTAAGCATGACGAGGCTGGCGGAAGATTAGCCGTGCAGCAGAGTGTTGAACAGATTGAAGGGGAGAGAGATGATTAATTTGGAGACTAGCAAGGTTACAATAGTCGAGATGGGAGGTGATTAAGGAATGGATAAGGGTCTTAATAATGTGTTCAGAAAGGAATGGGTGGATTTTGTTGATGTTACAGAGAAAGAAACGGCAGCTGGATAGTGTTGAAGCTAACCAGACAGTGGCGCTATTCAGCTGCTGTCCGATTAGCTTCGACATCGAAAATTAAGCCAGCCTTTGTACCTAACTTTCACTTTGAGGGATAGGGAGGGTTAGGGTAGTTTTTGACACCCAGCTCATCTTTAAACCATAAATCTCCTCACTTATGAGAGATACGTTTGTTGCAATGAGAAACATTTTCACAGTTTGTCCATACTTCAGTAAGTCATTGCTTTAGACCTTGATGATTGCAACAATAACAATTCATTTAGATTACTGTAATGCGCTATATAATGGTCTAAATTTAGCTTCATTGCATTGCCTTCAATTGGTACAGAATCCTGCCATCTAATTAAATACAATCATGCCACCCCCTTATAAAAAGAGCATCATTGGCTTTTGGTAGGTTATTGGATCCAGTGTAAAGGTTCTAATGCTAGTATATATGGTATGCTAAAGACATTCTGTATGTCCCACAAGAGCGTTCAGATCTCAGGATCAGAATCTGCTGGTGATACCACCTGTGGCCATGGCAGTCCTCGGGACACACCTAGCCAGTCAGGTTTTCAGGATAGTCACAAGGAACATGCATGAGAGAGATTTGCATTTAATAGAGGCAGTGCATGCAAATCTTTCTCATGCATATTTATTGTGGTCATCCTGAAAACCTAACTGGCTAGGTATGTCCAAAGGACTGGGTTGAGAACCTCTGGACTAGAGTCTTTATCTGCCAAATTTTAGAAGGGATGGAAGACATTTTATTCCTTCTTGGCCTTTATTGCTTAGTGTGAGGTTTTGGGGCTGGCAGAGACTGTGTCTGCATCTGGTCTTTTTTTTCTTCTTTTTATTTTTTTTTCTTGGTATATTTGATTTGTTTTTGCTTTCCTATTTTTGAGCACCTGTATGGCTTGCTTGTAGTTGAAGCTGCTGTGGCTTGTATTTATGACGAGTGGGGTATCAAGTAATTAATAAGCAATACATGATAAAGCAAGTCCCCTTGTGCAAAGGCACATGCATAGTTTGACATATTTGTTTAGCACTTTTTATTGGTACTCCATTTTTTTGGGTTATAATTATACTTTCTTGTTTAGTTTGCTAGATGATTATGTCTGAATTGCTCCTAAAGATGCTACCTAGAAGAAACAACAGCAGGCAGGACATAGCAGACCTACCAGAAGAACTGGTAGCGAAGTAATCCCTAATACTAGATATTTCCTCTTTGTAAAACACATTTCATCTAGTTATCATTGGTGAAGATGTTCTGACAAATTGTTTTAAGGCCAGGAATATAAATCCCAGATGCTTCAGGTTTGCGCATGATTGAAGCCTGATTTAACACTGCAACTGCTAATCTGATGAAGGTTTTTACTAACTCTCTGACCAACAGGTTACATCCCTTGTGTCTTTGCATTCTCCTTCCAGTGTGGGGGAAATAGTTGAGCTGTTGTGTTGAAATGATTTTTTTCAATGTGTGTGGTTTTGAAACAGTAGGGGCTATTATGGTTGCTGTTCTTCAAAATTCAGAAATGAGCCAAAAATCATACACAGAACAACAGTGCTGTATATGACTCAAGTTGGCCAGTATCATGAAATTTTTTTGACCCTGTAGTTTTCTATGCTTTCCTTTTTTCTTCCATCTCAGGACTAGTGCTGGGATCTGACACTTTGAGCTTTACTTCACAACTATACACAGAGCTGCCAAGGAGAAGACATTTTTAAGAGAGATTTTCCCTCTCCATCATACTCTAGAAAATGATCGTATTTATACTGATGACAACTGACAACAGATAAATGAGAGAGGTAGACAACAGCTGTTTTGCCTATCTTTGGGAACCTCTTGCCTTAGACTAGTTACCTAGAATAGGGGGGAAAAGGCAGCAAATTCTTGCCAAAATTAAACAATTTTCCAATCTGTGTGTCTGCATTTTAATTTCTGTTCTCTTATTTCTGCTTGTTTTGCATCTTCACTTAGTCTTTTCATCTCTGCCTTTGCATTCTTTCTGGTGTTCTCCTTTTTCCTTTTCTGTTTCATTTCTCTCTTTTCCTTCTCTTCCTGGGAATTAATGGCTTAATACTTTCTCCTCCTCCTTTTTCCTCCATTCTTTTCTTTCCCCATTCCTTCTTCCCTTTCTCCTACTTGTTTTCCTCCTCTGTGATTTCCTTGGATTCATCCCTTCAAATTCAGGTTCCTCCCCTTCTTACCCCCATCCCCAGTCTTCTCTACTATTTCTTCTCCATCATGGGTCTTTTCTCTCTCTTGCTCATCCTGACTCCAGTCATCAACAGGGGCTGCAGAACGCCTGATGTGCTGAGGAAGGAATTATGAATTTTGGAAGTGTTTTCTGTGTTTTTCAGATCTTGAGAAGTCTGGGATACCCAGCTGGAATCCTGAACAAAAGTAGAGGAAACAATAGAATAAGAGCCTAAAGGAAGGGACCAACCTGGTTGTCATTGCAGGACGAGGAGTATTAAGCCCAGAATCGAACTTTCTCTGTTTGGTTCTATCACCAGTTGTCTGAGCAAACTGACCCGGGAAAGTTTGATGCTGGACTTAGTACTCGCTAATGGAGATAGCGTGTTGAATGTCCAGGTGGGAGCCCACTTGAGCAGCAGTGATCATCATACAGTGTGGTTTGAAGTAAAAGCCAAGACAGAGTACAATCATAGCAAACTCAAAGTCCTAGGCTTCAAAAACACTGACTTCAGTAAAATGGGAAAGTACCTGAAGGAGACATTAGCAAGGTGGGAGGAGATAAGGGAAGTGGAATTGCAGTGGCCTAAACTTAAAGAGGCAATAAAAGGGACACCAAATATATATGTAAGGAAAGTAAACAAAAACAAGAGGAAGAAGAAACCTATATGGTTCACCAAAGAAGTGGCTTCACAAATAAAGGCTAAAATCACAGCTTTCACAAAATCCAGATAACAAAAAGAGGAACACAGAAAAAAAATACAGGATAAAGCTAAAAGAGACAAAGACAGAAATAAGGATAGCAAAAGCAAAGACGGAAGAAAAGGTGATTAAAGATGTGAAGTGTGGAGACAAAACTTTATCATAACGGCACTACCAGGACTCACAAAGCACCAAACCCTACCTATCAAAAAGGCATCACTGCAAATATTAAACCAATACATCTCAGAGAATATCAATACATCTACTGGGGAAAGAGAACAAGTGGGACTGTCACATAGAAACTATATGACAGAATACCTCAGCTCGGTTACACACGCAAAACATAGACTATCACCAAACATAGAGCAAGGGATCACAATTTAGAAATATGAAGACAATAATTAAACTGGGAACTCCAAAAGTCAAACTTGGAACATACAACAACATTGGAGAAATAAAACTATAAATTAATTTCTACTTGTACTAAACAAAACTCAAAGATGTTAGTGATGCACATTTCCCAGAGCTGACATATTCCAGTTAATAAATTCAAAATAAAATAGTATTTTTCTACCTTTTTGTTGTTTGGGCATTTATTTTTCTGTCACAACTACCCCAGTCTCTTTCTTCTGTTTTCTTCCTAGCCTCCTCATCAGCTATTTCCTCTGTTAACTCTCCATTGTCTGCTGTCTATTTGTCATTTCTTCTCCTAGTTTTCTCCATTCTCTCTCTACATCTGCTCCAACATACTGTTCTTTCCCCTTTTGTTCTTTCCTTTATTTCTTTATTCCTTTTTCATCCACTCAAATTTCACCCTTCCATCCTCAATCCCCACTTACTCTCCCAATACCCGGCCAATTGTAGATTTTTCTTCCCTCCCATACAAAATATTTTTCCCCCCTCCATCCTCACTCCCCCAGCCCCATCCCCTTCTAGTCCTCCCCCATCATCTTCCTTCTAGTTCCAGCCCCACCCAGCATCAGTTTCCTTCTAGTCCCATTTTCCCATTCCCCACATCAGCCCATTTCCAGTCCTAGTCCAGCATCAGCCCATTTCCAGTCCTATCCTAGCCCCTATATCCCATATCCAGTCCAAGGCCCCCCCCCCTCCTCCAAAGAGCCCCATGCCTGTCTGATCAACTTCAGAGGAAGCCTGGGAGGCCTGAAGCCCCAGGTGACCTCTGCACAGCTGCTGGACTAGCCCCCAATCAGCCATTTCCAGTCCTATCCTGAGCTTATCCATACCACACCATCCAACAGATCCAGGAGATCGGTAGCTATCAACACATTAGTAGTCCCAAAAGAAATAACCCAATGCACCCATGCTACAGTTAACAGAGCTTTTAAACTATGTGCACTGAGAAGCTGGAATTCTCTTCCACCCAACATACGTGCAATCACTGACTTGGTCCAGTTTAGGAAGGCAGTGAAACATTACCTATTCCTTCAGTACTACAACATAGACGATGATACAGTAGTGTCACCCGCAGTCTAAGATAGATATTATGTCTAAATCTACTCTATAAGACACTCATGAGTACAGCCTGTATAATATGAAAATCTGATGTAAATAGTTACCCTAAGTTAGCCAAGTTTTATTTCCTGTTTCCTGTAAGCACAGTTCATTATATGCAACGTGTATGTTTTATGTTTTATGTAAACCGCACTGTCGAATAGCGCGGTATAAAAGAAATGTAAATAAATAAAACCCCTCCAGCAGCCCATTTGCAGTCCTATCCTAGCCCCCCCCATTAGCCCATTTCAAGTTCAAGCCCACTCCCAATCAGCCCATTTCCATTTCCAGCCCCCCATCAACCATTTCCAGTCCTAGCCTCCCCATCAGCCATTTTGTCCCAGCCCCCCATCAGCCCATTTTCAGTCCTAGCCCCCCATCAGCCCATTTCCAATCCTAGCCACCCCATAAGCCATTTCTAGTCCTATCCTAGCCCCTCCATCAGATCATTTGCAGTCCTATCCTAGCCCCCTCATTAGCCCATTTCCAGTTCAAGCCCACCCCAAATCAGCCAATTTCCAGTCCGAGCCCCCCATCAGCCATTTCCAGTCCTAGTCTCCCCATCAGCCATTTCCAGTCCTAGCCCCCCCATCAGCCATTTCCAGTCCTAGCCCCCCCATCAGCCCATTTATAGCTGCCGGACTGAAGAGTGGAGTTTTCCTTCACTGAGTCCAGCAGCTGTATTCTTATGGAGCCTGCCAGTGCTCTGGGTGCCGGGAAACAGGAGTTTCCCTTTAACCTCTAGCACGCTCACGCTCCTCCTTAGAAGGAGAATGGACAACTACGGAGATAGCGTGTTGAGTGATAGAATTGAGAGGAGAACGAAAAAACACTGAGATATTGGGTTGTATAAGTAACCACTGAGATAGTGGGCTGCATGAGTTTGAAATCCAAGCAGAGGGTTTTGTGGCATCTTAAGTTGGAAGCAGATGTGGTAATCTGTGCGGTGGGCTGACAGAACACTATAGCACGTCGGTGATGTTTTTGAAGCTGACAAGTCATTTTTTGCCTCCACATTTTACATGTACTTGGTTTTTTACTTACATGAAAGTTCATTAAGACTGTTCATTTTGGTGTGTCACACATGGTTATGTGGACACACTCGGTAAGGAATAGTTCACCAATGTTTTTAGGTAAACCTTAAATTATTAAATAGGAAAACTGGTTACCAGAGGAAGGATTTTCTCATTACCAATGTTCCAACAAAAAAAAGTGCATTACTGGCTGTCCAAGTTGGGGTCTACTGTTTTACTAAGTGTGGGGAACTCTATGTGCGGCATGTTGGTGTGGGGCCCTGTGCGAACCACATTTGCGCACAATGGACGGGCTGGCCCTGAGTACACCAAATGTCTTTTTATAGAAAACTACCCCTGGTGTGGATCTTTATTCTTTTGAGATTTTTCTCTTCCTTGTGAATTAGCCGGTGAGGGCCTCGGGGCCTCTGCCTCCCTCCATTCACCAGTGCCCCTTGGTTTTTGAAGTTTTACTTATCTTTTTGTGTACTTTCTGGAGCAAATCCTCATCCCATCAAGAGAGGGACTACAAGTGCATTGTTAGTAACCTTCAAACCTACTGCTAGGGTCCTCTGGGAAAGAAAAAGAGTTCTGGCCTATGCAGACAACTGTATTCCAAGAATGTAATGCAAAGAGAATTAAGAACATAAGAACATAAGATATGCCATATTAGGTCAGACCAAGGGTCCATCAAGCCCAGTATCCTGTTTCTAACAGTGGCCAATCCAGGTAACAAGTACTTGTCAGGTTCCCAAAAGATACACAAATTTCATGCTGCTTGTCCCAGGGCTAAGCAGTGGATTTCCCTGGTCCATTTTAATAATGTTTATGGATTTATCCTTCAGGAACTCATCCAACCTCTTTTAAATCCATCTACGCTAACAGCTTTATATCCTCTGATAACAAACTCCAGAATTTGATTATGCATTGAGTGAAAAAATATTTTCTCTGATTTGTCTTAAGCGTAGTTACTCACCTGTAACAGGTGTTTTCCAGGATCAGCAGGAATCAGTCCTCACATATGGGTGACGTTGGTGCCGACGGAGCCCGCACGGAGCATTTCCCCAGCTATCAAAGAAAGCATTTGGGACATGCTGCTACGCATGCGTGGTCCCCTTCCTGCCCAAGGGTGCCATCTTGCTAAGTCAGATGACATAGCTAGGATGGCAGTAAAAACTAAAACAAGGTAAGGAGGCAACTCCCAGGAGAGGAGGGAGGGTTGTGAGGACTGATTCTTGCTGTCCCTGGAGAACACTTGTTACAGGTGAGTAACTACTCTTTCTCCTGGAACAAGTAGGAAGTCAGTCCTTACATATGGGACTCCCTAGCTCCAGGACCGAACCAAGACACCAACAGCAAATCAATTGGTAACCATGAGTTGCAGAAGGTAAGTCCCTACTGAGAGACTCTGCAAGACCCTAGTGTCCAGCAGCACTATCACTCCGGTAGCCTGAACACAGAAGAGTCGGAGGGCAGGAACTGCCTACACCCTGAGAATATTATAGAGTACTGCCTAGCCAAAGGCACTGTCCCTGCAGGATTCACCCTCCAGGCAGTAGTGAACTGCAAATGTGTGAATTGAAGACCATGCAGTGGCCTTGCAGGTCACCGGCACTGAGTGGAGGTTGGCCACCAATGTGGCCATCGCCCTCACACTGGGTCTTTGTGTGGTCAAGAGACAGTAGAGGGTAGGTCAAAAGCAGCCTGAAACAGGTGAGTTTTCAGGAGAGTCTTAAATTTGGGGAATGATGGTTCTTGGTGTAGTGTGGAAGGGAGAGAGTTCCAGAGGGAAGGGCCCAGGAAAAAGAAGGCAGAGTGGCAGGTGGACTGAAGGTGAGCTTGGGAGGGGGAAGAAAAAGCCAGGCGATTGACGTGAATTGAGCAGAGGCTACGGAAAGGAATGTGGAAATGGAGTAAGTCAGACATGTATTGTGAGGCATTAGAGTATATAACATGATGAGTCAGAGTAAGGACTTTGTAATGGATGCAATGAGCAAGGGGGAGCCAGTGGAGTTTGATGAGAATGGGGGTGATATGTTCCCAGTGGGAAGTATGAGTGATAATCCGGGCTGTTGTATTCTGTAGTAATTGTAACCAATGGAGTTGGGTCTTGGTAATGCCAGTGAAGATTAGGTTGCAGAAATCCAGGCGGGACATCACCAGGGAGAGGAGAAGGGTGGTCAATGCTTATGGAGACAGAGGGGCAGATAACTCGTATCTGGTGAAGATAAAAGAGGGTTCTACAGGAGAGAAGTGAGACATGTTCTTGAAAAGAGAGTGCAGTGTCCAAGGTCATGCTGAGATAATGAATTGTGGGGACTAGGGGGATTGTGATGTTGGCAAGGACTGGGGCAATTGATGGGCAGGGGCTACGAAATGTAAGCCAGATTGCAAATCTCTTGTCTAAATTAAGTTGCAGGCAGTTAGTGGTGAGCCATCTGGAAATATGTTCTAGGCAGTCATTAAGTATTGAAAGGTCAGGCTGTTGAGGGTGGTTATGGTGGACTGCAAGTCTCTTGGCTAAATTAAGTTGCAGGCAGTTAGTGGTGAGCCATCTGGAAATATGTTCTAGGCAGTCATTAAGTATGGAAAGGTCAGGCTGTTGAGGGTTGGTATGGTGGAGTAGGACAATGTCGTCCGCATAATAGTATACCGACAGGCAATAATATTGAATGAGAAGGGCAAGAGGCACTAGAAACACATTAAATAGAAGAGGGGCCAGGATGGAGCACTGAGGCACACCACTGCAGAGAGGAACTGGATTGGAAGAGGCAACACTGAGTGCACAGAGAAGGGCTGTGAGGACAGGAAAGAGTGAAACCAATGATAGACTGTCCCACAAAGCCCAGAATTCCGTAGATGAGAGAGGAGGAGAGAGTGATCGACTGTCAAAGGCCACAGACAGATCAAGAGAAATTGCCAAGGTGATATCACCACGAGCATGTGCTGTTTGAAGATCATTGAGGAAGGAGAGCATGATAGTCTCAACACTGTGGCCAGGGTAAAACCCAGATTGGCGAGGATGAAGCAGATAAGTGGAATCAAGGTGTTGGGAAACTTGGGAGAAGATGGCTTTCTCCAAGATCTTTGAAAGGAATGGTAAATTAGAGACTGGGCGGTAGTTAATGGGGTCTAAAGGGTCAAGGGATGATTTCTTCAAAAGAGGATGAACCAGTGCATGTTTCCAGAGACTAGGGAAGGTGCTGCATGACAGACTAGTGTTTAGGATGGCAAAGATGAACGGAAGAAGTGCTAGGGAGGGTTCTAGTAGCCATGCTGAGGGAATGGGATCTAGTGAGCAGAAGGTCTTGTGAGAGGTGGAAAGCAACTTGGAGAGCTCAGTGGAGGTGAGCGGGCGGAAGGTGGACCAAACATGGGAGAGGGAAGGAGATGAGACTGTTGAAGGCAGAGGGGAAGAGGGCTGTATGGTGGGGGAGGGGTAGGAAGTGAAGGATAAGTGTAAAGATTGTATCTTCGAGTCAAAAAAATCAGCCAGCAGGGATGGTGAAGAATATTGGTGGAGCTAGAGGAGGAGGAACAGGACTGTATGGACGACAAGGACTTCAAGACTGAGTATAATCATTGCAAAGAATTAGCTGCCGAGGAGATGATGGTGGAAAAGTGTGTTTGCTTGGCTTGGTGGACATGCAAGCAATAGACCTGATGGCAGAATTTGAAATGTTGAAGTGCTGTGGACGTGCGGCACTTTTGTCAGGTTTGTTCAGATTATCGCAGTTCAGAGCGAAGGAGGCGAAGTTCGGGGTGAAACCAGGTTGATGGGAGAAGTCCAGGGAGGACCAGGAATGCACAGGTGCAACTTGATCAAAGACAGTGGAGAGAGAGGAGGTCCACAAGGAAACCTACTGTTCCATCAGGTGAGAGGAAAAATCCAAGGGAAACAGTTGATCAGCAGCAGGAAAGCGTCCCATCGCCTGAGGTGTGACATACCGCGACCAGTGCTGCAAATGCTGGGGATGAGATAAGCAGGGTTGGGCAGTGGAGACACGTGGTGAGACCGGGGGTGAAGGATGCATGCGAAAGGAGATGTGGAAGTGGTTAGTCCAGGGGAGAGGGGTTGCTGAAAAGTTAGCGAGTTGGAAGGAAGATGTAGAGGAGATTAGGACCAAATCAAGGGTTTGGCCTGCAGCATGGGTGGCTGAAGTAACATGCTGCAAAAGGGCTAGGTTGTGGATTAGAGTTATGAAGGAGAGGTCATGCATAGAGGATGGAGAGTGATAGTGCACGTTTAAATTTCCCAAGACAAGCAATTGGGGAAATTGGAGGTAAACATCAGCTATGGTGGTGAGCAAGTTGTCCCAATGCTGAGGGCGCAGAATGGGAGGAGAGTAGACTAAAAGGCAGTGTATAGGAGGAGACAGTAGAGGCAGATTAGAAGAGCCTTGAAATAGCGCAAGGAAGGTGGGTGAATTTGCTTGACCGGTAAGGAACAGTGGTAGATGATGGCTACTTCCCCTCCAGTGCGCCCAACCCAAGGAAGGGAGATAGCCAAGAAGTCTGGCGGAAGACAGCGGTTCAGGTGGGGTCCTCCCCCTCCTTCAGCCAAGTTTCCAAGAGGAAAAGAAGGTCTTTCTAGACTGTATTGTGCAACCATATCCTGAATCAGGAGAGTTTTATTCCGGAGGGAGCGGCAGTTCAGGAGTCCAAACTGAAGGGAAGTAGAACAACTGGGTGGTGTAGAGGAAAGCTGGTTGTTGGTACACCTAGAAAAGCAGAGAATCAAATTGAATGGGATCTGAGTTCAGCTTGACAGCCGGAGGGGGAAGAGATGGAACACGATGGCCCCAGTGTATGGGGATGGCTGTCATGCTGTGGGCGGTGATAGAGGTGAGGCAAAGAACAACAAGGGCTGAGAGGATTGGGAGAATTAACCGCATATAGTACCTACCAGGGGATGGAAGGCCCAGGATTCCGCCTTTGCCGCCAGAGCCGCCCCAAGGAGCTTGCACAAGAAGCATGTTCTCTTTGTGTGCACTCCGGTGCGTGCCGCAGCAGCGCTGAACGCCACAGAGGCTTGAGTTAAATACTGTAGTCCTGAAGGGGAGGTACCTGGATTCGTGCAGCCATGTCACTTCCTGGGGGGCGGGGAATTGAGCCACCAGTTGAAAAGACCTGTAGAAACAGCTGAGGTGGGCAATCAGTGCAACAGTAATATTAACAGACAAACAAGCCAAGGACAGTAAAAGCATAAGTACAGCTGTGTGTATGTTGTCGTTGTGTTTGTAGGGACTGAGACAATTGTGGGAGGTAGTTTTTGGGGGTGGAGCAGCAGCTTTGGGGAATAGATTTTGTTGTACTATACGAGCAGTTTGGGGAGTGATAGAGTAGCTGAAGTGGGGGAACTTTGCATGGTGGTGGGGTAGTTTTTGTGAGTGGGGCAGTTGTGAGGTGATGGGGCAGATATAGGAGGCAACCTTTGGACTTTGCAGTTTATGGGGTGGTAGGGCAGTTGAAGAAGGCATTTCAGGGTAGGGCAATTTGTGGGCGATGATATAGATATTGTATTTAGGGTAAGGTGGTAGGGCAGTTGTAGAGGTAGCCTTTGAGAGTATGGCAGTTTGTGGGGTAATAGGGCAATTAGGGGATAGTTTTTGTGGGTGGTACTGTTTGCGGGAGTGAGACCCTTGTGGGTGGTAGACTATGGAGTCAGGAGCAATTGTTGGAGGGTACTTTATGGGGTTATTGTTGTTCGCAGTGTGGTTTGGCAGTTGATGGGAGGGTATTTTGTGGGTGGGCAATTTAAGGTGGTGGGACAGTTGCTGGAGTAGTTTGTAGGGATATGACAGTATGTGGGGTGATGGTTCAGTTGCAATGAGTAGTTTTTGGAGGTGGGGCAGCTGTGGAGGGAGTAGTTTTTGGGAGGTGGTACAGTTGGGATAGTTTCTGGGTGTGGGGCAGTTTGTGGGGTAGTGGGGCAGTTGTGGGGGGTAGTTTAGGCGACTGGGGCATTCTGTGTGGTGGTGGCACAGTTGCAGGGGGTAGGTTTTGGGGAGACAATTTGCAGAGGGTCGTTTTTGGGGTGGGGCAGTTGTGAAGAGTAATTTTTTTAGGGTGGGGCAATTATGAGGAGCAGCTTTTGGAGGGGTAGTTTGTAGGGTGGTGGGGCAGTTGCAAGGATGTCCTTTTTTGATGCAGGGTAGTTTGCAATGTTTTGGGACAATTGCAGGGGGTAGTTTTTGGAGATGGGTAGTTATGGAGTAGTTTTTAGGGGTAGGGCAGTTTGAGGAGTGGTGAGGCTGTTGCAGAGGGTAGTTTTTGAGGGTTGGAGCAATTTAGAAACATAGAAACATAAAAACATGACTGCAGAAAAAGATCACATGGCCTATCTAGTCTGCTCTTCCATATCAACTACAATAATCCCCTTTTTTCCTTTAGAGGTTTTCTGTGTTTGTCCCATGCTTTTTTGAATTCACATACTGTCCCTGTCTCTACTACCAAGAAAAGACAAGGAGCACTGTTCTTGCAAAAGTTCAACAGGAGCCACAAGAAGCAAGAAGCCAAAAGTTAGGACAATTCAAATCCAATTTATTGAAACGGACCCCGACGCGTTTCGGCAGTCAATGCCTTCATCAGGGGGTAGCAGCTACAATATAAATATGAATAATACAAATCATAACACATAAAAACATAAAAATCAAATAATTACCCAAAACATTTAAAATATATTATAGTATTGTATGAACAGAGAGAGGGACTGGTAAAACTATCATCCATATAGTTAAACAAAAACAAGTGTATGGAAACGCAGGACATGAAATATAATAAGAAGTGATAATAATTATAAATATATGAATATTGTGAGAAATGACAGAATGAACGCTTACGGACAATTGTAATGAGATATAAGTAAAACTCTTAGGACAATGAACTAAAATTTATATATATCAAAAGTATAATAAATAAATAAACATAAAGAAAATTATTGTACTTACATACAACCATGTTCATGGACTAGTAATATAATCCTAAGTTCAAGGTTGGGCGTGTTCTGTCTCGCTATGTTAAAGAGACTGGATGTTGCCTAAATTAAACTACAAATATAATAACTAGAAGTGACGACAAGTAATGACGTAAAACTGGGTTGAACATAAATATGTTAAGAAAATCATAAATAATTCAAATATGTATAGTGATTAAGAGTATAACTAGAGGTGAGTACCAAATATGGGCTAAAAAGTCTATGTATGTAAAAAGATACGGTTATGATGATAAATACAATCTTGCAGACACTTCTAGATTAAAAAATATTGTGGAGACTGAATACATAAACATGATAATGTTAAAATAATATAAAATGTAAAGTAAATCAATATATGTCTAATAACTTATTATATTATTTTATCAATGTATATTAGCGCCCCAATTGTAAAAATATATAAAAAAATGTGTGCAAATATTTTGAAGTAATGATAAAAAACAGTGAATCACAGATTGAGAATCTACACCACATCATAAAGTCAAACTTGGAAAGCTATAGTTACCATTTCAATAATTAAGATTGCACAAACAAATGATACTATAGAACAGAATATTTTAAATTGTGCAATTACCTAACATCAAATAGTATGGATGGTGGACTTTATATGAGTATGAAGATAACATCAAATAATCTGAATAATGAACTAATGAGTGTGTTTATTTATGCCTACATCTTTGTATTAGAGATTGAGACCGATAAACTATGAATTGGTGTCTCATATACAATTTACTGTAAAAAAGTAAAATACCATTATGTAAAAGCTAATAATATTTTATTTACAATTGGCGTTAATCCGGATATCAACAAATTGAGTGATGCGTTATTAAATGAATAAATAGATAAATATAGTTTATTTTGAACATATCAATAACCTATGCAGGAACAGGATGATCATACTAAGAAAATTGACATTGAAACAGTGTTATTGAGTGAAATTGACATATGAATAATTCAATTGAACATTTATAAATTTCTTGACGACGTATTGTTCTCTGAATGCAATGGACTACATAATTGAACATTTATGCGTTTCTTGATATCATTATATTGTTATCAGAATGCAATGGACTAATGATGTAAAACTGTGCAGTGTATAGATTTATATGCCTTGATGTAATGCCACATGCTGTTATAGGTGAAATAGAGAGAACCGCATGGGTTCACTAAGTAACAGACTTAAAAAAGACTGGGTCAGTACTTGTTTAAAACTAGACGATAAAAAGAGGGAGATATGATGTCTCAAAAACAAAAATGATCACCTAAGGCTAATGATAAATGAAAGTAAAATACCTTAGAGATGTCTTAGTCCTTCCAAGATCGTTACCTAAGTCATGTAAACGCACAAGTATGTTAAAATGCCATATGAAACAGGTTGTTGCTAAGAAAAGATTTTTTAGAGGGAGGTACTATATTGTACACTTCAACGTATATATTATAAAACAGCAAGTTTTAAAAAGATGTGGAACTGCGTTTAAAAACATTTTTTACATATGTAAACTGAAATAAATGTAATGTCGTAAGCCACGAAGCACGAACAAAGTGCCGATAGAGAAACGGAACAAACTGTTTTCATAATAAGACATTGTGTATTACTATCGTGCTTGACCAAATACTCCTACTATTCTATATTGTATAAGTATTCTACTCACGCTAATCCTCCGATCAATTACAGGGATTATCTGCCTTAGAGAGTTTATGCAACGCTGGTACTGCTTACACAAAAACGAAAGTGAAAGTGCACTGACTGTAGAAAGTCTGATGTAACCTTTTGAAATTGGCGCCAAAAAATCGAAGAACCTGATTGGAGGGTAAATAATGAGATGGACCACATAGAGGCTCATTGTAATATTGGTAAACGAAATCTCTGAGCCACATTTAAAACTATTTAACATATATAAACTGAAGTCAACAATAAAGATGATAACGTAAATCACGAAGCAGAGTCAGAGTATCGATAAAAAATGAATGAAGAGAACTACTTTCTTAATAAGACAATATATATCTTTAAATAAAGCAATATATATTTTCTGTAAAGAAACAATATCTATTTTTCATCCTTCTTAAATAACGCTCTTGCTATCGTGTAGTGTGTAAATGTTAAACTCACGCTATTTCTTCGATCGAGTGCAAACATTGTCTGCATTGGAGGGATGTAAAACGCTGGTGGTGCTTACATGGAGTCAAAGGTGAAATACAATATCTACGGAGAATATAATGTACCCTTCAAATTGACGCCGAACCATCAAAATAGCTAATTAAAGAGCAGATGATAATGTGAAACATATAAATGCTCATTATAGTATTAGTATATAAATTTGTTGATAGTCAATGTTTTATACATATGTGCCTGCAGGCAACTCAGTAGTGAAGTGGAGAGCGAATAAATATCAATGGCAATACAATTAGTTGAGAGAACATTATAAATAGACATCTGGAATGGGACAGAACGTGGGTCCATGAGTTTACAGAAAAACTGATAGGTCTATTTCTTGATTAAGACCCTCTGGGAATAAACTTTTAAACTCATAAATGTATCTCTGTTCCAATTTCAATAGTTTTTTGTCTATATCTCCTCCTCTCCAAAATGGTTTGATACATTTCAAAACTAAATATTTCAAGTCACTAATTTTATGGTCAGCAGCAATCCAATGAGAGACCAAGGGCCTATCTGTGATTTTCCGGGAAATGCAACTTTTATGCTCAGTAATGCGAGTACGGATTTCTCTTTTGGTTTTTCCAATATATACAAGATGACATGGACACTGTATAAGATAAATTACATTGGACGTTCTGCAGTTCGTGTAGTCATTCAGGTATACCTTATGTCCTGATTTCGAATCCATGAAGCTATTTTTGGCTGTAATAGTGTGTAGGCAAATGGAACATTTTCCACAACTGTAGTGTCCCTTAATTTTAGGGGGAGCATGTGATCTCATAAGAGCTGATGGAACAAGTGTATTGGCTAGATTTGTATTTCTTTTATAGGCCACCATAATATGTTTTGTATCAAATGCTGGTAATGTGGTCAATAAATGCCATTCCTGTCTGAGGATGTTCACTATTGATTTAGAATGTTGTGAAAATGTTAGAGCACAAACAACCCTATCGGAATTAGTTGGAATACTCTTTTTCTGTAGCAAAAGGGAACGGTCAGCAGTGCACGCACGTAGATATGCTTTCTTAATGCTCTCTTTTGGATATCCTCTCGTTTTAAATCTGTAATGCATATCGACGGCATGGCGTTCAAAATCTCTCTCTGTGGTGCAGGTCCTTTTGATTCTCAGGAATTGGCTGACCGGTAAATTTTGTTTGAATGCTCTATTGTGACAGCTATCATAATGGAGGAGAGTATTGCGATCAGTGGGCTTTCTATATAGTTCTGTGACAAAGCCACTATGATCCTTCTTAATCATGATGTCAAGATAAGAAATCTTGTCGGAACTAAAGGTGCCCTCAAATTGTAGATGGGGATCCAGAGAATTAATCCATAAGAAAAATTCTTGTAATTTATCTTCTGGACCATCCCATATAATCAGAATGTCATCTATATATCTCTTCCATAAAAGGACATTAGATGCATAAGGATGGATAGTTAAGTATTGTGCTTCAAAGTTAGCCACATAGAGGTTTGCCACATCTGGGGCCATGGAAGAGCCCATGGCTACCCCTTTTACCTGTTTATAAAAGAGGCCACGAAAATAGAAGAAGTTCTCTGACATTGCTATTGAAGCTAACTGTACTAAGAAAGCCGTAGGAGTCCGCACTGGTCGTGCCCTTTGTATAAGGGTGTTGGCTAGAACTTCAAGCGCAGCCTGTTGAGGTATATTGGTATATAGAGAATTTATGTCTAAGGTAACTAGTATGAGCTGATCATGATATTGAGTAAACTCTTGTAGAATATTGATGATATGTGTCGAGTCACGAATATAAGAAGGTATCTGTGTAACAAATGGTCTAAGGTAAATGTCGAGAAATTTGGAGATGGGTTCCAAGATTGAACCTATAGCGGACACAATTGGACGACCTGGTGGGTTCTGGAGAGATTTATGTATTTTAGGTAAAGTGTAAATCGTGGGAATAATAGGATGCATGACACGCAGGTATGCGACCTCATTAGATGTAAGATACCCTGCTTCTTTACCTAAAAAAAGAAGAGTTTCAATTCTCTGTTGTATCATTGGAGTAGGGTCCTCAAATATTTTCTGATAAAATTGTTGATCATTGAGTTGTCGCATTATTTCATTAATATAATCTTCTCTATTCTGAATGACAATGGCGCCGCCTTTGTCGGCTGGCTTAATAATAATGTCATTATTAGATTGTAATGTCTTGAGCGCCTGCAATTGTAATTTATTCAAATTGAAATAGCCAGATCGTTTATTGTGTCTATACAGATCATCAACTTTGGAGAGAACCACATTTTCAAATGCTGAAATCATGGTATTAGTACTGGGTGGAATCCATTTAGAGGGATTTTTAACCACAGAGAGATCTATAGTGGCCTCAGACGTATTGGTAAAATGATCAATAATTCTCAATTTTCGGAAGAATTTGTATAACTCCACACGTGTAGTGAATTTATCATGTTGTCTTGTAGGTACGTACGATAGCCCTCTATTCAAAAGAAATTTTTCAGTATCGGATAAAGTGTAGTTGGATAGATTAATGATACCGCCTAAAGGTTCCACTCTAATTGTCTTTTGGCAGAGAAGCTCTGAGTCCGATTTGTTCGATGAAACTGGGAGGCATGTTGTTCTTGTTGTCTCGTCTGCCTGTCTATAGGCGACTTGGGTGATATGCCTCTGCCCACCTCCTTTCCATAAGGCAGACATCTGAAAATCCCGTTTGGGACTGCGAGGTTGTCTTGGGGGAATGGGGGCAGAGGAGGAGAAAGGTGAGCCAGAAGGTTCAGCAAGATGTGGAGAATGCTGTCGTGATCTTTTATGGTCTCGTATGGGGGATTCTGATTTATCTGGTCTCCGCTCATCATATTTATGAGAGTGTTTAGATGATCGTCGTGGGGATCTAGCCGCCTTCTTATACGATGTACTCCTACGCCTATTTTTATGTTCCGTTTTATTATAGGTCCAATAATATACTGTTTGAAGTTTATAGTCTTCCTCATCCCTTCTATATTTAGTTATCTTCATACTCTTTATTTCTTGCTTATATTCTAAATTATTTTTTTCAAATTCCTTCATTTCATTATCAAAGTGTTTATCCTGTTTCTTAAGATTCTCAACCTTGGATTCTATCTGTGTTTTGAGAACTGCTGTCCTGCGTTTGGAAGTATTTATCAATAAGATCATAAGATCTAAAGAACACTTATTCAGTATCTTCAACCAGTCCGACATGAATTTTTTATCATCCCGGAACATGCCCGGGGCTTTTTGAATCCTTAATCCCCTAGGGATAATTTTGTTTCGGCAATACTCAAGCAATGAAGCTGCATGAAATTCCTCTCGAATGTATTTTTGTGTTGTCCAAACAAGTTCCCTCCATTCTTCTTCTATATTTGGAGTGGTGTCATCGGTGGTGAAGAAGTGGTCCTCTGGTAACATGGCGGTAAGTTCGTCCTCTTTGAAACTGAGGATGTCCCTCCATGGAGAGAACATGGCTCCAAAAGAGCAAACAAGAAAAGACAAGGAGCACTGTTCTTGCAAAAGTTCAACAGGAGCCACAAGAAGCAAGAAGCCAAAAGTTAGGACAATTCAAATCCAATTTATTGAAACGGACCCCGACGCGTTTCGGCAGTCAATGCCTTCATCAGGGGGTAGCAGCTACAATATAAATATGAATAATACAAATCATAACACATAAAAACATAAAAATCAAATAATTACCCAAAACATTTAAAATATATTATAGTATTGTATGAACAGAGAGAGGGACTGGTAAAACTATCATCCATATAGTTAAACAAAAACAAGTGTATGGAAACGCAGGACATGAAATATAATAAGAAGTGATAATAATTATAAATATATGAATATTGTGAGAAATGACAGAATGAACGCTTACGGACAATTGTAATGAGATATAAGTAAAACTCTTAGGACAATGAACTAAAATTTATATATATCAAAAGTATAATAAATAAATAAACATAAAGAAAATTATTGTACTTACATACAACCATGTTCATGGACTAGTAATATAATCCTAAGTTCAAGGTTGGGCGTGTTCTGTCTCGCTATGTTAAAGAGACTGGATGTTGCCTAAATTAAACTACAAATATAATAACTAGAAGTGACGACAAGTAATGACGTAAAACTGGGTTGAACATAAATATGTTAAGAAAATCATAAATAATTCAAATATGTATAGTGATTAAGAGTATAACTAGAGGTGAGTACCAAATATGGGCTAAAAAGTCTATGTATGTAAAAAGATACGGTTATGATGATGAATACAATCTTGCAGACACTTCTAGATTAAAAAATATTGTGGAGACTGAATACATAAACATGATAATGTTAAAATAATATAAAATGTAAAGTAAATCAATATATGTCTAATAACTTATTATATTATTTTATCAATGTATATTAGCGCCCCAATTGTAAAAATATATAAAAAAATGTGTGCAAATATTTTGAAGTAATGATAAAAAACAGTGAATCACAGATTGAGAATCTACACCACATCATAAAGTCAAACTTGGAAAGCTATAGTTACCATTTCAATAATTAAGATTGCACAAACAAATGATACTATAGAACAGAATATTTTAAATTGTGCAATTACCTAACATCAAATAGTATGGATGGTGGACTTTATATGAGTATGAAGATAACATCAAATAATCTGAATAATGAACTAATGAGTGTGTTTATTTATGCCTACATCTTTGTATTAGAGATTGAGACCGATAAACTATGAATTGGTGTCTCATATACAATTTACTGTAAAAAAGTAAAATACCATTATGTAAAAGCTAATAATATATTTTATTTACAATTGGCGTTAATCCGGATATCAACAAATTGAGTGATGCGTTATTAAATGAATAAATAGATAAATATAGTTTATTTTGAACATATCAATAACCTATGCAGGAACAGGATGATCATACTAAGAAAATTGACATTGAAACAGTGTTATTGAGTGAAATTGACATATGAATAATTCAATTGAACATTTATAAATTTCTTGACGACGTATTGTTCTCTGAATGCAATGGACTACATAATTGAACATTTATGCGTTTCTTGATATCATTATATTGTTATCAGAATGCAATGGACTAATGATGTAAAACTGTGCAGTGTATAGATTTATATGCCTTGATGTAATGCCACATGCTGTTATAGGTGAAATAGAGAGAACCGCATGGGTTCACTAAGTAACAAACTTAAAAAAGACTGGGTCAGTACTTGTTTAAAACTAGACGATAAAAAGAGGGAGATATGATGTCTCAAAAACAAAAATGATCACCTAAGGCTAATGATAAATGAAAGTAAAATACCTTAGAGATGTCTTAGTCCTTCCAAGATCGTTACCTAAGTCATGTAAACGCACAAGTATGTTAAAATGCCATATGAAACAGGTTGTTGCTAAGAAAAGATTTTTTAGAGGGAGGTACTATATTGTACACTTCAACGTATATATTATAAAACAGCAAGTTTTAAAAAGATGTGGAACTGCGTTTAAAAACATTTTTTACATATGTAAACTGAAATAAATGTAATGTCGTAAGCCACGAAGCACGAACAAAGTGCCGATAGAGAAACGGAACAAACTGTTTTCATAATAAGACATTGTGTATTACTATCGTGCTTGACCAAATACTCCTACTATTCTATATTGTATAAGTATTCTACTCACGCTAATCCTCCGATCAATTACAGGGATTATCTGCCTTAGAGAGTTTATGCAACGCTGGTACTGCTTACACAAAAACGAAAGTGAAAGTGCACTGACTGTAGAAAGTCTGATGTAACCTTTTGAAATTGGCGCCAAAAAATCGAAGAACCTGATTGGAGGGTAAATAATTTAGAAACATAGAAACATAAAAACATGACTGCAGAAAAAGATCACATGGCCTATCTAGTCTGCTCTTCCATATCAACTACAATAATCCCCTTTTTTCCTTTAGAGGTTTTCTGTGTTTGTCCCATGCTTTTTTGAATTCACATACTGTCCCTGTCTCTACTACCTCCACTGAAAGACTATGCCACACATTTATCACTCTTTCCATAAAGAAATATTTCTGCATATTACTTCTGAGGTAGGTATTTAAATGTCTCTATCATATCTCCTCTATCCCACCTTTCTTCTAATGTATACATATTAAGATCTTTAAGTCTGTCCTCATATGCTTTATAATGAAGACCACTAACCATGTTAGTAACCACCCTTTGCACCATCTCCATACTGTCTGTATCTTTTTGACGGTGTAATCTCAAGAGTTGCACACAATATTCCAAATGAGGTCACACCAGAGACTTATACAGAGGCACTGTCATCTTTTTTCTGCTGGCCATTCCTCTCCCTATGCACCCAAGCATCCGTCTGGCTTTCACTGTTGCCTTTTCTACCTGTTTAATCACTTTAAGATCATCAGAAACAATCACGTCCAGGTCCTGCTCTTCTTTCGTGGACAGAAGTACTTCACCTGCAGCCCAAAAGCATGATCCTTCATTTTTAGCATTAAATCTCAGCTACCAAATTCTCGACTATTCTTCAAGCTCAGCTAGATCTCTCCTCATGTTATCTACTTCTTCCTGGTGTCTACTCTATTGCAGATTTTGGAATCATGTGCAAATAGGCAAACCTTACCTGACAGCCCATCTACAATATCACTAACAAAGATTTTAAAAAGAATCAGACCGAGGATAGATCCCTGCGGCACACTACTGGTAACACCCTTCTCCTCAGAGTGAGCTTCGTTAGCTTTGTCACCTCCCACTCAACCAATTTCTAACCCAGTTACTCACTTTAGGGTCCATTCCTAGGGTCAGGACTGTACCAAGCTAGAAATGTGCCCTCTGCAACCAATGAATCTGGTGCCCCCCTCCACCCAGCTACATTCAGTAACTCACTCTTTTTGAGCTTACAGGAAGCCCAGAGATGATATCAGCACCCCCTTTTGTGCTTGTGCCCTGGGTGACCGAACCACTTGCACAGCCCTTGGTACAGCCCTGCCAGTTTCTTTATGTCACCTGTGCAGAACGGTGTCAAAGGTTTTACTGAACTCTAAGTACACCACATCTAGGGCTTTCCCTCGCTCCAACTCCCTGGTCACCCAGTCAAAGAAATCAATTAGATTTGTCTGACGAAACCTGCTTCTGGTAAACCCATGCTGCCTCGGATCCTGCAATCCATTGGACTCCAGAAACTTCACTATTCTCTCTTTTAGCAGCGTTTCCAATAGTTTACTCACCACTGGCCTGTAGTTTTCAACCTTGTCCTTACTTCCACTTTTGTGTAAAGGGACTACATGTGCCTTTCTCCAGTCCTCTGGGACTACTCCCGACTCTAAAGAAGTATTAAAAGCGCCAGTCAGTGAAGCCGCTAGAACGTTCCCAAATTCTATAAATATTCTTGGATGTATCCCATCCGGTCCAATTGCTTTGTCTACTTTTAGTTTAGTTAGTGCCTCACAAACACAGTCTTCTGAAAACCATTCAAGATCCCCGTCACTTCTGTTCCTATTTGTGGGTGTTTGCTGAGGTCCTGCTCCTGGTTCTTCATCTGTGAACACAGAACAGAAATATTTGTTAAGCAATTCCGCTTTATCCTCATCAGCTTCTACAAATTTCTCTCCTTCACCCTTGAGTCTGACAATACCTCTTTTGCCCTTCCTCCTCTCATTAACATATCTGAAAAATGTCTCATCCCCCCATTTTTTTGCATTGGCTATTTTTTCTTCTTTTTGTATCTTTGCTTTCCTGACTACTTTGCTAGCTTCTCTAAGTTTGTGGGGTGGTTGGCAGTCGCAGGCAGGCAGTCCTTTTGGTGATGGGGCAATTTGTGGGGAGTAGTTTTAGGAGATGAGACCATTGTGGGGTGTAGTTTATGGGGGGTGGAGCAGTAGTTGTGGGGAATAGATTTTGGTTATGGGGCAGTTTGGGGCGTGATGAAGCAACCGCAGGGGAAGTTTTGGGGTTCTAGGGGCAGTGGCAGGGGTAATTTTGGGAGGTGGGGCAGTGTAAGGAGTTGAGAGAGAGTAGAGAACAGGGAGAGGCAGTTTGAAAGGAGGAATTTCGTAACTGTTATGTTTCAGTGTATTTATGTTTCTATGTTACAGAAGCTGGAACTCTTTCTCCCATAAAAATGCATTGGGCCAATTCTTGGGGGGCCTATTTCTCTGGAACCCCTTACCGGTTTTCTCCACATGTCAAGTTTCATTCCATTCTGATAAATCTTTTTTTGGAGGGGGTGGTATTTTACCTCAGACAGAGAGATATTCTTGCCACCTGTTGTATAATTCATTTTAACTTCCATTGGGTTGGAAAGAATAAAAACTGAAGCCATGATTGTCTCATGAGATATTATTTTGAGTAAGCTAAGTACATTACAGTTGGGTGGTGCTTTACTTCCTATTAAAGCAAAGGTCAACTATTTGGGTATAGTTCTGGATTCACAACTGAGTCTTCATCAACATATTAGGAAAGTGGTAGAGTCAACCTTTTGCAAAATTTGTGTATTTCATCATGTGAGGCCTTATTTGGCAATGAAAGACTTTCATACTGTTTTTCAAACAATACTTTTCCACTGCTTTGATTGTTGCATTATTTTTCTGGCCTATTAGCATCTACTCTCAAGGGATTGTAACTATTACTGAATATGGCTGCCTGTATTATAATGAATGTCTAGATTTGACTATATCATATCTTGTTTAATTGAACTGCACTGGTTACCAATTATATTAATAGTAGTCTTCAAATTAATTCATGCTGTCTTCTGAATATTTGTCATTGTTTTTACAATCTTATAATTCTAATTGCCCTATACATATGTGTTTGCAAAATTCTGTAGTTCCTTCTGTTAGAAAGTTGTGGAAATATGCCACATTCACTAGAGTTTTTTCAGTTGTTGCTTCCAGTCTTTGTAATTCATCACCAAATGATGTTCGATCTCTTATGGATCTTTATTAGTTTTGAAGAACAATGAAAATGCTTTTGTTTTGGGAAGCTTTTTAGGGGCATTGAATTAAATGGGACCTAGATAAAAACAGCACATGCTAACCATTAGCCCGGCTTAGTAAACATGCCCCTTAATGTCTGATAGATTATTTAATTATTTGTACTTTGTCTTAATTATTGTCTGTATTTTTAAAACTGCTAAGAATCATTGAGATTGGTAGGGCATAAAAAATGTTAAATAAATGAATAAATAGAATCAGTTTCCAGTTAATGTAAATATTGAGAAGAATTATCTGTGCTTCAGGAAACTTATTTGAGGAGGCTTTCAATGGGGACAGGGAGGGATAGGCCTGGTTAGGGTAGGTCAATGCTGCGTAGTTAGGGATTACTGGGAGTCTACAGAATATATCTTGATGGATTGAGGGTCTCGTTATGTATGTTTCTTCCTGTTTTTTTATTGTAAACCGCTTTAGGGTCTTAATTGACTATGAGCAGGATATCAAGAACCAGTGAATGAATGAACAGCTAGAGGAAAGAGTTCTATGATGAGTTGCCACTGCTGATAGGGAATGGGGTTGCTGATTTCAGTTTTCACATAGGATTCCAGCCGGCCTAGAGCAATGGTTCTCACCTTCTGTAGCCCTTGAGACACACCAAGCCAATTTGGTTTTCAGGATGTCCACAATGAATATGCATGAGGTAGATTTGCATATGATAAAGGCACTGCATGCAGATGTATCTAATGCATGTTCAGTGTGGATACCCTGAAATCTAGACTGCCTTTGTATTCCCTGAGGACTGGGTTAAGAACTAATGGCCTAGAGGCAGCCCTGACAAAAGGAATATATTTTGGGGCATCCAGAGGATATGCAGGGATACAGTTGTTCTGGATGGGCTTGTAGATCAAGGGAGAAAAAAGCCTAGCTAGGGAAAAAATTAAAGTGAAAAAGGTAAGCTCTCTGTTTTGTGACAACTCTAAAAAAAAACAACCCAGTTTCTTTCTGAGTTGTCATTGAGGTGCATTTCAGCACAACTGACTTTCTTATAATAATCTGCCATGCTGAAGAAGAACTTTGCAAATGCAATGTGTGCCTTTGAGTCAATGCTGACTCCTGACGACCCAGCCCCTGGGTTTTCTTGGCAAGGTATGACTAGAAGTAGATTGCCAGGCCTTCCTTCCATGCAGTGAGTTTATAGCCCCTGGTATTCCAAGTTGGCCACCCATCCAAGTACTAGCTTCAGAGATCACCACTTTATTAAAGTAGGAGTACTAGCATCCCGTGCAGGTTCATTGGCTTCCGAATTGAATGCTTAATAAAAACAAATGTTTGCTTTTGAGTTAGCTTGCATGATCAGATTTGCCATATCAGCTGCTTGCCCTCCCCACGCATCTCCTCAACTTGTTCCCTCCCTTCTACTGACTGTGGTTGATGGATCGGCATCCAAGTCTTGTGACTGCTGCCCACAAAATAGATATACCCAGCAGCTCTGTAGAAGGATTTTCAGACTGATGTGACTGTTAAGATATTGTTTTTCAGCCTATTCTTTAGCCAGAGAATTCATTTCTTCTGCTAATCTTTTTAGTTCACCTTTCCTGGCTGGGTGCTTGGGCTTTCACTACAGAACTTGCCTGCACATACAACAGTATTGCAGGAGGCTTGCTGTTACAATACCTCTTGCGTCGCTTATGCTAATACTATTAAAAATTCATGTTGTTTGCTTCATGCAGAAGTTTGAAAGAGTTCCAGTTTCTCTTGCTGCATTTATGTTTTTCTCCAGTTATTTTGAACTCTGCAGCAGATTCAGTAGCAAATGGCAACTGAAAAAGAAATTTGTTTTCCTTAGTCTAGACATGAAATAGTGTTTATTTTCACTTACATTTTTCCTCTGTCCTGGGTATTTTTTCTCTTAGAACTATTTGTGACCTTGTATATATCATCACTTTGTCTGGGGGTGCTCCCCAATATACTCCTTTTATTGGGACTGCCTCTGGCCAGTGGTTTTCAACCCATTCCTTAGGACAAACCCAGTCAATCTAGAATGCAGGATATCTACACTGAATACTTATGTTAAATATCTTTTATACTTAAACAAATGGGGGGGGGGGGTCCTGCACAGAGCGGCAGGTCCAACCATAAACAAAGTCATAGAGGGGGTGACCTGCACGGAGTGGCAGTTAAAACTACTCTAGCCACCTTACTGGGCAGACTGGATGCACCATACTGGTCTTTATCTGCCATCATATACTATGTTAATAGGGGTCTATGAGCCTTTGGACCTGCTCAGAGTCTGTAAGTCCTGCCCTCTCAGAAACGGGAAGTCTATATCAGAAGGAATAGAACTAATTGACCTAAAGCACATGCAGGGACTCAAAAACCCTTTGCCGCCTTTTTCTTTTTGCATGGTGCATAATGCATGATGGCCAAGGGAAGTGAAGCAAGGAAGAGATGCAGGACATGGGGATCTGAAGCAGGGGAGATGTTGGACCTTGAATCAAGGGGTGGGAAGGAAGGCAGGAAAGGGAGTAATGGGCAGATGCTGGACCTGGAGTTGGGAAGGGAAGCAAGAGGAATATGCTGGACACCAGTGTGCCCTCTAAGGCGTGCTGAAGTGCTTCACCATTCCTATCAGTTTCACACAAACGGCAAACAAGTTCTTCAGGATTTCCAGCAGACCTGCCCCTTCCCAGGGGCTATAAACATGATATACAGTGCATTGCAAAAGTAGTCATCCTCTCTCTGTCCTGTTTTATTGCATTACAACCTGAATTAAAATGGAGTTTTGGGGGCTAGCACCATGTGATATACACAACATGCCTATGACTTTGAAGGTGCAAAATATCCTTTACTGTGACACAAACAATAATTAAGACAAAAAAACAACCTGAAAGCAGGAGTGTGCATATGTATTCAACCCCCAAGGTCAATACGTTATAAAGCTAACTTTTGCTGCAATTACAGCTGCAAGTCTCTTGGGGTATGTCTCTATTAGCTTAGCACATCTAGCCACTGGGATTTTCACCCATTCCTCAAGGCAAAACTGCTCCAACTCCTTCAAGTTAGATGGATTGTCTTGGTGTACAGCAATCTTCAAGAAATGCCACAGATTCTCAATTGGATTGAGGTCTGGGCTTTGACTAGGCCATTCCAAGACATTTAAATGTTTCCCTTTAAACCAGCTTTAGCAGTATGTTTAAGGTCATTGTCCTGCTGGAAGGTGAACCTTCATCCCAGTCTCAAATCTCTGGCAGACTGAAGCAGGTTTTCCTCAAGTATTGCCCTGTATTTAGTGCCATCCATTGTTCCTTCAATCCTTAATCAGTTTTCCTGTCTCTGCCAATGAAAAACATCCCCACACCATGATACTGCCACCACTATGTTTCACTGTGGGAATGGTGTTCTCGGGGTGATGATGGAAGTGTTGGGTTTGCGCCACACATGGCATTTCCCATGGTGGCCAAAATGTTCAATTTTCGTCTCATCTGACCAGAGAACCTTTTTCCATGTTTTTTGGAGGTCTACCACATGCTGTTGTGCAAACTCTAAACATGTTTTCTTTTTTTTTTCCTTTGAGCAATGGCTTTTTTCTGGCCACTCTTCCATAAAGCCCTGCTCTGTGGAGTGTATGGCTTAAAGTGGTCCTATGGCCAGATACTTCCATCTCCGCTATGGATCTTTGCAGCTCTTTCAGTGTTAACCTTGGTGTCTTTGTAGCATCTCTGATTAATGCCCTCCTTGCCCAGTCTGTGAGTTTTGGTGGGCGGCCTTCTCTTGTCAGGTTTGTAGTGGTGTCATATTCTTTCTATTTTGTTATAATGGATTTAATGGTGCTCCATGGGATATTCATAACTTGGGATATTTTTTTATAACGCAACCCTGATCTATACTTCACAACTTTGTCTCTGACTTATTTGGAGTGCTCCTTGGTCTTCATGTTGCTTGCTTAGAGGTGTTGCAGAGTCAGGGGCCTTTCAGAACAGGTATATTTATACAGGTAACATGTGACAGATCATGTGACCTGATTGCACAGAGCTGGACCCTAATCAACTAATTATGTGACTTCTGAGGTTAATTGGTTGGACCAGATCTTATTTAGGGGTTTCGTAGCAAAAGGGATGAATACATATGCGCTCACAACTTTTCAGTTTTACATGTTTTTTTTATATATACAAAGTATTTTATTGTCATTCCACTTTACCAGTTTGGACTATATTGTTAGGTCCATTACCTAACATCCAAATGAACCTCCATTTTCATTCCAGGTTGTACATAATGCGACAAAAAAGGACAAAAACCCAGGGGATGAATACTTTTGCAGGGCACTGTACTTGCACAGGGTCGGTGCAAGGGTACCAGACACCCTAGGTGAACCTTAAAGCTTGTACCCCCTCACAATAACTGTTAGACATCTCGCACCCCCAAAACTTTTGATAATTAAATTCAGTCATAATCATCTTAACCCATCCCTCCCATAACAATCCTATAAAAAATACATATTTGAACATCAGACATTTAAATATTAAACTTTGTTTTGTAAATATATATTATAAGGGAGATTTTCAAAAGCCACTTACAAGGGCACATGGAATATGTGCAAATTGCCTATTCTTCCTGTGGGTAAAAGTACACCCTGATGAATTTGAGTTTGTATGGCTGTTAGGACCCATTGCTTTGCTTTGACTATAGTTGCTGCCCAGGGCCAGCCCCAGAGTTGGTTCAAGGTGTTGGCGCCCTAGGCAAACCTATTCTTTAGCTTTGCATGCCCTTCTCTTTGCCGTCCCCCCCCCCCCCGAAACTGCCACCCAATGTGACTGCATAGTTTGCCTAACAGTTGGGCCAGTCCTGCTGCTGCCCCAAAGAAGCTGCTTTCTAGGCAAATGCTTTGTCTGTCTAGTGGTTGGGATGGCCCTGTACCTGCACCACTCCCAGTGATAGGAATATGGTTGGAGGACTCCCATGCACTTTAGATAGTGCTGGGGAGTAGTCTGCTGTCTTGGTACATGTCGGTACCAATGACATAGGAAAATGTGGTAGGGAGGTTCAGGAGGCTAAATTTAGGCTTTTAGGTAGGAAGTTGAAATTCAGAACTTCCAGGGTAGCGTTCTCCGAAATACTTCCCGTTCCACGTGCAGAACCCAAAAGGCAGGCAGAGCTCCAGAGTCTCAATGCGTGGATGAGACAATGGTGCAGAGATGAGGGTTTTGGATTTGTTAGGAACTGGGGAACATTCTGGGGAAAGGAGGGGCTCTTCCGAAGGGATGGGTTTCACCTTAACCGGGATGGAACCAGGCTTCTGGCATTAACCTTTAAAAAGGAGATAGAGCAACCTTTAAACTAGAGTGGAGGAGTGGCCTAGTGGTTGGGGCAAGGTACTTCAGGCCGGAAGGTCGGGGGTTCAAATCCCACTAGAGGACAGCAACCTTGGGCCGGAAGGACTGGGGTTTCTAGTCCCATAGGTGCTCCTTGTGGTCTTGGGCAAGCCACTTAACCCTCCATAGCCCATGTTCCCTGTAAAATAGTTATCTCCAAGTTATAATGCCCTGTTCAATGTAATTTCAGTTTGTTCAATGTAAACCGCACTGATGCAGAATAGCGCGGTATATAAGAGAATGTAAATAAATAAAATAAATAAATAAATAACAGGGGAAAGCCGACAGTCTCCCAAGACCACATGGTTCGGAAGAATGTATCCTTGAAGGATACTACCCAAAGCAGAAAGGTTCCAAAAAAGAGTAAAGTAGCTCAAATGCCCTCGAGTATGGAGCAGACAGAGCTTAAAGATCCCAAATTACCCATGCCTACCAATAGCCAGATTAATGTGAATAAAATACAGTCTCTAAAATGCTTGTATGCAAATGCTAGAAGTCTAAAAACATAAGATGGGAGAGTTAGAATATATAGCACTAAATGAGAGGTTAGATATGATTGGAATCTCAGAGACATGGTGAAAGGAGGACAACCAGTGGGACACTGTGATACCTGGGTACAAACTATATCGTAATGATAGAGCTGATCAAATTAGTGGAGGGGTTGCGCTCTATGTTAGAGAGGGCATTGAGTCAGAAAGGATTAAAGTTTTTCAGGAAACAAAATTTGCTGTAGAATCCCTATGGATTGAAATTCCATGTAAAAAGGGGAAGGCGATGGCAGTGGGGGTGTACTATCGACCGCCTGGCCAGAATGAACAAATGGATGATGAAATGCTCAAAGAAATCAAGGAAGCTAACAAAGGTTACAGCACAGTAATAATAATGGGTGATTACAATTACCCTGGTATCGACTGGGTCAGTGTAACGGCAGGACATGCTAGGGAGATAAAGTTCCTAGATGAAATAAATGACTGCTTCTTGGAGCAGCTGGTTCATGAACCGACCAGAGGGGAAGCCATATTAGACCTAGTCCTTAGTGGAACACCAGATCTAGTGCAAGAGATAAGGGTGTTGGGGCCACTTGGCAATAGTGATCATAGCATGATCGCGTTTGATTTAATTAGTGGAGGAGGGATAGTAAGGAAATCCACAGTACTACCTTTTGACTTTTGAAAGGGAGGCTATGATAAAATGAGGAAAATAGTTAAGAAAAAACTAAAAAGGAGCAGTTGCAAAGGTTAAAGACTTACATCAAGCTTGGGTGTTGTTGAAAAATACTATCTTGGAAGCCCAGACCAGCTGTATTCCACGCTTTAAGAAATGTGGAAGGAAGTCCAAAAAACTGCCAGCATGGTTTAAAGGTGAGGTCAGAGAGGCTGTTGTTGCCAAAACAGCATCTTTCAGGAAATGGAAAAAAGAGCCAAACGACGAAACCTGGAAATGGCACAAGCACTGGCAAGTCAAATGCAAGGCATTGATAAGGCAGGCAAAGTGAGAATTTGAGAAGAAGCTTGCTGCGGAAGCAAAAACACAAAATAAAGACTTTTTCAAGTACATTCATAGCAAAAAACCTGTGAGAGAGTCAATTGGTCCATTAGATGATAGAGGGGTTAAAGGGGCACTAAGAGGCGACAAGGCGATAGCGGAGAGATTGAATGAATTCTTTGCTTTGGTCTTTACTGAGGAAGATGTAGGTATATTACCCATGACTGAAGTGGTATTTAAAGCTGCGGAAGAATTGAAGGAAATATCAATACATCGGGAAGATGTATTACAACTATTAGATAAACTGAAGAGTAGCAAATCACCTGAGCCAGATGGTATACATCCAAGGGTGTTGAAAGAACTGAAATATGAGATTGCAGACCTGCTATTAGTAATCTGTGAATTTTCATTAAAATCATCTGTAATACCTGAAGATTGGAGGATCGCCAATGTAACGCCAATTTTTAAAAAGGGTTCCAGGGGTGATCCGGGAAACTACAGACCGATGAGCCTGACGTCAGTACCGGGAAAAATGGTAGAAACCATCCTAAAGAACAAAATTACTCAGCATGTCGATAGTCATGGCCTAATGGGGGAGAGCCAACATGGCTTTAGACAAGGAAGATCTTGTCTTACTAATCTGTTATGTTTTTTTGAAGGCGTGAATAAACAGGTGGACAAAGGTGAATCGGTTGATATAGTATATCTGGACTTTCAGAAAGCCTTTGACAAGGTCCCTCATCAGAGACTTTTGGCAAAACTAAAGAGTCATGGGATAGGAGGCAGTGTACTATTGTGGATCAGGAACTGGTTAAAAGATAGAAAGCAGAGGGTAGGGCTAAATGGCCAATTTTCCCAATGGAGAAAGGTGAATAGTGGTGTACCCCAGGGATCTGTGCTGGTGTTTTTGGGTCCATTCCCAAATGTAACCAAGGATAGCTGGGTGCTAGACACCATTCAAGCGGCTATGTCCTGCACTGTAAGCAGCCAATCCAGGTCACACTTATCATCTCTCTATGTGGTTTAGTGGATATGAGAGCCACTGCAGGGTCATGGTGGACAAGTTACAGCACCTGTAGACAGTGGTGCCAGTGCCCTGACTGAGCGGGGTAAGGACAGATATTCCTTTTCTTTCAGGATATCAAAGAAGGCTGGCTCCTTTCAACCTCAAGGGGTCACTGCTTATTTGCATGTGTTGCACTTCAAATGGAAACTCTGAGATCTGTGATTTCGGCAATGCCCTGAAGGGAGTTCCTAGTGTAGAGCTCTGACCTTGGCTGAAGTTTGCTTTCATATCTCAGTCTGGGATTATCAGGACAGATGTCTACATTTTGCCATGTTTGGCTCACTCCTTCGATTCACTACCCTTCCTTCAGCCTTCTGCTACCCCATTCATTCTCTGGGATCCTGGTGGTGGTGGCTGCTGTGATATGGTGCTAAGGGCTCTGTGTACTCCCATTTCTAGAAGACTGGCTCATCTGAGCCCTTTCTCTGTCATAGATCTCTCGGGTTTCGGCCCAAGTAGTATCCTTCTGGGAGGCCTTGGCTGGGTGGCTAATTGGGGAATGTGTCCATTGGAGCCTTCGCAATCCCTAGATTCTTGGGGTTCAGTGTCTGTATGCTCAAGTGGACGGAGTCTTCCTACTGCAGGAGAGAGTGCAGAGATTGTTGGAATGACTAGAGGTGTTCTGTCCTCAACAGGCTCCCAGGGTTTGCGATTATCTACAGTTTCTTGGCTTGATGGTGGTGGCAATCAAGATGGTGCCATGGGCGTGCTCCTATTAGGCTATTCCAGGTGGCCCTTCCTGACTGAAGTTTGAGCTCAGACTTCCACTCCAGCTGGGACTGAGAGCCAGCTGGAGGTGGTGGCTGTGCCCATGTTATCTGCAGAGTGGCATGCCATTGGACGATCCCTTGTAGATGTTTCTGGTGATGCACCCCAGTCTTACTGGCTGGGGAGACCTTGTCAAGATCGAATAGCCCAGGGCAGGCAGTGTAGTCCATCAAATATCTTGAAGCAAGGGCTATCTGGCTGGCCCTCTTGCATTTTTTTCCCACTCGTAGTCAATGGCAGGGTAGTGCAGGTGTTCTCAGGCAATGCCATGGCAGTGGCTGATATCCATCATCAAGGTGGCGAGAGATATGCATGAGCGGCCCTGGGGATGGCTCTTTGCTTCACCTGGGTAAAATGAGCCTACTGGCTCTGTCAGCTCGGCACATTGCCGGGGTAGTCATTGTGGAAGCGATCTTCTTTCACTGGCACTCTTTCGATCCCGAGAGTGGGAGTTGAGTTACGGGACATTTCAGATGCTTGCCATCTTAGGTAATGGAATTGATGGTGTCCCACTCCCATGACAAGCTGTGCCATTTCTTTGGTCGCTGCATGGAAACTGGGTCCAGGACAGTGGCACCCTGGTTTAATGCCTGCTGTATGTGCCTCCTCTATGGCTGCTGTTGGGGCATGTGCTTCGGTGCATAGAGCACCATCTGGGCTGGATTGGTCCAGTGGTGCTGGATTAGTCAAGGAGAGTATGGTTTGGGGTCCTGATGCAGTTCTTGCAGGTTCCTCCTCTTTGTCTGCCCCACTGGGGGCCAGTTGCATCAGGGGCCGGATCCCTTCTCACTTATGGCTTTGCTTTTAAAGGAAATCAGCTGATGTGTAAGTGCTAGTCTCCTGCAATAGTTTCTGCTCTGCTCAAAACCTGGAGGGGTTCTACCAGCCTGGCATACATGCAGGTCTGGTACCTCTTTGAGCATGAGTATGGTGCATGGTAGCTTGTTCCTGCCAAGATGCCGGTTCTATTGGCCTTCTGCAGGAAGGTCTGGAAAAGGGTTTTCCCTTACCTCCCTGAAAGTCCAGGTGGCAGCCTTATCCTGTTTCAGAGGTCCAGTAGCTGGAAAGTCTTCAGCCTGGCAACCTGGATGTTTCATATTTTCTTCAAGGGGTTCAGTGTCTGTATCCTCCCCTCTGGTCATTGTCCCTTCCTGGAATCTCTGTCTGGTGCTCAGGGCCCTGGGATCAGAGCCCTTTGAGCCTCTGAAGTATGTTACTCTGAAGGGCTTGATTCTCAAGACTGTGTTCTTGATTTCAATTTGTTCGGCAAGACAGATTTGTGAGCTTCAGACTCTTTCTTGCCAGGATCCATATCTGTCCTTTTCAGAGAAGGCTGTCATCTTTCAGCCTGTGCCTTCCTTTTTACCCAAGGTGAGCTCTCCCTTTCATGTAAACTAGGTAGTTTGCTTACCCTCCTTTCTATGAAGCAGTGTAGAGGATAAGGATCTTCGCCTTGTGAATTTTTGGAGGGTGCTTCTCCAGGACTTGGAGGTTATGAGTTCCTTTCGTAAGTGCAATCATTTTTTCGTGCTGTTGCTGGCCCAAGGAAGGGTTTCGTGGCAACCAAGTCTATTATGGGGCACTGGATCAAGGAGGCTATTTCCTTGGCATATATGTTACAGAACCTGCTGATTCCAGAGGCTTCTGTGCTCATCCTCGTAGTCAGAGCGTGATCCAGTAGCCCCTTCAGTCATTGTTGGGTGGCAACATGGGCATAACTTTCCACTTTTTGTCATGTATTACTGCTTGAATGTCCATGCTCGGACGGGCACTGCCTTTGGCTCAAAGGTTTATGAGATGTTGTGTTTTTTCCTGCCCAGTGGAGGCGTAGCTTTGGTACGTCCTGCTTGTCTGAACTGGTCTAGCAGGACAATATGAAAGGTGACATTTTATTTACCAGATAATGTCCTTTCCTTGAGTTCTGCTAGACCAGTCCAGGACCCACCCCTGGAACTATGTTTGGTCTGTTATGTTGCTGCGGTACCTTGGTTTGCTATGATTTATATGCTTGACTCTGCAGGTCCATATCCTACTGACTGCTGTTCGATCTCTCCTGTACATAGCTTCTGTACTGTTTGGTTCATCATTGTTGCCCACGTTGAGGATGTATGAGGTTTACTATGCTTCCCCATATGATTTAGGATGAATACTGAGGTATCCTCTAGTGCAGTGCTCCCCAACCTTTTTATCGCCGCGGACCGGTAAACGTTTGATAATTTTTCCGTGGCCCGCTTGTTTTAATTTAATAATTTTAATTTAATTGTATTTAAACATGCCTTCAAAATAAAATACAGCTACACCAAAAAATGAATATAAAGTGATTTATTTTATTTAACTCACTAGAATTCCAAATCAATGAGAACCCTGAGCTTGTTTCTTTGCAACGAGACGGTTCCATCTGGGGGTAATAGGAGACAATGACACCCGAAGTGTGTTGCTTATGTCCAGTTTATTCCGTTGTTTTGTTTTGGTTGCTGTCACTGCAGAAAACCCTGCTTCACACAGATAGGTTGTCGGAAATGGTAATAGGGATTTAAGTGCTGTGGTGGCAATCTCAGGATATTCCGCCATGACTTTAATCCAGAACACCGGTAGAGTTGTTGTCTCGAATGTAGTTTTAAGGCCACCGTCATTTGCAATCTCTAGCAGTTGTTCTTCTTCTTGCATAGACATGCTAGATTCGCCTGATTTGTTGGCAAATGGGTCGCGGATCCATTACTTACCAGTTCGTGGGTCTTTTGTGATTGGGAAGTAGCGCTCAAACTCTTTTAAAAGCAAAGACAGGTGATCGTGCACCAACTGGCAGAATGAATGTTCAAGCTCAGTCTTGCCTAAAATCCCCGCTAATGTCTGAAACATGTCCAAAATGCCTCTGTTCACGCGCCGTCCCCACAACTCCAGTTTGGCTTTAAATGCAGCTACTTTGTCTGACAACTTGAAAACAGTTGTCATTTTCCCCTGAAGGCCCAGATTGAGTTCATTGAGCAGGCTGAATATGTCACACAGGTAAGCCAGTTTTGCGACCCATACCTTGTCACTGAAATGTGCTGCCAGCGGTGACTTCTTTTCTGAGAGAAATCTTTGCAATGGCTCTCGTAATTCAAATACTCTGGTTAGCGATTTTCCTCTGGATAACCATCTTATTTCTGTGTATAAGAGAAGGCATCTGTACTCTGCATCCATCTCCTCACAAAGCTGCTCAAACAGGCGCGAGTTAAGTGCGTGTGCTTTAATGTGGTTAATAACTTTAACGACATCACTCAATACGCTGTTAAATTCCGGTGACATTTTTCCGCTTGCCAGCATTTCCCTGTGAATGATACAATGCGTAGATTCACTCTCAGGTGCAACCTCTTTAATCCGAGCAGTTAAACCAGACAGTCGTCCGGTCATGGCAGCAGCTCCGTCTGTGCATATGCTGACACAAAAGGACCATTTCAGTTTTCCTGATATATAACCATCCAGTGACTTGAACAGTTCTGCTCCTGTGGTGTTGGTTGGCAAAGATAGTGCACATAACCAGTGGCGTAGCGTGAGTTGTCAGCACCCGGGGCAAGGCAAGTAATTTGCGCCCCCTAACCCGTGACTCCTACCTTTTTTTTCACCGGCTGTCCCGGACCCGATCACAGCAGTCAGCAGGCTAGGTTTTCTCCTCCAGGAGAATAAACCTGTGGATTATATAACCTATTTAAGACTAATAAGAGAAAATATTTTTTTTTACTCAACGTGTAATCAAACTCTGGAATTTGTTATCGGAGGATGCAGTAAAGGCTGTTACTGTAGCTGGATTTAAAAAAGGTTTGGACAAGTTCCTGGAGGAAAGGTCCATAAACCTTTATTTAAAAAGATCGAGGCTATCAATGCTTGACTTAATACAAGCCTTGTGTGCCTTTTGGGGGAAACGGCTGGGTACTAGGGGAGGGAGAAGCCAGCAGTGTGCAGGTTGCTCAGCGAGCGGGGAAAGAATCGGGATCTCTCGCGGCGCTGGCGCTGCTCTTTAGAGCCGTCCCTCTGCACTTCATGTGCTGCTGCACCGGCGCCTCGTGCTGAGGGTTCACGCGACGCACAGTGCAATAGTGCAGCAGCCCTAAGGCCCAGGAGTGGGAGCGTCACAAAGAGCCCTTAGAGCATCTTTAGGGAAACGGGCCGTCAGAGCCCCCGTCCATTGGTGGATAACCTGGGCATGTGACACGAGCCACAGCCAATCATCACACTTAGCGCTTCAGGAGTCGAGCGCAACGCTCTTATTGGTCGCATTTCCAGACTCCTAATGGGTAGCGGCCAAGGGGAAGCGGTGACGCTTGGTCTGCTGCCAATCCGTAGCCTGCGGAGACGGGTCTCCCGGCGCGGCGGGGACCGGCGGAGCGTTCAAATTAGAAAAGGGGGGGTGAGAGCGAGCGGTTGCCTTAGCCAATCGGCGTGCTGAGAGAGCTGCGAGTGAGCGCCCCCCCCCATGTTGCGCCCGGTGCGGCCGGCCCCCCCTGCACCCCCCACGCTACGCCTCTGCACATAACAAATCCTCATGCACATCCTCCTGATATAGATATCGCACATAAACAAGTAGTAGTGCCTTGTTGTCGATATCTGTAGATTCATCAATCTGGAGTGCATACCACGGTGATGTATTAATCCTCTCCAACAATTGTGCCTCAATGTCTCCGGCTATTTCCTCAATGCGCCTAGTCACAGTGCTAGCTGACAAAGGCACATGTGCTACCTTTTCCACAGCAGCCTCTCCTAGAAGTTCACGGCAAATGTCTTTAGTGGAGGGCAAGATCAATTCTTCACTGATAGTAAATGGCTTTTTAGCCTTAGCAATGCGGTTAGCCACCAAATATGATGCTCTCAGTGCATTCTCCTTTATTGATGTGGTGGCCCTCATAAATTTCTTCTGTGCTTCGTGCTCCCGTTTTTTTCTTTCAAAATACTCCAGGGGCTTGTCTTTTATGCCAGGGTGCTTGGCGGTCAAGTGGCGAAGCAGTTTTGAAGGTTTCATTGCCTCATTAGAGAGCTTCTCGCCGCAAACTATGCAGATCGGTTTTGGTGCGTGGGAATCACCTGTCCCGATAAATCCATATTTCAAATAGGACTCATGGTATTGTCTGTTAAAGGTTGCATATTTCTTTGATGTTGAAGGCTCTTCTTCTGTCTGTTCACTGGGCCTTTTTTCTTCCCAAGAAAACTTTCTAACGATGTCTGTTTCATACTCATTTTTACTAATTTGTCCTCAGTCCTCCCGCGGCGCCTCCTCCTCGACCAATGGCATGGGGTTTGCCTTTCGGCCAATCAGGAGGCGGGAGGACCCACAGTGAAATTATTTAAAGTTCCTCGGGCGGCCCGGTACCGTTTGATCCATGGACCGGTACCGGTCCGCGGCCCGGGGGTTGGGGAACACTGCTCTAGTGGCTCAGGCTGATAGAGGCATGGGAGTGATGTCATTGAAATCTGGGCATTTCATTCGCTATTTGTCTCCACCAATCTGCTGGTGGGGGAAAGCAACCCACTTGTCTGAACTGGTCTAGCAGAACTCAAGGAAAGGATATTATGGTAAGTAAAATGTCATTTTATGCATAATCTACTCAAAAATAATCTCGGCAGGGAACAACGTAAACAAATAAGGATTTTTTAAAAACATGCTAGTGTAAACTTTAAAAATCACAAAAATAAAACAATAGACTATAAAATTAAAAACCAGCTCCACTATTAATCTCCAAGGGCCTGATATTCTTCTGGAATGTCTGTGCGCTGCTACGGCACATAGCTGTCGCTGCCGACCTTTAATCCCGGATATTGGGTCATATGCAGCCCTGGCATTGAATATCCGGGGTCGCTGCACAGCCTCCACAGCCGCAGAAGCTAACTGGATAGCGGTAATATGAAGCCACTGCTCGGTTAGCTCCTATGAGTAAAGCTAGGCCAGCTTTTGCTGTGCCTAACTTTACCCATGTGTTGCTAACCGGGTAGCAGTGCAATATCGCTGCTATCTGGTTAGCGACTGTCTATGTCCATAACATGCTCCAATGCTAAGCGGTTAACATCGGGGCATGTAGTGGCATTAGTAGAGGATATTTAGCGGCACTAACCACTGAATATCCTATTTGGCAGCAATTACACGGTTTACAGGTCAGTAAACCATGTAAATGCCTTTGAATATCAGGCCCCAAATATATAAAGAAATAATAGGACTTTTAATTGCCTTCAGAACATCAGATAATTTGATTTGGTCCTTAGAGTACTAGGAAGAGTATTCCATTAACATGGATCAATTACAGAAAAAGTCTTCTGATGCATGGAGATCAACATCACTAATGAAGCCAGAGGGATTCCAAGCACATCTGTACCAGTGGATCTAAGATTCAACTGCACTGTTGATGAATTAAAATCTTAACCAAGTAGATAGTCCCCTCCACTCTCCTACCAAAAATACACAAAAGACTATACTACAAATCTTAAAAAGAATGTGCTCTTTGATTAATAGCATAGCTCACTTCAGCATATCTGTTCATTACGAAAATCACTGACATGCAGTTTAAATGAAACTACTATGAACTATTGATTAGGCATTGTATTTCTTATTAGTTTATTTCAAATACAAACAAATTATTTATTTATTTTATTTATTTATTTATTTATTTATTTAAAGTCTCTTTTATACCGCGCTATTGACATCAGCGCGGTTTACAGTGAACATTAAACTACACATCTCAGCTTGGTGATTTGTGCTTACAATAAACAGGAATCATAACTTGGATATACATTAAAACGATTAGGCTTCTAATCATGGTTTCATATACACACTTAGGGACAGTACCTTTGAAAAGAAAAAGAAAAACAAAAATGCAAATAAGTTTCATGATGTCAGTAACTGATACTTAGCCTTCGAAACACACAACCAGTTTCTGTAGGTTGTTGAAACCTCAAACAAGACTTTCACCTCCTCCCATGTCCTATTAGAAAACACAGGGATCCTTTGCATGAATGTTTCAGAAGCTGAGTTAGAAAATGTTTTCTGTATTTTTATTTCTAAAAGAGAGAAGTGGTTTTTTTTAATACTGGAATTGATCCATTATAAATGTCATCTGATAATGCACTATATGATCATAGATTCTCAGCCCCCAGAACCTAATAAGAAACTAATGAAAGCAGAAAGAACAAAACATGACCCAGGATTGGTACAAGGCTATTGGATGCTCTAGGCGAACCTTCAGCCTTACACCTTTCTCGCTCTCTCCGACGTGAGGCCCCTTCGTTTTTCCATTGATCTGCATCAGGCATAATAGAATTGTTTTCTTCTCACTGAGAAAATGAATGCCCTTCTTTTTCTTAGTGCTTTCAACTTGCAACTTGCATTGCTCTCAATTCACTCTGAGCACAGCATCTGACTAGTCATGGCGTCTGAAATTCATTGCAGGAGCAGACATCGCTGATTAAAACACTGACACAAAAAAAATATCAGATAAGGTCTATAGATTTCTGAAAGGATGTTAATGATTGCCAATACTACCTGCATTTCAGTTTGTTCAATGTAAACCGCACTGATGCAGAATAGCGCGGTATATAAGAGAATATAAATAAATAAATAAATTAGGGGCTCTTTTACTAAAGGTTAATGCACATTAAGTGCCACTGTGCCCATAGGAATAAAAGGGCTGCAGACCTTAACATGCATTAGCATTCATCAATGCATGTTAAAACGTTTAGTAAAAGGGCCCCTTCAATTCTAGGGATATAACTACTGTATCTAAATGTAACCCACCTTTGGCTCAGATCTGGAAAGGCGAGTAATCAAACCTAAAATCCAGTCCAAGGATTTTTGCTACAGAAAACAACTTTGTACATACTATGGATAAACTTAGTTTGTTTTAAAAAAAATTTTCTGAAAGGTGTAATTTAGCAGGTTCTAAAATTTTATTGAAAATTCGTTATATTGACAATTAGTCATTAAGGAAACATTTCTTCACAGAAAGGCTGGTTGATGCATGGAACCGGCTCTCGGGGTGCTGGAAGGAGAAAATATGGGGATAAATGCAGCAGATCCTTGGTGGTAGAGATAAAGAAGGGTCTGTGCTATTACAGTGAGGAGAGAAAGTGGGCAAACCACGGGCCTTGTGATTTCTGTTTGCATTTGAATCATGAAATTATAGCTTCTAGTGAGATGAATACACCGAGTACAGTAAATAGCAGGCAAAAAAAAAACAGGCAAGGAATGCATCCAGTGAGAGGAGGTGATTGTTTTCTTGTGGTGTTAGCTCCCTCAACATAAGTCAGGAACAATGTTCCTGCGGGGAGGTGCTGCATTATCATGCTTTTAGTCATGAGGAGCAGGGACTGTTTGCTCTTTGTGACTACCAGTGCGATATTGCAACACCTCCCCCTACTGGCAGCAGCATGGGTTGAAGACTCCCACGCAGCTTGGTGGGTGGGAACACTGGTTAGGAGAGGACATTATAAGCTGAATTCAGATGGCAGAACTGTGTCACTCATCCATCTGCCCCAGGGGTGACTATATGCTGGATTCTGAAGTGCTTTAGTTTCCTGTTTGAATGAAAATGATCATTATTGTAGGAACAAAGCAGTAGTAAGGAAAGAAAGCAAAATGGCTGCCAACATAATTTCTTAAAATGTGAATTAAGCCGTTTTCATCCTAAGAGTCTCATTTTTTCCTATTCTGTGTCAGAGCAAAAGTACTGTAACAACTATATGGTGCATGGCTCTTTCACCTTCCTCATCTCAACTGCATGGAAAATTATTCCACGTTGTCTTTCTACACTGACCATGCAGAGTTAATCTGGTCTCACCTATCAATGTTGATATTGTTTAATACTGTTAAGTCTCTCGACTCATGGAGACCCTATGGATAGTTGCCCTAAACTGTGTTTGCTCTTCAGTCAGGTGGTTAAGTACTGATAGAGTGGTATCCATATCAATAGTTATCATCAATTGCCTTGCAAACAAATCTTTTAATGGCGGCCAGCTTTTCTCTGCCATTGCCAGTGTAACAGCTTTCTCCCCCATCCAGAGAGTCTGAAACTCAGCCAGCAGCTGTGCATATTTCCCTGGAGAGAAAAGAAGAAGAGGAAAGGAACTCAAACTGCAAGCTATTTCTAGACATGACTACTCTAGCAGCAGGGGCCTTGAATTCAAACATTATTTCATAAACATGAACCAAATACAAATGCCTCTTTCATTATCTTTTTTTGCTCATGAATTCCCTTTCCTTTATTGTTCTATGATATTGCCGACGTTGCTGTTAGTAGATTGTGAGCTTATTAAGATTATGAAGGGAGATGTTTTGGAGGGAAAATTGTCTGCTGGAGTGCTGTGACTAGTGGCAATGTTCCCGTTAAGTTGCGCTGAGTCCTCTGTCGGTATTCCTGCCGGTGGGGGGAGGTGCGAAGCGATTGCGCTTAGGGCCACACCGTATCAGGAGGTCCTCAGAACCTGCCTATGCCACGCAATCCTAAGCGTGATCGCTTTTGCGATTGCTTTGCACCTCCCCCCACTGGAAGGAATGCTGGTGGAGGATTCAGCGCAGCTTAGCGGGAACATTGACTGGTGGTGGTTAGAGTTCACCAGGGAAGAAGGCATAAAGGAGATGACTTTATAAACCTTTTCCGGACACAAAACCCCTCTTATAACATTAAGTCACATCCAGAAGCCAGCATTGTGCAGATGTGCACTTGTAGAGTCGGTGAGTGACATGCAGGCAGAATCGTGATTTATGCATGTCGTGTGTACTTTCTGTGCTAATACGGAGCAGGCATAGATGTTAGCGCCCACAGTCTAGATGCTATTTCTGCAGGATTTGTTCTAGTATTTTATAAATACAAATGGGCACCTATGTGTCTTTATATGGTCTTTCTATCACATTATAACTATAAATATTAAGTGTCTGGTCACCTTCTGATCACCCATCCATCTCCCCCTCTCCCCCTGAGACTATCAGTGGAATCATTTTGTAATTCACTTATATATTACCGTATTGTTATCTGTTGCTCATACTGTCTTACCCTGAAGAAGAAGATATTAATCTTTGAAAGCTAGTCCTAGAATATATCAAGTTAGTCCAATAAAAAAGGTATCGTCTTATTTTCCCTTTTTTGTTTCTCATTTTATCAGTCTACTATTGAAGTGGACTAACACGGTCATCACACTCCTTTATAAACCTAGGAGCCCTGTTATAAAATTACTTTCAAAGTGTTAGAGAGAGAGAGAAGTCTGATGCACTGTTTTGTGAGTTCTGGAAGGAGCTGCCTGGCAGAGAGCAGGTGAAGAAAAAGAATATGGCTCCACGACTCTGGAACCAAATGCCCCACGAACTGAGAGCAAATAAGGACCTGAAGGACTTAAGGAAAAAAACTAAAGACTCTCACCTATTTCAGACTCATTACAACCTAACCTAGTCAATGTAATCCTGTCGAACAACATGGCCACTAAAAATCATATGCAACAAGAAATGCATCCTGTAATTATGTAATTTATGTATATATGTAAAGCCTCTTCTCAAGAAATCAAATGTAAATCTTGTCGCGGGGCGGCCCCGTCTACGCCTTATTACTGTTGGGGTGACCCCGGGCAAAGATTATGCTAGGCAGTCAAGGGAATGTAAGTTCACTCGGCGTAGTTGAGAGAAGTGACCTCACAGATTCCAACTACCTAGGAGCACTCATTAATGAGACCAGGTGGAGGGAAATAAGGCTTTTATTCCCTGGTAAAATGCAAAAGGTTCAACATAAGAGATAATCCATGAAACGGAAAGTCCTTTGTGTCAAAAGGTACCAGTATTTACAATGGTTGCATAATTGTTGCTTCACAACTAAGGCAGGTTTCACTACCGGAATTTCAGTACAAGAAACAGCACTTACATTTCATTCTTTCTTCTTCACTATACAGAGCATACAGACTCTGGAGCTGAGGCCGTGCACCAGTCACATTCCATGAGCTCTGGCAGAGATAAGGGAACAGTATTTGGGTATTCAATCTCCATGGACTCCCCTTCGCTATACTCAGTAGAGGAATATTCACTGTCCCTGTCTGACCCAGCCTTGTAGGTTAGGACTCTGGAGTCTGGCTTCCCATAGCCAGGGGTTCTTAAGGCTGGAGGAATTTGACTGAACCAATCTGGTTTCTTTCCCCTCTCATAAGGAGCACGGGTTTTAGCAGAGCCTTTAGGAGCACAATATTCACAGTCATTGGTTAATGTTTCATACCTGGATTTAGATGAGTTGGAATCACCAGTGTATTCTCTTCCAGCCACTCTCCTTTGGTAGCTGAGCCTCTGCCTGCCAGCGTTGGATACAGCTGTGCTTCTAGGCAGTGGAGTAAAACTTGTCCTGGATTCTCCTCTCTCTCTGGGTAAGAACTCCAGCTGACCATAAAAGTGTTTTCCTCTCTGACCTGGTAAAACTTGGTAATAATCCTTCAGAGATTGTAAGCTCTTCTCAGAACCCTTCTCCCTGGTTCCTGGCTTCCGTCTCTCTGTTCTGGATTCAGGCAGACTGTAAGAACAGGGCGTGGCAGACACTCTCACCTTAGAGCTGGCTCTAGCAAACTTCCCTTGTGCAGCAGGGTCAGTTTGGGCCTTCTGGCTCCCAACCTTGTGAAGTCTGTTCCCACTCAGGTTCTTCTCAGTCCTCTCTTGATGGCTCTCAGCCTTCTCTTGCTCCTTCTCTAGGTGCCTCTCAGCTCTCTCTCTGTGGCTTTCAGCCTTCTCTCGGTGGCTCTCCTTCTTCTCTGTTCTAGAAGCATTCTGTTCTGATTTATAAAGCAAACTGCTTGGGATGACTTCCGGGTTCCCTTCCAGGTGCAAGTCATCAGAGTTCCTAGGCTCATTAACTCCCGCATGTCTGTTCCTGCTCCCTCTAGCTGTGCCTGGGGGTAATTGCACACCTAGTTCCTTAAAAGAAACAGGATTTCTTTTCAAATACTCATCTTTATTGACACACGCCTCATGACAATCTGTAACCGTTTGCTGTGACTTTCACCCTCCCCTGCAATCCTACTGTATGCTTAAATTCTGGTCTGTACAACCGCACCTTTTTGTATAGAAAACCGCCACTGATCGCTGGAAGTGGCGGGATACAAGTATACACTAAATAAATAAATAAATAAATATTCCTGACAGAGGAGACTAAAGAATCTGGATTGGAAGTGAAGAGGAGAAATCCCATGATAGAAGAAAAGTTTCCCACTATCTACAATTTTGCCTTTTTGCTTCTGTGTCTGTGAAGCTAACAGACTATTTAACCAAATCATCCAATGAAGAGTCTACGAGGTGTGATCAGAAAGTATTGAGACTTGTTGTGCAGCTATATAACAATACGTCACACCATGATGCTATTAAACATGCAGTGTCCTAGTTATGTGCTCTGCATGTGCTGAGTGTAGCGTGACTGCAGCACACCTGTATTTTTTTAATCATGTGATGTTTGGTATCGTGTAAAAGCAGTTCATCAGATTTACGATGAGTGAAAAAATTGAACAGCAAATTTGCATTAAATTCTACCAGAAGCTTGGAGATTTGTGCAAAGAGACTTATGGCAAGTTACAGCAAGTGTGTATGGCAATGAATGCATGAGTTGTGTTCGAGTTTATGACTGGTACAAACATTTCCAATAGGGCCGCCAATGTGTTGACAGTGATGAAGGTTCTGGAAGGCCATCCACAAGCAGGAATGAAGATAAAGTTGAAGCAGAGTGGGCCGGAATACGCTCAAATCATCGATTAATTTTCAGGAGCTTGCTGAGGACATGGGCATCAGTTTCTGGTCAGTACTGCCCATTCTTACTGTTGATTTGGGGATGAGATATGTATCTGCAAAATTCGTGCTGAAACTCCTGTCTTCTGACCAAAAGAAGATCGACTGCAGCCAGGAAGTTGTTGGAATGCGTTGAAAATGACTCAGATTTCATCAAAAAGATTATTACTGATGACGAATCATAGATTTATGGTTATGATCCGGAAACTAAGGCTCAATCCTCACAATAGAAGACTCCAAACTCTCCCAGACCCAAGAAAGCCCGTCAGGTGAGGAATAATGTCAAAGTCATGCTCACAGTTGTCTTTTATTACCAGGGTATTGTTCATCATGAGTATGCTCCAAAAGGCCAAACCATCAATAAGGAGTACTACATCCAAGTTCTGACTCGTTTGAGAGATGCAGTTCATCGTAAGAGGCCAGAGATGCACAGGAATGGTGAATGGTTACTTCATCATGGTAACACCCCAGCTCACGCATCACATCTTGTCCAGCAGTTCTTGACCAAACACCAAATCAAGCAAGTCCATCAGCCTCCGTACTCACCTGACCTCACCTGTGACTTTTTTTTATTTCCAAAACAGAAAGGAAGGAGATTCAACGACTCAGAGACCATTAAGCAAAATTAGACACAGCAGCTTCACAGCATAACAAAAAAGGCATTTCAAAATTGTTTCCAGCAGAGGCAGGAATGCTGGAGGAAGTGTGTTTTATCGGAAGGGGACTACTTTGAAAGAGACCGAGTGCAATAACTGTCAGTGTTATACTTCTTGTGTTATTGTAAAAGTCTCAGTACTATTTGATTGCATCTCGTATTTCTATATCGACAGCCAAAACCTGGACTGCACTGTGACTCTTTTAGGTGAGTGGAAGATAGAGTGAGGAGGGAGTGAGACACTGATCACCAGATAAAGCATCCACAGAAGTAGGGCCTTAGAGCGAATCTTCCCCTTGTCCCTTAGGACCCACAAAAGTTAGGTAGTGTGCTCTCTCACTTTACCTTGGTGGCCCAGGGATATTCCATCTCACTGAAGGTGCCTGAGGAACTTTATCTTAACATCTCTTGCTGGACTGTTTTTATTTGTAAATCATCTTAGTGCTTTCTATGGATATATTAAATTCATTAAAGCAAAGTTTTAAACCCAAAATCATTTCCCAGAATTCTGACTCTTTTCCTGAGATTCCCTTTTTTTGTATTCTTTCTGGAAATATCCAGATCACACAAGGCAGTGTAGGGGAATTATGGGGCCCCTTTACTAAAGGTTTTAATGCACATTAAGTGCCCACAGCCTTTTATTTATTTAGCAATGTTTTCATTTCTCTGTGTACAATGGCACTTACTGCGCGTTAACATTTAGCCAAAGGGCCCCCTAAGTGTCCTTTAACACCTATGTTCTATGAAACCCATAATGTATGTAAGTGTGGGGAGTGCAAATGGTCAGTTCATGATTTGCTGGAACAACCTCTGACACAATACTACCATGCAGGTGATTCCTGATTTTGCCGAATGCAGATATGGCTCGAGGCACATACATTTTCAGTCCTTCACGGCCTCTTGATTCAAAGGAGAAAAACCTTAACTACTTTCAATGCCAAAGATATAGCGTTATTAGAAAAGGTTCAGAGAAGAGCCACCAAAATGGTAAAGGGGATGAAAGGATACCCCTATGAAAAAAGGCTAAAAAGGTTAGGGCTCTTTAACCTGGAAAAGAGACGGCTGAGGGGAAATATGATAGAAGTCTATAAATTAATGAACGGAGTGGAACGGGTAAACGTAGATCGATTGTTTACATTATCAGAATATAGAAAGACTAGGGGACATGCAATGAAGCTACAGGGTAAACTATTTAAGACAAATAAGAGAACATATTTTTTCAGTCAACGTGTAATCAAACTCTGGAATTTGTTACCGGAGGATGTAGTAAAGGCTGTTAGTGTAGTTGGGTTTAAAAAAGGTTTGGACAAGTTCCTGGAGGAAAGGTCCATAAACCACTATTAAAAAGGGACCCAGGATATCACTGCTTGACCCAATACAAGCACTGTGGAACCTGTGTCTTTTGGGGAAACTGCTAGGTACTTGTGACCTAGATTGGCCACTGTTGGAAACAGGATACTGGGCTTTATGGTCCTTGGTCTGACCCAGTATGGCATATCTTATGTTCTTAACCTTATAAATCGACAAACCTTATGGCATAAAGGCAGACACTATCGGCATGCATAAATCATATATTTTCAGTGACTTACGTGCTTTAATGGGTCTTTAAGCACATAATTTAGCTGACTGCTATTCTATAAGTACATGTGTAAGCCCAGTGGGGATGCACGTACATGGAACTTGGGCAAAGTGTAGGCAGAGCATAAATTTATGCCTGCAAATTATACATTACACGTTCTTAGGAAGTGTAAGCATAGGCAGTTACACCTGCCCTAGGATTAGCATAAGTGCTTGTGCCTAGATTTAATACACATTTTCAACCACTTAAACCCCTATTTTATAAAGCAAAAGAAGCTGTTTTGTCCTAAGTTCCTGAAATGTTTTCTTTATGCCAGATGTATATGGCTATTTTGTCCTAAGTTTTCACATGCATTTAATCTGCCCGGAAGGGGAAATAAAAACCTTGTCATTTTGCCTGAAACCACTCGACTACAATTATTTCTTTCTTGGAGAGTAAGAGGAACTGCAACTCCCATAAGGCAGTGCAGGAAAATGCACCACCATACTTTCTAAGTTAGGATACCCAGGCTGACCAACCCCACGTGCCCTGGCTCTGGGGAGGTTACTGGTGACAATACTTTGGAAGAAAGATGGGAGAGGGGAGCTATCATAGAGGTGTTTAAATCTCTCCATGGCATAAATGCACAGGAAGCAGGTTTCTTTCAATTGAAAGGAAACTGGAACGAGAGAGCATAAGATGAAGGTGAAAGGGGACAGAGTCTGGAGTAATCTAAGGAAATATTTCTTTATTGAAAGGGTGGTGGGTGCGTGAAAAAATCTCCAAGCAGAAGTGGTGGAAGCTAGGACTGTATCTGAATTCAAGAAAATGTAGGACAAGCATACAGAATCTTTTAGGGAGAGGAAAGGATTGTAGGACTTAGTAGTTGGTATATATGGTTGGGCAGAGTGAATAGGTCATATGGGGCCTGATTTTTGAAGGCAGTTACATGGGTAACAGCCCATGTTACCTGTGTAATTGCCTTAACTGGGATTTTCCAAAGGCACCTAAATCCCGGTTAAGTCCTTAAAACGCCCAAATGCTATCCGCTTAGTATTGGGATGTTCTGGGGTGGAGCAGAGGTGAGGAATGGCACTAAGTGGGTAGCAGCAATTTTCGATGCTGCCTGCTTAGTGCTCTGCTCCTTAAAGATACATGAAGAATGCCCTCTTCTATCTTTAAGGCGCTGGGACTAAATGGGCAACATCAAAAATCGCTGCTAGCAGCTTAGCCTTGGCAGCTGCCGGCCTATGTAGTGTGGACCCAGATTTTCATTTCCGTCGCCATGGAAATGAAAATCCGGGTTAAGGGGGTCGACGGGCAGGCTATGTGCAGATGCAGTGCATAGTCTGCCTAAATGGAAATCAGGCCTATGATCTTTATTTGCTGTCTAATATTGTGTAAAAACACAATATTAGAGCACCTCTCCATACTGGCAGCAGTGCAGACAGGGGCTCCCATGCACTTCTCAGGAATGTTGATTCAGACTATCTAGTGTAAATTTTCTCTGATCTTCTGAGGCAGTAATAAATTTGTCCAAAAGGGGGCAGTGACTCTGAACAACAATCTGAGCATTCTAAAGAAATGTGTTAATCATTTCTCAGACAGAAATCATAGGATTCTTTGGAAAATGTAAGACCCATAGCTTAAATCTTCTCTGAATTCTCTACATCAGTGCTTTTCAAACCTCTGTCCCATATGACCCCATTTTATTTATTTATTTATTGAACGGTTTTATATACCGTCTTTCAGAAAAATCAAAGCGGTTTGCATAGAACAAAACTTGAACATTACATTGAAACTTATTCAAACAATTGAAATTACAGTGAACATTAAATTGTATATAATAAAAACAAATTTTAACAACTGAAAATTCATGTGACCCCAGACGATGATGAAATCAAAACAGCAGGTCTCCAGCCTCCTTCCCCTCCCTTCACTCTTATAAAGCAGAAAGCAGTGGCAACAGTGATGGAAACTTCAGCTGCAGTCAGCACTGGGCACCCTGTGTCAGTTTCAGTGTGTGCTTACAGACCCCAGTACTCAGTGTGGGTTTCCAGTCTAACTGGGGTTGCCAACCGGACGGTTTTTACATGGCCATCCCGGCTGCCAGCAGAGATGTAAGACCGGCTCTTGAAAAGCTGGTTTTCTGCTCTGGCCGCGGGACCGGGAGTGGCCAAAGCAGAAAATCAGCTTTTCATCTGGGGTCCTTGTCCCCACCAGTGCAGCCTTACCTTCTCCTCCGCTGTCAGTCCCTTCTGCCACCTCCTCCTTGCAGTGGCGGCTCCAGCTTTTTATACAGCAGCGGCTGCAATAAAGCTAATTTAAAAACAAAATGAAACCAGTATGGAGCCCTCCGGCCCTATAGAACCCCTGCTGCAGTGTCCCGCCACCTGTAGCGTCACTTCCTTTTGAGTGTGGGATGCTGCAGCAGGGGGTCCATAGGGCCGGTGGGCTCCACACTGGTTTTATTTGTTTTTAAATTAGCGTTATTGCAGCCACTGCTCTGTAAGAAGAGCCGTGGTTGGAAGGGGAAGGAGGTGGCAGAAATGACTGACATGGGGGGAAGGTGGAGGCACAAAGGCAGCTGAAAGAGAGTTGAAGGAGGTGGCTCGAAGGGAGTTGACATGTGGGAAGATGAGGGCTAGAAGGCAGCTGAAAGAGGGGGGAAGGAGATGGCTGGAAGGGAGCTGATATGAGGGAAGGTGGGGGGGGGGGATGGCAGCTGAAAGAGGGGGGAAGGAGGTGGCTGGAAGGGAACTGACATGAGGGAAGATGAGTGCTAGAAGGCAGCTGAAAGAGGGGGGAAGAAGGTGGCTTGAAGGGAGCTGACATGAAGGAAGGTGAGGGCTGGAAGTCAGCTGAAAGAGGGGGAAAAGAGGTGTCTGGAAGGGAGCTGACGCAGTGGGGGGAGGAGGTGGCAGGAAGGGAGCTGACACTTGGGGATGGGACTGGTAGGTGGCTAGGAATGGGGGGGGGTTGGAAGGGAGGGGGCACATGGAGATGGCACTGGAAGGGGAATGGACAGAGGGTAGGTGATTGGAAGGGAGCTGAGATGGGGGTGGCACTGGGAGTGGAAGTGATGATACCTGGGATGGTATTAGGACTAGAAGGGGCTGGACAGTGGGGAAGGAGGGGGACTAGAAGGGGCTGGACAGTGGGGAAGGAGGGGGACTAGAAGGGAATGGACACCACTGGGAGTCCTGGGAATGCAAAGGGGTTGACATTGGAAGGTAATGGGAGGGGGGGACTGGAAAGGTGGTTGATACTGGGGAGGGTTACTGGGACTGGAAATACACTGATGGAAGGAAGTGAAGAAAACAAAAAGAGACAAGAAATGGCAGATGGACCATGGACCATAGACCACAGAAAGAGAGCTAAGAGAAGACAGGAAAGCTGAAGCCTCAGATCGGGACCAGCGTGATCAGAGAATAAAATGGACAGGCAACAAAGGTAGAAAAAATAATTTTATTTTCAGTTTAGTGATTGGACTTTGTGCTATCTTTATATTTTACACACTATGGGGAACTGCATCTCTTAATTATCTGATGTTGCGCTGCATGCGGAGTCTGACGTCTTGGGGTATCAGTTTAATTTTTTCTATTTTTTTCTCTTTTTATTTTGTGCTCATTTATTGATGAAGACCTGTCTGTATTGTGTGTGGATTGCTGGGCATTCTGTTAGTATGGAATTTCTGTTTAAGAATGTCTAGCAATCTTGCTTGTTCAGTTTGCACATTGCCCTCTCTGCAATTATTTTTTGAGGACAGGGGGTGGGGCAAGAGTGGGGTAGGGGCAGGATAGGGAGCAGGGAAAGGGCAGGACGGGGTGGGCATGGGCGGAACATGACTAGCCACAGGTGGCGGGTTTTTCTCTTTCAAAAAGTTGGCGACCCTAAGTCTAACAGAAAACTTACCCAGAAGGCGCAAGGGCCTATGAATGTTCACTGGCTCCCAGGCTCCATGTTGACTGGTGACTGCTACTACTTGGCAAAGGTCACAGTGAAAGTCCAGAGAAAAGGGGAAATGGCCATGGTTCTGTGACCCCATCCAGTGATGATGTGACCCCTTTTGGGGTCCCGACTCCAAGTTTGGGAATCGCTGCTCTACATTCTCAAGTCTAGACTTGAGACTTAGATTTTCTTTAAGCAAATCAATATTTAATTTAGAAATCTTAATTATATCCTGCTCTAAAGCCTCTAATTTGCCTGGATATTTATATAATGTGATATTATCAGTAAAGCATTTCACCTGGATCTCCTTAGCTGACATAGTTTATCATATTACTTGGAAGCATAACTTTTCAGGCAGCCCAACAGAGTTCAAGGTAACCACCCTGCTACTACTACTAGTACCATTAATCATTTATATAGTGATACAAGGTGTACACAGCACTGTACAGACACATATAAAAGACAATCCCTGCTCATCAGAGCTTACAATCTAATCAAGACAGACAATACAATAGATAAGAACAAGGCTACAAAAGGGAAGGGTAAGGAGACAGAAGGAGAACAAAGGATTAAGATCCAAAAGCGGCCTGAAAGAGATGAGCCTTTAGCATGGATTTGAAAAGCAGGAGAGATGAAACCTGACGTAAAGATACAGGTAGTTTGTTCCAGGCATAAGGAGCAGCAAGGTGAAAGGATTGAAGTCTGGAGTTGGTAGAGGAAGAGAAGGGCGTAGAGAGAAGCAAGCCAGAGGAAGACTGGAATTCATGAGGTGTAGGGAGGGAGGAGCGAGGAAAGGTAGTGAGGAGCAATAGGATGAATGCATTTAAAGATCAGAAGGAGAAGTTTGAATTGGATACGGAAACAGAAGGGCAACCAATGGAGTGATTTAAGAAGAGGTGTTATATGAATATATTGGGGTTGACGGAAGATTAGTGACCCCAGATATTCAATGCCGTCACTGTGGCAGTGAATATCTGGGGTTAAGGGTTGGCGGACAGGGCTATGAGCCATAGTGTTGCATAGCCTGCCCAATTCAATATTGGCCCCCAATTTCTTTTACATATTAGTTGAATTTTTACCTTCATTCCTCTCCTCTCTCTCCATCCCCTTCATCATCCCCCATTTTAGGTTGGTTTTTCACCTCCATTTCTCATGGCTCCATACCATTTTTTCTTTCTTTTTATGACTCTCCCTAACTGTCTCTTCTCTCACTTTCCATTTAAACCCCTCCTTATCACCCTCTCTCTACCTTTCCCATTTCTCCTCCCATCTTGTCTTCTTCCTTTTCCTCAGCTCTTGAACTTCACCTTTTTCTTCCTCTCATTCATCCCTCTCCCATCTCTCTTAAACAACCTCATCCTCGTTTCTACCACTCCATCTCTTCTCTGCTTCACACTCTTCTTCTCCTTCTTTCCTGTAGTGACATTAATCCTAATCCTGGCCCTCCTAGACTTCTCTCTCACTCCTGCTCCTCACTCACCCACTGTAACCTCATCCATATCCCTCTCCTTTTCCCCTCCTCTCTCCCTTTCTCTTGTGCTTTATGGAATGCTCATTCCATAGCTAATAAACTCCCCTTCACTCGTGATCTCTTCATTTCTAACTCTTTTCAGCTTCTAGCTCTTACTGAAACCTGGCTCCTCCCTGATGACACTGCTTCAGCTGCCACCAACTCTCACACATTCCTCGTGTCACTGGCCACGGTGGTGGTGTGGGGTTTCTGCTCTCACCATCCTGCCAATTTCAATCCCTCCCTCTACCTCAGTCTCACTTCTTTTCCTCATTCGAAGTCCACTCCATCCGCCTTATTGATCCCTTATCTCTCCGGATGGCTGCTATCTATAGACCATCTGACAAGTTCATCTCTACCTTTCTCACTGACTTTGACTCATGGCTTTATTTTTTTCTCGATTCTTCTTCCCCCTCCCTTATTCTTGGTGACTTTAATAGTCATGTTGATAACTCTTCTGATCCCTATGCTTCCAAACTCCTTTTCCTTACCTCCTCATTTAACCGCCAGCTTTGCTCTTCTGCCCCCGCTCATAAGCATGGCCATTGCATTGACCTTGTTTTCTTCTCTAATTGTTTACCCTCTTATTTCCGTACCTCAGTTCTTCCCTTATCTGACCATCATCTGCTTAGCTTCAGTCTTCATCACTCCCTACCTTAATCTCGCCCAATCTCCTCCTACCTGTTTAGGAATCTTCATGCTAGCGATCCTTTGGCTCTCTCCACTATTGTCTCAACATCTCTGTCCTCTACTTTATCTTCTAACTTGGTTGATGAGGCTTTAAATTGCTATAATACTACTCTTTCCTCTGCTCCGAATACTCTTGCTCCGCCTATCCTATGTCCTGTGAAGGGCACTATACCTCAGCCCTGGCTGTCTTTAACTACCCGTTACCTTTGCTCCTGTGTCTGCTCAGCTGAGCGCATTTGGCTCAAATTCCACTCCCTTTCTGACTTTCTTCACTTCAAATTCAAACTTGCTTGCTTCCAATCTGCCATAGCACTTGCCAGGCAAAACTACTATGTCCATCTAACTAACAGTCTTGCCTCTAACCCCCATCGTCTCTTCTCAAGGCAACTCCTCCTCCGATTCCTCCTTCTCTTTCTGCTCAAACCCTAGCCGACTATTTCCATGACAAAGTCCGCAAGATTACTCTCCAATTCCCTAGGTCTTAGCATCCCGCTTTTCCTAACAGGATGTGCTGTTTATTCATTTAGTACGCTTATAATCCATACATCTGGCCAAGCTGATCTGAGCAGTATACAATATGTATGGAACAAACTGCCTGAGTTCGTATGCCAGGCTCCATCTCTGGCCCTACTCAAATCCAGGCTAAAACCAACCTCTTTGAGGCTGTGTTAGGATTCTGTTCCCCTTATTCTCCTGCTTATCATCTGTCTGTATCTTGCTAGTCCCCTTCATTTACCCTTGTCCCCAGTTGTGTGGTCTGTCTCGATTAGATTGTAAGCTCTGATGAGCAGGGACTGTCTTACTTGTACATGTACAGTGCTGTGTATTCCTTATAGCGCTATACAAATGATAAGTAGTAGGAGTAGTAAAACAGTCTAGGGATGCTGGAAGTAATCAGAAACTAACCTGATATCGTCCCAGGCCAGCAAGTGCAAAAGCTGCCCTTGAATTCTGCTTGCACTGTGACAGGGCTGGTTTATGCCAGTCTCATGTAAAGACTTTGCCAGGAATCCAGGCCTGGATCTCTGCTTCCTCATCTGATATTGCTGCCTGGATGTCTCACCATCGTCTGAAACCGAACATGGCCAAAACTGAACTCCTTCTTTTTCCCCCTAAACCCACCTCCCCCTTCCTGCCTTCTCTATTTTCTGCAGATAGCACTACACTCCTCCCTGTTTCCTCAGCTTGCTTTGGGGTCATTTTTGACTCTATTCATTGGCGTAAATTCTGCCCAAGCAGCCCTCGCAATGCGAGGGGACCAAGGCAGAAAGGGGGCCCACACGGCAGTGTGGCAGCTTGTATTTGTTTGCCGTGCTGCCTCCATTCCAGGCCTGACTGATAATTCCCGAGATGAAATCTCATAATAACAGCCACATCACGAGACCTGGAATGGAGGCAGCGCAGCAAACAAATTTAAGTTTGGTGCATGGGGCCTCGGCTGGTGCTGCCAGAGCGGGGGGAGGGGGAGGATCCTGCTGCCGGTGGAGTGGGGGAGTCGTCATGCTGCTGCCAGAGCAGGGGGGATGACAATAAGGGGCCCTCAGCAAAAGTTTGCTTGGGGGACCCCACTAAAACTTTTGCCACTGACTCTACTATCTCTTTCTCTGCACACATCCAAGAGATAGCTAAAATCTGTTGCTTCTTTCTCTACAGCATCAGCAAAATTCATCCCTTTCTTTCTGAACACACTACTAAGATCCTTATCCACTCTCTAGTCACCTTCCGTCTTGACTATTGTAACCTGATCCTCGCTGGTCTCCCTCTGAATCATCTTTCTCCCCTTCAATCTGTTCAAAATTCAGCTGCACGGCTTATCTTCTGCCAGTGTCGCTATGCTCATGTAACCCCTCTCTTCTCAAGTCACTTCACTGACTCCCTATCAATTTCCACATCCAGTTCAAACTTCTCCTGCTTACCTACAAGTGCCTTCATTCTACAGCTTCTCACTCTCTTATCTCACTCTACACGCCTCCTCGGGAACTCCGCTCCCCTGGCAGATCCTTTTTACCTGTGCTCTTCTCTGCCAATGCCAACTCCAGACTTCATTCATTCCATCACTGCTCAATATGCCTGGAACAAACTACCTAAGTCCAGGGCTGGATTTACCTTGAGTGAGGCACTACGCCAACAAAAATTGTGGGCCCCCAGCAGGGGCGGCCCAAGGGGGGTGCGGGGCCTCATTTGCATAAGGGGCCTCATTTGCATAAATATTTGCATAATGTTACCATATACTAACTTTTAGTAAACGTGCCTCTTAATGAATGTATGGATAAAGAAAGACTAAAAGATTTCTACATTACTATAATCCAGTGCCAACTGCCAGACACATTAGGAACTACTACAAACACTGCCCATTTAGAACCCATAGTAAACCCGCCGTATCCTAACAGCACTACCAGGACTCACAAAGCACCATACCCTACCAATCAAAAGGCAACATTGCAAATATTAAACCAATACATTTCAGAGAACAACAATACATGACCTACTGGGGAAAGAGAACAAGTGGCAATGTCAAATAGGAATTATATAAACAGAACACCTCAGCTCAGTTACACATGCAGAACATAGACCATCAAACAAGTAATCACAATTTAGAAACAGGAAGACAATAATTAAACTGGGAATCCCAAAAGCCAAACTTGGAAAGTACAACACTGTAGAAATAAAACTATACATTAATTTGCTCTTGTACTAAACAAAGCGCAGATGTTAATGATGCACATTTACCAGAGCTGACATATTCCAATTAATAAATTCAAAATAAAGAGATATTTTTCTACCTTTTGTGCATTTTTTTCAGCTGCAATTGCTCCAGCCACTTTCTTCTGGTTTCTTCGTGTCTTCTGCTAACTCTCCATCGTCTGCTGTCCATTTGTCCTTTCTTCTCTCTGCTAGATTTTTTTCCATTCTCTCTCTACATCTGCTTTAACATACTAATCTTTCTCCTTTTGCTCTTTCCTCATTCCTATTTCATCCACTCAAATTTTACCCCTCCATCCTCAATCCCCACTTACTCTCCCAATACCCGGCCAATTGTAGATTTTTTATCCCTCCCACACAAAATATTTTTCCCTTCTCCATTTTACTCTTCCAGCCCCATCCCATTCTAATCCTCCCCCAACATCAGCTCCCTTCTAGTTCCAGCCTCACCCAGCATCCATTCCCTTCCAGTCCCTGCATCAGCCCATTTCCAGTCCTAGCCACCCATCAGCCCATTTCCAGTCCTAGCAACCCCCCAACCCAATACCAGTCCTAGTCCCCCCATCAACCCACTTACAGTCCTAACCCCCCATCACCCCATTTTCAGTTTAAGCCCCCCCTATAACCCATTACCAGTCCTAACCCCCCATCAGCCCACTTCCAGTCCTAACCCCCCCATCAGCCCACAGCCCATTACCAGTCCTAACCCCATCAGCCCACCTCCAGTTTTAACCCCCCCCAGCCCATTTCCAGTCCTAGCCCCCCCATAGCCCATTACCAGACAGCCCCCATCAGCCCACCGCCCCTTACCAGTCTTAACCCCCCCAACGCCCATGTAGAGTCTTAACCCCACCCAAATCCCATTACCAGTTCTAAAACCCCCCAACAGCCCATTACCAGTCCTAACCCCATCAGCCCACCTCCAGTCTTAACACCCAGCCCCTTTCCAGTCCTAGACCCCCATATCCCTTTTCCAGACTTAAACAATCAGCCCACAGCCCATTACCAGTCTTAACCCCCCCCAAAGCCCATTGCCAGTTCTAAGCCCCCCAACAGCCCACAGTCCATTACCAGTCCTAACCCCATCAACCCACCTCTAGCCTTAACCCCCCCAGCCCATTTCCAGTCCCAGCCCCAGCCCCCCCAATAGCCCATTACCAGTCCTACCCCCCACCCCCGTCGGCCTAAAGTAAAATTTAATTTTTAAAAGAAACCTGCTGGCTGCCACCGCGGGGCCCCTTCTGCTGCCACGGCAGCACGGACTGACCCGCGGGGGCCCCCTCTGCAAGCTGACTCCGTCGGTCCGTCGATCCCTCTCTCCCTCCGTGCACGCTGTGAGAGGCGCGAAGGTAGAGTGTCTCCCTCGCGTCTCTGTTAAGCCCGCAGGGGCTGATGGGAAATTTCCCATCAGCCCCTGCGGGCTTAACAGAGACGCGAGGAGACACTTTCGCGTCTCTCATAGCCTGCACCCTGCACGGAGGGAGGGAGGGAGGGAGGGAGGGAGGAAGGAACCGACGGAGTCAGCTTGTAGAGGGGGCCCCCGCGGGTCAGTCGGTGCTGCCGCGGCAGCAGAGGGGGCCCCGCGGCGGCAGCCAGCAGGTTTTTTTTTTAAATTTTATTTTAAAAAAAATTAACTTTTTCTTTTTTTGTGGGCCCCTGCCAGCTGTGGGCCCTACGCCATGGCGTACATGGCGTATAGGTAAATCCGGCCCTGCCTAAGTCAGTACATCAGGGTCCTCCTCTAGCGCTATTCAAATCCAGGTTAAAAAACTACCTCTTTGATGCTGCTTTTGGATCCTGATGCTCCTCACTCTCTTGGCCACTACTTATGTGTATCTTAGCGTACTCTACAGTAGTCCCTAGTTTTGTGATGTTCTTCATCTTCATTGGATTGTAAGCTCTGATGAGCAGGGACTGTCTCTTAGATCTATATGTACAGCGCTACATATGCCTTGTAGCACTATACAAATGATAAGCAGTACTAATAAAAACATACATAAAAATGAATCAACATAGAACAACATAAGATACCCATGACAGGCAACGCACCAATCCTTTCCATCCCCTACCTTCCATATGCACCCCATACACACCGCTCCAAATCTTTAGGGCAAATTCTCAAAAGCAGCCCTAAATAAATGTGACCTCAATAATATAGGAAAACTTGTATAGTTGGCCTCCCCTTGCAAGGATTCTGGCAGAGCTTCCCTGTTATAGGAGCAGCTTCTGAAAAGGCATTGGCCTGAGTTTTGGCCGGCTTTGCATCCCTCAGCAATGGGATAGCTAACCAGATGTGCTGTGTCTTCACTCCCGTCGTTGCTTGTTTGCTGTTCCTCCTAGTGTAATCAGCTCTATTTTTACCAGCCCATTCTCCAAGGAACTGTGGAGTCAGCTCATTTCATACTGCAAAGTGAACAACTGGGTCGTCATGCTGCAATTGCAAAACCTCTTACTCCAACGGACACACTGGATATGGGGACCCAATGGCTTGAGAAGCTATACTAGGATCCTTTCATTCATCTGCCACTTTGAGTTTCCCAAATGATGATGTTTCTCCTGCGCAGAGCCAGATCCAGAGTTGGTTCAAGGTGTTGGCACCCTAGGCAAACCTTAAGCTTTACACACACTCACATACAGTTGTGGTTAGATTTATTGGCACTCTTGCAGTGCAACCCCTTAATGTCCAGTTTCTCCTAATAAAAAGTGGCCAGTGAAATGGCTTTGGACTATATATGCACACATATTTGACACATAAAAGAATCGAATAAAACAAGACAAATTAAAAAAGGAAATAGTATAAAAACTGGGACAGTGCCATTGGGTCTGAGCAATCAGATTGAATGGGCCTCTTTAATTCATTGTTAAAGTCAGATGTGTATCGATTTAGATGATGAGGTCTGGTTTTATGTTGAAGCATTGACTGGGTGGTGAGACACTAGCAGATAAGCTAGCTTTTTGTTTGCAGTTATTTTTGTTCTAAATGTTTCCCTGAAGAAAGACATGTTTGTCTGAAACGTGATATCATGTCGGATGATCAAAATTTGGGTATTGTAAAATCTTTGATTGATGGTTTGAATTGTTAAAACTTGCGTGTCCAGATGAGACCCGTGAATGCTATGGCTGGGATTCTTTGGTAAACAGATATTTCTGTTGGTGAGTCCACAGCGTTCTGATAGTTTCTCTGGCACATGTTTATGATAACTGCATGGTTTAATTTTGTTGCTGGTTGTCCAAGTCTTTTGCAGTATTTTATCTAGAGTTTGTGAGATATATTTGTATTGTGACCTACTCTTGATTGTGAGGATTTTTGTATTGTTAAGGACATGATTATTGGCACCCTTATAAACAATTCAAATTGGTTTGAACAGAAGAGCCACATTCCCATTGCAGTAAAATTAGATATATCTGTGATCAATTGTCAGTATTCACATGATTTGAATCAACCAATGAATGATGGCTCTAATGTCTAAAATGGTAACATTCATTCTCTGTTCCATTTTCAGAATGGTGAAGGCAAGAGAGCTGCCTGAGACTGTCAGAAAAGTCATTATCACCAAAAATTAAACTTCAAAGGGGTACAAGGCCATCTCCAAAGACCTTGGGATTCCTGTGTCTACAGTTCACAATTCTATTAAGAAGTTTTCTGCTCATGGAACTGTCAAGAACCTCTCAGAACATGGTGGGAAGAACTCTTAGAAGGTTAGTGCAAACTGTTGGAAAAACACCACATACAACATCCAAAGAGCTTAATGCTGCCCTGGAACAATCTGGATTAATGATTTCAACCCACACCATACATCATGCACTAAACAAAGAAGAACTTCATGGGCGAAGACCAAGAAGGGCCCCACTGCTCAAAGGCAGACATAAAAAGGCATGCCTGATCTTTGCCCAAACCCACCTTGAGAAACCACAATCCTTCTGGGAAAATGTTCTGTGGCTAAATAAAACCAAACTTGAGCTCTTTGGCAATACAGACCAGTGATACATTTACAGGCAAAGAAATGAAGCTTATAAGGAGGAAAAAACCACCCTTCCTACAGTTAAATAAGGTGGAGGTTCTATAATGTTGTGGGGCTGTTCTGCTGCTCAGGAATTGAAGGCTTGAAACATATTAAAGGAATCATGAAGTCAGAGGACTACCAAGATATTTTGGAGTGAAATGCGCTACCTAATGTCTGAAAGCTAGGTCTGGGTCGAAGGTCATGGGTCTTCCAGCAGGACAATGACCCAAACTATACATCCAAAAGTACAAAAGAATGGTTAAAAAGGAAAACATGGATTGTTTTAAACTGCCCAGCAGTGAGTCCCAATATCAATTCAATGGAGAACCTTTGGAAAAAGCTGAAATCTGCCACTGGCAAAAAGAATCCTGGAAACATTAGAACATAAGAAATGCCTTACTATGTCAGACCAAGATCCATCAAGCCCAGTATCCTGTTTCCAACAGTGGCCAATCCAGGCCACAAGTATCTGGCAGGTTCCTAAAGAGGCACACAGGTTCCACAATGCTTGTTCCAGGGCAAGCACGGATTTCTCAGGTCCTCTTTAATAATGGTTTATGGACCTTTTCTCCAGGAACTTGTCCAACCCCTTTTAAAACCCAGCTACACTAACCGCTTTTACTACATCCTCTGGTAACAAACTCCAGAGTTTGATTACGCGTTAAGTAAAAAAATATTTTCTCTTATTAGTCTTAAATGGGTTGCATTGTAACTTCATTGTGTGTCTTGTAGTCTTTATACTTTTGGTGGTGTAAACAATCGATCTACATTTACCCATTCCACTCCATTTATTAATTTATAGACCTCTATCATATCCCCCCTCAGCCATCTCTTTTCCAAGTTGAAGAGCCCCAGCCTTTTAAGACTCTCCTCATAGGAGTATCCTTCCATTCCCTTTACCATTTTTGTCACTCTTCTTTGTACCTTCTGTAATTCAGCTATATCCTTTTTAAGATATGGCGACCAGAATTGCACACAATATTCAAGGTGCGGTCGCACCATGGAATGATACAGAGGCATTATAATATTGCTTGTTTTATTCTCCATTCATTTCCTTATGATTCCTAGCATTCTATTTGCTGTCTTGGCTGCCGCTGCACACTGGGTAGAGGGTTTCAACGTATTATCCATGATGGCGCCTAAATCTTTTTCCTGGGTGGTGGTTTCTATGGTGGTACCTTGCATCGTGTAACCATAGTTTGGGTTGTTCTTTCCTAGGTGCATAACTTTGCACTTGTCCACATTAAATTTCCTCTGCCATTTGGACATCCAGTCTTCCAGTTTTTCAAGGTTCTTTTGCAATTTTTCATAATCCTCTTGCATTCAAACAACTTTGAATAATTTTGTGTCACTGGCAAATTTTATCATCTCACTCGTTATTCCTATTTCCAGATCATTTATGAATATGTTAAAAAGCAGCAGGCCCAGCACAGATCCCTGTGGTACTCTACTATTCACCTTCCTCCATTGAGGAAATTGGCCATTTAGCTCTACTCTCTGCTTTCTATCTTTTAACCAATTCCTGATCCACAATACTACACTGTCTCCAATCCTATGACTTTTTAATTTCACCAAGAGTCTCTCTTGAGGACCTTGTCAAAGACTTTCGGAAAATCCAGATACACTATGGGGCTTCTTTACAAAGCCGTGGCTCTGATAATGATCGGAAACCACTACCGCGGCTTTGTAAACAAGCCCCTATATCAACCGGCTCACCTTTGTCTACCTGTTTATTCACACCTTTAAAAAAATATAACAGATTACTAAGACCAGACTTTCCTTGGCTAAATCCATGTTGGCTTTCTCCCATTAAACCATGGCTATCCACATGTTCAGTAATTTTATTCTTTATAATGGTTTCTACCATTTTGCCCGGAACTGATGTCAGGCTCACCAGTCTGTAGTTTCCCAGATCACCCTTTGAACTCTTTTTAAAAATTGGAGTTACATTGACTACTCTCCAATCATCTGGTACTACAGATGATTTTAATGATAGTTCAGAGATTACTAATAGTAGGTCTGCAATCTCATATTTCAGTTCTTTCAACACCCTTGGATGTACACCATCTGGTCCAGGTGATTTTCTACTCTTCATTTTATCAGACAGTTGTAATACATCCTCCCGGTTTATCGATATTTCTTTCAATTCTTCTGCTACATTACCTTTATATACCATTTCAGGCATGGGTAACTTCCGTACATCTTCTTCAGTAAAGACCGAAGCAAAGTATTCATTCAGTCTCTCCACTATGGCCTTGTCCTCTCTTAGCACCCCTTTTACCCCTTTATCATCCAATGGTCCAACTGACTCTCTCACAAGGTTTTTGCTACAAATGTCATTATCTGGCCAGGCAGTCTGTAGTACACCCCTTCATGAACTGGAACAAATTGCAGTTGAAGAGTGGGAGAAACTATCAGTACGAAACGTATAGATAACCTCCAAATGTTTCTTCTAGCCATCATCACTGCCAAGGGCTGTGCAAGCAAATATTAGCGAAGAGTGCTGTTAATCCTGTCCAGGTCGAATTTTGTTTTTTTCTCAGAAATTACTACATCTAAGTTGCACAGACATATTTTTGTTGTTGTATACCTTTGAACATAGTATTAAAATATGATGACATAGAGTTGGAATATTTCCAATTATTTCTCAAGGTATTGTACACAACATACCTAAAATGCAAGGGTGACAATAATGTTGACCACAACTGTACACACACACACACACACACACATACCCCTAGCTGTCAAAATCTTTTGTTTAGCTTTGAATGCCCTGCTCTTTGCAACCCAGCAACCATTTAGTTTGCCTAGTGGTTCCCCCGGCCCTGCTCCTGTGTGTGAACTGCAACTTCCATCCATGCCAGGTACATGCAGTATATGCTGTTTTTCCAGGCTCAAAAATAACCCTCACTCTGAGGGCACTGGGTGATTGCTAACTGAGGAGTTTCATCCTGAGCCCTGTCACTGACTCACAAACCCAAATAAGGATCAGTAAGATGAGATATGGTTAAATGCAATGGGAAGGTGCAGACCTATTGGTAAGTAACTTTATGGTAAAGGTTTGGAGCTCGTGGAGGACACATATTTCCTCTATGGCTGTCTTTTTGCCTCCTAAAGACATTCAAGTAACTCTTTTATTACGAGAACAAAAATGGATCTACACATTACAATCAGTTTTTCCTGGTGGACTCAATAACATGATTGAATGGAGAGCCTGTCTGTAGAACTCAATTGTTAGTGCATTTCGAATTTAAAGTACATTTTTGCATCATTATTTGTATTTGACAGCAGTGAGCCTGACGTCATGGGCACGCATGTATTTAATCATTTCATGTGCAGTTCCAACTCGCATGCGCGGCGTTTTTTGAGAGGGCTGGGCAGCCACATTCAACGCATTATAACTTGCACAAGCCTATACTTGGAAATCTTCTAGTCTGGTTCAGGTTCGACTTTCATCCTTTGGCTTTAATTTATCATATAAACTATGGTTGTTCAGTAACATTTGCATCTTTTTGTTTATAGTGCTAATACACTGCTTGCATACCCCCTGAAGAAGAAACGAAACGTGGAACGGATACCGATGAGGTGGCGTTGGGGCATTTGCAACATTGGCACAATTTGAATCTGGAAACTGGATCAAAATTTAAGATAAGTTCGATTTTTGAGAATTATTCAGTTTGGAATAAGACCTTTTTCAGAACCAAAGCTATTATGAGTCATTATGGTCATTGATGCTATTGCGGCATGTAGCTCTTAAGAGTTTTCTCTGGAGCAGTGCAAATCGTAATCTGAGACCATTGGTTCTGTTAATGAAAAAGACATATAGCATCTTGGAGTTTATTTGTGGATCATAGAATATCGAATTTACCTTATTTAATTGGAGGGATATCCTCACATATTTTGTAGTTTTATGACTACCCTCTACAAGTAGACCATCTATCTTCGTTGTGTGGATTCAAGTAACAGTGGCACATGCATAGCATTCTGCCTTAGCCTGTCCAACTGCTGGAGTATCTGCATTTGTGCCTAAACAGTAGTTTCAATGAGACAGACAGACAGACAGACTGATGAGACTGAATGGCAAGGAGTGCCAGACTGATGAAAACAAAAGGAAGTACTCAAATCATATGAGCTGGGGAATACTGGTCTTGAGATAAAATTCAGCTGCATCTTCAACCCCCATCCCCATGCCCCAAGACAAAATATTTAGGCAAGACATGGCTATTATAGGAATAAAAGTGCTTAAAGAACTGCAGGGTCCCCTCTAAAGGATAATTTGGCAACTGCATCTCTCTACTGACCAATATGATAGTCCACACAATAGTACCATCACTGGTTATTGCTGCTTTGTAACAACAAAAAAGATGACCCTGCAAATGAACATTGGGGGAGGGGGATTTACAAAGCTTTTTGGATGGTTTGAAGACCTGCCATCCACCCAAATGGTGCCTTCTCAGATGTAGGTTGCGTCAGAGGGGGGAGGGACCAGGCCAGCCTTGCAAACGCAACCTACATCTGAGAAGGGAAGGAGGGACTCGACCTGCCTACAAACATGGGTCTGCCTCACTGCTGCCGCCGCCACCTCTGAGAAAACAAAAAAGTGGTGGCAGATGTGGAAATAGCACAGGGTGCAATTATGGCTTGGTACAGCCCTGGTGGCACTATACAGCCAATCTGGATATTCAGTGTTAATGGCCAGATATGGCCCCAGCCCCCAGCACTGAATATCTGGGCTCACAGTTCAGTGGTGATGGCTATCCACTTTATTTACTAACAGGTTTTTTATACCAATTTATCATTTAGTCAAAGCAGTTTATATTGTAACTTAAACTTGGCAATGCACATTAATCAGGGACATTGATAACTTGGTTCTTCTTAGGCTATGGAGGGTTAAGTGACTTGCCCAAGGCCACAAGGAGTGCTAGTGGGAATCAAACCCTGGTCTCTTGGCTCCCAAGCCAGTGCTCTAACCTTTAGGCTACCCCTCCACTCCATGTTATAAGTACTAGCTGCCCCTGAATATTCCCCCCATAATTTTTAAAATGCTCCACTATAATTAAAATGCATTTTCAAACCGGAAGTCAGCATCGGGCAATCCGAGGGGGTGGAAGCAAACAGCCCTGCAGAGCCATAGTTTAAAAGTAAGCACTGTGGGGCTGTTTGAAGCCATTGTCGTCGCTGCCTGTCCAGAGAGGGGTGGCAGCAATGGCAGTGGGCGCTGCAGGGGGGATGGGGCACAAGAGTTGAGGTTTGACTAGGGTGCCTTATCTCCTTGCATGGCCCTGATTAAAGCACATTAAGCTTCAATAAAAGGGACCCCAAGTCTCCATAAATGTATTTATTTATTTCTAGGTACCTTGTATATCCCTCGGGTCCCCAGAGGCTCATTGCAGATTACAAACAAATTTAAAATGATATTAGTACAGTACCAATTAAATGCAATATAAAAATTAAAAATAAATCATAAAAGTAATACCCAACTTTGTCCTTAATTCCCAAACCACCCATTTGCACTACCACAAGAATAAAGTTGGCTTTTGAAGATTTTTTTGTGATTTGTATTTTAATATATGTCTATGTTTATGTTTATTTAAATTTGATATACCGCCCTTTATTATATCAGGGCGGTTCACATATACAAAGTCAAACTGGAGCGGACACAAGGCCCCGTAGCAAGAAAAGAACTACAAAAATTGGGACAGGAAAGTAGAGAAGTAGCAGGACATAAAACAAGACGTAAGGCGGGAGAAAGGCAGGACATAGATAAACATAAATAAACCAGGTCAGCTGGGTGCGGCTGGAAGGTTGTATGCAGAGTTGAAGAAGTGGGTTTTGAGTAGCGACCTAAAGGTGGTGTACTTTTCTTCTAAACGTAGTGAAGTGGGCTGAAAGTTCCAAAGAACTTGAATGATGCAAGAGAAAGTCATGAATCTTTTGTTGCCTGAAGTATATTTTTTGTGCCAGGAATATCGAAATATTGTAACAGAATGGAATTTGTCTGCTTTTCATATGTGGAATATTTTAATAGAATAACTATAAACAAGTTGATAAGGATTGTTAATGTAAGCCAGAGCTGGAGCTTGGAGGAAGCGCATACAGCACAAGACAAAAGACCTGAGTTTAGGTTTCCTGTTGTCTGTGCAAACACAGCTTGGGCACACAGAGGGCACACATTCATGAGGAGGAGCAACATGAACAGGGATAAAGAAACTGGTAAAAGAGGGGTTTGATGTGTTCGGCCTTGGAGGAAACTTACTCTTTCAGAGCCCTGGGGAAGACCTTCTTTCTTGTAGCCTTGGAGGAGGTTTCCTGTCTCAAGGTTTCAGGGAGATCCCATTTCTGGTAGCCTTGAAAGCGGTATTGTATCTCATATAGATAGGTTTTATCTCTTAGGTGCCCATAGACATAGGAGTGAGGGCTGTACTCCGAGAATGTGGATCTGGTGAGAGGAAGAGAATAGGAATGGTGGTGATGATGATGGATCATGCCTGCTATCTCAGAAGTGGCTTCCCTCACCCCATAATCCCCCTCTCTCACTCCTCTGCCCAACAACATACTCCTCTCTCTCTCTTCCCTCCATGTCCAGGTGGCTACATGCTGCTTTCTCTCTTCTGCCCTGCCCAGCATCTCCTTTCTCTACCTCTCCCCATGGCATGCTTCTGTCTCTTCCATGGCCAGCATCATACTCTCTGTAGTCCCCTTCCCATTATGCCCATTTCTCTTCCCTTCCTGACCAACAGCATCTTCTTCTATCTTCCCCCTTACCCAACAGCCTCTCTATCTCTATTTGCCTTGCTGATCCAGCATCGCTCTCTCCCCCTTCTCCCCACCCCCCTTCCCCCCACCTCCAAGCCAGCAGCATCCACGCCCCTCTGCCTTCTCTTTCACCGTTCTTACTGGGGATAGTTCCAGGCTCCAGCACAGACTGAGCTCATGTTCCTCCTGCCTCTGTCGACAGCACCGCAGCAGACTACAGCAGAAATCTGCACATTGCATTCTACAATTGGCTTCAATGCCCTGCTTCTGCTCCTGTGCTGGGGAATGCCTTGGTCTGGAAGAAAGCAAGACACAGACCATGGGCAGATGCCCTTTTTGCTGTGGGGTAAGAGTCCTGTTCCATGGCCTAGAGGAGACCTCATTTCCCCCAGCCATGGAGAAACTCCTGTGAGTAGCCTTTGTGGAGCTCCTTTTTATTGTGGTCACAAGTAAGACTTCATGATTCACAGCCTAGTGAAGACCTCTTTCTTGCACACAGAGAGCAGAATATTTTGGTGTACACAGGACCGTACCAAGCTAGAAATGTGCCCTATATGATATGTGAACCTGGTGCTGCCGCTACCAAGCCTTGCGCAGGAAAGCACAGTTACTTACCTGTAACAGGTGATCTCTGGGAACAGCAGGAATAAGTCTTCACATATGGGTACGTTGGTACCGACGGAGTCTGTGCGGGAACGCTTCCCGGCGTCCAATCAAAGAGCTTTTGGAAGCATCCCACCACGCCTGCGTGCTGCCTTCCCGCCTTTCCCAACTGCCTCTCCTCAGTTAAGTTTTAAAGCTGAGACAAAGAGAGAGAGAGGAAAGGAAAGATAGATAGAGATACAACTCCTGGGGAGGTGGGTGGGTTGTGAAGACTTATTCCTGCTGTTCCCAGAGATCACCTGTTACAGGTAAGTAACTGTGCTATCTCCAGGAACAAGCAGGAATGAGTCTTCACATATGGGGACTCCCAAGCTGAGATGCCTGGAGTCCCAGCATGTCATAGGTTGGAACATGCTATCCCCCACAACACCAGGCATCCTGAGGATGGAGGGTAGGAGTTGAAGAAAGAAGGGTGCTGTGGAACAGCTAACCTAGCATAGGATTGCAGACAAGGAGTCCATGTGTGGATGATAATTGTCATCAGTGATATTGCAAAGAAAAAATATTGCAATATGGACCTCCCCTAACAGGACTTCAGAGAAGTATGGAGGTTCATGGGATCTACTGGGGAACCCAGTAGAGGAACCTCGAGAAGGACCTCACTGTAAGTGGAGGTAGTAAACCTGTAGGAAAAGCAATGGAGGTCAGAATCCTGAAAGGTAACAGGTAACCCCAGTAGGAAAAATTGGAGTAGTACAAAAACGGTAGGCCTTCAGCGGAAGGCTTTATGATAAAAGCCGAACTCTTTTGGCGCAGAGTGGCTCACTCTTAGGAACAAAAAGAGAAAGGCTAACCGATTTGGACAAACAGGCCCAGTCCTTGTGGGGAGAAAGGGTATGGGAACCCCTTGTATCCCAAAAGAAAGGACAAACGCCGGAGGCGTTAGAGCCTGTGATGAGCTGAAGATCCGCAATGTCTCTCCTAACTGAAGTCAGCTGGGAGAGATATTGGAACATGGAGAGCTTCAGAGGTACCTAACCTTAAGGTTATGGTAGGTGTTAACTACCACCAAAGTGGTTGTGAGTGTAGGACCCCAAAACATGCTGGATAGCATAAGTATGGGTAAAGCCCATCTGTCAGAATCATATAGCTATATGAGCCTCGACAGTCAGGTAGATAAAGCAGAATACATATCTACCGATAGTAAAATATCTCGACAGATACATATAAATGATATATGAGAATATATCTATAGTGAGATATGAAGGACATAAAATACACACAAATGATAGACATAGACATCTGTAAGATGTGTGCTATAGGTATGAATATATAGGCCTCTATATGGAAGTCTGCAATGAAGCAGACAGAGATATGCCTACAAAAGCGTATTCACATAGGAAAATGTGGAGAGGAAAGATTCATCTAATAACAAGAAGGTGGAACCTACTTGAGAAGATATATAGAGAATCAATTCCACTGGTTATGGCTACAGGGATGCTAGGTAGTAGAATAACCAGGATGGTTACGTGACAAGCAGAGGATGATATCAGTCTGCAGCCAGCAAGTCCCGAGTATTCTAGAACTCTAGCATGGTAAGTGAACTGAAGACGCATAGGAATGAGATACCATGCTGACCTGCTTAAGGGCAAAAAGGTATCATACGTTCTTACCATGAGGATGAGCTGGAAGGAGAAAACATATTCCCGATTGGAAATACTGTGGATCAAAGCAGGGAATTAGCAACTCCTTAAGCTTTCACGTAAGAGGAGGCCTATGTCCCTTATATTAAAAAGGAGAACTTTTCTAGTCATGGGAGACATGACTGAAAAAGCCTTTTTCAACCATCTAGTATAGCTATTGGAGAAAAAGCCTCCCATGCTCTCTAGCAAGGGCCCATAGTGGAGAGCTTCTCTGTAAAATTGCAGAGAGCATGATGCAGGAGAATGATGAGATAGAACTGGCTGCAGGAGAGCCAGTACCTATGTCAACTATGCTGCCAAACCCAGGGGAATGGAGATGGCAGAAAGAGAAGACAATCCAACAAGCTTGTAGTGAAAAAAATTCCAAGACAGATGACAGCACTGACTTGGAGCCACTACTAAGACCAGACAGAATGTTAGTGGAGGACAAATCTGGTTGCTGGTGGACAAGAACCAGTGGTCCAAACATTAAGGCTCCTGCATTGGCAGCTGCTTGCCAGACAGCAGAAAGAATGGTACTGTTTAAAAACAGAAAGAACAGACAAAGCAAGAGTAGAAAACTCTGGACGTGTCTGATGAACTGCTTCAAAGCAAGATTGAAAAAGAGGAGTCAACTCAGAGAAGAGAAAAAAGACATGCTGGCACAGGAAACTATCGTTTGATAGTGGATAGACCTCTTTCCCTAGCAGGAAGAAGAGGAGAACCCTGTGACCTAGAAGCATGAACATCCTGACAGCTCATAGAACATAGAAAGAATGGATGTCTTTCGGGAAGAGATCCATGTTTAGGATTTAGATTGACAGCAGTGGATTGCCTCTATTGAGAAGAAGCAACTGCAGATTCTAATCCCAAAAGTCACAAGCATCTGATGGATTGATCAGAAACCCTGTGGTTGCTGGGTTTGCTGAGCCTGGCGAGAGGTTGAACTCTGCAGACCAGGACGATACTTCCGCTGTTTGGGAACATCTGTATGATGGGCAGATGATGCATAAAACCTTCTTCTCCTATGGGAAGAAAGTTTGGCAGGACATTTCCTACCTACTGGGACAGAAGAAGGTACAGAACAGCCCTTAGGAACAGGTAAGTCAGTGGAGAACTGAGTAACTGACGTAAAGACTCCTTGTTGAAAAGATTGTCTGCAGTGCAAGGAGTATGTCCCAGTCTGTGCTGTGCCCATTTGTCCAAGTCTGAAGCTTGGAGCCAGGCTCTACGTCGTGCCCCTATACTTATAGCAGAAGTCCTGCTAACAGACTCAAAAGAGTCTAGGGAAGCATGAGTAAGAAACCAAGAGATATTCTGGAGGTGCTTGAGCAGTGAAGAATAGTCTGCACTCTTGGACTCTGGAAGGGAAGGAGTCAAAAGATGTAATTGCTTTGAGACCTCCTCAAGAGATAGACTCATATAGAAAATATATGAGGGAATTCTTGCAGAAAGCATAGATGTCTGGAAGATTTGACGTCCAAAGACATCAAGTGTCTTAGACTCACGACCTGGCGGATAAGAAGAGTGCTTTTTCTTGCTCTTTACCCGCCTCACTGCTGATTCCACAACTATGGAATGATGAGGAAGTTGAGTCTTTTGAAACCCTGGAGAGGGGGGCATCTGGTATAAGAGATCAGTTGCTCTGGAAGGTGAGGGATACCCTTAAAGGTGTTTCCCACATTCCTAGAAGGAGATCCTGCAAGAAATGATGCAAAGGAAGCATTATGTTCTCCTTTGCTTTGGTAGAAAGAGAGCTCTGTGCAGGATCATGTCCTGGGATAGGAATGGCAAGAGATCTTGCTATATCCAGGAGGAAACTCTGAAAAGAGGGTTCTCCAACAGGAATTTCCCTTGGACAGGTTAGATCTGAAGAACTAGCCTGAGCACCGACAGAGCTATCCAGATATATAGGAATAGAAGATCCTGCACAGTGCAGTGTGGAATGCTTAAAGGATGGTCGCCAGTACTGGCTGTCAGGAGTAGCGACCGTCATTACCACATTGTCCATGCCAGGTATCGACTCCAAGCTTGGCATAGAAGGGAGCGATCCTGTTGAAAAAAGCATGGTAGGAGTTGGCCATGATGCTACTGTGGATATCGGTACCGATGCCAATATTGGTACCGATGTCGGAGTCGAGCCCGACAAAGACATCGGAGCAGTCATCGGTGACAGTTCAATCGGTACCGAGGTAACTGAAAACCTCCGGGTACCATCCTCGGTACCAAGCCACCAGTATCGATCGGTGTCGGTACCAAAGTGTATTGGTACCGAGTCTTCCAGACTAGAGAGCGATTCTAAATTCGGCATCGATAAGCGAAGCATGGAAGGCACCGACCGTAAGGGTAATGAGGACATCGGTACCGACTTCGGTACCGCGTCTGATACCGGTGAATGAAGATCAGCTAGTAGCAACTCAATCGGCCTCGGGGGAACCGAGAGTTGCGGATCCGAATCATCGGAACCGAGCCTTCGGTACCGCCGAGAGCCGGTACCAAGGCGAGTCGGTACCCAGTCCTCCAGACTGGAGATCGATTCCAGACTCGGCATCGAAGGAAGCGAGGCTATCGATGCACGTCTGGAGGGTACCGACGTCGGTGGTAGTATCAGTGCTGGTACCGATAATGAAAAGTCAGTCTGGAGTGTATCCACCGGTCCCGAAGACACCGAGGACGCCAGATGACCATCCCTGGTGAGGAGTGTTTCATCTAACACCAGTGCCGATGTCGGGGTATCGGTACCGCTCGAAGCGGATGCCACCACCGGACACGGCTCAGGTATGTTCTGTGAGGGGTGAACCCCAGGAACAACCTGAAACCCCTGAAAGGCTTTTGAGACCGAAGACTCCCGCCGGGGTTTTGAAGCCAGTAGGCCCTCGAGGGCAAGGCCGGAGCCGTCTACATGCTGTGCATGAGACCTACCACTCGAGGGCTGGCTAGTCTTAACAGACTGTTTGTGGGTTACCTGATCCTGTGTAGAAGAAGAAGGGGACGGTGCCCCGAAGCTGGAGGGAAACCGTGTATCGAGGGAACCTCGATATTGAAGACTTCTTCTCACCAAACTGTTGTCAGGACCCAAGCAGGTTAGACACCGACTTCGAGGGTCTAAAAATAAAGTTGTACCGCCACAGTTTGAACATTTCTTGGAGAAAGTGGCTGGCGGTTCCATGAAGGAAAATGAAGAGGCCTAAAAGGCCTAAGACACCGTGGGACACTATGAAGAAAAAATATTCCCAGAAAAAGGAAGATTTTACAAGAAAAGAAAAGAAAACACCGGCGGTATCGGTGTCGTCGGGAAGACAGCCGCAACCACAAGAAAATTAAAGAAATAAAACAAGAATTTTCTGCGGTGACAGGAGGATGTCCTGCCGGCTCCGCGGAAAAACGAAAACTGAGGAGAGGCAGGTGGGAAAGGCGGGAAGGCAGCACGCAGGCGTGGTGGGATGCTTCCAAAAGCTCTTTGATTGGATGCTGGGAAGCGTTCCCGCGCAGACTCCTTCAGTACCGACGTACCCATATGTGAAGACTCATTTCTGCTTGTTCCTGGAGATAGCTTTTTGGGCTTTATGGAAGTCCAGTGATGACATCAGTGCCTCTTTTCTGTACTTGTGCACTGAGCAGCCACACCACTCGTACAGCCTTTGGTACGGCCCTGGGTGTACCCCACAAAGACATCATTTCTGATAGTATACTGTAGGTTCACAGTCTGGAAGAGTTGCTAAGTTCCTGTTTTTCTATGGAAGCCCAAATCCAGAGCCAGGACTTGAGGAGGGGAAGGTGTGAAGGAGTCAGCTGTGCTAGGTGTTACATGGGGGGAGGGTGGTGTCAGGAGGTCTCCAAGTGATGTGCTGATGTGATGCAGTCCCATGCCATGTGGGAAAGTTAGAGTGCAAAGAGTGCCACTGCCTGTCTTGACTCCTGGTCAACTGAGAGGAGAGTAACAGTGTCAGAAGGAAGCCAGAACAGCTGCTACTGCCGCCTTGCTAAATCAAGTGATGAAGCAAGGAGGTGAATCCAAAGAGGAGCTGCTGATTCTCCATGGACAAGCAGGAATGAGTCCTCACGTATGGGTGATGTCCCTGATGGAGGCCTTGTGCGGGAACGCTCCTAAGCTTCTATTGGAAGCTTTGGGGAGGCTCCTCTGCGCCTGTACGCCTCCTTCCCACTTGCCGCTCTGGCGCCATCTTGGATCAGTCTTTTGTTCTCTACGGAGACCCATGGATATGTTCCTGACATTCTCTACTTGGTAAATTTTCGCTTGCCCCTACGGGGGTTTCTGCACTTTGCGTTTTGTCTTTTGCCTGCCATCACAGTTCTCTTTTCCCTTTTAAAGATTTTTTCTCCCTCGATTATTTATTTTTATTTATTTTTCTACGACGCCTTTACCCCCTTAGACATCGGTGCTTTTATTGTGCCTTGCTTCAAAACGAGCCATTTGATTTCGCTCCATCTATTTTCCCAGACAATATGTCCCAGAAACCTGCCATTGGGTTCAAGAAGTGTGCTAGGACCATATCTGCTATGGATGCACATAGCTGGTGCCTTCAGTGCCTGGGACCTGATCATCAGCCCTCTTCTTGTAATTTTGTTTGCAGATGACAAGAAGAGGCCTCAAAAGTCGAGATAAGCCGTGTGAATCACTTTTTGGCACTGACAAGTCTGATCCATTGCCATCAGCATCAATAGCACTGGTCTCGATGGCTTGAAAAGCTGCATCATACACTGGCGGTGCATCAACATCAAGGAGTTCTCAAGATCACTGGGAGCTGAGCACCCATAGTGCCCCGGAGCATCAGCAATCGATCAGTCTCCACCCAAAGACAAGGAAGGATTTGGCTTTGTCTTTGTCGATGCCAAGGAGTGATTGAACTGAGCACCAGGTGAAAACTCTGGTGCACTGGCATCAGAGCCCATGGAGGCTAGGCATCAAGAGCGATGAGGGTCCACAAGAGTGCCCCTCAAAGCTGCTCCAAAGGGTGGAAAGCTCATCCTCCACAACACTGGAGGGGCATCAACAGGCTACTGAGAGCTGAGACAAATCTGCTGCAGATTCCAGGTACATCGGATGAAGTTTGTCAAGCCCTTGCCCCTTGCCTCAGGCTTAGAGGGGCGAGGTTGCGGTTAACTTCTCTTATAAAGCTTAGATAAACTATCTTTCCCTCTGATGCATGATGGGAGTTGTAGTTTGGCCTTTTAAGATGAAGTGTAGTCATGAAACCGAAGGTGAAGGCAAATGACAGAATTTATTTCAAAACGCAAACAAAGTCCATGTAGACCGTAATAGGATACTTCTCCATTCATTCGCTCAGGATTATTTACAACGCAGCATTGATGAGCTTCACTATGGCTTCACAGTCATTAACTATATGCAGCTGCTTAACAATGTAACTGATATGGGAAACACAGCTTCTTCCCTCAACAAAGTAAAAATGTCTTCTTTTTAACTTTGTCTTCGCTAAGCATTTAATAGCACATGTAACAGGTATCTCCCCATTAGAAGAGCAAGTTCCTACCTTCACTTCAGGCTAGGTTTCAACACACTGCTTCTAGGAGACTTTCACCTTTTCAGCTATCCTTTAGCATAGGGATTCAACGCTAGTAGCCTGGCATAGAGTACAGTCCATGGGCATTTCTGGAGACAGTAAATCCTGCTCAATAGGCTCAACCTGCATCTCCTCTGGCTCTGATAATGCAGTGCCCTGCTCTAAGCTCTTAAAGTATGTCTCTGGGTATATTCTCTCTGAGGATCCCCGTGTCTCTCCTGAGCCCAGCTCCACCTGATAAGGATAGATTGTACCTGAAGCTGTGGACACTTCTCCCTGGCTGTATTCACTTGCCTCTCTCCAGCCTCTCGGAAACAGTTCTTGGTTCGCTTCTCTGAGTTCCCTCTTGGTGCTCTGCCAATTCTCCCTATTCCAGGCTTGGCTCCTTTGACTCCTGTGCTGAGTCCTGGGCTCCCTCCTCTGAGCTCTCCGAACCTTCTGATCAGGAACCTGGATCTGAACCCGTTCCTGCTCCTCTGCTTCCTACAGTTCTTGCTTCTTCTCCCTCTCCTGCTTTGACTTTAGCAAAGGTTTATATCCCTGCTTCCAGGGCACTAACTTTTCCTCTCTGCTCAGGTGCTTGTAATTATCTCTCAAGCCTGCAGCTACGTCAGCAGAGCTTGTGTGTGGCAGCCTAGGTTTAGTTTCTCTCAGCTTACTTTCTTTATGTAGAAGCTGAAATCCATGCACTGCAGGGATTTCACTTTTCCTCAAAGCAAATTCATCACCTTTTCCTATTTCCATAAGCTCAATACAAACTTCCTTGTCACAAGTTGCTGTGTGATCACAGCCTTTGGAATCAGCAGCTTGAGGAGCGCATTGCGGTACTCTTTGTGGTGCAGCACTCTAGGGCCTCGATGTTGGCGGCATTGACATTGGTCATCATGTAGTCAATCCTCAAGACACATTCCTTTTCTGTAGGAGATGCATCAATATCAGGGCATTGAAGGGCCCCAACACTGGTACTTGTCCAGCCAATATCCCTCTCTTGGGATCCAATGCACCCTCAAGATCTAGAAGAGCATCGGTGTATCATTGCTTCCAAAGGAGCTCCTGATCCCCTCGGACCAGGAGAGAGATTAAGGCAGAGACTCAGAAGTACTTTGACTTCTTCTCTGAGTCTGAGTCAGAAGGTTGGATGACAGATATGGAACCAGAAGACCTGTCGGAGGATAGGTCTCTTGAGATCCCGTTAGATCCTTCTCCATCTCATGAGTGGTGCAAGTCCCCTCCTGAGGACATGATCTTCCAAGAGTTTGTGAGGAATACCTAGGAGTCATCCTTGACCAGAACCTCTCACTCAAGCAACAGCTAACAAAGACCGCACAAACAATATTCTTCAAAACCAAAATGATACAGCACCTCAGACCACTCCTAGACTCCCGAGAATTTAGATCAGTCATCCAAGCATTGACGCTTCCCCACCTCAACTACTGTAATGCAATATATCAAGGACTCCCGCTCTCAACTCTCCACCCTCTACAAACAGCTCTCAACACAATCGCCAGAAGTATATAACAACCAAAGAAATATGACCACATAACCCCAATATTGAAGCACCTCCACATCCTTCCCATAGAATCCCAGATCCATTGTAAAACATTACTATTGATTCACAAACCGCTGCACCAACAACAGACATCCCATATACACACCCTCCTACCACAAAGAAACTCTGGGAGAACCACAAGACAGACCACAAACAACGTCCTGATCATACCACATGCAAAGACTAAACACAATAGCCAAGCTTGTGCTTGAGCATTTGACCTCTACACCCCATCACCATGGAACACTCTCCCAACCAAACTCAGAAACATCACAGACCTCTATACCTTTCAGAAACAATTGATGACACACCTGTTCAGGAACTGATTCTGCGCACTTCCCTATGACACCCTATAAATGCTGGATCATGCTATGTGCAATGCAAATAGCAACCGAGATAAGAATGAGAAATGTAAATAAGTTTAGAACTCGTGATGTGTACTCAGTCTCTATTGTAAATATAGAAACATAGAAAAATGACGACAGAAAAAGACCACATGGCCTATCTAGCCTGTCCTTCCATATCAACAACTACAACAGTCCCCTTTTTATCTTTAGAGATCATCTGTGTTTGTCCCATGCTTTTTTGAATTCAGATACTGTCCTCATCTCTACCACCTCCACTGGGAGACTACTCCATGGATCCACCACTCCTTTCGTAAAGAAATATTTCTGCATATCACCACTGAATCTATCCTCTTTCACCCTCATCCCATGTCCCCTTGTAGCAGAATTTGCTTTCAATTGAAAGAGGCTCTCCCACTGTGCATTTATGCCAAGGAGGTATTTAAAGGTCTCAGTCATATCACCTCTATCCCACCTTTCCTCTAAGGTGTACATATTAAGATCCTTAAGTCTGTCCTCATATGCTCTATAATGAAGACCACTAACCATTTTAGTAGCCACCCTGTGTACTGACTCCATCCTGTTTATATCCTTTTGAAGGTACGGTCTCCAGAATTGCACACAATACTCCAAATGAGATCACAACAAAGACTTATAGAGAAGCACTATCACCTCCTTTTTTCTGCTAGCCATTCCTCTCCGTATGCACCCAAGCATCCTTCTAGCTTTTGCTGTCGTCTTTTCTACCTGTTTAGCTACTTTAAGATTCAGACACAACCACTCCTAGGTCCTGCTCTTCTTTAGTGGACAAAATTACTTCACCCCATATACTATATTGCTCCCTTGGATTGCTGCAGCCCAAATGCATGACCTTGCATTTTTTAACATTAAATCTTAGCTGCCAAATTCTAGACCATTCTTCAGCTTAGCTAGATCCCTCCTCATGTTATCTATACCTTCCTGGGTGTCAACTCTATTGCAAATTTTGGTATGATCTGCAAAGAGGCAAACCTTACCCGACAGCCCCTCCACTATATCACTAAGAAAAATGTTGAAAAGAATCGGACCAAAGACAGATCCCTGGGGCACACCACTGATAACTTCCTTCTCCTTAGAGTGAGCTCCATTTACCTGTACTCTTTGTCGCCTCCCACTCAACCAATTTCTAACCCAAGCAGTAACTTTAGGGTCCATTCCTAGGGTGCTCAGTTTGTGTATAAGTCGCCTGTGAGGAACAGTGTCAAAGGCTTTACTGAAATCTAAATACACCACATCTAGGGCTCTCCCTCGGTCCAACTCCCTGGTCACCCAGCCAAAGAAATCAATCAGATTTGTCTGACAAGACCTGCCTCTGGTGAATCCATGCTGTCTCAGATCTTGCAATCTGCTGGACTCCAGAAACCTCACTATTTTCTCTTTCAGCAGCGTTTCCAAAAATTTACTCACCACCGAAGTTAAACTAACTGGCCTGTAGTATTCAGCCACATCGTTACTTCCGCTTTTGTGTAAAGGCACCGCATGAACCTCTCTCCAGTCCTTTGACACCACTCCCGACTCCAATAAAGCATTGAAAAGGTCAGTCAGTGGAGCTGCTAGAACGTCCCCAAGTTCCCACAGTATTCTAGGGTGTATCCCATCCAGTCCCATCTCTTTGTCTACTTTAAGTTTAGCTAGTTTCTCATGAATACACTCTTCTGAAAATTGTTCAAGATGCCCCTCACTTCTGTTCCTGTTTGTGGGTGTTTTCTGAGGTCCTGTTCCTGGTTCTTCATCTGTGAACACAGAACAGAAATATTTGTTAAGCAAGTCCGCTTCTACATATTTCTCCCCTTCACCCTTGAGTCTGACATACCACTTTTGACCTTCCTCTTCTCACTAACATATCTGAAAAATGTCTTATCCCCCCATTTTATTGCATTGACTATTTCCTCCTCTTTTTGAATCTTTGCTTTCCTGACTACTTTGCTAGCTTCTAGTTTTTCCAAATACAGATTACTGTCTACCTCTCTCCGTGATCTCTTGTATTTCATGAAGGCCTCCCTCTTTTTCTTCACCTTTTCAGCTACTTCTTTCGAAAGCCATAGTGGTCTCATTTTCCTTTTACCTTTATTTACCAATTTAACAAAAAAGTTGGTTGCCCTTAAAATATCCCCTTTCAGTTTTGCCCACTGTTTTTCTACATCCCCCAGCTGTTCCCATCCCACTAACGACTCCCTGAGGTATTGGCCCATCTTGGCAAAGTTAGTTTTCCTAAGTCTAAGACCCTCACTTTTGAACGGATACTGTTGATCGCTTTACCCCTTCTCCTTTCCTGGCCCCATTTCAAATTGTAAATGCGTTATATTTGTTCAATGTATCACTGGTTATTTTGATTGCAAACCTCTTTGACCCAGTGAAAAGTGGTGTACAAGCATAGCTAAATAGATAAATATAACCAATTTGGTCTCTTTTTTTGAACGCGTCCTTAAAGTGCTGCTATAGAAATTACGTCCAATTGCAACTCAAAAGTAAATTAGAATAATTCACATGATACTTTCTCATCACTGTTAACAGGTCTCAGACTCACTTGGCACTCTTCTCAGGACATAAGTCCAACAGTTTGGTGCTGTGATTAACATCAACGACCCCAGTGTATTTTCAACAATTGTGATTTAAATTTATATGGTATAATAACTTAACTTAAAAGGCATCACCCTACGTGTTGCTCTACTGGTGAAACGGATCCCGACGCTCTAATCAGGCGCCATTGCGGCGTTTCAAAAAAGAACTTTCTTCAGGAGATCCTTCCCCATACTATAAAAAACAGAAACAACAAACCTTAAAACCAAATACTAAAAACACACCATAGTGTTATTCACTCACAAAGTGCTGATAAACTCTAACTCACTTTTAGTAGTGCTGCCCACGTCCTCTAATCCAGAGCTCTCTCATACAATGGTAACTCCAAGCTCCAAAAGACGCCGCGCATGCGGGCTGGAATACCCTACCATAATTTAAACCCCTCTACATGATGTTCCAATATGCTACAGCTGTTCAAATCGTCACTAAGGCCCCTCGCGGATTCTCCTGTCATCAAGGGCTCCTGTTTCCAGGCTTCTTACTGCATCACCTACTGTCTCAAACTAAAACATACCTAATCACCAAAAAATAGATAAATATGGCAAAGGCAATATCATTTTCTTTGGATGAACCCAGGGTGGAGGAGTTGGCTCCTAAGGAGGTGGTGACAGTGCCCATGCACTGCATCCTGAGAGGGTGCAGATAAGAATGTGGGAGAACCCCCTCACTGTGCCTCTAGTCAATAAAAGTCTTGAATCCATGTGCCAAGTTCAGAAGGCTCCCAGATTCAAGAAGCTTCAGCTTCCTCACCATTCCTTGGTGGCCAAATCTGCCCTAAAGAGTAGTAAGACTCATGCTTCAGTGCCCCGGGGAGGGAGGCTCGGACATTGAACTCTTTATAGAGAAGGCATTTTTAACTCTACATGTGCATCATAGGTGACCTCATCATGTCTCATCTTCTCCCTTTAGAGAAATTGGAGCAGTATCATTCCCTAGTGGCTCACATCAAGGACTGCTCAAAGTTCATGGTCCGGGCGACCTATGATATCTTCAAAACGGCATTGAGAGAACATAAGAACATAAGAACATAAGATATGCCATACTGGGTCAGACCAAGGTCCATCAAGCCCAGCATTCTGTTTCCAACAGTGGCCAATCTAAGTCATACGTACCTAGCAGTTTCCCCAAGGGACACAGGTTCCACAATGCTTGTACTGGTTCAAGCATTGATATCCTGGGTCCCTTCTTAATAATGGTTTATGGACCTTTCCTCCAGGAACTTGTCCAAACCTTTTTTAAACCCAGCTACACTAACAGCCTTTACTACATCCTCCGGTAACAAATTCCAGAGATTGATTACACGTTGAGTGAAAAAATATTTTCTTTTATTAGTCTTAAATAGTTTACCCTGTAGCTTCATTGCATGTCCACTAGTCTTTCCATATTCTGATAAGGTAAACAATCGATCTACGTTTACCCGTTCCACTCCGTTCATTAATTTATAGACTTCTATCATATCTCCCCTCAGCCGTCTCTTCTCCAGGCTAAAGAGCCCCAACCTTTTTAGCCTTTCTTCATAGGAGTAGCCTTCCATCCCCTTTACCATTTTGGTGGCTCTTCTCTGAACCTTTTCTAAAATCGCTATATCCTTTTTAAGATACGGCGACCAGAATTGCACACAATATTCAAGGTGCGGTCTCACCATGGAACGATATAGAGGCATTATAATATCTTTTGTTTTATTTTCCATTCCTTTCCTTATCATACCTAGCATTCTATTTGCTCTCTTGGCCGCCGCTGCACACTGGGCCGAGGGTTTTAACAAGGTATCCACAATGACGCCTAAATCTTTTTCCTGGGTGGTGGTTCCTAATGTGGAACCTTGCATCGTGTAACCATAGTTTGGGTTGTTCTTCCCTAGGTGCATAACCTTGCACTTGTCCACATTAAATTTCATCTGCCATTTTGATGCCCAGTCTTCCAATTTATCAAGATCCTCTTGCAATTTTCCACAATCCTCCTGGGTTTTAACAACTTTAAATAGTTTTGTGTCATCTGCAAATTTGATAACCTCACTTGTTATTCCACTTTCCAGGTCATTTATGAATATGTCAAAAAGCAGCGGACCCAGCACAGATCCCTGGGGTACACCACTATTCACCTTTCTCCATTGGGAAAATTGGCCATTTAGCCCTACCCTCTGCTTTCTATCTTTTAACCAGTTCCTGATCCACAGTAGTGCACTGCCTCCTATCCCATGACTCTTTAGTTTTGCCAAAAGTCTCTCATGAGGGACTTTGTCAAAGGCTTTCTGAAAGTCCAGATACACAATATCAACCGACTCACCTTTGTCCACCTGTTTATTCACTCCTTCAAAAAAACATAACAGATTAATAAGACAAGATCTTCCTTGTCTAAAGCCATGTTGGCTGTCTCCCATTAGGTCGTGACTATCTACATGCTGAGTAATTTTATTCTTTATGATGGTTTCTACCATTTTTCCCGGTACTGATGTCAGGCTCACTGGTCTGTAGTTTCCCGGATCACCCCTCGAACCCTTTGTAAAAATTGGTGTTACATTGGCGATCCTCCAATCCTCAGGTATTAGAGATGATTTTAATGATAGTTCACAGATTACTGATAGCAGGTCTGCAATCTCAAATTTCAGTTCTTTCAACACCCTTGGATGTATACCATCCGGCCCAGGTGATTTGCTACTCTTCAGTTTATCTAATAGTTGTAAGACATCTTCCCGATGTATTGATATTTCCTTCAATTCTTCCACACCTTTAAATACCACTTCAGTCATGGGTAACATCCCTACATCTTCCTCAGTAAAGACCGAAGCAAAGAATTCATTCAGTCTCTCCGCTATCGCCTTGTCGCCTCTTAGTGCTCCTTTAACGCCTTTATCATCTAATGGACCAACTGACTCTCTCACAGTTTTTTGCTACGAATGTACTTGAAAAGGTCTTTATTTCGCGTTTTTGCTTCCGCAGCAAGCTTCTTCTCGAATTCTCTCTTTGCCTGCCTTATCAATGCCTTGCATTTGACTTGCCAGTGCTTGTGCTGTTTCCAGGTTTCATCGTTTGGCTCTTTTTTCCATTTCCTGAAAGATGCTTTTTTGGCAACAACAGCCTCTCTGACCTCACCTTTAAACCATGCTGGCAGTTTTTTGGACTTCCTTCCACTTTTCTTAAAGCGTGGAATACAGCTGGTCTGGGCTTCCAAAATAGTATTTTTCAACAACACCCAAGCTTGATGTACGTCTTTAACCTTTGCAACTGCTCCTTTTAGTTTTTTCTTAACTGTTTTCCTCATTTTATCATAGTCTCCCTTTCGAAAGTTAAAGGGTAGTACTGTGGATTTCCTTACTATCCCTCCTCCACTAATTAAATCAAAGGTGATCATGCTATGATCACTATTGCCAAGTGGCCCCAACACCCTTATCTCTTGCACTACATCTGGTGTTCCACTAAGGACTAGGTCTAATATTGCTTCCCCTCTGGTCGGTTCATGAACCAGCTGCTCCAAGAAGCAGTCATTTATTTCATCTAGGAACTTTATCTCCCTAGCATGTCCTGTTGTGACACTGACCCAGTCGATGCCGGGGTAATTGAAATCACCCATTATTATTACTGCACTGTAACTTTTGCTAGCTTCCTTGATTTCTTTGAGCATTTCATCATCCATTTGTTCATTCTGGCCAGGCGGACGATAGTACACCCCCACTGCCATCGCCTTCCCCTTTTTACATGGAATTTCAATCCATAGAGATTCTACAGCAAATTTTGTTTCTTGCAAAACTTTAATCCTTTCTGACTCAATGCCCTCTCTAACATAGAGCGCAACCCCTCCACCAATTTGGTCAGCTCTATCATTACGATATAGTTTGTACCCAGGTATCACAGTGTCCCACTGGTTGTCCTCCTTCCACCATGTCTCTGATATTCCAATCATATCTAACCTCTCGTTTAGTGCTATATATTCTAACTCTCCCATCTTGTTTTGTAGACTTCTAGCATTTGCATACAAGCATTTTAGAGACTGTATTTTATTCATATCAATTTGGCTATTGGTAGACATGGGTAATTTGGGATCTTTAAGTTCTGTCTGCTCCATACTCGAGGGCATTTGGGCTACTTTACTCTTTTTTGGAACCTCTCTGCTTTTTGTAGTATCCTTCAAGGATACATTCTTCCGAACCATACGCTCTTGGGCGACTGTCGGCTTTCCCCTATTATCTAGTTTAAAAGCTGCTCTATCTCCTTTTTAAAGGTTAATGCCAGCAGCCTGGTTCCATCCCGGTTAAGGTGAAGCCCATCCCTTCGGAAGAGCCCCTCCTTTCCCCAGAATGTTCCCCAGTTCCTAACAAATCCGAACCCCTCATCTCTGCACCATTGTCTCATCCACGCATTGAGACTCCGGAGCTCTGCCTGCCTTTTGGGTCCTGCGCGTGGAACGGGAAGCATTTCGGAGAACGCTACCCTGGAAGTTCTGGATTTCAACTTCCTACCTAAAAGCCTAAATTTAGCTTCCAGAGCCTCCCTACCACATTTTCCTATGTCATTGGTACCGACATGTACCAAGACAGCAGACTCCTCCCCAGCACTATCTAAGACCTTATCTAGGTGGCGTGTGAGGTCCGCTACCTTCGCACCAGGCAGGCATGTTACCAGGCGATCCTCACGTCCACCAGCCACCCAGCTATCTACATGCCTAATGATCGAATAACCAACTATAACTGCTGTCCTAACCCTTACCTCATGGGCACTTGGCCCTGGAGAAACCTCCTCGGTGCGAGAGGGGTTTACATCACCTGGAGGACAGGTCCTAGTTACAGGATCACTTCCTGCCACACCAGGGTGATGCTCTCCTGTCACGTGACCTCTCTCCTCCCTGGCAACAGGGATGCTGCCAGACTGGAGGTGGGACTTCAGGACTATATCCCTGTAGGTCTCGTCTATGTACCTCTCTGTCTGTCTTATGTTTTCCAAGTCTGCTACTCTAGCCTCTAGAGAACGGACTCGTTCCCTGAGAGCAGAGAGCTCCTTGCACCTAGTGCACACGTAAGACCTCTCACCAGCTGGGAGAAAATCATACATGTGACACTCAATGCAAAAGACTGGAAAGCCCACATCCCGCTGCTGGACTGCTGTCTGCATCTTAGTTTTAAGTTTGTGTTTAGATCTTTAAGTTCTTTATGTACTAAAGGGTGCTATGGATATTTATACCACTAAAACTGTACCTAAGAAGTTTAATATACCTTGTTCACCTGAAGCTTAATTAATCTCAGGTCCATAGTGTATGACTGATTTGGGTAATGAGCTTCACCTGAGAGCACCTCCTGTCTTTTAAGTTGTGCAAGTACCTATAAAGCTGTGATTATCCCAGGGGAGGGTGGGTGTGGGGAGGGAGGGAGGGATATAACACTTATTAAAAAAGGGCTGCTACACAGTACCTTGTCCTGTGCCGCTGAGGTAAGCTATATTCTGATTTGATTTAAATTATAGCTCTTTGCTGCTACTAGGCTCTAACCTATTAAGAAATTTAAACTACAAGCTCTGTGCTGGATTCTAAATTTAACCAGAAAGCTTTCTTCTGTGTTTTAATTTGAAACTAAAAGTACTTTGCTGATGCTAGGCCCTGAGTGACTATGAAATTTAAACTACAGCTGTCTACTGGGTATGAAAGGTAACCAGAAAGTTCTCTTCTGTGTTTTAAATTGAATCTTAAACTGTTGCTACTAGGCCCTGACTGATTTAACAAAAAAATAGTGGGTTCATAGAGACCTGGAACAATCGATGCAGAACAAGCTTGCTAATGTGCTGTGTCATGGAGAGAATCCCTTAGTAATCTCTCTAGACGCACATCTGAGCAGGCTTCCTATCGCAGGAGGTACCAGGGGCAGGGATTACTCTCATAGGTGTAGGTACTTTCTTGGGCCCCCCAAGTCTCCCAGCCCAAAGAGGCTCCTTGCTGATAGCAGTGTCAAGTGAGGTCTCAGAAGGCCTAGCCAGCTCCTCAGCCAAAACGTGAGGCGCGGTTTTGTCTGGTTCCTTCAGAGCATAGTCAGTCTTCCAACAACTGCAGTAGGAAATCCTCTGGCTTGGGGAAGGCTCACTCTTTTTGCCCAAAGGTGGTCCCTCATAACCTCAGACTCATGGGTTCTACAGATCATCTAAAGCAGTTACAAACTACATTTATTGAAATGGCTGCCAAATTGCCCCCAGAGAGTGCATAATCTTGACCCTCTGCATCAGGGACTGCTTCAGAAAGAAATCACCGCCCTCTTTTCAGATCTCGCGATTGAGTTCGTGCCACCAGCGCGAAGAGGTCAGGGGTTTTATTTCAAGTACTTCCTGATCCCCAAGAAAATGGAGGGATACTGTCCTATCCTGGACATGTACAAAGTTCAGAATGATTTCTCTAGACACCCTGCTTCTTTACCTTCAAAAAGGAGATTGGCTATGCTCCCTGGATCTGAAGGATGCGTATACTCACATACAGATACATCCCTCTCACAGGAGGTATCTCAGATTCATCCTGGGGGGACAAAACTTCCAGTACTGAGTGTTGCCTTTTGGCCTAGCCTCAGCACCTTGCGTGTTCACAAAATGCCTCACGGTAGTAGTGGCATACCTCCGGATGCTGGGAGTGTTTGTCTTTCTCTATCTGGATGATTGGCTGATCAAGAATATTACTCTGAAAGGAGTTCAAGAATCAACACAATTGACCATTCAGGTGTTGAAACTACTAGGATTTGTTGTAAATTATTCCAAGTCCCACCTTCAGCCCATACAACAATTGAAATTCATAGGAGCCCTGCTCAATACAACTCAGGCAATAACCTTCCTACCGTATGACCAACTTCACAGATTGATGACATTTGTGTGAGAAACTCAATTGAATCAGCAGGTATCAGCTCACAGGATGTCAACTGCACTAAGCCAGAGATTAAAGGAGGTGCTGTGTACCATGTGGGCTGCAGGGAAAAGCCAGGAGGGATATGCATTAACATGAGGTAGATTTCTGAACTTCAGAACTCAGGAAGGTGAGATGCTGGATGGAGACCAGTGAAGGGAGAGGAAGAGATAGATGGTGAAATTGTGGACATGGGGAAGGAGGAGGGAGAGGGTGTGAGATGCTGAACAAGGGGAAGGCAGGGATAACCCGATCCAGCATCAGAGTTGGAAGCGGGAGCTGCAAGCCCCTCCCGCTCCCCCCGCCAAGACCAATTGGGACACCAGCAAGCCAACATTTAAAGGAGCACACTTCAAGAACTTCTTCCTCTTCACCGGCACCTGATCCAGCATCAGGGGAGGAAGTGGGAGCTGCAAGCCCCTCCTGCTTCCCCCGCCAAGACCAATGGGGACACCAGCAAGCCAGCATTAAAAGGAGCACGCCATCAGGCATGCCCGCGTCTGGTGGGCCTGTGCCTGAGGTCTCACCGGAGGACCCTTTGGCATGGCCTTTAGGCATGGACCGAGGCCGGAACCACCAATCCTCACAATAAAAAAGACCACAACACTAAAGAAAAACAACCCTGCTGCCGAAAGACTCACCAACTGCCCAACATATAAACAAATCCTGCAAAATCCATAAAACAGCTGAAGGAAGTATCAACAACCTTAGTATACATCTAATACTGCATCGTCCAAAAACATACATCAAGAAATCAGTTGAGACTCATTGCAGCTCAAGAACAACACCGAGACACCCAGACAACAAAAGGACATTAGCTCAAAAAGGACTATAGCTCAAGTAACGTCTCCATGCAGTCATTTCTCTTCACTAACAGCTATATCAGTAAGTAATGTATTCACATACAACCTAACAACTCATGTAATAAGTACATCTATGTTAGACTTTATCATAAGCTATTTGTCTTGACCTTGTTATAGTCATATAGCTAAGCGTATCTTAGGATATATTTTATAATTTCATGATCTAGAAAGCAATATCTTTCTCTAAAATGCAAGATCTAAAAAACAATTTCCTACTCTAACTACCACTTACTGAGTATACAACCATCTAGATAGATCAACATCTACCCCTCCACTCTAGTTCTTGCCGTAGTCCTAACCCATCACACTGACAATGGAAAACAAACTCATTCTGGCTAAAATACATCATATGCAACACACTATGCATCATAATCCAAAATGATGCCCTCAATCATTCATAACAACAATTCATATTCATAATCTACAACCCTACTAGATATATCTCCACCCATATATGCTATACACCCACAAATGGATATAAACACAACCCAAACAGACTAATTACCGTCCAACCAAGAACAAACACCATACTTCCAACTACATGTACACCATACCATAAGATTCTAACATCCTACCTCACGGATGCATGTTCTGTAAGAAATAAAATACTTATAATCCATGACATAATAATCGATAACAACCCTGACCTTGTCTGCATTACTGAAACATGGCTTTCAGAATCAGACTCGGTACTAGTCAACAAACTCAAAACTCCAGGACATAACATATACCACTGACCCAGAACAGCAAAGAGAGGTGGAGGCATCTTCATCATCATAAAGAAAGAATTGAATGCATCCCTTCTCACTTCAAATAACGTTGAAGGCATAGACATACTCACTATAAAAACTAATCATCTATCCTTCTGCCTAGTATATAGACCCCTAAATATGAACCCTGACAATCTAGGCCTCATAACTGAAACTATATGCTCTTCTTCAAGTAAAAGGCCACTAATCCTACCAAGTGACTTCAACCTAGCATCACTCCATCACAATCATGCTACAACATTCCTATATTCCATGTCTGACATGGACTACTATCAATTAATCAAAGTCCCTACACATAGCAAAGGCAACATCCTAGACTTAGTGTTCATACCTAACAAAATCTACACTCCCTCCATCTTACCTCACCACAGATATAAACAGTCCCATGGTCAGACCACTACGTAATAAAATTTCAATTCCCATTCCGCATCCCCCCCCCCCCAGCACCCACATGTGACACCCCACCCAAAAGATATAAGAAATTGAAAAAGGATAGTTTTATAAATCAAATTCTCCAGCATCTAAACCCTGACCTAACAAACTTAGAAGAAGCCATGGCCAACTGGAATGATGCCATATCTATCACTACCATCATCAAAACACCATGTTCGACTAACACCAAAAACCAGCAAGCAGCATGGTAAAATCAAGATCTAAGAAAGATAAAGAACTCTCTGCGTAAAACTGAGCATAAATGGAGGTACATAAAATCCAATTACCTACAATCTCTATACATGAAAAATGAACATAGTACAATACTACAAAGATACTATCAACAGCAAGAAGAAAGAGTACTACTCCAATATACTCACAAAATCACATAACCACCCCACGGAACTGTTTGAAATTGTAAAGACTCTCACTCATAACACTAAAAATGATGACCCAAGAAGCTCTACCATTGATCCCCAAATTTTGGCCAACTACTATAAGCAAAAACTAAAACATCAAATGGTAGACTCAACTCTTACACTCAAAAACAACTCCACACTGGTGAACATTCTCTCAGACCAAGAAAGGTACACTCAGTAACATTATACTAAAATAAACACAACTACATCCAGTCTCGATCCATGTCGGGTCAGCTGGATAAAGGCCACAAAAACAGAGCTTTCCCCATTCATTCTTCCAATTATTAATTCCTCTTTAAAACAAGGTCATATACCTCCATCCCTGAAACATGCTATAATCCGCCCCATCCTGAAAAACAACTCCCTGGATAAAAACAACCCTACAGCATACAGACCAATCTCAAGCCTCCCCTTCATGGCCAAAGTAATTGAAAAAATAGTTCAAATTCAGCTCCAGGATCACATTGATACCCATACACCCCTTGAATAACAGCAATATGGTTTCCAACCACACCATGGCTTTGAAACCCTGCTAAATGCTCTGCTTGACAAACTGATACGTGGTATTGACAATACCAAACAAGCGTTCATCCTTATATTTTTAGACATCACCGCAGCATTTGACAGCATCAACCATACCATAATGCTCACCAGACTACAGCAGATAGGAGTAAAAGGCACAGTATTCCAATGGTTCCAATCATACCTTTCAGACAGAACCCAACAGGTTAGAACCGGACAACATACATCTAGACCATATAAACAAGAACAAGGCCTACCGCAAGGATCTGTCCTTTCTTCCCTCCTTTTTAACATTTACCTACAGCCCATTTGCACTATCTTCAAAAAATTCAATAAGATATCACATATACGCAGATGACATAATGTTATATCTACCATTCAGCATCTCCAACTACATCCCACACCAAATTACAGACTACTTCAAAGAAGCAGCAAAATGACTCAACTCCCATAACCTACAGATGAACTTCAGAAAAACTGAAGCACTCTATATTACCAGAAATCAAAGTTTTACCTCTCCTCCTAATATCAGAATTAGCGATACTGACATAGTAGTAAAGAATGAAGTAAAATACCTTGGGGTCACCCTAGACCAGACACTCAGCATGTCTACAAACATCAAACTAACAACCAAAAAAAATCTACTATAAAATCAAAATGTTAAAACAACTACAATCACTGCTCCCCAAGCACGACTTCAGATCAGTCCTCCAAGCATTAATTACACCCTACATCGACTTTTGTAACAGCGCACTACAAGGTTTATCTAAACAAATCCTAAAACAGCTCCAAATGGTGCAACATGTTGCAGCACGAATAGCAGGGAATGCAAGTATATCAGACAAATCACTCCTGTATTATACAAGTTACACTGGCTCCCATTTCAAAGCCAAATACATTGCAAAACAGTAATGACCACATTCAAGCTCCTTAGAGAGATAGCCCCATCCCACCTCACCTCCCTAATCAGCAAACAAATAGAGACACAATTAAAACGAGGATGCAATCAAAATAAACTAACAATTCCCTTAGATTACCAAAAATCCATTAAAGCCACAAATAGTAGAGTTTTCTCACATTTCACACCCATCCTCTGGAATGCCCTACCAGATGAGCTAAGAGAAATCAAAGATCTCACCACATTCCTTAAAAAACTAAAAACCCACCTCTTCACACAACATTTTGGAAACCCATGTGAATCCCCCAACACAGACCCCACCTAATTCACCACATAAAAGACATAACCTCTCAAAACTAGATCTCCCTCCCCCACACTCAAAGAAGACTCACACAAGCCAGCAATTTATGAGTCACCCCCGGATCACAATATCAAATCTAAGGGCCCTGTCTATTGTATATAGTTCTCAATTTAGTCTAGCTCGAGCCAAAGTCATGTTCAATGTTTTATATACATAGTTTTAAACTGTTATGAACCCTCTTGTTTAATGTAAACCACATTTGATCTTTTGGAAAACGTGGTATATAAATGCTAACAAATAAAACCAATAATAAAAACAAATAAGATGATGGACAAAGGGGTGAAATGCTGGATAAGGGGGAGGGGATTGGGATGCTGGGCAAGAGGGAGGAGGTGAGATGCAGGGAAGGTGGGAGAGATGCAACAGCTGGACACAGGGAAAAGTCAGGCGGGGGAGGGGGGGGGGGGTGAAATTCTGACTGTCTGCCATGGGCACAGAAACTGCAGGGCCTAGCTACGGCAAGCTCTTCCTTTCAGCTATGCTATACACATAAATCATTTCTAACGCAGGCTTTATACACAACAGACCTATTGAGTTTACATTATACTGATACACTGGAATCACAGGTAGGAGTAGTACATAAGGGGGTGTGTTATCATCTACATGCTGTTTCTCAAATTTGCTCATATTTATCACTGAACAGTCTAGCTATGGCGATCCAGGCATTGGTAGTCAGACTGGAATATTATAAAGTGTGTTATATGGGGCTTTCTGTTAAAAAGGCTACAGTTAATACAGAACATGGCAAAGATAACGGGTTTAAAATAATTTGGTTGTTTTCCTCCTTTTATATGAATTGCATTGACTGCGTGGGATGTTTTGTGTTCGTTTTAAGGTACTGGTCTTAACTTTCAAGTTCAATAGTCTTGAAGATGGTCTTCTGTCCCTCTCATTGGGAGCACTTTGGGAACAGTGAAATACAGTACCTATTGTGCCTGAATGTAAGTCACCCCAAGCTGTCAATGAAAAGATGTGAACTAAATTCAGTGAGCATGTCATCAAGTCAATACAGGTCAGCTATCCATGTTAATCACACTGACTATCGGACCCTATGTGTTCTTTTATTGGGCTCATAGTTAAACAATGGTAGCAGAGAACTTTTAAAAGATTCAATCACAGAGAAGTCTAAGATTAAGAGTCATAGTCAGCCCTGTTAAGGGTGTAGCAGCAGTCTTCAATGCTACACAGTCTGAACAGATTGGAAGACAACCATTTACCTTGTATTTGGGATTTTTAGGCATGTTTTGCACAAGTGAGTGCCCCCTTTTTTTTGTATATATATTTATTTGATTATACAAATACAGTCAAGAATAACATGAATGAAAAGCAAATGGCAGAAAAACATCAACAGAAGCCCACAAAACCAAAGGAAAAGAGGAGTAGGCCCCAGGTAACAAAAAAAAACCCCCTTATACAAAAAAGGAAGAAATAAACATATCAAAACAGTGCGAGACTTATGCATCAGTCGTATGGGAAGCAGAAACAACCACAGAATCCTCCCTAGCTACTAGAAACTTCAGCAGCTGATGAGGCTCAAAAAACAGAAACATTTTCTCTTTATAGGTAACATAACATCGAGCAGGAAATTTCAGCAAGAAGGTCCCACCAAGGGAAAGGACTCTGGGCTTAAATCCCAGGAATTCCTTCCTCCTCAGCTGGGTATCCCTAGCAAGATCTGGGTAAATGCAAACATGACAGCCCATAAACTGCTCACTGAAATTTCTAAAATAAGATCTAAGAATTAACAATTTATCAGATTCCAGAGCCAAGGTAACAAGAAGAGTACAGCGAGCCACAATCAACTTCAAAGATCTCTCCAGAAACCCTGTTAAGTCTCTGGCCTCTAGAGGATTCTCAAAGCTAACTCCTAGGTTGCCCTGACCTACTGTAAGGTATTGAGCCCTTGTTAAAGGTGGTAGATCATCCCGGGAAATCTTCAAGACCTCCTGGAAGTACCTACGAACCATCTCCATAGGCAACTGCACCGGAGATCTAGGAAAATTAAGACGTCTCAGATTATTCGTCTGCACTTGGTTCTTAAGGTATTCCATCCTCCTAGAGGTCACAGTCCGATCCTTCAGTGGGTACCATGCAAATCCCGAAGTCATTCAAGTTCTCCTTCCAAACGAACTATCTCCCCCTCCTGTTCCTTTTGCACTCTGGAAATCTCTTGAAAATAAGTATGAAGAGAATCAGTTTTCAGTACTTACAGTTGCAGCAACAGACACAAGGGAAGAATTCATGGCCAAAATAGCATCCTACAGCACCTCCAAAGTGACTTTTGCGGGTCTCACCAACCCACCAGCTCCCATAGTGGACAACCCACTAGGAACAACCGGGGGTAGGCTAACATCCAAAGTAGATGAAACCGCAGCTTTCGTTCCCTCACCAGACGTTCCACGGGGTTGAACTAAAGCAGCCGGAGAGTTGTCTTCACTTCCCTGCGACGGCGTGCTAGTCAGAAAATGGAAGGAAGCACTTCACTGGCCGCCACAACACTTCCGGGGTATGGAGGGTGGGGCCCACTGATCAGGGGAAAGCAAAACCCCCGACATGCTCAGGTCCGCAGATTGCAAGTCCTGCCATCCTGTTGAAGATGCTGCTCCTGCATCTGGGAGAGGAAAACCACAAGTAAGTAGTGTCTTCTTTCCGACAGAGATGGAACCAGCCTCACCCGAGGGTAGGGAGGCTTGTTTGTGCTTCTTCTTCCCCATTTCCACTTTACAAGCCACAGTCAAATGCCGGAGTAGAGCGCCACTACCAGAGCCAGCTCAACCAGAACAGCTCACTGCCGCCATCTTGCCTCCTGTGAACAGATCATGAGAGCCCCCTTTTTAAGGGTCAGTTCATCTGTCTGTTTGTCCATCCATCCTCACATAGGCAGCTTTAGTTTTAGAAGCACATGCACAAAAACATCAAGAACCCAATATGCAGCCCACAGCGGTCAGCATCTAGCTGCAGCGGGTAAAACTGAAACCAGATATTCAACATCAGAATCCGGATATCCTCTGGTGCTGAATATCCACTTTTACCCCACCAAAAATCTCCCCAAAAGACTCCTTAGTGAAACAATATAATAACTTTTTGTCGGGCCGCAGTGAGGGAGGTTCAGATAAGGTTCAAAAACCCCACCAGACAACTGCGGACCATTTTAATCACCCCAATAGTTCTTCAGTGAACGTCAGTGAATTACTTAAAAATAGCTTAAACTTAGCTTAAATTGATGTAGAGAAGAAACGCAGTTCACTGTATGAAATGTCCAAAATCAAGATCACAGCACAGGTCAAGATCACGACGTGCACGTTTCGGGACGAACACAGTCCCTGTATCAAGTGCTCTCCTGAAGATCAAAACAGACGTAATTCTTCTCCCTTGTTTCATGCTTCTACCAGATCTTGACTTGTGCTGTGATCTTGATTTTGGACATTTCATACAGTGAACTGCGTTTCTTCTCTACATCAATTTAAGCTAAGTTTAAGCTATTTTTAAGTAATTCACTGACGTTCACTGAAGAACTATCGGGGTGATTAAAATGGTCCGCAGTTGTCTGGTGGGGTTTTTGAACCTTATCTGAACCTCCCTCACTGCGGCCCGACAAAAAGTTATTATATTGTTTCACTAAGGAGTCTTTTGGGGAGATTTTTGGTGGGGTATTTCCTGTTATCTCTGATTCGGGATTTGTTTTGAGTGAATATCCACTTTTAGCAATGACAGGCGCAGCTATCTGTCAGGACAGCTATTGAGATGACCTAACTTTATGTGGTCCAGTTAACAAACTGAAAATTACAGCTAAGCAGGTAAGTGCTGAGACTGCCCTTGCCTGCCACCCCCTGCCCTTGTCCCCATCACCCCGCCACGGAGCCCTCCAGCGATGTCTGGACAATGCTATGGTGGTTAGAGAGGATATGCAGCAGCTAGTGCCACTGGCTATCCCCCTCAGCGGGGTTTATCCAGTTAAAGGGTCCTTTGAATATTGGGCCCCCGATGTTTAAGGCAGAGCAAAGGAACCTAATGCCAGCAAGGGTCTCAGATTCCTGCTGGAAGAAATGACTCCTGTGGCAAAGTGAGTGGCACAGATTAAGGCTGAAGATGACAGGGAGCTCGGGCCATGCCGTCCAAAGATGGGAGACTGGCTATAGCAATAGAAGTGGGAAGGTAGAGGGCTATCCAGAAGAGGTGAGCCTGGCTGCTGCAGAGTAGGTGCTAAAGCAGATTTAGGAAAGGGAGGAAGAGAAGGGGGTAATAGGAGGAGGAAGCAGAGAGTGTACGGGAAGAGACTGGATGGAGAGGGGAGAGGAAGAAAAGGAGAAAAAAAGAGTGTGCCACACACAGCCCCCCATAAAATTTCCCACACATACTCCTACATTATACCCCCAAACAACATGCCCCCTGAGGCTCATAGACATACCAACACTGTCCTTGTGTGCACAGACCATCCACACACATTCCCCAAGCACACTCATACCGTCCCCCAGGCACACAAAAACACCTATCTCCCTGGGTATGCACATGCATACTGTACCCCCCTCTGGATGCACCCCTATGCATTCCTTTCCAGATACACATACTCATCCCTTGGCACGCATACATAATCAGATAACTATTTTGGCATGACAATTTTACATGTGTTGTCAAAATGATACATTTAGTAGTTAAGGTAGAAAAAGACTAAATGAGTGGCAACAGTAAGATACTGATATGCACATATACATACAAAGAGTTATATGCCCTATTCCCATGGACACATACATACATGCCCATCCTGTTAGGAACACACACAGGTATATCCACCCCCACGTACACACATATATCCATATGCCTCTGTGCTGAAGCATAGGGATATTGACTCCTAATGTATATTCATCACTCTCTCCATAGACTCAGCTATACACATCTCATCACACACATACACACTTCACATGAAGGTTAACCTTAAGCAGGTTAACCTAAATAACTTTCAAACCCCCAGGCCCTTCTGAGATTTTGATAATTAAACATAATATTAATGATCGCTCCAGCCTATACCTCGCCAAAAACAATTCTGTAAGAAAAAAATTGGACATTATACTTTAAACTATTAAGCTTACATATTATAGAACTCACTATACTGCTATTCAAACAAGTGCATATGTCAGCACTGTGCTTTACAATAATAGAAAAACAAAGCAGTCAACACCAAACAACATGTAATCATACATAGAATGACAATTAATAATCCAGGATAATAATCTTCTACTGAGATACAAATGGGGGGGGGGGGGGGGGGAGGGGGAGCCCCACCTGACGATAGAGTGTATGCAGCCGAGTTCCATTAATTAATTATGTCATGGAAGGCCTGACGGAAGAGCCATGTTCTAAGCCCCATTTTGAGCTTCTGACAAGAGCTTTCCAGATGAATGTCAAAAGACAACAAGTTCCACAATGTAGGAACTAAAAAACCAAAAAGCAGCTGTCCGGACAGATTCTAATCTCTATTTAAATGGGCTGGGGAGGGGGCTGGCTAGGAGACTGGCTTGAGGATCTCAATGTGGGGGAAGGACAATATGGAATGACTAAAGAATCTAAATAAAGATGGTGGGCCAAGGTAAGGGTTTTATACTTTATATGACAAGGAATGGGAAGTCAATGCTGTTCAAAAAATAGAAAAGTCACATGCTCATCTATACAGAAATTTCACTATAGTTTTCTGCATGGAGGTTTCCAGGAGCCATTTACCCATTTAAATCAGCTATCTGAAAACTGCCACCCTTTTTGCAGATGGAAGTACACATTGATGTTCTTAGGATTTGTGTAGCTGTCAGGATCTATTGAGTTGCTGTGACTGTAGCTGAGTCTATGGAGAGAGTGAGGAATATGTGTTTCTGTGGAGGGTGTATATATCAGGAGACAATATCCCTATGTGATTCAGCACAGAGGCATATGGCTATATGTGTGTACGTGGGGGTGGATATACCTGTGTGTGTTCCTAACAGGATGGGCATGTATGTATGCATGCGTCCATGGGAATAGGGCATATAACACTTTGCCACCCCCCTGAAGCTGCCTCCTTGGATGAATGCCTAGTCTTCCTAATGGTGAAATTGGCCCTGCTCATATATATCACCATCTACACATCCATGCCCACACTCACCCTGCCTCTCTTCTACAACACCCTTCCCCACCGTGTCCCTGGGAGACTGAGTCTGCTAACGGATAAGGGGGAAACATGCCGTTGTGTCAGACTGTAGCTGTGCACTTTCCAAATTAATTTTTTTTTTTTTACAAAAGTGCTTTGTGCTTTAAATATCAGTGCAGAAATCAAATACAGTAATTGAAAAAAATGTTATAAATAGTTACACGTGTCTTAGTTGAATTCTCATTGAGTGGGATAGACCAATTGCTTAGTGTTGTGTACTCCGAGCCCATAGAAGAATTCCCAGCTCCTGGTGGGAGGTATTCATGGCCATTGTTAAGGGCAACACCTGGTGGTTGGATTTATAGCCCGTGATACAGAGTTCACAAGGAGCTTCTGGCCTCAGATCCACTGCTATAGTGATAGACTAAGGAGGATGGGTCTACTGTAATAAGGGGAACATCTCCAGGTATTTGCAAATGAAGGCACCAGAATCCCAATACTGGTTTCACTTGGGCTCGAAGAAATAGCTATTGGGAAAGCATTATCATCTTTGCAAAAAATCCACCATAGATTATGAAACCCCCATATGTCTTCTCGCTGGCATGAGGAGGACAATAATCAAGCCTGCTAACCACTTAGCTATCCAGCTAAATCCCTTTGGGAAATTGTTTCATTTCATTTTTTTTATTAAATCCCTTAGCCGCTACTACCAAGCCCGTAACAATTTACATAAAACCATTTTAAAATATATAGAGCAGAGACATGATTTCAGCATCCCTGTTATTTTTCTCGTTGTTCTCTGTTCACTTTGTTCAATTGTATTTGATATTGGGGATCCAGTTTTGGCTCCTTTATTTCAGTTTTATAATATTTTATTGAGCCTTTTAAAATAATAGCATTATTGTACGTGAGATCTGTGGTCTCCTAAATGTAGGGCTAATACCTTAGGTAAGCCTTCAGTCTTGTGCCCTTCCACCGCAATTCAATTTAAGGTTTCTCTATGCTTCACTTAGATTTTGATAATTAAACTCAACAATCATGATCACTTCCATACCACCCTTCCCAGAACAATCCTGTAAAAAAGTGTGTAACTGGACATCACACTTTCAAATATTAAAACCTTGTTGCCTATGGGGGTCATTTTAAAAGCCTTAGTCATGATTTGGATGTCTGAAAACATGCATGTGGATGTACAAATCATGGAGCCGTCCCCTGGATCCATTTTAGAAATGGCCTTTAAAGATATCTGCAGTGCAGGGACAGCCAAGCATGTAGGGTGCATGGTAGAAGCATGTTTGGGGTGGTGCAATGGACTTTAGATGCACCCGCTCAATTTCAGAAACATCAGGGACATCTACGATCCTGTCCAAGTTTAAACCTGCTCTAGGCAAAAATAGGAATTGGGAAAGTGCTCATTTTGACCGTAAAACACGCAGAGAGTGTAGAAAAGATGGCACTCCATTGTCCCCCACAATCACAACCATAGCAGCAGTGGGATTTGAACCCTGGCTTCCCTGGTCCTTAGCCACTACTCTAACCATTAGGCTATTCCTAGATGTTGCTAGTCATGCATACTATTATGGGGATATCTACATAGACGGCATGTAGACATTCATATAGAAACATAGAAATATGATGACAGAAAAAGACCACATGGCCTATCTAGTCTGGCCTTACATATCAACAACATATGGCACACACGTCACATTTGTGAACTTGGACACGCCTGCTCTTTTTTTAGACATTCTGGCTTGCACTTGCCTTTATGTGTATATGTAACGAAGGCATTTTTCAAAATCCATTTACCTAGGTAAATGTGACTGTCTGACTATTGCTTTGCTTTCACTGCAACTGCTCTTTGCTGTCCCACTTGACTTTGTTGGCCTAGGTGACTACCTTGTTTTGCCTAATGATTAAGCTGGCCCTGCCTAAGTTTCTTATTCAGATGCCTCTATTATCATACAGAGTGAATAGATTTTCTACATTTTTCATAAAATAGACAAAAATGTAACTAGGACATCATCTGGCTGAAGTATATAGAAAAGAACATCAATAACGTAGACAAAGTGACAGTCACACAAAGTTATGCACCCAGGAAAGAAACTATGGTTAAACGATGCAAGGTTCCACATTAGGAACCACCACCCAGGAAAAAGATTTAGGTGTCATCGTGGATAATATGTTGAAACCCTTTGCCCAGTGTACAGTGGCGGCCAAGAAAACTAATAGAATACTAGGAATCATAAGGAAAGGAAAGGAGAATAAAACCAAAGATATCATAATCAGGGCTGTACCAAGCCATAAATGTGCCCTGTGCGACTTGCACATTTGAGGTGACCCCCCGCCCCCGATTTGTCATTTGCCCCATGCCCAGCATCTCTCCATCTTACCTCCATGTCTCCAGTCAGCTCCCTACCTGGCCTACCCTTGCCCTGCCGCTGCTGTTTTTAGTGTCACCTTGGTGGTGGTGACGGTAGCAGCGAGAGCTATAACTGAAAAAAAAAAAAGGTCTTTCCGACTCCACGCTTGCATGCTGGCCTGATCCCCCTCCTCTGATGTTTGCTTGCATCCAGAGGAGGGAGGAAGCTTACCAGCTTTCAAATGCAGAGTTGCAAAGACCCTCGTTTGAATAGCTGGTCTGGTCCTTCCCTCCTCTGATGCAAGCATATGTCAGAGGAGGGGAGATTAGGCCAGCATACAGGCGCAGAGTTGAAAGACCCGTGTGTTTTTTTCTTCAATTGAAGGTCCACTCTGCTGCTGCCACCACTGCCTCCAAGGGAACACGAAAAGCAGCAGTGGGGCAAGCACAGGCAGCATGGGGGGGGGGGTGGGTGGAGAGAAGGCCAGCAGCCCCAAATGCACCCCTATTGTTTTGCACCCTGTGTGGCTGCATCGCTCACACAGGGCTAGGTACAACACTGATAATAATGCTTCTCTGTCATTCCATATTGTGTGCAATATTGTATGATATTATGTGCAAGGATATAGCAGAATTACAAAAGGTACAGAGAAGAGCCACCAAAATGGTAAAGGGGATGGAAGGATACCCCTATGAGGAAAGACTTAAAAGGATAGGGCTCTTCAACCTGGAAAAGAGACGGCTGAGGGGAGATATGATAGAGGTCAATAAATTAATGAATGGAGTAGAACAGGTAAATGTAGATCGATTGTTTACACCATCAAAAATTAGAAAGAGTTGGGGACACGCAATGAAGCTACAATGTAACCCATTTAAGAATAATAGAGAAAATATTTTTTCACTCACGCTTAATCAAACTCTGGAATTCATTACTGGAGAACGTAGTAAAAGCTGTTAGTTTAGCCGGGTTTAAAAAATGTTTGGACAAGTTCCTGGAGGAAAGGTCCTTAAACCATTATTAAAGAGGACCCAGGTAATCCACTGCTTACCCCCAGACGAGAATTGTGGAACCTGTGTGCCTTTTTGGGAACCTGTCAGGTGCTTGTGACCTGGATTAGCCACTGTTGGAAACAGGATACTGGGCTTGATGGACCTTGGTCTGACCCAGTATGGCATTTCTTATATTCTTATGTTCACTTTTAGCAGATAAGTTAATTGAAAAATTCTTATGACTTGGAATACTTCATTGAAGTACTGATCTTAGAAACTCAAAAGATGATCTATGACATATTTAAACATTGGAATGGTACAATTCCTGGATTCTGTAATATCAGTTGCTGGAAGACACTGCACAGCAGTGAAATCCATATCGTCTATTGGAACTGTTCTTTAGTATCAGCGCAGATGGTTGTGTTTCAGTTCTGCAGATTTTTGTCTCTAGGGGGCATGTTTTTTAAACTGTGCTAGTTAATGCACGTTAAGCCTCAAAACCTAGCATGGGAGGTGTCATAGACCTGTGCTATTTGGGGCATGCATGGCATGTTCCCCTGTAGTTACTGTGGGGAGGCGCATCTCACCATGTTGACTGGCAAGCACATCTAATGCGGGTACACTTACCACTAGCCACTAAGGAAGTGGTAAGTGTACCCATGCTAGCCGCAGAAATCGTGGTTAGTGCATACCAGTGATGCCTGTGCTGAGCACAATGTGCTGTCAATGCCTATACTCCACACCTAAGCCATCCAGTCACCATCCCATTGCAAGCGTTCATTCTCCTTTTCATCGACATATCAGCAGCGTTTGATAGCGTGCATCACTCAATTTTGCTCAACAACCTAAGACAGATAGGCATAAACTCCACCATACATAAATGGTTCACCTCATATTTACATAACAGAACACAAAATGTAAGAACAGGTACGCAAACATCCAATACATACAAACAAGAAATAGGTTTACCACAAGGTTCAGCACTTTCAGCCCTACTTTTCAATATCTATATAAAACCGGTCTGTAACATCTTTAAAAAATTTGGAGTACAATATCACCTTTATGCGGATGATATCATGATGTACATTCCTTTTACGATTCCTAACCTACCGATTCAACTTCTATCAGACTGCTACAATGAAATCACACACTGGCTAAAAACCCAAAACCTCCATATAAACCACGCTAAAACTGAAGTCTTAATTGTAATAAAAAACCATTCATTCACTCCTCCAACCCACATAACACTACAAAACCAAGAAATTAAAATAAAAAATGAAATAAGATATCTAGGTGTTATCTTAGATACACACCTTACTATGGAACGCACATTAGAATTACATTAAAGAAAATCTACTTCAAACTTAAAATCCTCAAACAATTACGCCCCCTTGTATTTATACAAGATTTTATCAATATAATACAGGCTACCATAACTCCCCACTTCGATTTCGCCAACTTAATACTTATAGGCATTTCTAAACAAAACATCAAAAGGATCCAACTTGCGCAAAATGCAACAGCTAGAATTATATTAAAGATAAATTCACTCCAACACATTACACGATACTAGCATCCCTTCACTGGTTACCAATACAAAGCAGGATAACATACAAAACAATAATAACTACATTCAAAGCCCTAAATGACATGGCCCCGAAGACACTCTGTAACCTAATAAGCAAAGAACCACCTAAGCCCACTCATAGAAAAGGACAATCAAATAAACTTAAAATGCCGAAAGAATATATAAGAACTCACAAATTAACAAATAATAGAGCCTTTTCCCACATAGCCCCAACAGTCTGGAACTCATTACCAGAGGACTTACGATCACTAACAGAGATAACAGAATTCAGAAAAAAATTGAAAACATACTTATTCACTAAACACTATAATACCATGGAAAACCTTCCACTCAACTTAGATAAAGGCTAAACACGAACCTGCCCAAAATCAAGTTTATACTCCCTACTACAAACAATACATACAAAACTTAAATGTATAATCACTCCACTCTTATGCATTGAAACCCTACTTGTATATAGTTACAACTGTCATAATCTGCCTATGTTATAGGGACAGTACTTTTGTTTTAACTGTTACACAATCTGTCTTAGTTGAATTATTGAATTATTCCGCTTAGTTTTTAAACCCGTTGTTGTGCAAGTTAAGATGTTCTATGTAAAAAGTTATCATTGTTCTATGTAAAACAAGCTCTGCATTGTTGACTGTTGTTGATTGTACACCGCAACTGATCGCTGGAAGATGCGGTATATAAATAAGTGTTAAATAAAAAAAATAAAATAAAAGCTGAGTGGTCAGCACAGGACCTTTACTGTGCTGCCCCATGCTAACTGTGAGCTCCACGCTAAGCATTAGTGCACTTTAGTAAACATGCAGGAAACACATTTCTAGGCAAAGGAGGTTTGTTTCTATAATGGGCATTGCAGGCCGCAAAGCAACTAATAAAAACAGATAAAAACATTAGAACAGGATGAAAAAGAAAGGAAACCTATGAATAAAACCAGAAGAGGTAACAGAGCCAAGAATGAGATAAGCTGATATTCTGAAAAGCCTCACACATAATGCTTCTCTAAAACAACCAGGAAGACCTTGAGCATGAATCTTTGCTCGTGTTAGTGAGATTTACCATAGCTCTGTCAGCAGAACTCCCTGGCTGCCAACTGATAATGAAGTTAGAAAGACTTTTACAGCTTGCATCACCACCTTAAATTTTAGCTTTTGTCTACATGAGTTTGTTCTTTTAATCCTTGGTGTTCCTTGCCATAGTTAAGTGTACCCTTCAGTAGGAAAGAAGCAACATGACTTTGGCAAAGGGAAGTTTTGTCTTACCATTCTATTAGAATTGTTTTGAGGTGTAAGTACCCAAAGGTTGTAGGGCTCCTCATCCTGTCCCCATCAGTCTCATTGCCCTCCCCCAGCTCTCCTCCTTCCTCCCCATCAATAGTGAATGGTGGTGGACAGGGACCATCAACTTGATCAAAAAGGGTCTCATGCACCACCAATCAGGGACCCAATCCTTCATGTCCCCCTCTGGCCCTGCCAAAATTGTTGTGTCACAGCCTTGATCCTCTTCTCCAACCTGCCAGCTCCTTAAAATCTTTGGCAGAATAGCGGAAACTTGTTTCGTTTTATTCCAATGTTTTGCCTGCCCTCTGACCCCAATCAAAAATCCATCCACCAAAACATACCACATCCCACAATAAATCTTTTTATGTTCTTGTCGGAGCCAACCGAGGGAGGGCTGGAATTGTATAACCAACCCCCTCCAGACGGTAGCCTCCTTTTATTATTTTTTATCACCCCATAGGTAAATCACAATCACTTATCTTCAACGAGATTCTTATCCTCTTATCTTCTCCCGTAAAAAAATCTTATTCATGTCCAAAGAGTAGCTGCCATAAATGAAGCTGCACGACGTGCACGTTTCGGATAGACTCCTGTATCAAGTGCAAAATACTTCTTTTATCTTGGCAACAAAAACGCCGTCCTCACGGCTTGGGATCACTTTTTACAAATGGCTGAAGATGACACCTGATTCTTAAAGAAGGGATGAACCAATCCACTGTTGTCCCTTCCATCTCCCATATTCTCAGCCTTTCACTCTCCACTGCAACTGTCCCTGCAGCCTTCAAGCAAGCTGTAGTTACACCTCTCCTCAAGAAACCCTCACTTGATCCCACCTGTCCTTCTAATTATCGACCCATCTCCCTCCTTCCTTTCGTTTCTAAACTACTTGAACGTGCTGTTCACCACCGCTACCTTGACTTCCTTTCCTCTCATGCCCTCCTGGATCCTTTACAGTCTGGCTTTCGTCCTTTACAATCTACTGAAATGGCTATTGCCAAAGTCTCCATTGACTTGTTCCTGGTAAAATCCAAGGGCCTTTACTCTGTTCTCATCCTTCTTGAACTCTCTGCTGCTTTTGACACTGTTCACCACAACCTTCTCCTCGATACCCTGTCCTCGCTTGGTTTTAAGGGCTCAGTACTATCCTGGTTCTCCTCCTATCTCTCCCATCGCTTTTTCAGTGTGTGTTCTGGTGGCTCCTCCTCCTCTGCTATCTCACTCCCAGTTGGTGTACCCCAAGCATCTTGTGTCTGTTCCTTTTCTCTCTCTATACTCAGTCCCTTGGTGCGCTTATCTCTTCCCATGGTTTTCAGTACCATCTTTATGCTGATGACTCCCAGATCTACCCCTCTACGCCTGAAATCTCTCCGGCAATCCAGACCTGGATCTCTGCCTGCCTTTCTGACATTGCGGCCTGGATGTCTCACCGCCGCTTGAAATTGAACATGGTCAAGACTGAACTTCTTATCTTTCCCCCTAAAACCTCCCCTCCTCTTCCTCCTTTCTCAGTCTCTGTGGATAACTCTGTACTCCTTCCTGTTTCCTTGGCTCTCAATCTTGGGGTTGTCTTTGACTCTTCTCTCTCCTTCTCCACACACATTCGTCTGATAGCTAAGACCTGCCGTTTCTTTCTCTATAACATCAGTAATATCCGTCCTTTCCTTTCTGAACACACTACTAAGATGCTTATCCACTCCTTAATCACCTCCCGTCTTGACTACTGTAACCTACTCCTTTCTGGTCTCCCTTTGAATCATCTCTCTCCCCTTCAATCTGTTCAACACTCTGCTGCTCGGCTTATCTTCTGCCAGCCTCATCATGCCCACATTACTCCTCTTCTCAAGTCACTTCACTGCACTGTTCCCTCTAAGCTGTGCGCGTGTGCGCGTGCACACACCTCGCCGAGCGAGCGCACATACCTTACAACAGAGCGCACAAAAATTACGGTTCTGATTCTGATAGAAAACAACACAGACATCTTAAAAGTTGTTGTGTATTTATGGTTTTCACAAGTTCTACAATATTTACTAGTGCAATCAATGTGGTGTACATACTGTATTCTGACGTGTAGTCAAATTTTAAAGTATATAACTCCGAGTGTCATTATGTGGCGCACAAAAATTTAACCTTCCTTCAAAAGCTGCACAGCTGATATTTTATGTGCACACAGCCTACAGAAAATTAGAGGGAACATTGCTTCACTGGCTCCCTATCCATTTCCGCATCCAGTTCAAACTTCTCCTACTGACCTATAAATGCATTCACTCTGTGGCTCCTCACTACCTTTCTTCTCTTATCTTTCCTTATAACCCCCCTCGGGAACTCCACTCTTCTGGCAAACTCCTTCTATCTGTGCCCTTCTCTTCTACTGCTAACTCCAGACTTCGCTCCTTTCACCTTGCTGCGCCTTACACCTGGAACAAACTACCTGTGTCTGTAGGCCAGGCACCTTCTCTGACCCTCTTCAAATCCAGGCTGAAAACTCACCTCTTCGCTGCTGCTTTTGGATCTTGACTTACCTGATCTCTTTTTTCTTTCCTCTCCCCCTTGTTTTATCCCAGCCTACACCTTCTGTGTTGTCTGTCTTGACTAGATTGTAAGCTCTAGGAGCAGGGACTGTCTCTTACATGTCTGTGCAGCGCTGCGTATGACTTGTAGCACTATACAAATACTCAGTAGTAGTAGTAGTAATGGGCACTAGCTGGCATAAGAGCACAGGATGATTCTGGTGCTAACTGTGCAACCCGCATTAGCGTGTGAGTGGGTGTGTTAGGAGTGGAGAGTGGGTGTGATGAGCTCAGCACAGTTAGCGCTGGGTTCACACCACATGCTGACTGCATTAGTGTGAGTTCATCTAGCACCACCTCAATAGGTAAAGTTAAGTGCCTCTGCACTAATGCCACCTGCATTAGGGAAAAGTGCTCTGCGTTAACTGCTGGGGAAATGCTTTCTGCACCCCTGACAGTTAACATGGTGGTGTTGCACCTAATCCACCATAGTTTCAGCACTTTTGGCGCATGATGCAACACCCTAGCACCCGCTAGTAAAGGGGTCCCCTAGATTTCTGATAACCTCATCCTGAGGCATTCTGGGAGCTGCAGTACTGATCCAAATGGGTATAATTAGGGGCTGGCCAGAAAGTTTCCCTCCTTGAATTGGGTTACTTAGCAGCTCTGTGGAATCCTTGCCAGCTTCTTGTCTATTTGGTCCCCTAGGCGGGCATTCACTCTTGTTCTTGCTCTGAAAAACACTTTAAATGGGTGCAATTCCACAAAAGCTTGACAAAATCTATCTGGTGTTTGAGTTAAGCACACTGTGCTGTCGTATCCGGGACTTCTTAAATAAAGTCCAAAATTTATTCTCAAAAATAGCATCGCTGGGGAAGGTACAAACCAGGGAAAAGTATCTTACCTCCCTAAAGACAAAAGCATCCCAAACGGAACTCCTCAATATGTGCAGGAGATGCACCAAGCTTCAGTCTCTCGCACAACAACTTAGACTTCCCAGGATGGCAGGTGGGATGCACACTACAGCTCCTACCATAAGATCATAAGATATGCCATACTGGGTCAGACCAAGGTCCATCAAGCCCAGTATTCTGTTTCCAACAGTGGCCAATCTAGGTCATATGTACCTAGCAGTTTCCCCAAGAGACACAAGTTCCACAATGCTTGTACTGGGTCAAGCATTGATATCTTCGGTCACTTCTTAATAATGGTTTATGGACCTTTCCTCCAGGAACTTGTCCAAACCTTTTTTAAACCCAGCTACACTAACAGCCTTTACTACACCCTCCGGTAACAAATTCCAGTGTTTGATTACACGTTGAGTGAGAAAATATTTTCTTTTATTAGTCTTAAATAGTTTACCCTGTAGCTTCATTGCATGTCCCCTAGTCTTTCTATATTCTGATAAGGTAAATAATCGATCTACGTTTACCCATTCCACTCCGTTCATTAATTTATAGACTTCTATCATATCTCCCCTCAGCCGTCTCTTTTCCAGGTTAAAGAGCCCTAACCTTTTTAGCCTTTCTTCATAGGAGTATCCCTCCATCCCCTTTACCATTTTGGTGGCTCTTCTCTGTACCTTTTCTAAAATCGCTATATCCTTTTTAAGATACGGCGACCAGAATTGCACACAATATTCAAGGTGCGGTCTCACCATGGAACGATATAGAGGCATTATAATCTCTTTTGTTTTATTTTCCATTCCTTTCCTTATCATACCTAGCATTCTATTTGCTCTCTTGGTCGCCGCTGCACACTGGGCCGAGGGTTTTAACATGGTATCCACAATGACGCCTAAATCTTTTTCCTGGGTGGTGGTTCCTAATCTGGAACCTTGCATCGTGTAACCATAGTTTGGGTTGTTCTTCCCTAGGTGCATAACCTTGCACTTGTCTACATTAAATTTCATCTGCCATTTTGATGCCCAGTCTTCCAATTTATCAAGATCCTCTTGCAATTTTTCACAATCCTCTTGGGTTTTAACAACTTTAAATAGTTTTGTGTCATCTGCAAATTTGATAACCTCACTCGTTATTCCACTTTCCAGGTCATTTATGAATATGTCAAAAAGCAGCGGACCCAGCACAGATCCCTGGGGTACACCACTATTCACCTTTCTCCATTGGGAAAATTGGCCATTTAGCACTACCCTCTGCTTTCTATCTTTTAGCCAGTTCCTGATCCACAATAGTACACTGCCTCCTATCCCATGACTCTTTAGTTTTGCCAAAAGTCTCTCATGAGGGACCTTGTCAAAGGCTTTCTGAAAGTCCAGATACACAATATCAACTGACTCACCTTTGTCCACCTGTTTATTCACTCCTTCAAAAAAACATAACAGATTAGTAAGACAAGATCTTCCTTGTCTAAAGCCATGTTGGCTGTCTCCCATTAGGTTGTGACTATCTACATGCTGAGTAATTTTATTCTTTATGATGGTTTCTACCATTTTTCCCGGTACTGACGTCAGGCTCACCGGTCTGTAGTTTCCCGGATCACCCCTGGAACCCTTTTAAAAATTGGGGTTACATTGGCGATCCTCCAATCTTCAGGTATTAGAGATGATTTTAATGATAGTTCACAGATTACTGATAGCAGTTCTGCAATCTCATATTTCAGTTCTTTCAACACCCTTGGATGTACACCATCCGGCCCAGGTGATTTGCTACTCTTCAGTTTATCTAATAGTTGTAAGACATCTTTCCGATGTATTGATATTTCCTTCAATTCTTCCGCACCTTTAAATACCACTTCAGTCATGGGTAACATCCCTACATCTTCCTCAGTAAAGACCGAAGCAAAGAATTCATTCAGTCTCTCCGCTATCGCCTTGTCGCCTCCTGAGTTACACACAAATCATTCTTGCAGCTGGATTCCTTAAGGAATACATAGCTGAGTCCCTTCAGACCTTGGCTGCTTTCAATAGTTGCTCCCAGCTGGCACATCATCCACTCCAAAGACTCCTTAGCTCCTCTACAGTCTTTCTCTCTCTGTTAGGCTAAGCTGACCTAGAGGACCACCTCTCTTTCTCCCAAGGCCCAACATCAGAATTTTTCCCTTGCCCAGGCTCCATAAATCTCCTCATTGTAAAAACAGAGGAAGATTTTGGTGTCCTGGTACTTATTTGTACCTATAATAAAATGCATACTGCGGTTCTTGTCAAAAATGCTGTGATATATACAGTATGTAAATGAAAGAGACTAGCCCTGCAGATATTTCACACTGCCATTGGTTAATCTAAGCAAGTGGTTCAGCAGCCATTAAAAGTGAAAAGTCTTTTGATGACAGAAGGGAAAGAGAGCAAGCTGAAAAGTGCAGACCCAATGGTGCCCTTCTGCTTCCGCCATTCACAGACTCAGACATGTCTATGTGGGGGAATCAGTGGGGAGAGCATGCACTTATTTTATTTTCTAAATTATATTCTGGCATGGTTCCCATGCCATTCCCTACTAGACACTATTATTTCAGTGTTCCATTCTGTTCCTTAGATGACATGTGCAGTGCAACAAAGCAAAAGCACCCAGACTTGTCCTTAAGGAGAGGTTTTGAGATGATGCACAGATGATGCAACAAAGCATATGCATGACCCCTGGTTTTGGAGGAGACTGGGGGTGGCATTATGGCTTTTTCAGAGGGACAACTGAGGAGTGTGTTGTATCTGGAGAGTGGAGAATTCCTTCTTGTCTTCCCACACAGAGGGAACACTGGGACTATGAGCATGTGTCCAGGCTCTGGGGAGTGGAGCCTGGGGTGTTGGGAAGAGGTAGAGAAATTCCTTACTGAGGAGTAGAAGTTTGGATGTCTCTTACCCCACAGACCATAAGGAAAGGACTTAGTGAGTCTGTAGAGAGAAGAAGAAGAATAGAGGAAAGGTCTGAGGAAGCAGAATCTGGTACCTATCAATATCCAACTAGAGATTTCCATGTGCCAAAGCTTGGAGAAAGGACTGAGAAATAGATAAGGAGATCAGAAGGGCATCTGACTATAAATCATTATATATTTTAATACATTATTCTGTTTACTAACCCTTTTTTGCGATTTTGCCAATCGATTCAATAAAATCTATCTTGGCAGGTAAAATTTAATGATACAAAATGCAAGGTCAGAGAGTTGAGTTGCAAAACCCAAGGGAGTAGTATTATATAGAGGGCAGTATTATGCAGTCAGGGCCTTCAAGGGATTCAGTGAATATCCAGTCTTGCTGTGTGACATGCAAAAACCCTTGAGTTCCTCCCCCCCTCTTGTGTCATCATGGCTAAACTGGCCTCAAATCAGCATCCTTTGTATTAGGAGACAGTAATTTTCTAGGGAGGCTGGCTCTAGCCCTCCTATACTTAGCTGTGTCTTGTATTTCTAGTACTGTTAGTTTGTGTTTCCTGATTGGTCCAAAATTTGCCTAGTCTTCAGCATCATGGAAAACTCTTTCTAGATTTTATACTTTTGAATCTATTAACTCCTGCTCAGAAGACTTACTCACAGACTTTTCTTGTGCCAGAAATTCTGTGAAATCATATCCAGGATTTTTTTTAGGCACAGTTTCACAGAATTTCTTCGGGATCTGAGTAGGCTTGGTAAATATCTCTGAAAGTATAAAAGTAACGGGGAATTTCACACAAGCAGCCCTGCTTCCATCCCCTTTACCATTTTGGTGGCTCTTCGCTGAACCTTTTCTAATAACGCTATATCATTTTTAAGATACGGCGATCAGAATTGCACACAATATTCAAGGTGCGGTCGCACCATGGAACGATACAGAGGCATAATAATATCCTTTGTTTTATTTTCCATTCCTTTCCTTATGATACCTAGCATTCTATTTGCTCTCTTGGCCGCAACTGCACAATGAGCAGAGGGTTTTAACATGTTATCCACAATGACGCCTAAATCTTTTTCCTGGGTGGTAGTTCCTAATGTGGAACCTTGCATCGTGTAACCATAGTTTGGGTTGTTCTTCCCTAGGTGCATAAATTTGCACTTGTCCACATTAAATTTCATCTGCCATTTTGATGCCCAGTCTTCCAATTTATCAAGATCCTCTTGCAAATTTCCACAATCCTCATGGGTTTTAACAACTTTAAATAGTTTTGTGTCATCTGCAGATTTGATAACCTCACTCGTTATTCCATTTTCAAGGTCATTTATGAATGTCAAAAAGCAGCGGACCCAGCACAGATCCCTGGGGTACACCACTATTCACCTTTCTCCATTGGGAAAACTGGCCATTTAGCTCTACCCTCTGCTTTCTATCTTTTAACCAGTTCCTGATCAACAATAGTACACTGCCTCCTATCCCATGACTCTTTAGTTTTGCCAAAAGTCTCTGATGAGGGACTTTGTCAAAGGCTTTCTGAAAGTCCAGATAAACTATATCAACCGACTCACCTTTGTCTACCTGTTTATTCACACCTTCAAAAAAACATAACAGATTAGTAAGACAAGATCTTGCTTGTCTAAAGCCATGTTGGCTGTCTCCCATTAGGCCATGACTATCTCCATGCTGAGTAATTTTGTTCTTTATGATGGTTTCTACCATTTTTACCAGTACTGACGTCAGGCTCACCGGTATGTAGTTTTCCAGATCACCCCTGGAACCCTTTTTAAAAATTGGCGTTACATTGGCGATCCTCCAATCTTCAGGTATTACAGATGATTTTAATGATAGTTCACAGATTACTAATAGCAGGTCGGCAATCTCATATTTCAGTTCTTTCAACACCCTTGGATGTATACCATCCAGTCCAGGTGATTTGCTACTCTTCAGTTTATTAAATAGTTGTAATACATCTTCCCGGTGTAGTGATATTTCTTTCAATTCTTCTGCAGTATCACCTTTAAATACCACTTCAGTCATAGGTAACATCCCTACATCTTCCTCAGTAAAGACCGAAGCAAAGAATTCATTCAGTCTCTTCGCTATAGCCTTGTCCCCTCTTACTGCCCCTTTAACCCCTCTATCATCTAATGGACCAACTGACGCTCTCACAGTTTTTTTGCCACAAATGTACTTGAAAAAGTCTTAATTATGCATTTTTGCTTCCACAGCAAGTTTCTTCTCAAATTCTCTCTTTGCCTGCCTTATCAATGCCTTGCATTTAACTTGCCTCTGCTTGTGCTGTTTCCAGTTTTTGTCATTTGGCTATTTTTTTTCCATTTCCTGAAAGATGCTTTTTTGGCAACAACAGCCTCTCTGACCTCACCTTTAAACCATGCTGGCAGTTTTTTGGACTTCCTTCCACTTTTCTTAAAGCATGGAATACAGCTGGTCTGGGCTTCCAAGATAGTTTTTTTTAAACAATACCTAAGCTTGATGTAAGTTTTTAATGTTTGCAACTGCTCCTTTTAGTTTTTTCTTAACTATTTTCCTCATTTTATCATAGTCTCCCTTTCGAAAGTTAAAAGGTAGTACTGTGGATTTTCTTACCATCCGTCCTCCATTAATTAAATCAAACGCGATCATGCTATGATCACTATTGCCAAGTGGCCCCAACACCCTTATCTCTTGCACCAGATCTGGTGTTCCACTAAGGACTAGGTCCAATATGGCTTCCCCTCTGGTTGGTTCATGAACCAGCTGCTCGAAGAAGCAGTCATTTATTTCATCTAGGAACTTTATCTCCCTAGCATGTCCTGCCGTGACACTGACCCAGTCAATACCAGGGTAATTGAAATCACCCATTATTATTACTGTGCTGTAACTTTTGTTAGCTTCCTTGATTTCTTTGAGCATTTCATCATCTATTTGTTCATTCTGGCCAGGCGGTCGATAGTACACTCCCACCACCATTGCCTTCCCATTTTTACATGGAATTTCAATCCATAGAGATTCTACAGCAAATTTTGTTTCCTGCAAAACTTTAATCCTTTCTGTCTCAATGCCCTCTCCAACATAGAGCGCAACCCCTCTACCTATTTGATCAGCTCTATCATTACGATATAGTTTGTACCCAGGTATCACAGTGTCCACTGGTTGTCCTCCTTCCACCATGTCTCTGAGATTCCAATCATATCTAACCTCTCATTTAGTGCTATATATTCTAACTCTCCCATCTTAGTTTTTAGACTTCTAGCATTTGCATACAAGCATTTTAGAGACTGTAATTTATTCATATTAATGTGGCTATACATAGGCATGGATAATTTGGAATCTTTAAGCTCTGTCTGCTCCATACTCAAGGGCATATGGGCTACTTTACTCTTTTTTGGAACCTCTCTGTTTTTGGTGGTATCCTTCAAGGATACATTGTTCAGAACCATGCACTCTGGGGGTGACTGTCGGCTTTCCCCTATTATCTAGTTTAAAAGCTGCTCTATCTCCTTTTTAAAGGTTAATGCCAGCAGCCTGGTTCCATCCCGGTTAAGGTGAAACCCATCCCTTCGGAAGAGCCCCTCCTTTGCCCAGAATCCAAAACCCTCATCCTGGCACCATTGTCTCATCCATGCATTGAGACTCTGGAGCTCTGCCTTCCTTTTGGGTCCTGCATGTGGAACGGGAAGCATTTCAGAGAACGCTACCCTGGAAGTTCTGGATTTCAACTTCCTACCTAAAAGCCTAAATTTAGCCTCCAGTTCCTCCCTACCACATTTTCCTATGTCATTGGTACTGACATGTACCAAGACAGCAGACTCCTCCCCAGCACTATCTAAGACCTTGTCTAGGTGGTGCGTGAGGTCCGCTATCTTCACACCAGGTAGGCATGTCACCAAGTGATCCTCACATCCACCAGCCACCCAGCTATCTACATACCTAATGATCGAATCACCAACTATAATGGCTGTCCTAACCCTTCCCTCATGAGCACTTGGGCCTGGAGAAACTTCCTCGGTGTGAGAGGGTTTTATATCACCTGGAGGACAGGTCCTAGCTATAGGATCACTTCCTGCCACACCAGGATGATGCTCTCCTGTCATGTGACCTCTCTCCTCCAAGGCAGCAGGGATGTTGCCAGACTGGAGATGGGACTTCAGGACTATATCCCTGTCTTGTCTATGTACCTCTCTGTCTTCTTATGTCTTCCAAGTCTGCTACTCTTGCTTCTAGAGATCGGACTCGTTCCCTGAGAGCAAAGAGCTCCTTGCACCTTGTGCACACGTAAGACCCCTCACCATCTGGGAGAAAATCATACATGTGACACTCAATGCAAAGACTGGAAAGCCCCCATCTCGCTGCTGGACTGCTGTCTGCATCTTGGTTTTAAGGTTGTGTTTAGATATTTAAGTTCTTTACGTACTAAGGGTTGCTGGGGATACTTATATTTATTTATTTATTTTATTTATTTAAAGTCTCTTTTATACCGCGCTATTCAGCATCAGCGCGGTTTACAATAAACAGTGAACATACACATTTCCAATAGTACTTTGTGTTTACATATGAACAGGATAATCAACTTGGCTAACAGGGTAACTATGTACAACCATAAAATATACAATATATACAATTTGTAGGCTGATCATGTGTTTGTGTGGTTTTAGACAGTAGTGATTTGGGTGGATTCGGCAAATGGTGCTGAGTTTCTATTAGGTTCAGGGTAATGTATGAGGAAGAGGTAGTGTTTCACGGCCTTCCTGAATTGGAATATGTCTGGGATTGATCTGATGTTGTGAGGAAGGTTATTCCAGATCACCGGTGCATAAAGATTGAAAGTCCTGCTAGATGTTGACTTGGAGCATTTAGTTATAGATCTTGGGACTATCAAGGTGTTTTGAGCTACTGACCTTCTGTCTCTGTTGTGGGGAGTCATCTGGATTAGCTCAGTTAGTGAGGTTGACGAGAGACCTTTGGTGGCTTTAAAGGTGAGCAGCAAGGTCTTGAATGTAATTCTACCTTGAATCGGGAGCCAGTGGAGTTGTTTCATTATAGGTGTGACATGGTCTTTTCTGGATGCTCCGTGCAGTACTCTTGCTGCGGTGTTCATTGCCATTTGCAGTGGGTTTAGGGTGTTTTGGGGGAGACCTTGAAGTATTGCATTTGCATAATCGAAATGCGGGATAATTAGTGCTTGATAGATAGTCCTGAAATCATCAGGCTCCAGCAGAGATCTTAGGTATCTAAGGGATCTAATTTTATGATATACTGCCCTTACAGTATTACTTATATGAGCTTGCATATTTAGGTTCTGGTCTAGTGTGATGCCGAGGTATCTGATCGCGGATTTGGTCTGGAGGTCTGCTTCCTTCACTTTCAGTACTGTTGGGGCATTGAAGTTACGGTTTCTTGTAATGAACATCACCTCCGTCTTCTTGTGTTGAATCCGGAGGTTTTGGGATTGTAGCCAATTGGATATTTCGTTTATGCAGCATGTTATTGGTTCGAGGTCTGGGTTATCTGTTGTAAAAGGCGTGTATAATAGCACATCATCTGCGTATATCATGCAGTTAATGTTGAAAGACCGGATCAGGTTGCAGAGAGGTTGCATGTATATATTGAATAGTAAGGCGGAGAGGGAGGATCCTTGTGGGACACCTTGGCTTTGGTGGAATGGTTCTGATGATGTGTTTCTGGATCTCACCTGCTGCCATCTGTCCGAGAGGTAGGACCTGCACCACTCGAGTGCTTTACCGGAGATTCCTTTTTCTTTGAGGCGTTCTAGGAGGCACTCATGGCTAACGGAATCAAATGCTGCCGCGATGTCAAGGAAGACAAGGACAAAGCCTTGGCGGGTGTTGTCGATGCCTGATATTATGTGGCTGAAGAGTGTGGTGAGAAGGGTCTCGACCCCGTGAGATTCTCTAAATCCATGCTGGCATGGATCCAGTGGTGCATTGGAATCAATGTGATCTTGTATTTGTCTCTGAACTATCTTTTCCATTATTTTTGCAAGCAATGGTATGCTTGCTATGGGTCTGTAGGATTCTGGTTTCTGTTGGTCGAGTTTGTTGTTTTTTAGTAGAGGTCTTATTGAAGTTTGTTTGAGGGTGCGTGGGAAATCACCTGTTGTGAACGATTGTTGAATAAGTCTGGATATGATTGGACTGAGGTCAGTCCGGAGTTCCTTGACCCAGAAAGCTGGGCATGGATCAGATTGCGCTGTGGACGTATTGATGGCTGCTATGGTGTCTTCGATGCATCGTTTGGATGGAGTTGAGAAGGTAGTGAGTGGTGTTTGATTGTAGGGCTGAAGGATGATGCTGGACGTTGGGTTGTTGTTTATCTGACAAAGTTTAGTTTGTAGATAATCCGCATATGTTTGAGGATGGATTCCATTTGTTTGTTCTGATGCAGGTTCTGTTGTAAGTTGCTTAACGAGGGCAAACAGGTCACGAGGTTTGTTGAGGGATCTTTTTAAAGTGTCGGCGTGGTAACGTCTCATGGTTTCAGTCACTGCGGTACGGTGCGCTGTGAGTTGTAAATTGTATGCCTTTTGGTCTGCTTCTGAGCGTGAGCGGCGCCAGCGTCTCTCAAGTTTTCTTAGTGTCGCAAGTGAGGCTTTCAACTCAGTAGAGTACCATGCTGCTGTGTGTCGTTTCGCTTGAGGTTTGTTTTTTGCTGGGCGAACAGCTAATGAACTGAATATTTCGTTCCAATTGGAGACTAGTTCATCAGGGTTGTGCGCTGGTGAGTTCATTAGTGGGAATGCTGATTTCAGGATTAGGTCTTTGTTGAATGGTTGGAATCTTCTCGGCGGATTGTTGGACTGACCGATTGCTGTGCTTTCATCTTTTTGGACATGGCTTGGCTGGGGAATTTGGAATAGGATTAATGAGTGATCTGACCATGGGACAGCGGTGATTGATATATCAGGGATGGTTGTTTCTCTGGAGGTTGGGTCTGTTGTGAATATTAGATCTAGCATGCCTCCTTTTATATGGGTAGGTTCCTTGATTAATTGGCTATATCCTAGATCTTTCATGGCTTCGAGGAACGCCTTTGAGTGAGAGTCTTGCAGGGAGGGGAGGTTGAAGTCTCCTAGTACCCAGCTTGTTGTATGTGGGCTCTGGGAGTTTGCGGCTGCATCTATTATTGTTGTTAGTGCATCTGCATCAGATGATGGTGCTCTGTAGAGTAGATAGATGGAGGAACACTTGTTCTCTATCGAGATTGTGTCTAGGAGTGGTGAGCTGGTTGCATCTTTTATGTTGAATTGAAGATCAGATCTGGTGATGGCGAGGACGCCGCCTCCTCTTTTGGCTGCTCTATGACATGTATGGATAGAGAAGTTAGCAGGCAGGAGCTGATTGAGTATTACGTTGTCATCACAGGAAAGCCATGTCTCGGTGATCAGTAGTAGGTCAAGGTTATGTAGTGATATCATATCTGAAATTACCGGCCATTTTTACGTACAGATCTTGCATTTACAAGGGCACATTTCATGTTTCGAGGGAGGGGGTTCTCTTTTTGTTTCTTCTTCTTGTTGTGCTGTAATGATACCTGCAGGAGGTGGTGGTGGTGAATTTGGGAGGTTTCCTGTGATTGATAGAATGGGGTATCTGGCCATCTCTTTCTATAACTGTGGATAGTTGGTATGTGGTTGTTGTTAGTGTATAGGCAAGTGACATTGCATAAGCCTGTAGCAAGGAGGTAGAGGGCAATCGAGATGATGCAGGGTAGGGCCATTTTGTGTGCTTTGTTGCGGTGTAGATCTGGGCTGGGAGGTTGGTTGGTGGTGGTGGGTAGGTATGTTGTCTGGTTGTGATAGATTGCTCTATCTTTGGTTCAGTCGTAGGAGGGCTGCAGTTTGTGGTGGGCTCTCGATCTATCGGGAAATACTGGAGCTTATATATTACATTTTAAATCATATTATACTAATAAGAAGAAACTTATACAAATAAGAAGAAAGCCCCCAGGTAGGTGAAAGCCCCCAGGTAGGTGATAGATTAAATACCTTCATGGAAATGGGTAACAGGGGTAACATATGGAAAGTAGTGTGTATAAATGCCCATAGCATGGGAAATAAGATCCCTGATGTTGAAGCTTTGGTGGGAGTGGCTGACTTGGATTTAGTGGCAGTTACAGAAACATGGTTCACAAAAAACCATGAATGGGATGTAACTATACCTGGCTGTACTTTATTCAGAAAGTACAGGGTAGGAAGAAGGGGAGGAGGAGTGGCACTATATGTAAAAACTACTATTAAAGCTTTGGAATTACAGAGCTTAAAAGGGAGAGAGGAGGCATTGTGGGTTAAACTAGAAAGAGGGAAAGAGAAATATATTTGCATTGGTGTGATATGCAGACCTCCCTCACAAGAGGAAGAGGTGGATAGAGAGTTAATTGAAGACATACGCAGCAATGCTAGGAAAGGGGAAGTGCTACTGATAGGAGATTTCAATATGCCAGATGTTGATTGGCACATTCCTGCTGCAGTATCATCTAGAAGTAAGGAGATCCTGGATTCTCTACAGGGAGAACTATTCAGGCAATTGGTAACAGACCTCACATGTGAAGGGGCCATACTGGACTTGGTGCCTACCAATGGTGAAAGTGTTTCTGATGTTGTAGTGGGATATCATTTTGCATCCAGTGATCACCAGATGGTGTGGTTCAATATTAGGACTAGGGCTGTTAGAATCCATTCAAAGGTGAGGATCTTAGACTTTAGGAAGACTAACTTTGCCAAGATGGGCCAATACTTCAGGGAGTCATTAGTGGGATGGGAACAGCTGGGGGATGTAGAAAAACAGTGGGCAAAACTGAAAGGGGATATTTTAAGGGCAACCAACCTTTTTGTTAAAATGGTAAATAAAGGTTAAAGGAAAAGGAGACTGCTATGGTTTTCGAAAGAAGTAGCTGAAAAAGTGAAGAAAAAGGGAGGCCTTCATGAAATACAAGAGATCACAGAGATAGGAAGACAGGCATCTATATATGGGGGGATAAGACATTTTTCAGATATGTTATTGAGAAGAAGAAGGGCAAAAGTGGTATTGTCAGACTCAAGGGTGCAGGGGAGAAATATGTAGAAGCTGATGAGGATAAAGCGGAATTGCTTAACAAATATTTCTGTTCTGTGTTCACAGATGAAGAACCAGGAACAGGTCCTCAGAAAACACCCACAAACAGGAACAAAAGCGAGGGACATCTTGAACAATTTTCAGAAGACTATGTTCGTGAGAAACTAGCTCAACTTAAAGTAAACAAAGCGATGGGACCGGATGGGATACACTCTAGAATATTAAGGGAACTTGGGGACGTTCTAGCAGCTCCACTGACTGACCTTTTCAATGTCTTGTTGGAATCGGGAGTGATGCCAAAGGACTGGAGAGAGGCTCATGTGGTGCCTTTACACAAAAGCGGAAGTAAGGATGTGGTTGAAAACTACAGGCCGGTTAGTTTAACTTTGGTGGTGAGTAAATTATTGGAAACGCTGCTGAAAGAGAAAATAGTGAGGTTTCTGGAGTCCAGCGGATTACAAGATCCGAGGCAGCATGATTTCACCACAGGCAGGTCTTGTCAGACAAATCTGATTGATTTCTTTGACTGGGTGACCAGGGAGTTGGACCAAGGGAAAGCCCTAGATGTAGTGTATTTAGATTTCAGTAAAGCCTTTGACACGGTTCCTCACAGGCGACTTATAAACAAACTGAGCACCATAGGGATGGACCCTAAAGTTACTGCTTGAGTTAGAAATTGGTTGGGTGGGAGGCGACAAAGAGTACAGGTAAATGGAGCTCACTCTGAGGAGAATGATGCTACCAGTGGTGTGCCCTAGGGATCTGTCCTTGGTCCGATTCTTTTTAACATCTTTGTTAGTGATATAGCGGAAGGGCTGTCGGGTAAGGTTTGCCTCTTTGCTGATGATACCAAAATCTGCAATAGAGTAATCACCCAGGAAGGTATAGATAACATGAGGAGGGATCTAGCTAAGCTTGAAGAATGGTCTAGAATTTGGCAGCTGGGATTTAATGTTAAAAAATATAAGGTCATGCATTTGGGCTGCAGCAATCCAAGGGAGCAATATAGTATAGGGGGTGAAGTACTTTTGTCCACTAAAGAAGAGCGGGACCTAGGCGTGGTTGTGTCTGATGATCTTAAAGTAGCTAAACAGGTAGAAAAGGCGACAGCAAAAGCTAGAAGGATGCTTGGGTGCATACGGAGAGGAATGGCTAGCAGAAAAAAGGAGGTGATAATACCTCTCTATAAGTCTTTGGTGCAACCTCATTTGGAGTATAGTGTGCAATTCTGGAGACCACACCTTCAAAAGGATGTGAACAGGATGGAGTCAGTGCAGAGGGTGGCTACTAAAATGATTAGTGGTCTTCATTATAAAGCATATGAGGACAGACTTAAGGATCTTAATATGTACACCTTAGAGGAAAGGCGGGATAGAGGTGATATGATTGAGATGTTTAAATACCTCCGTGGCATAAATGTTCAGGGAGAGAGCCTCTTTCAATTGAAAGCAAGTTCTGCTATGAGGGGACATGGGATGAGGGTGAAGGGAGATAGATTCAGGAGTGATAAGAGGAAATATTTCTTTACGGAAAGAGTAGTGGATCCGTGGAATAGTGTCCCAGGGGAGATGGTAGAGATGAGGACAGTAACTGAATTCAAAAAAGCATGGGACCAACACAGAGGATCTCTAAAGGTAAAAAGGGGACTGTTGTCTCGTAGTTGTTAATATGGAAGGAGAGACTAGATAGGCCATGTGGTCTTTTTCTGTCGTCATATTTCTATGTTTCTAATAAAACTATACCTAATATGTTTAATGTACTTTGTTCACCTGAAATTTAATTAATCTCAGGTTCTTAATGTATGGTGATGAGAATGAATAGCTGCACCTGAGAGTGAATATGGCACCTCCTTTCCTTTAAGAGGTTTAAGCACCTATAAAGCTATGATTATCCCAGGGGTGGGTGGGTAATAGGTAACCAGCGCCCACACCAACCCAAAAACCCCAGATAAACCACCTCCATTCACGTTCACTCACACATTCAGAAAAACAATAAACAACACATAGTAAAAGCATCAAAATAAAAGTTCCCACACAAACAAAACCCAATCCAAGTCATGCCTCACCACGAAGAGGCCAGTCACATCTAAGACACCACAGGATTGCCCCAACCCTGCCATACCCCCAGGTCCTCAGGCTATAACACCAGTCCAATGAACTGTCTATACATGGCGCATTGTAAATTTTAAGGAGGTCTTCTTGTCTGCGACTTGTTCTGAAACCTTGTACAGGCTGCCTCCCCAAACCTCCATGCAAATACATGGGAAAAGGAGGATACAGCAGCAACTGGGGAGGGGTCGAGAGCCGCTCATGCCAAAACAAAGCCCAAATGCTAAGGCAGCGCTGTAACTCCAAAGTACAGTTACAAAGGCACTGGTCCTGGTGCATTGCCCAGATCAGACAAGTACTTATTGGCCTATTGATGTGTTCAATGGAGTGCGCCTGACTATCATGTTGCACTCAAAGCAGAGCCGGGTAAGCCAGTGTGAAGTGAATCTTGCGCCAAAAGAGTTCTGTGTACACCAGTGCAAACTCCTTGCTTTGGCAGCTACCGTCGATGAGTAATCCTGGAATAGGAGCAAATGCTGGTTGTCTAGGTAAAGCTCCCCTTTCCTTCAGAATGCTTCAAGCTGCAGCTTTTGCTGAAAATGTAAGATCCGCACAATCACAACATGCGGTCGTTGGCATCCCTCTGCTCGCGGTCCAATCCTGTGCGCATGCTCAACTTGTATGTGGCCCAACAGTGCCTCAAGGCCAAGTTCTTTAGGCAGCCAGGTTTCAATTAGAGAGAAGAGAGTGTGATCCTCGCACATTTTGAGGACCCTGACGAGGAGCAGGTTGTTCCTGCGGGTATAATTTTCAAGAGAGCAAGGACTCCACTTTAGAGAGCAGGGCCTCCAATTGGGCCTGATGAATCTTGAGTTCCCGCTCACACTGCCCGTCTGAGTCCTCTAATGCAGATATACTTTGCTCAACTTCCTCCACACGGTGACCTCGCCCATACATTCCACCTTTATCAGTATTTGATCAAATTTCAAGTCTAGTAGTTTAACTACCTCTTTAGCCAATGTTTCCGGGGAGAAATCCACGCTCTACACCCCAGGTGATGCTGGGCTGAGGATGTTGTCGCCATTTTGCCATCTTTCACGGCCTTCTCACGGTCTTTTTTCTGCACCGCACACATTGTGTCCCGAGCTGAGACCACCCAGAGCAGTGCTACAAGCGAAGGCTATCGTCCACCATCAGTCTAAATGCTAAACGGGGAAGAGACAGCGCCAAAATTAGGCTAATACAGAAGACTGCTCCATAGCGATCAGAGGAGCATCCTCACTCGCTCATGGGGTCACATGGTCCCCCCTGGGTGGTGTTTTTATTGGGCTAGAACTGTTATGTTGTGGCCACCAAGTCCCTCGTGTAGTGACATAAACTACATAATTTCAGCAAATGTTGCAAATGACTCTCAGAAAGAGACCAAAAGGTGACATTGTTAACTAGTTTTGTTTCAAGTAGTAAGGACATTTTCATGGTTCTTTCAGGAAGCTATACTATCAGTTCAGCGCAAAACAGGGCAGTACATTAACTTTGGTTAAGGTTACACATTGCAGTAATATTTAGTACATTTATTGAATCCCCTACTATAAATGCCAGTGATAGGGGGTGAAGTACTTTAATGCACAAAAGAAGAGCAGAACTTAAGGATGATTATATTGGATGATCTTAGTGGCCAAAAAGGTAAAAAAGGCAATGGAAAAAGCCAGAAGGATGCTTGGGTGCATAGAGAGAGGAATGGACAGCAGGAAAAAGGAGGTGATAGTGCCTTTGTGTAAGTCTCCAGTGAGATCTCATTTTGAGTACTGAGAAGGCATACTCAAAGTACATAAACTGAATGTAGTTGGTCCAAAAGATAGCTACTAAAATAGTGGTGTTTGTCATTCGGCATGTATACTTTTGAGGAAAGGCAGGAGAGGGAAATATGATAGAGACATTTAAACACCCCATAGTATAATTGCACAGGAGGTGGCCCTCTTCTAGTTGAAAGGAAGCTCTGGAATGAGAAGTCATAGGATGAAGGTGAACGGGGATAGACTCAGGAGTAATCTGATAAAATATTTCTTTATGGAAAGGATGGTGGATGCATGGAACAGCCTCCCAGTGCAGATGGTAAATCGAGAACTGTGTCTGAATCCAAGAAAGCATGGGACGTATATAGAGGATCTCTGAGGCACAGGAAAAGACTGTAGAACTTAATAGTTCTTATGGATGGGCATATGGTCTTCATCTCCTATCATTTTCTATGTTTTTGTGGAATTGAGCCACGCTGAAGTGGACTGGATTTTTTGGAGAGTATACTAGTGTGACAGAGACTTTAGTAAGATCATGCCAGATAAAGACCTCCACAGAGGTAAGAGCCTGGTAGTGAAGCCTTTTTCTGTTCAACATGTCGCCAAGAATCAAGAGCTTAGAGTTTGCTCCTTTCCTACCCTTAAGCCTGGTTGCAGCACCCTAGCCTTTCAGGATCTTACATAAAGCTCTTCAAATGAATGTCTAACTAAAGGCAGTATGTCAAGTGATTAACTCAAACTATTCTCTGAATTCACTTTTTTTTCTGGGGTCAACTTTCAAAGGAAGTTATATGTTTTCTGGAACTGCATGTATTTTCAGCCACCATATGGATAGTATTGGGTTAAAAGTATGCCTAACTGCCCCAATATTATCAGTATGGTGGAGGAGTAAAGCAAGGGTGGCAAAAAGAAATTATCTATATGACGGCCATATGATAATTTCTATGTTAGTTTAGGCTTAAACTAAATGGATAGTGACAGCAGTGCTCACCACATTATGGGGGATGTTTATTAAATGGCGGTAGCAGGCTCTGTGCGATATTGGAGCCGTAGCCCCATTGATTTCAATGAGGCTGAGGCTCCGATATCACACGGAGTCCACTACCGCCGTTTAGTAAACATCCCCCTGTATGTATTTTCAGCAGTGCTGGTCATTTTATTTCTTTTTTTTTATTGAATTTTAACATATCAAGACATTATTCTGTACAGAAAAGAACAATCTCCAGTATGATAATAATAAAAAACTACAATTCAAGGAAAAATACAATTCAAGGAGTTCTCTTGCAGTCCACAAAAGAGAGGGAGAGATTAAGTATTCAGACTTCAAGGCAGGAGGACAAAACCTTAAAGTACATAGAAACAGAAAGAGAAAAGAAAAGAAGAGAAAAGAAGATAAGGTGGCTACTTAGCAGCCCAAGGCCATCCATACACGGTGGGAATTATGTCACTTTGTGACATAGCGGGCTGAGATGTCACCACTAACCTAGCATTTATAAAGGTTACTAAATCATTCGGTTGAAAAAAGATATCTTACAGAATTATATACCACCAAACATTTATAAGGAAATCTTAGATGAAACATACCCCCAACTGCAACACCCCAGCTTTCAGAAGCAAAAATTGTTTCCTTCTTTTTTGAGTCTCTTTCGCAATGTCCGGAAACATAGAGATCGTGAATCCACAAAAGGGCTCTAACCTCTTCTTGTAGAATATTTTTAGGATCCATTCCTTATCTGTAACCAATGCACACGAGACCAAAAGCATTGCAGTTTATACTCCCCCCACCAAGATTCCTCCAACAATTCAGAAACATTCAATACATCTAGATTGGAATCCGTTCCCATGCCAGCTGGCTTCTTTTTCCCAGATGGAAGATAATATGTCTTAGTCAGAGGTGGCAACAAATCATTTGTAGCCTTCAAGAACTCAATCATATATCTTTTAAACATATCTAGAGCTGAAATACGCTCAGCTCTAGGAAAGTTGAATACACAGAGATTCACAGCCCGAGCAGAATTTTCCAATACTTCCAACTTTAATCTCAATGCAATATTATCCTTAGTAAGAGCAAAGTTCAAATTGGACAATCCAGCCAGTTGGAAATCATGGTCTTCAACTTTTATTTTCACAATGTCCAATGTACTCACAATAGATGTTATCAGTTCTGAATTCTGTTGAATTCTGGAGGAGAGTTCAGCCGTCTGTCGAGAAACCAAGTCAGCAAGCATAGCATTGGCCTCCCAGTTAGTTTCAAGTGTAAACCTCTTAGGATATGACAGAGAGAACAAAGAAGGATTGGAGAAGACAGTTGGGGGCAAACTGAAAGAATCTTCATCAATGCTTGCACCGCTGCTCAATGATGTTCCCGTCACCTTCTCACTCGGGGCATCTCTGACAACACCAGAAGCAGACCCAACCTCTGCAATCTGCAGGCACCTCCCAGTCAGAGAATAAAACAAAACCGACTTGCGAGGAGGTGGTCTCCAAACCCGCCGGATAGAGAAGGGGCACTCCCAGGCATGGCAGTGTTCTCTACACCTCAGGAGAAAGCAAGATGTCAATGTTGGAAGACTGCGGGTCTTCCTCCTTTTCCACCGCAGGTAAGCCCGACCTTATCCCCTGTTTCATTGCCTTGGACACCTCGACAAAATGGTCCATTAGACTTCCAACAAGTGGCTGGGACTCTGAGGGGTATTCCCTCGCTTTCCTCTTCCACTTAGGCATTCAAGTAGACAAAGAAGCTCCTCCTCAAGCAGCCATCTTAGACATGCCCCCAACCAAGGGTTGTCACTGTGGTGGTCATTTTAAAAACCTTAGTCACGATTTGGACATCCAAAACATGCATGCAGACATCAAAATCATGGAAATGGCTCATTTTGGCCATAAAACATCCAGAGGGTGTAGAGAAGAGGGCTTACAATCTGTTTGTACCTGAGGCTATGGAGGGTTAAATGACGAACAAGATCACAAGGAACACCAGTAGGATTTGAATGCTGGTTTCCCTGGTCTTAGCTCAAGACTCTAACCATTAACCATCCATGTTTATGAAATCGTGCCTGAACTTAGACGTGCCTATTTTTTCAGACATTCTGGCTTGGATGCCCCAGATTGCACTTAGGCATCATTTATAAAATGTGCTTTCATGTCTATAGATTGTAAATAATTAAGAACCACTGATGTCACTACCCTACGATAAATGTGAATATCAGTCATGTAAATAGTTCTCTGTACCATAGTTTATTATGTTACCATGTTATTTGTACAAAACTATACCATAGTTTATTATGTTATTTGTAACAAAACTATTTGTTTGATGTAAACCGTCCCTGATCGCTGGAAGGGGCGGTATAAAAAAACTGTCAAAATAAAAAAATAAAAAAATATAGCAGTGCTGAATACCCATATTAATTTAAATGCTGGCACTAGCCTTTTAATCAAGCCACTTGCTGCCGCTGCTGATAATTCAACTCTCTGCTGGCAGCCGGTCACCTTCTTATCCATATCATAGCTCACTATAGACTTCAGTGGTATTATCCAGTTGAAAATGAGAACGACCCCGTTAAACCTGTTGAGAGTTAGAAAAATAGCTCTGATTAGGAAGAGCCTGCAGATTGGGACTTGCTCTGTGTTATTATTCAAGGAATCTGGGGAAATAGGTCAAAACGTCAGGAGTGGGGGGTTGGAGTTGATGCTTATTTCCACATGACCCCATACTATGTTACCTAACCAGCAGGTCATGCAGCTCTGTATTTAATGTGCTTTCAAGAGGTGCAATCCATCTGTACTTAAATCCAAAAATAACACTGATAATATGAATGTATTCAACAGTACTGAAGTGAGATAAATGTGTCAGTTTTTGGCACACAATGTACGCTCACCAGATAAAAAAAAATATTTATGACATTATTTCTTAGTTTAGAAAAACAAAACGCTGTTATTTTAGCCTGCAGTTCAGTTGTCTGTAGTGGTGTGTTGGCATTAAAAGGACTTGCATTGAAATCCATACCAAAATAATCTGCTTGTAAAGAAGATGAGAAAGAACTTTGGGTGCCTGATTGCATATGGTTAACGTGACCTGCCCCGTTCCATCACTTACACTTTCTCTGGACTGACTGGATATAAATATTGTTAATATATCATTTACTCGAGAAATGAGCTCAGAGCAATAACATATGCATCTACTGAGGACAATTTCATGTCGAAGGCTTTATAAGTTCCTCTGGATAACATGCATTCACTTCTTTCCTTGATTTATTTATATGGTACTTTTATCCAGGGCACCTTACAAGGCAGGGAACGTCATCAGTTATAAAATAAACCAAGATTCGGTGTTTTGTGTTTGACTGTTCATCAGTGACTCAGTAGCCGTGTTGTGTACTGCCACGTGTAAGGTCTCTCTTTCCATTCCCAAGCTGAGACTTCCACTCAGGGCCAGCTAAAGGGGTTGTAGTACCTTGAGCCAACTTTTCCTTTTGCACTCTCCTCCCCCCTTGGGGGCAACCTTGCAGTGCAAGCTGTACAAACAGGGGTAAATTTTCAGCTCACTGGCTTGTTAAATGCCAGCACTGTCATTTAACTTAATCTGTACATTCTGTGTTACTATCCATATAGGTAGTAGCACTGAATATACAGAGTGCCAGCGTCGTCATTGTATTTTTTGTTTAGGTTAGGCCTGCTATTCCACAGGCCTAAACTAAACATGGAACCTATCAGAATATTGCCGCTATCTGGATAGTTTTCTAGGCTGCCCTCGCTCCTCCCTTGACACACTGCACAAATATACGAGTAATATTTGGTCATTCTTCAATTTAAATAGCCCATATTGAAAATACACGGTTAGGCTAATTATGCGTGTGCCCGCAAATGCATAATTGTCTTTGAATATCAGTCTGATAAGGCATAATTATTCATTCATATGGATCATGCCCAGATTCACCAATAAAATTCTCCCAACAACAGATGCAGAAGTAGGGTGTTCACTTACACTACACAAAAATATTCTACTCAAATTCTGTCTCACTTCAGTGACAACCTCATGAACTCCCTCCACCACCAAACATAGATCATAACACAAAACTCTAAACATGGGCACTCACACCAGCACCACAAACTCAAACTGCACCAACCCTACCTATGGAAATTCAGCACTGCAAATATTCGAGCATACCAGCAACCTCCAATTGGAAAAAGAGTACAAGCTGATCTATTACAGATTCCCTAGAGAGAACATGTTGTACATTAGCAGAATCCCTTATCTCAGCAGCAGGGCCAGCCCGTCCATTGAGCAAGAATGTTTTTTGCACAGGGCCCCGTGCAAAGAACATTCTGCTTTTTTTCAAAATTAAATAAAAAAAAAAAAAGCTGGCTGCTACCGGCAGTGGCAGAATGGAGTGTCCCGCGGGGCCCCCTCTGCCCGGCTGAGTCCCTCCCTCCCTCCCTCTGCGACGGCTGAGCCCCTCTGTGCCGGCTTTCAGATTCGCGAAGGGAGAGTGTCTCCCTCGCGTCTCTGTTAAGCCCGCACTAACTTTTAGTAAACATGCCTCTTAATGAGTATATGGATAAAGAAAGACTAAAAGATTTCTACATTGCTAAAATCCAGTACCAACCGCCAGGCACATTAGGAACTACTACAAACACTACCCATTTAGAATCCATAGCAAACCCGCCGTATCCTAACAGCACTACCAGGACTCACAAAGCACCATACCCTACCTATCAAAAGGCAACACTGCAAATATTAAACCAATACATTTCAGAGAATAACAATACATGACCTACTGGGGAAAGAGAACAAGTGGCAATGTCAAATAGGAATTATATAAACAGAATACCTCAGCTCAGTTACACATGCAGAACATAAACCATCACCAAACAAGGAATCACAATTTAGAAACAGGAAAACAATAATTAAACTGGGAACCCCAAAAGTCAAACTTGGAATGCATAACACTGTAGAAATAAAACCATAAATTAATTTCCTCTTGTACTAAACAAAGCACAGACGTTAATGATGCACATTTTCCAGAGCTGACATATTCCAGTTAATAAATTCAAAATAAAGAGATATTTTTCTACCTTTTGTGCATTTTTCTTTCAGTGGCAATTGCTCCAGCCACTTTCTTCTGGTTTCTTTGTGTCCTCTGCTAACTCTCCATCGTCTGCTGTCCATTTGTCCTTTCTTCTCTCTTCTAGTTTTTTTCCATTCTCTCTCTACATCTGCTTTAACATACTAATCTTTCTCCTTTTGCTCTTTCCTCATTCCTATTTCATCCACTCAAATTTTACCCCTCCATCCTCAATCCCCACTTACTCTCCCAATATCCGGCCAATTGTAGATTTGTCTTCCCTCCCACACAAAATATTTTTCCCTCTCCATTTCACTCTCCCAGCTCCATCCCATTCTAATCCTCCCCCAACATCAGTTCCCTTCTAGTTCCAGCCCCACCCAGCATCCGCTCCCTTCTAGTCCCTGCATCAGCCCATTTCCAGTCCTAGCCCCCCATCAGCCCATTTCCAATCCTATCCCAGCCCCATCAACTCATTTCTAGTCCTTTTCTAGCCCCACCATCAGCCCATGTCAAATCCTAGCTCCCCTCCACTCAGCCCATTTCCAATCCAAGCCCCCCATGAGCCTACTTCCAATTCTAGCCCCTCCATGAGTCCATTTCAATTCAAGCCCCCACCACAGCCCATTTCCAATCTTAGCACACCCCAACAGCCCATTTCCAGTCCTATCCTAGCCCCTCCATCAGCCCATTTCCTGTCCTAGCCCCCCCCACTCAGCCCATTTCCAGTCCTACCTCCCTCCCCTCACAGCCCATTTCCATTCCAAGCTCCCCTCCCCATCAGCTATATGCAGTTCAAGCCCCCCTTCCACTCAGCCCATTTCCAGTCCTAGCAACCCCCCAGCCCATTACCAGTCCTAAGCCCCCCATCAGCCCACTTCCAGTTCTAACCCCCCATCAGCCCACTTGTAGTCTTAGCCCCCCATAGCCCATTACCAGTCCTAACCCCCCATAACCCGTTACCAGTCCTAACACCCCCATCAGCCCACTTGTAGTCTTAGCCCCCCCATAGCCCATTACCCGTCCTAACCCGCCCCATCAGCCCACTTGTAGTCTTAGCCCCCCCCATAGCCCATTACCAGTCCTAACCCCCTCCCCCCCATAGCCCATTACCAGTCCTAACCCCCCCATAGCCCATTACCAGTCCTAACCCCCTCCCCCCCCATCAGCCCAGATAGGTTAAAAAAAAAAACGCAAACCGGCTGCTGCTGCCACTGCCGCCATGGCAGCGGCAGAATCGACCATCCCACGGGGGCCCCCCTGCCCTGCAGAGTCCTCCATGCGGCCTCAGCTCCCTCAGCATGGGCTTTTCAGAGCCGCGCGAAGGGAGAGTTTTCCTTTCTCGGGGCTCTGTTAATCCAGCCGACACTGAGACTGCATGGAGAACTCTGCAGGGCAGGGGGGGCCCCGTGGGATGGTCAATTCTGCCGCTGCCACGGTGGCAGCGGCAGCAGCAGCCGGTTTGTGTTTTTTTAACCTAGCTGGGCTGATGCTAGATGTTTTTTGCACGGGGCCCCCTAAAACGTGGGGCCCTGTGCAAAAAACATTCTTGCTCAATGGACGGGCCGGCCCTGCTTTCAGGAAATGGAAAAAGGAGCCAAATGACGAAAACTGGAAATAACATAACCACTGGCAAGTTAGATGCAAAGAGAGAATTTGAGAAGCTTGCTGTGGAAGCAAAAACGCATAATAAAGACTTTTTTCAAGTACATTCGTAGCAAAAAACCAGTGAGAGAGTCAGTTGGACCATTAGATGATAGAGGGGTAAAAGGGGCACTAAGAGGGGACAAGGCCATAGTAGAGAGCCTGAATGAATTCTTTGCTTCAGTCTTTACTGAGGAAGATGTAGGGATGTTACTCATGACTGAAATGGTATTTAAAGGTGATGCAGCAGAAGAACTGAAAGAAATATCGATACACCGGAAAGATGTAGTACAACTATTTGATAAACTAAAGAGTAGAAAATCACCTGGACCAAATGGTATATATCCAAGGGTGTTGAAAAAACTGACATATAAGATTGCAGACCTACTAATAGTAATCTGTGAACCATCATTGAAATCTGCAATACCTGAAGATTGGAGGTTGGCCAATGTAATGCCAATTTTTAAAAAGAGTTCCAAGGGTGATCTATGAAACTATAGACCGATGAGCCTAATGTCAGTATCAGGAAAAATGGTAGAAACCATTATAAAGAACAAAATTACTGAATATGTAGATAGTCATCGCTTAATGGGAAACAGCCAACATGGCTTCATCCAAGGAAGGTCTTGTCTTACTAATCTGCTATGTTTTTTGAAGGTGTGAATAAACAGATACACTATCAACAGACTCGCCTTTGTCTATCTGGATTTTCAGAAAGCCTTTGACAAGGTCCCTCATGAGAGACTCTTAGCAAAACTAAAAAGTAATGGGATAGGAGGCAGTGTACTACTGTGGATCAGGAACTGGTTAAAAGATAGAAAGCAGAGGGTAGGGCTAAATGGCCAATTTTCCCAATGCAGAAAGGTGAATAGTGGAGTACCCCAGGGATTTGTGCTGGTTCTGCTGCTTTTTAACATATTCATAAATGATCTGGAAATGGAAATAACGAGTGAGGTAATCAAATTTCTAGATGACACAAAATTATACAAAGTTGTTAAAACCCAAGAGGATTGTGAAAAATTACAAGAGAACCTTGATAAATTGGAAGAGTGGACAATCACTTGGAAGATGAAATTCAATGTGGACAAGTGCAAAGTTATGCACTTAGAAAAGAACAACCCAAACTATGGTTACACGATGCAAGGTTCCACATTAGGAACCACCACCCAGAAAAAAGATTTAGGCGTCATCGTGGATAACATGTTGATAGCCTCCGCCCAGTGTGCAGTGGTGGCCAAGAAAGCAAATAGAATGCTAGGTATCATAAGGAAAGGAATGGAGAATAAAACAAAGGATATTATAATGCTTCTGTTTCGTTCCATTGTGCGACCGCACCTTGAATATTGTGTGCAGTTTCTGGTTGCCAATCTTAAAAAGAATATAGCGTTATTAGAAAAAATGCAGAGAAGAGGCACCAAAATAGTAAAGAGAATGGAAGGATACCCCTATGAAAAGAGGCTAAAAAGGTTAGGGCTCTTCAACCTGCAAAAGAGACGGCTGAGGGGATAGATGATAAAGGCCTATAAATTAATGAATGGAGTGAAATGGGTAAACATAGATCAATTGTTTACGCCATCAAAATATAGAAAGTTTAGAGGATATGCAATGAAGCTACAGTGTAACCTATTTAAGACTAATAAAAGAAAATATTATTTCACTCAACGTCTAATCAAACTCTGGAATTTGTCACTGGAGGATGTAGTAAAAGCTGTTAGTGTAGCTGGGTTTAAAAAAGGTTTTGACAAGTTCCTGGAGGAAAGGTCCATAAGCCATTATTAAAGTGGACCTGGGCAATCCACTGCTTGCCCCAATACAAGCATTGTGGACTCTGTGTTTTTTGGGGAAAATGCTAGGTACTTGTGGAAACAGGATACTGGATCTTGGCCCGATTGGCAACGAGGAAGGGAGCAGGCAGGTATGCTCCTCCCTGCTCCCCACCGTATGGCCAATCAGGCTGAAGAAACACCGGCAATCTGTAGGCCGGGTCCACCTACAAAGCTTCCCCAATTACCAATAAACAGTTCAGACAGCAAGTTGCTCAGCTACAAAAAAACTTTTTTATTTGTCACAGCAAACAAATGGTTATAGATGCAGATAGCAAGTGCCTGTCTGAGGGACAGTGGGGCAGACTTCTCTCTGCAAGGGGAGAAAAGAACTGCCCCCAGACCCTCTAAAATTGCTGTCTTATATATACCTCTCTGCTTCAAATTCTAAATAGTTTCAGCAAATGCAAAACTCTTTCCCAGGGCCTTCTATGGTTATGCAGCTAGATCTGCTGATCAAGGCTCGCCTATCTATGCAATCAATCATAGCCCTCTGCCTCCTCCTGTGTTTTTCCATCTGCTGGCACCAATTAAAACCTTCAGGGCAAGAGCATTAGTTGAATTCCTGGCTTGACCTGTTTGAACCTAGGCTTATATCCTTGGACACTTCTGTCCAAAGTATAGCTTTTTTAGGCTTTATAACAGTAGTAAGCTGCATGTGCTCTTTTCCTGTTGCCCACCTGTTTGTGCCATCCATATGTTGCTGTGTCTGTTTCAAACAGGCCAGAGTGCAGTTATAAGGCAGACATATATGCAATCATAAGGCAAACATATAAAGCAGATCTGAGCTGATTATCCCTTTATTCCAATTATCCCTTCATTCCCCACTTTTTCTTTTCCTTCTTTTTTCTGTGTGGAGGGAAGCGAAAGTAATCCCACTAAGGGGCATTGATAACAACCATTTGAGACAGAGAGGGATCATTGAGAGGCAACTGCTGGTACTGTTCCATAGATACAATGTACATGGTTTTAGTGCTTTGCAGCATCATTCGTTTACAACAGGCAAGTAAAATGGATAAAGCACAACAGGCAATGATTGCAAAACAAGCTATACTTAAAAGCGTAATAAAGAAGGCTTTAAGTCCTACACCTAAACTAGCAAACCATGAAGCAATACTACCCCAAATATTATTAAGTTGAAGCCCCCCTTTAAAATCATCAATATGCAACTCAGAGAGATGCTTTATCTTATTCATAGCATCAAGAACAAAAATGGTATGGTTAGCAATGACCGTACAACAGTTTGTAGCATTAATGAAAGTGCATGTTCCGCCTTCAGCGGCCAAAAGTAAATCCAAAGCTTGCCTATTCTGCAGAGTCATTTGTGTATTTTGTTCAAGGGACTCGGCTAGGCGTGATATGGATTCAGTAACAGCTTTCATTTGAATATGCAACAAACATGGCAAACGGCGTACAGCCATACCAAGCTCAGCAGTTAGGGCGGGGGTGGCAAAGGGAATCCAGGCCGTTGCACTAAGGGCATCCAAACGAGTTTTAGTCATGGGATAAGTGGAATTGATATACTCAAATGAGGCCTGAATGGCATCATCCTCGGCTATAGATGAATCCCAGGGGCTAGCATAAGCTGAGGAGCTACGTTTTAATCTATGCCAGGTGGAGCGAGAAGCAGAATGATGGGTAACATTAAGAGGTATCAAGACAGAAAAAGAAGAAACTTTAACCAAAGCACAGGGTAATAGGGAGAGGTTAATTACTTGATACAGAGTTTCCCCACACAACCAATAATGACCCATTACAGCAAAGAGGTTTGTAGCAGGTGTCCATATGTGACTCATATGATGCCCATCAAACCACTTAACAAAAGATTTTCCCGTAGTAGCTGAGGTAAGATCCCTCCTAAAACTGGACATTGGGAGATAGCATGAAGTATATGGAGATTCATTCTGAGAACCCGTTGACAGCACGGCTGAAACATCGTGGTAAATGGGGCCAACCCCCACATACCAGCGGAAGTCAGATCCAGTAAACACTACCGGGTTTCTTGTAATATTTTTCCAATCATATTGCATACTGGAGGGGTCCATATTAACGGATTGATTATACCACTTTATCATGACAGAATTACTAGCAAAATGAAAGGATCCACTAAGCACATTATACGACAAGTTACACTTATCTGAAAAAGCAATGGATACATTTGTTATTAAACATAAATCGAATATCATATTCGGGTCAACATATACACGCAAAGGGTCATATATCATATTCATTGCATGCCACGTCTGGGAACAATTAAAAATCTCATAACAACTGGCAGAAAAATTATTATTATCTACACAATTAAGCTGTCCTGCATACTCATTTAAGGGAACCTTTGAAACATGTACTGGAGCATATGATGCACCCTTCGGTAAAGGGGTACAAATAATGCAGTCTGCAATGTTCATCAGGGAAACAATGTGTAATACTGATTGCCTCCACAAGTTCAGAGAGCCTTCAGGTAAAGCCCGGGGTGCTCGAGATATCGTCTGGTTAGTCTGGTTCCATCCTTGAAGAAACAAAGCTAGCTGTCCATCTGGATGTAAACACTCAATAAGGAGCACGATTATGACAGAGATTCCCAGAAAAAAGCACAAGGACGCCCACGGAGTAGGCTTGACAGCGATCATCTTTGGTACTAATAACATAACACTGTGGTGAGAACACGTGAGTTCTGTAGGGAAATAAAACTGATTAATCAGATGAGACAGCTGGAGACACTTTTAGATGGCTGACATGCACCCAAGTATCAGTATCATTCAGTCTGGCAGCAAAAGGGGAAGCAGCAGTGACAACGTGGGGTCCTGAAAAAGTTGGGCAGTCCCAGGATGCACGAATACAATTTCTTTTATAGACAGTGGACCCTACAGGGAAGCAAGGTAATAAGGATGGACTGGACACAGACTGTGTGACTGCTACTCGGTCAGCAATTTCTTGGAGCGCAATCCGGAGTCCTGCAAGGTAAGCAGAGAGACTATCATGAATCGGAACCTGGGACTGTGATAAATTAGTCACACGCATACGCCGGCCAGTGGCCATTTCATGAGGTGTCAAATGTAATCGCTTGATCGGGCTATTACGTAGCTGAAATAAGCACATTGGTAATGCTTGTAGCCAGGTCATATGACCAGAAGCACAAATTTTTCTGAGTTGAGTTTTCAAAATGCCATTACATCGTTCAACAAGACCATTGGAAGTAGGTTTATACACAGAAACATACTTCCACTGGACAGGGAGATGCTGGGTGAGTGCAGTCACAAGAGTATTACGAAAGTGAGAGCCATTGTCAGAATATATAACTTTAGGAATGCCAAATCGGGGAATTATTTGTATTAGCAAAACCTCTACTACTTCTTCAGCAGTCTCTCTATTGCAGGGGAAAGCCTCAATCCATTTAGACCAAGGGCAAACCCACACTAAAAGGTACCGCTTCTGAGCACATCTGTGAATCATGTCAGTGAAATCTATATACCAAGACTCAAAAGGACCACTTAGAACTGGGAGGTGACCTTTGGCTATGGCCTTTCCCCCTGGCTGAGAGTTCAGAATACACGGGACATTTAGCTACTAGTTCCTGAATGCGATTTCTCATGTGTGGACACCAAAAAATGTCCTCAAGCATGCTGTAAACATTTGCAGTACTAGAATGATAGATATCATGAATGAGTTCTGTGAGGCGTTTCAGTGCTACATAACAGATACAGAGTTTTCCTGATGGATGTACCCACATTTTCTTAATTTGGGAACAACCTAGTCTCTCCCAGTTTCCTATCTCATGAGAAACAGCATCTTTCTGATAATCAGCAAGGTCAGGTACTAAATAGATCTGTGATCTGGTGACAGGCAAGGTCAGGGAAGCATTACTAGTTACTTCTTTGGCTAACTGATCTGCCAGGGCATTGCCCATCTGGCGGAAAGAGTTTCCCTGTGTATGTCCAGGAACCCATTCACAGCACAGAAACAGATTGTTGATTCTGCGTTTCTCTAAACACTCATAAATTTGATGTATCTCATCAAGATGTGAAATTGAGCTGGCTGAGGAAGTGATAAAACCTCTTTGTGACCATTTCTGGTGAAGTGCTGTCAGCACTTGTGCTGCATATTGGGAGTCAGTGAATATAATAATGTTCTGTCTCTCCTGATACAGTAAGACTGCCAAAATTGCACAGAGTTCAGCACCTTGAGCACTATAAGCACTCGGCAACTGATATTGTAAGACATCTAGAATATCACCAAAAGGAGATATCTGTACTGCACTGAAACCAGAACATAGTGATGTCTCAGAACCGTCAGTGAACCAGACTTCAGAATTGACAGGCATTTCATGAAGAGACAGAATATTATCTGCGAAAGAAAAAATGGGGATCTTATCTCCTTCTTCTCCAACAATGACAGAAACTAAATTTTGTAGGTAACCAAAAGGGTGACTTGCAGGGAATGGCTTAATGAGTATATGACTCCGTAGCAGGGCAGCACAAAGCTGGTTCACCCGATGTGGGGTAAAGTGGAGAGTATTACTGCATAACAATGCCTCTACATCACCGGAGCAATACACAGTGAGTCGTAAGGGATGAAAGGTGTTATAGGTCTTCCTGACTGCCTCACTGGTGGCTACTAACCCTCTCTCAACATCAGGCAGAACTATTTCTGTAACAGAAAAAGACCCTGACAAGTAGGACACAATTTTACCATCATCCTGATAGATCACAGCTGCCCACGTGTGATGTCCGTGAAAGCTAATGAGAAACATCTCCTTTGAATAGTCAGGGAGACAGAGACTTGGTGTGTGTGATACATCAGTCAAAAGAGATTGAAGCAAAATCTGGTCAGGAGCTGACAGGCTGATAACAGTCGACCCCTTAGCCCCCCCTTTTAAATATTTGCGAAAGGAATGTGTGCGTTGACTGTGACCTGGGATCCAATTACGACAGAAGTTTATCATGCCGAGCAGAGATCGCAATTGCTTTACAGTGGTAGGCATCTGTAATTGCAAGCAGTGTTGTTTAGTTTTCTCTGTCAGAGACAGCATTCCATCTCCTACTAGGAACCCTAGAAAAGTGACTTCAGTTTGGCAGATCTGTGCCTTGGCCATATTAATCTGGTAACCACTTTCCAAAAGATAACAAACAAGTTTATCTGTGAGGGCCAGGTTTGCTGCAGCCTCAGCTGTGGAAAGCAGTAAGTCATCTACATACTGTAACAAAGACACATTGCTGGGCAACTCTGCCCTGAATGATTGCAAATCAGCAACTAGTGCTTGAGAGAATATGGAGGGACTTTCCACGTATCCTTGGGGTAACCTGGTCCACTGATAATGCTGACCCTCAAAAATAAATGCCAAAAACTGCCTGGATGTGGGTTCGACCTCTATCCCAAAAAAGGCATGGGAAAGGTCCAAAACAGTATGATATTTGTACAGAGTAGTCGTTGTCAGCAATGTGGCAGGGTTTGAGACTACTGGAAACTGTGGTTCAATAACACTGTTAAGTGCACGTAAGTCATGAACTATTCTCCACTTCCCATTAGGCTTTTTCACAGGGAATAGTGGGGTGTTATATGGGGAGTTACTGAGTTCAATGATTCCGTGCTGTAACAGTTCCTGAATCTCCTGGCGAGATCCCTGCAGGGCCTCCGGTTGGAGAGGATACTGCGGAATCTTTGGTGGTTTACAGCCAGGCTTAATATGAATGGTTACAGGCAGATGTGATTTAACTCGGCCATAAGGGCTGAGGAGCAGTGACCGCTCAGGACCTTTTTCTCCCGGCAGACCATAGGTGAATTCAACCTGTAATTTCACCAATAAGTCCCTACCCATCAAATTTACTGGGCAATATGGGGCAAACAGAAAAGAATGAGAAATCTGCTGATCTCCTATTCTTAAACAAATGGGTGTAGTTAGGTAAGATGTAAGGGGTCTACCATCAAAACCAGTGGTAGTCATTTTCTTTCTACTAAGCTGGCATCTCTGTGGTAAAGTAGTTAATACAGAGGAAGTGGCTCCTGTATCAAGTAACATTTCTGTGGGCTCATCATTAAGATATACTGTGATCAGAGGTTCCTGATATGTGAGCCTTGCCTGTAAGATATAGATTCCCAGTCATTGTTGGGGTGGGGGTCCAGAATCCCGGGGAGGTGTCCACAAGGGAAAACGCCTCCTGTCAAAATTCTCATTTCTGCGCTGAGCATGGCATGAGCGCTGAAAATGACCGTAACCACCATAGTTCCAACACTGTGGGGCAGGAGTACGGTTATTTTGATGGTAAGAGGGACCTCGACGCTGTGGCTGAGGATAACGGGGTCGTTGGGCTCCGTTATAGTAAATGCGCTCCTTATCTCTATCCCATACCTCATCACGGGAATCTGGAACATCATCCTCATAAGGATCCAGATATTCCATGTCATCAATTTTCTCCTGCTGTTCCCTAATTTTCTGTTTTAGCTGTCTAATAAGTTCATTATTAGATTTATCAAGATGTAATTTGGTGGTGGATTGGGGATCTTTACTTTCTTGTAACCCTTTAAGTTGAAGGTGTAACAAGCGTGCTTGGGCCTGTTTCAAATCCTTCTCAGGTTTCAAAGTGTCCTCCTCTAAAGATCGAATATAATGCAAATATGGGCCTGTTGTTTAGGCCATGGCTCAGACTCCAAGGCTACTATAGACTTTAATTTTGCAGTTACGGATGGGGGTAATGTATTACACAAAGTCTGGAAAAATACAGGTCTCATACAAACATCATCGTATGGTACCCCCATTTGTGCTTCCCATAAATCTTGAAATCGTACGAGGTATGCACTGATATCCTCACCTATTTGGAATCTCATAGTAGTAAGAGGAGCCAAACTGCGCTGAGTAGGGTACATTTCCCTGAGGGAGTCCCAAATACGAGGACGAAACTCGTTGAAGGAAGAACCATCATAAGTGTTAACTGTGACCTTCACCTGGCCTAAATCGGCATTGGCAAACACTTGATTTGTCGCACTATTTCCCAGAATTTTGGCCAATAAAGCTTTGATATCTCCCAAAGCCAAATGATATCCAGCCGTAATTCTTTCAAATTTTTGAATCCATGTCTCTCCCCCTCTACTAAGTGGAGGGAGACTACTGGCTATATTAGTCATATCAGTAAAACTCCATGGGATATATTTAGATTTTCCTTCATTTGTATAGATTACTGGAAACAGAAGCTGTTTATTAGCGTCCTGATTCTCATACTTTTCCCAAACCCTCAGACCTGCCTCCATATAGACAGAATCCCAGTTAGGGTCTCCCGCTCCTCCACGAATGCAGAGTCGGGCGGTGTTAAGGTGTACAGTTTCTAGTGATCCATTAGGGGGCCACTGTAACATCTGGGGCTGGTTGGCTCTTGTCCAACCGTACATGTTGGAGGACCATCGGTAAACATAGTAACCATTTCCATCCTCCTGCTCTGTAATAAAAGTAAGGATACATGGTTGCGGAGCTCGGGGAGTTTTACCACCTTGCACAACTCCACAAACCAGTGTAAGTTCACTTTTTTGCTCTTCATCATCTACTACCTCATCTACCTTCTCCTGTTCTTCCTCTTCTTTAATCTGCTTAAGACGTTTTTCCCTATCTGCTAGGTCTAACTCCCATCTTTTAAGATTCTCAGTAATTTTAACCTCAGATAGTTTTAAAGCTTGAGCCTGACTTTCTAAATCTTCATGTTCTGCTGTTAATTGCTGTTTCAACTCTTCTAATCTTGCCTGTGCCTCAGCATATGCACTGGGATCTGGGGCAGGGGTGGCTTTTAAGTTAACATGACCCTCAATCTTTGCCCAAGCTCCCTCAGTGTCCAAGAGTTTATGCAGGACCTGTTCTGGGGGTATAGAGGCTGCTGGGTGAGAAGTCGGTTCTGACTTGGGCTGGAAAACAGGATCAGAATAGCCTATGGCTGCCATAGCTTTACTTTCGGCTGCCCAATAAGAAGGTGGGGGTACAGGGGCAGATGGCGAAAGCTCTGGACCAGCCTGCATCCACAGGGAAATATGTCGCAAATGTTCCAATTGGGTTTTGCCACATTTGTTAAATAAAATATGATCCCTAATTTTGGTCAAAATGAGCGGATCAAACGACCCCCCTGCTGGCCAGGCAAGAGAGGGTGTTTTCTTTGTCCATTTTTCCCATTGTTTAGAACAATTTTTTATTGAAGCCTCCAATAGGGGGTTCTGTTTAACAAGGCTATCTATGGGGCTAGGACCGGGCTCAGTTCCTTTCTCATTATTTTCTTCCTGTTTAGATTTTCTTTTAAACATTTCCCTAGCTGTCCCTTCTCTATAGTCTATGTAGACCTGGTGTTTTCACTGTTCAGGGACAGGGGCAATTAACTTCGCCTTTTACCAATAGCAAATTGAACCTCCTTATATACAGAGGCGCGCGTAATTTCGCTTTTAGGTGGCAATCCAAACCTCGTAATTAACAGAGGAGCGAAAATTACGAATCCAGGACGCATACACATGTACACCTCTTGTGCTTTGTCTAAATCCAGCCAATCCCCTCGCGGGGGTATGAAAACGTGGATAAAGACACACATTCGCTTCGTATTAATAATAATACGTACAGTCTCAAGCGTACATCAATCAATCCCGGAAAGACAGAGACCTAATGTCTGGGCAAAACTTTCAAACTTTCTTTCCCTAACATTACAACTAAATACAGAGACATTCTAACAATTTGCTACATAATAAAACATTAAGCACATAAAATACATATGCATATGTGTAAATTTGGTACTCACCCACCAATCGAACCTGGGTAAATCTTCCATCTTTGTTTGTAGACAGGAAAAACAAAACTCACCCGCTGGAGTCGTCCTAAGGTATCAAAATCTCAAAATCTCTCTCGACGTCACTCAGAGCGGTATTCCCATCTTCTGTACCAGCAGAAGGAATCCTCTTCTCCTAATGAGAAGGTATTCTCATCCCCTGTTTCTCCTTTCAAACAGGAGGTATCCTCTCTGACAAAAATACAGTCAGAGGAATCCTTGGGCAATTTAGAAAAATTTATGAGTGTCTAAACTCAGTTTAGATGTCCCTGTTCGGGCCACCAATTTGTAGGCCGGGTCCACCTACAAAGCTTCCCCAATTACCAATAAACAGTTCAGACAGCAAGTTGCTCAGCTACAAAAAAACTTTTTTATTTGTCACAGCAAACAAATGGTTATAGATGCAGATAGCAAGTGCCTGTCTGAGGGACAGTGGGGCAGACTTCTCTCTGCAAGGGGAGAAAAGAACTGCCCCCAGACCCTCTAAAATTGCTGTCTTATATATACCTCTCTGCTTCAAATTCTAAATAGTTTCAGCAAATGCAAAACTCTTTCCCAGGGCCTTCTATGGTTATGCAGCTAGATCTGCTGATCAAGGCTCGCCTATCTATGCAATCAATCATAGCCCTCTGCCTCCTCCTGTGTTTTTCCATCTGCTGGCACCAATTGAAACCTTCAGGGCAAGAGCATTAGTTGAATTCCTGGCTTGACCTGTTTGAACCTAGGCTTATATCCTTGGACACTTCTGTCCAAAGTATAGCTTTTTAGGCTTTATAACAGTAGTAAGCTGCATGTGCTCTTTTCCTGTTGCCCACCTGTTTGTGCCATCCATATGTTGCTGTGTCTGTTTCAAACAGGCCAGAGTGCAGTTATAAGGCAGACATATATGCAATCATAAGGCAAACATATAAAGCAGATCTGAGCTGATTATCCCTTTATTCCAATTATCCCTTCAAATCGGACTTTAAATTTAAAGCGCTCCAATGCGTGGGAGACACAGACCCGGCCCGATCGGCAACGAGGAAGGGAGCAGGCAGGTATGCTCCTCCCTGCTCCCCACCCCATGGACAATCAGGCCGAAGAAAAACCGGCAATCAGACTTTAAATTTAAAGCGCTCCAAGGCGCGCCCGCACCTAAGGGCCACGCCAAAGGGCCCTTTGGCGTGGCCCTTAGGCGCGGCACTATGGAATAATCGCATCCTCCTCCCAGCAACTCCTCCGAAGAACAGACCGACCAAGGCAATGGAACCATGAGAGACATCAGCATGTAAGCATCCTCCCAATGTAACCCCTACTGCAATTACCCCAGCCCAGCCTGCCTGTAATGTAATCCTTGATGGTATGTAATGTAACCCATGATGCCCAACCTGCTTGGAAGGTATTTATTGATTCTGTGTGTGTAGTAAATGCTGCTTGTGATGTAACTCATTGACCCACCTAATCTCCTTTTTTACCCTACCCACCCCTACCTACACCTCTGTATTTGTTCCATCTAGATCTTAAGCTCCCTCTGTGTTGTATCAACTAGACTGTAAGCTCTGTTGAGCAGGGACTGTCTCTATTAATTGTCCTGACTAGACTGTAAGCTCTGATAAGCAGTGAATGTCTGTCTGTCTCTTATTTAAATAGAAATGCGCAGTAGTACTAGTAGTAGTAATGGGAGACAGCAAACCTGGCTTTGCCCTAACTAGATTATTGCTCTGTGTGCTTTCTCGTCTCGGTTAGATTGTAAGCTCATAGCTTACAATCTAATAGCTATAATCTACATAGTTGTAGATACTGTAAATAGTTCCCCTAGATTGAAATCCAAGTTGTATCTCTCGTTCACTGTAAGTGCATAACAGATACTCTGAGATGCATAAATGTTATCTGTAAACCGCACTGATTTTAAAGAGCGCGGTATATAAAAGCAATAAATAAATAAAATAAATAAATAAATAAAATAAGCTCTGATGAGCAGGGACTGTCACTCTTATATGTCTGTACAGTGCTGCGTACTGGTAGCGCTTTATAAATGTTTAATAGTAGTAGTAGTAGTGGTCTGACCCAGTATGGTATATCTTATGTTCTTATGTACCTACATCTCTTTCCAACATTAATCCTTCTGTTTCATCTTTTCGTTTCATTCCACATCTGTCTCATTCCTTCACCAGCATCCTATCCCCCCCACCTCGTGTTTCACCTGCTTTCTAATCCATTTCCTTCTTCTGTATTCATCCCTTCCCCAGCCTCATCTACCACCTCCTGCATCCCATTGCCTAATCAGCCCCAGCTCATTCCCTAGCACTCACCCTTACTCCACCTCTAAGACCTTTTTTAGCCCTTATTTCCTATCTAGGCCTTCCATTTCTTCTTTCACTTCCCCCATGTCTACCCTCTATCACCTCCTTCAAGGAAGACCTGTCTCTTCCTGTGGCTCTCATCCACTCCACAGCATTCTGACCTTTCCAACTGTTCCCCAACCCCTCCAAGTCCTTCAACCTTCTCCCCTCCCCACATTTCTCTACTTGGTCTCACAGCCATGCTCATACACCTCACCCAATCAACTTGTCTCCACTGTCCTCCTAATTTCTGGTCAATTTCACAGTTCCCACTACCTCCCCAGGCAACCCCAAATCCCCACTCGCAATCCCACACAAGCCCTGAGTCCCCACTTACTACATTCCCAAAAACTAGCCTATTATTGAGTCTTCTGTTTTCTCACTCAATCTTAGAGTCTCTCCCCTGTCAGTGTCCCTATGTCCCTAGAACCTCCCCTCCTGCCTCCTACTCCTCTTCTCCAGCACCTACCCATCTGCTTCCTTCTCCAATATTCATTAAGCTTGCCTTTCTTCCCTCTTGCTTTTCTTACCCCAGCATGCATTCTTACATGCCTCCCTCTCAACCTTCCCCTGATTATCTCTTTGCTCCTTCCCCGGTCCCCACAATATCTGTCCTCCACCCCCTCCTCACTCCCTCAGCATCTCCCTCTTTTGCCCAGCCTAACCCCAGCATTTGTCAGCATCCCCCCTCATTCAGTCCCAGGCCCTCCAGCACTAGAATTAGCCCCTTTTGAGTACCAGCCCCCACCGCCAGTGCCAGTCCCAGTCCCAGCACTTTTCCAGTCTCACCCAGCCCTACTCCATTCCCCCAGTACTACTCCATTTCCAGTATCATTCCATTTTCAGTCCCATTCTCCCCAGCCCCAGTATCAGGACATTTCTAATATCAGCCCATTTTCAGGTCCTCCCCAGACCTAGTATCAGCCCATTTCCAGTCCCAGCCTACCACCTCAGCCCCAGTATCAGCCAATTTCTAGTCCGAGCCAGCTCCCTCTAACCCTTATATCAGCCCATTTGCAGTCCGAGACAGCCAGTCCCCCTCCAGCCCATTTCCAGTGCCATCCCCCTCCCATCATTAACCCTCTTCCAGTCCCAGCCCTCTCCACTACTATCAGCCCATTTCCAGTTCCTCCCTTCCTCGTCCTGCATCAGCCCGCCAGCCTCTTTCCACTCCCAGCCAGCCTTTTCTTCTCTCTGCCCCTGTGCTGCAGTTATATTAATGTTTAACACAGCTGTAGGAACACTTGCTTTTGCTCGCATGGCAGTATTTTTATCCTGCAAAAAGCAAGTATTTTTGTATGCAAATGATCGCTTTTTGCATGATAAAATGCTATGGTGCCAGCAACTTGAGTACAGCACAGCTGCAAGAACAAAAGCGAATGCTCCTACAGCTGTGTCCAGAAGCAGGAAACAGGCTGGGAGTGAGCCAGTGAGGCAGGCTTCCTGTGCCCCGTATTCTGGTGTGCCCTGAGCCATTGCCTCACTGTCTCATCTCTTAAGCCAGCCCTGCTTCCACTCCTCTGGCTGACTGGAGCTCAGGGAAGTGTGGAGGCAGAGAGAGATGGAAAAAGTCTTGCTCATTGCTGAAGGGTGACACCTGCTGGCCAGATTCAGGGCTTGTGATTGGCTGGTGTATGAACCGTTGCAGCAATGAATTGTTTAGCTACAATGAAGGGGGGGGGGGGAATAAAACAGAGGAAAAATCACTGGGTAACTGCAAATGAAAGCTTATGGTGCCGGGTTCCAGCCATGGTTCTGATTGAGCTGAAAGCAAACAAGAACAGGAGAAAAACTATTGGATCAAAACAACTATTGGATCAAACAATATTTGAACACTGACCCTCCCTCCTGAAAAACAGAATGTTGTATGATTCATTTTTTTTCTTACTATAGCTGCATATTAATATTATATTTAGTATTTTTAAGTACTTCTATTTGCACGATACCAATATACATTGCAATTTATGATTTCAGAAATATTTATTCAGCCATGTTTGGAATACATGGCAACACATCACATTGTTTCTTCCTGAGGGTGAAATGACCAATGTTGTATTATTCTTTCCCTATTAAATACAGTTGAATAAGCAAAATCACAGGGAGATAAAGATGCTTGCGCGAGGCTACAGAAAGAGCCACTGGTAGGCAGGCTACTCAAGCTCACATCCTTGGAATGCTTCTGACTCATAGTTCAAAGCTCTGACCATTAAACTACATTCCCCCCTCCGTTTTCACATAGAGCTAAACATTTATCCAGAATTTATACTGAAGGAACTGTAGACACATGGCAAACACCACCGAGCACAAAAAGATTGCAGAAGGTAATGCTAGCCAGGTGACAGACGTCTATGGAAACCATTGTGATGAAGAGCTTAACTTATTTACAGAGGCACACATGGGATAAAATTTGAAGGGGGGGGGGGGGCGGTGTGAGTAGAATAGAGAGAATCTCCTGGACCCATCCTCACTCTGTTTGCAGAAAAAGAATGGGCAACATGGCTCCAGGGAATCCCTTCCCCCACCTGCCAGGAGTGTGTGCAGATCTAGCAAATCCTCTACTACTAGATGAGGAGTGTAGGCCCTGAGAAATCCTTTTCTTACCTGCCCACCAGGAGAAAAAGTGCTGTGTTTGAAGCTATAGGATTGCAAAAGGCCAACAGGTCTGCAGTTGAAAAAAAGAAAAATCCAGATATTCATGTCTAGTTTCTGGATTGTAGCTGGTGCTGAATATCTGGATAGTTTATCCATAGTGCGGCAGCTCTGGCTGCTCTATCTGGACAGTCTTAGGACAGCTTTTTTTTGATGGAAAATTGCCAGCTCCACCTGTCTGTAAGTGAAACTATCCATATAGTGCTTCTGAATATCCTGGTTAGCGGCACTTTCTGAGCCTCAGTCCCACTAAAACTGCAGTTATTTGGTTTATCTTCGGAAGCTCCTGTCTTTACTAGTTCCCCTGCTCTCAGGCATCCCCATCCCATTGGTTCTTTCCCTTCATTATTTGAGCGTTACCTTGGATTCCTCGCTATCTTTTTGGGAACATCTCTCCTCACCTATTCGTCGTTCTCCTTATGACAAATTCGTGCCATTCACCCTTTCCTGCCTCTTTCCTCTATGAACACACTCCTCCTTTCTCTTATCACCGCACATATCAATTACTGCAATGTAGCACTTGCAGGCCTCCCGCAATATCAGCTACATCATCTCCAACTTCTTCAGGACACCGCTGCCCGTATGCTCACCCATGTCTCACGCACAGACCATATTACCCCCCTGCCCAGACAACTCCATTGGCTTCCCAACAAATTTCAAATCCAGTTTAAGGTACTCACTCTGGTCCAAAGGTTATCCATACTGTCACCCCCCCCCCCCTTTATCTCTCTGACCTCATTCACCTTCATGCTCCTCACCGCGTCCTCTCTCCATCCATGCCAGCCATCTGCACCTCCCCTCTGCCTCACAAGCTCACCTCGTAACTCTGCTTTTTTCTTCCTTAGCCTTGCCCTTTGGAATGCCCTTCCCTCTGAACTCCATCTAGAACTACCCTTTCACAAATTCAAATCCATGTTAAAGACCCATCTGTTCCACAATGCCTTCGATCTCCCTCCAGCTCAGATATAGCTCATCTTCTCCCTCCCCTGCCCTTACACTCTCTCCTCTCTGCCCCCTCTCTGGGCCTCTGTCCTATCAGAAATCAGCGTTCCTTTCCTCCTGTTGTTCTTTGCAGCAAATTTTGTTTATTGTAAACCACCCTGGTGCTTGTGTCTGGCACGGTCTATTAAGTGTGTGAATAAAAGATAAAAGTCTGACACTATCACTAGGTGAACTAAATGGCTGCCTAGAGCGTGAAACTTTGGAGGGTGGCAGAAAATGCCACCAATCTCCCCTCCCTGCCATTGTCGCCACTGGGCTACTGCTACCTCTCCTCTGCCCCTCTGCAAACAGGAAGTCTGCATTGGAGGGGGTGGGACTAGCTGGACTTTCAGAACACAGCACTCAGGGGTTCAGAGGCTTCTTCCGGTTTTATAGCTTCTGCCACTGGTCCTGGAGAAATGTGACAGTGGCAGCAGCGGTGATGGTAAGGGTGGGAGCGGGGACAGGAGAATGAGAATGAGGTATCCTAGGGCACTTACTAGCCCTGCACTGGCTAGCCCAACCATTAGACAAGACGAGGTGGTCCCTATACGGCAGCAGCTTCTGATGGGCAGCAAAGAGCAGTGGGAATCAAAGCAAAACAGTAGATCAGACCAGAGGCGCTGGAACGCTGTGTTCCACAGAGGAACCAAGCTCCGCCCCTGGGCCAGCCAAAATCCATTCGACTGTGATCACCGGCCTTCTCCTCCTGTCTGCCCACAGAGGTCTGATGTCCCGCGGACAGACAGGAGGGATCTGTGCTGTGACTGCAGTGCTCTTCTGCCCGTGGGGGATGGGATTCCTGCAGGCCGAAGAAGGGGAAGCCCTGACCACAGCAGCAAAGTTTTGGTGGGGCCAGGGCCCCTGTGGCCCCCCCTTTCTGATGCCTATGGATCAGACAGCCACACAAACTCAAAGAACCATCAGCACATTCTCCCCGCAGGCGCCCCGACTTCCGCATCCTCAGCGCCCCCTTTTCCCCACTGCCCAACCCAAGGCTAGCCTGCCGGATCCTGGATTGGGCAGCAGGGACCTCCTCCCCGCACCCAGCCCCAGGAGGGGGATCCCCGGGCCTGATCGCTGGGTCCCCATGGGTCCGGCAGGACGTACAGGGTCGTGACCTGAATCGGCCCCATACATCCTGCCAGGCTGGCCCACCCCCTCCCCCGCTCCCGCTCCCGCTCCCGCTCCATCCTGATCCCACCCCTCCCGCCCCCCACTGGCTCCATCCTGATCCCACCCGCTCCCGCTCCATCCTGGTCCCTCCCCCACCCCCTCCCGCCCCCCACTGGCTCTCCCCATCCTGAGGCTCAAGATGTACGGGGAGAGCCGGAGGTGGAATCAGGCCTGGACGGTTTGTGGGGCTACAAGCCCACAACCCGCGTTCCAGAATCGGACCCATAAGCACCAGGCCTTTTAATCAGAATATCAGTAATGATTAGTACCTGTGAGTCACACAGGACTCAGGTACTATTATTTTTTCAAACTAGCACCACTGAGTTTGATTGTCTTTTTCTTATGTCTTTTCCCTTGGTTCTGTTACAAGGGCTGAGGAGGCTTGTGTCTTGTTGATGGGGTCTTGTAAATATTGAAATGGATCTTTGATAGCAGGTAATGTAAAGCTGCTTTATAAATACTCTCCATATTGGACTGGGGTTCCTAATAGCTTGTATTTATTGCTAAGGTAGAACAGGTTGCAGATATTTACAACTGAAAAAAAAATATTTGTATAGTAGCAGGTTCTATTCTTGCTGGATAGACGCCTCCTCTCTTTCAAGTCCTTAAAACTAAAGTGTTGACTCATAATGAAAGTTCTGATTTGAGTCTTCAAGGCTGCAGGGAAAATCCTTTCATTTGTGACAGACAAGACTCCATCTGTGTCTGCCCACCCACATGAATAGATCCTTGAGTATGCTGCTGTCAGGCCACCATGCCAAAACTCTTGGGCTGCTTCGCTTGTGTCACAAGAGCAGGAACATCGGCCTCTGGTATGTTAGGGTTCAGATGCCTCCTTCTTACAGATCTCATTTGATGGTCCTGCTGGAAAGGTGAGGTGATGTGTTTCAGGCTCTCTGAACACCCTTCTGATTCCTCAGGCATTTTTACCATCTGGTCCCTCTTTTATCCTTCCAGGAGAAGAAGTCTCTGAATCCTAGAACACATGCACACAGAAGTCAGCGCAAATTTGGCATGCTCTCCCAGAGAAATAGGGGCACAGTGTGGCTAATTTTCATATGTGCCCTGGCAGTATTTTGAGTCAGGGCCTTACCCTGCCCAGTGCATCCCAGGATGCACCACACGGGGCCAGACACCACCATTTTTCAAAATGGCAGCGCAAGAATGAGAGCACATGGGCAGTGCTCTCACTCTTCTGTGAAGGTACCAGGAGGGAGATGGGGGGGTTCGGGGCTGCTGGGCCACCAGGCTTATTTTTAGTTAGATGGATGGGGGGATTGGGGCCACTGGGTTTTTTTTTAGTTGGGCGGGTGGGGGGATTGGGGCCACTGGGTTTTTTTTTAGTTGGGCGGGTGGGGGGATTGGGGCCACTGGGTTTTTTTTTAGTTGGGCAGGTGGGGGGATTGGGGCCGCTGGGCCAAAGCTTTCTTTTTAGATGGGCAGGTGAGGGGATCAGGGCTGCTGGATCACCAGGGATTTGCTTTCTGTCTGGGGCATTATCCCCCTGACAGTATTTTGATGGCACCGGGGGCTTTCCCCGATGCCTGGATCATCTGAGGGGAAGCCCCTGATGCCATCAAAATACTGTCGAGGGCACACGCTAGGTATTTAAGCCACCTCAAGACCAGGTATAGAGATATTGACTACAAAATCCTCTACGTGTTTCTCTGCATTGGGTGCAGACAATATTAACATGCCATTTTAATACGTGCAGCTCATTTGTTGGGCTGCGGAGAATCTCCTGCACCCACTCCTACCTTTTCTGCCACCTGGGCCTGCCATCCCCCGCCGTCTATGGGAACGTATTTCACCTCAGAGGTGGAATAAGTTCCCTGTTCAGTCTGCCAGCCCCAGCTGTACAGGGCTGACATCAGAATCGGCCCTGTAAGCCCAAAGCCATGGACCGCCCATTGCCCACCCTAACTCTGCCTCCACACGGCCCCTTTCCGGGCCCCGTCTAGCCTCCCAGTACAAAAATCCTTGTTCGTACAGGGAGACTGGGCTGGGGATGGGAGAGGCGGACAAATAGCAGGGATGGACGTCCCAACGTCCATCCCCGTTTTTCATGTTACCGAATAGACCCCATAGAGTCCTACATTTAGGTGCTCACATTTTTGGATATCAGCCTTTGAACTATTAAACACTATTTAACTCCTTTCCAAATTTACTAGAAATTTAGAAAAAAGTAAAATAATTTGCTGTCCTACCAGTGATGCTAGCAACATATGGGTCAGTGTGAATCTGGAGTTAAATGTCCTACACGGTATGGCTGAGGCTAGGGGGGGCGTGTTTCTCCTCTTAGAGGCAGGGAATAAACTCTGCCACTCAGTGAGCGTGAAGGAGATTTTAGATCTCCCAGTCACATTGCAGCTGCCCTATCCATAAGGATCCTGTTTCTGTTATTTTGTATGTATCTGTTAGGCTGCTGGGAGGTGGAAAAGGCTTTGTAAAAGCTTGAAGTTACCTTTTCTGTGTACTCAGGGTCTGGATATCCTCTAAGCCAGCAGAATTGCAGAATGTGAATGAAGATAATCAAAATTCCTCACATCTTCATGTAGACATTGCATTGAAATGTTTCTTTCTGCATCTACACACATGCAGCTCACATCTGCTCTACTTGTATGTGACTCAGCAGTTTTGCAATAATTTAAAACTTCAGAGACCCCCTCCCCTATCACCAGCTGCTGTGTCCACAAAGCCACACATTACAGAGTTAACATTTATTTATGTGGAATATTGCATTTTGTCAGAAAGCAGATCCATTTAGCTGGAAACACTGCCAAGTCCCTTCATTTTTATTAACATAATTATCTGGTTGAGCAAGCTCTATAAATCTGCCCACTTGAAGAGTGCAAATGACTTCATTCAGACTTCGCAGCACAGCTGTTACTTCATCACACCAGCAAGATATGAAGTGCTCTAGAAGTTGGTGACTAGGCACTCCCTTGAGTTTTTGCAGCCCAAATACATGATCTTGCATTTTTTTGCATTAAATATTGGGGCCTTTGTACTAAAGGTTTTCACACGCATTAATGAAGTTAATGCACCTTAAATGCCCACAGCCCTTGTATTTGTATGAGTACAATGGTACTTAAGGCACGTTAACTTCCTTAACATGCATTAACCATTAGTAAAAGGGTCCCTTAGCTGCCCAATTCCTGACCATTCTTCAAGCTTGCTAGATCTCTCCTCATGTTTATGTTTATTGGATTTTTGCTATACTGCCTTTCATTTACACTTCAAAGTAGTTCACAATAGAAAAACAATCAAAAGAATAAAAAAGTTAAAACATAGTAAAGAATAAGAAAATAACAGTTACAATATCCATGGGGATAGAATCCAGGAATTAAGGAAAAGCTAAAAGAAGAGAAATTCTACAGTCTATCCCTGTCATTGCTTAGGTCAATCCTGTTAAACATTCAGTAATCTTTTCAATCAGGGTCTGCCAGTCCAAAATAAAATGTATTTAGTGTAATCTTGAACTTATGAAAAGATGAGTCTAATCAGATTTCTAGCGGTATGGCATTCCAAAGTGCACGGGCCAGATAACAAAATGCAAATGGTCTAGTGACATCAAGGCGTGTCCTTGAATTTGAAGAATCACTAGTTTGTTTTGTTGAAGCAATTAAAGGATGCTCCCTGGAATGTATGGAATCAGTAGATTGGAAAGATATACCAGAAGACCCATATAAAAGGCCTTGTGTGCTAATATTAGGATCTTAATCTTGATATGATAGTAGACTGGGAGACAATGGTGATCTTTAAATAATGGTGTGACTCAGTCACATTTCTTAGAGTGCATAACCACTTTAATTGCCATCGACTGAATAGTTTGGAAGAGTTTCAGTGAAGACTGAGGCAGCCCACTATGGATCAAGTTGCAATAATCCAGTCTACTAATGACAAGTGTATGGACCAGTGTTAAGTAAAGCCAGTTTATCTAGATATGGTCAAATGGAATGGCATAATATCAAAAGACTAACTTTAGAGATTGCAGCAATCTGTGTCTTGAATGATAATCACTTTCAAAACACTGCTCCTGACCTTTAAAGCATACAAAGGTCTCGCATCCACCTCTTTATCGGAGAAGATTCAACCAATCATACCCAATAGACTAAGAAGAACCACAGAACTAAATATGCTAAGCGTACCAAAGGAAGTCATAAGATACAACTCCACAACATCGAGCAGAGCCTTCAGCCTATGTGCCCCAAAACTCTGGAACACCCTTCCACCACACATTAGGGCCATCCCTGATCTCATCCAGTTCAGGAAGGCCCTGAAACATCACCTGTTCCTCAAATACTTCCCGGAGAACAAAGAAACACAGTCACACACAAATATCAATAACGTCAGCCCAACCACGTAAACTTTCCTGTCTCAACTTCACTTTACACTTCTTCAATAGATTAACAATATACTATTCAGACTCTATGACACTGTTATGTAAATAGTTGTTTTGTAAATAGTTGCTCCTGTTATCCTGTTTATCCTGTTATCCAAGTTGGTTTGCCTGTTAACTGTAAAAATCAGATAAATGTAAATTGTCTGAAGTTTCTTGTTCCATGTAAACTGCGCTGATAACGAATAGTGCGGTATATAAAAAATGTTAATAAATAAATAAATAAATAATTGGGACTCTAGATGACAACCCAGTAATTTAAGAATAGGCAACAGAGATACTTTCTGACCCTGAAGAAGGTGAGTTGTATCCACTGCCAAGAGATGATTCGTAATTCACATGGCCTGTGTTTTGGAAAGATTTAACTTTAGATGATTTTCTACCAATCTGATGTAGAAGTAAGACAGCAATCTAATTTTGACAAATCTGATTTTAAAGGATCTGTGTAGCAAAGTAATTTTATGTTATCTGTGAAAAAGTAACGGATTATACTCAGAGAATGTATCAGAAAGGCTAAGAGTAGGAGACAGACTTGATCCCTGAGGTACTCCATATAAAAGTGGATACTCAGTAGATTGCACAGATCTAAACTTAACAGTGAAAGAAAGGTCTTCTAGAAATGACTGAAACCAATGCAGAGCTGTATCTATAATTCCTAAGTCACCCAGTAATATTTGGTGATCAACTAGATCAAATGCTGACAATAAGTCAAGGGTGACCAAGAAGGCTGCTTGACCTTGATTTAAGACTTCCCAGATTTTTCAGATCATTGCAGTCAAACTGGTTTCTGTACTATGGTGTAGGGCTAGGCAAACCCAGAATGTTGGAAATGGAAAATATCCCTATTTTCTATGGGTCCGATATTCAAAGTGATTAACATGGCTAGCAGAGCTGCTGTGAATGGGCTATTCAGCTAACCGCTTAGCACCGGGGTATGTCGGAGGTGTTCTGGGATGGAGCAGAGGCAGCACCGCTAGCTAACTGGGCAATGGTGATATTAAGCTATTGCCCAGTTAGTGATACGTGGCAAAGGTCAAGTGCAGGAACCCTGGTCTAACTTTTGCTGTGTATCGCTAACCTGGCATTCAGTATCCCCACTGCCTGGTTAGCGAACAGCTTATGCAGTGACCCTGGATAATCAGTGCCGGGGCTGGATATGACCCCGGCATTGAATATCGGGGTTTAATATTCCATGCTAGCAGCTAGCCGCATTAGCAGCTGAATATCGGCCCCTATATGTTTAGATAATTGTAGGAAAACTGCCTTCTCATTATCTTATTTATTTATTTATCAAATTTTGATATACCGTTTTTCTACAAGTCAAAACGGTTTACATAGAACTGAGTTGATACAGTGAATGGTTTAAGGAACATTAAAAACAATTGACTATAAACATTGAGAACATTACAACCGTGAACAGTGAACGAATAACATTTTAAAGCTCAAACATTTGATCCATTTTGAAGGTAAAGGATCCAAATCTGATGTGGTTGGTTTAAGAGATGTAAGAATCTTGGAGAAAGCGATGGAAGACATTGGGTGAAAGGGGTGCCACCATTTTCATTCTCACCAATCACAGCATCTGGACAATTTCGTACAATTGGAGTTATAGGAAAAATAGAACTGTGTAGATTCTGAATTTTGAAGTAAAAGAACTTCACCAGGTCATTGACAGTTAGCAGAGAAAGACTGATGGCTAGACTCTCATTATGTTCAGCTCTGGTGAATTGTTTGACAATGCCAAACAATTCTTTTCCTGGATTACAGCTATCCCGAATTAATTGGGAAAAATAAGTTTGTTTGGCTGCCTTTATATTGTGTTCAGAAGCCCTAGGTTTTTCCACACCTTCCAGGTGACTGCCCTGTTGCAGATTTTGGTATCATCTGCAAAGAGGCATGCCTTTCACAACAGATCTTCCACAATATCTTAAAAAGAACAGGACTGAGGATTTATCCCTGCAGCACACCACTGGCAACACCCTATTTTTAAAGTGACTTACATTTACTACAATCCTTTGTCGCCTCCCACTCAACCACTTTCTTACCCAGTCAGTCACTTTAGGATTCAATTTATTTATAAGTTGCTGATTTGTGCAGAATGGTGTCAGCTGTCAAAGGTGTTGTGCTCTCTCCAGGTCTAAATTTCTGGTCACCCAGTCAAAAAAATCAATCAGATTCCTCTGACAATACCCATCTCTAGTTAAACCATGCGGTCTCAGATTCTGTAATCCCTTGGATTCCAGAAACCGCACCATCCTCTGCTTTAGCAGTAGTTCCATTAATGTACTCATCACATAGGTCAGACTAACCAGCTTTAGTTACCAACCTCTCTCTTACTTCCACTTATGTGGACAAAAACATTTAATGCGAAGAAGTGCAGTGTCATGCACTTGGGAAGCAGAAATCCAAGGGAAATGTACACGATAGGGGGCAAGAGGTTGGTGTGCAAGGACCAGGAGAAGGACCTTGGTGTGATTATTACTGAAGATCTCAAGGTGGCAAAACAGTGCGACAAGGTGGTGGCAAAAGCCAGGAGGATGTTGGGTTGCATACAAAGAGGAATTACCAGCAGAAAGGAAGAGGTACTAATGCCATTGTATAAGTCACTGGTGAGGCCTTACTTGGAATACCGTGTTCAGTTTTGGAGACCATATCTCGCAAAGGATGTAAAAAGACGAAACGGTTCCGAGGAAGGCGAACAAAATGATTTGGAGCCTGCGTCAGAAGCCTTATGAGAAGAGTCTTGAAGACCTAAATATGTACACTCTGGAGGAGAGGAGGAATAGGGGAGATATGATTCAGACCTTTAAATACTTAAAGAGTATTAATGAACAATCAACCTCTTCCAAAGACGGGGAAGCTGTAAAACTAGAGGGCATAACATGAAGCTACAAGGGGGTAAATTGAAAGGCAATGTCAGGAAATACTTTCTCACTGAAAGGGTGGTGGATGCTTGGAATGCCCTCCCGACGGAAGTGGTGGGGCAAATACAGTGACAGAATTCAAAATGGCATGGGACAGATACAGTGGATCCCTTTATAGCAACAGGATAAAATCTAAATAAACTTAACTATCTAATCTCTCAACAAACAGGGGTGCCCTACACGGAGCGGTGAGTTCACCCCTAAACAAAGACATGGGGAGGGGTGACCTGCACGGAGTGACAGGTGCACCTACTCTTGCCACCTTTCTGGGCAGACTAGATGGACCATACTGGTCTTTATCTGTTGTCATTTACTATCTTACTATGTTACTATGACCATCTCCAGCTCACCATGATTACTTCCGACTCCAAAGATGCATTGAAAAGATTAGCCAGTGGAGCCACCAGTACTTCCCTAAGTTCTTTCAATACTGTCAGATGAATCCTGTCCAGCTCCATTGCTTTGTCCACTTTTAGTTTAGCTTCATAGCTCCTCAAGAATGCAGTCTTCTGTAAATAGTTTGAGTTCTACCTCATTTCCATTCCTATTTGTGTTTGTTTTTTTGGGTCCCATGTGTCATACAAATGATACAAATGATACTGCCAGGTATACCTCGGAACGTATCAAAAGTGACTTCATGGCTCTGGGGTAGAGGGTGAAGCAGTTAGGTGCACAGGTGGTGTTCTCTTCAATCATCCCTGTTGAGGGTAAAGGCCAAGGCAGAGAGGCTCGCATCCTGGAGATGAATGCATAGCTGCGTGGATGGTGTCATCGAGAGCGTTTTGGTTTCCTAGACCATGGGATGCTGTTCCAAGAGTTGCAGAGCAGAGATGGCATCCATCTGTCCAAGAAAGGTCAACGCGTCTTCAGTAGTAGACTGGCTAATCTACTGAAGAGGGCTTTAAACTAGATTCATTGGGGATGGGTGAAGAAAGCCCCCAGGTAAGTGAAAGCCCCCAGGTAGGTGATACATTAAATAACTTTATGGAAATAGGTAACAGGGGTAACATATGGAAAGCAGTGTGTATAAATGCCCATAGCATGGGAAATAAGATCCCTGATGATGAAGCTTTGGTGGGAGTGGCTGACTTGGATTTAGTGGCAGTTACAGAAACATGGTTCACAGAAAATCATGATTGGGATGTAACTATGCCTGGCTATACTTTATTCAGAAAGGACAGGGTAGGAAGTAGGGGAGGAGGAGTGGCACTATATGTAAAAACTACTATTAAAGCTTTGGAATTACAGAGCTTAAAAGGGAGAGGGGAGGCATTGTGGGTTAAACTAGAAGAGGGAAAGAGAAATCTATTTACATTGCTGTGATATACAGACCTCCCTCACAAGAGGAAGAGGTGGACAGAGAGTTAATTGAAGACATGCGCAGCATTGCTAGGAAAGGGGAAGTGCTACTGATAGGAGATTTCAATATGCCAGATGTTGATTGGCACATTCCTGCTGCAGTATCATCTAGAAGTAAGGAGATCCTGGACTCTCTACAGGGAGAACTATTCAGGCAATTGGTAACAGACCCCACACGTGAAGGGGCCATACTGGACTTGGTGCTTACCAATGGTGAAAATGTTTCTGATGTTGTAGTGGAAGATCATTTTGCATCCAGTGATCATCAGATGGTGTGGTTCAGTATTAGGACTAGGGCTGATAGAATCCATTCAAAGGCGAGGATCTTAGACTTTAGGAAGACTAACTTTGCGAAGATGGGCCAATACCTCAGGGAGTCGTTAGTTGGATGGGAACAGCTGAGGGATGTAGAAAAACAGTGGGAAAAACTGAAAGGGGATATTTTAAGGGCAACCAACCTCTTTGTTAAAATGGTAAATAAAGGTAAAAGGAAAAGGAGACCGCTATGGTTTTCGAAAGAAGTAGCTGAAAAAGTGAAGAAAAAGAGGGAGGCCTTCATGAAATACAAGAGATCACAGAGAGAGGAAGACAGGCATCTGTATTTGGAAAAACTTAGAGAAGCTAGCAAAGTAGTCAAGAAGGCAAAGATTCAAAAGGAGGAGGAAATAGCCAATGCAATAAAATGGGGGGATAAGATATTTTTCAGATATATTAGTGAGAAGAAGAAGGGCAAGAGTGGTATTGTCAGACTCAAGGGTGCAGGGGAGGAATATGTAGAAGCTGATAAGGATAAAGCGGAATTGCTTAACAAATATTTTTGTTCTGTGTTCACAGATGAAGAACCAGGAGCAGGACCTCAGAAAACACCCACAAATAGGAACAGAAGCAATGGACATCTTGAACAATTTTCAAAAGACTGTGTTCGTGAGAAACTATCTCAACTTAATGTAGACAAAGCGATGGGCCCGGATGGGATACACCCGAGAATACTGAGGGAACTTGGGGACGTTCTAGCAGCTCCACTGACTGACCTTTTCAATGCCTCGTTGGAGTCGGGAGTGGTGCCAAAGGACTGGAGAGAGGCTCATGTGGTGCCTTTACACAAAAGCGGAAGTAAGGATGTGGTTGAAAACTACAGGCTGGTTAGTTTAACTTCGGTGGTGAGTAAATTATTGGAAACGCTGCTGAAAGAGAAAATAGTGAGGTTTCTGGAGTCCAGCGGATTACAGGATCCGAGGCAGCATGGATTCACCAGAGGCAGGTCTTGTCAGACAAATCTGATTGATTTCTTTGACTGGGTGACCAGGGAGTTGGACCGAGGGAGAGCCCTAGATGTGGTGTATTTGGATTTCAGTAAAGCCTTTGACACTGTTCCTCACAGGCGACTTATAAATAAACTGAGCACCCTAGGGATGGACCCTAAAGTTACTGTTTGGGTTAGAAATTGGTTGGGTGGGAGGCGATAAAGAGTACAAGTAAATGGAGCTCACTCTGAGGAGAAGGATGTTATCAGTGGTGTGCCCCAGGGATCTGTCCTTGGTCTGATTATTTTTAACATCTTTGTTGGTGATATAGCGGAAGGGCTTTCAGGTAAGGTTTGCCTCTTTGCAGATGATACCAAAATCTGCAATAGAGTAGACACCCAGGAAGGTGTAGATAACATGAGGAGGGATCTAGCTAAGCTTGAAGAATGGTCTAGAATTTGGCAGCTGGGATTTAATGTTAAAAAATGTAAGGTCATGCATTTGGGCTGCAGCAATCCAAGGGAGCAATATAGTATAAGGGGTGAAGTACTTTTGCCAACTAAAGAAGAGCGGGACCTAGGCGTGGTTGTGTCTGATGATCTTAAAGTAGCTAAACAGGTAGAAAAGGTGACTGCAAAAGCTAGAAGGATGCTTGGGTGCATACGGAGAAGAATGGCTAGCAGGAAAAAGGTGGTGATAATGCCTCTGTATAAGTCTTTGGTGCGACCTCATTTGGAGTATAGTGTGCAATTCTGGAGACCGCACCTTCAAAAGGATGTGAACAGGATGGAGTCGGTGCAGAGGGTGGCTACTAAAATGATTAGTGGTCTTCATTATAAAGCATATGAGGACAGACTGAAGGATCTTAATATGTACATCTTAGAGGAAAGGCGGGATAGAGGTGATATGATTGAGATGTTTAAATACCTCCGTGGCATAAATGTTCAGGGAGAGAGCCTCTTTCAATTGAAAGCAAGTTCTGCTACGAGGGGACATGGGATGAGGGTGAAGGGAGATAGATTCAGGAGTGATATGCGGAAATATTTCTTTAAGGAAAGAGTAGTGGATCCGTGGCATAGTCTCCCAGTGGAGGTGGTAGAGATGAGGACAGTAACTGAATTCAAAAAAGCATGGGAGAAACACAGAGGATCTCTAAAGGTAAAAAAGGGACTGTTGTAGTTGTTATGGAAGGACAGACTAGATAGGCCATGTGGTCTTTTTCTGTCATCATATTTCTATGTTTCTATGTTTCATTCCTCGCCCTTCATCTGTTAACACAGAATCAAAATATTTGTTAAGCAAATCCATCTCTGGTACAACACTTATCCTGCAGATTTTAATTTATAACTTAAGACATTGATAGAAACGGCAGCAACCTACAAACCAAGATATGAGGGAGGAGTGGTCTAGTGGTTAGGACAAGGTACTTCAGGCCGGAGGGCCGGGGGTTCAAGTCCCACCTGGGGACAGCAATCTCAGGCCGGAGGGACTGGGATTTCTAGTCCTATAGGCACTCCTTGTGGTCTTGGGCAAGCCACTTAACCCTCCATTGCCCATGTTCCCTGTAAGTATTAGCGTATGTGTCTCATATCCCCTTGTGTTAAATGTATCCCCTAATTGACCGCTTTGACCCAGTGAAAAGCGGGATATAAATACAGCTAAATAAATAAATAAACATAAATGAGCATGATCGCAAACCAAGCAACAGCCTTTATAAGTTATGGCAATTCGTCTATGTCACGTTCTACTTCCCCTAGTACCCATTCCTCCCAATTACCTATCCTCATCCTAACCCCACAAATGTACACAACTTAGCTACATGTAAGTCACTTTGATTGAAGGAAAAGGTGGTATATAAAACTGGTTAAATAAATAAATAAACCTAAGGAAGCTCTATAATTATGCAAAGTAGTAACTGCATGATTTTTTTTGTGCCTACGGCATGCACATAGTCCTTAATATTTATCATATTTAATTTATTTTTGTGGTAGAAGGGACTTCCGTGGCTCTACGGTAGTGAAAATAAATCTAACAGCATGAATTTTGAATTCCACCGTACATCATTGCAATGATGTCCAGAGTATGTGCTGGCAGCAAAGAAGTGGGAAACTACACACTGGTAAGTCTTTTCTTGGTGGTGGGAAAAGTAATGGAGATGTTGTTGAAGGACAGGCAAATGAGCTTTTTTATAGTCCAGTGGATTGAAAGATCTAAAGCAGTATGGTTTTACCAGAGGCATGTCATAGCACATTAATCAGAGGGCATGCATTGGATGTGGTATACTTGGGTTTCAGAAAAGCCTTTGATATGGGTCCTCAAAGGAGGCTTATAAATAAACTGGATTGTCTGGGGATGGGTCCCAGGGCAGTCAACTATCTTAAAAATTGGTTGACTGACAGATGACAGAGGGTGGAGGTAAATGGCATTCATCTGGAAGAAAGGTGCATAGTAGGGTGCCTTAGGGGTTGGACCTGGGACTAATTCTGTTCAATTATTTGTGAGCAATATTGCAAAAGAGTTAAGAAGGAAGATTTGTCTTTTTGCGGATGAAACAAAGATCTGCAACAGAGTGGACACCCTGGAAGTGAGAAAACTGGTTAAATACTTGGCAGTTAACCTTTAATTTGAAAGAGTACAGGGATGATGCATTCAGTGTGCAGAGACCTTAAAGAGCTTTATGCGATAGGAGCGAAGATGCTGATGTGCACGGACTAGGAGAGGGACCTTGGGGTGATAGTTTCTGAGGATCTCAAGGTGGCGAAACAATGTGACAAGGTGGTGGCCAAGGCCAGAAGGATAGAGAGGGGCGTAATCAGCAGGAAGGAGGAAGTAATAATACCGCTGTACCGTGTTTAATTTTGGAGAACATAAAGAGGCTGGAGCTGCTGCAGAGAAAAGCAACCAAAATGGTAAGGGGTCTTCATCTCAAAACATAAGAGCAGAGGCTGGAAGTCCTAAATATGTATACCCTCGAGGAGAGGAGGGACAGAGGAGATATGATATAGACCTTGAAATACTTGAATGGTATTACACAACAAAGAAGCCTTTTTGAAATGGGGGAGAGGGGAGCTCTAGAACTAGAGGACATGATACAAAAGCTACAAGAAGGTAGAATCAAAGGCAACATAAGGAACTATTTCTTCACAGAAAGAGTGGTGGATGCCTGGACTGTCCCCCCTGAAAGAGGTGGTGGAAACAAAAATGGTGCTGGAATTCAAAGAGATGTGGGATAAACACAGTGGCAACAGGATGGCAATCAAGAATAGAGCTCCTCAACTCCAAACAGATGGGGAAATGAATATTTTGCTTTTTCTAAGAAACCAAGGAGAGAGTCATTTGCACCACATTGCATATACAACCCCCAAATAAAACACAGCTGAAATAGTTGTGCCTGAGAATGGGCTCCCTTGCTGCATGGTGGAGGGCCCTGGATAAGTTGCAGAAAGAAGAAACATAGAAACATAAAGACATGATGACCATATGGCCTATCTAGTCTGCCCTTCCATATCAAATACTATAGTCCCTGCTTTTCCTTTAGAGATCTGTGTTTGTCCCATGCTTTTTTGAATTCAGATACTGTCCTCGCCTCTACTACCTCCGCTGGGAGACTATTCCACACATCTACCACTCTTTCCATAAAGAAAGAAGGACAGCAGTGATGGTCCCATGGTGGGCTAGAGACTTAATCAAATGTACTGTAATATGTTTGAAGATTCTTGAAAATTAAGAGCATGGGGAAAGTAGCCTACACTGCACTGCAGGTTCTATCCTACTGTAACAACTCTACTGGGCAGAATAGGTGAACTATATTGGCCAATATATACTGTCATCCGCTATGTTACTAAGACTAAAAGCATCAGAATGCTCTGTGCACTTAATACTTAATAACTGCATGAACAATTTACACGTTGTTTATTCTTACTCCAGACAGAAAGTTATATAGCTAATTTCTGTTCATATTTATATATGTGCATGTGTATATATATATATCTTGTGACACAGCAGATGGTACAGAGCCCATGGAGTTAGGGGAAAGTAAGGAACTTACCTCAGAATTAGCTGAACAGCAGACAAACTCAGCACAAGTAGAATTAGCTGAGCAGCAAACAAACTCAGCACAAGAAAAGCAAAAAGGCATTAGAGTAAAATGTCCTTGCACTAGTCCTGACGTAGCTAGAAGCAGGAAGGCTAATCAGGAACACCTGTTCTCAGAAACCCACGCAGCATGCAAAGAGAACAAGGATAAAAGCTGCAGGGTAGAACCAGGGAAGGCCAGTAGGGGCAGCGACCTGGGAGGACTAAGCCAGCATCCAGTGAACACACGTCATGCTGGAGGAAATCCACTGAGGGAAGGAAGCAGTAGGTGTGGCAGCAGAGCAGGAAACAGCCAGCACCGTGCCCAGGACCCTGCTAGGATTCCTGGTAGTTGGAGAGCCCAGGAGAGAGCTGCCAGAAGCCCAGATATAAGAGACAGAACCACAGCTAAGAGGTGGGAACCTAGCTTTGCTAAATAAAAGGCAAGAAGTTCTGTTTGGTTTGAAAGGCAAGGACGTGGCACCAGAAGTAACTTTGATACTGAAAGTTATACAGTAATTCCACCAGCGTGGAGAAGAAGGGAAAGCCAGAAGGAAGCTTTTAATATACCAGGCATTCAGAGCCCTGGATTTAAAGAGCCCTTTCTAGAAAGGCTAGCCCATGACTCACAGGAGAGTTTTAAGGAAGACAGCAGCTGTGAAGAGTGTGACCCATTTGCAATCGTAAGTGACTCTGAGTTAATGCAGTGGGAAAACAGCAGCTATAATTCTGACCCTGTGCCCATGGATTGTACAATTTGTTTATCTGACGATATTGTATCTTTATGTTGAACGTGTGCAAAGCAGCCAGCTGATGGTGCCTAAAGGAAAGAAGATATTTTTCTGTGCAACAGTTCTTTTGTTTCATATTGTTTGTTGTATCCCAGGAATATCTCATCAGGGCAGGGAATAAAGCCCTAATATTATTTTTGCCTTACCACTTGACTACAAGACTCCTTTTTGTATCAAAGGCAACCTAAATCTTAACACCCTAGGCAGCCGCCTAATAGGGTCATATGAGGTAGCTATCACTCACTATCTCTCACAATATATATATAATATTTATATATTGTATATATTGTATATAACCTACTGTAAATAGCTCAAACATATATATACAGTATTGCACCCCAATCAAGATGTACTTACCCACACACACACACACACTAACTTCACCAACACTGCATACTGACACCACCACACCACCCCAGTTGATTTATTTGCAGTGTAAACTGCTTTGATTCAAGGATAAAGCGGGATATAAATCCTTTTAAATAAATAAAATGAACACCTGATCAACAGCAAGAGGCATAATTTGCAATAGGCAAAGTAGTCACCCCACCACTGGAATTCTACCCCAGTACTGTCCTTATTATAAGTTGACTGGCCCACACAATATTGAGGAGGCCCCTCCAGGCGATTTTACAGTGGGATTGTCCCACCGTTCCCCAGTGTTTTAAAGCACATGGAAGTCTGCCTCCCACATTCCTACCGTTCGGTGTTCTGCAGTCATCTTATGCTTTCAGTCACATGGGGCAGGTATGAAATTGGAACCAAAAGATTGCTGCAGCATTCTTATTTATTTATTTGGAAACTTTTATATACCGCCCTTCCAAAGATCAGGGGCAGTTTACATATAACAAAGGAATCACACATTGAATATTTTGAAACATTACAACATTACAATAAAACGGTTGAACATAGTAACTATTTACAACTCAAGTCACAACATTGGGGCTCAAGGTGGTACAGAGGTAGATACATTTGTGTGGGGTGGGGTAGGCAGGGTATTAGGTAGGATGGTCAGCTTGTGCTTGAGGGGCTTGATCAGAGGAATGGTCTAGGTTACAAAAGTGCTGAGTGATTAAGTATGTTTTTAGTTCCTTTCGGAAAGTTTGGAGGTCTTTAATCTCCCTTAACTGGACGGAAAGATTATTCCATTGTACCGGTGCAACATAGGAAAAGGCACTGTTGCTTGTTATCTGCTTTGTTTTTCTAATTGTGTCAGATACTAAAATAGTATTGAGGTTCCTTCTTCTCATTCTGTTTTCAGGGGGGCTTTGAATCAGTGTAGATAGATGTGACGGTGCAATCTTGTTAATTAACTTGAAGGTAGTCACTATGGCTTTATATTGGATTCTGCTGGCAACAGGGAGTCAATGAAGGGTGTATAGAATGGGAGAAATATGGTCAGATAGCCTGGCTTTGGAAATTATTCGGGCAGTAACATTCTGAGCCATTTGGAGTGTGTTTCGGGGTTTTTTTTGTTATGCCTTGGAGTATCCCATTGCAATAGTCCAAGTGAGGTGTTATTAGAGCTTGGGCAATGGCTCTGAAATCATCCCTATTAGTGGTCTTAGATGTTGTATGGTCCTGAGTTTGAAGAAGATTGTTCTGGCTGTTTGTTTTATGTGGGAAGGGTGGCAAGGGTGATTCCTAAATATTTTATCTCCTGCTTCACTGGGAGTAAGACCCTGGGCAGTGGACCCTGATAGTAAGACCCTGGGCAGAGGACTCTCAGGCAGCTTAGAGAGAACACTGGCGGGGGGGGGGGGGGGGGGGGTGGGGCCGGTAGCTTGAGGGGAAGCTGGCTGTCCAAATGTCTAGGGACAGTCAGAGGGTAAAATCTGTCACTGACAGGAAGTTATAAAGGGGTACAGTTAAAACAAATAGAAAATATTATTTCATTCAGCCTCATAGTTAAACGTTACAATTTGTTGCTAGAGGCTGTGGTAAAAGCAGTGTAATTTGGTATGGAAAAGATTGGACAAATTCCTAGAGGAAAAGTCAATAGACTGTTAAGGTAGACCTGAGGAAAGTCACCATTTATCCCTGGGGGTAAGTATCTTGGAATCAAGCTGTTTTAGGGACCCTGCAATGGCCACTGTCGGAAACAGGATACTGGGCTTGGTAGACCTTTAGTCTGATCCAGTATGGTAATTCTTATGTCCTTATGACAAGAGATGGTCTTTTCTTTGTCTTGTCAATTGAGTCATTGTCTCCCAATAGAGCCTTGTAAGGGAGCAAGCGCCATCAAGCCGGTGATCAGATTCCACAATGAATGCGAACACAAAAGCACACCCAGAACAATCAGCCATTGATGCGCAATGCCTGTTGTCCTACTACAGCTTGGGTAGTGAGAGTAATCATAGCTTTTACTGGCTGGAAGGCAATAGTGTTTCTTGCTTGGTAGAGAGAAGACATAAACAGATCTGCAGGTGTGAGATTACTGTAGATCAGCAAAACCGGGAAAGATGTTCAAACCCTTTAACTAATTCAATCACAGTTGTATTCATTAGCACTCATTTACTGTAACATTTCTGTTGAATCTCCTTCCTGGTATGATTTTAAGGGTTGCTTCCCCTTTTTTAAAATTTCAGCTTCGAAATGCAAATGACTGAAAGACAGTAGTGACTCTATGTCTTATTGTTTCAAGAACTGAGAAATTCGAAGTAGCTGATATTTTGGATTTTGCTTGATATCATCTGTGAAGATGCACTCACTGAAAATTTTATATAGAAACTTCTTATAAATTGAATAGAATAGCTAAATCCTTAAGTCTAAAAAATACCAGGCCCGATATTCAAAGGCATTTACAGACCTGTAAACCATGCAAATGCCGTGTAGAGGGTTATTCAGCGGCACTAACATGGTTTCTGCCACCACACACCCCGATGCTATACGGTTAACATTAGGGCATGTCATCGGCGTTCTGGGGCGGAGCGGAGGCAGCGCCCGTCGCTAACCGAGCAGCAGCGATATTGAATTGCAGCCCGGTCGGTGATTCACTGGTAAAGATGGGTGTGGGAAAAGCCGGCCTATCTTTACCCATGGGATTTAACCGGGCAGTGGCTCAATGCTGCCACTGCCTGGTTAGCTTCTGTGCCGTGCAGCAGACCTGGATATTCATTGTCGGTGCTTGGATATGGCCCCGGCATTGAATATCTGGGGTTAGTATTCAGCGGCAACAGCTATGCACTTTAAAAGCGCTAATCACTGCCGCTGAATATCCCCCTACCTCTGATACTTATTCAGGGCTCCTAATAGCAGGGGGGTTTTCCTTAGCAGTTAAAATATTACTTGCTCAACCCTAAATTTTAAAAATACATTTTAAACTCCTAATAATTTTACCTAAAATACAGGCCAGGATTTATGCATAGGCAACTCCCACACTTTCCATGCTGCCAGGATGGGATATGTCCTGGCCATAACATGGTGCAAGAGAGTCGTTATACCCCAGCTAAATGCTCCTATAGGCTGTTCCCCTGGCCCTGGTTGAAGGGCAGAAATGTCAGTGCCAGCAGGCAGCTGCACAGTGAGGAAGTCAGGCGATGCAACATATAAGAGTTCTTCTAAAGGAAAGAGGAAGAGAGCTGAGAGAGCTGCCTATGTCAGAGTCTACAGCTGCTATCAGTAGGGGACGGAGAAAAGGGGAAAGAATGGTGCTGGGATGAGGGGGGGGGGAACCAATGCTGAACAGAGGGTTGGGGAGGACAGAATGAATACTTTCTAATAAAAGATAAACATGATAAATGATATATATGTGTAAATTAAAAACATGTAATTCAGTACGTTTTATTAGGAAACAAAGGGTGCATCTACATTTAGTGACTATGGATAAATTCTTAAACTTGGCCCTGCTATAATATAGTATTTTGCCATTGTAATATTGTGTTTTATATTTTTTTTAATGTCAACGTGGAAATGTGGGTTCAACAGAAAAGTTCTTCAAAGCAAAATGTGTGAAGTCCAGTTATGCATTTTTATAGTATTGTTGTTGAAAGAGTGGTGTTCAGATGATCATAACTGTTGGGTTTAATTGCAAATTCTTGAAGGAGGCATATGGCTTGCCTAGGATATCCACTGGCACTGTGGAATGGATTTGGCTCATGCCTTTCTCAGAAGTTCAATATGAGTTATACTCAGGCACAGTAAGCATTTTCCTTTGACCAGAGAGCTTATCATCTAAGATTGTATCTGAGGCAATGGAGAGGGAAGTGACTTGCCCAAAGTCACAAGGAGTGTCAGTGGGATTCAAATCTGACTTTTCTGGCTCTTAACTCACAGCTCTAACCATTAGGCTACTCCTCCAGTGACAGGGTATCATCAACATAGCCACTGCATAGGAAAAAGAGAGACACCACCCCCCCCCCCCCCATGAAAATGACAAGGTTAGGGGTCTTCTACCTGGGAAAGAGACTGCTGAGAGAAGATATGATAGAGGTCTATAAATTCATGAATGGAGTGGAACGGGTAAATGTATATTGATTGTTTACATCATCAAAAAATAGAAAGACTAGGGGACATGCAATGAAGCTACAGTATAACCAATATAAAACTAATAAGAGAAAATATTTTTTCACTTAAAGTGTAATCAAACTCTGGAATTTGTTACCGGAAGATGTAGTAAAAGCTGTTAGTGTAGCTGGGTTTAGAAAAGGTTTGGACAAGTTCCTGGAGAAAAGGTCCATAAACCATTATTAAAGGGGGACCCAGGAAATACACTACTTGACCCAATATAAGCACTGAGGAACCTGTGTCTTCTGGGGAAATTGCTAGGTAGTTGTGACCTAGATTGGTCACTGTTGGAGACAGGATACTGGGCTTGATGGACTTTGGTCTAACCCAGTATGGTATATCTTATGTTCTTAACATGGTCAGAGACTTATACTTGCCAAGATCTGTTTCGCCATGTATTGAACAAGCTGCAGGCATTAAATCTGCTGTTTTGCAAACCCATATACAAGATATTGCAGTAGTCTAGCCAATTAAACACCAAGGTTTGCATCAGAATGACCAAGCTATCTTTAGATAAATAAGGACATAAATTATGTAAATAGTGAAGATGGAAAAGTGCAGCTTTCGATATGCTGCTTTTTGTGAGTTTTGCATCAAGAACCACATTCAGAAATTTCGGTTTGGAACTGATTGGAAGGATAGATCCACTCTTACACTGGATGAAATGACATGTTTGCTTGCTTGACCCATAACACTTCACTTTGTTGACATTAAGTATTAGCTTATTTTTAGACAACTTTAAATAGCGGTCAAGCAGTTAGATAATCTTGCTAACAGAGCATCACCATTAGGTCCCAAACTGTGAGGGAGCTGCACACTGTCTGCATAAGATAAATAGTCAAAGCCTCGTTTTATTTAGTTATCATTTTATTTATGTGGAGGCCTATTCCATTCAGGCTGTCCAGCCCCCTGTACACCCGATCAGAAGTGGGACACACAGAGGTAGACCTAATTCTGATCCCACAGGGGCTAGACGTGCCTGCGGGATCAGAATTGGATACATGGCGTGGACATGCAGGCCGGGCCCCGATTCTGATTGGCCTCCATGCACAGCCACATGCTCGGCTACCTCAGCCAGGATCCTGAATGGAGCCACAGTGGCATGGCATCCGATCGCCATGGCACCATGGCTCAATTCAGGAGCCGCAATCCCTTGCTGTGGAAAACAAACCTCTTTCCTCACAGTCTGACCCCCGATCTGACCTTCCATGGCCAGGGTTGGGCTGTAGGGAACCCTCTGCACCCCTCACCTGCTTCCAGCAGCCTGGCTCAGGGATCCCACGACATCCAGGGGGACTTATTCCACCTGTACGTCTGGGATCATGGCCCACCCATGCCCCGCCCTCGCTCTGCCTCTGGAATGCCCCCTCCTGCCCCCTTCTAGGCCTCACTGTATAAACCCATTGTTCGTATGGGGAGGCTTTTGCTTGGACCAGCAGGGGGATGAATAGCGGGCATTGACGTCCCAATGGGACGTCTATTCCCATTATTTGTGGGACAGAATGACACCCTTATTGTTTTATCAATGCACCTAACAGCTGCAGATAAATGTTGAACATCATGGAGAAGAAAATAGACCCTTGTGCTACACCACATTTCCAAGTCTGGGAATTAGATATTCAATTTAGCGAATAAGAGATACTATTAGAAGAGTGTCTACAGAGGCGCAACCTGAAAATGTCACAACATTCAGTCAAAAGATGAGTGAGCCTCTATGCTGAAAGCAGGCACTTGCATGCTAAAGCAAATCTGGCGAGCTGGGGCTGGAATAGGCAGAGGTCTCCTGCTTGCACAGGCTGAGGGCCCTTAAGCAGGACCCTCAGCTACTTGCAGCTGGCAGTACTTTAGTGGAGGGACATACACATTTCCAGGCCTCCAGCCTACACTTGGTCAGAACTTGGTCTCTGCCTTTGTCCTGAACATTGGATTTGGTTCACTGATCTCTTACTCTTTTGATTCCAGTTTCTCTAGATTCTTTCTTTTATTAGATTTCCTTGCTTGCGTTCCTGTGTTCCTGCCTATTCAGGGATCAGTGAACCAAATCCAGTGTTCAGGACAAAGGCAGAGACCAAGTTCTGACCAAGTGTAGGCTGGAGGCCTGGAAATGTGTATGTCCTAGGCAGGAAACAAGATGGCCTCCAGCAAGTATGGGTATAGAACTAGAAGGACTAATAGCTAGTCCTAGAGAACTAAAGCAGCCCCTGCTGGTGGGAGACAAGAATGGCTTTTTAAGGCTCTACAGACAGAAAGGTCAGAGGGTGAGCAGAGCTAGAGCGAGAGAGCCAATGAAAGGAAAAAAAAACCTATAAGAAGATGCAAAGAGAGTCATGAGCTGAGGAAAACCAGCAAAGCAAAACTCTTGATCAGCTCCTGTGTGAGTGAGGGTGACCATGAGCTGCAATTTTCACTCTCACTTCACTAAGATAGGGACAATCAACATCTGCTTTTCTTACAGCAAATTTCATACAGTTTACTAAGGTATCAATTCAAACAAGGGAACACTTACACAAACGTTAAGCAAAAGACTCTTTGGAGCTGAGAATAGTTAAGGTTTTTCTCCTTTTATTAAGTTAGAGAAGTGGGAACTCTTTGGGAGTCCACAGACTCATGAAAAGCTATTGTAAGGGAGCCATAAAAGCCGTTTTGGTGAAACTGTGGTCCACAGTTGGGAATTGTGGAATTACTGTAAGGTAGTTGTGCTCTTGTGGAGTCATTTCCCGATTTGAAACAATAGCATGAAGTTGTAGAACAAAGGAATGGTGGAGTTGAGCTGCTGCAATAATAATCTTGTTTCTGAATGAACGATGAAACTGAGTTAATTTTGTTTGTAGCCACAGTGATCCCGACAGGAGTTTAACACAGTCTATTCTGTGCTACACTTTGAAATTTTGGAAGGACAGAAAGAGGAGGAGCCATCAGATGTCCCCACATAACATGCAATAAGGAGTATTGAATCATTTTATATTGGGACATCTTCAGATTTGAATTTGGAACATTTTCACAATTTTTATATGGTTCTTTAATAGGATTGCTATGCTAGGAGTTACAATCAAAGAATTTTTTGCAGCTTCTTGTGAAGAATTTTTTGAGTCTCACTGGGGGTTTCTTCAGTTTCTGTGTGTGTAATGATTGTGATTGTGGAATAAATGGGATGAGTGAAGAAGAGAATTAATGATTGGTTGCATGAATACTTAGGTTTAGTATGGGTTTTGTAATGTATAAGTGGTTTTAAGGTTGATAATTTGAAAAGGAAGATTTTATATATGTGAATGTATTGCATATTAGATTATAAATATACATGTTTAAAGCAAATGGTTTTAATACAATAAATAATTGTGCATAATATTGAAAATCATATTTAAAAGTGTTGTTGTCTACCCATATAGGTATCACCAGTGGTTTATACATGTTAATAAGCATTAAGGGCTTTTAAGGCTGATTGTTACATTGTATTTTGTGCTTCATTTGTTTGAACAATTGTGGTGATCTAAATTAAATTGTGGTGATCTAAATTAGATTTCCTGAAAGGATAAAGAGAACTGCGATCTCAGAAAAAGAATCTGAATTTTGAGAAGGGTGTTGGAATTAAAAATTGTAGCACAAAGTTCTTTTCTTTTGGTTGAAAGTGCTAAATTAGGTTATACTTGCATGAAAAATATTTTACTGTGCTATTCTAGAAAGATAAGAGCAATCAAAGATATTGACACTGTAAATTTTTAATTGTAATTTGCTGATATCTAACTCTTTTCTGTTCTGTACACTTTTCTGTCCTGTTTGAAGCAACAAATAAATTGTTTGTTTTTATTTCCATCCCAGCCTCTCTTTTCTACTATGCGGTGTCCAGGTGGGATTAGCTATTGCCCCAGTTGTGTCTCAGAGTAATGGGATTGAAGTGAAAGGAGTTGGACTTTTGTCCCCAGTGTCTTGTTACTCCTCAGATGAGCAGATCCACAATTCTATGTTTTTCTAAAAGGCACCCGGACACCATGACAGGAGTGGGGATATTCTCATTTGCCATGGGGGAGACAGGTCCCCAACATGCTGCGCTGGTTGTTTTGTTCTTGTAAGCTGTGTGAATACCAGCATGCTGCTTTCTATTCTCCACAGTTCCAGAGACCAGCACATGCTGTAAGCTACCAAACAGAAAGGATGTATGTCCACTGGATGTGTACATGTGGGAGTGGAGTTCTAGCGCACATGGCAAGCCCCAGTCGGTTGCACATCATTTCCCTTTAGCAGCAGGCTTTTCTGTCTTCCTGCTGGGCTCTTACCTGCTTTCTCTGGTTGGCTCTTAGGTTCTGTCACAGTAGCCAACCTCAAAACAGAGGAACTTCAAATTGGGACAGGAAAGAGTTCACGTGGAGCCCCATTCCGGGAAGCGGCCGTCCGGACCGTCTGGACATCCCCAACAAAGACAGGGATGTTTGGACCCAATTCTGGTCTGCGGGAACAAAACGTTCCCAAAGGAGCCAGAATCAGGCCCAAGGATGGTCCGGCATGCCCCTTCTGCCTTCAGGAACATCTTCCCGGCAAGTGCCCCATACTGCCGCATTTCCAGCCCCCCAAAATCCCCGCCGCCAGACCCATGCCTAGCCAGCCGCGGCCTGGATCGGGTGGCGGGGACTCCCCTGCACCCAGCCCGAGCCCCGGTGGTGGCTTCCGTGCTCTGATTGGCCCAATTGTGCTGCTTATATCACCTTTGAGGTGGTATAAGCAGCACGTCGCAACGTGTCCAGCAGACATGACCAGAATCGGCCCTGTGCATCCTGACGGTCTGGCCAACCCCTCGCTTCACCCCCTCCTGCCCCCCTCCGGCTCTCCCCTTCTTGAAGCATAGGATGTATGGGGAGAGCCAGAAGACATGCAGCCCCGCAACCTGTGTTCCTGAATGAGGGCCATAGACAACAGAATGACATTATACCTCCCTCATTTAGCCACCAAAAGAGGGTCACAGACAGACAAGCAATCACGACTTACTGTATCCCATAGATGTTCATCTTTGGCTTGTAAATAACTGTATTTGAAGGCTGAATAATCACACAATGTGCAATAATTACTGTGGCTTTTTCCATGTAGGCTGAATTTATCTGCCCCATATCCAGAATTCATCTTAGGGTTGTCTTAGTGACAGAACTCACATTTCTATATTCTTTTAAATCTATTTATTCTATGTCATGAACAGATATGAAAGCTTCCTAGATTGTATCAACATTTGAAACAAAGGCGATTGGCAATGTCATTTTGTGTTCTAAGAATGTCAGGAACATTTTGACCATTGTTGCTAAAAAGGCTATAGGTACTGTTATTTTGAACTAATTGTCAAGGGAAGTGAATCTTGCCTTAAAAAGTATAGTTTCAACTCAGAGTGACTTTCAACCTTTATCTCAATGCACACTGACAAGGCGCTAAAATAGTCAAATTTTTTAAGGATATATTTTATCATTTAAAAAACAAGTATTAAGATTGTGTTTAAAGTTCAATAAATAAAATTGTATGTTCAAAACTGCTTATTGACACAATAAGCAATGAAATCATACCTCAACAAAAATGCCACTGAGAGCAGAGTTATCAAAGCTACTACATCAACAGTTAATAGGTTTTTAATTTTACATTTTCTCCCCATGCCCTCTCCCCCTTCCCCCAATTACCAGATCACGGGGAACCAAACACATCAAGAGACAAGTACTCATTCCAGGATGTGGTTGGTCTTATACATTGCCGGGCCAGTCCCCAGATCTCCCTTCCCCCTCCCCCGCTCCCCGACCACTGGAAACAGATGTATTATGGATCATCTCCTAGAGATCATGACTACGTGGGGGCAGCACCTGAACATAATCATCCCAAACCACATGAAACCTGGGTATATGCCTCCGCTCAGCTTTGGCCCAAAGTCCTCATCCAGTGTTTGAAGCCGCAACCTGGTCTTGCTCTTCATTGTGTTCATAGCAGAGAAAGCAGCCTCACACAGATAAGATGTTGATAAAGGAAGAAGAGCTTTAATCACCATCTTTGCGATGATGGGGTATTCCTCTCAGAGAGAGAACCAGACTGAAGCCATATCTGTTGAGTGTTTCCATTTCAGTCCCCTATTAGTTCTGATTTCCGTCAGCTCATCTTCTTCTGCAACAGTTAATTCTGCTAACTTGCACGTACATAACACAAACAGATCTCTCACCAAGTCCAAGAAAGATACATCAAGTGACGGGAACTACTTTTCAATGTTTTTACACAGCAGTGACAAACTCTGTAGAATTAAATCTTCAGCCTTTTGTCACAGTTAGGACATTGCACATCTTCTCCAGATGAAATGAATCCAAAGGACAAATTGTCTTCCTTATTCTGACACATGACGGTTTTAGAACTAACGCTGATGGTTACTACCTGAACTAGTACCAGCCATATCTGATTCATTGTCATCATCTAATTTATGCTTTTAAATGAAAAATCTATCCATGTCTAATGAGCCGAATAACACACCCGATCTGAACAATAGCTAACTGAAGAATGACACTGGTTCCTCCCTCCCTCAAACTCCCCCAATGGCCCTACTAATAAATGACCCACCCCCAAACTCCTGTGGCACACCTGCGGACCATTCGCGGCACACCAATGTGCCATGGCACACCTGTTGAAAATCACTGAATTGAGATGAGAACATAAGGACTACCATACTGGATCAGACCATAGATTCATTAAGCCCAGTATCCTGTTTCCAGCAGTGCCTAAACCAGGTCAAAGTACCTGGCAGGATCCCAAAAGGTAAACAGATTTCATATCGTTTACCCCCAGGAATAAGTAGTGGTTTCCCTCAAGTCTACCTTAATAACAGTTTATGGACTTTTCCTCTAGGAACTTGTTCAAACCTTTTGAAAAACTCAGCTACACTAATTGCTTTTACCATATCCTCTAGCAACGAATTCCAGAGCTTAACTCTGTGTTGTGGTAAGTGAATAAATATTTTCTCTAATTAGTTTAAATGTTCTATTTAGTAACTTCATGCTATGTCCCCTAGTCAGGGCCGGCCCTTCCACTAGGTGGGCTAGGCGGCCACTTAGGGCGGCAAGATCTCTATGGGCGGCAGGGCATGTGCTTCGGCACACATGGCCTGCTGGCACCCCCACTGCACACTGAGCTGCACTGCCCTCCTCCCCCCTGTGCTGAGCCGTGCCGTGCTTGCCGCCCCCCCTGCTGCCACTGATTCCATCAGCAGGGGGGGATGGCTAGGATCAGTGGCAAGCCATGTGCTTTGGCACACATGACCTGCCACTTCTGAACCCCTGAAGTTATGTTGGAGGGGCATCAGAAGCAGCAGGCCATGTGTGCTGAAGCACATGGCCTGCTGCCGAGCCAAGCTGTGCCCCCCTCGACCCTGCCACCGGAATCAGCAGTAGCACAGTTCAGCACGGGGCTGGGGGTTGTCTCGGCACGCAGGGGAGGTAACATGGCTCAGGGGAGGTAACATGGCTGGGGCTTCTGCCTAGGGTGACAGAAACTCTTGGGCCGGCCCTGCCCCTAATCTTTGTACTTTTTGAGAGTAAACAGCTGATTTGTGTTTACTCGTTCCACTCCACTCAGGATTTTATAGACTCCTATTGTATCTCTCCTCAGCCGTCTCCTCTCCAAGCCGAAAAACCCTAACCTCTTTGCAAATGCAGCGCTTTTTCGATGGGTTACATGACTTGGCCCCATCTCTTACTGCTGTCACTTCCCTATTTCCCCTCTCCTCCTATCCCTAGCCTAAGATGAAACTGGACAGTAATCAACTACAAGCAACCTCGTTATTTTGTATATAGTTACACCGTCCTGTGCTATCCCTCATTTCCATCCATGGTGTAATGTAACTTGGTTCCTTGCCAAACGGTTCCATGGAATGTTGAAGTTCTGTTCTTTGTAAACCACATTGATCCTCAGAAACACGGTATAGAAGAATAAATAACTAAATAAATAAAAGCAGGTGTAAATGTCCATGAATAGACTGCACACGTACAGAAGAAGGTTAACCTATTTCATAATCAATACATATACTTTGCTATTCCATCATGCTTCTCCCAGACTGCCTCCTAGCAACACCTACAGGAAGGGCATGTTTACTAAGCTGCACTAGCTGTTAGTGTGGCTTATTAGCTTGTGCTCATGCGCACTTTAACAGCACATGCGCTAAACAGAGAGCACGAGGTTAATTCCCTACTATCTGCTTAGCAACAGGGAGGGAAAGCACAGTTACTTACCTGTAACAGGTGATCTCTGGGAACAGCAGGAATAAGTCTTCACATATGGGTATCGTCGGTGCCTGCGCAGGAACGCTCCCCAGCGTCCAGTAAGAAAGCTTTTGGGAGCATCCCACAGCGCCTGCGCGCTGCCTTCCTGCCTTTCCCAACCGCCTCTCTCCAGTTCGAGTTTTAAAGCTGAGACAAAGAGAGAGAGAGGAAAGGAAAGATAGATAGAGAGATACAACTCCTAGGGGAGGTGGGTGGGTTGTGAAGACTTATTCCTGCTGTTCCCAGAGATCACCTGTTACAGGTAGTAACTGTGCTATCTCCAGGAACAAGCAGGAATGAGTCTTCACATATGGGGACTCCCTAGCTGCAGATGCCAGGGAGAAACCCCAAGTTGTGTGTCCTTGAAAAGGACTCTACCTCCTCCCATGGATCTCTGGCATCCAACCAGGGTAGGTGGGTAGGAGTTGATTAGGAATGGAACAGGTGTTTGAGAACAGCCTGACCAAACGAGGCATCCCGGCGGGAGTTCTTGTCCAAACAGTAATGGGCTGTGAAGGTATGAACCGAGGCCCAGATGGCCGCTCAACAGATTTGGTCGACGGAGACAGAGTTTAGATGAGCCATTGAAGCTGCCATGGCTCTCACATTGTGAGCTGTGACATGGCCCTCCAGAGAAATGTTCCTACTCTGGTAGGTGAAAGAAATACACTGAGCAATCCAGTTGGACAGTGTTCTCTTAGAGACTGGAAGTCCTAAATGAGAAGGATCAAAAGCAACAAAGAGTGAGAAGACTTTCTATGTTGCTGTGTTCTTTGTAAGTAAAAAGCGAGAGCTCTCTTACAATCCAAGGTATGAAGATTCCTCTCTGCATTTGATGCATGAGGTCCTGGAAAAAAGAAAGGTAAATATACCTCTTGGTTCAGATGAAAAGGTGAGACCACTTTAGGCATAAAGTGTGGATTGGTCCCGAGGACTACCTTATCATGATGGAACCTTGTATAAGGAGGATTAGCCACCAAAGCTTGCAACTCACTGATGCGGCGTGCTGAGGTGACTGCAATGAGAAAAATAACTTTCCAAGAAAGGAATTTCAAGGAGGTGGTGGCTAAAGGTTCAAAGGGTGGCTTCATAAGCTGGCCAAGAACCAGCTTTAAGTCCCATGCCACTGGAGGTGGTCTAATGGGAGGTTTAGTTAAAAGAAGGCCTCTCATGAATCTTGCTATAAGAGGATGAGAGGAAATAGGTTGTCCATTGAGAGGCTTGAGGGACGCTGCAATTGCAGTCAAATGGACTCTTACTGAATTCGTTTTCAGACCTGCATGGGATAGATGCAGGAGATACTCTAGTAGAGAATTCAGAGGTATTGCAAGAGGGTTTAGACCTTTCCCTGAACACCAAATGGTAAATCTTTTCCATTTGAAAGCATAGGAACGTCTAGTAGAAGGCTTTCTAGAGGCATGAATAACATCTCCGACTTGCTGAGAGAGATGAAAATCTTGAAGGTCTAGGCCCTCAGCAACCAAGCCCTGAGATGGAGCGACTGGGGGTTTGGGTGCCACAAAGTTCCCTCTTCCTGGGACAGAAGGTCTGGTGCAGAGCCCAAGTCCAGGGAAGGAGTTTGAGAGAGATGCAGAAGTAGAGGGTACCACACTTGGCGTGGCCAATGTGGTGCTATGAGGATCATGGTCCCTTGATCTCTCTGAAGCTTGAATAGTGTCTTGGGAATTAGGGGAATTGGTGGAAAGGCATAAAGGAAGTCTTGACCCCAGTGAAGGAGAAAGGCATCCTTGGCCTGAACTCCCTGACACGGAATTCTGGAACAGAACCAGGGAAGTTTGGCATTCCACGGACTTGCAAAGAGGTCTATGTCTGGGGTTCCCCAAATTCAAAAAATCCTGGCTACCTGATCCATGTGGAGGGACCACTTGTGTGGAAGCAGAACTCGACTGAGTCTGTCCGCCCAAGAGTTTTGAACGCCTGGAAGATATACTGCCAGAAGATGGATGTGATGCTCTCTGGCAAAGGCCCACAGTCGCAAAGCTTCATTGCAAAGCGACAGAGAGCCAGTCCCGCCCTGCTTGTTTACATAGAACATGGCTACTTGGTTGTCCGTATGGATGAGGACTGTCCTGTAGCTGAGCAGGGAATGGAACACTCTGAGAGCTAAGAATATTGCTCTGAGTTCCAAGAGATTGATATGCAGAGAAGTCTCCTGTGGAGACCAGACACCCTGGGTGGAGAGATCCTGCAGATGATCTCCCCAACCCATTGGAGAAGCATCTGTTGTCAGAGTTGCTTGGAGTAGCGACTGCTGAAAAGGGGACCCCAGCAACAGATTTGGAGGGGACTTCCACCACTGGAGAGACCAAAAAAGGCGACTGGAGTTTGCTATTTTGTCTGACAGGCAACCTGATGCCTGAGTCCATTGGGTGGACAAAGTCCATTGAGCTGCCCTCATATGAAGGCGAGCATATGGAACCACATGCACGGTGGATGCCATGTGGCCTAATAGTTGTAACATCTCTCGAGCAGTTAAATGGGACTTTAACTGTATCTGGGAGGCTAACTGCACCAAGCGTAGGCAACGGGCCTGAGGAAGATAGGCCCTTGCAGTTGTGGTATCCAGCAAGGCCCCTATAAACTCCAGAGACTGAGTAGGGGTGAGATGGGATTTTGGGATGTTTATTACCAGTCCCAAATACTGAAGGACACGCATTGTGCAGGTTAGAGAAATCTGGGCCTCTGACTGGGATGGAGCTCGAATGAGCCAGTCGTCCAGATATGGGAAAACGAATATTCCTAGAGTGTGTAGAAATGCAGCTACTACTGCCATGCATTTTGTGAACACCCTTGGTGCAGAGGCCAGACCGAAAGGAAGCACCCTGTATTGGTAGTGCTTTCCTTGAAAAAGGAACCGAAGGAACCTTCTGTGTGTTGGATGGATGAGGACCTTCTGGATGGATGAGGACCTTCTGGATGGATGCGTGTACGCATCCTTGAGATCTAGAGAACAAAGCCAGTCCTGACTCTGAAGGTATGGCAGAAGAGTACCGAGAGAAATCATCTTGAGTTTCTCTTTGAATAGAAACTTGTTCAATTCTCTGAGATCTAATATGGGTCTGTAGCCCCCTGTTTTCTTTGGAATAAGAAAATAAGGGGAGTAGAACCCTGAGCCCTGTTGAAGAAGGGGTACTTCTTCTATTGCCCCTTGGGCAAGAAGGGTAGCAATCTCCTGACCCAGAAGGTTGAGGAGAGATGTTGGAGAATTGAACTGTTTCACCATGGTGTGGGGAGGAAGGTTTAAGAAATGAAGCTTGTACCCTTCCCTTATAATGGAGAGGGTCCATTGCTCTGCTGTGATTTGCTCCCATCTGGGAGCAAAGTAAGCCAAACTTCCTGGAATGGTGAGGGGCTCTGGTACTTCCAGAGCTAGAAAGGCTAAGTTCTCTAGTTGCAAGTCAAAGGCCCTGAGGAGGCTGAGGCTGCTGGGCCGTGGGAGGCCTGGCAGCCTTTGACTTGGCCTGTTTAGGTGGTTGCTGACGCTTTGCAGCAAAACGACCTGCAGAAGATGCCTGCTGACCATAAGCAGGATAGTATCTTCCCTTTTTAGAAAAGTTGTCTTTTTGAACAATCTTTTCTTAGCAGGAGCAGAGGTAGACTTTGAAAGTCGATCCAAAGCAGAGTTCTCAGCATCCATCTGAGTGGCCTTTGCTTTCCAATCCCTGCCAAAAAGGTTTTCACCTGTACAAGGAAGATTTCCCAGTTCATCTTGGACCCAAAGTTCCAAATCAGAGGCTTGCAACCAAGCAATTCTGCGTGCACCTATGGCAATAGCCGAGGCTCTGCTTACACACTCAAAAGAGTCAAAGGCTGCACGGTTGGAAAATTTGGAAACATCTTGGGCATGTTTAAGCCAAGTGAGAAATTCCTGCCTTTTATCTTCTGAAATAAAAGGGGCTAAAGTCTGCAGATGATCTGTGACTTCTTTTAGAAACATCCCCATATAGAGACTATAGTTGATTCTGGCAGCAAGCATATTAGCTTGGAAAACCCTTCGGCCAAAAGCATCAAGGGTCCTGCATTCACGTCCTGGAGGATTAGATGAGTGTCTCTTTGCACTCTTTATCTTCCTCATGGCAGACTCTACCACAATAGAGTGGTGAGGAAGCTGAGACTTATGAAAGCCAGGACAAGGAGGGACACAGTACATGGTGTCTAATCTACGAGAATGAGGAGAGGTGGTAAGAGGAGTTTCCCACATGCTCAACATGAGATCATAGAGAATCTCATGAATAGGTAAAGTAGCTGCTTCTTTAGGAGCCTTAGGATATTTCAAAATATCTAGTTGCTTGGCTCTAGGCTCTGACTCAGGGGTCACTGTAATGGAGAGGCCCCTAACCACTTCCCTAATGAGGTCCTGAAAAGACAAGTCTTCTGGAGGAGACATTCTTCATTTTGGAGAATCAGACTCCTGAGGAAGAAGTACCGGTGCCTCGACAGAAACCTCCGACTCATCAGAGTCTTCGGAGGAATCGAAGTATCGCCTGTCTGGATGCTCCTGTAAAGCCCGATACGCATACCGAGTGGGATCGACATCGGGAGTAAGCGGTACCGGTTCGGTACCGATGGGCATCATAGGACAGGGTACCATTGCAGTCGACACTGAAGCCGATGTCGATGCAATCGGTACCGGCACCGGGAACGATGCCGGTGCTGGAGTCGGTACCGGCAATGGAGACTGTTGCGGTACCGAAGGCGTCAAAGCCTGCATAAACGCCGTTAGGGTGCACTGCATGGACAGAATCTTCTGATCCATCGACGCCACCAGAGTCTGGATGTCGGTACCAGTGGAGGCCACCGGTACCCCAGAACACGGCAACAGTTGATCGGTCGAGGCCGAGCCTTCGATGTCAACCTGTGACCCCATAGACAATGCTTTGGAAGCCGGAACTTCCCTCCGGGGTAATTTTGCCGGTGCGGAATCCTCGAGGACAAGCCCGGAGGCATCTCGATGCTTAGAGGGAGATTTGCCCTTCGAGGACCGGCTAGATTTATGTTTGGTTACCTGAGATCCATGGGAGGAAGAAGAAGCCCTGGAAGACATCGATGCCACTGAGGCTGCATCAGAGGGAAACAGGGTACTGAGCTTGGCTGCTCGGTTCTGCCGACCTCTTTTAGACATCATGGTACAGGACCCAAACATTTTAGACACCAGTCATGGGTGTTGGTGACAGAAATAGTACCGCCACACTTCGTGCACTTTTTGAACCCAGAAGCGGGCTTCTCCATGAGGAGAAAATATGTTCAGGCCTAAGGCCCAAACCGAAAATGCACAGTTGAAGAAAGAAAAGAAAAGACCGGCGGTACCGGTCTGATGTCGAAGAAGGCAGACGCGACACAGAAAAATAAAGAAAAAAATAAAGAATTCTTCTGCGGTGACAGGAATACGACCTGCTGGCTCCGCGGAAAAGAAGAACTGGAGAGAGGTGTTTGGGAAAGGCGGGAAGGCAGCACGCAGGCGCTGTGGGATGCTCCCAAAAGCTTTCTTACTGGACGCTGGGGAGCGCTCCCGCGCAGGCTCCGGCGGTACCGATGATATCCATATGTGAAGACTCATTCCTGCTTGTTCCTGGAGATATGGGCAGAGTAGGGACAGAGCATGGGTGTGTCTGCACAGCACAAAGGTTAACAGCGCACCTGCACTATCAATGTTGCAGTTGGTGCAGGTGCATTTAACGCCACCTTAATGGGTGTCAAGTGCATCCGCGTGATATGCGTATGCTGCGGACAAGCTTTAGGGTTAAATTAGTGCGGAATCTGCTGGGGCCATGCTGTACATGCCTGCAAGAGGTAGTGCACAACTGTTGCAGATACCACGCGTTTATTTCTACTCTCAATATGGGCTCTCTGCAAAAAGAATTTTAGTAAACACACCCCTAAAAGTTTTGTACTTGTACAACTGGTGCAGTTTTAAAAGACTCCAAATATAACCCCAAAAGAAAGGATCGACAGATACAAATACAATTACAATCATAAGAACATAACCCTCTAAAATGAATTTGATTGAAAAATAATTTTGTTGGACCGAATATAGCTGAATGTAATAAAAATCCATATCAGTCCATTTTAATATAAAGAAAAATGTGTCACTACCGTATCTCTATAATTGTTTCCAAATGGACCTAGTTAAAGTCCAACCATGCTCTGACACAACACTATGTTTCAAACAGTTAATCCTCCACAGCTGAAGATTAGAGGTGGCTGGAGAACTGGAGCGGATGGTGCAGGAAGTGGTGCTTACACACAGATGCCTTATTTTTTCCAATATTTCCCAGAGGCAGAACTAATTTATAGAATTAACTGGTTGAAACATGGTGCTATATTGGATCTTTCCCTAGAGGTGAGAAGTGAAGGGAGCTATTTGAAAATTTAAATCGGTATTACAACTTTTTTTATTTCACCAGACTTCTAATATTCAATTTTTATGTTTAATTTATAAAAATGTATTATTGTTTTCAAGGGTGATCTTGATTTTATTACAGATTGCAATATAATAATGGATTTTACTGTATTCTCTTAGCACCTTTTGTGTTTGGTGAATGGGATGGTTAGGCTAGGAGAAGCCAATATTGTATCCTACTGTATAGTGTCTGCCTATGGTTTTCCTTGTTCTACTCTATTTAAGGGGGTTTAAGATTTTTATTGCTTTGTAAACTGCTTTGTTGAGCATACGAACTTGTTGAAAAGGGTCAAATAAAGTGGTATCAAAATTAAGTACCATGCAATACTCCCATTCTCTACCCATAATCTGCCCTTTCCCCACCCCATCACGTGCTAAACAATTAACAAGGGATTTATTTTTGTGTAATTAACTTTTTATTCAATTTTTCAATAGTATACAACAACCAAGAAATCCCCTGATTCCCTCCTCATTTACTCCACTTCAAGTATGTATAAATGCCATTAAAACAGTAGGAGTCCATCACAGTCCTTTCTCTCCCCCACCCCCACCTCCTGCCCGTCCCATACCCCCATGCTCTAACAGACCACCAGTTTCTCTCCCCTCCATCATAACTAGTTTCCATATAACTTCAAAGTGCATGGAGTACACAAAGCACAGATAGTATACTTAAATATACATAGTAACATAGTATATGATGGCAGATAAAGACCAGTATGGTCCATCTAGTCTGCCCAGCAAGGTGGCAAGAATAGGTGCACTTGCTGCTCCGTGTAAGTCACCCCTCCCCATGCCTTTGTTTAGAGGTGTACCCACCTCTCTGTGTAGGGGTGGGTACACCCCTAAAAAATCACACTGTAAACCCGACATTACATAGAAAATACAGGGTAAATCTCTCCTTCTCCTATTTAATCACCCACTCCCTCTTAACTTCCATCCCCACCTCCTTATGTGCACTCTTACAATCCTACCGAGCAGGTTGACACCCCTATTCTCACTCTGGGATCATCTAACCCAACACTCCTTCACCGATGCACACATCTCCATGCCTGATACCCCCGCCAAATCTTGATGAAGGACCCCATCGAATGGCTTTGGGATGCCACAATTTCACACATACAGAAAATATGATACAACCAATGGATCACTTTATCTCTTGTAGGCAAATCAGATTTTTTCCAACAAACCGCCAATTCCATTTGTATAGCAATCACACAGTAACCTAAAAATTTCCTCATTCCCTCTCCCCTCCTTCCTTGAGCTCATTCAACAGCACTAAGGCTGCATCCAATTGCACCTGGACCTTAGTGATCTCCCTATAGAGTTCTTCCACCTCATCGCAAAGCTTCTGCAACTTCGGACACTCCTATAACAAATGTTTCAAATCCCTCCTGGCCCCACATGTCTTCCAGCATTCCTCCCCATAGAGATTGCTCACTGCATGCAACTTTGCTGGAGTCCAATACATTCTGAGCCTAATCTTTAAACTGTTTTCCAATTGCACTGTGCCAGGCGCCAACCTTTGGGTGGTCTCATAGATAGCCCTCCACTTCCCCTCATCTCATGGCCTCGGGCTCTCTGTCTCCCATTTACACACTAAATATTAGATGGGTATTCCACCTCCCCCTGAAGCCACCTATACAGGGCAGGCATCAGCCCTCTCACTCTCCCCTTTTTTCCCCATTAACACCTTAAAGGGAGTAGCCGCTTGCTGCAAATCCCTTTAGACCTTCCTTTGCCCCAAATAATGACTAAGCTGTAGGTTGGCATAATAATCTTTCTCCATTAGGCCGTATCTCTCCTGAAGGGTAGTAAATGGTAATATCCTACCCCATGCATCCATCACTTGCCCTATCCTCTGTAACCCTTTCTGCTCCCACTGCTGATAGCTACCCCCTTCCAGCTTTGGCTGAAAATCTCCTAAACTCCGAATAAAGGCCTGCCACAAGTAGCACTTACCCCCCCCCCCCCATCAAGCAATGCTGACTACTATTCCGTACTTTGAATGTAAAGTTTTGCGGAGGTTCCACCCCTCCATCTCTTTACCCTGTCTTTTAGGTCCCATACCTTCCCTTCCAAGGCCCCACCCTCCCCTTGCTCCAGCTGTACCCATTGTGGTTCCTCCCCGGCCCATCTCCAGGCAAACAGAGCTCATAAGTGTATGGCTGTATGATAAGTCAAGAAGCACGGGACCCCCATTCCCCCCTCAAACTGATTCAGAAACATTACCTTCCATGCTATCTTGGGTACCTTTCCATCCCAGATAAAATCCAGGGCCATCTTCTACAGCTTCTGTAATATTTTCTTGGGAACTGCACAAGGCAATGAAATGAACAAAAACACCCTGGGTAGGACGCTCGTTTTTATAATTGCAATCTTCACTAAACATGAGAGATTAAGTTCCTTCTACTTAAAAAGGTCTCTTTTTAATGCCTCCAATATTGGGCCATAATTCCAATACACAAAATGCTGTAAGGTGTTACCCAACTGTATACCTTAGTATCAGAGAGATTGTTCCACCCACTTAAAAGAAAAGCCCCTTCAGTCGTTCTTCTAGCTCCTGCATTAAGTTAAAGTCCAAAATGTTGGTTTTGCCTATATTAATTTTGTACGCAGAGACCTCATTGTATTGACCAATCTCCCTCATCAACACTAATCACATCGTCAGCAAAAAGGGAAATTTTGGATACCTCCCCTTCTATCTCCAGCCCTTTTATATCTCTCTGTACCCAGACCCGGGCCATCAGGGGCTCAATCATCAATGCAAACAGCAGTGGTGAGAGTGGGCACCCTTGTCACATGCCTCTTCCCAACTCAAAACTCTCCGAATACCCCCCATTTACCCAGATCATTGCCATAGGGGCACTACATATATATAAGGCATGTATCCATTTTAAAAAGTTTTCCCTGAGGCCCATATGCTCCAAGACCTTAAACATGAAAGGCCACTCCACTCTATCTAATGCCTTCTACGCATCCACTGTGATAAAGACTGTCCTATCTCCCCCCGACTGCAATTTCCAGGGCAAATACAAGATCTTTCTAATATTTTCACCCTCCTGCCTTCCCATTACAAAACCAGTTTGATCTTGATAAACCAGTTAGGGATGTACGCTTGCAGCAATTTGGCATTTAAATTGAGTGAGATTTTTCGGTACAACCCACATACACTGAGGTCCTTCCCTGGCTTGGGAAGCACCGTTATCGCCACTTTGGCCATAAACTGGGGCACCCTTCCATTCTCTAGAACTCCATTAAACACCTCAACTAGCAATTGATCTTGAAATTTTTTATAGAATTTAGCAGTTAAACCATCAAGGCCTGGCGCCTTAACAACCTTTAAGATTTTAATCACCACCTTAACTTCCCCTTCGCTAATATCCCATTCCAACTTGGCAGTTTCTTCCCTCTCCAACCTCCCTAGAGTACAGTCATTAAGATAGCATTCACTCTGAGCCACTCCATCCCTCACCTCCCTTTGATACAGTTTAGCATACTAGTCCCGAAATACCCTTCGTATCTTAGTGGGACAGAACACTAAGGCCTAGCCGTCATCCCTAATGCTCACTATCTGGTTTTGCTGGGTTCTGGCCTTCAATCTACTTGCTAGTAACTTACTCGCTCAATTTCCCCCCTCAAAATGGGCCTAATTAAATATACTGAGCTCATGTGCCAGTTGGCTAGTCCTTAGCCTCCTTAACTCCACCCTCAAGTCTGTCAGTTCTTTCAGAGCCTATGGATCCCAATTGCTTCGATATCTGGCCTCCAGGGAGCACACCCTCTTACATATCCTCTGTTCCTGCACTCTCTGCATCTATCACACCCTGAAAGCCAAACTCAGCAAATGCCCCCCATTACCGCTTTCAATCCATCCCATACAACCCCAACTCCACTCCCACCCCTCTATCGAAGTGTAGATATTAATTAATAACTTCCCTAACCTTCAGCAAGTTTCCCCCCTTCTCTAGTATAGAATCGTTTAGTCTCCAAAATTTGATCCCTCCTCACCACCACTTCCCACATCAAATACCACACTAACTGGGGCAAGATCTGTCCATGTGATGGATCCATGTTCAATTTCCTTTACTTTATGTACACAAGCCCCACTTACCCTCACCATATCTAAGCAACTATAAGAGTCATGTGGGTATGAGTAAAATGTGTATCTGCGCTCCTCCAGATGTTTGCACCTCCCAATCATCAACTAACCCTAATCTTTCCTTCAGGCAAACCAAACACCTGCATTCACTCTTCCTGCCCATGGAGGATCCCCCACTATTGTCCAGCTTGGGGTTTAATATTAAGTTATAATCCCCTTCTATAATAATAGGAATATTCCCTATTTCTTCCAATTTGGCCAATAAGCCATCATAAAAGATTTGTTGTTTTTCATTTGGGTCATATATACAGACTATCAGCAATGCAGTTCCTTTAACCTTTAACAGTACCCCCACAAACTGCCCCCCTTTATCTCTAACCACTCTTTTCACTTCCCCTTTAAAATTGTCATGTCTCCATTTCTAGGGGTTTCCTACTGTGCTGCAAGGAACAACTGAGGGTATCTCCACGACTGCAGCATCTGCTCCTGACCCAATTTCAATTGTGTCTCTTGGATACATAGGATATCTGCCTTAAGGCGCCCCCCTTCTTTCTCCAATAATCTTCATTTATTCCATGAATTTAATCTCTTGGCATTTATGATGGCCACTACAGCTGCCGCCCCTCCCCTCCCCTCCTCTCTGCCTCCCCCTCCCCTTCCACCCCTCTCCATCCAACCCCCTCCCCACCTTCCATTGCCCCCTCTTCCATAGGCTTTTGCCTTGGAATGGTGCTCACCCTGACAGATTCCCCTTCCCCCTTCCTCCTCTCCATGCACCTTTGTTTTTGTTTCCCACCCTTCCCTTCTCACTCACACAGAACAGCTTGCAGCCGTTCATCCAACTCCCCCCTACTAAACTACTCCACACCCCACCTCACACAAAACACATTCATCCCCATCCAGATCATTCAGTTAAGCCTTCCACTCTAGACTCTGCAATCTCCACCACAGATTTCCTCTTAGAAGTCCAATGTAAACAGTCCCAGCTCTCCTGAGCTCACTTGTATACATTCTGCAAAGGCCCAGCTCGCCTCTTGAAGTTGCCTGTGGGGACCAATGTCCATCCTGCTTTTTTCAGTCCTTGTTGGCGTCTCCCCAGTGGCGTTACTTTCTCTATTGGTACTTCCGCCTCCTTCAAAGCTTTACTCGCCTTAGCTACTGTCCTCACTTTCCACGTGTGCCCCTCTTTTGTAAAGGCCAATCCAAAGGGATATAACCAACAGTATTTCAGCTGTGCCTCCCACAGAGTTTTGGTAATCTGCGCCATTTCCTTGCGCCTTTGCAGGGTCCTGGCAGCTAAACTGCATAGATGGCAATTTTATACCCCTGCCACTCAAAGTTCTGCAAGCCTTTCAGTTTTGTCGCTATCTTCTCTTTGACACCGTACTCCTGCAGACAAACCATAATGTCCCTCGGTACATTATTACATGCTGGCCTCACTGCCCCGTGTGCTTTGTCCATCCTGATGACTTCGGGAATCTCTGTGTCACATCCTCTAAGGACAGCCTCATTTCAGACTGCTTTTGCTACTTTCCTGCTTTCTGCATATTCAGGTTCCTCCAGGACTCCCCTTATATGCAAATTATTGTACCGGGTCCTGTTTTCTAAGTCCTCCAATTTTAAAATCTGCTCCTTCCATACCTCTTTAGCTTTAATTGCCAATGCCACTTCCATGCACTCCTCCACCATTTGCTCTATGCGCTCCTCATATTCCCCTACATGTTGGCCCAGCTCTTCTTTAATTTCACCAGCAAGTCCTCCCAGCTCAGTTTTCACAGCTGCTGCTCCGTTCTCAACTCCCTCAACCAGTCCCAGAGCTCCTCTCTTGATCTCCTCCTGACTCCCTCCTCCTCCTCTCTTTCATTCCAAGATCTCCGTGCCACATACTTTCCATGGACGGACCATGCCTGCATCTCTGTCTTTTGCTCGCACTCCGGACCTTCCCACTCTTCTCTCCCCTCTCCCTCCTCACCCCCTCCTCTGCGGCTTTCTCGCTTTATAACTCCCCTCACACTTCAGCGCTTTCCCCCAGCATCCGAGGTCCTCCCCCCCATTTCTCCTCTCTCTCGCCAACTTCCCAGGCCACTCTGTGGTCATCCTCCCTCTCCACCGCTCTCGACCAAGTTGCCCCTCTTCGTCCTCGGCCCCCACCACGTAAGCCCACCCATCCATGGTACCACAAGGGCCTTCAGCTATTGCGCTCTCACCTCCGCAGGGCTGAGCGGCTATGGCGAAAGGACCCCTCTCCTGCCAAACTTGCTCTTTTTAAATCAGCTCACTCTCACTACCGTGCTCAAGTTCACTCGGCTAAATGCTCCTATTTTTCCAATGCCATTTCTAATGCTCCTAACCAAACCCGACATCTTTACTCTACTCTCCGGACTCTTACCTCTCTTCATTCTTCTCCCTCTGCTCCTCCTGACCTCCCCTCCCCTGCTCCTCCCCTTCTTGCATCATTCTTCAGCGGTAAGATTGTCTCCCTACGAGCATCCTTACCCTCCTGTCCTGCACCCATTCACTCCCCTCCCCCCATTGCATCCCCCCCCCCCCCCCGGTCTCTCAACATTCCCATACTTGGGCTTCTTTTTCCCCAATCACCGCCCCTGAGCTTCTTCAGCTCATTTCTTCTTCCAAGAAAACCTCTTGTGCCCTGGATCCCATCCCTTCCTCTTGGCTACTTACCCCTCATCTGGTACTCCTTCCCCCAATCCTCTCTATGTTCAATTCAAGTCTCTCCTCCGGTACTTTTCCCCGCCCCTGGAAGCACGCACTGATTCGTCCTATTCTTAAAAACCCCACGCTTGATCCTCTGACTCCCGCCCACTATCGCCCTGTTTCTAATCTCCCCTTTCTCTCCAAACTTCTAGAAAAAAATAGTCTTTGCTCAGCTCTCACACCACCTCGACTCCACTAACTACCTCCACCCTCATCAGTCCGGATTCCGCCAGGGCCATAGTGTGGAGACAGTACTGCTTGCTTTCACTAATGCACTGCACGTAGCACGTGATCGTGGTGACATCTCGGTGGCGGTTGCACTTGACCTCTCGGCAGCATTTGATTTGGTTGACCACTCTCTTCTTCTCCACCGCCTACGGGATGCAGGGCTCTGTAGTGTTGTCCATCGCTGATTCCACTCTTTTCTCTCTTCCCGCTCCTGCACAGTTCTTTCTTCCTCTCCCTCTGTCCCTCCCTCAGACCCATTTCCTCTTCCTTGTGGGGTCCCTCAGGGTTCGGTGCTGGCCCCTCTCCTCTTTAATCTTTTCCTGGCCCCCCTTGCCCTCTTAATTCAGCAATCTGGCATCTCCACGTTCAACTATGCAGACGACATTGTCTTACTGCACCATACTCGTCTTCCTGTCCTGACCTTTCTGTACTAAATTCTTGTGGCCAACTGGCTAACCCAAAACTGCCTCCACCTCAATCTCACTAAGACTGTTGCAATCTGGTTCTCTTACGGTGCTCCCCCTCCTTCACTTGCCCCTTCCTTTTCTGGTACTTCCGTTCCCTTAGTCACCACCTTCCGTTATCTCGGGGTTCATTTCGATCCTGAACTCTCATTTCAGGATCACATCTCACACATCTCCAAAACGTCCTTTTTTTTTCTTCGACAAATCCGAGCCATTCGTCCTTTCCTCTCCTCTGCAGCTCTCACCACCCTATCTCTGTCTCTAGTCATGTCACGCATCGATTTCTCAAACTCTGTTCTTCTCGGTCTCCCTAAAACTCAATTATCTCGGCTCCAAAGAATCCAAAGCACTGCAGCCCGTCTCATCACACACGCCACACTCCGCGACCGTGTAATTCCACTACTGTTCCGCCTCCACTGGTTACCTATCTCAGTCCACTCCCAATTTAAACTACTTACCCTGGTCCACAAAGTTCTTTACACCAGCACCCCTCAGTATTTAGCAGACCTCATTCACTTGCACTCTCCCAGGTACACCCCACATTCCTTCCACCTTAACCGTCTCACCCTTCCTTCCCCTTCATCTGCCCACCTACAACCCACTCGCTCCTCTGCCTTTTTCTTCGCCGGCCCTGCTCTTTGGAATGCTCTCCCCTCCTCCTTGCATTTAGAGACCAACCACACCACTTTCAAGCAAAACCTGAAGACCCACCTGCTTTCCCTGGCGTTTGACCTTCCCTCCCCTTTCGTCTGATCTCTCTCGCTCTTCCCATTGTCTCTACCCTGGAGTATATGTTCTACTGTCTCGTCTTACCCCTCCTCTCCCTCTTTCTTTTCTGTTGAAGAATTGTAATTTCTTTTCCTATTTCTTTTGGCCTTGGCCTTGATTTTCCTTTGTTTTTTTGAAAATTGTACACCGCCTTGATTCCAGTAGAAAGGTGGTTCTATCAAATTTAATAAACATAAACATACTTGCACCAACGTTACTGCACTCTTTTCTGGTCCTGCATCCCTCTCTTCACTCTCCTCGAGTTTAGCGTTCTGGGAGCCCCCAACCACCTTTCTGTTTTCACTGTGGTGCTCCTGCCCAGCTCCAGAGTGAGCAAAGTCTTTTAAATATGCAGTCCACCAACGAGTTGACATGCCTGCAAGTCCTGCTCACCCCAACTCTTGTGCCACCATTTGCTGCTCGTTTTACCACCACTGAAGGAAGGGGAAGCTACCTTTTCATGGGATCAGTTCTGAAGCTCTTTGCTCAAGCCGCCATCTAATAGGGTGATGTCACTTTCTATAACATGGAATTTTTAACATGCTGGCAGTTTTAATGCATGGTAACTGTTACTGTACACCTGTGCTGATAGACATTAACTCGCAGCACACTTTAGTAAGCATGCCCTCAATAACAATAGTCCAACCATAGCAATATTAGCACTCTTGTAACCTGTGCCAAGTTTCGTTTTGAGAGATATGGCCACAACTGACAAATAAGCTCCAAGCTCAAAAACGATCCCCAGCCTACACAACCCTTGCTATATTATCCTTCATCTGCAAATCTATGTCCAACCAAATCACCATGCCATGGCAGGATCACTTGAAAGTTACCTCAGCTCCACCCAAAAGCAGGAGGAGGATTTCTTATTTGATAAGACAATCGCAGCAACTCCATCTTCATCATATTCAATTTCAGTTACATCACCAAAAACCAATTCCATAAAAAATCCATCTTATCCCACAAAACTGGTCAATCTGATCTGTATCTTGGGACAATGGAGTTAAGGCTTGCATACACATAAAAATATAGCCCTGCTTTGCACATAGCTAAGCAAGCTGCCTTGAGAGACAAATAAGGAGTGAAGTCTGGCCCTCGAGGAATGTCCTAAGCTAAGGACCAGGCACTAGATGACTGTGCCCCACCCACTCTCACTTCCTGAAATCTATTAGACAAAAATGACTCAAACCACTGCAACACTTCCCCCACCAATACCCACTCTTGAAAGACATTGCAACAATAATCTATGACTCAGCATATCAAAACCTTCAGTCACATCACAGTAAAATGCCACCTTGGCCACTATCCAAAAAGTGGTGTATATTGTCCAGGAGGGCCACAAACCTTCTCCTCCTACCTCTGCTACCCTTTCTTCCTTTTCTATGATCTCTGAGGAGGAAACCATTCAGCTTCTTTCCTCATCCAAACTCACTACCTGCTCCTCTGATCCTACTTCCACCCATCTCCTTTTTCCATCTCCTCCCTGTAGTCCCTTCCATCTCTCATATTCTCAACCTATCGCTCTCCACTGCAACTTTCCCTGCATCCTTCAAGCATACTGTGGTCACTCCTCTCCTCAAGAAACCCTTACTAGATCCTAGATGTCCTTCTCACTATCGACCCATCTCCCTCCTCCCCTTCATTTCTAAACTACTTGTACATGCAGTTCATCGCCATTGCCTTGACTTTTTCTCCTCTCAAGCCCTTCTGGATCCTCTACAATCTGGCTTTTGTCCTTTACATTCTACCAAAACAGCTCTTGCCAAAATCTCTAGTGACCTGTTTCTGGCAAAGTCCAAGGGCCTTTACTCAATCCTCATCCTTCTTGACCATTCTGCTGTTGACCACAACCTTCTCCTTGATATCTTATCCTTGCTTGATTTTAAAGGCTCTGTGCTATCCTGGTTCTCTTCTTATCTCTCCCATCGCTCCTTCAGTGTTTGTTCTTATGGATCCTCCTCTACTGTTATCCCGCTCTCAGGGTGTGTACCCCAAGGATCAGTCTTGGGACCACTCCTTTTCTCTCTATATACCCAGTCCCTTGGTGCACTCATCTCTTCCCATGGCTTTCAGTACCATCTTTATGCTGATGACTCCCAGATCTACCTCTCTACACCTGAAATTTCTCTGGCAATCCAGGCCTAGATCTCTGCCTGCCTTTCTGACATTGCTGCTTGGATGTCTCACCACCACTTGAAATTGAACATGGCCAAAACTGAGCTTCTTATTTTTTCCCCCTAAACCCTCTTCTCTCCTTCCTTTGTCTCTGTGGATAACTCTCTATTCCTCCCTGTCTCCTCAGCTCGCAACCTTGGGGTTGTCTTTGACTCCTCTCTTTCCTTCTCCACACACATCCAACTGATAGAAAAGGCAGGTTTTATCTTTCTCTACATCAACAAAATCCACCCATTCCTTTCTAAACACACTACTAAGACACTTATCCACTCCTTAGTCACCTCCTGTCTAGACTATTATAACCTTCTCCTTGCTGGTCTTCGAGTCATCTCTCTCCCCTTCAATCTGTTCAACACTCTGCTGCGCAGCTAATCTTCTACCAGTCTGATTATGCTCGTATTACCCCTCTTCTCAAGTCTCTTCATTGGCTTCCTATCCATTTCCGCATCCAATTCAAACTTCTTCAGTTGACCTATTAGTGCATTCACTCTGCAGCTCCTCACTACCTTTCCTCTCTTATCTCTGGGAACTCCGCACTTGTGGCAAATCACTTCTGTCTGTGCCCTTCTCTTGCCAACTCCAGACCGCTCCTTTCACCTTGCTGCTCCTTATGCCTGGAATAAACTACCTGAATCTGTATGTCAGGCATCTTCTCTGACCCTTTTCAAATCCAAGCTGAAAACTCACCTCTTCACTGCTGTTTTCGGATCTTGACTCACCTGATATCCTTTGTGTTTCCTTGCCATTCCCCTTAGCTGTATCCCATGTCTACAGCTACTGCGTTGTCTGTTTCTATTAGGGTGTAAGCTCCAATGAGCAGGGACCATCTTTTACATGTGTCTGTGCAATGCTGCATACGCCTTGTAGAGCTATACAAATGTTCAGTAGTAGTAGTAATGTTTTGGTGCTATGACAATGGCAGAACCTTGCTTTATTTTCATTTTGCACACCAGTAGCATCTGAAAAATCCAACTGATATATCACCAGTTTCTCAATAATTTTATCCCAAAAAGGCAGGTTTGAGGCAGGCCGATAATTCTCCATTGTGCTGTGGTCCAAAGATTGGCCCTTACAGATAGGTGCCAGCACTGCTGTTTTCAAAAATGTCAGAAAAATACGCTCCCAAAATAAAGTATTCACCACCTCACTACTACTTATATCCAAAATCTGTATATCCAACTGAATAAACGAGGATGCATATAGGTCAGAAACACAGGTGGTCAACCTCACGGAGTTCACAGTCTTACATATATCAGCAGTGTAACCAAAGAAAAATCCTTCAATTCTGCGCCTACCAGTCCTCAGAACACATCTAGCCAGTGAGGTTTTTAGGATAACCACAATGAATATGCATGAGAGAAATTTGCATACACTGTTTCCATTGTAATGAATATCTCTTTTGTGCATATTTATTGTGGCTATCCTGTAAACCTGACTGACTAGATGTGTCCTCAGGACTGGGATGAGAACGCTTGCTCTAACCCCCAACCCTCCTCCCTCACTTTCAAACTCTAACACAAGGTTAGAAATCTTAGGGGTATGTTTACTAAACAGTGGCAGCAGCTTCTGTGAGATATTGGGCCACGGATATAGCACGGAAGCCGCTATCGCTGTTTAGTAAAAATACCCCTTAGACTCAAAATTCAGCCAACTCCATACAGCTAGGACTGGAGGATTCCCAAAATTTCCTGAGTGGTCAAAGAATGCACCACCATAAAAGAGCTTTTCAATTATTCAAAGAAACCTGAATCTGTTTAGCCAGATATATTCTTTTAACCTCTCTTAACTGGGCCCTATAGGCTTTAGCCCTAATTTTCCAATTCTGGGCCCTATAGGCTTTAGCCCTAATTTTCCAACTTCCGCCAGACCCTCTCAGGCCACCTGCTTCAAACCAATGTGAGCCCTACCCCTGGTCACCTGGCACTCTAACTCTTTTTACAAGGGCTATTTGAAACATTATTCACTGTAACATTCAAATTTACTCAAACTTTTATTTTTGCCGTCAAGTCAGTGCTGACTCCTAGCAACTCAGGATCTTCTGGGTTTTATTGGCAATGTATCACTAGAAGTAGATTGCCAAGCCTTTTCTTCTGAAGCAATAGAGGGTAAAGTGACTTGCCCAAGGTCACAAGGAGTGCCAGTGGGAATTGAACCCTTGATCCTCTGGGTATTAGATAGTTGTTCTAACTGCTAGGCTACTCCTCAAACTAGCTCTCACAAAACTCAAGTTATTTCTTTTCCCAAGAAAATGTTCTTTGAGAGGATAAATTCCTGACGTGAATGGAGCTATGGTTTTTCTAGGAATTAACCAAATAATTTTTTCTCTTTAATAAAAATATTTTTTAATTAACTACTTTCTTCTGAGTCCAAGGATTTTGCTTCATACAAAATTACCTCTCTGTGCCCAGAGAAAATTGACTGAAAATAGCTCTCACAATTAACTACCAGAAAAAGTCTTCAGAGAGAACAGACTCAGCACACAGCCTTCATTATGAAGAGTCCTCGGAATTCCCTCACCTGTTACAGAGTTTTGCTTTACTTTCACAACAGCGACTGAGGCCTGATCCTAATAACCTCTGGCCCTAACCCCACAACTAGTATTAATTTAAAAGGTGCATCGGTGGGAAAGTTTGCTTAGGAGCTTCCTGACAAGCATGTCCACAAGCCTGTAGCTCATGCAGCCTCTGAGCTATATTTTAAAAACAGTTTAAAGCTAAAATGAACCAATAAACTGCCTCAGAACATGGCGCTACTGCGGTTAGTTTGAGTATGCGATATTGTTCCCATGCCCGAAAAAATGCAAAAATAATAGCATTCCATTTGTTCTGGGTTTACACTTACATGACCACACTCTTTTCCTGCTTACACTATCATTCAAACCCCTCAAAGCTTTCTTATATATCTGAAGCCTTGATTGGAGTGGGAGAGGGTAGATGTCTGGGGAAAAAGAAGTTTACTTAACTTGGTGGGGAGTTATTTAATCCACTGCAAGCGTGAGGAGTCTCTCTCCCCTAGGGAAGTGGTTCTTATCATCATGAACAGGCAGGTATGCCCTGATAGAGGCTGGATGTTGCCACAGTGGAAAAGGACTACCGGATGTTGCCTTCAGGCAGGGCAGGTGTTAGCATGAGGTAACACTAGACAGTCACTTGGAGTGCCATTTCTCCAGAGTGCACATTGCTGCTGCCGCTGCCCCTCTCTGGAGCCTGAAGCGGTGGCAATGGCTTGGAAACTGTTTACCTAAACACCCTGGCATTGCGTCATGGTTCCTGTATTTAACTGTCACTTCCGCTCCTCTCTAACGCAGACTTCTGTTTTGCATAAACCAGAAATCTGCATTGGAGGTGGCAGATAATAGAAGGCAGAAGCTGCAACGGTGTGGTGCCACGCTGTGTAGCAGTTTCCAAACCACTGCTGCCGCTGCAGGCCCCAGAAAGAGACAGCAGTGGGGGTGAGAGCAGCAGGATGGAGGTCCGTCTAGGGTTGCTACAATCTTTACATCGGCCCTGTCTTCTGGGGAAGGGATGGACAGGAGAGACAAAATCCCCCCTCCTGTTACTCAGCCTATTCATGTCATGCTGGTTAGCACAGGGAGGTTTGAATGATAATAAAATGCACCCTGTGACCTCAGACTTTTATGCGCTGATGGAAAAACTCTTTGTATAGCATGTTGAGTAGAGGTTTTGCATGCATGGTAAAATGTTTTAACACACGTTTTATTACATAAGTCCCTTAATCAGTGTGTGCATCTGTCTGTCTTCATATGATTAAACAAGAATTTAAAGATGATTATGTCTTGGGAAGTGATTCAGTGTTTATTGGATTCATGATCTGAAGTAAGGAAAATCTGAAAAAAAAGGGACCCATCCACAAAAATGTTCCCAGGGCTCCATGAATGACTAAAGTAGCCCAGTTCCTAAAAGAAGCATCAGTAAGAGAGGCAGGACTTCAACCCTGGCTTCTCTGGCTCTTTCTGCTCCTCTAACCATTGAGCATAGTCCCCGACTACTATTTGAATAACACAGCTGAGAGATGGAGATAGTTATGTAGATGTAGCCCACCAAGGGAGCACCGGCAAGTTGGTCTTTTTAAGGTAATGACATCGAGCCCAATATCCAGCAGCGACAGCCAGCACGATTACAGTGGTTAGCCATCGCCACTGAATGCTAAACCCGGATATTCAATGCCAGAACCATATCCAGCCACCAGCACTGAATATCCAGGTCAGTCTGCGAAGAAAGAAGATAACCAAGCAGCGGCAAAATTCAGCCGCTGCCCAGTTAGCTTCGGCAGTGAAAGTTAGGACAGTCTTTTCTGTGCATAAATTTCATCACCAAGGGATAACCAGACAGCGACTGAATATCGTTGCTGACCCGTTATCCCTGGGTGCCACCGGTTAGCATCGGGCCACCGAGTGGCGGCATCTGCAGAATGCCATGTTAGCACAGCTGAATATACTGCTTAATGGCATTTACGTGGTTTTCACGTCAGCAAACCATGTAAATGCCTTTGAATATTGGGACCATCAAAAAGAGCCAAACGACGAAACCTGGAAACAGTACAAGCACTGGCAAGTCAAATGCAAGGCATTGATAAGGCAGGCAAAGAGAGAATTTGAGAAGAAGCTTGCTGCGGAAGCAAAAACGCGAAATAAAGACCTTTTCAAGTACATTCGTAGCAAAAAACCTGTGAGAGAGTCAGTTGGTCCATTAGATGATAAAGGGGTTAAAAGGAGCACTAAGAGGCGACAAGGCAATAGCGGAGAGACTGAATGAATTCTTTGCTTCGGTCTTTATTGAGGAAGATGTAGGGATGTTACCCATGACTGAAGTGGTATTTAAAGGTGCGGAAGAATTGAAGGAAGTATCGATACATCAGGAAGATGTCTTACAACTATTAGATAAACTGAAGAGTAGCAAATCACCTGGGCCGGATGGTATACATCCAAGGGTGTTGAAAGAACTGAAATATGAGATTGCAGACCTGCTATCAGTAATCTGTGAACTATCATTATAATCATCTCTAATACCTGAAGATTGGAGGATCGCCAATGTAACATCAATTTTTAAAAAGGGTTCCAGGGGTGATCCGGGAAACTACAGACCGGTGAGCCTGACGTCAGTACCGGGAAAAATGGTAGAAACCATCATAAAGAATAAAATTACTCAGCATGTAGATAGTCACAACCTAATGGGAGACAGCCAACATGGCTTTAGACAAGGAAGATCTTGTCTTACTAATCTGTTATGTTTTTTTGAAGGAGTGAATAAACAGGTGGACAAAGGTGAGTCGGTTGATATTGTGTATCTGGACTTTCAGAAAGTCTTTGACAAGGTCCCTCATCAGAGACTTTTGGCAAAACTAAAGAGTCATGGGATAGGAGGCAGTGTACTATTGTGGATCAGGAACTGGTTAAAAGATAGAAAGCAGAGGGTAGGGCTAAATGGCCAATTTTCCCAATGGAGAAAGGTGAATAGTGGTGTACCCCAGGGATCTGTGCTGGGTCCGCTGCTTTTTGACATATTCATAAATGACCTGGAAAATGGAATAACGAGTGAGGTTATCAAATTTGCAGATGAGACAAAACTATTTAAAGTTGTTAAAACCCAAGAGGATTGTGAAAAATTTCAAGAGGATCTTGATAAATTGGAAGACTGGGCATCAAAATGGCAGATGAAATTTAATGTGGACAAGTGCAAGGTTATGCACCTAGGGAAGAACAACCCAAACTATGGTTACACGATGCAAGGTTCCACATTAGGAACCACCACCCAGGAAAAAGATTTAGGCGTCATTGTGGATACCATGTTAAAACCCTCGGCCCAGTGTGCAGTGGTGGCCAAGAGAGCAAATAGAATGCTAGGTATGATAAGGAAAGGAATGGAAAATAAAACAAAAGATATTATAATGCCTCTATATCGTTCCATGGTGAGTCCGCACCTTGAATATTGTGTGCAATTCTGGTCACCGTATCTTAAAAAGGACATAGCGATTTTAGAAAAGGTACAGAGAAGAGCCACCAAAATGGTAAAGGGGATGGAAGGATACTCCTATGAAGAAAGGCTAAAAAGGTTAGGGCTCTTTAACCTGGAAAAGAGACGGCTGAGGGGAGATATGATAGAAGTCTATAAATTAATGAACGGAGTGGAATGGGTAAACGTAGATCGATTGTTTACCTTATCAGAATATAGAAAGACTAGGGGACATGCAATGAAGCTACAGGGTAAACTATTTAAGACTAATAAAAGAAAATATTTTTTCAGTCAACGTGTAATCAAACTCTGGAATTTGTTACCGGAGGATGTAGTAAAGGCTGTTAGTGTAGCTGGGTTTAAAAAAGGTTTGGACAAGTTCCTGGAGGAAAGGTCCATAAACCATTATTAAGAAGTGACCGAAGATATCAATGCTTTACCCAGTACAAGCATTGTGGAACTTGTGTCTCTTGGGGAAACTGCTAGGTACATATGACCTAGATTGGCCACTGTTGGAAACAGAATACTGGGCTTGATGGACCTTGATCTGACCCAGTATGGCATATCTTATGTTCTTATGTTCTTATCCTGGTCGCTAGCAGCGCTCTTCCTGCTGTATGCAGAGAAAGAAGGGTGAGTGGGGGCTTGCACAGATTTGAAAGGAAAAGATACAAGTATAGGGCTTGATATTAAAAAAAGCTAAGCTCCTAAACTTGTGCTCTATTTTCAGCCAAACGTAGGCGTCACTTACATGCGGAGGTTGGTATTTCACAACTTACATATGTATGCCAGCCATTTTGAAAACTTAAATGCTGACAAATAATTATAGATGCCACTATCGAATTTCATTTTGGAGGGGGAAATAAATAATGGGGGATTAAGAAGGATAAACTTCTTAATCCCACCTGTAAAGGTCTGGCCGAAACAAGCATTTTTTAAAAACTTAGAGATATGTTTACTAAGCAGTGATACCAGAAGGGGCCGCGGTTCTGATATCACACGAAAGCCACTACCACTGCTTAGTAAACATACCCCTTAAATGCAGGGCTAGCACTACCTGTTAAGCAGGGTAAGCACAGCACGGGGGCACCGGTGGCAGGGGGGCTCCAGCACTAGCTGCCCCCCTCCTGGCCCCCCTTCCCTCCTGTCAAAGATGAGCTTTGCTGCCCATAGGACCTGCTGCTCCCGCAGGCACAATCTTCCTTTCTGAGCCGCAATTGCCTCTGCATCATGATTGCGACCCAGACAGGAAGGTCATACCCGTAGGAGCAGTAAGTCCCGCAGCCAGCAGAGCCAAACATGAATACTGTGCCTGCAGGAGCAGCAAGTCCCATGGGCAGAAGAGCTGCAGGCCAAATCGAGCCTGTTACAGGCACTGAGATAGGAGTGCAAGCAGTGGCATTGTTGTGCTGGCTACAATTGCCACAGTCAATTGCTCCCCTCCTTTGCCACAGGCGACCAGGCAGGAATCCTCACCTGACGGCTATTTCAACCCCAAGTCAGCTGGCTCAGGGCTTACAATGTGCACTGCACTTATTGCAACTCCTTTAAGCGCTGCTGCCATCCATCGCAGTTGCTCCCGTCCTCCAGGCTCTTAGTGCTGCTGATTGAAGCTGAGTGGTGCTGCCTGCCAGAATCAAGTCATTGGACTGGGAAATTAAAGGCACAGACTGGCTTTTCACCAGGAGGTAGGAGGAGACATTTAAGGGAAATGACTGTGCTGTGGAGTCTTCCTGACCTTTTGGGAGGAAGACAGAGTGAGGACTCTGAGAGTTTTTAAGGTGCACCAGGAATAGAAGGAGCAGAGAGAGATGATTAGCTGTGGTATGGGGTTGGGAAGCTAAGAAAGAAGGGAATAGGGCCAAAAAAAGGGGATGATTGGGGACACAAAGGGAAGATATTGGGATGACAGGAAGGGAAGTGAGAACATTTGGGAGAAACAGAAGGGGCAAGGGGTAAAAGGAGAAAATAGGAGGATGGGGGACTGGAAGAGGTAAAAAAACAGATCCATCAGATAAGATTGAAGTTATTCTACCATAGGTAAGCAAGTTGTACCACACATATTCACCAGACTGTTTTTATCCACTTGCTTATTGGCCCAATATACCACCTCCCACCCCAAAGAAGCAACAAAAGGGGCTCAGCAGCCCCCACATATCACCTACATGATGGTGTGACTGAGCCCCTCTTGCTGCTTCTGTGGGGATGAGGAGTGATACGTTGGGTCTGCCGAGCTTCTCTTGCTGCTTCTGTGGGGGTGGGATGTGATACGTTGGAGCCACTGAGAGCCTTTTGTTGCTTCTCTGAGGATGGAAATAGAGATTTGCGGGATAGCAGGAGAGGGGTGGGAGAGTGGAGGGAGGATACTAGACATGGGGATGTAGGGCTAGGGAGACAGGGAGATACTGGACACAAAATGGGCATAGGGAAATGGAGCGGGAAATGATGATGGAGAGAAAATGTTGGAGGCAAAGGGGTATCATAGGAAAACAGAGGGCAGATGCTGGACAAGGGGGGGGGGGTCACAGGAAAATAGGGAAGAAGTTGAACATGGGGACATCATGAGGTGGAGGGGAGGTGCTGGACATGGAGGGGCACAGGCAGATGGAGGGGAGATGCTAGATGCAGGGGTAGAATAGAGCGGCAGAAGGGACATGCTAAACACTGCGGCTAGGGGGATCAAGGGGAGATACTGAACATAGGAACTGGACAAAGGGAGAATGGGCACAGGAAGAAGCACGAAGCAGATATTTGAGATGGTGTGGGGATACTGGACATGAAGGGTTATAGGGAGAATATGAGAAGATGCTGGACAGGGGTGGAACAGAGGGCAACAGGAGATGCAGGACATGGGGATAATAGGGAGAGAAATGGGAGAAGACTGACAGGGTAAGTAGAGTGACAAAGAGATGGAGAGATGCTGGATCTGGGAGTAGTAGGGAGGGGGTGGTATGGAGACAGAGGAGATACTGGATACAGGGGAATAGGAAGGGAGAGGGGGACAAAGAAGGAGAGAGAGAGCAGAGATGCTGCATGGAGGGAAAGAGAGAGAGGGGGGATAAACATTTGATGGGGAGGGGGAAAGATGGAGAAGAAAGAGAGGGGAGAGACACTGGATGGGGAGGGGGAGAAATGAAGAAGAGAGAGAGGTGGGAAACATTGGATAGGGTGGGGGAGAGATGGAGTGGAGAGAGAGAATAAGCAAAAGACTGGGGAATAATGCAGCAGGGAAGAAGAGGTAAGGCATGGAAGGACTGGGGTGAGAGCTGAAAAGTGGTAGGTAGATAGAATAAAAAATAAGGAGAATGAAGACTGTATGGTAAGAAGTAGTGAAATCTGAGTGGACAGAGAGATAAAAATAAATGGAAGAAAGCTGAAAGGAAAGGAAAAGATAAATAAAAGTGAAAAAAACAAAAGGAGAGACAAGAAATGGCAGATGGACTAGACCATAGAAAGAGAGCTAAGTGAAGACAGAGGAAAGCAGAAACTCAGATTGGGACCAACATGATCAGAGAATAAAATGATCAGATGACAAAGGTAGAAAAAATAATTTATTTTAATTTAGTGATCGGACTTTGTGCTATCTTTGGGGCATGTTTACTAAGGTGCCTTAGGCTTTTGCAGTTAATACCGTGCGTTAGTGCTGCCAGCGCTGCATTCGCTGCAAAAGACGCGTGTTATCCACTAAGGTGCCAAACTGCACCTTCAATATTGTGTGCAATTCTGGTCACCATATCTTAAAAAGGATATAGCGGAATTAGAAAAGGTACAGAGAAGAGCTACCAAAATGGTAATCATAGAAACATAGAAATATGACGACAGAAAAAGACCACATGGTCTATCTAGTCTGTCCTTCCATATCAACAACTACAACAGTCCCCTTTGTTCCTCCAGAGATCCTCTGTGTTGGTCCCATGCTTTTTTGAATTCAGACACTGTCCTCATCTCTACCACCTCCACTGGGAGACTATTCCATGGATCCACCACTCTTTCCGTGAAGAAATATTTCCGCGTATCACTCCTGAATCTATCCCCTTTTACCCTCATCCCATGTCCCCTCGTAGCAGAATTTGCTTTCAATTGGAAGAGGCTCTCCTCCTGAACATTTATGCCATGGAGGTATTAAAACATCTCAATCATATCACCTCTATCCCGCCTTTCCTCTAAGGTGTACATATTAAGATCCTTAAGTCTGTCCTCATATGCTTTATAATGAAGACCACTAACCATTTTAGTAGCTACCCTCTGTACTGACTCCATCCTGTTTATGTCCTTTTGAAGGTGCGGTCTCCAGAATTGCACACTATACTCCAAATGAGGTCGCACCAAAGATTTATACAGAGGCACTATCACCTCCTTTTTTCTGCTAGCCATTCCTCTCCCTATACACCCAAGCATTCTTCTAGCTTTTGCTGTCGCCTTTTCTACCTATTTAGCTACTTTAACATCATCAGACACAACCACACCGAGGTCTCGCTCTTTTTTAGTGGACAAAAGTACTTCATCCCTTATACTATATCTCTCCCTTGGATTGCTGCAGCCCAGATGTATGACCTTGCATTTTTTAACATTAAATCCCAGCTGCCAAATTCTAGACCATTCTTCAAGCTTAGTTAGATCCCTCCTTATGTTATCTACACCTTCCTGGGTGTTTATTCTATTACAGATTTTGGTATCATCCAAACCTTACCCGACAGCCCTTCCGCTATATCACTAACAAAGATGATAAAAAGAATTGGACCAAGGACAGATCCCTGGGGCACACCACTGGTAACTTCCTTCTCCTCAGAGTGAGCTCCATTTACCTGTATCTTTTGTCGCTTCCCACTCAATCAATTTCTAACCCAAGAAGTAACATTAGGGTCCATCCCTAGGGTGCTCAGTTTGTTTATAAGTTGCCTGTGAGGAGCAGTATCAAAGGCTTTATTGAAATCTAAACACACCACATCTAGGGCTCTCCCTCGGTCCAACTCCCTGGTCACCCAGTCAAAGAAATCAATCAGATTTTTCTGACAAGACCTGCCTCTGGTGAATCCATGCTGCCTCAGATCCTATAATCTGCTGGACTCCAGAAACCTCACTATTTTCTCTTTCAGCAGCGTTTCCAATAATTTACTCACCACCAAAGTTAAACTTACCGACCTGTAGTTTTCAACCACATCCATACTTCTGCTTTTGTGTAAAGGGACCACATGAGCCTCTCTCCAGTCCTTTGGCACCACTCCCAACTGCAACGAGGCATTGAAAAGGTCAGTCAGTGGAGCTGCTAGAACGTCCCCAAGTTCCTCCAGTATTCTAGGGTGTATCCCATCCGGTCCTATCCCTTTGTCTCCTTTAAGTTTAACTAGTTTCTCATGGACACAGTCTTCTGAAAATTCTTAAAGATACCCCTCGCTTCTGTTCCTGTTTGTGGGTGTTTTCTGAGGTCCTGTTCCTGGTTCTTCATCTGTGAACACAGAACAGAAATATTTGTTAAGCAATTCCGCTTTATCCTCATCAGCTTCTACATATTCCTCCCCTTCACTCTTGAGTTTGACAATACCACTTTTGCCATTTCTCTTTTCACTAACATATCTGAAAAATGTCTTATCCTCCCATTTTATTGCATTGGCTATTTCCTCCTCTTTTTGAATCTGCTTTCCTGACTACTTTGCTAGCTTCTCTAAGTTTTTCCAAATATAGATGCCTGTCTTTCTTTTTCTGTGATCTCTTGTATTTCATGAAGGCCTCCCTCTTTTTCTTCACCTTTTCAGCTACTTCTTTCAAACGGGTTGGAAGGATACCCCTATGAGGAAAGGCTTAAAAGATTAGGGCTCTTCAATATGGAAAAGAGACGCTAAGGGGAGATATGATAGAGGTCTATAAATTAATGAATGGAGTGGAAAGGGTAAACGTAAATCAATTGTTTACGCCATCAAAAAGTAGAAAGATAGAGGACATGCAATGAAGCTACAGTGTAACCCACTGAAGAGTAATAAGAGCAAATATTTTTTCACTCAACGTGTAATCAAACTCTGGAATTCATTACCAGAGAATGTAGTAAAAGCTGTTAGTATAGCTGGGTTTAAAAATGTTTTGGACAACTTCATGGAGGAAAGGTCCAAAAACCATTATTAAAGGGGACCTGGGAAATCCACTGCTTGCCCCAATACAGTATTGTGGAACCTGTATATTTTTGGAAAACTGCTAGGTACTAGTGACCTGGATTGGCCACTGCTGGAAATAGGATACTGGACTTGATGGACCTTGGTCTGACCCAGTATGGCATTTCTTATGTTCTTAACCATAATACAGCTTATAACAACAAAATAAAATAAGTTATAATTTTATAATTTGGTGTTATATACTATGCTGTGGTTCTCGTTTTTTCTTTTACTTCCTTGGAGTGTGAGCATCTTGCAGTTCCTTTGTTTTTTGCAGAATATTTATTTACATTAACACCATGCTGGTCCAGTGTGCAGTTTCGGAGGAGTTGGGTTGCCAAGCCCTTCTTAAGAACATAAGATATGCCATACTAGGTCAGATCAAGGTCCATCAAGCCCAGTATCCTGTTGCCAACAGTGACCAATCTAGGTCATAAGTACCTAGCAGTTTCCCCAAAAGACACAGGTTCCACAATGCTTGCATTGGGTCAAGCAGTGATATCTCGAGTCCCTTTTAATAATAATTTATGGAACTTGTCCAAACCTTTTTTTAAACCCAGCTACACTAACAGCTTTTACTACGTCCTCCAGTAACAAATTCCAGAGTTTGATTACACATTGAGTAAAAATATATTTTCTCTTATTAGTTTTAAATAGGTTATCCTGTAGCTTCATTGCATCATGCGAAAAGAGCTCAGAAAGGAGTTTTGGGAAAAATGGGGGTGGGGTGTAGCCAGCATTACTAGTAATGAGGGAAAGTGTGCCGATCTATAGTTGCAGGGGAGTGCCAGAAACCCTAGCACCGGCCCTGCTTGAATGTGCCAAGGAGCACCTGCAAATCTTCATGTGCATAGCTGCAGTCATACATGTATATTCTCTCTAAGAAATGAGAACTACACCTATAGATTTTTGACATGCACAAGCTAATTCCTAACCACGCCCCTGGCACACACCTCTTGTAATTTCTGCATATTAAGGACAACCACGTGTAAACTCAGCCTTTTCTAAAATTGCCATTTTCAAGTGGATGCCATTTCCGTGTGTAAATGCCTGATTTTACACGTGGAAATTGAGAATAAGTCTTCTAAAATAACCCTCTAAATCACAAAAAAACATAGCATGGCATTACAATTCAATATCAGAGTTAATTCCTAACCTAGGAGTCCTGCTCATTTAATAAAATACCCATAAAATCACATAAAAACATAACATAAAATTGCAATTCAATATCAAAGCTAGTTCCTAACCTAAGACCTCTGCTCATCCTCAACCCCATGTCTTTAACTTTTTCCTCAAACACAGGAAATAAGATTTCTTCCATATGTTCACAGGCAATCAGTATCATACTAATCGTTCCGCTGCAGAAAACATCAGAGAATGGGTTGCAAACTAGGCAGTTACTTCATGTTTTGGCTCTACGGCCTCTCAATAGATGTCTTGACTCTATCTTTCTATGGCTTAAGTCTTATCAACTGAAGCTAATTCTGGAAAATTGAGAGCCATGTGGGTATCTAATAAGCCTCTGCTTGGGGGAAATGCCACCTGTTTCATGTCTTTATCTGTAAACTACAATTGAAGTGTTTTTTTGAAACCCACTCTTGTTTTTCTGATGTGTCATAGGTCTGCACAAAATCTTCATGGATCCCCCCTCATGTCATGTATCCAGCAGTGAGCACTTTTAAAGATCTGGTGCTATAGGATGTGGGTGATTTCAAAGATCCTTATACCTTTCATTATCGCCGCAATCTCATTCTGAGCGTTTAGCCTAGGACCAACTTCACAGGACGAACTCTAGTTTCTCCCATGCAGATATAGGTGGTGCCATTATAGTCCACCTGTCTGAAGTGCTACGTCAGTTATCTGATAGCAAATATTATTGTGTGTTACCATCAGATCCAACTCTGACTTTGCAGAGACAGGTTGGTAACCTGTTGGAAATGGCTTCATCTCAAGATTTTCTTACCCCAAAAGAACGTGGGATTTTATATGAGCAACATCCCATTACTCCAATGATATATTTTTTATCTAAAGTTCACAAAAATGCTCAATACCTTCCTGGTTGACCCATAATTTCCACTCACGGCCTGGTATTGGAACCCATCTCTAGGTTTCTTGATTTCTTTCTGCGTCCACTAGTTAAATTGTTCTCATCTTATATTCAGGAGACTGCTCATTTTTTGAGGCTCCTTACAGATTGTAGTGATGTTTCTCGGATATTATTTTTGGTATCTATGGACATAGCTTCACTTTATATTAATATTCCACAAGGTGTGACGGTAGATCTTGCATTGCAGAATATCAGTCGGTTGGAAGCAGCATGTCATATGGCTCTGGGGTTTGCGGAGGAGTTGTCTTTGTTAATGTTGACCTATAACTATTTTTGGTTCAATGGAACTTTTTATCAGCAACTTCATGGAGTAGCCATGGGGGCAACGTTGCCTCCCTCTGTTGCTTCCTTGAATGTTGCTTGCTTCGAAGAAGACCATTTATATTTTTCACAATTTTTTCAATATATGCTTATGTAACGGCAGTACTTGAATGATGTTTTTCTTCTGCAGATTGGTTCAGAGTGTGATCTGATTGAGTTTCAATGATGGTTGAATTCTTTCGAAGTTAATTTACAATTTACTATGAATTATCATCCAACTACCTTAGAATTTTTAGATGTCCTGGTGGAGAAGGAATCTCTTGGATTTTCCACACATATTTATTGGAAAAGTGTGAATAGGAACACTTTTCTTCAATTCAAAAGTGTTCATCCTTATTCATTAAAATCAAATTTGCCTACCAGCCAATTTCTTAGAGAACGATGTATATGTTCTTCTGATAATGCCTTTAAGGCTGAGTCTCAACTTCTATTTTGCTGGTTTACAGCTAAAGGGTATCCTTATTCCTCAGTGAGACGTGCCTACCATCATGCTAAATATTCTCAAAGGGACTTACTCTTGCAGTACAGTCAGTCTGCAGTTGATGAAACCTTGGTTTGTGTCCTCCCATATTCAAGTGGTTCCCATCAGATCATTCAAATTATGAAGAAACACTGGTCAGTCCTGGGACTGCATCCAGCTTTACTTAAATTCCCAAGGTTTGCTTAGAAGCGGGACTGTAATATAGGTGAGATGCTTACTAGGTTTTCACTGCCTGAGGATCACTCTGAGGTACATTTTGGGCACCAGACTTGTAACTGTTCTTGGTGTGAATCCACCATTACTGGTGACTCCTGGTATCATACTGATGGATCATATTATAGTTGACAGTTGTTGTTGTTGTTAAGTGCCGTCGAGTCGGAGTCGACTCATGGCGACCCTCTGGATAGCTATCCTAAATTGTGTTCGGTCTTCAGTCAGGCGGCTCATTGTTGACAGGCTGGTACCCGTAGCTTGCTGTTATTGTAGCGATCCATCTCATTGCTGGCTTCCTCTTTTGCGTTGACCTTCTATATTGCCAAGCATGATGTCTTTCTCTAATGATCTCTCTCTTCGCATGATGTGTCCGAAGTATGAAGTCGAAGTCTTGTCATCTGAGCTTCTAAAGAGAAAGCTTAGGTTTGATCTCCTCTAGTACCGACTGGTTTGTTCTTCGGGCAGTCCATGGTATACACAGTATCGCCGCCAGCACCATAATTCAAAGGCATCAATTTTCTTCCTGTGTCTGTCTTTTTTCACTGTCCAGCTTTCACATCCATATGATGTTATTGAAAATACCATGGCTTGAACAAGTCGAATCTTTGTATGGAGAGAGACATCTCTGCTCTTGAGAATCTTATCTAGGTCTTTCATAGCCATTCTGCCAAGAGCAATGCGTCGTCTGATTTTCTTGACTGCTTGTGCTTCTTTATTGATAGTTGATCCAAGTAGGTTAAAGTTGTTCACGATTTTCAATTTCTCTTCTCCTTCAACGATGAACCTGTTGATTTTGCCAGTTGTCATGATCTTTGTCTTCGTTTACATTAAGGTGCAGGCCCATTTTGAGACTATGTTCTTTGATTGTAAGAAGCAAATGTTTCAGATCATCTTCACTTTCAGCCAAGTAATGTGGTATCATCAGCATAGCGAAAGGTTGTTGATGAGTCTTCCACCAATCTTCACACCTCTGTTGTCTTCATACAGTCCTGCTTCTCTGATGATTTGTTCTCTGCATATAAATTACAGGCAGGGGGAAAGTATGCAGCCTTGTCTTACACCCTTGCTTATTTTTAAACCATTCTGTTTCTCCTGTTCCTCGTTCGAACTATTGCTTCTTGATCAATTGTACAGAGTGCGCCAAGAGAACGATCAGGTGTTCTGGTATACCCATTCTTCTTAATGTGGTCCAGAGTTTCTCATGGTTTACACAGTCAAAAGCCTTGCTATAGTCGATTAAAGCACAAATAGATATCCTTTTGGTATTCTTTTAGTCTTTTCAAGGATCCATCTCACATCCGCAATGATGTCTCTCGTTCCTCGCCCTTTCCTGAACCCTGCTTGCACTTCAGGTAGTTCTTGTTCTAGGTATGGCTGTAGTCTCTTTGAATAATCTTCAGTAGAATCTTGCTGGCTGTGGGATCAGAGCGATTGTGCGATAATTTCCACAGTCAGTTGGATCACCTTTCTTTAGTATTGGTATAAACACAGATCTTTTCCAGTCAGTTGGCCATGATGTTGTCTTCCTATTTCTTGGCAGAGCCGTGTACGTACGGTAACAGCTGCATCAGATTGCTGCAATACTTCTATGGGAATGCTATCAATGCCTGGTGCTTTGTTCTTGTTTTTTGATAAGGCTTTCAATGCTGCTTCAACTTCTTCTTTCATCACCAATGGTTCCTGATCATAAGGTATAGGTTGAAACGGCTGTTGGTCCACTCTTGATCTTTATCATATAAAAAACTCTGTATACTCCTTCACCTTTTCTTGATCTTCTCAGCATCATTCAAATAGAACCTTGAGCATCTTGTAACATTCAATTCGAGGCTGGAACTTTTTCTTTAACTCTCGCAGCTTTAGGAAAGCCGATCTTGTTCTTCCTCTAATAGTTTCTGCTTCTATTTCCTTGCAAGTGTCATTGTAGTACTTTTCCTTGTCCTGTCTTGCTGCACAGTATTCAGACTGTATTTCTACCTGGGTTATCTACATGAATCTATGCCCATATAAGATGGTATGCGTGGGCTGCACAAAATGGAGAATATGGGTGCAGTTAAAGGAACATAAGAGCCGCATCATGAATGGAGTGGATTCTTTACCTTTGGTAACTCATTGGATCAAATTGAAACATACTGTGACTGATATCCAATGGCAGGTATTGGATCATCTTTATCCTAGTTGGAAAGGCAGTAACTTAGTGGCAACTCAATGAACGAGAACATTTTTGGATGTTTAAACTACACTCTATTGAACCTAAAGGTTTGAATCTTAACATCAATTGGTTGACATTGATCTAATTCTTCCCCTCAGTTGTAATGTATTTTATGTTGGTGCTCAGTTCATTCATGTGATTGGATCATGAATTTTTGTTTTGATTGGCTGGTATTCAACTTGGATTGGTTATCTTTTTGCTGGCTGGCTTCTCATTCATCTGATTGGTTACATCATGCATGCGATCTTTGGCACTTTCTCTCTTATTCTGTTGAATAAATGAATGCTCTTTACTTTCTGCCTACCTACAGCTGTCTTCGGAGTATGTGTGCGCTTGGACTTTTCTGAAGGTCTGGAGGGCACATCATGAGATTTTGAAGATCATCTTCATACCTGACGCAGATGTAGAATTAAATGTAACTATAGGTACCCTGATTAGGGACCTTTGGCTTCTTTTTAGGAGCTTAAATTGACAAAATGATGAAGTTACAAGCAATCCTGGCTGTGGCCTTAATTTGTCTTGGCTCTCTTGCTGGAAGCACTATCTGCTCGATTGTTGAAATACTTATCAGAGGTTTAAGATTTTTTGTATTTTTTCCTGATTTCAATCCTGCTCACATTAGACTTTTTTTGTAGTTAACCTATTTTAGATGGCCACCCCTTGCCTATGGTCCCCCAGCTTAAGATCTTAGGTTTTACATTTGATAGCCATCTTACTTTTTCTTATCAGATTTCAGACACGATAAAGTTGTGTTTCTATTCTTTCTGTACTATAAGAGCTCTTCACCCGTATTTGAAGCAATCTGCATTTAATAGTCTAATTTTTGCTTTGGTAATTAATAGATTGGATTACGGGAATTCGCTTTACAATGGCCTCCCTCTCAGTGCTGATAAGTGGCTACAGAGAATTCAGAATGTAGACTTTAAGATTCTTACTTGTTCTAGACCTTCCAATCATGCTACTTCATTGCTGAGATCTCAGCATTGGTTTCCTCTTTCTTATAGGTTTAAATTGAAGATTCTTTTGTTTAGCTTTTAAGTCCTTTTACTTTGGTGCTCCTTGTTACCTTTCAGATTCCCTTGTTTCTTATGTTCCTTCGAGAGCTTTGCGCTCTCAATCACACAATTGGTTGGTGGTGCCTGCTGTTCATTTGGCTCGGCGCAAGTCTACTCGATAGTCAGTTTTTTATGATTTGTCTCCTATTTTGTGGAATTCACTTTGTGATGCAGCGGACCCTCTTGAAAAGAGAGAAAAAGTTTTAGTTCAACTCATTTTTATTAAACATTTTCCGATAACACATATTTCAAATAACAAATAACAGGGCCCCACCCATATGGGGAGGGTAAACACATTGAAGACTGCCTCTAAGTCATATCGACAAGGGTTATAGTAGAAAACGTAACATACAGAAAAGCAGGAAAATCATACAAATAAAAAAAAAAAAAAAAAAATACCTTTCTGAGTACAGGCTTGCATAGCGGAACCAGTGAGTGATCTCCCCAAACAGAACTGCACAAATAATATGAGTGAGGTACCCATAACCATAATATGGGAGATCTAACACCCGCATAGTTGGGTCGCAGCCTTAGCCGCAGAACATCCCACCCCCGGTAGCATGTACAGCAAATTAAAAGGTACTTTATAATACAGAACCCTTGTGTGAACCCCCCCCTTTTAATCCTTACCCCCCCACTACCCGCACCCACCCCCCCACTCCAGTCCGATTGGTAGCCATCTATAAATAGAATGTCGATGCGTTTCCACTGGTAATATCAGGTCATCTCCCCTCTCTTGATCAATCTCTCGAACCCAGCCCTCCACATGCACCACCCCAAGCATCCTCCACAAAACTATATAAGGATACTCTCTATAGAGAGACGCAGCACGGGCCGGTATATAACAGCAGTCATGGGATGCCATTCTCCTACACCCCGTGTAATACAGGGCTCCGGGGTAAAGGTAAATGTACGACTGGAGAGAACCTCACTAAATGAGCATGACACAATCATTCAGCATAAAGAGTAAGCACACGGTGTAGCACTAGTTCAGTTGTGCTACAATATGTATGCAATAATAAGACATAATTATACGTTAATTGCCATGCTGCAGTCTCGCACAGGTAGCCGATCCAGTAGGGGCGCCCAAAGTTCCAAGAAAGAGTCCCACGCCCTCCCACCCCGCTGCTTGGCCGTCAGTTTTTCCATATAGAGCAAGGCACACATGGCGTGTTCCCACAGCTGCACTCCAGGAGGGGCCGGGTCAGCCCAGGCGCCCAACAGAACTTTTTTTACTAACAATAATCCCCGGGTTAATAAGAGCTTCTGAGGTGGCGTAAGGGCCTGATTCCCAGTCCCCCATCGATGAAACAAGCAGACCTCTACACTCCAATGAAGAGGCACACCCAACCATCTGTCAAATTCTCCACAGACGTACTTCCACAAGTGTGTCACCTTAGAACATTCCCAAAATTTATGAAGCAATGTGCCTCTGTCTAACGTACACCAACCACAATTGGGTGATACACGTACACCCGCCTTAAAAGCCCATACATCCGTAGTATAGGCTCTCCAAAGGAATTTAAACTGTAACTCTTGCAAGTATATCCAGAAATCACCCCTCGGGATGCCCTCAAAGGCCTCGCGCAAATCCAACACCGTCAAACGTGTCATACCATCTCTTACCCATCGATGAACTAAGTCAGCCAAATATTCATCGTCACCCGCCGGGTGTAGTAATTCCCATCTCTCCAACCCCTCCCGGGAACCAGCGTCAAGTTGCTCAAGCCATCTTCTAACCGGAAGTCCCGAGTAAATCGGACTGACAGAGGCTCCACCCAGTCCCTCCACATAGTGGCGAATTTGTAAGTACCCGTAAAAATCATGGCGAGAGAGCTGGTAACGACTCTGAAATACACTAAAGGTTTCTAGGTGCAATCCATCAGGCGCAAGGAGATCTCCAATACACACAACCCCTTTCTGAGCCCAATCCTTGAATATGTTAAGCCGCGAGGAGCCCGGAGGGAAACCTGGATTCCCCACCAAGGGCAAGAGCGCCGACCTTTGCCAATCCCATCCAAAGCGGGAGCACAACGCTCGCCAGGCCGCCTTAAGGGCCGCCATGTATGTCCAACCACCCACAGACCCACGACCCGAGGCCGAATGCAAGATCACTAGACCATGGAGAGGTACGCAACTAGCGTTTATCTGCGGAGTCGGGGCACAGCCCCCCGTCCCGGCCACCAAGGACCAGATATGCCTAGTCAAATAATAGAGATTATAGTTTCGGAGGTCCGGAAGCTGCAGTCCACCGTCTTCTCGTCGTCTCATCAGGGCCCTTAAAGGAATACGCGCGCGTTTACTCCTCCATAAAAAACCACGTAACAATTTATCAAAGCAACGCCAGTCGCCCTCTCGAATCCATATAGGCAGCAAACGTAGTACATATAACCATCGGGGCATCTCTACCATTGTAAACAGGGCTATTCGACCTCTGAGCAACAAAGGAAGGCCCTGCCACCTTGCAAAAGTTTGACGGGCTCGGCTCAACATGCCAGGGACGTTCACTGAGTATAGATTAGTCGGGTTGTCCGGCAATTGAATACCTAAGTATTTGATCTCCCCTTCCGCCCACACCAGGGGAAAGGCTCCCTGCCATAATGGCCGCCCCCTGTTCCCAACATCCAGAACCACTGATTTAGAGGCATTAATCTTAAGACCTGAAAAAGCACCATAGTCTTGAATAAGGTGCAAGACTCGTTCCAATGAGGGCTGTGGGTTAGTAAGACACAGCAGCATGTCATCAGCAAAGGCGCTCACTTTCATCTCTGTACCCCCGAGCATAATACCATGGATGTCCTGGTGACCTTGAATAGCATGCAGCAGGGGTTCCAAGGACAGCACGAAGAGCAAAGGGGAAAGCGGGCAGCCCTGGCGTGTCCCACGCTCCAACTCAAACGTGTCAGAACTAGCTCCACAGAGCACCACGCGCGCCAAAGGGCGCTGGTACAATGCCCGGACCCACGAAACGAAGTCGCCCTGCATTCCAAACTTATCCAAAACATCCCATAAGTACTGCCAGGCCACCCTGTCAAACGCTTTCTCGGCATCTAAACTTACTAAGAATAAGGCTTCTTCCTCCCTCATGCAGTGTTCCATACCAAGGAGCAGCCGGGCAATATTTTTGGTCGCCTCACGCCCTTGGACAAAGCCCACCTGTCGAGGAGCTATAAGGGAAGGCAAAATACCATTGAGCCGGTTCGCCAGAACCGACGCCAAAATCTTCACATCACAATTAATGAGGGAGATGGGCCTATATGAAGCTGGCTCCAAGGGGTTTTTTTCCCGGTTTCGGAATGACGGTAATGTCGGCACAGCGCATATCTCGAGGTAGGCCTCCATCCTGTCTAATGGCATCGTACATCACCACCATTGAGGGGGCCAATCTAGACCTAAGTAGCTTGTAGTACTCGTAGCTGAAACCATCAGGCCCAGGTGCTTTGTGAGATTTCCCCTTCGCAATTACGGCTTGGATCTCTCGTGTGGTCAAGGGATCATTCAATAACTGGAGCTGTTCCGCAGTCACCTGCGGAAGAGTCAAGTTCTGCAGAAAGGCACGGCCTGCCCCATAATCCCTCGCGTCCTCACTATACAGGCTCGCATAGAAGGCCTGAAAGATCCCAGCAATCTCCCGAGAATGGTGTTTCAGAGCGCCACGCTCATCCCGAAGAACAGGGATGAACCGAGATCCCCCCGGGTCACGAACTAATTTTGCAAGAAGCCGTCCCGTTCGATTTCCAAATCTATGCAGCCGATGTCTATAGTATGACATAGAGAGACTTGCACGCCGCTGCAGTAACTCATTGAGTGCCAGCTGAGAGCGGGTATATTCCCTCTGTAAGGCTGCGTCAGCCCTCCTCCCTAACAAATGTTGCAAGTCTCTCAAACGGCGTTCCAACACTAGTATACTACGATCCATATGACGCCGCCGCCGGGTCGTATAAGATATGATGGCGCCCCGCATTACCGCCTTGCTAGCCTCCCAAAACAGTATCGGTGGACATTCGGGTCTATCATTAAAAGCAACATACTCATCCCATTGTTTTTCCAAAAAGGCCTGAAACTCTTTATCTTGATCCAAGTAGGTCGGAAAGCGCCAACGTTTCTGTCCCGCTCCCCGGCATTCCCATAACATCCATACCATACCATGATCAGACACTACGATCGGTTCAATCTCAGCCTGGGCCACCATTGAAAGGCCTCCCTCGTTCACCAGAATGTTATCAATTCGGGACCAAGTGTGATGCGCCCGCGATTGATGAGTGTATTCCCGGACCCCCGGGTGAAGTAATCGCCAGACATCCACCAGGTCTCCCAGTCTACAAAGATAGGCCACCCCTCTGCGCATCGAGGAGGTCGCCGCGTCCGCCTTAGACTTGTCCAGCGAGGGATCATGCGGACAGTTGAAGTCCCCAGCCATCAGTATTTTACTCGCCCCCGCCTCCTTCACAAAGCGGAGCAACCTCCTAAAAAACTCGTGATCATAAACATTGGGCGCGTAGACATTTGCTATCCAAATCACCTCATTAAAAAGTTTGGCTGTGATCAAGATATATCGACCGTGGGGATCTGCATGCACCTTAGCCACCTCAAAAGGAACCCCCCGCTTTACTAATACCGCCACCCCTGCCTTTTTTCCCCCAGAAGAAGCACCATATACAGCCTCCACCCAGTCTCGCTTAAGCTTGGAGTGTTCTAGCGCGCTCAAGTGAGTTTCCTGCAGCAGCGCCAGATGTGCCCCCTTTCTTTTCAACATTTGCAGTATCTTAGTACGCTTGATCGGGGATCCAATACCCCCCACGTTCCAGGAAACAATTTTTGCGTTTAACATATCAGCAGCATGTGGGAATCTGCAGCAAGGTACCGGAATGTCAAGCTACCCGGAGACGCCCAGCCTCGTCTCCAGGAGTCTTTCTCACACCCTAGAGTAGGGAGAGAGACCATGAGTGAGACAGCCTTGTGCCATTGCAGAAAATCGAACAGCCGGCTACATATTCCAATCGGAGCCCCTGCCCCCCCATCCCCATCCACCCACTGTACCCCATAGTCCCCCTCCCCCCTCCCCTTCCCCATCCCCATGCTCTCCAGCCATCCCGACCTATCTAATCCCCCCCAAGCTTCCCCCCTCCCCCACCCCCCTACAGTCTCCCTGTCCCACAAACACGCATCACTATCAGTCACCCATCCACACTTCCCCAAGCATTCCTCTAGTTCCCTAAACACACCAGCTTCCACACCCTCATTCAGATCCCCATTCAATCTACCCCCATTCCCCACACACATCCTATACAGAACCCTACGAATAGGGCACCCCCCTAGGGGAGTAAGATCACAGTCTGTGCCCCTCCGGGCCGTCCGTGATGTAAGAAGAAGTGTAAAGGCCAAGCGGCATCAGCCAGTCCCAAACAGGTCTCCTATGCTGTTTGACGGGGCAATAGGAACTGCCTGCCTATATGAGTCCAGCAGTTGCCACAGTCCAGCAGCAGGGCACAGTTTGTCATGGTCGGCGCGACTACTCCAGCCAGTCTCATATAGCTCAGTCCCCATTTTGCACAACTGGCTCCTGTAGCATGGACACATATTTCTTCGCCACTGCAACCTGTTCAAATGTGTGAGTGGTGCCCTTATAAAAGATCTTAAGGGTGGCCGGATAGAGTAGGGCGAATTTCACCTCGCGCTGAACTAACTCAGTGCAGAGAGGCGCGAATTCCTTACGTCGCGCTGCCAGGGAGGCTGAATAGTCTGGGAATAACAAGACCTTTGCATTATCAAGTCTTAGGTCTCTTTTCTTCCTGTAGGCTTGCAACAGCAATGCTTTATGCTGGAAATTTAGAAGACGTGCCAGCACCGGTCTAGGTCGGCCCTGACCCTCGCGTACTGGGCCCAGACGGTGGGCTCGCTCCACGTGGATTTTGCCCCGTAGCTCTTCAAGGCCTAGTTCCTGCGGCAACCACTCCGCGAACAAGGTGAACAGCTGGTTCCCTGTCCAGGATTCGGGCACCCCAACCAACCTCAGATTGTTCCTTCTCGATCTGTTTTCGAGATCATCCACCTTCATTATAAGGTCATCCAGTTGCTTCTGCTGCTTCGCCGCTGTATTTTCCAGCGCCAGCTCTCCCTCCTCCAGTACCGTCACTCGTTGTTCCATCTCATCCATTCTCTTGGCATATTCTCCAAATTTCTCACCCATCTCATCCAGTTTACGCATAACTGTGTCAAACTTAGGTTCCAGCATTTTTACAACTTCCTGAGCCGTCTCATCGGGGGCGGAGTCCACACTATCTTTCCCCGGGGAGTCCGGCGGGCCTGCTCGGTTCGCCGCCGCCATTTTTAAGTCTTTGACCCCCGCGGGTTTATCTCGTTTATTTGCCGCTCTCATTGATCCAAGACACTCACCAAGCTGCCCGGACACAATAGGAGAAGTACAGCAGAGGTGGCAATGCCTCTTAAGGCAGTATTGGACCGGCGATGCCTATTAAATTGCAGAATTTCTACAGACGGCTCGGGAGCGCGACGAGGAAGCTCCTCACCCGCTCATGTGCACACGTGATCTCTCGAGAAAAAGTTTTAAAACCAGAAAAAGGCAAGCACAACCTGCAATATTGGGAGGATCCATCTAGGGGGAGCAGGAGAGTTGAGAGAGAGACCGAGAAACCACGCCCCTCTGGGTGGGACGCAAGCCCAGACAGCTTCTTTTTGAACAGAGGCAGGTCTGACTTAGAGAGGGAGGAGGAGAAGGACCAAAGCAGCAGCCAAAGCAGAAGCAGCAGCCAGAGCCAGAGTAGAGGAGGCCAAGAGGAAGGCAAATACACTGGCAAGAGCAGAAAGAAGCAGAGTCCTGAGCAGAAAGCCAAGCAAGAGCTTCAACCAGAGTTGGAGTGGAATAAGGAACAGAGAAAAAGCCAAGAGAAGTACTGGGACCGCAAGGGAGTACCTGGCAGAAGGTCCTCACAGCAGCCGTGGAATAAAGAGGTTCGTCCATTTTCAGAGGTGGGAAATGTTTGTTTGGAAAAAGAAAACATCCTTACCACTATGGTCTGAAGTCTAAGGAAAGACCACAGGAGAGCCTGAGCACTGCTGCGCTGAAGCCAAACCAAGGTAGGCCTCAAGCCTTACTAGAAAGAAGGAAGAGAAGCCTCAAAGGTAAAACTCTTATTACTGATAATTACCTTCAGAAGCCTAAAATATGGGGAAGACAGTGGGAAGAGGATTACTGTTACCCTAAACATTCTTGTAAGCAAGACTATGAAAGAAGTTTGTCTAAGAAGAGAACTTTGAGTGGGAAATCTTTTTATGAATCTGCTTTTGAACCTCTAATCAGAGAGGGACCGTTGTACTGCAAAACTCCTGGAGACCGATGCCCAAAGCTAAATGCTAGGCATTGGGACATAGTGCAACAAGTATATAAGAAACCCGATTACGTTTACCCTGATGCTACAGATTCAGAGGCTTCTGAGGTTGAGTCCATGCAAGTAGGATCAGAGGGGGACGAATCAGATAATGCAATGGATTGTACATATTGTGCCTCGGGGAGTGTTGAATATATCCCCAATGTATCAGATAACTAAGTGAAGGAAGTTTATTGTTTTTGTACAAATGTTCTGTGAAGATAACAGCCTTTACTTTATTGCTTGCTTTTATTTTTCCCTATCCTGAAGTAAGGACATTTCAGTTGTTACCATAGCCAATCCTTTTGAACCGTTTTGTGCAAGAAAGGGAAATAAAGCCTTTAACTTTCCCTCCACTCTGTGCATTCGTTCTTTGAGCGTTGGTTACAAGGAAGCCACAAGGAATAGCCACCCTTGACCCTTGCAGCATAGGCCAACCTCAACCCTAACCTTTCTTGTGTCTGGGCCCCTCCCGGGTCTACTACCCCTCTACAGAGGGTGCCCTGCGACAACTTCCTCTTTATATTTGGCAAGAAAATTCTCTTGTCTTTTAAGAAAAATCTCAAGATGTGCTTTTACGAACAAGCCTGTGGTAGTCTGTGGGGGTAGGAGCTCTAGAGCAGCTGTTGGAGGTTACACTCTGTTAGTTTTTATGGTACTGTTTTATGTATCTTTTCTATTACTTGGTTTTTAAGCTGCTTTGGTGTGAGCAACTAAAGGCAATATATCAAGTCTGGAAATAAAGATAAAGAAAAATATCTTTTTAATTCCTCTTAAAAAGATATTCTTCTTTATCTTTATCTTTCCTCTTGGCGCGAAATTCTGCATTTACACACATTAACACTGCTTAGTAAATAGGCCCCTGTGTTTTTTCATTAGAATAATTTAAAAGAGAGAAGACTTCTTGTGCCAAGCCCAATGGCAAAGAGAAGTTACTTTGTGAAGACAGGTGTGTACTGTCTTGGATTTCACAGTCCACAGCGCAGAGATGTGCCAGTCTGATTCCTGGGAGTAATAAAAGATGCCCTTGTGGCTGTTAGGCAACAGAACTGTGAAATCATTCTTCTCTGTCCCTTGTCTCCCGTACACACACACACACACACTCATGCTCTCTCTCCAGCTTTGGCTCTGAACCAAAGGGATTGCCTCAGTGATTTCTCTTCTACACGCTCCCCTCACTGCACCTCATACAATGCTCTCTTTCTCTTTCCTTTACTGACTGGTGACAATATTACTTTTGGTCTTGTTTCATTCATGATCTACTGCCGAGGAATACAGTTAATCTTATTTTAATATTTTTGTAACTGTACAAGTGCAAAGACAGTAGCAAGAAAAGCTGCAAGAAAGCACAGATAACTGTGAATCAGGAATGAACACAATCTGAAACTTGCAAATATTCTTTTTTTAATATTGTGCAGAACTCTTTGTCAGCTAACATCTGTGATAGGGGAAGATCAATCTATTTATTCCTAATGTCATTCAGCCTTGTTTTGGGCTCTTTGCAGGCTTGTTGATGTCAGATGCTTCTTTGTGCATTTTTCTGGTGGGTGAATCCCCTCTGCCCTTTGCATAGTTTTCATAGAAAGTGAAAGGGTCAATCTACAATGTCTCTTACTGGAGGCACTAGGCTTTTGGAGTGCACTGTAGTGGAGCACATTTGCAAGTCACTGTTTGACTACAATCTCCTTATCCGCACTTGACCAGTGGAACTAATGAATAGCTGCTGGCCAATGCGCTGGCAATGCCAAGTGGAGAGCTGAAGTTCTTCCCACCCCAAGCAGAGTTTTTTTCATCAAAAATGGTTACTGAGGAGTTGATTCATTATGGGGTATTTGAGCCTCCTTTTGACAAATAGCAAGTTTTTCTGGATAGCACCTGTCCTGAAAGAGGAAGTTCAGATGCTATTTGTTCTGTTTTGAAACTTCCAAAAAGATATTTGCTGTGTGCAGGAAGCGGAGCCTGCCTATATTTGCCATTACTGGGCTTTGCTCCACTTCCAGTCTCACCCACAAACAACAATTTATGCAGTATCTATGAATCGTTTATTCAACTCAGCAAAGCCTCTACCCCAAATAAAGGTAATCCTTCCAAGGTAACCTCCCTTCTCCCTGAATAATGTTCATTCAATTTTATATGAGGAAAAAATAATTTTCTTCATTCTTCCCCTCCCCCCTCCCCACTCCACTCCCAGAAAACCTTGACATCTGGCAATGCACAAATTATTGTTTTTCACTTTAACTCATGATGCCAGAATGGAAAACAAACACGTTAAATGTGTTTCCCCTTTCCTCCTGACTTAGGCATATCTGTGCAGGGGACTTAGTGGAAACAGCCATGGTAAAATGTGTCAGTAGGATAACAGAGGATGGGTGAGTGGGCAGATGAACATAGAGACTGATGGCGTGTGTGTTCATGTCTGTACTGATGCCTGGCAAACCAGCCCCTGCCACTGGATCTTCTTAGCAAGGTACAACCTGAAAGTCTTTCTTCTACACAGTAAGTCTACAGCACCTTATATTCCAAGGTGGTCTCCTATCCAAGTATTGGCCAGACCTGACCCTGCTTCGCTTCTGAGATCAGCCAAGATCAGGCTCATTCAGCAGTAGTATAACATGTGCATTGCTGTGCTGCCAGTGAGTCAAGGCCTGTTCATCTGCATGTATGTATATATGTCTGTTTGTGAGTATGATAGTCTGAAAATCTGGCACATTCACTTGTGGGTCAGAGGGCAAAAAACACAGCAATAGCTACCTCAATTCTACAATGAAAGCTAACGTGGTCTCAGTATGGTTAGACAGGAACGTAACGCTTCAAATTCACTGTCATAGGCTTTACATCAATGACCACACTATATAGCTTCCATTTTTTAACCAGTGTTATTGATAAAATGCCCCCTCCTTCCACAGGAAAATAGTCGAAAAAATTAGTTTGCTTAGCTTGGAATGATCGAGCTTCAACTTCAATCGAACAGCACAGCTGATATCTTATTTGCACAGCTGCTGTCTTATTCTCCCGACGCTACCCAGCGCTCGGCGTTTCGCCACTTAGGGTTCTTCAGGGGAGTTGCTAAGATACTATGACAAAAAAGTTTTTGTTTAGTTCACGCCATTATCTCAATGTTGTAAAACTTTAGCATATCAACTCCAAAATCTGTAAGTACTCACTGTTTTGTTATCCCGCTAGCGTTCCCTTCACATCAACTGCTGAACTGCTAAGACAAGAGTGAGGGACGCTGCACTTATGATGTCATTAAATGGACACTGAAATTAGCCTTGAATGGGCACAGCTGTCTATTACGTCATAAACAGGCTTCCCATTCAATCCGTGCATTCAAGCCTAAAGGTGTCACCGTATTTAATGAATGGATCCATTTTTGTTCTACATAAAGTAGAGTCTCAGCCTTGGTACTGCCCACATGTGCACGTTGTATCTGTAATATGCAGAAACAGCGCAGATCTTCAAAAATATGATGTTGAGTGAGGCAATGCTCTACAATAGGTGCTTCTAGGCGACCACATTTTAACTTGCTTCTATGTTCCTGCATACGTATACGAAAAGTGCGATCAGTTTTTCCAATATAGATCAGAGAACAAGGACATTTAATGCAGTAGATCACACTCGTAGAGCTGCATGAGGTATTGGTCCTTAATTTATACTCCCGTCCATTATATGTAAAACTATCGCATTCCTGAGTAACGCTGCAAATTGAGCAGTTACCACAGGCTCTATGACCACCTTCTTTCGCAACTTCTAGGTGAGAGGATCGAAGAACTGCTGGACTCAGCAGGTCCCTGAAGTTATTTTGCCTTTGCCATACGCACCTTGTGCGAAAATTTTGTAAACCTGGTATTCCTGACAAGATGTTTTGATGTCTATGAAGACTCTTTTGTAACTGTTTGCTTAAAGGGGAATATAACGTTATCAAATTAATGTGATCTTCTGGAGCCTTATCATGTGCACATGTGGGCAGTACCAAGGCTGAGACTCTACTTTATGTAGAACAAAAATGGATCCATTCATTAAATACGGTGACACCTTTAGGCTTGAATGCACGGATTGATTGGGAAGCCTGTTTATGACGTAATAGACAGCTGTGCCCATTCAAGGCTAATTTCAGTGTCCATTTAATGACATCATAAGTGCAGCGTCCCTCACTCTTGTCTTAGCAGTTCAGCAGTTGATGTGAAGGGAACGCTAGCGGGATAACAAAACAGTGAGTACTTACAGATTTTGGAGTTGATATGCTAAAGTTTTACAACATTGAGATAATGGCGTGAACTAAACAAAAACTTTTTTGTCATAGTGTCTTAGCAACTCCCCTGAAGAACCCTAAGTGGCGAAACGCCGAGCGCTGGGTAGCGTCGGGAGAATAAGACAGCAGTTGTGCAAATAAGATATCAGCTGTGCTGTTCGATTGAAGTTGAAGCTCGATCATTCCAAGCTAAGCAAACTAATTTTTTCGACTATTTTCCTGTGGAAGGAGGGGGCATTTTATCAATAACACTGGTTAAAAAATGGAAGCTATATAGTGTGGTCATTGATGTAAAGCCTATGACAGTGAATTTGAAGCGTTACGTTCCTGTCTAACCATACTGAGACCACGTTAGCTTTCATTGTAGAATTGAGGTAGCTATTGCTGTGTTTTTTGCCCTCTGACCCACAAGTGAATGTGCCAGATTTTCAGACTATATTACAGAGTTTTTTCGTTTTTATTAGGCTTAGTTACTCTGTGTAAACTGTGACCAAATTACAATTTGTATGTGAGTATGTACATGTTGGCAGTGTGTGTTGAGGCTGTGTTGTATGTCATTGGAGACTTGTCACGTGGTGTATTTGTGTGTGTATGCTATGAGGGATGTCATGTGCTGTATTTATGTCTGTGTCATGGGGGATGTCATATATTGTATTTGTGTGTCTATCTGCGTGTTGGGGCTGTGTATATGTTGGGAGTGTATATTGGGAGCCTGCGTTTGTGTATGTTCTGGGACTCAGCATGTGTTGGCAGTTTGTTTTGGAGACCTGTATTTTTGTGTATTGAGGCCATGCACATGTTGGAAGTGTGGGTTGGGGCTGTGCATATGTTGGCATTATGTGTTGAACACCTGTATGTGTGTGTGTGCACATTGGGGACACCTATATGTGTCTGTGTTTGTTGGGGGCCATAAATGTGTTGGCCTGTGTGTCTTGGAACCATGCACATGTTGCCAGTGTGTACTGGGGGCCTGTGTATGTCTTTGTGTATTGAGGCTGTGCACATGTTGGCACTATATGTTGAACACCTGTGTCGGTGTGTGTTTGGGCCATGCATGTTTTGGCAGAGTGTTGGGCACCTGTGTGTGCATATATTGGCAGTGAGTGTTGGGGGCTTGTTTGTGTATGTGTCATGGATGGTATGTTGAGGTATTTATGCAAACATTTTTAAGTATCAGAAGGGTGTTGGGTGGTTGTGTGTGTCATAGGGGAGTTGCATGTGGTGTGTGTGTGTGATAGGGTGTTGTGTGTTATGCTTGTTATGGGGGTACTGGATGGTGTGTGTGTATGTGTGTCATAAGGGATGTCAGAGTGTGTGTGATGGGGATGTCGATATGTATGGGTGTCATGGGAGGTATTTATTTATTTATATTCTCTTATATACCACGCTATTCTGCATCAGTGCGGTTTACATTGAACAAACTGAAATTACATTGAACAGGGCATTATAACTTGGAGATAACTATTTTACAGGGAACATGGGCTATGGAGGGTTAAGTGGCTTGCCCAAGACCACAAGGAGCACCTGTGGGACTAGAAAGCACAGTTACTTACCTGTAACAGGTGATCTCTGGGAACAGCAGGAATTAATCTTCACATATGGGTACGTCGGTACCGACGGAGCCTGCATGGGAATGCTCCCCAGCATCCAATCAGAAAGCTTTTGGGAGCACCCTCGTGCCTGCGCGGTGACTTCCCGCCTTTCCCACTGCCTCTCCTCAGTTGAGTTTCATAGCTGAGACAGAAGGAGAGAAAGAGGAAAGGAGATAGATAGATACAACTCCTAGGGGAGGTGGGTGGGTTGTGAAGACTAATTCCTGCTGTTCCCAGAGATCACCTCTTACAGGTAAGTAACTGTGCTATCTCCAGGAACAAGCAGGAATGAGTCTTCACATATGGGGACTCCCTAGCTGTGGATGCCAGGGGAGATCCCATAAAATGCGTATTCCTGGGACAGGACGGCATTTCCCAAACTTGGATCTCGGGCATCCCCTGAGGGATGGGGGGTAGGAGTTGAATAGAGAAGAGCTGCAAGGAACAGCAAATCTAAAGACTACAGGAGAGAGGAGTCTTTAGAAAGTATGTCAAGTATCATTAAATTTTTAATGAACTAGTACAATATAGAGCTTACCTACTGGATTGTAGGAAGTAGAACTGTGATGGAGTGTACTGTAGATGCAGTAACGGAATCTTCAAGGTAACTTCACAGCAGTGAGGATGAAGTTCCAAACCAGGAATGGGCAGGTGACCCAGGTGTCAACTGGGGCAGGAGAAGAACGGCAGGTCTTCAATGGAAAGCTTTATGGGAAAAAGCTGAAAACTCTTTTAGGTACAGAGTTATTAACATTGAGAACTAAAAGAAGAAGACTGACTGATCTGGAGAATTAGCCCAGTCCAGAAGGGAAGAGGGAGTATGGAAAAAAGCCCCTATTCCCAAGGAGAACAGAAGTGTACTCAGAAATACTGAAGATGTACACTGTCATTCCTAGCTGGTAAGAGATAGGAAGACAATGAAGTTTGATACTTCATGGATAGGGAGATCTATAACAAAAATAGAAGCTGTTGACGTCACAGCAGTAATTGTGTGTATAACCGCTCCCACTTACTGAGCCGTATGAGAATAGGCAAGTTGACTGTCTGGACCCCTAAAGAAGGTAAAACCTTTATAGCAAAAACTGTTAGGGAGATAGTAGGTAATACCTAGTGTCCTATGGACATCTCCCAAAGGGTGGGTATATATATCTATATATATCTATATATATATATATCTATATATATATATATATATATGGGCATGGCTTATGCCCATACAGATTACAAAAATATGTATGTATAGGACATATACATACAGGAATATGACTCTGAGAATACATGCCTGCAACTGAACCACAGAAAAACATTCACATGGGGAATGTGATGGGAAAAGATTCATCTAATAATAAGGGGGTGAAAACCACCTGAAGATATATAGAGAATCTATTTCTGTGGTGCAGGAATGTAATTCAGTGGAATAACCAGTATGGTTGCGTGAAAAACAGAGGATAATAGCAGTCTGGTAAGAGCACGTCAGGAGTACTTTAGGACTCTGACATGTCCAGAGGACAAGAAAACGCATAGACTAAGACACCAGGAGGACCCAGTCAAGGGACTCAGAGGTATCATGTACAGTAAGAGAGTATGCGTTGTCCAAGTGGAGTAGAAAAGATACTGCCAAGCTGTAAGGAAAAAAGGGGTAGATTCCTGCCAGATTGGGAACTCCTTGGACATTCACGCAGAAAAAAACTTGTCTTCTGTATCACAATAGGAGACAAGAGGGTATAAAGAACCTATATAGCCATGGATGACTATATAAGTTTTTCCTATTATATGGAAAACCCTCAGAGACAAAGTTCAATGCTCTACAGCAAGGGCCCATAGTGGAAAGCTTCTCTGAAGATTGCAGAGAGCATTGTGCAGGAGAATTATGAGATAAACTGACAGCAGTCAGATGTGGTGCCACATCTTAGGTAAGGATATGGCAAAAAGAAGATAACCTGCAGTGAGTAGTATCATGCAAGATAGTTGAAAGTAACTTGCAAGAAACATTAAAGTAAGCACTGGAAGTTCTGCTTGTACAGCAACTGAACAAAAGAGTAGAGGGGATCTCCCTGTATAAAAACAGGGAGAAAAACAGACAGAGGGAGCGGAGATATTCCCGTCCCTGTCTGATGAGTTGTTCAGAGCATGCATTGAAGGATAGCAAAAAGTCTACACTGGAAAGAAAGAGAAGTGTTTCAGTATGGTACCAACTCGAGCAGGGGAAACCCTGGAAGAGAGGGGCTTGAAAGGTGACGTACCATATGGTAAGTCAGCTGAAGGAAAAAATGTCCCTGTGGGGACAGAAACTATCATGGGATAATTGTAATCTCCCTTTATAATGAAAAGAAAGGGAGAATTCAGTAACCCATGGACAAAAATATCCGAATAGCTTAGCATACTGAAAAGAAAAACCAGTGTAGGGTTTGAAGAATAACTTCTGGTAAGAAGAAGTTAACTGTAGATTGCAACATACAGGAACCTATGGTTGCTGGCGATGATTAGCCTGGTTAGAGTCTGGAGACTTCAGACGAGGATGAGATGTCCCTTGCTTGGGTACATCTGGAGGATTGGCAGAGGAAGGATGAAACTTTCTTTTCCTAGGGAAAGAAGGTTTGGTAGGACATTTCCTACGCCCTGGGGAAAAAGAAGGCTTAGGACGGTTTCCAGAACTAGGAAAGTCAGTGGAGCAATGAGCAACCTGACGTAAAGCCTCTTTATTGAAGAGATTTTCTCCAGTACAAGGAGAATTACCCAGTGTATGTTGTGCCCATCTGCTCAAGTCTGAAGCCTGCAGCCAGGCTGTACGACGTGCTCCAATGGCAATAGCAGAGGATCTGCTAACAGACTCAAAAGAGTCTAGAGAAGCACGAGAAAGAAACCAAGAGATATTCCTGCTATGATTGAGAAGCAAGGAATAGTCAGAGGCCTTAGGTTCTGACAAAAAAGGAGACAAAAGAGATAATTTCTCTGTGACCTCCTGAAGTGTCAGACTCATATAAAAAATATATGAAATAATTCTTGAAGCCAGCATAGAAGTTTGGAAGGTTTGACGTCCAAAGGCATCAAGTGCTTTAGATGCACAACCTGGCGGATAAGAAGAATGCTTCTTCTTGCTTCTTACCTTCCTCATTGCTGATTCCACTACAATGGAATGATGTGGAAGTTGGTTTTTCTGGAACCCTGGAGAGGGAGGTACCTGATACAGAACGTCAATGGCTGTAGAAGGCAAAGGAACCTTTAAGGGTGATTCCCATATCCTCAGAAGAAGATCCTGTAAAGAATGGTGTAAAGGAAGCATTATATTTTCCTTTTCTGCAGGATCTTGATCAAGAGAAAAACCAGGAATAGGAATGGTAAGGAAGGCTGCCATGTCAAGGAGAAACTTCTGAAAAGAAGGATTTCCAATAGGAACTAATCCTGGGCAAGCTGAGGTTGAAGGAGCAGCTTGAGCACCAGAAGATATACTGGACTGGTGCAGAAAAAGAATCCTGCTCAATGGACTGTGATACTGACAGTTCTGATTTGAGGCAGTTAGTACTGCATCGTCAGTGCCTGGTATCGACTCCAAACTAGGCATAGAAAGGATCGATGGCACTGATGGAACTGCAGGAATCGATCCCGACACCGGTACCGGTATCGGAGATAATGTCATCGAAGCAGTAATCGAGGGCTGCTGAAGCGGTACCGAGGTGACCAGAGAGCCTTGGTGAATATCCTCAGTACTGCGTAGCCGGAAACGATATGGATCGGTTCCGAAACGCGTCGGTACCAAGTCATCTAGACTGGATATCGATTCTAGACTCGGCATCGAAGCGAGCGAGTCTATCGATGCATGTCTAGAAGGTACCGACGTTGGTGGTGGTATCAGCGATGCCGATACATGAAAGTCAATTGGAATCTCATCGAACGGCACCGAAGGTACCGAGGACGTTCGAAGACGATGCCCGGTGACGAGAGGAACACTCGACACCGGCACCGATGTCGGGGTATCGGTACCGCTCGAAGTCGGTACCAACCCCGAGCACGGTGAAGATATAGGAAAGTCAATCTGTGTCAAATCAATCGGTCCCGAAGGTACCGAGGATTCCAGATGATGATCCCAGGTAAAGAGTGGAACACTCGATACCGATGCCGATACCGGGGTATCGGTACCGTTCGAAGCCGGTACCAACCCCGAGCATGGCTGGGAAACAGGAAAGCCAATCTGGGTCGTATCGATCGGCCCCGAAGGTACCGACGACACCAGAAGACGATCCCTGGCGAAGAGTGCAGCACTCGACACCGATGCCGGTGCTGGGTTATCGGTACCGCTCGAAGCAGATACCACCCCCTGGCACGGCTCAGGTATGTTCTGTGAGGGGTGAGCCCCAGGAACAACCTGAAACCCCGTGAATGCTTTGGAGCCCGAAGACTCCTGCCGGGGTTTTATTGCCAATGGGATCTTGAGGGCAAGGCCGGAGCCGTCATCATGCTGTGCATGAGACTTACCCTTCAAGAATTGGCTAGTCTTAACAGACTGTTTGTGGGTTACCTGATCCTGGAGAGAAGAATAAACCGGTGTCCTCACCTTAGGAGGAAAAACGGTATCGAGGGAAACTCGAAAAAGGGAAGGTCTTCTCCCAACCATATAGCCTGAAGTATCAGGGGAAAAAGGGTCAGGACCAAAACAGGTTAGACACCAAGCATTGGAGTCTAAAAAGGAAACTAAGTTTCCACAGTGAAGGCACTTCTTAGGGGAAGAAGGCTCCATCTTGGAAAGGCCTGGTAGGCCCAAAAAAGTTAAAACAAAAAACTGAGGAGAAATATTTCTCTAAGTTTGAAAAGGAAAAGAATAAAGCACCGGCGGTACCGGTATCGGCGGGAAATACAGCCGCGACCACAAGAAAATAAGAAAATAAGGATTTTAAAGTAGAAAATTTCTGCGGTGACAGGAGGATGTCCTGTTGGCTCCGCGGAAAAACGAAAACTGAGGAGAGGCAGTGGGAAAGGCGGGAAGTCACCGCGCAGGCGCGAGGGATGCTCCCAAAAGCTTTCTGATTGGATGCTGGGGAGCATTCCCGTGCAGGCTCCGTCGGCACCGACGTACCCATATGTGAAGACTCATTCCTGCTTGTTCCTGGAGATACCCCAGTCCTTCCGGCCCAAGGTTGCTGTCCTCTAGTGGGATTTGAACCCCCGACCTTCCGGCCTGAAGTACCTTGCCCCAACCACTAGGCCACTCCTCCACTCCATTGGGTAGAGTGCATGTGTATGGGGGATGTCGGGTAACGTATTTCTGGAAATGCAGGTTTTTCTCTATCCCCTGGCACTCACCCCCTCTCCTCCATATCTTTTTCCACACTCTGTCCTTCACAGCCAACCACTCATGTACTCTCTCTTCCCTCCTTTCCCTGCCCTGCCTCTTCATGCCCCTCTCCCTCTCCCTTCCTGAACTCTCCCAGTTTCCATCTTCCCCATCCACTCTTCCTTCTCTCTGAACCTGCACACGTTCTTTCCCTCCTCTGTCTAACCCCACCCCCTTTCTTATGCTCTGTCCCTGCTCAGCCCCCCTTTTTCCTTTCTCTAACTCTACCCCTTCCCTTTTGCTCTGCCTCTTTGCCCTCCCTATCTATTCCATTCTTTATCTCGAACTCTGCCTCTTGCCTGTCTATTCCCTTCTCTAACCTCATCCCTCCTCCTTCTCCTCCTCTTTACTCTTCTTCTCTAATCCCACCCGCCATTCTTGTGTCCTGCTCCTCACTCTGCTCCTTTGCTGATAGGCCACAGTATGGTGCCAGAAGAGCTGCTTAAGGAGGCTCTCTTCTCTCTTTGCCATTAGGAGATGGGGACTCTCACCAGTTCTTTGGGGGCACTCTCTTCCTCTCTCTTTTCTAGTAGGAGGTTGGGAATCCCTCTGATGCTTCAGTGGCCTCAGTCCTCTCTTGGACCAGTAAGACCTGGGATCTCCCACTGGCTTTTGATATTTTATGCTGCTCTGGGAAGGTCTGTGCATCTGTTTGCTGGTGCATATGCCAACAAACAGATGTGTACAGACACGATTTACTTATGGGCTGGAGTTTTGACAAAAAGTACTGTCACTTATACAAAATACAACTTAAAAAGCTCAGGCAAAAGTTGAAAAATATCCCTTCTTGATGCTGTTTTTCAGAGCATTTAAAAGCATAATGTGACATTTAACAAAGGCTAGTGTTAGATACACTGGGGCCCAGGGTAAAAATAGGTCAAACATATTCATAGCCCTACAGCCAGCAGCAAGGCTTCCCTCGAGGCTTGGCACAATCCACATTATTTTTTAATATACTGTATACCTACAGCTCGTTACTATCTGCATTATTTGTTAATATGGACCTACAGCCGATCTGTAGCTTATTTCAAAAGCATAATGTACTGTAAACTACATATCTATGTGGATGACATAATGTTATATCTTCCTTACAATACATCTAAACCCAACCTTTAGCAAATGGACATATGTATCAATGATGCAATGGAACGGCTCTAATCACATAACTTGAAGATAATTATAAATAGACTGAAGTGCTTTTTGTTACAAGAGACAAGACCTTCACTCCGCCAGTTTCTATAAATGTTAATGATATAACATTGAAAGTAAAAATTGAAGTACGGTATCTAGAAATAACCCTTGATCAAAATCTTACCTTATCCACCCATATTAGTAACACATTCAAAGCAATATGCAACAAAAAAAGTACACGTCAACATCCAAGACTTCTATTAGAACCCCCAACTTCTGGTCAGTGCTGCAAGCCATGATCGGCCATGTGGTCTTTTCTGCCACCATGTTTCTATGATTTTTCCCCACCTCGACTTTTGTAACAGCATTCTCCAAAGGGATAAATCAACTGCAGATCGCTCAACATACTGCTGCAAGGATCATCCACAGAATTTGAAGATCTCAACAGGTCACACTAATTTTGAACCAGCTACATTCAGGACAATGCAAGGGTTTCTGATGCCCTAGGCAGAATCCCCTGCTGCCCCTGCCCCCCCCCCCCCAGCTGCCGCTGTTGCTGCCTACTCCAGCTGCTGCCGATTCTGTCTCTGGAGGGTGAGGCGGGCAGTGGCAGTATTTCCAAAAGTGGTGGCTTTTTGCCACCACTTTCTTCCCCATGGCAGTCGTGGACAAGAAAGCAGCAGCAAAAAGCAACTGCTTTTGGAAATACTGCTGCTGCCCGCCTCCCCTCCAAATGGAATTGGTGATAGTTGGGGGCGAGGGCGGCATGGCCGCCCATGTGTGCTGCTGCCGCCACAGCCCATATGTGCTGCTGCCACCACCCACCTGAGCCAGTTGCCCTAGGTGACTGCCTAGCTCATCTACTGGATGGGCCAGCCCTGGCTACATTGGCTACCCATTGCAAGCAGAATTAAATTCAAACCCCTAATGATCACTTCCAAAACATTGCACAATTCTTCTTCATCATTCCTAAAATCCCTAATAAATACAATATTGAATATTAGGGATAGGAGAGGCGGTACCCAAAATATCCTACATATACCCACTGAATTCAGGAAAAGCAACAAATCTACAAGTAGCAGGGCATTCATTTTCTAATCCCTAGTCCTTTGGAACTCTGTCCCAGACACAATAAGATCTTTACATGACCTCTCTACATTCCGAAGGCAACTCAAGACCCATTTATTTTCAGAATACTTTGGAACTAAGCTACTTCTGAAGAATATTGACCAAACTTAAGCAGCAAACCAGATGACAAGAACTCCATAAAACAATGATATATTACTCAGTTATGGACAATATTATAGATTCTTCATCACTTTTTCTTTGCTCTGAGATAATTTCAGTTTAGGTCTTTGGTTTTGTTCCTAACACTAAGTCATAACTTCCGTCTAATTTCTACATAATCCTCTTTTCATATCAATTCCTTATATAATTTGGTCACTACTCTTTCTACTCCAACTTATTTCAGATCACCAATTTTCCAAATTCATGTAGTTGCTGTTATTCACTTATTTTATTTTTGTTAATTATGTAGTTCTTGTTGTTCGTTGATTTTATTTTATTTGTATTATGTATTCTCATGTATCACTTATGTTATTTGTTATGTTATTGTTCTCTGTAAACAGTTTAGTTTATTGATACTGTGGCGGTCGCGCCCCTACCAGGCGGTCGCCTAGTAGGGACGGGAAGCCATCTTGAATTCCTCTTTACCAAGGATTGTAGTTGTGTATAGAGATAAATGAACCAAGTGGTTGTTTCAAAGCACACAGGAATTTTATTAGCTTCCGTGGCAAGCGGATAACAAATCTTTCAAGCAGTTGTACACTCAAGTCAAAGAAAATAAAGGATAATCTTCTCCCATTAAAGCAAAGCTTACAACCAGTGTTGTAGTAGAATTATTTTTTACCCAGGCTTTCTCTCACTGCTCTCAGGCTTTCATTACTTAGCCACAATGCACATATCACAGTCCATCTCAGAACAAGCTGAAGTCAGGTCACTTTCTTTACCTTCTACCTCCATGCTTTCTGCTGAGCTGTATCTTGGCAAAGTTTGAAAACGCTCAGGCACTTTATGCTTAATGTTCTTTAACAGGTTAAACAGCCTATTCCACTGAATGGCCCCTTCTCCTCTAGGTAGGACTTCAATGGGCTTCTCCTGTTCAGTTTCTCCTGAAAACCCCTTCTTCCTAATCCGGGTTTTCTCAGGCCTAAACCTCTCTTCAGAGTCAGAGCAAGAAACACAGGGTTTTGGCTTTACTGCTTTCTTTCTCCTACCTTGGAGTCTTGTTGCAGCACCTTCCTGGCTGAGGCTTCTGTGGCTTGTGACTCTCTCGGCCTCTGAGCTAGACAGGGAATCAGGGTAAGACCTCCACTTCCCTTCCTGGGGCTTCTGCTGCCTGCAGACAGACCCTTCATCAGAGGAGTCTAAGCACTCTTGCCTTGGCCTTCTCAAAGCCAACCTTTTCTCTCTCTCCCTCTTGCCAGTCTGTTTGGTCCTCTGCCTGGAACCTTCTCTGTAGCTTCCTTGGCTGCAGTGCTGGCTGCTCTTGTCTCTGCTGCTGCTCTCTTTGTGGCTGCTTCTTGCTTGGCTGCCTTTCTCTTGGCTGCTTCTCCCTTGACTGCTTCTCCCTACTTTGTTTGTTTTCTCAAACTTAAACGTTGAGCAGGGCACCTCCCTTTCTGACTCCACCCACTTGTACCTCCTACTCTTACCTGGGGTTGTCATGGAGTCTGGGAGTGGCTTAAACCTAGCTCTACCCTCTTGGTTTCTCTCAGGGATTTTGCTGTGGTGTATGTGTTCTAGTGCTCCCATCCCCCGAAAAGAAGAAAAAGTTCTTCTTTCTCTTTTATTTCCATGCTGAGCTGCACTCTCCTTACCACAATACAGAGGTATAAAAACACTTAAATAAATAAATACATAAATATAAAGAATGAAGCCCAGCCTATGCTAATACCCTGATGCTCTTCCTCAGTGACATTACTCAGCTTCACCAACAGGACCCTAGGCTGTGGCTCTGATTGCTTATTCCTTTGGCCATTTTTGGAAATCAAGCTTCTATTATAATACTATTATAGGCTCTGGTTTCAGCTAATACGATTGTAGTAATTCCTGTATATACCACCCTTTTTAACATTTGACTGTGTTACATTTCCAAGATGCTTTGTATCTCCTGTTTTGTTTTTCTTAGCAGTTCTGCAGTGGTTGAGTTTATATCTAACTTCTTAAAATCCAATGGTGCTTATCCTGGAGATAATTTCATTGGATCACAGTAATTGTTTTCTTTTTCTTTTGCTGTTGAACAGATCTAGGTTGTATAAATTCATCTTAAGACCTTAAGATTTATCATACTGAGTAAGAGCAAAGGTCCATGAAGCCCAGTATCCTGTTTCCAACAGTGGTCATTTCAGGTCACAAGTACCTGGCAGGATCATAAAAGGTAGATAGATTCCATAATGTTTATCCCAGAGGTAAGCAGTGGATTTTCCCAGTTCATTTTAATAATGGTTTATGGACTTTTCCTCTAGGAACTTTTTTATACCCATCTATACTAACATGAAATGAGAGTCAGAAGCTGCAAAGATGTCTTACATATTGGGACATGGAACTATGAAGCATGAACCAAGGGAAGTTGGAGGTGGTCAAGAATGAAATGGAATGTGTACAACTTGATCTGTTGGGTGTCAGTGAACTGAAATGGACTGGCATCAGGCACTTTACATCTGATGATCACATGGTCTACTATGCTGGAAAAGAAAGACAAAGAAGAAATGGTGTTGCATTTCTAATTAAGGAGAAACTTGCAAGAACTGTAATGAAATACAATGCTATCAGTGAACCCTTAATTTCTATTCGTCTACGAGGAATGCCCATCAACACAACTGTAATTCAAGTATATACCCCAACAACAGCTGCAGAAGAAGATGAAGTTGATGAGTTCTACAAACAAATACAAGCTGAAATTGACAGAACATACAAACAGAATATCCTGATATTCATGGGTGACTGGAATGCAAAAGTTTGCAACAAAGAAGAAGGCAAAGTGTTTGGAAAATATGGACTTGGCAAAAGAAATGAAGCTGGAGAAAGACTGATAGAATTCTGCAAGATCAATGATCTATTCATCTCAAACACAATCTTTCAGCAACACAAGTGACAACTGTACACATGGACTTCACCCAATGGATTGTATAAAAATCAAATTGACTATATCTGTGGAAGTCAACAATGGAAAAACTCTATAATATCAACAAAGACAAAACCTCGAACGGACTGTGGTACAGATCACCAACTACTAGTATACAAACTCAAGCTAAAGTTGAAAAAGAGCAAGCTACTCATGAATGTAGCAAAATACAGTATGACTTTGAAAATATACCACCAGAATTTAAAGACTGCTTGCAAAATTGATTTGCCGCTTTAGATACAAGTGACAGAGCTCCAGAAGAGTTATGGAATAAAATCAAGAAATTTGTGTTGGAAAAAAATGAGAAGTCTCTACAAAAGATGAAAAATCAAAAAGGGCCAAAATGGATGACTGAAGAAACTCTGAAAATTGCCCAGAAACGCAGAGAAGTTAAAGCCAGAGGAGAGAGAGCGGTAACCACAGAACTCAGAGATTTCCAATATGTAGCAAGACAAGACAAGAGAAGAGAAGAAGAAGTTCTACAATGATGCATGCAAGAAAATAGAAGCAGATACTATTAAGGAAGAACAAGATCAGCTTTCCTAAAGCTACCAGAGTTAAAGAAAAACTTCTGATCACGAATTGGAATGTTACAAGGTGCTCAAGGATCTATGTTGAATGATGCTAAGAAGATCAAGAAAAGGTGGAAAGAATATACAGAGTCATTATACCATAAAGGTAAAGTGGACCAATAGCCATTTCAATCTGTACCTTATGATCAGGAATCATTGATGATGAAAGAAGAAGTCGAAGCAGTATTGAAAGCCTTATCAAAGAACAAAGCACCAGGCACTGATGGCATTCCCACTGAAGTATTACAGCAAACTGATGCAGCTGTTACCATACTTACAATGCTCTGCCAGGAAATTTGGAAGACAACATCATGGCCAACTGACTGGAAAAGATCTGTGTTTATACCAATACTAAAGAAAGGTGATCCAACTGACTGTGGTACTTATCACACAATTGCTCTGATCCCACATGTCAGCGAGATTCTACTCAAGATTATTCAGCAGAGACTACAACCATACCTGGAATGTGCAAGCAAGGTTCAGGAAAGGCTGAGAAACAAGAGACACCATGACGGATGTGAGATGGATCCTTGAAAAGACTAAATGGCTCTGGGACAGAGGGTGAAGCAGTTAGATGCACAGGTGGTGTTCTCTTCAATCCTCCCTGTTGAGGGTAAAGGCCAAGGCAGAGAGGCTCGCATCCTGGAGATGAATGCATGGCTGCGTGGATGGTGTCATTGAGAGCGTTTTGGTTTCCTAGACCATGGGATGCTGTTCCAAGGGTTCCAGAGCAGAGATGGCATCCATCTGTCCAAGAAAGGTCAACGCATCTTCAGTAGTAGACTTGCTAATCTACTGAAGAGGGCTTTAAACTAGATTCGTTGGGGATGGGTGAAGAAAGCCCCCAGGTAAGTGAAAGCCCCCAGGTAGGTGATACATTAAATAACTTTATGGAAATGGGTAACAGGGGTAACATATGGAAAGCAGTATGTATAAATGCCAGTAGCATGGGAAATAAGATCCCTGATGTTGAAGCTTTGGTTGGAGTGGCTGACTTGGATTTAGTGGCAGTTACAGAAACATGGTTCACAGAAAACCATGATTGGGATGTAACTATACCTGGCTATACTTTATTCAGAAAGGACAGGGTAGGAAGTAGGGGAGGAGGAGTGGCACTATATGTAAAAACTACTATTAAAGCTTTGGAATTACAGAGCTTAAAAGGGAGAGGGGAGGCATTGTGGGTTAAACTAGAAAGAGGGAAAGAGAAATCTATTTACATTGGTGTGATATACAGACCTCCCTCACAAGAGGAAGAGGTGGACAGAGTTAATTGAAGACATGTGCAGCATTGCTAGGAAAGGGGAAGTGCTACTGATAGGAGATTTCAATATGCCAGATGTTGACTGGCACATTCCTGCTGCAGTATCATCTAGAAGTAAGGAGATCCTGGACTCTCTACAGGGAGAACTATTCAGGCAATTGGTAACAGACCCCACACGTGAAGGGGCCATACTGGACTTGGTGCTTACCAATGGTGAAAGTGTTTCTGATGTTGTAGTGGGAGATCATTTTGCATCCAGTGATCACCAGATGGTGTGGTTCAGTATTAGGACTAGGGCTGTTAGAATCCATTCAAAGGTGAGGATCTTAGACTTTAGGAAGACTAACTTTGCGAAGATGGGCCAATACCTCAGGGAGTCGTTGGTTGGATGGGAACAGCTGAGGGATGTAGAAAAACAGTGGGAAAAACTGAAAGGGGATATTTTAAGGGCAGCCAACCTTTTTGTTAAAATGGTAAATAAAGATAAAAGGAAAAGGAGACCGCTATGGTTTTCGAAAGAAGTAGCTGAAAAAGTGAAGAAAAAGAGGGAGGCCTTCATGAAATACAAGAGATCACAGAGAGAGGAAGACAGGCATCTGTATTTGGAAAAACTTAGAGAAGCTAGCAAAGTAGTCAAGAAGGCAAAGATTCAAAAGGAGGAGGAAATAGCCAATGCAATAAAATGGGGCGATAAGACATTTTTCAGATATATTAGTGAGAAGAGGAAGGGCAAGAGTGGTATTGTCAAACTCAAGGGTGCAGGGGAGGAAGTGGCCTAGTGGTTGGGGCAAGGTACTTCAGGCCGGAAGGTCGGGGGTTCAAATCCCACTAGAGGACAGCAACCTTGGGCCGGAAGGACTGGGGTTTCTAGTCCTGCAGGTGCTCCTTGTGGTCTTGGGCAAGCCACTTAACCCTCCATAGCCCATGTTCCCTGTAAAATAGTTATCTCCAAGTTATAATGCCCTGTTCAATGTAATTTCAGTTTGTTCAATGTAAACCGCACTGATGCAGAATAGCGCGGTATAGAAGAGAATGTAAATAAAAATATGTAGAAGCTGATAAGGATAAAGCGGAATTGCTTAACAAATATTTTTGTTCTGTGTTCACAGATGAAGAACCAGGAGCAGGACCTCAGAAAACACCCACAAATACCGTGTTTCCCCGAAAATAAGACCGGGTCTTATATTTATTTTTGCTCCAAAAGATTCACTAGGGCTTATTTTCGGGGTAGGGCTTATTTTTTTTTTCATATACAACAATCCACAGCAACAACTGAAAGACAGCCCCTTGGAGAGAAGAGGCCCGCAGCGCAGCACAGGCTGCCCATCGGCATCGGGGAGTGGAGCAGAAGGAAAGCTCCTCCCTGGTCCTCCCGCCGAAGCCAATCAGCACAACAGCAGCAACAACTGAAAGACAGCCCCATGGAGAGAAGAGGCCCGCAGCGCAGCACAGCACCGGCAGCCAATCAGCATCGGGGAGTGGAGCAGGAGGAAAGCTCCTCCCTGGTCCTCCCGCTGAAGCCAATCAGCACAACAGCAGCAACAACTGAAAGACAGCCCCTTGGAGAGAAGAAGCCCGCAGCGCAGCACAGCACTGGCAGCCGATCGGCGTCGGGGAGTGGAGCAGGAGGAAAGCTCCTCCCTGGTGGGACCCCCCCCCCCCAGGTACCGAATCTGTCAGTCCGTCGATGATCTTCACTAGGGCTTATTTTTGGGGTAGGGCTTATATTACGAAAATCACAGAAAAACGTGCTAGGGCTTATTTTCGGGGAAACACGGTAGGAACAGAAGCAAAGGACATCTTGAACAATTTTCAAAAGACTGTGTTCGTGAGAAACTATCTCAACTTAAAGTAGACAAAGCGATGGGACCAGATGGGATACACCTGAGAACACTGAGGGAACTTGGGGACGTTCTAGCAGCTCCACTGACTGACCTTTTCAATGCCTCGTTGGAGTCGGGAGTGGTGCCAAAGGACTGGAGAGAGGCTCATGTGGTGCCTTTACACAAAAGCGGAAGTAAGGATGTGGTTGAAAACTACAGGTCGGTTAGTTTAACTTCGGTGGTGAGTAAATTATTGGAAACGCTGCTGAAAGAGAAAATAGTGAGGTTTTTGGAGTCCAGCGGATTACAGGATCCGAGGCAGCATGGATTCACCAGAGGCAGGTCTTGTCAGACAAATCTGATTGATTTCTTTGACTGGGTGACCAGGGAGTTGGACCGAGGGAGAGCCCTAGATGTGGTGTATTTAGATTTCAGTAAAGCCTTTGACACTGTTCCTCACAGGCGACTTATAAACAAACTGAGCACCCTAGGGATGGACCCTAAAGTTACTGCTTGGGTTAGAAATTGTTTGGGTGGGAGGCGACAAAGAGTACAAGTAAATGGAGCTCACTCTGAGGAGAAGGATGTTATCAGTGGTGTGCCCCAGGGATCTGTCCTTGGTCCGATTCTTTTTAACATCTTTGTTAGTGATATAGCGGAAGGGCTTTCAGGTAAGGTTTGCCTCTTTGTGGATGATACCAAAATCTGCAATAGAGTAGACACCCAGGAAGGGGTAGATAACATGAGGAGGGATCTAGCTAAGCTTGAAGAATGGTCTAGAATTTGGCAGCTGGGATTTAATGTTAAAAAATGTAAGGTCATTCATTTGGGCTGCAGCAATCCAAGGGAGCAATATAGTATAGGGGGTGAAGTACTTTTGTCCACTAAAGAAGAGCGGGACCTAGGCGTGGTTGTGTCTGATGATCTTAAAGTAGCTAAACAGGTAGAAAAGGCAACGGCAAAAGCTAGAAGGATGCTTGGGTGCATACGGAGAGGAATGGCTAGCAGAAAAAAAGTGGTGATAATGCCTCTGTATAAGTCTTTGGTGCGACCTCATTTGGAGTATAGTGTGCAATTCTGGAGACCGCACCTTCAAAAGGATGTGAACAGGATGGAGTCGGTGCAGAGGGTGGCTACTAAAATGATTAGTGGTCTTCATTATAAAGCATATGAGGACAGACTGAAGGATCTTAATATGTACACCTTAGAGGAAAGGCGGGATAGAGGTGATATGATTGAGATGTGCAAATACCTATGTGGCATAAATGTTAAGGGGGAGAGCCTCTTTCAATTGAAAGCAAGTTCTTCTACAAGGAGACATGGGATGATGGTGAAGGGAGATAGATTCAGGAGTCATATGCGGAAATATTTCTTTACGGAAAGAGTAGTAGATCCGTGGAATAGTCTCCCAGTGGAGGTGGTAGAGATGAGGACAGTAACTGAATTCAAAAAAGCATGGCACAAACACAGAGGATCTCTAAAGGTAAAAAGGGGACTGTTATAGTTGTTATGGAAGGACAGGCTAGATAGGCCATGTGGTCTTTTTCTGTCGTCATATTTCTGTTTCTATGTTTCTAAAGAATACCAAAACGATACCTATATATATATCTGTTATATTGACTACAGCAAGGCTTTTGACTGTGTAAACCATGAGAAACTCTGGGCCACATTAAGAAGCATGAACATACCAGAACACCTGATCATTCTCTTACACAGCGTTTACATTGATCAAGAAGCAACAGTTTGAATGGAACAAGGAGAAACAGAATGGTTTAAAATCAGCAAAGATGTATGATAAGGCTGCATTGTTTCGCCCTACCTGTTTAATTTATATACAGAACAAATCAACAGAGAAGCAGGACTGTATGAAAACAACCGAGGTGTGAAGATTGATGGAAGACTCATGAATAACCTTCGCTATGCTGATGATACCACATTACTGGCTGAAAGTAACAAAGTAACATAGGGGGATATTCTGTACTACAAATAGCAGGGATGGATGGCCCGACGGGACGTCCATACCCGCTATTTGTGCTGACTCCTGCCCCGACTAACTTCCCTTCTGGTTGTGCGGGGAAATTAGACAGGGGCGGGGAACAGCTGGCCCGGGGTAGAGTCTGGGCAGGCAGTGAATGATCGCTGACCCTGGATGGCCTCTGAGGTAGAATAACTTCCCTGGACATGCTTTTTGAACAGTCCCAGGCGTGGCTGGGGCAGAGGGGCCAGGGTTTATTCCCCGCAGTCCGTCCCTGGCCTTAGGAGGCCAGATTAGGGGTCGGGCTGTGGGGAATAAACATTTTTATTTGGCGGCCAGTAAGGCAGCTCTACAATGGAGCCGCGGTGTCATGGCAACTTGACGCCATGGCACCATGGCTCCATTGATGAGCCTTGACTGAGTAAGCCGGGAGCAGTCCTGCATGTACAGGCCAGACTGAACTGCAGTCCTGGCTTGCATGTGCAGAACTGTTTGCGGTTCTGGTACTGTGGGGCTAGACGTGCCCCGTAGGATCAGAATCGCAATCCTCTTTGTGGATGCACAGAGGGGATCTATGTGTGGGACGGAAGGGCCCTCAGTATATGACGGCAGATAAAGACCAGCATGTTCCATCTAGTCTGCCCAGCAAGGCGGCAAGAGTAGGTGCACCTGCCACTCCTTGCAGGTCGCTCCTCCCCATGCCTTTGTTTAGGGGTGTACTCACCACTCCGTGTAGGTCATCCCTATTTGTTGAGATATAAGAGACAGTTATGTTTATTTTGATTTTATTCTGTTGCTATAAAGGGATCCATTGTGTTTGTCCCATGCCATTTTGAATTCTGTCACTGTATTTGCCCCACCACTCCCATCGGGACGGCATTCCAAGCACCCACCACCAATGTTCCCTCTAATTTTCTGTAGGCTGTGTGCGCATAAAATATCAGCTGTGTGCAGCTTTTGAAGGAAGGTTAAATTTTTGTGCACCACATAACGACACTCAGAGTTATATACTTTAAAATTTGACTACACGTCAGAATACAGTATGTACACCACATTGATTTTAATCAAATTAAATGAAAATAGACGATTACTAAATGAAGCGGGAAATTTCTAGTAATTACAATCATAACTTTAACATTTTAAGACGTCTGTGTTTTCTATCTGAATCAGAGCCGTAATTTTTGTGCACTCTGTTGTAAAGTATGTGCGCTCGCTCGGCGAGGTGTGTGCGCGCGCACACGCGCACAGCTTAGAGGGAACAGTGCCCACCACCCTTTCAGTGAAAAAGTATTTCCAGACATTGCCTTTCAATTTACCCCCTTGCAGCTTCATGTTATGCCCTCTAGTTTTACAGCTTCCCCGTCTTTGGAAGAGGTTTGTTTGTTTATTAATATTCTTTAAGTATTTAAAGGTCTGAATCATATTTCTCCTGTCCCTCCTCTCCTCCAAAGTGCACATATTTAGGTCTTCAAGTCTCTGCTGATAAGTCTTCTGACGCAGGCTCCAAATCATTTTGGTCGCCTGCCTCTGAACCATTTTCAGTCTTTTTATATTCTTTGAGAGATATGGTCTCCAAAACTGAGCACAATATTCCAAGTGAGGCCTCACCAGTGACTTGTACAGTGAGATTAGTACCTCTTCCTTTCTGCTGGTAATTCCTCTCTGTATGCAACCCAGCATCCTTCTGGCTTTTGCCACCGCCTTGTCGCACTGTTTCGCCACTTTGAGATCCTCAGAAACTATCACTCCAAGGTCTTTCTCCTGGTCCGTGAACACTAACCTCTCACCTCCTATCACATACAATTCCCTTGGATTTCTGCTTCCCAAGTACATGACACTGCACTTCTTCCCACTAAATCTTAACTGCCAAGCATTAGACCATTCTTCCAGCTTTTGTAGATCTTTCCTCATGTTCTCCACTTCCTCAAGGGAGTCCACTCTGTTGCAAATTTTCATGTCATCTGCAACAAGACAGACTTTTCCATTCAGTCCTTCAGCAATATCACTCACAAATACATTGAACAGTACTGGTCCCAGGACCGAACCCTGGGGCACACCGTTAACCATCTTCCTTTCATCTGAGTGAGTTCTGTTTACATCACCTTCTGTCAACCAATTTCTGATCCACTTCACCACCTTGGGACCCATCCCCTAGTTGTTGAGTTTATTGATAAGCCTCCTATGAGGAGCGGTATCAAAGGCTTTGCTGAAATCCAGGTGAAGACAATCTGAAACATTGGTTTCTCAAGATCAAGGAACAAAGTTGTTCCTTGATTTGCTTCTCAAGATCAAGTAACAATGGACCTGCACCTTAATGTAAAGAAGACAAAGATCCTGACAACTGGTAAAATCAATAAGTTCATCATTGATAGAGAAGAAATTGAAATAATGGACAACTTTAACCTACATGGATCAACTAATAATAAAGAAATAATAAGCAGTCAAATCGATGACAAATTGCTCTTGGCAGAATGACTATGAAGGACCTAGACAAGATTCTCAAGAACAGAGATGTCTCTCTCCATACAAAGATTTGACTCATTCAAGCCATGTTATTTTCAATAACGTCATATGGATGCGAAAGTTGGACAGTGAAAAAGATAGACAGGAAGAAAATTGATGCCTTTGAATTATGGGGCTGGTGATGAATACTGTGTATACCATGGACTGCCCGAAGAACAAACCAGCAAGTACTAGAGGAGATCAAACCTAAGCTTTCTTTAGAAGCTCAGACGACAAGACTTTCACGTTCATACTTTGGACACATCATACAAAGAGAGAGATCCTTAGAGAAAGACATCATGCTTGGCAAGGTAGAAAGTCAATGCAAAAGAGGAAGGCCAGCAATGAAATGGATCGATACAATTTATTTATTTATTTGTTTTTTGCTTATTTATTTATTTAACAGGTTTTCTATATCGTCCTATCATTATTTCAGGGAGGTTTACAATGAACATCATAGCAAAACAACTTTTACACAGAACAGGATTTTGAACTTGGAGGATTATATGAGTTACTAAGGATACATTAACACTAGAAGCCCCAAAGTGCGTCAATTGACGCAAATGCATCTTCAAAGTTGTATACCAGCGCCACTGCTAGAACCATGTCAGTCACATTCCATGACTTTGTTAGCAAGGTCAAGATATTCAAATATGTGCATTGAAAATTAATGACAGATGCACCACCAGGAAAATGAATTTATACCTATAAGCCCCAAAGTACGTCAATTGACGCACTCAATTGTCTTGGATGCGTCAATTGACGTACTTTGGGGCTTCTAGGTATAAATTCATGTTCCCACTAGGTGGCACATCTCAATCACTGTTTACAGTTTTACTCCGACATTACAAACAATAAACACACAATGACGTCATGTAATGACGTTACATACTGCACGTATTTAACAAATAAGTAACTTCACATTAATTCACATCTGCATTTCATGCTAAATGCAGTCGTCGTGATAATGCATCAATTGACGCACTTTGGGGTTTCTAGGTAAAATGCCTTTTGGGGCTTCTAGTGTTAAGCAACTTTCAGCTAAAGCAGCTATGGGTGCCATTCTGTCAACAGTGAGCTGCCTGACTGAAGATCAAACACAGTTTAGGACAACTATTCAGAGGGTCGCCATGAGTCGACACTGACTCAATGGCACACAACATACTAACAACTTTTACTACATCCTTTGGCAACAAATTCTATAGCTTAATTATGCGCTGAGTGAAGAAATATTTTCTCTGATTTATGTTTAATGTACTACTTAATGACTTCATTGCATGCCTGCTAGCCTTTATATTTTTGACTTCTAATTCACATTTACCCATACTACTCCATTCATTATTTTATAGACATCTATCATATTTCTCCTCAGCCATCTCTTCTTCAAGCTTTCTAATTCTATTATATCTTTTTTGAGATGTGGTGAGCAGAATTGCACACAATACTCAAGGCACGGTCACATCATGGAGTGATAATGAGGCATTATGATATCCTTTCTTTTATTCTTCATTCCTTTCCTTTTAATTCATAGCATTCTATTGACTTTCTTGGCCACCAGTGCACACTGAGCAGACGATTTCAATGCATTCTCCACAATGATCCCTAGATTCTTTTTCTGGATGGTGACTCCAAATGTGGGACCTTGCATTATGCAACTATACTTTGGGTTGTTCTTCTTGCAATTGCCCACATTAAATTTCATCTGCCATTTGGATGCCCAATATCCTATTTTCTTGAAGTCCTCTTGCAGTTTCTCACAATCCTCTTGTGTTTTAACAACTTTGAATAATTTTGTGTCATCTGCAATTTGATCATCTCACTTCTTTCCATTTCGAGGTCATATATTAAAAAGCAGTGGACCCAGCATAGATCCCTGGAGCACTCCACTATTCATCTTTCTCCATTGACCATTTAGCACTATGTTTTTTATCTTTTAACCATTTCCCAATCCTCAACGGAACATTGCTTCCTATTCCGCGACTTTTTAATTTCCTCAAGAGTCTCTCATGTGCAACTTTGTCAAATGCTTTCGTAATATCCAGACACATTACATCAATTGGATCTCTTTTATCTACATATTTATTCACGCCTTCAAAGAAATATAGCAGATTGGTGAGGTAAGACTACCCTTTGCTAGATGCATGTTGGCTTTGTAACATTAAATCATGACTATTTATATACATAGTAACATAGTAAATGATGGCAGATAAAGACCAGCATGGTCCATCTAGTCTGCCCAGCACAATGGCAAGAGTAGGTGCACCTGCCGCTCCGTGCACGCCACCCCTCCCCACGTCCCTGTTTAGGGGTGAACCCACCACTCCATGCAGGACACCCCTATTTGTTGAGAAATTAGATGGTTCAGTTTATTTTGATTTTATCCTGTTGCTGTAAAGCAGTGGTTCTCAACCTTTTTTTGTACCGTGACCCCTTTTAACATTGGTCAACTTGTGGTGACCCCCAATGATAAAATCAAATGCGTCTCTCTTCCTTTACCGTTAACGCATTGTCGCTGTAATCATTTGTTGAATTATTAATATATTATAAGCCTTTGCAATATGTTTTTATTTATAAAATTTACTTATTTAAGCCACAATAATTAATCACAATAACAAGTAACAATATTTGATTTCAAAATTATGATGATTTTGTAGTCAAATCACTAATATGAAATAAAATTATTTTTTCTACCTTTGTCTGACCAATTTATTCTCTGATCATGCTGGTCCCGATCTGAGGCTTCTGCTTTCCTGTCTTCTCTTAGCTCTCTTTCTGTGGTCTATGGTCCATCTGCCATTTCTTATCTCTTCTTTCGTTTTCTTCACTTCTTTCCATCAGCCTATTTCCAGTTCCAGTAACCCTCTCCAGTATCAGCCCCTTTCCAGTTCTCACTCTCAATACCTTCCAATGTCAACTTGCATTCCCATGACTGCCACTGGTGTCCATTCCCTTCCAGTCCCCCTCCTTCCCCACTGACCAGTCCCTTCTAGTACAAATACCATGGCAGCCCCTCTCAGATCCACTACCTTCCAGTTCCATTCTCCCATCCCCTTGTATCAGCCCATTTGTAGCCTTAGCCCCCAGTTTTCTTCCAGGGCCAGCAGCTCTATCCTCCCCTCCCCACAATCAGCCCATTCCCATTCAAAGCCCCCCAAATCAGCTCGCTTCCAGTGCTAGTCCCCCCTCAACCCCATTACCAGTGCTAACCTCCTCTAATCAGCAGATTTCCAGTGCTAGTCCCTCCTCAACCCCATTACCAGTGCAAGGCTCCCCTAATCAGCCCATTACCAGTCCTAGCCTCCTCTAATCAGCCCATTACCAGTCCTAGCCTCCTCTAATCAGCCCATTTCCAGTCCTAACCTCCCCAATCAGCTCATTTCCAGTGCTAGCCCCCCCATCAGTCCATTACCAGTCCTACCCCCTATTAGTCCATTACCAGTTCCAATCCCCCCTGATCAGTCCATTCCCAGTCCTAGCCTTCCCTAATCAACCCATTACCAGTTCTAGCCCACCCCCCATCTGCCCTTTATAATCCTAACCCGCACTGTCTCTCCCCTCTGTCCAGCATTTATCCCCCGTCTGTCCAGTATGTCGCCCTGTCTCTTCCCTTTGTCCGTGTCAGTCCCCCTCCCTCCATGTCAGCCCCCCTGGCTCCCTCCCACCATCCATCCATCCATCAATGTCAGCCACCCCTCCCTCCCTCCATGTCAGCCCTCCCCCCCCTCTCTCCATGTCAGCCCCCCTCTCTCCATGTCAGCCCCCTCCCTCCATCCATCCCTCCATGTCAGCCCTGTTGCAGGTTCCCTGTCCCCTCCTCCCCTCTCCCTGTCTGCCTGCTACTGCCCTGCTGCTCTAAAGCCGTGGCTCTCTGTCTCTTAGGGAACCACGGCTATGCCTGTAAAATCATTGCGGAGCCTTTCTGACACTCAACGGCCTCCGTGCAGAATTGTCCCGCCACCAAAGGAAGTTATTTACCACTTCCTTTGGAGGTGGGACAATGCTGCACGGAGCCCGTCGAGAGGCAGGAAGGCTCCACAACAGTTTTACAGGCATAGCCGTGGTTCTCTAAGGGGCAGGGAGCCACGGCTGCAGAGCAAGGGACATGAGTTTGCCGCTGCCGAGAAGCGGACTTGGCAGCGGCAGCAACTTGTGCGCTATTTTTTTTTTTACGGCGGAGTGAGGCGACCCCTGCTAAATCCTGTGGCGACCCCCATGGGAGTCGCGACCCACAGGTTGAGAACCGCTGCTGTAAAGGGATCCACTGTGTCTGTCCCATGCCATTTTGAATTCCGTCACCGTGTTTGCCCCCACCACTTCCATCGGGAGGGCATTCCAAGTATTTCCTGACATTGCCTTTCAATTTACCACCTTGCAGCTTCCTGTTATGCCCTCTAGTTTTACAGCTTCCCTGTCTTTGGAAGAGGTTTGTTTGTTCATTATTTCCCTTTAAGTATTTAAAGGTCTGAATCATATCTCCCCTGTCCCTCCTCTCCTCCAAAGTGTACATGTTTAGGTCTTCAAGTCTTTTCTCATAAGGTTTCTGATGCACCCTCCAAATCATTTTGGTCGCCTTCCTCTGAACAGTTTCCAGTCTTTTTACATCCTTTGTAAGATACGTTCTCCAAAACTGAACACAGTATTACAAGTGAGGCCTCACCAGTGACTTGTACTGTGGCATAAGTACCTCTTCCTTTCTGCTGGTGATTCCTCTTTGTATGCAGCCCAACATCCTCCTGGCTTTTGCCACCTCCTTGTCGCTCTGTTTTGCCACCTTGAGATCTTCAGAAATAATCACACCAAGGTCTTTCTCCTGATCCGTGCACACCAACCTCTCGCCCCCTATCGCATACATTTCCCTTGGATTTCTGCTACCCAGGTGCATGACTCGGCACGTCTTCGCATTAAATCTTAATTGCCAAGCATTAGACCATTCTTCCAGCTTTTGTAGATCTTTTCTCATGTTAACCACTCCCTCGGGAGAGTCCACTCTGTTGCAAATTTTCGTGTCATCTGCAAAAAGACATACTTTTCCATTCAGTCCTTCAGCAATATCACTCACAAATACATTGAACAGTGCCGGGCCCAGGACCGACCCCTGGGGCACCCCGCTAATCACCTTCCCTTCATCCGAGTGAGCTCCATTTACCATCACCCTCTGTCATCTGTCAGTCAACCAATTTCTGATCCAATTTACCATCTTAGGATCCATCCCCAAGCTACCGAGTTTATTGATAAGCCTCCTATGAGGAACAGTATCAAAGGCTTTGCTGAAATCCAGCTAGATGACATCCATCGCATTCCCCTGATCTAGCTCCCTGGTCACCCAGTCAAAGAACTCAATCAGATTTGCTTGGCAAGATCGTCCTTCAGTAAAACCATGTTGCCTCAGGTCTTGCAACCTGTTGGTTTTGAGAAATTTCACTATTCACTCTTTCAGGAGTGCCTCCATGACTTTTCCCGCCACTGAGGTAAGGCTCACAGGCCTGTAGTTTGACACTTCTTCCCTATCACCAGTTTTGTGTAGAGGTATGACATCAGCCATTCTCCAGTCCTGAGGAACCTCTCCTGTTTCCAAGGATCTGTTGAAAACATCCTTTAACGGCCCTGCAAGAACCTCTCTGAGATCTTTCAGTATCCTGGGATGTATCCCATCCGGTCCCATGGCCTTGTCCACTTTCAGTTTTGCAAGTTGTTCTAACATCTCATCTTCTGTGAATGGTGTGGTAACCACTTCATTCCCATTTTTATATTTGGGAGTCACAGGTGGTCCTTCTCCAGGACTTTCTTTAGTAAAAACAGAGCAGAAGTATTCGTTTAGCAATTTCGCTTTTTCAATTTCATTTTCCACGAGTCCGTTCGTAGCACTTCTGAGTCCTGCAATTCCACCTCTGATCTTCTTCCTTTCCCGAATATACCTGAAGATGGTTTTGTCACCACACTTCACATCTTTAGCCATCTTTTCCTCTGCCTTTGATTTTGCTATCCTTATTTCACTCTTTGTCTCTTTGAGTTTGATCCTGTATTCATTTCTGTGTTCCTCTGTTGCGAGCTTTTGAATTTTGCGAAAGCTGTGTTTTTTGCCTTTATTTGAGCAGCCACGTCTTTGGAAAACCAAATAGGTTTTCTTCTCCTCTTGTTTTTGTTTACTTTTCTTACATATTTATCTGTTGCCCCTTTTATTGCCACCTTTAGTTTAGCCCATTGCAATTCCACTTCCCTTATCTCCTTCCACCCTGTCAGCTCCTCCTTTAGGTACTTGGCCATTTTATTGAAGTCGGTGTTTTTGAAGTTTAGGACTTTGAGCTTGCTATGTTTGGCCTGTACCATGGCTTTTATCTCAAATCACACCGTGTGATGATCGCTGCTGCTCACAGGGGCACTCACGCAGACATTCGACACGCTATCGCCGTTGGTGAGCACTAAATCCAGTGTTGAGCTTTCCCTGGTTGGTTCCATCACCATTTGTCTAAGTAACGCATCTTGGAGAGCATCCACAATTTTTTTGCTTCTTTCCAGATTTGCAGAAGGAGTAATACAATCCACATCAGGTAGATTAAAGTCACCCAATATGATCGCTTCCCCCTTTGTGGCTATCTTGGCAATATCTATAATCAATTCGTTATCTATCTCTTCAATTTGTGTCGGAGGTCTGTAGACTACAGCAGTATGGATGACAGTGCCATCTCCTCTTTCCAACATAATCCAGAGCGCTTCTTCTTTTCCCCATGCCTCCTGCATTTCAGTAGCTTTAATATTGCTTTTGACATACAAGGCTACTCCTCCTCCTCTTCCATTTTCTCTGTCTCTTCTGAATAGATTATAGACATATGTTCAGTAATTTTATTCTTTATAATGATATCTACCATTTTGCCAGCATTGACTTCAGGCTCTCCAGTCTGTAGATTCCCAGATCACTTCAGAATTGTGGGAAGGAACAAGCCAATACCTTTTTATAAATTGGTGTTATTTTGGCTATCCTCCAGTTTTGGGTACTCTAGATTATTTCAATGATAGCTTATAAATTACTAATAGTAGATCTGCATTTTCATTTTTCAGTTCTTTCAGCACCCTGGGATATATACTATCCAATCCAGGTGATTTTCTACTCTTTAGTTTGTCAAATTGCCCTAGTACATCTTCTGGGTTCACCGAAATTTGTTTCAATTCCTCCAAATCTCTTTTCTGGCATGGGTATCTCCCATACATCATCTACAATAAAGACAGAAGAAAGGAATTGTGTCTTTGCTATGGTTTGTCCTCCCTTAGGGACCCTTTTACTCCTCTGTCATTTAATGGACCAACTGAGTCCCTTACAAGCTTCAAATGTATCTGAAAATGTTTTTATTAAGCATTTTTGTTTCCATGGCACACTTATTTTCAGATTCTCTCTTTGCCTGCCTTATCAGTGCTTTGCATCTAACTTGTCAGTGCTTATGATATTTCCTGTTTTTTTCATTCAGATTGTTTTTCCATTTTTTGAAAGATATTCTTTTGGCTATAACAACCTCTCTCACCTCAATTTTAAGTATGCCAGTAGTCATTTAACTTTTTTCCACCTTTTTTAATGTATAAAATACATCTGGTCTGGGCTTCCACAATGGTATTTTTAAACAAATCCCAGGCCTAATGCAAACTCTTAACCTTTTCAGCTGCTCATTTTAGCTTCTTCCTAACCATTTTCCTCATTTTTCCATAGTTTCTCTTTTGAAAGATAAATGATAGAACAGTAAGGAAACCTATTGCACTGTCTCCATTTATTAAACTACATTTGATGATGTTATGATTACTATTGTCAAATGGCTCTAACACCATTGCCTCTATCAACAGATTTTGTGTTCCGCTAAGAACTAGGTCCCTCATGTTGTGTTCTGTATCTGCTGTTTTTTGGCAATCACCAGTGTCCAAGCAAGCTTAGGCCTTCCCACACTTCTGAGAAGACAAGACGTTGCATTTGTATCATTAACAAAGAATTATGGATGAGGCTTCTGTTTTTTCAGTCATTCGGGGGGGGGGGGGGGCAGGTGCTGGGGTACTCTCAAGGGACCTGCCTATACAAAGCAATTCAAATTGTGATATTGCTGCACCACCCTGATGTTAAAAACGTAAGTGAAAGACTCCCGCACAGTTTTATCAGTCGTTATGGGTCAAAACGTAAATCTTAAGAATAAAAGAAATGCCATACTGGGTCAGACCAAAGTCAATCAAGCCCAGTATCCTGTTTCCAACAGTGGCCAATCCAAGTCACAAGTACCTGGCAGGTTCCCAAAAGGCATGTATGTTCCACAATGCTCGGCCTGGGGTAAGCAGTGGATTTCCTGGGTCCTCTTTAATAATGGTTTATTGACCTTTCCTCCAGGAACTTGTCCAAATCTTTTTTAAACCCAGCTACACTAAAAGTTTTTACTACATTCTCCGGTAACGAATTCCAGAGTTCGATTACTTGTTAAGTGAAAAAATATTTTCACTTATTAGTTTTAAATGAGTTACATTATAGCTTCATTGCGTGTCCTCTAGTTGTTCTACTTTTTGATGGTATAAACAACTGATCTACGTTAACCCATACCACTCCAATCATTAATTTATAGACCTCTATCATATCTCCCCTTAGCAGTCTCTTTTCCTAGGCGCGTAACTTTGCACTTGTGCACATTAAATTTCATGTATCATTTGGATGCCTAGTCTTCCAATTTATCAAGGTCCTCTTGCAGTTTTTCACAATCCTCTTGTGTTTTAACAACTTTGAATAATTTTGTGTCATCTGCAAATTTGAACACCTCACGCAGTATTCCCATTTCCAGGTCATTTATGAATATGTTAAAAAGCAGCGGGCCCAGCACAGATCCCTAAGGTCCTCATTATAGATTGTCTTTTTTTCTTTCAATCCATCACCAAAGCAATAATCCAACTTTTTAAAATGAAATGTTGCTTAAATTTGTTTTTAACACTTAGCACTAGTTTCATGATTTGTTGGGGTTTTTTGTGTGTCCAAACTCCATCCACTACTTGCTATTTACATTCCTGTGTCCGTTCTGCTGAGCGTGCTTGGCTTAAATCCCGCTCCCTTGCAGACTTTCTACACTTCAAATTCATGCTTGTCTCCTTCCAGTCAGCCATTGCTCTTGACAAACAAGACTATTATGTCCATCTGACTAATTCTCTTGCCTCTGACCCTCGTTGTCTATTACTCTCAGCTCTCTCCTCAAAGTGCCTCCGCCTCCGACCCCTCCCTCCCTTTCTGCCCAAACCCTGACTGACTATTTCCATAACAAAATCCACAAGATCATCCTCCAATTCCCCTCAAAGTCAGCTACTTCACCTCCTCCCCCTCTTCACTCCAAACTTTCCTCCCCTATCTCTGCTACCCTCTCTTCCTTTCCTGTGATCTCCAAAGAGGAAACTGCCCACCTTCTTTCTTCCTCCAAACTCACCACCTGCTCCTCTGATCCTATCCCCACCCGCTTCCTAAGCCTCATCTCCTCCACTGTCGTCCCTTCCATCTCTCATATTCTCAACCTATCACTCTCTAATGCAACTGTCCCTGCAGTCTTCAAACATGCTGTAGTTACACCTCTCAAGAAACCATCACTTTATTCCACCTGTCCTTATCAACCCATCTGCCTCCTCCCCTTCATTTCTAAACTACTTGAATGTGTGGTTCACTGCCGCTGCCTTGACTTCCTCTCCACTCATGCCCTCCTGGATCCTTTACAATTTGGCTTTCGTCCTTTACACTCTACTGAAATGGCTCTTGCCAAAGTCTCCAGTGACTTGTTCCTGGCAAAATCCAAGGACCTTTACTCTGTCCTCATCCTTCTTGACCTCTCTGCTGCTTTTGACACTGTTCACCACAACCTTCTCCTCAATACCCTGTCCTCGCTTGGTTTTAAGGGCTCTGTACTATCCTGTTTCTCCTCCTATCTCTCCCATCGCTCTTTCAGTGTTAGTCCCCTGTTATCCCGCTCTCAGTTGGTGTACCCCAAGGATCTGTCTTAGGTCCGTTCCTTTTCTCTCTCTATACCCAGTCCCTTGGTGCGCTCATCTCTTCCCATGGATTTCAGTACCATCTTTATGCCGATGACTCCCAGATCTACCTCTCTATGCCTGAAATCTCTCTGGCAATCCAGACCCGGATCTCTGCGTGCCTTTCTGACATTGCTGCTTGGATGTCTCACCGCTGCTTGAAATTGAACATGGCCAAGACTGAGCTTCTTATCTTTCTCCCTAAAACCTCCTCTCCTCTTCCTTCTTTCTCATTCTCTGTGGATAACCCTCTACTCCTTCCTGTTTCCTCAGCTCGCAACCTTAGAGTTGTCTTTGACTCCTCTCTCTCCTTCTTCTCACACATCCATCTGATAGCTAAGACCTGCTGTTTCTTTCTCTATAACATCAACAAAATCTGCCCATTCCTTTCTGAACACACTACTAAGAAGTTTATCCACTCCTTAATTACCTCTCGGCTTGACTACTGTAACCTACTCCTTGCTGGTCTCCCTTTGAATCATCTCTCTCCCCTTCAATCTGTTCAACACTCTGTTGCGTGGCTAATCTTCCACCAGCCTCGTCCGTCCCATATTACCCCTCTTCCCAAGTCACTTCATTGGCTCCCTATCCATTTCTGCATCCAGTTCAAACTTCTCTTGCTGACCTATAAATGCATTCACTCTGCAGCTCCTCACTACCTTTTCTTTCTTATCTCTCCCTACACCCCTCCCCCTCAGGAACTCCGCTCTTTTGGCAAATCACTTCTATCTGTGCCCTTCTCTTCTATTGCTAACTCCAGACTTCGCTCCTTTCACCTTGCTGCACCTTCCTTGGAACAAACTACCTGTGTCTGTACGCCAGGCACCTTCTCTGACCCTTTTCAAATTCAGGCTGAAAACTCACCTCTTCACTGCTGCTTTTGGATCTTGACTCACCTGATCTCCTTGTTTCTTTACATTTCCCCCTTGTTTTATCCCTGTCTGTACCTTCTGTGTTGTCTGTCTTGAATAGATTGTAAGCTCTGATGAGCAGGGTCTGTTTCTTCCATGTCTGTGCAGCGCTGCGTATGACTTGTAGCGCTATACAAATGCTCAGTAGTAGTATTTATTTATTTAACTTTCTTCTATACCGCGCTCTTTAATATCAGTGCGGTTTACATAAAACATATTTTGTGCAGTGTAAGCGACCTACACTGGACATACAGTAAACAGGGAAATATGTACAGGTTTTAAACAGGGTAAACTAAACAAAATCACTCTGAAATATGATATGGAGCATCTCTAATATTTACATACTGGCACTGCTATTTACATACTGGGTCTGCTAAGCTCATGGTGTCGATCGGGGGAGAAAATTCCTACTTGTGGGCTGGGCTGGGTTCAGTATCTACGGGGTGGCTGCTTGGGGGGTGTCTGCCTGGTCCCACGGGTGTGGCTGACTGTGGAAGGTCATCAGGTTCAGTGTACTACTGAAGGAACAGATGGTGCTTCAATGCCTTCCTAAACTGGGAGAGGTCACTAATGGCCCTGATGGCAGGAGGTAGGGTGTTCCAGCTAACAGGTGCATAGAGCGCGAATGCTCTGATCCTGGTTGCTTGCGAGCATTTCGTGAGTGCCCTTGGGAATTTCAGGGAATTAATAGCAGCTGATCTCCTTGCTCTGTTAAGGGGTTGTGGTCTGAATGAGATCTGTAAGTGAAGTGGAAGAGCATTTATTGATGGCTTTGTGGGTCATCATCAGCACCTTGAATGAAATCCTACACTGGACTGGGAGCCAGTACAGATTTTTCAGGATGGGGTTATGTGTTCCCTCCTAGATGCCCCGTGCAGGATTCTTGCGGCCGTGTTCATTGCTAGTTGCAAGGGATTCAGCATGTTTTTTGGGAGACCGTGTAGTATGGCATTCGCGTAGTCAAAGTGCGGGATTACTAGCGCTTGGTAGACTGTTCGAAAGTCTTCCGGTTCTAGCAATTGTCTCATATGGCGAAGTGTCCTTATTTTGTTGTATATTGCCTTGACCATGTTGCTTATTTGGGCCTTCATATTGAGCTGTTGATCAAGCGTAACCCCGAGGTACCGAATTGTGGGCTTGCTGAGGAGCTCCACGTTCCGCACCTTCAGTGAAGTTGGAGGAATGAAAGTGGTATTCCTTGTGACCAATGTTCCCTCTAATTTTCTGTAGGCTGTGTGCACATAAAATATCAGCTGTGCAGCTTTTGAAGGAAGGTTACATTTTTGTGCGCTACGTAACGACACTCGGAGTTAAATACTTTAAATTTGACTACACATCAGAATACAGTATGTACACCACATTGATTGCACTAGAAAATATTGTGGAACTTGTGAAAACCGTAAATACACAACAACTTTTAAATTTTAAGACGTCTGTGTTTTCTATCAGAATCAGAACCGCAATTTTTGTGTGCTCTGTTGTAAAGTATGTGCGCTCGCTCGTCGAGATGTGTGCGCGCGCACACGCACACAGCTTAGAGGGAACAGTGCTTGTGATGAAGAGGACTTGTTTTCTTAAAATTTATTCTTAGTTTCTGCTCTTGTAGCCAATCAGTGACAGCATCGAAGCAGGCAGATAGAGGTGATAGGTCTGGTTGGTCTGTCAGGAAAGGCATGTAAAGTAGCACATCATCGGCGTATATTAGACAGTTGATGTTGAAAGAGCGGATGAGGTTACATATAGGCTGCATATACACGTTGAATAGTAGGGCCAACAGAGATGAACCCTGTGGTACGCCTTTTTCTTGAAGGAAAGGTGATGAAGCGGAGGAACCGGTGCGCACATGCTGCCATCGATCTATTAAGTACGAAGCATACCATGCTAGTGCATTGCCCTGGATGCCCTTCTCTCTGAGACGGGCGAGGAGTATTTCATGGCAAACAGTGTCAAAGGCCGCTGCAATGTCTAGGAAAATCAGCGCAAACCCTTGTCTGATGTTGTCTATCCCAATAGTCAAAGTGTTGATTAATGTGGTCAGCAGCGTTTCAACCCCATGTGCTTCCCGGAAACTGTGCTGGCAGGGGTCGAGGTGTGCACTGTCCTCAATATGTTGGTGGAGTTGCCATTGTACGACCTTCTCAATGATTTTTGCCATCAGTGGGATGCTTGAAATCGGCCTGTAGGAGTCCATCTTTGCTGTGTCCAGCTTGCTATTTTTTAGTAGCGGTCTAATAGCTGTTTGCTTCAGGCTATAAGGGAATGACCCAGTTGAGAATGAAAGCCCAATGAGTTTGGAGAGGAAAGGGCTAAGCTCCGCCCACAGGGATTTTATCCAGAATGCTGGACTAGTAGTAGTAGGTTCCAAAGCCAGTGCTCTAGCCATTAGGCTACCTCTCCACTCTATATTTGTTTAGCTAGGCATCTTAGACTTGATATCAATGGCAACAGTCAAACGATAGGTCAGCCTTTAAGGTGCCTAACTTTCACTGCTTAATGATAAACAGGCAACAGCTAAATATCACTGCTATCCGGTTATTCCCAGGTGCCACCTCCACTCTGCCCTTGAATGCTCTGATACTAGCTGGCTAGCTCCGGCAAGCAGCAGCAGTACCCTCGGATATTCAGCGACACTACTCGCATTTAATCACTTTCAATATTGGGCCCGTTATCATTAAATTAAAAAAAAAAATCAATCTAAACAAAGAACAGGTAGTGAAAGTTGGAATGCAAAGGCCACAGGGAAAAGGTACCCATGGATTTTACACAAAAGTCAGCAGTTTAAAGTTTCCCCTTAATAATTTATCCTTACCTATGGATTGTTCTGCATGGCTCATTTTCAGTGTCATCTAACACATTCCATTATTTATTTAGCCCTTTGGTTTACATACATATTCTTATTTCTTTTCATATGTAGGGAACTCTTAGATTCTCCACTAAATAATGTGAGGCCATGCACTGCTATAATCCATTTGTACCTTCTTACCAACTTTCAATTTCCTAACCTTATTTTCTTAGTCCTTTCATTCCACATCTGTCTCATCCCTTCGCCAGCATTCTATCCCCCCTCCCCATCTTTCACTCACTTTCTAGTCCTCCATTTTCTCTCTCTACTCATCCCCTCTCCAGCCTCATTTACTGCCTTCTGCCTTGCACTGCCTAATCAGCCCCAGCTCATTCCCTAGCACTCATTCTCTCTCCACTTCCAGGCCCTTTGTTATATATTACACCCCTCCAGGCTTCCATTTCCCCCTTCACTTCTCTCCTTTTTACCCTCTTTCACCTCTTTCAGGGAAGATTTGACCCTTCCTGTGGCTCTCATCTACTCCATTGCGCTCTATCCTTTTCAACTGCTCCCAAATCCTTCAGGTCCTACAAATCTTCTCTCCTCCCCATATTTCTGCACTTGGCCTCACAGCCTACCCATAGCCCCACACTCATTCATCTTGTCCCTGCTGTCCTCCTAATCTCTGGTCAATTTCTTAGTCCCCACTCTCCCTCCAAGCAACAAAAAGTCTCCACTCACAATCCCACCCAAGCTCCAAGTCCCCACTTATATTCCTAATACCCAGCCTTAGTCTTTGTTCTGCTTTCTCACCCAATCTTAGAGTCTTCAATTGTCAGAGTCCCTGCTTTACCATATCCTCTGCCCCTAGTATCTGCCTTCCTGCCTCCTACTCCTCTTCCTCAGCACCCATCTATCTACTTCCTTCTCCAATATTCATAACCTTGTCTTTCCTCCTTCTTACTCCAGCATGTGTTCTTATACCCCTCCCTCTCAACCCTCCCCTGGTTATGACTTTGCTTCTTCCCTACTCCCCACAATATCTGCCCTCCTATCCCTTCTCACTCTCCCAGCATCTCTCTTTTTCCCACTCCAACCATAGCATTTGCCAACATCAGTCCCCTTTCAGTCCCAGGACCCCAGCCATAGAATTAGCTCCCATCCAGTCCCAGCTCCCCAGCCTCAGTATCAGCCTGTTTCCACTATCTGTTTCCAATCCCATCCCTTCAGCCCCTGTATCAGCCTATTTCCAGTCCCCTGAGTCCCAGTATTAGCCCATTGCTAGTCCCCCCCCCAGCCCCAGTAGCAGCCCATTTCCATTCCCAGCCCCTTCCCCCAGGCCCAGTATCACCCATTTCTAGTCCCAGTCCCTCCAGTTCCTATATCAACTCATTTCCAGTATCAATCACCCCCCCCAGCCCCAGTATCAGCCCATTTGCAGTGCTAGTCATCCCCACAGCACCAGTATCAGCCAATTTCCAATCACAGCCACCCCCTTCCCCCAGCAACACAGCCACAGAAGCCTTTGCTTTTGCTCCAGCAGTATAGCACAGCTGCAGGAGCAAAAACAAATGCTCCCATGGCTCTATTAAGCATTAATATAGCTGCAGCTTCAGAGGCAGGGAGCAGACTGAAAGCGAGCCAGTGAGATGCTGGTGCACCTTGAGCCAGTACCTCACTGGTTCACCTCTTAAGCTGATCCTGTATATTAATTGATATTTACTGAAAAAATGGTTTCTATGAATACACATGTTAGATCTGATGATTTGTAGAAGCTCCTCTCCGTACACTGTGCGCTCATCTCTACATTTTGCTCAGATATTAACAATACTAAATGTATACCACATCAAAATAGTGGACATTTGAGTTATTTAAACCATTTATATACCACCCAGAATGGTGAACAAATGAACATAGGAAATGTACAGCACAATCAGATATAAGATTGAAGGACTAGAAAAAGGGACTGTTATTTCTGAAGAGAGATCTGCAACTGTGAGTATATACTTCTGGTAATTTTCTAAAAGGAATTCTTTGTATTAAAGCTAATTAATCTGTGAACCCACTATTTTTTGTTAAATCAGTCAGGGCCTAGTAGCAGCAGTTTAAGTTTAAATATAAAACACAGAGGAGAACTTTCTGGTTACATTTCATACCCAGCAGAGAGCTTGTAGTTTAAAATTAATAGTCACTCAGGGCCTAGTAACAGCAAAGTACTTTTAGTTTAAATTTAAAACACAGAAGAGAGCTTTCTGGTTACATTTGGAACCCAGCAGAGAGCTTGTAGTCTAAATTTAATAGTCACTCAGGGCTTGGCATCAGAAAAGAACTTTTAGCTTAAATTTAAAACACAGAAGAGAGCTTTCTGGTTAAATTTAGAACCCAGCAGAGAGCTTGTAGTATAAATTTCATAAGAAGTTAGAGCCTAGCAGCAGCTAAAAGCTATAATTTAAATCAAATCAGAATTTAGCTTACCTCAGCAGCACAAGACAGGGTACTGTGTAGCAGCCCTCTTTTAATAAGTGTTATTTCTCTCCCTCCCTCCCCACACCCACCCACCCCTGGGATAATCATAGCTTTATAGGTACTTACACATCTTAAAAGACAGGAGGTGCTCTCAGGTGAAGCTCATTACCCAAATCAGTCATACACTAAGGACCTGAGATTAGTTAAGCTTCAGGTGAACAAGGTATATTACACATATTAGTACAGTTTTATTAGTATAAATATCCATAGCAACCCTTAGTAAGTAAAGAACTTAGATCTAAACACAAACTTAAAACTAAGATGCAGACAGCAGTCCAGCAGCGGGATGGGGGCTTTCCAGTCTTTTGCATTGAGTGTCACATGTATGATTTTCTTCCAGTTGGTGAGAGGTCTTACGTGTGCACTAGGTGCAAGGAGCTCTTTGCTCTCAGGGAACGAGTCCGTTCTCTAGAGGCTAAAGTAGCAGACTTGGAAAGCATAAGACAGAGAGGTACATAGACGAGACCTACAGGGATATAGTCCTGAAGTCCCACCTCCAGTCTGGCAGCATCCCTGTTGCCATGGAGGAGAGAGGTCACGTGACAGGAGAGCATCACCCTGGTGTGGCAGGAAGTGATCCTGTAACTAGGACCTGTCCTCCAGGTAATGTAAAACCCTCTCGCACCGAGGAAGTTTCTCCAGGGCCATGTGCCCATGAGGGAAGGGTTAGGACAGCCGTTATAGTTGGTGATTCGATCATTAGGCATGTAGATAGCTGGGTGGCTGGTGGACGTGAGGATCGCCTGGTAACATGCCTGCCTGGTGCGAAGATAGCGGACCTCACGCGCCACCTAGATAAGGTCTTAGATAGTGCTGGGGAGGAGTCTGCTGTCTTGGTACATGTCGATACCAATGACATAGGAAAATGTGGTAGGGAGGTTCTGGAGGCTAAATTTAGGCTTTTAGGTAGGAAGTTGAAATCCAGAACTTCCAGGGTAGCATTCTCCGAAATGCTTCCTGTTCCACGCACAGGACCCAAAAGGCAGGCAGAGCTCCGGAGTCTCAATGCGTGGATGAGACAATGGTGCAGAGATGAGGGTTTTGGATTTGTTAGGAACTGGGGAACATTCTGGGGAAAGGAGGGGCTCTTCCGAAGGGATGGGCTTCACCTTAACCAGGATGGAACCAGGCTGCTGGCATTAACCTTTAAAAAGGAGATAGAGCAGCTTTTAAACTAGATATTAGGGGAAAGCCGACAGTCGCCCAAGAGCAGATGGTTCGGAAGAATGTATCTTTGAAGGATACTACCAAAAGCAGAGAGGTTCCACAAAAGAGTAAAGTAGCCCAAATGCCCTCAAGTATGAAGCAGACTGAGCTTAAAGATCCCAAATTACCCATGTCTAACAATAGCCAAATTAATATGAGTAAAATACATTCTCTAAAATGCTTGTATGCAAATGCTAGAAGTCTAAAAAATAAGATGGGAGAGTTAGAATATATAGCACTAAATGAAAAGTTAGATATGATTGGAATATCAGAGACATGGTGGAAGGAGGACAACCAGTGGGACACTGTGATACCTGGGTACAAACTATATCGTAATGATAGAGCTGATCAAATTGGTGGAGGGGTTGCTCTCTGTTAGAGAGGGCATTGAGTCAGAAAGGATTAAAGTTTTGCAGGAAACAAAATCTGCTGTAGAATCTATATGGATTGAAATTCCATGTAAAAGGGGGAAGGCAATGGCAGTGGGGTGTACTATCGAGCGCCTTGCCAGAATGACCAAATGGATGATGAAATGCTCAAAGAAATCAAGGAAGCTAACAAAAGTTACAGTGCAGTAATAATAATGGGTGATTTCAACTACCCCGGTATCGACTGGGTCAGTGTCACGTCAGGACATGCTAGGGAGATAAAGTTCCTAGATGACATAAATGACTGCTTCTTGGAGCAGCTGGTTCATGAACCAACCAGAGGGGAAGCCATATTAGACCTAGTCCTTAGTGGAACACCAGATCTAGTGCAAGAGATAAGGGTGTTGGGGCCACTTGGCAATAGTGATCATAGCATGATCGCCTTTGATTTAATTAGTGGAGGAGGGATAGTAAGGAAATCCACAGTACTATCTTTTAACTTTCGAAAGGGAAACTATGATAAAATGAGGAAAACAGTTAAGAAAAAACTAAAAGGAGCAGTTGCAAAGGTTAAAGACGTACATCAGGCTTGGCTGTTGTTGAAAAATACTATCTTGGAAGCCCAGACCAGCTGTATTCCACGCTTTAAGAAAAGTGGAAGGAAGTCCAAAAAACTGCCAGCATGGTTTAAAGGTGAGGTCAGAGAGGCTTTTGTTGCCAAAAAAGCATCTTTCAGGAAATGGAAAAAAGAGCCAAACGACAAAACCTGGAAACAGCACAAGCACTGGCAAGTCAAATGCAAGGCATTGATAAGGCAGGCAAATGGAGAATTTGAGAAGAAGCTTGCTGCGGAAGCAAAAATGCGAAGTAAAGACCTTTTCAAGTACATTCGTAGCAAAAAACCTGTGAGAGTCAGTTGGTCCATTAGATGATAAAGGGGTTAAAGGAGCACTAAGAGGCGACAAGGCGATAGCGGAGAGATTGAATGAATTCTTTGCTTCAGTCTTTACTGAGGAAGATGTAGGGATGTTACCCATGACTGAAGTGGTATTTAAAGGTGTGGAAGAATTGAAGGAAATATCGATACATCGGGAAGATGTATTACAACTATTAGATAAACTGAAGAGTAGCAAATCACCTGGGCCGGATGGTATACATCCAAGGGTGTTGAAAGAACTGAAATACGAGATTGCAGACCTGCTATTAGTAATCTGTGAACTATCATTAAAATCATCTCTAATACCTGAAGATTGGAGGATCGCCAATGTAACACCAATTTTTAAAAAGGGTTCCAGGGGTGATCCGGGAAACTACAGACCGGTGAGCCTGACATCAGTACCGGGAAAAATGGTAGAAACCATCATAAAGAATAAAATTACTCAGCATGTAGATAGTCATGACCTAATGGGAGACAGCCAACATGGCTTTAGACAAGGAAGATCTTGTCTTACTAATCTGTTATGTTTTTTTGAAGGAGTGAATAATCAGGTGGACAAAGGTGAGTCGGTTGATATTGTGTATCTGGACTTTCAGAAAGCCTTTGACAAGGTCCCTTATCAGAGACTTTTGGCAAAACTAAAGAATCATGGGATAGGAGGCAGTGTACTATTGTGGATCAGGAACTGGTTAAAAGATAGAAAGCAGAGGGTAGGGCTAAATGGCCAATTTTCCCAATGGAGAAAGGTGAATAGTGGTGTACCCCAGGGATCTGTGCTGGGTCCGCTGCTTTTTGACATATTCATAAATGACCTGGAAAGTGGAATAACGAGTGAGGTTATCAAATTTGCAGATGACACAAAACTATTTAAAGTTGTTAAAAGCCAAGAGGATTGTGGAAAATTGCAAGAGGATCTTGTTAAATTGGAAAACTGGGCATCAAAATGGCAGATGAAATTTAATGTGGACAAGTGCAAGGTTATGCACCTAGGGAAGAACAACCCAAACTATGGTTACACGATGCAAGGTTCCACATTAGGAACCACCACCCAGGAAAAAGATTTAGGCGTCATTGTGGATACCATGTTAAAACCCTCAGCCCAGTGTGCAGCAGCGGCCAAGAGAGCAAATAGAATGCTAGGTATGATAAGGAAAGGAATGGAAAATAAAACAAAAGATATTATAATGCCTCTATATCGTTTCATGGTGAGAACGCACCTTGAATATTGTGTGCAGTTCTGGTCGCCGTATCTTAAAAAGGATATAGCGATTTTAGAAAAGGTTCAGAGAAGAGCCACCAAAATGGTAAAGGGGATGGAAGGATACTCCTATGAAGAAAGGCTAAAAAGGTTGGGGCTCTTTAACCTGGAAAAGAGACGGCTGAGGGGAGATATGATAGAAGTCTATAAATTAATGAACAGAGTGGAACGGGTAAACGTAGATCGATTGTTTACCTTATCAGAATATAGAAAGACTAGGGGACATGCAATGAAGCTACAGGGTAAACTATTTAAGACTAATAAAAGAAAATATTTTTTCACTCAACGTGTAATCAAACTCTGGAATTTGTTACCAGAGGATGTAGTAAAGGCTGTTAGTGTAGCTGGGTTTAAAAAAGGTTTGGAGAAGTTCCTGGAGGAAAGGTCCATAAACCATTATTAAGAAGGGACCCAGGATATCAATGCTTGAACCAATACAAGCATTGTGGAACCTGTGTCCCTTGGGGAAACTGCTAGGTACGTATGACCTAGATTGGCCACTGTTGGAAACAGAATACTGGGCTTTATGGACCTTGGTCTGACCCAGTATGGCATATCTTATGTTCTTATGTTCTGAAAAACACAACCTATGGGTAGTCTTAGCCTTTCAAGTGTTGATTTTCGGCAAAGGTGGCCAGCACTGCCAAAACAGCTGCTGCCGCCTCTAATTTAAGACTGTATATTTAATGCTGGTGCTTATCTGGCAACCACCACTGAATATCCGGTTTGGCCAGATTGCTGCTTTGCAGGGGCAATCTTCAGCCACTAACCGGTCAGGGGCAATCTTTAGCCACTAACCGGATTGCACAATAGCATAAAGTTAGGGAAGCCTTTCACCTATCCTAACTTTATGCGGTTTAGCTATACAGTTAGCACCTGAAAGTCTCTGCTAACCAGATAGCTTTTGGCAGCACCCCCGCTCCACCTATTGAACATCCCAGCTCTATCCGGATAGTACCGTAGAGTTTAACGTGGTTAGGAAGGGATATTCAGCAGTACCACCCAAGTTAGTGTCGCTGAATTTCCCAGTCGGTGGGATGTATTTGTCTGCAAACCACATAAATCTCTTTGAATATTATCTTCTCAGTGTTTATTGCCCTGGCTGCCTCATTGCTGCCTGTGTTTCTTTCAGGTTACTCTCTTCCTACTATGTTTCATTCTGATTTATTCAGAGTTTAGCTGCTTCAGTATTATATTGTTACAGCTACTCTGTAGCTTTTTTTGGCTGTGCAATTGTGTGATTTAATTAGCTTTCTCAGCCTGTCCTGGAAATGTGTTCTGTATTTGGTGAGCTGAAAAGCTTTTGTTCAGCAAGGCTCGGAGGATATATGCGCTTCCTCTGTGGGATAGCTGTGCTGCTCCCATTAAACATTTATGGTTTAGATCTCCATTGCACCTAGATTTAGATTTATATATTTGGCTATCTTTCCTACTGTGTTTCATTCTAGTTATTCCGTTTGCTACTTGTTCATTTTGTTTTTTGCCGGACATTGTTAATTCTTCTAAAAGCCACAGAAACTTCCTCCCGCCTCCCCCCCCCCCCCCATGTTTCCTCCCATTTTTGCATCTATTTGGTACTAAAGAGGGTGCTTGTGGTCCATGGAGTCCAGAGAAGAAAAGGGAGGGGAAGAGGATTTACTTGGAGCAAAGATAGACACAGAAGAGGAAAGGATTTACCTTCTCTTCCACGGTATTGTGCAAATTCCAATTCTGCTGCATTATATATGAGAAACTGGATTTGGATTTAAAGAATTCGTTCAGTAAACACTTTGGGGCTCATATTCAGCCTGCGGCTGTCAATATTATTTTTTAAACACTGGACACTGCAGATAAAAAAGAAATCTAGATATTCAGCACTGGTATCTAGATATTGGTCAGTGCTGAATATCCAGACTCCGTGGTCAGCACTGACACTATCCGGATAAGCAATTCACATAGCACTTAGGAGAGGTTTTTTTGGCTGTCCTGAATTAGGCTGATTGTTGAAAATTGCCTCTTTCCAGATTAAGTGTTGGCTCTCCCCCAGCTCCACCCATGGACCATCCAAGTACCACCCAGATAGTCCGAGTGGCCAGCAGAAATATTCAGCAACACTACTAACCAGATGTACTTTTGAATATTGAGCCCTTTATTTCTGGAACACCACAGACGTGTAGGAGAATACTGTGCCATTCCCTTGGAGTTAAGTAATTTTCCCACCCCTCCTTTCAGCAAAATAACTCATGGGACCCAGAATGCATACTGACAAGAGGGGCAAGATTTATTATCAACACACAAAACTGTACCAAGCTAGAAATGTGCCCTGCGCGATTAACACATCTGGTGCTCCCCTCTACGCAGCCACATTCAGTAACTCACTCTTTTTAACCTTCCTGGAAACCCAGCGATGATATCAGTGCCCCCTTCTATGCTTGCACCCCCTGTGCAGCCACACTGCTTGCACGACCCTTGATATAGCCCTGCCAACACCTGCTATGTTCCCTCCTATTAATGCCACGATGGCTGCCAAATTTTTCAGTTTGTCATTCAGAACTCATTGCACAATCTCTGTTTGGAGCACGTGGCCAACAGGATGGAGGAATAGACCATGTTACTACAATTCAGTAATAGGAAGTATGATTGGGACTGATTTAGACAGTCTGAATTGAAATCCTGTTCTTTTTCTAAAAACAGAGGGAAAAATGTTAAAAAAGCAGTGTTGTAGCATATAAATATCAATGTATTTGGTAACTTAAAACTAGCTTCTGAACAGGCAATCATCTTCCAAGATCCCAGTACATAAAACTCTTTTTGTGGTTTATATTATGTAAACTCTCCAGATGTTTAATGAACATGAATGACGTTCACTCTGGAAAGTCAATAAGTGCCAGACTTACAAGCTGAACTTAATCTTCACTGAGCTTCTAAACTATATAGAAGCCAAACTGAAAGTACATATGAGATGCTGAAGAAAACTGAGCTCTATAGAACCATTCATTTTAATTTATAGTAATGAAAGAATATATCCATTTATATTGTAGCAGCAAAGCGCAGACAAACCAATGATACCAGGAGTCTGTTCAGAAGGTCCAAATCATTTATTTGTGCACAAGTCTCAAGCAAGACAATTTCAAAATGGCTGAGCAAAGTTTTCAAGCATTACAACAACTTTTATAGACTTCTGTTCCATTCTAGGTATAGAAAAACAATTCATTGGTCCCGGTACGCTCCCGTACCTCCCGTAGCCCCTCTATTGGTCCCGGTACTGATAAGTTTCTCCAATTATGTTCCTTCTGTGGGCTTCTGTAGGCATGACACCTGCCTGCCCCCCTTCTAGTCCCAATTACAATGGTCAGTTCATCAACTTGTTACTTTCACACTTTCAAGGCTATGGGACCATTTGTGCGTGCAGAAGAGCAAGGTTCTGTAACTCATCTGTCAGCACTCCTCAATATTTCTCTGCAAATGTACTTTTTCTTATCAGTAACTTTAAAACACATCTTTTCTGTATTTTTCCATTTCTTAATTCTGCAATTCTGCTTATCTAAGCTAATTCAATATTTCTACTGAGTTCTTTCTTACAATAGCAGCATATTGGGGGATGTGCAATCCTATATGCCTCTCCACAGGCCTCATTTACAGGTCAAGCCAGCCATGCTGGCCTGCCTATGTCAGACACCGTGGGTCACAGGCCTGCACCTGCCACATTCCCCCCTTTGATTAATCTCACCCTATTACTTAATAAGGTGTGAGAATTAAATCACTTTCTAGAAGATTCACATCCTGATTAAAGGATTCTTACTAGTTCCACTAGGGCTAGCTTTGTATAAAGCCATTATTCTAGTTGCGGTCTTCCGCTCTACTGTACTATCAATAGCACTATGAAGGGAACGCATACAACATGGGATTAAACATGGTAAGCAGAGGACAACAGCAACAAGGATTAGTACTAAGATAACGAAAGTCTTAAATCCTCCCAGCCAAGAGAAAAGGTTAGCAAACCAATTAGGAAATTTCAAGGCGTGCCAAGTCTGTACTGGCACATAAGCATGTCTCTGCATATCTTTAGCAATTTCTTCAACTACTTGACCTTTATCATCTATTTTCAAACAGCAATTGGTTAAATTCAGCTTACCACATACTCCTCCTTCAGCTGCTAGCAAATAATCAAGTGCTAAACGATTTTGGTATATGGCAGTGCGCATCTGAGTACTTTGTCTAGCTAAAAGCGTAAGAGCATGACTAGTTTCATTGGTTATTATTTCAACTACTGCTTGTAAGCGAATAATACGATTAATCATATAGACTGGGGTTCGGTAGCCCCACATACCATCATCATTCCAAGTGGCAGGTCCATAATACTCAATAATTCTTTCTGGTGGCCAATCATCACCTTGCCACTTCTCCCACTTGCCTATCTGTAAGGCCTCTCTTTTCTGCCTAGATGCTCCTTTGTGTTTGTGGGTAGTATATACAGGGTATCCTAATTGTTCTCCATGTTCAGTGTTTAACAGGAAGAAAGAAGGTCTGATGGTTCCTAAGACACATGCTCCTCCCCATTGTGGTGGGAGTTGCGCATATGCTCGGTTTCCACAGATCCAATATAGACCAGGTGGGGCTTGCCAGGCTTGGACTTTGGCAAGGTTAGTCCATAGACCTGCAAGTTCAGGAAATCTGGCTAATGGGTTAGGAGGTTCAGGATGTCTGATTCCTGACCACCATGCTACCTTCTTGGTCGTGGCATTATAGTACTTCTGGCTAAGACAGACCAGCTGTCCTACCTTTTGGGTGAACTGGGGTCCAGTTCTGGCAAAGCAAAGACGTCCAACGATTGAGTGCGCTAACACCCATTCACTGGTTGTCTTGTGTAATTCAGTCTGATTGTAAATCATGGAATAATTCAATTCTTGGGCTTCCCAGGGCCATTGGTCTCCCATTTGGGTTCCGCCACAGAAATAACAATCTGTGATCTTAAGACTAGATACTACTGCTCCGGCTAATTCTAGAAACAAATTCTGTGAAGGGTGAGGGATCTCAAACTTATTTACATGCATAGCTTCATAAAAGGTATTATGAATATGATATTTAGATGACTTGTGGGCTTGAGTATTCAATCTAACATACACAATGGTCCCTGGATCTGTTCCTCCTCCCGCAATACGTAAACCAAACTTATATCCTTGTTTCCATGCATGGGGGTTATGTACACGCAAATGTAAGGGGTTACAAGCATCTTTCTGACATTTATCATTTGTGGTTGGCTTGGTTAGAGTAGCCATCCGTTTATCTATTTTCTCATCAGTTATACCAGTGTTCCAGGTAGCATAAAAAACACATTCCCAATATGGGCAATAGTAGTCTGCCGCTGTAGCAGTACTATACCCTGGTTCCTTTTTACCTGTACACTTCCTCCATCCCGTGGCACCTTCTGGACACATATACTTATGGTCATTCCGATACGCTTTCTCCCATGTACCACAGGTGGACTGACTATCTCTATTAATAGCATTACATGCATCAAATTTAAAACAGCAGGTTTAGTAATGTCCTTAAGTGGTGGTGTAGCAGCTAATATAGGTCCATCTGCATCCTTCCATCTTATTTCCAACGTGTAATAGGATGGATTCTGATGCGGATTATAGCATGCTTTAATTTTGCCATGAGTGCAAACATTTAGTTCAGTGGTGTTATAGATACACCGAGTTATTGTTCCCTTGCAGGTATAGTAAGAATGGTAAAGCAAAGTCTGAGTTACTTTCAGTCCAGTTCTAGTAGAGGTAATGCAAGCGGTGCATGGAGGTTAGAGCATAAGTCTGTTCAAAACCTCCAAAGAAGGCAATCAAGGCAAAGCAGAAGCAAAGATACATGTTGATGTTGATTGGAGTTCTTCTGAATCCTCAGCTTGCTGATCTTGATCACGACGGTCTATTATTCTTCGTCCCGTTTGCTAATGAAGCAATTTAACGGGTGCTGAGTGTTGATTGAAGATCCTCAAGATGTCCAGCACACATTAACCAACTTAGCAATTCAGTTGGCTTGTGAAGTCTGGCTTAGTCAATGTAGTCTCGACGTAGTGTGTCAAATCACACACACAGATTGGGTTCGTTGAAACAAAACTGTTGCTGCATGGAAAACAGCAATCCTCTTCGAAAGACTTGGCTACTGCAAAGCACTTGTGATGAAGTGTCTATACTGCTGGTTGCCGTCTCAAAGTAACTCGCAAGGGTACACCAGGGTGCTGCTCTGCTGTCCACCGCTCTGGTTCAGGATCGGCGGCGGGCTTGACTCGGCTGTGGTGGATCCAGGCGTCGATCTCGGCTACCTTTACTGCAGTTGGGGTAGACAGGATGACGGTGTACGGTCCCTTCCAATGGGGTTCCAACGGTATCTTCTTCCAATCTTTGATCCACACCGAAGTTCCAGGCTGGTAGGGATGCAAGGGTTCCGTCAAGTTGATAGGCAACTGGTCTTGGATCCACGTATGGAGAGTCTGCAGAACAAAACTAAGAGCTAGGAGTTCTTGTCTGGTTACTTCTGAACCAATCTGGGCTAGATTTCCTTTGACTCCCTGCACTATTGGTGGGGGTTTACCATACAAAACTTCAAAAGGGGAAAATCCTGTTGACTTTACAGGGGCTGAGCGTATTCTGAGTAAAGCTATGGGGAGCACTTGGGGCCATTTCAAGTGTGTCTCCTGACAAAGCTTAGACATTTGGGCTTTCAATGTACGATTCATTCGCTCAACTTTCCCTGAACTCTGGGGTCTGTATGCAGTGTGGAGCTTCCACTGTATCTGCAAAGCTTTTGCTAACTGCTGAGTAACTTGGGAGACAAATGAGGGTCCATTGTCTGACCCTATTACTGCTGGGATTCCAAATCTGGGGACAATCTCTCTCATTAAGGCCTTGGTAACTTCTCGGGCTTTTTCAGTTCTGGTTGGGAAGGCTTCTACCCACCCAGAGAAAGTACAAACTAATACTAGTAGGTAATGGTATCCATTGGCTTTTGGCATTTCGGTGAAATCAACTTGGAGGTTGTGCATGGGGGTCACACCTCTTGACTGAACTCGGGGTGCTGTAATAAGGCCTTGCTTGGCATTATTTTTGGCACAGATTTGACATTGTCGTGCTACTGAGGCTGATATGGTTGTCATCAGAGGAATGTAGAAATGTGGTCTAAGTGCTTTCTCCATAGCACTCTTTCCATAGTGGGTGGCTTCATGAAAAGCTTTGACAAAGGATGGTCCTAACAGTTCAGGAATTACTATTCTTCCCGGAGGTTGACTACCTTCTTCTGGTGGCAGCTCAATCCATCCGTCTTTCAATACTCCATCTTCTTTGTCACAATAGTAATCCAATTCTTTGGTGGTATATCGTGGGGTCCATAGATTCAAAGGTACTGGAAACAATGCTGCTTGCATTGGCATAGCTTGTGGGGCAATCTGTCCTGTCATAGCTGCTTGTCGTGCTGAGGCATCTGCGAATCTATTTCCTCGAGCAACTTCTCCTTTTCCTGCTTGATGTCCTCTACAATGCATGACAGCTACACGTGTTGGGGCCCAGACTGCATCAAGTAACATCAATATCTCGGGACCATATTTGACTGATTTTCCTCCGGATGTGATGAGTCCTCTTTCTTTGTAGAGAGCTCCATGGGCATGCAAGGTAGTGAAAGCATATTTGGAATCTGTATATACATTCAGCACAAGTTTTTCTCCTAACAACAATGCTCTGGTGAGTGCTATCAATTCGGCTTTCTGGGCTGATGTGCCTGAGGCTAGGGCTGATGATTCAACTACTTCGTGTTGAGTGACGACTGCATATCCGGCACAGCGTCGTCCGTCAAGGATGAGACTGCTCCCATCAACATAATAGATCTGGTCAGGATTGTCTATGGGCACATCTGTTAGATCAGGTCGACTTGAGAACACAGTTTCCATGACTTCGATACAGTCATGTTCTGGGAGTTCTTCACTGATGGGTATCAAGGTGGCTGGATTCAGGGCATGGCTCACTTCGAGTTGTATCTGTGGGTTTTCACATAACATGCTCTGGTACTTTAGCATTCGGGAATTGGTGAGCCAATAATTTGCTTTCTGTTCCATAAGGGCAAGGACTGCATGTGGCACAGTGACTCGTATGTTCTGTCCTAATGTGAGTTTGTCTGCTTCACTCACTAGTAGTGCTGTAGCTGCAACTGCTCTCAAGCAGGGTGGCCATCCTTTGGCCACAGGGTCCAATTGTTTTGATAGGTAGGCTACAGGTCGTTCCCAATTTCCTAATTTCTGAGTCAACATGCCTAAGGCATTTCCCTGTGCTTCATGTACAAACAAGTGGAAAGGTTTGTGGACATCTGGTAGTCCAAGTGCTGGTGATGACATCAGTTCTTCTTTTAACTTCTGGAAGGCTGTATCCTGCTCAAGTCCCCACTCCAGTGGTGACTTCTCTTCTCCTTTTGTGGCTTCATACAGTGGTTTGGCAATTTGGGCAAAGTTGGGTATCCAGATTCGGCAATATCCTGCCGCTCCCAGAAAGGCTCTAACTTGCTTTCTGGTTGTTGGAGTTGGAATTCTGCATACTGCTTCTTTTCTTTCTCTGCCTAATCTTCTGCTTCCTTGGGTAATACGAAAACCCAAGTATTTCACTTCTGTTTGGCATAGTTGTGCTTTGGCTCTGGAAACTTTATATCCAGCTTCATTTAGTAACTGCAAGAGATCTTGGGTGGCTCGTATACATTCTTTTTCTGATATGGCAGCTATCAACAGATCATCCACGTACTGGAGAAGTACTCTCCTCCCCGGGGCTACTGGATAGCTTGAAAGGTCTTGATTTAGTGCAGCACTAAAGATGGTAGGTGAATTCTTGAATCCTTGGGGTAATCTTGTCCAGGTGAGTTGGCCCCCTCTTCCAGAGATGGGGTCTTGCCATTCGAATGCAAACAATATTTGGCTTACAGGGGCTAATCTTATGCAAAAGAATGCATCTTTCAAATCTAGTACAGTGAAATGGGTAGCTTCAGCGGGTATCAATCCTAGTAAAGTGTAAGGATTGGGTACAACTGGGTGTATAGTTTCAACTGCATCATTTACTCTTCTCAAATCTTGCACTGGGCGATAATCATCTGTCTCAGGCTTCTTTACTGGCAAAAGTGGGGTGTTCCATGGGGATTGACATACTTTCAGTAGGCCATACTCAAGTAATCTCTGTAGGTGGCGATGAATACCTTCAATTGCAGCTCTTGGGAGAGGGTACTGTTTGACGTGCACTGGTGTAGCGCTAGGCTTGAGGGTTACAATCACTGGAGCTATATGTTTGGCTAGGCCTGGGGGACTGCCTTCTGCCCATACTTCAAGTGGTGCATGAATGTTCTTTAAAGTTTGTTCAAAATAGGTATCTTGAATCGAATCATCAATGTAGTATCTCCACTCTTCTTCTCGGGGTACTGTCAGCAGCATTATTCCTGCTGGTTTGGCTTGAGAATTCACTGTCATTTGCATTTCTCCTTGCTCAGAGAAAGATATTTGGGCTTGAAGCTTGGCTAGCATATCTCGTCCCAGTAGGGGTACTGGACATTCGGGCATGTAAAGGAATTGATGAGTTACTTGCTGTCCTCCTAGACTGCATATTCGGTTTTGTAGAAAAGACTTTGTGGCTTTGGCACCAGTTGCTCCTATAATGGTGACTGCTTTCTTGGTGAATGGGGCTATCTTTTTGTCTATTACTGAATGTTCTGCTCCAGTATCAACCATAAAGTTCATAAATTGGTCTCCTATTTGTATTTCGACCATAGGCTCCTGGAGACCTAACGCAAACTTGGAGCCCGGTCTGTCCTAATCCACGTCATCCTCTTCATGGGCCTGCGTGGCCAATGCTTGGATGGCTCCTCCTCCCCTCTCTCGCTGGAATTGTTCTCGATTGGCTCCTCCTCGGCCTCGGGGACGGCCTCGTCTTTCTTCTCGCCACTGATGATCGTATTCGTCATCTTGCTGGGCGTCTTCGAGTGCGGGCAAGTATCTCTCCAATGTCCTTCCTCTTTGCAATAGGCGCATTGGTTCACGCCTAGTCTCTGGGTCCGGCCTCCGCCTTGACCCCGCCCTCTTCCTCTGCTCCTTCGATTAGGGACACCTCCCCTTTTCTTTTCAACTATGGCCGCAGCCAAAAAATCAGCTTTCTTCTTCATCTTTCTATCACATTCTCTCTGTCTTTCAGTATCACGATTCACATACACTTTATGAGCGACTTCCAATAACTGTGTTGCATTCATGCCCGCAAACCCTTCTAATTTCTGTAATTTACGTCTAATGTCTGGTTGAGACTGGTTTACAAAAGCAGAATTCACCATGCATAAACTTCCTGGTGCCTCGGGATCATAGGGAGTATACATTCTATAAGCTTCAGTTAATCTTTCATAATAATCTGCTGGGCTCTCATCTATTCCTTGGATAATTCCTGCTACTTTGGAAAGGTTCATAGCTTTTTGGCCTCCTCTTCGCAGGCCTTGTAAAAAGCCTTGGCGAAAACGGGCTAGGGCGGTGGATCCTTCATCTGTATTTGGATCCCATTGGGGGTCTTCATTTGGGAATTCTCTCTGAGCTGCTTCTCTACGATCTATTATATTCTGCCCCTGCGCTGGAGCTGCAGGGTTTTTCTGCCATCCATTCGATAGCTGCTTTTCTAATTCTCGCTCGTTCTTCTGTAGTGAATAGGGTGGTCAGGAGCTGACGGCAATCTGGCCAAGTGGGTTGGTGAGTTTCCATAATACTAGTTACTAATTCTGTCAGCTCCTGGGGCTTGCTAGTATAGGAGGCATAGTGCGACCTCCAATTTAATAAATCAGTTGTAGAGAATGGGATATACACATAAGTTAGGGGTCCCGCTACCACTTCATCATTATCATTCTTTACGGGCACCCCCGGGACTTGCCTTAAGGGAAACAGTTTGGCTGTCCTCGGCGTCATTTGAGTCTGGGATCTAAGGGCTATTGTCGTTGTCTTTGCAGGAGTTGCTGTCTTTTTCTCAACTGGTTTTGCTTTGGGTTTTTCTTTCACTGGCTTGCTAGTGCTGGCGCTAGCTTCCTCAATTATTTGTACACTTTCCTCTTCTTCCTCTTCTGGGGGATCCTCTCTTTCTTCTTCTTCTAATTCCGCTTCTGGCTCACTTTTTACATCCTCCTCTTCTCTTCCCGCTAACTCTCTCTCTTCCTCTACTCCAGGAGGAGGGAGGTCAGGGATTAGGTCTCGCCTCGGCTCCGGCGGTCTCTGGGGTGCTGGGGCAGGACGCCGCCGGGCTATTCTTACTGGACCTGGGGTTCGGGGCTGCCTGAGGACTACTTCTGGGGAATCGGGATCTGCCAAGATGGGTTTCTTCTTGGCTTTCTTATCCTGCTCTTTCATTCTAGGCTGTTCCTTCCTCTGTCTAGAATCTGTTTTAGCTAACATTATTCTGCACTGTTCCTCATAACAGCGCTGCGCCCAGGAGGGCGGATCTTCACAAATACTTAACCAGGAATCTATATAGGGGTACTGATCGGGGTGCGCTACCCGCACTCTACGATGTATTGACTGGATAATCTCTACGGTGAACGTTCCCTCTCGGGGCCAGATGGGGTCTAGATCGGGCCACTCCCTAGTACACAAAATCTGCAAACGGGCTGCTGTCATTTTAATACCATAATCTCCTGAATATCCCTCTTTAAAATGTGCGATCATACATTCTAATGGAGTGTTTCTAGTAGACTCCGCCCCTCCCATTTCGATGTGTGCGCGCAACAACAGACAGAAGGGAAAAGGTGGGCGGACCGTGGGTAAGGGGTCCTCACGGCCCTGGAAACGTATAGGGAATACAAATAACAAGACAAGACGACAATCGCTTCCCCCTTTTCGCGACCTGAACGCGGTCGCCCGGTCAGGAAATGCGCTAATCAGGGGTCAGCTTTCACTTGGTCCGTGCTGCCAGACCTCTCATTCATACTTCGTTCACACACTCATGCTAGCAACGTATTCCCAGAATGCATTCGTTTCTATCTGTTCTGACTAGTCTTTTCCAGTACAATTACAAAAAGGATGAGGGTTTCACCTAGCGAATTCCCATGGCCAGGCTACTCGGCTCTTCCTTGAGAGTTGATCAGGCTCTCTTACCAATTCCCAATATCTCGAGATTACAAATTCCAAATTCCAAGTTCCAATGGCAGTACTGCTCTTTCTATTTCTGTCTAGACCCAAAATCAAAACTATACTCACCGGATCCGGTCCTCAAACTTCCCAAGCAGGCGCATGAGTTGGACCTCGGACTCCCCTCACTCGGGTTCGAGGCGTTGACTCCAGCCGGGCTCGTCACCCGCCGAGGTCCGACCAGCTCCCTCCGATACAAGGGACCGGCGGCGCCAGGGAGCGGCCCTCGTCGGAAGGGCGCGATCCCGGCAGGACCAAGCCTATAGAGGCGGAAAGTCGTGGTATATTGCCCTATATACACTTTGATTACACAACTTCCCGTCCAACGCACCAAGGAATATGTAGCAGCAAAGCGCAGACAAAACAATGATACCAGGAGTCTGTTCAGAAGGTCCAAATCATTTATTTGTGCACAAGTCTCAAGCAAGACAATTTCAAAATGGCTGAGCAAAGTTTTCAAGCATTACAACAACTTTTATAGACTTCTGTTCCATTCTAGGTATAGAAAAACAATTCATTGGTCCCGGTACGCTCCCGTACCTCCCGTAGCCCATCTATTGGTCCCGGTACTGATAAGTTTCTCCAATTATGTTCCTTCTGTGGGCTTCTGTAGGCATGACACCTGCCTGCCCCCCTTCTAGTCCCAATTACAATGGTCAGTTCATCAACTTGTTACTTTCACACTTTCAAGGCTATGGGACCATTTGTGCGTGCAGAAGAGCAAGGTTCTGTAACTCATCTGTCAGCACTCCTCAATATTTCTCTGCAAATGTACTTTTTCTTATCAGTAACTTTAAAACAATCTTTTCTGTATTTTTCCATTTCTTAATTCTGCAATTCTGCTTATCTAAGCTAATTCAATATTTCTACTGAGTTCTTTCTTACAATAGCAGCATATTGGGGGATGTGCAATCCTATATGCCTCTCCACAGGCCTCATTTACAGGTCAAGCCAGCCATGCTGGCCTGCCTATGTCAGACACCGTGGGTCACAGGCCTGCACCTGCCACAATATAAAACTAGCAGATTGCTTTCTCACTTATATGCATAAAGATTTTTGATGCTTCCAAATATTTCTTAATTAGTCTCTGAGTATGTCTGGGTATAGGGCCCCTTTAATTAAAGTGCAATAAAATATTAATGTGGGAATTAGTGCATGCGGTTAGCATGGGCTCACACTAACAGTTAATGCTGCCGTTTGACAGTGCATACTAATCCCTGCATTACCTGACAAATGCAGGAAGGGATAGGGACGGCATCTTACATTTAACTTGTGGTATGGTACTGAGCATAAAAAAGTATTTGTTTTATTATTGTAAACCACTCTGCTGCTAATGCCAAGGGTGGTATGTATTAAGCAAAATACATGATAAACAATCACCTTAGTAGGGGGCATTAAGAGCATCCATGTTATCTGCAATGCAATTAATGCATGGTAAGTGTAAGGCAGGGCTCAACAAACCCCAGGCACCAGGTTGCCATGCCAACCAAAAAAAACAGGCCTGGGGCCTGGAGCTCAGAGCACAAGGGCAGAAGAGCTGAAAAAGGAGCCGGTGTCTGCAAAACCTTCAAAAAAAAAGTTAGTAAGTTTGCTGCGCAGACAGCTGAATAAATTAAATGGGCAGTAGGTTTAAGTAACTAAACCCTTTAATTTATTCGGCCGCCTCATGAATGATGTAGGGTGGGGGGAATATAGGGCAGAGTGTGGGTGCAAGGGAGGGGGAGTTTGAAGGGGAGAGTCTGGGGCGGGGCAGAGGCAGCAGGAGAGTGGGGAGGGAAGGGAAGGAATAAGTGCATGGGAATTGAAGGCACAATGTATATGTGTGAAAGGCTCACCCCTCTCCTGACACACACACACAAAGACACCCCCAACTCCACATCACACACACACACAAGTGTAGCTTAATGGGTCGGTGTGAGTGGTGGGAGAGAGAGGAGGAGGAGTTGGGCCACTGCCATTTGCTGGCACTGTGCAGTGGCCCATTAAGAGTCTGATTTATTATACTTTTTCCCATGGAAAACAAGAAAACAGTCTTAGTAAATCAGGCCCTAAAACTTAAAAAAATAACTGCGATACACCATTTGGGGGGGGGGGGGGAGGGGAGGGGTAGGTGGGGCCTGCACTGTGACCTAGATTTTTAGGCTGGTTCCTAGATTCCAAGAAAATGTGTTAAGGCTTGGTGTATTGTATCTGCATTAACTGAATGGGAAGCTACTGAGAGGCTTTACAGTTATTGCATGTTCATTTTAGCAGTTAACATGTGGTTTTAATACCACTTAGTGAAAAAAGGCCAACATGTGGGATGTCTCCAGAGCCAGAGTCCCTAGGAAAGGTGAGCTTGTTATATTGTAGCAGCAAAGCGCAGACAAACCAATGATACCAGGAGTCTGTTCAGAAGGTCCAAATCATTTATTTGTGCACAAGTCTCGAACCAATCAATTTCAAAATGGCTGAGCAAAGTTTTCAAGCATTACAACAACTTTTATAGACTTCTGTTCCATTCTAGGTATAGAAAAACATTTCATTGGTCCCGGTAACCTCCCGTACCTCTTCTATTGGTCCCGGTACTGATAAGTTTATCCAGTTATGTCCCTCCAGTGGGCATGACACCTGCATGCCCCCCTTCTAGTCCCAATTACAATGGTCAGTTCATCAACTTGTTACTTTCACACTCTCAAGGTTATAGAACCAATTTGTACGTGCAGAGGAGCTGGGCTCTGCAACTCATCTGTCAGCACTCCCAATTATTTCTTTGCAGATGTACTCTTTCTTATCAGTAACTTTTAAACATGTCTTTTCTGTATTTTTCCATCTTTCAATACTTCAGTTCTGCTTACCTAAGCTAATTCAATACTTCTACTGAGTTCTATCTTACAATAGCAGCATATTGGGGAATGTGCAATCCTATATGCCTCTCCACAGGCCTCATTTACAGGTCAAGCTAGCCATGCTGGCCTGCTTATGTTCGGACACTGTGGGTCACAGGCCTGCACCTGCCACATTCCCCCCTTTGATTAATCTCACCCTATTACTTAATAAGGTGTGAGAGTTAAATCACTTTCTGAAGAATCACATCCTGGCTAAAGGATTTCTACCAGGACTGGCTGTATATAAAGCCATGATTTTTGTTGCGGTCTTCCGCTCTACTGTACTATCAATAGTGTTATGAATGGAACGCATACAACATGGGATTAAACATGGTAATAAGAAGATAACAGCAACAAGGATTAGTACCAATACGATGAAAGTCTTAAATCCTCCCACCCATGAAAAGAGGTTAGCAAACCAATTAGGAAATTCCAATGAGTGCCACGTCTGTACTGGCACATAAGCATGTCTTTGCATATCTTTAGCAATTTCTTCAACTACTTGACCTTTATCATCTATTTTCAAACAGCAATTGGTTAAGTTCAGTTTACCACATACTCCTCCTTCAGCTGCTAACAAATAATCAAGTGCTAAGCGGTTCTGATATATCGCAGTGCGCATCTGTGTACTTTGTCTAGCTAAAAGCGTAAGAGCATGACTAGTTTCGTTAGTTATTATTTCAACTACTGCTTGTAAGCGAATAATACGATTAATCATATAAATTGGGGTACGATAACCATACATACCATCATCATTCCAAGTGGCGGGTCCATAATATTCAATGATTCTTTCTGGTGGCCAATCATCACCTTGCCATTTCTCCCACTTGCCTATCTGTAAGGCCTCTCTCTTCTGTCTTAGTGCTCTTTTGTGTCGGTGGGTAGTGTATACTGGGTATCCTAATTGTTCTCCATGTTCAGTGTTTAAAAGAAAGAAAGAAGGTCTGATGGTTCCTAAGACACATGCTCCTCCCCAGTGTGGTGGGAGTTGTGCATATGCTCGGTTTCCACAGATCCATGCTAGGCCAGGTGGGGCTTGCCAGGCTTGGACTTTGGCAAGGTTAGTCCATAAACCTGCAAGTTCAGGAAATCTGGCTAATGGGTTAGGAGGTTCAGGATGTCCAATTCCTGACCACCATGCTATCTTCTTGGTCGTGCATTATAGTCCTTCTGGCTAAGACAGACCAGCTGTCCTACCTTTTGGGTGAACTGGGGTCCAGTTCTGGCATAGCAAAGACGTCCAACGATTGAGTGCGCTAACACCCATTCACTGGTAGTCTTGTGTAATTCAGTCTGATTGTAAATCATGGAATAATTCAATTCTTGGGCTTCCCATGGCCACTGATCTCCCATTTGGGTTCCGCCACAGAAATAACAATCTGTGATCTTAAGACTAGATACTACTACTGCTCCGGCTAATTCTAGAAATAAATTCTGTGAGGGGTGAGGGATCTCAAACTTATTCACATGCATGGCTTCATAAAAAGTATTATGAATATGATATTTAGATGACTTGTGGGCTTGGGTATTCAATCTGATATACACAATGGTCCCTGGATCTATTGCTCCTCCAGCAATACGTAAACCAAACTTATATCCTTGTTTCCATGCATGGGGATTGTGTATACGTAAGTGTAAGGGGTTACAAGCATCTTTCTGACATTTATCATTTGTGGTTGGCTTGGTTAAAGTAGCCATTCGTTTATCTATTTTCTCATCAGTTATACCAGTGTTCCAGGTAGCATAAAAAACACATCCCCAATACGGGCAATAGTAGTCTGCTGCTGGGGCAGTACTATAGCCTGGTTCCTTTTTACCTGTACACTTTCTCCATCCCGTGGCACCTTCTGGACACATATACTTATGGTCATTTCGATACGCTTTCTCCCATGTACCACAGGTGGAATAACTATCTCTATTAATAGCATTGCATGCATCAAAATTCAAAACAGCAGGTTTAGTAATGTCCTTAAGTGGTGGCGTTGCAGCTAATATAGGTCCATCTGCATCCTTCCATCTTATTTCCATCGTGTAATAGGATGGATTCTGATGCGGATTATAGCATGTTTTAATTTTTCCATGAGTGCAAACATTTAGTTCAGTGGTGTTTATAGATACACCGAGTTACTGTCCCCTTGCAGGTATAGTAAGAATGATAAAGCAAAGTCTGAGTTACTTTCAGTCCAATTCTAGTAGAAGTAATGCAGGCAGTGCATGGAGGTAAAGCATGAGTCTGTTCAAAACCTCCAAGAAGGCAACCAAAGCAAAGCAAAAGTAAAGATGCATGTCGATGTTGATTGGAGTTCTTCTGAATCCTCAGCTTGCTGATCTTGATCACGACGGTCTTTTATTCTTCGTCCCGTTTGCTAATGAAGCAATTTAACGGGTGCTGAGTGTTGATTGAAGATCCTCAGGTTGTCCAGTACACATTAACCAACTTATTAGCAATTTCAGTTGGCTTGTGGAGTCTGGCTTAGTCAATGTAGTCTCAAAGTAGTGTGTCAAATCACACACAAATTGGGTTCGTTGAAACAAAGCTGTTGCTGCATGGAAAACAGCAATCCTCTTCGAAAGACTTGGCTGCTGCAAAGCACTTGTGATGAAGTGTCTAAGCTGCTGGTTGCCGTCTCAAAGTAACTCGCAAGGGTGCATCAAGATGCTGTTCTGCTGTCCACTGCTCAGGTTCAGGATCGGCGGCGGGCTTGACTCTGCTGTGGTGGATCCAGGCGTCGATCTCGGCTACCTTTACTGCAGTTGGGGTAGACAGGATGACGGTGTACGGTCCCTTCCAATGGGGTTCCAACGGTGTCTTCTTCCAATCTTTGATCCACACCGAAGTACCAGGCTGGTAGGGATGCAAGGGTTCCGTCAAGTTGATAGGCAACTGGTCTTGGATCCACGTATGGAGAGTCTGCAGAACAAAACTAAGAGCTAGAAGTTCTTGTCTGGTTATTTCTGAACCAATTTGGGCTAGACTTCCTTTGATTCCCTGCACTATTGGTGGGGGTTACCATACAAAACTTCAAAAGGGGAAAATCCTGTTGACTTTACAGGAGCTGAGCGTATTCTGAATAAAGCTATGGGGAGCACTTGGGGCCACTTCAATTGTGTCTCCTGACAAAGCTTAGACATTTGGGCTTTCAAGGTACGATTCATTCGCTCAACTTTCCCTGAACTCTGGGGTCTGTATGCAGTGTGGAGTTTCCATTGTATCTGCAAAGCTTTTGCTAACTGCTGGGTAACTTGGGAGACAAATGAGGGTCCATTGTCTGACCCAATTACTGCTGGAATTCCGAATCTGGGGACAATCTCTCTCATTAAGACTTTGGTAACTTCTCGGGCTTTCTCAGTTCTGGTTGGGAATGCTTCTACCCACCCAGAGAAAGTACAAACTAATACTAATAGGTAATGGTACCCATTGGCTTTTGGCATTTCGGTGAAATCAACTTGGAGGTTGTGCATGGGGGTCACACCTCTTGACTGAACTCGGGGTGCTGTAATAAGGCCTTGCTTGGCATTATTCTTGGCACAAGTTTGACATTGTCGTGCTACTGAAGCTGATATGGTTGTCATCAGAGGGATGTAGAAATGTGGTCTGAGTGCTTTTTCCATAGCACTTTCCCATAGTGGGTGGCTTCGTGGAAAGCTTTGACAAAGGATGGTCCTAACAGTTCAGGGATTACTATTCGTCCAGGAGGTTGACTGCCCTCTTCTGGAGGCAGCTCAATCCATCCATCTTTCAGTACTCCATTTTCTCTGTCACAATAGTAATCCAATTCTTTGGTGGTATATCGTGGGGTCCATAGATTCAAAGGTACTGGAAACAATGCTGCTTGCATTGGCATAGCTTGTGGGGCAATTTGTCCTGTCATAGCTGCTTGTCGTGCTGAGGCATCTGCAAATCTATTCCCTCGGGCAACTTCTCCTTTTCCTGCTTGATGTCCTCTGCAATGCATGACAGCTACACGTGTTGGGGCCCATACTGCATCAAGTAACATCAATATTCGGGACCATATTTGACTGATTTTCCTCCGGATGTGATGAGTCCTCTTTCTTTATAGAGAGCTCCATGGGCGTGCAAGGTAGTGAAGGCATATTTGGAATCTGTATATACATTTAGCACAAGTTTTTTCTCCTAACAACAATGCTCTGGTAAGTGCTATCAATTCGGCTTTCTGGGCTGATGTGCCTGAGGCTAAGGCTGATGATTCAACTACTTCATGTTGAGTGACGACTGCATATCCGGCACAGCGTCGTCCATCAAGGATGAGACTGCTCCCATCAACATAATAGGTTTGGTCAGGATTGTCTATGGGCACATCTGTCAAGTCAGGTCGGCTGGAGAACACAGTCTCCATGACTTCGATACAGTCATGTTCTGGGAGTTCTTCACTGATGGGTATCAAGGTGGCTGGATTCAGGGCATGGCTCACTTCAAGTTGTATCTGTGGGTTTTCACATAACATGCTCTGGTACTTCAACATTCGGGAATTGGTGAGCCAATAATTTGCTTTCTGTTCCATAAGGGCAAGGACTGCATGTGGCACAGTGACTCGTATGTTCTGTCCTAGTGTGAGTTTGTCTGCTTCACTCACTAGTAGCGCTGTAGCTGCAACCGCTCTCAAGCAAGGTGGCCATCCTTTGGCCACAGGGTCCAATTGTTTCGATAGGTAGGCTACAGGTCGCTCCCAATTTCCCAATTTCTGAGTCAACATGCCCAAGGCATTTCCCTGTGCTTCATGTACAAACAAGTGGAAAGGTTTGTGGACATCTGGTAGTCCAAGTGCTGGTGATGACATCAATTCTTCTTTTAACTTTTGGAAGGCTGTATCCTGCTCAAGTCCCCACTCCAGTGGCGACTTTTCTTCTCCTTTTGTGACTTCATACAATGGTTTGGCAATTTGGGCAAAGTTGGGTATCCAAATTCGGCAATATCCTGCCGCTCCCAGAAAGGCTCTGACTTGCTTTCTGGTTGTTGGAGTTGGAATTCTACATACTGCTTCTTTTCTTTCTCTGCCTAATCTTCTGCTTCCTTGGGTGATACGAAAACCCAAGTATTTCACTTCTTTTTGGCATAGCTGTGCTTTGGCTCTGGAAACTTTGTATCCAGCTTCCTCTAGTAACTGCAAGAGATCTTTGGTGGCTAGTATACATTCACTTTCTGATACGGCAGCTATCAACAGATCATCCACGTATTGGAGAAGCACTCTCTTCCCCGGGCTACTGGATAGCTTGAAAGGTCTTGATTCAGTGCGGCACTAAAGATGGTAGGCGAATTCTTGAATCCTTGGGGTAATCTTGTCCAGGTAAGTTGGCCCCCTCTTCCAGAGATGGGGTCCTGCCATTCGAATGCAAACAATATTTGGCTTACAGGGGCTAATCTTATGCAAAAGAATGCATCTTTCAAATCCAGTACAGTGAAATGGGTAGCTTCAGCAGGTATCAGTCCTAGGAGGGTGTAAGGATTGGGTACGACTGGATGTATGGTCTCAGTTGCATCATTTACTCTTCTCAAATCTTGCACTGGGCGATAATCATCTGTCCCAGGCTTCTTTACTGGCAAAAGTGGAGTGTTCCATGGGGATTGGCATACTTTTAGTAGGCCATACTCAAGCAATCTTTGTAGGTGGCGATGAATGCCTTCAATTGCGGCTCTTGGGAGAGGGTACTGTTTGACGTGCACTGGTGTAGCACTAGGCTTGAGGGTTACAATCACTGGAGCTATATGTTTGGCTAGGCCTGGGGGGCTGCCTTCTGCCCATACTCCAGGTGGTGCATCAATACTTTTCAAAGTTTGTTCAAAATAGGTATCTTGTATCGAATCATCAATGTAGTATCTCCATTCTTCCTCTCGGGGAACTGTCAGCAGCATCACTCCTGCTGGTTTGGTTTGGGGATTTACTGTCATTTGCATTTCTCCTTGCTCAGAGAAAGATATTTGTGCTTGAAGCTTGGCTAACATATCTCGTCCCAGTAGTGGTACTGGACATTCGGGCATGTAAAGGAATTGATGAGTTACTTGCTGTCCTCCCAGACTGCATATTCGGTTTTTTTGAAGAAAAGACTTTGTGGCTTTGGCACCAGTTGCTCCTATGATGGTGACTGCTTTTGTAGTGAATGGGGCTATCTTTTTGTCTATTACTGAATGTTGTGCTCCAGTATCAACCATAAAGTCCATAATTTGGTCTCCTATTTGTATTCCGACCATAGGCTCCTGGAGACCTAAAGCAAACTTGGAGCCCGGTCTGTCCTAATCCACGTCATTCTCGTCATGGGCTGGTGTGGCCAATGCTTGAATGGCTCCTCCTCTCTCTCGCTGGAATTGTTCTCGATTGGCTCCTCCTCGGCTTCGGGGATAGCTTCGTCTTTCTTCTCGCCACTGATGACTGCTGTCGTCATCATGTTGGGCGTCTTCGAGTTGCGGGCACGTATCTCTCCAATGTCCTTCCTCTCTGCAATAGGCGCATTGGTTCACGCCTAGTCTCTGGGTCCGGCCTCCGCCTTGACCCCACCCTCTTCCTCTGCTCCTTCGACTAGGGATACCTCCCCTTTTCTGTTCCACTATGGCCGCAGCCAAAAAATCAGCTTTCTTCTTCATCTTTCTATCACATTCTCTCTGTCTTTCAGTATCACGATTCACATACACCTTATGAGCGACTTCCAATAACTGTGTTGCATTCATGCCCGCAAACCCTTCTAACTTCTGTAATTTGCGTCTAATGTCTGGTTGAGACTGGTTTACAAAAGCAGAATTCACCATACATAAACTTCCTGGTGCCTCGGGATCATAGGGAGTATACATTCTGTAAGCTTCAGTTAATCTCTCATAAAAATCTGCTGGGCTCTCATCTATCCCTTGGATAACTCCTGCAACTTTGGAAAGGTTCATAGCTTTCTGGCCCCCCCTTTTCAGGCCTTGTAAAAAGCCTTGGCGAAAACGGGCTAGGGCTGTGGATCCTTCATCTGTATTTGGATCCCATTGGGGGTCTTCATTCGGGAATTCTCTCTGAGCTGCTTCTCGACGGTCTATTATGTTCTGCCCCTGTGCCGGAGCTACAGGGTTTCTCTGCCATCCATTCAATAGCTGCTTTTCTAATTCTTGCTCGCTCTTCTGTCGTGAATAGGGTGGTCAGGAGCTGACGGCAATCTGGCCAAGTGGGTTGGTGAGTTTCCATAATACTAGTTACTAATTCTGTCAGCTCCTGGGGCTTACTAGTATAGGAGGCGTAATGCGACCTCCAATTTAATAAATCAGTTGTAGAGAAAGGGATATACACATAAGTTAGGGGTCCCGCTACCACTTCATCATTATCATTCTTTACGGGCACTCCCGGGACTTGCCGTAAGGGAAACAGTTTGGCTGCCATGGGTGTCTTTTGGGATCTAAGGGTTATCGTTGTTGCCTTTGCAGGAGTCACTTTCTTTTTCTCAACAGGTTTTGCTTTGGGTTTCTCTCTCACTGGCGTGCTAGTGCTAACGCTAGCTTTCTCAATTATTTGTACATTTTCCTCCTCATCTGGGGGATTCTCTCTTTCTCCTTCTTCGGTCTCCACTTCTGACTCGCTTTTTAGGTCCTCCTCTTCTTTTCCCGCTAATTCTTCCTCTTTCTCTCCTCCGGGAGGGGATCAGGGGTTGGGTCCCGCCTCGGCTCTGGCCGTCTCTGGGGTTCTGGGGCAGGACGCCGGGCTACTCTTACTGGACCTGGGGTTCGGGGCTGCCTGAGAATTATTTCTGGGGAATCAGGATCTGCCAGGATGGGCTTCTTTCTGGCTTTCTTATCCTGCTCTTTCATTTTAGGCTGTTCCGTTTTCTGTCTAGAATCTGTTTTAGCTAACATTATTCTGCATTGTTCCTCATAACAGCGCTGCGCCCAGGGGGGCGGATCTTCACAAATACTTAACCAGGAATCTATATAGGGGTACTGGTCGGGGTGCGCTATCCGCACTCTACGGTGTATTGACTGAATAATCTCTACTTTGAACGTTCCCTCTCGGGGCCAGATGGGGTCTAGATCGGGCCACTCCCTAGTACACAAAATCTGCAAACGGGCTGCTGTCATTTTAATACCATAATCTCCTGAATATCCCTCTTTAAAATGTGCGATCATACATTCTAATGGAGTGTTTCTAGTAGACCCCGCCCCTCCCATTTCGATGTGTGCGCGCAACAACAGACAGAAGGGAAAAGGAGGGCGGACTGTGGGTAAGGGGTCCTCACGGCCCTGGAAACGTATAAGGAGTACAAATAAGAAGACAAGACGACAATCGCTTCCCCCTTTTCGCGACCTGAACGCGGTCGCCCGGTCAGGAAATGCGCTACTCAGGGGTCCGCCTTCACTTGGTCCGTGCTGCCAGACCTCTCATTCACACTTCGTTCACACAATCATGCTAGCAACGTATCCCAGAATGCATTCGTTTCTATCTGTTCTGACTAGTCTTTTCCAATTTCCCAATTACAAAAAGGATGGGGGTTTCACCCGGCGAATTCCCATGCGGTGTTACTCGGCCCTTCCTTGAGAGGTGATCATGCTCTCTTACCAATTCCCAATATCTCGAGATTACAAATTCCAAAGTTCCAAGTTCCAATGGCAGTACTGCGCTTTCTATTTCTGTCTAGACCCAAAATCAAAACTATACTCACCGGATCCGGTCCTCAAACTTCCCAAGCAGGCGCATGAGTTGGACCTCGGACTCCCCTCACTCGGGTTCGAGGCGTTGACTCCAGCCGGGCTCGTCACCCGCCGAGGTCCGACCAGCTCCCTCCGATACAAGGGACCGGTGGCGCCAGGGAGCAGCCCTCGTCGGAAGGGCGCGATCCCGGCAGGACCAAGCCTATAGAGGCGGAAAGTCGTGGTATATTGCCCTATATACACTTTGATTCCACAACTTCCCGGCCAACGCACCAAGGAATATGTAGCAGCAAAGCGCAGACAAACCAATGATACCAGGAGTCTGTTCAGAAGGTCCAAATCATTTATTTGTGCACAAGTCTCGAACCAATCAATTTCAAAATGGCTGAGCAAAGTTTTCAAGCATTACAACAACTTTTATAGACTTCTGTTCCATTCTAGGTATAGAAAAACATTTCATTGGTCCCGGTAACCTCCCGTACCTCCCGTACCTCTTCTATTGGTCCCGGTACTGATAAGTTTATCCAGTTATGTCCCTCCAGTGGGCATGACACCTGCATGCCCCCCTTCTAGTCCCAATTACAATGGTCAGTTCATCAACTTGTTACTTTCACACTCTCAAGGTTATAGAACCAATTTGTACGTGCAGAGGAGCTGGGCTCTGCAACTCATCTGTCAGCACTCCCAATTATTTCTTTGCAGATGTACTCTTTCTTATCAGTAACTTTTAAACATGTCTTTTCTGTATTTTTCCATCTTTCAATACTGCAGTTCTGCTTACCTAAGCTAATTCAATACTTCTACTGAGTTCTATCTTACAATAGCAGCATATTGGGGAATGTGCAATCCTATATGCCTCTCCACAGGCCTCATTTACAGGTCAAGCTAGCCATGCTGGCCTGCTTATGTTCGGACACTGTGGGTCACAGGCCTGCACCTGCCACAATATCCGCTTATCATTTTTCTTTCTGCTTCACAGTAATAAAATGGAGTAAAAAATAAATGCAACCCCCATGAATCTGCAAACAAACCTAAACAGAGCATTTAGTGTTTCAGTTTTACTAATTGCAGAAGTCACAGCCCATATCATGGCAGGTTTTAAAATGGGTTTGGCTACTAAGCCAGATCTTTTTATCGACAAGAATCACAAGGAAAGCCTCCTGGTTTACTGAAGAATGAACAACAATTTGAGTCTATGCTATCCAGAGACAGGGCCGGCACGTCCATTGAGCAAGAATGTTTTTTGCACAGGGCCCCACATTTCAGGGGGCCCCACGCAAAGAACATTCTGCTTTTTTAAAAATTAAATTAAAAAAAAAAAAAAAAAGCTGGCCGCTGCCGCCGCAGCAGCAGCAGAATGGAGTGTCCCGCGGGGCCCCCTCTGCCCAGCTGAGCCCCTCTGCGCCGGCTTTCAGATACGCAAAGGGAGAGTGTCTCCCTCGCGTCTCTGTTAAGCCTGCAGGGGCTGATGGGAAGCAGGGGCTGATGGGAAATTTCCCATCTGCCCCTGCGGGCTTAACAGAGACGCGAGGGAGACACTTTCCCGTCGCGTATCTGAAAGCCGGTGCAGAGGGGCTCAGCCGGGCAGAGGGGGCCCCGTGGGACACTCCATTCTGCTGCTGCTGCGGCGGCAGCGGCAGCAGCCAGCTTTTTTTTTTTTTTTTAAATTTTCCCTGAGCTGTTGGGGGGGGGGGTTAGGACTGGTAATGGGCTATGGAGGGGGTTAGGACTTGACTTGAGGTGGGCTGTGGGCTGTTGGGGGGGTTAGGACTGGTAATGGGCTATGGGGGGTTAAGACTGGTAATTGGTTGTGTGCTGATGGGGGCTGTAAGGAAATGGAGTGATGGGGTGTTATCACATGTAATGGGCTATGGGGGGTTAAGACTGGTAATGGGCTGTGGGCTGATGGGGGCTGTCTGGAAATGGGGTGATGGGGGTTAGGACTGGTAATGGGCTATGGGGGGGGGTTAAGACTGGTAATGGGCTGTGGGCTGATGGGGCTGTCTGGAAATGGGGTGATGGGGGGTTAGGACTGGTAATGGTTTATGGGGGGGTTAAGACTGGTAATGGGCTGTGGGCTGATGGGGGCTGTCTGGAAATGGGGTGATGGGGGGGTTAGGACTGGTAATGGCTATGGGGGTGGGGTTAGGACTGGTAATGGGCTGTGGGGTGGTAGGACTGGTAATGGGCTATGGGGGTGTTAAGACTGGTAATTGGGCTGTGGGCTGATGGGTGCTGTCTGGAAATGGGGGTGATGGGGGTTAGGATTGGTAATGGGCTATGGTGGGGTTAGAACTGATAAGGGCTATGGGGGGCTAGGACAGGAAATGGGCTGATGGGAGGGGAGGGTTAGGACTTGAGGTGGGCTGATGGGGTTAGGACTGGTAATGGGCTGTGGGCTGTTGGGGGGTTAGGACTGGTAATGGGCTATGGTGGGGTTAGGACTGATAATGGGCTATGGGGGGCTAGGACAGGAAATGGGCTGATGGGGAGGGGTTAGGACTTGAGGTGGGCTGATGTGGGTAGGACTGGTAATGGGCTGTGGGCTGATGGTGGGGGGGTTAGAACTGGCAATGGGCTATGGGGGGCTGACTGGAAATGGGCTGATGGGGTTAGGACTGGAAGTGGGCTGATGGGGGTTAAGACTGGTAATGGGTTATAGGGGGGTCTTAAACTGAAAATGGGGTGATGGGGGTTAGGACTGGAAGTGGGTTGATGGGGGGCTAGGACTGGTAATGGGTTGGGGGGTTGCTAGGACTGGAAATGGGCTGAGTGGAAGGGGAGGCTTGAACTGCAAATAGCTGATGGGGAGGGGGCTTGGAATGGAAATGGGCTGTGAGGGAAGGGAGCTAGGACTGAAAATGGGCTGATGGAGCAGCTAGGATAGGACTGGAAATGGGCTGTTGGGGGGGGAGCTAAGATTGGAAATGGGCTGTGGTGGGGGCTTGAATTGAAATGGACTCATGGAGGGGCTAGAACTGGAAGTAGGCTCATGGGGGGGCTTGGACTGGAATTGGACTGAGTGGAGGGGAGCTAGGATTTGACATGGGCTGATGGTGGGGCTAGGAAATGACTAGAAATGGGCTGATGGGGGGCTAGGATTGGAAATGAGCTGATGAAGGGACTTGGACTGGAAATGGATGGGGGGCTAGGACTGGAAATGGGCTGATGCAGGGACTAGAAGGGAATGGATGCTGGGTGAGACTGGAACTAGAAGGGAGCTGATGTTGGGGGAGGATTAGAATGGGATGGGGCTGGGAGAGTAAAATGGAGAGGGGAAAAATATTTTGTGGGAGGGATGAAAAATCTACAATTGGCCGGGTATTGGGAGAGTAAGTGGGGATTGAGGATGGAGGGGTAAAATTTGTGTGGATGAAATAGGAATGAGGAAAGAGCAAAAGGAGAAAGATTAGTATGTTAAAGCAGATGTAGAGAGAGAGAGAGAATGGAAAAAAAACTAGAAGAGAGAAGTAAGGACAAATGGACAGCAGACGATGGAGAGTTAGCAGAAAACATGAAGAAACCAGAAGAAAGTGGCTGAAGCAATTGCAACTGAAAAAAAATGCACAAAAGGTAGAAAGATATCTCTTTATTTTGAATTTATTAACTGGAATATGAAAGCTCTGGGAAATGTGCATCATTAACGTCTGCGCTTTGTTTGGTACAAGAGGAAATTATTTTATAGTTTTATTTCTACAGTGTTGTTGTACATTCCAAGTTTGGCTTTTGGGGTTCCCAGTTTAATTATTGCCTTTCTGTTTCTAAATTGTGATTCCTTGTTTGGTGATGGTCTATGTTCTGCATGTGTAACTGAGCTGAGGTATTCTGTTTATGTAATTCCTATTTGACATTGCCACTTGTTCTCTTTCCCCAGTATTCTCTGAAATGTATTGGTTTAATATTTGCAGTGTTGCCTTTTGATAGGTAGGGTATGGTGCTTTGTGAGTCCTGGTAATGCTGTCAGGATACGGCGGGTTTGCTATGGGTTCTAAATGAATTCCACTAACCTAATAGTTTCCCCCACAATTAAACCACAAAAAGAAAGTGAGGAACCTAACAATTCACCAAATTTTTGTTGGAACGCTCGCCTAGAAGGAAGGAAGAAAAACCTCCCCTTCTCGTAGCGTGTTCCGTTTTTATCTTAAAATAAAATTAGGGATTTACCCCTAGTAAGGGATCGAGGGACCCACACCCTCAATACCAACCAGCCGTTAATGAGTTGAAAAAAAGAGCACTTAGCTTGAGATTATATCCGAAGATAAATGGCGCCCGGTAGCATAAACCGACAAAACCTCATCTGTTGCATAGGCATACTTCCTCACAGGCAGCCATGCTTGACGGGATAAATCCCGATTACAATAGTCGGTGTTGGAAAAATCCGGGAGTCAATCCAAGCTAGTTCCCTATGTACAGCTTCAACCAGAGCAGGATAAGCAACCCAACGTTGTAGCGTTTTGAGCCTCCGTGGTTCCCGGCTCTTCTTCAAACTCTATCGCTCTCTTTTTTTCAACTCATTAACGGCTGGTTGGTATTGAGGGTGTGGGTCCCTCGATCCCTTACTAGGGGTAAATCCCTAATTTTATTTTAAGATAAAAACGGAACAACACGCTACAAGAAGGGGAGGTTTTTCTTCCTTCCTTCTAGGCGAGCGTTCCAACAAAAATTTGGTGAATTGTTAGGTTCCTCACTTTCTTTTTATGGGTTCTAAATGGGCAGCGTTTGTAGTAGTTCCTAATGTGCCTGGCGGTTGGCACTGGATTATAGTAATGTAGAAATCTTTTAGTCTTTCTTTATCCATACACTCATTAAGAGACATGTTTACTAAAAGTTAGTGTATGGTAACATTATGCAAATAAGGCCACTTATGCAAATGAGGCCCCTCACATGGCCCCGCACCCCCCTTGGGCCGCCCCTGTCCAGAGACAGTCTATTAGAATGACATAGAGTCTAAAGGCCTTAAATACATACACAGTAGAGGTGAGGACAGAGGAGGAATATGATATAAACATTCAAATACCTCAAAGATATCAAAAATCAAAAGAAACAAGTATTTTTTTAGTAGACAAGAAATGCTGGAATAAGCTCATGATATGAGGATCAGATGGGTTAGATTCAAGAGTAGCATTAGATGATATTTGTTCACAGAAAGGGTGATGGATGCATGGAACCAACTCCCCGCAGAGAGAAAACAGCAAAAAAAAAACCAAAACAAAAAAAAAAAACCAGGAAAAATTGAGATAAGCATAGAGAAACCTTAGTTACAAAAGAAGTGTAGGCAGGGCTGGTGCAAGAGTATTAAGTGCTCTAGGCAAAAGTTCAGTCTTGCACCCCCTCATAATTGTTTTTTAGACCCCTAGCACACCCCTCCCCACCCCCAAAGATTTAGGTTATTAAACTAAATCGTAATCATCTGAACATAATTTCTCCCAGAACAATCCTATAAAAATGCAATACACTTTTAAATCTTAAACTTACAAGAGTTCATGGACTGCTGCCCCCCCCCCTCCAAGCTGCTGCATTGTAACCGCCTAGTTTGCCTTGTAGTTGCCTTGTAGCTGGCCCTGAGTGTAGATAAAGTCAGAAATCAAGAGAGGATTTATTGTCTAGACCAGTGGTTCTCAACCTGTGGGTCGTGACCCCCACAGGGGTCGCCACAGGATTTAGCGGGGGTCGCTTCACTCCGCCGTTAAAAAAAAAAAGTGCACAAGTTGCTGCCGTTGCCGAGTCCGCTTCTCAGCAGCGGCAAACTCACCGCCTCCCTTCTAATGCAGCCGTGGCTCCCTGTCTCTTAGGGAACCGCGGCTGTGCCTGTAAAACCGTTGCAGAGCCTTCCTGTCTCTTGACGGGCTCCATGCAGCATTGTCCCACCTCCAAAGGAAGTAGTTTACCACTTCCTTTAGAGGCAGGACAATGCTGCATGGAGCCTGTCGAGAGACGGGAAGGCTCCGCAACGGGTTCGCAGACACAGCCGCGGTTCCCTAAGAGACAGGGAACCGCGGCTGCAGAAGAACAGGGCAGTAGCAGGCAGACAGGGTGAGGGGATGAGGGGGCAAGGAACATGCAACTGGGCTGACATGAGGGAGGGAGGGGGGCTGACATGGAGGGATGGATGGAGAGAGGGGGCTGACATGGACGGGGGATGACATGGAGGGAGGGAGGGCTGACATGGATGGAGGGAGGGAGGGGTGCTGACATTGATGGATGGATGGATGGAGGGAGGAGGGGGCTGACATGGACAGAGGGGGCTGATATGGACAGGGGGGCTGACATGGAGGGAGGGAGGCTGACATGGATGGAGGGAGGGAGGAGGGGAGGGCTGACATGGAGGGAGGGAGGGGGCTGACATTGATGGATGGAGGGAGGAAGGGGGGCTGACATGGACAGAGGGGGGCTGACATGGATGGAGAGAGGGATGGAGGGGAGGGCTGACATGGATGGAGGGAGGGAGGGAGGGGAGGGCTGACATGGAGAGATGGAGGGAGGGGTGGCTGACATGGATGGAGGGAGGGAGGGGAGCTGACATGGATGGAGGGAGGGGGGCTGACATGGACAAAGGGAAGCGACAGGGGGACATACTGGACAGACGGGGGATAAATGCTGGACAGAGGGGCTAGACAATGTGGGTTAGGATTATAATGGGCAGATGGGGGGCTAGGACTGGTAATGGGTTGATTAGGGAAGGCTAGGACTGGAAATGGACTGATCAAGGGGGGGTTGTGACTGGTAATGTGCTGATAGGGGGGTAGGACTGGTAATGGACTGATGGGGGGCTAGCATTGGAAATGAGCTGATCGGGGAGGTTAGGACTGGATATGGGCTGATTAGAGGAGGCTAGGACTGGTAATGGGCTGATGGGATCGGTAGGACTGGTAATGGACTGATTAGGGGAGCCTAGCACTGGTAATGTGGTTGAGGAGGGACTAGCACTGGATATGAGCTGATTAGGAGAGGCTAGGACTGGTAATGAGCTAATGGGGGGTAGGACTGGTATTGGGCTGATTAGGGGAGGTTAGCACTGGTAATGGGGTTGAGGGGGGACTAGCACTGGAAGCGAGCTGATTAGGGGGCTTCGACTGGGAATGGGCTGATTGTGGGGAGGGGAGGATAGAGCTGCTGGCCCTGGAAGAAAACTGGGGGCTAAGGCTACAAATGGGCTTCTACGAGGGGATGGGAGAATGGAACAGGAAGGGAGTGGATCTGAGAGGGGCTGCCATGGAATTTGTACTAGAAGGGACTGGTCAGTGGGGAAGGAGGGGGACTGGAAGGGAATGGACACCAGTGACAGTCACAGGAATGCAAGTTGACATCGGAAGGTACTGAGAGTGAGGACTGGAATGGGGCTGATACTGGGGAGGGTTACTGGGACTGGAAATAGGCTGATGGAAAGAAGTGAAGAAAACGAAAGAAGAGATAAGAAATGGCAGATGGACCATAGACCACAGAAAGAGAGCTAAGAGAAGACAGGACAGCAGAAGCCTCAGATTGGGACCAACATGATCAGAGAATAAATTGGTCAGACAACAAAGGTAGAAAAAATAATTGTATTTCATATTAGTGATTTGACTACAAAATCATCATAATTTTGAAATCAAATATTGTTACTTGTTATTGTGATGTGGTTTAAATAAGTAAATTTTATAAATAAAAACATATTGCAAAGGCCTATAATATATTAATAATTCAACAAATGATTACAGCGATAATGCGTTAACGGTAAAGGAAGAGAGACGCATTTGATTTTATCTTTGAGGGTCACCACAAGTTGACCAATGGTAAAAGGGGTCACGGTACAAAAAAGGTTGATAACCACTGGTCTAGATGGATTAGATGGGGTTCTTCTCAGCTGTTATATTATGTTTTTGTATAGGAGTATTACCATGGGCTTTTCCGAAGAGTGGAAAGCTGTAAAAACTACAGTAGAGGACATGAAGTGAAGCTGCAAAGAGGTCAACTTAAGAGCAACATCAGAAAATGCTTTTTCATGGAAAAGGTGATAGATACCCAGAATGTCCTCCAGGTGAAAGTCATGAAGACAAAAATAGTGGTGGAATTCAGAAAGGTGTGTGATAAACATGGAAGGCCTGATATTCAAAAAAAGCTGAGCTCCTAAATTTAAGCTTATATGTTAGGCTTCTAAATTTGTGCCCTATTTTCAGCCACACTTCGGAGCCTTAGTTTTTCAACTGAAAATTCTTCCTGATTTCCTCCTAAATTTAGGCCTGCCATTCATTCGCTTAGATTTATGAGGCTAATATTCAGAGATGCCTGGTGCTGAAAATCAGTGCTAAGCTCCTAACTTTCTTTCCCTGCTCTAAATCCACCTCCATTGCCATCCACTTTTTATGCTCCTAAATTTAGGAGTTTAGAGACATTTTAAGGGAATATTTAGGCACTCAGCCCTAGTAAATGTTTGAAGAGGCCACTATAGGAGCATAACTCTCAAAGTTGGGAGCATAAATCCTTTGAATATCAAGCCCAGGAGATCTCTATAACACAAGAGGATGGAATCCAGGTATAAAGTGTTTCTTCTCAAAGCAAAAGTGAATTTTTTCACACTATGGCAAAAGGCCTGGAGGTAGCCTACATGGAGGAGAAGTTACAGTCCTTACCACCTTATGTATAGACTGAATGAGTGAAGCTGGATTTTATCTGCCACAATGCACACAGGATCCTAGGGATCAACAATTCATAACAACAGTCCTAAAACACAGCACTTTACTCTATAATAAATGACTTTTGTCAGACCAGATAAGTAATAAACTGCATAATAAAATTATTCAGTTCTTTTTGATGTGATTTAAATATTAGCACCTCTATTTTTGTGCAATTAAAAACACTTTAAGTAACTGTTTCTCACAGCACTGTTAATATTACTGCCACAACATCAGACACAGCACTAAAGTTTAAACTGTATTTATTTTCTCAGTTCTGCTTCAGGGATACCTGTTTAATTCCTTCAGGTCCCATTACCACTTTGTGACTACTTCACTTTTTCCATTATGTTTCCTTTAGTGTGTATCGCTTACCTCCCTCATCTTTGTCAAGTATCCGGTCAGCTGATTTTATCTGTCCGTCTTTATTAAATCCTAATTAAACTAGTGAATGCCAATTTAACTCTGCATTATTGCCATAGGGATCAATTGTGTTTAAAATAAAAATCTACCACTGCTCACAGTAATTCTGTCCATGGTCCGATTCTTTTTAACTTCTTTGTTAGTGATATTATGAAAGGGCTGTCGGGTAAGGTTTGCCTCTTTGCGGATGATACCAAAATCTGCAATAGAGTAGACACCCTGGAAGGTGTAGATAACATGAGGAGTGAGGACGGATCTAGCTAAGCTTGAAGAATGGTCTAGAATTTGGCAGCTGAGATCTAATGATAAAAAATGTAGGGTAATGCATTTGGGCTGCAATAATCCAAGGGAGTGATTCAGTATAGGGGGTGACATACTTCTGTCCATGAAAGAAGAGCGGAACCTGGGCATGGTTGTGTTTGACAATCTCAAAGTAGCTAAACAGGTAGAAAAGGCCACGGTGAAAGCTAGAAGGATGCTTGGGTGCATAGGGAGAGGAATGGCCAGCATAAGAAAGGAGGTGATAGTGCCTCTGTATATATCTTTGGTGTGACCTCATTTGCAGTAATGTGTGTAATTCTGGAGATCGCACCTTCAAAAGGCTATAAATAGGTTGGAGTTGAAGCAGAGGGTGGCTACTAAAATGGTTAATGGTCTTCATTATAAAGCATATGAGGACAGACTTAAGGAGCTTAATATGTACACCTTAGAGGAAAGGCAGGACAGAGGTGATATGATTAAGATCTTTAAATACCTCTGTGGCATAAATGCACAGGAGGAGAGCCTCTTTTGATTGAAAGCAAGCTCTGCTACGAGGGGACATAGGATGAGGGTGAAAGGGGATAGACTCAGGAGTAATATGCAAAAATATTTCTTTACGGAAAGGATGTAGATGCGTGGAATAGTCTCCCAGTGGAAGTGGTAGAGATAAGGACAGTAAATTAAAAAAGCATGGGACAAACACAGAGGCTCTCTAAAGGAAAAAAAGAGGACTCTTGTAGTGGATATTATGGAAGGGCAGATTGGATAGGCCATGTGGTCTTTTTCTGTCATCATGTTTCTATGTTTCTAACATTTTAACCTGATTTTTCCTTCTCCGTTCTAGTAGCCCTTGATCAGTTATCAACTTTAACTGATGAAACAAATGGTTGTTTTCTATGCAATTTTGTACCAAGGGTGCCGATAGATTTTTTCATATTCAAGTTGGAACGATGTTCTGTCAGTCTGGACTTAAACATCCTGCTTGATTGCCCTATGTACATAAGTTGACAAAGGAATATGATCATAAATTCTATAAGATGGTACTGAGTAGTAAGAGATTTGACTATAAAGTTTGAATTTATCATTATCTCTTTCTATAGTCTGATTACAAAAGTCTCAAGGCTGACACGCATAATGACCTGCTTTCACCAAGGTAATTAAAGGTCTGTCAATCTGCATAGGTTTCCCTACCCAGTCCATTGTAATTTTATCTTGGGTAAATGCAATTACTGGGTGTGGGAGAAACAATCGTGAACTGAAAGAATTCCCCAATATTGATGTATAATTTTTCCCACTTCCTTCGCCCTGTTGGAGTATGGTAAAGCACATGTTAATTCCACCTTTTTGCTACTGTCTTTGATCATTGAAAAGTAATTGCCTCTGGGCATAACTTTTTGTTATTGCTGGTGGCTATCCTCTATTATTCAATCAGACTTGTAATTCAGCAGCTTCTAATTTAAATTCTGCCAAGGAGGCACATGTTCTTTTGAGACACAAAAAGTGACTGATTGGGAATCCCACTTTTAAACTATCTAAATGATGACTCTATATTGTAATACATTATCTCATTCAGTTGGTTTCCTAAATGAGGTTGCTCATTTCTGCCCTCCCTTCTTTTTTATTTTTAAATCCGATAAAATTAACCTCATGTTGATGACTAGTCCTTTGAAACTGAAGATTAGGTTTCCAGGACTTAATCCAAATAGAAAAGTATTCCAACTCTTGTTTACACCCTATCCACATCTGTAAAATATTGCCCAATCTATATCATATTTTAATCTTAGCTGAACCTGATTCAAAATGTGACATATATGGGAGGGGGAGGGGGGGGCACTGTTGGCACTACCATATCCCCCATTGCTATGTTACTATGTTAGTATTTTGTGAAGCAAAATATCATTAGTGGACATGTTGTTTACTCTGTTAAAAGACAGTGTATCCAGGAACATGACAAACTGCAAACATTGAGTTTTCAGGGTCTCTTGAAAGAAGTCAACAGCTAATGGAAAGATCTTTAGAATAGTGATCAACATCCATAAGACCATCATGCTGTAGATGTGTGTGTTATGTTGCTATGTTTCATGAAACTTCAAAGACATATAAAAAATTACACATGCCTAAAATAATTTAGTAGTATTTTCATTTCTGATATTCCTGCTTCTAATTATCTTTGAGGGGAAACAAGCAATATGCTGCCTAAAGGTTGATCCTGTACATTTTTCATCCTATTATCTTTGTTTAAGCAGAGGGACCTTGCTTCATAATGACCTGCTGTATGGAGACAGATGGGATTAGATGTACAATGGTGTCCTCCCACAGTCATTTTCTGACAGTCTAAGAAGCAATCAGTATGGGTAGCTGCTTGCTCGCATTGAAGAGGAACTACTTCCTGTCACCCCACAGTAGAGAATGGCAAAGATAAGAATGTGTTGTTACAGTCCAAGACAAGCATAGTAACATGTGTGAGAACAAGCTGGGATTGGTTTCCTAGTGAAATCAGGATAAATAGATTCAAGGGTGTCAACCATCGCAATCTCATATGAGCATGAAACTAAACCTGGGAATGTCTGGGAAATGTAAAGTTTCTATACACCACAGGGGTCTTGTTTATCACCTCTACTTTTTAATCTTTCTATGAGGCCTTTGTGTGTCCTGATTTGACGTTTGGGTCTAATGGCGACATTCAATTGATTGTTCCAGGTGTTGGGGATTATGTGATTCTCAAGTGATTGCTAGTTGGCTTAGTGCCAATAAGCTGCTTTAAATGTGATTTTTGGTTGTGTGCGTCCAAGAGACTACTGCCTCCCCCGCCCCCCCCCCCCAACTTTTGACTTTTCTCTCTATCTCTCATAGCACCTTACTCCATCCTTTACCTGTCCTAATTGTTCCCAACATCAAAATCTCTTATCCTTTCCCTTGGTATACCGTGCTCAACTCTCCATTTCTTAGCAATCTGCTTTCTCCTTCTATGACCTCTCACTACGGCATTCCTTCCCAACCTACTTCCTCACAGAATCCAATTATAAAAAACTTAAAACAGGTCACAGGTAATTTTTACTCAGGCCTTTGGGGACCAAATAAACAGCAATGCCCCATCCTGATTACCCTCCTCTTTTTTGCCTACTCTCCTTACCAATATGTTCTACCACCCTCCTCTCCCACTTCTGCCCTCTCTTTACCCCTTCTCCTTCTCTGTCCTCCCATAGTTCTCACAACATGCATTATTCATTGCCCTTTTGGAAGCCTTACCATTGTAAACTGCTTTGATAGCTACTAATAGACAGTATAGGAAATGTGCAGAAAAAAAAGAACTTGGGGGTGGGCGGTATGATGATATATCTAGTTTTATGTATGAAACACCTTGGGGTCAAGTTTGACTTCACCTTTAGTTTTCTGCAGACTTTCGTAAAAAACTTAAAACCCACCTCTTCCTAGAACATTTTCAGGACTACCCCATACAATCACCTCATCCTCAAACCTACCCTCATAAAGCCCCTTTAACCCCCCCATCCCTCATACTCCCCCTACCCCTATGTAAATAGTTTGTTAGAGAAATATTGATTCCAATGTATTGAAATATACAAAAGGTTCATTATTCTCTGTTCACAGTTAGTTTTCATGTTCATTGTAAATGGTTTTTGATGTTCCTTGTAACTCGTTCAATGTATCAACTCAGTTCCATGTAAACCGTTTTGACTTGTAGAAAACAGTATAAAACATTTGTTAAATAAATAAAGAAAGAGCAATAGCTAAATTGCGTCCTTTCCTAGCTGCTGAGACCTTCAGGTGGTATTAAATGTGTATGCCTTTTTATATTTATACTATTGTAATGGTTATTGATAGGTTTACCAAAGAGACCTGTGCATAAATTACAGAAACGTCAGATGTGGTAGCCCACCTGCTTTATAGGTTCCTTAGAAGGTCAGTAGCTAAGCCTTTATTGTTTGCACTGTATCAGCTGCTAATCCATGCAAAGGTTCAATTTAAAATCCTTACATCTACTCATAAAGTAGATGTTTAAGATCAAATCACGCACAATTGCTGAGAGGCCCCTTTATTCAAAGAAGTAGAGGAGTCTTTTGTTAGACAAGAAACCTGCAGAGTAGTAGCTCCTACTCTGTGGAATACCTTGCCATTAGCTATTAGAGAGAAGGTGAGCTACATACTTTTTTGAAAGACAATAAAAACCTGGCTGTTTACAAAAAATGATTAATTGTTGTGGCAGGGTACTGCTTTTTTGTATTTTTGAGATTTATTTTAATTGTATTTTATTTTATGATTTTAATTATTTAGAATTTTGTTTTAGCATGTGATTTTATTGGGGGGGGGATATTTAAAGGCACTTACATGGTTTGCAGACCTGCCAACCCTGAAAATTGCTCCTCTGCGGGATATTCCGTGGCACTGGTTAGCACAAGGGCATTCCAGGGTGGCACCCATTGCTAACAGTTAGCAACATGCAGTCAAAGTCAGGTGCAGGGAATCCTGGTCGAATTTTTGCTACAGAAGCTAACTGGGCAGTGGCTAAATATCGCCAGTACCTGGTTAGCTTCACAGCAATCTGGGCAGCCCGGATATTCAATGCCAGAGCTCCAAAATGGCTCCGGCATTGAATATCTGGGTTTAAAGTTCAGTAGCGACCTCTATACAATTTAGCAGAGCTAGCCGCCAGTGATGAATATCAGGCACGTTGTTTTTAATGATTGTAAGCCATATTGGGCAACTTTGTATGTTGGGAGGTGGTATAAACTGTGTTAATAAATAAATAATGTACAGCTGGAAAAATAGCAACTATGCAACTTGATCAGATTTGGAGGCATTCCTAACAGGGGCTCTGCATTCCAAGCAAAGGTAAAAGTGTGTGGCTTTTAAATTACTAGCTCTCTGCCTGAGAGCTCTTAAAAGGGGGTTGGTACACTTTTAAAACAAAGTTGCATTCTTTTTGGTGCTATAGTTCAAAAGGGGAAATATTTTCTTTAGTGGTGTAGGTTTTAAACTCTGCTTTTAGTATCTTTCTCAGCTCTTTGAAGCTACTGACACCTCATCAGGTGTTAGTTCCCTCCCTACCTTCCCCCCAGCTCCCACCCATTCTATGTGAGCAGTCTTGCTTTATAGGGCACCTCCCCTAATTAGCTACACACAGGGACTTGGAACAGCACATTTAGAACACACTTAAAAGAGGTTAACTAGTTGGCTTACTGCTTTTTCTCTGAAAGAACAGCTGGGAAAACAGGTCTCTCTCTCTCTCTTTTGTTTCAACAGGTACCTAAGCTCCACCAACTGAACAATGGCTGGGAAAAATTGTATCACCAAAGCTGTTGCTCCCGTTATAGCTTCTGCCTCTGTAAAGACAGAGATCCCAATACCAGTTGAAGGATCATTCCATGTGTAAGATACTTGCATGCTGAACCTCTCAGGAAACAAGTGGAGGAGCTCAGAGAAGAGGTGGCGAGACTGAGGAGCTTTCAAGACAGTGAGAAGTACATAAATGAGATGCTTCTTAAAACATCCAAGCTCTCCAGCAGAGGAGAAAATGAGAGCCTATAGAATGTTGAAGGGTGGACATGAGTCTCCAGGGCCTGCAGAATCGCCAATCCAACTCTTCCAGCCCTTGAATTGAAGAACCATTATGAGGCCCTGAACATGGAGGAGGTGAAAGCATCACTGGAAAGGGAAGAACCAGAACTCGAGCACCCCAAAGTTGCAGAATCAGTGAACATAATGAAGCAAAGGGCAGTGGTGGTTGGTGACTCTATTCTGAGGGGTACTGAGGCGTCCATCTGCCAACCAGACTTGATGTCCAGAGAGGTATGTTAATATTTCAAAAAGCCCTTACTGCTTGAACGGTTTCTTCAGACACTATAAAAAGATTTTTCCGTTCTCTGTTAGCTCCGATCACCAAAGTATCAAAAATAGAACAAATAAATATATATAAATATATTCAAATTTCTTAATGAGGTCTCAGTATTATAGTGGCTAGGTCTCGCAGACAAGCGCCTTAACGAGACCCAATGCCTATTCACATCAACGACCTCAAAATTTTGAGGTCGTTGATGTGAATAGGCATTGGGTCTCGTTAAGTCGCTTGTCTGCGAGACCTAGCCACTATAATACTGAGACCTCATTAAGAAATTTGAATATATTTATATATATTTATTTGTTCTATTTTTGATACTTTGGTGATCGGAGCTAACAGAGAACGGAAAAATCTTTTTATAGGGCCAGAGAGGTATGTTGTCAGCTGGTGTTCTCTTCAGTCCTCCCTGTTGAAGGTAAAGGCCAAGGCAGAGAAACTCGCATCCTGGAGATAAATGCATGGCTGTGTGGATGGTGTCATTGAGAGTGTTTTGTTTTCCTGGACTATGGGATGCTATTCCAAGGGTTGCAGAGCAGAGATGGCATCCATCTGTCCAAGAAGGGTCGACGTGTCTTCAGTAGCAGACTGGCTAATCTACTGAAGAGGCCTTTAAACTAGATACGTTGGGGATGGATGAAGAAAGCCCCCAGGTAAGTGAAAGCCCCCAGTTAAGTGAAACTTTAAATAACTTTATGGAAATGGGGAAAAAGGGGCAACTTATGGAAAGTGGTGTGTATAAATGCCCATAGCATGGGAAATAAAATCCCAGATGTTGACGTTTTAATGGGAGAGGCTGACTTGGGTTTAGCAGCAGTAACAGAAACATGGCTCATGGACAACTATGACTGGGATGTAACTATACCAGGCTATACTTTATTCAGGAAGAAGGGGAGGAGTAGTGGCACTATATGTAAAAAATAATGTTAAAGCTATGGAAATACAAGTCTTAAAAGGGAGACAGGAGGCACTGTGGGTTAAACTAGAAAGAGGGAAAGAGAAATCTATTTGTATTGGCGTGATATACAGACTTCCCTCGCAGGGAGAAGAAGTGGACGGAGATTTAATTGGACATATGCAGCATTGCTAGGAAAGGGGAAGTGCTACTGATTTGGGATTTCAATATGCCAGATATTGATTGGCACATCCCTACTGCAGTGTCATCTAGAAGTAAGGAGATCCTAGATTCTCTACAGGGATTACTATTCAGGCAACTGGTAACAGAACCCACATATGAAGGGGCCATACTGGACTTAGTGCTTACCAATGGTGAAAGTGTTTCTGATGTTATAGTGGGCGATCATTTTGCATCCAGTGATCACCAGATGCAGTGGTTCAGTATTAGGACTAGGGCTGCTAAAATCCATTTAAAAGTTTAGACTTTAGAAAAACTAACTTTGGAAAGATGAGACAATACCTCAGGGAGTCATTAGCGGGATGGGAACAGTTGGGAGATGTAGAAAAACAGTAGGCAAAACTGAAAGGGGATATTTAAGGGCAACCAACCTTTTTGTTAAAATGGTAAATAAAGGTAAAAGGAACAGGAGACCGCTGTGGTTTTCAAAAGAAGTAGCTGAAAAGGTGAAGAAAAAGAGGGAGTCCTTCATGAAATACAAGAGATCACAGAGAGAGGAAGACAGGCATCTATATTTGGAAAAACTTAGAGAAACTAGCAAAGTAGTCAGGAAAGCAAAGATTCAAAAAGAGGAGGAAATAGCCAATGCAATAAAATGGGAGGATAAGACATTTTTCAGATATGTTAGTCAGAAGAGGAAGGGCAAAAGTGGTTTTGTCAGACTCAAGGATGAAGAGGAGAACTATGTAGAAGCCAATGAGGATAAAGCGGAATTGCTTAACAAATATTTCTATTCTGTGTTCACAGATGAAGAACCAGGAGCAGGACCTCAGAAAACACCCACAAACAGGAACAGAAGCGAGGGGCATCTTGAACAATTTTCAGAAGACTGTGCTCATGAAAAACTATCTCAACTTAAAGTAGACAAAGTGATGGGACCAGATGGGATACACACGAGAATACTGAGGGAACTTAGAGACGTTCAAGCAGCTCCACTGACTGACCTTTACAATGCCTCATTGGAGTTGGGAGTGGTGCCAGAGGACTGGAGAGAGGCACATGTTGTCCCTTTACACAAAAGCGGAAGTAAGGATGTGGTTGAAAACTACAGGCCTGTTAATTTAACCTCGGTGGTGAGTAAATTATTGGAAGTGCTGCTGAAAGAGAAAATAGTGAGGTTTCTGAAGTCTAACGGATTACCGGATCCAAGGTAACATGGATTCACCAGAGGCAGGTCTTGTCAGACAAATCTGATTGATTTCTTTGATTGGGTGACCAGGGAGTTGGAATGAGGGAGAGCCCTAGATGTGGTGTATTTAGATTTAAGTAAAGCCTTTGACACCATTCCACACAGGCTACTTATAAACAAACTGAGCACCCTAGGGATGGACACTAAAATGACTGCTTGGGTTAGAAATTGATTGAGTGGGAGGCAACAAAGGGTACAGGTAAATGGAACTCAATCTGAGGAGAAGGAGGTTACCAGTGGTGTGCCACAGGGATCTATCCTTGGTCAAATTATTTTTAACATATTTGTTAGTGATATTGCGGAAGGGCTGCCGGGTAAGGTTTGCCCCTTTGTGGATGATAGCAAAATCTGCAATAGAGTAGACATCCAGGAAGGTGTAGATAACAAGAGGAGGGATCTCACTAAGCTTGAAGAATGGTCTAGAATTTGGCAGCTGAGATTTAAAGTTAAAAAATGTAAGGTCATGCATTTGGGCTACACCAGTCCAAGGGAGCAATATACTATAGAGGGTGAAGTACTTCTGCCCACAAAAGAAGAGTGGGACCTAGGCATGATTGTGTCTGATGATCTTAAAGTAGCTAAACAGGTAGAAAAGGCAACAATGAAAGCTAGAAGGATGCTTGGTTGCATAGGGAGAGGAATGGCCAGCAGAAGAAAGGAGGTGATAGTGCCTCTGTATAAGTCTTTGGTGCAACGTCATTTGGAGTATTGTGTGTAATTCTGGAGACCGCACCTTCAAAAGGATATAAACAGGTTGGAGACAGTACAGAGGGTGGCTACTAAAATAATTAGTGGTCTTCGTTATAAAGCATATGAGGACAGATTTAAGGACCTTAATATGTATACTTTAGAGAAAAGGCGGAATAGAGATGTTATGATTGAGACATTTAAATACCTCTGTGGCATAAATGCACAGGAGGAGAGCCTCTTTTGATGGAAATCAAGCTCTGCTATGAGGGAACATAGGATGAGAGTGAAAGGGGATAGAGTGAAAGGGGAATAATATGTGGAAATATTTCTTTATGTAAAGAGTGGTAGATGTGTGAAATAGTATCCCAGTGGAGGTGGTAGAGATGAGGACAGTATCTGAATTCAAAAAAGCATGGGACAAACACAGAGGATCTCTAAAGGAAAAAAGGGGACTGTTGTAATGGTTAATATGGAAGGGCAGACTAGATAGGCCATGTGGTCTTTCTCTGGCATCATGTTTCTATGATTTAGGAAAAGGCAACATAGGCAATTGCCTAGGGTTCCAAATGTTTAAGGCACCAAATACCCAAGTAGTGGAGGAGACTATACCACCTTGCTTGGGACACACTCTGCTAGTCAGGTCTTCAGCATATTCACAGTGAATATGCATGAACAACTTAGCATATAATGGAGGCCATGCATGCAAACATATCTCATGCATCCTGTAATGGGGAAGATACGTCCCTTGCCAGGCAGTCAGAGGAAACTGAGGAAAGTACGTCAGATTCTGAAAGCCAAGTAAAGCACATGGCTACAGGTTGCCAGGGGAGATATAAACAAACCCAGCCACGAGTGCAGCAGCCCCGCCCAAGTTGCAAACACTCCCCGTGCCCTGAGTCTAATAGGATTCACCTGGGTGGGGGAGGAACGAAGCTAAGCCCTAAGGCTGATAAAAAGCACTCATTAGAAAGCAGTAGCAGTTCTGGAAGGAGGTCTGAGAGGAGATCTGGAAAGGGAATTGAAAGCACTTCGGGTGGGAGAACTGAAACGGGAACTGGAAGGAGAGCCGTTAGAAGGATTGATAGCAGAGAGGCTGAGAGTGATTTAAGCAGCCCTGAGAACTGACCAGGAAAAGCTTCAGCTGAAAAGGTACAGAGAACTCAAACCCAAAGACTACAGGAAAGCTACTCTCAGTTAAAGCCTGGTGTTGAAGGTAACTGGAGAGAAAAGCCACGCAGAAAGTCAGTTTGGGTGTGCCCAGAAGCTCCGGTGAGAGGAAGGTACAAATCTCTAGACTCTGCCGATATTGAAGAAGCACTGCTGAGTAAACCTTACAGGCAAAAGCCAGAAAGTGGTTTCTGTAAAAGGAACAGGGAGAAAACAAAGAATACCAGTTTTCTCTGGGATAGTAAAGCTCTCCGGGACTCTCTTAAAGGTAAAGAGAATTGTTTTAAATCCCTTTGTGAATGTGTTCCCATGTATCCAGCGGGGGAAGGGCTGGAAGATATGCAAGTTAAATCCATAGAGGAATGCATAATTGATGAGCCCATGGATTGTACACTGACTATAGCAGATACCGTAGAATCACTTTGCTGAGTTGGATGTATAAAGCTGTAGGAACAGCATTGAGAAGCAAAGTGAGCATTGCTGCCTTTGAAAAGAAGCGTTTATTGATTCCTGTGTTAAAGGACTGTATAGTGAAAGCTGGAAGAAAAAGGAGTTATTTTTCTTCAGTTCCTGATTTACTTTTCTTTGTACCAGATGCATGGTTAATTTGTCCTAAGTTCTTTGTGCTTACCAAACCCCGGGACGGGGAAATAAAACCTCATTTTGACCTTACCACTTTTGTTACTTCTATTCCTCTGCTTGGGGAGTGTTTGGGACTTCATTACTCAGAGGGTGTGTACTACTACGCCTGCACTACCCCAACTTCCTGGCTTAGGATATTCACCAGCCTGACCCTCTCTGCGTGCCCTAGGACCCAGGGTAGGCCACTGGTGACAATCCTCGATGTGGATATCCTTCAACAAGAATACATGCCTACCTACTTAAAAATCTCCTCCATCTGACCCACCCTAAAGAATCCAAAATTGGATCCCAAAGACCCAGCTTCTTACTCACCCATATAGCTAGCCTCCCATTCATAGCAAAACTAACAGAAAAAGATAATTCAACAACAACTGCAAGAACATATCGACAGCCACTCACCACTAGACCCTACGGAGTAGAAACACTCGTAACCTCTCTTATGGATACAATAATAAAAGAAACACAGAAACCACAGCAGGGATTCATATTGATATTCTTAGATATATCATCAGCCTTTGACACTGTCAACCATTCCATATTACTACAACGGCTACAGAATATTGGCATGAATGACACAGTTCTATAGTAGTTCACAACTTATCTATCAAACCAATGTAAATAAGTCAGAATGGGACCTAACACTTCATCCATATTCTTTCAACAGCAAGGAGTCCCCCAGGGATCAACACTTTCATCCCAGCCAATGCAAAATCATACAAATCCATAACATTTACTACAATATATATGCAAACGATATCATGCAATATACACTCTTCAACCCCTGCTGCTCATCATACACAAAAATACTACAATGCCTAGCAGACGCCACTCAATGGCTTACCAACAACTCATTAGCAATAAACTACAAGAAAATAGAAATACTGTTTGTCACCAGAAACAAGTCATTTATCCCACCCACCATTCTAATCATATACAACAATGAAACAATGAATCCAAAGTAAGATACCTATGCATCACTATGGACCAGTGCCTAGATCTGAAACCCCACATAAACAAGACAGCCAAAACCATCTGCAACAAAATACGGACCCTTCAACTCCTCCAACCTCTTCTCCAACCCACCCATTTCCTCACAGTCTTTCAAGCCATCATCTGCCCACACTTTGACTTCCACAGAACAATAGAACAATTTATCAAGGCTTACCAAAAGTCACCCTCCTACCACTCCATACAGCCCTACATACAGCAGCCCACATCATATAGAGAGTGGGAGGCTGAAACCCCTCCGGCTCTCCAACACACGGCCAATCAGGGCCCAACATCTACAAATTTAAAAGGAGCACCTCCCGGCATGCCCACGCCTGGCGGACCCCCGCCTGAGGGCCTTGCCAAAGGGCCCTTTGGCATGGCCTTTAGGCGGGGAACTACAGAATAGCAGATACCTAAGGAAAGAGCTGAAGATCCTAGATCAAATGACTGCAAGCACCTCAGCAAGTCCGAAGAACCGGTTACCACCTTCTCACCCATTGCGTCCTCAAGACATCAGACCCCACTGACCACCTCACTCCTGAGAGTGACAGTCCAGGTGGCACCCCTGCTAAGAAATCTCAAAATACTAAGTACCCCTCCACAATAATGGAAATCTACATAGCAAGAACCTTTCACCCACCCTCCCAAAACTCCTTTAAACATAAAACAACATTAGCAAGGACACTGGGACCAAAACCACCAACCTACCAAATATTATACATCCTCCTCCTCATATGGATCCTACTCTGCCGACTCACAACAGCCACCTACTCCACATATATTCCCACAACAGGCAAACAAGCTCCTCCACTCTACATCCCATGTAACCCCCAGATATGGCTGAACACACACAAGCACACTCACAGACGACTCCCCAGACTATTAAGGATACAATCCAATGCTTTCATTGATGGAAACCACACCCTACACAAAGCACAAGTTCTCCAATCAATCTAGGACTAATGAATGCAAGGTCCATCAGAAATAAGACAAGCACCATCACAGACCACTTGCACTATCATCAAACCGATATCCTATGCATCACAGAATCCTGGCTCAAATCCACTAACCAAGTCATCCTATCTCAAATCACACCACAATCTCACACCGTCTTCAGCTGCCCACACCCCCACAATAGAGGTGGCGGGGTCCTAATCCTCGCACGCACTGATTTTATTTTCAAAATTTCAAGAGCTGTAAGCCACAAACATTGCGACCTACTCATCATACATAACAGGCAAATAACCATCTGCCTCACATACACAGCACCTCATGCAGCTACAGATGAAACCTCCATCATAATTGAAGCTGTATGTGCTGCTAACTCTCCACAAAAGCCACTCATACTAATAGGAGACCTAAACCTCAATTCCACCTCGAACAGCGAAGAAGAGGCAATGGAATCCCTCCAATTCTCTGAACTTATTAAGGGCCCCTCTCATCATTCTGGTTCTACATTTGACCTCATCATTGTACCAAAGAACCTTCACAAGCAGGGAGACATAACAACCCCTCAGGTCTTTCCAATACCCTGGTCTGATTACCATGCCATACATTTCAAGATTCTTCTACCCCAACAAGAAAAACCACAAAGAAAACCCTACCCTGAAAGGCAATTCAAAGGCTTCCACAAGGAACAATTCCTCAAAGAAATTCTACCCAACCTCCCACAAGACTTCGATGACCTAGATGAGGCAATCAACTCTTGGAACACAACCATTAATGCAGCAGCAAAACCCCCACACCGTCACACCTCTGGAAGAAAAGAAGAAAGACCGATTTCGGCCCCATGGTACTCACCAACAATTAGAGAACAGAAACATAAACTTCGCCAATTAGAGCGTAAATGGAGATACAACCGGTCTCAAGCCACTCTCATTCAATACACGACCATGCAGAAGGAATACAATAACCTAATCATTAAACACAAAAGAGAATACCACACTAATCTCATCCTAAAATCCAGCAACAAACCTCGAGAGCTATTCAAAATTGTCATCACACTAACTAAAGACCCATCCCACAAGGAGGACCTCATTCACCCCCAAATCTTTGCAGATTTCCTCATAAAGAAACACAAACCATCCCTGAGGACCTCACAACTGGAAGCTCTCTCCACCCCAGATCCAGACGTTTACAGCGTACATACACTAAATGGGGAGAATTTCACATTCCAACAACAGAGCAAATCCTTAACACCATCACTGCATTAAACACTAGTACAGCACCCTCTGATCCATGTCCGGTTGTATGGATCAAATCAGTCAAGGAAGATTTTGTGAACTGCATCCATAAAATCATAAGCTCTTCACTAACTAAAGGATACATGCCCTCCTCACTCAAACAAGCCACAATCCAACCCATACTAAAGAACACCCCAAGTAATAACTCAGACCCCTCAAATTATCACCCCATCTCCAGCCTCCCATTTCTATCTAAAATAATAGAAAAGACAGTACAAAAACAACTCCAAGATCACATCAACCTGCATGCTCCACTCGATCCACACCAGCATGGATTTCATCCTAATCAGTGTGGAACCCCTCCTCATTCACCTTTTTGTCACACTACTAAGAGGGATTGACAATCTAAAGATTGGTTTCCTTCTCGTTTTTGTGGACATCTCCTCGGCCTTCGACACTGTATCTCACAGCACCCTACTACAACGTCTCTCCAACATTGTACTTCACGGTACAACCCTGGTTCAACTCCTACCTCAGTCACAGGCAACAAAAAGTCAAAGTCGGTCCAAAATACATCAACCCCATTTCTCTCAACTCAAGGACCTCCACAAAGATCCTCCCTGTCCACCCTCTTTTTCAACATCTACTTACAGCCAATATGTGACATCTTCAAACAGCACAAGATCCACTACGCAATTTACGCTGACGACATCATGGTCTACTCCCCTATCCACTTCGATTCGCCTGACTACTCGAATATTACCAACAGCCTCATGGAAATGAGCAAATGGCTGGCATCCAATAACCTCCAATCAACTTTAAGAAATCAGAAGCACTATTCATAACACGGGACCCTCCATTCTCCTCCCCTGCATCTATATCCATAGCAGATACTATAATAGCAATAAAGGAGGAAGTATGATACTTAGGTATCACCAACGACTGCTTCCTAAACTTACAAGCTCACATTAACAGAACCGCCAAGAACATTTTCCATAAACTTGCAATTATCCAAAGACTAAAGCCCCTCCTCAGTCAGGACCACTTTCGCACAGTATGTCAAACACTCATAACCCCTATTTTGGATTACTGTAACTCACTCTTCCATGGTCTTCCAATCCAAACCATCCAGCCCTTGCAACTGGTCCAGAACACTGCCACCCGCATCATAACAGGATTACCCAAATATGAACACATAACCCTTTTACTATACCAACTACATTGGCTTCCAGATTTTACCATAGTCAAGACAAGAAACAACTTGTCAGCTGGAACCCTACAAGACCTGTTTTGTACAAACTCAAGCTGCAGATCGAAGAGACTGAACACCAGAGATACAATTCCAATTCCTAGCTCCTACATCAAGGCAAATAACTGCACCATGAAGAGAGCTCTCTCCTTAAGCTGCTCCCACCATCTGGAACAACTTGCCAGAAAAAATCAGAACCAACAAAGACTTAAAGGACTTTCAAAAACTTCTCAAGACCTTTCTCTTCACCAATCACTTCAAAGGCAACACCTACTGTAGTCCCGTCACCTCACTGCTCAAACCCGAAGTATAGTTAACCCCATTCACTATGTTGTTATGTATATAAGTTCTGCCTCCAGACATTTCTCGCATGCCACCCCTACTTGATTTGTTCATTGAGTTCTCTGTAACATTTTTGAGTTTTATGTAAACCGCTTTGATTGTATGAGAAGGCGGTATAAAAAAACCCGTTAAATAAATAAATAAATGTGTCTCCAGGACTGGTTTATGAGGATTTTTATGCACCCTGTGTGTCTGAGTAAGGGCAGATAAAATAATGAAATGAAATGTATTTCAAGAAGAACCACTATGGCTTTTTGACCCTCCCTTCCCAGTTAGCTAGTAAGAGAGTAATTTTATAAGGAGGTATGGAAAGTTGCACGCCATCTACAAATAAAGATAAAGACATGTAAATCATGTATTTTCCATGATTTATGTGCATTGATGAACCTTTAGGTGCATACTTTAGCCAGTCACTATTCTATAAGTATGTGCATTAGACCGATGGTGCATACTTTCTCTGTGACCATTCACATAGGTGGAAATTGGGTACAGTGCACACTTCCACGTGTACTTTATAAAATACAGGAGTATATGCATAAGATATGTGCAGTCATTTACACCAGCCATAGGGCTATTGTACAGGATCACGCTTAGATTTACTGCATGTTTTCCACTACTTCCTTTTGCATGGGGGTGGAAGCTGTTAGTCCAGCCACTACCCCCCCCCCACCCCCCACATGCAAATAGGAAGTCTACATTCGAGGGAGTGAAAGAGGAACAGCACCACAGTGCCAGAGGTTTTGGTTAGCGCTGCAATGTTGTTTTAAGTCATTGCCACTGCTGCTGGACCCAGAGAGGGGCAGCAGTGGCAGCAATGGGCTGCCCATGTATCATTGGTGCTCTAGGTGATCGCCTAGTTTGCCTAATGGTAGCACCAGCCCTAATTGAAACATCTCCAGTCTATTCAGAATGTCACTATTAAATTACTTTGCAGTGCCTGCAGGTCAGATCATGTCATCCCTCTACTCATTAAGTATTATTGGTTCTCAGTAACATATAGGATTAGATTAAAAATCCTAACCCTGGCACATAAGGTCTTTTATGCTGATATATCCAACTACCTATCTTCCATTCTCATTCTTTATATTTTGTCTCCTACACTTTGATCTCAACAGGAAACTTGTCGATTCCATCCGTCTCTAGAGCCTGACTTGAACCAACCAGATGTTCAGCTTCTTTCTTTGTCACCCCTTCCATCTGGAATGCTTTGCCATCATCATCAGACCTCCTACAAGAAATTTATGACAGGTCTTAAGATACACTTCTTTGAAGCAGCATTCGAAGGGATGGGCTGAGGGTAGGGTCAGTCCAAAGGAATCTTACACCCTAGTCTCCCTTTTAACTTTCAGAAGGAGGCTATAATAAAATGAAGAAAATAGTTAGAAAAAAATAAAAGGAGCAGCTGCATGGGTGTTTAAAAATACTATCTTGGAAGCCCAGACCAGCTGTATTCCACGCTTTAAGAAAAGTGGAAGTAAGTCCAAAAAACTACCAGCATAGTTTAAAAGTGAGGTCAGAGAGGCTATTGTAGCCCAAAAAATATCTTTCAGGAAATGGAAAAAGGAGTCAAATGACGAAAACTGGAAACGACATAAGCTCTGGCAAGTTAGATACAAAGCATTGATAAAGCAAGCAAAGAGAGAATTTGAAAAAAAGCTTGCTGTGGAAGCAAAAACGCATAATAAAAACGTTTTCAAGTACATTCATAGCAAAACATTTGTGAGAGAGTCAGTTGGACCATTAGATGATAGAGAGGTAAAAGGGGCACTAAGAGAGGACAAGGCCATAGCCGAGAGACGGAATGAATTCTTTGCTTCAGTCTTTACTGGAGAAGATGTAGAGAAGTTACCCATTACTGAAATGGTATTTAAAGGTGATGCTTTGGAAAAATTGAAAGAAATATTGATAAATTAGGAAGATATATTACAACTATTTAAAAAACTAAGGAGTAGCAAATCACCTGGACCGGATGGTATACATCCAAGAGTGTTGAAAGAACTGAAATATGAAATTGCAGACCTACTATTAGTAATCTGTAAACAATCATTAAAATCATCTGTAGTACCTGAGGATTGGAGAACGGCCAATGTAACACCAATTTTTAAAAAAGGTTCCAAGGGTGATCAGGGAAACTACAAGTAGAAACCATCCAAGGCTAATATAAAGCATGCTCCACCAAGATGCTTGATTAGCTCATCTACTCTGTGCATGTGATACGCTTCCAGTTTAGAAGCTTCATTGACCCTCCAGAAGTCAATACAGAATCTGATGCTTCCATCGGGTTCAGGAACCAAGACGATGGGTGACAACCAGTCACTCAGAGACTCTTCTATAACTCCCAGGTTAAGCATCTCTTCCAGCTCCTTGGTGACAGCCTGTCACTGGGCCTCCGGAATCCGATAGGGTCATTGCTGGATAACCACCCCAGGGTCAGTAATGATATCATTACAAATGAGGTGGATTCATCCTGGGCAAGTGTAGAACACCTTTAGATCCCTGTAGATCAAACCCTCTAGATCTCTTCTCTGGGCATCAGAGAGCTAGTCTCCAATTGGGACTTGAACTGGATCCAACAGGGCTGAAATTTCTGGCCCAAAATCATCTCCCTGTACCATCATAGCAGTCACTGCAATCCACTTTTTCTTTTTATAACTTAATCTTTATTGATATTTTGTACGCAATCCAATAACTATATAAAAGAAAAAAAAAGGCAGAACCTAATATGATAACACACTCATCAAACAACAGCCTCGCTCTCCCGAGCTGAGTTACATAATAGAATATTACAAAATATTTACCCCATCCCCTCCTCCCTCATAACCCTTCCTCCTCCCTCCCCTTGCCTGCATTACCTCACAACAATCATATATAGACCCTCCGCCAATCTTTAAAGTCCTCTCCTACGTGGGTAATGATCCTGTACCAGAGATTGCTAAATATTCCAATAAGGGTCGCCATTGATTTCCAAAACGTTCCTCTTGATTTTTCCTGATGGCTGTCAAGCGTTCCATATGTGTCACTTTATATAGCCTCGTAACCCAATGAGTGGTATCAAAAGAACCTCCCTGTCTCCATTTCCATGCAATTTCACACCTCGCCACCACTATACAGGTTCGCATAGGGCGAGACCATTTATTTGACAAAGTGGTCGGCCAGATACCCAAGAGAAACAGAGAGAGGCAAAGTTCCGGCCGCACCCCAAAGATTACCCCCATCTGATCCCGGACCCACTCCCAATATATTTTGACCACTGGGCACTCCCACCACATATGATAGTATGTTCCTCGATCCCCACAGCCTCTCCAGCATAGATCAGAGACCTCAGGAAACATCCTATGATACCGTTCTGGGGTATAATACCAACGCATTAAAATTTTATATGTATTCTCTTGAATCAGAGTGCTTATCGAGGATCGGGCCGCCACTTTATATATGGCCTTCCAATCCTCTATATCCCAATGTGTCCCCAAGTCTTTTTCCCATTTCACCATATATTTTAACTTTATCTCGACCTCCACGGCCTTTCGCAAACTAGCATATTGTAAACGTATCAATCCTCGGGAAGAATGATGACCCACCCACAAAGCCTCTAGGTCGTTGAGACCGTCCACGATACGGTCCCGATTATCTTTTTGCTGAAGGCAATGTGACACCTGCAAGTATGCGAAAAAATCTCACCTTTCTAAATGAAATTCAGCTTTCACCTGCTCAAAAGTCTTGACCGTATCCGCTTCTATGAATTGCGCAAAATGAGTTAGCCCCCGCCTTCCCCAGTTCTGAAAAAACCTTTCCCTTCCCGGCTCAAAAGCTGGAGTGGCAACCATCGGTGAAAGCAAAGATGGCCCTGGGCGAGCATTTATTCTCCGCCATCCCCTACCCCATTTACCCAAAAGATGGCATAGAAAGGGATTGCTCGTCCAGGCTCCCCTTAGGGTACCCTTCTGTAGCCAGGGCAACCATTGAAGTTGATAATGGGGTACCGCTTGCTGTTCGATAGAGAGAAAGCCTTTTGACGAGACCGGCTCCCTCCATTCCATCACTTGCCGCATTTGCGCTGCCAAATAATAATCAGCAATCGCCGGCACTCCTAGTCCTCCTTTCTCCCGTGCTCTAAACATTACACTTCGGGCGATGCGTGGAGGCCGGTGTCGCCACACAAACAGGAACAGCTTCCATTGAAGCTTTTGTAGCACTATTTGAGGGACCTTAATAGGCAAAACTTGGAAGAGATACAACAATTGGGGTAGGATCATCATCTTAATTGTCGCAATCCTTCCCAGCCAAGAAATCTCCTCATTATTCTACCTCTCCAAATCTCTGCCTATCCGTTCAAACAACCCCGGATATTTCGCACCATAAAATTGACCAGAATCGCGAGTAAGATATACCCCCAGATATTTAATCTTATTTGAGGCCTAGCAAAATTGAAAGCACTCCCGTAGATGTGACACTAAGGGTCCAGGCAAATTAACACTCAGTGCCTCGGTTTTATCCCAATTGATCTTAAATCCGGCCACTCTTCCGAAGCGTTTCAACTCGGCCATAAAATTAGGCAATGCCAGCAACGGCTGAGTAATAAACAGAAGCAAATTGTCTGCAAACAGTGCCAATTTATGTTCTATCTGCCCTATCCTGAACCCCGTAGCATCGGCGTTCCGTCGTAACCGCCGCGCCAGTGGTTCCATCGTTAAAGCAAACAATAATGGGGACAAGGGGCACCCCTGCCTCGTGCCCCTCTCTAATGGAAAAAAATCTGAGTGTCTCCCATTAATCTTAACCGTTGCCACCGGATGGGCATACAACGTTCTTATCCATGCGATCATATGAGGGCCAACCCCAACGGCTCTTAACACTTCAAACATAAAACTCCATTCCACCCTATCAAATGCCTTTTCAGCATCCACAGCTAACATAAGAAGTTCTTGCTTACGCTGTCTGGCTGTCCACATAACCTGTATAGCCCGTCTGATGTTGTCTCCGATATTTCTTCCCTGAATGAACCCCGTCTGATCGGAATGAATAATCTTTGGGAGTATGCGGCCTAGTCTATTTGCTAGATTCTTCGCCAATATTTTCCCATCTGTGTTCAATAGAGAGATAGGCCAGTAGGAGCCACAGATCGTAGGGTCTCGACCCGGCTTTGCTAACACTGAAATCCCGGCCTGGCTCATGGAAGGAGGCAACTGATGCCCTTGAAGGACATTGTTAAACAGGCGCTGCAAAAGCGGGGCTAACTGTGTCATCAGCTTTTTATAGAACAGCGTGGGAAAGCCATCCAATCCCGGCGACTTATTCAGGGCTAATCCTTTAATGACTTGAGTAATTTCTTCTAAAGTAATCTCATGATTCAGTAATTCCCGATCAAAATCCGAAATTACCGGAAGATCCTCCCCTTCTTGAATATAGTAGGTCGCGTCCACTAGGTCTCCCTTCAGCTTGCTAGTATATAAAGTTTTGTAATACTGCTTAAATTGTTCCCTAATATGTTTTGTTTGAAAAAGAAGCTTATCTCCGGGGCCCTTAACTTTCAGGATGGTGGAACGCCGCTCTCTATCTTGCAACCTCCTGGCTAGCAATCTTCCCGCCTTATTATGAAACTCATAATAGCGTTGATTAATGCGTCGCAATTGAAAATTGATTGAGTCCGTCTGCAATGAAGTTAGCTCTGCTCGTGTATATTCTAATTGCGCCCTAATTTGGGCTCCTCCACTCTGCTTATGTTGAAATTCCAATTCTGTAACCTTCTGAAGCAGCTGAGCCATTCTTTCCCCTTTATTCCTCTTTTTTCGAGCTGCCCACTTTATCAGTACCCCACGTAGGACAGCCTTCATACCGTCCCATTGAATCTCTGGGGCTACTTCCCCTGTATCATTCACTGCACAATAGTTTTGAATTTCCTCAACTACATTATCAAGCACTGCTTGATCCTGTAGGAGACTTTCATTGAGTCGCCAAAATAGCCTACCCTCCATATCTCTATCCCCGCCAAACTCCACCCAAATGGGGCCATGGTCTGTCCAAGTCATAGGGTCAATACCTGCTGCAAGAACCCTCTGAATCCTAGAGGCATCACCAAGAAAAAAATCTATTCTGCTGTAACTATGATGAACTTCTGAGTAATGCGTATAATCAATACCTTGTGGATATACCTGACGCCAAACGTCCCATAACCCATATTGCTGCATCAAGTTCCGGAGTTGGGCCCTCCCTCTAGTCTCCCCCTTACTGCCCCCCAAAGAGCGATCCCACTGCGGATTCAAAACTTCATTGAAGTCCCCGCCCATCAATAATGCTCCATGGATTTTGTTGGCTAACCAGCTAGCCAATGTGCCCCAAAAATCCGTATAAGGATCATTGGGCCCATAAACATTTAGAAAGGTAACCTCCTGACCATATAATTCCCCCCAGACCAGCATAACCCGTCCCTTTATCCCCTTGATCACCCCCCCCCCCAATTGGAAGGGAACATCTTTGTGTGCCATAATAGCCACTCCAGCCTTTTTATGTGAGCCTTCAGCATTGAACCAGGTATCTCTATAGGGACCATATTGCAATCGATATTCGTCTTTCGGCAGTAAATGTGTCTCTTGTACAAAGATTACTTGCCAGCGCTGCAGTTTAGCCTCCCGAAACAACGCCTTTCACTTTTGGGGAGTATTCAACCCCCGAACATTAATAGAGCCAACTTTAATTCCAGCCATCATGAAATTTCAAATTCGCAATCCATACCCCCCACTGACTGTCTCCAGGTCTATAGCTCTCCTTCCGCCCTTTTTCCCCCCCCCCTCCCTCCCCCCCTCCTACCCCCCCCCCCCAATCATGTGCTCTATCCACTTATCCCCTCCGTTCCCCACCCCATCTTTCTCACCACAGGCCCAAATCCTGTGTCACCTCTCTGGAGGAAGAGACATACCTCCCGGGACTCATTGCACCCCAGAACTTGCGAGCCCCCCCCCCCCCATTAACCCAAAAGATTGACCACCCGCTTCTTTTCAGCGGTCCTTGGCCTATTCTTATCTCACATTACCTCTCATAACCAAAACAGGCAACATAAATTCATATAACATAAACCATAGGCACCTGAACACTTGCAGCTTCAAGCCAGATAGTTACAATAATAGGCAATGGCAGCTTTATTTAAGCAGTTGTCTATTCACTTACTTTAGAACAAAGAGACAGGCGACAGCCACTGAACCGGCTCACCGCCTTATCTCCACAGGTTATTCAAACCTGCTCCGAAAATTCAGTCTTTGTCCCAGGCCTAATGCCCACCGGATCAGGTGGTTGTCAATAGTTCCTCCATCGCAGACTCTCCCTCTTGAGCCGCATCTCTGGAGGTACGATGGAGCCGGCGTCCCCGTGCTGGAGTTCGCTGCCATTTCAACTTAGTCATAAAAGTGGATTTCTCCCGTTCCAAATCGGAAGTCTCTGAAAGATTGTGAATCTGTGGCAGATTGGGGGCCTTAGTCTTCTTTAGACACTCCCATGCGTCCGAGAGAGATTGAGCCCGGTATGTCATTCCCCCTGCATCAAACTGCAAACCAAAGGGGAAAAGCCACTTATATTTGATATTTTCACATCTGAGATATTCAGTAGCTGGGCGCATATTCTTCCGGCGCTGCAGTGTCAATGGTGCCAAGTCCTGATACACCTCAACTGCCAGGCCTTGCCACTGCACCTTCCCTTTCCTGGTTGCCGCTCTCATAACCGCTTCCTTTTGGGGGAAGCTAGTGAAACAAGCAATGATGTCCCTGGGGCGATTCCCCGGTGGAGATTTGAGGGCTCTATGCGCTCGCTCTAGTCCAATCTCCCTCTGCAGGGGCGTCTCGGCCTGGTCTTCCTCTGTCAGCAGAGCCTCGCAAATTTCGCGCACCACTTTAGCGGCCTGTTTATATTGCTCCTCCTCCGGGACCCCTCGTATGCGTATATTGCACCGCCTAGATCTGTTTTCAAGATCTTCAATCTTTCCCCGCAATTCCTCCGTCACATCTTGCCACTTGCTATTCAGGCCATGCACCGTTTGTGCTGCTGTAGCCATCTCATCCACGTGCTCCTCCAATATTTCAACGCAGTGTCCCAGAGCCTGTATATCTTGGCGAAATTGTGCCAGCAGCTCCTTCACCTCACTCTTCACTCCAATGACTTCAGTTTTTATCTCGCGGCACCAGCGCCTCAGATCGCCTTTGGTGCAGTTCTCGTCTGCATTTTCCAGCTCGTCCTCCGACTCGATCTCCTCCCTCTCGTCACTCTCTTTCAGTGAGCGCAATGGTGCATAATTAGATCGGTATTTTTCCAGCTTTTTCCTGGCCGACATCGTAAGTGTGGTCAATATCGTCTCAAAAGCGTTCCTTTTCTCCAAGGGGGAGGCCAGTTATCTATAGATATCACTACGTTTTGCTACATCCCGAAGAGAGCTTCTCCTTCAAGCCGCCATCTCGGTCGGTGACATCACTTCCTCCCGCAATCCACTTTTTCAATAGGTTAATATTGTAACACGGAAGATCTGCCCTCTGCCTCAGAAGCACAGAAATCTGCTGTTTGCAGTTTAGATTCTGACAGGCAGGCAAGTCACAAGGTTCCCAGTTACCATAGGCAACGTAAACAAACTCAGACACGAGGTCTGCAGTCACGCCTAGCTAGTAAGCATTCCCCAGCTGCTGATGAAAACGGCTTTCACCTGTGCAAGGGAACGCCCAAGAAGCTGTATAAAAAATGCTCAGTGCAGTCAGAGTTAGACTGGCAGGACACAAGAAACTTGCAAGACTGGCAAGACCCGAGAGACTTGCAGGAATCAGAAGAAAGCTCAGAATATTCAGGAAATACAGACACAGAGTCAGAACTGCCTGAAACTTCTAGCAGGAAGTCACAAAGAAATTCACAGAAAGAAACACGGAGAGTTTCACACAGAGAGGTCAGCTGTAAGAAGCACTTACCTCTGACGCAGCTTGAATTTCCTAAGCACCGGGCTGTGCTGAATGAATGGGAGGCAGCAAAAGGCAAACCGTATGTATCTGAAAAGCATGGCAGCTTAAAAACAGTTACAAACCCTAGAGAGGGAAAGAAATGCTATTGAAGATGTGTATGTCTGACCCTGAAGAGTGTGTGCCAGTGAAACCCTGCAAAAGATTTCCAAGAGAGAAATCCTCACATAATAGAAGAGAACAGTGTTATGGTTTACAGCCAAATGTAAAAGGCAGGAAGTTTAAAAGTTTTAAGGATAAAGCTTACTCAGAGAAAGGTGTTTCTCCTTCCTGCTATTACAAGTTATATGACAGCTATCTGCCCTGCTAAGAAGAAGGCTGTTCAGAGAGCACTGATAGAGATACGGGACTAAGAAGGGTGCAAACCTTCTGTTCTAATGAAAATACTGTAAATGATAGAGCAAAGTGTGAGCCTATGATTACAGAGGCTGGTATAGAAAGCCCATGTGATGAAGCCATGGACTGTACGCTGTTGTTATCCGATATGGTTTCCTCCTTATGCTGAAGCCAGGATAAGAGTGCCTCGTGAGTGCTGAGAAAGCTAAGAAGAGACAGCTAGCATATCGGATAAGCTTTATACTGTGATTTATGAGCTCTATTGAAGCAAGATGCTATGTTTAAGTTTTCTTCAGTTTACCAGAAGTATAGTTGTATCCTGAGTTTTTTGTATTATAACCTTTTTGAAAATCCAACCCCGGGAGGGGAATAAAAATCCTTTTGAAAAACCTGACCACTTGACTCACAACTACAACTTTCTATAAGAAAGGTCAGGCCCAGCAGTCTGGCTGTTAGCTTAGGCCACAGTCCAGCTCCTGCTGGTGACAATATGGTAAATTTTGGCTTTCTTCTGTTTATCAGGCTGGGCAATCTTGTAGTTAACAGACCCCACTTTCTCTTCCACCTCAAGAACCCCTACCATTTACAACAATAACTTGCTCTTGGATGAGGTCAACAAGACTAAAACTCTGTCTCCCAGTTGGAAGGTGCGGTGCACAGCTGCCCAGTTGTAGCTTCTGGCCTGCTCAACTTGAGGTTTTTCCAGACTGAGTTTGGTCCCCTCTCTGGCTTTCCTCAGCTGGTCTTGTATTTGTATAATATACTCCACCAAATTATGCCTGGCACAGGGTTCTTCTTCCCAGGTTTCCCTTATGTCTAATATGCCTCTTGACCATCTTCCGAAGAGTAATTCAAAAGGCAAAAACCCTGTGAACCCTGAGGTACCTCGTGGATGGCAAACATCAAATAGGATAGGAGAATGTCCCAATTCTTCCAATCCTCCTGCATGAACTTTTTAAACATCTGTTTCAGAGTTTTATTAAATCACTCCATGAGGCCATCTGTCTGTGGGTCATATATCGATGTACGCATCATCTTGACCTTCACCAAGACACACACTTAATTTGTCACCTTGGCTACAAAGGGTGTTCCTTGATCTGTGAGGATCTCATTGGGTATTCCCACCCGAGACTCCCAGGGGGCATTCGCAATCATAGTAGTTTTCATATTCCTTAGAGCAATGGCCTCTAGGTATCGGGTAGTATAATCTAGTATGACTAAAATATACTTGGTACCTCGGATGGTTCGCTCCAAGGGACCTACCAGGTACATGGCTACTCTTTCAAATGGAGTTTCAGTGATAGGCATAGATACTAGAGGGGCAGGTCGGACTCTGGCGGGATTATGAAGTTGGCAGGTGGGGCATGACTTCCTCCCTTTCTCACTGTCCACTTCAGTCACTGGCTGGGCTTGGCTTCATGATACCACTTGGCTATTTCCAGTGCACTCTCCAGTGTAAGCTGGGCGTGCTGGCATGCCCACTGTTTCATTTGGGTGGTCAAGCTCTCCAAAAACTGCTCCAATAGCACAATCTTGGATATCTCAGGCCCAGTCTTTCCCTCCAGTTGCAACCACTTCCATGCGAGATCCTTCAACCGACAGAGAAACCTCTAAAGGCTCTCCTTTATCTGGAGTTCCCACTTTCTGAACCACTGGCAGTAGGCCTCTGGGGTACAGCTGACCCATTCCAATATGGCAGCCTTGGCAGCGGCATATGTAGCTAGCCCATCTGGGTTGACATCCTGGAATGCATCCTGACTGTTGCCCATCAGCAGATTCTCCAAATAATTAGTCCATGTCTCCTTCGGCCACCTGATCATGCAAGCAGTTCTTTCAAACCTTACCATAAAGTGTTCCAGCTCATCTTTGCTGTCATTTTAAGAAGTGCTTTTATTGGAGGGTGGAGTTGCGGTCTCTGTAGGGCCTGTATCAACTGTTGCTGCTGTTGTTGCTGCCCTTCCAGCAAGGTGGATTGTATCTGTTGTTGTCGCTCCTGATATTGTTGTTGTTGCTGTTGATACTGTTGTTGTTGCTGTTGCTGCAGCCCTTCGGCCAGAATCTGAAGCCACTGTATCCTAGCTTGCCACTGTTCTCTTGCAACACCACCACAGCTTCCTCTTCTGCAGTTGAGTTAACCCTGCAATATTCCAGCTCCAACAACTTTTAGTGGACTCTAATGGCTAAAACAAAGCCTGCCTGTCCAGCACTGACTAAACCTTCTTCAAGCTCCCTAACTAGGACGAGGCTAACCCTCTTAGCCCCCACAAACAAACAAAAAACCCTGATCTGCTGTACGTGAATTTGCCCTCAGTCATGGTGTTAGAGGAAATCCCCAAGCTGCTACAATATGTGGTAGTGTGGTATGCAGGGGGAAGGAGTTTTCTTTACAACACACATGCCAGAAAGCAGTTCAGGGAAAGCAAAAGCAGTTTTTATTCTGTCCCAGCTTGTTAAATCTCCACAAAGTAAAACCTAGAACAGACAGCAGTTGAGGGAAAACAAAAGCAGCTTTACTTCTGTCCCAGCTTGTTAAACCTCCACAAGCTGGTTCTTTCGGCCCTTCTTCCAGCCCCAGTTAAAGTTCCCATCTCAGAACTTTGCACGGCTTGCCTTAGAAGAACTTCTGGCTCCACAGGCCTCTCCGCACTCCTGCAGTCTGCTGGGTTCTTAAGCTCGCCCTCTGAGCTACATCCTCCCAGCCCTGAACTCTGTGCTGCAGACTCTCTTAAAGGGGATTATTGATAATCTCTTTGGAGAGGAACGTGTAACATTCTATATACCCCATTACACCTCCCAGACATTTCAAACAATTCATAAATTAAAAAAAGAGTTGTACAATATGACAAAATGAAATACATAATTTTGAGTTGCCCGCCCCAGAGACATTTTTCTCTAGTGGGAGTCCCCCACACTGTTCCTAATGCAGGAAATAGGGTTTTAGGAATTCTAGTGGCTCAGTGCTCAAGCTTTAAACTAAGATGCAGACAGAAGTCCAGCAACGAGATGGGGGTTCTCCGGTCTTTTGCATTGAGTGTCACATGTACGATTTTCTCCCAGTTGGTGAGAGGTCTTACGTATGCACTAAGTGCAAAGAACTCTTTGCTCTCAGGGACGAGTCCGTTCTCTAGAGGCTAGAGTAGCAGACCTGGAAGACATAAGAAAGACAGAGAAGTACATGGACGAGACCTACAGGGATATAGTCCTGAAGTCCCACCTCCAGTCTGGCAGCATCCCTGTTGCCATGGAGGAGAGAGGTCACGTGACAGGAGAGCATCACCCTGGTGTGGCAGGAAGTGATCCTGTAACTAGGACCTGTCCTCCAGGTGATGTAAAACCCTCTCGCACCGAGGACGTTTCTCCAGGGCCATGTCCCCATGAGGGGAGGGTCAGGACAGCTGTTATAGTTGGTGATTCAATCATTAGGAATGTAGATAGCTGGGTGGCTGGTGGACGTGAGGATCGCCTGGTAACATGCCTGCCTGGTGCGAAGGTAGTGGACCTCACGCACCGCCTAGATAGGATCATAGATAGTGCTGGGGAGGAGTCTGCTGTCTTGGTACATGTTGGTACCAATGACATAGGAAAATGTGGTAGGGAAGTTCTGGAGGCTAAATTTAAGCTTTTTGGTAGGAAGTTGAAATGCAGAACTTCCAGGATAGCGTTCTCCGAAATGCTTTCTGTTCCACGTGCAGGACCCAAAAGACAGGCAGAGCTCCAGAGTCTCAATGCGTGGATGAGACAATGGTGCAAGGATGAGGGTTTTGGATTTGTTAGGAACTGGGGAACATTCTGGGGAAAGGGGGGGCTCTTCCGAAGGGATGGGCTTCACCTTAATCAGGATGGGACCAGACTGCTGGCATTAACCTTTAAAAAAGAGATAGAGATGCTTTTAAACTAGAAATTAGGGGAAAGCCGACAGTCACCCAGGAGTGCATGGTTCGGACAAAGGTATCCTTGAAGGATACTACCAAAAGCAGTGAGGTTCCAAAAGGGAGTATAGTAGCCCAAATGCCCTTGAGTAAGGAGCAGACAGACAGAGCATAAAGATTCCAAATTACCCCTGCCTACCAATAGCCAGATTAATATGAATAAAATAGAGTCTCTAAATGCTTGTATGCCAATGCTAGAAGTCTAAACAATAAGATGGGAGAGTTAGAATATATAGCACTAAATGAGAGGTTAGATATGATTGCACTCTCAGAGACATGGTGGAAGGAGGATAACCAGTGGGACACTGTGATACCTGGATACACACTATATCGTAATGATAGAGCTGATCAAATTGGTGGAGGGGTTGCGCTCTATGTTAGAGAGGGCATTGAGTCAGAAATGATTAAAGTTTTGCAGGGAACAAAATTTGCTGTAGAATCTCTATGGATTGAAATTCCATTTATGAAGGGGAAGGTGATGGCAGTTGGAGTATACTATCGACCGCCTGGCCAGAATGAACAAATGGATGATGAAATGCTCAAAGAAATCAAGGAAGCTAACAAAAGTCACAACAGAGTAGTAATAATGGGTGATTTCAATTACCCCGGTATCGACTGGGTCAGTGTCACAGCAGGACACGCTAAAGAGATAAAGTTTCTAGATGGAATAAATGATTGCTTCTTGGAGCAGCTGGTTCATGAACCGACCAGAGGGGAAGCCATACTGGACCTTGTCCTTAGTGGAACGCAAGATCTGGTGCAAGAAATAAGGGTGTTGGGACCACTTGGCAATAGTGATCATAGTATGATCATGTTTGATTTAATTAGTGGAGGACAGATAGTAAAGGCATCCACAGTACTACCTTTTAACTTTCAAAAGGGAGACTATGATAGAATGAGGAATATAGTTAGGAAAAAAACTAAAAGGAGCGGTTCCAAAGGTTAAAGACTTACAGCAAGCTGGGTGTTATTTAAAAATACTATCCTCGAAGCCCAGACCAGCTGTATTCCACGCATTAGGAAAAGTGGAAGAAAGTCCAAAAAACTGCCAGCATGGTTTAAAGGTGAGGTCAGAGAGGCTGTTGCTGCCAAAAAAGCAACCTTCAGGAAATGGAAAAAAGAGCCAAATGATGAAAACTGGAAACAGCACAAGCACTGGCAAGTTAAATGCAAAGCATTGATAAGGCAGGCAAAGCGGGAATTTGAGAAGAAACTTGCTACGGAAGCAAAAACACGAAATAAAGACTTTTTCAAGTACATTCGTAGCAAAAGGCCTGTGAGAGAGTCAATTGGACCATTAGATGATAGAGGGGTAAAAGGGGCAGTAAGAGGAAACAAGGCTATAGCAGAGAGACTGAATGAATTCTTTGCTTAGGTCTTTACTGAGGAAGATGTAGGGATGTTACCCAAGACTGAAGTGGTATTTAAAGGTGATACTGCAGAGGAATTGAGAGAAATATCGCTACACCGGGAAGATATATTATAACTATTTGATAAACTGAATAGTAGCAAATCACCTGGACCGGATGGTATACATCCCAGAGTGTTGAAAGAACTGAAATATGAGATTGCAGACCTGCTATTGGTAATCTGTGAACTTTCATTAAAATCATCTGTAATACCTGAAGATTGGAGGGTCGCCAACGTAACACCAATTTTAAAAAGGGTTCCAGGGGTGACCCAGGAAATTACAGACCGGTGAGCCTGACGTCAGTACCAGGGAAAATGGTAGAAACCATCATAAAGAACAAAATTACACAGCATGTAGATAGTCATGGCCTAATGGGAGACAGCCAACATGGCTTTAGACAAGGAAGATCTTGTCTTACTAATCTGATATGTTTTTTTGAAGGTGTGCATAAACAGGTAGACAAAGGTGAGTCGGTTTATATAGTGTATCTGGACTTTCAGAAAGCTTTTGACAAAGTCCCCCATCAGAGACTTTTGGCGAAGCTAAAAAGTCATGGGATAGGAGGCAGTGTACTATTGTGGATCGGGAACTGGTTAAAAGATAGAAAGCAGAGGGTAGGGCTAAATGGCCAATATTCCCAATGGAAAAAGGTGAATAGTGGAGTACCCCAGGGATCTGTACTGGGTCCGCTGCTTTTTGACATATTCATAAATGACCTGGAAAAGGGAATAACTAGTGAGGTTATCAAATTTGCAGATGACACAAAACTGTTTAAAGTTGTTAAAACCCAAGAGGATTGTGGAAAACTGCAGGAGGATCTGGATAAATTGGAAGACTGGGCATCCAAATGGCAGATGAAATTTAATGTGGACAAGTGCAAAGTTATGCACCTAGGAAAGAACAACCCACACTATAGTTACACGATGCAAGGCTCCACATTAGAAACCACCACCCAGGAAAAAGATTTAGGAGTCATCGTGGATAACATGTTAAAACCCTCCGCCCAGTGTGCAGCGGCGGCCAAGAAAGCAAATAGAATGCTAGGTATCATAAGGAAAGGGATGGAGAATAAAACAAAGGATGTTATAAATCCTCTGTATTGCTCCATGGTACGACCGCACCTTGAATATTGTGTGCAATTCTGGTCACCGTATCTTAAAAAGGACATAGCGTTATTAGAAAAAGTACAGAGAAGAGCCACCAAATTGGTGAAGGGGATGGAAGGCTACTCCTATGAAGAGAGGCTAAGAAGGTTAGGGCTCTTTAGTCTGGAGAAGAGACGGCTGAGGGGAGATATGATAGAGGTCTATAAATTAATGAATGGAGTGGAACGGATAAACGTGGATCAATTGTTTACGCTATTAGAGTATAGAAAGACTAGGGGACATGTAATGAAGCTACAGGGTAAACTATTTAAGACAAATAAGAGAAAATATTTTTTCACTCAACGTGTAATCAAACTCTGGAATCTGTTACCGGAGGATGTAGTAAGGGCTGTTAGTATAGCTGGGTTTAAAAAAGGTTTGGACAAGTTCCTGGAGGAAAGGTCCATAAACCACTATTAAAAAGGGACCCAGGATATCAATGCTTGACCCAGTACAAGCATTGTGGAACCTGTGTCTTTTGGGGATATTGCTAGGTACGTATGACCTAGATTGGCCACTGTTGGAAACAGGATACTGGGCTTGATGGACCTCGGTCTGACCCAGTATGGCATGTCTTATGTTCTTATGCTAAGCCTCCTGGGGAAATTCACTGCTTACCTCTGGGATACACAACATGGAATCTGTCTACCTTTTGGAAACCTGACAGGTACTGTGACCTGGATTGACCACAGAATACTGGGCTTGATGGGCCTTTGGTCTGAGTCAGTATGACATATCTTATGTTCTTATCCAGTTGGTCAGAACCAGACTGGGATTTGGTACCTTGAGCCTTCATTCACACTACCTGGGGATTTTCTCCCTTATTTTTATACTCCCCAAATATAGTCACTTGAGATCAGCATTCTCAGCAATGGGAAGGGGCATTATTATTATTATTATTATTATTAATAAACACTTATAAAGTGCCACAACATACGAAGCGCTGTACAAACATACAAGAGAGACAGTCCCTGCTCATCAGAGCTCACAATCTAAGAAGACAGAAAACAAAATAAGTTACATAGTACAAATAACAAAATTACAGTACAAAGAAGCAAATTGTTGATAGAGAGATCAAGATAGGGCAAGACAGGAATGAAAAGCAATAGAGAAAAGGTGGGACTTTAGTCTGGACTTGAAAATGGCGAGGGAGGATGCCTGGCGCACAGAGAAAGGAAGACTATTCCAAGCAAAGGGAGCTGCCAGTTGGAAGGCGCGAAGTCTGGAATTGGCAGTACGAGTAAAGGGGACAGATAAACGAAGACTATTAGAAGAGTGAAGCAACCAAGAGGGGAATAAGGAGAAATGAGAGATGAAAGGTTCTGGGGGGGGGGGCAGAAGAGTGAATACATTTATAGGTCAGGAGAAGAAGTTTAAATTGGATACGGAGACGGATGGGAAGCCAATGAAGCGACATGAGGAGAGGAGTGATGTGGGAGAAGCGAGACTGGCGGAAAATGAGACAAGCAGCGGAGTGTTGAATTGACTGAAGAGGAAAGAGGTGGCTCGCAGGGAGGCCGGCAAGGAGAAGGTTGCAATAATCAAGACAGGAGGTGATTAAGGAGTGGACAATCAATTTAGTGGTGTCAACAGAGAGGAAGGGGCGAATTTTGGAGATATTGTATAGAAAGAAACGGCAAGTTTTAGCAATGAGCTGGATATGTGAAGAGAAAGAGAGAGGAATCAAAAATAACACTAAGGTTACGTGCTGAAGAGACAGGGAGGATAACAGCGTTATCGACAGAGAGAGAGAAAGGGGGAAGAGGAGGGGAAGCATTCAGGGGAAAGATAAGAAATTCAGTTTTGGCCATGTTCAGTTTTAAGCGGCGGTGGGACATCCAGGTAGCAATGTCAGAGAGGCAGAGTGAGATCTTAGACTGGATTTCAGGAGAAATAACAGGTGCAGAAAGATAGATTTGAGAGTCGTCAGCATAGAGATGATAGTGAAAGCCATGGGAAGAGATAAGGGTGCCAAGAGATTGGGTATAGAGAGAGAAGAGGAGTGGACCTAAGACGGAACCCTGAGGAACACCTACAGGTAGCGGGGTTGAAGAGGAGGAGGAGCCATCGAAGCACACACTAAAAGAGCGATGGGATAGATAGAAGGAGAACCAAGATAGTACAGAGTCTTTGAATCCAAGTGAGGACAGAGTGATAAGAAGAAGGTTATGGTCAACAGTGTCGAAGGCAGCAGAAAGATCAAGAAGAATGAGGACAGAGTAAAAGCCATTGGACTTTGCCAAAAACAGATCATTAGAGACCTTAGTGAGAGCAGTTTCAGTGGAATGTAGAGGATGGAAGCCGGATTGTAAAGGATCCAAGAGGGTATGAGAGGAGAGAAAATCAAGACAACGGTGATAGACTGCACGCTCAAGTAGTTTAGAGATGAAAGGAAGGAGAGAGATGGGTCGATAGTTCGAAGGACATGTGGGATCAAGTGAGGGTTTTTTGAGGAGGGGTGTAACCACAGCGTGCTTGAAGACAGAAGGGAAAGTTGCAGTGGAGAGAGAGAGGTTAAGAATATGAGAAATAGAAGGGACGATAGTTGAAAAGATGGAGCTAAGGAGGTGGGTGGGGAAGGGGTCAGATGAGCAGGTAGCCTCATCAGAGACCATAGGGAAGGAAGAAAGGGTGGAAGAAGTTTGGGGAGGAGAGAATTGGGAAATTAGGGGGGAAGAGGGGGAGGAGGGGAACTGGAGGGTGATTGTGTGGATTTTGTCATAGAAGTAGTCAGCTAAGGTTTGGGCAGGAAGGGAGGGAGGAATCAGGGGTGGAGGCACACTGAGGAGAGAATTAAGTGTGCTAAAGAGACGATGAGGATTAGAGGAAAGAGAGTTAGACAGATGGAGGAAGTAAGTTTGTTTGAAAAGAGCAATGGCTGATTGGAAAGAGAAGACATGAATTTAAAGTGGAGAAAGTCAGGATAAGAGCAGGATTTGAGTCAGGCGCGCTCAGCAGAGCGGGCACAAGAGCGCAGAAAGCAGGCAGTAGGGGAGAGCCAGGGCTGAGGAGAAGAACGCCTAACAGGACGGGGGATGAGGGAGGCAAGCGTATCAAGGGTAGAGGAGAGGGCAGTGTTATAAGAGGCCACAGCCTCATCAATGGATTTGGAAAGCAGAGTGGATGAAAGTGATGAGGAAATAGAGGAGGAGAGAGCTAAAGGATCAATGGCAAGAAGGTTTCTAAAAAGGTTAGTGCAGACAGGACGAGGCTAGGGTGGGGGATGATGAATAGTAAGGCATAAAAGGTGGTGGTCAGATAAGGGAAGGACAGAGTTACAGAAACTGGAGGGCGGGCAGTAAGAGAAGAATATTAAGTCAAGGCAGTGACCAAGACGGTGAGTGGGGGCAGTGGAACAGAGTTGAAGGTTATGTGAGGAGGTAAGGGAGAGAAGCTTTAAAGCAGGGGGATCAGAGGGGCTGTCAACATGAATGTTAAAGTCACCAAAAATAAGAGTGGCGAAGGAAGGATGAAGAAAGGTAGAGAGCCAAGAATCAAAATCAGAAAGAAAAGTAGACGGAATTGTCAGGAGGACGATAGATAACAGTGACTCGGAGTGGAAGAGGAGAGAAGAGGCGGATGGAGTGGAATTCAAAGGAGAGAGAAGAATGAGAGTGAGGTGGCATGAGGGTCTGGAAGTGACAAGAGGGAGACAACAGAAACCCAGTACCCCCACCGCGCCCAGTGGGACGAGGAGTGTGGGAAAACGTATAGCCGCCATGACAAAGAGCGGCGATGGATGCAGTGTCATCAGAAAGAAGCCAGGTCTCAGTCAAGGCAAAGAGGTGAAAAGAACGGGAAATAAAAAGGTCATGTACAAAGGCAAGTTCATTAGAGATAGAATGAACGTTCCATAAGGCACAAGAGAAGGGGAGGGCAGAGGGGGAAAGAAGAGGAATCTGAACAAGGTTGAATAAGTTGCGAGAAGGCCTAGACCTAGCGTGAGAGAAATAATTAGGGAGCGCAGGAGGCCTAAGACAGCGAGAAGTACGTCTAGGGAGACCAGAAATAGGGAAGAGATAGATAAGGTTCGATAGATTACGTAAAGGCCTCATTATAACATTACAAGACTTGGAATAACATATCTAATATGAGGAGGAAAGGAGGAGCAGAGTAAGAGAGAGACAAGAAGGGCAAATCAAATGTAATTATAGAATCAAATATAGGGATGGGAGCATATAGAATCAGCAGGTGAGGAAGCACGAGAAAGTCACAAAGTAGAGAGAGCACAGTTCAGCTTGTCCTGCATACCAGACGAGTTGCTGTCGCTGGAAGCGGCTAAGGTCCCACGCCTAAGGGCCATGCCAAAGGGCCCTTTGGCGCCGCGATTTGAATGATGCGGATCAGCTGGGTTGAGGGAGGGAACTCTCCTCCGGCTCCCAATCAGGCAGTCAGCTGGTGTCCAAAGATGTAGCGGGACACAAACCGCCCTTTGGCGCCGCGATTTGAATGACGTGGATCAGCTGGGTTGAGGGAGGGAACTCTCCTTCGGCTCCCAATCAGGCAGTCAGCTGGTGTCCAAAGATGGAGCAGGACACAAACCGCCCTTTGGCGCCGCGATTTGAATGATGCGGATCAGCTGGGTTGAGGGAGGGAACTCTCCTCTGGCTCCCGATCAGGCAGTCAGCTGGTGTCCAAAGATGGAGCAGGACACAAACCGCCCTTAGGTGCCGCGATTTGAATGATGCAGATCAGCTGGGTTGAGAGAGGGAACTCTCCTCCGGCTCCCGATCAGGCAGTCAGCTGGTGTCCAAAGATGGAGCGGGACACAAACCACCCTTAGGCGCCGCGATTTGAATGACGTGGACGAGCATAGAGCCATACTCCTTTTGCAGTCTTACAATCATCGGCCCTGAGTCTGACCATCTGGCTGTTGTCCCTCTGCAATAACTACAACTTCTCCCCCACTCCTTTTGGAAGGTGCGACCTGAGACTCGAACAAAAAAACCTTCTGCATGCTAGCGTGCAGTACACCTGAGACACTAGGCCAGGGGTCTCAAACTCAAGTTCCTTTGAGGGCCAAATGAGGACCTGTAAAGTAACCGGTGAGCCGCATCATCAGAACTTTTTTTTACAATGGAAAAAAGTCAGTGTCTGCGAAGTACTACTCCCCACCTCTGACAAACATCGCAGAGCCACTGCAGTACAAATCCGCTCACCCTCCACCACATACGGCAGCGTAGACTTGCAGTGAAGCGCTGCACCGCTTATCCAGCTCTCACACACATCAATTGTACCGGGTTGATCACAGAAAGTGGAAGGCTGGACATCATATTTCAGCGATTGGGAACCATTCAGAGCAACATCGGGCTGAGGCTCGTCCTCGGGAGCTATGCGGGGTCGGGTAATCAACACCAGCATGGTGGGGAGGCAAACTTAATTAGCGGTGATCACATACAGGCATCAACTACATCATCCCAAAATGCGTCATGGGTCGCACAAAATTCTCTTGCAGGCCGGGCCTCGTGTTTGAGACGCCTGCACTAGGCTGACCCACCAAACTTATTTCACGCCATAGAATTGTGACTGAAACATCCTCTATATGCTACAAAAAACTACAGTTCCCTTTCCTTCCCAGTGAAATGGGGCCTGAGAGGGGTTTTATCCTTCTTTCTTCTATTGACTTCTTCCTGTGGGAGAAAATGTATCAATTTCAAATGGGATAATCCTTTGGCTCATATCACAGACTTACATATGTTTGCACAAATTAGCTGAAATCTTTACAGAATGGAGGAAATAGATATTATCTTATCATACTTCTGTTGCCTGGGAGGCACAGAGCAGGATATCACAGTGTAATATCCATTAAGTAACCTGAGATTACAGCAGTCATGAAAACCCTGCATGAAAAGCTGTCTTTCTTGAGCTCTTACCTTTTTTAGGAAAAGTCATTCTGTTGCACTGAGCTGATGTTTAAAAATAATTGAAAATCAAATTTAGATGATCTTAAGAACATATGAAAAGCTATAATGAGTCACTCCAGGGCCATCATGCCCAGCCTCTTGCCTTCAGTAGCGGTCCGTCTGGGTCACAAGAAAGTGGCAGATCTTGAAAAACAGAGCAAATATTTCTTAAGTCATTTCCAGGGATCAGTGATGGGTTTCCCAGATCTACCTGGCTAAAACTTGCTTACTTCCTGGAACTTGTCCAAACCTCTTGCAACATTAATCACCTTGACTACATCCTCCAGCAACAGATTTGACAGCTTAATTATGTACTGTGTGAATAAAAATCTTTCTATGATATACTTTCAGTTTGCTTGTTGTTACTTTCATGGAGTAGCCTCTTGTTTTAATTGTGTTTGAAAGGTTAAGCCATCATTCCCTACTTAACTGTTCCTCCCCCTTGCCATAGTGCAAGAGTAGGAGACCCCCACTGGGAAACAGGGTCATGTATGTTTTATTTTAAAATCTACAGTACTTCAGTTCCACAGCTTAGATATTTTTTATTAGTAATAAAAAAAATCAAACAATACAAAAGAAAATAGATTTCCTAATAAGAAGTCTATGGGGTATGCTTACCAAGCTGTCATGGGCTTTTGCAGCTAACCCCAGGAGATAGCTGCAAAACTCCCACAAGATCTGCAGGGGCATTCCCAGCATTTCCCCTGCAGATACTGCAGAGAAATGCAGACTTCACGAGAGGACAGCTTCACAGATGCAGCTATCGCCTTCCACTGAGGTGGCGGTAGCTGTATCTGCGAAGCTTGCAGAAAGGGCAGCTACCGTGCCATGAGAACGCCTGCAGTAGCTCCACCTGCTCCAAATTGGAACGCGCACTCTGCCCACTTTTGTAGGCAATGCGGGAACTGCAGAAAAAGGCCGCAGTAGCTGCATTTCTCATGTGTTAGCTGTGTTTGCAGCACAACAATCCCACATTAGTGCCGCAAAGTCATGCTTTAATGAGCATACCCCTGTGTCTTTACTGTCAGTGTATGTCTTAGTATCTACCAATCCCACATTAACACCGCAAAGTCATGCTTTAATGAGCATAACCCTGTGTCCTTACTGTCAGTGCATGTCTTAGTATCTACCAATCCCACATTAGCGCCGCAAAGTCATGCTTTAATGAGCATACCCCTGTGTCTTTACTGTCAGTGCATGTCTTAGTATCTACCAAAGGCAATGATTTATTTTTTAATGGTCAACAAATTATTTTTCATCTCTCTGACAATATTGCCACCAAAACATCTTGCGACTAAAAGTGCTCTGTTATAGCAGCTTCACCTAATCGCAGCAGTACAGCTTGAGGAGTCCCGTGCTCATCGATTATCCCTCTCTGGGTCTTGTGGCTTGTCCAACTCCTTGACAAGATTCAGACCTTTCATGCCCTGCTCTCATAGCAGTGCGTTGCACACAGAAGAATGCTAAACAACGTCAAAGGCTTTACTGGAGTCCATGCACCTTTCAGACTTAGTACTCATCAAGGAACGTGGCCAAATTTGTACGAGAAAATCATCCCCTTGTGAGATCATGTTAACTAACTTGACTTGACTAGGTTCCTTTGGTCTACCTGATCCAAGGTGTTTCATAATTCAGGCTCTCTTTACTATCTCTGAGTGGAGAAGTCATTTCAAACATAGCACTGGTTAGTAACTTTACATGTTGCAGGGTGGAGGGACTTCTGAAGTCATGTGTTTGTAACATGGTCCCCAGTGAATCCCCTGATTGGTGAGGCAGGTTTGTATTCTGATGTGTTCAGAGGACAGAGGGGGAAAACTAAGGGCTAGAGTTCGTAAGGTGCACTACTACATTAGAGAATGGATAATAATAGTTTTCACCCGCAGTCTAGTCTAGAGAGTACAACAAATTAGACCCTACAAAACATTCATGAGCACTGTCAGTGTAATACGATTTTCATGAAATTCAGGTGTAAATAGTTCCCCCAAGTTATCCAAGTTTGATTTCCTGTTTCCTGTAAGCACAGTTCATTATATGCAATGTGTGTGTTTTATGTTCCATGTAAACCGCACTGATGTTGAATAGCGCGGTATATAAGAAAAGGTAAATAAATAAATAAAAATAAAATAAAATAAAATGGGATCTGCAATAAAATAATTCAGGTTAACAGTAAAATAATGTATGTTATTGGTAACACACCTCAACATCTCTAGCCCCCAGTCTCAAGGCCCTACCCATGCAGCGAACACTCCTCCTCAATAATCCACTCTCTGCTGAGGGAATTCATGGAAATAAATCCATAGCACACACTGAAGTGTAACTAAAACTGCAATTTACTTAACAAATTTGGAGCAACCATGTGCAAACACTTGGTATGTAGTAGCTTCTTCAAAGTAAATTCCAACAGTATGTACAGTTTTTCAAGAGGTTGAAACAACCAGCTTTCTCCATCCTTCTCTTCACAGTTTCCTGCACATTGGCTCTCTCCCTCTCGCACATTTAGAAATCTCTCTTTCCTGACCTCAGTTGTGTTAACTCCAAATGATTTCCTCTTCGTCACTTTGGCTCTGGTCTCATACCACAGGGCTCGCCACTGGTTATCAGGTGGAAGGACTAATTCCTAAGGGCAAACCCTCCAATCTCTTTACAGTCGCCCCTCAAGCCTGGATCCTCCTGTCCAGGTCAGCTTCAACAAATGACGCTCCACTGGAAGTTTATCCTGCCCTTGCAACTGCTTAGGGTAATTCCCTGTTTCTCCTTTGCTCCTGACTGGGGCCCACCCAGCAGTGTAAATTCTGCCCAAGCAGTCCCCCCATTGGGGAGGGCCAGGGCAGGAAAGGGGCCCACAGAACGATGATGGTGGCTGTGTTCGTGTCCACACCCATCTGTGCGCCTGCATGGCAAACTTACTTGAACTTGTTTGCTGTGCTGCCTTCACTTCAGGCCCAGCACTATTATTTCCTGAAGTCTCACGATAACAGCTGCACTGCGAGACTTTGGCCCAGTAGCTAATAGCTGCCGGGCCTGGAGAAGAGGTGGCATGGCAAACAAGTTCAAGTAAGTTTGCCCTGTGCACACCAGGGGGCACATCATGGGGAGGTGCACCTCAGCTGCCATGACAATGGGGGGGCCCCTCATTGGAGCTTATTCCACTGAGCCCATCCCTCTACAAGACCTGAAAATCTTCAGAGTTCGGTCTACTTGTTGGAAGGCAGAAAAAAGCCAGAAAAACAAACGTTCCCTCCAAAACGTGCATCTTAACTCAAGGAGCCCTCCAACTCCTCCTCTGGGCACATCCCAATTGGAAAACCAGCTAGAACAATCCTAAGGCATTAATCCTTTATGCTGCTTCCAGGGCCGTTCCATCCCCAAAAAGGCTGGAAGGAGAAAATTGACCCCATACTGCAAGGACTTTAGTGATAGCTGGGTCACATGTACAATGACTAACACACTTCATCCTCTTGACTTCATCTGAAGCATGTGAAGCCCTGCAGCATTAGTGATGCAAAGTCTGCCTGAGACAATAACTTTCACATTAAAGACAATCTGTGTCTGTAACTGCAACAAAGTGAGCATTGTTTTGACTTATGACTTATTGCAACCCCAGTGTCTGTTACCCACAAATATGTCAAATATTATAGATCACATTTATCATGTTGATGAATCAAGAGTGAAAAAACGTACAATTTGAAAAATTCTATGTGATGTGCAACCAGCAAAGCCCGTCTGAGACAGAGCAGGTAAAAGTGGCAATGGGCCTGTCTGTAGAATGTACACTTCACTACTGTCAGGAGCTCAGCCAGGAATTCACTACACTCGTGACAAATAAGTCAGAATTTGCTGTAACAGGCAAAACAAAAAGTGTTGCATTAAAACAGTGACAATACTACAGGTTTTTCCAAAATAGTGACACTTCTGCTGTTTCTTCTTTTGGTGCTATTTTTTGGCCTCCTTTCTTTTTCTTTTTAATTCTTATTTTATTTTCACATTTTTTCAAATCATCAAGCGTTAGCAAAAAATTGTGAACAACTCCACTTCTGCAAAGCACACACTCAATCCAAAAACAAGGGGTTCAAACATACAAAACTTACATTTAAAAAACCTGAAGGAGATATCAATGGGGGTCAGAAAGAGCTCACGCATTTTTTGACTCAATAGAACACCACACAATTATCACTTGTCTCCCAGATTAAAAATATCAACACGGTCTATTTTTAAGTGTTTTTATCTAATATCGTTCCCTCTGTTGGTTTGTGGCTTGTCATACTGCTTGTGAACATCTGTGATGCTGAGAGCTATGTTATTGGTAGCTTAAATACTGGCAGGGTTTTCCAAGATGGACAGGTCTCAGTTGAGGTGCCAGATCAAGACAAACCACCCATCTCGGCAGCAGCAGTATGGAACAGTGATAGCAACAGATGATCACATTTCTGTGACTAAGGCAACATAACTTGCATTACCTACACAGAAGAAAGGCCTGGCAATCTACTTCTATATTTTGCCACAGAAAACGGATAGACACAACAAAACAAATTGCAATATAGTGCTGGAAGATGAACCCCCCCCCCACCAGGTTAGAAAGAACTCAGCGGGCTACTGGGGAAGAGCTGTAGGCACTTCAGAGTAAAGCCAGCATTTATGATGTGGTTGGATCAAAGCCCTTGGGACGTCTGACTGCTGCTGTAGCTGTGCATGAAATGAGAGAAAGAAGCTACAAAGATGTCTTACATATTGGGACATGAAACCTTTGAAGCATGAACCAAGGGAAGCTGGAGGTGGTCAAGAATGAAATGGAACATGTACAACTCGATCTTCTAGGTATCAGCGAACTGGCATCGGGTACTTTGAATCTGGTATACTATGCCAGAAATGAAAGACAAAGAAGAAATAGTGTTGCATTTATAATTAAGAAGAAACTTGCAAAAACTGTAATAAAATGCAATGCAGTCAGTGAACGCTTAATTTATATTTGTCTATGAGGAATGTCCATAAGCACAACTATCATTCAGGTATATGCACCAACCACAGCTCAAAAGAGGAAGATGTTGATCAGTATGAACAAGTACAAGCTGAAAACGACAGAACATGCAAATAAGATACCAATAATCATGGGTGACTGGAACACAAAGTTGGGAACAAGGAAGATGGTAAAGTGGATGGAAAAAATGAGCTTGGCAACAGAAACGAAGCTGATAAAAGACTAAAAGGATTCTGCAGGACCAACAATCTATTCATCTCAAACACCTTCTTCCAGCAACACAAGTGGCAACTGTACACATGGACTTCACTCAATAGATTGTACAAAAATCAAATTGACTATATCTGTAGAAGTCAATGATGGAAAATTACAATAAAATCAACAATGACAAAACCTGAAGTTAACTGTGGTACAGATTGTTGGCTACTAGTAAGCAAAGTCTAGTTGAAGCTGAAAAAGAGCAAGTCACTCATGAATGTAGCAAAACAAGATCTTCAAAATATACCACCAGAATTTAAAGACTGCCTGCAAAATTGATTTGATGCATTGGATACAAATGACAGAGCACCAGAAGAATTATAGGATGCCATCAAGAAAGTTATGCTTGAAGAAAGCAACAAGTCCATGCAAAAGGTGAAAAACCAAAAATGGCCAAAATGGATGACCAAAGAAATTTTGAAAATTGCTCAGATACACAGAGAAGCTAAAGCCAGAGAAAGATAGGAAATCACATAATGCAACAGATTTCCAACGTGTGGCAAAGCAAGACAAAAAGAAGTACTACAATGATGCATGCAAGGAAATAGAATCAGAAACTAGAAGAGGAAGAATGAAATCAGCTTTCCTAAAGCTACAAGAGTTAGAGAAAATTCCAACCTCAAACTTGAATGCTAAAAGATGCTCAAAGATCCATGTTGAATGATGCTGAGAAGATCAAGAAAAGGTGGAAAGAATACACTAAGTCATTATACCATAAAACTCAAGTGGATCAACAGCCATTCCAACCTCTACCTTATGAATAGGAACCATTGGTGATGAAAAAAGTCGAAATAACACTGAAAACATTATCAAAGTACTGGGTATTAATAGCATTCCCATTGAAGCTGTTACAATACTTACAAGGCTCAGGCATCTGGAAGACAACATCATGGCCAACTGACTGGAAAAGATATGCATTCATACCAATACTGAAGAAAGATGATCCAACATAATTGTTCTAATCCCACACACCAGCAAGACTCTACTCAAGATCATTCAGTGGAGACTACAATCATATCTGGAATGAGAATGAAATGCAAAAGGAGTCAGGAAAGGGAGAAGAACAAGAGATATCACTGTGGATGTGAGATGGATTCTTGAAAAGACAAAATAACATCTATCTGGGTCATTCCGAGCCATGAATAGCGGAGATTGGGACGTCCATTTGGCCCCTCTGCTGATCCAGACTAACTTTCCCGTACGTTGTATGGGGAGGTTAGACAGGGGCAGGAAAGTGGCATTTTGGGGGCGGAGTTAGGGTGAGCAGTGGGCAGTCCGTGGCCCTGAACGTACAGGGCTGATTCCAATGTTGGCCCTGTATGTTCAGGCCAGCAGACTGAATGGGGAACTTATTCCACCTCTGAGGTGGAATAAGTTCCTTAGTCGGTAGGGGACAGCAGGCTGGGCAGCAGAAGAGGTAGGAGGAGGTAGAGGAGATTCCTCGCAGCCCAACCCTGGCCTTGGGAGGCCAGATCGGAGATCGGACTGCAGAGAATGCAAAATCTGTTCAACAACCAGGGATCACAGCTCATGAATGGAGCCACGGTGGCATGACAACCGGACCCCATGGTGCCACGGCTCCGTTCAGGAGCCATGACTGAGTTAGCTGGGCTAGACCTGTACATGCAGGCTGACCAGGATCGGGGTCCCGGCCTGCATGTACAGCCTGGATGTGATTCTGATCTCGCGGGGCTAGATGTGCCCTATGGGATCAGAATCCCGTCTAACTCTGTACGTCCGGTTTTGTCCGGGCGCACAGAGGACCAGAATGTCCAGGATAGAATCAGGCCCTATGTGTTTTATTGACTACAGCAAGATTTTTGATGTGTAAATCATGAAAAACTCTAGGCTACATTAAGAAGCACGGGTATACTAGAACACCTAATAGTTCTCATAAAGAACCTTTACACTGATCAAGAAGCACGAGTTTGAACAGAACAAGGAGAAAGAGAATGGTTTAAAATCAGCAAAGGTGTATGACAAGGTTGAATACTTTCCCCATATCTATTTAATTTACACGCAAAACATATCATCAGAGAAGCAGGACTGTATGAAGACAACCAAGGTATGAAGATTGGTGGAAAATTCAATAACCTTTGCTATGCTGATGATATCATATTACTGGCTGAAAGTGAAGACTATGGGCCTGCACTTTAACAAGAAGAAGACAAAGATCCTGACAACTGGCAAAATCAATCATTTCATCCTTGATGGAGAAGAAATAGAAATAGTAGACAACTTTAATGTGCTTGGATCAATAAAGAAATGATAAGCAGTGTCAGACGGCTGCCTAGGGTGAGAACTTACACAATCTTGACGATGCATATATTCATATGATTCTTGCAAGGTATTGTGGGTATTGTAGTTCATTCACTCCCAAACACAGCTGATGACAATAATTAAGTTGTGAAACCAAGTGGTAAGGTCAATAAAATACTTCTTTTATTGATGGGGTTTAATTCACCCAGCACAAGTATGCTTGTTAGCAATATAAATGAGGTTACTTGCTTGCAGTGTTTAAAATGGATAACAAAAAGTCACAAAGTAAACCAGAAAACAACCTTCAGCTTGTCAGGCAATTAGCTAATGTTTTCTTAGCAAATAATTACCAAATACAAAGGCACAAAGAAAAGAATAAACTTTGCTGGTTAGGTTAACTTCTGCTTATTTTCCACGCAGATCTCAGCAGTGATTCTCCCTTGCTCACACACACAATCAGGTGCAGCTTTAATTACTATCAATTGACCAGCTGTAAGCCTTTAGCTGGCTGACTGCTACTGTGTGAACCCAAATCCTGCTTTAAGAGCTGTTTGCAGTGGAAATAAAGAACAAAGTTAGGTTTCTTTGTGATGGCTGATGTGTTTGCTCACAGAAAGCTAGCAATAGCATTTAGATAGAGAACAGTCCATGTAAACTGTACTTTCATCTGCTGTATCTCCCCCTTCATCAATCAGCATAGGGTCACTATCATACATTGGCACAGACGAGTCTTTCATTAAGGCACTATCATGAGAATGCTCATTCCCTTGCTGCCATTCTCTATTATAGATAGGGTCTGGATCAGTGTTCATACCTGAGCCTCTCCTGCCATCATAATTCCTCTCTGTATAGCCTGGCCAGTATGTAATCCAATTCTGATGTCCAGCCTTCCAATCTTGATCCCTGGACACTGGATCTCCTCTCACATACCTTCTGGCCTTGGTCTGAAAGTCCTTTCCACGTGCAGTCTTCTCTCTTCCAGGTAGCCACTGGTGATTCCTATCTCTGCCATTCCATTCCTCTGGCTGAATCCAGTCCAATGGACTCTGCTGGCATTTGGAATACCTCCCAGTATGGGTACTGCCTTGGAATCTCTCCCAGACCTTCCAATGGCCTTTCTTCTCTTCCTTCCAGAGAGTTTCCTTCTCTCTCTATCCGCTTGGCTTGGCTTCTGTTTCTCCAGGTGATACTGGTGCTTGAGCTTGTAGCCGTTGCTGTATCTGTGTCCGAAGCTCTTTCTGTAGCTTTTGCTGAAGCTCTCCTTGAAGCTGTTATCTGAAGAATAAGCTCTATTCTTATTCTTTCCTAATGTGTTCCTCCCTAACACAGCGCAGCTGTGTTGACTCAGGCCCTGCCCTTTGAGATGAGTGCTTAGGGATTACCTCATAGCTCTCTCGATTGCACACATTTTCTCACTTCAGCCTCCCTCATGGCTGCTGGAAACCTGGTGCATTCTGGGACTGGTAGTCTTTTATGTGAAAACTCTGTTTTCTTACTTCTACCAAAACTGACAGGTTGCTTGTTCAGAGTCACATCATCTTTTCTATAGCTCCTACCTGAGCTATGATAAGCTTCCTTATCACATACCCCCCTGCTTAAGTTATTACGGACTGGTTCTACTGGTGAAACTTCTTCTCTACAGTCCGTAATACGGGAAAGTGCATCCGCATTCTTGTGTAACTTCCCGGCACGATGTTCAACCTGAAAATCAAACGCCTGTAAGGCCATGTACCAGCGTGTCAACCTGGCATTGTGGTTCTTCATTTGCTGCAACCACTTAAGTGGGGCATGGTCCGTGACCAACTGGAACTTTCTCCCTGTAAGGTAAAACCTTAACGCCTCCACTGACCACTTGATAGCCAAACACTCTTTTTCTATCGTGGAATACTTTTGTTCAGCCAGTGACAACTTCCTGCTCAGGTACATCACAGGATGCTCCTCCCCATCATGGCACTGGGATAGGACTACTCCTAGCCCTACATCCGATGCATCGGTTTGAACCAGAAAGGGTTTCTGGAAGTCTACTCCTTTCAGTACCTGTCCTGTACACAATTTTTCTTTTAATACTGAAAACGCTTTTTCAGCTTCTGGTGTCCACTTTATCTGGTTTGGACAATTCTTTCGCAGCATATCCGTGAAAATGGCACTTTTCTCTGCGAATTGCGGTATAAACCGGCGGTAGTATCCAATAAGTCCTAAGAAACTTCTTAGTTGTTTCTTGGTTGTTGGAGGAGGAAAATTCCTGATGCTATCTATTTTGCTTAATAGAGGTTTAATTTTTCCTCTTCCCACTAGGTGGCCTAGGTATTTTACCTCCCTATTTGCAAAGGCACACTTCTTCGGGTTTAAAGTGATTCCCGCTTGCTTCATAGAGCACAAGACTGCCCTGACCTCTTCAAATGCTCCGCCCAGGTGTTACTATGGATTATGACATCATCCATGTATGCAAAAGCATAACTTTGGTGGGGTCGAAGTACCTGATCCACTAACCTTTGGCAGGTAGCCGCTGCTCCATGCAGTCCGAAAGGCATCCTCTTGAACTGGAAAAGGCCAACGGGGGTGCTGAACGCAGTCTTCGGCTTCGACTCCCTGGTGAGAGGGATTTGCCAATATCCTTTTGTCATATCAAGGGTGGTTAAGTATTGAGCCTGTCCCAGCTGGTCCAACAGCTCCTCAATTCTTGGCATTGGATATGCATCAAAAACTGATATGGCGTTTACCTGCCGGAAGTCAATACAAAATCTTAAGGATCCATCAGGCTTCGGCACCAGGACTATGGGGCTATTCCAGGGACTCTTTGACTCCTCTATTACCCCCATGTCCAACATCTCCTGGACTTGTGCCACTACCTCCTGTCTTTTGGCTTCAGGCAAGCGGTATGGCCTTTGACGAACCAATTTCCCAGGTGGAGTTATTATTTCATGGGCCACCAAATGGGTCTCCCCAGGTATGGGTGTCAACACATCTGGGAATTCCTTAAGCAACTTCCTAATTTCTTCCTGTTGTACCATTGTCAGGTCCTCACCTATTTGGGGCTCTGATTTTTCTTTACAATCAGATACCTGGGGTCCCAAATCTTCCTCTTCACTCACCTCCCTCTCTCGGGCACAGGTGGCAGCTAAGCTTTTAACCCCTTTGACATCAGTAGAACCAAAACCTTTGGCTCCACGTTCAGAATTCTCTAGGGATGTGACCTCCTCCACAGGTGGAAAACCCAGCCTCTCACAGATCAATTGGGCAATTTTGTCTCCTGTCTTCACATGATACTCATTCTGTCCAAAGTTAAACAACAGAACTTTAATATTGCCCCTGTAATCGGGATCAATTACTCCCGCACCCACATCGATGAAATATTTAAGGGCTAATCTGGACCTTGGGGCTACTCTCCCGTAACATCCAATTGGTATTTCCACTTGGAGACCGGTGTCAACCAGGGCTCTCCCTTGGCTAGGTACAGTCACATTCTCTATGCTGCACAGGTCAAACCCAGCAGACTGAGGGGTTGCCCGCTTAGGAGCTTGGGCCTTCTCAGAGACCTTATGGTACTTTAGGACGAATATCTGCTTTGGGGTAGCTTGGTCTTCTGGACGCTTAACCATCTTTTTAGCTGGGGTCTGAGGACTTCCAAATAAAGGCCCGGGAGCTACTACCATTAAACCTTCTCCCTCCTTCTTTCCTAGTCCTTCCACTAGACCTTGCTTAAATCTTGGCCAGTCTCTTCCTAGAACCAAATCAAAGGGTAGCCTAGGCACCACTGCTAATAGGACTTCCTCTTGTTCCCCCAGGCACTTAACCTTTAGCCTATAGGTGGGATATGATGATGCAGCACCATGAATGCATCTGATGTGAACTTGGCTTTCAGGGGTTCTAGGCACAAATCTTTCTTGGGCCTCTATCCTCTTCCAAAGCCTTTTTGACATCATACTCTGGTCTGCCCCAGAGTCTAATAATGCATTTGTGGTAATTCCTTGCACATCAACCATCAAAAGAAATCCTTCCTTGGGCTGTTTTAAATCCAGACCCATTAAACTAGTGTGTGTCTGGCATCTCTTCTCTAAGTGTCCCACTTTTCCACACTTGAAACATTTCTTTCTATTCCACTGTGTCATCTGGTTTGATACAGTACATTCATTTTCAGAAACATTCTTAATTATCCTCTTTTCTGATACAGCACATCTAGCCTCAGCATCCATCTTTAGAGGGCCACCCATTCTATGGCAAGCCTGCGTGGCTTCCACGAATCTCTCTGCTAGCATGGTTGCCTCTCCAAGATTTTGGCAATTTTGCTGTATAAGAAAAACATTCAAATCTTTAGGTACCCCAAGCATAAATTGTTCCAGCATTATAATATCTAATAACATTTCTACTGTCTTTTGCTCAGGCTCTAACCATTTTACAGCTAGACTTCTAATTCTCTGACTCAGAGCCCTGGGTGTCTCACCCACTTTCAATGTAACAGCTCTAAACATTCGCCTATACTCTGAAATTGACAACCCCAGGCGATCTCTAATAGCTGCCTTTACATCCTTATAATTCAGAGCCTGGGCTGCTGGCATTGCTCTGTAAGCTGCCAGTGCCTCACCAGTTAATGAGGCTGCCAGCCTTACTGCCCACTGGGTCTCTGGCCATGCTAAAGCCTGTGCCACTCTTTCAAAAGACTCTAGAAAATCATCAACATTATCTTCTGGAGTTAATTTCCCAAAATTAAATGCCCCAATCCCTTGATTGAGTCCCACATTGTCCACATGTGGTGTACCAGTATTAACTGCTGGTCTTGCATCTGTTCCACTTTGGCTCTGCAGCTGCACTAGAGCTTGCACCAGATCAAGCACTGGTTTCTGCTGTTCCATTAAGGCCTTCATAGCAGTGTCCTGGGCCTGCTGTGATAGCTCCTGCTGCTTGCAAAATTGGGCTGCCATCCACTGAGCCATCTCCCTCAGATCCATCTTGACCCCTGCAAGAAATAAAGAGAAAAAAAAAAACCAAAGTGCAGCACCTTCCAACCAGGTGTGGTTTTTTTCAACTTTTTTTTTTTTTCAATTACCCCCTGTGCTTACACACATCCACCACTAGACATGCCCAGGTACATATTACCTTGTCTCAGTGATGAATCCAGCTTTTCACAGGGTCTTTTCATCTGGGACAGCTTCCTGGAACAACCACTTTTCTTCCAAAGTGCAGATGAGGGAAAGAAATCTTCTTACAGCTTTAAACTTGACTTTTATTTGTAATCCACAACAAGTAAATCCTCTTGGTGCAAAAAGCAATCCGAAAAACTACGCCATTTGTCAGACGGCTGCCTAGGGTGAGAACTTACACAATCTTGACGATGCATATATTCATATGATTCTTGCAAGGTATTGTGGGTATTGTAGTTCATTCACTCCCAAACACAGCTGATGACAATAATTAAGTTGTGAAACCAAGTGGTAAGGTCAATAAAATACTTCTTTTATTGATGGGGTTTAATTCACCCAGCACAAGTATGCTTGTTAGCAATATAAATGAGGTTACTTGCTTGCAGTGTTTAAAATGGATAACAAAAAGTCACAAAGTAAACCAGAAAACAACCTTCAGCTTGTCAGGCAATTAGCTAATGTTTTCTTAGCAAATAATTACCAAATACAAAGGCACAAAGAAAAGAATAAACTTTGCTGGTTAGGTTAACTTCTGCTTATTTTCCACGCAGATCTCAGCAGTGATTCTCCCTTGCTCACACACACAATCAGGTGCAGCTTTAATTACTATCAATTGACCAGCTGTAAGCCTTTAGCTGGCTGACTGCTACTGTGTGAACCCAAATCCTGCTTTAAGAGCTGTTTGCAGTGGAAATAAAGAACAAAGTTAGGTTTCTTTGTGATGGCTGATGTGTTTGCTCACAGAAAGCTAGCAATAGCATTTAGATAGAGAACAGTCCATGTAAACTGTACTTTCATCTGCTGTATCTCCCCCTTCATCAATCAGCATAGGGTCACTATCATACATTGGCACAGACGAGTCTTTCATTAAGGCACTATCATGAGAATGCTCATTCCCTTGCTGCCATTCTCTATTATAGATAGGGTCTGGATCAGTGTTCATACCTGAGCCTCTCCTGCCATCATAATTCCTCTCTGTATAGCCTGGCCAGTATGTAATCCAATTCTGATGTCCAGCTTTCCAATCTTGATCCCTGGACACTGGATCTCCTCTCACATACCTTCTGGCCTTGGTCTGAAAGTCCTTTCCACGTGCAGTCTTCTCTCTTCCAGGTAGCCACTGGTGATTCCTATCTCTGCCATTCCATTCCTCTGGCTGAATCCAGTCCAATGGACTCTGCTGGCATTTGGAATACCTCCCAGTATGGGTACTGCCTTGGAATCTCTCCCAGACCTTCCAATGGCCTTTCTTCTCTTCCTTCCAGAGAGTTTCCTTCTCTCTCTATCCGCTTGGCTTGGCTTCTGTTTCTCCAGGTGATACTGGTGCTTGAGCTTGTAGCCGTTGCTGTATCTGTGTCCGAAGCTCTTTCTGTAGCTTTTGCTGAAGCTCTCCTTGAAGCTGTTATCTGAAGAATAAGCTCTATTCTTATTCTTTCCTAATGTGTGTTCCTCCCTAACACAGCGCAGCTGTGTTGACTCAGGCCCTGCCCTTTGAGATGAGTGCTTAGGGATTACCTCATAGCTCTCTCGATTGCACACACATTTTCTCACTTCAGCCTCCCTCATGGCTGCTGGAAACCTGGTGCATTCTGGGACTGGTAGTCTTTTATGTGAAAACTCTGTTTTCTTACTTCTACCAAAACTGACAGGTTGCTTGTTCAGAGTCACATCATCTTTTCTATAGCTCCTACCTGAGCTATGATAAGCTTCCTTATCACATACCCCCCTGCTTAAGTTATTACGGACTGGTTCTACTGGTGAAACTTCTTCTCTACAGTGAAGAAGAAAGACAGGAACAAAACTGATGCCTTTGAATTGTGGTGCTGGCGAAGAAAGCATAGTTACTCACCTGTAACAGGTGATCTCCGGGAACAGAAGGAATTTAGTCTTCACATATGGGTATCGTCAGTACCGACGGAGCCTGCATGGGAACGCTCCCCAGCGTCCAATAGGAAAGCTTTTGGGAGCATCTCACAGCGCCTGCATGTTGCCTTCCCGCCTTTCCCAACTGTCCCTCTCCAGTTGAGTTTAAAGCTGAGACAAAAGAGAGAGGGAAAGAGAGAAAGAGAGAGATAGAGAGATACAACTCCTAGGGGAGGTGGGTGGGTTGTGAAGACTAAATTCCTGCTGTTCCCGGAGATCACCTGTTACAGGTGAGTAACTATGCTATCTCCAGGAACAAGCAGGAATGTAGTCTTCACATATGGGGACTCCCTAGCTGCAGATGCCAGGGAGAAACCCCAGAAGTTGTGTGCCCTTGTGAAAGGGCTCCACTTCCCCCCATGGATCTCTGGCATCCTATCAGGGATGGTGGGTAGGAGTTGATTAAGTATGGAACAGGTGTTGAAGAACAACCTGACCAAACAAGGCATTCCGGCGGGTGTCCTTGTCTAAGCAGTAATGGGCTGTGAAGGTATGACCTGAAGCCCAAGTAGCTGCTCGGCAGATGTCGTCAATAGACACAGAGTGAAGATGAGCCATAGAGGCTGCCATGGCTCTCACATTGTGAGCTGTGACATGGCCTTCCAGAGGAAGGTTTTTACTCTCATAGGCAAAAGATATACACTGTGCAATCCAGTTGGACCATGTTCCTTTGGAGACTGGAAGTCCCAAATGACTAGGATCAAAAGCAACAAAAAGTTGAGAGGACTTCCTATGTTGCTGTGTCCTTTGTAAGTAAAAGGCCAGAGCCCTTTTACAATCCAAAGTATGAAGATTCCTTTCTGCATTTGAGGCATGAGGCCTTGGGAAGAATACAGGAAGGTAAACCGCTTGATTTAAATGAAAAGGTGAAACCACCTTTGGCATAAAGTGTGGATGAGTCCTAAGGACTACCTTATCATGATGGAACCTTGTATAAGGAGGATCAGCCACCAATGCTTGCAATTCACTGATGCGACGTGCTGATGTGATTGCAATAAGAAAGATGACCTTCCAGGAAAGGAATTTCAAGGAGGTAGTGGCTAATGGTTCAAAAGGCGGTTTCATAAGCTGCCCAAGAACCAAATTTAAGTCCCATGCCACCGGTGGTGGTTTAATGGGAGGCTTAGTTAAAAGAAGGCCTCTCATAAATCTCGCTATGACAGGGTGAGAGGAAATAGGTTGCCCATTTAGAGGCTTGAAAGAAGCTGCAATAGTACTCAAATGAACTCTCACTGAATTGGTCTTAAGCCCTGCATTAGATAAATGAAGGAGATACTCCAGTAATGATTCCAGAGGTATTGCAAGAGGGTTAAGACCCTTCTGCGAGCACTATATGGTAAACCTTTTCCACTTGAAAGCATAAGAGCGTCTTGTGGAAGGCTTCCTGGAAGCATAAAGGATATCCTTTACCTGCTAAGAAAGGTTAAGACCGTGAAGTTCTAGGCTTTCAGCAACCAGGCCCTGAGATGCAGAGACTGGGGATTGGGATGCCACAGCATCCTGTCCTCCTGAGAAAGGAGATCTGGAGCAGATCCTAACTCCAGAGGCAGAGCTTGAGAGAGATGTAGGAGCAGAGGGTACCACATTTGCCGTGGCCAATGTGGAGCTATGAGAATCATATGACCTCTGTCTCACTGAAGCTTGAACAGGGTTTTGGGAATTAGGGGAATGGGTGGAAAGGCATACAGGAAGTCCTGGCCCCAATGGAGGAGGAAAGAATCTCTGGCCTGACAACCCTGAGCCGGAATTCTGGAATAGAACCGGGGAAATTTGGCATTCAGCGGACTTGCGAAGAGGTCTATGTCCGGGGTTCCCCAAATTTGGAAAATTTTGGCCACCTGGTCTGCATGGAGAGACCATTCGTGTGGAAGCAGAACTCAACTGAGTCTGTCTGCCCAAGAGTTTTGAATGCCTGGAAGATACACCGCAAGGAGATGAATCTGATGCTCTCTGGCGAGGGCCCATAGTCGCAAAGCTTCGTTGCATAGCGACAGAGAGCCTGTTCCGCCCTGCTTGTTCACATAGAACATGGCTACTTGATTGTCCATTTGAACTAGGACTGTCTTGTAGCTGAGCTGGGTGTGTAATACTCGAAGAGCAAGGAAGATTGCTCTGAGTTCCAGGAGATTGATATGTAGATAGGTCTCCTGTGGAGTCCAGGTACCCTGGGTAGAGAGGCCTTGCAGGTGGGCTCCCCAACTCACCTGTGAGGCATCTGTTCTTAGAGTGGCTTGGGGTGGAGGTTGCTGAAAAGGGGACCCCACCAAAAGGTTTTGGGGTGATTGCCACCATTGGAGGGACAAAATAAGGCGATCTGAGTTTGCTATTTTGTCTGACAGGCAACCTGACGCCTGAGTCCATTGAGTGGATAAAGTCTACTGGGCTGCCCTCATATGGAGGCGAGCATAAGGAACCACATGCACGGTGGATGCCATGTGGCCTAGCAATTGTAACATTTCCAGAGCAGTGAGGTGAGGTTTTAGCACTGCTTGGGAAGCTAACTGCACAATGCGAAGGCAGCGGGGCTGTGGAAGGTAGGCCCTTGTCTGTCTGGTATACAGCAGAGCTCCTATAAACTCTGGGGACTGAGTGGGAGCAAGGTTGGATTTTGGGAAGTTTATGACAAGTCCCAAATACTGAAGGATGGGCATTGTGCGAGAGAGAGCAACCCTGGCCTCTGGCTCTGAAGGGGCTCGAATGAGACAGTCGTCTAAGTAAGGGAAGACGAATATTCCTAGGGTGCGAAGAAATGCTGCCACCACAGCCATGCATTTTGTGAACACCCTTGGTGACGAGGCCAGGCCAAAAGGAAGAACCCTGTATTGGTAGTGCTTCCCTTGAAATAGAAAGCGAAGGAACTTTCAATGAGTTGGATGGATGAGAACATGAGTGTACGCATCCTTGAGATCTACAGAACAAAGCCAATCCTGACTCTGAAGGTATGGCAGCAGAGTTCCTTGAGAAATCATTTTGAACTCTGAGGTCTAAAATGGGTCTGTGTCCTCCTGTTTTCTTTGGAATAAGGAAACAGGGGGAGTAGAACCCTGTACCCTGTTGGAGAATGGGTACCTCTTCTATTGCCCCCTGGGCAAGAAGCATAGTGACCTCTTGACATAACTGGTCGTTGAGAGAGGTCTGAGAATTGAACTGTCTTACCATTGTAGGAGAGGTATGCTGAGGAAATGAAGCTTGTACCCTTCTCTTACAATAGACAGAGTCCAATTTTCTGCTGTTATCTGACCCCATCTGGGGGCAAAATGACATAACCTTCCTGGAATGGTGGAAGGCTCTGGGCCGTTCAGGGCCAGGAAGGCAAAGTTCTCTAGATAGGAGTCAAAGCCCCTGTGGAGGCTGAGTCTGCTGAGCCGGTTGAGGCTTAGCAGCTTTTGTTTTTCTTTGCCTAGGTTGTTGCTGCTGTCCCTTTTGGGCAGACTGACTTAAACGATGCCCCTGCTGGGTATAGGAGGGATAAAACTTCTTCTTCTTACTGAAGAATGGTTTCTTAAAGGATTTTTTCCTTGCAGGATCAGCTGTAGATTTAGACAATCTATCCAAAGTGATATTGTCAGCATCTATCTCATTAGCTTTTTCCTGCCAATTCTTGCCAAAGAGATTCTCTCCTGTGCAAGGAATATTCCCTAGTTTTCCTGTACCCAAAGTTCCAAGTCAGATGCCTGGAGCCAGACAATCCTACGTGCACCTTTGGCAATAGCAGAGGTTCTACTTATGCACTCAAAGTAGTCAAAGGCTGCACGATTCACAAACTTGGAAACATCCTGAGCATGTTTGACAAGGGCGAGGTAATCCTGCCTCTTATCATCAGGAAGGAGAGGGCTCATATGCTTTAAATCTCCCGTGACCTCCTTAAGGAACATTCCCATATATAATATATAGGAACTGATCCTAGCAGAAAGCATGGAAGCCTGGAAGGTTCGACATCCAAAGACGTCAAGAGTCCTACACTCACGTCCTGGAGGATTAGATGCATGCCTTTTTGCACTCTTGATCCTTCTCATAGCTGATTCCACCACCATGGAATGGTGTGGTAGCTGAGTCTTCTGAAACCCAGGACAAGGAGGAACTTGATACATGGTGTCGAGTCTTCGAGAGTGAGGAGATGTGGTTAGAGGTGTTTCTCAGATCCTTAACATGAGATCATGCAAGATCTCATGAATAGGTAAGGTAGCTGCCTCCTTGGGAGCTTTAGGGTATTGTAGGATTTCTAATTCCTTTGCCCTAGGGTCTTTTTCAGGAGCCACTGTGATGGAAAGACCTCGAGCCACATCTCTGATAAAATCCTGAAAGGACATATCCTCTGGTGGAGACATCCTACGCTGAGGAGAAGAAGAATCCTCAGGAAGAAGTACTCTGGTATCGGCAGAGCTTTCAGAGTCTTCAGACTCATCCGAGGATTCAAAGTATCTCTAATCCGGGTGATCGTGTAAGGCACGGTACCAGTACCGATCAAAGTCGGCATCGGAGTGGTCCGGTAGCGACTTGTCGATACCAGATGGATAAGCATGACTCGGTCCCGGTAGAATACCTGCCGATGTCGATGCAGTCGGTACCGGTACCGGAGTCGGTGCCAATACCGGTTGAATTGTCTGAAGCGGTTTCAGGGGCATCGAGGCCGTGAGAAGAGCCGCCAGACTGCATTCAATAGCCAAGAATCTCTGGTTTATCGACGCTGCCGATGCTTGAGTATCGGTACCGGATGAAGCAGCCGGTACCCCAGAGCATGGCACCAGTAGTTCTGCCGAGGTTGAGGCCTCGAGAACATCCTGGAGCCCCGTTAGTGCTTTGGAAGCCGAAGCCTCCCGCCGGGGCAATTTTGCCGGTGAAAATCCCTCAAGGGCAATGCCAGAGGCATCTCGATGCTTAGAGGGAGATCTACCCTTTGAGGACCGGCTAGATTCATGTTTAGTTACCTGAGATCCATGGGAGGAAGACGAAGCCCTGGAAGACGTCGATGCCACAGAGGCTGCATCGGAGGGAAAAAGGGTGCTAAGTTTAGCAGCTCGGTTTTGCCGGCCCCTTTTCGACATCATCCCACAGGCAACACACTCCGAAATAAAGTGGTCAGGACCTAAACATTTGAGGCACCACTTATGGGTGTCGGTGACGGAGATGGTACAGCCACACTTGGAACACTTTTTAAAACCCGAAGCGGGTTTTTCCATTTTAAAGGAAAAAGTTGGGCCTAGTGCCTGAAATGGCGCGTGGCACCTGAGGAGAAAATAACTGGAAAAGACTCCAGAAGAAAGGTTTGTTTTTTTTTGGAAAAAAAGAAAGAAGAACCGGCGGTACCGGTGTAGCGTCGAAGGAAGGCAGACGCGACCACAAAAAAGAAGAATAGAAGGGAATTATTTTCTGCGGTGACAGGATGTGCGACCTGTCGGCTCTGCGGAAAACAAAGAACTGGAGAGGGACAGTTGGGAAAGGCGGGAAGGCAGCACGCAGGCGCTGTGGGATGCTCCCAAAAGCTTTCCTATTGGATGCTGGGGGAGCGTTCCCGCGCAAGCTCCGTCGGTACCGACGATACCCATATGTGAAGACTACATTTCTGCTTGTTCCTGGAGATTACTGTGTATACTCAGAGCTGTACCAAGGGCTGTGCGAGTGGTATGGTCACACAGGGTGCAAGTAAAGAAGGGGACACCGATGTCATCCCTGGGCTTCCAGAAAGCCTAACAAGAGTTCCTGTGTGTGGTTGGGTAGGGGGGGGGACATTAAGTTCACAAGTTGCACAGGGCACATTTCTAGCTTGGTACAGTCCTGTGTATACCATGAACTGCCCGAAGAACAAATTAGTCAGTACCAGAGATCAAACCTAAACTTCTAAGCTCAAATAACCAGACTTTGATTTTCATATCTTGGACATATCATGCGAAGAGAGAGACCATTAGAGAAAGAAATAATGTTGGCAAGGTTGAAGGTCAACGTAAAAGAGGAAGGCCAGCAATGAGATGTATCAGTACAATAACAGCAGCTATGGATGACACTCTATCAACAATTGGCTGCCTAACTGAAGACTGAACGCAGTTTAGGATAACTATTCAGAGGGTCGCCATGAGTCGACATCAACTCAACGGCACTTATCAACAACGTCTAATATCTTCACTAAAATGATAACAGCCACAAAAAATTCAGCTCAAGTTTCACTTTATCCATATATACTAAAGATGTTATTACAGTGTTACTTATCTTCAATAGTTTAAAAAGTATCAGCATCAGCATTCATTTGTAGTCAAAACTTGATGACATTACTATCTAGTCATTGAGCTCAGCTCTCAATCAGTGAAAAACCGGTGTTGCAGCAGAAAACCACTTGCTTCAGGGGCCCTGTCAAACAAAAAGACGCTGTTAGAATTCCATCATCTCAGCCACTTTTAAAAAAATAAAAGTCCCTCCCCCTGGTGACGTTTACATCAACAATTGGTTCTACCTTCACTGCCAACATAAAACCTTCCTCACTATTCTGCCAAGAAAAGTTCACAGGACACAATAGGACCTGACACTAAGAAAGGGCAGGAACAACCACTGAGTGTTGCATGCATAGGTCTACAAGCTCCCATCTATTAAATGATCACCAGTACAACAGACCACATGTTAGCTTTAATCCATGATGTCTTACTGTTTTTTTTAACTTGTTGCCGTCTCAGGAGGCTTGTTAAAATCAGTTAAGTATGAAACTGACATCTATAATACCTCATGTTTTTTTCTGCACCACAGTTGACAGTGCATGCAAAAATGTCTAGAATATCAAGTTGCTTAATTTCATGCTGGCTTCTGAAAGAAAATCAGCAATTTGACAGAGGGAGAGAATTATTATTCCATATAGATCATAATAAAATCCCTAAGGCGAAGTTTGAGAGAAACTGAAATCGAAATCTGATAAACTCTCAGCATGATAGCACCAGCACTAAGTGCTTTTTAATTAATGATCATGTTTTGATAACTTTTACTTTGCTTTTAACTTTGGTTTGTGAAAAAGACCCAGTAAATCAGTGACTATAGCACAAGTGTAGCAGCCTCATCCATACAGCATGGCCGGCAACCCTCCAGGCATATACATCCACACACACCAAGCCAGCCTCAGTAACAGAGTTTTAATAGTACAGTCTGCTCAGAAGTCAGGATAAAACCTATTACAAAACATCAAATTCTCTTCACAAAAAACATACAGGATAAAAATAGTACAGCAAAAGTCATACCATAATCAATGTTCCCTCTAATTTTCTGTAGGCTGTGTGCGCATAAAATATCAGCTGTGTGCAGTTTTTGAAGGAAGGTTCAATTTTTGTGCGCCACATAACGACACTCGGAGTTATATACTTTAAAATTTCACTACACATCAGAATACAGTATGTACACCACACTGATTTTAATCAAATTAAATGAAAATAGACGATTACTAAATAAAGCGGGAAATTTCTAGTAATTACAATCATAACTTTTAAATTTTAAGACGTCTGTGTTGTTTTCTATCAGAATCAGAGCTGTAATTTTTGTGCGCTCTGTTGTAAAGTATGTGCGCTCGCTCGGCGAGGTGTGTGCGCGCGCACACGCGCACAGCTTAGAGGGAACAGTGACCATAATATAGTTTCTTGCAAACAAGGCCAGAATAAACTCTGAGCCCTTCAATCACAACCAAATACAAAGAAAGCTTCATTTCTGGGTTCCTGGTGTTTAAGAAACAGAAAAGCTAATTAATACCTCTCACCTGGTCAGAAGTCAGGATAAAAGGGGGAAAGAGGAAGGAGAGGGAAGCAGAGGCGGGGGGGGGGGGGGGCGCGAGGTATCAAGGTTTGCGGAAAACAAATCCCCCAGAAGTTTATTCATGCTCAACATATACTTGAAAAGAACAAAATGATACTGGACTGTTAAGACAAGGTTCATATTATAAGATAAAATTGTGCTAAGGGAGCAAGGACTGCTGATTATAGAGATACACGGCTACAACAGATTCCACCCCCTCCCCTTTGCAATTTACACACTGGAAGAGTCCATTTACCCTCACTGCTTGCTAGAATGAAAGGCAGCTCAAAAATGCCCCAATGAGAACTCACTCAAATCTGAAAACGAGAAAATAAAAATTCCAGTTGAATACACTATCGGGCAATTATGTTTCATATTATTTTTCTTTTTGCATCTGCTATACAAGATCCTGAAACAAATATAACTAAGTGCTACAGATAATTATTCAGAGCTACCCAAAAGTTAGGACACGCTTTAAAAAGGCTGTTTACATTACGATACAGTGGAAAGACGAATAGGAGTAGGAGCTTAGCAAAGGAATCACAGCTGTTTCCTCTCTGAACTGTGTCTCTCTCCAATTGCTTGGATTAGGAGTTTGAACAATGCCCCTGCATGCCATGAGGGACATTTTTGCTAATGAGTTTCTCCCACTCAGGGTCTTTGGAACACTCTGGTGAAAAGAAGGGGCAGGCAGCGTGACTACAGTGTTCATGCACTGCTAACTCAAACAATGGAGACCCAGGCCCTTTGAGGGAAAGAAGTTCTGTTTGAAAGGCAGATAAGTGAGAAGATCAGGCAGAGAAAACTATGGAACCTGACTTTCTCTATTCAGCAAACACATTTCATGCACTTTTGTAGTGTAAAAATGTCTTGGGCCAGGGGTCCGATGCCAATGTTTCAATCAAAAGTCATGTCTTTCCAAAAGACTGCAGTGAGGTCAAGTAAGTGTCACGGACTGCACATAGCCTGGTACTGAAGCTATATATATGTAGATAACTTTTCTTCTTAAAAAGCATGTGCTCTGCTATACCCTGGGATTACTTACAATTCTGATTTATCCAATGAACTCCACCCTCTCTAGCACCACTTAGATAATGGACAGATTGTGGTATTTCTAATGTAAAGTGGGCATCGGTGAAAAACATAGGGTCCAGTGAATAGTTTGTGACTGCAAGCCACAGGTCATGTTTCGCAGATTCTTGCTAGGGACTGTGATAACTACTGTACTCGCCCTGAGCTACTACTGGAAAGGCGTGAGCTAAACACTAATAATAAAATAAATAATAAAAATAAATAAAATAAACTGGTAGAGATTTGTTCACAAGTTTTTCTGGAACAGCAGCAGCTCTGGGTAATCCTGAGGGATGCACGTATGATTAAAGAGAATCAGTCTTTTTGGCCATTTGTAAAGACCTGACTATTTTAGCAAGTGTTCTCTGAATGAAAAAAGTGATGATAATGATAATAGCACCACTGAGTGGCGGAGTAGCCCAGTTGTTAGAGCAACAGCCTAGCACCCTATCTCTCTGGATTTGATTCCCGTTAGCACACCCTGTGACCTTGGGCAAGTCACTTTACCCTCCATTGCCTTGGAAGAAAAGGCCTGGCAATCTACTTCCAGTCATACCTTGCCAAGAAAACCCAGTGGCTGCTGGGTCACCAGGAATCAGCATTGACTTGCTGGCACTGAAAAAAAAAATAGAATCATTGCTTTGTGCTATCTACATAGGCTGTTTATACTGCTAATGTATTTTATTAATTTCTGTATGTCTATTTTTAGCATTTATTCTTTTGTGTATTATTGAATTTTGTTGATGCCTTAGATTACACAGGTACACTACCAAAAAACTGCCTCCAGTTTTGCAACTGATTCCTATAGATTTTGGGGTGCTGAATCCAGGAAAAATAGCCAAAATGTTCCATCACGTCACGTTTTCTTGCAAATTTAGATTTCTTACCCATATAAGGAATGTTCACATAATTTCTTTTTAGCCGACTGCAGTTTATTTTCTTGGCCCAAAATAGAGGTTGTAATGGTTAACTAACTAGAAACACTCCCTCATGATATTTTAGAGTGTTTTGTATTCATTTTATACATTAACAGGACAATTGGGAGGCGGGGGGCTAAATCCAGTACTCGCGCTGGCGCATGTTCTTTCTTGTTCGCCTCGCCTCGTTCGCTCGCTCAAACACGGTGGTTGCGACATGAACGTTCCTGTCAAATTTCAGTTTCTTGCAAGTTCATTATTACCTTTTGTTTGCTCAGTCGTAATCCAGCTTTATTCCGAAGCGGTTCACTACAGTTGTAGTTTGCAGTGCTGTGTATTTGTGATGGTTCACAGAGCCAGAGGTTGCGTCAACTCTCCAGACAGTTTTTGTTTTATTTGTGGGGAATATACCGTGAAAAAGCGGCAGAGGAACATTTCTGCATTTATTAAAAAAGTATATTTCGCCTATTTCGGTTTGAAGTTAGGCAATCAAGACAAACCGTGGGCTTCTCACAAAGTGTGCAAGACATGTGAGGAAGATCTACGCTTATGGATGAAAGGTAAAAAACAAGCATTTTGTTTCGGAATACCTATGATGTGGCGTGAACAAAGAGACCACAGCAGTGACTGCTATTTTTGCTCTTGCATTGTGAAGGGATACAACTTAAAAAATAAGAACGTAATAAGTTACCCCAACCTTCTCTCAGCAATTAGGCCTATGCCTCATAGCAACGAAGTACCTGTGCCTGAACCACCAAAATCTTTGGATCATATTTGTGTGGACGGTTCTGATCATGATGAGACTCATCAGATGGCTTTTCCCGATGAGTCCAGTACTTCCGAGTTTGAAACTGAACCAGATCCGAAACCTGAACTTTTCTCTCAAGCTGAATTGAATGATTTAGTCCGGGATTTAGGACTCCCAAAAGATGCTGCCCAACTGCTAGGTTCTCGGCTTAAACAGAAAAATCTATTGTCACCAGGAACAACTTTTTATTGGTACCACAACCGCGAGACACAATTTTTGAAGTATTTCAGCAAAGAGGAAGATTTGGTATTTTGCAACGATATATACGGAGTGATGGAAAAGTTTAAACTCAAGTATGATCCTGCTGATTCGTCAAAAGACAGCATAAAAGGTGTTCTTCTTCATAATGGCAACACATTCGCTTCAGTTCCTATTGCTCACTCTGTTATTCTCCAAGAAAAATACGAGAATTTGGCCCTGATTCTTCAGAAGATTCGTTATGATGAGCATAAGTGGATGATTTGTGGAGACTTTAAAATTCTATCCATGCTATTAGGGCAGCAATCCGGTTTCACCAAATATCCCTGCTTCCTTTGCTTGTGGGATAGCCGGGCCCGCGACCTACACTGGGGGAAAAAAGACTGGCCAATTCGGGAGTATTTGAGACCCAGTGAGAAAAATGTTCTTCATGAGAGCTTGGTACCTCGTGATAAAATTCTATTACCACCTCTCCACATTAAGTTGGGTCTCATTAAGCAATTCATCAAGTCCCTTCCAAAAGATGGTGAGTGCTTTCGGTACCTTTGCTCAAAGTTCCCCCGACTTTCTGAAGCAAAACTAAAGGAAGGAGTGTTTGTTGGCCCTGATATAAGGAAACTCATTTCAGATGGAGCATTCGCTGAAACGATGTCTGAGAAGGAAAAAGAAGCCTGGGATTCCTTCAAGGATGTTGTTCTCAAATTCTTGGGGAACAGGCGGGATGAGAACTATAAGGATATTGTTGCCAGGATGCGCAATGCCTTCAAAGAACAAGGCTGTAACATGAGCCTGAAAGTCCATTTCTTGCACTCCCATGTGAACTACTTTCCCGAAAACTTGGGGGCGTACAGTGAAGAACAAGGTGAAAGGTTTCACCAGGACATCAAGGACGCAGAGAGAAGGTACCAAGGAAGATGGAACACCACTATGATGGCTGATTTCTGCTGGTTGCTGCTGCGGGAAACCCCAGATGAAAAATACGCCAAGCAGCGCACCAAGAGAAGCATTCGGGGGAAGAAGAAACGGGCCCACCAGGAGATTGATTGACACAAGAATGACTTTAAAATCCAAACTGTGTTGACAAATATCGTGTTTTTACTAAACTTTGAAATAAAAATTTGCTAGTTATTACCACAGTGTCGGATCTCATTTATTAGAATTTTATTTTCACACCATCGGGTGTTTGTCTTCATGTATTGCAATGGTGCGGCTTGCGTTTTCTATTCTTACATACATACCTGTACAACATTTTTTGCACATTTCTTTGCTTTGCTTTGTGTCTAACCTCGCTCTTATATGCTCAATGTTTGTGCACATGTATGTGGCTGTTTTAAGTGCAGACAATTTTGCTACCATCACAGTGTGTTTTGTTGACATTACTCTATTCTTATGTGCTGCCTTGTTACAATTTTCTTTATTCTTATTTGAATAACTACTAAACAATTAGTATAAAGAATTCATCCAAGAAACTTTTATCTCGATCGCACTCAATCTGAAACGTTCACCTCAAACTGCTAACCCAATGTAGCAAAAAATCTGTACGTGATGGAGCAAATTGGTTACCAGATTTGGATTCAGCGCACCAAAAAACGTAAAAATCAATCGAAACATTAGAGGCAGTTTAAAAAAAATTTTTTTAGTGTACCTGTGTTATTATTAGGATGTATTTGATCATTATTTTGAGGCCCTTTTATTAAGCGCTAACGAGTAGGCATGCCAGCTACTGACTGCTAAAATGCACATTAAGTGACGCTTGCGTGCTAATGTAGAGTGGATGGGTTAGGGGTTTGGAGAGCACATTAATGTGTGAGCACCGTTAACCTGGCAATTAGTGCCAGTGCTCCTAATGACACCTCTATGAGTATTGTTAGGTGCACTCACATTAACCCATTTAAGACTAATAAGAGAAAATATCTTCACTCAACGCGGAATCAAACTCTGGAATTTGTTACCGGAGGATGTAGTGAAAGCTGTTAGTGTAGCTGGGTTTAAAAAAGGTTTGGGCAAGTTCCTGGAAGAAGAGTCCATAATGAGGACCCAGGAAATCCACTGCTTATCCCAGGATGAGCATTATGGAGCCTGTGTGCCTCTTTGGGAACCTGTCAGGTACTTGTGATCTGAACTGGCCACTATTGCAAACAGGATACTGGGCTTGATGGACCTTGGTCTGACCCAGTATGGCATTTCTTATGTTCTTATTAATTCTGATGCACATTAATGTACTCTGTTGTGTGTTAGCTGCCGGGAACATGCTGATCATGCCCCTGACAGCTAACGCAGTGGCTTTGCACTTAACACCCATTACAAATGCATGTTCAGTATATAGCCTTACTAGGATTTAGTAAATGTCAGATGTAGACCACTCTGAGTCAGACTTTTGTTTGAAAGAAGGCAGAATGTAAGTGTACTTTAACATCACAAGGGTAATGGAACACCTTTTTGGCTGGAGGGGCCCAACAATCAAACCAGCCTCCATTCCAGCCCATAAGCTGGCCAACGCCTATGACATAACAAACACATAACACATTGATATTAGCTTACTCATTGTTTTATGTACCTTCTAGTTCTGTGTTATGCAATTTGAGCATTGTATTCTTTAGCATTTTATCTGTGCTATGTCAAGTGGATATTAAGCTTGAAATTATATATAGCTTGTTATTATTTATATATTATATTGGTTTTAGCTGTTTTATGGGGAAGATTTTTTTTGCTTATGACTATAATCTACTTGTATGTATATTATATGGTTTTCAATGTTTTGTATAGAGTATATCATTGTAAGTCAGTTTGAGCCCTATGGAAAATGTGCCATATAAATTACAGTAATGAATGGATATAAAGCATCATCAGAAGGTAATTATAATATCAGTAAACACAGGTCTGATATAATGACTCACTTTAAGGGCCTGACTTCCCATTGATACAAACGGAAGAAATCCCTTCGTAAACCAGGCCTTTTGTCCTGTTTTGTTTTCTACTCTTAATTTTGGATAAGTCCATCTAAGAAACCAATTGTATTAAAACAGGAACTGCACTAGGGAGCTCCTTCCTTTGAGCTAAGCATTTATTTATTTATTATTTATTTATTTATTTACATTTCTTATATACCGCGCTATTACAATCAGTGCGGTGTACAGTTGAACAAAACATACTACTAAGTGACATGCCACAATGTGTTTACAATGAACAGGGGTAGCAGAACAGGGACGCAACCGGGGGAACTATTTACATATTATAATAACTATTTACATATTATAAAACTCTGCGAGAGACATACATGGTTCGTTTGCCAGAGGGTGTGTAAGTGGGACATGGAGGGGGGGCAGGAGGGGCTGGTTAACCATTCTCTATGGGGGGCGAGGCTATGGGGCAGTCAGGGTAGGAGGGTGGGGATATGGGGCGGTCAGGGTAGTAGGGTAGGGTAATGGCTGTGTGTTTTCCAGATGTGATCTCAGGGTAATGTTTTAGGAACTGGTGATGTTTGAGAGCTTTTCTGAATAATGTTAGGTTTGTGATGGCACGGATTTCGGGTAGGAGGGCGTTCCAGGCTCTAGGTGCGAATAAGGAGAATGCCCTGCTGGCTGTCATCTTTGTGCATTTCGTCATCAGCTTAGGGACTTCAAGTGTGTTCATCAAAGTAGACCTCCTGCTCCTGTTGACTGGTGTGCTGTGGATAAGTTTACTGATGGGCGTGGGAGGTTGGTTCTTTAGGGCCTTGAATGTCAGGACTAGAGTCTTGTAGTGGCTTCTCGCCTGCAGGGGTAGCCAGTGTAGGTTCTTCAGGACTGGCGTTATGTGGTCCAACCTTGATGCTCCTACAAGTACCCTTGCCGCTGAGTTCATGGCAAGGCGGAGAGGGCTTAGAGTTGACTGTGGAAGTCCGTGGAGGATGATATTGGCAAAGTCCAGATGTGGGATAACCAAGGCTTGGAAGATTGAACAGTAATCGGTAAGGTCAAGGAGAGGGCGGAGATGGCGTAGTGTTTGGATCTTGTGGTATATTGCTTTCGTGGTGTTTTTGATGTGTGCTGACATGTCGAGTCGCTGATCGAGGGTGATGCCAAGATAGCGAATGGTGGATTTGGCCTTCAGTTCAGCGTTGTTGACTTGTAATGAGGAAGGTGGCGTAACCTTTTAGTGTGAACACTGACCACAGCAGCGCACTACATATGTAGAAATGTGAGAAATGACTAGAAAAATACACAGAAACACCAGCATTTCAGCCTTTGCCTGTTTTTATGCACTTAGGTCCCAGTATTCAGAAGGATTTATTCAGTTAGCAGCACCTGCTAACCAGATAATCCCCACTGAGGCCAATATTCAGCAGTACTATCCGGAAGGCTGCTGTATATTCTCTCTAACTGCCGCAGCACTATCCCAGTTAGTGCCCAGTTGGTCCATGGGCAGTGCAAGAGTTGTCCAAGCACGTATCCGTTTAGCGGTGAATTCAGTTCACTAACCAGAAAAGTGACCGCATAAAGTTAGGCCAAAACAAAAACAGGCCTAACTCTATGAAAACAGCTTTGCGGGATGGTATTTAGAAAAAGATAGCGCTGTTAAGAAGACGGAGTTAACCTTTTTGTCAAGAGTGTAGAAAAATTATTCATGGAACTGACCTACTGGTCTCATTTGCGTGTGAGTTCAAGTAGAAAAGTTATATCCATTAAATAATTCTTGTTCTTTGAAACTCTGCACAGCCTAGTATATCAGCCTTCTATAGACAACAGGCCCAGTATTCAAAAAGGTACCTATGTTTGGTTCCTACATTTGCGACCTATTTTCAGTCACACTTAGGGGCTTGTTTACAAAGCCGCGGTAGCGGTTTCCGATCGTTATCGGAGCCGCGGCCCCATTGAAATCAATGGGGCCGTGGCTCCGATAACGATCGGAAACCGCTACTGCGGCTTTGTAAACAAACCCCTTAGAAACCTAAGTTTTCAGCTGAAAATTCATCTTAATTTAGGTGCTTAAAATTAATGCTCCTAAGTTTAGGCCTGCTATTCATTTGCCTTTATTTATGAGCCTAATTTAGGTGCCTACAGCTGAAAATCATTGCTAAGCTCCTAACTTCTTTTCCCCACCCTAAATCCGCCCCATTACTACCCACTTTTTACGCTCCTAAATTTAGAAGTTTAGTGGAATTTTAAGAAAATAATTAGGCGCTCAGTCCTAGCAGATTTTCAAAGAGGCCAATTTAGGAGCGTATCTCTCAAAGATGGGAGCAGAAATCTTTTGACTATCAGGCCTAGTCTGTCTATATATTTTTGCAAAGACCTATGTTCTTTATGCCCTGTTCCAGTTTCTGTGGAGACGAGACATGGTTTATAAGTGGTGCTGCTGGTGCAGGTACCCAAGTTGCTCACTCTCCACATCACGAGGGAAGGAGAAAGAAAAGTGCCCCTAGATTCAGACCATTGATCGGAAGATAGAGAATCCTCCCTCCCCTCCAAAAAAAAAAAAATTTAACTGGATATGTGCCGTATCAAAGAAACTAAAACAAAATGATGCATAGTTTGTAGAGGGGGCTGCTTTTCTTTGCTGTTTATTTTTGCCTCATTTTATAAGATCTCCTTTTCCCCACTGTTATTTTAGTAGGTAGAGAGGTCTGTTCACAGAGGCAATTCTTTGGTAAATCTGCCAAAAACGACAAAGTCCACATGTGCTCTAAAAGACAGGGCCTTTGGGACCAAAATGCAGGAAACCAAGGGCTGTGGCTCTCTATCTGCAATAGAAAAACAAATGAAATACAGAAAAAAAAACAGTAAGCCCCATTCTGAATAGCCATTACTTGCTACTTTAAGCAACAATATAAGGAATCTCAAGGGAACGTAGCATAAAAAAATGATTTCTTTTCCATGCGGGACATCTGCTTGCTTGCCATAAATAGAAAAGGGAAGTATAGAGTCAGCTGCTGCTGAGTGAGCTTCTCGATTTTGCCAAGGAGAAAGAAATAACGGGCATATGAGGGCACCAGGGGTTGCTTTTCTTCAAAGATCCAGGGTTGTAACAGTGAGCATTTGCAGGCATCCATCAGCTGTGAGAATTATTCTTCTAATGAATCATTCATCAATACTGCAGATTCCGTAGAATCATATTGTTTCAGTACTTGTCAGGCAGCATTTCACTGTAATTGATTTAAACAGTTCCATAAAAATGCCTTTTAATCATATGGACAAGTACAAAGCTTCCATTAGTACAAGAGACTTCCACTGTAAAGGGGTTGATTGTCAAGAATGCAACTGTACTGTACATTTGAGAAAGACACAAACTTTGACACAAATGGTTAAAGATGGAACTTGTCTCATGATCCATGTTAACTGTAACATGTCTTATGCTTACAAGCAAGCTCTTGAGAACAGTAGTGCAATTAAGCACACTCTAGGGGGTTACCTTGCAACACCTTCTGGGGCGTGACAAAGAACAGTGGCAAAACAAGAGGTCTTGAGAACCACAGAAACTTAAAGAACCCTTAGAGCGTCCTTTTACTGACAGGAAGGGTGGCAGTTTTCACATAGCCCATTTACACGGGTAAATGACTTTTGGAAATTGGCCCCATCGGAGGGAATTTTATAATTTTGCATTTTAATGCAGAAAGTGCTTATTTAGGATTTGTGTACTCAAAGTCATTGCAGGACCACAAAACCCCCTGATAAGCTGCAGTTGATCTTTCCTAGGTAAGAACTCTTCTTTTTCTCCAGGGCTTCCATCCAAATCCTCCATTCATGTTGTCCTCATGGTATATTTTCCTTTTGAAGTTTATTAGTTATTTATTTAAAATTTCTTATATATTGCCTTTCATGATATCAAGGTGGTTTACATTGAACGAACTGAAATTACATTGAACAGGGCATTATAACTTGGAGATAACTATTTTACAGGGAACAGGGGCAATGGAGGGTTAAGTGGCTTGCCCAAGACCACAGGGAGCACCTGTGGGACTACAAACCCCAGCCCTTCTGGCCCAAGGTTGCTGTCCTCTAGTGGGATTTGAACCCCCAACCTTCTGGCCTGGGGTACCTTGCCCCAACAACTAGGCCAGTAGGCCACTCCTCTACTCCATGGGATAGAGAGAATTCTAACTCCTCCAAAATACTAATAACTTGGATTTTAGACCAATCAGTGGAACCCTCTCTGTCAGGGCTTGTGCAAGAATATCAACCAGCTTTACTGAACCTTTAGCCTTGTGCCCTTCAATTAACTTTCAGCACCCCCTCCACTTTTCACATGATGCGATTGTGCAATTTTATAAAAGCTTCTTTTAGCACTTAGAATTTCTTAAAGTGGAAATGCAGCCTAGTGGTTAAAGCAGAGCCTGGTGACCAGGGTTTGATTCCCACTACCACTCCTTGTGGCCTTGGGCAAGTCAGTTTACCCTCCCTTGCATCAGAGGAAAGACCTGGCAAACTACTTCCAGTCACACCTTGCCAAGAAAATTCAGGGGCTGTGGAATCAGCATTGACTTGACAGCATACACAACAGTGAAATATTCTCTCAGGATCCATTCCCAAGTACTGTAGTATTGTTTTGAGTTCCTTAGATTGAAATGCCTTTTAAACAATTTTCATGTGCTCCTCTTAGCTCAAATATGAGCTACTCTACTACTATATTACACTACTATTCTTATACTTTTCACAGCATATATGCCTCTGCCAAATCTATTGTGAAACAGGACCCAGGGTGCCAAACGTTGAAGGTGCCAAGTATCTAGGCCAAAAAGAGCTTTCTTCCATGTACTCGATGCAAAGAGGCAACACCATAGCATCCTGGCCCTACACCCCCCCCCCCTCCTGTTTTCCAATCTCCAGAGGATCTAGATTGGCTTTCTGAGCTATAAAGGAGGATCCCTATCTTCATCCTCTGATTTTTCTTATGAGCACTGAAATCTTAAATCCAGCCCTCAACTGGATGTAAATTAAGGTAGCATGACCATGTCCTGTTAAAAAAAAGTAAAGCCTAGATCCTTTCTTCAGTGCATGCAAAGCATATGTGAAGGGCATACGTACATTGTTCTGAACAGGATTTCGAACCACTGCCCTTTATGGAGAAAGATACAGGATGCATGTCTGTTTTGCAAGATACATGGCATGCTTTAGTGGTTCATTTTGTGAAATGCTGGGCATGTGGTGTCCACCCCTTTTTAACTATTTTTATTGTTAAGTGCCGTTGAGTCAATGTTGACTCACGGTGGACCTGTGGATAGTTGTTCTATACTGCATTCACTCTTCACTCAGGCAGCTAATTGTTGATAGAGTGGCTTCCGTAGCTACAGTTATTATATAGTAGATTCATTATTGGAAAACACAGTCTAATACTGGTTTTAATCCTGTGATTTGGGTTCTAAAAAAACCTTAGGAATCATGCAGGTATCCAGGGCTGGTGCAAGAGACAGGAAGTGCCCCTGTTTAACCTACATGAACTCAGTGGTGCCTGTATCTGAAACTTATCACAGCCGCGGGAGTAAAGGAAAACACTGCTGTTTACTCCTGCGGGTGAGCAGCGGTGAGCTAGGGCACTGGGCTTTGGGCCTCACTGACTCCCTCTGAAGCTGATCAGGCACGTGCGAGGCCCATCGTGGTGGTGGGGGGGGGGGGGGCACTGGCACGGTAAGAGGACTGGCGGCTAACAGGAATTGGGCTAATGTTGGGGGATGGGGAGACTGCTATTGAAAGGAATGCTGTTAGGGGCTGGGACTGGAGAGGGGGCTGATACTGTGGGGCCAGGACTGGAAAAAAGCTGATGCTGGGGGATAGAGGGACTGGAACTGGAGGAAGACTGACACTAGGGGGCTAGTACTAGAAATTGGATGATGCTATGGGATGGGGAACGTGAAATTTGAAGAGAGATGCTGCTGGGAGGGACTGGGACTGGGGGGGAGGGCTAGGACTGGAATGGACTGATGCTGCGGGATGGGGAAAATGGAAGATGATGCTGAGAGGAACTGGGACTGGAGGAAGACTGATACTGGGGGGGCTAGGACTGGAATGGGCTGATGCTGGGGATGGGGAGACTGGGAGATGATGCTAGGAGGAATTGGGACTGGAGGGGGACTGATGTTGGGGGGCCTAGGATTGGAAATGTGATGATGCTGGGAGATAGAAAGATTGGGACTGGAAGAGAGATGATGCTGGGGGGGCTGGAATAGAAGGGAGCTAATGCTTGGAGAGGACTGGAAGGGGGTGGGGCTGGGGTTGGGAGAGAAAAAAATAAGCTGGGAAGTGAGGATGGAGAGGGGGACAGATATTTGTGTGGGAGGGAAGAAAAAAGGTCATACAGCGGGAACAGTTGGGAGGGAGGGGCATAAGAATGAATGTTGGGGTACGAAGAAGGAATGGCAGGGTTAATGAATATCAGAGAAGGAAGTAGATGGGTGGGTCAGTATAAGGGATGTAGGAGGCAGTACTGGGGAAAGGGAGATGAGGACGAGCAGGGTCTGAGACTTAGGTGGAGACTTTAAAATTGGGTGCGAGAAAAGAAGAAGTCAGAATCTAAGATTGGCTGCGTATGAGGAGAGTAAGTGGGGACTCAGATGATGGGCCCAGGAGCCGGCACAACTCATTGTGCATGCAGCTCCAGCATTGTGCAGCACCATCCCCAGCTTCATATTTGTTTCTCTGAGTCAGCAACATCAGCCAACACTGCCCGTAGCATTCACTTCCTGTGCGCAGGGCCATTCACTGGAAGTGAATGCTACAGGCAGCACTGGCTGCTGCGTGTTGATTCGGGGAAATAAAGATAAAGCTGGGAATAGTGCTGTGAGATCTTTCTGCTGTTGGCTTGGAAAAAGAAAGAAGACACTGTGGATGGTGTCACACAATATTTTTTCCCAGGGGGAAGGACAGAAAGAGGGAGAAAAAGAGAGATGGGATATGCTAGATGGGCAGGGGGGAGTGGGGAGAGAGAGAGAGTGAGTGAGAAGGGGAAATAATGGACCAGGAAAAAAGAGGTGAGTAATGGGAGGACCGGGGTGAGGGTTGCAAAGTGGTAGGTAGATGGAGTAAAAAAGAGGAGAGTTAGAGGACTGGTAGTAAGAAAGAGTAGTGAAGTCTGAGTGTACAGAGAGGAAAATAAATGGAAGAAAGCTGAAGGGGAAAGATCAATATCCAAGATGGAATGAAGTGAAGAAAACAAAAGAGGAGACAAGAAACGGCAAATGGATTAGAGACCATAGAAGGAGAGCTAAGAGAAGACAGAGAGAAACAGAAACTTTAGATTGAGACCAGCATGATCAGAAAATAAAATTGTCAGTCCACAAAAGTCAAAAAAGTAATTTTATTTTCAATCTTTATATTTTATAAAGTACATGGAAGTGCATCTCTTTCTATTTCTCTGGTGTTGCATTGTACGCAGAATCTGGCTTCTTGGGGTTGCAGTTTAATTTTTATCTACATATGTTTATTTTTAAGTTGTGGTTACTTATTCTGTACTTGGTGAGGGTCTGTGTTCTGAGTGTGTGACAAAGGCCAGGTGTTCTGTTAACATGGAGTTTGTACATGGGCATCTGTACTGTAGTAATCTGAATTGATCAGCTTTTCAAATAGGTGTTTGGATGTTCCAGGGCCCCCTGCAGTATTTACAGTGCTGCTTTTTTGGAGTAGGCTTCTTATAGAGGGGAGTGGGGTGTAGCCAGCATTAATAATAATGAGGGAGGGGGCGCTGTTCTATAGGTTGCTGGGGAGTGCCAAAAACCTTAGCAGCGGCCCTGCAGGTATCAGCGCAAATTGTAAGCTGTTCCAAGTATGGTAGTCCTTTGTAGGATTTATGAAGTCCAGTAGGTCCACAATTTATAAAACTTTAGGGAGTCTCTTAGGTATAGCCCCAAGAACTCCAACCATAACTGATATTTACTGTAGATTTTTTCTTCCAAAGCTTTTCAACTTCAATCTGAATGCCTCTATATTTTGTCAATTTCATTCGTTCTTTTTCTCAATTCGGGTATCACCTGGGATTGCCACATCTATAAATCATACTTTTTTCTTTTCTATAACAGTAATATCAAGCATATTGTTATTATTATTATTAATGATTCTTCATTGAAAGTCACAGTCTAGGAATGGTTTTAATCCTATGATTCAGGTTCTAACCAAGAACCTAGGAATCATGTAGGTAATGGTTTAAGATGTAAGTTGTTCCGGTCTTTTTCTGTTTACTCTGGAGTTTCTTCCTCCTCTTCTCGGTTTCTGCTCTGTGGTGTTCCCCAAGGTTCCGTGTTAGCCCGTCTCTTGTTCAATCTCTTCCTAATTCCGTTAACTCTTCTGGTCCAGCAGCATGGTATTTCAGCTCACTATTATGCAGATGATATCCTTCTACTTCATCATATCAATCCGTTCTTTCCAGACCTCTTTCCCTTCAATGTTTGTTTCTCTTCTATCTCCACCTGGTTGACCGATAATTTCTTACATCTCAACTCTAACAAGTCTGCAGCAATCTGGTTTACATTTGCCAGACCCTCCCCATCCTTAGCTCTCTCTTTTCTTGGCTTAACAATTCCACTAGTCAATACTTTCCGTTACTTAGGAGTTACTTTAGATTCTTCATTATCATTCCATATCCATCTTTCCTCGTTAGTTCACTGTCCCTTCCTCACACTCCATCAAATTTGTGCTATTTGTCCCTTCCTCTCATCTTCATCTCTGACCACTCTTCTGCTCACAATTGTTATCTCCAGGTTAGTTTACTGTAACAGTATCCCTCAGTATCAATTCTCTTCCTTGATATCACTCAGTATCAACTCCACCGGTTACAACTCATCCAGAATACTGCAGTTAGTGTCCTTGTTCATGCCTCTCACTTTGAACATGTGTCCCGCCTCCTGGCTCCCTTTCAAATACTGCCTACAATACAAGCTCCTTTCCCTAGTCCACAGTGCACTCTACACAGATTTCCCCCCCTCCCCCACCTCTCTGATACCCTGCTTCTTCACTCGCCACATCATGTCCTCCATAATATTCATGTGAACCGCTTACATCTTCCCTCTGCCACGCAAACATGGCTAGAATCCACCCACTCCTCTGCTTTTTACTTTCTTGCCCCAGCCACATGGAATGCACTCCCCTCTACCCTTCGATTGGAACCTTCATACTCCAAGTTCAAAACTCTACTGAACCCCCCCCCCCCCTTTAGCATAGCACATGACTTACCACTTTCCTAATTTTCTCCTTCTTTCCCTATTCTCCCTTTTCTCTCTATGTCTGTCTGTCTCCTTCCCCAGCTTTCAAATTTATCCCCTCCCAGTATGAATGTTTTTAATCCTTTCTTATTTATTGATGGCATTTGTTTCCCCCTCTGGCTTTTGATTGGATTTTTAGACTTTGTACACCTCTCTGCTGCTATTGTGAAGGGCAGTTAACCAAATCCTAATAAACATAAACAAACATTATTATTATTATTACTATAATAAATAGTGCATATCAGATAGAAATACAGAAACATGATGGCAGATAAAGACCACATGGCCTATCCAGTCTGCCCTTCCATACCAACCACAAGCTCTACAGTCCCTTTTTCTCTTTAGAGATCTTCTGTTTGTCCCATGTTTTCTTGAGTTAAGACACAGTTTTTGTCTCTATTACTTCCACTTGGAGACTATTCCATGCATCTACCAATCTTTCCGTAAAGATGTATTTCCACAAATTACTCCCGAGTCTATCTCCTTTCACCTCATCCTATGCCCTCTTGTTGCAGAGCTATCTTTCAGTTGAAAGAGGCTCTCCTTCTATGCATTTATGCCACATAGGTATTTATAGGTCTTTCATATCTCCCCTCTCCCGTCTTTCTTCCAAAGTATTCAAGTGGAGGCCAATTCAGAAGACTGCATATCCGGGCCGTTTGGACATCCAGAAAATCGATGGGACCGAATTGTACCAGATTCTGCAACCACAGGAGCTATACGTTCCCACGACTGCAGAATCAGGGCACTTGGATGGCCCAGCATGCAGCCTAGTCAACAGTGAGGGATGTCAACAGATTTGCCCGGCCAACCTGCTCAATGCTCCTGCTAGTGTGCCAGTGCCATGGCGTCCCATCGCCATGACACCAGCACAAGCTCCCAATGCCCAAATGGCATGAAGTACCCATTCTCCGCTGCCCGACCCTCAGTGGGGACATCCAGGGCCAGGATCAAGTGGCGAGACACCTACCATGGTGGCGTGATGACATCTGGGGGGCTGCAGGGCCTGATCTCCCCCACACCCATCATTTATTCCACCTAGTTAGAGAAGCAATGTTTTGACAGAGAATGAAGTAGGTGGTATATGTTAGGAGGACTGTGAATATCTAAGCAGAATGTTGTTTCTGATCAATCTATTTTAATTTGTTTAAATATGTACTTTATCTAAATGGGTAATGCTGTGAGGGATTAAGTTGATGCTCAAAGAACAATGTATACGAGAAGCAGAACTAAAGTGTGCAGGGCTGCCTAAAGTGTTCTCGCGGCAGTATACGGACGCACATATCATAGCAGTGGAGCAGGGAGAAGGTTGGCAGCAACTGCTAGAGGGATGTAAAGTAGGGCCCTCCAACTCTGGCCCTCAAGGGCCAAAAGCCAGTCAGGCATTCAGGATTTCCACTACAAATATGCATGAGATCTATTTTTGTGTACTGCTTCATGGTCTGCAAATAAATCTCAGGTATATTCTCTATGGAAACTCTGAAAACCTAGGTTTTGTCCCTGGAAGACCGATGTTTACTAGTGTAGCCATTGAATGTGTGCTGCTATTGGAATGAGCAATCACTGCATTAAAAAAAAAAGCAGCTCATCACCTCCATGCATCTGTTCTTACAAGGAACACACAATCTGTGCTTACATAGGATATGGGAAAATTTCTATTTGAGCTTTTTTCTTTTGCTCATGTTTTTTGTTGTTTTTGTTATTTTTTTTTCTGAAAGCCTGCATCTGCACCTACTTTAAGAGACTCATTAGTAAAAATCCCTTTCTGTTGAGCAGCCTTTAAAACTTCGCAATGAGTTTTTCAAGAGTGATTATGCTGATTGATATTGAGGTACATGAGTGAGAAGAAGAATGTCCAAAGGGGTAGCACTTTGAAAACTAGTCTTTCCTTCTCTCTCTCTCCCCCCCCCCCCTTCCTTGACTTTGCCCTAAGAGTAAGGGGTGTGGAATTCCAGCTGCTACCTACTCAGCTACCCCAGGACCCCACACCCAGGAGGTACCCTAGCTCTATGCAGGTATTGCAAACTGAATTATTGGGAAAAGTATGGAATTAAGTCAAATTTTCCTTTATAAAGGGCAAGAGAATCTCTAGGTTCAACGCAATCTGTCTTCCAGAGTGCTTACTGGATGGTATAATTTTCCACATAAAATCAGGAGTGGCAACAATTCTTAGCTACTTAATCTGCATGGACGAAGCTAAGTCAGCCAATAATATGACTTCAAAAGGTCCTTTCTAACTACATAAATTAGTCTTGAAGCTTGACATAATGATTAGAAAATGGCTCAGTCCCTGAGGAATGTTTGAAAGATAAATGGCATGTCGGGTTCTAAGAGGGTTACATACAAGAAATAGGAAGACAGGAATGACAAATGCTGGCTTGAATGAGGAAGTAGACAGCTCTGCTTTACAGTGACCTGATAGATTTAGTTTTATTTTGTCAGTCTTAGCTGACATTGTTATTATTTTCCATTCCAATGTGTTCTGATTACGACAGTAAGCTTGCTTTCAGCACAGAATCAGGGAACTAGTAATGAAGCGCTTAGGACTGGCTATTGGGTGCTGGTTGTAAAGGAGAATTATGAACGTATTCTGTCAAGCCACATCTCTGCAGAGTTCAAGAATCCAGTATACTGAATAGATTATGAATCCTGAGTGGTAAAAGATGAAATAGCTGTAAACTAAGGTGGATCTAAAGTGCTACTAGGCTCCTGCTGCTGGAGTCAGGTGTTGAGGCAGAATTCACAGCCTACTGACTGGCTCAACTAGCATACTTGTACCCGGTGCTGTTGGGATCCATGATCTGGGCCTCTGAGTAAGAGGGCTAACATTGCAATGACTTTACTAGCTGAGAAAAGAGAGGATTAAAAATGGGGAAAAACCTGCAGGTAGCAGGGAATGAAAGCTCATACACTCCCCCCCCCCCCCACACCTCCTCTATGGAAAACTTGAATCTACCCCTAGGTTGGATTTATTCTTTAGGCCCCCGATCCTGTGGAACTCCTTGCCTAGGGAGCTCTGAAGGCTTGGCTGAAGACCCTTTTCTTTCCACGTGCCTTTGACTAAGTGCTGTGAAGGCAACTAGCACTCTCGGCTGCCACACCTGGTGAATTCGATCTTTCCTTTCCTCATTGCTATTTCTTCTCTTTATCTCTTATTAGTGGAGTTCTTTTCTTTGCTACAATCTCTTTGTTACTAATTATTTTAATGTAAACCGCTTTTTTGTGCTAAGAAAAGCGGTATATAAAGTTTTAAATAACCCATAAACCAAAATAACCCCAAAGGCTGAAGACCAACAAAGCGGTCCTAAACACCTCCAAATGTGAAGCTATTCTGTTTTCAAGTCCTCAAACACCAGTTGTGTTGTGTACAGTCATTGCTGGTACATGCCTTCCATTCAGAAACTCTACTTCAGATTGTAGGTGTTATCTTAGAGTCCTCCTTGGCGTTTATACCACAAATTAATGCAGTGGTCCATACTTTTTATTTGGCCAGTGATTTTTATCTTGCCTCAACTTCAGCAATTGCTCTTCTCTCTCATGATAGTTCATCTTTACTACAGTGCGCTTTTTCATAGTCTGTCACAGAATTTTAGCACACATTTTCAACTTGTACAATCAGCTGTTGTTCTGACATATTTCGCCTTTACTACAGGCCCAACATTGGCTGCTGGTCACAGCCTGTTTACAGTATACGATTCTTATTTTGACACACCAGGCTTTGTACACTGATACTCCATCATATCTCGTCCCTCTACTTGTCTCCAATCTTCCATTACGTGTTCTTCAGTCATCTCAGACTTCATTACTTGTGCTTCCCCTTCCAACCTGCTTACACTTGAATTTTTCACGAGATTCAACTTTTTCATATCTAGGCCTGGCCCTTTGCAATTTGCTCTTTCTCCATTTGCCAGGAGCATGTCTTCAGTATATTTTAGAAACTGATTAAGACTTGCTATTCCGGCTAGGGTATGGGTTAGACCCAGAGGCTGAGGGGTAGACCATGCCTGTGCTTGCTCTGTTCTTCTGTTGTTGTCCTATATGGAGACTGTAGTTATTTTCTTTATTAAGTTAATTATTTTCTTTATTTTATTGTAGACCACCTCAACACCTTCAGGTCATTAGGAAGTATATTAAATGTCCATAAATACATAAAATAAAATAATTTAGAGCAAGCTGAATTTTTTTTTTGACCTGGCAGTTTTAGGCTTCCATTGTAATTGGAACCAGGGCTGCGATCAAGCTCCATAACACTTTGCAATTGCAAGGGAAGTTTTTTCCCCCTATATTATAGTCCCTTCTCTTTATTTCAGTGCAGTCGTTGCAACAATAGTCCTCAGCTCAGGGTCATATATCGGGGCCACTAGGTGTCACTTGAGTGCATCACTTCCAATGGAGCCAATGTGGAGAATGGAAGACCTGAGTTGGGAATCAAATCCAAGTCCCTCTACATGTCAAGGCACAGCACAGCCACCTTGCCAGTCCAATGGGCCAAGTTCTGATTGAGTTGAAATCCCAACCATGTAGGTGGATGTTTCTTCTTATGTTGCTTTGCTTCCCGTATCACATCTATGCCAAGCCTGTGCACTTTAAAATGGTAACTCTAGCGCAGGGTTTCATAGCGCAAGTTTAACACTGACTTTTTGTGCCTTGATGCTGTAAGCAACAGTATGAAAATTAACCAATGCACAAAAAGTCAGCATTAAACTGGGAGAGCAAGCCAAACACATGCGCGCAGAAGTCTCCATTAGTTGCTCATGTATGCTGCGCAAATGTGGCCTGCTGTCCCAAGAAAGGGTCATTTGGGATGCATAGTGTGATGGTCAGTCAGTCTGCTGACCCCATGCTGTGCATCCCAGGATGCACTGCAGGGTGGTGGGCAGTCTGCCAAATAAGGAATTTTCGTCCTTTTTTGGCAGACTAGGCCCACCCACCTCCGAGTTGTACATCCCTGGGATGCACCTCGTGGAATCAGGCACTGCCATTTTGAAAAATAGCGACAGAGGGTAGGACCATGTAGGCATCGTTCCTATCCCATTTTCTACAGAAAGGTACTGCAAGGGGTAGATTAATGGAGGCCCACAGGTAGGGGGCTTTACATCGGTGCCTATGGGCCACCAATGATTTTTATGATGTGAGGGGGGAATCAGAGCCCACTGGGCTACCAATGGTTTTATTTCTATCGGGGGGAGTTGATAGAAACATAGAAACATAGAAATATGATGACAGAAAAAGTCCACATGGCCTATCTAGTCTGTCCTTCCATATCAACAACTACAACAGTCCTCTTTTTACCATGTCTGGGGGAGGGGTGCTGGCCACCCAACATTGTGTCACATCCCTCTTACTTGGGTACCTTGACATTTCCTTCCCAGGTACTGATTTCTCCAACTCTTTGTAGGCAATTTCTGCAGTGAACTGCCTCACTGTATTCTTGGCAGGTACTCTTCAGAAAGCTTTGTCTTCTGGCTGAGCAGATGCCTGCCTTTTAGTAGTGGCTCCAAGACTCTGGTATCCTTATTGCTGGTTTATATATTTGGTGCAGTTCCTCCTAGTGGGTTGTTTTCTTTAACTGAGGTGCCAGAGACACTTGTCCCCTTTAGGGACAATTCCCCACCTAGACCATCTTGGCACAGTGGCAATAGCCAAAGGCAAGACATTCCCTTCGGGGTAGGGTTCTTGTATCTAGTTGGTTTTCCCATCTCAAGGGAGTCTCCTTCCAGTCTAAATTGAATGGCAGGATCAGGGCCGGCCCGTCCACTAAGCAAACTAGGAAGTCGTCAAGGGTAGCAGACCCTGATGGGCTGCATCGCTCTCCCGATGAAGTGACAGCACCATGGTGTACTTTAAAATGCATGCACTCATGATGCAGTTACGGCCTGCCACTTCTGCCCCCTCCAACATGAATTTGCATCGGAGGGGTCAGGAGCAGCAGGTCGTGAGCACACATCCGTGCGAACACTTTAAGGCCCATCACAGTCATTTCAGTGGAAGTAGGTGAATGCCAGGGTGGTGGCACCAGCAGGCTCTAAGGGGGGTGGCATGGCAGGCCAGACAGCAGTAGCTGAAACTTCAGAGTCTGGGGGGAATGGGCCACATGGCAGACCAAACGGTAGCAGCAGAGTTCAGGGCAGCATGGTATGCCGGGCAGTGGCAGAGCCCTGGGAGGGGTGGCACAGAGAGTCTGCCAAGGGCAGCAGAAACCCTTGAGCTGGCACTGGGCAGAAAGGACCTCCCATGATCTAGAAAATACTAGTCCACTTCTGTCTACTTCTAGCAATAACCAGTAGGGAGACCGGATGGTGCCACTGATCCCAGTGAAAAATCCAAGTGGTCTCTACATCAGTTCCAGAAAGGACGTAGCTTAAGCTTTGAATCATAATTTCCCTGTGCAGATACTAAATATAGAGTGGAGGAGTAGCCTAATAAGCAAAGGGACTAGGGCTTGACTTTCACTGGTACTCCTTGTGGCTTGGGCAAGTCACTTACTGTAGTGCTCTATTGCTTCTAGTGCAAACTTAGATGGTAAGCCTTTTAGAGACAGAAAAATACCTACTGTACTTGATTGTAACATGCCTCAAACTAGGCATGAGCTAAGTACTAAATAAAAGAATGTTTAAATATTGAGCTGTCAGATTGTCCATTTCCAGACGGAAGACTTTTTGGCCAGTCCTGGTTTTGCAATTACACCCCATAAGCAATGCGGTATTGGTAAACCTTCTTCCGGTGTCCCCACCCAACACAGGAAATGACTTTTGCACTATCATTTTGACTTCCTATATCTCCTCTTTTCATCGGCCGCTCCTGACCTGTCCTAACCTATAGTAAAGGGCAACTAAAGCAGATGCTATCACAAGAATATGTTTAGATAAGTCAGTTCTTAGTTAAAGCAAACAAACCCCCATCTTTGTTCTGAGTTATATTTACATTCCTAAGGAGATAATAGTATTTAAACATTTTAAAACCTCCTTCTGCTTAGTCATAAAGAAATCAAGGTGCTACACGGCAATCACATCAATACTTTTAGGGCCTGATTTTATAACAGGATGCCTATAGGAGAAGTCCCAGGAGGTGCTTATTTTTTTACAGAGCCGCCTTTTGTCTTTATAAACTAGGTTTCCAGAAGCAGCCCCCATAGCGTGCGAATGCTGACGCACACCTTTTCACCTGCTCTGACGTTAGTGCAAATATGTTTTTGTTGTGCCCTACGCAGGTACCCACATATTTTACAAAATACCTACATGCATTGCAACTACTCCCCTGTTCTACCCAAACTACCAGAAATACCTTTATGCGGCCCATGTATAAGTATGTGCCATCGTGTCGGCACATGTACGTATATGCATGGAAATGGCCACGCAAGTTTACAAAAGGCCTTTTCTGTATATAAAATTGTGCAGGAAAGCGTTTACAGAAAATGTAACCCCTTAAAGCTGGAGCAGAGGAGAAGACTCATGAAAACTTTAAACCCAGGAGGTATAACTATATTCAAAAAGGTTTAAAAAGTACTCATAAGAAATAAAACATCTTAGAACAAATAAACAAATAAATATGACCTCAGAAGAAAGGAAGAAATGTAAGCTTGTGTTTTAAAGCCTCTTGGTGGTACAGCTGCATAAAGAGAACATAAGTACCAGTAGTCTTTCTGTATCTCGTCTCCAAGGATCTCCTTTTTAAATAATTAATTGAATAAAATTTGATCATCTATTTTTCCTTTAATACATCAAAAAGAAGTACAATTAAACCATGACATTGATCAAATGAACATTACTTTAGCAAATAAGGCTGCACACAAACTCTATTGGAGACGATGTACAGCCCATGTGTAGGGGTGCCTTAGATTCCCCACTAACAAATGTGTCTTACTTATGAGATTTTGGACTAAGACGTATGTGGTATATTCCATTTTATGGAGCACACTTCCTGAGTGTGCCGCAGTGGAACATTCCTGAAAGGAAATGGGGGGCTTCCTAATGCATTTAGGGGCCTATTTACTAAACCATGTTACATGTTTAATGCAGATTTTAATGTACAGGCCAAACTGCAAATGTACATTAAATACCATATTAAACATTTAAGAGTCGCATAAAGTTATGCATCGTCAATGCATGTAAGTCATGTATTTTCAATGATATGCATATAAATGAGCCTTTATGGTATATTAGGTGGATGCTATTTTGTTAAGTACGCATATTAGGCTGATGATGCATACTTTCAGTGCACAGCGGTAGAGCTTGGGCGGAGCACAAATTTGCACACGCAAGTGATAAAATACTATAACTTACACATGTTCTCTACAAATCTGAGCATGGGGTTTGTGTAAGAAATCGCGCCTGGATTTGGTACGGGAATATCAGACCCTACTTTATAAAGTAAAGAACATGAGTTAACCTAGGTGCACCTTATCAACTTACCCTCTTAAGACAGAATTGTATGTCAATACAGGAAGGGAATGGGTGGGGGAAGGGAAAGGTGGTAACTGCATTTAAAACCACTGTTACCATAATGTATATGAATTGCCAATCTGTTAGATAACATGTAAGAATTAACTACACCTTTAAAGGCATCGTTAATGGCATCCGTGTTGTCTGCATTAAGAGGATAATTTTATAAGGCACACCTAGGTTAACACACAAGATGCCCGCACAAGCCACAATGCACCATCAACACCCCTGTTCCTCCCCAACCCACCCAGTCCTGTCTAATCACATGCTAACCAGTTAGCATGGGATTTTAAGCGTGGCATGCTTACCGCGCACTAAACCACAAGGTAACAGCATACTTTAGAAAACCTACCTCTAAGTGTAAAGTTTAGCACACTTCAGTAAATAGGCCATTTATTGAGTACTAGGATATTCCTCTATGGTAGAATAAGGAACAGGATCCAGCCAACAGAAGCGGGAGGTTCCAGGAACTCCAGAAAAGACTCCAGAAGGAGGTGAGAATAGAAGCTGTCCTCCTAAAAGTATTCTCATTGTCCTAAGGTAAAGAACCAAAGATTTGGAGTTTTCCCTAAAGGTTGAGAAAGGCTCTTGCCTAGAAAATCTTCAGTGAAAATAAGAACACTAGTCTTGAGCGCTCTACTGCAGTGTTCAGAAGAGCTCTGGCATCTTAACAGCAATCTGCCGTTATCCTAAGGGGCCCCTTTTACTGAAGGGCGCTGTGGTATTCCACCAAACGTGCTGAGAACACACAAATCCATGGCACGTTAGGGCAACACCACAGCGCTAACTGATGGGAGCATGGACAGCATGCTTCTGTTAGTTACTATGGTGCACACAGCCATGTCACGGCACGACAATAGCGCAGTTGAACTGAACCTACGGAGGTTCGGTGAGCACTCCTGTGCTATTTACCTGCTGTGCAGCACTCCTAAAACCCACGCTCCACCCCTACCCTCCTACTTGCAACCCTAATGCGCTATGGACAATTAGCATCAAAATCTGGTGGCGCTAACTGTCACGGCCCTACACCAGCTGTCAATGCCTGTCCAATGTACCCTTTAGCACATGTCAGATCTGCGCTGACAGCACCTTTTGTAAAAGGGCCGCTAAGAGTTAAGAGGAGTAAATTGACTTGTTCGGTAATCATGGCCCAGTGCCAGTGTGGTACTATACAGTGGGGCCGATGTAATAAGAATGCATAGAAAATCAGCAATACATTTTTATTGAAGAGGAGATTTTTTTTACTTCTGGTGTAATTAATTAAGTAGACGCAGAGCAAACTGAAGTAAAAAATCTTTGCTAAATGTGAAATCATGCTCTTTGCTATTTGAATTATGTTTTTACCACAGTTATATATTTTAGAAGAAGCACACATTTTAATATTTGTTTTCTGTTATTTTAGTGCTTGTAGTTTTAGGTATTTTGATTATTTATATATTTTTATGCAGGCATGTCTGTATTCCACTAAGAACTGTAGATAACGGGGATTATTTCAGAAGCCCTATTTGTGCTTTGGACGTCTGAAAATGGGCATGGAGATGTCCCCAGAGCCATTTTGGAAGCCAGCTCTGTGGATGTCCCTGGGGTGAGGACGTCCAGGTCTGAATGGGGACATGGAGTAGGCATTTTCAGGGCGTTCCCAGAACGGACATCTACGCCCAATTTCAGAAATGCCCTGGATGTCATAAGCCGTATCCAAGCTTATATCTGCTGCAGGCGTGAATACATATTGGAAGAGTGCTCATTTTGTCAAACAGACATCTGGAGGGTGTGGAGAAGGAGGTATGCTCATGTCCCCTAGATTTTCCATGCCAGTAACGAATACCAGCATGGAAAATATAGGGGAATGAGGGCTCGTGTTTTTATTTTGCTACGCCACTGGATGTCCCCATATGCTAGCTTGCATGAGATGGACATCCCCACCCCACACTTTCCTAAGGGGAATGTCTGTGTGGCCGCCAACATGGATGTCCACATGGGGGACATCTATGTGGCTAAAATCAGATGGAGACATACAGTAGATGTCCCTGGCGTTTTTCTGAAAGTTCTGCCCTGGACATCCCAGATTGCACTTGGTCGCCCTTTCTAAAATGCCACTTCACGTGGCCTAGAAATTTTTTAAATAAATACAAACAAAACAAACTTTACTTCCATGCTAGCACAGAAGTCAAATTAACTTTGTCATTGAGCCAAAAATAAAATTAACTTCAGTTAAAAAGTGTGCTACAAAGTCAGGAAGAAACGTTTCCTGACTTTTTATTGGCTTTGGAAAGTCAGGAAATAAAGAGATACTAGGCTAGGAGGCATTTTACCATTCATATGTGCTGTATCGGCATGCCCACTCCAAGTAAAAATCATTTTCTTGGAGGGAGTACTTTACCAGTACTGTGCGCTCTGGGTGCAGCACTGTACCTAGGCCTATGCCAGTGGTGCAGCCTCAGAGGGCATAAAAAAGTAGGGGCACATTTGGACCTGGACAGAAAGTGGAAGCTGCCCCCAACAGGAAGTCTAATTCAGAGCCTTTTGCGGGACAGCTGAGCCACATGGTTTAGGAGAGCCAAAGGGTTGCACTGCCTGAAGTCCGCGCTCTTAAGTGAACTACCTAGGGGTGTTCTAAGTCCTCACCGCCCAGACAAGCAATGTGACTGGCATGGATCCCAAGGCCCCACCCATCCAATTCTGTTGAGCGGGGCTGGATTGAGCAACAGAAGCTTATGCCACGGCTCCACAGATCGTTCTATCGGGACTTCAATGCCTGCAGTTCAATCACTTTCTAAATGCGTCCTTGCAACCCAGAATATCTTGATGCTAATCTTGTTATGAATGTGAGAGTAGCATTAAGACATTCTGGGTGGCAAGGATGTGTTTAGAAAATGATTGTACTGGCAGCATTGAATTCCGGTAGAATGATCTGTGGAGCACAAGCCTCTGCTGCTCAGGTTCCTTAAAATAAAGGACTGGCTCCTTCCCCCATTCAGCAAGCAGCCCCTGGACTCCCAGTAGCTGGGAGGGACGGAGGCAAGACATGCGCCTGTCAGCAGAAGGTCTGATGTCATTGGGGGGGGAGGGGGTGCCAGGTTTACGAGTTGCACAGGGCCCAGTTATGGCTTGGTGCAGACCTGTGTGGGTGAGGAGTTGGTTGTTGGCTTCGACAGCTTGTAAGTATTGTATCTTTGGTGCTTCAGTGTATTCCATCCTATTGCCTTCTGCTTGCATTTAGACTGAATCCTTAGTGTGCAAATGTTTGTTGGTCTGTCCTCGGTCGGTCTTTACTGCTGTATATTTTTGTTTAGGTTGTTGGTGTGAGAATGGAGAGAGAAAGAGAGGGCCAGTGTGGTAGAGTGGATGAGTAAGGAGTTAGGAGGACCAGGCATATGAGAGGAAAGAGAGAAGCTGAAAAACAGATGATGAGGAAGGAGGAGGCCTGATTTGGCAGGAGAAGGCAGGATAAGAGCAGTAATGGAAGAATGGAGGGGTGTAGGAGTGAGAGGAGCAGGTTGGTGGCCAGCTGCAGGAGTAGGGAGATGGAAGAGAAGACAGATAGAGGTGAAAGGACAGAAGGAGGGGGAGGGGCTCGGACCTGAGAATGGGAGAAGCAATCAGGCAGGTAGAGGCCCACTTCAGCCAATCAGAGTTGGTGATGAGGATATTCTGGACCAAACTCACCTAGGCCTTGCATTTCATTGTGATGGTGAAGAACATGCTGATATATGTCTGCGAAAAGCAGCATCAGCCCTGTAGAAATTTAATTAATTTAGTAAGGTCTTTGTATTTCATTCAGATGGCAAGCCAATACAAGGCAGATAACAGTTTGGTACAGTCAATACATAAACATTTTTTAACATAATTCCACGCATAAAATCTGTGTTAAATCCAGAGTAAGGGAAGTGCAGGTTATTATATGAGATGAAAAAGCTGTGCCAAAGTGAACCAAGCAGCGGAGAGGGTCCATGCCTGCAGAGGTGCAGTGTGAAGGCCGGAGAGATGCAGGACTGTCAGTGAACCAAGCAGCGGAGAGGGTCCATGTCTGCAGAGGTGCAGTGTGAAGGCCGGAGAGATGCAGGATTGTCAGGGAACCAAACAGCAGAGAGGGTCCATGCCTGCAGAGGTGCAGTGTGAGGGCTGGAGAGAGGCAGGACTGTCAGGGGACCAAGCAGCAGGAGAGGGTCCATGCCTGCAGAGGTGCAGTGTGAGGGCTGGAGAGAATCAGGACTGTCAGTGAACCAAGCAGCAGGAGAGGGTCCATGCCTGCAGAGGTGCAGTGTGAGGGCTGGAGAGAGGCAGGACTGTCAGGGGACCAAGCAGCAGGAGAGGGTCCATGCCTGCAGAGGTACAGTGTGAGGGCTGGAGAGAATCAGGACTGTCAGTGAACCAAGCAGCAGGAGAGGGTCCATGCCTGCAGAGGTGCGGTGTGAGGGCTGGAGAGAGGCAGGACTGTCAGGGGACCAAACAGCGGAGAGGGTCCATGCCTGCAGAGGTGCAGTGTGAGGGCTGGAGAGCGGCAGGACTGTCAGGGGACCAAACAGCAGAGAGGGTCCATGCCTGCAGAGGTGCAGTGTGAGGGCTGGAGAGAGGCAGGACTGTCAGGGGACCAAACAGCGGAGAGGGTCCATGCCTGCAGAGGTGCAGTGTGAGGGCTGGAGAGAGGCAGGACTGTCAGGGGACCAAGCAGCAGGAGAGGGTCCATGCCTGCAGAGGTGCAGTGTGAGGGCTGGAGAGAATCAGGACTGTCAGTGAACCAAGCAGCAGGAGAGGGTCCATGCCTGCAGAGGTGTGATTTGAGGGCTGGAGAGAAGCAGGACTGTCAAGCCTAAGGTATGTAATGGGGAGTAAAAGGAGTACGTCAACATAACCGTCTAAGTGGGCTTAAGGAAACCCTTATTGATGGAGTGCTGTGGATGTATGAATGGAGTGTAAAGAGATCCTTCGCCTCAGAAATGCACTCTATGTCAAACTGACGGCCTTGAAGATGTTTATTTGTGGTAAATATTTTATTTGGAACACAATCTTTCTGTGTGAAGAATTTTGTGGTCCTAGTGAATACACCTGAAGGGCCTTAGCAAAGAGCCCTCTTGGTAGGGCCAGCCCAACCACTAGGGCAGCAACCTCTAGAAGGCAGCAAAAGCAAGACATTCAAACCTAAATAATAGATTTTGACAGTCAGAGAGGGTATAAAGCTTGAGGTCTGCCTAGGTTCCAACACTTTGGATCAATTCTAAGGCCTGCCCTGCTCCCTGGTCAGGATCAAATCACACCCAGCACATCCTTATCCAGGAGAGTTGAAGGGGGAGTGAGGGTTTACACATGTACTATTTATAATGTACATTTCCTTTCCTGCAACTGGCACACCTACCGTTTATTCAGAGTTCAAGTAGAAGCTGTGGATGCCACATTATTGGCTCAGATTCAATGCTCCTTTTTGTGGTTTCTACTGGAATAACTTGATAAGTGAGATAGCTGTAAAAAGTGTGACAAAGGAGCAAAAAATGAATCTTTGGTAAAAATTCCTTTTTCAATAGTTATTTCCAAGTAAGGGCTTAGTGTAGCGGTGGTTAGGACTGGTAAATGAAAGCCTTTGTATTTGAATACTGACTTCTGCCATAGGTTTTTCCTGTCAAACAGTCACTTCATTCCTCCATGCCTCAACACACACACCTGTAATAATATTAGGAATATTCCTTTTCCCACTCCACCCGTTAGATTTATACTTGCACGGTCAGGCCTTGAAATTGAATGCGGGCATCTCCCTATGTTTGCGCTATGGTTTGCTGGTGTTGATCCAAAAGAAGGCAATACGCCATATAGAGTCGCAAACAGTGATAATCTTCAGGTTAAAGAAAAACCCTCCTCCTTGACTAAAAAGATGCTCAGAAGAAATCCCTAGGTCTGCATGCTCTCTAATATCATTAGTTTTTAGGCATGCATGTGAATTTATCTTTAAAATGTTCTTTTCAACAATGATTAATGCAGAGCAGTGGCATCCGCCCAGAGATGGCCACCTACACGTGTCTGAAATGTTGTGCTTGTCAGGACCTTTCAGATCCTCTTGGGATGTACTGCACTATATATATAAAACTCAAACCATTATTATCATTTCCAAAGGCTGCTGGTTCCATTCATTTCAGTTCCTAGGCAGACCACCCAGCCAGTCATAAAACATCAGTTCTTACTGGCTGAAATCATTTTTTGGCCAGATGAAATTCTGCCAGCTATGAGCATGATACTACTTAGCTTCATTTAGAAGAATTTTTTTAAAGCCCCTTTATTTATAGCTTGACACTGCTGCTAGCAACCTCAGATGCTTCCTTCACTTCTCCCTGGGGTTGACGTTCTGCCAGTACCCTGGGTGCTTTATGGTGCCCTTTTATTTAAGCGCCGGCAACAGTGTGCACATGCCACGTGTTGACAGCAGGAAGTAACATGCAGTAAGTGCAGCAATCATACCCTGACTGTCGGGGGGGGGGTGCCCAACACTTAGTATCCTAAAGAGCAGTAGCCTCAGCATTCACAATTGATGCGGGTGCACCCAACACCACCCAAACAGGTAGCATTAAGTGCATCTGTGGTACTTGCCACATGGACAGTGAGAGCGCGATATGTACCCCCGCGCCGACTGCAATGCATTCTCAACAGCCACACTCTGCCCCTAGCCCACCCACTCCATGCCCCACTGCGTGATGGGAATAGTCACCGCAGTCCCTGCGCTCAGAGCTATCCACACTTAAATGCACACTAACCGCACAGCGCACTTTAGTAAAACGGCCACAATGTATTTTGAGCTGTGTTGTGAGGGGAGGAGGCAGTGTTCCAGAAAAACACTTATTCCCCTAGGGGCTACTATTCTATTACACCTAGCTTAGCATGGATCTGGCCATGAAAACAGCTCAAATGCTGGGTTTGCAATTCTTAATTATAAGGAAATAGTGCAGGTATGTGTCTATCTGTGTTTTGTGTGCTTCTGCAGACGTAAGGCTGACTAGGCCTCACCAGATATTAGCGTGGAGTCCACAGAGAGGCTTCCTGCCTATATATGTTTCAAAGGGTCTATGCTAGATAGTGAGTGATGTCTATAGCCCATCCCCATAAGGATGGTCATGGTCCACAGTCTATACAGGTGTCTCTATGGTCACTTGGTGGCATCATTAAGATAAATTGGACAGACAGTGGAGTTCTCTGACTGTCCAGACCCTGGGAAGAGGAGATCCAGGTTGCCTTGCTCTCTTCTCCATTGAATGAGGGGTTTCTCCCTCCTCTGGGGATCTGAAGATTGGAGAGAGTTCCAGAACGGATCCAGCTGCCCTCGTTCTAATCCTGGGAGACTGTATTCACCAATCGGATATTATAATACCATTGCAAAGAGGGGAAAAGGATTGTTGAGCTCCACCAGGTTTCTGAGGGAGAAAGAGAATAATTAGGAATTATTGAGAAGCTAAGATTTCCCATAATATTTACTCCAGTAGAATGACAACCTCATCTGGTGATTTTTTTCCCCTCTTTTGAACACATGAAAATGCATATTTATTTGTGCTTTAAGACTGTTGAATTCCATCAACCGTCTCTGATTTTTGCTCTGCTGAATCCTCCGATTTTTATCTTTAATAAAGCTTAATTTTGGTTGGAAAGAAACGACTCAACTTGCGAAGCCTTTACTGAAAAAAGTGTATGAATGATCCCCTGGGCCCTACAACTTATGCTGCTCCCCACTGGAAGAATTCTGACAGAGGACCGCAGTCAGTTTTGTGAGTATTTTGCAGCTTTCAAAGGTAGCCCCTTACTTTAAACAGGGAAAGGAGTATATAAGGTGAATGAATGAAAAATAGTATGTAACTATTAAGTAACCTCAAGGTAAAGCACAAAGAAAGGCTTGCTATCTTTAGGAGATGTCAGGAAAATAAATACTGTTGTTCTTCCAGAATCACCACAGACAGCTTGGATGGTGTATGGGTGCAGGAAACATTTTACAGCGCTGTCATCTTTCCTCCTATCGTCTTCTGTGATTCAGAGGAACAGCAAGACCACATTTTCAGAAGACTGTGCCTGCTTTGTTTCCACCAACACTTACAGGAGGATGTGTGCAGTTAGTTGTGTGGACCGAAAGAGTTTCACAATTTTGACAAAAAGAACAAACAAAAAAATGTCCTTTCTGATCTCCTGAGACTTTTTTGTGGCAGAGTGTTTGTCAGAGAGGGTGGGAGATGGGCTCCTGTCTTACTTACAGAAGAGAGAACATGGTTCCCTTTAATAGAGGTCTTGCTTCCTTTACAAGAACATGGAATAAAGAACTGGGGACTCATACATCTAGTGATAACTGGAAGAAAATCATTTTATGGAGTGTATATTCCTCTTGAGCAACAGTATAGTATTATGGCAAGGGTATATTCCTCTTCCCGACTGAGATGAGGCTGAGTTGAACAGATTGGGGTTTTGGCAGGATTGTGGGAGTATAGCTCTCTTCCTCTTTCTCTCTCTCCCTCTTTTAGTATGTTACTTTCCTAAAGTAAGATCTGGGACTTTGGCCTATGGTGTGTAGTCCTAGTCAAGATGTAACAAGAGTCAATTTTCAAAGGATTTAACTGGCTGACTTTGTAAGTTAGACAGTTAAAAACTCAAGGCCCAGTATATCCCCAGGTGCTGCTGCTGCACACCCTGAATCTAACCAGTTAGCATTGGGACATTCTGGGGGGCAGCACCCAGACATAACTGGGCAGTGGCCATATTGTGCCACACAGTAAATGTTTGTGTCAACACACAAAGTTGTGGTCTTCTTCAAAGCAGCTATGGTCACAACTTTAGTCCAAAAAACCCGCTCAATGTTAGCAAAATAGAACACAGTCTTCCACTGATCTCTTTTCACTTGCAATTATTCAAGAACATTTTGTATCACCGGAGGTCTCAGACTAGTCCGGCACTCTGTTATGGACTCGCAACAAATCCAACTGATGTGCCTAATAGCATCAATGACCTCCCGTGTATGTTGCCTACTAATAATGAAGTAAAAGAGAGCCAGCCCCTAAGGCAACAGTTCTCAACCTGTGGGTCGCGACCCCCACGGGGGTTGCCACAGGATTTAGCGGGGGTCGCCTCATCTCCACCAAGTTAAAAAAAAATGTTAAACGCGCACAAGTTGCTGCCGCTGCCGAGTCCGCTTCTCAGCAGCGGCAAACTCACCCCTTCCTTCTAATGCAGCCGTGGCTCCCTGCCTCTTAGGGAACCGCGGCTGTGCCTGTAAAACCATTGTGGAGCCATCCTGTCTCTCGATGGGCTCCGTGCAGCATTGTCCCGCCTCCAAAGGAAGTGGTAAAGAAGAGGCAGGGAGCCGCGGCTGCATTAGAAGGGAGGCAGACATGGGGATAGGGGATGAGGGGGCAGGGAACCTGCAACACGGCTGACATGGACAGGGGGGGGCTGACATGGACGGGGGGGATGGGGCGGACAGGGGGGGAGGGGAGCTGACATGGAGGGAGGGAGCTGATATGGATGGATGGATGGAGGGAGGGGGCTGATATGGATGGATGGAGAGAGGGGGCTGACATGGAGGGAGGGATGGAGGGAGGGGAGCTGACATGGAGGGAGGGAGGGATGGGGGCTGACAAGGAGGGATGGAGGGAGGGGGCTGACATGGAGGGAGGGAGGGAGGGGGGCTGACATGGACAGAGAGGGCTGACATGGAGGGAGGGGGCTGGCATGGACAAAGGGGAGAGACAGGGGGACATACTGGACAGACAAGGGATAAATGCTGGACAGAGGCGAGAGACAGTGCGGGTTAGGATTATAATGGGCTGATGGGGGAGCTAGCACTGGTAATGGGCAGATGGGGGCTAGGACTGGTAATGGGTTGATTAGGGAAGGCTAGGACTGGGAATGGACTCTCAAGGGGGGGGGGGGACTGGTAATGGGCTGATAGGGGGTAGGACTGGTAATGGACTGATGGGGGCTAGCATTGGAAATGAGCTGATCAGTGAGGTTAGGACTGGAAATGGGCTGATGGGGGGATAGGACTGGTAATGGGCTGATTAGGGGAGCCTAGCACTGGTAATGGGGTTGAGGGGGGACTAGCACTGGAAATGAGCTGATTAGGGGAGGCTAGGACTGGTAATGGGCTGATGGGGTGGGGTAGGACTGGTAATGGACTGATGGGAGGCTAGCATTGGAAATGAGCTGATGGGGGGGCTATGACTGGAAATGAGCTGATTAGTGGAGGCTAGGACTGGTAATGAGCTCATGGGGGTAGGACTGGTATTGGGCTGATTAGGGGAGGCTAGCACTGGTAATGGGGTTGAGGGGGGATTAGCACTAGAAGTGAGCTCATTGGGGGCTTTGACTGGGAATGCGCTGATTGTGGGGAGGGGAGGATAGAGCTGCTGGTCCTGGAAGAAAACTGGGGGCTAAGGCTACAAATGGGCTGATACGAGGGGATGGGAGAATGGAACTGGAAGGGAGTGGATCTGAGAGGGGCCGCCATGGTATTTGTACTAGAAGGGACTGCTCAGTGGGAAAGGAGGGGGACTGGAAGGGAATGGACACCAGTGGCAGTCATGGGAATGCAAGTTGACATTGGAAGGTACTGGGAGTGAGGACTGGAAAGGGGCTGATACTGGGGAGGGTTACTGGGACTGGAAATAGGCTGATGGAAAGAAGTGAAGAAAACGAAAGAAAAGATAAGAAATGGCAGATGGACCATAGACCACAGAAAGAGAGCTAAGAGAAGACAGGAAAGCAGAAGCCTCAGATCGGGACCAGCATGATCAGAGAATAAATTGGTCAGACAACAAAGGTAGAAAAAATAATTTTATTTCATATTAGTGATTTGACTATAAAATCATAATAATTTTGAAATCAAATATTATTACTTGTTATTGGGATTAGTTATTGTGGTTTAAATAAGTACATTTTATAAATAAAAACATAATGCAAAGGCCTATAATATATTAATAATTCAACAAATGATTACAGCGACAATGCGTTAACGGTAAAGGAAGAGAGACGCATTTGATTTTATCATTGGGGGTCATCACAAGTTGACCAATGGTAAAAGGGGTCACGGTGCAAAAAAGGTTGAGAACCACTGCCCTAAGGTCACTGGACAAAACCTCAAAAGCCACCACTGTGAACTGTACTATTATCAAAACTTTTTTTCCCACCATAGGTTCACCGTCTAAATACTACACTTAGCTTCTGGGTAGATTTCTGAGCACTTCATTTTTCAGGGTCAGCTACCATTCTTCACTTCATTCATTCAATCAATCCTGACGCCTTCCTCCGGTACCACTGCGTTTCACAAGTGGTGTTTCATCAGGGGATCTTGATCGCTATTCAGCCATGTTCATAAACCCAACCAATGCTGCATGCGTCTTCCTATCGCTTTCAACAAGGTCAGCTCAATGTTGTTCCAAAACTTTATCACCCTTGGAAAAAACGCCGTGCGGCATGCAGCATCGGTTGGGTTTATGAACATGAAAAGTTTTGATAATAGTACAGTTCACAGTGGTGGCTTTTGAGGTTTTGTCCAGTGACCTTAGGGCTGGCTCTCTTTTACTTCATTATTAGTAGGCAACGTACACGGGAGGTCATTGATGCTATTAGGCACATCAGCTGGATTTGTTGCGAGTCCATAACAGAGTGCCGGACTAGTCTGAGACCTCCAGTGATACAAAATGTTCTTGAATAATTGCAAGTGAAAAGAGATCAGTGGAAGACTGTGTTCTATTTTGCTAACATTGAGCGTTTTTTTTTTACTAAACACAGTAAATGTTGGCCTAGCGTTCGCCACAGAAACTAATTGGTTGGTGGCTGCCCAGTGAGCTCTCTAGAAATCCAGGCAACCTGGATATGACCCCGGCATTGAATATCTGGGTTTAAGTTTTGGGGCAATGGCTAGCTGCTGAAACCGCGTTAGCTGCCACTACTGAATATGCCCCCCCCCCCCTCAGCTTTTAAAAATGTACAAGATCACCAAATTTAGCCAGCCAAGAAAAGGATGCGCCAAAGGCATTCCCAGGGTGGATTTAGCATGGATACGTTTAGCCCCTCCACTCCCATCACACAAAATTTACTGAAGATTTAGGACACTTTTCAACTGAAAACCAACTTAAATTTGTCTGAAAATCTCCTAAAGATAACAGTTAAAATTATTATTGGGGTCCACTCATTCAAACATTTCATTTGACCAAAAGGAGGTTGATAAAAAGAAAACAACAACAAAAAAAGTGATACCCTTTTTATTGGCTCATGTTAACTTTAGGGGGCCTATGCACCCATCCCCTGCTGCCGGCACATTGCTAACATGCTACACCAAGCTAACTGGTATGTGGGTGCAGTTACTGCCACACCTTGTGGTGATAAGTGCAGCCACACTAACAGCAACATTTGCATTAGTGCACACCCATAATGCTCACTTTAACCTTGATGTGCCATCAACCCCCATGTTCTACCCCTAATCTGCCCTATTGCATGCTAACCAGTTAACACAGGATTTTTAGCATGGGGTCCTCACGCTAACGGTTGGTGCATGTTAGTAAACATGTCCCTGGGATCTAAAATGTGTGTCCAAAAGAAGGGCTATATTTGTGTTAAATCAATATTCTATTACCTATCTGCTATATTTGAACAGGGCTGGCCTAGGGTTTTCTGCCACCCCAGGCAGGAGCCCCAGCAGTGCTGTCTCCCACTGTGCCAAGCCACCCTTCTCCCCTACACCGAGACACATCAGCACCACTACTGTTGGTTCTGTCTTCTGTGGGGTGGGGGAGGGCTGGGCAGTAACAGCGGCAGTTTAAAAGCAGCGGCTTTGTGCTACCACTTTGGTGCCCCGTCAGGCCATGCTCTTGGGCGCCCAAACACAGGGCCTGCTGCTCCTACCTGCCTCTAACAGTAAGTTGCGCCGGAGGGGGGGGGGTCAGAAGCGGCAGGCCAAGGTTTTACACTGCGGGCGCCCAAGCGCATGGCCTGCCATGGACACCAAAGTAGTGGCCTAAAGCCTCCATGCCGCCAACCGAGATCTGCCACTCTAGGCGGCTGCCTAGCCCAGCTAGTGGACGCCCAGGCCCTGTATTTGAAGCTGATATTTTGAGCTGCCCTTGGGTTGGAGATTACATATCTTACTTTTTAATTTATTTTTTGACATTCTGTGACATCAACTAATCTGAACTCACCTAATGGACTCTATAATAAAGAAGCCCAGTGGAATTTAGGGCAACTGGTGTCAGAAAACATCCATCTTACATAGAAAGGAAGACCAGCAGCTCATAAGGGGAGAAGGAAATACAAGACAAATAAGCATGGGGGACTCATTATGTTATCTACTCATCATCCAGCTGGCCTTTGACCTTCCTCTTTCTCTTTCCCAACTCCCCCTACTGGATTTTACTCCCCTCCTCCTGCCTTTCTGCTGTCCTGTTATATAATGGCGTTCCTTTCCTTTTGCCACAGCTCATTTTATTGTAAACCGCCTAGATGTGGTTGTAAGGGCGCTTTATCAAATGGAGTAAAGAATAAAGATTAGATAAATTACTGTTTTCTCTCAATAGAACTCGTTATATAGAATTTGATTTAAAGAGGACTCACAGTCTTGAGTGATAACAAAAAGAATACAAACATTTCTTTCATTTGACCAAAGCGTCAGGATACCAATAAGAACAGGAGGGGGGGGGGGGAGAGAAAATCATTTAAAAGTTGAACAGTAGTTTAGTGAATAAGATAGTCAGGATTCTTTGTATCCTATCTTCTACAAAATTCCTGAACAACGCGGGAAGTAGAATATTTGGGAATATTCATCCAGCTGCATTTTTCTCATTTTGCCAGAAAAGGCTTTAGACCAGCTTGGGGGCTATCTGGCTCTATCCTACAGAGTATATCATTTGTGTTTTAAATGCCTCCATGTTTTGAGGAATGGAAACTCTTGTGAATAATTTGGTATGCTTTCATTTCCATTTTGACAGAAAAATAAAAGTTATCTCTCATTGGTTTGTTGGTGCGATCATTGGATTTCCTTTACCTTATTTGAGACTCAAAAAGAGACTGATGAATTTATACAAGAAGGCCAGCAAGCAAAAGAAAAAAAGCGTCACTATTCAAAGCTGGAACAAAGGTTGCTCAAAAGGGCCAGCAAGGGTAAATTAGGAGAATTATAATGAGCAGAAAACTAGCCTTTTTGACTGATTGCCTCTTTTCCAATATGCAGAGTCCCTTGAGTGAGTCTGATCCCCTATAGAAAGAAGAGTGGCACCTGCCCTGAGCTGACATGAGCCATGATATCAGTGCAAACAAGTAGCCAAAAATCACTTGCCCGTGTCAGTCTCCACACCGCCTCATTTGCATACACTCTGAAACATTTGCTTCCTGTAGCTTCACAGGGTTCAGTGGGGAAAGCACCAGCATTTACTCATACATACACACTAAAAAAGAAGTCTTGTAGAGCAAACATTACCAGTGGTTTTGGGAGGCACCAAGCATTCTGTGCTGTAACCTTGATGAGCACATCTATATGTAAACCCCATTTCTATCATCACTGTGTTCAATGAAGAACAGTGCAGATCGTAAAGTGGCAACATGCTCTGTTCAGATAGCTGAACTCATCTTTCTAGGAAGAAAAGAACACTGTTTTGCTAGGGTGGCTTCAGCTTGACAGCTCAAATACATTTCAGCCAGCACAGAGTAGGATGGGAACAGTATGAGCAGAGTGAAAACATACCCTATCTACCCCTACAAGTCCCCTAAACTAGAGGGAAGCGATGCTCTGTTACCGTAGGCCAGCAATATAAAGACTCTTACCCTCTAAAAATCTTATCTGTATTTCATAACACATATGCCATACCTTCCTGATAACTCTTAGCCGAAGTACGGGGGCACTGTGCAAGCTTTCTGAGCTTCCTCTCTATCCTCAACTTTTTCTCCATGTCCATACCTTCTGCCTTCTCCAGCTAAGCAACTCAGGAAGGGACACAAATGCTCTGCAATACTGTAATGCCCCAAATTGCAGGAGACTCCTGTTGCTCAATGCCAAGAAGCTCTTTCAGGAGCCAGGTGCCTCAGGTGGTTCCCATGTCACCTGGAGGGTGTACAAATTAAGGGGGAATACCCTACAACTCTTCCTAAAAATCCCACCCCTCTAGAGGGTTACATGAGTAATAGGTGATCTCACCCCATCAAGGCATCTCCTGGAAGTAGGACAGAGGGGCTAAGAGACAAAAATAAAACATGGTATATACCTGCAGATCAGCTGAAGGATAGAACGGCCTTAATGTGCCTGTTTCAAAGAACCTCTCAAAAGGGAGAATTATACAAATTGTATTTCTCTCCTTCTGCACAGCCTGAAGGTGGTGGTCAGGTATTCAATTAGTCACCTCGCTCAACACAACCACATTTCCAACTGACCCTTGCCCTGTACAGTGGATAAAATCCATCAAGGATCAACTCATTTCATCTATACACAAGATAGACACATGACATTTTCACTCAAACAAGCATCTATATGGCTGATATTGAAGAACACATTACTTTGCAAGAACAACCCTGCAGCATACTGCCCGATCTCTAGCCTACCATTTCTCGCAAAAATCATAGAAAAAAACCATGTAGATACAGCTGCAGGACCATATGGATCACAATGCACCACTTGACCCACACCAACATGACTTCAAGCCACGCCATAATGTGGAAACACTACTAATCTCACTTGTCGACAACATTATCAGGGGAACAGACAACATTAAGACCAGGTTCCTCCTCATATTCATGGACATCTCCTCCGCCTTTGATACCGTGTCACACAACATCCTGATCCTACGCCTCCAGGACATTGACATCTTCAATAACACCCTTAAATAGTTCACTTCTTACCTAAACAATAGACTTCAACAAGTCAAATGCGGAGCAAACAACTCAGCACCCTTCACTGTACCACAAGGCATTCCACAAGGTTCCGCACTCTCCTCAATACTCCTTAATCTATATATACACCCCATCAACAGTATCATCAAGAAGCATAATATACTATGTCACTTATATGCTAATGACCTCAAGGTATACACCCCAATCAACCTGGAGACACCAAACCTCACAGTCATAACCCAATGCCTGGAAAACATAATCACCTGGCTCAGCAACAACAACCTCATGTGAAGCACTCTACATCAATAGAAACACCACTTTCAACCCTCCATCTACTAAATCAAACAGTATCTGTGAGAAGTGAATTACGCTACCTAGGAGTCATCCTGGACAAAAACCTCAGCCTCCAATCGCACATAAACAAAACTGCTGCTAAAGCATATCACAGGCTAAATCTCATGAGACTAAAACCACTCCTAAACCAGGACCATTTTCGAACACTATGCCAGGCTATCATCACCCCAATACTGGATTATGGCAATTCACTCTACCAAGGACTCCCAAAGCAAGTCGCATATCCTCTACAGATGGTGCAGAACACGGCAGCACACATCATCTCTGGAACAACCAAGACAGACCACATCACACCTGTATTATGCCAACTACACTGGCTCCTGATCCAAGCTCACGCCACGTTCAAGGCATTATTGAATTTTTTCAAAATCCTGCACCACTCCTCAGCAGATCTTAGAGGACTTGGTCATAAGAGACACAGGCGCCTGCCCCAGGTGCCTACAGATTACCAGAAAAGCAAACAATCCACTTCCAAAAGATCCCTCTCCCTAGCTGCCCCCAATTATGGAATAACCTCCCTGTAAGAAAATGTGAGCATTCCGAAGATATCAAAGACTTCAGAAAGAAACTCAAGACCCTCCTGTCCCTGGAAAACTACGGGAATTTCATATAGTCCAGCAACTGCACCGGTTTCCCCAGTCTGAAACCCATTAGACCATTAGAACTGCTTTCTGATAATCTGCCCAAACTGTAAATAACATGAACCGACTGTAAATAAGTCAAGCCAATTGTAAATAGGTTATACCCTGTTGAGTACCCTGCAGGCCATCCTTTTTGATCCTAGTTCACTGTATCCAGTTTTAAGTTTGAGTTGCAGTGTAAAAACTGCTTTGATTACAGGATAAAGCAGTATAAAAATCTGGTTAAATAAATAAAATTAGAAATTCAGTGTTACAGGTAATTTAAACAACACGCTTATCATAGCCATTATCAATAAGACCACCTTTCTTTACTTTATATCAGTGGTGCACAAGCTGAGTCCTCAAGAGCCACAATCAGCCCAAGTTTTCAGGATATCCCTAATAGATTTGCATACATGCTACTGCCATTATTGCAGTTATCGATGCAGATTCATTAGGGATATCCTGAAAACCTGGCCTATATGTGGCCCTTGAGGATTGAAGTTGTGCACTCCTGCTTTATATTAATAGGTGGGTCCTTCTTATTAAGAAGACATGAACACAGAGGTGGATCACTTTTTCCTTTTTAGTGTATTATAGAGGACAACTAAGTAACAGATAACCTGGAACACTTATTCATGCTTCCTGGACTTCGTTATTTTATTGTGAGCCTAATTTTGCCTTCCCTTTCTTCCCAGGAAGTTCAGAGGCAAGTGTGGATATCATAAAGTTGCTGTTCCTTGCACTTTCCAAGAAAATTCCAATTCGACCAAGATTGTTTCCTGTAAATATCTTTACCCTCTTACGTTTTTCAGACACTCCCCACTTCTAGGAAATGGCTAGCCCAAGAGAAAAGCAATTAAGAGAGCTCAGGTCTATGAAAAATTATTCAGAGCTCTGACATAACCAAATTAAAATTTAAATATTCTGTTCAGAATCTACATAAATTGTTCAGCTTGTGTGTTTGTGTTAGTGGATAAGTGATCTCATGACTATCTTTGGTGGGATCCTTTCGGTGGTAGTCCTAGTAGATACTTCCTGCTTACTGCCATCAGGGCCTGCTCTGTGGTCTAGCTTTTGGTCCTCTCAGACTAGCTGTTAACCCTCCCAGCTCTTTGATCTACACATCCTGTGGATGGCCATGTTCTTGCTTAGAATATATATTTCTAGCCTGCAAATTGCTAGAACTTGGGGTCAGCATTCAAAAGGACTTATCACAGGACCCGCTAACAGCATCAATAAGAAGGATATTTAATGGCATGCCATCAGTGCCCACCCCTAACCTACCTAGTCACCACTCCATCCCACACTAAGCTGTTGGTTCAGAACTTTTACCATGCTGCTCCATGTTAACAGTCAGTGTTGCGTGATTAGCATGCAATAAGCCCCATGTTAACCATTAGCACACCTTAGTAAACATGTTCCAGTATGCAAAGGCTATTAACATATCAAGATACCCTTGGAAATTTTTTTTAATCAGCTAGTGGTGGCCAACACAACTAGGACAATTTCTGTATCTTTCCACGTTTGTTTGGTCTCTAATTGCATTTGTTGTTACTTGAGGATTGTTTTTTTCTACACATAGAACAAAATAGTCATTTGGTACTGATATTTCTATTAGTAATGCTGTTCTTGTACTGTTCCTTTTTAGCATTGTGTCCAGCTCTCTTGCGTCAAGCTTTTGACCAATAGGAATAGAAATGCCCTAAGTGATCACAACATTCTCCATACTTCTGCCAGGATCATGATCCTAATGTTATTCTGGCACATCAGTGTTAGTGTTTACATAGCTTCCAATGGATGAGACATGCTACCTTATTGTGCTTTTCTGCATACAGTCTTTCGGATATCAACAAGTCACATCCAGCAATAAGACTGGTGACCAGTTCAGTGCTGCAAAATCTGCATTTATCTGTTTTACAGGGTTTTTTATCTATACTGGCGATGAACCATCTTATCCAAAGTCCGTTGTGCTGCAATTATCAATCTTTCCTCTTTATCTCTCCTTCACCATTCATGTGTCAGATTTTGCTTTACTTGTGTTTGCTGAATTGTCTGTGGCATTACACCAGTGTTGCATAAAGTAGCTCTTGAAATGCTGAAAGAGCCAGGAATGTCATTCCACTCAAGCTAGGAAACTAAGATAAGGTCACTGAAAAATATCTAGCCTGGGGCAAGTATCATCAATTTAACCCCTGGAGTACTCTGGAGGGAAGTGGTCCACTGCGTGCTTCTTTGCCTTCATAAAGGTTAGAAGACCTGAGGGGAGCAGGCAGTCCTTTCCCTGACTGATTTCCCATTAACTAGATACGTAGCAGCCCTTCTTGCTGTAGATGCCACTAACAAATGTAATATTGGTGCCTCTACCAGACACCTGACATGTCACTGACTCAAACCTCTAATGCAAAGCTCCTATGTGGTGACAGCACCGAGGTCATGGAATTACAAAGTGCAATTTCTAATTATTTGTAACTAATGACAATTTTTAATTTTTTTCAACTTCTCCCCCATGAGACTTCCTTAATCTACTGTATTTCAGGAGGAAATAAAGACTTCACCTTTTTTTTTTGTTTTTCTCATCCCCAGATCTGCCAGGCTATGATCTACCCAACCTTGAATCTCTGCTTTCTGCGCCATACCCTGGGTCTTTGTTCCCTTAACAAGAAACTTAAAGGAGATGAGATGGGTATAACTCAAGCTTGCTCATACCCATTGAGCCAATATGAATTTCATAAAACCTTTATAAGACTGCAAATTTTCTGAAAACCAATCTTTTAAGAAGGAAGTGAAGCTCCAAAGAGAGAAGTTTTGTATTTATAACTTTCTTCTGTTAACAGCAGAGTGTTATCAAAGCACAATGCTAAGTGCTGTGTTCCTTATTATTGTTATTTAACTAGGCTTATATGTTGCTTTTCTACCAGCCAAAGCAGTGTGTTTTCAGGTACTGTATATGTATATATTTTTTCCCACAATCTATGTTGCTGTACCTGAATCAACAGAAGGTTAAGTAGCTTTGAGCTCAAGGTTGCTCTCCTCTAGTGGGATTTGAACTCCTGGCCTGAGGTAGCATGCCCCAACCACTAGGCCACTCCTCCCTCCTCTGTAATAATTAATTGCGTTTGACCTATGAAAGGATATAATATCAATCGAGTATATTTTGCAATCCCTATTTATGGATATTATGTTTTCTCCTCCTGCCAGGGCTAGCCAAACCACCAGGCAAACTAAGCAGTTGCCTAGGGTGGCTTATAGGGGAGGGGTATGTGCAGCTCTAAGCCTGGAAGGGTGTAAGGCTTCGGTCTACCTAGGGTGCCAACACCTTGAACCAACTCCGGGCCCAGTCCTGCTTCCTGAGCTTGCATCCAGCTAGAGAGGTACAAATGTCACTTATGTTACATTTCTGGGCAGATATAACTGTGTGTGTGTATATGTGCTGGTAGAAACTGGTGCATATGCATGCATTTTCTAAAATATATTTTAAGTGCCAAGCATGCTCCCGCTCTACCCTTTCTTTGCACCTGGGAACATGTATTCATACTGTATATCACATAAAAATAGCTGCTATGTTTTCAAAGCACGTACTTTCATGCCTACTACATAGGCTGGGGTAGTTTTATAAATATGCTGTTCACCACATTCAGATCACTTATAAAAGGTCTCAGTCCATTCAAACATTGGGCCATATAGCACGCCTTATCTACTTGTAACTGAGGACTTGATGCCGCAAAGTGCACTGCCGTTAGGGGAGGCAATAGTGCAGTGCTAATGCACAATTCTCTGGACTATGTAGGAAGGGATCTAATACAGGCATAATCAATGTACAAATGCCTGCACCAACAGCAATGCAGAGTGCATTTAAATGGATGATAACAAATCAATTAACTATGCAGCATGCAGGGGTGGCTCTGTTGTTGCAGCCAAGCAGCTAAAAATGCTCTTATTCTCTCACTCATCCACAGAAGGAAACTCACAGACAGGCTGGAATGCAAACAGGATCTTTAATGTGCGCACAGGCTCAGACAGAGAGCCGGCAGTCTCCACAAAAAAATCTGAGCCCTGAAGGACATCCTACATTGTCTTATATACAGTACATTTTTAAACTCATTCTACAATCTCATTCGTCTCAGGTATTTTCTGTCCACCAATCAGCAGCCCCTGGGGAAAGTGCCTGGGTGACCTGGGGAAGGTGCCTGGGTGACCTGTCCAAACCGGTATGCTCTGGTCTGCTGATATCTGGGCAAGAGGGTATTGTGCTCAGGCCTTGAGGGGGGGGGGAGGGTGCCTACTGAAACCTTTATGTCTTTTCTTAGCAAGCTGATCACTATGTAAAATCCTCATGGCTTGGGGGGAAGGGTTACCCACAGCTAAACCTTATGGATGCCTCACTCCCCCCTTTTTAAGTGAGACCTCAACCGCTAGGGGCGGTAGAGGGCAGTATTACTGGAGGCAAGCCGCAGAGGGGTGTATTGGGTCAGGGCCATGACAGTGGTAGCCGCCTTGCGTTCTACCAGGGTATCAAGGGTGGTGGTAATGAAGCGGTAAAGAATGGGGATACAACATGGCAGAATGGCACATAGCAGTAAAATAAAAAGAACCCCTACCACTGGGATTTTTAGTCCCCCTAGCCAACTGAACCACTTCATAAACCACCCAGGACCCATGGATGGGTCAGTAATATGATTAACTAGATCACGTAGGTCTTGGATAGAGTGTTCAATGGAAACACTTGCGTCAGTGAGTTTAAAACAACATATACCCTATACCCTCTGTAGCAACTCCTGCACAAAAGTTTTGTTCCATGTGCAAAAGTTGCTGTACTGTCTGTAAAAGGTTGTAGGGTCTGCAGAGGCCTCTTTCCCTGGGATCCACCCTTATTAACATATTAATGGCTTTTATTCTTTCTAGTGTTGAGTCATTCTGGCTACACCCTGCCATCCCCTTTGTTTCATTAATCACTGACACTGTAGTCTTCAGGGCTCATGAGCACTTTGTATCACCAGCTTTGTTTGGCCTGTTTAACTTGTCCAGGCTTGCCCAGCTTGCTCAGGCCTGTTCAATCTGTTCAGGCCTAGCATGTCTTTTCTTAGCTGGGTCCATTTTCTGTGCACTTTCAGGCCTGACCTGTTTCTTAGCTGGGTCCATTCTCTGTGCACTTCTGTTCAGAGTATGGTTCCCCCTGGCTTTACTCTTGTTGTGCTGGGCTCTGGGTACTCATTTTCTTAGCCCACATGTTTTTTTTTCCGTGCCATCATAATGTATTACAGCCTCAGGCAAGGATGCAGCCATACTAGACATACCTATCAGCCAATTTCCCTTCATTCTCCAATTTTTCTTTTTCTTTTCTTGTGAATGGGGCAAAGGTAATCCCACTAAGGGCAATGGACAACAACCATTTGAGACAGATAGGGGGCATCAGAAAAGCAGCTTCTGGTACTGTTCCCTAGAGACAACATACATTGTAACATCATTTTCTTGCAGCAACTCAATAATATTGAAAACACATAACATGAAAGTGTATCAAAGGCAGCAGTGCTTAATAATGTGATAAAGAAAGCTCTGAGAATAGTACAGCAAAACTTGAGCTGGTGTGGGTATTGCAATTGCTGAAGCCGAAATGGCTTGTAGATTTCAGTTACTTTCTAAGAAAACAATATTAAAAGGATAACAATACAATCATTCACAAAAGCCCCCAAAAACCCCCAGTAAGTCCAATAGTCCTCCTCCCATTCTCAGACAATGTGGTCCTGCCTCTCAGCAGGTCCCCAGGACCTCGCAGTGTGCTTCACCTTCTCTGAAGTTTAAGTTCTGTTTCTCTCAAAATTTGAACCTCTCATTCTCATAGGCAGATATCTTGGCCTTTTTTCAATGTGACACACTGATCCAGATAGGGACTCCTTCACACATTTCAGCAGTGGGTAGTTCTGAGTTCTTGGGATGGTCTGTTCCATATGGACTCTGGCCAATATCCTCTGCTGGACTCTCTGGATTGCAATTGGTGACATGGCTCCAGGCCTTATTCAGAAAAGCGGCACCAATATTGAATGAAAAAAACTAATTATGCTGGATTAGATTTCACAATGATATAAACATAATTTCATCCATATTTACTTAAGATCATAACTATCTCATATGGTGTCAACTATGTCTCTCAGTTTGATAAACTCTTTGTCTCTCTGTCTCTTTACCACTGGAGATTCCTTTGCAGGTAAGAAATATTCCATTATGCCCTTGACTGATCTTTACATGTTTATAGATCAGACAAGTTGCACACACATATTCTGCGATTTCTGGCAAGGGTTTTTAGAATTATACCAATTTTGTGAGAATTTGTCATCAAATCATCCCTCTTTTGCCCATGCGTGCCTGGCCAGGACATACAGGGGCAAAATGAGGCAAAAAGCATCTGGAAGTACCCAAACAGTAAAACAGTAAGGCAGTAGTACTCACCAGACCTCTGATCAGAGAGAGTTTGGATGCCAGTCTATCCAGCCGGTTTTCAATCGGGGGGTCAGCCGCAGGGACCAACTGACCAGACAAGTCAAGGTGTCCTTCTGGAGCACAAAGGGGCCCGGGGCACCAAGGACCATTAATCACCTGGAGGGGCCAGTCCCTGACCGGTGGAGGCCCGATGCTGCAAGAGCAGAAGTCTTCCCACCGTGGGTGTGATGAGAGAGGCTTTTTGTTTAATTTAAAAGGGTCCCATCTGGGTCACCAAATGTTGCAGCCAATCAGCTGAAAATGCTCTTATTCTCTCACTCACCCACAGAAGGAAACTCACAGACAGGCTGGAATGCAAACAGGATCTTTAATGTGCACACAGGCTCAGACAGAGAGCCGGCAGTCTCCACAAAAAAATCTGAGCCCTGAAGGACGTCCTACATTGCCTTATATACAGTACATTTTTAAACTCATTCTACAATCTCATTCGTCTCAGGTATTTTCTGTCCACCAATCAGCAGCCCCTGGGGAAAGTGCCTGGGTGACCTGGGGAAGGTGCCTTGGTGACCTGTCCAAACCGGTATGCTCTGGTCTGCTGATTTCTGGGCAAGAGGGTATTGTGCTCAGGCCTGGAGGGGGGGGGGGGGGAGGGTGCCTACTGAAACCTTTATGTCTTTTCTTAGCAAGCTGATCACTATGTAAAATCCTCATGGCTTGGGGGGAAGGGTTACCCACAACTAAACCTTATGGCTGCCTCACTGTAAGGAGGCGGAGTGAGGCAGTCGCCTCAGATGGTAACTTTTAGAGGTGGCAAAAAATGCCCCCAAAACAGCCTCCTCACTCCGCCTCTAAAGTTAAAAGAAAAAAAAAAGGGCGGACAAGCTGCTGCCATTGCTTCTTGGTAATGGCAGATTCAACCCCCACTGCTCTTGCCGCAGCCCTGGGAGGCCCCGCACTTGTCTGACCGGCCTGAAGCCCAGTGCCCCGGCTCTGGCCTGAGGTAACTTGCATGAAACAGGACATGCCTTTGCTTACCCTCAGCGCACCGCCAGGCACAACTTTAACAGAGCTGCGGGAAAGGAGGGAAATGCTATTCTTTCTCATAGCTCTGCAGAGCTGGGGTGCCAGTCAGGCAATTGCAGGGCCTCACGGGGTGGGGGGGGGGGCTAGGACTGGAAATGGGATGATCTCAGTGTGGGTTAGGGTTGGTAATGGGCTGAGGGAGGACTACCACTGGAAATGGGCAGCTCAGGGGGGCTAGGATTGGTAATGAGCTGACTAGGGGAGACTAGGACTGGTAATGGGCTGATTGGGAGGGCTAGCACTGGAAATGGTATAATGGGGGGCTTGAACTGGAAATGGGCTGATTGGGGGGTTAGGACTGGAAATGGTCTGATGGGGGGGCTAGGTCTGGTAATGGGCTGATAAGGGGTAGTTAGGACTGGAAATGGACAGAAGGGGGATAGGACTGGAATAGGCTGGGACTGGAAATGGGCTGATAAGTGTGGCTAGGGTGGGAAATGGGCTGACTAGGGGGGCTAGGACTGGTAATGGGCTTATGGGGGGGGTTAGGACTGGCAATGGATTGATGGGGCAAGCACTGGATATGGGCTTAACAACTTAAATACCTAAACACAGTCTTAAAACTAAGATGCAGACAGCAGTCTAGCAGTGAGATGGGGGCTTTCCAGTCTTTTGATTCGAGTGTCACATATATGATTTTCTCCCAGTTGGTGAGGAGTCTTACGTGTGCACTAGGTGCAAGGAGCTCTTTGCTCTCAGGGAACGAGTCCGATCTCTGGAGGCTAGAGTAACAGACTTGAAGGACATAAGGAAGACAGAGAGGTACATAGATGAGACCTACAGGGATGTACTACTGAAGTCCCACCTCTAGTCTGGCAGCATCCCTGTTGCCATGGAGGAGAGAGGACACGTGACAGGAGAGCATTACCCTGGTGTGGCAGGAAGTGATCCTGTTGCTAGGACCTGTCCTCCAGGTGATGTAAAACCCTCTCACACTGAGGAGGTTTCTCCAGAGCCATGTGCCCACAAGGGAAGGGTTAGGACAGCCGTTACAGTTGGTGATTTGATCATTAGGCATGTAGATAGCTGGGTGGCTGGTGGACATGAGGATCACCTGGTAACATGCCTGCCTGGTGTGAAGATAGCAGACCTCACGCGCTACCTAGACAAGGTCTTAGATAGTGCTGGGTTGGAGTCTGCTGTCTTAGTACATGTTGGTACCAATGACATAGGAAAGTGTGGTAGGGAGGTTCTAGAGGCCAAATTTAGGCTTTTATGTAGGAAGTTGAAATCCAGAACTTCCAGGAAAGCACTCCAAAATGCTTCCCGTTCCACACGCAGGACCCAAAAGGCAGGCAGAGCTCTGGAGTCTCAATGTGTAGATGAGACGATGGTGCAAGGAAGAGGGTTTGGGATTTTTTTAGGAACTGGGGAACATTCTGGGGAAAGGAGGAGCTTTCCCAAAGGGATGGGCACTACCTTTACAGGGATGGAACCAGGCTGCTGGCATTAGATGATAGAAGGATAAAAGGGGAACTAAAAGGGGACAAGGCCGTAGTGGAGAGGCTGAATAGTGAGGAAGATATAGGGATGTTACCCATTACAAATGGTATTTAAAGGTGATGCCTCAGAAGAATTGAAAAAAATATTGATACACCAGGAAGATGTATTACAACTATTTGATAAACTGAAGAGTAGAAAATCACCTTGACCAGATGGTATACATCCAAGGGTGTTGAAAGAACTGAAATATGAAATTGCAGACCTACTATTACTAATCTGTGAACTATTATTAAAATCATCATTAATACCTGAAGATTAGAGGATGTCAATGTAACGCCAATTTTTAAAAAGGGTTCCAGGGGTGATCTGGGAAACTACAGACCAGTGAGTCTGACAATGCAGATGCCTGTGCATGAGAGTTCTTTCTCTTGCCTCAGTAAAGTATAATTTTGGGAAAGAAATCTTGTAAACCTAACAGCAATGGGTAAAAACATTTTTTGACTACATATGTCTGTTTTTAGTTTGTACTGATATATTCCCTACTTGGTGAAGATATATCTCTGTTCTGCATATGTGTGACTGAGGCTATGTGTTCTGTTAGCATGGAGTTTCTAAGTAGGGATCTGTAGTAATCTGGCTTGTTCAGTTTTCTGAATAGGAATATGGATGTTCTAGAGCTCACTGCAATATTTATGGCGCTGCCCTTTTCTGGATACACTCCATGTTGTGTGAGTTTTGGAAGTTAGTGCTGTTATGGAATAGTAGATTTGCTCTATGGGTCCTGTACTCTGGGTTTTTGGTGAGGTCAACTATAGGGTGTTCATTGTGGGGGGAGGTACTGGAATATGTATTGTTTTTGAGATTTGCAGTTTTGCATTCTTTATGCTTCCAGACTGAAATTTAAAATATTTTGTCAGTTTGGATTCAAGGAAATTTCAAATTTTCAGGGAACGTCTCAGTTTAATTTTGTTTAGTAGCCTGATAACTTCACCACTGCTGAGTTCTGGACTTTTCCAGCTCTAGCACAATCCAATTCAACATTTGAATTTGTGGCTACTAGGATTAGTTTCTCATTTTATATCTTCCTTCCTCATCAATAATCTGGTCATAGCAAAATAAATCTGATGTGCAGATACTTATAATGGTTTGATTGGGGGGCTATGTAAGTGGCTTTTCATTAACCAAATTTCATGTTTTGTTATTATGTTTATTTTATTGTAACATTGTTTTACTAAATTGCATGTGTATGTTTAGAAGCCACCTAGGATTTTAGATGGGTGGGTTGCAATGAAGTATACTAAATGTATGCAAATGACACCACAGTGAGTCTCCGCACATGACTCTGCATCACTCTTATGACGTCCTTGGGGGAAAGTAGACAGGAGGGTGCACTGGGAGACAGAGGAAAGCAGAAACTTCAGATTGGGACCAACATGATCAGATTGGGACCAACATGATCAGAGAATAAAATGGTAAGACAACAAAGTTAGAAGAGAATTTTACTTTCAATTTAATGACCAGACTTGGTGCTATCTTTATATTTTATACAGTACATGGAAATGCATCTCTTTCTATTTCTCTGGTATTGCACTGTATGCAGAATCTGGCTTCTTGGGGTTGCAGTTTACATAGGTTTATTTTTAGGTTATGGTCACTTATTCTGTACTTGGTGAGGGTCTGTGTTTTGAGTGTGTTCTGTTAACATGGAGTTTGTATGTAGGGATCTGTACTGTAGCAACCTGAATTGTTCAGTTTTCCAATTAAGTGTCTGGATGTTCCAGGGCCCACTGTAGTATTTACAGTGATGCTTTTTTTGGTTGGGTTCCTTTTTTGAGTTTTGGAAGTTGGTGCCGATACGGTATGGTAGATTTGCTCTATAGATACTCGGTGACTTTGTTGTAGGGTTTTGTATTAGTTCACAATATGTCTGGTACTGGATAATGTTTATTTTTTTAAGATATTGAGTTCTGTGGGTGAATGTCCTTGTTCTGCTCTGCACCCACTGTTGAGGAAGGGGGTTCTGTGGATGCAAAAAGAAAAAGCAAGAACCATAACGCAGCTTACAACAACAAAACAGTTATAATTTAATTTTATAAACTGTGCTGTGGTTCTCACTTTTTCTTTTAGTTCCTTGGTGTGCAAACATCTTGCATTTCCTCCATATAAGCTAATTGACTTTTTGGTTTGGTCTAGTCCCTGACTGGAGTTTTGAGAAAACCTCCCCCCCCCCCCCCCCCCACTATGGGGGGCGCCATTTCATCCCTCGCCTCAGGCAGCAGATTGCCTTGAGCCACTCCTGGCAGCGTGGATGCAGAGAACTGCATAGAAGACCAGAGGCGGAGCTCAACGCTGGTAATTTTAATGTGAGGTATGAGATGTTAAGGATTAGCTCATAGGTCTGCATTCAGTGCTGGTCAGGAATTTATGCCTGTTTCTTGAGTGTACAGCAACCACAACTTTTCTCTGGCTTTGCTGAAGAGAGTAGTGAAAAAAAAAACCCAGCAGGGGAAGTGTGCTGGAACTATGTTATACATATGGGCTGGAATGAAGCACATAAACAGTATTATTCTGAGCAGAATTTCTTTGTAAAATCTTATTGCTGTTTATGCACCAGAGAGCATTCCAACATATGCGTACAAGTGCCAAAGTTGTATTTTTTGTGCACAGGATGTAAGGCCTCTGTGCACATAGGCCTAGTTTGTTTTCCTTGATTAGTGCATACCTTTTACGCACAGCTCATTTGCTTGCTCTTCACTTACAGTCTTGCTGAACACAACTTCTATGCTAAACTTTCCTTAGAGAATCCTACGCTAGAGCTTCTAGCACTGGGCTCTAACGTAAGGTTTCTGTATTGAGCCCTGAGTCATTCTATTGAATTGATTGATTTCGAGATTACACATGTGTAAGGCAGTCTGCACAACTTAATACGCTCTAGCTAATATCATTTCTATCAAAATCACAAACCATTGCCTATGGGCTGGCTAAGAGAAACATATATTGTTACTAACAGCACATTTCCTTTCCCCCTGAGTGAGGCGAGTTCTCAAAAAAAAAGAAAAAAAAAAGTGTATCTACTAGTTCAGTGAGGAGCCTTGAAGTTGTCTTTCTATTCAACACTAAACTTGGTGAGTTCTCTAAAGACTGGTTTGGCACGTGTGTCTTTCATCGATCTCTCTCTCCTTTGTTTCAGCAGTCACTTTTCCCTTCCCCAAGCTTACCGAACTGCTCAAGTCAGTAGGAAAAGAGGAGGGAAATGTTTGACTTAAATCCAGAAAAATGGAAGAATACGCTGCGGCTTGCAAGTTCAGTTCACATGAGTATGTTCTGCTTTTCCAGGCTTGGAGTATGAAGATATCGTGAGCCAGCCTTTGTCAGTTCTTGAGAAATATAGCATCGTGCTTCCATCATCCAGCGGAGTATCTCAGCTGAGCCTGGCATGTGGTAGAAATAGTGCACGTCAGATGATTTATTTCTGACAGAATTGAACCAATCTACAAATCAGAAATAAAACAGGGGGAGCAACATCTCCATTCACTGTGACACTAGGTTTTGCAATACATCTATTGCAAAGACAAGAGCAGGTATTCAAAAATATATTTCTTTAACTTTGTTTTTATTCAGTTTTCTTGTATAACTTTACAGTACAAATGGTACACAGTGTAACCATAATCAGGTGTCCAAGCTTAGATTGGTATATAGTTCTATAACTATCACAAGACAAATCCAGAAAGTGCACCCTTTCCATGCGATAGCAACACTTCTGCATATTTTTATGTACTATGCTCAGAGGTTTCCCAGTAGGTTGTGCAAGCTTGCAATTACCCCCAGGCTATAGGCATCCAGCATGTACACTTTTTCAGTGTCTGGTTTCTTCTCCGGTAACATATTTCATGCATACAGCTACATCATAGCAAGTCTGTCAAGAGTCACAGGTTAGCACATAATTTATGTTTTCATCAGAGCTCTTCTATATAGAAACCACGTGCAAGGAGCACTTCATTTAGCTCTGTAGTATACTAGCTTTTTTTTTCAAGGTTTTTAATGGTGATTCTTCTGCAAGTTCAGATATGCAGTCTGAAAGCCTGACCCACATAGTAGAGTTTTGCCAGTCACTCTGCATTGTTTATAGATTAATCAGCAGTTTGCTGAATTCAGAATTACCGGTAATTCCACTAAGCTAGCTGCCAGACTTGTATTCCAGTGTTGAATAACTATGGCATGTACAATGCTTGTTGAAGTTGTTTTTCCCTATTGTAAATGTGCAAAGAAAGAGGCAAAGCATGAAGGACCAGCAGCTGAACTTATAATAATTTCATGGTATATTGAAAACTGGAGCTACAATGTGATACTTTTCAAAATTATTTGACTTCTTTTTTTCTATCTTTGTCTTTTTCCATACCTGGACTTCTAGCCCATTCAGAATTGGTCACTTATGACTAGAGCTTTCCAACCTGAAGTGACATAGATTTTCATTGGCACCCACTGAAATGACCTAGATTTTCCCTGATTAGATCCCACCTTCCTCCTCCATAACCCAGGTATTGCAGTAGCAGAACCCCTCAGATTATGAGGCCTAGTACAAGTGCATCTTCTTCTACCTGTTGGTGTTACTGTTGTACTATGACTGGAATTCCATCCCCCTGAAAGCTATAAATACCAACCTGATACATAGAAATTATAACCAGCTTGGCTGCTAGTCAAACTAAAAGGCACATTTTACAATGGGACGTCCCAGTGAGAAGTTAGATATGATTGATATCTCAGACACATGGTGGAAGGACAACCAGTGGGGCATTGTGATATCTGGGTACAAATTATATCGCAATATAGAGTAGATCAAATTGGTGGAGGGATTGAGCTCTATATTAGAGAGGGCATTGAGTCACATAGGATTAAAGTTTTGCAGGAAACAAAATACACTGTAGAATCTCTTTGGATTAAAATTCCATGTAAAAAAGAGGAAGGCGATAGCAGTGGGGGTGTACTATTGACTGCCAGGCCAGAATGAACAAATGGATGATAAAATACTCAAAGAAATCATGGAAGCTAACAATATTTACAGGATAGTAATATTAATGGGTGATTTCAATTACCCCGGTATCGAATGGGTCAGTGTCATGGCAGGACTTGCTAGGGAGATACAATTTTTAGATGAATTAAAATGACTACTTCTTGGAATAGCTGGTTCATGAACCAACAAGAGGGGAAGCAATCTTGGACCTAGTCCTTAGTGGAGCACTAGATCTGGTGCAAGAGATAAAGTTGTTGGGGTCACATGACAATGGTGATCAAAGCATGATCACATTTGCATTAATAAATGGAGGAAGGATGGCAAGGAAATCCACAGTAATACCTTTTAACTTTCAAAAGGGAGACTATGATAAAATGAAGAAGAAAGTCAAGAAAAAACTAAAAGGAGCAGCTGAAAAGGTTAAAGATTTACATCAAGCATGGGTGTTGTTTAAAAATACTATCTTGGAAGCCCAGACCAGTTGTATTCCACGCTTTAAGAAAAGTGGAAGGAAGTCCAAAAAACTGCCAACGTGCTTTAAAGATGAGGTCAGGAAATGAAAAAGGAGACAAATGACGAAAACTGGAAATAACATAAGCACTGGCAAGTTAGATACAAGACATTGATAAGGCAGACAAAGAGAATTTTTAAAAAAGCTTGCTGAGGAAGTAAAAACATATAATAAAAACATTTTCAAGTACATTTGTTGCAAAAAATCTGTGAGAGAATCAGTTGGACCATTGGATGACAGAGGGGTAAAAGGGGCACTAAGAGGGGACAAGGCCATAGCGGAGAGACAGAATGAATCCTTTGCTTTGGTCTTTACTGAAGAAGATGTAGTGAAGTTACCTGTGCTCGAAATGGTATTTAAAGCTGATAGAGCAGAAGAATTGAAAGAAATATTGATAATCCAGGAAGATGTATACAACTATTTGATAAACTGAAGAGTAGCAAATCACCTGGACTGGATGGTATATTCCAAGGGTGTTAAAAGAACTGAAATATGAGATTGGAGACTTGCTATTAGTAATCTGTGAACTACTATTAAAATCATCAGTAATACCTGAAGATTGGAGAATGGCCAATGTAACACCAATTATTAAAAAGGGTTCCAAGGGTGATCAGGGAAACTATAGACCGGTGAGCCCAATATCAGTACCAGGAAAAATGGTAGAAACCATTATTAAGAACAAAATTTCTGAACATGTATATAGTCATGGTTTAATGGGAGACAGCCAACATGGCTTTAGCCAGGGACAGGCTTGTCTTACTAATCTGTAATATTTTTTTGAAGGTGTAAATAAATAGGTAGACAAAGGTGGATCAGTTGATTTTCAGAAAACCTTTGACAAGGTCCCTCTTGATAGACTCTTGGAAAAATTAAAAAGTCATGGGATAGAAGGCAGTGTACTATTGTGGATCAGGGACTGGTTAAAAGATAGAAAGCAGAGGGTAGGGCTAAATGGCCAATTTTCCCAATGGAGAAAGGTGAATAATGGAATACCTCAGGGATCTGTGCTGGGTCCACTGCTTTTTAACATATTCATAAATGATTTTGAAATGGGAATAACAAGTGAGGCAATCAAATTTGTAGATGACACAAAATTATTCAAAGTTGTTAAAACCCAAGAGGATTGTGAAAAATTGCAAGAGGACCTTAATAAATTGGAAGACTGGATGTTCAAATGGCAGAAGAAATTTATTGTGAACAAGTGCAAAGTTATGCACCTAGGAAAGAACAACCCAAACTATGGTTACCCACAAGGATCCACATTAGGAACCACCACCCAGGAAAAAGATTTAGGCATCATCGTGGATAACATGTTGAAAACCTCTACCCAGTGTGCAGTGGCGGCTAAGAAAGCAACTAGACTGGTAGGAATCATAAGGAAAAGAATGGAGAATAAAACAAAGGATATTTTAATGTCTCTGTATCATTCCATGGTGCGACCACACCTCAAATATTGTGTGCAATTCTGGTCACCGTATCTTAAAAAGGATATAGCGTTATTAGAAAAGGTACAGAGATGAGCCACCAAAATGGTAAAGGGGAGGGAAGTATACCCCTATGAGGAGAGGCTAAAAAGGTTAGGACTCTTCGACCTGGAAAAGAGACAGCTGAGGAGAGATATGATAGAGGTCTATAAATTAATGAATGGAGTGGAACAGGTAAACTTAGATCGATGGTTTACACCATCAAAATGTAGAAAGACTAGAGGACATGAAATGAAGATACAGTGTAACTCATATAAGATTAATAAGAGAAAATATTTTCCACTCAATGAGTAATCAAACTCTGGAATTCATTACTGGAGGATATAGTAAAAGCTGTTAGTGTAGCTGGGTTTAAAAAAGGTTTGGGCAAGTTTCTTGAGGAAAGGTCCATAAATCATTATTAAAGGGGACCCAGGATATCACTGCTTGACCCAATACAAGCCTTGTGGAACCCGTGTCTTTTGGGGAAACTGCTAGGTACTTATGACCTAGATTGGCCACTGTTGGAAACAGGATACTGGGCTTGATGGACCTTGGTCTGACCCAGTATGGCATATCTTATGCTCTTATGTGCTGAGGATTCTGGAAGGGATGCATGGAGCTTCTGACCTTCAAATTTATTTGAACTGAAAGCACCTGCATAGATTGCTGCGGGATTTTTATAGAATAACTTTTCTGGCTGCACCAGGATGGCAGAGTTTGGCGCACATTTAGAATATCTATGGCACTCGCTCCTCTACAAAACAGGATTAAATCTCCAAGACACAGAGCCAACTATCTCCCAAACCTGGTCAATATGCAAAATTTGAATCCAGTTCACCACCAACTTTTTTTTTAGGAAGCCCAACATCAGAGAAACATACTAAATTTGGCCTCGTCTGTAAATAGAGTTATTACCACCTGGAGAGAGGCCAAGAAATAAATCCAAAACCAGTAAGGATCCCATATGTATGGATTCATTTACCCGAGCACAGCACAACTCTTAGGATGAAGCTCTGAGAAATTTCCAATCTGGAAAGCAGAAGTTAGCACTTAAATGACTGGAAGCCTTTTTTCCACCCTGCTCTTTGCAGCATAAATCCATCCCAACTTCCCAAGACTCAGTGATCACAAAGTATTATGATTCACCACAGGGGTGGTAGTGACAGATCCTTCATGCAATAACAGTATCTAATAATAATGTATGCACTACTATGCTCAGTTGCACAAAATTAATCCACAGCATACAATTTAGCTGTAGAGCAGTTTTCTCTTGAAAGTATATTAAATAGATCTTGAGGTCTCAACCTTTAATTTTATTTAACCAGGACTCTCCCTCCTTAGGACTGCGTGGAGCCAATGCTGCACACAGATGATATGTTTAGTCTCAGGGAGGAGGGAGCCAGCTGGCATGCCAAGTACTGTTGCTACTTCCTCTATGGTGCCCTACATCATCTCCCACCTTGAGGTCACAAATGTCGAGGGAGCAGAGCAGTTTTGGAGACCAAGAAAGAGGCATCTGGGCTTTAGGGGGAGAGGGGAAAATAAATGGTACAATGACTTGTTTTGTCTGCAAAAGTACCATAGTGAAGTCTCACAGCGTGCATGCCAAACACACAGTTATGCTAAATAAAATAAAAGTAAGTACCTGCCATTGTAAAGCTTCATTTAAAAAGACCTGGCCCTCTGGATGATATTTCCCAGCAAAGAATAGGTGGAATATTACACTGTCCTTTTTCAGCATATATATCCAAGAAGGGAAAAAAGTTCACTTTTTATGCTTTCATGTACTTGAACAAAATTCAAATTAAAAGCACTATACGGTTCATTTTTACATGACATAAAGTATCCACAATACAACAAACTGAAAGAGATTCACTTCATTTGTATAAGACAATGAAAAGGGTCAAGAGCTAAAGGGAGCAATTGGAGATAGAAACAGAATGAAATTTATACATGCAGGATTTAAAGAGAGTTAGGGAATTATGTAGATGTTGTGGAAAGGCAGAAAACAGGATATTTTAAAGTAAGTGCATCCTTTCTCCAAGGATTTTCTTATCCTGCAGCTTCTGGAGGGGGAAAATGACACCAAAAAAAATCATGCAAGCAAGTTGAAATTGATGGCAAATGTTATGCTGGGACTTTGGTTCAAAAGTGCTAAATTTATAAATTTGACAACAATCCCACGATAATTTTTGCCATCCTTTATGTTTTCCTTGCACTATTTTTTTCCCTGGACTTTTTTCCTTTCTAAAGCTGTAGGCTAATGTTAACGTGTTAATTCATTGTAGCATGCACTCTTTTACCACAGGTGCCATATAATTCATAAGCAGTTATACCAAAAATTAGGTCAATTACTGAACGATTGGCAATACCATAAAGCAAACAAAGATCGTTCATGTATTAATATGGGTAATTTCAAGACTTTATCATTTTTAAATTCAACAAAACTTGTGTTTAGCAAACCGAGGTCTCAGACTCTTTGGCTCTGCCACCAGGACATTCGTCCGTTGCAAGGCAGGTTGCCCATTTGCATCAATGACCTCAAAGAACTTAGCAGGTGATTATGTTCAGACACATGTTAACGTTCAACGTTTCACTAAATTTTCAATGTTCAATCTTGCACTTATCTGAATAGCCCAAATACACCCGCTCGATTAGGACATTTTTAAGGATCCCTTAAAATGTCCTAATCAAGCGGGTGTATTTGGGCTATTCAGATAAGTGCAAGATTGAACATTGAAAATTTAGTGAAACGTTGAACGTTAACATGTGTCTGAACATAATCACCTGCTAAGTTCTTTGAGGTCATTGATGCAAATGGGCAACCTGCCTTGCAATGAACGAAAGTCCTGGTGGCAGAGCTAAAGAGTCTGAGACCTCGGTTTGCTAAACACAAGTTTTGTTGAATTTAAAAATGATAAAGTCTTGAAATTACCCATATTAATACATGAGCGATCTGTGTTTGCTTTTTGATATAATTCATAAGAACATAAGAAATGCCATACTGGGTCAGACCAGGGTCCATTTTGTGGAACGTTTGTGCCTTTTTGGGAACCCGCCAGATACGTGTGACCTGGATTGGCCACTATTGTAAATACGATCCTGGGCTTGATGGACCTTGGTCTGACCCAGTATGGCATGTCTTATGTTCTTAAGTTCCGTTATCTTGATTGAGATGTTCAGAAGATATGTGACTGAAGTCTTGGGTGTGCCAAAGGCCACAATACCTCCTTTAGCCTGTATCTACTATCTCCCTGTTGGTCAACCCACGGCCATGGACACCTTGAATGTTTCAGCTTTGTTGGAAGAGTCACGAGTGGAGGTGGTTTCCCTAGCAACTCTCGTGGTCACTTATGCACTGAAGCTTGATAGGGAATGGCGTCTCAGGCTTTTCTTTAAAAATGGACAGTCCCTTTTATAAGTTGTAATGTTAGGGTTTTCCCAGACTTCGTCCGGGATACTCAGAAACGGCAAAGAGAATTTCTATTGTTAAAGATGAGTGTTCTTCAAATGAGGGGCTCTTTTTTTTTTTTAAATATCCTTGTAAATGTTTGGTCAAGTATGATACTGTTAATTATGTTTTTTATGTAATTAACATTGTCTGCCTTCATACTGGCCAGGTAGTCACATCATCCTCCATGTAGTGCTAGGTATGTCGCTTTAGGTATAGTGCCGTTTGCTACACTTAGGTCGCTTTTTATTCCTTTTTTTTTTTCTTAGCCAATTTAGGATTTTTCTTTGTTCCATGTATCATGATTGCCCCCCCCCTCCATTTCTGAATATAGTGGACTAGTAGGAACTAACACTGTTGTTTTTCTTCTTTGTATTGGTATCATGCATTTGGATAGTATAATTTATCTGTGTTGTTCTTTTTTCTTAAACAAGTGTACACTTGGATATGTAATGTTATAATTCTATAAATACAAAATAAAAAAAAGAACAAACAAACAAAAGCACCAGTAAAGACAAGCTGAAATTTGAGGTTTACTGCAGACTATGAAAGCAAAAAAACCCCTCCTCCTAAAAACTAATTGCATGCTGCTCCAGTCAGCCTGAAACCACCTTTCCTTGCCAGCAAAAAATTGTAGGGGAATGGCATGGCGGTGCAGTCAATATGAAAATAACCTGCACAAGTACATGCAGAGAGAGAGACTTGGAAATCCTGCCTTATTAACTACTGTGAAACTGCCTTAGTGGGTTTCCTGTGAAGCATAGACATTTCATTATGTCCCTGTTACTCATCTCTGTATAAAATATCACATAAAAGGATCATGTGAATGTTTCATGAAATTAATATCAATTTTTACAATGTGAACACAGGCACTTAGGGGTTGATTCACCCAAATTGGAGACTTGTAAAAGGTTTAAGGCCAAAATGCATTCCTTGAGTTTGTTGTACAGAAATACATATACGAGTAGTATGTTTAAAACATGAAGTTCAGAGGCCCGACCTCTCAGGAGAATGTTGCTCAGGTTTCCTTTTCAGATGTTCTTTTCAGGAACATCTGTAGAAGGCCTAAAGTATACGCCAATTCATGTCCATGCATAAACTGACCAGGAACAGAAGGCTGTACACATTTTGAAAATGTGTTCCAGTATCAAGAATGCCTTTGGAAATTTTGTACAATCCATGGAGTACACGTTTCCATTCTTCTTTTACTTTCCTAGCTCTGGTCTGGAATGACAACTCTATACCTAGCTGCCATTTCGCAGAATATCTCATACATTAATTAAAGCCAGAGTCTTAACTACCCAAGTCGGAATCCCACCAAGATTCCCAGCAGAGACTCTACACTGTGAAGACTTGAGCACCTGCGGAAATACTTGAAACTTCTGCTCCATACACAGCTAGATCATAAGCTGTAGGGTGGCAGCGTGCCAAGTTGCTTCTTCACCACCTGCCCTGGAAATCAGATAGAGGTTAATCAGAGGTAGGACAAACAGATCAGCAAGTATTCAGCTTCACCAATGATAACACAGTGATGTAAAACATCTGAAAGGGAGGGATTATTTGCAGAATGTTAGAAGTATGGGTTGGGACCTACAGCTCTCCAGAGACTAGCTGAGTCATTATAGCAAGTTTGTGGTGAGAGAATACCATTCAAAAGGGTCACAAGGACCCAGGTGGTCAGATGTTTGAGATGCAGCCATGATAATATTGGTGAGTATTTAGATTATTTCAAAGCTATGTGTGTAGACAAAGGAAGAGATGAAGCAGGGTAAGAATCTAAGAGATCTGTTTAGTAAAGTTCAGCAAATGTTTGCACTTACTGTGCATTAAATGCAAAAATTAATATAAAGTACAAAGCCTGGGCCGTAATTGTCGGGAGTGTTCCCAACATGTTCCCATACAGTTACCCCACAGAAAAGGTTTTTTACTGTGCACTAAGAGGGGAATTTTAGAAGGGGCGTGCAAGTGTAATCTGGGACGCCTAAGCCAGAACATCTGGAAAAAAAGCAGGCATGTCCAGGTGCAGACATGATTTCACAAACATGGACGTGCCTGATAGAGCTGTCTGCAGGGGCATCTACATAGACATCCCCAGAACCGTACCTTAGCACCTGGACATCTAGGATAGCCTAATGGTTAGAGTAGTGGGCTAAGAACAGGACAGCCAGAATTCAAATCTCACTACTTCTAACATTTACCTTGTGCTGAGTACTGGGGGAGGGGAGGGGGGTGGAACACTTTCTTCTCTACACCCTCTGGATGTTTTTCAGCCCAAACCAGCACTTTTCAGATGCCTGTCTGTGCCTGGAGCAGGTCTAAACTTAGACACAACGCTGGGCATCTATGGTATTTCTGAGATCAAGGGGGGACATCCAGGCTCTTGGGAGCAGCGCGGCCATGCCTCCACCATGCCCCCGTTCAGACTTGAACATCCTCACACTAGGGACATCCCCAGAGCCGGCTTCTAAAAATGGCTCTGGAGACATCTCTATGCCTGTTTTCGGATGGCCAAAACACAAATAGGGCTTCCAAAATGACCCCCTAGATATACGAACAATGCAAATGCACTTACTGCTTCCTGTTTAGCAGACAGCAGGTGCATCCATGCTAACTGTACAAGTGAAAGTACATCATATCAGGGTATTCACTTAGCACCTGCTATCATGCTAACATGGTAACAGACATGCAGAAACAAGCCATTAAATAAGAATTTCATATACTCACATACCAAAAATGGTGTCTTTCAAGCAGTCACGGTACATGCCTGGTAGCTAGGATATATTTTTTGACAGCGTGGACAAGAACAGCAGGGCTGATAGGATGGGGGACTTGTTCTTTTCCTGCCATCCCTTACTATGAAACGCGCAATATATTACCAGTTTCACTATAATAAGCATGAGCCTCATTCTTCATTTCTTAATATATAGGGCCACAGATAGAATATGATGGCATGTAAAGACTGTCAAGCTTAATTTATCTGCTCAATTCATTCACTGCAGAGAGTCGATTTTATCTGTATCTTTCCCTCCTGTGCACCTCTAAGGATTTCCTGAAGTTATCCCATCATTTCATGAATTCCATTTTGCCTCTACCACTTCCATTGGGAGACCATTCCATGCAACTGTCACCCTTTCCATGAAAAAAAATGGTTTCTAATGTTACTCCTGAATCCACCTCTTTGAAGAGTTATATCATGCCCTCTTATTCTAGAATTTACTTTCCACTCTGCATTATAGCCTCTCACTAGAACATAGAAGTATGTGGGGGAAGAGATATAAGCATATTCCTGTCAGGTTGTCACCATAAAGAAAAGGCAAGAAGCCAGAAAATATTTCTCACATTCAGGGCCAGATTTAAGATGTTGGTGCCCATAGGCAGAAAGGACCCTGGTGTGGAGAGTTTTCTCCCTTAGAGATCATAGAGCATAGTCGCAAATTAAGTGGAATCAGGCACCTGTTTAGGCCAGGTATTTGATGCCTGCTAAATTTGTCGCCCTAGGTAGTTGCCTATGGGCCCGATGCAGAGACGTGGGTTGCGGGGCTGCATGTTGGAACGTGCAGTCCTGCAAGCCATCCGGACCTAATTCCCCCTCCAGCTCTCCCCGCATGTCCAGAGCAGCAGGACGGGGAGAGCCGATGGGATCTGAGTGGAGCAGTGGTGGGCCAGCCCTGCAGGACGTACAGGGCCAATTCAGGTCACAGCCCTGTACATCCTGCCAGGTCAAACGGGACGTGCTGCTTATTCCACCTCAAAGGTGGAATAAGCAGCACCAAACCAGCGATCGAGCCCGGGGATCCCCCCCTTGGGACCGGGGCTGGGTGTGCAGGGGATCCTGTGGATCAGGAGGTGGGGAAGAAGAGGGGGGCCGAGCCGAAGCTGCCAAGGGAGCCTGCACAGAAGACGTCCCCGCAGGCAGGCAGGGCACGCCGGGCCATCCTCGGGCCCGATTCCATGTACCGCAGGAACGTTTTGTTCCCGCGGTCCAGAATCGGGTCCTGGACAGGGACATCTAGGTGACCCGGATATGCCCCTTTTGGAATCATGTTCCACGTTTCCTATGCCTAAATCCAGGTCTGTTAATATTTCACTAGCCACAATTCCTGTTTTTTAAATCACCTGAACCAGTTACTTGGTCCTCCTCCATAAGAAGCAACGAGGGAAAAGAAGATATATTGGGGCATAGAATTAGAAATGTGTATTTGACAGTATACAAAGTGCTCTTATATTTATGCAGAATTTAAATAATATTGAACATTTTCTGTATGATTCACAAAGTTATACAAGACAATCCCCTCACACCCCACCCCCAATAACTATGCCTTCTTTTGTATATTTTACCTTGTCCTCTCTCTACAATCAGCATTGCATACCAAGGAAGACCATTTCCTTCACAAAACAAGATGTCAAGTCTTTGCACAACTATAAAGCTTCAATCTGCACTCCACCACTCCTAGAGTAATATAACCTGACACCTGTAAACTTCACAATACAGAACAAACTAAAGAGGGGAGCTTAGGGAACCAGGAAAGTGGCAGAGTCTACAGCTAACCTCAGATTCAGATCACATTGCTGGAGCACGCCATGTCAGAGAGAATCCCAATTGTACCTGTTCTCTCTCATGTACAGTTCAGGCATAATCATTGTAATGGGATAGTCTAGACAGCCATCCCATTCAAAAAGGATTTAACACGTGCATAGAGAGGATGGGAACCAAAGAAACTACAGTTTGATGTGCCACCTTTCCTAGGTTGGTGTTACAGTCAGAGTACACTAGTATAGCTGATAGAAGTTCCTCTTATATAGGCCAAATGAGTCATACGTCCTGTGCTTTTTATATTATCAGCTTTGTGCTTTTTATATTATCAGCTCTTGATAAAAATCATTTATCCCATCATCTGCTTTAGTTGTGTGCATTTTAAATGAGTTTTTTAAATTTCACTGATATGTTCATCAGACACTGCAACAATTTCAGAATCATTTGAGTTATCTGTCTCTTTGTATACGAAAAAAAGTTTAATATATGTATGTATGTTTTGATGCAAGTCTTGGGTAGTTTTACTTGTGGGTTTTGCACCAGTTTTCAAAGGGAAATTAAAACATTTATCACCTTGAACCACTGGTGCTTTTAGGATGAGCATTTAGTCTCACAAAAGGCTTTTCAAAATGCCCCTGCTATGTCCAAGTATGTATTTTTACAGGATTGTTCTGAGACAGGTGGTAGTGGGGTCATCATAATTCTCAAGTTTAATTATCAAAATCTTAAAGGTTTCAGCTACAGCATTTAAATGTCAGAAATTTTCAGCGTGAAACGTTCCGCAAGTGCAAATCTGCTCCCCCTCTTCTGAGGCCAGTCCCCGCCACCTCAAAGATAAGGTGAGAGACTTACACTTTGAAGACAACTAGGTGGGTCTCCAGTGCCCTGTTGAATTCCTCCTTTCTTCTCTGTGGAACAGATTGAGTGTGCTGTTCACCCTGGCTTTTCGGTAGCTCTGAAATGCAGCAGATAGGATGATTACTAGCTCTTGTTGTTGTTAAGTGCCGTCGAGTCAGAGTCGACTCATGGCGACCCTCTGGATAGCTATCCTAAATTGTGTTCGGTCTTCAGTCAGGCGGCTTATTGTTGACAGACTGGTACCCGTAGCTGCTGTTATTGTATCGATCCATCTCATTGCTGGCCTTCCTCTTTTGCGTTGACCTTCTATCTTGCCAAGCATGATGTCTTTCTCTAATGATCTCTCTCTCCGCATGATGTGTCCAAAATATGAAAGTCGAAGTCTTGTCATCTGAGCTTCTAAAGAAAGCTTAGGTTTGATCTCCTCTAGTACCGACTGGTTTGTTCTTCGGGCAGTCCATGGTATACACAGTATTCGCCGCCAGCACCATAATTCAAAGACATCAATTTTCTTCCTGTCTATCTTTTTCACTGTCCAGCTTTCACATCCATATGATGTTATTGAAAATACCATGGCTTGAACAAGTCGAATCTTTGTATGGAGAGAGACATCTCTGCTCTTGAGAATCTTATCTAGGTCTTTCATAGCCATTCTGCCAAGAGCAATGCATCGTCTGATTTCTTGACTGCTTGTTGCTTCTTTATTGATAGTTGATCCAAGTAGGTTAAAGTTATTCACGATTTCAATTTCTTCTCCTTCGAAGATGAACCTGTTGATTATGTCAGTTGTCATGATCTTTGTCTTCTTTACATTAAGGTGCAGGCCCATTTTGAGACTATGTTCTTTGATTGTGAGAAGCAAATGTTTCAGATCATCTTCACTTTCCGCCAGTAATGTGGTATCATCAGCATAGCAAAGGTTGTTGATGAGTCTTCCACCAATCTTCACACCTCTGTTGTCTTCATATAATCCTGCTTCTCTGATGATTTGTTCTGCATATAAATTAAACAGGTAGGGGGAAAGTATGCAGCCTTGTCTTACACCTTTGCTTATTTTAAACCATTCTGTTTCTCCTTGTTCTGTTCGAACTGTTGCTTCTTGATCAATGTACAGATTGTGCAAGAGTACGATCAAGTGTTCTGGTATACCCATGCTTCTTAATGTGGCCCAGAGTTTCTCATGGTTTACACAGTCAAAAGCTTTGCTATAGTCGATAAAGCACAAATAGATATCCTTTTGGTATTCTTTAGTCTTTTCAAGGATCCATCTCACATCCGCAATGATGTCTCTCGTTCCTCGCCCTTTTCTGAACCCTGCTTGCACTTCAGGTAGTTCTTGTTCCAGGTATGATTGTAGTCTCTTTTGAATAATCTTCAGTAGAATCTTGCTGGCATGTGGGATCAGAGCGATTGTGCGATAATTTCCACAGTCAGTTGGATCACCTTTCTTTAGTATTGGTATAAACACAGATCTTTTCCAGTCAGTTGGCCATGATTTTGTCTTCCATATTTCTTGGCAGAGCCTTGTAAGTATGGTAACAGCTGCATCAGATTGCTGTAATACTTCTATGGGAATGCAATCAATGCCTGGTGCTTTGTTCTTTGATAAGGCTTTCAATGCTGCTTCAACTTCTTCTTTCATCACCATTGGTTCCAGATCATAAGGTACAGGTTGAAACGGCTGTTGGTCCACTTGATCTTTATCATATAAAAACTCTGTATATTCCTTCCATCTTTTCTTGATCTTCTCAGCATCATTCAACATAGAACCTTGAGCATCTTGTAACATTCCAGTTCGAGGCTGGAACTTTTTCTTTAACTCTCGTAGCTTTAGGAAAGCTGATCTTGTTCTTCCTCTAATAGTTTCTGCTTCTATTTCCTTGCATGCGTCATTGTAGTACTTTTCCTTGTCCTGTCTTGCTGCACGTTGGAAATCTCTGTTGAGTTCTGTGATTGTCTTTCTTTCTCCTCTGGCTTTAGCTTCTCTGCATTTCTGGGCAATTTTCAGAGTTTCTTCTGTCATCCATTTTGGCCGTTTTTTCTTTTTTACCTTTTGTAGAGACTTCTCGCTTTCTTCCAACACAACCTTCTTGATGTCATTCCATAACTCTTCTGGAACTCTATCATTTGTATCTAAAGCAGCAAATCGATTTTGCAGGCAGTCTTTAAATTCCAGTGGTATATTCTCAAGGTCATATTTTGCTGCATTCATGAGTGGTTTGCTCTTTTTCAGCTTTAGCTTGAGTTTGCATACTAGTAGTTGATGATCTGTACCACAGTCAGCTCCAGGTTTTGTCTTTGTTGATGTTATAGAGCTTTTCCATCGTTGACTTCCACAGATGTAGTCAATTTGATTTTTATACAATCCATTGGGTGAAGTCCATGTGTACAGTCGCCGCTTGTGTTGCTGGAAGAAGGTGTTCGAGATGAATAGATTGTTGGTCTTGCAGAATTCTATCAGTCTTTCTCCAGCTTCATTTCTGTTGCCAAGTCCATATTTTCCAACTATTTTGTCTTCTTCTTTGTTGCCAACCTTTGCGTTCCAATCACCCATGACTATCAGGATATCCTGTTTGCATGTTCTGTCAATTTCAGCTTGTACTTGTTCATAGAACTCTTCAATTTCATTCTCTTCTGCAGCTGTTGTTGGGGCATATACTTGAATTATAGTTGTGTTGATAGGCATTCCTCGTAGACGAATAGAGATTAAGCGTTCGCTGACTGCATTGTATTTCATTACAGTTCTTGCAAGTTTCTTCTTTATTATAAATGCAACACCATTTCTTCTTTGTCTTTCATTTCCAGCATAGTAGACCATGTGATCATCTGATGCAAAGTGCCCGATGCCAGTCCATTTCAGTTCGATGACACCCAACAGATCAAGTTGTACACGTTCCATTTCATTCTTGACCACCTCCAACTTCCCTTGGTTCATGCTTCATACGTTCCATGTTCCAATGTGTAAGACATCTTTACAGCTTCTGACTCTCATTTCATGCGCAGCTACATCAGCAGTCAGACGTCCCGAGAGCTTTGATCCAACCACATCATAAATGCTGGCTTTACTCTGAAAAGTCTTCAGCTCTTCCCCAGTAGCTAGTTGAGTGCCTTCCAACCTGGGGGTCACATCTTCCAGCACTACAGCACAATTTGTTTTGTTGTAACTATCCATTGGGTTTTCATGGCAAGATACAGAAGTAGATTGCCGGGCCTTTCTTCCGCGCAGTATAAGTTTGGTGTTGTTGCTGTTGTCACAGAAATGTGATCCTCCGCCGTCAACACTATCCCATTCTGCTGCTGCCCAGATGGGTGGTTTGTCTTGGTCTGGCATCTCAGCTGAGACCTGTCCATCTTGGGAGACCCTGCCAGTAGTTAAACTACCGATAGTTTAGCTCTCAGCATCACTGATGCACACAAGCCCTCTTACATGTGCTAAAACAATGCATCTAATTGCACTATAGGGAAAATAAGGAAAAGAGCTACCAGCTAGCCTGCTACAACTGAATCAGAAGGGACAGCTGCATTAAAGCATTAATCACTGATCTGAGCCTTTCGACATTCCTCTTTATGTTACGAATGAAATTGCTTGGGTCCCTTTGTGGCAAAAACAAATTTTATCTGCCAATCCTGCAGTAACAATGAAAAACACCAAGTTTTGTTCAGCTCGATCCAGAAACCGTGTGCTAGGGTCCAGACCTACAGCTCTAGCGCAGGGTTCCCTAACACAAGTTTAAAGCAGCTGTTTTGCTCATGGACGCTGTAAGCCAGGCATGTCCAACGGGTAGATCGCGATCTACCTGTAGATCGCCAGCCCCACTTGGCTCCATCTCTCCAGCAGCTCGCCCCATTGCTAGGAGAGAGCTCGTGCCGGCAGGTTGTCTGACGAGAGCTTGCCGCCGCTGCTGATCTTTTGCCTGTCTTTTTTCCCTGCCTGCGGAAATCTTGCCTGTGGGTGTATTGGGGGCGCTTGCTGTTTTCGTGCCAATAGTTTGTGAGTACCCCAGGGGGCCGCCACCCACGCCCAGATGCCACAGGCCCGGCGTCATACCTGGTCTCCTGCCTCTCAGAATCACCCATTCCTGCCCCCGCCCCAACACCCTGTAGAATTGTGTTATATACCGAGCGATATCCATTCGCCCGGGCTTTACCCGAATACACTTACTGTATTAGTTGTGTCGTGTGCTGGTCGTTGGTCGCTTTATAGTTCACTTTCATTAAACGTTTTCGGGCAGACACAACAAAGTGTTAAGAATTTGGTGATTTTGCCGGGCTTTTCCAATTTTGTTCTAACTTGTCTATGGCTTTGCCTTCAAATTGGTTCAAACCACTGTGACTTTTGCTTGCCTCTGCAATTTTATTTTGCCTAGCCTTTGTGTTGATTCTACACTGCAATTTTATTTTGCCTTGCCTTTGCGTTGATTCTACACTGTGTGCAGAATTTATTAAATCATGTGTGGTGGTATTTGAACTTGTTTGGCGGTATTTGATTTTATCTGGTTTGCTGGACAGGTGTTTGAGTTTTTTTGATGATTGTTTGATGGTATTTGATTGGTGCCAGTATGATGAATTCTTATTTTTACTTTTAGAACTACATGTGTGGTTTTGGCATCTCCAGTCCTTGTATTACACATCATCCAGAGGTCTTCAGTTCCTGTTGATCTGTAATACTTTGGGACAGTGACAGCTTTGGAGCAGATTCAGCCAGTGTTTATACTAACTTAGCAGATTTGGCCTTCTTACATCCAGCCACCCCAGTATAACGAAGATGAGTGTTCCAAAGAAGAGCAAAGCCTACCACTTTCATGATGAATGGGAAATGGACTACTACTTCATCATGGAGAAAGACAAGTGTTGTTGTCTAATTTGTAATGCCCCAGTATCCTTGCCCAAAAAGGGTAATCTGGAACGTCATTATAAGGCTCTGCATAGCAATAAGTTTGATACTGATTTTCCACCCAAAAGTGAAATTCGTAAACTGAAGCTCAAAGAACTTAAATCGAAATTGGCAACTCAGCAACAGTTGATGGTGAAGCCAAGGTCACATTCGGTCAATGCAACCATAGCATCCTTCAAGGTCAGCAACCAGATCGCAAAGAAATGCAAACCTTTCACTGAATGGGAATTTGTAAAAGATTGTTTTCTTGAAGCAGCTGACAATCTTTTTGAAGGATTTAAAAATAAGAAAGAGATCATAGCTGCTATTCAAGATGTACAATTGTCAAGAAACACCATCGTGCAGCGAATAGAAAACATGTGTGGAGATACAACTGAACAATTGTTGGAGGATGTTTCAAATTGTGTTGCTTTCTCACTCCAACTGGATGAATCTAGAGACATAAGAGACATAGTCCAGTTACTAGCCTTTATCCGGATGGTTTTTGAAGACTTCAGTGTTAAAGAAGAGCTACTTGAAATGATTTCTTTAAAAGGGAGAACTACCAGTCAGGAAATATTCAGTTCTTTCCATTCTTTTATGACAAAGTGTAATCTTCCATTGCTTAGACTTGTTTCCATCACTACTGATGGAGCAAGAGCAATGACAGGTGAGGTTAACGGTTTCAAAGCCCTCTGTAGACAGCATGATGACTTACCAGATTTCCTTTCTTACCACTGCATCATTCACCAGCAAGTTTTGGCAAGCAAGAGACTCAATACAAAGACTGTCATGGACATCACTTTCAAAATTGTAAATTCAGTTCATGTAAGATCACTTCAAAGACGGCTTTTCAATCTTACTCTTGATGAAGGGGCAGCGGAAATCATTTTGCACACAGACGTAAGGTGGCTAAGTAGGCACAAATTTCTGCAAAGATTTCATGATTTGCTGAATGAAATAAGACATTTTTTGAAGGAGAGGGGAGATGATCAAGCAGAGTTGGAAGATGAGGAGTGGTTATGTGATCTGCCATTTCTCGCTGACTTTACAGCGAACTAAGTGATATGAACCTTGAACTACAAGGTAAAAAAAAATGCATTGGCGAGATGATAGTACAGTTTCATCCTACAAGAGCAAATTTGAGTAATGATGACTGACCTTGCAAACAACACTTTTGATCATTTTCCTAATACGCAGGACTATCTGGGACAATATCCAAATTTTGTTTTTCAGAACAAGAAGTATGTGACAGAAATCTGTTCTGATATCCAGGAATTCAAAAATAGATTCTGTGACTTCCAAAAAATTGGAACAGTTGTGGAGTACTTGTCATACCCATTCAAAGTAGATGTGCAGCGGCGGCCAAGAGAGCAAATAGAATGCTAGGTATCATAAGGAAAGGAATGGAAAATAAAACAAAAGATATTACAATGCCTCTATATTGTTCCATGGTGAGACCGCACCTTTAATATTGTGTGCAATTCTGGTTGCCGTATCTTAAAAAGGATATAGCGTTATTAGAAAAGGTTCAGAGAAGAGCCACCAAAATGGTAAAGGGGATGGAAGGATACTCCTATGAAGAAAGGCTAAAAAGGTTAGGGCTTTTTATCCTGGAAAAGAGACGGCTGAGGGGATATATGAAAGAAGTCTATAAATTAATGAATGGAGTGGAACGGGTAAACGTAGATCGATTGTTTACGTTATCAGAATATAGAAAGACTAGGGGACATGCAATGAAGCTACAGGGTAAACTATTTAAGACTAATAAAAGAAAATATTTTTTCACTCAATGTGTAATCAAACTCTGGAATTTGTTACCGGAGGATGTAGTAAAGGCTGTTAGTGTAGCTGAGTTTAAAAAAGGTTTGGACAAGTTCCTGGAGGAAAGGTCCATAAACCATTATTAAGAAGGGACCCAGGATATCAATGCTTGACCCAGTACAAGCATTGTGGAACCTGTGTCTTTTGGGGAACTGCTAGGTACGTATGACCTAGATTGGCCACTGTTGGAAACAGGATACTGGGCTTGATGGACTTGGTCTGACCCAGTATGGCATATCTTATGTTCTTATGTTGTGGAGTACTTGTCATACCCATTCAAAGTAGATGTGGACATTAAAGAAACTGCAGCTGCTATCAGTAAAAATTACTCATTGAACAAGCCATCTCTTGAAAACGAAATATTAACCCTGAAAAATGACATTTTTCTCAAGACCCGTGCTGAGCAAGAATAGTTTTGGAAGCTAGTGCCTAGAGACAAATTTCTCAACTTGAGAAGATGCAGTGAAGCTGTACACTCCTGTTTCGGTTCAACTTATTTGTGTGAATCTGCGTTTTCCCATCTGAAAATGACAAAGAGTATACAATGTTCCAACATGACAGATGAACATCTCCAGGATTCCCTGAGACTGGCCCTCACGCAATATTCACCCAACTTCAAAAAGCTGGTGGATGAAATGCAGGCTCAGACGTCTCACTAATGAGCAAGAGCGAAATATTAAAGATTGTGCAAGATCAGCCTGGATCAATACTCGACCTAAATTTAACACAAATTACTCAATAAAAGTTAAAGAAAGTTATTAAGACAGTTAAAGAAAGTTATTACTCAATAAAACTAAGAAAAAATGTATTTTCCATTTCCCCTCGCAGTTCTTACTGGATCTTTGTCTCTCTGTTTTGTTTTTGCTTAATTTGCTTAACAGCTGATCACATCCAAGTAAATGACAGAAGGTTCATTAAAAATGGAGGGAGGAATCCTCCAACTTTATTGGGTTAAAATTTAATTTGAAACTAATTTGAAACTTAATTTTCATGGTGGTAGATCACCGGCACTTTTGGCTGGAAAAAGTAGATCATGACCTGTTCGAAGTTGGACATGCCTGCTGTAAGCAAACAGCCTGCACATGAGCTGTGTGCAAAACATCTGTGCTAAACAAGGACAGTAAGCCAGGCACATGCGCACAGAGGTCTGCATTAGCAGTACCTATATCTTGCGCAGAAAAAAATTGGCACTTAGGCCCATGCATTGGAATGCTGTCTGGCATGCAGCAGTATTATTCTGCACGGAAATTTTGTGCAAAATGTGTGCCAGAAAACATTCCAGCACATGCACATAACATTGTTCCAGTACACCTCCTCTGCCTCCTTTCACCACTGCCTTCAACCAAGCCATAAAGTGCTTGCAGGTGCTCTACGCTCAAGAAACAGGCATAAATTACACACCAGCACTGACTGCAGACCTATTAGCTGATCTTTAACGACTCCTCGGACTTCATGTTAAAATCCCAGCATTGAGCTCAGCCTTCTGGTCTTCTGCGTACTTCTCTGCATAGCTAATTGCTTCATTACCATCCTTTTAAATAGATTTAAATGTGCTGTGCGTTGCTGTCTGCTTGAGGCTTTACGGACAGTTAACTCATGCACAAAACCTGTTCTTGCATTGGTAGCATTGTTTGCAAACTTGTAGCTCTCTTCTGCATCTGCCTGTGTGCTACCATATGCATATGTCATTTTAAGTATAAATTTGCACATGTGTGTATCTTTATGCATATATGTATAAACATACACTGAACATATCATAGCACACAGGACTATGTGTATAGTAAACAGGGCCAGCTCAAGGGGTTGTAGCACCCTGAATCTTTGCTTTTGTACCCCTCCCCCCTTGAGTCTGATCTTGCAGTGCAAGCTCCAGAAACAGGGGTAAATGTTTAGCACACTGGCTTCTTAAATACCAGTCTCCCATTTAACTTTATCTGTGTATCCTGTGTCACTATCCATATAGATAGCGGCGCTGAATATACAGAGAGTGATGATGTGGTCATTGTACTATCTGTTTAGGCTAGGCCTGATATTCCGCAAGCCTAAACTAATCGTGTAATTTACATAAATAGTGGCTGAATATTTCTATTATCTGGATAATTTTCTGGCCTACCCTTGCTCCACCCATAACATGCCCCACAGATAGTATCTGGCCTCCCCATATTCCTGCACGTGGTCTCACAGCTCTACTCAAACCTCTCTCCCAATCATCTTCTCCCCACTGTCCTCTTAATCTCTGGTCAATTTCTTAGTCCTCACTATCCCCTCCCCCCACCAAGCAACTCCAAGTCCCCTCTTATGATCCCACCCAAGCCCTGTCCCTATTTAAACTCCCAATTTCCAGTGTATTTTAGAGTCTTTCTTCTGTTTTCTCACCCAATCTTAGATTCTCCACCTGCTTTCCCATATCCCGTGTCCCTAATATCTGACCCTCCTGCCTCCTGCTCCCCTTCCCCAGCACCCACCCATTTACTTCCTTCTCCTTTTCTTTCCTCCTTCTTACCCTAGCATACATCCTTATACTCATTCTCTCAGCCTTCCACTGGTTGACTTTGCTTCTTCCCCACTCCTCACAGTACCTGTCCTTCTCTCCTTTCTTACTCTCACAGCATCTCCCTTTTTTTCCCACACTGACCCTAGCATTTGCCAGCATCAGCCCCCTTTCAATCCCAGAACCCCAGAATTAGCCCTAGAATTAGCTCCCTTCCAGTCCCAGATCTGCATTGCCAGTCCCAGCTCTTTCCCAGTCCCGTCTCCCTAGACCTAGTATCAGCCTATTTTCAATCCCAACCCCCCCCCCCCAGCCCCAGTATCAGCCCCTTTTCAGTTCCTTCGGACTTCCCTCTGCCCAGTATCACCCATTTGCACTCCTAGACCCTCTCCAACCCTGGGGGATTGGGACTGGAAGAGAGATGATGCAGGGAGGGCGTGGAACTGGAACTGGAAGGAAGCTAATGCTGGGGGGGGGGGGGCTGGGACAAGAAAGGAGGCTGAGGCTGGGGGGGGGGGGGTTGAAAGAGGACAGGCTCTGGGCCAGGGTGGAGAAAAAAAGGCAGAAGCTGGGAGAGTGAGGATGGAGAGGGGGACAGATATTTTGTATGGGAGGGAAAAAACAAGTTCATACAGAGGGAGGGGCATAAGAATAGAAGCTGGGGTAAGAAGGAGGAATGGCAAGGCAATGAATATTAGAGAAGGAAGTAGCTGGGTGGGTATGGGGAAGAGATGTAGGAGGTAGAAGGGTAGGTACTGGAGACATGGAGATGGAGTGAGCAGGGACTGGGACTTAAGTGGCGACTTTAAAATTCAGTGGGAGAAAAGAAGATGACAGACTCTTAAGATGGGCTGGGTACTGGGAGAGTAAGTGAGGACTCAGGCAGCTGGCCCAGGGCTAGCACAACACACTGTGCATTCAGTTCCGGCAGCAGAAAGATCACGGCATCATGTGGCACCATCCCCAGCTTCATCAGTGACAGCAGCCAGTGCTACACGTAGCATTCACTTCCAGTGCATGGAGCCATTGAAATACGCACCAGAAGTGAATGCTACAGGCAGCACTGGCTGCTGTGTACTGACTCAGAGAAAGAAAGATGAAGATGGGGATGGTGCTCCTGCGATCTTTCTACCGCTGACTTGGAGAAAAAAAGAAGACACCAGGAATAGTGCCGCATGATATTTTTGCATGGAGGGGAAGAGTGGACAGAAAGAGAAAAAAAGAGATGGGATATGTTGGATTGGAAAGGAGGATATAGAGAGAGAAAGAGATTTTGGTGTATGAGAGAGAAGGGATATATTGGACTGGGGATGAGGGTGGGAAGGGGGAAAAGAAGATGTTGGGCTGGGAGAGGATATAGAAGAGATGCTGGACTGCTGAAGGAGGAGAGGATGGAGAAGAGGAAGGAGATAGAAAGCTGCTGGTCTATGGATTGGAGGAAAGGAAAAGGGCTGGGGAGGTGAAAGAGAAAGAGGGAGAGGCTGTGCTTTAGGGGAGAGGGTAAAAGGGAAAGGTAAGGGGATTGGGAGATGCTGATTTGTAGGGTTGAGAAAGAGAGGAGAGATGGTGGGCACAATGGAACTATGTGAAAGAGGCCATGGAAAGCTGGCAAGGAGATGAATGAGAGAAGGGTGGTGATTATAGAGCATGGATATGTGGTAATGGGGAGTGGGTGAAAGACAGAAGGGAATAAGAGATTAGCAAAGTAGTGAGATGGGAATTCGGATAACTGGAGAGATGTTTTGGACTGGAGTTAGAGGAATAGATGAAAAGTTGATAGGTGAAAAGTTAAACAGGAATTGAGGATGGAGGGATGAAATTTGAGTGGATGAAAACGGAGTAAAGAAATCAGAAGGAGCGACTAGAGCAATTGCGACTGAAAAATAAAATGCCCAAAAAACAAAAGGTAGAAAAACCCTCTTTTTATTTTGAATTTATTAACTGGAATATGTCAGCTCTAGGAAATGTGTGTTGCTAACATCTTTGCGTTTTGTTTAGTTCAAGAGGAAATCAGTTTATAGTTTTATTTCTCCAGTGTTGTTGAACATTCCAAGTTTGGCTTTTGGGATTCTAGTTTAATTATTGCCTTCATATTTCTAAATTCTGATCCGTTTGTTATGTGTTTGGTGGTGGTCTATGTTTTGCATGTGTGACTGAGCTGTGATATTCTTTTCGTGTAGTTTCTATGTGACAGTCCTACTTGTTCTCTTTCCCCAGTAGGAGATATATTGGTATTCTCTGAGATGTAATATTTATTTATTTATTTATTTATTTATTTAATAATATTTTTCATATTTATTTATTTTAACAGGGGGGGTTATACCACTTTATCATTTTTAGTCAAAACAGTTTACATTGTAAACTGCTTTGACTAAAAATGTTGAAGCTTTAATGGGAGAGGCTGACTTGGATTTAGTGGCAGTTACAGAAACATGGTTCACAGAAACCCATGACTGGGATGTAACTACACCAGGCTATACTTTATTCAGAAAGGACAGGGTAGGAAGAAGGGGAGGAGGAGTGGCACTATATGTAAAAAATAATATTAAAGTTTTGGAACTACAGAGCTTAAAAGGAAGACAGGAGCTACTGTGGGTTAAACTAGAAAGAGAGAAAGAGAAATCTATTTGTATTGGCATGATATACAGACCTCCCTCATTAGAGGAAGAGGTGGACAGAGAGTTAATTGAAGATATACTCAGCATTGCCAGGAAAGGGGAAGTGCTACTGATAGGGGATTTCAGTACGCCAAATGTTGATTGACACATTCCTGCTGCAGTATCATCTAGAAGTAAGGAGATCCTGGACCCTCTACAGGGAAAACTTTTCAGGCAACTGGTAACAGAACCCACACGTGAAGGTGCCATTCTGGACTTGGTGCTTACCAAAGGTGAAAGTGTTTCTGATGTTATAGTGGGAGATCATTTTGTATCCAGTGATTACCAGATGGTGTGGTTCAGTATTAGGACTAGGGCTGTTAAAATCCATTCAAAAGCGAGGGTCTTAGACTTTAGGAAAACTAACTTTACCAAGATGGGCCAATACCTCATGGAGTTGTTAGCGAGATGGGAACAGCTGGGGGATGTAGAAAAACAGTGGGCAAAACTGAAAGGGGATATTTTAAGGGCAAACAACCTTTTTGTTAAAATGGTAAATAAAGGTAAAAGGAAAAGGAGACCGCTATGGTTTTTGAAAGAAGTAGCTGAAAAGGTGAAGAAAAAGAGGGAGGCCTTCATGAAATACGAGCGATCACAGAGAGAGGAAGACAGGCATCTATATTTGGAAAAACTTAGAAAAGTTAGCAAAGTAGTCAGGAAAGCAAAGATTCAAAAACAGGAGGAAATAGCCAATGCAATAAAATAGGGGATAAGACATTTTTCAAATATGTTAGTCAGAAGAGGAAGGGCAAAAGTGGTATTGTCAGACTCAAGGGTGAAGGGGAGGAATATGTAGAAGCTGATGAGAATTGTTAAGCAGAATTGCTTAACAAATATTTCTGTTCTGTGTTCACAGATGAAGAACCAGGAGCAGGACCTCAGAAAACACTCACAAACAGGAACAGAAGTGAGGGGCATCTTGAACGATTTTCAGAAGACTGTGTTCGTGAGAAACTAACTAAACTTAAAGTAGACAATGCAATGTGACCGGATGGGATACACCCTAGAATCAACTAGGGAACTTGGGGATGTTCTAGCAGCTCCACAAACTGATCTTTTCAATGCCTTGTTGGAGTCAAGAGTGGTGCCAAAGGACTGGAGAGAGGCACATGTGGTCCCTTTACACAAAAGCGGAAGTAAGGATGTGGCTGAAAACTACAGGCTGGTTAGTTTAACTTCAGTGCTGAATAAATTATTCAAAGCTCTGCTGAAAGAGAAAATAGTGAGGTTTCTGGAGTTCAGTAGATTACAGCATCCGAGGCAGCATGGATTCACCAGAGGCAAGTCTTGTCAGGCAAATCTGATTGGTTTCTTTGACTGTGTGACTAGGGAGTTGGATCGGGGAGAGAGCCCTAGATGTGGTGTATTTAGATTTCAGTAAAGCCTTTGACACCATTCCACACAGGCGACTTATAGGCAAACTGAGCACCCTAGGGATGTACCCTAAAGTTACTGCTTGGGTTAGAAATTGGTTGAGTGGGAGGCGACAAAGGGTACAAGTAAATGGAGCTCACTCTGAGGAGAAGGAGGTTACCAATGGTGTGCCTCAGGTATCTGTTCTTGGTCTGATTCCTTTTAACATCTTTGTTAGTGATACAGTGGAAAGGCCGTCAGATAAGGTTTGCCTCTTTGCGGATGATACCAAAATCTGAAATAGAGTAGACACACAGGAAGGTGTAGATAACATGAGGAGGGATCTAACTAGGTTTGAAGAATGGTCTAGAATTTAGCAGCTGAGATTTAATGTTAAAAATGCAAGATCATTCATTTGGGCTGCAGCAATCCAAGGAAGCAATATAGTATAAGGGGTGAAGTACTTTGGTCCACTAAAGAAGAGCAGGACCTAGGCATGATTGTGTCTTATGATCTTAAAGTAGCTAAACAGATAGAGAATGTGAAAGCAAACGCTAGAAGGATGCTTGGGTGCATAGGGAGAGGAATGATCAGCAGAAGAAAGGAGGTGATAGTGCCTCTGTATAAGCCTTTGTGCAACCTCATTTGGAGTATTGTGTGCAATTCTGGAGACCGCACCTTCAAAAGGATATAAACAGGCTAGAGTCAGTACAGAGGGTGGCTACTAAAATGGTTAGTGGCCTTCATTATAAAACATATGAGGACAGACTTAAGGATCTTAATATGTACACCTTAGAGGAAAGTCGGGATAGAGGTGATATGACTGAGACATTTAAATACCTCCGTGGCATAAATGCACAGGAGGAGAGCCTCTTTCGATTGAAAGCAAGTTCTGCTATGAGGGGACATGAGATGAGGGTGAAAGGGGATAGATTCAGGAGTGATATGCGGAAATATTTCTTTACGGAAAGAGTGGTGGATCCGTGAAATAGTCTTCCAGTGGAGGTGTTAGAAATGAGGACAGTATCTGAATTCAAAGAAGCATGAGACAAACACAGAGGATCTCTAAAGGAAAAGTTGTAGTGGTTGATATGGAAGAGCAGACTAGATAGGCCATGTGGCCTTTTTCTATTGTCATGTTTCTATGTAACTTAAACTTGGTAATGTACATTAAACAAGGACATTGATAACTTGGAATATTCTGAAGCAATGGAGGGTTAAGAGACCTACCCAAGGCCACAAGAAGTGCTAGTGGGAATAGAACCCTGTTTTCTTGGTTTGCAGTGTTGCTTTTTGATAGGTAGGGTTTGATGCTGTGTGAGTCCAGGTAGTGCTATTATGATATGGCGGGTTTGCTTTGGGTTCTAAATGACCAATATAACAATGCCAGTTGCAGAATGAAGATCGATGTACTCATCCAGATAGACAACTTCACTCCATTAATCATCATTAAGGAAAAAAGGATCTCAGAACGAGCGAGCTCATTGTCTAGGCATATAATATTTTAACATCAAGGATCCTAAAAAAATTCTTATAGGTTTCTTTTAAGCTAATTATTTTATTAGCAATAACACTTTTGCAATTATTTTATTGCCTTCTTGTCCACAGAGCATTTCTCAAAGACTGCTTATCAACCATTTCATATTTCATATCCATAGCCACTGGGTTCTAAATATTTAAATCCCTTCAAGCCGAGTCATCCACCTACCTGAAGACGCCGATAACAACTACCCCAGACAACAAATCAAGGAGAAGTAACAACAAAGAACTCCTCAAAGTACCAGCCAATTTTAAGAATTGCAAATCTACGACATCTAAGAGAGCCTTCACTATACGCACCACAAATATGGAAATCTCTTCCTGAAACTCTAAGAAGCACTAAGGATCCAATAGCTTTCCGCAAGCATCTAAAAACATATTTATTTACTGAACATTTTGGTGAACTAATTACCTAAATAGATAAAACCCTGTAAAATAACCTCTCCATACAAAAATAAATTAAACAGGCAATAAACCAATACGAATACCACAAGATGACTAACGAGAATATACTCCACTGATGTATCTACCACCCTCATAAATTATTATCAGAAGACATTAACAGTTGCTTAAAAGTTTTCAGAGGACATTAACAGTTGCTTAAAAGTTTCTCTTCTCCCCTTACCACCCCAAGTTACTGTTCAACTATGTAAAAGTGTTTCAAGTTTTAATTTATTGTTTCACACTGTTGATCATGTTATAATGTAAAGGTTTCACACTGTTGATCATGTTATAATGTAATAGTTCAGTTCTATGTAAACCGCCTTGATTCACGAAAGGCGGTAACAAATACAAATAAATAAATGAGCAGGGTGTATAGTATCTCCTAATGTGCCTGGCAGTTGGCACTGGAGGATAGTAATGTAGAAATCTGGTAGTCTCTATCTCACTGCCCATGCAAATGGTACTGAGACACTCATTAAGAGGCATGTCTACTAAAAGGTAATGCGCATTCACAAATGTTAATGTGCGCTAAGTGCAGCAACACCCATTTACTTCTATTGGCGCTGTGACACAACTCAAATTAATGTTTAGTAAACATGCCCCTAAGTCATTGCTGGGACAAAAAAAGAGGCTTGTGAAGGGTTCCTTTGAAAGACACCTAAAATTTTAGATGAGCAGCATATACATTTTAAAATAAACTAAAGTAAATGTATGCAAATGAGGCCTAGTGGATATGCAAATATTTATGTAAATGAGGCCCCACAATGAGTTTCCGCACATGACCCTTGGGCTGCCCCTGATCCCAACCACCCCCTTCTCATCTCCCTGCAGCAATACTGCTGCGGGAGCAAAAGCAAATGGTCTTGCGGCTTTATTCATCTTTAAAACAACCATGGCTTTGGAGGCAGAGGGCAGGCTGGGAATGAGCCAGTGAGACATGCTTCCTGTACCCTGTGATGTTTTCTGAGCTAGTGCCTCACTGACTCACCTCTTAAGCCGTCCCTGACAGCAAATGCCATCATTATGGCCTCAAGCCTCCTCACTTATTAGTCACTTACTTTACATAACTTTTCATTCCCCGTTTTGCTTCTACTTATTATTTGTATAGCGCTACAAGGCTTATGCAGAGCTCTATATATAATTGTAAGAGACAGTCCCTGCTCATCAGACCTTACAATTTAATCAAACTGGGGACTAGAATATGGAAAGATAAGTGGTGAACAAGATAGTGAGGAGCAACAAGATCCAAAAGCAGCTCAAAGAGGGAGGTATTTTTGCCCTTGTGTTTAGCACCCAAATTCAGGCAACCGGTGAAAAAATTATTAAGCGAAATGGAGACTGGTTTAAAGGTTAGACCCTCTGTTTAGAGGGCTGAGAAACAGAATTTGGGTGGAGGAGAGAGGAAACTGACGGAGGAAGAGAGTGAGTGGTTGCATTGAGTGTGCGGTGGATAGGAACGGGGGTGGGGAGAACAACATTCAGCAGGGTGTGCAGCAGCTATAAAGATATAAGCATGTCTCCATTACCACCTGAGATGTACAAGTCAATCAGCAGAGCATCAAATCATTTTTAGAGCTATACTCAAAGTTTAGTTTTGATGAAATAATAATAAAGATTCAGATCCCTTAGAGAGAACATTAGCACTACATGTTAAAACAGACCCTAGAATTTAGTGAAAATGCCAGAACAATAAATTAAAAAATAAATAGGACTGTAAATTTCAACAAAGTTGCCAAATGAGGCTTCAGACCTCAAAGCTGAACCAGAAAATGGAGTTTTTAAGTTCCTGTCAACTGGAGAGCGACAGAAAACTTCATTCCTAAATAGAAAAAGAAACAACTATTTATTTTACCACCTACATTTTCAGATCCTGTCAGCATCTTTCAAGTGATCACTGCGCATCAGCCTGGTGCACAAACCTCTGTCTTATTATCAAGGTTTGTACAGCATTTGAAAACTCTCTCTCCAACTTTCCAAGTTATATATTTGGGAGCGTGTGAGGAGAGGAGGTTTGCTGACCAACTGTGTGCACCGCGTTGCTTGTGTTCCCTGCAGGCAGCTGGGAGCACCCGGTTCATCTTCGTGGCGCCTGGCCCCGACGTCATCCAGGAGGCCTTAAAAATGTGACGGAGACTCCAATCAGTTGGAGCGTGTGAGGAGAGGAGGTTTGCTGACCAACTGTGTGCACCGCGTTGCTTGTGTTCCCTGCAGGCAGCTGGGAGCATCCAGTTCATCTTTGCGGCACCTGGCCCCAACGTCATCCAGGGGGCCTTAAAAACGTGGCCTGCTCCGCGGTAGTGGTCATGTTCTGAAGGGGCGCATTTTAAAGGGGCCTGACAAGCTCCTTATGCGCTTCGGTGCTCGAGGAGCTGTGGAGCTGGAATTTTGGAATGGGCACACGTAGGAAGTGTCATATGAATGTGAGTACTGTGAATCCCACCAAGGTGGTTATAGTCTTGGGTCCTATGGATCGGCATGTTGTTGCAGTGAAAGATATGGAGGGTGATTTGACTGCCGCAGCCAGATCCCAGCTTCCAATTGATAGCTCCTCGCCATTTTTGGGGGTTAATAATTCTGCCCCTTCTGCTGACATTGGTTCCAGTGTCCCAGTTACCTCTTCACCTGTGTTGGAGGGGTTGCCTCAACGATTGGATTTGTCAACTCCAGTAGTTCCTCCTGTGAGTTCCTTGGACCCTGTGGCTGTTTCTTTACCACGGGTTCTACAGGTTCCAGAGGATCTTGTTCTGGCTCAACGGGATGGTTTGCCTACCATTCCTGCAGATTCTCATATTTCCCTGTCTGATGTGTGGCGTGTCCTCTCATGGATTGAGACTTCTTTTATTTCTGTGGCATCTCAATTCTCGGTTTTCTCCAAAGATTCTGTGGCTAAATTAGCTCAACATGATTCTCAATTAATTGCTTTGGATAAAGTGTCAGAAATTGGAAGTTCAATGTAATGCATTACAGAATACCTCTATGTCTTTTATTAAGGATAGTCTTATTCTTCATGCCCAGCAAGAAATACTTGAAAATAATTTGAGAGCTATGAATGTTAGGTGTTTAAATTTTCCTTATACTCGTTTATTGTCCCCTCAAATTTTGTTTGATAACCGGGGATCTGTACCCGGCGCTCTCCCTCCACCTTAACCCCCTTTTCCCCATACCTGTATAGCTCCCACAAACTTCACCGACACCAATTTGGAAAAAACACCAGGTCACAGCTTTATTGCCCAATAGCCATTTAACATTTATAACAAGAGTAACAACTTAGCCAACCAATTCCCCCCCCCCCCAGCGTACTATTAGCAAGGTGACCTCGCTTCTGCACCTGGCCCGGTCAACCACTGGTCCAGTTACTACCACCCCTGCCTGACTTCGCCATATCACTAGCAAAAGTCAGCTCAGGGTTCTCCGGGTCGCAGGCACCCTGCCCCCGCCCCAAGTAGCCTACGGCTCCGGACCCCGGAAACCTCCGGGATCCCGCCACACCTTTCCCCCCCTAGCTGCGACACCCCCGAACCCCCCAAACCGACCCTCAAATTAACAGGTGGGAGGGCGGAACACCGGCTGCTGCCTGCTCTTCAGCCATGTGTTCGGCGAGCGTCCCCGCCGCCGCAGCACATGGCCCTCTCCCTCCGCTGATTGGCTCTCGCCGCACGCGACCCCGCGGCGGAGCCAGTCAGTTTAAAAAATACAGCCCGCGTCTCCGTGCCTCCCACCCCCCCCCCCCCCCCACTGCTTCCCCCACGAGGGCAGGGACCTGCGCCGGGCCGCGCCGCCGGGACCCAGCCCACGGCCTTCACATAAGTATTTGATAGAAATCTTGGGGTATCGAGATAGTTCTAAACTGCTTGTTACTAAATTGTTTTATTTACCTCAGGTGGGGGTAACTCCAGGTGAGGTTTCGTTAGGAGCTGCCCCCGTTCCTTCTCTGGATTCCCTAGATGTTTCTGCCTTTATAGAATCTTCCCAAGATGTAATTTCAACTAGGGCCACTCTTTTGGTGTCCTTGTCTTCCAAGGCTGAGAAAAACTCAGTAATGCATTTATATTTCTCTAATAAGAATGCTGAATTTTGTGGGGGGGAAAATAAATATGTTTCCCGATGTCTCTAGGAAAACTCAGTTTCGACAAAGGGCTTTTTTTATCTTTAAAGCCCCGTGTCTTAGCTATTGGTGCAACCTTTTTCCTTAAATTTCCCTGCAAATGTCTGGTTACGTTTAGGGGTACCAAATATGTTTTCTCTGAGATATCGGCATTAGCAATGTTTCTTTTGACTCAGGATCCGCAGGTATGATATTAATATTAATTTTGTTTTTTTATTTTTTCTCATGTCATCAGATTGAAATCAGAGTTTGATTAATTAGGTCAGCAGCTCCTCTTTTTCGCATAATTTCTAATTTTGTGAATTTCTAATTTTGTAAATTTACTTTCCTTATGATGTGATTTTCCTAGTATAAGCTCCCTGTAATGTGGACTGGATTGGTTTCCTTGTTTTCTGAGTTTTATTGTGTAATATTTTTGAATTTATCAATAAAAAAGATTGAACACAAAAAAAGAAGTTATATATTTGTTTAACAGCTGATTCATGAGACGTCTTAAAGACAACTTGGTGTATTGTGATAAAGAACAGAAGTGTACAAAAACTACTCTCTCCCAAATACCTTTGCTTCTAAAGAAAGGGTTCAAGAATAATCCAGAGAGGACAAGTAGGTTTTTGGGGGTTTTTTGGAGGAGGGGGAGATTTTCCTATGATAAGCCTGGTCAGTTCAGTGATTTTTTTGCAGATTTTAAAAAGGGTATGAGCCAGTTGATCCAAGAGAACTGCAAACAAATTACTGCCCAGATCAAGGCTGCTATGAAGAGTGAAAAAAAATCCTATCTTTGCCTTGCATTTAAAGAGAGATTTACCATTATTTCAGAAATAATAAAATAAAATATGGTTACCCAATGGGTACCTACCTGTTTGGCAGCTTCTTGTCCCTGATTCCAGCAATACGGACAGGGAGTGTAAAAACATGTTTATTTTCTATTTAGTGATTTAAATATGTCATTTTTTAGACATCCATTATCTTTATCTTTTTCACAGTATGGGGGGAATGCATCACTGTTTCTATTTCTCTGTTGATTTGTCTGCTTAGAACTGATATTTTTGCTGTCATGAGATGGATATGGGGGGGGTGGGGGTGGCAGGGTAATGACTCCTCTTCCTTCCTCCATGTCTGGTTGCTCAAACCTAGAACTAAGTTGTCCCTTCTTTCTTCCCCCCAACACACACACTTCCAATGAGTGTTCCAGATCTGTCTGCAAAAAATCTGGTAACCTTAAAATAAAGGGTTACATATTCCTCAAGAAATAAATTCAGAAAAAAACAGTTTAGTTTTATTTCTCTCTCATTCCGATGTCTAAGATTGTAGCAGAATTTTCTGTGGTAGATCTTGAGTCATTTAGGTTAAGAGCCACTTTGACTAATAGGATTCAAGCTCAGAGGTAGCCTGCGTGGCGTGATCATTTGTACACCCCTAACAGCAGCAGAACAGCTACATTAGATTTCCAAGATGGCCAGGGTAACCTACATAGAGCAGCCATGGTCACTAGGGATGTGCAGAGTTGTTTTTTCTCATTTAATTTTGTTTTGTTTTGTGTTTTCTTTTCATTTGGTTCATTTTCCTGACATGCACTACCATGTTACTATTAGTACACGTTACTAATGACTAGCATCACTGCATTAAACGAGACCTGTGGTAAAATAATATACAGAAATGTGATTAACATGTAGTTTTAGTGTGTGTTAAAGCTATTTAATCTGTACCACACCGGGAAAACAAATTGTTTTTCCCTTCATTTGTTTCAAAAATGACATGAAACAGCATTTTTTTCTGTGTCATTTCAAAATGAAATCACATCCCTCATGTATATAGCCCTAGATTGATACTCTTAAGAGACACCAGTTTTATCTGCAAGATTCTCTACCCGAAATATGTCTGTGACATGCTTAGGACGCTTGTTAGTGCTATTCAAATAATATTAAAGGTATGGCTGTGCCAAGTTTCCAAATAGGATGGGATAATCTGTACAGAATAATCATGACTATAAGCAGTGGTACAGTTGCATCAGGCTTCCAAGAACATGGGAATATTCTGCGTATGATGGCAATAATTACAGGGCAACTTTAACAGGGCTGCATGTGATTTGCTTTGCATGCTGTGAAAAAAAGATTCTCAATGCAAATGTATTAGCTCGAATGTTGTGGAACAACAGCTTGGCTAACTTTATGGTTCTCCTAGGACAAGCAGGATGTGTCAGCCACACCTGGTGTCGTCCCCCGACGGCGCCGTGACGGAAGTGCTCTATAGCTCAGAACTTCTGAGCATGTGTGAGGTGGTCCCACCTCCCCAGCCCGCCCCTAGCCGGCCAGTTTTTTTTTCCTTCCGCCTTCGCCTCAAGACGGACTTTCAAGCTCTCTTCACAAATTTTCACCGAATATGCCTAAACCAGGTTTTAAGAAGTGCCTTACCTGCAGCAGAAAGTTGAATATCTCTGACTCTCACCAGCATTGTGTCAGATGCCTGGGGGCGTCTCACCAAGTGGAAAACTGCGAGAGCTGCCGCCGGATGTCCCCCAGAGCCCAGAGACACCGCGAGCAATCTTTGAGAGACCTCCTCTCCCCTGCTGCAGCCACATCCCGGGACCCGGAGAAAAGCACCGAATCAAGACCTGCCAACAAATCCAACTCCGTGAGTGATCGTTCCGGCACACCGAAGCTCCCCAGCGCTGCCTCCGCTGCCTCTGCTAAAACGACGAAGAAAAACAAAGCGCTCCCTTCTGACCTCCGTGCTGGTCTTCCTGCTACCGGAGAGGCCTCTGCCGCTACGGTAAGCCCCTCTCCGGTCTGCAATCTTCCGGGCTCTTCCCCCAGGCCATGCGGTCCTGCCGGCCAAGATGGCGCTGCCCTCGTGGCCCCGCCAGACCCCGCCTCTGGAAACGCCTCCTCGGCTCCTATTGGCTCCCGCGGCCCCGGCCCTGACGTCAGCCGGCATCCCTCCCCCCGGCCCAGCACGTCAATGCAAGGGGATCCCCGGAGCACGGCGCGGCAGCTTCAAGACCAGGCTTCTTCTTCACGCTGCGCCGGCTCTCCTGATCGCGCTGATGCCAAGCGCCTACGAGGGAGCCGCGATCCTAGGAGACGCGATCTCAGCGCCGACAGCAGGGGAATCACCTGTCAGCGCAGCCACGGATCTTCTGACCGCGCTGAGCTTCAGCGCCGACGAGGGAGCCGCGATCCTGGGAGCCGCGATCTCAGCGCCGACAGCAGGGGAACCCCCTGTCAGCGCCGCCACGGATCTTCTGACCGCGCTGAGCTTCAGCACCAACGAGGGAGCTGCGAGCAGCACTCTCACAGCAGGGAATCCCCCTGTCAGCGTGCATGTAGTGAAAGGGGCAGGAAGAAGTCTGCAAAGCGCAGACATCTATCCCCCCCAGAGGCAAGCGATCCCCATCGTGGGTCCCCAAGGGACAGCAGCAGATCTGAGTCCACCTCTTCTGCAATCTTAAATCTGCTATCTCGCCTTGTGGAACAGACGGCCCCACTACGGCCAGACCAGCTACACAGGGCCATCAGTCCACAAGAGACTCTCTCAGAACGCGGACCTGCCTCTCCATACCCCAGACTTTCATCTAGAGCGCGGACTCCCTCCCCTGCTCCTTCCAGAGCGCGATCTCCCTCTCCAGCACACCTGGGCTCCGGGGGGAGTGACGCAGATGACCGGGGACCCTGCTCCGAGGTGGAGGAATCAGGTCCAGGCTCTGACAACTTCAAAAGCACTAAGGACGAGGCAGAAGAGCCTCCACCTACAGTACCAGAGGACCTCACCTACCCAAAATTCCTCAGGAAAGTGGTCTCTAAACTGGGACTCGCCACGGAGGAAACTTCGGAGGAAAAGGAGCCAGAGGTCATGAAGTACCTAAGCGGTCCCAAGCCAGCTATGGCTCTTCCTCTCCACCGCAGATTGAAGGACAAGCAGCTGACGCTCTGGCAGTCTCCAGCCTCCGGTCAAGCTTTCTCCAGACGCTTGGACAGCAAGTACATTGTCCACACGGCGCCTGGTTTCAACAGAGCACAGTTACCCCACCAGTCTATCGTGGTGTCATCGGCTCTCAAGAGATCGAAGTCCACGCGTACCCAGACAAGCCACCCGCCAGGACGGGACCCAAAGCGCCTGGACGACGTTGGAAGAAAAGTGTTTCAAGGGGCCATGCTCAATGCGAAAATAGCAGCCCACCAGTTCCAGCACGTCCTCTTCCAGGACGCCCTCCTGGCGGACGTTAAGAAGCAACTACAAGACCTTCCCAAGGACGCACGTACGATTGCTTCAACCCACATGCAGGAGTTAGCTGAATGCAGCAAACATCTGATGAGTACAGCCTTTGATGCCTTTGATACCGCTGTCCGGACAGCGGGCACGGCCATCTCGGCCCGTCGCTGGGCATGGCTTCGGGCCTCAGGACTCTCTGACAACACCCATGACCGAATCGCGGACGCACCTTGCTCAGGTGACTCCCTGTTCGGGGACAAGGTAGCAGACACCGTGAAAGACCTCAAAGAGGACTGCACCACATTGAAAACACTGGCAGCGGACGGACTCGAACGCCCCTCTTGGACTCAGAAAGGGGGCTATTTCCGAAAGCCCTTCTCCAACTCAAAGCAGTTCTATGGCTCCAACCGTCAATGGCAGGCGCCAAAATTCAAACAGACCTATCAGAAGGCGCCCTTTCAGCGACAGCAACCGCGACAACGAAAGCAGAAGCAGTCCAACCCTTCCCACTCAGGGAAAGACACCTCCTCCTTCTGACTATACCCCGGTTGGGGGTCGTCTGTCTCGGTTCCTCTCTGCCTGGCAAGAGATCACCACGGACAAATGGGTCCTGCAGATAGTCCAGTCGGGCTACCGCTTACCCTTCTCCTCCCCTCCACTCCAGCACAAGCGACCCACCAGCCAGCCTCCTCAACACCTGGAACAGCCGCTACAGGACCTCATACAGCAGCTTCTCCAGGCCAGAGTGATAGAACGGGTGCCACCGGACGAGGTCAACACTGGCTTCTACTCCCGCTACTTCCTTATTCCCAAGAAGTCAGGGGACCTACGCCCTATCCTCAACCTCAGGAGACTGAACAACTTCTTAAAGAAAGAGAAATTCAGGATGTATTCGCTCAACTCCATCCTTCCCCTCATCAGAGCGGGAGATTGGCTAGCGACTCTGGACCTTCAGGACGCATACTCCCACATCCCAGTCCATGCCTCCCACAGGAAATTCCTCAGATTCACAGCACTGGGGCGCCATTACCAGTATCGAGTCCTGCCATTCGGCCTATCCCCAGCACCCAGAGCCTTCACAAAGTGTGTGGCGGTGGTAGCGGCGCACCTCCGCAAACAAGGAGTCGCCATCTTTCCCTACCTGGACGACTGGCTCCTGTTGGCGGATTCTGCTTCCGGCCTCCGCAGGGCAGTACGCCGGACGACGGACCTGATGATCAGAGTGGGATTCCTCCTCAACAAAGAGAAGTCCAGATTGGAGCCGGTTCAGCGCACAGAGTTCATCGGGGCGATTATCGATACCAAAGTGTGCAAGGCCTTTCTGCCCGAGCTGCGGATCAACACCATCATCCGCCTGGCCCGGAAGATGTCAGCCGAGAAATATACCTCCGCCCGCGCGGTCCTCTGTCTGCTAGGCCACATGGCTGCAACGATTTCAGTCCTGCCATTGGCGAGGCTGTATATGCGCACGCTGCAATGGCACCTACGGACGCACTGGAAGCAACTCTCCCAACCTCTCAACACTCGCATTCCTATATCTGCCCGTGTGGTCGAGGGCCTGCGCTGGTGGACGCAACCAGCCAACCTCGCGGTGGGCAAGTGCCTTCACCCACGTCTACACCAGCTCATCCTCACCACGGATGCCTCCTCCACGGGATGGGGAGCCCATCTACGGCACCTCAACACACAAGGTGCATGGACCACGGCAGAACGAGCCCTCCACATCAATCACCTCGAGCTCAGGGCCGTCAGGTATGCCCTACAAACTTTCATGCCCAAGCTGAAAGGGAAAGCAGTCCTGATACAAACGGACAACCAGGTCGCCATGTTCTATATAAACAAACAAGGGGGCTCTCGCTCCCACTCGCTATGCAAGGAAGCCCTCGACACATGGGCCCTGGCACTGCACAACAACTGCACACTCCAGGCAACCTACCTTCCCGGGGATCAGAACGCCTTAGCAGACAGGCTCAGCAGACAGCTTCAACCTCACGAATGGACGCTCCACATGGAAGTGGCACGCAACCTTTTCCAGCGTTGGGGAAAACCCCAGATCGACCTCTTTGCGACCGAGGAGAACGCAAGATGCCCGTTGTTCTGCTCCAAGCACCCGTCACAGCAGAGGGTATCCTCGGATGCATTCGCCATCCCCTGGGGGAATTGGGAGCTGGCATACGCCTTCCCCCCGACACCTCTCCTGACGAGCACGATCCAACGTATCATCAAGGAGAATGCACACGTGATTCTGGTCGCCCCCTATTGGCCACGGCAGATGTGGTTCTCCCTGCTGTTGCAGCTCTCCCAAGAACCACCAATCCGATTACCTCTGAGACCAGACCTCCTAACCCAGAACGGGGGCCTAACCTGGCACCCCAAGCTCCAGACGCTAGCTTTGACAGCCTGGAAGCTCAAAGGCTAACCTTCAACGGCTCACACCTTCCTCCGGAGGTGCAACAAATTGTCCTGGCTTCCCGGAGACCTTCTACCAGAAAGGCATACGGCCTCAAATGGAAACGCTTCACCTTCTGGTGCAAGGACCAAGGAGTCGACCCAGCCTCTTGCCCGATACCCACAATCCTACAGTACCTGGCCCTCCTCTGAAGATCGGGTTTAAAACCACAGTCCATCAAGGTACACCTGGCGGCCATTGCCTCCCTACACGAGCGCACAGACAACACAACGTCGGGCTCCATCGCCACCCTTCCCATCGTGACCCGTTTCATGAGAGGGCTCCGAAATTTAAAGCCCCCGGTACAGAAACCGGTACCCTCCTGGGACCTCAACATCGTTCTACAACAGCTGATGCAAGAGCCATTCGAACCATTGGCCACAGCCAAAGGAAAGTATCTCGCCTGGAAGACCTTGTTCCTCGTCGCCATTACCTCTGCACGGAGGGTTAGCGAGCTGCAGGCGCTGGTGGCGCACCCGCCCTACACGCAACTCTATCACAACCGGGCATCCCTGCGGACTCACCCCAAGTTCGTGCCTAAGGTTGCCTCCGCTTTTCACATCAATCAGGCGGTGGAGCTGCCATCCTTCTTCCCAGCACCACATTCATCACCCGAAGAGCAACGTCTTCATTCTCTAGATTGCGTACGCGCCCTGCGTACCTACATCGCCAGGACATCTGCCACTCGGCGGGGGACACAGCTGTTTGTCTCCTTTGACCCGAACAAGCCAGGAAGACCTGTCACCAAACGTACGCTGTCTCTCTGGATTTCAACCTGCGTTGCCTATTGTCTGCAGAAGGCTGGTGCACTCCCAGCGAACAGGGCTAGTGCACACCAGCTCCGCGCAATAGCCGCTTCCCTGGCTTGTGCTCAGGAAATTCCTGTGAGCGATATCTGCAAAGCCGCCACCTGGTCCTCTCACCTCACCTTCCAGAAGCATTACTGCCTCGACATTCACTCTGAGACCGACGGCTCGTTCGGCCGAGCCGTCCTATCCGCAGCCACGACTCCCGAGAGTGCTGCACGAGACTGAACTGACGGCCTACGGGTCATTGTCTTCCTGTTACTTCACACTTGCCCTGAATAGCCATTGCACTAGTTACTGTTGCTGCACTGTCTAGGCACTTGCACTTTGTTCTTGCACTATTGTTGTTTGCACTGTTCACAAGTTCGCACAGTTATGCCTGTTCTTGCACTGTTGTTGTTGCACTGTCTTCACCTGTTGTTCACAATAAACCTTGAAATTACGCATGCCTCCCTCATTCCCCTCAGCATGAAAATAGCTCGGGAGACACCAGGTGTGGCTGACACATCCTGCTTGTCCTAGGAGAAAACAGAGTTACTTACCTGTAACGGAGTTCTCCGTGGACAGCAGGATAAGTCAGCCACACCATCCCGCCCGCCTCCCCTTCTTGAGGGTGGCCTGCGCACCGCACCTAGCCGCAACGGCATAGCTAGTTACCAACTGGCCGGCTAGGGGCGGGCTGGGGAGGTGGGACCACCTCACACATGCTCAGAAGTTCTGAGCTATAGAGCACTTCCGTCACGGCGCCGTCGGGGGACGACACCAGGTGTGGCTGACTTATCCTGCTGTCCACGGAGAACTCCGTTACAGGTAAGTAACTCTGTTTTTTCAGGTGTTAAAGGCCTCTTTGTCATGCAAAGGAGGCTCTAGTCCCCAGGCCACTGAGGTAACAGGCAGATGGACAAAAGGAAAGTGCAGGGGAACCACGATAATGATTGGGGTCTGAGCTTGGGAACAGCCTGAGAGAGAAGCAGGTTTGGTGCAGGGGTATTGAGTATCTCAGATGAACCTTCAGTCACATACTCCCATCCCTTGAGATTTTGATAATAATTAAACTCAACAGTCATGATCATCCAAACATTACCCCTCCTACAATGATCCTGTAAAAAAGCATAATTGGACTACATACTTTTAAATATTAAACTTTGCTTTATATGCATGTGCCCACTCTTGCTGCAGGTAAACGAACGTGCCCATGGCTCTGAGTTTGTGTGGCTGATAGGATCTACTATTTTGCTTTGACTGCTGCCCAGGTGACCACTCAGTCCTACCTTACATTTGAGTCAGTCCTGGAAAGAAGGGGAGAGTGTGGGAAAACCAAGCACAGTGATTGGCCCCACATTTGAAATAAAGGAACAGACACTGGGGAACGGCAGGTTGGCCGAGGATGGGGAGGGGACAACAGGGCACAAAGAAGGGGTGGAAAGAGGTAGTGGAACAGTGTTGCTTGAGTGAATGCACCATCCCTCATGGCTATGTTCAAGAGTTAAGTAGATTTTTAAGTTATGCATTATGGTTAATAGGTATATTTGTTGGCAGAGTGAGTTACTCAAGCCAATGCAAATTTCTGAGGGCGTTTTGGATGAAAAAGTGTGGTGCATACAACTCTGTCCTGCTTCACTGACAATGTTGCCATATTTTAAAAAGGCTATAACAGAATTAGAAAAGGTACAGAGAAAAGCCACGAAAATGGTAAAGAGGATGGAAGGATACCCCTATGAGGAAAAGCTTAAAAGGTTAGAGCTCGTCAACTTGGAAAAGAGACATCTGAGGGGAGATATGATAGAGGTGTATAAATTAATGAATGGAGTAGAACAGGTAAACGTGGATTGGTTATTTTACACCATCAAACAGTAGAAAGACAAAGGGCACGCAATGAAGCTACAATATAACTCATTTAAGGACATTTTTTCACTCAACACATAATCAAACTCTGAAATTCGTTACTGGAGGATGTAGTAAAAGCTGTTGGTGTAGCTCGGTTTAAAAAAGGTTTGGACAGGTGGTGGAGCTCTTTCAAGATGGCTACTGAGCGTTTCTTTTGAACTTATGCCGAAACGAAAGGGTAAGCTGAGGGCTTTTCCCTCAGAGCCTCAGCAACTTTCCGGCGGTCCCATGGATCGTTTTGTCACTTTAACTCCGGACCAGAGAGCGGAGGTATGAGCCAGCTTGGCGGGGAGTGGAAAAGAGACCGCTTCGCCGCCGTCGGATGCTGAAATATCTCTCTCCCCCGCGCAGAGAACTCCGCCGGTTTACCCAGCTTCTGTTAGCCCTACTCTGGCAGCTGCGACGTCTGCTTCTCCCGTTGTCGGGGGTGAGCCTGCCGTTCGAGGGAAGCTACCTGAGGCTTTGGCTTTACAGTCCCCTGTGGATTCCAGGGAGGCTGAGGATATTTCCATCTCGGCGGAACTCCCTGAGCTATCAGTTGGGGAACGGAGCTCCCAGGCTGCGTCCACACCGCTTCCTGTCTCTTTTTTTCGCTTATCCAGACCGGCGTCTTTTACACTTGAATCTATCTGGGAAGCCATAGCTGCTTTGTCTGGAGCAGTTCAATCTCAAACTGCAGCCTTAGCCCAGAATATCCAGGATAATACCTCACGTACACTTGAGAACGCTGGTAAGATTGAGTCTTTTGCAACTACCTCTTTGACGAGTGCAATATCTGATCATGGAACCCGGCTGGATTCTCTCAGTGATCAATCTTCAGCTATTGTTAAGGACAATGGGATCCTTCGGTATTTATTTATTTATTTATTTAACATTTCTTATATACCGCGCTATTAAGATCAGTGCGGTGTACATTGAACAAAATATACAACAATGTATGCAAGTAACATTGAGTTTACATAGAACATGTATAAGATTGAAATCTTGGAAAATGCTGCCAGAGCCGCTAATTTGCGGGTCTTAAACTTTCCACAATCTCAGAGTGTATCAGCGATGGATATGTTCAAGAAATATCTTCACGAAGTTCTCAAAGTTCCTCCTGAACTGTTTCCCCCTTTGACTAAAGCTTATTATCTTCCTCGAGGGAAAAAAGATGCTGTGGCTCCTTCTAATGCTTCTAATGTTAACTTTGATGTTCTCAATGTTTCTAACTTGTTGGAAGATACTGGGGGTGAGGGCTGTGTGCCGGCTACTATGATTGTGCATTGTGCCTTAATCTCTGATAAAGATTGGCTCCTTAAGATGTTCTTTAAAAAGAGGCTGGAGTCCTTTAAGGGTTTGACTATTTCTATGTTTCCTGACTTAACGCGGGAAACTCAGAAACGGCGTAAACAGTTTCTACTTTTAAAAGCTGGTGTGTTGCAAATGGGAAGGTCTTTCTTTCTCCGATACCCTTGTAGATGCCTAGTGGTTTATAAATCTGTTCGGTATTATTTTTCTGATCCTTCGGATCTTGTTACATTTATTGATGCTAGGATTTCTACTGTTGATGCTTTGGGATAATTGTTCTCTACTTATTCGTGATATCTGGAGTACCTCTTAGTCATTTTGTGTTCTTTGTATCAATATCTTTAAGGTTAGACCATTCTACTCTTGTTTGGTCTTAGAATTCCTTCTCCCCCCCCCCCCCCCCCCACTGATGTTGGACTGTATGGGAATCATGGGTTTATTTTCTACTTGCTGTATCTCTTTATCTTTATACTCCTGTGTACATCTCATTTTCTGAGCAAGATTGTGCTTGATTGTTTTTCTTGCTGTTCAATTTGAAATTCATAAATAAATAATTTAAAAAAAAAAGGTTTGGACAAGTTCCTGGAGGAAAGGTCCATAAACCATTATTATAGAGGACCAGAGACATCCACTGTTTACTTCTGGACAATTGTTGAGGAACCTGTGTGCCTCTTTGGGAACCTGCCAGGTACTTGTGACCTGGATTGGGCACTGTTGGAAAGAGGATACTGGGCTTGATGGACCTTGGTCTGACCCAGTATGGCATTTCTTATGTCCTGGCAGAGATAGAGGGTACCCTAGCTAACCATATGGCAGAGCAACTAATTGGTCTTGGCATAGGTTTGGTGTTGCAACGGAGGGAGGAGCCATGCAGCTGGTAATGGCAGATGGTTACTGAGGCATTTCTGTAGATGATATGTCAAAGGCTCAGATATATATGTAGAGTTGCACCTCTACTATATAATTTATTTATTTATTATTATTATTTATTATATTCTCTTATATACTGCACTATTCTGCATCAGTGCAGTTTACATTGAACAAACTGAAATTACATTGAACAGGGCATTATAACTTGGAGATAACTATTTTACAGGGAACATGGGCTATGGAGCGTTAAGTGGCTTGCCCAAGACCACAAGGAGCACCTGTGGGACTAGAAACCCCAGTCCTTCCGGCCCAAGGTTGCTGTCCTCTAGTGGGATTTGAACCCCTGACCTTCTGGCCTGAAGTACCTTGCCCCAACCACTAGGCCACTCCTCCACTCCATAATAAAACTGTGGCCTATTTCAACTCCTTTCTGTTGACCATGTGTTAACAAGGTTGGGAGGAATGAGAGCCAGCTTCATGGAATGCCTTTTTACCACTGTCCATGTTACTGCAGATCTAGGTGGTGTGTGAAATACTAAAGCACAGTAGAAGCAGCACAATTTTGGTATTTGCTAGCACTGAAACCACCACTGCTGTCCCTACCTCGTCTCTCTAGCTTCTGCAGAAGCTGGCCGAGGCCAAAATTAAAATAAGACATTGTAAGTGTGACAAGAATAAAAGGGGTTGCCAAAGAAGAAAGGAAAAAACAGTTTACTATTTGCTGTTGTAAGATGCAGATGAATACGAGTATGGATTATTATTTAGTGGCCTCTCATGGCTTTAGCAGTGTCCTGTGGCATTTTCAAGCACACTTGCAATAAAGTCCAATAAAAAAGAAATTATAACGTTGGGCTCAATTCACACAGATTTGGTATTTAGAAAAATTCCCAGCAACAAGTTAGTTGCTGGCTTCAACAAATAAAAATAATTATATCCTAGGTTTAAAAACTTGGCTTGGAGGATCTGTGAATCTTCACACATACCAAAAACCTAATTAATGATCAGGGTTCAGACCAACCCTCTTAAAATAGATCAACAGCTTAATTATAATGTATAAGAACCTCATTACCCTTTCCTGATGGGGCAGCCTCACCCTCTTCCTTTCACCAACATCTGAAATTGGGCGGAGGAAGCTGAATAAGCACGCTCTAGTTGTTATGTTCGTTCCAACTAAGGGCAAGAGGTCCTAACTACTTGTCAACATTTCAGTCACCGTTTAGACTCATTAAAGTGGCTTTTGAAAAAAACTCACATGCCCTAGCTATAGTGGAATCCATCCTGTTGACAGAGATAAACGAACTTCTAAAGCCTGATCCTTCCTACTGCCTAACTGGAGAGTAAGACATGACTTTCAGCTTTGCAAGAGTTTTGCTATGTTACATTTATAAACTGTCTTCCTTGAACAAATTCAACCCAAAATTAATTGGCAATGGTATATCAAAATAAATAATACATTGATTAAAATGCAATAATATATCAAAAGAGGAATTTTCACATGAACTGCATGGCTTGAAGGTCTGTTAAAAGATTTGTTTTGTCAGTAGCCTAAAACACTATTAATGCTTAACAATATTTTGTGCCAGTGTTTAGAATGCATTTTGCCTGGTTTCATTGATGGAGAGTTGGGGGTCTGCCCAACCATTAGGCAAGACTAGGCGATCACCTACGGCAGAAGCTTCTGAGGGGTGGTAAAAAGCAGCAGCAATCAAAGCAAAAGAATAGATACTGACAACCAGAGAAACTCAAAAAAATCATCATCACATTCCTTTGCCTGCAGAGAGAGCAGGCACAGACCTACCTGCTAAGCAAAGATTAGTATTTAAAAAGTATGATGTCCAAGTATACATTTTTACAAGATTGTTATGGAAGGGGGTGGTATTAGGATGATCGTTGAGTTTAATTATCAAAATTGTGGGGGAAGGGGGGCAAAGTTGACATTTCACCTAGACACCCAATACGCCTGATTATAGTTCTCTAGCCCCTTAAGTGGAAGAGAAGGGCACAGATAGAAGCAATCTTCTGGCACATCGCTTTTATTGGTGCCCTTCTCTTCTACTGATCTTTCTACCTTGCTGCTCCTTATGCCTGGAACAAACTACCTGAGTCAGTCTATCAGGCTTCATCTCTGGCCCTTTTGAAATCCAGGCTAAAACCTCACCTCTTCGAAGCTGCTTTTGCATCCTGATCCGCGTAGTGTCCTGCTCTCCCAGTATGTGTTTCCTTACCATTCCCCTAGCCATATCCTAGTCCCCAGTTGTTGTGGTATCTGTCTTCACTAGATTGTAAGCTCTGATGAGCAGGGACCATCTCTTACTGTCTCTGTAGAAGCGCTGTATACACCTTGTGGCACTATACAACTAGTAGTAGAAGATGACTGGATACTGCATACGGAGCAAATCATTATATACTGCATTTTTGAAATTTTGCATTTCCCACGTTAGATTTTATTCATTTATTTTATTTTATTTATTTATGTGATTTTTATACCGCCATATCAAGAATCATAGCGATTTACATAAAACAATTAAATTACATTGAACAAGGTAGTGATGACATATAACTAATGTCAAACAACTTTCTAAATACTACTACTACTACTACTACTGAGCATTTGTATAGCGCTACAAATCATACGCAGCACTGCACAGACGTGTAAGACAGTCCCTGCTCATCAGAGCTTACAATCTAGTCAAGACAGACAACACAGAAGGTGCAGACAGGGATAAAACAAGGGGGAAAGGTAAAGAAACAAAGAGATCAGGCGAGTCAAGAACCAAAAGCAGCAGCGAAAAGGTGAGTTTTTAGCCTGGATTTGAAAAGGGTCAGAGAAGGTGCCTGGTGTACAGCCACAGGTAGTTTGTTCCAGGCATAAGGTGCAGCAAGGTGAAAGGAGCAAAGTCTGGAGTTAGCAATAGAAGAGAAGGGCACAGATAGAAGCAATTTGCCAGAAGAGCGGAGTTCCCGAGGGGGTGGGGGGGGGGGTGTAAGGAGAGAAGAGAAGAAAGGTAGTGAGGAGCTGCAGAGTGAATGCACTTATAGGTCAGCAGGAGAAGTTTGAACTGGATGCGAAAACGGATAGGAAGCCAATGAAGTGACTTGAGAAGAGGGGTAATATGCACTATTAGACTAAAATGCATCAGAGCCTTCTGTTGTGTATCTGAGGACACAAAGTTTGTTACAGAATGATCTCTTTCAAAGTAGGAGCTTAACAAGACTGAAAGTCAACTACACAGTCAATAAGCTGTCAACCCTTCTTCCTCTACAAGGATAATTCCCCATTTTGGACAGAAATGCTCCTATTTTCGTGTTCTGTCCTTCAAAAGAAAGAAAAAATTCTGTGCTTCAATGTAAATCCTAGGGAGGTTAAGCCAGATTATGTGAAAGAACAGCTGCTTTTGTTCCAAAAAGGGCAGGCAAATGCTAACAGGAAGTCATTGGCATATTGTATGTAACTCAAAAGTCTCATTTTTACAATGTGATACGGGCAGAGAACCTTCAAAGCAACTGTGCCTCCTACTCACAGTAAAATTCAAATTTGCTGCAAGCAGGAATATGTGTGTTTACTGCAGCAAAAAAAAGGACACTACAGGATTTTTTTTCTAATATAGAAAATGTGATTATGCTAAATTAACTGGAAACAAAAAAAAAACTTGGTTCCTTCTTCCTTCTAGATCATGAAGTAGGAATCACTTCAAAAGTCTGAAAGTATTGGTTGAGAAACCAAAAAAAGAAATGAAGGAAAGGCAATTATGGGTCTACCAACAATTTTCTTATTTCCTACTTAATTTATGAAAACAGTCGTTTTCTATAAAAGAAGGTTGTGATAGGGAAAAGTACCCCAGCATACCTTTATGGTTACTAGATGAGCATCTGCCTACTGCTAATGACTGCAAACCCTATTCCACAGGACATATGCCTATGCTTTGCGAATTTCAGGATTATAAGAAAATAAGGCATAAGAGCATAAGGAATAGTCCTACACTCTCTTGTTGTCAGCCTTAATCTTTTCAGAAAAGCTACTGTCAGGCGGATTTATCAGATATTCTGGCGTTAACCTGGTTCGGGAATTTTAAAGAAGTGAAATTCAACTTAGGCCACTGATTTACCCAATGGATGCTTGTGAAAAATGAGCTGAAGTTGTGAACAGAGCTGGTCTTTCTTTACTGGCCTGAGTAAGAAGCCTACATCTCCTTCATGCTGAAGGGAGATTGACAATATTCAGAAAGGTTCATCTAAGTTAAATGTTTATTTAAAAATAGAAAAGTTGTAAGCTTCCAAAGAACCAACAAAATATACAAGAAATAAACAAACAAACAAAAATCTATTAACTAAGTACTTTAAGTAATGGCTTCAAGTAACAAAGACTTCAAGGAAAATAGCATGTTTACAGTGGTGATACTTGTCATAAGGCCAATCTATAACTGAGGAAACATTTCATTGAAAGTACAAAGAAACTGTGAAGATATACTCTATTTGGATTCTAGAAGGGTTTCTCAAAAATAGCTTTGCTTTGGGGCTAAAATGCTAATTTGCTTCTTAATGGGCTAAAGGGGGAGCTGCTGTGGGAAGCCCATAATGCAAGGCAATTCATGCAATATCTAATAAAAGGCAGATGCAAATGCAATATTTATCATCAAGTTCTGTCAACAACTGATATCTTTAAATGATCAATTCCAGTGCTGAGTCAACATGAAAAAAAAGAGGCCCATTCACAACTTATGCCCAGAGCTCTTTAGATGTTCAAAGTGACCCTGCATCTTAGTCACTTATAGGTGGGGGTCTCACTCTCCCTAAATATCTATTCATCTTCAAGTGGTCCTGGGCCCCTGAGCCAAAGCCCATAAAAGGAACAAGAGTGGAAAGGGATATACCTTTTTTAAGAAATCCTTTTAAGCGAATGTAAACTATGAAAAATATGTGTTTGTGTGTGTGAGATATGTGAATAAGTGAGCGTGTGTGTGTCTGTCTCAGAAAGAGGTTGATTTTATGTGCATATATACATGGCAGAGAAGCTTTGTGAATTAGTTACGTGTGCAAGGCCAACCCATCCCCTAGGCGGCTGCTTAGGGTGACAGACCCTGGTGGGTGGTTTGTCTCAGTTTTGAAAGTGGTGGCACAAAGCCGCCACTTTCACAATGAAGTCAATCTGCGGCCACACACACACACCCCCCCCCCCCCCCCACACACACACACAAATTCATCTCTCTCATCTTGCGGAGGCAGCAGCAGCTCAAAACGGAGTTAGGCCACCGCTGCAAGAAGATGAGAAGGCAGCAGCAGTGGCGGGGGGGGGGGGGCACTGGCCAGAGGGGATTGGTGTCAGCAGCAGTGGGGGGCGGTGTTGCAGGAACCTCTGCCTGGGGAAGCAGAAACCCTTGGGCCACCCCTATACGTTTGGGTGTCTTTGCATATATCCGAGAGGTAACTTGAATAGGTGTATGGACTGGTGATAAATATTATGTAGTTATTTCTGTAGTTATATTTAATTAAACCCATATGTTTGCAAGGAGATGGGTATGCTGTTGTCGTTTATAGGTGTGAATATAGGATGCATGTTTGTGTGTATGTGTGCGTGTGCGTGTCCTTGCTCATTTCTTGCTGAGGTTTTTCAATGATCGTGACTTTACCTGTGTAAGTTAACCAACAACAGAACTTCCATTCTCTGGCATTGGAAAAATATTTGCTTATGTGGACTCAAATGCAGAAATGGAAGCCATGTTGCTATATCCAATAAAATCATCACACGTACCTATTTTACTAATTCCAGGTGCTCCTTGTGGTCTTGGGCAAGCCACTTAACCCTCCATTGCCCATGTTCCCTGTAAAATAGTTATTTCCAAGTTATAATGCACTGTTCAATGTAAACCACCTTGATATCATGAAAGGCAGTATATAAAGGCAGTTGGAACAAACTCCCTCCCAGCATTAGAGCAATCAGGGACCTTAAGCTATTCAGAAAAGCCCTCAAACACCACCTTTTTCTCATGTACTTTACACACCTAGATATCTCCCCCCTTCACCCTCTCCCACCCTCACAACCTCAAACCACTTCCATATGATTGCAAAAAAACTGCAGCGAATTTATCTCTAATATCTAATGTACTAGAATGTATATAGTTTCCCCAAGTTTACCTCCATGTTAAATCCCTGTTCTATGTAAACGACGGCCAAATTTACTTGACCAAGTGTTATATTGTTTCAATGTAAACCGCACTGATAACAAAGAGCGCAGTATATAGGAAATGTTAAATAAATAAATAAATAAGAAATGTTAAATAAATAAATTCCAGAGGAAAATGCAAGAAAATACAGTATCGGAAAATTAAAGTAGCCTTCAAACAATGGGTTTTCAACCTGTACTCTACTCCAGCGTTCCCTGCAATGCAACTTGTTGCCAGCTATTTATCATCTGCTATACCAATATTTGCTACTATGCAGATGACTTCATGTTCTGTAAGTGCAGAGTGTAGATTAAACCCTTCTTCCAGATATAGGGCTAGCTTCTGTAAGGGTTTCTCCAGTCTTTGCCAGAAGGAAATATACTTAAGGCATTAAGTTTATTTTTATTTGAAATATTTTTTACTGAACCAGCAAAACAATACATTTCATAAACATAAAGGTAAAGGAAATAGCCTTACCCAAACCATCACATCAAAGCTTCAAGTAAAAACAATCCCCCCATATCTACTTCCCTGCCCCTTCTCTCTCCAGTGTCCCAATTATACAAATACACTGCACTTACCCTCACGGCAGAGCCCTCTATAATTAGCAGCTATATATCCATTTCAGCACATAAAATAAAACAAAAATACATAAAACTATTTAAAAATTGTAAAACCCACCATTTCATTGAACTGATGGCAGCTCACAGTGTAACATACATTAAGGCAGTTATTTTAGAAGATCTATTCATGCTTTGGGTGCCTGAAAACAGGCATAGACATGTACAAAGTATGGCTCTATGGACGTCCCCAGTGTGAGGCTGTCCAAGTCTGAGCAGGGGTGTGCTGGAGGCATCACCTGGGCATTTCCAAGAACCTGGATATCCCTGCTTGATCTCAGAAACATTCGGGACATCCAGACTCGTGGCTGAGCTTTTTCCTAATCCAGGCACAAATAGGCATCTGAAACGTGATAACTTTGACAGACAAATGGCTGGAGGGTGTTGAGAAGAAGCTACACTAATGCCCCTGATATTTTACAATCTGGCAATGAACACTGATGGGGAATGGGGCTTATGGCCTAGTGGTTGGGGCAAGGTACTTCAGGCCAGAAGGTCGGGGGTTCAAATCCCACTAGAGGACAGCAACCTTGGGCCAGAAGGACTGGGGTTTCTAGTCCCACAGGTGCTCCTTGTGGTCTTGGGCAAGCCACTTAACCCTCCATAGCCCATGTTCCCTGTAAAATAGTTATCTCCAAGTTATAATGTCCTGTTCAATGTAATTTCAGTTTGTTCAATGTAAACCGCACTGATGCAGAATAGCGCGGTATATAAGAGAATGTAAATAAATAAATAAATTTTACTACATTACTGGACATCCTCTTATCCTACCTTGCATGAGATGGACATTCCCGCCCATCTCATTCCTAAGGAGGACATTGATATGGCCACCGGCATGAACATCCACGTCAGGGATATCTATGCTGCTAGAATCTGCTGGAGACATAGACATCCCTAGCATTTTTCTGCATGTTCCAGCCAGGACATCCTTGATTTAACTTATATATCCTTTCTAAAATGCTACTTCACATATGTTAAGTAGAGATGAACATTTCTATATGTTTGTTGTATTTGTACCATGGAAAGATAGAAACGCAGAAAAATGATGGCAGATAAAGACCATATGGCCTATCCAGTCTGTCCATCCAAACCAACTACTAAGCCTTATAGTCCCTTTTTTCCCTTGAGAGATCCTCTTTGTTTGTCCCATCCTATCTTGGATTCAGATACTGTCCTCACCTCTACCACCTCCTCTGGGAAACTGTTCCATGCATCTACCATTCTTTCTATAAAGAAATATTTCTGTCAATTACTCACAAATTTATCCCCTTTCATCTTCATCTTATGCCCCCTCATTAGAGTTTTTTTTTAATTGAAAGGGGCTCTCCTCCTGTACATTTATGCTAAGGAGATATTTAAAAATCTCTATCATACTATATCTCCCCTCTCCCGCAATTCTTCCAGAGTACATATTGAGATCTTTAAGTCTGTCCCCATATGCCTTATGACAAAACCCACTGACCATTTTAGAAACCACCCTCTGCACTGACTCCATCCTGTTTATATCCTTTTGAAGGTGTGGTCTCCAGAATTGCACACAATACTCCAAATGAGGTCTTGCCAAAATCTTATAAAGAAGCACTATCACCTCCTTCTTCCTGCTAGCCATTCCTCTCCCTATGCACCCAAGCATCTTTCTGGCTTTCACCACCACATTTTCTACTTGTTTATCTACCTTAAGATCATCAAAAACAAATTATCTCCCACCCTCCTGCTCTTCTTTCATGAACAGATGTATTTTACCCCTTATATGGTACTGCTGCCTTGGATTTTTGCATCCCAAATGCATGACTCTACATTTTTTAGAATTAAATCTCAGCTGCCAAATTCTCAACCATTCTGCAAGCTTTGCTAAATTCCTCATGTTATTTACACCTTTCCGGGTGTCTACTCTGTTACAGATTTTGGTATCACCTGCAAAGAGAGAAACCTTACCAGGCATCCCTTCTACAATATCACTAACAAAAATGCTAAAAAGAATTGGACTAAGGACTGATCCCTGCGGCACACCACTGGTAACATCCTTCTCTTCAGTATGAACTCCATTTACCTGTATCCTTTGTCACCTCCCACTCAACCAGTTTCTAGTCCATTTGGCTATTCTAGAGTCCATTCCTAGGGCTACATATAAGCCACCTATGCAGAACAACATCAAAGGCTTTACTTAAATCTAAGTACCCCACATTTAGCTCTCCCTCAGTCTAACATTCTGGTCACCCAGTCAAAGAAATGAATCAGATTTGTCTGACAAGACCCACCTCTAGTAAAACTATGCTGTCTTGGATCCTGCAATCCATTGGATTCCAGAAACCTCACTGTACTCTATTTTAGCAGCATTTCCATGAATTTGCTCATCCAGAGGTCAGGCTAACTAGCCTGTCGTTCCCAACCACATCCTTTCTTCTGCTTTTGTTTAGAGGCACCACATGTGCCCTTCTTCGGTCCTCTGGAATCACTCCCAACTATAAAGAAGCATTGATAAGGTCAGCCAGTGAAGCTGTTAGAACTTCCCTGAGTTCCTTCAATATTCTTGGATGTATCCCATCTAGCCCCATTGCTTTGTCTACTTTTAGGGGTATGTTTACTAAACCGGGCTAACGGTTAACCCGGGCTATCTGCCACTAAATCCCATATTATTCAATGGGACCTAGTTGCAGATAGCCCGGGTTAACCGTTAGCCCGGTTTAGTAAACATACCCCTTAGTTTATCTAGCTCTTCAAGAACACATTCCTGAAACTTGTTCAAGATCCACCTCACTTCTGTTCCTATTTGTGGGTGTTTTCTAAGGTCTGTGATAAGGAAGCTTATCATAGTTCAGGAGGGAGCTATAAAAGAGGTGAATTGGCTCTGAACAAGCAACCTGTCTTTGCTGGTAGAAATACTAAAACAGAACGTTTTTATAAAAGACTACCAGTCCCAGAATGCACCAGGTTACAAACAGCCTCTAGAAGAGCTGAAGTGGGGAAACGTGTGTTCAATCAGGAGAGCTATGAGGTAATCCCCAATCACTCATCTCCAAGGGCAGGGTTTGATTCAGCACGTCCCTCTAAGCACGTTAAAAGTAAAGGATATTCTACACAGACACAGAGCAGACAGAACCAGGAGAGACAGAAGCAGAAGCCATTGGAGAAAGAAGAGAGAGGACTACAACAGCAGAAGCAACGTGGAAGGAAGAAGGGAAAGACATCTTGGAGGTCTAAAGAAGGAGCCCACAGCAGTACGTGTGTTAGGAGTGATTCCAGAGGCAAGCATACTCCATTGGACTGGAGGAAGCCAGAGGAGTGGGGTTATAAAGCCAGGAATTCCCAGACGGCACCTTTGAAGGAGACGGCTGCATTTGGAAGGGGCCCTAAGACCGGTGCAAGAAGGTATGTGAAGAGAGACCCAGTGTCCAGGGATCTTGATTGGAAGGCTGGACATAAAAGCTGGATTACTTACTGGCCAGGATACCTGGAGAGGAAACCTAACAGCAAAGGAAGCTCAGGTATGAACTTTGATCTATGCCCTAGCTCTTCTCCAGGAAGACAGCAGGGAAACAAATATTATCCTGAGAGTGATCAATTAAGGAATTCCTCTGAGCCAGACCATGATATTGATTCCATGATATTTGAGGAAGAAGGAGGTATCTCAAATGATCAGTTAGAATACATGGACTGCTCTCTGTCTAGGCTGCTGTTTTAAAGTAGTTTCTCACTAATAAACAACCACCAAAAGGAACTGTAACTTGTTCTTTTATCTACCCAGAAAAGTCTCTGCAAGAAAGCTTTAGGGTAGGATTGAGCCACGTAGAGAGAGTGAACCAGCAAAGGGGTTTGCAGCTGGCTAATTATTGGTAATTGAGCCAGGCACAAGTGCACGTGAGCTCTGGAAGGAAACTTCTTTTTTTTTGTGTGAGTAAATAGAAGAAAGTTATCCTTGATAAAGAACAGGTTTTTTGTTACTTTTGGATTTTGTTTTTGCCTTTTGGAGCACTACTAAGAAAGTCATTAGCAGGAGCCATCAAAAAGACCTTTTCTGTTTCCCATCAAGGTCTTTATTGATTTTTGCTTAAGAAGTTCAGTTACCTTATAACATGTTTTGTTTTTCCTGAGTACAATACTTGAAGCAAGTGTCCTTTTGTGTTACCAAGTAAATCTGTGTGAGAGAATTAACCCCATGAATAAAATCTGTTTTTCTTTGCTTACACTCGAGCATCACAACTCATTATTTTGTGAACGGCTGATTCTGGTATGAATGAACTACATCCCCCACAATCCTTTGCAAGTCATAATAATATTTTGCCTTTGCCAAGACTGTGGACATTCACGACCAGCGCCCCCGTTTACAGGTCCTGTTCCTGGCCCTTCATCTGTGAATGCAGAACAGAAATATTTGTTGAGCAATTCTTCTGGAGGGCTTACAATCTAAGCTTTTATTCTTGCCTACATAATACAGATACAAGCATCTTCAACATTTACAAGCCATCAGTATTGATTTTATACATCATAAGATCACTACTACTAACCTACAAATTTTAAAATCTTCACACTACCTGCATTGTATGGGTTTACCAGTTGGAAGATGTTCACATATCAGGTGACATGCATGTATGCTCCTTACCCTAATTCTGTATATTATTAACATTGTATACATTTATTTACTACATTTGATGAAATCGCCCATCATACAGGCCTAGAATAATATGACAGAATGTTCAACAATTGCATAACTATCAAATAAATAACAAATAATAAAAAAAGCATTAGCATAAAATACAATTAAAATAGCCAATCAGAAAAAAACTCTTAAGTAAGCCAATCAGAAACGACACAGGATGACCTAATACATCAATGCTCCTGGAGAAACTGCAAAGTTGTCATTAGATAAGTGAAGAACTTTGGTTAGAATTTGAGAATCAAAGGCTGGCAGGAAAAGTGCTGTAACATTACGTTTATTTCCAGAAACTTGCTCATTTAACTTGCATTCTATAACCTAAGATTGCTATTTTCACCACTCAAACTGACCTTACTGTTTGAGCATTGGGCAACTGAGGTTCTTAGAAGAGGAGACTGATGCTGGTCAGAGTTCTGTATACCCTCTCAATAGTGGGATCTTTCAAAATAAATTCATCTGGAAAAAGAACTAAACAAAAATTCTGCAAATTGCAATGGATCTCCATATGTAGCTTTCGCCAGAAGGCAGACTATTCTTATACTCGTATTATGATGTGGTTCTCAGTCTTCCTGGGGGGGACCGGGGGTTGGTTTGTTTGTTTGTTTTGAGAACAGCCAAGTCATTTTCCAAGTCTGAGATTCTTTTCCTTTATTTAGCTTGTCTTCCACAAACATTACTGCTGTCTTTGTGATTCTGTCACTCTACTGACTACAGCTCAACAAAGACAAAGATGAGGACAAAAATGGGTGCACACTCTGCTTGTCTGTATAAATAGGGGCCATGAGCATGTCCACATCAGAAAGAGTCTCAATAGAGATATCATAAATATATTGTTTAAGAGATTAGTCTATTCTTGTTGAAGAATTTTGTTCCCTGAAGCAGGCAGTATTGCGCTGAGCTATCCTTCAAGTCAGCAAGGGTGTCAGAATAGCAGCGCCATAGCATTCATCCTCTCCGCAGTGACAGCATGGTAGCTTTTCTTTCCTGGGTGCGACTACAACACGTTGAAGCTAAGTTTTGTAACTTTAGTATATTTTTGAATAAATTGAATATTTATTGATATACACAGGGCAAGAGGATTTTGTTTTTTAGGTAGGAATTTAAGCAGCACACGCAAAAGTAATACAGAATTTGGAGTAATTTGTTCAAACTTGTTTGCTAATTGGCAGACTGCAGAACATAACATATGGTGCTCTGCCTATTGCCATGAACCACAAACTCTTAGTGATATCCTATAGAGACTGTGAACATGCTCATGGCCAATATTTGTTTATAGGGCTCTGAGTATATCTGTAGCTTTCTCCGGTGTGTCACAGAAGCCCTGAATTTTTTTAAGATGCATTCTTAAATCCTGCATTTATAGTAGTTTCACCGTCCTCTAAATGCAGATGTTCTCTCAGTTGATCCACATTCTCTTCTGGATCCAGCACTCTCATTTTCAATTAACGTCGATTCAACATGATGGGGCAAAGCCTAGCTCAATCCTTCAGAAAACTTAACACTGCATCAGACTCTTTCACCTCCATTTTGTTGTAGGCAAACTGCAGCGGGGAAGCACTCATGAAGACAGTTTTGTTGTATTCTTTTTTTCCCCAGACAATAGTCTTTTACTACTGCTCATGAATGTCCATAATCCATCTTGAGAGCATTCCATTACCATATTCTAGCCCCAGCCTCCACTTACCACTGCTTCAAATGGATAAGGGCAGAATGTCTTCCACTAACACCAGCAAAGCTCTTTAAATTTGCATCCTTCCTTCAAGCCTACATCAAGTGATACCTGAAACACATTTTTGCTATAGACAGATAGGGTGAGTCGAAAGTCAGGAGATCACACAATAAATATGATCTGGCCACTGAGCAGAAGGCTGGTTGCCATGGTTCTAATTTTAAGTAACTTTACTTGACGGCCAAACAATTCCCTGATGAATAAGTGAGAGCAGCTCATTGGCATTTACTGATTTCTACAACCAGCAGAAATCTTCTAAATGAAAATCATGAGCTTGGTACATCTCATGGCACCTTATGCCTCTGTTGTGGACTTATTACTCATTTCAGAATGAATTTCAGGAAACACTGCAACTGCATGTCATTATGTAGAACTTGTGATAAATATTTGCTGACTTTGTTCATTAAAATATATGGCCATTGTGTATGTGAAGAAAACACTTTCCTACAAGCTACATTAATATGATATGAGTTTATGTTGCTGTAAACATTTTAATCTACTATGGGAAGGTATTGGAGTCAGAAAACATTTTAAAAAGAGTTATTTCGTTTCCCCAAACAAGGCGGAATCTCCCTTTTAAATAGAGACTGTTGGCAAATGTTATGACTCTTAGAGGAAGTGCACGGTAATTCTTAAGACCCCTAAGTTAGTTCCATACTGACATCTACAGGTCATGCATACATACAGTATATTTAACAGTTTTTCTATACCGCTTTCTCATTAAATCAAAGCGGTTTACATTATAACTCACATGTTTACAGGGAACGTTTTCTAAAACAGACATTTACAACAAAACTTATTATGAGGAGGGGGGGGGTGATGTATCATATGGGAGCCTGCAAAGCAACAGTCACAGCCTGAGGTGCAAGAGCCACAGCCGGTTCGTTTATGGTAAGATATAGCATACCAGTTTGTGATTTAGGAGATACCTTGGGGCAGTAGTTCAAGTCTCTCCTCTATCACACTCTACGGGAAGTCAAGCAAGTCACTTCATTGCTGTCTGCTTTCAGTTCTCATTTGATTTTAAATACAGTGCCTTGGAAAGTGTTCATGCCCTTGTACATTTTTCACATTCTGCTGCCTTAAAATACAATTCAAAATACATTAAAGTAGATGTTTGTTTCACTGACCTACTCAGACTCTACACTTTCAACATGAAAAACCCCACCCACAATTATGAAACTATTCAAAAAGGAATTCAGAACAAGTAGGACTGGTGCTATCATCAGGCAAACTTGTCAGTCACCTAGAGCACCAACCTTCTGAGGGCACCCACTGCCGCCCCTCTCCAGGGCTAGCAATGGCAAGAGAACCACAATACAGCTCTTACCTAAGGCTCCAGCACTATATCGTGGTTCCTGCCTGCAGTCGGAGGGGGTGGAAGCAGCAGATAACAGGCAGGAACAATGATGGAGCCACAGAGCTCTAGGTAAGCGCTACATCGTGGTTCCCTTGCCTTTGCCATCATTGGCAACACCCAAGAGGGACAGCAGCAGTGGTAATGGGGGCACGACAGAATGCAGAGCCCACCTAGAACGCATCAGATCCTTGCACCAGCCTTGAGAATAAGAAACCAAAATGTTTTGATTGAACAAGTCCTCGCTTCCCTTAAGTTACTTTTTAGTGGAACCTCTTTGTGGCAACAACTGACATGAAGCTTTTAAGCTGAGTACCGACCAAGTTTGCACAGAAGAATGTTGTAGTTTTTGGCCATTGTTCTTAGCGAAATAGTGAAAGCTTTTTCAAGTTGGCTGTGGATTATCCGTGGATTCAGGTCTGGATTGGACTGGACCACTGAAGCAGTTCACTTTCTTTTTGCTGAACCGCTCCATTGTTGTGTGTGCACTGTTGTTCCAAATGAAAGGTAAATCTTATCTCTAGACAGGGGTCTAAACCAGACTTGAATAGGTTTTCCTCAAGGACGTACCTGGATTTTGTACCTTCCACCTTTCCCTCTATTTTCAAAAATTCCCTATACTGAGGCCTCATAAAGCATCCCTCCAACTTAATGCTGCAAGGATGGGAGCACAATGGCAGATCCCTAGTGCCATGCTCAATGGCATTTTCTCCTTGTGATCATTATTTTTCATATGGGCAGGATGAAGAGTAAATCCTGCACCTATTCATACTATCAGCTCTCCTTCGCTCCACTGCCCCACTCTTGTGGGGCTGATAAACTCGTTTGTTCACAGACTCAATGCATACTGTACTTTTTCTGGAGACCAGCCACAGGAAGTAACGCCAGTGGAAGGAAGATTGGTCACCCCTTGGCTGCTGACCTTATCTTAAGAACCAAGAATCAAACATATTCCCCAGGATCCTAGAGCAATGGTGATCAACTGGAGCATATGGGTTAGAAGCACAGCCCGATAAAGTGAAGTGGAATTACCTGCTCCCACCAGAGCAGTAGTCAAAGGCAGGGATGAAGTGGCTGCCAGTTCCTTTGCATGCTGCTTCATAAGAACATAAGAAATACCATACTGGGTCAGACCAAGGTCCATCAAGCTAAGTATCCTGTTTCCAACAGTGGCCAATTCAAGTCACAAGCACCTGGCAGGACCCAAGAAGGCACATGGGTTCCACAATCTTTATCCCAGGGCAAGCAATAGACTTCCCAGGTCCTCTTTAATAAGGGGACAAAAAGACTGCATCGCATTAACAGCTTTAATACATGGCTCCAGACCTGGTGCAAACAAGAAGGATTCAGATTTATTGGTAACTGGGACAACAGATGGACCAACAAGAGACTATACTGTGCTGATGGACTACATCTCTCTGTCACAGGGAAAAGAATCCTAAGTGAAAAATTCAGGCAGTATGTGGATATGCATTTAAACTAGGAAGAGGGGGTGACGGATGTGGAAGGTCAAAATCTGCATGCCACCCCCAGCAAAAGCAGAACACCATCAGAAACAGCCACACTTTTAAACCACACATCAAAAACATGTGGGAAGAAGTAGGCAGAACAAAATCAATGCAAAATACACACAAGCCAGGAAAATGCTGGAAAGCAATGAGCACAAATGCTCGAAGCTTAGCCAACAAAATTTCAGACCTGGAAGCCCTAATTGTGGAAACGAATTTGGACGTTGTGGCCATTACAGAAACATGGTTTAATGAATCGCATGATTGGGATATAGCCATAGCTGGCTATAATCTATTCAGAAGAGACAGAGAAAATGGAAAAGGAGGAGGAGTAGCCTTGTATATCAAAAGCAATATTAAAGCTACTGAAATGCAGGGGACATGGGGAAAAGAAGAAACGCTCTGGATTGCATTGGAAAGAGGAGATGGCACTGTCATCCATATTGCTGTAGTCTACAGACCTCTGACTCAAATTGAAGAGAGAGATAACGAGTTGATTAAAGATATTGCCAAGATAGCAACAAAGGAGGAAGCGATCATATTGGGTGACTTTAATCTACCTGATGTGGATTGGATTACTCCTTCTGCACATCTGGAAAGAAGCAAAAAAATTGTGGATGCTCTCCGAGATGCATTATTTAGACAAATGGTGATGGAACCAACCAGGGAAAGCTCAACGCTGGATGTAGTGCTCACCAACGGTGATATGTGTCGAATGTCTGCGTGAGTGCCCCTGTGAGCAACAGCGACCATCACACAGTGTGGTTTGAGATAAAAGCCATGGTACAGGCCAATCATAGCAAGCTCAAAGTCCTAAACTTCAAATATACTGACTTCAATAAAATGACAGAGTACTTAAAGGAGGAGATGACGGGGTGGAAGGAGATAAAGGAAGTGGAATTGCAATGGGCTAAACTAAGGAAGGCAATAAAAGGGGCAACAGATAAATATGTAAGAAAAGTAAATAAAAACAAGAAGAGGAAACCTATTTGGTTTTCCAAAGAGGTGGCTGCTCAAATAAAGGCAAAAAACACAACTTTCGCAAAATTCAAAAGCTTGCAAACAGAAGAACACAGAAATGAATACAGGATCCAACTCAGAGTCTAAAAGAGTAATAAGGATAGCAAAATCAAAGGCAGAGGAAAGGATGGCTAAAGATGTTAAGGGTAGCAACAAAACTTTCTTCAGGTATATTCGGGAAAGGAAGAAGATCAGAGTTGGAATTGCAGGACTCAGAAGTGCTGGGAAAGGACTCGTGGAAAGTGACACTGAAAAAGCGAAATTGCTAAACAAATACTTTTGCTCTGTTTTTACTAAAGAAGATCCTGGAGATGGACCAGCTGTGACTCCCAAATATAAAAATGGGAATGAAGTAGATACCACACCATTCACAGAAGACGAGGTGTTAGAACAACTTGCTAAACTGAAAGTGGACAAAGCCATGGGACCGGATGGGATACATCCCAGGATACTGAAAGAGCTCAGAGAGGTTCTTGCAGGACCGTTAAAGGATGTCTTCAACAGATCCTTGGAAACAGGAGAGGTTCCTCAGGACTGGAGAATGGCTGATGTCGTACCTCTACACAAAAGTGGTGACAGGGAAGAAGTGTCAAACTACAGGCCCGTGAGTCTTATCTCGGTGGCGGGAAAAGTAATGGAGGCACTCCTGAAAGAGCAAATAGTGAACTTTCTCAATACCAACAGGATGCAAGATCCGAGGAAACATGGTTTTACCGAAGGACGGTCTTGCCAAACAAATCTGATTGAGTTCTTTGACTGGGTGACCAAGGAACTAGATCAGGGGCATGCGATGGATGTAATCTACCTGGATTTCAGCAAAGCCTTTGATACTGTTCCTCATAGGAAGCTTGTCAACAAACTCAGTAGCTTGGGGATGGGCCCCAAGATGGTAAACTGGATTAGAAATTGGTTGACTGACAGACAGAAGGTGATTGTACATGGAGCTCACTCGGATGAGAGGAAGGTGATTAGCGGGGTGCCCCAGGGTTCGGTCCTGGGCCCGGCACTGTTCAATGTATTTGTGAGTGATATTGCTGAAGGACTGAATGGAAAAAGTCTGTCTTTTTGCAGACGACACAAAAATTTGCAACAGAGTGGATTCCCCCGAGGGAGTGCTTAACATGAGGAAAGATCTACAAAAGCTGGAAGACTGGTCTAATGCTTGGCAACTACGATTTAATGCAAAAAAGTGCAGTGTCATGCACTTGGGTAGCAGAAATCCAAGGGAAATGTACGCGATAGGGGGCGAGAGGTTGGTATGCATGGTTCAGGAGAAAGATCTTGGTGTGATTATCTCTGATGATCTCAAGGTGGCAAAACAGTGCGACAAGGCGGTGGCAAAAGCCAGGAGGATGTTGGGCTGCATACAAAGAGGGATTACCAGCAGAAAGGAAGAGGTACTTATGCCACTGTATAAGTCACTGGTGAGGCCTCACTTGGAATACTTTGTTCAGTTTTGGATACCGTATCTTGCAAAAGATGTAAAAAGACTAGAAACGGTTCAGAGGAAAGTGACCAAAATGATTTGGTGCCTGCGTCAGAAGCCTTATGAGAAGAGACTTGAAGACCTAAATATGTACACTTTGGAGGAGAGGAGGGACAGGGGAGATATGATTCAGACCTCTAAATACTTAAAGAGAAATGATGAACAAACAAACTTCTTCCAAAGACGGGGAAGCTGTAAAACTAGAGGGCATAACATGAAGCTGCAAGGTGGCAAATTGAAAGGCAATGTCAGGAAATATTTTTTCACTGAAAGGGTGGTGGATGCTTGCAATGGCCTCCCGATGGAAGTGGTGGGGGCAAACACGGTGACGGAATTCAAGAAGGCATGGGACAAACACAGTGGATCCCTTTACAGCAACAGGATAAAAACAAGATAAACGGTACCATCTAACTTCTGAACCATATAACATCTCAACAAATAGGGGTGTCCTACATGGAGTGGTGGGTTTACCCCTAAACAAAGACATGGGGAGGGGTGGCCTGCACAGAGCAACAGGTGCACCTACTCTTGCCATCTTGCTGGGCAGACTAGATGGACCATGCTGGTCTTTATCTGCCGTCATTTACTATGTTAATATGTAATAATAGTTTTTGTACCTTTCCTCCAGGAACTTGTCCAAACCTTTTTTAAACCCAGCTATACTAACAGCTTTCACTATTTATTTATTTATTTAGACAGTTTTGTATACCACCTTATCCTTCCATCAAAGTGGTCACAACACAATTGGGGATACATTTAACATGAGGGGATATGAGACACATACACTAATACTTACAGGGAACATGGGCAATAGAGGGTTAAGTGGCTTGCCCAAGACTACAAGGAGCACCTGTAGGACTAGAAACCCCAGTCCTTCCAGCCCAAGGTTCCTGTCCTCTAGTGGAATTTGAACCCCTGACCTTCTGGTCTGAGGTAACTTGCCCCAACCACTAGACTACCCCTCCCTTAACCTCTGTCTTTGAGACACCATAATATCTAACCTCTCATTTAGTGCTATATATTCTAACTCTCCCATCTTATTTTTTAGACTTCTAGCATCTGCATACAAGTATTTTAGAGGCTTATTTTATTCATATTAATCTGGTTACTGGTAGGCAGGGGTAATTTGGAATCTTTAAGCTCTGTCTGCTCTGTACTTAAGGGCATTTGGGTTACTTTTGTCTTTATTGGAACCTCTTTGTCAACATGCCCTAACTTCAATTTTTTGCTAGTATCCTTTAAGGATACATTGTTCTGAACCCTGCGCTCTTAGGCGACTATCGACTTTCTCCTATTATCTAATTTAAAAGCTGCTCTATCTCCTTTTTGAAGGCTAATGCCAGCAGCCTGGTTCCATCCCGGTTAAGGTGGAGCCCATCCCTTTGGAAAAGTCCCTCCTTTCTCCAGAATGTTGCCCAGTTCCTAACAAATCCAAAATCCTCTTCCTTGCATCATCGTCTCATCCACGTATTGAGACTCTGGAGCTCTGGGTACCTTTGGGGTCCTGCCCGTGGAAGGGAAGCATTTCGGAGAATGCTACTCTGGAAGTTCTGGATTTCAACTTCCTACCTAAAAGCCTAAATTTTGCCTCCAGAACCTCCCTACCAGACTTTCTTATGTCATTGATACCAACATGTACCAAGACAGCAGACTCCTCTCCAGCACTATTTAAGACCTTGTAACATAGTAACATAGTAAATGACGGCAGATAAAGACCAGTACGGTCCATCCAGTCTGCCCAGCAAGATGGCAAGAGCTGGCGCACATGATGCTCCATGCAGGCCACCCCTCCCCATATCTTTGTTTTTGGGGTGAACACACTGCTCCGTGTAGGACACCCCTGTATGTTGAGAAATTAGTTAGTTAAGTTTATTTTGATTTTATCCTGTTGCTGTAAAGGGATCCACTGTGTTTGTCCCATGCCATTTTGAACTCCGTCACTGTATCTGCCCCCAACACCTCCATCGGGAGGGCATTTCAAGCATCCACCACCCTTTCAGTGAAAATGTATTTCCTGACATTGCCTTTCAATTTACCCCCTTGCAGCTTCATGTTATGCCCTCTAGTTTTACAGCTTCCCCGTCTGTGGAAGAGATTTGTTTGTTCATTATTTCTCTTTAAGTATTTAAAGGTCTGAATCATATCTCCCCTGACCCTCCTCTCCTCCAGAGTGTACATATTTAGGTCTTCAAGTCTCTTCTCATAAGGCTTCTGATGCAGGCTCCAAATCATTTTGGTTGCCTTCCTCTGAACAGTCTCCAGTCTTTTTATATCCAAAACTGAACACAGTATTCCAAGTGAGGCCTCATCAGTGACTTACACAGTGGCATTAGTACCTCTTCCTTTCCTCTCTGTATGCAACCCAACATCCTCCTGGCTTTTGCCACCACCTTATCGCACCACCTTGCCACACCACCTTGTCACACTATTTTGAGATCCACAGAAATAATCACACCAAGGTCCTTCTCCTGATCCGTGCACACCAACCTCTTGCCCCCTATCGCATACATTTCCCTGGGATTTCTGCTTCCCAAATGCATGACACTGCACTTCTTCGCATTAAATCTTAACTGCCAAGCATTAGACCATTCTTCCAGCTTTTGTAGATCTCTCCTCATGTCATCCACTCCTTCAGGGGAGTCCACTCTGTTGCAAATTTTCGTGTCATCATTCACACTGGTGTAGTTTACAGATCTGCGAATGGACAGAGACTTGATCAATGATATTGCAGAAGTGGTAATGAAGGGAGAAGTGATGATACTGGGTGTCTTTAATCTACCAGAAGTGGATTGGAGTATCTCATCTGCAAATTGTGTTCGTTGGCCAGTTTCATTCACTGTGCTGAGTAAATATGCTCCACTTAGAAGTAACTCAGTTTGTATCATCCCTGCAGACTGGTGAGCCTGATGTAAATACTCTGAATTACTGTCAGGAGAAGATGAATTAAGTCCTGGAATAGTAACTCCACTTCCCCTTCCATCCATGCATCCAAAAATGTCCTTATGGTGCCTATTGTTTCATCTCCCCATATAACAAAACTGTTGCATGTACCACACGATTTCTACTCTCAATGCATGATACCTGTGTAGCCTTTTCTCTTGAGCTTCTGAGAGAAGTGTGGGCTAAAGTCCAATCCAGTTCATGAAGGAGCTGTTCATCCTCTTCATCATTTGTGTTGTCCTATGTACTCTTCCAGTTCCGGTACATTTTTTATGAGATGGGGTGACTAGAACTGCATATACTACTCGAGGTGTGGTCACATGGATCTCATTTCTTATATTTTGCAGCAGCAGCAGTTGTTCTCTCTCCACAGGTATGCACAACAGTTCCAACCTCCTCCATTAGATGTGTGTGCATATTCATTCCAACCTGGAGAGTGGATCCTCATCAATGCCAACAAACACTACAGTCACCGTGGGAAGGGCCCTTCCAAGTGTTACTAACCACCCCGACTGCAGTTAAAGTTGCCGGTAAAGGATCCTGGACTCACTACACACGCTGCAAGCACGCACCACCCCCAAAAGCGCCTGGACCAGGATGAGAAGCAGCTGACGACGGGGCAGCCAAAGCACTAGCAGCTGGTGAGGGAGAGGAGAAGACTCCAGGTGTCATCTGGACTGGACCGGGATCCCGCTAGATGCTCGTCCCACGACATTTATTATCGTTCTAATTCCTCCTTTTCAAACCAGTGCTTTTTTTTTTCTTTGATGTATGTGGGTTACAAGTATAAATCTGAAAAATGGGAAAACTGTCTTAAAGGGCAGTTTTCATGTGAGTATGCAAGATCTGAGCGTTTGCCCAAATCAAAAATGGTCACCTCACCGATGATCTCGCATGCCCCTTGTCTAGGTGGTGCGTGAGGTCCGCTACCTTCGCACCAGGCAGGCATGTTATCAGACGATCCTCACGTCCACCAACCACCCTGTTATCTACATGCCTAATGATCAAATCACCAACTATAACTGCTGTCCTAACCCTTCCCTCATGGGCACATGGCCCGGGAGAAACCCTCTCGGTGCAAGAGGGTTTTACATCACCTGGAGGACAGGTCCTAGCTACAGGATCACTTCCTGCCACACCAGGATGATGCTCTCCTGTCACATGACCTCTCTCCTCCATGGCAACAGGGATGCTGCCAGACTAGAGGTGGGATGTCAGTACTACGTCCCTGTAGATCTCGTCTATATAGCTCTCTGTCTTCCTTATGTCTTCCAAGTCTGCTATTCTAGCCTCCAGATATCGGACTCGTTCCCTGAGAGCAAAGAGCTGTTTGCACCAAGTTCACACGTAAGACCCCTTACCAACTGGGAGAAAATCATACATGTGACATTCAATGCAAAAGACTGGAAAGCCCCCATCTTGCTGCCGGACTACTGTCTGCATCTTAGTTTTAAGGTTGTGTTTAGGTATTTAAGTTGTTTACCTACTTAGGTTTTGTTGGGTATACTTACACTAATAAAACTATACCTAATAGATTTAATGGACTTTGTTCACCTCAACATTAATTAATCTCAGGTCCTTAATGTATGCCTGAGGATAAACAGCTGCACCTGAGAGTGAATATGGGTTCCTCCTTTCCTTTAAGCGGTTTAAGCATCTATAAAGCTACGATTATCCCAGGGGTGGATGTAAGTCAGGGAGGGAGAGAGGGAAAGAAGACTTATTAAAAGTTGGCTGCTATACAGTGCCCTGTCCTGTGCTTCTAAGGTAAAGGCTTACCAATTTCTTGGGTGATTCACACAGCCCTTGGTTTGATAGAAGAGACATTTTAAATTGCCCCTTTGATCTGTCACTTGCCTTTAACACCTATTTAAGGCAACTTCACAGATCTTTTGCCCTCTAATTGGAAGGGTTCTTTGTAAACGTCACTAGAAACAAGTTTATTTTTCTTTCTAATCGGAGACTATTCTACTTGTATGCTAAGCTATATTCTGATTTGATTTAAGAAAAAAAGCTGTCTAGAAACAAATTTATTTCAAAGTCTATTTACTCTTATTTTTATGTTCTATGCTGAACTATTCTCTGCTTTGACTTAAATACAAAACTTACTGGTGGTACCTGACTTAGCAAAAATACTGAATTCTAAAATACACAGATTTATCAGCTTTAACCCCAAGAAGTCCCTTTTACCCAAAGATTTAGGGGTGGTTTGTGTAGAGGTGTGTTGTTTGTGGGGCTCGTGGTCTTGTTGGTCTGGAGCATTTTTGATTGAAGATATTCAGCAAAATTCTGTGGTTGCGGCATGTATGGTTGATCTGGGAGTGGTTCCCTTGTTAGTGTCTTCACTATATCGAAGAGGTCGTGTGGACTGAAAGATTAGTAAAACATGACTTTTCTTGGCTAAATCCATGTTGGCTTTCTCCCATTAATCCATGACCATCTACATGTTCAGCAATTTTATTCTTTATAATGGTTTCTACCGTTTTGCTCGGTACGGACATCAGGCTTGCCAGTCTGTAGTTTCCCAGATCACCCATGAATTCCTTTTTAAAAATTGGCCATTCTCCAATCTTCCGGTACTACAGATGATTTTAATAATAGTTCACAGATTACTAACAGTAGATCTGTAATCTCATATTTCAGTTCTTTCAACACTCTCAGATGTATACCATCTGGTCCAGGTGATTTATTACTCTTCAGTTTATCAAATAGTTGTAATACATCTTCCCAGTTTATTGATATTTCTTTCAATTCTTCTGATCCATCATCTTTAAATGCCATTTCAAGCATGGGTAACTTCCCTACATCTTCTTCAGTGAAGACCGAAACAGTTTCTCTACTTTGGGTCTCCCCCCTGCGGGAGCCTTAAATGGGGAATCTACTTCTGAGCCTGCTGGTTCAGTATTGTTTCAAATATCCGAATTTTGATTGGAGAAGCCTAAGAATACTGCTTTAGAAAATATCTAGCTTAAGACCTGGGAATCAGCCATTGGGTGGGCTCTTTTTTTTTAAATTTCCTTGCAAATGCCTGATAAAGTATCAGTCACATTCTTATATATTTTACGAGCCCTCTCAATTGCTAGATTTCATTAATGCCCATCATCCTGAGGGGGGGGGGGGACTGATCCTCTGTCTGTTCAGGTTGAGCATGTTTAGGTGCTGACTGTATAAACACACCCTATTTCCTTAGTATGTTGGTTAAAAATTTATCTTTCTTAGTATCCTCCCTTTATGGTGGGCTAGAGCGGGTTGGGTATGGTGTTCTTTTCCGGTATTATATGATAGGGATTTATATTTGTCCCTTTGTTGTATTTTTGTTTTCCAACTCAATTTCTGTTTCAAGATGTATTCTTGATAATATTTATAAATTTATACAAACATAACTAAAAAAAAAAAAATATCTAGCTGTCTGGTAATAGGGGGCTTGGATAAGGCTCTATCCAGGCAATTTAAGTTCTTTGCAACTCAAGTTTATAATTTCTCACACAATGTATCCTCTCAAGCAATTTCTTATTGTAATGGTAAGTGAGAGGTTGTGGAGGCAAATATAGAAAAGTTATCTGAAGATGTCTTGTTGAGACAATACAATGATTCACAGTAAATGTGAGTACAGAAAATGTTTCTAAGAGGAGGAACTTCTGATTAAATTTTCCTAAAATGCACTAATATCTAGGAAAAAAATGCTGAAAAGATATGACTGAAAGATTCCTTCTGACTCCTTGCTGCCTGTTACCCAAGCTTATTATGTTCCGCTTCTGGAAAAAAAAAAAAGAAAAACGAAACAAACAGATTGCTGCTTTGTTGGTGACTTCCCAACTTGTCTTGGACAGTTAGACTTATCAGCCTTTCTAGACTTGTCTAGGGGAGAGGCTACTAGTCCTTAGATTTATACTACAAAAGAGTTTCTGAAATACAAATTATTGAATTTTCTGGCTGTAGTAAGATCCACTCAAAAAAGGTGGAAGCAATTCTGCCATGAAGCCTAGAGATCTCCCTATTAGTGCATTAGATTCCATTATTCCGACACCAGTGTATTTTCAAATATAAGAACCAAGTAAGGGTTTTTTTGCTTGTTTCTTTTGCAATCCATCGCTATTATTTCACACAGAACAGTGCGGATTCAGGGAATACCATCAGAGCCTTCAAAATTGTTGTTTGGGTCATAGGCACTAGCAGCATCTTACCTAGACCTGTGCGAGCGGTGCAGCCACACAGGGCGCAAAAGGATTATGGGCACATGTCAGGCTGCCAGCCCCGGCCTGCCCCCCCCCCCCCCCCACATTGCCCTGCCGCCACTGCCACTTTTTTGTTTTCTCGGAGGCAGTGGCAGTGAGGCAGACCCATGTTTGTAGGCAGATCAGGTCCCTCCTTCCCTTCTGTGATGTCTGTGACTTTTTGCAAGTCAGCGTTTGCATGGCTGGCTTGGTCCCTCTCTCCTCTGATGCAACCTACATCAGAGAAGGGAAGGAGGGACCCGACCTGCCTACAATCGCAAGTCTGCCTCACTGCTGCCGCCGCCGCCGCCTCCAAGAAAACAAAAAAGTGGTGGTGGCGGCAGCAGCAGGGCAACATAGGCAGGGGGGGGGGGCACACCAGACGAGGAAACAGCACTGGTCGCAATTATGGCTTGGTACGGCCCTGGCCACTAGTTCTTATTTTTGTTTGCATTTTTTGTTTTCTGTTGGTCTCTTAATCTTTTTTGGCTCCCCACATTCAAGACTTTACAGACATAAGATGGGTTAATTTCTTTTTTGTTGTTGTTGTTTTTGTTCTCACGGATAACTATTGATTTTTTTTAATTGTCTGTAGTGCTTAAACAAGTGTATCTGTTTAGAAAATATTCTAAATGTTACATCAAGAATATTAAGTGCCTTAGGTGAACAATCTCTCAGTTTTTATATCCAATCACCAGCCCCAACCATTCTAAAATTATTTTAAAAAAGGCATAAATATGTAAACAAATACACTGTTGCTTGTATTGCTGGAGGATCTGAGGGGGGATGATAGTGAACATTGAATTCAGTCAACTTATAGCAACCCTTTGACTAGTTGTCCTAAACCATGCTCAGTCTTCAGTCAGTCAACTAATTGTTGATTGAGTAGTGGTCAGGGCTACAGTTATTGTATAGATCCATTGCTTTGTCAGTCTTGCTCTTTTGTGCTGACCTTAGACCTTGGCAAGCCTCTTATCCTTTTCTAATGATCGTGCTTCTATGCCTGATGTGTGCAAAGCATGAAAGTTGAAGTCTTGTCATTTGAGATTCTAAGGAAATCAAACGTAAGATTTCCTCTAATACCGATTGATTCGTTCTTCAGAGAACATAAGAAATGCCATACTGGGTCAGACCAAGGTCCATCAAGTCCAGTATCCTGTTTCCAACAGTGGCCAATTTAGGTCACAAGTACCTAGCAGTTTCCCCAAAAGACACAGGTTCCACAATACTTGTATTGGGGCGAGCAATAGATATTCTGGATCCATTTTAATAATGATTTATGGAACTTTCCTCCAGGAACTTGTCCAAACCCTTTTTAAACCCGTATCTCCACTTCATACTTGCGGACATCATTATCAGTACAGGGTCCTGCCCTTCTGCCTTGCCTCTGCCCCAAGGGTCTTCACAAAATGCCTGATGGTTATTGCCGCCTTTCTCCAGATCCAGGGAAATTTCCTCTTTCCTTTCCTGGATGATTGGCTGATCAAGGGTGGGACACCGGATGAAGTGTGGCAGTCCACGCAATGTATGCTTCAAGTTCTGGAGGAGCTGGGTTTTATCATCACTTACCCCAAATCTCACCTGCAGCCCTCTCAACGTCATGAGTTCACTGGGGCTCTTTTCAAGCCTTCCTAATGCCTCGCACAGCACATTCAGCATTGCCTGCACGTAACGGCTCAACAGATGCTGGGCCTCCTGGGTGACGTGGCCTCTACAGTCCATGTCACTCCCTCAGTGTGGCTTCAGATGTGTCAGACACAATGGACATTCTGCACACAGTGGGGCCAGGTGACCGGCCGTCTTACTGACAAGGTCACAGTTACTCCGCCTCTACAGGAGTCCCTTTCCTGGAGGCAGCAGCCCACCAACCTACTTACGGGACTGCCCTTCCAAACCCTGCCGCACCAGCGAGTGCTGACGAAGGATGCCTCCAAGCTTGGCTGGGGAGCTCATCTGAATGACCTGCGCAGACAGGGCCTCTGGGTGGCTCGGGAAAGCCCCCATCAGATCAGCTTCCTGGAACGCTGAGCCATAGCCAGTGTCCTTCCCCATTTGATCCACTTGCCTTCTGTCTGCTTAAATTTCTTACCTGTAAGATCATCTTCTTGGTAGCGCTCATCTCTCTGTGCAGAGTTGGTGAGCTGCAAGTGCTAGTGGCCAACCCATCCTACAGCAGGTTCTATAAGAATAGATGGTCCTCCGCCCTCACCCTAAGTTCCTACCCAAGGTAGTTTCTGCTTCCCATCTCAACCAGTGAATGGTACTCCCCTCCTTTTTCCCCAAGCCTTATGCCAACAGGGTGGAGACCACACTCCACACTTTGGTTTGGAAGACAGCCCTGGTATTCTGCCTGGAATGAACAAAAGCCCATCACCATTCTTCACAGCTCTTTCTCTCGTTTGACCCCAATAGGCTGGGCGTGGCACTTTCCAAACGCACCCTTCCCATTTAGGTAGTGGACTACATCTCCTTTGCTTATGCCCAAGCTGGGCTCAATTTGGAACACTATGTTCTCTGGGAACAAGCAGGAAGTCAGTCCTCACATATGGGTGACGTCGGCACTGCTGGAGCCCTCGCGGAAGCATTCCCCCAGCTTTCAAAGAAAGCCCTTGGGAGATGGCACCACACATGCGTGGCCCCCTTCCAATCCAAGGTCTGTCAGTCTCCTTTTTTCCACGGAGCCCTTTAGACATTGTCTGGCTTGTCCCTGGAAAAAGTAGATTTTTTTCTCTGAGTTTCATACTTACCTTCGGTATCGCACCGGTACTCTTCCAGCCTGACGACCTCGTTGCCTCTGCGTCGAGTTCAGTCCATTTTTGTAGTTTTTTCATTCTTTTCTTTTCCTGGCATCTTCGCGTTTTTTTTCTTCCATTGGCAGCCTGGAGAGTCTTCAACCTTGCAGGGGTACTTTTTTCCCCCATGCTTACCAGTGGCTTTAAGAAGCGTGGTCAGTGCTCCAAAATTATGTCTTTGTCTGACACACACGACTGCTGTCTCCGCTGCTTGGGGCCAGATCACGACCCAGCAGCCTGCGGTCTCTGCAAGAGGATGTACAGTAAAGGCCCTCAAGAGCCGCCAGCAGCAGCATGATAAGTATTTTCCTGAGTCCCCAGTGCCTCCAAATGTCAGGGCCTCATCTGAGGCCCGGACATCTCGGGCGGAACCCTCCGAATCTGAGCCTTATCAGGGGTCAGAGGTCAGAAAGGGGGGGTCTCCCTTGACAGAGTCCAAGGTATAACAGTATTATCCAGCAGCACCCTAATTTGAAGGCATTGATCATCTTCCTGTCTCTGTTTTTCACTATCCCACTATCGCATCCATATGTTATTGAAAATACCATGGCTTAGATAAGTTGAATCTTAGTACGCAGAGATACATCTCTCTACTTGAAAATCTTATCCAGGTCCTTCATAGCCGTTCTACCAAAAGCAATGTGTCATCTGATATCTTGATTGCTTGTTTCATTATTGATTGCTGATCCAAGCAGGTTAAAGTTATATTCTATTTCTATTTCATCTCTATCAAGAATGAAATTACTGATTTTGTCAACTGTCAGTGTCTTCTTCACACAGGGCTGGCCCCAGGGTTGGTTCAATGTGTTGGTGCCCTAGGCAAACCTCAAGCCGTACACCATCACCACCCTTCCCCAGGCTGTCAAAATCTATTGCTTAGATTTGAATACCCTGCTCTTTGCTACATCCTACAGAAGCTGCCACCCTAGACAACTGCCTAATGACTGGGCTGACCCTGTCCTCACATTAAGGTGTAGGCCCATTTTAAGACTATGCTCCTTGATCTCGATCTGATGATGTTTTAGTTAGTCTTCACATTCATTCAGTAACATGGTATCACCAGCATAAGAACATTTGCTGATGAGTCTTCCACCAGTTTTCATACAGCCCTGCTTCTCTGGTACTTTGCATATAAATTTGACAGGTATGGGGAAAGTATGGAGCCTTGTCATACACCTTTGCCAATTTTAAACTGTTCTGTTTCTCTTCATTCCATTCGAACTGTTGATACTTTATCAATGTAGAGGTTGTACATGAAAACTATTGGGTATCCTAGTATACTCATGCTTCTTAATGTGATCCAGAGTTGTCCATGATTTATGCAAAAAAGGCCTTGCTGTTGTCTATGAAAGACATGTATATATGCTTTTGGTATTCTTCTCTTTTCAAGGATCCGATTCACATCCATGATAATTTCTCTCATTCCTCGTCCTTTCCTGAATCCTGCTTGCACTTCAGGCAGTTCTCATTCCAGGTACGGTTATAGCGTCCACTGAATGATCTTAAATATGGAATCAAAGCAACGGTGATACGTTTCAGTCAAATCAGTTCACCCTTCTTCAGTATGGATACGAACAAAGATCTTTTCTAGTAAGTCAGTCATGATATTTATCTTCCAAATTTCCAGGTAGATCCTTGTCTTGTAACAGCTACAGCTGATTGAAGTATTACAGCAATGGGAAGGCCATCAATGTCCAGTGTTTTGTTCTTTGATAATGCTTTCAATGCCCCTTTGACTTCTTCAATCACCAGTGGTTCCTGATTATAAAATATAGGTTGAAATGACTGTCGATCCACTTCATCTTTCTGGTATGACTCAGTGTATTCTTTCCACATTTCCTTCATCTTCTCAATATCATTCAAAGTGGACCACTGAGCAACCTTTAGCATGCTAATTCAAGGCTGAAATTTTCTCTTTAAGTCTTACAGCTTTAGGAAAGCTGATCTTGCTCTTCCTCTAATAGTTCTGATTCTTGCATGTGGCATTGCAGTACTCCTCTGACTCATCTTGCTGCAAGCTAAAAATGTATTTTAAGTTCCATGATTACATCCGTTTCTCCTCTGACTGTAGCTTCTCTGCATTCCTGAGCAATTTTCAGAGTTTCTTTGGCCATGAATTTTGGTCAGTTTTTGCTTTTTCTCGATGAAAGAGCAACTGAGGAGCTATGGGATGGGATGACATTTGTATCCAAAGCAGTGAATTGATTTTGCAAGCAGTCTTTAAATTCTGGTGGTGTATTTTTAAGATCATACTTTACTATATTCATGAGTGGCTTGCTCTTTTTCAGTTTTAGCTTGAGTTTGCATAGTAGTTGGTAATCTATACCACAGTCAGCTCCAGGTTTTGTCTTTGTGGATGTTATTGAACTTTCCCATTATTAACTTCCACAGATATAGTCAATTGGATTTTTGAACAATCCATTTGGTGAAGTCTATGTATACAGTCACCACTTATGTTGCTTGGAAAAGGTGTTTGAGATGAATAGATTGTTGGTTTTTCAGAGTTCTCTGTCTTTCTCCATCTTCATTTCTGGTGCCAAGCCCATATTTTCCAACCATTTTACCTTTTCTTTGTTCCCAACTTTTGCATTCCACTTTTGCATTCCAGTTATCCTTAACTATCACTATTTCTTGTTTCCATGTTCTGTCAAATTCAGCTCATACTTGTTCATAGAGCTGATCAACTGTGTCCTCTTCTGCTTTAATTGTTGCATTTCTGAATAATTGTTGCATCATAAACTAATAGAAAGTAAGTGTTCACCAACTGCAATGCATTTTATTACAGTTCTTTCATGCTTTTTCTTAATTATGTTCAAATATTTTTATTATGTATGTATGTATGTGTATACATATATTTTATATATAAGTATAAATATTGTCACACTCCCCCTGCTGGCCAGGCCAATAGGAAGAAGGGTGGCCTCATTTGCCTTTAAGTAAAGAGTCATTAGATTTTTCTCTCACCAGGGAATTCTGGGAGTTGTAGTTTCTCACAGTTACTTGTAGACAAAGTAGTTGCAACCCCTCGGTTTGTTTAAGGCAAAACAGAAAATTTATTTTTTGATCTGGGTTCCCCTTTCGCATCAAAATTCAAAACACAAGGCAGTAAAAGATTATTCTCCAAAAGAAAACTCAACAGGAACATAAAGCATCTGGAACATCAGAACTTGGTAAAACCCTTTTCACACCCAGTAGCTGTTCACAGCTATTCTTCAGCAGTAAGAAAATCACAGCTACTTTCCTCAATTTTAAATCAGGTACAGTTCTTTTCTCTTTATCACAAACTGTTCAGTTAACACTCAGGATTCCAGGAATGTTCTTTACCTCAAATGGAAGCTTTGGTTTCTCTTCTAGCTAAGAGACACAGGCTATGCAAAGACTTCCCTTCATAGTCTTTCTTCTAGCACACGTGAAAGCTTCCCTTCTTACAATAAGAACAATCCATTGGTATTACATCGCACTCAGTTTCAGGCATACACAAATCTACTTGCATATCTTCCTGTATTGCAAGTTGTCTGTCCCTCTCTGGACTTTCACTAGCAGATTCAAGCTTATTATTTGGAAGAAGCTTCTGGAATTCCCTTACAAACTGCTCTCCTGGAGAAAGGTTAGCTGTGCTTTAAGAATAAGCTCCTCTATCCTGCAACAGTTGCCTTAGCTTCTCAATTAGGTTCAGGTCTGTCTCACTGCCCTTGGCTGGGTTCTGGTTATCAGCATTTGTAATAGCTTTCACCGACCTTCTGGCAGCTCGGGTTCCTGGAGCACTCTGCTCTGCACTCTTTCTCTGTTCATTAGCAATGTCCTCAGCTAAGCTTCTGCTGGACTCCGAAGCAGACACACCTTTTCCAAAAGGATTACTTCCTTTGTTGCTGGAGCCAAATTTCCCCGTGGAATATAACCTTCCACATCTCCCTTCTCTGGGCTTCCTTAAACCAGGTTTCTCCTTTGAACCCTCTGGCTTCAGTACTCCCTCTGAACAGGATCCTGGCCATGAGCTTCCTGCTCTCCCTGAGCCTTCTGTCCACTCTGACCTCTCAGCTCTCTCTGAACCTTCTGCTTCCTTTGCTCCTCCAGATTCTCCAGATCTTCCAGCTTCCTCTGCCCTTCCAGATCTCTCAGATCCTCCAACTCTTCCAGCTTCCTCTGCCCTTCCAGATCTCTCTGACTTCAATGTCGCAGGTTTAAAAAGGTGCTTTTCAGCCACCACGCCCTGCTCTCTGCACACGTGTTTGTTATCAGAGCTCAAACCTGACCCTACGTTAGGGCTTGGGCGGGGCTCTGCCTCAGCCAAAACATGCTTCTCTAGTTTGTTTGTAGTTTGAGCTCTCTGGGAACCTTGCCTTTCTTCTGTCTTAAAGGTGTAGTCCCTATTTTCCTCTATTTCCATTTGCTCACTACAGCTCACATTGTCACAATATGCACACATATATACAGACACACACACACATATATATATATATATATATATATATAAATACATATAATCAAAAGTACAACTATCAAAATTACAAAATGGAAAAATTACACAGGTACACTAAAAAAATTTTTTTTAAACTGCCTCTAATGTATCGATTGATTTTTACGTTTTTTGGTGCGCTGAATCCAAATCTGGTAACCAATTTGCTCCATCACGTACAGAGTTTTTGCTACATTGGGTTAGCAGTTTGAGGTGAACGTTTCAGATTGAGTGCGATTGAGATAAACGTTTCTTGGATGAATTCTTTATACTAATTGTTTAGTAGTTATTCAAATAAGAATAAAGAAAATTGTAACAAGGCAGCACATAAGAATAATGTCAACAAAACACACTGTGATGGTAGCAAAATTGTCTGCACTTAAAACAGCCACATACATGTGCACAAACATTGAGCATATAAGAGCGAGGTTAGACACAAAGCAAAGCAAAGCAAAGAAATGTGCAAAAAATGTTGTACAGGTATGTATGTAAGAATAGAAAATGCAAACCGCACCATTGCAATACATGAAGACAAACACCCGATGGTGTGAAAATAAAATTCTAATAAATGAGATCCGACACTGTGGTAATAACTAGCAAATTTTTATTTCAAAGTTTAGTAAAAACACGATATTTGTCAACACAGTTTAGATTTTAAAGTCATTCTTGGGTCAATCAATCTCCTGGTGGGCCCGTTTCTTCTTCCCCCGAATGCTTCTCTTGGTGCGCTGCTTGGCGTATTTTTCATCTGGGGTTTCCCGCAGCAGCAACCAGCAGAAATCAGCCATCATAGTGGTGTTCCATCTTCCTTGGTACCTTCTCTCTGCGTCCTTGATGTCCTGGTGAAACCTTTCACCTTGTTCTTCACTGTACGCCCCCAAGTTTTCGGGAAAGTAGTTCACATGGGAGTGCAAGAAATGGACTTTCAGGCTCATGTTACAGCCTTGTTCTTTGAAGGCATTGAGCATCCTGGCAACAATATCCTTATAGTTCTCATCCCGCCTGTTCCCCAAGAATTTGAGAACATCATCCTTGAAGGAATCCCAGGCTTCTTTTTCCTTCTCAGACATCGTTTCAGCGAATGCTCCATCTGAAATGAGTTTCCTTATATCAGGGCCAACAAACACTCCTTCCTTTAGCTTTGCTTCAGAAAGTCGGGGGAACTTTGAGCAAAGGTACCGAAAGCACTCACCATCTTTTGGAAGGGACTTGATGAATTGCTTAATGAGACCCAACTTAATGTGGAGAGGTGGTAATAGAATTTTATCACGAAGTACCAAGCTCTCATGAAGAACATTTTTCTCACCGGGTCTCAAATACTCCCGAATTGGCCAGTCTTTTTTCCCCCAGTGTAGGTCGCGGGCCCGTCTATCCCACAAGCAAAGGAAGCAGGGATATTTGGTGAAACTGGATTGCTGCCCTAATAGCATGGATAGAATTTTAAAGTCTCCACAAATCATCCACTTATGCTCATCATAACGAATCTTCTGAAGAATCAGGGCCAAATTCTCGTATTTTTCTTGGAGAATAACAGAGTGAGCAATAGGAACTGAAGCGAATGTGTTGCCATTATGAAGAAGAACACCTTTTATGCTGTCTTTTGACGAATCAATGAACAGCCGCCATTCAGCAGGATCATACTAGAGTTTAAACTTTTCCATCACTCCGTATATATCGTTGCAAAATACCAAATCTTCCTCTTTGCTGAAATACTTCAAAAATTGTGTCTCGCGGTTGCGGTACCAATAAAAAGTTGTTCCTGGTGACAATAGATTTTTCTGTTTAAGCCGAGAACCTAGCAGTTGGGCAGCATCTTTTGGGAGTCCTAAATCCCGGACTAAATCATTCAATTCAGCTTGAGAGAAAAGTTCAGGTTTCGGATCTGGTTCCGTTTCAAACTCGGAAGTACTGGACTCATCGGGAAAAGCCATCTGATGAGTCTCATCATGATCAGAACCGTCCACACAAATATGATCCAAAGATTTTGCTGGTTCAGGCACAGGTACTTCGTTGCTATGAGGCATAGGCCTAATTGCTGAGGGAAGGTTGGGGTAACTTATTACGTTCTTATTTTTTAAGTTGTATCCCTTCACAATGCAAGAGCAAAAATAGCAGTCACTGCTGTGGTCTCTTTGTTCACGCCACATCATAGGTATTCCGAAACAAAATGCTTGTTTTTTACCTTTCATCCATAAGCGTAGATCTTCCTCACATGTCTTGCACACTTTGTGAGGAGCCCACGGTTTGTCTTGATCGCCTAACTTCAAACCGAAATAGGCGAAATATACTTTTTTAATAAATGCAGAAATGTTCCTCTGCCGCTTTTTCACGGTATGTTCCCCACAAATAAAACAAAAACTGTCCGGAGAGTTGACGCAACCTCTGGCTCTGTGAGCCATCACAAATACACAGCACTGCAAACTACAACTGTAGTGAACCACTTCGGAATAAAGCTGGATTACGACTGAGCAAACAAAAGGTAATAATGAACTTGCAAGAAACTGAAATTTGACAGGAACGTTCATGTCGCAACCACCGTGTTTGAGCGAGCGAACGAGGCGAGGCGAACAGGAAAGAAAATGCGCCAGCGCGAGTACTGGATTTAGCCCCCCGCCTCCCAATTGTCCTGTTAATGTATAAAATGAATACAAAACACTCTAAAATATCATGAGGGAGTGTTTCTAGTTAGTTAACCATTACAACCTCTATTTTGGGCCAAGAAAATAAACTGCAGTCGGCTAAAAAGAAATTATGTGAACATTCCTTATATGGGTAAGAAATCTAATTTTTCAAGAAAACGTGACGTGATGGAACATTTTGGCTATTTTTCCTGGATTCAGCACCCCAAAATCTATAGGAATCAGTTGCAAAACTGGAGGCAGTTTTTGGTAGTGTACCTGTGTTATCCTTCCAAAATAAAGAAAGGAAAAAAACTAAAGAGAAAAACAAGCGAGGAAAAATCTTTCCAAAGAAAAAATAAAATATTATTCCATAAACAAGAAAGAAACTAAAAGATACAATATACAGAAAAAATAGCTTCTATAGCCTGAGTTAGTTATCACTAATAAAATATTCAAAAGCATCAAGCATCAGGATCCATATGATACTGTGACATTCTAGCTTGAAGATATATGCTGATCAGATTGCAAAAATACATATACGTTTGAACCAAAATTAATCCTACACTTGCAAGGATAGTATAGGTTAAAGGTAGTGCCCATTTTTAAAACTTAAAACCTATAAGAGAAAAATTGTTGCCTATACTACTAATATGGGATACATCAGGATAAGAAACTTTATCATGAAACGTTAAATATGATGATCAGATTCCAGAACCAAAAGACACAACAGTTTAAGTCACAAATTCAGGTATAAACTGCATAGATGAATCTGGTGTAGCTCCTTTTATTGAAAGTAACTTGTTAGGCTCTGTATTTCTCACAGGCAAATAACTAGCAGCTTCCTGGAGATCATGTTTCTCCTGCTGGTACGTTTAAATCAGGTTTTGGAAACTTCACCAGTTTAATATTCTTGCGACTGAACAGATTCCCTACAAATTCTAGTTTCTGTGCAGTATCCACAGAAGACTTAACAAGCATCTCCGCTGTTGTTTGAACAGATTTAACATCTGCTTGGACTGAGGAAATGATGTGGGCACACTTTTTAACAGATTGCTCACACTGCGAAATACTTGTTCAAACTTAATCATAACATTGTGTTGTAACTTTACTTGGCAACCACTAATCGTTCCAGTTGTAAAAAAGCATCTAAGATTGGTTCTTCAGTCAATAATTCTGACGTGAATGTATCTTGTAGTACTGGTGTTTTACGAGAAGCGGGATTGTTACCCAACAATCCCTTTTCAGCCTGAAGAATCGTCATTCTGCCGTTGATCCAGAGATAAAGTGTTAATGCCAGTGCTGCCACCCTGTTCCAAACAAGCAACGGGGCATGCCCTAAAAGCTGCAACTTGACACCACCAGTAGGAATAAAATGTAAATCTGCACCAAAGACCCAGGTGAACCACCAGTAGAGCACTGACATCTCAAACATGTCCATAGAGGTTATGAAAATCATGAGTGTCAATCTGCTCCAAATTAACAGGCAGACCAGTGTGCACAACTGTGAATTTGTAAGTGTTCTGCTAAAATGATCATTTTCCATCAAAGGGCAATTATTTTCTTCAGCCAGAGGCTACAGGAGATGAATGCCAGGTGACCTTTGCTGCCAGCAGTCTTTCAGGGCTAGGACCAGCCAACTAACATCCCCTTGAACCTTGGGTGACTTCCCAGACAAATTCCCTTTCTTAACAAGAAAGGGAAGACTTTATAGCTGATGCAACTCTCCAGATAAGTTGGGGGGAAATAAACTTTCCACTTTGACTTTACACAGAGACAAATGCAGAATTAATGTGCAGCCATCTTGGTTTTCCCTTTCTGTTAATTATAAACACAATACCATTTTTTCTTTATCTTTCATTTCCAGTATAGTATACCATGTGATCATCGGATTCAAAATGCCCAGTGCCAGTCCATTTCAGTTCGCTGATGCTGAACAGACTGAGTTTTGCATATTCCATTTTGTTCTGACCACCTCTAGTTTCCTTTGGTTCATGCTTTGTACATGCCATGCCCCAATATGTAAGACATCTTTGCAGCCTCTGACTCTCATTTCATGTGCAGCTACATCAGTAGTCAGACACCCCAAGGGCTTTGTTCCAACCATATCATAAATGCTGGCTTTACTATGAAGAGCCTTCAGCTCTTGCCCATCAAGTGCTTTCCAACCTGGTTGGGTGCTGGGAGGGGGGGGAGGGGAGGCTCATCTTCCAGCATTATATCACATGTAAACCACTCTGATGCACAAGTAAAGGGTGGTATATCAAGTTCCTAAACCATAATTGTTTTGTTGTGACTATCCTTTGGGTTTTTGTGGCAAGATATGGAAGTAGATTGCCAGACCTTTCTTCCATACAGATAATGCCATAGTTGTTGCCTTTAACATCTTGGTTTGTGGTGGAGGATTACATTACTGTGACAAAGTAAATGCATCTTTAGAGATGTGCAGTAAATGTCAGGCATAATGTAACAGTCAAAAAATAAAGCCCTGACTAGGTGCTCAACAAAATATGATATATAACACCACACTAGGGTGCACAAAATATATAGGGCTGCACACCATGCACATACTGCTGTTCTTTTGAAGCAGATGACAAGTTGTTACTTAGTTATTAAGCAGCATATTGACTATTTACACTTTTGTTGAAGCCTCTGTATTTAAACTGATTTTTTAATAGGCCATTTGAGTAAACAGATTATGCAAATATGATATATTTTAAAAAATAATCTAGCAGCAAAGTGGTAGAAACCAAAGTAGTAATAGAATTTAAACATGCTCAGTATAGACAGAAGGCAACGGAACATGGCTGAGAAAAAGCTGGAGTAAAAGAATTGAAGGCCTTGCTTTGAATACTGAAACTTATCCAGCTTGCTCATATAGTCTGGCACTCCTTGAGACCTTGGACAAGTCACTTAAACCCTTCATTACCTCAGATGATTACTACATTCTGATGCAGAAAACCTTAGCATGGCAATTTTCTGGCGCTTTTCCTATGCTAAGCTTGTGCGCCGATGCAGAAAGCAGGCTAGTGCTGGAAAAATGACAGAAAAATAGCCGTGCTAAATTGCAGTGCATTGGGCATGCAAATCACATGCAAATGGATGCATAATTAATTGTGCCCGCTATAAAAATAAAACTGTGCTGAAACATAGTACAGTATTTTATAGAGTTGTGTTTTTTTTTTAAATACTGGATTGTCACGCCGCTTCGGGCAGGCATAAAGATCCAGCCTCAGGTGATGCGGGGGGGGGGGAGGGGGTGGTGGGGGGTGCTGGTCAAACTTTACCTCAGATGACCTTGTTTCTCTGGGACGGTATGCCAAACGTGCACAGACTTCTGTGCACATGTGATTGGTTTGCTCTCTCAGTTTATGACTGACGTTTTGCACACTGGGTAATTTGCGTATTGCATCCCAGCACAGAGTCAACGTTAAACTTGCACTGTGAAACTTTGTACTAAAGCTTTACGCACTGGGCTCTAGTGCAGAGTTTCTGCATTGGCTTGTTAAATTGTATTTGTATTTTCTTGTCCCGGGGGGGGGGGGGCGCATACATTCAGATACAGTATGTAACATGCCTTGAACTGAAAAAAATGAACTAAATAAAAAAAAAAAAAAAAAAAAAAAGGGCCAAAACTATGAAAGTGCAAAACCAGCTTACATAAGAAGCAGTCTCCAGAGGGTAGTCTAGTACGCATGTCGGATAGGTGCAAGAAGTCGGTTATAGCAGTGTTAGTAAAAACAGGACATTAAGCAGCCATATTGTTTATCTGCCAATATTTACTCTGTTACATTATCATCAAGTCTTTTGTTTGCTGTCAATATCTACTAAATATCAATTTATTTCACAGGGCTACAATACAATGTCAAAAGTGCAGACTTCATACTACTTTCCATAAAGTAGGATATCTATCTACACTGCCCATTTCCTAAAATCTAGGCATGGTTTGTGAAAGTAAAAACATCCAATGGATTTCTTTTGAGGCAACTAACATTTTTAAAGGAAAGCTTCCAGGTGGCTGACTCAATCCTGATTTTACTACATTGTTCTAGGGAAATCACATCCAGTGAGACCAAAACAAAAAAAGGAGACTATTTCCATGCATGTGGGCTATGGAGCAAAGCAGAATAAGGTTAAGTGTCAGGGATTAATGAAGCCAAAACAAGTAACAATATTTCAAAAAGGGTGGGGGGGGGGGGGGAGAATCAGAACTGTTCACATGAGTCAGCAGAAATGTGCTCCAAGAATTCCAGAAGGCTTATAGCACTGCTTACAACCATAAAATGCATTCCTTGAAATAAACTCTGTTAATAATCCCCATAGAAACAAAGGCCTACCATTTCAGTCAGCAACATGCAAAATCTTATCCTGAGTTAGTTGCATAGTTTCTCACTAATATACTTCTTCCATGATCCAATCTCTACATTTCCTCCCCTCCTCTACTGGCCAGAGTATGTGTAAAACGGAATTAGTCCCTTGAATTGAAAGCCAACATGGATTTAGCCAAGGAAGGTCTTGTTTTACTAATCTGTTATTTTTTTTTAAAGATGTGAATGAATAGGTAGACAAAGGTTGATATAATGTATCTGGAATCTGGTTAAAAGATAGAAAACAGAGGCTGGGGCTAAATGGTCAATTTTCTCAGTGGAGAAAAGTAAAGTACCCCAGTGATCTGTGCTGGTTCCGCTGCTTTTTAACATTCATAAATGACCTGGAAATGGGAACAACAAGTGAAGTGATCAAATTTGCAGATGACCAAAATTATTCAAAATTGTTAAAACACAAGAGGATTGTGAAAAATTGCAAGAGGACTTCGAAAAATTCAAAGACTGGACATTCAAATAGCAGAAGAAATTTAATGTGGACAAGTGCAAAGTTATGCACCTAGGAAAGAACAACCTAAACTATGGTTACACGATGCAAGGTTCCACATTAGGAACCACCACCCAGGAAAAAGATATGGGTGTCATCATAGATAACACGTTGAAACCCTCCACCCAGTGTGCAGCAGCAGCCAAGAAAGGAAATAGAATGCTAGGAATTATAAAGAAAAGAATGGAGAATAAAACAAAGGATATTATAATGCCTCTGTATCATTCCATTGTGCAACCGCACCTTGAATATTTTTATTTAACTTTGGTATACATAACAGAGCGACTGTTTCATTTACCATATGAAAATAACATCCTCATCACACAGTTGTAACGTAACAATTTACATTCAGAAATCTGTTTGTTCTCATCATGTAACATAATATATAAACTGCTTGGTAAATAACTATTCCTGCTCCATTCTTAAAGCAGACTTCCTCAAGCATCTCTTTTCCTTTTTCTATTCAGATACCGTCCCCCTCCCCTCCCCCACGCATGCTCAATTAGTTATCATATTTCTTTTCCCTTCCCTTTCCACAGATCTCTATTTAGCTTTAAATGTCACTCAGTATACCATTCCCAAATCTGTTCAAAATTTATTCTTGGTATGATTTTTATTTGCAGCAATCTCACACATACACCAAAGGTTCTCCAGTCTCCCATCTTGGTCCACCAGTGTGGGTATCGCTGATCTCTTCCACTTGGCTAAGAGCATCATTCGGGCTGCACTAACACAATAACCCAAGAACCTCGCTAAGTGTTTATCCCCTTCCCCCTCCTCTCCGTCAGGAGTGCCATAGCCGGGTCTACCTTCACTCTCATTTTCGTAATCTCATAAAACAGGACCTCTACCTCCGTCCACATTTGTTGCACTTTTGGGCAATCCCACAAAAGATGCTTTTGATCTCCTATCCCCCCACATTTCTTCCAACACTCGTTTCCCTGTTGCAATTTATGTGCTAGTAATTTCACTGGTGTCCAGTACATTCGCAGCCTCACCTTGACACTACTCTTCAAATAAGCATATCCTGGAGCTAGTTTCTTAGCACTATCAAAGATAGCCTTCCACCTCTAATCATCCCCTGGTCCTGGTAGGTCTGTTGATGACTTTCTATCATCCAGCTAGCTTGTGTTAGTAGCTCTCTATACAATATGGACACTAACAGCCCGATTTCATCCCGGACATAGAAGTCCTCTGTACGTCCGGTCTGAACCGGATGTACAGAGAGCGTCACAATTTTTGTGTGTTTTATATACCGCTATATTGGGTAATCATAGCGGTTTACAATTAAAACAATCGATACATTAAACATTGTAACAATAAATGGTGCAAATAGGCAATCAAGAATGTGCATGATTCAAGATAGTTTTAACTTATATACAGCATATTTACAGTTCTGTTGATCAATAATATCCATCAGTACAGGATGGGTGATTTATTGACCAGTTTGATTGGTCGGATAGCCTAGTGGCAAGGAGGAGGATTCTGATCTCGCAGGACACATCTAGCACCGCAGGATCAGAATCGTGATTAGGCCTGTATGTGCAGGCTGGGACTGTGATTCAGCCTGGCCTGCACGTACAGGCACTGCCCAACTAACTCAGTCAGGGCTTTTAAATGGAGCCGCGGTGCCAGAGCGTCTGGTTGCCATGGCACCACAGCTCCATTTAAAAGCTGCGATCCCAGCCGCCTATTCCTGCAGCTAATTCCCCACAGCCCAACCCCCAATCCGACTACCTACAGCCAGGGTTGGGTTGCAGTGAATGTCCTCGGCCCCCCCTGCCCCATCCACACCCCGGGCCCACCGATCCACTTCATCCAGGAAAGTTATTCCACCTCGGAGGTGAAATAACTTCCCTGTACAAGTCACCGGCCCTAACTCTGCCCCCGATCCACCCCCTCCCCACACCTGTCTAACTTTCCCATACAACTGGCAGGCAAGTTAGACACAGGCAGGGAGGGCCTTGAATAACAGGGATGGACGTCCCGTTGGGATGTCCATCACTGATATTCATGGGACCGAATAACCCCGTAACCCTTTTGGTACCCCCTTCTGTCCCCCTGATGCACTCAGATGTGGAATCCTGTATCATTAAATCACTATGAACGTTAGGTTGCCTCAGAAAATGGTGTAGTTGAATATAGACATCTTTGTAAGCCAATTGATAGTGCTCCTTAAGTTTTGCGAATGGTACAATTTTTCCATCTTCTGTTATTAATTGTCCTAACCTTTGCAACCTTTTATGTCCCCATTCCCTAAAAGTGCCCCCTTCTAACCCGGGCTTGAACTCCTCTGTGAATACTTCTTGTCCCCCATAAGCCTGCATCTAGCTCCCAGCCATATGGACCTTGTCAGTTCCTTGAAGGGATTTCCAAGCCCCTCTTCTCCTTCTCTATGATGTGGGTCCCAGATCCAACCCTTGAGATTCTCTTGTCCCATTTGCTCCATATGTGCCCACTGGGGTACCTCCCCTTTCTTTTCCAAACCACCAGCACTTGAACTGCTTTATAATAATATTCAAAATTGGGCGGCCCCCCCCCCTCTCTGCTCATAAACCTGTCAAGATATCCTAGGGGGGTTTTCCCTGCCCAAATGAATTCCATCATCAAACCTGTGTCTTTTGGGGGAAACTGCTAGGTACATATGACCTAGATTGGCCACTGTTGGAAACAGGATACTGGGCTTGATGGACCTTGGTCTGACCCAGTATGGCATATCTTATGCTCTTAACTTTAGAGTTTTTTCAGACAGGCCTTTGGGACATGACATGGCAGTGAAGCAAATAAGAACAGTATCCTGGGGAGTACATTCATTTTAAGTGCAGCTATATGCTCCATCCATGAGAGCCCCTTCCATTTTTGCAGGTCCTTTCAAAGCTTAGCTAAAAGTGGGCTGTAATTCCACTCAGTAAGAGACCTTGTTGTACTTCCAAGTTGGATGCCCAAATATCTAAAAGTTTTCCGGACCCACTTAAAAAAAAAAACCCTTCTGCAATCTCTGCTCCAAGTCTGTTGGGAGGTTAAACCCCAAAATTTCAATTTGCTTAAATTGATTCTTTATCCTGACGTCTAACTGTATATGTCAATTTCCTTCATTAAGACAGGCAGCAAAGTAATTGGCTCGCTCAGAGTGAAAACAACATCATTTACAAATAAGGCTACTTTCGACTCTATTGGATACTGCCGTATCCCTTTTATATCCCCTTGTCATCTGATCCGGTCCGCCAACTGCTCTATTACCAGTGCAAAAAAAAGTGGTGAAAAAAGGGAACCCTTTGTCTTGTGCTTCTCCCCAATGCAAAGGTCTTGGAGTATCCCCCCCCCCCCCCATTTACTCTTATGCTGGTCCTTAGTTTGCATTTTTTTTTTTAAGTGCCATCAAGTCAGTGTTAACTCACAGCAACCCAGCTACCTCTGGATTTTCTTGGCAATGTATCACCAGAAGTAGATTGCCAGCCTTTTCTTCTGAGGCAATGGAGAGTAAAGTTACTTGCCCAAGGTCACAAGGAGTGCCAGTGGGGAATTGAACCCTTGATCTTCTGGGTACGAGGCAGTTGCTCTAACCACTAGGCTACTCCTCCAAAGCTTTAATCCACCCAATGAAATTACTCCCAATCGCTATTCATTCCAGTACCTGAAACATAAAAGGGCCCTTCTACCCTGTCAAATGCTTTTTTTCAGCATTGATTGTAACAAACACTGCTCTTTCTGCCTTCAGTTGTAACTTCCATGTTATATTCAAAATTTTTCATATATTGTCCCCTCCCTGCCTGCCTTGTACAAACTCGGTTTGATCTTTATGCACCTGTAACCTACTTGCCATTTTTTTGGCCAGGATCTTGGCATCCAAATTAATTAAGGAAATTGGCCTATACATGCCACAAACCATTTTATCTTTACCTGGCTTAGGCAATACTATGATCCCAACCTCCTCCATTGTACTGGGTAGCTTTTTAGTTTCCAAAACATTATTAAAGGCTTCAGCCAGGATTTGTTGTACCAGAACCTGGAAGACTTTCTGTTTTAAGGTCAGTAAACCAGGTTTGCAGTTCATTGAGGGTTACTTGTTAGATAATCACCTCGCCATGTTCCTCACCTCCGTTTTTCATACTTTTCTTTTCCCACTCAGAGGTTTCTCTGTCCCCTAAGCCTGCGGCAGCCATTTTTTGCTCTCCTCCATCCACCACTGCAGGCCCCATGTAGACGAATTCACATAAATTAGCCGCTTTCCTCTGTGTCATCATTATTCCCTTATGCCACTGCCTGCTGAGAATGCCCTCTGTGCGCTTTTTGGTACTTCTTTGTCCAGCAAGAGGTGAAAAATGCCACTTTTTGCGGGAGCAACTCTGGAGCTCTGGGCTTAAGCAGCCATCTATCTAGATGCCTAAGCTACTATTTGGTTCTATGTAATTATTCCATGTAAACCACCCCTGATCTCTGGAAGAGGTGGTATAGAAAAATTGTTCAAATAAATAAATGCCATCACTTCCTCTGCACCTTGAATATTGTGTGCAATTCTGGTTGGTCACCTTATCTTAAAAAGGATACAGCGAAATTAGAAAAGGTATAGAGAAGAGCCACCAAAATGCTAAAGAGGATGGAAGGATACCCCTATGAGGAAAGGCATAAGAGGTTAGGTCTCTTTAACCTGGAAAAGAGACGGCAGAGGGGAGATATGATAGAGGTCTATAAATTAATGAATAGAGTGAAATGGGTAAACGCAGATCGATTGTTTACGCCATCAAAAAGTAGAAAGACTAGGGGACGTGCAATGAAGCTATAATGTAAGCCATTTCAGACAAATAAGAGAAAATATTTTATCACTTAATATATAATCAAACTCTGGAATTCGTTACCGAAGGATGAGGTAAAAACTGTTAGTGTAGCTGGGTTTAAAAAAGGTCTGGACAAGTTGCTGGAGGAAAGGTCCATAAACCATTATGAAAGAGGACCCAGGCAATCCACTGCTTGCCCCAGGACAAGCATTATGGAATCTGTGTGCCTTTTGAGAACCTGCTAGGTACTTGTGACCTGGATTGGCCACTGTTGGAAACAGGATACTGGACTTGATGGATCTTGGTCTGACCTAGTATAGCATATTTTACGTTCTTATGTTCTTACAAAGGCAGTTTTAGAATACTGTAATACCTAGCTTGTCAAAGTTTGATCTCTTTAGATGTTAACACCCAAAATGCTCAGAATGTAGTAGTTAAAAATGAAATTACTTCTAATCTGTTAGAGCATGCATAATTTTGGATCTACCTAAAACAGGTATGTTATATAAGACTACATTTCACCAGCTTCTGATCTGAATAAGTACTATGTTCATGCACTACTAGTCAGGCAAAAATGCTTGAAAGTGAAGCAAGAGAAATGCAAGACTGCAGCACATTTCCTACAGTGAGAGTTGGTTAGCCTTTACATTATGTTAATACGTACAAATATAAAAACATCATGTATAATGTATTACATTTGTATTTGAATGCTTTTGTATTTTGACTAATATTTTTGTATTAGTAGAAACCACACTGATGGGACAATGACAAACCTGAAAGGCAGTATACAAAACTCAGATTACATTTACATAAACACCAATTACATCTCTTTCAAACCAAGACAATAAAATACTAGAGGCAGACATATGTACATAGACAACTGGAGTTCAGTCCACTGATAAATTAGGCACTTAAAGAGACCACTGTACCTCACTAACACAATAAATGTGTTTTCATTACAAAATATTCAATCATAAAAATTTATGTATGCACCTTGGGGTAATAGCCTGCCACTCAAACCTACAATATTAGCACAAGCAATTGAATTAAAATTAAAAACACGAAATAAAGACCTTTTCAAGTACATTCGTAGCAAAAAACCTGTGAGAGAGTCAGTTGGTCCATTAGATGATAAAAGGGTTAAAGGAGCACTAAGAGGCGACAAGGCGATAGCGGAGAGACTGAATGAATTCTTTGCTTCAGTCTTTACTGAGGAAGATGTAGGGATGTTACCCATGACTGAAGTGGTATTAAAAGGTGCGGAAGAATTGAAGGAAATATCGATACATCGGGAAGATGTCTTACAACTATTAGATAAACTGAAGAGTAGCAAATCACCTGGGCCGGATGGTATACATCCAAAGGTGTTGAAAGAACTGAAATATGAGATTGCAGACCTGCTATTAGTAATCTGTGAACTATCATTAAAATCATCTCTAATACCTGAAGATTGGAGGATCGCCAATGTAACACCAATTTTTAAAAAGGGTTCCAGGGGAGATCCGGGAAACTACAGACTGGTGAGCCTGACGTCAGTACCGGGAAAAATGGTAGAAACCATCATAAAGAATAAAATTACTCAGCATGTAGATAGTCACAACCTAATGGGAGACAGCCAACATGGCTTTAGTAAAGGAAGATCTTGTCTTACTAATCTGTTATGTTTTTTTGAAGGAGTGAATAAACAGGTGGACAAAGGTGAGTCGGTTGATATTGTGTATCTGGACTTTCAGAAAGCCTTTGACAAGGTCCCTCATCAGAGACTTTTGGCAAAACTAAAGAGTCATGGGATAGGAGGCAGTGTACTATTGTGGATCAGGAACTGGTTAAAAGATAGAAAGCAGAGGGTAGGGCTAAATGGCCAATTTTCCCAATGGAGAAAGGTGAATAGTGGTGTACCCCAGGGATCTGTGCTGGGTCCGCTGCTTTTTGACATATTCATAAATGACCTGGAAAGTGGAATAACGAGTGAGGTTATCAAATTTGCAGATGACACAAAACTATTTAAAGTTGTTAAAACTCAAGAGGATTGTGAAAAATTGCAAGAGGATCTTGATAAATTGGAAGACTGGGCATCAAAATGACAGATGAAATTTAATGTGGACAAGTGCAAGGTTATGCACCTAGGGAAGAACAACCCAAACTATGGTTACACGATGCAAGGTTCCACATTAGGAACCACCACCCAGGAAAAAGATTTAGGCGTCATTGTGGATACCATGTTAAAACCCTCGGCCCAGTGTGCAGTGGCAGCCAAGAGAGCAAATAGAATGCTAGGTATGATAAGGAAAGGAATGGAAAATAGAACAAAAGATATTATAATGCCTCTATATCATTCCATGGTGAGACCGCACCTTGAATATTGTGTGCAATTCTGGTCGCCGTATCTTAAAAAGGATATAGCGATTTTAGAAAAGGTTCAGAGAAGAGCCACCAAAATGGTAAAGGGGATGGAAGGATACTCCTATGAGGAAAGTCTAAAAAGGTTAGGGCTCTTTAACCTGGAAAAGAGACGGCTGAGGGGAGATATGATAGAAGTCTATAAATTAATGAATGGAGTGGAACGGGTAAACGTAGATCGATTGTTTACGTTATCAGAATATAGAAAGACTAGGGGACATGCAATGAAGCTACAGGGTAAACTATTTAAGACTAATAAAAGAAAATATTTTTTCACTCAACGTGTAATCAAACTCTGGAATTTGTTACCGGAGGATGTAGTAAAGGCTGTTAGTGTAGCTGGGTTTAAAAAAGGTTTGGACAAGTTCCTGGAGGAAAGGTCCATAAACCATTATTAAGAAGTGACCGAAGATATCAATGCTTGACCCAGTACAAGCATTGTGGAACTTGGGTCTCTTGGGGAAACTGCTAGGTACATATGACCTAGATTGGCCACTGTTGGAAACAGAATACTGGGCTTGATGGACCTTGGTCTGACCCAGTATGGCATATCTTATGTTCTTAATGCAACATTCTAAATAACCTAAATTACCAACAGATGTGAAAAAATATATTTCATTCCATCCAAATAAAAGCTCTTTATCTTCTATATTCAGATATCAATAATAGATTTAATTATTCAGGCTATGAAAAAGTGAATGTATCCCCCAGGCATTAGTCATGGGGAAAATGTCAACTATGTGCCAACCTACACTAACATGAATCACTCATGAACTCTGAAATGTAGATGTTATCCAATAGGACTAACTTTATGCCAAATTTAGTTAGCAAAACCAACTTGTTTCAAAGACACAGAGGAAAAGCAGAGTTGTTTACCTGTAAAAAGGGTCTTACCACAGAAAAACAGGACAATCATGACATTTGAAAGCAATGACATGGACCATAAACAAAAATGATCTTCCAGGAGTGTGCGAGATTTCCCATGTACATGTGGTTGCCTCCTCCATGTTCAATCCATTTCAAAAACTTGCAGTCATTTTTCTGGAAAGGCAGGGGGAATTGCTTAGTTGATTTATTCTCCTGTCCATAGAGAATACCCATTTGAGGTAACTTCCTCATCTTCTTTTATCAATATGCAGATTGAATTTCATGGTGCAGAGGCCATCTGCTCAAATGGCGGTTATATAAGCTGGGCGAGAAGGACATTGAGGTCCCAAAGAACTTGGACTTATTGGACTATATGCTTCATACTCCATAACCCCCCTTAATGAATTTAGAGACCAGTGAGTCAAGAGAAATTGAAGAACTCGCCACAGACATCTTGTGCATTGTGAAAGTATTCCAATGGACCTTCACCAATGATGTCCACAGTTCTGCATTTGAGAAGTGCACAAGATACTATACAAATATGCCCACAATGCACTGAAAATGGTATTGGTCATGCTTTTTGCACCTCATTACAGAACAATTCTATTTGACGTCATAAGATTTGCAAATGGAGGACTTACCAGCCATGATGAGGGTCTCCTATAACTCCATGGAAATCTACAGTGGTGCATCTAACAGACATTCAGACACCCATGCTACTGGGGACAGAGAATGAAGTCTTGAATGTAATATCCTCTATTTGCCAGGAGATCAGAGGAAATACCTCCAGATGGTTCTTCTACTAAAAGAAATATGGAAGACAAATTTCCAGGCAATGATAATCACCCTAGCCTTGTCCCTCCAAAGCTGCTAAGGATGCATGTGATCAGCAGACTAGAGGGAATACATGAAGGAGACTTGGACATCCAGTATATATTAGCTAGCTTAAAGGTTCATCTCCATCAACCACACTTCCTCAAACATAACGGAGGATATTTGGAGCTGTTTTCTGCTACAAAAATAGCCACCTTCTGGGTATCCCAACAATGGAATAGGTTTGCCATCTCCTGGTAAAGAACCCTTGATATAGTTCCAGGACATGACTGAGCTTGTCTACCAGGCCATTCCGAATACTCAGTATGTACAAGCCCACTCTCAAATGGTTAACACGCCATTGCAAGGCGTGTAGTAGTTGGTTTCCTCCTTTTGTTCAAGTAGAGCATAACTTGGTTCTTAGTCTGGATAAAAATAGTCTTTTCTGTAAATGCCAATGTAAAAACCCAGAGGATGTAATACATTGCTCCCAATTCCTTCTGGTTTATCTGAAAAGTGCTCTCTCATTTTAAACAAGTCCCATGTATACAAATCGTGAACACATGGTCACCCCATCTGGTTTAGACACAATCCTGGTTAGCACTAATTGATGGGCTGTTGCTGTAGTGGGTGGCCATACAGAAGCATCTCAGATATCAAGAGCAGCATGAGTCCTCACTGGAACTTATTAGGTGAAAGCACTTCTAACATGGCTAATGCTGGGATAGAATTCCTTGTCCTAAGGTGGTTGGGACAAATGACATTCATTGGCAAGGAAGACCTTCCTTGCCAGTGTGGCTACCCAGGCATAAATCATCAACAGTTCAGGTGGAGGGGGGGGGGTAAGGTTGGCTTTAAATTTATGATGAACCTCAGTAATAACAAAAGTTGATCACCGACTGGAAGGTACATATCTCCAACAAGGATGTATGATTTACCAGCCAATCATCCAAATAGAGAAACAAAAGAACCCCTCCATCGACCCCCAACAGGTGGCAAGTCACCACTAGAGCCAGGCATTTGGTGAACCCCATTGGTGCAGTCACAAGATGGGGAGTAAAACAGTAGGGCATCATAATCTCAGTGACCTCTGTTCAAAATAACCTGAAAGGATCTGTTGTCAGGGTGGATGACAACATGGGTGTATGCATCTTTCAGGTCCACTGAACATAATCTCTCCGCCTCCCCCCACCCCATCCCCCTTGGGAAGGATTGTCTGGAGTTCATCTTGAACTTTTTGCATCAGATGGGCACCAAGGTCAAAGTCCCCAGATGTTTTTGGAATTAAGCACCTGGAGTAGAAACCCATCCCAAGTTCTTCCTGTGCTATGTTCTTGAGGAGGGAGAGTATCTCAATCTGTAGGAGATAGCAGATCCCTTGTGCAGCATGGGAGCAACAAAAGTGAAGCTCTTACTTAAGGGATACTAAGAACAAAACAAGGAGTGGGGGGAGTCAAAGTGAAAGCAACAGATTTTATTAAGCCTGACACAGCCATGTTTTGGCCGAGAGTGCCTGCATCAGGGGAAAATCTGTAACATTCAAAAATGTAAAAGCATAATACAGCCAGACTGTTGGCCAGTGGTTTCCAGACTGAGCACAGCAGTATGTCATACTTTGATTCCCCTGCTCCTTGTTTTGTTCTTGCTTTTGCTTCTTGTGGAGGTGTCACTGTTGTTTTCATCTTTCTGCTTAAGGGCTACTATCCTGAGCACCCACTGATCGGTTGTGATGTTTCCCCATAACAGTTATACTCTGCATCCAACTGAAAGCAGTGAATCATGAGACAGCAAAATTATGCTTGCTTTTTAGTGCCTCCTTGGAACTAGTGAGGTCTCCGGGCCAGGCAAGTGACCTGTTCTGAAAATTCCTTACAAAATTCAGGAATTAGTCACAGGGTGGCTGGCTCCAGTGGTCCAAGGGAAGAGTTATCTACCTTCAGGTTCATCAGTAGCATAAAGCACCATAGTTATAATGAACCTGGATTCCATGCTATTCCTTGTGCCCACATCCTGCTTGGCACCAGGGAGCTATACTATCCATGCTGTGGTCCTGTCAGGACCAAATGGTCCTCCTTTGGCAAGGAACCATATTCCTTTAACACCAATTTGAGTGCTGGAGAATCCTGGTACCCATAGTACTTTAACATTAAATACATCTGTGCAGACCAAGATGGCCACTTAGGCAGTTGTGTCTCCAGACGCTGGATTCCACGATGCGAAAAAGAAAGAGGAAGTTTCACAAAGAGCCTCCTCAACTTGCTAAAACTATCCCCTCTCTAGTTACGACTCCGGGACCAATGGATGTCTTTGTACAGCGCTTAGAGAGTCCTCTTCAGCAAATCAGCATTATTCTGGGCTTGGAGGCATCAGGGCTGGAGAGTTCAGTGTCTTCTTCTGGATGCAATCTTACGCCAGAGCTGCAATTACCTCCTACTCCACCGGCTGCAGATCTCCACTTAGCTAACCCTGCTCGTCAGGCCTCCAATGTGGGGAATGACTGGCACGTGGAAGGAGGTAGATCAGCTGATTTGGAAGCGGCGATAGAATCCAGGGCTTCTTCATCTGCTCTGGCTTCAGGAGGTATCAAACCCTTGATGGAGGTGGCAGAGGTGAATTGGTGTGGTTCCCTGTGGCAGAGTGCTGGAGGGTCCTCTGCTTCTGCTGAGCCTGTGCTGGGTCTGGTTCAGCAGCACATTTAGTGTTTCCTTTGGAGTGTCCTACTATGTTTACCTTGGAGTCAATCTGGATAGCGATTTCTTCACTTGGTACTGTACTGGTTCAGCAATTTAATGGTTTGGCAACACAAGTTTATTCCAATTCTCAGTTGTCCTTGGCTAATACGAGAGAGATTTCTGAAGTTGAGTCGATTGGAAAAGTGCAAATGGAGGTTCAGAAGCATGAGACTTATTATTCCTCTATAATGAAGGATGTCTCCAATTTAAGATTTAAGAGTGAACTTTTAGAGAATCAAGTGTGTTCTATGAATTTGCACTTAGTTAACTTTCCTCGTTCACCCTTAGTTTCTGCTAGAGATCTGCTGAAAATGTATATACAGGTTGTTTTGGGGATCTCACCCGAGTCTCATCCCCCTCTAACCAGAGTATATTATATTTCATCTCGGAAAAGGTTCCTGGGGCACTCAGTTGGATTCTCTTTCCAATTTGCAACATGTGGATATTCTTAATATATCTAAGATTTTGGAATCTTCTGATGCTGAATCTATGATTTCCTCAACTTTATTAATTTCCTTAGCATTATCGTCTGACCGGGAGTGGCTCCTTAAGATATACTTTAAGAAGCGCTCCATTCCCTTTAAGGGTTTGTTAGTTGTTATGCATCTGGACCTAGCCCGCAAGACTCAGCGGCATCAGAGGGATTTTCTAGTGCTTAAGCCTGGGGTTTCTCAATTAGGGGGTTTGCTTGTTTTTTTTAAAATTCCCATGTAAATGTCTAGTACATTTGCAGTCTCAGAGTTATGTTTTTTTATGACCCCACTCAGTTAGTAACTTCTGTCTGCTCCCACCTTTCTTCTCTAGCTATGGAGGGAGTTAGTTAGTCCTCTGTTTATTTTGCAGTGGTAATTTTTGGAAGCAGATTAAACTGCCTGTTATGCTTTTTCTTTCATGTTTGTAATATTTTGTTTACTATTTTCTTGATCCCTTTTGGTTGTTGGGCTTTTAGGCTGTTGGGGTTAATGCTTTCCTTATTTGGTAATGTTTCTTTACTATTGTAACCTTGACGCCTTTTTTCTTTTCAAGTATTGTGCTTGAATTTTGTAAATTTATAAAGATATAATAAAAAAAAATACATCTGTGCACGCCTTTGAGCTGGGGCAATTTCTTCAAATGGATTAGTTTTGCACATATCATGACCATCAAAGTTCACTCCTAAGCCAGGGTATGGGAAATAAGATTTTAGACTCTCAAATTTACTGATGCTCACTATAATACTTGGATTGTGCCTAAGAGAACTTCTTTCTGGCGTTCATAAGATGTAACATGTACAAGTAACTTGTCAAGATGTGATTGGAAATTCTTAATCAGGCCTGTAGGTCCCAATACAATGGGAGATATTTCTGCCACATTTTCTTGGTCTCCACCTGCATTTCTCAGTATTTCAGGATCTTCCTCGCCACACAATTCACCAAGACCTCTACTATCAATGCCGTTCTGGTGTTTCTATATCAGATTTCCTTACATCCAGCTTCTTATCAGTTACAATAGGAATGTCCAATTTATCATAACTTCTTTATTCTCAGTTACTCTTTTAGGGTCATGATCTCTGTGCTTTTCCAGTACAGCAATGTTATAGTGTTTATAAAGCATGTGTGTAGTGTGGGGAGGGTGGGTGGAATTAACCTCTCCCAAATGAGATGCCCCAGTGGCCACAATCCCTTGTCTGGCCACGATATCCCATTTCCAGGGGGCAAAAAAGAACAGCATTGCCAAGATCACAGCAAAGGTCTGTCTGTCCATGGGGATCCCACCTCCCCCCCCCCCCCCAGACAGAAGAGGATGGCTACAATCACAGCCAAAACCCCTTCAATCTGCCCCCAAGAGATCATATCCCTACAGGCAGACAGGCTGCAACCGCAGCCTCCACTTTCTCTCTTGCCACAGGGATCCTTATCTCCCACAGCCAGATCGAAGGGGTCATCTTCCTCTTTTCTGCCCATGGGGGGATGGAATCTCCACAAGCACACAAAAAAGGGAGAGGCCACAAAAGCAGCCTGAAAGAAAAAAAAAGGGGGGGGGGGAAGTGAGCAAAGAAGGCAAGGAAAATATAAAGGGACAGTGAGCCTATTTAAAAAAAAAAAAAGGGATGGGGGATTTTAGGGCAGAGGATGGGAATGCTGGGGGGTGGGGGGGGGATTGGTGAAGGGGGGATGGGTATCTGGAAGGTAACAGAGGAGAAGAGCTAGGAGGCAGAAGGAAGAGTGCAAGGTGTTGCCAAAAGGTGCATTCTCCTCAGGGCCGGATGGTCCTAAAACAACATCCCCTCCTCCCAGTGAAGGGCAGTTCATCACCACCTGGCCCACCATGTCAACTTCCACCCTGGCATTTATCTTCGCACCTGGGGGGGGGGGGGGGGGGGGGGAGCAGCATAGCAATGCCTCTGCTGTGGCAGGCTTTAAACTGCCCGTGGTAGCAAGCTCATGGCCTGCTGCTCCTGCCTCCCTGTGATGCAACTTTCTGCTGCTCCTGCCCCCTCCAGCAAGAAGCTGTGTCAGAGGGGGCAGGAAGTGCAGGCTGTGAGTACATTAGCATGGGCACTTTAAAGCCCAACACAGCGGAGGCATCTCTGTGCCATCTCCGCTCCCCCAGATGAGAAGATGGATGCCAGGGAGGGGTCAGCCAGGCAGCACTGCAAGCTTCAGGGGACAGCATGGAGGGTCTGTCTAGGGCTGCAGAAATCCTTGGGTCAGCCCCAATTCCCTCCCCCCAGAACACACAGAGGCACCTCATCTCCAGCCCACACTACATGCAGCACAGCCCTGCACAAGGTTGGCCCATCCATTGTGCGAGAAGGTTGTTCACACAGGGCCCCACCCAAACTTCATTTCATACATGGTATTTGGGTTAAAGGGCCAGCTTCAGAGGGAGCCGGAGGCCCCGATTCACCTCTGCCCAGCTGCAGAGTGAAGAGCAGCATGTTCCTTTACTCTGGCAGCTGTATTCTCGTGAAGCGCACTGAGTGTTGGGAAACAGGAAATACCCTTTAACCTTTCCTGGCACTCAGCATGCTTCACAAGAACACTGCTGCCAGAGTGAAGGAACACGATGCTCTTCACGCTGGTGGCTGTGTAAAGGTCAGCCAGGACTTCAGGCCTCCTCGGCTCTCTCTGAAGATGGTCAGACAGGGCAAGGACTCTGCAGGGGGATGGGGATGGGGAAGGGGGTGCTAGGATAGGAGTGAAAATGGACTGATGGGGGGGGGGGCCTTGGACTTGAAATGGATTGATGAGGTCTAGGATAGGACTGGAAATGGGCTCATGGGGGCTAAGATAGGACTGGACATGGCTGATGGGGTGGGGGCTTGGACTGGAAATGAGCTGATGGATGAGAGAATGAGACTAGAAGGGAGCAGATGCTAGGTGGAGCTGGAACTAGAAAGGAGCTGATGTTAGAGGAGGACTAGAAGGGGATGGGGCTGGGGGAGTGAGGATGGAAAGGGAAGAAAAATCTATCAATTGGCTGGGTACCTGGAGAATAAGTGGGACCTGCAGATGGAAGGGTGAAATTTGAGTGGATGAAAAAGGAATAAAAGAAAGAAAGAAACGGAGGCAAGAACAAAAGGTGAAAGATCAGTATGTTAAAGCAGATGTAGAGAACGACGAAAAAAAAGCTAGGAGGCGACAAATGGACAGAAGACAATGGAGAGTTAGCAGAAGAAACCAGAAGAAAGTGACTGGAGCAATTGCAACTAAAAAATAAAATGCCCAAACAGAAGGTAGAAAAATATTTTATTTTGAATTTAACAACTAATATGTCAGCTCTGGGAAATGTGCATCACTAACGTCTATGCGTTTTGTTTAGTACAAGAGGAAAATAATTTATAGTTTTATTTCTCCATTGTTGTTGTACATTCCAAGTTTGGCTTTTGGGGGATCCAGTTTAATTGTTGTCTTCCTATTTCTAAATTATGATCCCTTGTTCTTTGTTTGGTGACAGTCTATGTTCTGCATGTGTAACTAAGCTGAGGTATTCTTTTCATGTAGTTTCTATTTGACAGTGCCACTTGCTCTCTTTCCCCAGTAGGAGATGTAGTGGTATTCTCCGAGATGTATTGGTTTGATATTTGCAGCATTTCCTTTTGATAGGTTGGGTTTGGTGCTTTGTGAGTCCTTGTAGTGCTGTTATGATAGGGGGGGAGGGAGGAGTTTGCTATGGGCTCTAAATGGGCAGTTTATAGTACTTCCCAATATGCCTGGTGGTTGGCACCGGACTATAGCAATATAGAAAGCTGGTAGTCTTTCTTTATCCAGACACTCATTAAGAGATTGCATAATGCACTTTTAGTAATGCTAAGTTATGCAAATGAGTCTCTACACTTGGCACCACACCACCCCACCCTTGGGTCACCTCTGGCCCCATACCCCACCCACACAAAAGGCACCCACCGCCACATCCCATGGATAGACAGGCACACCACCATTGCACTACAAACCCGTAGAGACACTTAATATCTGAGGCTATAACTGTTTCTGTCTAAAGATGCTGCGCAGTATAAGAATACTGGCGCTGGTCTCGTGAGACTTGAGAACATAGGACCAGTGCAAGAGACAATATGGGGGAGGGGGAGGGGGAGGGGGAAGGGGAAGGGGAAGAGCCCGAGGAGGTCACAAGCATTGGCTCCTAAAATTTTGGCCTGGCTCAAATTCAAACAAAATTTGTTGAGGCCTGCACTAGAGGTACAGCACATTTGGAATTTTAGCACCAGCTATAGGCTACACAAGCTGCACAAATAGATATGTGCACCTCTGCAAGCTGTTGCTTTTCATTTGTTGAGCAGTAACAAAGCACAAGTTCTCGCCAATCCCAAATGCAGGCACGGCCGCCTCCGAACGAGAGGCACTATGATCAATGGAGGGGCAAGACTGTGGGAAGAGGCTGAGCCACCTTCATGTGGGGTCAGAGAGACCTATGCGTCTACCTCAACTTTGCTGAGCAGTTGCATGAAAGGGTTACCCGACTCCTCTTGTGTTGCACTGCAAACAGAGCCTGGCTTGTTGGGGGGTTTCAATTTGTCTACATATTTATATTTTGAGTTTATTATAATTTATTCTGTACTTGGTGAGGGTCTAATTATGTTTTGCCTGTGTGACCGAGACCACATGTTCTATTAGCATGGTGTTTTACTCATGGTAGTTTCGCCAAATGGGTTAGTTTTGCACATACTATGGCAGTCATGAACCTCACTTCTATGCCAGGGGATGTGGAGTATGATCTTAGTCTCTCAAATTTACTGCTAATGCTCAGCGTAATACTTGCATCGTGCCAAAGAGAGCCTCCTGCTGGAGTTCATAAGATGTAACATGTATGGGTAGTTTGTCAGGATGTGCTTGGAAATTCTTCTTTATCAAGTCTGTGGCTCCCAATACAATGGCAAATAGTTCTGTATCTTTCTGCCACAGTTTCTTGGTCTCTGACTGCATTTCTTGGTACTTCAAGATCTTCTGCCTCTCCACACGATTCACAGAATAATCACTTGGTACCAACACTTATATTATCAATGCCGCTGCGGTATGCTTCTCCTTTACCACTATTTCAAGTTTCCTGACATCCAGTTTCTTATCATTCAGAATGGGAACATCCCAGGTGATAACCTACAGTTTCCAGTGGAGGTGGTGTGCTACTTTGTTGTGCCTTTCTGTATAGAAATTTTCCACCATCAGAACTTCACAGCCTGCTATTAGGTGAGTTACAGTTTCCAGCTCTTTCTTACAGAATCAGCAGATGGCAGTTGTGCCAGTTTTTTCAACACTCGTGTAAACCATCTTAGCCATAATCCGCTGTCCTGGGCTGCAATTATCAATCTTTCATCCTTCGGTTTCAGGTCACCTCTGTTTCTGTGTAGGAGCTATAGTAATCTTGCTTTTTCAGTTTTCCAAATAGAACATCTTTATACCTAACGCCAACCACAATATTTATGGTGCACCTCTTTTCTGGGTAGGCTCCTTATTGTGTTAATTTTAGAAGCTAGTGTCATAGTATGGCAGAATTGCATTTTAGGTCTTCAGTGACTGGAGAGGCTGTTAATGAGATGAAACCAGAATCAGATTTTTTTCTTCCTTGTATTTTGGGTTCTATGGTGAAATGTCCTAGGTATGTTCTGCACCAATTGTTGGAGGAGGGATTGCATTGGATACAAAATAGATGATCAAAAAGAAAAAGAGAACTATATTGCAGTTTTGAACACCAAAATAAGCGTAGTTACTCACCTGTAACAGGTGTTCTCCAGGAGCAGCAGGAATCAGTCCTCACTTATGGGTGACGTCGGCGCCGACGGAGCCCTCGCGGAGCAATTTTCCCCAGCTTTCAAAGAAAGCCTTTGGGAATTGCAGCGCGCATGCGCGGTCGACTTCCCGCCCGAGGGTGCCATCTTAGCCAGTCAGATGACATAGCTAAAAAAGACAGCATAAAAATTTGCAAAAAGAACATAAGCAGACGACTGCAACTCCAAGGGGAGGAGGGAGGGTAGTGAGGACTGATTCCTGCTGCTCCTGGAGAACACCTGTTACAGGTGAGTAACTACGCTTTCTCCAGGACCAAGCAGGAAGTCAGTCCTCACTTATGGGACTCCCAAGCTCAAGGCTACCGGAGACCCTAAGCACAAAAATGAGCTCCCTCTAGCTCAGCAGCACAGAAGGATAGAATCTTCGCTGAAATATCACCCACCGGTAGCCCACATCCGGGATGGAGGGTAGGAGTTTCTCAGACCTCAAAGAGAATACGGAGGACTGCCTGTCCGAAAGCACTGTCCCTACGGGACTCCCTCTCGAGACAGTAATGGACCGCAAAAGTCTGGCTCGAAGACCAAGTAGCGGCCCGGCAGATGTCTGCCAGCGGAACAGAGCGGAGGTAAGCCACTGACGTGGCCTTTGCCCGAACACAATGAGCCGTGACTCGACTTTCTAAGGAGAGTCCGGCTGCCCCATAAGCCCAAGAGATACAGTCCGCAACCCAGATGGACAGAGTACGCTTGGAGACCGGGAGCCCCAATCTATTGGGGTCAAAAGACACAAAAAGCTGAGCAGCTTTACGGTGCTCCCGCGTACGGTCAAGGTAGAAGTTCAGAGCCCTTCTACAGTCCAGGGTATGGAGGACCGTCTCAGCTCGGCTGGAGTGTGGTCTGGGAAAGAAGGTTGGAAGTACCACCTCCTGATTGATGTGAAAAGGGGAGACCACTTTAGGCAGAAATTTCGGATGAGTCCGTAGGACCACCCTATTCTTGTAGAACCTAGTGTAAGGGGGATCAGACACGAGGGCCTGCAATTCACTTACGCGTCTAGCGGAAGTGAGGGCTATCAAGAACAGTGTTTTCCAAGACAGAAAACGGAGAGAACAGGTAGCCATAGGTTCAAAAGGCGGACAGGTGATCCGCTGCAACACCACATTCAGGTCCCAGTCAGGCGCTGGCGGGCGCAGAGGTGGTTTAAGTAGAAGGAGACCTCGGAGAAACCTCGCTACGAGAGGGTCATTGGAGAGAGGTCTGCCGTCCACCGGCACATGATGTGCTGAAAGAGCACTGAGGTGAACTTTGACGGAGTTGGACTTAAGTCCCAGATTAGAGAGGTGCAGCAAGTACTGCAAGATCACCGACACCGGGCAGGAGAAGGGATCCTGAGACTGTTGGGTACACCAGACTGCAAAGCGACGCCATTTAAGGGCGTAGCATTTGCGGGTAGAAGGCCGTCGCGAAGCCAAGACGACCTCCTCCACCTCCGCCGGCAGGAGAAGGGGAGCAAGGACTACCCTCTCAGCAGCCAGGCCATGAGGTTGAGAGACCTGAGGTTGGGGTGCAGGAGGGACCCCTGATCCTGAGTGAGGAGATCCGGTTGTACCCCCAGAGGGATTGGATCCTCCACCGCCAGTTGCAGCAGGAGCGGAAACCACGGCTGCCTGGGCCAGCGAGGGGCCACCAGGATCATGAAGGCTTTGTCTCGGAGAACCTTGAAAAGAGTCCGAGAGACTAGCGGGATGGGAGGGAAAGCATACAGAAGGCTCCCCGACCATGAGATCAGAAAGGCGTCCGCCGCAACCCGAAGGGGGTGTGGCTGACGAGAGCAGAAGCGAGGAAGTTGCCGGTTGTGAGGACTGGCAAAGAGATCTACCGTGGGGAGACCCCACTTGAGGAAGAGCTTCTGAACTACCAAGGGATCCAGACGCCACTCGTGCGGCTGGAGGACCCTGCTGAGTTTGTCTGCAAGGCAATTTTCCTGGCCCGGAAGATAAACCGCCTTGAGGAGAATGCCGTGACTGACGGCCCAAGAGCAGAGCTTCTGTGCCCCCCGGCAGAGGAGGAAGGAGCCCGTGCCCCCCTGCTTGTTCACGTAGAACATGGCCACTTGATTGTCCGTCTGGACAAGGACGGATTGGTGGGAAGTCAGGTGGGAGAAGGCCTTGAGAGCTAGGCGGATCGCCCTGAGCTCCAGGAAGTTGATCTGCTGAGCAGACTCCCACGTGGTCCAGAGGCCCTGAGTACGTGCCTCTTGGCAATGTGCTCCCCAGCCCAGGAGGGATGCATCGGTGGTCAGCACCCGGGTCGGCTGAGGTGACTGGAAAGGCATTCCGAATATCAGGTTCGGCTGCCGGAGCCACCACCGGAGAGACGAGACCAGCGGCTCGGAGACGCGCACTAGGTCTGCTAGGCCGCCTGTGGCTTGTCGCCACTGCTGGCGGAGACACCATTGAGCAGACCGCATATTCAGGCGGGCATTGGGGGTCACATGGACGGTGGAAGCCATATGGCCGAGCAGTCTCAGGAAGCGCCTGGCGGAGACCAGGGGCTGGCTGCGAAAGCGGTCGGCTAGGTCCATGAGCCGTTGAGCCCTGTCGAGCGGTAGGTACGCTCGTGCCCGAGGAGTGTGCAGCCTTGCGCCGATGAACTCGAGATCCTGTGAGGGGAGCAAAGTGGACTTTGCGAAGTTTATAACAAAGCCCAAGTGCTGCAGAAGAGTCACCGTGCGGCACGTGGCGTTGGTGACCTCCTGAGCGGACGCTGCTCTGATGAGCCAGTCGTCGAGGTACGGAAAGACATAGAGGCCGTGAAGCCGGAGATGGGCCGCCACGACCGCGAGACATTTTGTGAAGACTCGCGGTGCGGAGGATAGGCCAAAGGGCAGTACTCTGTACTGGTAATGATTTCCTGCCACCACAAACCTTAGGTATTGGCGGTGGCTTGGGTGGATGAGGATGTGCGTGTAGGCATCCTTTAGATCCAAGGAGCATAGCCAATCTCCCTGCTGGAGGTAGGGCAGAAGGATTCCAAGGGTAAGCATTTTGAACTTCTCCCGCACAAGGAACTTGTTGAGGTTGCGCAAGTCCAGGATGGGTCTGAGGCCCCCTGATCTCTTTGGTATCAAAAAATACCTTGAATAAAAGCCTTGACCTCTCAGGTGGTGTGGCACCGGTTCCACCGCCTGTTCCTGCAGCTGTAGGGCTCCGCGGAAAAAAGAAGACTGGCTAAGATGGCACCCTCGGGCGGGAAGTCGACCGCGCATGCGCGCTGCAATTCCCAAAGGCTTTCTTTGAAAGCTGGGGAAAATTGCTCCGCGAGGGCTCCGTCGGCGCCGACGTCACCCATAAGTGAGGACTGACTTCCTGCTTGGTCCTGGAGAAAAAGTAGTTCTAAATTTCTTAGCATTAGAGACTGCGCTGTAGTTCTCTCTTTTTGTCCCGTGGCACGAGTACCTTACATCTCCATTGTTTTTTGCAGAATATATATAGCTACAGGTATCAGTACTTTTTAAATGTTAGCGTGCCAGGCTAAGCAATTAAACAGCTACAATTTTTTGCTGTATTTTAAATATGTAGCTTGAGAATATATTGCTTTCCTTTTGGGGGGGGGGGGCAACGCCACTGTATGAGAGCCTCTGTTCTCTGAGTACTTAGGGATGCCAACTCATCCCTTGCCTGTTAGATACACTAGATGGCTAGGAAGCTGGTATATTTCATAAGATGACCATAATGAATATGCAAATTGATATGCAAATATGTCACCCCACCTTTTGCACCGCTCCCCGCCAAATGAAGACTGTGTTACAAAGTTTCCAATGGATGAAGCATAGCACCTTGTTGTGCCCTTCTGAACAGAGGTTTTCTGCCATCCGAACTTCTCAATCAACTACAAGATAAGCAACTGTTTCCATCTCTTTCTTACAGATTCTGCATATGTCCGTTTTATCAGTTTTCTCCATGCTCTCTGTGAACCCTCATGCCCGTAATCCACTATCCTGGGCTGCAACTATCACTCTCTTTAGGTTTCAGTTTGCCTCTCCTTAATCATTCACATGTCCGGTCTTGATCAACAAATGGCTTCTGGATTAACTCTTTGTACCTCCCACTATATTTATGTTTTTGCCAATTATTTTTTCTTGTCTGCTAATCTGATTCTTTGATGAGTTCTGGTCTTGTTTTGCAATCCTGTTGCTTCTTTCCCTATGTATGTTGGTGGATTCTCATCCATCCCTTCTATCCTTTGTAATGCTTGTCCAAGTTTAAAGATAGAGACAAGCTCTGAATGTTGATTTTCATATTTTACACTTTGTGAATTCTGATCCAACGATGCTGTTAAATAGGCCTGAAGGCCTGGGATAGTAGCTCTGTAGGTATAATCAGTCTGAGGACCAGTCCTCCTTCAGCTCTAGGGATGTATAATCTTGGCATACACTGATGCTTATAAGTTACCTCATGGGCATGGGAGGAGCAGCTTTCTTGTTCATATGTCCAGTTTCTCATGATCATTAAAAGGCTAGTCTACAATCCCAAAGTTATATACAAGTACAGGAATTACCAACTGATGAAATGGCTTGTATCTTATTTCATGAAGTTAAAGCACTTTCAACAACAGTTTTAATCTCCTGTAATACTCCTGTGGACTTGATGCCTGCAGTGCTTTAGTGCCAAAGTGCTTTCACACCTCATCCACACAGAGATGGAGATGATTCACTTCCTTAGTGGGCATGTCTGCACTGCCTCTATGAAGAGCACTCACTGCTAGGGTAGTCCCATTTCTGGTTCTGCTGACAGGTCCCAGTCAGAGGGAGAAAAAAATGTGGTAGATGTTCCACTTAGCCATTTTCAGGCCTACCTTGCAGGCATCTTCATGCAATAAGCATAATTGGGCAGATCTTGATTAGGCCCCAGGTCTTTGAAAGCATACAACATGAGTATCAGTAGCCAACATTTCACCTTGCATAGGGCACCATTTGACTCTCAGTAGCATGTCAAATGTTGGGAAGAAATAGCTGGAGAGGTTGAATTCAATAGTTTTGGAAAAGGGCATATATTTCTAAAGACAAAAAAATAAAGAAAAAATATTTATGTTTGTTAAAAGGAGGTCTAAGAGCCACATACCTTTTCTAGTTAACAAGAGACTAGGATTTGCATCTGTACACCAATGCACATTTTAAAAGAGGCGGATGGAGCACTTCAGGGGCAGCTGTGCACTTTCAGAAGATGTGTTTTTGGTCTACATAAGCTGAGATCTATATTGGTACCATCACATCATATCATTCACAAGTGTGTCAAATCTCTTCTGCTTATATTAACAATCTGCAACCAAAGACCAACCAAATTTTCCTTCCATCCAATTAAAATTCCTCATCATCTATGTCAAGAGATCAAGTTGTTACAACTGGTCCACTAGTTCCAAGATAAGGTACAACCTTCCCCCCTCCATACATTGTTGGCTTCCCTCCTCCTATGTCTCCTCCAATAACTTAGACCCTAAGGAAGACTCGCAACAGTGCATATCTCAACGGGACATAGTAAAAACTGAAAAAAAAAATCACATTTTACAAATCTACTAAAATGTAGCAAAAGATCAATACCAATGTTATTGCCAACATACTCAAAAATTAAAAAGGCATTTTGAGTCTATTACGACACTCTTCACTTTATTGTACAATCCGTTAATGTTAAGATAAAAGCTATAGCTTTCAATACATGAGTGATCTCAGTATGGTTTTATGGCTCAATTTCTAGCAAGCCATGCTCTTCTTTTATTTACTCCAGCATTAACCCAACAAAATAATATTTCCTCTGGACTATTTCTGGCGAGAATCTTTAACAGGCCAGGACACATTTTGTGGAAAATGGATCCCAGCGCACTGTTAAATGTGAGTTAGTATGTACTACTGTAACATTATAATAATTTGCCCAGCTTCGATAACCCACTGATGGAGTGCCTGAAGGAAAAAAAGTGCTTTTGGGTCCAACCTAATAATGACTCTGTATGTACAAATATTTTGCAGATAAAATGATCAAACTTAGCAGCTCCAACTATTTATTACAAATTGAATGTAGGATTCTTTATAGACTGTGATATCAAACAGCATTCCCTAAAAATTGTTCAAAGAAAAAGGTGCATGTGCTGAGACCACCTGGTTATCTTCAGTAACTGTGCTCAGCATAAATCAAATGTAAAAAAAATACCCACACAACACTGGACAACATAGAAGGCAGCCCTATGAATGAGGTCAACAGGACAGTACAGGGAAATTTGTCTCCCTCAGGAAATACTTTTGTTTGAAAGAGTGAAGAAACAAAAAACAATATATAACAATCATTTATTCTATCAGCAGAAACACTGCTTAACAGGCCTGCACATATACAAATACAGAGAAACACTATATACTGCAGTACAGTATTAACACAGTGACACACTACTGTTCATTATTTTACAATATGCACATTTATTTCAAATAAGGGAAAATTAACATTCCACAGGTGAAAAGATAAAAGCAGAAAATACCACCACTGAACCCAGAAAGGCAATTATTACTAGCAAAACTGGGCACATATTAAGCCAGACTAGAAGAGTCCTGGGCACTATACAATGTTCTTCAAAAGTATCTTCATGCAGCAGCTCTTCAACTGAGCAATACAATATTGCAAAAGCTTGTGCTTTTGGTTTTGCAGATGCACTTTTTTCTGTAAAATTCACTTGGTGCTGTCCTCTTTCAACATGTACTTCTGGAGAACAGCATTTCTGTCTTATTTACAACACGAACCAAAGTGAATGATTCTGGCTGAGAATGTTGCAAATTTACACTATAGACAAGTTTCATGAAGCCAGCTATCATCACAGAACATAAGAAAACGGAATCAATCATAAAAAAGTATAAATTCCTCACCACAGACTTTTTACATTATAAATAATAAATAGTATAACACAGTAGGTTACAATGGATGCATTTTTTTAAATCTCATATAAGATTTAAAATGAGAAATCTAAGGTATTACCTCAAGATGAGTGAACGTCAGTATGAATACCACTCTTTGTGAAACTCAGCCAAGGTAATTCAGAGCTAGTGTTCATTTATCAGACCATAATATGCTTTTCCTAAGAGCTAGGAAACAGATCATGCTCAATCCTGCATCTGAGCTACTTCCAGCTCTTACACCAAATGGAATTCAAAATTCCAACAAAGCAGCCTACCAGAAATGATGGTGGACTACTTAAATTATAATATAATACTATTCTTACTGCTAAAAAGACAACACATTTACATTGTACTAATGTTTGCAAAAGGCATTGAAATACCATGGTCTCCATGCCCCAGGGAAAACTAGGATGGTGTGTACACATTCCACCAGCTTCTGCTCAAAAAGTCACTGATACTTCAGGAAATCTGATGGACAATATTTAGATTTTATTGCAAGTGTTTTCTGTGGCCATCATCCACTGTACTGTACTATAACAATATATAAAATAAAGATTTAGGCATTCATTTCTTCTGCATGTACTCTGCAGCAATAAATGGAGTATTAAATGCAGGTTATGACAAGCATCAGTTGGCACCAATGAATCAGGAGAGCCAAAGATACTGTGTCTGGGTTTAACTCCTAGATAATAAAAAGGACACACACACAAAGCAAGTCTAGATATTATGTAATCCAAAGATCTTCCTGAGGTATCAAGTCAGTCTTTGACCGCGGTTACACCATACATTTGGTATCTTCATTCAAGATACCGTCTGCTACTTCAATTTTAAAAAGTTAAGTGTTTAAAGGTATTCTGCAGTATCTAATGAAAGAAAGGATGAAGCTGTAGTGATCTATCGGTGGAAATTCACAAACTACAATGAAATAGCAGTGGCGAAATCCCACATCACTGCACTACAAGACTACTGCAGAAGCAGCACCATATAGTCAAACACTTCCACAAGGACAATGGAAGTTATTGACAGATTCTGGGAGAAAAGTAAAACAAATGCTATTCCCCACTCGACTTCATGGAGAAAATACACTATACTCAAAAATAGGAGCTGCAATTTTGCTAAAGAATTAGAAATAATCATCACTAGCTCTGCAAACAAATGAAAAATCTTCATCCACTATTGTAAATGCCATCTATTCTCTGGACTAGCTAATCATGATCATAAACACCACACCCCAATACATCCCTTGAATGTATTGTTTTGGGAGGGGGGAACCCCACAAACAGGTATATTCTGTCCAAGCAGCCACAAATTCAGCTTGTCTGCAGTTTTAGACATACTCCCAATTTGTTGGGAGGAGGGGGGAACAAACAAAAACATAGAACAAAACACAACAAATGCTAAATATGGTTTAACACTTCCATTAAAAAAATAAAATAAAATAGGCAAGGCAAAAAGTGTCCAGTAGGATTAATGTCCTTTTTATGTTACTTCAGTGTTTACAGACCTCCTCTCTCAAGCCCTTGGACTTTCTGCACAGTGAGGAAAGCTTCATCATCAAGCAGTGACCCAGAGGGAATGGGGTCACTTGGGTGAAAGATCATCCAGTGAGATGAACGAAGAACAGGAATTTGAGCCAGTTACTGAAGACTCAGCCATTGTGCTGACTTTAACCAGTGAATCAGAGGAGGAGCCCACACTGCTGCTACTCCCATCGAGAATGTCCGAAGACAGACTACAAAGCAAAACAGTGAGAATTGGAATTTTTACAATGTATGACCATTATTATTTTTTTATATAGCAGAGAATTAAAAATATTAAACAAACTGGAACTGTTCACATCTTAAAATGTATTGTGAGGTGTGTTCAGCTTATTAAAAAAAAAAAAGTTACAGTAAAAAAAACACCACTGACTGAAGAAGTGAAACCTATATTATGGCTTCTGGTGAAAATGAGGCTGAGAAGACAGCATAGTTGCTTACCTGTAACAGGGGTTCTCCATAGACAGCAGGAGATATGCAGCCACATTTGTTGATGAAGCCTACAGGCTAATCCAGTGTACAGACGTTCTCTCCTAGCTTATGGAGATTTTTTTTAAGCACTGAACATGCGCAGATGCTCTCATGGCTCCCAACACTCTAAGCTAAAATCAATCTTTTCAAAGTATTAAAAAGTGGTGATCGTACAGTCAAAGGAAAGTGTGGCTGCATTCCCGTGCTCTGTACAGAGAACTCCTGTTACAGGTAAGCAACTACACTTTCTCCATGGATAAGCAGGGGATGTGTAGTCACACTTGGCAAGTCTAGAGCAGAGGGTCATTAGGAAAGATATAACTGCTGGTATATAGGTGACCTGAGAGATTAAAGCACAAAAAGGTTGCAGAGAATCGATTATCCAAAGGCAGCATCTGATGAGATAAAGAATCCAGGCAAGTGCTTGGTGATAGTGTGGATTGTTGATCATGCAGCAACGTTATATATACTTCATGCAATGAAACAAAGCATAAGTTAGCTATGATAGCAGCTTTCATTCTGAAAGTGGTGACTATCAAAAATAAAGTGACCCTCAGCCTGATAGGCAAAACCAATACAATCACAGACCAGGTTGAGAGCATTTGTTTGGATACGGAAAGGTCTGGAATGTTTGGATTAAAGGTGACAGAATTGAGAGGTTTACCTACAGTCCGGTGCAACATGAAGCTAGTACTGCAGAGCCATTCAGCAGTTAAGGGAATATAGAATAATTTCAGCTTCTGAAACATGAGGTTTGGAGAAAAACACAGGCAAGACAATTGACTGGTTCAAGTGAAAAGCAGCAACCATTTTAGGCATAAACTTAAGATAAGTACAAAGGACTTTGGTTGCCAAAAACTATGTATATGATAGGTAGTGCACATGTGCTTGAAGTCCACTGATGCAACGTACAGAGGTGATGGTGATGAAAAAAATAGTCTTCCAGATAGATGTTTGAGGGATGCCTAAGCTAAGGACTCAAAGGGTGCTTTAGCCAATGCTGAGATGATATTGAGGTCCCACACTGGTGCTGGCTGCCAAAATAGTGGTCTGAGATTTGCCAGGCTGCACATGTATCTGGCTAGCCAGGGATGGTGCAATAAAAGGTTTACCTTCAATCTTGTCATAAGCAGCTGCAACTGCAACCAAGTGCATGCGTACCAATAAAGTTTTCAATCCACTACACAGTTCCCCTGGTTTCCTTCCCATGTTCAATTTCCTGTTCTTTGTAAAACTCAATGTTGTTTGTATATATTGTAGTATGCTTGTTTGATGTACACCGCGCTGATTTTAATAGCGCGGTATAGAAGCAATTGTTAAATAAATAAATAAATAAAATAAATAAATCAAACATGAGATAGGAGAAGGGCTGAAGTTGGTGGTCTGAACACCAATGGGAGAAATGAGACCATTTAAAAAGCATAGGACCTTTTCGTCAAGTCCTCTTTTTTTATGCAAAAATGTCTTTGCAGACAATCTTTGAAAACAGAAGGTCTAGTACTAGTTGGCATTCAACATCCAAGCAGCAAGAGACAGACTCTGAAGGTGGGGTGAAGTAGATAACTATTCTAGTGAGTCAGCAGAGGATGAGTGCCAGCAGGATGTTGTTCAGCAAGAAGAGAAGAAGTGGAATCCAGATCTGCCTGGGCTATCTGGAAGCAATGAGTACGACACTTGATCCTGCAGAATATTTTGGAGAAAAGGAAACTGCAAATGCAATCTGATGAAAACAGTGTACAATTGGTCTGAGGGAGCAGAAGCAGGGACATCTGGCATTATCTGCAGAGGCAAAGGGATTGATTATCAGAATGCCCCATTTCTTGAAGATGCACTCCACTACAGGGAGTCGGGTGACCATTCATGGGGCTGCTTTGGTCTGTTTAAGGCATCTACCAACTGGTTGAGGTCTCCTGGAAGGTAAGTAGCCTGAATCATGCAATTGAGAGTTGTTGCAAAAGGTCCATATTTGGAGAGCTTCCTTGCAGAAGACCAGCAGGGATCTTGAGCCCCCATTTGTTTATATAAAACATTGCAGTCATTTGTGTGAAGCTGGAGGACCACATTCTTCAACCAGGGGAAAAAGGTTCCGAGATTGTAAATAACTGCACAAAGCTCCAACTGGTTGATATGTAAGTGACACTTGTTTGGGGACCAGAGGCCTTGGGTACATAGAGAACCAAGATAAGCTCCCAACCCCAATGGAGAGGCATTGGTAGCGAGGACTAGCTGTGCTGGAAAGAGGCAACCCATCAATAGATTGGTGGGCCGGGTCCACCATAGAACATCATCCTGAGATTGTAAGAGAGGGGAATCCTCTTGGAGAGTGTGTGAATCTGTGGATTCAAAAGCTCTTGATACCACTGACGTGATCTCATTCTCCATCTGGCATTTGAAACTACCAAGACAGCTGTAACCATATGGCCTAGGAGTCACATGATTGTTTTTGCTGTGAGTCTTTGCCACAGAAAGGGTTTCAGCTAACATTATGGAGTAAATTCTGGATTTGAGGTAGATACCCCATAGCAATATGGGTATCTAGATCAGCTGTGATAAAAGACAGCTATTGAGTGAGAATGAGGTTGGACTTGTCCTAGTTTATGAGAAACCCCAAACTCTTCAGAAGATGAATGGTAGCAGTCAGGGTTAAGGTAACTATTGAAGGATCTTTTCCTGTGACCAACTAGTTGTCTAGTTAGGGAAAAAACAAACTGACCCCCCTCTGTGAAGATGAACTGCCACAACAGCAAGGCACTTTGTGAAGACTCAAGGTATGGAGAATAGACCTTAGGGTAGGAATCTCCAACTCCAGTCCTGAAGGGCACCAAACCATTCAGGTTTTCAGGCTGTCCCTAATGATTATGCATGAGATAAAGTTGAATACAATGGGGCAGTGTATGCAAATAAATCTTATGCATATTCATTAGGGATAGCCTGAAAACCTGAATGGTTTGGTGCTCTCCAGGTCTAGAGTTGGAGATCCCTGCCTTAGGGGATCTGGTAGCGAGTCATCAGAAAAGTAAAAATGGAGAAACTTCCAATGGGAGAGATGGATGGACTGGGATATGGGCATAAACACCTTACAGTCTAGGGATGCTAGCCCATCCCTTCTGCAAATGAGGGGTAGAATGGTAGCTAGTGTATTCATTTTTAATTTCTGCCTCTTGAGATATTGAGATATCTGAGATTTAGGATGAGCTGTAGTCCTCATCTTCTTTGGAATAAGGAAAAAGGGTGAATAGAAACCTTTTCCATATTGGGAAGCAGAGCCGGTTCTACAGCTCTTGCCTCTAGCAATGGCTTAGTCTCTTCTGAAGGAATATGGAGAGCTACCAAGTTGAAGAATACTGATGCAGCAGTGGTATTGACAGAGGGAAGGTCAAAAATTGGAGATGGACCTATCAATCGGAGATGATGCCTGGCCAGGCATCCCTGACAGATGTTAGGCTTCCCTCTACTGGTAGTCAAAAAGAAGAAGCCTGCTTGATGGGAGCATCTATTTATGTTCTTTCTCTGAGCGATTATAACACAAAAGTTCAAATATGAAAAACGCTCAATTCAATCAACATAGAACCAAAAAACTTCTTTCAACGATATTGTCACTTACGGTTACCCGCTGGATTATTTTATTTTTACTATTTTTACTATTGTTGAAGGTCTCAGACTTTTTGGGAGATGGTTCAGTATTGCATGCTAGACTCGTTTGTGGAGAGCTTGGCCCTTGCTATCAAACTCCTTCCTGATAATGTGCCCCCTTAGAATTTTGTCACTGAATGTGAAGGGCATTATGCATCCCGTGAAAAGAAAAAAGATATTGACTTATGCCCAAAAGCAAAAAGCTGAGTTAGTTTTGCTGCAAGAAACGCATTTGTCCTCCAAAGAATCCCTGAAATTAGTATCAAAGCATTTTAATGTGATTGCCCACTCACCTGCCTTGGGGAGAAAAAACGGGGTAGCCATATTATTACATAACAAGGTGCAATTGCAAGTCTTGTCTACAAGGGCGGACAGTGAGGGGCGATGGACGAAAGTACACCTGGCTGCTGGTAATCAACAGGTTGTTGTAATGAATGTGTATGCCCCTAACTGTCCACAACCATCATTTTTTCATACTCTTGCAGAAGCTGCGCAAGAAAACTCACCTATCCCAGTGATCATCGGGGGTGACTTCAACAGTGTCCTTGACCCCCTACTTGATTGCAGCCCATTCAGGCTCCGGGGAGGCAGTGCCTCACAGGTATTACTTTCCCTGATACAAGAAATAGGGCTTGTGGATATATGGAGAATACTGCACCCTACGGAGAGGGATTATACCTTTTTCTCAGTGCCTCATGGCTCCTTCTCTCGGATAGATTTTTTCTTAATCTCCAGACCCTTAGTACAAGCTGTGGGTGATACGTGTATTCTCAGCACCCATATTTCTGACCATGCGGCTGTTGTCCTTGACTTAACTATTGAGGGAAGCATATCCAATCAGCACACGTGGTCGTTCAATAGATCCTTTCTTGCGGACACACCCTTTCAGGAGGCCATGAAGCAAGCTATCGAGGAATACTTCAGACGTAACCTTCCAGCAGACACAGCGAATTGGGCATGGTGGGAGGCCTTCAAGGCTACGATTAGAGCACAGATCACTAGCTATTCAATTGCTAATGCCAAGCAGGCGAGAGCTAAACTTAAAGCGCTGGAGGAGCGGATCAGAGCAGGAGAAAAGATCCTTCAGAAAATCTCCACTCCGGCAGTGCTGAATCACCTGCAGCAGTTAAGATATCAATATAATACCATATTGAGTACGGAAGTGGAACAGCAATTATTTGATAGTCGAGCCCGCTATCATACTGAAAACAACAGGGCCGGGAAGCTACTAGCTGCCTGCTTGAGGGCCCGGAGGAGTAAAACACATATTACTCATATTTCAAATGAGCAACAAGACCTGATGACTAGTAGCTGTGAGATTGCCGAAACCTTCCGCCAGTTTTATGCCCACCTGTATGCCTCAGAAATATCCTTTGACGAGATGGTATGCCAAGAATTTCTGGCCTCTATTGACAGACCGGTGTTGCAACCTGGCCTGGCGGCCGAGTTAGGTAAGCCCATAACACTAGAGGAGATACGAGAGGCAATAAGTGGTATGAAAATTGGTAAAGCTGCCGGACCGGATGGTATTCCTGTCGAGTTCTATAAAACTTTTGCGGACGCTCTCCTCCCTCAGCTCTTGGAGTATTATCTCTCGCTCCTGAAACAGGGCTCAAGTACTGGTGCATTTGCTCAAGCTACAATTGTAGTTCTAGAGAAACCGGGAAGAGATCCATTGAACGTTGGCAATTACAGACCCATCTCACTTCTCAATGCGGATTATAAAGTGTATTCCAGTATTCTGGCAAAGCGCTTGAGCAAGGTGTTACACCGACTGATTCACCCGGACCAATGTGGATTCGTAGCAGACGTTCCACGGCTGATAATGGAAGACTGTTTTGTGAAGTATTGGAAACTGCAGCCAACCTTGATAGCCCCCTGTTGGGCCTTTCCATAGACGCCGAGAAGGCTTTTGACAGATTGGAATGGCCCTTCCTATATAAGGTGATGGACTGGTTCGGCTTGCCCAAAGAGTTCATAGCCATGGTGCTGGTGTTGTATGAAAATCCCACGGCGCAAATCCTGGTCAATGGCACTCTCTCTCGGGCTCTCCCCCTGCGGCGAGGCACCAGGCAGGGATGTGCTCTATCGCCGTTGCTATTCAATCTGGCATTAGAGCCTTTGGTTGCGAAGATTCGTCAATCCGAGAAGATCCTTGGGATGCAGTTACTAGATCTCCATGTTAAGCTCTCTGCCTATGCAGATGACCTGTTGGTCTTTCTGCAACCGGAATCAGTAGGCGCACTGCTGCAGGCGATTGCTCAATACTCAAAGCTTTCGGGCTATAGAGTAAATTGGGCGAAGTCAGTCGCCTTCCCCCTCAATAGTAGGGCAAATGCCTCGATGGTGGATCAATTCCCCTTCCAATGGGAAGCTACTTCAATAAAATATCTTGGGGTCCAATATTCTGCCTCCTTGGAGGAGACAATGCGTCTGAATTCCAAAAAACTCTTGGACATAGCGAAGTCTCATTCTCAACAGTGGTCTCCGCTTCATCTTACCTGGTGGGGTCGGTTGGAAGCTATAAAAATGACCTTAGTCCCCAAAATAAACTACCTCCTGAGCATGCTACCTGTGCTGTTGCCCCCTGCAATATACAGTAGCCTAGAACGGATCATGAGTGCTTTTTTATGGGGAGGGAAAACACCCCGTATCGTGCTTAAGAAATTAAAGGCGGATAAAGTAACTGGAGGGGTGCATTTCCCAGATTTCTTGTGGTATCACCGATCCTTCCTATTGAGTCAAGGATCGCAGTGGATTTTGAGGGAAGAGGAAGTATGCATCCCAACTTGGCTCCGTATGGAAGAGCGTATGGTTAGCCCGTGCCCAATTCGCCTAGTAGCAGGAATGTTACATCCTGTCTCCTCCGGGGTTGGCAGCGTCATCTCTACACAGCAAGCTTTTCGAGCACTGATGCTGATTATTAATGAGAGAAACCCCCCCTCACGGCAGCTCCCAATTTGGCTTAATCCGGCTTTTAAAATTGCCAAGGAAATATGCAACTGGCCGCGATGGCAGAAGCTGGGTATTTGGACAATTGGTCAGGTATTGGACGGACCCAGGTGGAGGACTTTTCGTAGCTTGCAGCGAGACTATAACCTCCCATCCAGGTGCTACTTCCAATGGATGCAGTTGTGTCACTGCTTAGGGGCGGCTCTCCCGTCCTTGGAGGAGTTGACTGATTCTTGGGGACTCCTGACAGTTATTGAAGAAATAAACTCAAGCAAAGGCACAGTTTCTCGTTTTTATGCTCTGTTCATGGAGTATTATGCACCTCTGAACGGTGGGCTGCGATGCATATGGGAAGATGAGACGCTGACTGTCCTGTCGCAGGAGGAATGGAGGAAATTTTGGGTATTTTCGGTGCGTGCATCGCGATCTGCAGCTCTCACCCAGTCTATGTTTTTCCTGGCACACAGAGCCTTTTTCACCCCACTTCGACTAAGTAAATGCAACAGAAAGGGGAACAATCTCTGCTGGTCCTGTAATAGAGAAGTGGGCACACTGCGGCATATGCTGAAGGATTGCCCTCACATTCAGACTTTTTGGAGTAAGGTCTGGGATAAAATTCAGCAAGTCCTTCAGTTTTCAGAGGCCTTATCATGGCAGATAATCGTATTTCGTAATGCAACAAAGATCCCAGGCATTGCTAAGCATAATTATTTTCTGTTAAATTTCATGATTATGGTGGCGATTAAACTTTTACTTTCTCGCTGGAAGAACCCATGTAAACCCTCTCATTTAGAATGGTGGAATCAGATTTGTTTATTCGCCAAATACGAAAAAGCCTCTGACAGATCGCAACAGGCTAAGGGGTTTGGGGTCAAGCTCTCTAAATGGCAGGCACTGGATACTTATGTGACTTAGTTTTCTCGAGTCTAGCTTTGTGATATACCCTTTTAGGAAGCAGATGGTCATTCATCTGTCAGGTCGAACAAGGGGTTTGCGGTACACCGGGGGGGAAGTGGTTGGGGTTTCTTCCCCCTTTTCTGATGTTTCCTGCGCTCTCGAGGATGTTTTCCCTCGGGAGGACTATGTTTTGGGGTGGGAAGGGGTGTGGTTGACTTTTAGTTCTTTGTTGTATGGTATTGTTTTAAATTTAACTTATAATTTTTATATTTTAATTTTTAATTTCTTCTATTTCCCTTATCTTATTTTATTCTTTCTTTCTCTCTTGATTTGCTGTAAGATAGCTGGTTTCTATATTCATATAGGCTGCCTGTGATAAATCTAAATCATGTTTTGGAAGTTTGTAGGCCGGTGGGCTATCTATGTCTGTTTTTTCAGCTTTGATGGAAATATGTTTCGTTTTTATTTGTTGTAATATTTTGGTGAAATTTCAATAAATATATATTATTAAAAAAAAAAAAAAAAAATCCAGCGAGTAACCATAAGTGACAATATCGTTGAAAGAGGTTTTTTGGTTCTATGTTGATTGAATTGAGCGTTTTTCATATTTGAACTTTTGATGGGAGCATCTGGCAATGCTAATTCTTGTTTGCATGCCCTAGGTCTCTGACGTGATAGATAGGCTGGAGAAACCTGGTGTTGAGGATCAGGCACTGCATAAGGCTGATAGCGATGTTTGGAGTAAAAATATTGGAAGTATTGCAGAGGATAGAGTTTCCGAAAATAAGCAGGTTGAGTTTTTCAGTATTGCAAGGATGTTTCCGGATTAGGGATGAAGAGTCCTTGGACCATGGAAAGCACAGTTACTTACCTGTAACAGGTGATCTCTGGGAACAGCAGGAATAAGTCTTCACATATGGGTACGTCGGTACCGACGGAGCCTGCGCGGGAACGCTCCCCAGTGTCCAATCAGAAAGCTTTTGGGAGCATTTGGGAGCGTGCTGCCTTCCCGCCTTTCCAACAGTCTCTCTTCAGTTGAGTTTCATAGCTGAGACAAAGAGAGAGAAAGAGGAAAGGAAAGATAGATATAAAAAATACAACTCCTAAGGGAGGTGGGCAGGTTGTGAAGACTTATTCCTGCTGTTCCCAGAGATCACCTGTTACAGGTAAGTAACTGTGCTATCTCCAGGAACAAGCAGGAATGAGTCTTCACATATGGGGACTCCCAAGCTAAGAGGCCTGGAGCCATAACATGTTAAAGATTGAAAACATGCTACATTTGATATGGCCAGGCATCCTGAGGATGGAGGGTAGGAGTTGCATAGAGAGGAGCTGCAGAAAAAGCAGCTAACCTAAGAAGGACTACCTTCAAGGAGTCCATGTATGTATGATCATTATCAAAAGACATATTGAAATGAACAATCACCATATGACGCTCACCTACTGGATTGCAGGAAGTAGAGAGGCTGATGGAGTCTACTTGGGATCCAGTAGAAAAATGTTCAAGGTGACCTCACTGGAGTGAGAATGGAGGTGCACATCTGGAAGTGAGAGGTGACCCCAGGATTCAATTAGGGTAACACAAACACGGCAGGTCTTCAGTGGCAAGCTTCATGGAAAGCTGAAAACTCTTTTGGCTACAGAAGTAGAAGCAAAAGAGGAAGACTGACCGACCTGGACAAACAGACCTAGTCCGTGAGGGAGGAAAGGGTATGAAAAGAACCCAATACTCCCAGAAAGGACAGAAGTTTAAAGAATTGAATCTGAAATCCACTGAAGATCCACCATGTCTTTCCTAACTGGAAAGAGGTAGGAAGACATTGGGGCATGGAGCTTCAGGGATACGTAAACCTAGGATATGGTAGGGCTGTCAGTTTCACAGCAGTGGTTGTGTGCAAAATATCTGGAACATACTGTGGAACAGTATGAGCTGTGCAAGCCCACTGTCATAATATGCATGAAGGTGAAAACCTTTATGAGCATAGTCAGTCAGGGATAAGTATGGAAATACATATCTATCTATAATAAGTATCCGGATATATATATATATATATATATATATATATAAAATAAGATCTAAAGGGCATAGCATATGCACACTTAGCTGACAGACAAATACATCCATAGAGATGTAGCAGGTATATATATAATATATAAAGATATATATACCTTAATATATAGGTCTAAAGACAGATGCCTGCAGTAAGCAGACAGAGTCATGCATATCTGGACATTCACATGGAGATGTGAAAGGAAAAGATTCCTATCAGAACAAGGAGGTATATAGAGAATCTATTCCCCCAGAGATGATGGTAAAGGAATGCTATCCAGTGAATTACCAGGATGGTTACGTGAAGAAAACAGAGGATGATATCAGTCTGTAAACAGCAAGTCCGGAGTCCTGTGGAACTCCAACATGGTAAAGGGACAGAAACGCATAGGATGAGATACCAAGTTGACCTATGTGAGGAACAAGGAGGTATCATGCGGTTTTCAGAGTAATATGTGCTGTCCTTGAAATGTTAGGATTCCATGAGGACAAGCTGCAAGAAAAAAAAAAAAAAAAAAAAAAGAGTATATTCCCTAAGGAAGGGGATAACTCTTAGATTTTCACATGGAAAAGGCTTATGTCCTTTTTCACCCTTTTTTTTTTTAAAAAGAAGATAGCAGGGTATAAAGAACCCTCACAGCCATAGGGGATGATTGAGGAAGCATTTCTCAACCATGATGGATAGCCATTAGATAAAGCTCTACACTCTCTAGCAAGGGCCCATAGTAGAAAGCCTCTCAATAGGATTGCAGAGAGCATTATGCAGGAGAACTGGGATGTAGAACTGGCTGATGGAGTAAACTGACAGCCAAGTCTACTACATTGCCAAATCCAGGGATTGGAGATGGCAGGGGTAGATATAGTGTAAGAAGCCTGTAGTGAAGATTATCCAAGAAAGATGTAGAAACTTTCTTGGAATCACTAGTAGGGCTAGACAGGAGTGGTGAAAGACTAGACTGGGACTTATGGAAAAGTACCAGTAGTCAAGCACTGGACTCCTGCAGGGGCAGCTACTGAATAGGACAACCGGGAGAGTCGGTTTGTGTCAAACAGAGAGAACAGACTGAACAAAGAGCAAGCTGTCTCTGTCTGGATAGCTGCCTAGATAAAGAAAGGAGTTTGCTCAGGAGAAGAAACTCTACAGTGAAAAGAAAGACAATATAGTCTTTCAATGGTATGGTACCACTCTTACAGGGGAAACCCTGGCGAAGAGGGTAGAGATAGAAGCTGAAGAAGGATTTACCACATGGTAAGTCCCTGGAAGGAAAAAATTCATGCTGGTACAGAGAAACTATCAGGTGATAGTTGCTAAACCTCTTTTCTAGTCAGGAAGAGGTGGAAAACTCTGTAACTTATAGACATGAATAGCCTGACAGTTCAGCATAGTGAAGAGTAATGGATTTCCTGAGAATAGGAATCCCTGAGTAGAGTTTTGAATGGAAAACCAGTGAAAAAGTTCTGCTGAAAAGGAAGAGTAGTTATAAAAAGATTAATCAGAAACCTATGGTTACTGTGTTTATTCAGCCTGGCCAGAGTTTGGGTTCTTCAGACCAGGGTGAGACTTCCCCTGCTTGAGAACAACCGAATGATGGGCAGGAGAAGAGGAAAACCTCTTTCTTTTAGGGAAAGAAGGTTTGGTAGGACATTTCCTACCTGCTGAGGAAGGAGAGGGCTTAGGATGGCCCTCAGAAACAGGAAAGTCAGTGGAGCAATGAGCAACCTGACGTAAGGACTCCTTATTGAAGAGATTTTCTCCAGTACAAGGAGTATTACTCAGTCTTTGTTGTGCCCATCTACTTAAGTCTGATGCCTGGAGCCAGGCTTTACGACATGCTCCTATGGCTATAGCAGAAGTTCTGCTAACAGACTCAAAGGAGTCTAGGGAAGCACGAGAAAGAAACCAAGAGATATTTTGGCTATGACTAAGAAGTAAGGAATAGTCTGCAGCCTTGGGTTCTGATAGAAAAGGAGACAAAAGAGATAATTTCTTTGTGATCTCCTGAAGGGATAGACTCATATAGAAAATATATGAGAGAATCCTTGTTGACAGCATAGATGTTTGGAAGGTTTGACGTCCAAAGGCATCAAGTGTTCTAGATGCACGCCCTGGCGGGAAAGAAGAATGCTTCTTCTTGCTTTTTACCTTCCTCATTGCTGATTCCACTACAATGGAATGATGGGGAAGTTGAGGCTTTTGAAATCCTGGAGAGGGGGGTACCTGATACAGAAGATCAGTTGCTGTAGAAGGTGAAGAAACCCTTAAAGGTTTTTCCCATACCCTCAGAAGAAGATTCTGCAAAGAGTGATGTAAAGGAAGCATTATGTTTTCCTTTTCTGCAGAAAACTTCTGAGAAGAGTCATAGCCAGGGATAGGAATATTAAGGAAGGTTGCCATGTCAAGGAGAAATTTCTGAAAAGAAGGATCTCCAATGGGAACCATCCCTGGACAGGTGAAACCTGAAAGGGAAGCCTGGGCACCGGAGGATGAACCTGTCTGGTGCAGAACAGGATTTGTAATGGATGGATACTGAAACTGGTAATTATGAGTTGAGACAGTCAGTAGTACATCATCCGTGCCAGGCATCGACTCCAAACTAGGTATAGAAAGGAGCGATCCAGGCGAACAAAGCATAGAAGGAGCTGGTCCCGATGATTCTGCCGGTACCGACATTGATACCGATACTGATAGCTGTATCGGAATTGTCGAAGCAGTCAGCGGAGGCTGCTCAAACGGTACCGAGGAAACTCGAAAGTCTCGGTGGATATCCTCGGTACCGCGGATTCGGAATCGGTGCGTGTCGGTTCCGAGACGCGTCGGTACCCAGTCTTCCAGACTAGATATCGATTCTAGACTTGGCATCGAGGGAAGCGAATCTATCGATGCATGTCTAGATGGTACCGGCGTCAGGGGTCGTATCGACGGTGCCGATACTGGAAAGTCCATCTGGGTATCGATCGGTCCCGAAGGCACCGAGTACACCAGATGATGATCCCTGGTGATGAGTGAATCGCTCAACACCAGTGCCGATGCCGGGATATCGGAACCGCTCGAAGCGGATGCTATCACCGTGCATTGCTTAGATACTGGAAAGTCAAACTGGAGCGTATCGATCGGTCCCGAAGGTACCAAGGACGCCGGATGACGATCCCTGGTGAAGAGTGGAGCACTCAACACCGGTGCCGATGCCGGGTTATCGGTACCGCTCGAAGCGGATGCCACCCCCGAGCATGGCTCAGGTATGTCCTGTGAGGGGTGAGCCCCAGGGACAACCTCAAACCCCTGAAATGCTTTGGAGCCCGAAGATTCCCGCCGGGGTTTTGATGCCAATGAGGTCTTGAGGGCAAGGCCGGGGCCATCAGCATGCTTAGCATGAGACTTACCACTCAAGGATTGGCTAGTCTTAACAGACTGTTTGTGGATTACCTGATCCTGTAGAGAAGAAATGGCCGGTGCCCTGACACAGGGAGGGAAAACGGTCTCGAGGGAAACTCGAAATAGAGAATCTCTTCTCACAGCACTGAAACCTGACGATTCAGGGGAAAAAGGGTCAGGGCCCAAACAGGTTAGACACCAATTATTGGAGTCTAAAAAGAAAACTATTTCCACAGTGAAGGCATTTCTTAGGAGAAGGCGGCTCCATGATGGAGAGGCCTTATAGGCCCAAAAATTTTAAGATAAAAACTGAGGGAAACTTTCCCTCAGTTTGAGAAAAAGAAAAGAAAAAACCCCACCGGCGGTACCGGTGGTGGCGGGAAAACAGCCGCGACCACAAGAAAACAAAAAGGAAAAGAATTAAAGAAAAAAGTTTCTGCGGTGACAAGAGGATGTCCTGTCGGCTCCGCGGAAAAACGAAAACTGAAGAGAGACTGTTGGAAAGGCGGGAAGGCATATTGGTTGTAATTGGGGCAGTTCCTTGTTGAAATTTATTCTGATCTGGCATGAGCAACAGAACATTTATCAGAGTAGAAAGGGTTAATTGGAAACTTTGTTATTGCCTTTTGGTCGTTTATAATGGCACAATGAAAACTAATTTCCAAAAATTAGGACAAACTTGGGATAGGAGTGGTCCTCCTGAGTTTCCAGCTGCAGCATTTGAGGGGTAATAGACAAGTCATCAAGATCCTCTGTCTCCTCATACAAGTCCTGGAACCTGGCTGGTTCACAGAGAGCTTAAATCATTTGGGCAGTCCCAAGGAGTATTGGGTGGCTAGTTGGACTAAGATAGGGATGTGCCCTTGGAAACCCCAAAGAGAAATCCTTCTAAATGATGGGAGTGCTAGAAATGTTGAGACCCATGGAAGTAGGTACCTTGCGGGGGCTGAACAGGTACTGAAACAAGAGCAGCCATAGTTCATTGCAACATGCTAGTAAGTTTGAGAGAAATTTCTGCAGTAATAAAAAGAAACACTCATGCTGTGATGGAGCCTTAGGGGGGGGGGAGGAACTGGCATAATCCTTGGTGAATAAAAAGTTTAATTGAGGGGACAGTAGGGAATTCCAGCAGAATGAGATAGACAATGCTGCACTTACCAGTGGTTGAACTGGTGAGGAAAAGTGCCCGATAAGAGTCTCTAATAAGAGTATCACAGTCGGTATGCGGCAGCCATATGCTTAACCTTGGCGACTGTATGATGTGCTCTATAGGTACTGTGCAGCTTGGAAGAGGAACAATGTCCTTATGTGCCTAGCCAGCGGCTCCTAAAGCTGTAGCAGCCATCGATGTGGCAAGTTCAGACATGGGGGTGGGCTTCTTATCTTTAACTGTTCTCTCCCCTGGAGGTAAAATTAACATTCCAAAAGGGGGAGGTGTAACTGTAATAATGTTGTCAGGTATGGTAGTGGCATGATGGCTGGACTTCGGCATAACAATAATTAGAGAGGTTAGTAGCCAAAAGTGCTTTTCCTCAGTAAAAATTGAATGTCAGTCAAACTGAAAAAGCCACCATTCTACAAGTTTGTTTAAAAAAGTGTTAAAGTGTCAGGAAAGGAGAAAACTAAACTAGCACTGCAGCAGAAAACAGAAAGCATACTTACTCACCTGTTAACAGGTGTTCTCCAGGGACAGCAGGAATCAGTCCTCACATATGGGTGAAGTCGACATCGGAGCCTGCGCAAAAGCATCTCCCCAGCTTTCAAAGAAAGTCTTTGAGAGATGCACAACGCATACGTGGATCACTTCCAAACTAAGGATGCCATCTTGTCTCCCTCGGATGGTGGTAGAATCCACATCACCTTCAGGCTGGGATGCCCTTCCTAGCACCCAACCCCTAGAAGGTCCTCACCACGAATGCCTCTCTAATGGGCTGGGGAGTCAAATGACATAGCTAAGACAGCTAAAGAAAAAATAAAATATGGTAAAGAAGCAACTCCAAGGGAATGAGGGAGGGTTGTAAGGACTGATTCCTGCTGTCCCCGGAAAACACCTGTTATAGATAACTACGGTTTCTCTGAAAACAAGACCATGTGGCGGCCCGACAGATCTCAGTCATGGGGACAGAACACAGATGAGGCCCTGCAGGAAATCAGGACACAAGGGGCTGTGCAGAGAGGGATTTTCCCTCAACGGAATGGTGATACACTGAGATGGTGCTCATATGTACTCTGACTGAATTGGACTTCGGTCCCACCTGCAATAGGTGAAGCAGGTACTGAAGTACCACTTCTACTGAGCAGGAGAACAGGTTTGCCCGCTTTTCTGCACACCACACGAAGAACTGGCACTTGAAGGCATACACCCTTCTTGTGGATGCCTTACGACAGGCCAGAAGACTCTCTTCCATGTCTTGTGGGAGGTTGAAGGGGGCTAACGCTACCCTTTCAGCAGCCAAGCCGTGAGTGAGAGGGACCCCGGGTTGAGGTGTAGGAGACAGCCCTGCTTCTGTGAGAGTAGCCCAGGAGCTCGGCCCAGAGGAATCGGCGATGCCGCCGATAAGAGAAGCAGTGGAAACCAGGGCTGCCTGGGTCACCGAGGGGCTATCAGCATTAGCAATGCTTTGTCGCACTGGACCTTGAATAGTGTCTTGGCTACCAGTGGTTTTAGTGGGAAGGCATACAAGAGGCCTTCCGTCCATGGGATGAGGAACGCATCCGCTGCCACCTGGGATGGGTGCAGCTGGTGGGAGTAGAATCGGGGCAACTGTGTGTTGTCTGGGCTGGCGAACAGGTCCATTGAGGGGATGCCCCAGAGACGAAACAGCCATGAGGCTACCATTGGATCCAGGTGCCACTCGTGCAGCTGGAAGACCCTTCTCAGTTTGTCTGCCAGGGCATAGACCTAGCCCGGGAGGGTACACCGCCCTTAGGCCCATCCTTCTGTGTGCAGCATGGGAGCAGAGGGCTACCGCCTCCTGGTAAAAGGGGTATGACCCTGTTCCCTCCCATTTGTTCATGTAGAACATTGCGACCTGATTGTCGGTCTGTATCAGCACTGAGTGGTGATGGAGCTGGTGGCAGAAGGCTCGGAGAGCTAGGTATATTGCCCGGAGCTCTAGCAAGTTGATTTGCATCCAGGATTCCCTAACGGACCAGCAGCCTTGCGTCTGGAGGCTCCTGCAATGCGCTCCCCAGCCCATTAGAGAGGCATCCGTGGTGAGGACCTTATGAGGGTTGGGTGCTTGGAAGGGCATCCCAGCCTGAAGGTGACATGGAATCTGCCACCATCCAAGGGAGTCTGCCAGCTGACAGGTCACTTTCACTCTGTCCCCGAGTCTGCCTATGGCTTGTGTCCACTGAAAGCGGAGACACCACTGGGCTGCCCTCATGTGCAGGCAGGCAGGCATATGGGGTCATGTGGACAGTGGAGGCCATGTGACCCAACAGGTGGAGTAAGAGCTGGGCAGGTAGCATCCAGTGACTGTGTACCTCTGCGGCCAACTTCCTGAGGTGTTCTGACCTCTCCCGAGCGAGGAAGGCTTTTGCCTGGAGATTATCTAGTTGCACCCCTATGAACTCTAGGCACTGAGCCGGAGTGAGGTAGGACCTGGGGTAGTTTATGACAAACTCCAGGTGCTGCAGGGTGTTGATGGTGCGCCCGGTGGCACATTGTGCCTCTGCAGCCGTGTCCCCCTTTATGAACCAGTCATCTAGATAAGATTAGTCTAAGGCGCCTTGGAGCTGGAGGTGGGCTGCAACCACCACAAGGCACTTTGTGAAGACCCTTGGTGACAAGGCCAGACCGAAGGGACGCACCCTTTATTGGTAGTGCTGTCCTCCCACCACAAACCGGAAGTATCTTCTGTGGCTGGGATGAATTAGGATAGGTAGTGAGTTTCGAAGGTATGGACCAAAGACCATGTGGTGGCCCGACAGATCTTAGTCATGGGGACGGAACACAGATTTGCCACAGAAGTAGCCATGGCTCTGACATGGTGCGCCGTGACCTTCTAGTTCAGCGAGGTCCCCACCTGCTCATAAGGGTAATGCAGTCTGCCAAGTCACTGGGAGCCCCAGACAGCTAGGGTCATAGGATACGAAAAGCTGTGGTGCTTTGCGGTGGCCCTGAGTCTGCAGCAGGTAAAAGGACAGGGGCTCTCTTACAATCCAGATTGTGAGGAATGATCTCCACCCTATTAGAGTGAGGCCTCAGAAAGAAGGTGGAGAGCACCACCTCCTGAATGAGATGAAATGGGGATACCATCTTCAACAGAAACTTGGGTGTGCGCGGAGCACCACCCTGTTCTTGTAGAACCTCATGTAGGGCAGTTCCGCCATCACAGTCTGGAGTGTAGGCATCCTTTAGGTCTAAGGAACATTGCCATTACTCCAGCAGGGAGATTGCTATGGTGTCCCAAGGAAGAGGATCTTGAACTTTTCTCTGATCAGGAATCTGGGGTAGAAGCCTGTGCCCCAAAGATGTTTTGGCACTGGCTCCACTGCTTTGTCATCGATTAGGCTTCTAGCTCGGTGAGGAGCAGGGTCTGGTGAAGGAGAGGCCTGGTGTGTTCTCCTGGGAAGTACGAGGGTGACGCCCATTGTAGGTGGAGGTGGTAGCCCTCCTTGACCACTTGCAGCATCCAGGTATTTGTGGTGATGGCTGTCCACCTGTGGGCAAACAGGGTTAGGTGCCCCCCTGTGGGCAGCAGGGGAGCCCCTGGGGGTAGGGAGGTTGTGCCCAGGCAGTCAAAAGCTCCCCCCAGGCTGGACAGGAACCAGCACCAGGGACTTCAGGGTCTTTTGTTTTCTGGGACTATGTCCCTGACCTTTTTGTTGCTGGCCTGGAAGTGTGGTGTACCACTAAAGCGTCCTTTTTTCTTCAGGAAGAAGGGCTTCCTCCCCCCCCCCCCCCCCCGGGGCTTTCTCCTGGGGTTGCACCAAGGACTTCTTTGAGAGCCTGGTTCTCATCAAAAACGCTGTTTCTATCTCTGCTGCCTTATCCACCATGGGCTTCCCGAATAGGTTCTCTGCTATGCAAGGGACCAATCAATCAATTTATCCTGCACCTATTGTTCCATGTCGGATGACTACAGCCATGCCTGGCATTGTGCCCCGATACCTACGGTGGCCACCCTGGCCGATGACTCAAAGCCATCGTAAACTGCACGGGACAAAAACTTTGAGCATTCTTTTCAGGGTCTTGAACCTCTGTAGGGGTTCCCCATCAAGGCCTGCCGAGAATCCACCAAGCTCCTTCGACATTTCCTCCAGGTACATGCCAATGTAAAGCTGGTAGGCATTAGCATCGAGCCCTGAAAGGCCTTCTGGCCGAGGGCATCAAGGGTTTGGGCCTCCCTGTTGGGTGGCACTGGCGAATGAGTTTAACTCGGCCATATCCTGCACAAAATCGAGGAAGGTGACGTCCTCGGGTAATAAACAGCATCGAGGTCTTTGGGGGAGACTGGTCCGAGGGCACGTCTGTGTTGCCTTATGTCAGGGGACTCTGTCCTCTGTCTCCCATTCAGTCAGAGTACGAGTCCGACGCTGCACGATCACCTTGGTTGAGGCCCACAACCTCCAGAGGGTCGTCTGTCCGAGCTGCGGGTGCTCGCTGGGTAGGACCAGTGTCCTGAGGAACAGGACTGGGACCTTGTCTGGGAACTCTTGAGGCTGGTGGTGCTCGAGGTCTAGCTCCACATCTGGGAAAACCCTCTATGTCAAGGGTCTCATCATTAGAGCGGATGAACCGGATAAGCTGGACATGAATGCCTGCTGCATGGCCATTAGGGCAGATATACTGCTCTCTAAGCTGCCATTCTGGTCTCCATACCAGTTGGTTCCGTAACGTTCGACATGGGCAACCAAGACATCTGGCCCTGCGTCGATACTGTTGAGGGGGTCCTAGATAAGGATGGCCTCGGAGGCCCGAGGCTGGTTGAAGAGTGGTATCAACTCTTTACAGGGCAGCTTGGAAGGTTGCCCCTGCCTCGACTCCTCGGACTCACGCCTGGGACTGCAGATCCTGAAGTGGTATTTTCCCTTCTTTTCGGATCCGTCCTCTGAGGCAGTCTTCAAGGGTTTCTTCTTCTTGTGCTCCACCTCTGGGGATTTCCGCTCAGAGGAACCATGGCCACGGGACTCTGAGGAGGCTCTTGCTTCGTGGAGCAGAGAGGTATTAGAAGGGGCCATGGAGCATGGTGTCACCGAAGACTCAGCACAGACATCACCCATATGTGAGAACTGACTTCCTGCTTGTTCCAGGTGGCATGGGAGCAACTACGCATGCTCAGTACTTACAAAAAGAAACATTCTCCATAAGCCAGAAGAGAACTTCCAAACACTGGATCAGTCTGCAGGCTTGCCAACAAGTGCTACTGCATAATCCCCATTTGTCGATACAGAAAACCAAATTTATTCTCCCTGCCCCATTTGTTGTTTACTTTAACTATTTTACTTTAACCTTTTTAGTATAAACATAGCTACAGAGAAATTATCCAACATATTTTCCTCAGATTCAGATTACAGACAATATAAGATGGGCATAAAAATCTAAATCAGGTAACACCATTATATGTTGAACCGCATACACAAATGTTCCATTTCAGAACTTTACTTTGCATGTTTGGTCAATGCTAGCCAGGAATGTCCAACAGCCTGCTTTATCAGTACCATTAATGGCCAACAGCCTATCACCACACCATTGGTGGCCTGCTAAGTAAAGAATTTACTGAGCAATAAGTGTCATTTCTTTAATTAATATGGGAGAACTATACTACCACTTAGTCTTTCCTCCAAGACAGGCAGCCCTGAGATCTCCCTGGTTTTGCTCTAGCATGTGATAGGTATATTCATGTTCTATTAAAGAAAGAACAGAATAACTACTTCCATCATGCACACAGATCATCAGTTAAATTAACCAAAACATATCTGGCATTTCACAAGGAAAACAAAAAGTACATATACACTCAGGCTTAGATATACACACAAGCACAGTAGGCCTATGCACAGGGCAGCAATGACCAAATTTTTTCCCTTCTCCTTCCCCCTGCCAATCCTCCACTGTGCCTCTGCAAAATCCCCTCCTACTGCTGCTATACCCTGCTAACTTCCCTTCCTCCCTCCTCACCCCCCCCCCCCCCAACCAGTGCTCCAGCAATGGGATCCATAGATTAAGCATAAGCATGAGAAATAAGTCTGTGCTCCCCGGCCATATCCCCAGAGCTGACGTCCAGAGAGTGAGCAGGTGGAAAGAAGGGCCTGGAGATTTAGATGGAAGAGGGGTCACCACCTGCATGTCACAGTGTGTAGGGGTGGCATCAACTGAAGTCTGTCACTGTAGATACTATTCAGGAAACATTCTACTACTGAATATGATGCAACCATTGATACACATACCACAACTGGAAAATTACAATGGAGAATAAATTCTTGGCATTCAGAATGCAGTATAAAATGACGACTACTTTTGGCTGTACCCAATACATGTATGCAGCTTGTGAAAGGAGCAATGTGGGCACATCTCACACATCAATTTTAGTGGCATGCCAAAGTCTCATGCAGAGGATAGCATATTAACTGCAAACACACCATGCATATCTATGACTTCAAAAGAGGATTTTAACAATTAAGGAAACCATAGCATGTGGTCAATCTACAACGTAATAGTTGCAGTTTTTGGCTAAACTCAGAAGCAGGTGCTGAGATGTTGATTAGGGTATAAAGATGGCATGGCTTCCAGATGTGAAGTGCACTCAGGTCATTTCTGGGACATGAACTTTTCACATCCACTGCTCACACACAATTATGGCATATCTTATGTTCTTATTCAGCGTTACCATTTCCATGATCCCAAAAGTGAAGTCAACCTGTGCGTTCTACTGGGACATTACAGCAGGTAAAGAACACTATTTTGATGTGTATTCAAGAGGCTGGTATTTGGTATATATTAATGGCCATGAGAAGCATCTTTTAAAGATAAAGAGCTTCACTGAAGCATAAATAAGATCAGAGCAGAGGTATCATTGATTTCTAAAGTTTTAAGCCCTTTTTGTTGGTTTTAAAAAATTTGAGACAACCACCCATGGACCAGAAAATAAGGCTTTGCTTGTAAACAGACTGATACTGTGTGCCACCTTAGGGTGGCTATGTTTACTAATATTTTTGTATCAGCTTCATTGCAAACATGGAATTCTGAAATACTGTAAAGGAAATGTGTCATTTGTAATCTGATATGGTAAAAACTATCAATGACTGAACTACAAAACATACAAAAGGAACTTTGGTCACTAGTGAAAATTATAAAGCCCCAAAGTTAAATATAATGGTTTCTAGCAAAAACAAATACACTAGTACACCCAGAGAAGAACCAAGGCTCCTAAACAGCCTAGGTTTTATTAGATTTCCCAGTAATACACTAATCTTATCTAGATCTATTTAGCTCTAGAATAGGCTCTTTTCCTATGCTCTTACCTCCTTTGGTACTCAGCTCTTGAAGATTTGTCTTTATTAGCTGGAATCTATGACCTGTAGCTGACTACGAACAATCGTTTGAGAATGTGTTAATATGTTTACCAAGGGACTTCCGGTGACGTCAGAGCCCTGATGGCCGCTTAGGGATGGAGTTCCAGTGAAGATGTTAAATTAAGCACCCCTAGTGAACCGGATTGGAAGTTTAAAACCCCCACCCTGCGCCGGACGATTGTGATACACGGCGGGGAGAACCAGAGTGGCGCGGATGGCGTCAAAGAGAGCGTGAGCAGACCTAAAAGCGTTCTCCTTCAAGGGCTCAGCCGGATCGAAGAGCCAAGCGGGGAAAATGGTGGCGAACTGCGGTGAGCTGACTGGAGCGGAGGAAGCCAAAGCGGCGAGAGGCTCTTCCGCTGAGATTCAGGCGCTCAGATCAGACCTGAAAGAATGGTTAGAGTCGACCACGCAGGAGTTTGGAGCTTCAAAATCGGAGGTGCATGGATGGCTGCAAGAACTCTAGAACGACATGGCCTCGTTGGGAGCACGGGTAAAAGAAATGGAAAACAGAATGGAGGAGCAGGAGGGCTGGCATGCACCCTATGAGCAGCGGCTAGACTCCTTGAGTGAGTCACACGACAAACTTTGGCAGAAAGTGGAGGACCTCGAGAACAGGTCCCGTAGATCGAATATTCGAATAAAGGGCATACCAGAAAGTGAAGGTTCTATTAATTATATAAAACTCTGGCTGAGGAATTCTGCGAGGGGGTCCTCAAGGCGTCAGAGATGGCGACAGAAGGAGTATGCCTCACTGTTGATAAAGCACACAGGTCATTGGGCCCGAGAAGGGAAAATAAGGTGAGAGATGTGGTGGTGTGCCTGCACGAGTTTAGAACCAAAGAGCTGGTGTTGCAGGTGTCTGAGGCTGGGCAAGGTCCTATGGAAGGGCGCGCCGATATTTCCAGCCTCACAATGAGGAAACGTCGGGAATACCAAGCAGTGACCAAGAAATTACGGGAGGAGAACGTATGCAACCGATGGCTGTTCCAGGTAGGATTACAATTTACCATCAATGCGAAAACATCAACTGTTCACTCGGTGCAAGCTGCATGGGCAAGCATGAGGCAAGCAGGCTGGTCTGACATCCTGGAGCAACTGGCAGAGCAACAGGGATCAATAGCTGCAGGAAGAAGAGCCGGGAAAAGTCCACAGAAACAGTGGAGCAGAGTGTCCGGAGGGGAAAAACGTCTGAAACGCCAAAGTCTGATTAAGTAACTAGCCGGCGTGCTCTGGACTGGGTCTTTGGGGCAGTTGGCTCTGGAGGATTGGGACACTCTGAGTGACTCAAATGCTATGGTGATGTAGGGGCTGCGGCCTCATTCTAGTATACGTTGGCATTTGTTTGGTTTCTGTTTTGTTTTGTTTTTATTTTTTACACCGACCCACCAAGAATCCACTTATATTGTAAGCTGGTTGTTTGTACGGGGAGTGGTTGGTTTAAGTGGGGGAGGTTCAGGGAGGGGGAGAGAACTATTTGTTGGAGGAAAATGTTATCTGTGTTTCACTATGGGGGATAGTTTATATATGAGCAGATTGGGGTACATCTGGCCTGGTGCCACCTGAAGTAGATCTCTTTTATGGATCTGATGGGGGGGGAGGTGGGAGGGGGTGGGAGGAGGTGGATGAGGAGGGGGATGGGAGGGGGGGGGAAATAAGCCTGAAAGGATATGGTAGGGGTCTGGGGGAGGGATTCTGGGATTGCCGGAAATTAATCTAATGACGATGAATGTCCAAGGCCTCAATTCCTATAAAAAGAGACAACTGTTAATGAAAGAGTGCACTAGATTGAAAGGTGATTTTTTTTTTTTTAATTTTTTTTTTTTAGTTATTTTTTTTTTACAGGACACACATCTTCTGCCTAAAGACGAGTGGTGGGTGGGGCACCCTCTCTACCCCCAGCAGTTTTTGCTTCTAATAAGCTGGAAAAAAAGAAGGGTGGGGTGGGAATTCTGTTATCAGCAAGAATTCTGGGGCAGGTGGGGGAGATAATTAAGGATAAAAAGGGTAGGTATGTGATTGTGACTTTACAATGGGGCCAGCAAATGTACACCCTGGTGAGTCTATATGCCCCTAATGTCAATCAGGTACATTTCTTCAGAGATGTCCAGAATGTATTACTTAGTAAAGCGGTAGGAAAGGTGATTGTGGGAGGAGACTTTAACGTTACGTTCGACCCACTACTAGACACCTCGAAAGGGGCATCTTCTACCCCACGGCAGCATAGATTGGGATTGAAGAGGTTGCTAAAGGGGCTGGAGCTGGTGGATGTGTGGAGAGAGGCGAATGAAGGGCAAAGGGATTATTCTTTTTTTTTTGGCGGTACATGAAGTGTATTCCCGAATTGACATGCTCCTTTTGGATAAAGCCTTAGTAGCTGAGGTGGGGCAGTGTGAAATCAGAAAGAGAACATTTATTTATTTATTTTCATTCTCTTATATACCGCGCTATTCTGCATCAGTGCGGTTTACATTGAACAAACTGAAATTACATTGAACAGGGCATTATAATTTGGAGATAACTATTTTACAGGGAACATGGGCTATGGAGGGTTAAGTGGCTTGCCCAAGACCACAAGGAGTACCTGTGGGACTAGAAACCCCAGTCCTTCCGGCCCAAGGTTGCTGTCCTCTAGTGGGATTTGAACCCCTGACCTTCCGGCCTGAAGTACCTTGCCCCAACCACTCCTCCATGGTCTGACCATGCCCCAGTAACCTGTGGGATCCAAATGGGGGACCCAAGACTCCATAGAACATGGTGGAAATTGAATGACTCCCTACTGGATGATAAAGAGGTGGTGGCTCAGATTAAGTTAGGTATCAAAGAATATGTACAGTTGAATAACACGGGGGAGTGCTCTCCGGGTATCATATGGGATTGCTTGAAAGCAGTATTAAGAGGGAAATTTATAGCGTTGGGGGGGCACATCGAAAGAAGATAAGGCGGCAACAACAAGCAAAATTGTTGGCTGCAATACGGAAGGTGGAGAATAATGTGAAACGGGATCCGTTAGACCGCAAACTGAGGGAAGAATTGAATGACCTCCGTAGGGACCTGAGTGAGTTGCATATGCAAGAGATTAGGTATAAACTCCTGATGTTGAAGCAGAAGAGTTTTGAATTTAGTAATAAGGTGGGGAGACTGCTAGCCCGTAAAGTTAAAAAGTTTAAAACTAGGACTATTATAGTTAAAATAAAGAATGAGGAGGGTAAGTTAGTGTGGCGGAGAGTGAGATTGAAGAAAGGTTTGTGCAATTTTACCAGAAACTGTACTCCCAGGATAAACCAGTAGAAGAACGAGATGTACGGAAGTACTTCAGTAAATTCGTGCTCCCGCAACTTACTTGTGAGGCGGCGGAGGAAATTTCAGCCCCAATAAGAGAGCAAGAGATACTGGCAGTGATCAAAGGTTTGCACTTGAATAAGGCCCCAGGGTTGGATGGTTATAAACTATTTGCGGGGGACCTAGTTGGGCCACTGGGGTGCATGTATAATTCCTTTAGAGCAGAGGACCAGATGCCGGTGTCTTTGCGCATAGCGGGGATTAGCATCTTACATAAAGAAGGGAAGGACCTGGTGGAGTGTGGATCATACCGGCCTATTTTGCTATTGGGGGTAGATTTAAACATTTTTACACGGATCTTAGCTAATAGATTGATGCCCCACCTGGGCAGATTGATACGCCAGAACCAGTCGGGGTTTGTGCCTGGTCACTATACCTCTGACAACATTCGAAGGGCCCTGAATGTGATGTGGTGGGGAGAGGAAAAGGGGGAGGAATTGGCCTTTTTGGCAGTGGATGCTGAAAAGGCCTTTGACAGGGTTAGCTGGACTTTCCTCTTTAAGGTGTTAGAAAAGATATCATTCTTGAATTGGGTGCAGATTTTGTACAAAATGCCCATGGCCTGTTTAAAAATTAATGGCTTGGTAACAAGGGCCTTTGAGTTATTTAGGGGTACCCGACAGGGGTGCCCTTTATCTCCCTTGTTATTTATCTTGGTAATGGAGCCTATGGCACAGCGAATCAGGGGGAGGGAGGATATCCCGGGGATGCATATAGGATGCATTCCCCACAAGATTGCACTATTCGCGGATGATATTTTGTTCTTTATAACGGACCAGGAAAGGTCATTAAATGCAGTAGTTGAAGAATTAAAGGAATATGGGGAAGTGTTTGGGTTTCGGATGAACGCCACCAAATCAGAAATATTGAACCTAACTATAAAACAGGCAGAAGAGGATCGCCTCAGATCTTTCCCTTTAGGTGGGCAAAAAGCAGCATACGGTACTTGGGAGTACAGATCGCAGCAAAGCGTAACATGTTATTTCGTGAGAATTTTGTAGTAGCAAAGAACGAACTGTTTCGGGAGTTAGAGGAATGGGGGAAATACGAGGTCTCTTGGTTAGGGAGGATTGAGTTAGTCAAGATGATGCTGGTACCTAGACTTTTATATCTGTTTATGAAGTTACCGGTGGAGATTCCGGTGGGGTTCTTCAATGAGTTGCAAAGCAGGATTATGAAGTATATTTGGAAGGGGAAAACCCTCGGGTGGCAAAAAGCGTCCTGTGTGCCAATAAAAAGATAGGTGGGATGAGGGTTCCTCTATTGCTTAGATACCATGAGGCCGCTTGGGTGCGGGCAGTGTTTGAATGGGGGCTGAGGGAGCAAATGGAGTGGGTGCAGATGGAAAGCCAAGGGAAGAGCCAGAAGATTGATCTTATGCATGAAGCCTGGGTGGGAGGAGACGACCCCCACCGGAGGAGGCTGGAGAGCCCCCTTATAGCTCTTACAATGCAGAAGTGGAGGAAATGGCAGGGCAAATGGTATGACCCCAAGGGTGCTCTAAATTTACGCCTCTGGTGGACAACCCAGCCTTTCCACCGGGAACATATGACCCTATCTTTAGACGGTGGGCCCTAGTGGGGTTGCGATTAGTGGGGCAGTTTAAAAAGGGGAATGGATGAAGTTTGAAGACCTACAGGACGAGTATCAATTGCCGAAGGCAGATAGGTATCGATTTATACAAGCCCTTCAATTCTGCCGGACTCTTGCCAGTAGGGGAGATGGGCCGCATGGTGAAGTAATCAATAAACTGTTTGAAAGGCAGGAGGTTAAAGGACTCATCTCTAGCATATATAAGGCAATGGAGGTAGGGAACGGCGATGAATGGGCGCATAGGAAAGCTTGGGAGGAGGATTTGAAGAGGAGTTGGGATGGCGACCAATGGGTGGTGGTTTGTAAAGGACTGTTCAAGGTGGTAGGATCCAGTAGCCTTCTAGAGCATAATTATAAAATGCTGTATCAATGGTATCTGGACCCTTCAGAGATTGCAGAAATGGCAGGGGGTCCGCAGGTTGTTGGCGGGGTTGTGGGGAAGTGGGATCGTTTCTACATATATGGTGGGGATGTGCTCGTTTAGGCCCCCTATGGGAAGGAGTAGCTCAGTGGCTGCAAGATGTTATGGGGGTAGATATAGGTCTGGGGCCGTGCTTAGCACTGCTCAATGTAGAAAAAGAAGAGGGGACACTAAAGGGACATGGTTGGTGGGGGATAGTTTGCATGGCTACTAGGCAGCTGATCGCCTGTCATTGGAGATCAGCGGAAGTGCCCACCATTGAGGAGGTGAAGAGCAGAGTGGGACATTTGTTTACTGTATCGACTCACTGCCCTACGCCAGAAGAAGCTGTTGGGCTTTCAAAAGGTGTGGGGGGCCCATACCTTACCTGGCAGGAGAAGAGGGAGATGTGAATGGAGCCGAGTATAGCAACTCTGTTAAGAAGGCGGAGGGCATGTTTATGGAGTGAATATGGTATAGATGAAGGCTGAGTGTTTTAAGCCTACACAAGGGAATTTTGAGGAAAGGACGTGGGAAAAGTGGCAAATATATGGAAGGTGTGAATATTAGCGTCAACGCCGAATCCCTGTGTAGAGTGGATTAGGGCGAGGTTTATGTGCATTGGGTTTGTAACATTTGCTATGATAAAAGGCGGACCGCCATATCCTATCCTATGATTGATTGATTGTATGGGGGTTAAGGGGGAGGGGTTGAGGGGATAAGGGAGGGGGAGGGAAGCTTGGGGGTATACGCACATGATGTAATAATGTGTACTGTATCAGTTGGTTGTGGTGTTATAAACAGTAAATGGGGAAAAAATATATGCTTACCAAGAGCTGAGATCTGAGAGATGAGTAACATCTGGAGAAAGCATGTTAGTGGTTCCTTGAAAAAGTCTCTTTGGTTGACTTTCTGTCTCCATTTCACCTAAGAAATTAAAAAGAGAAACTTTATATCCATTAGTGATGCACAACAAAGTAGGATATGCACCAACATTCATACAATGCAGAATATCACTGTGTACAGTAGAAAAGCTAGCATTCAATAGATGTTTCCTACTTTATGAGCCTCAGGCCAGGTTTGCTCAGAATCATCACTGTCTTATTAGTTACTCAGTGAAAACTACTCATGAGACAGGAGCTGTATTTTCATCACCACTATCAGTCATCAGCAGGGAGAAAAAGACCTCAACTCAACAATAAAAGTTCAAGTAGTAAGGGGGGGAGGAGGGGAGGAGGGGGAGGTGGTTATTTTACACTGCAAAGCAACTTTTAGCCAGGCAGAAAATTTTGAAGAACTTTGATGCATGAGAGTTTATGAACCCCAAGTAGAAAAATTACATGATATGCTTGATATTAATAAAAAAAAGTCTTTGTATGCAATATGGGTATAAATTGAACAATTTCATGTTTGAGACATAATGTAGGAACAATAATTCTAATTCAGAATTGAAATATGAACAGAAGTGAATTTCTAGTTTCATTAGCATAAATTGTTGGCTAATTAAAAACAGGTAAGAGTAACCGACATGAATGAGTTTGGGCATTCTGTTCTATATAAAGATCCAAAAGGTTCGAGTTTTGTTTTTACCAAAGAAGATTGGTTTGAACTTATCATGCCATGATCAAAAAATTTCAGAGGACCTAAGAAAGTAGCTGACGCTTATCTGTTTGGAGAAAATTACAAGATCATGTTTAAATATCTGGGGATCCAGCTATCCACTCTTAGTCAGATATAGTCTACAAATTGAAAGAAGTTGAAGACTACAGCGAGAACCTAGGAGCAACTGCCCTGCCAAGATCACTCCAAGAGCAAACCATAAATTTATCCACCAAATCAGAGAACCCCAGACTAACATCTGAAAATCTACTGGTTTCCGAAGATTCATATATCCACCATTAGGGGAAAAAAATAGTGTTCATGGGAAGATAGCTAAGAAACCACTACTCTCTAAAAGTAACACTGCCATCCTCAGGTTCAAAGACCATGTGGATGCCCCACTGGAATAATGCTTTCTAAACAGATGAAGTAAAAAATTGCATTTTGTGGTTACAACAAATGTTTTTGTTTGATCTTTGCAGTTTTCCAAGTCATGCCGCATCTTAGTAAGTGGAAATACCGTTTCCGCCATTGTGCTGTGACTTTCTTCATGGTGAAGCAGTTATACAATGGATGTCTGTTCTTATATAGTGGTTCTCAAACTGGATTGGTGGGATTGAGGCAGTAAATTTAGATTATGGCAGGAAATTAGAATTATGGTGAGAAAGTTATCTGGAGAAAAGGCAGAAAATGTTTTGATTAGTGAAAAACAAACACTGCCTTCCAGAATCTCATCCCAATGGTCAAGCATAGTGATGAAAGTATAATATGGAGGCTACTTGGCTGTGTCAGGACCTACACAGTCTGCCATCATTGATGTAACCATGAATTCTACTTTTTATCACAAAAAATGTGTCAACATGGGGGAGGCAAGGATAAGTCGAGTGGGGAAGATGGGTGACGGATAAGGTGTGGTTGGTTCCATGGTGAGGGTGTGGGAGGGGGGCAGGGGAGAGGGTCAAATATGTGGTACTGTTCTTGGGAAGGTCTGTTGAGGCGGACCTGGGGTTTGTTATATGTTATTTTTTATTGGTTAAATATTGCACTTCTGTTTCAGCTGCTATATGGCTCCGGGTTACTTGGGTGGGGGGGGATTAGTTTGTGAACGTATTTATGTAATGCCTTCATTCAGTAATGAGATGTGTATGGGCTGTGACCTGGGGGTTGAGTCAATGTTGCTGTACTTTTCTGATAAGTACTGTTATGTTTAAATGAGTGTGCATTAATAAAAACTTTAATACAAAAAAAAAAAAAAAGTGTCGACATTCATCTGTGAGTTGAAACTAAGTCAAAAATGGATCAAGCAATAAGACAACAGCTCTAAACATTATCTATTATACAACGGCAGAAAAGATTTTGTGCTTTTGATTGTTCAAGTCAAAATTTCTGACCTATACCTTACTAAAATGTAGTGGGTCAGGACCTGAAGCAAGCTGTCCATACAAGCAGCCCTCAAAATGTCACAGAAATGAAACAGTGCTGTATGGAAAAATGAGCCAAAATTCCACAAAGGTTGCGAGAGAAAGATTGAACGGTTGCAAGAAACATTTAAATTAAGCTATTGTTGCTGAAGGAAGTATGGTTATGGTATATTGCGATAACATACGTTTTGCTACATAATTGATGGTAACTTTATTCAATGATCTATGGCTTTTTGGACATTACAAACTTATTTGGCATCAACCAGGAAATGCAGTGCAACTGACTCAAGAGAAGCTGTTGGACATATCTTCGTATCGAATGGATAAATTGGGTCAATTTGAAATACATTTTTGACAGCTGTGCTTTATTTGAGGAATCAAACGGCTATATGGCAGGAGGTGAATTATGGAGCTTTCTGGAGGAAGACTGGCTCTTCCCCACCTGAGCAAGAGATAAAAATCCTGATGTTTACCTTCAAGGATGTCTGTCTTGAGTCTTGTAGGTGACTGTCGATTTCACATACTGTACTGTATTTTTTAAACAGATTTTTGTATATTTTTTTCTACATTCTGTACATTGCTTTGGGTAATTCTTTTTTTGGTAATTCTTTGTTTATTAAATAGACACCTACATATAATTCACACATATCCAGGAACAGGAAAACACCACAAATCAAAACTGAAACACACACCAGTGATTCTGGTCCAATTGCAATGAGTGTCCCGCAATGGTTTCCCTTCCCCCCTCCCCACGACTACACTCCACCAAATCAGGACATTCCTAGTACAGATTCCACACAGCATAGTTACTCACCTGTAACAGGTGTTCTCCAGGGACAGCAGGAATCAGTCCTCACATATGGGTGATGTCAGTGCTGATGGAGCCCCCGCGGAAGCATCTCCCTAGCTTTCAAAGAAAGCCTTTGGGAGATGCCACCACGCATGCGTGGTCCCCTTCCCGCCCAAGGGTGCCATCTTACTCAGTCAGATGACATAGCTAGAGCCGACAAAAATGGCAAAAATCGTACAGCATCTACAAGGGGAGGAGGGAGGGTTGTAAGGACAGATTCCTGCTGTCCCTGGAGAACACCTGTTACAGGTGAGTAACTATGCTTTCTCCAGGAACAAGCAGACAGTCCGTCCTCACATATGGGACTCCCTAGCTACAGGCTACTGAGAACCTGTAGAAAAAAATGGCCCAGCCAAGAGCAGCCGCAAGCGAGTCCGAGGAAAGATTCTAAGGACCCCAGTGTCCAGGGAGAACCATCGCTCCAGTAGCCTGAACAAGAAGAGTCAGATAGTAGGAGTTGCCTAAACCCCAAAGAGATTACAGAGTACGGCCTGACCAAAGGCACTGTCCCATCAGGATTCTCTCTCCAGGCAGTAGTGAGCTACAAAGGTGTGAACGGATGACCAGGTGGCGGCCTGGCAGACATCTGCCATTGAGAGACCATAGGCTTGCAACAGAGGTCACCATAGCCTTAAATTGTGCGCTGTGACATGCACTCCAACTAGAGCGTAGCCTGATCCTGGGTGAAGGCAATGCAGTCTGCAAGCTAGGTGGACAGAGTCTGCTTGGTATCAGCCTCCCCCAGTCGAATGAGGTCATAGGAAACAAAAAGCTGTGAGGCTTTGTGGTGGTGGCCCTGGGTACATTGTAGGTAGAAGGACAGGGCCCTCTTACTATCCAGAGTATGGAGAACAGCCGCCGTCTTGTCGGCATGGGGCTGTGGAAAGAAGATGGGGACCACCACCTCCTGGTTGAGGTGGAAGGTGGATATCACCTTCGGAAGGAATTTAGGATGGGTGTAAAGCCACTTTGCACCTATTCTTGTAGAACCTGGTGTAAGGTGGCTCGGCCACCAAGGCCTGAAGCTTTCTGACACTGCGGGCAGAGGTGAGCGCCACCAAAAAGATGATCTTCCAGAAGAGAACACAAGTGGCAGGTAGCCAGAAGTTCAAAAGGCGGCTTGGTGAGCTGCATTAGAATCATGTTGAGGCCCCATTCCGCTGGGGGCGGGCGGATAGGAGGCTTAGAGAGCAGAAGGCCCTGCATAAATTGGGTAATGAGGAGCTGTGCAGAGAGAGGCTTGCTCTCTATGGAATGATGGTGCGCCGAGAGCATTCTCAAGTGCATTCTGACGGAGTTGGACTTGTGTCCAGTTTGCGAAAGGTGAAGCAAGTATTGTAGCACCGTGTGCATCTGGCAAGAGAATGGGTCAACCCGTTGCTCTACACACCATACTGAGAATCTGCACCACTTGAAGGCATAGGCCCATCTCGAGGAGTTCTTATAAAAGGCAAGGACGGCTTCCTTCACCTCCCTTCGGAGGTTGAAGGGTGCCAAGGTGACTTGTTCAGCAGCCATGCTGTTAACAGGGACCTTGGGTCGGGGTGAAGAAGGAAGCCCTCTTTCTAGGTCAGTAGCCCTGGGGCATTCCCCAGAGGGACCATGAACTCTGTCAAGAGGCTAGCAAGAGGGGAAACAAAGGCTTCCTGGGCCACCAGGATCATGGAGACCTTGTCACGCAGGACCTTGAAGAGGGTTCGGGCAATTAATGGCGTGGGAGGGAAGACATACAGAAGGCCTTTCGACCACAAGATGAGGAAGGCATCCACCGCTATCTGGGATGGATACAGCTGGGGACAGCAGAAGCAGGGCAGCTGAGCATTGTTCGAGCTGGCAAAGAGGTCCAGACTTGTGGTTCCCCAGAGTTGGAATAGCTGCTGCACCACCCTTGGGTCTAGTCACCATTTGTGTGGCTGGAGGACCCTGCTCAGCCTGTCCACTAGGGCACTGTCTTGGCCCGGAAGGTATACCACCCTGAGGAGCATTCCCTGACCGATTGTGTATGAGCAGAGTGCTACTGCCTCCTGGCAGAGGTGCTGAGACCCTGTGCCCCTCTGCTTGTTCAGAAAGAACATCACAACCTGGTTGTCAATTTGGACTAGCACCAACTGGTTTCACAGGCAGTGGTGGAAGGCCTTAATCACCAGAAAGATGGCCTTGAGCTCCAACAGGTTGATCTGTTGCTGGCTCTCTGCTAGGGACCAGTTTCCCTGCTTGCGCAGTTCCTCGCAGTGGGCACCCCAGCCCAGTAGGAACGTGTCCGTGGTGAGGACCCTCTGGGGGTTTGGGGGCTGGAAGGGCATGCCCTTCTGCAGGTGCTGTGCGACCTGCCACCGGTCGAGTGACTCTGCTAGCTGACAGGACACTAAGATCCTGTCCGGGAGCCTGCCTGTGGCTTGTGTCTACTGTGAACAGAGACACCACTGAGGTGCCCGCATGTGGAGGAGGGCGTTGGGAGCCACAGGGACTATGCATGCCATGTTGCCTAGTAGGTGGAGCATGGACTGTGCCAATACTGCATGATGGCACTGCACCTCAGTGGCCAGGGCCCTGAGGCGATCTGCCCTGTCCAAGGGAAGGAAGGCCCTGGCCTGGAGAGTGTGTCCAGAAAGCTCCTATGAACTCCAGGTCCTACGTTGGAGCGAGGTGAGATTTGAACTGGTTTATCACAAACCCAAAATGTTGCAGGACCTGGCCTGTTCCGGACCGTGGCCTGTTGCACTTCGGTGGCCGTGGCTCTTTTCATGAGCCAGTCGTCCAGGTATGGGAAGACTAAAGCCCCTTGGAGACGGAGGTAGGCAGCCACACTGCCAGGCATTTGGTAAAGACCCTTGGTGCTGAGGCTAGGCCGAAGAGTAGTATCCTGCACTGGTAGAGGTCGCCCCTGACCATGAACCTTAAGTTCTGCCTGTGACTGGGATGAATAAGGATGTGGTGTAAGCATCCTTTTAGGTCGGAAATAGGCAGGAATCCTTGACACCATGCCATAGTCACCCACAGTCTACCCTGACTTGCGCCCCAATGCAGACAAGATCGGGAGCCCCAAACAAGGACAATGAGTACACTAAGGTCAAATCTTAGTACTCATCCCTTGGGAGCCTCAGGCAGAAAGCCATGCTGGGCTCAGTACTACTCTACTACTTCTACTAATACTAATCATTTGTGTAGGGCTACAAGGCGTATGCAGCGCTGTACATATAGATGTAAGATACAGTCCCTTCTCATCAGAGCTTACAATCTAACCTGGAAAAGGGAATAACGAGTGATATTTAAAGTTGTTAAAACCCATGAGGATTGTGGAGAATTGCAAGAGGATCTTAATAAATTGGAAGACTGGGCAACAATATGGCAGATGAAATTTAATGTGGACAAGTGCAAAGTTATGCACCTAGGGAAGAACAACCCAAACTATGGTTACACGATGCAAGGTTCCACATTAGGAACCACCACCCAGGAAAAAGATTTAGGCGTCATTGTGGATAACATGTTAAAACCCTCGGCCCAGTGTGCAGCGGCAGCCAAGAGAGCAAATAGAATGCTAGGTATCATAAGGAAAGGAATGGAAAATAAAACAAAAGATATTATAATGCCTCTATACCGTTCCATGGTGAGACCGCACCTTGAATATTGTGTGCAATTCTGGTCGATGTATCTTAAAAAGGATATAGCGTTATTAGAAAAGGTTCAGTGAAGAGCCACCAAAATGGTAAAGGGGATGGAAGGATACCCCTATGAAGAAAGGCTAAAAAGGTTAGGGCTCTTTAACCTGGAAAAGACGGCTGAAGGGAGATATGATAGAAGTCTATAAATTAATGAAAGGAGTGGAACAGGTAAACGTAGATCGATTGTTTACGTTTACAGAATATAGAAAGACTAGGGGACATGCAATGAAGCTACAGGGTAAACTATTTAAGACAAATAAGAGAAAATATTTTTTCACTCAACGTGTAATCAAATTCTGGAATTTGTTACTGGAGGATGTACTAAAAGCTGTTAGTGTAGCTGGGTTTAAAAAAAGGTTTGGACAAGTTCCTGGAGGAAAGGTCCATAAACCATTATTAAAAAGGGACCCAGGATATCACTGCTTGACCCAATACAAGCATTGTGGAACCTGTGTCTTTTGGGGAAACTGCTAGATACGTATGACCTAGATTGGCCACTGTTGGAAACGGGATACTGGGTTTGATGGACCTTGGTCTGACCCAGTATGGCATATCTTATGTTCTTATGTTGTTTTCTCCTCCTTTCTTTCTTTTTGCATTTTTTTCTTTTGCTGATAAAGCCGCTAATTCATTACGCCTTGGCATGATAACCTGTGATTCATCAGATCACTGAACCTGAAAGTATACATGGCACCTCTCCTCATCTGTTACCATTGGCTCCCTATAAAATTTCACACTCAGTACAAACTTCCCATTTTGGTACATCATGCATTGCACTCTGGTCCCCCAGTTATCTCTTTGACTCGTTACTCCTTCACTTGTCCCACTATGCCCTCCATAGCAACCATGGCAATTTTCTGCACCTTCCCTTAACTTCTCAAGCCCATTTAGCCTCCACACAATCGTCAGCCTTCTATATTATTGCCCATACATCCTGGAATTCACTTCCCTGTGACCTTAGACTTGAACCTGTATTCACCAAATTCAAATCACTTCTAAAGACCAGCTCAAAACACACCTATTTCAGTTGGCTTATGCCTTCCCTCCCCTTCCCCTGAGCAGTCTCCCCCTTAGCTCGCTCCATTCTTAGTCTAAATTCTTCTCCTCTTCTCCCCGTCTGCCCATTGCTCTCATCTTCATTCTCTTTCTTTTCTGTCCTGTCCTATATATGATTGGTGTTCTTTTCCTTATTTTTTAATTTAGATTTTTTTAAACCGCTCTGATGCCTTGCTGCCTAGGGCGGTATATCAAATGACAATAAAGATAAAAGTCCAAGGAGCATAGCCAATCTCACTGCTGGTGGTAGGGCAGCAATGTTCCAAGGGAGAGCATCTTGAACTTCTCTGGCACCAAGAACTTGTTCTGGTTTCGCAAGTCCAAAATAGGCCTTAGGCCCCCTGCTCTTTTTGGGACCAGAAAGTAAGAGGAGTAGAACCCTTTGCCTGAGGTGGAGGGGAACTAGTTTCATGGCTCCGTCCCTGATGAGGCCTGCAAGTTCCTGCAGTAGCAGGGCCTCATGCAGGAGAGTCTGAGGGGGCTCTCCTGGAAAGAAAAGGGGAGGCATCCAGTCCAAGTGAAGAAGGTAGCCTTCTCTGACCACCTGGAGGGCCCAGGTGTTGGTGGTTATGGCCGGCCACTGATAGGCAAAGTGGATCAGACACCCCCTGTTGGCAGCTGCCCCCTGGGAGGAGAGGATATGTTCAGGGAGTCAAAGCTCGAGGATCTGACTCAGTCTGTCTGCCAGGACGCTGTCCTGCCCTGGGAGATAGGTAGCTCGTAGGGCTATGCCTTGGCGGATTGCAAAGGACCATAAGCCCACCGCCTCCAGGCAGAGGCTGTGAGAGCTGGTGCCCTCCTGTTTGTTCATACAGAACATGGCCAACCGGTTGTCCATCTGGACAAGCACCATCCAAGGGTGAGGATGACCGCCTGGAAGTTCGAGGAGGTTGATCAGCAGTCGAAACTCCTCAAGGGCCCATGTCCCCTGCATGCAGAGCTTGCCGCAGTGTGCTCCCCAGCCTGTTAGAGAGGCGTCCGTGGTCAAGACCACTTCATGCTGCAGAGCCTGGAAGGGCATGCTTCGAAGCTGATTCTGGACGTCCTGCCAGTCGAATGGCAGTTGGGGAGTGACCGAGATGTCTCTGAGACGGCCTGTCACCTGAGCCCACTGAGTGCGAAGGCACCACTACATCGCTCGCATGTGTAGACAGGTGTCGGGGACGATGTGGACCATCAAGGCCATGTGGCCGAGAAGACAGAGCATTGTCCGGGCCAAGACTACGTCGCAGATCTGGACCGCGGAGGCCAGCATGATGAGGCAGTCTGCCCTGTCCTGTGGAAGGAAGGCCGTCACCCGGTGGGTGTCGAGGCATGCGCAGATGAACTCCAGGGATTGGACTGGAGTGAGGTAGGACTTCGGGTAACTCACCACGAAGCCAAGGTGCTCGAGGAGATAAATGGTGCGGGCTGTGGCCCGCCGTGCTTCGTCTGCTGTTTCTCTTGTAACAAGCCAATCGTCTAGATAAGGGTAGAGGAAGGTGCCCTGTAACAGAAGGTGGGCTGCGGCTACCATGAAGCACTTGAACACTTGCGGAGCGGACGCGAGACCGAAGGGAAGCACCCTGTGTTGGTAATGGTTCCCTTGTAAACTGAAGCATAAGTATCTTCTGTGCGTCAGGTGGACCAGGATACGAGCGTATGCATCCCAAAGGTCCAAGGAGCATAGCCAGTCGCCCTGCCAAAGGAAGGGAAGTAAGGCACCAAGGGAGAGCATTTTGAACTTCTCCCACACCAGGTATTTGTTGAGATTTCTTAGATTGAGGGTGGGTCGGAAACCGCCCATCCACTTTGGCACAAAGTAACAACAGGAGTAGAACCCGTGACCTCTGAGGTGCTGCGGGACCACTTCCATTGCTCACTCCTTGAGGAGGTTGGCAAGCTCCTGCACCAAGACAACCTGGTGCGCGGAGAATTGAGGGGGCTCTGTGGGGCAGAAGAGTGGAAGCCGCCGGTCTAAATGAAGGAGGTAACTCTGGACGACCTGAAGGACCCAGGTATCTGAGATGACAGACTCCCATCAGGGAGCAAAGTGGATCGGGGCGAGCAGCTATGCATCTTTGATGAAATGCTCAAAGAAATCAAGGAAGCTAACAAAAGGTTACAGCACAGTAATAATGGGTGATTTCAATTACCCCGATATCGACTGGGTCAGTGTCACGGCAGGACATGCTAGGGAGATAAAGTTCCTAGATGAAATAAATGACTGCTTCTTGGAGCAGCTGGTTGATGAACCGACCAGAGGGGAAGCCATATTGGACCTAGTCCTTAGTGGAACACCAAATCTGGTGCAAGAGATAAGGGTGTTGGGGACACTTGGCAATAGTGATCATAGCATGATCGTGTTTTGATTTAATTAGTGGAGGAGGGATGGTAAGGAAATCCACAGTACTACCTTTTAACTTTCGAAAGGGAGACTATGATAAAATGAGGAAAATAGTTAAGAAAAAACTAAAAGGAACAGTTGCAAGGTTAAAGACTTACATCAAGCTTGGGTGTTTAAAAATACTATCTTGGAAGCCCAGATCCAAGCAGTATTCCACGCTTTAAGAAAAGTGGAAAGAAGTCCAAAAAACTGCCAGCATGGTTTAAAGGTGAGGTCAGAGAGGCGGCTGTTGCCGAAAAAGCATCTTTCAGGAAATGGAAAAAAGAGCCAAACGACGAAAACTGGAAACAGCACAAGCACTGGCAAGTTAAATGCAAGGCATTGATAAGGCAGGCAAAGGGAGAATTTGAGAAGAAGCTTGCTGCGGAAGCAAAAATGCATAATAAAGACTTTTTCAAGTACATTCATAGCAAAAAACGTGAGAGAGCGCAGGTCCATTAGATGATAGAGGGGTTAAAGGGGCACTAAGAGGCGACAGGGCAATAGTGGAGAGACTTAATGAATTCTTTGCTTCTGTCTTTAATGAGGAAGATGTAGGGATGCTACCCATGACTGAAGTGGTATTTAAATGTGCGGAAGAATTGAAGGAAATATCGATACATCGGGAAGATGTATTACAACTATTTGATAAACTGAAGAGTAGCAAATCACCTGGACCAGATGGTATACACCAAAGGGTGTTGAAAGAACTGAAATATAAGATTGTAGACCTGCTATTAGTAATCTATGAGCTATCATTCGGAATCATCTGTAATACCTGAAGATTGGAGGATGGCCAGCGTAATGCCAATTTTTAAAAAGGGTTCTAGAGGTGATCCAGGAAACTACAGACCGGTGAGCCTAACGTCAGTACCAGGAAAAATGGTAGAAACCATCATAAAGAACAAAACTGCTGAACATGTAGATAGTCATGGCTTAATGGGAGACAGCCAATATGGTCTTTTTGAAGGTGTGAATAAACAGGTAGACAAAGGTGAGTCGGTTGATATAGTGTATTTGGACTTTCAGAAAGCCTTTCACAAGAGACTTTTGGCAAAACTAAAGAGTCATGGGATAGGAGGCAGTGTACTATTGCGGATCAGGAACTGGTTAAAAGATAGAAAGCAGAGGGTAGGGCTAAATGGCCAATTTTCCCAAGGGAGAAAGGTGAATAGTGGTGTACCCCAGGGATCTGTGCTGGGTCTGCTGCTTTTTGACATATTCATAAATGACCTGGAAAAGGGAATAACGAGTGAGGTTATCAAATTTGCAGATGATACAAAACTATTTAAAGTTGTTAAAACTCATGAGGATTGTGGAAAGTTACAAGAGGATCTTGATAAATTGAAAGACTGGGCATCAAAATGGTAGATGAAATTTATGTGGACAAGTGCAAAGTTATGCATCTAGGGAAGAACATCCCAAACTATGGTTGCACAATGCAAGGTTCCACATTAGGAACCACCATCCAGGAAAAAGATTCAGGCGTCATTGTGGATAACATGTTAAAACCCTCCGTCCAGTGTGCAGCGGCGGCCAAGAAAGCAAATAGAATGCTAGGTATCATAAGGAAAGGAATGGAAAATAAAACAAAGGATATTATAATGCCTCTATCGTTCCATAGTGCGACCGCACCTTGAATATTGTGTGCAATTCTGGTTGCTGTATCTTAAAAAGGATATAGCGTTATTAGAAAAGGTTCAGAGAAGAGCTACCAAAATGGTAAAGGGGATAGGAGGATATCCCTATGAAGACAGGCTAAAAAGGTTAGGGCTCTTTAACCTGGAAAAGAGATGGCCGAGGGGAGATATGATAGAAGTCTATAAATTAATGAACAGAGTGGAACGGGTAAACGCAGATCGATTGTTTACGTCATCAGAATATAGAAAGACTAGGGGACGTGCAATGAAGCTACAGGGTAAACTATTCAAGACAAATAAGAGAAAATATTTTTTTCACTTAACGTGTAATCAAACTCTGGAATTTGTTACTGGAGGATGTAGTAAAAACCGTTAGCGTAGCTGGGTTTAAAAAAAGGTTTGGGCAAGTTCCTGGAGGAAAGTTCCATAAACCCATTATTAAATAGGGACCCAGGATATCACTACTTGACCCAATACAAGCACTGTGGAACCTGTGTCTTTTGGGGAAACTGCTAGGTACGTATGACCTAGATTGGCCACTGTTGGAAACAGGATACTGGACTTAATGGACCTTGGTCTGACCCAGTATGGCATATCTTATGTTCTAAATGAACAAACCCAGCCAGTAAAACAAGAAGCTAATAAAACAAGATTCACTATGAAAAAACCTCATGAAACTTATCTTTATGTCGGAGCAAGCCGAAGGAGGGAAGGCATGAAGACCCATCCCACACCAGACGGCAGGCTTCTTTTTTTCTTTTTCAATTGTGGTTCCCCATTCTTTTGGGAGCAACAACACTAAGAGAATCAACAGAAGAATTTATATATAGTTGAATTGAGTACTGAACAAGCTTTGGTGGGGAACCACAATTGAAAAAGAAAAAAAGAAGCCTGCCGTCTGGTGTGGGATGGGTCTTCATGCCTTCCCTCCTTCGGCTTGCTCCGACAAAGATAAGTTTCATGAGGTTTTTTTCATTGTGAATCTTGTTTTATTAGATATCTTATGTTCTGGCATCAAAAAACTGGGGCCGACTAGGCTTGTGCTGGGATCTGGCTCTTGGAGCTCTTTGGCTTATGCGGACCCTGGTGGTTGCTCTTGCTCTGTCCACCCTGAGGCAGAGCTGGCACCAGAGGATAAGGTGGGTAGCCTCAATAGGGGAGACCCTTCCTCTGAAAGAAAGGCTTCTTGCCTTGTTGTTTCTTCCGTGGGAGGGAAGCAGTCTTTCGGGAGAGGCGGGTACGCGTTATGTACTCCATCTCAATCTCCACCGCTCTGTCCTCCATTGGTTTGCCGAACAACTGTTCATCCAGGCACGGTATATCAAGCAGCTTTTCCTGGACCCACTGTTGAAGGTCCAAGGGGACTGGAGCCAGGCCTGTCTCCTGGCTCCAATACCTGCAGCTGCTACCCGAGCAGAGGACTCAAAGCTGTCATATGCAGCACAAGAGAGGTACTTCAAACAGTCCCCCACTGATTTCAGGAGGGAAGGGAAGCGACAGAGGTAATCGCCATCAAGGCCCGCTTGGAAGCCCCCCAAGTTCCTTCGTGAGGTCAAAGGAACATACCTATATATAGCTGGTAAGCCTGGATGTGGCTAGTCAACATGGAACCTTGGTAGGCCTTTCGCCCGAGCGCATCGAGGGAAGGAGACTCCCTACCCAATGGAACCGAAGAGTGGGTATTTGGGCTCTTCTGCTTTCGCATGGCAGATTCTACTACCATTGAGGTATGGGGGAGCAGGACCTTCCAGAAGCCAGACACCGCTGGACCCTTACATGGTGTCCAGGCACTTGCTGACAATGGAGATAGACGCAGGCATCTCCCACATGCAGAGGAGCAGCCAGGTCAGAATGGGTGGGACCGGGACCAGAACCATGAGGGATTCCCTCGGCAGGGCCTTATATTGCAAAATATCAAGTTCCTCCACACGGGCTCCTCCTCAGATTGTGTAGAGCACGCCAGGCCTCGAGCCATGTCCCACACAAACTCCAAAAAGGAGGTATCTTCAGGAGGCAACCACCGCTTCTGAGTGGGCAGGGAAGGATCCAACGGGAGGTCCTGATGAGTCCGGGATTCAGGGGAAGTATCCCCATCAGACTCCCAGTCCAAAATCTCTGAGGGGGACTCGGAACTGGGCTGCTCGAGCAGGGCTCATGAAGCGTGCTGAGTTTGAGGCCAAAGCCCTTCTGGAGCCGGAGGCGATAGCCCGGGAGGATCTTGCACCCAAAGACCGGGACGGAGATTGAGAACTCTGCCGGGATACCTCACGAGGCCCCTGGCTCTCAGGGGTTACTGCAACAGTCTGGGGAGCCAAGACAGGCATCACCCTTGAGGTCTCAGAATGCATGTCAGTGGGGCCTGGCACCAGTGCCTTCTGGGCAGCAAGGCAGGCAGAGACACTGCAATCCAGTGCCAGCATTTGGGCCTCCCACTCAGGAGTGGGGCTCTGCAAAGTTGACACTGGGGTAACCGGGTCAGGCATCAAGGAAGAGAAGGGGGCCCTTGTTGGGACAACCCTCAGGAGACTGGGCACCATCACCTGAGGCCTCCGTATCTGTACAAGGTACCTGTCGGCGCTGCTCCTCCTCCAACTCTAGGGATTGCTGAGAAGGGTTAAGGGACCGAGCGGGAGAACGCTCACACTTGTCTGAAGCCCCCGACAGGGTCCTTGAGGTCGTCTTCTGCTCCCTTTCAGGGGACCCCTGCTCAGAGTAACGCCGGGGCCATGGGGCGGCCGTGGGGGACCACAGAGGCAGAAGGTAGGTGAAGTGAGAAGCTACCGGGGACACCGGGGCCGTCTTGCAGAAAATATTGTCCAGTTTCTGCTTAAGGCTCTGGATGGCCTTGGAGGACATCTTTTTACAAGAGCAGAGCTCTGGGTTATGGTCCGCTCCCAGACACCTGAGACAACAGTCATGGGTGTCTGTGAGGAACATGCTTTTGGAGCATCTGTCACACTTTTTGAAACCAGAGGCCATGGAGGCATAAAGGATCCCCACAAGGTCGAAGACCTTCGGTTCGGCCAGTGGTTGAAAAGGGTACGAAATGCGCTGAAGGCGAATTCATGAAGAAAAAAGGGGAAAAAATAGCAAAGTCTTGGGGTCCACTGCCAAAGCAGGGGCACTGGGAGAGCAGGAAGAGGACCGGGAAACCAGAATAAGAGACAATATGGAACACCTTTTCTGATGTATAGGGACGCACATCCTAAGGACTCCGCGGAAAAAGGGAGACTGATCAAGATGGCACCCTTGGGCGGGAAGGGGACCACGCATGTGTGACAGCATTCCCAAAGGCTTTCTTTGAAAGCTGGGGAAATGCTCTGCGTGGGCTCCATCAGTGGCATCACCACCCCATATGTGAGAACTCACTTCCTGCTTGTTCCTGGAGAACAAACAGTTCTGCTAATATTCCTATTACAGATGCTTTCGACTCCATCAACCATTCAATTCTCATCGAAAGACTTAAGAAAGTGGAGATACATGGCACCATACACTCATGGTTCCAATCCTACCTCTCCGACCGATCCCAGCAGGTTAAAATAGGAAACATTACATCAAAGTCCTTCTCTCAAAAACAAGGGATCCCTCAGGGATCTGCTCTATTGGCACTTCTATTCAATATATACCTACAGCCACAGTATGCCACATCATACAGGAGGACAACATAAAAGGTGAAATTAGACTTACCTGCTAATTGTTGTTCCTTGAGGAACTCTAGTCCAGTCCCAGAACCTCCGAGTTAAGTACCTCCTCCAGCAGCTTTAGAGACTGAAACACGTCATCGCTTTGATGACACTGGTTTAAAGTAGGCAAGGACCGCTTCTCCACTCCAGTACCTATTGACAAAGCAGACTCAGCAAAGCAACAAATAAGTAGTTAAACTGCAACCAAATCTTTTTTTTTTTTTTTTTTTTAACTGTCTAACCTCAACGTTAAGGTAACATGCTTAAAACCAATCACTGCATAGGAAGGTTCCCCTCTCCCCTTCTGAGAATGGAAACCCCTTGAGACCCCCCCTTGGCAAGCCAAAGAACGACATAATCCTGAAGGCGATCTCTTACTACCACTCTGAGCTCCCAGAACTTCAGGTGCCAAAAAACCTGGAACCAAACCCCAGGCGGGATCCGGGACTGGACTAGAGTTCCTCAAGGAACAACAATTAGCAGGTAAGTCTAATTTCACCTTCCTTTTCGTCCAGTCCCGGAACCTCTGAGAATGCAACAGAGCAGTAAATATCAATGGGAGGGCCCTGCTAGACCAGCCTGACGTACTGCCGATCCAAAACACACATCTCTTGCCGCTTGCACATCTAGCCGATAATGCTTGACAAAGGAATTTAAGGACGACCATGTCGCCGCCTTACAAATATCCTCGGCCGGCACCAAACTGTATTCCGCCCAAGAGGCCGCTTGTGCTCTAGTTGAATGAGCCCTGAGACCCTCCAGTACCTCCTTTCCTTTCAAAATATATGCTGCCGCAATGGATTCCTTTAACCGCCTGGAAATTTAAGATTTTTCTGCAGCTTCCCCCTTCCGCAGACCTCCGAAAACCACAAACAACCTGTCCGACTTACGGAAGGACGCTGTCTCGCGAAGGTACCGTTTGAGCATCCGACGAACATCTAGAAGACGTAACCTTCCTCCCGTCGGCCCCTTCTCCTCTCCAGACAATACCGGTAATGAGACTACCTGGTTGACATGAAACACAAACTACCTTGGGCAAAAAGGCGGGAACCGGCCGCAACACCACCTTCTGATCTGAGAACGAAAGAAACAGCTCTTTACAAGACAAAGCCTGCAACTCTGAAATCCTTTGAGCCTATCAAATGGTTACTAGAAAAATCGTCTAACGTCAAATCCTTCAATGACGCCTTACCTAACGGCTCAAAAGGTTCTCTAGCCAATGCATCTAACACCAAATTCAGGTCCCACACGGGAACCGCGCATCTGCGAGGAGGCCACATGAGCAACACGGCCCGTAAAAAATTTTTTAACATCTGCATGCGCCCCCAACACTTCTCCTTGAATCTTACCTCGGTAACAAGACAGCGCCGCTAGCTGAACTCTCAAAGAACTGTCCACCAGACCCTTCTCGAAGCCATCCTGCAAAAACGAAAGGATCTGCAAAATAGACGCCGCTGAGGGCCGCACCAGCCTGTCCGCACACCATGCCTCAAAAATGCACCAGACCCGCACATACACTAACGACGTAGATCTCCGTCTCGCCTTCAGCAACGTAGAAATGACTGCCACCGAATAACCCTTGGCTTTCATCCTTGCCCTTTAAAGAGCCAAGTCGTAAGCGAGAACCGACTCACTTGTGACATGCGTAGCGGTCCCTGAACCAGCAGGTCCTCCCGCGGCGGGAGCCGCCACAGACTGTCTACCAGCAGACAAACCATATCCGCATACCATGGCCAGTCTGGCACCACCAGGACTACCAGGCCCCGATGTCGTTCTATACACTGCACCACACGCCTGATGAGCACCCATGGCGGAAAGACGTATACGAGACCATCAACTGGCCACCTCTGCATCAACGCGTCAAGACCCTCTGACATCCTCTCTTGCTTTCTGCTGTAAAATCGGGCTGTCTTCGTGGACTCTAACGTCGCCATTAGATCCATAATCGGCGTCCCCTAGCGCCTTGCGATTATGGCAAACACATCCGGGTGAAGCATCCACTCTCCTGGATCCACCTTGCACCGACTCAAATAATCCGCCTCGATATTGTCCACTCCTGCTACATGTTGAGCCAACAACGCCACCAGATTTAGTTTGGCCCAGTTCAACAGCTGACTCACCTTTGCCTCCAACGCCGCACTTCCCATGCCACCCTGCCGATTGATGTAGGCTACTGTGGTCGCATTGTCAGAAAGCACCTGAACTGCTGATTGCCTCAGCCACGACTGGAACTCTAGAAAGGCCAAATACACCGCCCTCATTTCCAATCTGTTAATGGACCATGCCTTCTCTAGCGTCAATCATTGCCCTTGCGCAAACCTTCCTTCAAAATGCGCTCCCCAGCCCGTTAGACTTGCGTCCGTCGTCAAAGGCCTCCAGGCCAGGGCCTCCAAGGGCATTCCCTTCTCCAAGTTCTCCGGCCGTAACCACCAGAGAAGCTCCTGATTCACCTCCGGAGGGCAGACCAGCTGCTGAGACAGTGAGTCCAACTGGTGTGACCAACGTTGAAGAAGAGCTCTTTGCAACGGTGTCATGTAAGCTCTTAGATGGTGGTTGCCATCGTTCCAAGCAATTGCAGATACTGCCAAGCTGTGGGGGCCCTTCAGGCCAAGAATCCCCGTATGAGCGCCCGCAGAACAGGAAGAAAAAAAAACTTTCCCCTGTGCTGTCTTGAACCACGTCCCCCCAGATATTCCAGGGACTGCGATAGAAACAGCTTGCTCTTGGAGAAGTTGACCACCCAACCCAGGCTCTGTAGCAGCTGCACTACCCGGGCTATGGCCTTGTCGCTCTCGTCCTTCGACTTCGCCCGAATCAACCAACTGTCCAAATACGGGTGTACCAACACTCCTCCTTTGCGGAGAGCCGCCGCCACCACCACCATAATCTTGGTGAAAGTCCTTGGTGCCGTCGGCAGGCCAAACAGAAAGGCCCAGAATTGAAAATGCCCCATGGGCACCACAAACCGAAGAAACTGTTGATGCTCCTGCCATATGGGAATATGCAAATAGGCTTCCGTGAGATCAAATGACGTAAGGAACTCTCCCTTCCGCACTTCCACAATCACGGAACGCAGCGTCTCCATATGGAAATGAGACACCTGGAGGCACTGATTCACTCTTTTTAAAACCTAGAATTGGCTGGAACGCGCCGTCTTTCTTTGGCACAACAAAATAAAATGGAGTACTGACCGCACCCATACTGCTCCGACAGGACCGGCACCACTACCCTGAGTTGCAGCAGCCTTTGAAGCGTCTCTTGAACCGTCCAACACTTGGGCAGTGCCCTGCAAGGAGACTGGACAAATGAGTCTACCACTGGCTGTTGGAGCTCCAGAGCATAGCCCTCTCGAATGACCTCCAACACCCACTGGTCTGACATTATCTGGACCCAATATTATAAACGGTCCTTGCAGAGCAAAATGAAATAACACTTCAGGTACTAATTGCTCTATGATAACTGTCATTCAACATGGAGACGTATCTGGTATCGTGTGGAAAAAAAAATTATATTCAATATAAACACCATGAATGCTTTAAAATGCTCAGAATGTCTCAGACTCTGCGGCGCTTTAAACCAACGATATGTACCAAATGTACCTCATCAAATTCCAGCGCCTGATAGCATCAATGACTAATTCTGGCATATATTTTTTTATATGAAAATTTTTTCCATCGTTAAAATCTTCAAAGATACCAATGAATGAATAAATGCTTAGCTTTTGGTGCTCCCCAATGCTTCCCTCAGGCGCCGATCATTCGTTTCACTCCGGAATAGAGTTTCCTCAGGGGGATTCAGAAAACTTTATATTCTCGATGCTGCCAACGTTCACTTCTGTAAAGTTTATCAAGTGGTGAAGATTCCACGGCACGGCGTTTTTTTTGAATCTTCATCACTTGATAAACTTTACAGACGTGAACGTTGGCAGCATCGAGAATATAAAGTTTTCTGGATCCCCCTGAGGAAACTCTATTCCGGAGTGAAACGCATGATCGGCGCCTGAGGGAAGCGTTGGGGAGCACCAAAAGCTAAGCATTTATTCATTCATTGGTATCTTTGAAGATTTTAACGGTGGAAAAATGTTTCATATAAAAAAAATATATGCCAGAATTAGTCATTGATGCTATTAGGCGCTGGAATTTGATGAGGTACATTTGGTACATATCGCTGGTTTAAAGCACCGCAGAGTCTGAGACATTCTGAGCATTTTAAAGCATTCATGGTGTTTATATTGAATATAAAAATTTTTTCCAAACGATACCAGATACGTCTCCACGTTGAATGACAGTTATAGAGCAATTAGTACCTGAAGTGTTATCTGGACCCAGGCAGGGTAAAAGTTCCTCAGTCGCCCTCCTACAGGCTCGCACCTCACTTGAGCCCCCCTCATCTCACTGTGGCTTTTTAAGGTTAGAGGACGAGATGGGCGCAAAACCTACCTGCCCCCCCCGAAAACCTCGAAACCCCTGGCCTCGTGCTGGAAACCTTCCCCGCTGAAACTGCCCGAAGCATGACAAACAAAACCTACCGAAATTCTCTCTGAGACCCTTTAGGAGCCGGACTAGGGCAGCCTTGTTTTGGTTTATCTTCAGGCAACCAATCCCCTTTAGACTCTCCTAGATCCTTGACTAACTTGTACAAATCTTCTCTGAACAAAAGCTTCCCCCTAAAAGGAAGCTTGCTAAGTTGGGCCTTTGAAGAACTGTCTGCCGCCCAGTTGTGCAACCACAAATATCGCCGGGCTGCCACCACGGAAGCCATACTCTTTGCAAGCCCCTGGATCAGGTCATAATGAATGTCTGCCAAATAAGCGGTCCCTGACTCTAGGCGAGACACCTCATCTACCTGCTCCCCCACCTGATCCACCTGTAGCCGCTGAGAACAAAGACAGGTTCTCGCCACCCACGCCCCAGCGATAGAGGCCTGCATTGAAAGAGTATTTATATCAAATACTTGCTTCAACAACATATCGAGCTTCCTATCCTGGCCATCCTTAAGCGCCGCCGACCCCTCTACCGGAATTGTCATCTTCTTCATAACAGCCAATACCGCTGCATCGATCTTTGGCGAGCGAAAAAGATCCCTATTCTGTTCTGACAGCAGATAGAGTCGAGCTATCGCCCTAGATCCCTTCAGGGTTGACTCGGGCAAATCCCATTCCTCCTGAATCATGTTCCTAAACACCCTGTGAATGGGAAACACCCGTTGTGTCATAAGCACGGCCTTTAACAATGGATCCTCCAATGCCTCGTCTGCTGCTGGAACCGCAGACGGCATGTTTAGAGCCTTGAGGGTTTCTGTAATCAGCACTGGCAACTCTTCCAGCCTAAACACCCTGACTACTCTAGCCTGCTGTTCCGAATCAGGCAGCTCACCCTCTTCTAACTCCTCCACCGAATCTTCCTCTAGATCACAGTCTCCAGCCTCCAGATCCTCCAAGGGTGTTGACGTCGGCAAATCTGCCCCCGCCACCTTACTCCTCTTGACAGGGGTAACACCATCCTCTGGCTGCAGCGGGCTCCTCAGGCGCTTCTCTCCCCGTACGCCTGATGCATTAGTAAAAAGAAATCTGGAGGGAGCAAGGGTGGTCCCACCACCTGACCCTGTCCCAGCGGAGGAGACGATCCCACCGCCATGGATGGCCCAGCTACCAGCTCCGAGGGGACAAGAGATGGGGACAGGACTTCCTCCTGACTCTGGGGAACCAACAACTACCCTCCTGTCCCCCCCTCCAGCGCCTTCTCCATCAAAGCCGCCTCGCTAGTGCAGCCTCTGCACACCCCCGTCTCTAAGACCAAGCCGCGCCTCGTGCCACAGACTAAGCACCGAGGCCTAGCTGGCATGCTACCCCAGGATGCAAGGCCTTCCAAAACCTCCAGCACCAATAGAGGCTCAACAACCACAGCCTCGCACTTCTCTGGGGGGGGGGGGGTTTATCCCAACATTCGGCTGTCCGCCTCAGCATAAGTTCCCCACTGAAAACGGAGCTCAAAGAACCCCCGGGAGACAACTGTCGCTTTGCCACAGGCTCCTGTGTGGCTGCTGAGAGAAGAAAACACAAAAAATGTCCCTTCACGCTTCTCGTGCAAATGCCATGCGGCCAGGCCTTCTGCACTCAAACCCCACAAACCCGGCTCCCTGGCCTCCCCGCACTAAACCCTGCATCCAAACAGGTCAAACGGAGACTTACCACAGTCTCCCGAAGCTCCGGGAGCCTCAATCCACCACCAGAGCTCAGCCAAATTGGTGGCTTTGGCTCTGGAGCAGGGAGACACACCACGCCGCTGAATGCAGCAATTGCCTCCTCCCCGAGCAGTCGCCAGCTGTGCCTGCCACCTGCTCCTCACCTGTTAATGCGGGATTGGGAGCAGGGAGGCTATTCCTGCCGGATCTCACCCCGGTTGCTCGCTTCCTGCGCGAGGGAGGTAGGGGGAGGGGAGGGGAGAACAGAGGGGAAAAAAAAAAAAAAAAGAGACGGACGATGAAACCGGTCCTCTGCAGCACCTACACTGCTCCCTTCTCCATTCAAAACCCCCTGAAAACGTGCCTAACAGCTCAATGTGAAGAATCATAAAAACACCAAATTCAAAAGTGACTCTGCTTATTTGTGCTGAGTGAGCCCAGACCCCTAGGCTCACCACCTTCTCCAGCTGCTTGGAGACTAAAACTACTGGAGTGGAGAGGCGGTCCTTGCCTACTTATACCAGTGTCGAAGCGATGACGTGTTTCAGTCTCCAAAGCTGCTGGAGGAGGTACTTAACTCAGAGGTTCCGGGACTGGACTAGAGGGACGAAAAGGAATATGCAATATATGCAGATGTGATGTTATACCTCCCGATGGACATAGACTCTCTTGATTTCACCAATATCAAAACATGTTTTGTCAAAATAGCACAATGGCTTAATAATCATAATCTCAAAATAAACCTCAAAAAGAGAGGCACTATTCGTGACAAGGAATTAAAACTTCACTCCCCCACTTGAAATAAATATTGAAAATACATACATTGCTATAAAGAACAAAGTTAGATATCTTGGCTTCATTATTGATAGAACATTAAGCCTAACATACATCAACACCACAACAGCAATTATATATAACAAGCTAAGATTCCTTATAAACCTAAGGCCCCTCTATCACAACAGGACTTTAGATCAGTCCTCCAAGCACTAATACTCCTTCACATTGACTTCAGTAACACCATCCTTCAGTGACTCCCAAGACAAACACTACACAAACTCAAGACAGTACAACATGTTGCTGCTAGGATGGTTACCAAAGCAAGCGTGACTGAATGCATCACCCCAATCCTATTCAAACTTCACTGGCTTCCAATACAAAGTAGGATCAAATATAAAATAATCATGACTACGTTCAAACTGATAAGGGAAATAGCCCCATCACACTTATCTGAGCTCTTAAGCAACACCTTAAAGAACAGACCAAGGCGGGAATGGAACCAACACACCCTTTTCATTCCCAATTCCTTTAGAAAAGTCACAAGGGTAACAAACAGAGCAATTTAGCTTCTCCGCCCCCACTTTATGGAATTCCCTTCCAGATAAGTTGAGAGCCTCTACAGACCTAGAAACATTCAGAAAGGACCTAAAAACACACCTCTTCACGGAACACTTTGGCACTTCAGCACCAACCGAAGAACTATTTCCAACTTAGATTCTCCCACTTACATCGGCCCCCACTGTAACAGCTCCCCCTAGACATCTGTTCCATTTCCATTAACACTACTCACCACCCACAAGATAGCACTACCAAGTAAATGCCCCTATCATGAATAAACCTACAAGGTAAAAGAAACAGACACACTATGGCCACCTCAAGATTTCCATCCTCCTGTAAATATGTTATACAAAGCAACACAAACCCTTACCACAAACTCAGACTCTGGTTATACGCACCTACCTGCAGATATCATATAACCATAAATATAAGCAAATGATACTAGTAAAAGTTTGTAAATATTCAGCTATCTGTAAATATGTCAGATATCTTTCTATGCTGTTACATATGTAAATGCTAAGCTATCTTTTAAGACAAGTTATAACATAACGTACGTATTTAGTTGGATATAAACCACATTGATTACGCTGAAAGACGGTATATAAAACAGTTCAATAAATAAATAATGGTGTAAAGGCTTCAACTAACTATTGGCACAGACACCGGTGTCTCCCACATCTGAAGGAGTTGTCCGAGGATGGCAGAGAAGGGGACTCTAAAGGTCTCCTTAGGTGGAGCCTCATACTAGAGGATTTCAAGCTCCTCCGTGCAAGGATCCTCCTCAGACACCGCAGTGAGAGACAAGACTTTCTCCATATACCAGACAAACTCGAGGAATGATGTGTCCACAGGTGGGGACTGGCATTGCGACGCTGGGGGAAACTGATCCAAGGGGAGATCACGGTGCTTACGCATCTCTGGGGAAGTCTCGTCCTTGGACTCCCAATCTGAGTAGATGGTCAAAGACTCGAGGCCTGATGGTTCCTGAGGTGTCAGGCTTGGGTCAGGTCTTCGGTGACCCACAGCAACTGCTTGGCCGGAGCCACAAGCACTTGCCGGAGAGGATCTTGCTCCTGAGGAATTGGAGCGGGATCGAGACCCTCGCCAAGGATCAGCTTGAGGCTCTCGTTTCAGTGGCTCGGGGAGTCCTCAATATCAAAGTCCCTGTGCTCTCTGCTTGAGCACCGGAGGGGCCGGATATTGATGCCTGCTGCGAGGCAAGGAAGGCAGTGACACTGCGCTCTAATGCCATCATCCTGGCTTCCTACTCAGGAGTTGCAGTCTTTGACGCAGACACCGGGATGACTGACTGGCGTCAGTGAGGAGAGGGAGTCTTCAATGAGACAGGCCTCAGAGGTCCATGATCTGTCACTAGAGGCCTTGGCGTCTGTTCTGGGCAACCTCACCAGCTGCTCCGATACCATCCGGGGACTGTGGGATCTTGCACGGGACTTGCCATGTGTGTCCAATTCCCAGGATGAGGTCCTCGAGGATTTCTTCTTCTTTCACTCACGCTCTGGAGAACCCTTGTCGGAATGTCCGCGGACCTGATCAGCACTGCGGGGGCTTTATGCAACTCAGAGGATCCATGCAGGGCCTTGAAGCATGAGGTTTTTGTTTATGTTTATTCAATTACTTGATAAACCACACCTTCATAACACCAGGGCGGTGCACAATATACAAAGCAATCAGAAAATGGCTAAAGCCGAAAAGGAAAAGCAGCTACAATGTAAGACAGGAAAGAGACGCAGAGACAAACAACATTTATAAAAAACAGGCAGGGGTTACCGGGGACAAAGGGGCAGAATCTGACCTGTGGAAGATGTCATCGTGCTTCTGCTGACAATGTTGGATGGCCTTGGCAGATATCATTTTGCACAGGGTGCAAACTTCTGGGGGTCATGGTTGGCACCTAGACACCAGAGGCAGCAGTCGTGTGTATCGGTTAGACACATGTTCTTTGTGCACTGATCACACTTTAACCCACTGACCATTGGGGCAAAAAAGGACCCCTGCGAGGTCAAAGACCCTCAATGTGGTCAGCGGTTAGAAAAAGGCGCAAAACCACACTGGAAGAAAAATTAAAAATGGTTCCGAAACTCGAAGCAGAGGCAATGGGGCTTGGAGGTGGAAAAGGGACCCGTACTAACCAGAGAAAGAAAGGCACTATAATGCACAACAAAAGAAAAACAAAACAACTTGTTTCTGGGGAAAGACGACGGACATCTGTTGGGCTCTGTGGAAAAAGGGAGACCGAGTAAGATGGCACCCTTGGGTGGGAAGGGGACCATGCATGCGTGATGGCATCTCCCAAAGGCTTTCTTTGAAAGCTAGGGAGATGCTTCCGTGGTAGCTCCGTCAGGGCTGACTTCTTGCTTGTTCCTGAGGAATACCCATGTCTTCCAACCCTCCATCTCTTTCTTGATCAATACCCCTCCACAATCATCATCACTCCAATAGGCCCAGCTGCAAATTGTTCACTCCTCCTTACCACTCAACTCACCAGTGCACCTTCATTTACTCCACACCATTCCACAAACTGCAACCACACCCTGTCATAAGAAACCACACTTTTCCGCCACAAGGCAGTCAACTTTGCCATTCCCTGAATATATTTCTGGGGACCACCATCCCTAGGGAGGGAGTCATTGGACTTTTCCACTGTTGTGCCAGGGCCAATCTAGCAACAATGAGACAACTGCCAGTCCCCCTTCCACACCTCCCAACCTCAATAATGCCCCACCCATCCTGGAGGCAATATGCTTCTTCTGAGCTGTACTAATGAAGGTAAATATCATTTCCCAAAAGGGTACCACCTGTGGGCAGGACCACCATACATGCATGAAAGATCCTTTCTCCCCACACAAGTGCCAACATAACCCATTTCCCCACTCCCAGCTTTTCCAACTTTTCTGGCATATACCACCACCAGTATAGCATTTTGTATGCATTCTCAATGAGATTTGTAACTGTCACGCCCTTATACAGATGTTGACAAACAGGCTGCCAATCCTCCCATGTCCGTGTGACCCTCAAGTCCGATTCCCATCCCACAAGATGGTGTGCTCTCTTCATTCTCCTCTAAGGCCTTATATAAGTGCGACAGGCATCCCCACGTGTTCTGCACCTGAAAGGCCAATTCCAAGGACATCCCGGCTCTCCGCCCTATGTATCCATCCCTCCTTATACAAATAGTGGCATACCTGCATATATTGGAACTGATCCCTGTCCTCCAGGTCATATTCACTCTGCACTTCTGTGAATCACTTTATCCTCACCCCAGAATTGACCCAAATACTTCAGACTGGATTCCTCCCATGTCTAAAGGTAGTGTCTGTGGATCCCGCAGGGAAGATTAAGAACATAAGATATGCCATACTGGGTCAGACCAAGTTCCATCGAGCCCAGTAGCCTGCTTCCAACAGTGGCCAATCTAAGTCACAAGTACCTAGCAGTTTCTGCTTCAAGGGGGTAAATCTGAATGACTGTTGGGACCTGAATAGTTTCTTCCTATATTTATCCCAAACCCGCAGGGTCATACCAACCATAGGATTACGATCCCCTATGGCATCCAGCTGCACACATCCACACCACAAGAGGGCCTCTAATGGCTGTTCCCCAACAGACTCCTGTTCCAGTAATACCCACTCTTTCTCAGAATAAATTTGCCAATCGACTGCACCCCTAATAATTGCTGCCTCAAAGTATTTTTGCATGTCAGGGACTGCTAATCCTCCACATTCTCTTGAACTACAGAGGACTCACTGTGATACCCGATATCCCCATATAAATTTCATAATTTCTCTCGTGTCATTTTCCCATTAAGGCTCTTTGGGTGATTCTAACATATTGGGAGGATGGTATATAAAAATGTAATACATCTCTCAAATATCCTTTTTGTCAGTTATTTATTCAGTGGGGTTATCTTACTTTTATCAGGGTTTAGATTAGGATCTAATCATGTTTTTAGTATAAACTATACTAAATTACAGACCCTTCCTAGGTATTCACAAACTCTCAGCATTGTACTTTTTAAAAAGACTAAAGTAACTTATATAAGGAAATTTAAGGAGAAGGCATCACAATATGAATTTGGAGGAAGGAAGATTCAGAGAAAATGAGAAAAAATACTTCTTTATTGAAAGATGGTAAATGCTTGAAATAGTAAGAGGTAGCAGCAATCAAAACTGACAGGGGCAGAGAGCACAGTAGCGAGGGACTGTGGAGTATGGCAAGTATTAAAAATATAAAAATAAAAAAAAAATAAAAAAAGAGGGAGAGCACAAGTATGTATTCGGTCATATTAAAAATGGATGGTAGAAGACAGGTCTGTGTTAGACTTCTAAGGCAGCTGGGGTAATTTGCACAAGACAGTTATTACAATGTCAACATCTGCAGTATGGCTGAAGCTTTCAAGAAAGCTGGGGTAATGTGCACAGAGTAGCCCGTTACCATCCTAACAGTGATATAGCGGCATCAGGCTTCCAGGAAGATTGTGATTACTTTCAGAATGGCTACGATGATAAAACAGACATCAATGAGCAAATGATGACTGCATGTATTGGAGAATAGCCTCACTAGCTTACAGTTTATTCACTTGATATACAGCAAAACAAAAATATACAATATCTATGCGATTTACAATAAAAGGAATAAGAAGCTGAATATCATCAGCATAAAAAAAAGTACAACCAAGAGAATCCAACAGAAAAGCAATGGAGCAAGAAAAATAGTAAAATGTAACGGGCACAAAATTGAGCCTTGCAGAACCCCACAAACAGAAGAGGTGGGGAAGTAACCCCCTGCCAGTGAACAGAAAAGTGCATGTAGAAAGATAAAGAACAAACAGTTTCAGAAAGAGAAAAAGATACCAGACAGTCAAGAAGAACAGAATGATTAACTAAATCAAAAGCAGAACTTAAATCAAGAGAAAGGAGCAAAACACCTCTACCAGAGCCAAGGCAGATATAGTCCACCAGGGCAAGAAGAGGTTTTTTCATGGCAATATGAGGATGGAAGCCAGTCAGTCTGGGATGCAGAACACCAAAGGATTAAAAAAAAAAAAAAAAAGTGGTCAATTGCCTCACCACAACCTTTTCACAGCTTCTTTAGCGAGTCCACCACAGAATCCTTAAGCATGGGAAAAACAGCATCATTTCCATGCAGAAGGAACAAGCCCCTGAGACAAACTAGAGGCAACCATAGAATGAAAAAAGGAAATAAGAGGCTCAATAATCTGTTTCAAAAGAGGAACAGCCAAATGGTCATGGAGGGACGAAGATTATTTCATGGAACCAACAATATGAACTCACTCAGCTCGGAACCTGAAAAATTGCAAAAGATGACTCTACACGAGACTGTCTCGTGACTGCTGAATTACAAAGCTTGGTGGTAAGAAAGGAGGCGTTTGATTCTTGGATTAAGCATGGGACTTGTAAGCAGTCAACAGGAAGACAAGGCCTGTAATAGCTTACCAGAATGGACAGTGAAGAACAGTGGCACCATAAATATACTTGAAACAGATATGGAGAATAGTGGTAAGATATGGCTAAGAGGTTGTGAAAGGCACCGAGGTGAAGGAGCATGGACTAGATTTTAGATTTAAATTACTTGCCTTTCCAAAACCAAGCTCAAGGTGAATTACCATTCACATACAGTAGGTATTTCACCATCACCAAGGGCTTACAATCTAAGGCCCCCACTTACTAGCCTGCATTAACACGTTAACGCACATAAATTGCATTAAACATGTTAAATAAATACAGCCCCTTTATTCTTCCTGGGGCTTATTTACTAACTACATGCTTAAAATGGATCAATGTGCATCAACACAGGTCAGTAAATGATGTCCCAAGAAAGTGCCTGAGACAACAGAAAGTGAAAGGACTTTACCCAAGGTTATAGGCTTCAGTGGGAAGAGTGGGAGCTGAACTCTAGCTTCCTTAGTTCTCAGCTAACTGCTCTAAACATTAGGCTACTCCTCCAGCTACTGTGGCTTTATCTATGAGATTTTATATGCTCATTCACCCAAAGTGGTAGACACTAGGCCAACTGGTCTTTTTTCTTGATACCTGTCTTTAAAAGGCATGCAGAGAAACAGCATATCTTTATTTAAAACTGAACAAACCCAGTGCTTGGTGGATATCAAAGGACTCCACAACCACTACAATGGTGTCATGATCCAAGTACCAATCATGTCAGAATGGAGGGACTGCATGGCCCTTATCCGCCAACATTTACTATGTTCTTATGATCGTGTTTTCCCAGGAATTCTTGCAGACACTACCATTGGGATTCTGCCCAATGAAGAGATCATGGCAGTGATTCTCGGCCTTTCATACCATGCACTGGTATGAACCTATTTTCGAATGAAATGTATGTTATCTTTATACATACTCTTCAGAAATAGAAGGATTAGGAAAGTGTGAGTGCAAACTACACAAAGTATTGCTCACTATTTACGGAGCTCAGCTGTTTGCATACACCAATTTTCAAAAGATATATTTTTTTTTTTTTACCACATACACAGGATGGGAAAAACCTCTTCAGGAATTGGGCTCCTGTACTTTTAAAATGAAAAAAAAAAATCTTATTTTCTTCCTTTGTTATATGTTCAAGAGTCTGGACTGATATGTCAAGGAAGTTTAATACTCTCACAGAGCGGAAAACCTGCAGTGTTCCCTTGTTACTGGTTTGTGATTTCCTGCTGTCTAATCAATGCTTTATTTTGCTGTTACTTTCCTACTATACTGTAACTTACTTTACAATACTAAAAATAAAACATGGCAAGCATATATACGTGGTTATCATGGTTTGAACATACATCATTTAAACAAAACATTCATTGCAATAAGCCCCATCTCATTGTTATGCAAATTTATTTTATTTATTTAGCATACATTTGTATACCGCTACTTCCAGCGATCAGGAGCGGATTTGATTACATGACGGAAGCTGTCAGATCAGGACAAAACAATTTCAATATATATAAAGTGATTTACAGGATAAGCACGACACACAGTAGTTGGGTAACTTGATCTTTCTAACACTATATTATAGATTCACATAATTACGTTATAAATATTTGATGTTGAGAAAACTTAGACAAAGTCTTAAGTCAAATTTCAAACGTTATAAAATGTAGGAAATAAAATTAGTGAAAGCTACATCCCAAACACCACACCCTTGGTGTCTGATGTCACTAACAAATTAATTCTGGAATGCTTAAGTGTTCCTCCAAATAAGTCTATCTGAGGAGTTTGGCACCCATTTACCAATTTTTTTTCTTTATTTGGTGACATTGGACTGTTCAAGAAACACAGGGTATATGGAATATTGCTATTGGATTCATAACAATTAATGCATGGCTTGGCAGCCCTTTTATAGAATTACATATACAATAGAAAAATTTACAATTTGTAATATTTCTGGCATCATAACTATTACAGTACCTTTTCTTTTGATAGGGCCGAGAACACTGGGCCTGATGCAGTTGATTGGACTTTGACTCCTCCTGCTAAGTAAAAGCCATAATATTGGCATCAGAAACAGGTAGGACATCTGTCCAATTACAACACGCTCCCAGGCAATGCTGAACTTCTGGGCCAGCTGAACACAACCACTAGCTCTAGGATCCATCAGCTCAATAGCAAAATTTACAGTGGCCTGCTCAGATAATACTGTCTGCATGGAAATTTAATGCGTTTGGGACTTGGTAGCTAGACTGTGATCAGTTCTATGAAAGCCATAATTCTCTAGAGATGGGGATGCTAGAAAAGTCAGTTGATGAACCCTGGGGTCTGATGCCTTGAAAGAAGTAGGAGAGATATCAATTCACAGGCTTCTTTGCCCATATCTACAGAAATGAAGAGGGATCCTGCAAAGCAGCCATCAGTAATACTTAAATAAGATGGGACAAGAATGCAGAGAAATCAGCATGATAAAAAGAATAAAGAAAAAAAATCAACTGCAAAAATAATCGAAAAGGGTGCACCCAAAATATTTCAATAATCTCAAAAGGCATAAATGGCTGTCTGGATACAAAAATTTACCAGTTCACTATGCTATGAATCTGTGGCAAATAAAGCATTAAGACATAACGTAGGATACAGATTCACTTACGTTGTAAACCGTCTTGTTGGACTAGGAATAGGACTTGGAGGTAAGCCATTACTGCTCACAAACATTTGTAAGGATGGTGAAAAACATTGCTGAAGAAATAAAACAGCATTACTTACAGCTCAAATATTTCATACTGCTAATCAAATCTGTTTTTGTGAAAAATACATTTTCATTTTTACCTGGCGGGGAAATGTTAACACTAGCACTTCCTGTCATGGCAAAATTCTAAATTTCCTGTGAGCAAGAGAATTGAACTCATGATAGAATGAATGAAGTATCAAATGGGGGATTCTTCCCTGGATTGACTCCGCTAAAGAAAATATGATTCTTGATTAGCCAAAAACAGCAACTGAGAAAGCCAGTGCAATTATGCTGCAGGACCACCTACTATAGTACCCAACTAGAAAAACGTAGGCAACAAACAGCCTCCAAGTAGAGAGCAGAACAACAAAATTCATCAAGATACAGGATAAGCACAGAGGATCCTTAGTTGCAAGGAAATGAAGGTCATTTAATTTTTTTTTTTTAATTTTGTTTGGATTTAGCTCATGCTTTTTCATAGCAGCTTAAGGCAACTTACACAGGCACTTCCCTATCTCAAAGGATTTACAGTCTAAAGAGTTTTAGATGGGACTTGAACCCTGGCCCTCCTGGGTATTCTACCCACTATAAAACCTGAGATCATGTGCGAGTCTGTTACTGCAAAAAGAAAGGAAATTGACAGTATAAGTGAGCCTTGTAGTCAGCTGCAGTTGTACTCCACTCTGTTTTCATTTTCTATGAAAAAAGGGGAATGAGAGACTATACTATATAGAAACAGAGAAAATGACACAGGCTATCTGCCCATCCATAAGAGCTATTAAGTTCTACAATTCCTCAGAGATCCTCTGTATTTGTCCCATGTTTTCTTGAACTCTCATCTCCACTGGGAGGCTGTTCCATGCATCCACCACCCTCCATAAGGGAATATTTCCTCAGATTACTCCCGAGTCAATCTCTTTTCACCTTCATTCTACGACCCTTCTTCCAGAGTTTCCTTTCAAATGGAAGAGGGCTGTCTCCAGTGCATTTATACCATGGAGACATTTAAATGTTTATCATATCACCCCTGCCGTTCCTCTAAAATATACAAATTGAGATATTTAAGTCTATCCCCATACTCCTTATGACCAAGGCCACTGACCATTTAGGTAGCTACCCTCTGGACCCACTCCATCCTATTTATAATCTTTTTGAAGGAGTGGTCTTCAGAACTGCACACAGTACTTCAAATAAGGTCTCACTAATGATTCAAAGAAAGACACTATTGTCTCTCCTTACCTATTGGCCATTCCTCTCCTTATGCACCTAAGCATCCTTCTGGCTTTTGCCGCTATCTTTTCTACCCATTTGGCCATTTTAAGATCATCCAATACAATCACTCCCAGGTCTCACTCTTCTTTCATGCATTGAAGTACTTCACCCCCTATACTGTACCACTCTCCCTTGGGTTTTTGCAGTCCAAATGCAAAAACCCATGGCTCTACAGTAAGAACTTGTTTTGTTTTATTGATAATGAATAAGAGTAGATAGTGCTTCTCCTTTGGTATTACGCAACTGGAATGATTTCAATAATATCTTGTCCATAATCAACACAAATATCAAAATACAAAAGATAAAATTAGCAAGTTTTAAAATGTCACAGGATCCACAGTTCTCACAGGTTGCCTTGCTGCTGCTCCAGAGTGGCACTTACTAGCTGATACTATATGAATGCTATGTACCGGGCTCTGAAGGGAACTGCTCTGGGCCTTGTGGCCAAGGGTTATCACTACAACAGCCAAGCTAGTAGTTTGAGTTGGGGGAGCAGGAGGAAGGGGAATGGAAGAGAAAAAAATTAAATTAAGGAAATATCCAGTAGCCTGCATATAAAGGCAAGAGGGCTGCCCAAGCTAGATGCCTATACTGTCAAATACTCAACAAAATAGAAAATAAAACCCTGCCAGATTTTTCCTTTCTGGAGAAAATGTTATTGTTTATTTCAATCATGCATTGTCAAAGAAAAGATCAGGGTTTCAATTGCTAAGACTAGAGGAAAATGTTTTATGCACTCAATATATAACTAAAGCTCTGAAATTCATTGAAGGAGGATGTGGTAAAAGCAGTTGGTCATAGTTGGGATTAAAAAAAGGTTTGGACAAGTTCCTGCAAGAAAAGTCCATAAATCATCAAGGTAGACTTGAGAGAAAGCCACCGAGATTTGTTCCAACTCACGAATGTTTCCAGGATTCTTTTTATCAATAGCAGATTTCAACTTTTTCCAAAGGTTCTCTATTGCACTCAGATCAGGACTCATTGCTGGCCAATTTAAAACAGTCCATTTGTTCCTTTTAACCATTCTTTTGTACTTTTGGATGTATGTTTTTGGTCACTGTCCTGCTTTGACCTTTGACCCAGATCTAGCTTTCTGACCCTAGGTTGCACATTTCGCTCCAATACACCTTGGTAGTCCTCTGAATTCATGATTCCTTCAATATGTTCCATTGCTTCAGTTCCTGAGGCAGCAAAACAGCCCCATAACATTATGGAACCTTCACCATATTTTAACTGTAGGAAGGGTATTTTTTCTTTATACGCTTCGTTTCTTCATCTGTAAACGTATCGCTGGCCTGCACTGCCAAAGAGCTCAAGTTTGGTTTCACCTATCCATGGAAAGTTTTTCCAGAAGGACTGTGGTTTCTCAAGGTGGGTTTGGGAAAAGATCAGGCATGCCTTTTTATGTCTGTCTTTGTGCAGTGGGGTCCTCCTTGGCCTTTGCCCATGAAGTCCGTTTTTTGTTTAGTGCGCAGTGTATGGTGTGGATTGAAAGCACTCCAGATCAGCCTTAAGCTCTTTGGATGCTGTACATGGTGTTTTTCCAACAGTTTGCACTAAGACTTCTTGGATTCAATTTTCCTCTCCCCCCCCCCCCCCCCACCCCATCCTGGGAGGTTCTTGACAATTCCATGAGCAGAAAGCTTCTTAACATTGCAAACTATAGACACAGGAATCCCAAAGTCTTTGGAGATGGCCTTGCACCCCTTTGAAGTTTGGTGATAATGGCTTTTCTGTCTCAGGCAGCTCTCCTGTTTTCACCATTATGAAAATGAAACAGGGCGTGAATGTGGGCATTATAAAATTAGAGCCGTCATTCATTGGTTGATTCAAGTCATATGAGTACCAAAAATTGATCACAGATGTGTTCTTTACTGCAATGGGAAATGTGGTGGTTATTCTATTCAAACTGATTTGAATTGTTTATAAGGGTACCCATAATCATATCTTGACAATTTCCTTTAATTGGCCTGGTTTCATTTGACTCTTTTATATGTTAAATGTGTGCGCAGGTATAGCCCTAAGCTATTTCACTGGCCACTTTTTTTTTGTTAGATATTGGACATTAAGGGGTTAAACTGCAAGGGTGCCAATAATGTTGACCACAACTGTACATACGGACATGGAGAGGCAGAGAGAAGTAAGGATGGGGAAGAGGGTGCATAAACCTATTCCCAGCTTACATTCTAACCTCTTTCCCCTTTCCCTTCTCCAACTCTGTCTTTTTTGTGTTCCCATCCAATGTGCTCAGACACTCCCCACTCCCCAAATCCTTTCTATTTACAACTTCCCCACCATTTAATCACATCACTCATATTCCAGCACTTATTTCACATAACCCCTTCCCCACCAATCTCTCTACCCCAATTCCTTCCCCCGCACTAAACTCATCAAGAGGAAGAGTGATTGCACATTGTGAGGTATCCTTCTACTCTGCTGCCCAAGGCTGATTACTTGCCAGTTACAGGTTCAAAAATCAGTCAGAGCAGGAGGCAAAGGAGGTAGTGGTCCAGTGTTCAGCTGCTCTCCTCCTCTTCTGTGCGCGGGAGAGAGCAGGAAAGTGATGGGGAAAAAATGGAAAATGCTATTGTGAGATAGTGCCCTGTAACTTCAGAACCTGACTTGTCCCAGTCAACTACTGGTTTCCTGTCATGATTCTGTGGGAACTGAGTAATTCCTCTGATTTTGCAGCAATTCTCTGTGCATCACAGGAGACCAAGAACACTTGTCCTAGTGTATAGGAAATATGGATAAGAGTTTAGAACTATAGAGCCTCAAGAGAGGATTATGATGCACAGCCGAACAGAATTCAAATCTACAACAAAAAGCTGCATCACCAAGACTACCCTCTGAATGACTAAAGTTCTGAGCCAAATTAAGTTTAAAAAAAAAAACACACCACACCTCATAAAAAATCTGTCAACAGCACAAAAAAAATGTAATTTCACTGCAACAGTTTCCTAGTGTGTGCTGGTCTTAAAATGGCTATTTAATCACATGCCGCTTTGATGTCAAGGAAAGAGTAGTTACTCACCTGTAACAGGTGTTCTCCAGGAGCAGCAGAAATCAGTCCTCACATATGGGTGGCCGACGTCGATGGAGCCCCCGCGGAGCATTTCCCCAGCTTTCTATGAAAGCCTTTGGGAATACTGCACGCATGTGCGGTCCCCTTCCCGCCTAAAGGTGCCATCTTGCTCAGTCTGATGACATAGCTAAAAAACAGCACACAAAAATGCAAAAACAAACTCATATGGAGTTGGGCATTGGGAGTCACATGCACTGTCGAAGCCATGTGGCCCAGAAGCCGCAGCCAGAGTCTGGCGGAAACCAGTGACTTTGAGAAACTGGTTTGCCAAGTCTATCAGTCTTTGAGCTCTGTCTTCTGGCAAGAAAGCCTTTGCCTGCAGAGAGTACAGACTTGCCCCTATGAACTCCAAGTTCTGGGAGGGGAGCAAAGTGGACTTTGCGAAGTTTATGACAAAACCCAGGGGCTGAAGAAGAGAAATAGTTCAGTGGGTGGCTTGCCTGGCCTCCTGGCACGTCTGACCCCTGATGAGCCAGTCGTCCAGATAGGGGAAGACAAAGATACCCTGATTTCTCAGGTAGGCCGCCACCACCGCCAGGCATTTGGTAAAGACTCTGGGGGCGGAGGTGAGGCCGAAAGGCAGCACTCGGTACTTATAATGGTTTCCTCCCACAATGAACCTGAGGTACTTTCTGTGGTCTGGATGAATGAGGATGTGAGTGTACGCATCCTTTAGATCTAAGGAGCATAGCCAATCTCCCTGCTGGAGGTAGGGCAAAAGTGTTCCAAGAATAAGCATCTTGAACTTTTCTTTTTCTAGGAACTTGTTGAGATTTCTGAGGTCGAGAATAGGTACGAGGAAGTACCTGGAGTAGAAAGCGTGACCTTGGAGGTGGGGAGGCACAGGCTCCACTGCCTTGTCTCGCAACAGACCCTGAAGCTCTTGAAGGAGGAGGTCTGTGTGGAGAGGAGGCCTTGGAGGCTCTCCAGGGAAGTAAGGAGGCGGCAACTGATGGAAATGAAGCATATAGCCCTTGTGGACTATGCTTAAGACCCAATTGTCTCCTGTAATGGGTGGCCACCTGTGGGCAAACAAGGTTAGTCGACCTCCTGTGCAGAGATGGGACAGCAGAGACGGAGAGGCTATGCTTTGGGAGTCAAAACCCCCCACCCTGCTGAGTGGGAGCAGGAGCCGGAGGCTTGGGGGGCCTTCTGCCTACAGGGCCCATGTCCCTGCCCCTTGGCCTGCTGGGGAGCTGGGGAGGCCTGGTAAGGTGGGAACTGTTTGTAGGCAGTAACCTTCCTCGGGTAAAAGGACTTCTTACCCGAGCCTTCTTTTTATGAGAAGGGGCAGAGGTCTTTCTAAACAACCTTGTCCTCGTGAGGTGCTCGGTATTGAGCTGTGCAGCCTTCTCGGCCATGGGCTTGCCAAAAAGGTTCTCACCTCGGCAAGGGACATCGACCAACTTGTCTTGAACCCATGGCTCGAGATCCGATGACTGCAGCCATGCCTGGCGTCTAGTTGCGATGCCGGCTGCTGCAACACGGGCCGAGGCCTCGAAGCCATCGTAGGCTGCGCGGGACATGAACTTAGAGCATTCCCGAATCCCCGAGGACAAGGAACTGAACTTCTGCAAAGGTTCCCCGGAGAGACCAGCAGAGAACCCGGCAAGCTCCTTCGCCAGGTCCCGCAAGTACATGCCCATGTACAGCTGGTAAGACTGGACACGGCAAGCAAGCATCGAGCCCTGGAAGCACTTTCTACCAAACGCATCCAGGTTCCGGGCCTCCCTGCCAGGGGGCACCGCAGAGTGCATCTTCTGACTTTTCAAACGAAGCATGGCCGATTCCACCACCATGGAATGGTGAGGTAGCTGCGCCTTTTGAAAACCAGGGCTCTTACGGAGTCGATAAATGGAATCGACCGCTTGCTCAGAACCGGCGCCGAGGCCAGTGCCTCCCACATCCGGAAGAGGAGCCGTTCCAGCATTGGAGGAACCGGCACAGTAAAGGCCTCCTTCTGAGGAGAGTCATACTGGAGGGCCTTGAGCTCCTCGGCTCGAGGCTCCTCCTCGGGGTCCGCGGGGATTGCCAAAGCAGTGGCCATATCCCAAACGAACTCCGAGAACCGGGTGTCCTCCGGAGGGGATCTACTCCGGGGCTCAGACTGCGGTGAGTCCGACGGGACGCACCGACACTTGAAGGTATCAGGGGACTCCTCGTCCTCCGTCTCCCAGGCGGACTCGTCCGAAGAGGAGTCGGGCTCTGACCGCGCAATGCCCAGCAGCACCTGCCGAGATGCCGAAGGCACCAGCGTCAACGCCCTCGGTCCCGACCGGGAGGTCGAGGGTGACCGCGACTGAGGACGACCTTGAGCCTTCATGGTCTCGAGTATCGGCTCGGTCTCCGGGGTCAACTTCGACGTCGATGTCCCAGTGGTCGGGGCAGATGCGCCAGCATGGCTGGCCATCAGCAACCGCTGCTGATCCATGAAGGCAGACAGTCTGCACTCCAAGGCTGTCAGCCTGAGATCCAGCTCAGGAGACTCAGCAGCCACCGACTCGGGCCCGGCGCCGTCGGCTCCCTTGGAGGAGAGTCCTCGAGGACAACAGGACTTACATGTCCAGCAGACTCCGGCTCCACACGAGGCACTTTTGACGACTTCTCCTGTTCCACGGGCCCGGGACAGCAGTCGGTGGTCCGAGACATGGCCCTCGAGGGGCCAGGGACCTCCTCCGACGCCACCCTCGCGAGCCGCTTCTTCCTCTTTCGCTCCCGCTCGGGGGACCCTCTTGTCCGAGGAACCCCGACGATGCTCGGGGTCAGACTCCCGAGACGTCGAGGCCTCAGACGAGATCCGGGCCCGGCCGGAGGCCGAATCAGAGAAAAGCCTTTCCTTTTGATGCTGGCGACTTCGCAGTGCCTTAGTAGACATTTTGCCACACGGTCCACAGATCTTAGGATCATGATCATGACCGAGGCACCGAAGGCAGCAGTCGTGTGTGTCGGTGAGAGACATTAGTTTCTTGCACCGATCACACTTTTTAAAACCACTGGAAGCCATTGGGGAAGAAAGAGCCCCCCGCGAGGTCAAAGGACCAGCCTTCCAGGGAAAAAGAAAAAAAGGGCGCGAACGCCAGCCACGAAGGGCAAACACCGAAAAATGTGAACGGGCTCGATACCGGTGTACCGAACCCGGCGGGAAGGGGAACCGGCGTCGAACCGGGCAAAAAAATGCGATGAAATCGTAGGAATAGCAAGAAAAAATCTAACTATTTCCGGGTGAACTAGGACAGACGTCCGATGGGCTCCACGGAAAAACAGAGACTGAGCAAGATGGCACCTTTAGGCGGGAAAGGGACCGCGCATGCGTGCAGTATTCCCAAAGGCTTTCATAGAAAGCTGGGGAAATGCTCTGCGGGGGCTCCATCGACGTCGATGTCACCCATATGTGAAGACCGACTTCCTGCTTGGTCCTGGAGAAAAGACATGTTTGAAAAGATAGGATTGTCAAACATTATAAGGAAATCTGCATTAGTTTTGCCTCAGCAATCCCCGATGATTACTCTTGTCATCACATGCCACCAGTGGCGTAAGTTACAATGAGGGGCCCCCAAGCAAAATTTTGCTGAGTGCCCACAATTGTCGAGGCCCTGGCAGCAGCAACATGCCAAACTTACTTTAACATGCTTGCTGCACTGTTTTGCACTTGTAAATTTGCCACGGGTCCGGCAGCTGTTCCCCATCAGGCCGAAGTCTCACAGTGTGGATGTTATGGCAAGACTTCGGCTTGGCGAAGAACAGTCACAGGGTCTGCAGCAGACTTACAACAGCGGAGCAGCACGGAAAACATGATAAAGTATGTCTGCCACACTGCTGCCACCATTGCTATGTGGGCCCCCTTTCTGTCTTGTCCCCTCCCCTCCCCCCCCTCGCATTGCAGGGGCTGCTTGAGCATGATTTTACACCAGTGAATGCCATTCTTGGCAACAAGCTTTCAATGTGCATCTTACCTTCCCTATTCCTCTAGTGGGCGAAGGGGCTGGGGAAACTGGGATAAAGTCAATCCGCTTTGGAGAAGAAGATTTCTCAGATCTATCAAAGTCATTATCACTCTGCAAACATAACATGAACATTGTAACTCACTATGGCACAAGCTAATACACACAGAAACAATGCATGCCATATAAATGCCTAGAAATTCATCTTACACTTACAAGAAAGTTGTACACACTATCTTATGATCAACATTTCCAAAGTAAACAAAGCAATTAGTAACACCCATCCCCTTAATCAAAGAACGTTCAATCAATAAAACTAAGTTCTTTAAGCAGCTCCTCTGTTCATTATGCAGAATGGAAAACAAGTGGTCCATACTGATAGATGCCATTACATGTTCACTCAGGGATGGCTTTAGGGTAGGGTGAGCAGGTCAGTTACCTGGGGCACCATCAGAAGGCCAGAGCATGATGATCCAGCAGCACCAAGTACTTTTCCATCAATTCAACCTGCTCTCAGTGCATGCAACTGAGAAGCATCACATTATGGCACAGCCCCCCATTGACAATTCATACCCTCCCCAGAAGGGAGAGAGAAGCACCATTGACACCTTCCACTAAGGGCACCACCCATTTCAGGGCCAGTCCAGTACATACTGCATGAATCAGTCATATGTAAAACTTTTGAATTTTTGACTCTTGACATAATTGCCCCCAGAGGTTATACAGGAGAAGCATTTCAAAAGCAGTAGCAGCATTTTTTAAATACCAAACAAGATACAAGCAGCAGACATTTTCTGCCAGGTCACCGATCTGGAACCTTTGTGAATCTGCTTCCTTTTTCCCCCCCACTACAGCTGGATTAGGTGGTGACGCCTACTACTGGGCCCAACCTGGTACTCTCTTTTGAAAGCCACATACCTTAAAAAAAAAAAAAAAACTGTTGTAAAAAAATGCATGTGTGTGTATATAGCGGAGACATTACCAGACTTAAACTTTCTTCCCATGACTGGCTCATCTGCATTGCTGTCTGCACTTCCCTAAAAACAACAAGAACACTCCCATCATAAGTGACCAAGCACAGCAGCCAATGGCTGCCACTCAACATTTTTGTCATTGAGTTTGTATGCTGACCTCTCATGAGCGGTTTCTCTGTTCATCAAGTCCACACCTTCTTCCTGCAGAGCAAAAACAGTGTACAAGTTAACAAAGAATCTATCATTGGTTCTGTCTTGCTCCCTCTCACATCATAGCAAAGATGTTTTCTTACAAAGAACAGAACAATTGACTTTTAGTTGCCATGGTGCAAACAGAGCCCTGAATTCACACAGACATGCAACAGACAAAAACTCTCTCAACAGAACATTGGTCTCCTACTCCAGATGCAACCATGTTGATGGTGGTATGCTCAGTTATCCAGATTGAGAGAGGCCTATTGAGAAAGACAATAAAAACGGACTTGGATAAGATGCAGTATCCTACAAACAGGCAAGCTTCTATAGCTGGCAACTTGGATATATCCTCAGCAATGTGGACTTTTCTAACATGGGCAAACTTGGTAAAATTAATCACCCTAAAATCTATCATCATCTACTACAGCATTTCCCCAATTCTGTCCTGGATGCACACCTACCCAGCTTTGTTTTCAGGATATCCATAATGAATATGTATGAGAGATCAGAGTGTATAAGAAACCCATTTTGTACATATTTATTGCAGTTATTCTAAAAATAAGAGTAGTTGTGTACCTCCAAGGAAAACACTGATCTACTATGGTCTATATATCACATAATACATGTTATCAAGCTTAGTCATTTTAACCTTGCAAGATTTGATGTCACTCTTAATATATGTCCCAATGCATGTATAGCACTACTACGTAGTACTAAGGGCTTTTACCAAAACACAGCTGAGCGTGTCACTAGTGACATGCTATTAAACAATGCCCATTGTCATGTTACTTGGGCTGTAAATTAAGGATGAATGTCATGAAGCAGACTATTGTGTTATATGTTAAAATTTACTGCAATTTAGGTTTTTTTGGGTTTTTTTTTTACTTCCCTGTTTATTACACCTAAAGTAGAAATAACTACTGTACGCTGTGCATTTCAGTACTGAATTAAAACTCTGCAATAAACACAGCTGAAATAAAACAAAGTGCATGGATTGCAGACTGGAGAGGCCATATGGTCTTTATTTGCCATAATTTCCTATGCTTACATTTTAGAAAGTTAACTTCGAGGCTTTCTGGTCCAGTCCCAAATTCCTAGGACCTCTAGCGCAGAGAGGCTACCCTGGGACCAAAGACTCCCCTCCCCCACACACACAAATTGCCAATATGTAACTTCCCCTTCCCTCATTCAAATACCACCTCCCCACTCACCTACCCCAGCATCCACCAACATCCCTAGAGTAGGAAGGTGGGCAAATGTGGGCTAGGATAGAGTCCCAGACTCAGGCCACCTAGGTGCTAAGGTCCCAGGTCTGTGGATCTCCAACTTGACCTCCAGGGAAGTAAAGCTTCAAAGCTGAGATGGAAATAAAAACCATACTAAAATTTATCCCCACTTTTCTGAATGAAGTAATGCTGCATGCAGCTCATCAGCATGCATTTCCATGTTCACTGTGCTAAGATTTGTGCAAAAGGTTTCCTTCAAGCTCAGTGCAGAAGATTGTGTGCTGATAAAAACCGATCATCAGATGTTATCAGTGTACAAAAATCTGCACTGAATCCAAACTCGAAGCACCGTGCTAAAGTTAGTGCAGTTTATCACAACACTGGCCTCCAGGGGGCAAATGCAAAAACCCAATGTTAGAGCCTTGCACTAAAATTTAGTAAAGGGTTTCATAATACTATTTTAACACAGAGGTTTTGCTCACAAATGCTGTATGGAAATAGCATGCAAATAAGCTGTACACAAAGTCTGTGCTAAATATGGAGGAGAGCAAGTGGGATACATGCGCACAGGGGTCTACATAAGCAGCACCTATAGATTGCGCATGAAAATATCGCTTGGCACTTGTGTGTGTTGCTATCTGGCAAAACAACCAGCAATATTCTGTGAAGAAGTCATGATCAGAATAACACCAGTATTCATAAACAGTGACTATTCTGAACAGAGCTTTTTCACAGAATATTGATGTTTATGTGCATAACATTGTTCCAGCACACCTCCCCTGCCATTTTTCCCCAACAATCCCTTCAGCAAAGCCAGAAAAAAAAAGTTGTAGGTTCTGTATGCTCAAGATACAGAAGAAAAACAAGCACAAATTTTGAATCAGCACAAACTACAGACCTGTGAACTATGTATTAAAATTCCAGCGCCAAGCTCAGCCTTCTGGTCTTCTGCATGTTTTTCTGTATTTACACTGCATAGCTAATTACTTACTTCATTACTATCCATTTAAATGCACGCTGAGACACTGTCTGCTTGAGACTTTGCACACAGTTAACTCACGCGCAAAGCCTATGTTTAACACTAGAAGCACCAAAAAGGCATTTTACCTAGAAATCCCAAAGTGCTTTAATTGACGCATTATCACGACGACTGCGTTGAGCATGAAATGCAGATGTGAATTAATTTGAAGTTACTTATTTGTTTACTACGTGCAGTATGTGACATCATTATATAACCGACATGGCTCTAGCAGTGGTGCTGATATAAACCTTCGAAGATGCATTTGTCTCACCTTGGGGCTTCTAGTGTTAAGAATTTACCAAACCACTCATACTATAAACATCATGGTGGTTTACAAGTATAAACTAGGGAAAGACAAGGAATTCCATAATGATAGGAAAGGAGTGGTATGAGGAGCTTAACCCGTTTTGGACAGCTCACATATTCTCTCTCTGTTCTGGATGATTTATTAGATTTGTTACACTCAAACAACTATGAAATACCGGCAATTATGAAAAATATTAAAACTTTGCAGAAAATAGAAGTTTCACATAGTGTATGTTTTTCATACACTGGTCCAATATAGTATATTGTCCGTCTTCAGAAAAGATAGGATTCAGTTCCAATATTCATTGACATAAACATACTGTATGATAATATTGAAACTGCAGTTTTCATTTAAAACACTTTATTATGATATAATATAGTTTGTCAACAGTCCATTCTGACGGCGGAATATAACACGTGAAAACACTTCTGATGCAGTGCGTCGATATTGCACCATTGAAACACCTAGAACAGAATGCTTAACAGCAATTAGTTTCGACAACATATCAGCCCAGCGTATGAAAAACATACAAGGCCGATATGCGCACCAATAACTGACACTAAGTAACTTAGTTATCTAAACCTATTTTCTAAAGTCTACAAATAGCTACTATTTTGCAAATAAAAGTATTACAGCATTATAAGCTACTTACTATTTTTTGTAATCTTTATGTTGAGCCACCAGTACCATCAAAATCAGCAAACTTCGAATACCTATTAAACTAACTAGATCTCTGATAAAAAATCTGTATAACACGCTTTTTGACATAACGATAATAGCTAAACATAGTTCCGTTGAATTTATAACCATTAATTAGTAAACATTTGAGTAGTAAGTATGGAAACCTTATGTATGTAAAACATACGCTGGTCCAAAACGGGTTAAAAGAATGGCATAGAGGAAGCAGAAACTGACAGCACCATGCATAATCCACAAACACTTTGGGGAGAATAAAATCATAGCTTGGTGAGAGTCAAAGAAGAAGATGAGTTTTTAGTCCTGCTCTAAACTTCTTATACAAGTTGGATTCAGTTCTATCATCTGCATACTTTCCTGTAAATGTGCAAAAGAGTGATTGCAACATTTAACGTGCTAGATGACATGAAGCACATCATGCAAATATCACACTTTTACAAAGCAACCTGGAACCAAGAGGTTACTCTCAAGTGTTAACAAAAGCCTGGATAAATATTTTAAATTGAAATATATATGCATGTGTTGGTATTAAAGCTCAAGTCAAAGGCAACTGATTAAATTTATCACAAAACAAACCTTGAGGAGGAAGTGATGTCATCTTGCTGAATGGCTGCCTAAGTCTTGGGCTCCGGTGCTAACCCCAAGAAACTTAGTAAAAATACCTCCTGGAGCAAACAGAGTTGCAGTAAAAGGGAGAGAAGGCAGATCGCAAAAGAATAAGCAGCAGCAGAGAATGACAATATGGAGAAAAGCGGCAAATCTGCGTGAGTTCACAGCGGTGGACGGTGGAGAGCAAAAGATGGCTGCCGCCAGCACAGGAGAAGGAGACCTCATAGAGAGAGATAAGAAAGGCAGGAAAACAGAGGGAGAGGAACAAGGCGAGGTGACCATATAGCAAATAACCCGCAGTAAAATGAAAGAGCGGTTTGCTGACATCAAGACAGACCTGATGGCAGTAAAGGCAGAAGTGGGAAGTCTCCTAGGGGAAGTAAAAGGAGGTGGGAGAACTTATGTACCACATGGAAGAGCAAGAGCATGCATGCATGTAGATGCAGGAAAAACGTGTGCAGCGGCGGCCAAGAAAGCAAATCGAATGCTAGGAATCATAAGGAGAGGAATGGAGAATAAAACAAAAGGATATAATGCTGCCTCTGTATCGTTCCATGGTGTAACCGCACCTTGAATATTGTGTGAAATTCTGGTCACCGTATCTTAAAAAGGATATAGTGTTATTAGAAAAGGTACAGAGAAGTACCACCAAAATGGTAAAGGGGATGGAAGAATACCCCTAAAAAGAGAGGCTAAAAAAGTTTACAGCTCTTCAACCTGGAAAGAGACGGCTGAGGGGAGATATGGATAGAGGTCTATAAATTAATGAATGGAGTGGAACAGGTAGATCGATTGTTTACGCCATCAAAATATAGAAAAAGACTAGGGGCCATGCAAGGAAGCTACAGTGTAACCTATTTAAGACTAATAAAAAAAAATATGTTTTTACTCAACGTGTAATCAAACTCTGGAATTCATTACCGGAGGATGTAATAAAAGCTGTTAGTGTAGCCAGGTTTAAAAAAACGTTTTGACAAGTTCCTGGAGGAAAGGTCCATAAATTATTATTAAAGGGAACCTGGGAAATCCACTGCTTGCCCCAGTACAAGCATTATGGAACTTGTGTTTTTTGGAGAAACTGTTAAGCACTTGTGACCTAGATTGGCCACTATTGGTAACAGGATACTGGGCTTGATGGATCTTGGTCTGACCCAGTATGGCATCTCTTATGTTCTTAACAAGAAGCATTAATGGGTCAAATAAAGGGGTTGGATCCCTGGAAAGAACAACTTTTGTATAAGATAGGGGATCTGGAGAATTGGACTCTGAGGTACAATTTAAAAATAAGAGGAATCCCAGAGGGCCTTGAATTTAAAGACTGTAAAAAGGTGGCGGAGGTGGTCTGCATTGAAGCCCTGAGGTGGGGCAGAGACTCTGACAACCCGGAAAGCATTTCTCTGGATAGAGCGCATCAGGCGTTGGGCCAGTGGTAAAGAACAGACCGAGGGATATTATGTGTGCGACAGACTATGGAATAAAAGAAAGAATTGCTGGAAAAATGAGGTTTGGACCACTTTGAATGGCAGGGATATAAAGTGGCCATATATGCAGATTTGGGGGCAGGAATTTTGCAAAGGCGGCGGTATATGCAACCAATCACTAAATACTGAGACACGATGGAGTGCAATATCGTTGATTGTTCCTATTTGGCTTGGCGTTCCAAAAGAACACCAGAAGCTGGAGAGTGATAAATCTTAACGAAGCGAAGAAAGCCTTACAGGCAGCGGAACTCCTAAAGGTAAATCTAAGCGAGACTGAGAGACAAGAACAAGGCCGGCATGGCAGACCTCAGAGGAGGAACGATTCAGGGAGATCTGGGGATCCACACCGAGCATAATGAAGAATTCATGGAAATGTTAATTAAGAAGGTGAAAATATGCTAGGGATAAAGCCTTAATTCCAAGGAGCATGATAAACAGGAAGCCCCAGTGTTACCAATGTTAATATTATTTTGTAGCAAAGTCATTGAGAATATGGTAAATGCTTTTCAACAAGTAAACATCTCCAGATATCAATTAACCCCAACCGCTCTTTCATAAACTCCTTCCCCCCCCTTCCTGGGGTCCATCCCAGAGTGGTGCTCATCTTCCTGAATGGTTCCTGGAGCTCCTTTCCTCCCTCTTTCCTTCTGTTTCTTCCTCCACCCTCCCCACCAGACACACCTTTCCTGCCATTCTCCCCTTCCTACTCCCATCCCCTTTCCTCTCCCCATTTACACACCGTTTTTTCATTTTATCATACAGTACCATATAACAATCCTTCACATATTTTTACAACCATTCAGGAAGATGAGCACCACTCTGGGATGGACCCCAGGAAGGGGGGGGGGAGGAGTTTATTAGAAAGGGGGGGGCAGGGTGTAGGAGGGAGTTGGGGGGAGCAAAACAAGGAAGAACAAACTTTGAAAATTACAGCGATAAATGTGAAAAGTCTCCGAACTTGGCAAAAGAGGCGACTACTAGAAAGGGAAGGTATAAGACAACAAGCTGACATTTTGTGTATACAAGAAACACATCTCAAAGTACGGCAAGAGAGGCTGTTGCAATCTCGAAAGTATTCTTATGTTGTATTAGCAGGCAAAAGAGCAGAACCACGCAAAGGAGGGGTAAGCATAATGCTGAGTGATAAGGTAAAAGAACAAGTGGTAGAAGACAGGGTGCTGGGTGGGGGTACAGATGAAGATGGGAAGGAAGGAAGTATGGATGATTAGTCTATATGGCCCCAATAAGGAACACAAAGAATTTTATGTGATATGATGCCAGAATTGGAAAAAACTGGGGAATGTCCCTATAATATTGGGAGGGGATCATAATCTAGCGACAAACCCACGCTTAGATACCAATGGGAGGGAAACAAGGAAGAGTCTTCTTTGCATGAAAGAGCGGTTGGGGTTAATTGATATCTGGAGATGTCGGAACCCGGGGAAGAGAGGATATACATTTTTTTCAAACCCTCATTTATTTATTTACGTTTCTTTTATACCGCGCTATTCGACATCAGTGCGGTTTACATGAAAATGGGAAGGAAGGAAGGAAGTATGGATGGACCCAAACCATATCTATTCTGCTATATGAGCTCATGGCTCATATAGCAGAATAGATATGGTTTGGGTCGGTGGGGGATGGATTACAAAGGCGAAGGAAGTGGATCATGGGTCCATAACTTGGACTGACCATGCTCCAGTATCTGTGACCTTTAGTTTAGGGTTCCGAGATGAAGGACTTAAGTTTTGGAGACTCAATAATTCCTTATTAGAAGGCACGGAAAATGCGGCTGGCATTAGAAAGGCCATACAGGAGTACATTCATTTTAACAGTAATGGGGAGGTGGCAGTGGGCACAGTCTGAGATAGATTCAAAACCTTTGTAAGGGGGCATCTGGTTGGGATGGCAGTTAAAGCCAAAAAAAAAAGAGAGGGAATGGGCAAAAGGGACTTGATGGGCAGCATAAAAACGGATGGAAGAGAGTCACTTGAATGATTGTAATTTGAAGGTGTTGGAAGCCTTATCTGCATTGAGGATGGAGCTTGGTAGGCTTCAGGCTAGTGCCATGGCGCATGAAATGAATGTGTTGAAAACAAACATTTTGAAGGGGGAAATCAGGCTAGTAAGGTACTGACGAGTAGGCTTAAAGCCCGGGTGCAACAGAGTGTAATAAGTAGTATATGAAATACAAAAGGAGAGTTGGTGTATAGTCCCAATGATATATGGAGAGTATTTGGGGAATACTACTAGAATCTCTATAGCAGTAAAATACAGGAAGGGGAAAGGAAAAGTGTGCAATACTTACAAACTGTGGATGTGGCAGAGGCAGAGAGGTTGGATAGACCGATCAGCGGGGGATAAGTACAAGCAGCTATCAAAGAGCTTAAGTTTGGGAAAGCCCCGGGGTTGGATGGGTTGACAGCTAAATTTTATAAGATATTTCAAGTCCAGTTACAACCCCTTTTGGTCAAGGTACTTAATGATATCTTGGAAACTAAAAAGATACCAAGTACTATGGAAGAGGCTAGAATAACTAAACTGCCCAAACCTGGTAAAGATCACATGGTACATGGTTTGTTTCGGCCAATTTCTTTAATCAACTTAGATGCCAAAATATTGGCAAAGATCCTGGCGAATAGGTTACAGAGGGTGCTTCCTAAGTTAGTACATCAAGATCAGATCGGGTTTGTGAAGGGTAGGTTGGGAGGGGATAACATTAAGAAAATTCTCAATCTCACGTGGCAGGTACAAATGAAAGGGCAGAAAGCAGTATTTGTTACCGTAGATGCAGAAAAAGCATTTGATAGGCTAGAGTGGCCCTTTATGTTCCAAGTTTTGGCACACATGGGAATTGGCAGGAATTTTATAGATTGGATTGAGGTGTTATATGCTCACATGAAGGCTCGTATTAGAGTTAATCGGAGTTACTCTGAGCCTTTTGATTTAAAGAGGGGCACTAGACAAGGGGTCCCTCTGTCTCCCCTCCTATTTGCCTTGGTGATAGTCGTTGGTGGAAAGGATCAGGAAACAGGGAGATATTAAAAAAATACAGATGGGAGGCACGGAATCGAAGGTGGCATTATTTGCAGATAATGTTATTTTCATATTGAGGGAGCCACTACCACTGACGCTGGTTTTAATGCAGGAGATTTGTCAGTATAGTGAAATGTCTGGGTATAAAATTAATCTAAGCAAAACAGAAGTATTGGGATTTAATTTATCAGAGGATTTGGAGCAGAGGTTGCAGAAGAGATTCCCTTTTAAATGGGTCAGAAAAAATTTCAGATATTTAGGCATCCAATTAGGAAGGGAGATTAGGCATCTTGTAGAATGGAACTATACACCAATGTTTGGTGCTATCTGTCAAGACTTGCAGAAATGGAAGGGGCGTAACCTCTCGTGGTTGGGTCGCATAGCTGTTAAAATGAATGTACTAAGAATTTTGTTCTTGTTTACTTCATTTCCATGTACGGTCCCCAAGGCTACCTTAAAGAGGATACAGAACCGGATGATGGATTTCATATGGGCAGAAAAAATTCCTAAAGTATCTAGAAGGATGTTGTTTATGAACAGGGGGGAGGAGGGGGGGGAGGAGGGGTGTCCAATGTTGAATATTACAAGGCAGCGCAACTAAGGGCACTGGCAGTTTGGAAGAGTGAAGGGGAGGTGCCACAGTGGGTACAGATGGAGAAAGAGGAACAAGAGAATTTAGAGGCCTGGATATGGGCACCTCAAACCAGTAGAGGGGAAGGGGAATTGAAAAATCCTTTTAAGGCACTGACGAGAGCCATTTGGTTGGAGAAAAGAAACAGACTCATGGAAAATGAGGACCTTTACAGTAGGCTTATCAGAATTTCCACCAGGGCTAAAAGATGGGCATTTTCAGGAATGGGGCTGTAAAGGCCTGCAAAGATTGGGGTAATTAATAATGGAGGAGGGGATTATGCTAGCCTTTGAGACACTGCATATCCGCTATAATTTGGAATATAAGGATTACTATGCATATGTACAAATGCACCACTTCCTGCAGACACCAAAAGTGAATAAGGACTTAAAGATGCCTACTTCAAATATTGAGAAAATTATGAAAATTGAGGGGGTACCCAAAAGGTTGATTTCTAGGCTGTATAAGGAACTATTAACACAGGATGGGGGGGGGGGGATGATAGGAAGGCACCAAATATGGGAAGCAGAATTACCAGGTCCATGGGATGGAAAGAGGTGGCAGGCAATTGTGGAGAATGCTAAGAAATAAGCTATGCCTAGAGCTAACCTGGAGAGCAGTATAAAGGTAAGGCTCCGAATGTAGTGGACACCAGTGAAGTTACAAACCTGGAAAACAGGGCACTGAATGTGGGAAAGGGTGTGGGACAACAGGGGATTTAAAACATTCATTGTGGAAGTGCCCAAAGTGCAGCAAATGTGGAGGAAGGTGGAAACCCTATTTCAAGACATGACCCAGATGCGAGTAAAGGTAGACCAGGGTATGGCAATTTTCACAGAGATGAAGAGGATTAAGTATTTAGAACGATTCCTGGGATATTGTGTAAATGCTGGGTGAATGGAGCTACTGGCAAGGAGGAAAGATTCCAAGATACCTACACAAGGAGAATTGCAGGGGAGATGGGAGAAATTGTGGTGTATATGCGAGATTGTAGCATATAAGAACCATAATAAAAGTTAGTATGACCAGACTTGGAGATGATATAAAAAAAGAGTGGCGCCAAGCTAGAAAATGGGGATAAGAGGAAGAAAGGGAGTGGGGAAAGGATTAGATAAGTAGAGAAGGTAAGAGAGGGGAAGGGGGAATAAGGGAAGGAAACAAACAGAGAGGGGTGCCTGGTCTGGAGAAGGGAAGGGGGATAAAGGGGAATGTATAAAGTGAAAAATGGTCTGTTGCTTGTGATTGAAGAAATGTGTTTCTGTATGAGGCTGGTTTTATAATTTTTATGTAATGTTTGCAACAGTTAATACAAATTTAAAAATTGAAATTACAAAAAACAAAACAAACATTTCAAGGCACTGGAGTCACATCAGCTATTTATCATCTATTTAAAGATTTTTAGCCCATCCTTATAACAAAGCCCAGAACAAATTACAATGAAACCTTTAAAAAACACACAACAACTCCTGTCCCCTACAAACCTTTACAACTCAATGAATCAATTACACACACTCCCCATCCCCATAATTCTTGGACAGTGCTATCACAACTCTGGACATACAGTACACAGAATAAATACGTTTTCAACTGCTTCCTACAAGGCAAGTAGCTCCAAAGCAACTCACAAGGAAAAACGGAAAAAGCACAAGACCATGCAACAACTGAATGCAAGCTACCTACTCCCACAATCTCGAATAAGGTTTACCCTTATGAACATAAACTTTGCCCTGGGATATACCAATGCAGTTAAATAAATTGACCCTATTCCACCCAACACCTTAAAGGCCAACATCATTGTTTTAAATCAGATCAGAGATTGAACTGGTAACCAATGAAGAGCAATAAAACTGAGAAGAGGTTCTCATGCATACTAGTACCAGTAAATACCTTTGCAGCTGCATTCTAGACTAAATGGAGATGCAATAAAGCATACTAGGCTTTGTGCATGATTGGCTTGACTTTAGTGCACAATTTTGTGCACTACTATGGGTGCCCAATGCAAAAAAAGAGAAAACTAGACTTACCTACTAATTGTTGTTCCTTGAGGAACAACAATTAGTCCCGCACCCGCACCACTGCGGTAGTGTACCCGAACAGTCCTGCACCACTGGGTAGTGTACCTCTTCCAGCAGCTTGAAGACTGAGCATGTCATCTTTTTGATGACATTAGTATACTTGAACAGCTGGCACTACCTACCAGTCCCAGTACCTATTGATAAAGCAGACTCAGAGGAGCAACAAATAAGTAATTAAACATGCAACAAACACTTCTATGCCTAAACAAACTAGTACCCTCTCCATTCCCTGGGAAGGATACCCTGCTTCCCCCTCCAGGATGAGGAGGCCTACCTGTTGAGCACCCGAGCAACTTCAACCAGCAGGGAGCAAGCGACTGACAGCGCTTCCGATCTGCCCCCTCCTCAACGCCGATTACACCCCCGCTCCCTGGCTCCTCCTGGCTACGTCCTCCACCAAGGGAACCAGCTTCAGGACCGGGGTGCGCACAGATTATCACAGAAAGCACTCAGGGAGGATTCCGGGACTGGACTGGAGTTCCTCAAGGAACAATTAGTAGGCAAGTCCTTCTCTTTCCTCATCATCCCTCCAGTTCAGTCCCACACCTCTAGGATGTATCAGAGCAGTTAAACTAAACGGGAGGGACCCGCACAAGCGACCTGAAGCACTGCTGATCTGAAATGAGCACCCCCCTTCCGCCTGGACATCCAGGCGATACTGCTTAAAGGAAGTATGCAGCGACAACCACATTGCCACCCGACAGATCTCCACTGGCAGAACTAAGCTATACTCTGTCCACGAGGCTGTCTGAGACCTCGTGGAATGCACCGGCAACCCTGCCGGCTCTGCTTTACCCTTCAAGATATATGCTGACACAATTGCCTCCCTGATCCATCTGGAAATGGAGGCCTTAGCTGCCATCTCACCTTTGCACTGCCTGCTAAACAGAACCAGACAGTCCAATCTCCGAAAGGACGATGCCCTTTTCACATATGTTCACAGGGCTCTTAACATGAAATGCTGGCACCACCTTGGGCAAAAATGAAGGTACCGGGCGCAAGACCACTTTCTCCTTGGAGAAGGAAAGGAATGACTCCTGGCACGACAGGGCCTGAAGCTCTGAAATCCTGCGTACTGCAGACATCGCCAGCAGGAATACTGTTTTCAGAGTCAAATCCTTCAGGGAAGCTTGACTCAACAGCTCAAAGGTTTCCCCAGACAGCACCATCAGCACCAGATTGAGATCCCAAGGCAGTACCACTGCCCTCCTTGGCAGACGGAGGTGGGTCACCACCCTTAGAAATCTCAGCACATCTGGGTATGTACCCAATGGCACCCTGTGGACTTTCAAACGATAAAAGGGAATCACCGCCTGTTGCACTCTCAAGGAACCAGCAGCTAGACTCTTATCAAAACCGGATTGCAAGAACGCCAAGATGTCCAGGATGGAGGCAGTGGAAGGACATACCTACCTCTCCACGCCACAATTCAAAGATGCATCCTACGCGGATGCACACTAGGGTCAAAGACCTCCTCCGGATCTGTAGCAAGGTCGCTATCACCGAGCCCGAATATCCTCTCTTCTTCAACCTCGCCCTTTCAAGAGCCATGCCATAAGCAAGAATCGATCCACCTGGGGCATATGAAGCAGCCCCTGCATCAAGAGGTCCTTCCAACCCGGAAGCCACCATAGTCGATCCACCAGTATCCAAATCAGGTCGGCATACCACGGGCGCCTGAGCCAGTCCGGTGAATTACTAATCACTGGTGTGCCTCTATCCATTGCACTATCTGGCCTATGAACGCCCACAGGAGAAAAACATAGGAGAGACCCTCTTCGGGCCACCACTGAATTAGAGCATCCAGACCCTCCGATATCCTTTCTCCTCTTCCATTGAAAAACAGGCAGGCCTTGGACGACTCAAATGTTGCCATTAGGTCCATGACCTGTGTGCCCCATCAGCGGACCACCTGCTCAAACACCCCCTGGTTGAGCTGCCACTCTCCAGGGTCCATACGCATTCGGCTGAGGTAGTCTACTGTCACATTGTTGACTCCTGCTACATGCGCCACCACTAACACCTGGAGACGACTCTCTGCCCCTACGAACAGCCTTCCAACCGCCTCCTCCAGGTCTGCACTGCCCGTGCCTCCTTGCCGGTTGATGTAAGCCACATGGTCGCATTGTCCAAGAGGACTCTGGCTGCCTTCCCCTGCAATCATGGCTTGAAACTTTCTAATGCCAAGGTCACCGCTCACATCTCGAGCCTGTTGATCGACCACAGGGTCCTCCTGCGGACTCCACTGTCCCTGAACAAGGTGTCCTCCACATTGGGCTCCCCAAGCTGACAGACTGGCATTGGTCATCAGCGGAACTCACACCAGGGACTCAAGTGGTATGCCACCTTCTAGGCTCCCCAGATGCAGCCACCACCTGAGGGTTCTCCTGATGCTCCACGGGGAAAGGGAGTACTTGGGACAGGGATTGACTGATGGGACCACCAACTAAGCCCTCTACAGCAGTTGCATGTGTGCCCTTGCCCATGGGACTAGCTCGAAAGTGGCTGCCATGGTCCCCAGAACCTGCAGATAATGCCATGTTGACAGTCTTGCCATCTTCAGGACTGCCTTATCAACTGTCGTAGCTCCTGCATGCCCATGCGGCTATCGAAGCATGCTCCCAAAAACTCTAGCTCCTGGGTCAGCCTAACAGACTCTTTGCCAGGTTGACCCCCCCAACCGAGACTTTGAAGGAACTCCATCACCCGCACCTTTGCTCTTTCACTGTCGCCCCTGGACTTCACCCGGATCAGCCAATCATCTAGGTATGGGTGGACAAAAACCTCTTCCTTGCAAAGAGCTGCTGCTGCTACCAACATGACCTTGGTGAAGGTATGGGGGGTAGTCGCCAGACCGAAGGGCAATGCTCAAAACTGTAAATGGCCCCTTGGCAGCATAAAGCGGAGAAACTGTAGATGTTCTATTTGGATGGGAATATACAGATATGCCTCCATGAGGTTGAGAAACATCAAGAATACTCCGCTTCCTACCGCCACCATTACTGATCCCAGCATTTCCATGTGGAAATGTGGTACCCGGAGACAGCAGTTCATGCCCTTGAGATCGAGAAGTGGGCAAAGGGAACCTTCCTTTTTGGGCACCGCAAAATACATGGCGTTAACAACCACAGCCGTACTGGTCTCACAGAACCGGTTCTGTGGCTCTTAGCTGCAGGAGACGAGTCAAAGTCTCTTCTTCTGCCGCCAACACTGCTGTGTCCATTTTGGGTGATCAAAGGAGCTCTTGTTCTTACTCCAGCAGTGGATACAGGCGCATCATAGATCACGCCTCTTTAAGAATGGCCCCTGGCAGATCCCACTCATCCTAGATCATCTGTCATACTACTCTGGGAAGACGTTCTGTGATTTCCGCACCACCTGGAGCAGCAGATCCTCCAGGGCCTCTTCCTCTACCGGGAGGTTAGCGGGCATATTCAGGGCCTTGAGGGACTCCAAAATGAGCACTAGCATCTCCTCCCGGTGGAACACCCAAAGAAATCCAGGCCTGATCCTCCTGTTCTGGGATCTCCCTTTCTTCCAACTCCTCCTGCAGATCTAGCTCAGTGTCAAGGTCTTCCCCATCCAACCCCTCCAACAATGGTGATTGCTGCCACTCCTCTGAGCTTCCAGCCCACTTAGACATCACAGTGCCTGACTCGTGCTCTTTTGTGTCTGACGCCATCTTAGCCCCACGTTCCGGGGCTGAGAAGCCACTTGCCAGGCCCTGTTGACGCAGGCAAAACACCTTATGCAAAAGTAAGACAAACTCCGGTGAGAACTCCCCTGGAAGCCCTACTGCTCCCTGCGCTTGAGGGGTGGATGACCCAGGCATCATGCAGGGACCAGGAGCCAGATCTGTTGAAGGTAACAAAGTGCCCCCTGCCTCCAAGGTCTCTTGCGACCGGGAGGGACTCTCCTGCTTCATCTCATCCTGCAAGCTGTGCTCCAACGACTTAGCCTCTTGCATGCAGTCTAGGCAGACGCCTGCCTCCGAGACCACTCCCCGTTAGATCCCGCATACCTTGAGGATTTTGTTTAGATTGTGCTGCCGAGTCTTACCTCAAAGATATGACATGGACCATGCACTGATCCAATCAGACTCGACACTTTCTCAGAGTAAAAGTTTATATTTTTATAAGGAGTAGTTTCACTTACATGCAATATCACCCTTTGAAAATGTAATAGCTAGTATATTCCAAAATAGTCTGTAAATAAGTTACTTTAATATGTTATTTAGCTCTTTTTAATCAGCTTTTAAGACATTAAAAGTGAGTTTTATGTTATAATGTAATTGTATTATATTCATTATAAGAATTGCCCTTGATCTCTGGAAGGGGCGGTATATAAAAGCAAATAAATAAATAAAATAAAATCTGGGCTAAGAGACAAGGGATGATCATGACGGGTTACTCACTGACCATAGACAGATGGAAGGATTTCATTTGTCTCCTATCCACCGACTGTGTCTCTCTTTCTAGTTATATACATTTCTTATATGCAAGTACTTCCTATTTTTTCACACAACAAAACTGTAGCTACCACATACCTCTAAGCAGCACATTTTCCTGCTTATCTTTCACTTATTTCTGTCTCTTTTTGCCTGACCCTTCTTGGGAGAAAGTCACAATGTCTCAACAATGTCACAATGTCTCACTTATATCACCTGACCAGAACAGCTCTCTGAAATCTACCCAGCAACAAAATAAGTTGGGCTTTTGCCACAGGTCTGCATCAAGTCTTTGTGACCTGAATAAGCCTTCCTTCTGTTATACAGCTCAAAATGTAACAATGTGGCAATGACATGGAGTCTACCCCCTCCCCTTGATACCATGCCATACCAGGTACTGTGGTCTGGCCGGCATAGTGGGAAGGGCTGTGGGCACTCCCCAGAACACCCTCAATCTGTACCAGGGTAGGTAAAAGGATCCCTAGCACAGTGCACCTCCATGGGCTTAGGCACGGAGCACTAGAGTACCTAAACTAAACTAAAACCACTTAACCAAAATCTAATTAATTTAAACTGAAATTGAAAGGAAACTTCAAATGGCCCCCTAGGAAGAAGCTGCTCTGTCCTGCTTTATTCTCCTGAAGCTGCCACTACCGGGTGCCCAAAATACAGTGGGAGGTTAAAATACACGCAGGCCTGAAGAAGAAATTGTGCCTAAACACAGCGGGGGGAGTTTCACGTGCTGCTGCAGACTTCGGCTCCCAACACGCGGCTGCTGGTCAGTGTCTCCTCGTATTCCGGCAGTTGCTGGTGGTTCCTGATATCCCTCTCCCCTTCCACTCTTACCTTGGAGCCTCTTTGCCGTGTGGCTTTTCTACCCCTCGCGCTCAGCCTTCCTTCCAGACTTCAGTGCTGAGGGGGGAGACTTGGGGCTGCAGGCTCTCACTCCTGTCAATCAACTACTGCCCTCGTGGCGGTTCCTCACCTGATAATGGGTTCGAGAGCCACCAAAAGTTTCTGACTGAGGAAGGCCCCCACAGAACTCCCCCCCCCCCAACCGATATCCTGGGGGGTTGGGGGGGGGGGGAGAAGGAACATCCTCCCCTCAGCCCTGCTGTCCCCTGGGTTTTTCCTGATCCTTTTGATTTTTTTTTCTGCCTTTAAAAACAAAGAAACCTGCACCTTAACAGGGGAAATAAGGAAACTAACTAAACCTCTCTCCTTAGTTGTCCCTTCAATGAGTCCAGCACCCTGGCTCAGTACTTCCTCCAGCTGCTTGGAGACTGAGCATACTGGGAGTGGTAGGCGATGCCAGCTGCTTAAGTTCACTAGTATCATCAAAAAGATGACATGCTCAGTCTCCGAGCTGCTGGAAGAAGTACACTACCCAGAGTTGTGGGACTGGACTGGAGGGACGATAAGGAATGAGTTTTGCACACAAGCTGCTTGCAAAGCCTTGAGCAGATATCAGCACACAGCACATTTAAATCCAATTACACAGTAATTCGCTATTCAGCAAAGAAGGGAGAAGACGACCAGACGGCTGTGCAGATTGCTGGAGTTTTTAAGCAAGGTCTGTCAAGGAGTAAAATTAGCTTGTTTTGCAGTCAGCACTAGTGAGGAATTTATGGCAGTTTCTTCTCTGTATATAGAGCGTACAGGATCCATACAATTTTTCTGGCTTTGTTGAAGGGGGAAGGACTGAAAAAAGGAAAAAGGACAGGGATGAGGAGGAGTAGAGTGCTACAACAAACAGTGTTGTGCACATGTGCTGGAAGGCTATTTTATCGTGCATATACATCAATATTCTCCTCTGCAGAAATATTGTATTCTGCAGAGAAGAATATTGATGCTTATGCATGAAACAGCATTCCAGCATATGTGCAAAGGCATCAGCATACTCTTTGTTTAGCGCAAACATTTCCACTCTATCTTGTTACAGCACTGGGAAGCAAAATTTGTACACTTGTGTTAGGGCCCGAGTAAAGGATCTGAGCAAAGTCTGTCTCAAGGGAACATCAAAATTTTCCTCAAATGGCATCATGGACATGACCCCATCTAATTCTACACCTAAACTATGAAACCGATCCTGACTTTTCACCTCCTCCTATCAAAACAGAACTGGCTGATCCCACTGTAGCGAGGATTTTCATATACACAAACCTTTAGTTATATGAGAATTTGTTTGCAGTTTATTGGCATCCACCTAATTCTTACAAAAAAACCCCAAACTTGACAACTTTTGCTAACCCCTAAGCTATCCTTCCTTCAATGGCACACATAGTTGAATGTCAAACATTTGATACTTTGTTCCTGCTTTCTTAAAAACATGAACTACAGGTGCTAAGTAGCTGATAAAACAATGGGGACACCTTCAGTGGTACTCTACATCTATTTGAATAGTAAATTGACCAATGGTTACTGACAGTAACAAATTGCTATACAAAAAAAAGTTCATCTTTTTTCTGAAGCTGGGCATTTGCTGGTGCCATTTTATAATTCTTTTTGCGAATTTAGGTAGGTTAAAAAGCAATGACAGTAACTCAAAAGCTATTTTCCCCACACATCAAGAGAACTCTGGGGAAGGAACAAATGTAACACCAACACATGAAGACTTATCCGTTTTCTTATTATGGATATATTTGGGACAATAAAATATATTGGAAGTGACCTATTGTTCCTTGATGGTCAAAAGATAGGTGCTTTTGAGAATGGATACTGGACTATATAATCAAATGATTTTGCACAGTTCTTAGAAACTTTTAAAAACTACTGTCATTAAACACAACACAACCATCAGTCATCCATTTATAGTGATGTATTGTTTTTATTCCTCTCTTGGTTTATAAACATTCAATTTTCATTTAAGCTTTGAGTAACAAACTTGTTCAATTTTCTACCTTTCATTCAAACACAATTTTTGGAATGTGATTCACAACGAAAATCACGGACCTTACCACCAACTGCCGCAGGTGGGAGTTAACAGATTATAGACATGAAGCTGACCCAGTCTAAGTCCTCGTGGGCCTTATGTTTTAATTCCACTGCCTAGCTCACTACTCCTTTCTGAATTTTATATTGTTGTCATGAATGATAGCTAAAAATATTTAGCATAAGTTAGTTTACATTCAGAACATTTCATCAAATACAAAAAATAAATGCATTTACCCTTTTGAGTTGGTAAAGTCTACTGCTGGGAATACGAATTGGAGACGATGACAACAACTGTGAAAATAGGCAAATTAATATGCAATACTCAATCAGAACATTATTCTATATCTGTAGAAAAATTCTAGAACCTCCACTTGTTAAGCACCATTTATCAACTACTTCATCTGCATGTGTTACACTATTTTATTATTTAATGTGTTATAATGTAATTCATCAAGGATATTAGAACAGTGGAAAACAAACATTTTAAATAAATTGTGTAAATAAACCTTAATCACTTCAACTTGAATTACTGATTTTGATATTTCTGCAGAAGAGAAGTTCATTTGTGCTATATGTGCGTGTGTTAAAAGGAAAGAAATTTATTTATTTTTCTATCTATACCACTATCATCTGGGAATCAAAGCGGTTTACATACAATGTCATTAAACTTTGTTACACAGAACATTGAAAACAGGGATACTATATCTAATAAAAGGTTAATATATAACAACGTAATCAAAGTTGGTTACATGGAGTTTTGAACTGGGAGAATAATATTCTAACATTATTGTCAGATAGGTGTGTTTCTTTGTAGTCATTTCCTGGAAGAGTATTTTCTGGGAGTTCATGTAGCTTCTGGTTTCTTTGGTGTCATATGGTTAGTCTTTGAAATGCTCTGAATGAGTACGTTTTTAGTTCTTTGCGGAATATAAGTTCATGTATTTCTCTTAGGTTATCAGAAAGAACATTCCAAAGGTCAAGTGCATACATGGAGAAGGTTCTATTACGTGGCGCTTGATTGGCTTTTATTACTTCAAGTGGTAAGGCTAGCATGTTTCGCATACATTTACGTTTACATTTGGTGCCTATTGTTTCCTGGATGAGGGACCAAGTATGGTGATGATTGTGTATAATCTTGAATATATTCATTAATGATTTATACTTGATCCGGTTTGTAAGTGGTAGCCAGTGTAATTGCTTGAGTATTGGTGGTCGCTTTTTGTCACTCCTACTATTATTTGGGCCATTTGCAGCTGATGTAAGGCGTAATTGGGTAGTCTTAGGTAGATATTATTGGTAAAGTCAAGGTGTGGAAAGATGAGAGCCCTGAATACCATGAGGAAGTCATATGTCGTCAGTAGTGGTCGTAGTTCTGTAGGATTTTTATTCAGCTGTATATAGCTCTGGTGATCTTGCTAATATGTGATGCAAAGTTTAGATGTTGGTCAAGCGTTATGCCTAGGTATCTCATCTCTTGCTTGACTTCTAGTTCTGCATTGATGACTCTTAGTGGGGTTTTTTGTGGGGGAGGGGAGGGTAGATAAACTGCAAGACGACAAAAGTACTACATATCTCTAGAGACAAAAGCATTCATTTGCAGTCCATGTTCTGTTAAACATCGTGTAATTTCACTGAAGCATGTTATTTTGGTTTGATCTGGATAAGAGATGTCATGGGATGTGTACATTTTATCGTTGGCATAGATATTGTAGTGTATTTTGCGTTTATGAAAGATGGTACATATGGGTTGTATGTATCTATTGAAGGGTAATGACAATGCTGAGTCTTGTAGAACACCTTGATATTGCTTATATGGTGCTGATTTGTGTGATCCTACTTTCACCTGTTGACGGCGGTCTGATAGATAAGATTGAAACCAGTTGAGAGTGATGCCATCAATTCCAATTGCTCATAATCTTGCTAGTAAGAGATTATGGGGAATGGCGTCAAATGCTGCAGCTATGTTGAGAAAGCACAGTTACTTACCTGTAACAGGTGATCTCTGGGAACAGCAGGAATTAGTCCTCACATATGGGTACGTCGGAACCGACAGAGCCTGTGCGGGAAAGCTCCCCAGCTTCCCAGAAAGGAAGCTTTTGGGGCCTCCCACAGCGCATGCGCGCTGCCTTCCCGCCTTCCTGACCAACTCTCTTCAGTTCGAGTTTAAAGCTGAGACAATAGAGAGAGGAAAGGAAAGAGAGAGAGAGAGATACAACTCCTAGGGAAGGTGGGTGGGTTGTGAGTAACTGTGCTATCTCCAGGAACAAGCAGGAATGAGTCCTCACATATCAGGACTCCCTAGCTAAGATGCCGGGGAGATCCCCCTCCAAGGGTCCCTCATCTTCCTATGGATCTCAGGCATCCATTCAGGGAAGGTGGGCAGGAGTTGTTTAAGAATGGAACAGGTGTCTGAGGACAGCCTGACCAAACAAGGCATCCCGGCGGGAGTCCTTGTCCAAGCAGTAATGGGCTGTGAAGGTATGAACCGAGGCCCAGGTGGCTGCTCGACAGATCTGATCGATGGATACAGAATGAAGATGAGCCATAGATGTGGCCATGGCTCTCACATTGTGAGCTGTGACATGGCCTTCCAGAGAAAGCCTCTCTGCATTGGATGCATGAGGAGCTGGAAAAAAAAGACAGGTAAATATACCTCTTGATTAAGATGAAAAGGTGAGACCACTTTAGGCATAAAGTGAGGATTTGTCCTAAGGACTACCTTATCATGATGGAACCTTGTATAAGGTGGATTAGCCACTAAAGCCTGCAGTTCACTGATGCGGCGAGCAGAAGTGATTGCAATAAGGAAAATGACTTTCCAGGAAAGGAATTTCAAGGAGGTAGTGGCTAAGGGTTCAAAGGGTGGCTCCATAAGCTAACCAAGAACCACGTTTAAGTCCCATGCCACCGGAGGAGGCCGAATGGGAGGCTTAGTTAAAGTTAGACCTCTCATGAATCTTGCAATAAGAGGATGAGAGGAAACAGATTGTCCATTGATAGGCTGAAGAGATGCTGCAATAGCACTCAAATGGACCCTTACAGAATTGGTTTTAAGTCCTGCATTGGAAAGATGCAGGAGATATTCAAGTAAAGAATTTAAAGGTGGTGCTAGAGGGTTAAGACCCTTTTCAGCACACCAAATGGAAAATCTTTTCCATTTAAAAGCATAAGAACGCCTGGTGGAAGGTTTCCTAGATGCATGGAGGATATCCTTCACCTGTTGAGAAAGATTGAAGTCTTGAAGGTCTAGGCCTTCAGTAACCAAGCTCTGAGGTGAAGGGACCTGGGGTTTGGGTGCCATAAAGTCCCCTCCTCTTGAGACAGGTCTGGAGCAGCTCCCAGATCCAGGGAGGGTGCCTGGGAGAGATGCAGAAGTAGAGGGTACCACACTTGGCGTGGCCAGCGTGGAGCTATGAGGATCATAGATCCTTGATCCCTCTGAAGTTTGAATAAAGTCTTGGGAATCAAAGGAATGGGTGGAAAGGCATATAGGAAGGCCTGGCCCCAATGAAGGAGGAAGGCATCCTTGGCCTGAGCTCCCTGACACGGAATTCTGGAACAGAAGCGGGGAAGTTTGGCATTGCACGGACTTGCAAACAGGTCTATGTCCGGGGTTCCCCATTTCTGAAAGATTCTGAGTACCTGATCCATGTGCAGGGACCATTCGTGTGGAAGCAGAACTCGACTGAGTCTGTCTGCCCAAGAGTTTTGGATTCCTGGGAGGTATACTGCCAGGAGATGGATTTGATGCTCTCTGGCGAAGGCCCACAATTTTAGAGCTTCGTTGCAAAGCGACAGAGAGCCAGTCCCTCCTTGTTTGTTTATGTAGAACAGGGCTACTTGATTGTCGGTATGAACAAGGACTGTCATGTTGATGAGGAGGGTATGAAAGACCTTGAGAGCAAGGAAAATTGCTCGCAGCTCCAAAAGGTTGATATGAAGGGTGGTATCCTGTGGAGACCAAGTGCCCTGAGTGGAGAGATCTTGGAGATGAGCTCCCCAACCTGTTTGGGAGGCATCTGTAGTGAGAGTTGCTTGGGGTAACAAAGGTTGGAAGGGGGCCCCCAACAACAGATTTTGAGTGGATATCCACCATTGGAGAGACCAAAAAAGACGTGTTGAGGTTGCTATTTGGTCTGAGAGAGCTCCTGATGCTTGGGTCCACTGGGTGGACAAAGTCCATTGAGCTGCTCTCATATGTAGGCGAGCATAAGGCACCACATGAACTGTGGATGCCATATGGCCTAGCAGTTGTAGCATCTCCCTGGCAGTCAAGTGGCTTCTGGACTGAATTTGAGAGGCCAACTGCACTAGACGGTGGCAACGGGCCTGAGGAAGATAGGCCCTTGCAGTGGTGGTATCTAGCCAGGCACCTATGAATTCTAGGGACTGAGTAGGGGTGAGTTGAGACTTTGGCAGATTGATGACAAGTCCCAGATACTGCAGTATGCGTCTGGTGTGGTCCAGGGAAGTTTGAGCCTCGGACTGAGATGGAGCTCGGATGAGCCAGTCGTCCAGGTATGGGAAGACAAAGATTCCCAGAGTGCATAGAAATGCAGCTACTATTGCCATGCATTTGGTAAATACCCTTGGAGCAGAGGCTAGACCGAAGGGAAGTACTCTGTATTGGAAATGTTTTCCCTTGAACAGAAACCGTAGGAATTTTCTGTGGGATGGATGGATGAGTATATGTGTGTACGCATCCTTGAGATCTAGAGAACAAAGCCAGTCCTGACTCTGTAGGTATGGAAGGAGAGTGCCTAGAGAAAGCATCTTGAATTTCTCCTTGTATAGAAATTTGTTCAATTCTCTGAGATCCAGAATGGGTCTGTACCCCCCTGTTTTCTTGGGGATGAGAAAATAAGGGGAGTAAAAACCTGACCCTTGTTGAGGGAGAGGAACCTCTTCTATTGCCTTTTGGGCGAGAAGAGTGGTCACCTCCTGGCCCAACAGGTACAGGAGAGATGGGGGATTATTGAATTGTCTCACCATGGTATGGGGAGGAAGGCTTGAGAAATGTAGTTTGTAGCCCTCTCTGATGATAGAGAGGGTCCACTGTTCTGATGTGATTTGTTCCCATCTGGGAACAAAGTGAGTTAACCTTCCTGGAATGGTGAGAGGCTCTGGTTGTTGCAGAGCCAGAAAGGTTAAGTTCTCTAGAATCAAGTCAAAAACTCTGAGGAGGTTGGGACTGCTGGACTGCAGCAGCCCCTGTAGACTTTGTTCTGGCCTGTTTAGATTGCTGACGCTTAGGAGCAAAGCGAACTTGGGAAGATTGCTGGCCAGTATTTGTGGAAAATCTGGTCTTTTTATAGAAAGGCTTCTTAAAAGGTTTTTCTTGGCAGGGGTAGAGGTAGACTTAGAAAGTCTATCTAAAGCAGCATTCTCTGCATCCATTTGAGTGGCTTTGATTTGCCACTCCTTGCCAAACAGATTTTCACCTGTACAGGGCAGATTGCCCAAGCCTTCTTGTACCCAGGGTTCCAAATCAGAGGCCTGGAGCCAAGCAAGTCTGCGAGCAGCTATGGCAATGCCGGAGGCTCTGCTAGCTCCCTCAAAAGAGTCAAAGGCTGCTCTGTTGGAGAACTTTGAAACATCTTGAGTTTGCTTTAGCAAAAGAAGGAACTCCTCCTTTTTATCCTCTGGGATAAAGGGGAGAAAATGACGTATCTTCAGTGCAATCTCTTTCAAAAACATGCCCATATAGAGGCTGTATGAATTGATTCTGGCAATAAGCATGCTAGCTTGGAAGATTTTTCTACCAAAAGCATCCAGAGTCCTACATTCTCTTCCTGGAGGAGTAGAAGAGTGCCTTTTGGTACTCTATCTTTTCATAGCAGACTTCACCACAATAGAGTGGTGAGGGAACTGTGTTTTTTGAAAACCAGGAGAAGGAGGAACCCGATACATGGTGTCCAAACGTTGAGAATGTGGAGATAGGGTGAGAGGAGCCTCCCACAAGTCCATCATGTGTTCTTGAAGAATTTCATGTATGGGTAAGGTGGCTGCCTCTTTGGGAACCTTAGAGTATCCTAAAATATCCAATTTTTTTGCTCTAGGTTCCTTTTCAGAGGTTACAGATATGGAGAGTCCTTTAGCTACTTCAATAATGAAGTCTTGAAAGGACAAATCCTCTGGAGGAGACATTCTCCTTTTTGGAGAAGAGGGCTCCTCAGGAAGAGTAAAAGAGACATCAGCAGAATCATCTGAGGTATCAGAATCTTCAGATGATTCAAAGTACCACCTATTAGCTTCCAGAGATCGATACGCGTACCGACCGGTATAGACATCGGGCGTACCAGGAATCGGAGCGGTATCAAGAAAATCTCCGGAACCGGAGACCGGAACCGGCATACTACTGGAAGTAGATGCTCTGGGTACCGGTATCGGTTGCGGTACCGGAACCGGAGTCGGAACCGATTGTCGCGGTACCGAGGGCGTTGCAGCGTTAATGAAAGCCAGTATGGCCTGCTGCATGGATTGTACCGTAGTACCCATAGACGCCACAACTGCCTGGATGTCGGTACCGGTGTTAGCCGGTACCCCAGAGCAGTCTAACAGGAGATCGGTCGAGGCCGTGCCATCGATGTCTACCTGTAACCCCATAGGAGGAGTTTTGGAAGCCGGAGCTTCCAGCCGGGGTTGTTTGGCTGGGGCAGGGTCCTCAGGGTCAAACCCAAGGGCCTCTCGCTGCTTAGAGGGAGATTTGCCCTTTGAGGACCTGCCTGAAGAATGTTTGGTTACCTGAGATCCATCAGGAGAGGAAGACCTGGAGGATGTTGATGCTGGAGTATCAGTAGAAAACAGCATATGAAACTTGGCTGCTCTGTTCTGTAAGCCCCGTTTGGACATCAGAGAGCAGGATGGACAATCCAGAATGGAATGGCAGGCCCCAAACATTTAAGACACCACTCATGGGTATCTGTGACTGAAATAGTACTGGTACACTTGGTGCATTTTTTAAAACCAGAGGCTGGTTTCTCCATGAGGGAGAATCTGAGAAGGCCTAGAGGCCTCACAGAAAAAACACACCAAGTGAGGAAAAGTAATTTTTTTTTTTTTAAGAAATAAATGAAAAAAGACCGGCGGTACCGGTCCAGAATCGGGGAAGGCAGACACGCGGTCAAAGAAACAAATTAAAATAACAATTTCTTCAGCGGTGACAGGAACACGACCTGCTGGCTCCGCAGAAAAAGAAGAACTGAAGAGAGTTGGTCAGGAAGGCGGGAAGGCAGCGCGCATGCGCTGTGGGAGGCCCCAAAAGCTTCCTTTCTGGGAAGCTGGGGAGCTTTCCCGCGCAGGCTCCGTCGGTTCCGACGTACCCATATGTGAGGACTCATTCCTGCTTGTTCCTGGAGATAGATTAGCATAAATCCCTGGTTGAATTTCGCTATATCATATATGATTGCGTCCAGTAGTGAGGGCAGGAGAATTTTGACTCCATGGTGTGGCCTGAAGCCATGGTGGTGTTGATCCAGAACAGCATGTTTGTTGATGTGGTCTTGAAGCTGTTGTAGCACTACCTTTTCAATTATCTTTGAGGTCAAGGGTAGGCTACATATAGATCTGTATAAGGCTGGGTCTTTTTTGCCTGCGGTGGGTTTTTTCAATGTTGGATGCACTGAGGCCATCTTCAGTTCTTTTGGTAAATAACCTTGTTAAAGGGAGAACTGCAATAGTCTGCAAAGGATAGGGGATAGTTCAGCTCTGGTTATTTTAATCCAATCGATTGGGCATGCATTATGAGGTGAGGTAGGTGGTGTTTAGAGTGTCTTATGTGTTTTATGTTTTCTACAGTGATTGAGTTGAAGATTTGCCATTGCCTATAGGTGGAGATGTCATCTTGCAGTATTCGTAAGTTGTTATAATTGAGTCCAGTTTTGTTCTGGTAAAAATCTGCGAGTATTTGTGGGCAGGGAATATTGTCTATTTAGTCTTGATTAGGGTCTTTAAGAGATCTTACAATAGCAAATAGTTCTCTTGGGCGGTTAAGTGAGTTATTTAAAAAAAAGAATACTAAACACGAATTATATCACGTTAACCATGTTACAGTATTCGTTTAATTTGTGCATGTAGGTTGTTTGGATTTCTGGTTGTTTCGAGTTCCTCCAGCTTCGCTTATTTTCTTGAATTCTCTTTTTAAGTTTCTTAGCTCCTTTGTGTACCAGGTTGCATTTTGTTTGTGTCTGTGTGGTATTTGTTGGCCGAATAGATGTAGTGTTGGTTTATGACCTTATTCCATTTATCAGTGAGTGTGTTGGTTGTGTTTAGCTGTAGTTGGGGGGTGATTTCTCTCAGGAATGATTGCTTATCAAACTTGTGGAATATGAGCTTTGTAGTATGGATGCTGTTCTCAATGTTAGTGATTCCATTGTACGGTGTGACAAACTTTATCATGATGTAGTTTGACCATGGTACTGGAATAAATTGAGGTGCTGTGAATTTATTATTGGCAAGCATATCCTTAGGTGCGAAAATAAGGTCTAATATTTCCCTATCTGTTGGTAATCTAGTGTGCTCAGCATATGAGGACAGACTTAAGGATCTTAATATGTACACCTTAGAGGAAAGGCGGCATAGAGGTGATATGATTGAGATGTTTAAATACCTTCCTGGCATAAATGCACAGGGGGAGAGCCTCTTTCGATTGAAAGCAAGTTCTGCTACAAGGGGACATGGGTTGAGGGTGAAAGGGGATAGATTCAGGAGTGATATGCGGAAATATTTCTTTACAGAAAGAGTGGTGGATCCGTGGAATAGTCTCCCAGTGGAGGTGGTAGAGATGAGGACAGTATCTGAATTAAAAAAAAGCATGGGACAAACACAGAGGATCTCTAAGGAAAAAAGGGAACTGTTGTAATTGTCGATATGGAAGGACAGACTAGATAGGCCATGAGGTCTTTTTCTGTCGTCATGTTTCCATGGCTTCTAGGAACATGTTTGCATGTTTTTTTTGAGAATGCGGCAAGACTAAAGTCTCCTAATAGTATTAGGTGTTTGTTTTGTATGGTACTCTTGCATACTCTCTCTAGTAATGTGGCAAGTTCCTTGGCATTTGATGATGGTGTTGTGTAAAGCAAGCATATTGAGAGGGGATAGTGTCCTCTTTATTGGAGCCTTTTGAGCAATGTCTCTGGTCATGAACTGGGTTTCAGTCGGTCATTCTGGAGGATGTGTAGGGATGGTACCCCCATCGATATGCTACCTGCAGATCTCCGGCCTGCTCAGATGCTGAAGCCTGAACCAAAGCTGACCAAACAAGATGGTTTCCTGCTGCAAGGAACTTTTGCTATGCTTCCAGTCTCAGACCTGACCTTCAAGTAACTGCTTGCCAAATGATTATACCTGTGCATACAGAAGACTATTGTTTCTGTCCAATTAGTTTCCCATGCTAATTAGTTGTCCACATACAAGAACATCTGCTTCTCCGCTCTTAATCATCCACTAATGATGCTATTGGCCTTGGGATGTCTGAAACTGTATACTGTTCTTCCCTCATTATGGCTCCTAGGTCTGCAGGATGAACACCTGTTCATTACCTTCTGATTCGCTGAGAACACTTCAGACTCTCTTGTGCCAACTAGTCACCAGACCTATGACAGAAACTCTACACAAAGAAAGCACAGTTACTTACCTGTAACAGGTGATCTCTGGGAACAGCAGGAATAAGTCTTCACATATGGGTATCGTCGGTACCAACGGAGCCTGCGCGGGAACGCTCCCCAGCGTCCAAAAGGAAAACTTTTGGAAGCATCCCACAGCGCATGCGCGCTGCCTTCCCACCTTTCCCAACCGCCTCTCTCCAGTTCGAGTTTTAAGCTGAGACAAAGAGAGAGAGAAAGGAAAGGAAAGATAGAGAGATACAACTCCTAGGGGAGGTGGGTGGGTTGTGAAGACTTATTCCTGTTGTTCCCAGAGATCACCCATTACAGGTAAGTAACTGTGCTATCTCCAGGAACAAGCAGGAATGAGTCTTCACATATGGGGACTCCCCAGCTAGAGATGCCAGAGAGATCCCAAGGTTGTGAGTCCCTGATAAGGGCTCCACCTCACCCCCATGGATCTCGGGCATCCAACCAGGGATGGGGGGTAGGAGTTGATTAGGTATGGAACAGGTGTTTGAGAACTGCCTGACCAAACAAGGCATCCCGGCGGGAGTCCTTGTCCAAGCAGTAATGGGCTGTAAAGGTATGAACCGAGGCCCAGGTGGCCGCTCGACAGATTTGGTCGATGGACACAGAGTTTAGATGAGCCATGGAGGCTGCCATGGCCCTCACATTGGGAGCTGTGACATGGCCCTCCAGAGAAAGGTTCTTACTCTGGTAGGCGAAGGAAATACATTGAGCAATCCAATTGGACAGAGTTCTCTTAAAGACTGGAAGTCCTAAATGAGAGGAATCAAAAGCAACAAATAGTTGAGAGGACTTTCTATGTTGCTGTGTCCTTTGTAAGTAAAAAGCAAGTGCTCTCTTACAATCCAGGGTATGAAGATTCCTCTCTGCAGTTGATGCATGAGGTCCTGGAAAAAAGACAGGTAAATACACCTCCTGGTTCAGATGAAAAGGTGAGACCACTTTAGGCATAAAGTGTGGATTAGTCCTGAGGACTACCTTGTCATGATGGAACCTTGTATAAGGAGGATTAGCCACCAAGGCTTGCAGTTCACTGATACGGCGAGCTGAGGTGACTGCAATGAGAAAAATAACCTTCCAGGAAAGGAATTTCAAGGAGGTAGTGGCTAAGGGTTCAAAGGGTGGCTTTATAAGCTGGCCAAGAACCAAATTCAAATCCCATGCCACTGGAGTTGGTCTAATGTGAGGTTTAGTTAAAAGAAGGCCTCTCATGAATCTTGCAATAAGAGGCTGAGAGGAAATAGGCTGTCCATTGAGAGGCTTAAGGGATGCTGCAATAGCACTCAAATGGACTCTTACTGAATTTGTTTTAAGGCCTGCATGGGATAAATGCAGCAAATACAGTAAAGAATTCAGAGGTATTGCAAGAGAGTTAAGACCCTTCTCTGCACACCAAATGGTAAATCTTTTCCATTTAAAAGCATAGGAACGTCTAGTGGAAGGCTTTCTGGAAGCATGAAGGATATCCTTCACTTGCTGAGAAAGATGCAAATCTTGAAGGTCTAGGCCTTCAGCAACCAGGCTCTGAGGTGAAGAGACTGGGGATTTGGGTGCCACAAAGTTCCCTCCTCCTGGGACAGGAGGTCTGGAGCAGATCCCAAGTCCAGGGAGAGAGCTTGAGAGAGATGCAGAAGTAGAGGGTACCACACTTGGCGTGGCCAATGTGGTGCTATGAGGATCATAGACCCCTTGTCTCTCTGAAGTTTGAACAGTGTCTTGGGAATTAGGGGAATGGGTGGAAAGGCATAGAGGAAGTCTTGCCCCCAGTGAAGGAGGAAGGCATCCCTGGCCTGAACTCCCTGACACGGAATCCTGGAACAGAACCGGGGAAGTTTGGCATTCCACAGACTTGCAAACAGGTCTATGTCCGGGGTTCCCCAAATTCGGAAGATCCTGGCTATCTGGTCCCCATGGAGGGACCATTCGTGTGGAAGCAGAACTCGACTGAATCTGTCTGCCCAAGAGTTTTGAACCCTTGGAAGATACACTGGTATGAGATGAATTTGATGCTCTCTGGCGAAGGCCCACAATCTCAGAGCTTCGTTGCAAAGCGACAGAGAGCCAGTCCCAACCTGCTTGTTCACGTAGAACATGGCTACTTGGTTGTCCGTGTGGATGAGGACTGTCTTGTAGCTGAGCAGGGTGTGGAAGACTCAGAGCTAGAAAAATTGCTCTGAGCTCTAAGAGATTGATATGTAGAGATGTCTCCTGTGAAGACCAGATGCCTTGAGTGGAGAGATCTTGAAGATGAGCTCCCCAACCTCTTGGAGAGGCATCTGTTGTAAGGGTTGTTTGGGGTAACACCTGTTGAAAGGGGGACCCTAGCAACAGATTCTGAGTGGACTTCCACCACTGGAGAGAGCAAAAGAGGTGACTGGAGGTTGCTATTTTGTCTGACAGGCACCCTGATGCCTGGGTCCATTGGGTGGACAGAGTCCATTGAGCTGCCCTCATGTGAAGGCGAGCGTAAGGAACCACATGCACAGTGGATGCCATTTGGCCTAACAGTTGTAACATCTCTCGAGCAGTTAAATGGGATTTTAACTGAATTTGTGAGGCTAACTGCACCAAGCATAGGCAACGGGCCTGGGGAAGATAGGCCCTTGCAGTTGTGGTATCCAGCAAGGCCCCTATGAACTCTAGAGACTGAGTAGGGGTGAGATGGGATTTTGGAATGTTTATTACAAGTCCCAGATACTGAAGGATACACCTTGTGCAGGTTAGTCTGGGCCTCTGACTGGGATGGAGCTCGGATGAGCCTGTCGTCCAGATATGGGAATACGAATATCCCTAGAGTGCGTAGAAATGCAGCTACTATTGCCATGCATTTTGTGAACACTCTTGGTGCAGAGGCCAGACCGAAAGGAAGCAATCTGTATTGATAGTGCTTCCCTTGATAAAGGAACCTTCTGTGTGTTGGATGGATGAGGACATGGGTGTACGCATCCTTGAGGTCTAGAGAGCAAAGCCAATCTTGACTCTGAAGGTATGGAAGGAGAGTACCGAGAGAAATCATCTTGAATTTCTCCTTGCATAGAAACTTGTTCAATTCTCAGATCTAATATGGGTCTGTAGCCCCCTGTTTTCTTTGGGATAAGAAAGTAGGGGGAGTAGAACCCTGAGCCCTGTTGAAGAAGTGGTACTTCTTCTATTGCCCCTTGGGGGCAAGAAGGGTAGCAATCTCCTGACCCAGAAGGTCGAGGAGAGATGTCTGAGAATTGAACTGTCTCACCATGGTGTGAGGAGGAAGGTTTAAGAAATGAAGCTTGTACCCCTCCCTTATGATGGAGAGGATCCATTGCTCTGCTGTGATTTGTTCCCACCTGGGAGCAAAGTGAGCTAACCTTCCTGGAATGGTGAGAGGCTCTGGATGTTCTAGAGCCAGAAAGGCTAAGTTCTCTAGCTGTAAGTCAAAGGCCCTGAGGAGGCTGAGGCTGTTGGGCCGTAGCAGTCCTAGCAGCCTTAGGCTTGGCCTGTTTCAGTTGTTGCTGTCTTTTTGTAGCAAAACGACCTGCAGAAGATGACTGCTGACCATAAGCAGAATAATATTTCCCTTTTTTGGGAAAAAATCCCTTTTTGAACAACCTTTTCTTAAAAGGAGCAGAAGTAGACTTTGAAAGTCTATCTAAAGCAGAATTTTCAGCATCCATCTGGGTGGCCTTTGCTTGCCAATCTTTGCCAAAAAGGTTTTCACCTGTACAAGGAAGGTTTCCTAGTTCATCCTGGACCCAGGGTTCCAAATCAGAAGCTTGTAACCAAGCAACTCTGCATGCACCTATGGCAATAGCCAAGGCTCTGCTGGCACCTTCAAAAGAGTCAAAGGCTGCACGGTTGGAAAACTTGGAAACATCCTGGGCATGTTTGAACCAGGTGAGGAACTCTTCCCTTTTATCTTCTGAAATAAAAGGAGATAAAGTTTGCAGGTGATCTGTAATTTATTTTAGAAACATCCCCATATAGAGACCATAGGAGTTGATTCTGGCAACAAGCATACCGGCCTGGAAAATTCTCCTACCAAAGGCATCTAAGGTTCTGCATTCTCTTCCTGGAGGAGCAGAAGAGTGCCTTTTTGTACTCTTTATCTTCTTCATAGCAGACTCCACCACAATAGAGTGGTGAGGAAGCCGAGTCTTATGAAAGCCAGGACAAGGAGGAACACGATACATGGTGTCCAACCTACGAGAATGAGGGGAGGTGGTGAGAGGAGTCTCCCATATGCCCAACATGTGATCATAAAGAATCTCATGTATTGGTAAAGTGGCTGCCTCTTTAGGAGCCTTAGGATATTGTAAAATATCTAATTTTTTGGCTCTAGGCTCTGTCTCAGGGGCCATTGAGATGGAAAGGCCCCTGGCCACTTCCCTAATGAAGTCTTGAAAAGACAAGTCTTCTGGAGGAGACATTCTCCTTTTTGGAGAAGAGGGCTCCTGAGGATGGATCACCGATGCTTTGACAGAGGCCTCTGATTCATCAGAGTCTTCAGAGGAATCGAAGTATCGCCTGTCTGGATGCTCCTGCAGAGCCCGATATGCGTACCGGGTGGTATCGACATCGGGAGTGATCGATACCGATTCGGTACTGATGGGCATCACAGAACAGTGTACCAATGCAGTCGACACCGAAGCCGATGTCGATGCAATCGGTACCAGCACCGGAACCGATATCGGTACCGGTAACGGAGTTTGTTGCAGTACCGAAGGCATTGCAGCTTGTATGAATGCCATGATGGCACGCTGCATGGTCAGGATATTCTGATCCATCGAAGCAACCACTGTCTGGATGTCGGTAACAGTGGAAACCACCGGTACCTCAGAACATGGCAACAGGGGATCGGTCGAGGCCGAGCCATCGATAAAGCTTTGGAAGCCGGAGCCTCCCGCCGGGGTAATTTTGCCGGTGCGGATTCCTCGAGAGTAAGCCCGGAGGCATCTCGATACTTAGAGGGAGATTTACCCTTCGAGGACCGGCTGGACTTAAGTTTGGTTACCTGAGATCCATGGGAGGAAGAAGCAGCCCTGGAAGACGTCGATGCAACCGAAGCTTCATCAGAGGGAAACAGGGTACTGAGCTTGGCTGCTCGATTCTGTAGACCTCTTTTAGACATCATGGAACAGGACTCACAATCCGTAATGGAGTGGTCAGGACCTAAACATTTTAGACACCATTCATGGGTGTCGGTGACAGAAATAGTGCCGCTGCACTTCGTGCATTTTTTAAACCCGGAGGCGGGCTTTTCCATGAGGAAAAATTTCCTAGGCCTATGGCCAAGGAGAAAATGCACTGAAGTGAGAAAAAACAGTAGGTTTTTTTTTTTTAGAAGAAAGAAAGAAAAGACCGGCGGTACCGGTCCAGCGTCAAGAAGGCAGACACGCGACCAAAGAAATAAAATAAAGAAATTCTTCAGCGGTGACAGGAACATGACCTGCTGGCTCCACGGAAAAGAAGAACTGGAGAGAGGCGGTTGGGAAAGGCGGGAAGGCAGCACGCAGGCGCTGTGGGATGCTCCCAAAAGCTTTCCTTTTGGACGCTGGGGAGCGTTCCCGCGCAGGCTCCGTCGGTACCGACGATACCCATATGTGAAGACTCATTCCTGCTTGTTCCTGGAGATTAATTACAGTATGCAACAGAACTTTCACGCCTTTGTGCTCTTACCTTTTTTTTTTTGTAACTTAAGCTTTATTGGTTTTTTATGGTTTAAATTTCGCAAGTCAACAAAGCAATACGAAATAAAACAGAATAATAAATAAAATCGTAAATACTTCCCTCCCCCCCCAACATATCCAGAATGTAACGATCAACATGATATCAGATAGATAGACCCATACCTTCCCCTCTCCCCCCGCCCCAACCAAAAATGGGAAGAACCACTAGGGAGGCCTCCCCACATCCCTCGTTCCCTTCCCTTCCCTACTCAAGAAAAAGTGCTAGCGCGTACCTGGAGTTGCTAGGTATGCAATGAGTGGTTGCCATTGACGCTCGAACCGCTCCCCCTGATTTCTGCGAAGGGCAGTCAAGCGTTCCATATGCAGAACGTTCTGCAAACGGATAGCCCAATGATGTAGGTCTAGCGCTCCCCCTTGTCTCCATCTCCAGGCGATCTCGCACCTGGCAGCCACAATACAGGTTCGCATGGGACGAGACCAACGGGTGGATAAGGCATCTGGCCAAACCCCCAAGAGAAAGAGAGAGGGGCAAAGCTCCATTCGCACCCCAAAGATAAGAGCCATTTTATCCCAGACCCATGTCCAGTAAGAGGAAACCTGGGGGCACTCCCACCACATATGGAAATAGGTTCCCTTAGCCCCACAACCCCTCCAACAAAGATCAGACACTGCAGGGAACATCTTATGATAGCGCTCAGGAGTATAATACCACCGCATCAAGATCTTATAAGTGTTCTCTTGGATTAAGGTACAAATGGAGGACTTGGCTGCTGCTTTATAAATGGCCGTCCATCCATCATCGTCCCACTGCCTCCCAATGTCAGTCTCCCATTCCACCATATATTTTAAGCGGGGTTCGCCCTCGGAGGCCCTCCGCAAGCTGAGATAAAGCATGCGGATCAGCCCTCTAGAGCGATGATAGCTGACCCACAAACCCTCAAGATCATTGAGGCCCCCCGCTATGCGGTTCCTGAGCTCCTTTTGACGCAGATAATGAGTGGCCTGCAAGTAAGCGAAGAAATCGCGGTTTTCTAAATGAAATTCTGCTCTCAATTGGGCAAAAGATTTAATCTCATCATCATCTAATAGGTGCACAAATCGGGACAGACCCTGATCCTCCCAAAGCTGAAAAACCCTGTCTTTGCCCGGCACGAAGGCTGGAGTGGCTCGCATTGGTGAAAGCAAAGACGTCCCTAACTGGGTATTGATACGGCGCCACCCCCTACCCCACTCCTCCAATAGGTGGCGAATGATAGGATTGTGAGTCCAGTCCCCCTGCAGAGTGCCCCGCGACAACCAGGGTAACCAACCTAGTTTAAAGGACGGGACGGCATGCTGCTCAATCTGAAGAAACCCCTTTGACGACGCAGGGGCCCGCCATTCTATCACCTGCCGCATTTGCGCGGCAAGATAGTAATCAGCAATCAGCGGCATTCCCAACCCCCCCTTTCTTCTAGCTCTATACATAACAGTCCGTGCAATGCGGGGAGGCCGATGCCTCCATACAAATAGGAACAGCTTCCGTTGAAGCCTGCAAAGAACGTGCCGCGGAACCTTAATAGGCAGGACTTGGAAGAGATACAATAACTGAGGTAAGACCATCATCTTGACGGTCGCTATCCGGCCCAACCATGAGATTCCCTCCCGATGCCAGCGCTCCAAGGTACTACTTAACCGTTGCAGTAACTCTGGGTGTGCTCTTACCTTTTAAGCCTTTTTGTGTTCTGTGTGCCTTGTACTGGCTACCTTGCCTGTCTGCAAGACAGATACACACTATGTGTGTGCAAGGCCGTTCTCCTAAGGACAGAGAAGTCTTTCACAGATACCTCTGGTTCTGTGTTTTCACGTAGTTCGCCTCTGAAAGGGCTGGAGCCTGCGTTATCTAGCCTAGCTGCCTTTTTGGACCCTGTGCTACTCCAGAGACTTCTCAGACCCAGCCACAAGAGTTCTGGCAAGAGCTAAGGTAGTGTCTTATTTCTCTTCCTCTGGGAGGGCAATGGTTAGTTAGAAACTAGTTTCCCATAATTCTTCTGAGTGCACAGCGAATCAGTGACCTTTGGTTACTAATCAGTGATTTATCACTTTGTCTAACTGTAATTCCTGTGCTGCTATAAACTTGCTATCTCATATTTCTAATAATATATCTAACACTATATGTCTGAATATTTTCTACCTTGTTACCCATAATAAACGTAATATACATACAGATGAGGTTCTTTTCGTGGCTCATTGCCAGTATGTTCATAGAACTTTGGGCCGAATATTAGTAGCTAATTTCCCCTGGACATAACAGAGCATAACTTAATTTTTGTTTACTACTAAAAATCCCTACAGATGCACAGCTGATTTTGCACTCTATGACAATAACTACTTTTCTCCTTGGACCCTTGCCCCTCCTCCTGGGTGTGATGGGAGTTCAGTTTTGGAGGCACATATTAGTGGGATTGTGAATGCCTCTTTCAAAGAGGGGGATTTTCCCTGGGCTTTGACAGTCAGTGGCGTGGCCATTGCTTAAGGATTCCTTGAGTGATGTTTCAAAAAGTTCAAGAACTTTCTCGTGTCTAGCTTGAGGAAGGTTATTGAGAAGGTTGTTTTAACTCAGTTGCTTGGTTTTTTTTGGAAATTGGTCATGTTCTGGATGATAATCAGTCAGGATTCAGAAGTCTCCATAGTAGTGAGACTCTGACGATGGCTTTGAAGAATAATGTGTTGCGAATGTTTCATGGCGAGGAGTATGGGGTTTTATTATTGCGAGATTTGTTGGCAGTATTTGACACCTTCCACCACAATACATTGTTGTGGTGTCTTTCAGCATTGGGTTTGGCAGGAGAGGTGTTACTGTGGTTTCATTCTTATTTACAGGGTAGAGGCCAGAGGGTACAGTTAAGTGATGAATATTCAGTTTTTTTCCCTTTGAAGCATGGGGTGCCTCAGGGCTCTATTTTGTCCCCGGTATTATTCAATATTTATTTGGTTTCAATTTGTATGCTGTTTTGAAGTTTGGGGTGGCAATTTTATTTTTATGTGGAAGATATTCAAATTTTAGTGCCATTAGCAAATAAGGGGAACGTTGTGGATACTGAACTTGAGCACTGGTTGGTGGAATGGTTTCCAGCTTTTTCCCTTAAACTGAATGTTGCCAAGTCAGAATTTCTTTGGCTTACGGAGGATTAGGTACCTCCTGCTATGCCTCTAGTTGGATTGAGATTGTCCTCATTGTGCACTGTAGCTAGAAGTTTGTGAGTTCAAGTGGATTCACAATTGAAGTGGAAAGTGCAGGTTTGTAAGGTAGTGAAGGGTATTTATCAGATTCTGTGGCACGTGAGGAAGTAATGTCCTTTTTAAAGACTGTTTTTGCAATGGTTGGATTATTGTAATGTTTTGTTGTTGGTTCTAGCTGCCCGAGCTAGGTCTTGGTTAAAAAATGGCTCAGAATACTATTGCGCAGGTGGTTAAGAAGTTGGGTAGATTTGCCCATGCATCTCCTATTTTATGAGAGTTGCACTGGTTGCCAGTCCAGCAATGGGTTTATTTATAAAGTATTAATGTTGACTTTTAGGATACTGTATGGTATGGCCCCTGCTTATTTGAGTCAGTGTGTTCAGTGATATGTCCTGAGGTGTTTCCTTTGTTCCAAAGAGGCTTTTCGATTGGAAGTGCCCTCTATTCAGGTTATGTGCAAGGAGGATTTGCGCCAGGGTGCATTTTTTGTACAGGAATGTCTATAAAAAAATTGGACCCATTCATAAAAGTATTTAATGCACTATAGAAAGAGAGACTCTCACTTGGTTTGCAGCTTGTCATGCTGTGAGGGCTTGCGTGCATCAGTGATGCTGAGAGCTAAACTATCGGTAGTTTAACTACTGGCAGGGTCTCCCAAGATGGACAGGTCTCAGCTGAGGTGCTAGACCAAGACAAACCACCCATCCGGGCAGCAGCAGAATGGGACAGTGTTGATGGCGGAGGATCACATTTTTGTGACAACGGCAACAACACCAAACTTAAACTGCGCGGAAGAAAGGCCCGGCAATCTACTTCTTTATCTTGCCATGAAAACCCAATGGATAGTTACAACAAAACAAATTGTGCTATGGTGCTGGAAGATCAGACCCCCAGGTCGGAAGGCACTCAACTAGCTACTGGGGAAGAGCTGAAGACTTTTCAGAGTAAAGCCAGCATTTATGATGTGGTTGGATCAGAGCCCTCGGGAAGTCTGACTGCTGATGTAGCTGCGCATGAAATGAGAGTCAGAAGCTGTAAAGATGTCTTACACATTGGAACATGGAACGTACGAAGCATGAACCAAGGGAAGTTGGAGGTGGTCAAGAATGAAATGGAACGTGTACAACTTGATCTGTTGGGTGTCAGCGAACTGAAATGGACTGGCATGGGGCACTTTGCATCAGATGATCACATGGTCTACTATGCTGGAAATGAAAGACAAAGAAGAAATGGTGTTGCATTTATAATAAAGAAACAACTTGCAAGAACTGTAATGAAATACAATGCAGTCAGCAAACGCTTAATCTCTATTCGTCTACGAGGATTGCCTATCAACACAACTATAATTCAAGTATATGCCCCAACAACAGCTGCAGAAGAGAATGAAATTGAAGAGTTCTATGAACAAGTACAAGCTGAAATTGACAGAACATGCAAACAGGATATCCTGATAGTCATGGGTGACTGGAATGCAAAGGTTGGCAACAAAGAAGGCAAAGTAGTTGGAAAATATGGACTTGGCAACAGAAATGAAGCTGGAGAAAGACTGATAGAATTCTGCAAGACCAATGATCTATTCATCTCAAACACCTTCTTCCAGCAAGCGGCAACTGTACACATGGACTTCACTCAATGGATTGTATAAAAATCAAATTGACTACATCTGTGGAAGTCAACGATGGAAAAGCTCTGTAACATCAACAAAGACAAAACCTGGAGCTGACTGTGGTACAGATCATCAACTACTAGTATGCATACTCAAGCTAAAGTTGAAAAAGAGCAAACCACTCATGAATGCAGCAAAATAGGACCTTGAGAATATACCACTGGAATTTAAAGACTGTCTGCAAAATCGATTTGCTGCTTTAGATACAAATGACAGAGCTCCGGAAGAGTTATGGAATGACATCAAGAAGGTTGTGTTGGAAGAAAGCGAGAAGTCTCTACAAAAGGTGAAAAAGCAAAAACGGCCAAAATGGATGACGGAAGAAACTCTGAAAATTGCCCAGAAACACAGAGAAGCTAAAGCCAGAGGAGAAAAAAAGACAGTCGCAGAACTCAGAGATTTCCAACGTGCAGCAAGACAGGACAAGGAAAAGTACTACAATGACACTTGCAAGGAAATAGAAGCAGAAACTATTAGAGGAAGAACAAGATCGGCTTTCCTAAAGCTATGAGAGTTAAAGAAAAGGTTCCAGCCTCGAATTGGAATGTTACAAGATGCTCAAGGTTCTATGTTGAATGATGCTGAGAAGATCAAGAAAAGGTGGAAGGAATATACAGAGTTTTTATATGATAAAGATCAAGTGGACCAACAGCCGTTTCAACCTGTACCTTATGATCGGGAACCATTGGTGATGAAAGAAGTTGAAGCAGCATTGAAAGCCTTATCAAAGAACAAAGCACCAGGCATTGATTGCATTCCCATAAAAGTATGGCAGCAATTTGATGCAGCTGTTACCGTACTCACAAGGCTCTGCCAAGAAATATGGAAGACAACATCATGGCCAACTGACTGGAAAAGATCTGTGTTTATACCAATACTAAAGAAAGGTGATTCAACTGACTGTGGAAATTATCGCACAATCGCTCTGATCCCACATGCCAGCAAGATTCTACTGAAGATTATTCAAAAGAGACTACAACCATACCTGGAACAAGAACTACCTGAAGTGCAAGCAGGGTTCAGGAAAGGGCGAGGAACGAGAGACATCATTGCAGATGTGAGATGGATCCTTGAAAAGACTAAAGAATACCAAAAGGATATCTATACCATGAGAAACTCTGGGCCACATTAAGAAGCATGGGTATACCAGAACACCTGATCGTTCTCTTGCGCAATCTGTACATTGATCAAGAAGCAACAGTTTGAACGGAACAAGGAGAAACAGAATGGTTTAAAATAAGCAAAGGTGTAAGACAAGGCTGCATACTTTCCCCCTACCTGTTTAATTTATATGCAGAACAAATCATCAGAGAAGCAGGATTGTATGAAGACAACAGAGGTGTGAAGATTGGTGGAAGACTCATCAACAACCTTCACTATGCTGATGATACCACATTACTGGCTGAAAGTGAAGATGATCTGAAACATTTACTTCTCACAATCAAAGAACATAGTCTCAAAATGGGCCTGCACCTTAATGTAAAGAAGACAAAGATCATGACAACTGGCATAATCAACAGGTTCATCATTGAAGGAGAAGAAATTGAAATTGTGAACAACTTTAACCTACTTGGATCAACTATCAATAAAGAAGCAACAAGCAGTCAAGAAATCAGACGCAGCATTGCTCTTGGCAGAATGGCTATGAAAGACCTAGATAAGATTCTCAAGAGCAGAGATGTCTCTCTCCATACAAAGATTCAACTTGTTCAGGCCATGGTATTTTCAATAACATCATATGGATGTAAAAGCTGAAGATAGGAAGAAAATTGATGCCTTTGAATTATGGTGCTGGTGGCGAATACTGTGTATACCATGGACTGCCCGAAAAACAAACCAATCGGTACTAGAGGAGATCAAACCTAAGCTTTCTTTAGAAGCTCAGATGACAAGACTTCGACTTTCATACTTTGGACACATCATGCGAAGAGAGAGATCATTAGAGAAAGACATTATGCTTGGCAAGATAGAAGGTCAACGCAAAAGAGGAAGGCCAGCAATGAAATGGATCGATACAATAACAGCAGCTACAGGTACCAGTCTGTCAACAATGAGCCGCCTGACTGAAGACTGAACACAATTTAGGATAGCTATCCAGAGGGTCGCCATGAGTCGACTCCGACTCGACGGCACTTAACAACAACAGAAAGAGAGACTCAAAAACGGCCTTTAGTCACCAACTCTGAGCTCAAAGGGCCGTCTTACTGGTGTTCTAAATATACGGCCACCGCTCACTTAAGACATCATTGCTCATACCAGGGTTGTGACCAATGTTTCCTCTAATTTTCTGTAGACTGTGTGCGCATAAAATATCAGCTGTGTGCAGCTTTCGAAGGAAGGTTAAATTTTTGTACGCCACATAACGACACTTGGAGTTATATACTTTAAAATTTGACTACACGTCAGAATACAGTATGTACACCACATTGATTTTAATCTAATTAAATGAAAATAGACGATTACTAAATGAAGCGGGAAATTTCTAGTAATTACAATCATAACTTTTACATTTTAAGACGTCTATGTTTTCTATCAGAATCAGAGCTGTAATTTTTGTGCGCTCTGTTGTAAAGTATGTGCGCTCGCTCGGCGAGGTGTGCGCGCACGCACACGCGCACAGCTTAGAGGGAACAGTGGTTGTGACCTAATATCCAAATTCTTAATTCAAATAGAGGGGGCAACAATGTAACTCCCACAGTTAAAGCTGTAAAATACTATGTATCTGTTTGCCAAACGTCAAACACTTAGGGCCCAATTCTGTCCCATTCATCCATCCCCCTGTGTGTCCAGTCTGAACCGGACGCACAGAGAGGATTATGATTCTGATCCCACGGGGTACATCTAGCCCCGTGGGATCAGAATCGCGAACAGTCCTGCACATGCAGGCCGGGACAGTGATTCTGTCCAGCCTGTACATACAGGACTGCACTTGGCTAACTCAGTCAGAGCATTTAAATGGAGCCGTGGCGCCATGACATCATGTTGCCATGGCACTGCAGGTCCATTTAAAAGCCGCAATGCCGGCTGCCGACCAAAACTGCAAATTCCCCGCAGCCCGACCCCTGATCCAGCCTCCGAAGGCCAGGGTCGGGTTCTGGGGAATGTCCCCTGGCCCCCCCCGCCGCCCCTTCCGCACCCCAAATGGAAAAAAAAAAACCCAAACCAAACACACGTCCAGGAGAGTTATTCCACCTTGGAGGTGGAATAACTTCCCTGGGAATTTCGCCGGCCCTGAAAGACATTAAAATTGGCCCTGTACGTCCAGGGCCGATGATCGCTCACTCTCTGCCCCCAGGCCGCCCCTTCCCCGCCCCCGACTACCTTCCCCGCACAACCGGTGGGTAAGTTAGTCGGGGGCTGATGCCGGCACAAACAGTGGGGATGGACATCAGATTGGAACATCCATCACTGCTATTCGTGGTTCAGAATGACCCCCTTAGCTTTCAAGCCTTTAAAGATCCATTGCCATGTATGTGGTGCCTGCTAAGAAGTCTCCAGTCACCAGCATTTTCTCAACTGCTGAGCAACAAATGGCAAACTGATACATAGGATTTTACAGCTTTACGTGTAGAGAGTTACATTGTTGCCCCCTCTATTTGAATTAAGAATTTGGATATTAGGTCACAACATCTGATTGATTTCTTTGGCTGGGTGACCAGGGAGTTGGACCGAGGGAGAGCCCTAGATGTGGTGTATTTAGATTTCAGTAAAGCCTTTGACACTGTTCCTCACAGGCGACTTATAAACAAACTGAGCACCATAGAGATGGACCCTAAAGTTACTGCTTGGGTTAGAAATTGGTTGGGTGGGAGGTGACAAGGAGTACAGGTAAATGGAGCTCACTCTGAGGAGAAGGATGTTACCAGTGGTGTGCCCCAGGGATCTGTCCTTGGTCCGATTCTTTTTAACATCTTTGTTAGTGATATAGCGGAAGGGCTGTCGGGTAAGGTTTGCCTCTTTGCAGATGATACCAAAATCTGCAATAGAGTAGACACCCAGGAAGGTATAGATAACATGAGGAGGGATCTAGCTAAGCTTGAAGAATGGTCTAGAATTTGGCAGTTGAGATTTAATGTTAAAAAATGTAAGGTCATGCATTTGGGCAGCATCAATCTAAGGGAGCAATATAGTATAGGGGGTGAAGTACTTTTGTCCACTAAAGAGCGGGACCTAGGCGTGGTTGTGTCTGATGATCTTAAAGCAGCTAAACAGGTAGAAAAGGCGACGGCAAAAGCTAGAAGGATGCTTTGATGCATGCGGAGAGGAATGGCTAGCAGAAAAAAAGGAGGTGATAGTGCCTCTGTATAAGTCTTTGGTGCGACCTCATTTGGAGTATAGTGTGCAATTCTGGAGACCGAATCTTCAAAAGGATGTGAACAGGATGGAGTCAGTGCAGAGGGTGGCTACTAAAATGGTTAGTGGTCTTCATTATAAAGCATATGATGACAGACTTAAGGATCTTAATATGTACACCTTAGAGGGAAGGCGGGATAGAGGTGCTATGATTGAGATGTTTAAATACCTCCATGTCATAAATGTTCAGGGGGAGGGCCTCTTTCAACTGAAAGCAAGTTCTGCTATGAGGAGACATGAAATGAGGGAGTGATATGCAGAAATATTTCTTTATGGAAAGAGTGGTGGATCTGTGAAATAGTCTCCCAGTGGAGGTGGTGGAGATGAGGACAGTAACTGAATTCAAAAACGCATGGGACAAACACAGAGGATCTCTAAAGGGAAAAAAGGGGACTGTGGGATATTTGAGGGGCTGGTGTACAATGTAGTGTTACTCTGAGCTTGTTAAATTGTTGAGTTTTTATTTTAACATGTTCTATTTTTTGTACACCACTTTGAGCAACTGTTTGTATGTGTGTGCATATACACACACACACAAACTGGGGCTGGCTGCCTGAGGTATGTTTCGGTTACAACTGTGGATATATATGAGGGAGGGGTGGAGGAGTGCGCTGTCAAATGTTGACTCCCGATGACCCAGCAGCCCCTGAGTTTTCTTGGCAAGGTGCAACTGGAAGTAGATTAATGTAAATAAATAAAAATCTCAGGGGTGGGGACAATGTTCCCTCTAATTTTCTGTAGGCTGTGTGCACATAAAATATCAGCTGTGCAGCTTTTGAAGGAAGGTTAAATTTTTGTGCGCCACATAACGATACTCGGAGTTATATACTTTAAAATTTGACTACACGTCAGAATACAGTATGTATACCACATTGATTGCACTAGAAAATATTGTAGAACTTGTGAAAACCATAAATACACAACAACTTTTAAATTTTAAGATGTCTGTATTGTTTTCTATCAGAATTAGAAACGTAATTTTTGTGCGCTCTGTTGTAAGGTATGTGCGCTAGCTCGGCGAGGTGTGTGCGCGCGCACACGCGCACAGCTTAGAGGGAACAGTGGGTGGGGAGGAAGTTGGGGGATCTAAAAGCCTTTAAGTGTAAGACTAAAAGGTTTGCTTAGGGCACCGAATACCCTTAAACTGGCCCTGATGCTACCCTCGACACATCTAGTTTGACCATCACATCACGTTTTCTGTATGAGGGCCATGCACATAGGTTCCTATTGGAATTCTGTAATCATGGGCCCTGAATTCAAAAAGAGTTCTGAACAGGACTGTGCTAATTTCAAGTTCCAAAATGACACCAAGAAAAGCCCCAAAACAAACAAAAAATCCCACCCACCCCCCCAGCAAGGCTCTGAATGCTGCCTCCAGGCACATCCCCAGTCTACTCAGGAAATACAATGTAAATTCATTTAATCAGGGTAGTAAAAACAGCAAAGGAATAATCTGCAAACTACAAAAATGAAACCATTTAATTACCTTTGGCAGAGTGAAAAAGTGTCTTATCCCACACATTTATAGAAACAAGTATGCTCTAAAAGCATTCATAACCAAAATTTTCTTCTTGATCTGTGCAGTATGAACATTTAATATTACTGTCATAGGAAAGTTAGACAGGAGCAGTCACTGCAAGTACTACCTTAAATATGAACCTTCTCCCTCCTCCCTCCCCTCAGTAAAGAATCCATAAGACAATTCTGCAAGTTCTCACTCCCACAAGGCCCATCAGTACAAGTCCCAGCTATCAACCAGAAGATTTAAACCATTCGATAAGGACAACTTCATCAAAGAAATCCTCAAACTGCCTATAGACTTCACTGACCCAGAGCTTCTCATTACCGCTTTTCTGATGGTGATGTTCCAATTCTCAATCATCCCCAACAACCCAAAGACCAAAACGACAGCAAATATAAATACACACACAAAGCAACCCAAGACTGACTGATATACCCTAACCCTCCGACATCTAGAGACAACTCTGCAAACATGAAAGAAGATGGTGAAAAACAAAAAAGAGACAAAGCACAATATCTACAGCTGATGAAGGAATACCATATCGAAAAAGAAAGTAAAACTAGACCACCATACCGAACTACTAAACACCGCAATCAACCGACCAAGAGTGTTTTTCTCCATTGTGAAACAGCTGACAAAAGCACCATTCAACAACCACCAAGAAATTAAGACCCCCACCAACAACTTGCCCAACACTACAAACAGCTACACAGCTGCAACAAAATATCAACACTCCACCCAATAAACAGACAACCACATAGATACCTAGGGCTCCTTCAATCACATTAACAAAAGACAAATAGAGAACACCATAACAGCTCTGAACACAACATACTCCCCCCTGGATCCCTGCACTACATCATGGATTAAGGCAACCAAAAAAGAACTCAGCGGAATAATCACCAAATTCACACGTGATACTTCAACAAGGAACCATGCCCACAAGCCTAAAAACCTCCTCCATTAGTCCTACGCTGAAAAAAACCCAACCCTGGACACATCAGACCTGGCAATCATACAGACTCATTGCAAGCCTGCCCTTCTCAGCAAAGGTCATAGAGAAAACAGTGCAGCACCAACTACAAGAGCATATTGATAGACACGATCTCCTAGATCCCCAGCAACATGGCTTTTGACTGCAGCATGGAGTGGAAACATTATTAATCAGCATAATAAACACTCTAATGCAAGGAATGCAATGGGCCAGTCAAGGCTTCCTGTTAATCTTCTTAGACATTTCATCGGCCTTTGACACAGTGAACCACCAAATACTATTACAACGTCTTCACACAAAGGTGCTCCTTGTGGTCTTGGGCAAGCCACTTAACCCTCCATAGCCCATGTTCCCTGTAAATAGTTATCTCCAAGTTATAATGCCCTGTTCAATGTAATTTCAGTTTGTTCAATGTAAACCGCACTGATGCAGAATAGCGCGGTATATAAGAGAATGTAAATAAATAAATAAATGAAATACAGGGAACCGTCCACAAATGGTTCACATCCTACCTCACCGACAGATATCAACAGATAAGGATTGGAAACAACTCCTCCACCCCATACAAGCAAACCCAAGGAGTCCCACAGGGATCCACCCTATCTGCTATGCTCTTCAACCTATATCTGGGACCACTCAGCACAATCATAACACACAACCTAAACCTCTACGCCTTCGCTGATGACATGATTTATGGACCCATCGACACACACCAACCCAAAATAACAGCCTACCAAGAATGCTTCAAAAGTAATGAAATGGCTAACAAACAACCTGCAAATAAACTATAATAAGGCAGAGGCCCTCTACATAACAAGAGACACTACATTCATCTCCCCACCCCCCACGATAACACTGAACATCACAATTAAAACCAAAACCGAGGTGAAATACCTAGGAATCGCCATCGACCAACACTTAAACTTCAAAATACACATAGACAAAACCACCCGGACAATTTCAAGGCAAAGACAGAACAGCACCTCTGACCACTTCTAGAACCAGATGACTTCCTTACTGTACTCCAAGCATCATTACTACCCCACCTGGACTACTGCAAAGCCATCTTCCAAGGACTGCTGCAATCCACACTCCTACCTCTCCAGACAGTTTTCCACTCAACAGCAAGAATCCTACAAGTAGCAACGAGAAAAGAACGCATCATCCCAATACTCAAACAGCTTCACTGGCTCCCCCTACAGAGCCACATAACATACAAAACCATCATGCTAACTCACAAAGCAATTCATTCACACCCCCAAACCTACGATCATTTATACAGCCCTCACAACCATACAAAACTAGATGGACCTAAACGATGAATACCATAAACATCCCCCACATCAAAACCAAATCAGACCAACAGGCATGCAAAAGAGCCTTCTAACTCTACGCACCTTCCATATGGAACAGGCTGCCAGACCAGCTCGGGAACATCACGGACCTTAAGACGTTCCACAAACAGTGGAAAGACACAAGACACATCTGTTTATTGAACATTGCAACACCAGTGACTAACCCCCCTCCCCCCCTGAAGAACAATTCACATCCACCTAGCACTATTGTTGTATATAATCAAACCTGTATACAGTTAAGAGCCAAAAGCTCTTTGATTGCATGCTGTACATAGTTTGATACCAATGTTTCAATGTAAGTTACATCACAGTTCCATGTAAATCGCCTTGACCTGGAGAAAGGCAATATATAAATACAATGAATTAAATAAATAAATAACATGACCTCCTCCGAGCCCCTGAAAGGACCCATGAAAAGGGATAAGAACCTTGCAAGTTCTCATTTCAAGATGGAGTGTAACATTCATCTCAAACAAAACTACTTTGGAAAAATATTAACAGCTTGATTGAAAGACCAAGGATAAAGGACCCCTGCTTCTCTGGAGCTATTAGCTTAACTGTCCACATCCCTGAATTATGTGAACTTACTCCAAATCATAAATGAGTTCAAATATGACCAGCTGTATTTTGCACTGGCTTTATCCAAACCTATATACAGTTTCTGCAACTACTTTATGCAATGTCTAATCATTGAAGTTCTATATACTTCAAACAACCATTTTCTACAAATGCATTCTGCTAATTTCTCTCCCCCTATAGGTTTGAATTACTTAAGCAACGATTTAACATTTACCAGGCTGTGACGGTTCATAATTGTTGTGCTGTTTCTGCGGGTTCGCAACACATAGGGCTGGAAGACCTGTGATGTATCACTGAAAAAGAAAAAAATATTCATTCATAAATGATCTAAAAATTATTTTAGTATATTCTTGTTTGATTCTGTAGCTACATTGCTAATCTCTCTATCCAATTGGAAGTTAGTTTAGGAAATACTCTGCAGAAATAGAGAAAACTAGGTGAAGCAATAGATTGCCTACCCAAACTAACCCAGGCTTAGTTTCATGCTCCAAGACCATCATCCTAAAAAATGCATGCATGCACAAAAAAAAAAAAAAAAATTACCCAGCAGACCTTGATGTGTCTGACATTTTGTAAACATATAGTAACACAGTATATTACGGCAGATAAAAATCAGCTTGGCCCATCTATTCTGCCCAGCAAGATGGCAAGAGTAGGTGCACCTGCTGCTCTGTGCAGGTCACGCCTCCCCATGCCATGATTTAGGGGTGTACCCACTACTCCGTGTTGGTCACCCCTATTTGTTGAAATATAAACAATAAGTTTATTTTGCTTTTATCCTGTTGCTATAAAGGGATCCACTGTGTCTGTCCCATGCCATTTTGAATTCTGTCACTGTAAAATTAAGAGTTCCGTCAATCACTTTTAAATCTGGAATTTGCCAATCTGATTAGCAATTCAGGTGGCTTTTTGAATAAATTTAAGTGAAAGAACATTAAACTATTCTGCAGAGAAAATGTGAGACTAAATTTTTATTAGAGAACTCATAATAAGCAGGTGGCGATTCCACTGCTTTTTCATTTTAAGTCATAACAAGTAGGAGTGGAGGAGTAGTCTAGTTAGAGCACTGGCTTCGTAACCAAGAGACTAGGTTTGATTCCCACTGGCACCTCTTGTGGCCTTAGGCAAGTCACTTAACCCTCCATTGCCTCAGAAAAAAAGGCTGGGCAATCTATTTCCAGTCACACTGCCAAGAAAACCCAGGAGCTGCTGGGTCACCAAGAGTCAGCTTTGACTCAAAGGCACAGTGCCTTATACACACACACTTCATTTGGAACCAAGAATCTGATCAGAAGAATGAGAGGGTTGTAGGTCAACAAAGCTTTCATAGAGCTCGTAGCACCTATTTCAGATTACCCTGGTGCTATTTATTTTATTCAGCACAATGCAAGCAATTTGTATAATGGCCACTTTGGGTTCCTTCAGTGCAAGGGGACCATTGAATCACTGCCACCATTAGGGCCCACGTGTACAAAACAGTTTTTGGATAGACACAAAGGGGGAAATCCCTTTAGCACAGTTGGCCTTCAAATGTAGCAAAAGAAACTTAGTTATTTTCTCTGTAGTTAACTTTTCTTATACTGCAAATCGTAAATGTTCCCTTCTGGCCCGCATTTTTTTTCAGCGTACACGTCCAAAGTTGTGGTTTGTTTTGAACTACGGTAACAATCATTGCAATTTAAAACATTTAGGAACAATGTTTCTCTGCTTTGCAATCAGAAACATAGAATATTAAAACTACGTCTGAAGTCTCTGGGGCTACAAATATGTTGTAAAACTTGAAAAGATGGCTCCATCCAACAGAATACATTAGGGACACTAATTTTACACTACAGCCATTGAACGATGGAGAAACGGGGCAGCACTTTATTTTGCAATAGCTACATTAATACTAAGTCCAAATAAAAATCACAGCCCCCTCCCACCTCGAAAGCGACAACACTTATCTGTGCTAATTCTAGTCTTTAAATGAAAGATGTCAGAATGCCGGTTGTGTTCTGCGGAAGCTGTAGCACTGCATCGCCTTGGGAGCCTCGACATCCCTGCCTGAGAGGCAATAGTGAAAAGGATGGAGGGAGTCTGCCCCGCTCGCATCCTCGTCGGCATAGGAGGGGGATGGAAACGAGCTAAAAATCTGCAGAAAATCACTATAGGCCTGGCAAGGGAGGCAACTGATCCCCGGGAATTCGGAGACAGGCCCAGAGCAGCAGCAAGACACAGTGCTCGAGCTGCCCGTGATTAGACGGCGAGCAACGGTAGAAAGAGCAGCGTGCGCCCCCTCACCTCAGACCGTTTATCAGAGGGGCACTATTGGATCTCCTCAAACTTCCATCACTCGGCGGCACTGACACAGGCATCTCCAGGTCCAGCTCCATTTTCTCCTGAGCCATGTTTGGGGTGGAATTTCTTTCCTGTCGCTCTCGGTCTCTCTCCCGCTACGCTTCCATTCAGCAACGCGCAGAAACAAGAATCCCCGCCGCTCCTACCCACTCATGCCGGGGCCGCTTGTTTTCTCTCCCCCCGCGCCCACTTTAGGCCCGAGAACTGCACTCACTGGCGCTTCATGTCAGGGCGCAGCGAGTCTGCGGCTCGCTGGCCCCCCATAACCCGCAGACTGGCCCGTGACAACTACGGAGGTCGGCCGGTCTGCCTGCGCCGAGCCCAGCAGCGTCCGCTCCGCTCTCCGGTAGCGGCGGACAGCGCTCAGCCCGACTCCAAAACAAAAAAACTTCAAGCTACTCTCGGCCGGAGTGTGCCGCGGCACTGGGCATGCGCACTACGAGCGCGGCAGAGACGGGAGAGAAGGGGGCGTGGCAGGGTTGGGGCATCTGGTCAAAGCCTAGTTTCTCCACTTAGGGATTGTAAAGGGTGAGTTGAATTAATCATATTCTTTCGATTCAGTGCCCAAAGTTTTTAATTAAACTCTAAATTTCTAATAATTAAACCTTCTTACAAATCAGACTTACTGATCTTAAACCCCCTTATTTGTGTGTGTGTGTATGACTGAGAAATGCATCAGCCTGAAGTAAATCTGTATTGTATGGAGATACCATTATAAATGTAACTACAGAGCGAGGTGAAATAATGCACAACAAAGCAAAGTTACTTACCTGTAACAGGAGTTCTCCGAGAACAGCAGGATAAGTCAGCCATACCTGGTGACATCATCTGATAGCACCATAATTGGAACTACTCTCCATAGCTCAAAAAGGCAAAGCCTTTCTGAGTATGAGCCCAGGTGGCCCAACCCACCTGCCCACCCCTAGCCAGCTAGTACGTCCCTGGCTGAGATCTTGTGGTTAGGTGGTGGTGTCCAGCTGGAGAGCTGACCCCTTCCAGGGCAGGGGTGGCGGGTATGTGTGGCTGACTTATCCTGCTGTCCTTGGAGAACTCCTGTTACAGGTAAGTAACTTCGCTTTCTCCAAGGACAAGCAGGATGAGTCAGCCACACCTACTGCCTCCCAAGCTGCGTACTTGAGCTGTGGTGGAAGGGGGAGGCTAATTAGAACAAGTAAAGATCAGGTCAAGAAGCCTAGGGCCTTGTTAAAAGGTTGCTTTATTGGCAGTGCAGTGCACACGGCACTCTGAGTAAAGGGAAACCCGCTGCTTGTGCAGTGGTGCTAGTCATAACACAACCAAGGTGCAAATAGTGTCAGAACAACCAAGAAAGTGCAAGTGTCAGAACAACAATGAAGGTGCAATTCATATTGTGCAAATGAACCCATTGTGCAAAACACTGACTCACTGCGTAACACTTGCCATGGTTACTTGTGCAACAACAGCAACAAGAGGTTCTAACCCAACTGTAGCAGTGCAAATTCGAGGACAACAGTGCAACAGTCCAACATGTACAGTCCCATGTAACAGTCCACTCATGAGTACATGCAAGTAACTGTTCAACAATCAGGCTGTGCCCTGCCTGGGTGCATTTTGATGCTCTCCTCATGGTATTCTACTGAGGCCAGGACAGCATGACTGAACATAGCATCTGACTGTGCTTCTAGGTCGAGGCAGTAGTGTCATTGGAACATGTGGACGGAGGACCAGGTGGCAGCCTTACAGATGTCCATGACTGGCACAGCGTGCAGGTTGGCAATGGTGGTGACCAGCGCTCGGAGCTGGTGAGTGTTCACTCATGGTGCCACATGGGCCGCAGCCCGGTCCAGGCAGAAGGCGACGCAGCTGGAGATCCATAGTGATAGGTTCCGCTTTGTGACCAGGCATCCCTGTCTATTGGGGTTGTAGGAGATGAAAAGTTGGGTCCCCTGTCGGTCACATGCTGTCCTGTCCAGATAGAGGCACAGGGCTCTGATATAGTCCAGGGTGTATAGCCTCTTCAGAGGTGTGAGGTGCCGGGTAGAAAGTCAGTAGCTCAATAGTCTGGTTGAGGTGGAAGGTGGGCGCCACCTTGGGGATAAACTTTGGGTGTGTTCGGAGAATGGCACGGTCCTGGTATAGCTGCGTGTAGGGCGAGTTAGCCACAAGGGCCTGCAGTTCACTGATCCTCCTGGCAGAAGTGATTTGCCACCAGGAAGAGTGTTTTCCAGGATTTAATGTCCACTGAGTGTAGAGGCTCGAAGAGCTCACTGGTCAGCTGATTGAAGATGACATTAAGGTCCCAGAGGGGCCGGGGGGCCCGGATTGTGGGTCATAGGTTTGCTAGGCCCTTCATGAAACGTTTGACCAGCAGGAGTGTGGCAATGGAATCGTCCCCAATGCGGTCATGGCATGCCGCAATTGCTGAAAGATGTATTCGGATGGATTGTGTCTTTAAGCCACCATCAAAGAAAGAGGTAAGGTACTGTAGGATCTGAGGCACTGGGCAGGAGAAGGGATCCAGGTAATGGGCCGTACACCAGATGTCGAAGCACTTCCATTTCAAGCCATAGGACTTTCTGGTGGATGATTGTCTGGTCACCAGCACAACTTCTTGCACCTCTGAGGGGAGGTTGAGGGAGGACAGGGTTAGCCTCTCAACCTCCATGCTGTCAGCACGAACGCTGGTAGGTTGGGATGCAGGGTCGCCCTTCCGTTCTGCGTGATGAGGTCTGGGTGCAGGGGAAGGCATATAGGGGGCTCCAGAGCCAGACAGTGAAGCAGGGGAAACCACATCTGCCTGGGACAGTATGGGGCGATAAGAATGGCCCGTGTTTTGTCTTGGATGATATGCTGCAGCATCTTCGAGATGAGCGGCATGGGGGGGAAGGCATAGACAAGTGGCCACTCCTTTAATGAGATGTTGAAGGCATCCATGGTTAGGCTGTGGGTGGATGGGCGCTTTGAGCAGAAGCAGGGACACTTTGCATTCTGGAGGCTGCAATGTGAGGGCTAAGTGTCCATTCATGCGAGTCTAGCTCATGACTGAGCCGGTCGGCTATCTGTGCTCCCTGGTAGGTAGAAGGCCTGAAGCAGGCATTGCTTGGAGAGTGCGAAGGCCCAGATCTGGATTGCCTCCCTGTATAGGGAGCGTGAGTCCATCCCCCCCCTACTTGTTGACGTAGAACATGGCTACCTGGTTGTCAGTCTGGATCAGCACCCTCCTGCCGTTGATACAGTCGTGGAAAGCCTTGAATGCAAAGAGGATCGCTTGGAGCTCCAGCAAGTTGATGTGATACGTCCCCTCTTTTTCCTTCCAGGCTCCTTGAGTGTAAAGCTGGAGGCAGTGAGCCCCCCAACCCACTGGTGAAGCATCCATGATGATGACAAGGTGGTGTGGGGGTGGTTGTAGGGGCCTGCCTTGGACCAGGTTCCCGTGGCAGGTCCACCACTGGAGGGACACCCTGACTCCATTGTCCAACGGTATGTGTGTTGACAGGGGTTTAGAGAGCTGGTTACAGAGGGTGCCATTGGAGGTGTCACATGTGCAGCTTCGCTACGAGGAGCACCTTTGTAGATGCAGCCGTGTGGCCCAGAAGACAAAGCAGTGTTTGCGCTGATGTCTGGGAGGTCAACTGAATGTCCTTGGTTAGCTCTATGATGGATTGCACCCGGGCTTCTGGGAGGAAGGTCTGCGCTGCAGCAGTATCAGTGTTCACCCCAATGAACTCCAAGTGCTGGGAAGGGCAGATTTGGGACTTCTGGAGGTTCACCAGGAAGCCCAAGGAGGACAGGAGTTCGATAGTCCGGGTGACCACCTGTTTGGTCTGTTGCTGGGAGGGGGCAGAAAGCAGCCAGTCGTCAAGATAGGGGAATCCACTAGAGGACAGCAACCTTGGGCCGGAAGGACTGGGGTTTCTAGTCCCACAGGTGCTCCTTGTGGTCTTGGGCAAGCCACTTAACCCTCCATAGCCCATGTTCCCTGTAAAATAGTTATCTCCAAGTTATAATGCCCTGTTCAATGTAATTTCAGTTTGTTGAATGTAAACCGCACTGATGCAGAATAGCGCGGTATATAAGAGAATGTAAATAAATAAATTAATACGAAGATCTCTTGCTTGCAGAGGTGTGCTGCTGCCACTGCAACGCACTTGGTGAACACCTGCAGGGATGGGGAAAGGCCAAAGGGTAAGACCCTGTATTGGTAGTGATTCCCCAGCACTTCGAAACACAGGTACTTCCAGTGCTCTGGGTGGATGGTCACATGTATGTAGCTATCCTGTATGTCCAAGGAGGTCAACCATTCTCCAGCTTGGAGCAGAGGCAGGATGGACTCCAGGGAGTACATCCTGAATTTCTCCTTGTGGATAAATTTGTTGAGCTTCCTGAGGTTGAGGATGGGACGGACGCCTCCGGACTTCTTGGGGATCAGGAAGTATCTGGAATAGAAGCTGTTGCAGACATCATGTGGTGGTATTGGTTCTATCGCTTGGGACCTCAGCAGGGCTAGGATCTCCACTGTGATGGTGGGGAGTAGGTGCGGGGGAGTGATGCTGGAGGGACATGAGCATTGGCAGAGGGTGTAGGAGAACCTGATGCGATACCCATGTGCAATTATTTGCAGCACCACTTGTCCATTGTGATGGCACTCCAGGTGAGGAAAAAGGCAATCAATCTGCCTCCTACCAGTAGACTTCAGCTGGTGTCTTTGTCAAAAGGACAGATTAGGCCTCCCTCTGACTGTCACAGCTAGTTTCTGTTGATTACGTTCCGCCTGGCATGGCTTGGGGCAGTATGGGGGCTGGTAGGATTGCGGTTTATAGCGCAGCGCTTGCCACCTGCGGTATGAGTTGTGTCGTTTGGAGGAGGGGTAGTATTTTTGCTGGTAATTCTTTTTGCGGTTAGTGTTGGCGCACTCGAGGCCCTCCTCCGCCAGGGTCTGCAGGGTGTTGCAGTGGTCCTTGAGGTCATTGACTGTGTCTTTGACCTTGTTTCCAAACAGCGAGTCCCCCGCACATGGGGCATCCGCTATTCAGTTGTGGGTGTCCTCGCAAAGTCTCGATGTTCGTAGCCATACCAGTCGGTGAGCTGAGATGGCAGTTGCAGCGGTTCGAGCGGTGGAGTCAAAGGCATCGAAGGCCGCAAGGACCTGATGCTTGGTGTACTCTCCCAGATCAGCCAGGGCGGTATTTGCCACCGCCAGTGACCCTGGGGGGCAGGCCGAGACGGTATTCTTAAGAGTCTGAACCAGCATGTCCTGGTACAAGGCCTGCTGTAGTTGATAGGATGCGATTCTGGCACTCAGCATAGCTCCCTGGAATGCCCGCTTGCACATGTCGTCTAGTAGCTTGAGATCACGGCCGGGCGGATGGGCATTGTTGCAGGAGGACTTGTGTCTCTTTAAGGCTGACTCGACAATGATGGAGAAATGTGGAAGCTGGGTCTTCTCGAACCTGGGGGTGGGCTGGACTTGGTATTTTGTGTCCAGTTTGCGTGAGCAGGCTGGGTTGGATGCCGGGATCTGCCACAGTTTTGCCAGATCCTCCCGTAGCAGCTGGTGGACAGGCAGCAAGGTCAGAGTCTTAGGTGATTCTAGGAACTTCAGGGCTCCTTGGACTTCACCTCTTGGATCTGGGGCATCTCCGATGCTGAGTGACAGTGCTGATGCGACCCTGCATAGGAACTTAGGGTAGGTCATATCTTTGGGTGGCATGGGCTATGGGTTTTCCATGGAGGGGAGTGTGTAGTCTTTTGCGGGTGAGGCATTTGTGAGAGCATTTTCTGCTCCTGTAGGTCCTGCTGCTTCCTCACCTCCGCTGGCCATTGACGGCTGGTCAAGGGACAGACGGGATGCAGGGTCCAGTGATGCGCTTGCTTGGTCCAGGGCATCCTGCTGTTGCTCTGGGGTCATCACTGGCCTTGATCCATTCTCAGCATCCAGAGGTTGAGGAACCAGTGGGGGGGGGGGGCCAGGGGTGCGGTAGGCCACTCTTGGAAGAGACGGGAGATGAACTGTAGGAATCCTGCCAGGTAGCCCTCTGTGTTCTGGCCTCCCCAATGGTGCTCTCCCTCCTGATGCTGACTCTGCAGGGGTCTGGAGGGAGAAGAGCTGCTAGAGAGGTACCTGGGTCTACTGCATGGCACTGCTGTTGTTGGGGGCAGAGCTGTGATGCCTTTTCTTGGGCCTGCTGCGGCTCTCCCCATGTCTCCGGTGGCGTCTGTGTTTGCCGGTGTCTGTCCTGTGATCCACTGTGTCTGCAGCAGTGCACTGGGGTGCCGGAAGACCTATTTCTGTGGTCAGGGCTCAGGGACCTGCTTTAATGCCGGGATGCACGACTCTGATGTCGGGGCCGATCGTTGCTGTAGGATTGGCTTTTGCACCATCCAATTGGCATTCTGGAGGTGGGGCCATGGCACTGTCGTTACTGTCCGACATCTTCTGGCCCAATGATGTCACTGCGCCAGCCAATTGGCACCAGAGGGGAGGAGCTAGACCCAGAAGAGAAGCTGTGGAGCTGCAAGGCAGCATGGCCGGGAGCCCATGTGGAGGGAGCCTTTATAGTAGATCGGTTGGAGTCTGGAGGTCCTGAAAAGACAGCAAGAATATTTTGGGGATGCGGCTGGGACCAGAGGCCTTGGAGATCATGTTCCGTGGTGTAGCTGAGGGACCCACGCCCATACTCACAAAATCCTTGCCTGGGAGAGCAGCTCTGTCCGTTTGTGCCTCCGAGGGGTTGGAGCTCTGCAGAAAGTCCTGGAGGGCATATCCCCTTGATTTCCTGGTGTGTGGAGACATCCAGGCGCATGCTGAACAGTCTTCTACCCTGTGAACCTTGCCCAGGCAGCAGAGGCAGCATTCGTGGGCATCAGTGTTGCTCATCTTTTGGGTACATTGGCTGCATTTCTTGAAGCCCGGCTTAGACATGGTTGCAGGCTGATCGAAGTATCTTCTTTTTTTTTTTTGTACTCTAATTATTGAATTAAGCAAAAAGAAAATGTAAGGGTTTGGATGTGAAGAGTAGAGGGATCCGTCTTATAGGCAAGGTGGAAGAAGAGAAACTGGCTGGCTAGGGGCGGGCCGGGGGTTGGACCACCTGGGCTCATGCTCAGAAAGGCTTTGCCTTTCTGAGCTATGGAGAGGAGTTCCGTGTATGGTGCCGTCAGAACACATCACCAGGTGTGGCTGACTCATCCTGCTTGTCCTTGGAAAATTTGAGATGCCAATACTATTACTTGTGCAAGATTAAGCAAAAGACTATCTGCAAAATAGAAAGTGTGGTTGGAACAAAGCCATTTTTTGATAACTTAATCGCTTTTCCACACCCCCTAAGGAAGTCATATGATGAAACATGGTCATGTAAGGTGAGACGTGATTGGTCTGTTCTGAAGCAATAAACCAACCGTTTGATTTCATAAAGACTGGTGTAGTGTCATGGACTTGCCGCTGTGAGTGTTTCTTTTGAGGGGTCTCCAATTCTGCTCCTAGGAGGCCGTAAATCAGTCAGGTTTTCAGGATATTCCTAATGAATATGCATGAGATAAATTCATGTTTTCAGGATGTCCTAATGAATATGCATGAGATAAATTTGAGTACAGCGTGCAAATATATCTCATGCATATTCATTAGGGACATCCTGAAAACCTGACTGGTTTGCAATCTTCCAGGACCAGAATTGAAGACCCCTGGTCTATATGACAATTTTATAACGCCATTTTTGTGCTTGTGTGGCCACATATGCATGTAAATAACTTCTTATAAAATACCATCTGACATAAAAGTACATGCTTTTTGGAATCATCCCGAGGGGGATATGGGCAGGCATTAGCTTTAAACAAATTAGGTAGTAGCCCAGAGCAGCAGCAGTGGTTTGGAAACTGCGATACAGTGCTTACCTAAATACTCTTAACACTGTACTGCGGTTCCTGCCTTCTACTATCTGTTGCTTCCACCCTTTCCGATGCAGGATTCCAGTTTATGTAAACTAGAAAGCTGTGTTGGAGGGGGAAGGGCAGAAGTGGCAGATAGTAGCAGGCAGATACCATGACTGGAACGAGCTCCCAGTGTCCATCCGCATGATCACTGACCTCGCACAATTTAGAAAAGCACTAAAGCACCATCTTTTTCTCCTGCACTATGCCCAGGCTAACAACACATCCCAACCTGACACTACCTTACGACCCAATTCACATCCCTGTACATAGCTCGCAAGGAAAACCATGTTACCATAGCCACGCAGCGACTTCCTGCCCTCACTGTATATAGCCTGTATTTACCTCCCCATGGTTATTAACCCAAGTTGTACTTCCTGTTCAATGTAAGTGCGAAGCAGGCTGTTCCTGCTTTGCACAAAATGTTATCTGTAAACCGCACTGATTTTAAAGAGCGCTGTATATAAAAGAATTAAATAAATAAATAAAATGACACAGCACCAGTATGTTTGGGCACGCACTGTTGCAGTTTCCAAGTCATTGCTGCCACAGGCCCCAGAAAAGGGTGGCAGAAGCAACAATTGAAGTGGGGGGCACCGGGGCTGCCTAGGACACCTCCAATCTTTGCAGGGGCCCTGGATGCGGAGACATATGAAGTGGAGGAGTGGCCTAGTGGTTGGGGCAAGGTACTTCAGGCCAGAAGGTTGGGGGTTCAAATCCCACTAGAGGACAGCAATCTTGGGCCAGAAGGACTGGGGTTTCTAGTCCCACAGGTGCTTCTTGTGGTCTTGGGCAAGCCACTTAACCCTCCATAGCCCATGTTCCCTGTAAAATAGTTATCTCCAAGTTATAATGCCCTGTTCAATGTAATTTCAGTTTGTTCAATGTACACTGCACTGATGCAGAATAGCACAGTATATAAGAGAATGTAAATAAAATAATAAATATACAAAGACTGATTGTGTAGCCTCATTTGCACAAGTTAGTAGGTGCTGAAAAGTAGGACTAAAAAGCAACGCCATGTGCAAAAGGCACAGTTGCTCAATGAGAGAGAGCTAGCAAGACTTTTTAGTTTTAAGCATCCTTCAATTTCTCCATTCTCCAGGGACAGCAGGAATCAGTCCTCATATATGGGTGATGTCGACACCTACAGAGCCCCACGTGGAGCATTTCCCCAGCTTTCAAAGAAAGCCTTTGGGAATGCTACCACGCATGCTTGGTCCCCCATCCCACCCAAGGGTGCTATCTTGTTCAGTCAGATGACATAGCTTAGGCAATGGTGAAAAGGTACAGAAGGTAAAGGAGGCAACTCCCAGGGGAGAAGGGAGGGTTGTGAGGACTGATCCCTAATGTTACTGGAGAACACCTGTTACAGTTGAGTAACTACACTTTCTCCAGGAACAAGCAGGAAGTCAGTCCTCACATATGGGACTCCCTAGCTCCAGGCTGTTGGGGACTGAACCACGACAGTATCAACGGCTACCAATAGGGAGGTCATGAGTTGCAGAGGGCGAGTTCCTACCAAGAGACTCTGCAGACCCCGGCATCCAGCATCACCATTACTCCGGTAGCCTGAACACAGAAGGGCCGGAGGGCAGGAGTTGCCTATACACCGAGAATGCTTTGGATTACTGCCTGGCCAAAAGTACTGTCCCTGTGGGACTCACTCTCGAGGTAGTAGTGAACATATGCACTAAAGACCATATGGCGGTTTTACAAATTTTTGTCACCAGCACTAAGCATAGGTTGGCTACCGACGTGGCCATAGCCCTCACACAATGAGCAGTGATCCAGTGGCTCTAGAGAAAGGCCAGCCCGCTCATAAGCAAGGGCAATACAGTCCACCACCCAAGTGGACAGGGTTTGCTTGGTCACAGGTAGCCCCAGTCTGCTGGGATCATAAGAGACAAAGAGCTAAGGAGCTTTGCGGTGGCCCTGGGTCCTCTGTACAGAGAAGGACAGGGCCCTCTTACAATCCAACATATGCAGGACCGACTCTACCTTACCGGCATGAGGTCGTGGGAAGAAGGTGGGGAGGACCACCACCTGATGGAGGTGGAAAGCCGACATCACCTTCAGGAGGAATTTGGGGTGCGTGCGAAGTACAACCCTGTTTGTATAGAACCTGGTATAAGGTGGATCCACAACCAGGGCCTGCAGCTCGCTCACTCTCCGGGTGGATGTCAAGGCCACCAGGAAGGCCACTTTCCAGGAGAGATACTTCAGGTGGCAAGTTGCCAAGGGCTCAAATGGCAGTCTGGTGAGCTGCAAGAGCACTACATTGAGATCCCACTCTGGTGAAGGTGGGTGGAGGGGAGGCTTCGATAGCAGAAAGCCTCTGAGGAACTTGGAGACCAGGGACTGACTGGAGAGGGGCCTCCCCTCCATAGGGTGATGGTTAGCTGCTATGGCGCTGAGATGCTGAGATGTGGAGGAGTAGCCTAGTGGTTGGGGCAAGGTACCTCAGGCCGGAAGGTCGGGGGTTCAAATCCCACTAGAGGACAGCAACCTTGGGCCGGAAGGACTGGGGTTTCTAATCCCTCAGGTGCTCCTTGTGGTCTTGGGCAAGCCACTTAACCCTCCATAGCCCATGTTCCCTGTAAAATAGTTATCTCCAAGTTATAATGCCCTGTTCAATATAATTTCAGTTTGTTCAATGTAAACCGCACTGATGCAGAATAGCGCGGTATATAAGAGAATGTAAATAAATAAAAATAAAAAAAATAACCAAATTAGATTTCAACCCTGAGCAGGAGAGATGCAGATGCAGCAGATGGCAGGAGAAGGGATTCTCATTCCGCTCTGCACACCATAGAGAGAACCTCTTCCACTTGAAGGCATATGCCCTCCTGGTGGAGGGTTTCTGGGAGGTCAGGAGGATCTCTTGCATTTCCTCTGTGAGACTGAAGGGGGCCAGTGCTACCCTTTCAGCATCCATGCAGTAAATGCAGTAAATGTCAGGGATGCCAGGTTGGGGTAGAGAAGGGAGCCCCCCTCCTGCGAAAGAAGATCCGGCTGATGGCCAAGTGCCACCGGGGGTGCCATTGACAGGGAGAGTAGCAGGGAGAACCAGGGCTATCTGGACCACCTGGGAGCAACCAGAATTACTGCAGCATGGTCACTCTGAATCTTGAAAAGGCACCTGGCTATTAGAGAGGTTGGTGGGAATGCATAAAGCAGGCCCTGCAACCATGAGTTGAGGAAGGCATCCACTGCTACCCTGTGGTGATGTGGCTGAGGTGAGCACAATCTGGGGAGCTGTGCATTGTATGGGGAAGCAAACAGGTCCAGCCAAGGTCTATCCCAGTTTATGTGTGGGCAAAGGACCCTGCTAAGCCTGTCCGCTAGGAGGTTGTCCTGGCCCGGCACGTACACCGCTCTGTTGCGCACTGCAAAGGAGTGAAGGGCTACCGCCTCCTGGCAGAGGGAGTAGGAGCCCGTGCCTCCCTACTTATTCACATAGAACATGGCAACCTGTATGAGGACCAAGAGGTTGCTCAGGAGGTAGCGGAAGGCCTGTAAGGGCAGGAAGATGGCCCTGAGCTTGAAGAGGTTGATTTGTAACTGAGACTCATCTGGGGACCAGTTGCCCTGAGTGCAATGGCCCTCACAATGTGCACCCCAGCCCACCAGGGAGGCATCTGTTGTCAGGATCTTTTGTGGTGCTGGTGCTTGGAAAGGCATCCCCACCCTGAGGTGTTGTGGGGACTGCCACCAGTTGAGGGAGGCCACAAGTTGGTGGGTGATCCTTACCCTGTCTCTCAGCTTGCCTGTGGCCTGCGTCCATTGGGATCTGAGGCACCACTGGACTGCTCACATGTGCAAGCGAGCTCAGGGCGTGACATGAACCGTTGAGGCCATGTGGCTTAACAAGCAGAGGAGCAGGTGGGCTGGCACCGAGATGCAGCTTTGGACCTTCTCCGCTAACTGTATCACTGTATCAGGAGATGGGTCCTCTCTATTGGGAGGAAGGCCTTAACCTGCAGAGTGTCCAGCTGGGCTCCTATGAACTCCAGGTCTTGAAATGGGGAGAGGCTGGACTTGGGATAGTTGTTGACAAAGCCTAAGTTCTGCAGGGTGTGGTCTTTTTCTGTTGTCATTTTTTCTATGTTTCTATCAAAGACAGAGGATCTCTAAAGGAAAAAAGGAACTGTTGTAGTTGTTGATATGGAAGGACAGACTAGATAGGCCATGTGGTCTTTTTCTGTCATCATTTTTCTATGTTTCTATGTATGAATTGTAAGCCTTGCGGCTTGGCTGACCTCGAGGGCCATGCTGCCTCTGATGAGCCAGTAGTCCAGGTAGGGGAAGACGTGCACCCCTTGGAGGCCCACATGGGCGGCCATGACCACCAGGCACTTTGTGAAGACCCTTGGAGAGGAGGCACAGTGCCCTGTGCTGCCCCCCCCCCCCCCCGAATCTCAGGTACTGTCTGTGGGAGGGCTGGTCAGGATGTGAGTGTACACATCCTTGAGGTCCAAGGAGCAGAGCCAGTCTTCCTGGCAGAGGTAGGGCAGCAGTGTCCCAAGGGAGAGCATCTTGAATTTATCCCTCACCAGGAACTTGTTCAAGTTGCACAGGTCCAGGATGGGCTAGAGGCCCCCTGTTCTTTTTGGGACAAGGAAATACCTTAAGTAGAACCCCTTTCCCCAGAGGTGTTGGGGTACAGGCTCCTCTGCCCTGTCCCTGAGTAAGCCTGCGAGTTCTGCGAAGAGCAAGGCCTGGTGGAGGAGAGGTCATGATGGTTCTCCTGGGAAGAAGTCTGGAGGGTTCTGCTGTAGATGGAAGTGGTAACCTTCACTCACCATCTGCAGGACCCACTTGTCCGTGGTGATGCTGGACCAGTTGTGGGCAAATGAGGCCAGCCAGCTGACCCCCTGTGGGCTGAGGTAGGACTCCTGGGGGAGGGGAGGCCCAGCCCAGGAGTCAAAAGCTTCCCCCCGGTTGGGCAGGAGCTGGTGTCTGGGGCTTGGGGGCCTTGGGCTTCCGGGGCCCATGCCCCTGGCTTTTAGGCTGTGAGGCCTGGTGCTGATGCCCTGAGCAAGGCTGGTAGGGCCTTTATCCCCGAGAGGTTTTTCTTGGGGGAGGTCAAGGTCTTCCTGAACAGCCTTTGCCGGGTCACTACCTCGGCCTCAATTTCAGCCGCCTTGTCGGACATCGGTTTCCTGAACAAGTTCTTGCTACTGCAGGGGACATCCAGCAGCTTTTCTTGCACCCACTGCTCGAGGTCCAAGGTTTGTAGCCATGCCTGGCGCCAGGCGGTGATGCCAGCAGCTGCCACCCTGGCCGCAGACACTAACCCATCATAGGCGGCCCTAGAGAGGAATTTGGAACAGTCCCGGATGCCCGCCGCCAGGGACCGGAACCTCTACAGGGGTTCCCCGGCAAGGCCTGCCGAAAACCCCAAGAGCTCCTGAATCAGGCCTTTTAGGTACATACCAGTGTACAGTTCGTATGCTTGAATACGGCACCCAAGCATGGAACCCTGATAACACTTGTGGCCCAGGCCTCCCTGCCAGGGGGAATCAGTTTTTTGCCTCTTGAGTTTCTGCATGGAGGACTCCACCACCATGGAGTTGTGGGGGAGTTGTTGCTTTTGGAACCTGGGGCTCTTCTGGATGCAGTAGATAGCGTCCAGGAACTGACTGACCATCAGCACCGAGGCTGGGGTATCCCACATCTTGAGGAGTAGCCTCTCGAGGATGTGTGGAACTGGTACCATGAGAGTCTCCTTGGGAGGAGACTCATATTGCAGGATCTCGAGTTCCTCGGTGCGCGGATCTTCCTCCGACTCCTAGACCAAAAGAGCCCGGGCCATGTTGCGGACGAAGTCATGAAAGGCTATGTCCTCAGGTGGGGAGTGGGGAGTGGCGCTGAGGCTCTGGGGAAGAGGGTTCGGAGGGAACATCTCTATGGCAGGAGGTCTCCAGAGAGGCCTCATCCTCTGTCTCTCATTCAGATCCTGAAGGCGTCGAGGAATCGGCCTCGGGGGTAGCCCCGAGGAACCATGGCCCCCCCGGAGGATCTGTGGTTGGACTCCTGAAAACTCGCTGGGGAGGACCGGATCCCCAAGGAGCGTGATCAAGACCTTGATCGATGCAGAGGACTTACCCGAGGCCGATGGCCTCAGTGCCCATTTCAACACCCGGGGATTTCCCTGAGGCCAGAGGGTCCGGTGTCAGGGCCGATGATGCTGGAAGACCAGACATCAATGCCTGCTGAAAGGCCAGGACAGAGGAGATGCTCTGCTCCATGGCCGCCATTTGGGACTCGAGGCCCAATGGCTGTGCAGCCCTCGGCATGGACACTGAGGGCCTCGGGTCTGACGCTGGCACTCCAGAAAGTGCATCCTCGAGGAGGACTATGGATTCACGGGTCCTGGCGCAGTCTCCGTCAGCCGAGGACTCCTATCTCAAGAGCACTGCTCGGAGTCACCCAGGTCCCACCGCGGGTCTTTGCCAGGTTTCATTGGAGGCACCTTGACAAGCTTCGGTGCCTTTTTCTTTTTCTTGGGAGAGTCTAGGGCTGCTGCAAGACTCCGAGGATGCCCGGACCTTAGGGGAAGTGCTGACTTTCGGACTCAGGGATGGGGAGGCTGCGGCAGAGTCAGATTTCGGGAATCGCTTCCCCTGCAACTCCAACCGCTTTTGGTTTGTTTTGGGAGTCATGGCCTGGCACCGGTCACAGGTGGAGCTGTCGTGGTCTAGGCCCAGGCAGTGGAGACAGCAGTCATGGGTATTGGTAACTGAAATGGTCTGACTGCAGCGGTTGCATTTCTTGAACCCACCGGGAGTCATGATGGGAGAACACCTGGCTGGGGTCAACAACCCCCAGGCGAAAAATGGCACGAAGGCTGGTTGAGGGGGAACCTCAAGGTAAAAAGGGAAAGGAAAACTGAGGACAGCACCAAAGGTGCCAGCTAGAGGCAGGAAGGGAACTGGTATGCAAACCGGAGATATTGAAGGATTTTAAGAACTTTTCCGGGGAAGCAGAGGACTAAGTCCTTTGAGCTCCGCGGGAAAAAAAAAGACTGAACAAGATGGCACCCTTGGGTAGGAAGGGGACCACGCATGTGTGGTAGCATTCCCAACGGCTTGCTTTGAAAGCTTGGGAAATGCCCCACGTGGGGCTCTGTCGGCATCGACTCACCCATATGTGAAGACTGACTTCCTGCTTGTTCCTGGAGAAATGTAGATTCCATTCTGCTTTTCCCAGGGGTAAGCAGTGGATTTCCCCAGTCCTCTTTAATAATGGTTTATAGACTTTTCCTCCAGGAGCTTGATTACACATTGAGTTAAAAAATATTTACCCCGAATAGTCTTAAATGTGCTACATTTAAGACTATTATCCCCTAGTCTTTCTATTTTTTGAAGGTGTAAATGACTGGTCTATGTTTACCCGTCCCACTCCACTCATTATTTTAAAGATCTTTATCATATCTCCCCTCAGTCATCACTTTTCCAGCTGAACAGCACTAACCTTTTAAGCCCTTCCTCCATCCCCGATATCATTTTGGTCACTCTTCTCTGTACTTTTTCTAATTCCACTATATCCTTTTTCAGATACAGTGACCAGAACTGCACACAATATTCAAGATGCGGTTGCACTATGGAGCAATACAGAGGCATAATAATATAGTTTTTTTTCTCCATTCCTTCCCTTATGATTGCTAGCATTCTATTTACTTTCTTGGCCACTGCTGCACATTGAGGAGGGGGTTTCAATGTATTATCCATGATGATGCCTAGATCTTTTTACTGGAACCTTTGATGTGGAACCTTGCATCCTAAATATATAATTTTGCACTTGTCCACATTAAATTTAATCTGCCATTTGGAAGCTCACTCTCCCAATTTCTCAAGTTCCTCTTGCAATTTTTCAAAATCCTCTTGTGATTTAACAACTTTAAATAATTTTGTGTCATCTGCAAATTTACTCACCTCATTCACTGTTCCCATTTCCAAGTCATTTATGAATATGTTAAAAAGCAATGGGCCCAGCACAGATCTGTGGGGTACTCCACTATTCACCTGCTCCCTTGAGAAAACTGACCATTTAGCCCTGCTCTCTGCTTTCTATCTTTTAACCAATCTACAATAGTACACTGCCTCTTATCCCATGATTTTTTAATTTTTTTCAAGACTCTCTCATGAGGGACTTTATCAAAAGCTTTTTGAAAGTCGAGATATACTATACCAACCAGCTCACTTTTATCTACCTGTTTATTCATATCGCTAAAAAAAATAGCAGACTAGAGAGACAAGACTGTCCTTGGCTAAATCAAAGTTGGCTATATCCCATTAAACCATGACTATCTACTTTATATATTTTAGTAATGTTGTTCTTTATAATGTTTTCTACCATTTTGCACGACACTGAAGTCAAGCTCACTGGTCTGTAGTTTCCCAGGTAACCCATGGAACCCTTTTTAAAAATTGCATTACATTGGCCATTCTGCATCTTTAGGTACTATAGATGATTTTAATGAAAGTTTACAAATTACTAATAATAGGTCTGCAATGCCAGTTTTTTAGTTCTTTCAGCATCCTAGGATGTATATCATATGTTCCAGGTGATTTGGCCTTCCTTCCACCTTTCTTAAAGCGAAGAATACATCTAGCCTGGGCTTCCAAGATAGTATTTTTAAACAATGACCAAGCTCGATGGAAACACTTAACCTTTGTATTTACTCCTTTTAGTTGTTTCTTAACCATTTTCCTCATTTTATCATAGTCTCCCTTTTAAAGTTAAATGCTAGTGCAGTGGATTTCCTTGCTATCCCTCCATTTATTACATCAAATGTGTTTATGTAATGATCACTACTGCTGTGGCCCCAACACCGTAACATCTCACCCCTCATGTCAGTTTCTGAACCAACTGCTCCATGAAGCAGTCATTTATTCATGTAGCTACTTTATCTCCCTAGTATTTCCTGATGTGACATTAACCCAATGGATACAGGGGTAATTGAAATAGCCAATTTTACTGTGTTGTAAATTTTGTTAGCTTCCTTAATTTCTGTTAGCATTTTGTCATCCATTCTGGCCAAGTTGATGGTAGTACACCCTCACTGCTATTCCCCTCCCCTTCTCATATGCAATTTCTATCCATAAATATTCTCCACTGCCGTTGCCTTCCTCTTTTTACATGGAATTTCTATCCATAGAGATTCTGCAGTGTATTTTGTTTCCTGCAAAACATTTATATTGTTTGATTCGATGCCCTCTTTAACATATAAAGTCACCCTCCACCAATATGATCTACCCTACCATTGAGATATAATTCGTATTTAAGTATCACAGTGTCCTATTGGTTGTCATCTCTGAGATGCCAATTATATCTAACCTTTCATTCAGTGCTATATATTCTAATTCTCCCATCTTATTTTTATACCTACAGCATTTGCATATAGGCATTTCAAAGTTTGGGTTTTTTTGTTCATATTAACAATCTAATTATCAGTTGACAGGGGTAACTGAAATGTTTCAATTCTGTATGCTCTTTACTTAAAAGCACCAAGGTTACTTTTACCTTTATTGGAACCTCTCTGTTGGGATGCCCTAACTTCCCTGTTTTGTTAGTATCCTTCAGAGGTACATCATCAAAACCATGTGTTCTTGGGCAACTGTCAGCTTTCCCCTTCTATCTAGTTTAGAAGCTACTCTATCTCCTTTTCTAAAGGTTAATGCTAGTAGCCTGGTTCCATCCTAGTTAAGGTGGAGTCCATCCTTTCGGAAAAGCCCCCTCCCTTCCCCAGAATGTTGCCCAGTTCCTAACAAATCCAAAATCTTCTTCCCTGCACCATCATCTCATCCATGCATTGAGACTTCAGAGCTCTGCCTGCCTCTAGGGTCCTGTGCATGGAACACTAAGACAGCAGGCTTCTCAGCAAGCTTATCTAGGTGGCAAGTGAGGTCCACCACCTTCACACCAGGCAGGCAAGTTTCCAAGTGATCCTCATGCCCACCAGCTACCCAGCTATCTATATGTCTAATTACTGAACTGTCAACTGTAACAGCCATTTTAATTCTTTCCTCATGGGCACATGCCCCTGGAGACATATCCTCAGTGCAAGAGGATATTACATCACCTGGATGACAAATCCTAGCCACAGAATGACTTCTCGCAACACCAAAATAATGCTCTCCTTTCAGGTGACCTCTCTCTTCCATGGCAGCAGAGAGGCTGCCACACTGGAGATAGGACTTCTCTACTGTGCCCCTGCAGGTCTTCTCTATATACCTCTGTGTCTGCCTCAGCTCCTCCAAGTCTGCTACTCTAGCCTTCAGAGACTGGACTTGTAGTTTGAGAACAAGGAACACTTTGCACCTAGTACACATATAAGACCTCTCATAAACTGAGAGATAATCATACATGTGACACTTGCTGCTGGACTGCTGTCTGCATCTTAGTTACATTGATTTGTTTAGCTATTTAACGTTGCTCAATTATTTTAAGTTGCTAGGAGACTAGGGATACTTGAACCAATACAATATACCTAGTAAGTTTGAAGGGCTTTGTTTAGTGTCCACCTCAAGATGAACTGCAAGGACCCAGAATTAGTTTATTTCTAAGGCCTAATAACTTGCTGATGAAGATGAACAATTAAACATGAAAGTGAAACATTTCCCTCCTTCCCCCATAATGGCTTAAAAGCCTATAAATCAAAGCTTGTGCGTGGGGTGAGTGGGAAATAAATACTAACTGAAAGTTTGCCTGTTAAACAATATCCTAACTGGGAGAGGTACCATGTTAACAAGCTGAATTGGGTTGGCAGGTAACAGCAGATGAATGAGGGACTCTGGTGCTGGAAGTGCTTGCAGTGCGTACCAGTGTTGACTCCGCCCCCTTGGGACATCATCAAAGTCCTTCCAGGTGCCCATACAAACAACACTTCAAGCCAGAGAGAGTGGAGGGGTACCGTGTTAACAAGCTGAACTGGGTTGACAGGTAAGAGCAGTTGAACAGGGTGTTCGGTGCTGGAAGTGCCTGCAGTGAGTGCTGGTGTTGACCCTGCTCTCTTGTGACATCATCAAAATCCTGCTGGGTGCCCATTTAAACAATGCTGCAAGCCAGAGAGTGAAGACAGATCTGACCTAAACTTAAACATTAGGCAAACTAGGCATTCGCCTCGAGAGACAACTTCTGGGGGGGCACAAAGAACAGGGCATTGAAAGCTAAACAACACATTTTGACAGCCAGGGGGGGCTGTAAAGCTTAAGGTTTGCCTAGGGTGTCAACAAATTGAACCAACTCTGGGGCCGGCCCTGAGTGGCGAGGTATCATGCTAAGAAGCTGAACTGGATCAGCAGGTAAGAGCAACTGAACGGAGGGCTCTGGTGGTGGAAGTGCCCACAGTGAGTGTTGGTGTTGAATCTGCCCCCTTGTGACATCACCAAAGCCCTGCCTGGTGCCAATATAAACAAGACTGCGAGCCATGTGGCTGTGCATGAGGTCCAAAGAGGCACGTGACCAAAGGAGCATGCCCCTTTGGAGCCATAGTGGTTTCTTTTTCCTGGTATGTAATTTCTGTTGACATGTCTAAAGGCTCTAACAAGCAGAAAAATAAAGGCAAAATATCTGCTTCAACTGCAATGTCGTTTCAGAAGGCACAGGGACCGATGAACAAATATCAGACTGTCAGTTTGTAAGTTCAGTCTTCCCCTGTCAAGTCCTTACCTTTTCCCTCATCATCTGGGCTTCATTGAGCCCTATTTCTAGGACTCCACCCTCTCCTTCTGGAGTATTGGTAACCTCTACGCTTGGAGAAAGCATCCTTGTCCATGAAAAGGCTCAGATAGTTCTCCTTGGACAAACAGAATGACACCAAGGATGAAAGTGCCAAGTGGCCCTACCCCCTGACCCACCCGTACCTAGCTCAGAATTCTCTCTTCCACCTTGCCAGCAACACAGACATCACACAGCTCTCCAATAAAATATATAGAAAGAACAAAATCCAAACCAAGAAGCACAGAAACCTTCTGCAAAGAACATCTTCAAACAAGATAACATTGGCAAGCCGGGGTTTAAGAAATGCCCTAGCTACAACAAGAAAATGAACATCACTGAAACACACGAGCGCTGCCTGCAGTGCCTGGGGGCCAGCCACGAGGTCGAGGACTGCCCCCAATGCACTTGAATGCCCCCTGTGCCTTAAAATCATGTTGGCATGCCTTGCAGGATTTTTTACAATAGACCCCACTCACCTCTGCAACCGGCAGGGAGCACACTGCCGGCCATGTGGGAATCCAGAACACTTCCACTAGAACTGCAGCTGCTCGGGATGTGTCTCCTTCCATTTTGTTCCTCCAATCCAGTCCCAGCACCTTCGGGTATTCACGCCCCTCCAGCAGCTTGGAGACTGAGCATGTCGTGAACTTCATGACTTTCCCCTACATAGGCAGCTGGCTCCAAATCCAGCCTTCAGTATCTCAGTCTCCAAGCAGCTAGAGAGACATGATTCCCACTAGCTGAGAATCACTGAAGGAACGAAAGTTTTTTACTTTTCCTTTGTTATTAATCAGATTGGGCTGGCCGCATAGAGCACTGCAGGAGTACAGCTGTGATAGGGCAGAGCAAGCAGCCCTCATAGCTGGAGCAGCAGCATTAGATTGTGGACGTAAAAAAATAAAAAAATTAAAAAGGCCAGAGTCGCGGTGCTCCCCTGTGGGGGGGGGCAGCTAGTGGGAACTAAGTGCAGTGCGAGGGTCCTATTATGAGCCGGTGTGAGGAGCGGACAGCTGATCTGAGCCCATGATCCACGGCGCAAAGACCCCAGAGTGAAGGAGGGGTGTTCGGCCATGTCGGCAGGAAACCAGGTATTTGGGGCCATCCCTGTCCGCTGCAGTGTCCCGAGAAGCTTAGGGTCGGCGGTGCAGCTGCTCCGGAGTAGGATTTGTCAGTTGGGGCCTGAGGGATCACTTTTGGGGGGCCGCATGGTAGCTTGCGTGCAGGAGAGCAGAGGGAGCAGTGCGGTGGCCATTTTAGAAATGTGGAAACCGATGGGAGCCGCAAAAACGTGCTGTCAGACCTTGGGGTCCTTGGGGGAGGAGCCAGCAGAGCAGCAGTCGTGGGGGGCTGACATTTTAAGAGCCGGTGAGGCAGGAACTTGACAGAACTCCCAGGTGGCGGTCGAGTAAAAAAAAATATAAAGTCAGCCAGGAGAGAAAAGGAAATAGAGAAAGAACCTCCTTGCCATGATGCTTACCAGGCAAACCTGTGTGGCCTGTGGGTCACACAGGGGCTCTGTTTCAGCGGCTGGGTTTTGCAGAGGCTGTGAAATGGAGTCCCAGTCAGTGGAAGTTGAATTGCACAAGGATAGGCTGAACCGGTCCCCAACTGATACTGCTGAGGGTGAAGCAGGAGGGCCTTCCGCAGCGCAAGGGGCAGCAAAGTCGGGTGTAGAGGTAAAGGAGCTTTTGCCCATAAAGGCAAAGGGTAAAGGTAAGAAAGCAGCAAATGTAAAAAATTCTGAGGAGCAGATGGTGTCAAGGGCACAGGGGGCCTCCTCTCCGGAGTTTGTGCTCCTGCCTCATAAAGCATTTTGTTTAAAGCAGAACACTACTGAACAGACTGCTGCTCCGAAGAGCGGAGCTAAGCACCCCGTGGAATCAGGTGCGCTGCTTGAAGGGGCGGACAAGAAACCTGGCCCTAGTAAGCGACAGGTGGAGGAAAGCCTCTGGGACAAAGCCCCACTGCAGGGGGAAGAGATGAAAGAAGATGAACTCCTGGAGGCAGACCTGGAGGAAAGCGAGATCTGCAGGCGGAGGATTCTCACATTATTCGGGTTTTCCGCAGAGAGGAATTAGCGGGGTTGATAGCACATTTGGTTAAGGTCTTGAACTATTGTATGGAGGTGCCAGAGGAGGAGGAGCTTCTGGAGGATCTGCTCTTCCAGGCTGTTCGGACGACACAGAAAGTGTTCCCTCTTCATAGGCTTGTGCGGCGTATGATTCAGGAAGAATGGGAAGTTCCAGAGGGGCCGCTGATGGTACACGCACAATGGCTCAGCTGTACCCTCTCCCAGATCACGACAGGGAATTCTTTTGTGCTCCTAAGGTGGATGCAGCGGTCTTGGTAGTGACGAAGAAGACAACGATCCCTGTAGAGAGTAGTGCAACCCTTAAGGATGTCCAGGACTGGAAGTTTGAGATGCTGTTGAAGCAGGCATTTGACACTTATGCCTTGTCCTTGCAGGCTTTGGTGTGTGGAGCCTTCGTGGCCCAGGCCTGTCTTCGGTGGGTGCAAGGAGCCGGACAGGAGTCGGAAGCACAGCAGGAGCATCCCCCAGAATTAGTGAAACTGGAGTCAAGAGCGGCTTATCTGACGGATACCTTCTATGATTTGATCAGGTGTATGTCTAAGGGTATGGTCTCAGTAGTTATGGAGAGGCGTTACTTATGGCTCCATAACTGGATGGCAGATGTGTCCTCCAAGTCAAGGCTCAGTAAACTTCCATTCAGGGGTAAGCTCCTGTTTGGAGAAGAACTAGAGAAATTGGTCAAGGACCTGGAAGAGACTAAAGGAGGACGTTTGCTGGAGGATAAGCAGAAGTTGGCCTAGTCATCAACCCCTAGAAGAGGTCAGCCAAGAGAGTTTCATAGATTCCGGTCATCAAGGTTCACGCTGTACCAGAGGGGGCATTTCCCATTGAGGGAGCCATCCTTTTAGGGGTTCAGGGGAGCAGGAAGAGGTTTCTACTCTTCGGCCTCTGCAACGCCCAAGAAGCAACATTGATGTGAGGGGCAGGCCAGGCGGACCGAGTTCCTGTAGGAGGTTGCTATGGGAATTTTACGACACCTGGTCAAGGATCATGACCGACTGGTGGGTGCTAGAGGTCATCAGGAAAGGATATGCCCTGGAATTCACACAGCCTCTCCAGGACACCTTTATCAATTCCCCATGTAAGGTTCAAGAGAGATGTACCCCAAAGCCAGCGCAGATGTGGTCGATACTCCATCTACTTCTATGTGCCAAAGAAGAAGGGTATGTTTCAACCGATCCTGAACCTTAAGTATGTCAAACCTTGCGGGTTCTGGGTCACAGACCAGGTCATCACCTTCCTCCAGACCTTAGGCTGGGTGGTAAACTTCGCCAAGAGTCACATCATACCGTCACAGGATCTGAAGTGCAGTGGATTTCAGACACAGATAGGCCATGTTTCGCTTCCGGAGGCAAGAGCTTGCAAGCTGCAGAAGCAGATCAAATGGTTTCTGAAAATGCAGTGACCAACGGCGTGACATTATTTGCAGGTCCTGGGATCCATGGTGTTGTCGATAGAAATGGTACCATGGGCTCGGGTGCACATGTGGCCATTGCAGAAGGCGCTGTTGTGCAGGTGGTCAGCACAGAGTCATCCTCTTTCTCATTACACTGGTCAACATTGAAATCGTTACTGACTTTAAAAGGCCCTAATCTGTAGTATCTTGGTGAGCTGAACATGAATATAACATTAAAAAAATTTTATTGGCTCTCGTTTTGAAGATATTGCACGTAGTTCATTTTTGACGTTTCACTGTGTAAATGTATCCAGTAGGACATCAACAACATCCAAAATAAGCCTTGAATGATGTAATATTGCATCACATTGCATTATACCAGCATGCACACATCATCCAGAGTTGATTGCATCATTTTCTGATGCAATGCAATACTACTGCCAGACGGCTGCTGAAGCCATCTGACATCAGCAGTGTACTATACGCAGTCAGAAAGGTTGAGCATTTAAAATATTTCAGACTGTGTGTGAAACAGTTTAAGCTACTGTTACATGTAACTTTTATTAATCATATAATTTTAGCCATTTAGGTACAATACAGAACAGTAATGCCGCGAAAGTGTGTCAATATCATTGACGATTTCTGCTACATTTGTGGGGAAGTGACATTTGCCAACCAGAAGAAAAGTATCACTTCTCAACTGAAGAAGGCATATCACCTTTACTTCGGATGCAAGATTGGTGACCAAGATAAGCCTTGGGCTCCGCATATTTGCTGCGCTACATGTACAACACAGCTTTCACAGTGGTTGAATTGCAAAAGACCATCAATGCCGTTTGCAGTCCCCATGGTGTGGAGAGAGCCAAGCAACCACATAAATGACTGTTACTTCTGCTTGGTTCCTCCTCTTTCCAGCAGAATAACGAAGCAAAATAAGTCAAGCATAGTCTACCCAAACATTCCGTCTGCGTTGAGACCAGTTCCACATGGTGAGGGACTTCCTATTCCAGAACCTCCATCAGAATATTCTCTTGATTCATCTGATGAGGACAAGGATGAGCCAACCTGTTCTTCTCCTGGTCCGTCAGCATGCAGTGACCCAGATTTTCACTGGGATGCATTATCAACTCCACACAGAATAACACAGGAAGAACTAAATGACCTGGTTCGTGATTTGAACTTATCCAAGAACAAGGCAGAATTGCTTGCATCAAGACTCCAACAATGGAATCTTCTAGAAGAAGATGTCAACATTACTTCATATCGAAAGCACCACCAGCAGCTGGAGCTTTCTTCAGAAAGGAAAGTAATCTGGTATTCTGTTCCGATATTGAAAGCCTCATGAACGCCTTAAAAATCACTCATGACCCACAAGACTGGAGACTATTTATAGACTCTTCAAAACTGAGTCTGAAGGCTGTGCTTTTGAACAATGGAAACCGTCTTCCATCTATTCCAGTAGCACATGCCGTCCACATAAAAGAGGCATATGATAACTTAATGCATCAACTGACTTCCATTAACTATAACAAGTACAGTTGGCACCTCTGTGGTGACTTGAAGGTAGTTGCCCTTTTAATGGGACTGCAGCAGGGATATATAAAATACATGTGTTTCTTATGTGAGTGGGATAGCCGAGCAAGGGATTGGCACTACTTGCGGAAGGAATGGAATCGCAGACAAAATGTTACAGTTGGAGAGAAGAATATCCAGCACCCAGCTCTGATTGAGGCTCACAAAATCCTGCTACCACCCCTTCAAATCAAACTAGGTTTGATGAAAAACTTCGTGAAAGCCATGGACTGCACTTCGCCAGCTTTCCGATACCTGCATGAAAAATTCCCTCGATTCAGCGAAGCAAAGATTAAAGAGGGAGTTTTTGGAGTCCTCAGATTCAAGAGCTTTTCAAAGATGACCGGTTCAACAACTTGCTGCAGGGTGATGCGAAACAAGCATGGAATGCTTTTCGCCTAGTGTCAACAAATTTTCTCGGGAATGTTAGGGCAGAAAACTACAAGGAACTAGTAGAAGACATGCTGATGCAGTATCAGAAACCTGGCTGCAATATGTCTCTAAAGCTCCATTTCCTTGATTCCCATCTCGATTTCTTTCCTGACAACCGTGGTATGGTTAGTGATGAACATGGTGAACGTTTTCACCAGGATATCGCAACGATGGAGCAAAGATACCAGGGAAAATGGTCCACTACAATGCTGGCTGACTACTGCTGGACACTCCCCAGAGAAGTTCCCGAACAGCTGTACAAGAGACAGGCAAAAAAATCTATGAAGTAGTCTATGACTTGGTTTTTTACAGGTATTAACCGAAGGCCTATTATATTTACTATTGATATGCATTTCGTAATGTAAACATTAATTCTTGTAGATTACAAAAAATCTAGAGCCAACTTTGCAATTTCACTGTCATATTCGTGTTCAGCATATAAAAATTGATAAGAAATGACTATTTTTATTTCAGTAACATGACTTTTGTAAAAATTTGTTGACCAGTGTTACCTTCCCTTTTCGAAGGAAGTGCAAACCACCCTAGCTTGGTGGTTGCAGAGCGATACGCTACTGAAGGGCATGCCGCTAGAGATTCTTCACTGGGTGCACCTCATGATGGACTCAAGTCTGGTCGGTTGGGGAGCATATTCGAGGCACAGTTTCTGCAGGGTCTGTGAACGGAGCAGGAAGCACAGTGGCCCATAAACCGGTTGGAGTTGCGAGCAGTATTTCTGGCTCTGCAGGGGTTTCTACACCGGTTGAGGGGGAAGGTAGTGAGGGTGTTTTTGGACAATGCAACAGCAGTGGCGTACATCAACCGACAGGGTGGGGCGGACGGTGTACAATTGGAGGAGGAAGCAGGTATGTTGATGGAATGGGCAGAGCAGTATCTCATGGCTTTGTCAGTAGCGCACGTGGCCGGATGGGAAAACACGGAGACCAATTATCTCAGCAGAGTGAGGACTGATCCGGCGGAATAGACGCTCTTTCAGACCATTTTCGCTCAGTTGATCAGCAGGTGGGGGCAGCCCATCATGAACCTCGTGGCAGCCTTTGACTCAGCGAAAGTGACATGCTTTTACAGCAGAAGGAGAGAACATATGTCAGAGGGGCTTGATGCCCTAGTGCAACCGTGGCCCACGCACGGGCTGCTGTATGTCTTTCCTCCATGGCCGCTTATAGGGAGGGGGTGGTACAGAGGATAGAAGCTCATGCGGGGCTTGTGATGCTAATCGCCCCGGATTGGCCGAGGCAGCTATGGTACGCGGACCTGAAACGCATGACGGTCAGGCGGCCATGCTGTCTTCCGTTGCGGGAGGACCTGCTGACTCAGGGTCCTATCCAGATGCCGCAGGTGGATCGGTTCTCGCTTATGGCATGGCTATTGAGATGGTGTGTTTAAGAAAGAAGGGTTACGTGCCGGTAGTGATAGCTACATTGCTTATGGCTCAGAGGCGGTCGACTTCGCTGGCATACTTCCGGGTGTGGAGAGTGTTTGAGCACTGGTGTCAGGCACAAGGCATTTCTGCATTGAAGTGTGCAGTGCTGGCTATCCTGACCTTTCTCCAGGCAGGGATGGATAAGGGCTTGGCCTGCAGCTCGTTGAAGGTGAAGGTGGCAGCCCTCTCCTACTATAGATGTCAGATAGGCGGCGTATCTTTGGCACTGTATCCAGATATGGGCATTTTCTGCGAGCTGTGAAGCAGATACGACCTCCAGTTCGGTTGGTTATTCCTCCATGGGATCTAAATTTGGTTTTGACTGTCCTGACGGAACCACCTTTTGAACACCTTTAGTCGATTGTACTAGCAAGGATTTGACTTTGAATACCATCTTTTTGGTAGCCATTTGTTCGGCTAGGAGGATTTTGGAGCTACAGGCGCTCTTCTCCTGTAGAGAGCCTTATCTTGTGATCTTAACAGATAAGGTTGTGTTAAGGACAGTATCCTCCTTTGTGCCGAAGGTCAGTTTGGTCTTTCACATGAACCAGTCGGTTTCTCTGCCAGTGTTTGAGGAGGCAGCGGGGAAGTTGGTTTCGGATCATTTATGAAGCCTGGATGTGCGTAGGGTTTTTCAGAGGTACCTGAAGTTCTACAGTTCCTTCCTTACGTCAGAGCATTTGTTTGTTTTGTTTGGCGGGCCACCAAAGGGGGAGGCAGCATCCAAAGCATCCATTTCTAGATGGCTTAGAGAGGCCATATCTTTGGCATACATGCTGAAGCGCAGACTGGTATCAATCTGATTGAAAGCACACTTGACACGAGCTCAGGCAGCATCATGGGCAGAGTTTGGGCTAGTGGTGCAGGTCGATATTTGCAGGGAGGCTACCTGGGCCTCTTTGTCTTCATTTGTGAGGCATTACCGTTTGGACGTCCAAGCTTCTGAGGAAGCTCAGTTTGGTGCGGTGGTGTTGCAGACTGGGCTAGCAGGTCCGTTCCATCGTTAGTACTGCTTTGGTACATCCTAAAGGTGCCGGGACTGGACTGGAGGAATGAAATGGAAGAGGGAATTAGACCTTGCCTGCTAATTGATGTACCTTGAGTGACTCTAGTCCAGACCCGGCTTCTTCCCGTAGGCTAACAACTCATACATGGGGCCCCGGCTGCAAGAATTCCAGCTTCTTTAGGTATTGTAATGCCAGGAATATAAAAAGAAAAAACAAGAAAAGGAAAGGAAAGGGGGAAAAGGGGGGGGACATGGACTAAAGCGAGAAATGCGATTTAAGGTTAAGAGTGAGGTAGACGTATGTTTTTTAGACATTGGAGGCTCTAAGAAGGGGGTCTCCTGAGCGTTGCTGGATGCGGTATAGAAACAGAAACACAGAAAAATGATGACAGAAAAAGACCACATGGCCTTCCATATCAACAACTACAACAGTCCCCTTTTTTCCTTTAGAGATCCTCTGTGTTTGTCCCATGCTTTTTTGAATTCAGATACTGTCCTCATCTCTACCACCTCCACTGGGAGTCTATTGCACGGATCCACCACTCTTTCTGTAAAGAAATATTTCTGCGTATCACTCCTGAATCTATCCCCTTTCACCCTCATCCCATGTCCCTTCGTAGCAGTACTTGCTTTCACTCGAAAGAGGCTCTCCCCCTGTGCATTTATGCCATGGAGATATTTAAACGTCTCAATCATATCACCTCTATCCCGCCTTTCCTCTAATGTGTACATATTAAGATCCTTAAGTCTGTCCACATATGCTTTATAATGAAGACCACTAACCATTTTAGTAGCCACCCTCTGTACTGACTCCATCCTGTTTATATCCTTTTGAAGGTGTGGTCTCCAGAATTGCACACAATACTCCAAATGAGGCCGCACCAAAGACTTACACAGAGGCACTATCACCTCTTTTTTTCTGCTAGCCATTCCTCTCCATATGCACCCAAGCATCCTTCTAGCTTTTGCTGTCGCCTTTTCTACCTGTTTAGCCACTTTCAGGATCATCAGACACAACCATACCTAGGTCCCGCTCTTCTTTAGTGGACAAAAGTACTTCACCCCCTATACTATATTGCTCCCTTGGATTGCTGCAGCCCAAATGCATGACCTTGCATTTTTTAACATTAAATCCCAGCTGCCAAATTCTAGACCACTCTTCAAGCTTAGCTAAATCCCTCCTCATGTTATCTACACCTTCCTGGGTGTCTACTCTATTGCAGATTTTGGTATCATCTGCAAAGAGGCAAACCTTACCCGACAGCCCTTCTGCTATATCACTAACAAAGATGTTAAAAAGAATCGGACCAAGGAGAGATCCCTGTAGCACACCACTGGTAACTTCCTTCTCCTCAGAGTGAGCTCCATTTACCTGTACCCTTTGTCGCCTCCCACTTAACCAATTTCTAACCCAAACAGTAACTTTAGGGTCCATCCCTAGGGTGCTCAGTTTGTTTATAAGTCACCTGTGAGGAACGGTGTCAAAGGCTTTACTGAAATCTAAATACACCACATCTAGGGCTCTCCCTTGGTCCAACTCCCTGATCACCCAGTCAAAGAAATCAATCAGATTTGTCTGACAAGGTGAGCAGGTTTGTCTTTTTTTCCCTGGTTACAGTAGGGGCCCTTTGTTTGCGCAAGTTAAAAATATTTTTGACCACTTGGTTCCACTAGTTCTTTCCATGAGTCTGTTTTGTTAAAAGGATACTGAAGGCTGGAGGTGGAGCCAGCTGCCTATGTGGGAGAAGGTCATGAAGATCATGACATGCTCAGTCTCCAAGCTTCTGGAGGGGCGTGAATACCCGAAGGTGCCGGAACATGTGATAAGGAAGCTTATCATAGTTCAGGAAGGAACTATAAAAGAGGTGAATTGACTGTGAACAAGCAACCTGTCTTTGCTGGTAGAAATACTAAAACAGAATGTTTTCATAAAAGACTACCAGTCCCAGAATGCACCAGGTTTCAAACAGCCTCTAGAAGAGCTGAAGTGGGGAAACGTGTGTTCAATCAGGAGAGCTATGAGGTAATCCCCAATCACTCATCTCCAAGGGCAGAGCTTGATTCAGCACACCTGGGCTGTGCTAGGGTGGAGTGTCCCTCTAAGCACGTTAAAAGTAAAGGATATTCTACACAGAGACAGAGCAGACAGAACCAGGAGAACAAGGAGAGACAGAAGCAGAAACCATTGGAGAAAGAAGAGAGAGGACTACAACAGCAGAAGCAACGTGGAAGGAAGAAGAGAAAGACATCTTGGAGGTCTAAAGAAGGAGCCCACAGCAGTACGTGTGTTAGGAGTGATTCCAGAGGCAAGCATACTCCATTGGACTGGAGGAAGCCAGAGGAGTGGGGTTATAAAGCCAGGAATTCGCAGACGGCACCTTTTAAGGAGACGGCTGCATTTGGAAGGGGCCCTAAGACCGGTGCAAGAAGGTATGTGAAGAGAGACCCAGTGTCCAGGGATCTTGATTGGAAGGCTGGACATAAAAGCTGGACTACTTAGCCCATGACAACTATGATGTCGAAGACCTAATCCAACAATGGAACTCTACAATAGAGGCCAGCTCTGAGCCAACATGGAAGTCATCAAACAGGGTAACAAAAGCTAGAACAGAGCCCTGGTACACATCACTATTGCGCAAAATGAAAAAGGATTTAAGAAAACTGGAAAGAAAATGGAGACGAACTAAGATTGATATGCACAAATTGGAATACATGGAGCTACTAACCAAATACAAAAATGAGATCAACCTTGCCAAGAAAACCCACCACACCAAAGTGCTCAACAAGGCTATTAACAGACCTAGAGAACTGTTTGAGCTAGTCAAATCACTCACGAAGCCCTTGCCGGAAGTCGACTGCAATGGAAATATAAAGGCCCAAGATCTGGCAAACCACTATGCCATCAAACTAAATCCACAAAGCCTGACTATCCAATCGCAGAACCTGATCGCTACATGCCCTAAGTAGCCGGACAGCATGAACTCAAGCTGTAAACAGAAAGAAAGCTGGTCTACTTTCCAGATAATTGACGAAAGGATCATAATAAATACCTTAACACAACCACCTCGCTTCTAGATCCCAGTCCAGCAGAATGGATTAAATCTACTAAGCAGGAAATTGCCCACCTAATAACGCACATAGTAAATCAATCTCTTCAGCAGGGGATCATGCCCGCCCAACTTAAAAGATCCCTAATAAGGCCTATTTTAAAGAATAAAGCACTCAACACCCAACATCATACAGACCGGTATCAAGCATATCTTTCCTCGCCAAGATCATTGAGAAGGTAACCCAACTGCAATTACAGGACCACCTAGACGAAAACAAAATCCTTGACCACCATCAATATGGTTTCAGACCGCACCATGGAGTTGAAACCCTACTCATTGCGCTCCTAGACAACCTCATCAAGGGTCTAGAAAACAAAAGTAAGATGTTCCTACTCATATTCATTGATATATCAGCAGCTTTCGACACAGTACATCATCTAACACTCTTGCAAAGACTTGCGTCCATAGGTATAACAGGAACACCGTTAAAATGGTTCGAGTCATACCTCACAAATAGAATGCAACAGGTACGCTTCAATAACAAGCAGGCAAAGCCTTTCCCCCAAACCCAAGGAATACCGCAGGGTTCAGCTATATCCTCTCTGCTATTCAACGTTTACATCCAGCCAGTCTGTACGATATTCCAAAAGCATAACATCAGTTACCACTTATACGCGGATGATATCATGTTATACACACAACTTGATATAGACAATCCCAACTTCAATCAAATAGAAGAATGCCTAGGCGAAATGCAAATTTGGCTCCAAGATAACAACATGTCGATTAACCACAAGAAAAATGATGTGATGTTCGTATCAAGCAAACAAGACTTCAAACCTCCTGCTTCAATCACCCTCAACAACAACACCTATCAATCAAAAAATGAGATCAAATATCTAGGAGTTCTCATTGATGCTAACCTAAAAATGGACAAACATCTCCGGTTAACCAACAGAGCCATATTTCACAAACTAAGAGTCCTTCAACCCCTGCGCAACATAATCGAACAAACAGACTTCAGAACAGTAGCTCAAGCGCTCATCATTCCACACTTTGACTACTGTAATGCCATATTGCAAGGTCTACCAAAAAAAACCATAAACATCTTACAATTGGCGCAAAACGTATCAGCCAGGATCATCTTGAATAAGAAACAGAGGGATCACATAACTCCAGTACTGATTGAGCTTCATTGGCTCCCAATCTCTGCACGAGTAGTATACAAAATACTGGTAACAACTTTCAAAATCTTTCACAAGATATCCCCATCATTCCTCGATAACCTCATAACCACACAGCCCCCCAACAGATGCCGAAGAACTACTAATCTTAACACACTCTGCGTACCCAGTAGTTTGAGAGACGTAAATGAGGGAACGAGCAACCGGGCATACACGTACACTGCACCCATGCTTTGGAACAAACTACCTCATGAGTTACGACTGATCAACAATCTACAGGACTTCAGAAAAAAAGCTTAAAACCCACCTGTTCCAAACACATTACGGTATCACCTAGACAAATTCAATCATTCCCTCCGTACCCAAGTTGCCTAACCCCCTGAAGCACAAGAGGCAGGAAATAGATTCCAATGTCAATGTTAATAAGACTGCATAACTGGCAATATACCTTACAACTATCTATATTCTTGATAAACCTGTAAATTAACTAGTTGCTCAAACTGGCTGATAAAACTGTAATTTTCATACGGTAAACCAAATGTATATTTATTCTGACCAATCAAGTGTATATTTATAATCTGTTCAATCAAATGTATATTTTTATTTGTGGCTCAGACCTGGGTGAGCAAAATGTAATGTCTATTGGTAATTTTGTGTGTTGGTGGTGTACCCCTCCCCCAAATCATTCTGTACCTTCAACTGATTTTATACTTTACTCCCTTGTATTTTACACCATTGGTCCGCCGCTGATCGCTGGAAGTGGCGGCTTACAAATGTATACCAAATAAATAAATAAAATAAATAAATAAAAATAAATACTTACTGGCCAGGATACCAGGAGAGGAAACCTAACAGCAAGGAAAGCTCAGGTATGAACTTTGATCTATGCCCTAGCTCTTCATCTGGAAGACAGCAGGGAAACAAATATTATCCTGAGAATGATCAATTAAGGAATTCTTCTGAGCCAGACCCTGATATTGATTCCATGATATTTGAGGAAGAAGGCGATATCTCAAATGATCAGTTAGAATACATGGACTGCTCTCTGTCTAGGCTGCTGTTTAAAAGTAGTTTCTCACTAATAAAACAACCACCAAAAGGAACTGTAACTTGTTCTTTTATCTACCCAGAAAAGTCTCTGCAAGAAAGCTTTAGGGTAGGATTGAGCCACGTAGAGAGAGTGAACCAGCAAAGGGGTTTGCAGCTAGCTAATTATTGGTAATTGAGCCAGGCACAAGTACACGTGAGCTCTGGAAGGAAACTTCTTTTTTTTGTGTGTGTGTAAATAGAAGAAAGTTATCCTTGATAAAGAACAGTTTTTTTGTTACTTTTGGGTTTTGTTTTTGCCTTTTGGAGCACTGCTAAGAAGGTCATTAGCAGGAGCCATCAAAAAGACCTTTTCTGTTTCCCATCAAGGTCTTTATTGATTTATTGCTTAAGAAGTTCAGTTACTTTATATCATGTTTTGTTTTTCCTGAGTACAATACTTGAAGCAAGTGTCCTTTTGTGTTACCAAGTAAATCTGTGTGGGAGAATTAACCCCATGAATAAAATCTGTTTTTCTTTGCTTACACTCGAGCATCACAACTCATTATTTTGTGAACGGCTGATTCTGGTACGAATGAACTACAACCCCCACAATCCTTTGCAAGTCATAATAATATTTTGCCTTTGCCAAGACTGTGGACATTCACGACCAGTGCCCCCGTTTACAAACATCAATTAGCAGGTAAGGTCTAATTTCCTCTAGTGCTGCCATCGTTATCTGTGGGCCTCCAGGGGTCTCTCCTCCTTCTAAGGACATGGCCTAACCCCTCAGGGCACTTCGGATGCGCCTTCCCCAGCTGAACAAAGTTCGCTGGTCTCTGAGCCTCCAGCCAGCTGCCATGATGCTGGATCTGACATCAGTGCATCCAGCTCCACCCACCACAATTCCATTGGCCAGTTCCATGGTGACGGAGAAGCCCAGAGCGATGCCACTGTGCTGACACAACGACTCCATGTTGGCACCGATGAACACCTGAAGCCTCCCCAGCGCAGAGAGGGAGATCAAAGTAGTGCCACCAGAGCCAAGACAGGGGCAGCTGCAGCAGACAACAGAAGCAGGCCTGCCCCAGGCTCTTGCAGCAGCCACAGCCCTTGACGCTCCTCCAATTTATTTATTTATTTATTTATCTATTTCTTCTATACCGCCCCTTCCAGAGATCAAGGGCAGTTTACATGGAACAGTTAACATTTTTGTATACTTCTGTATACTTTACATAGAACGGTTTTTGTAACTATGTACAGGTTACATTGCATGGAACAGTTTCAGAACTATTTACATGGAGCTATTTACAAAGAACAATAAACAGTATGTTACAGAGGACAATAGACATTAAACATATATTTTAGTTGAACTTGTGTGAGTTTTGGATTTTTTTCCTTTTCCATTGTAAGATGTTTGTATAAATAGCAGAGGGTCTGTCTGAGTTAGTCCTGTGTGATTTCATGAATTTTGTGGGAATGTTTCTGTGATTGCTGGGGGGTGGCTCTCTGAATGTAGGGGATTTCAAAGTGTTCAGAGAAGAGGTAGGTTTTGAGTTCTTTCCTAAATTGATGAAGGTCTTTCATCAGGTGAAGAGTTATTGGGAGTTCATTCCAGAGAGTGGGGGCAGCAAATGAGAAAGCTCTAGAGCTTGTGGTTTTCTTTGTTTTTCTGATGGTTTTTTGTATGTTAAGGGAGTGAGTTGCATTTTGTCTGCGTATTCTTGTTTCTGATGGGGCGTGTATTAGGGTGGACAGGTGTGAGGGGGAAATGTCCTCCAATCATCAGGGACGAAAGACGCTACGGAGCATCAGTGACAGTCCCAGTATGTGACAATCCCCCCACCACCGGGACCACCAGAGGCAGCGCAAAAGGCGCAGAGGTACCACCGGCAGCCCGTCCTCCTCCACATCACTGCACTGGGACCACAAGAGGCAGGGCAGATGGTGCAGGGACACCTCTGGCAGCCCCTCCTCCTTTAGATCACCACACAAAAACAGGTACTCAAATGAAAGAAGGCACAGTGCTGACTCCACTACTCTCCTAGGACTCCTCCACCAGCTTATTCAGCAGCAGCTGAGGCCGGGGCAGGCATGGGACGTGGACGCTCCTACCACAGCAGCACTGCCATAACTCAATGGGGCATTAGACCTTCACCGGCCTCGCTGGAGTCACTAGCCACAGACAGTGGGGAAGAGGAGCCAGCCATCCTTGGCACCTCTGAGCCAACAGACACACTTGCCCTGCCTACCACGGAGACTGCTCCCCTAGCGGGGGCCAAAGTCACCTCATTACAAAGCCAAGCTTCACTGCCGCAGGAGGACCACACCTACTCCAAATTCCTACACAAGATAATGACCCAGCTGGCGCTCATGCCATCAGACACTGTGGACCCAAAACAACAATACCACGGGCGTCCTCGGGTATCTGGATGCCCCTAAGACACTACCCACGCTACCAGTCCACCAGTGACTACTTGACAACTTGACCTGGCTTTGGCTCACCCCAGCATCGGGAGCTACCTGCGCCCGCAAGCTTGAGACAAAATACCAAGTGCAGCCTGCACCTGGATTTACCAAGAATCAGTTGCCCCACCAATCCATCGTTGTCGCGTCAGCCCTGAAGTAAGCCAGGTCACGCACAACTATGCCAATGAACCGCCCGACTGGAACAAGAAACTGCTGTATGATGCAGGCAAGAAGGCGTTCCAGGGAGCCATGTTAAATGCTTGTATTGCAGCGCACCAGTTCCAGTACGCCATGTTCCAGGACCAACTCCTAGACAACCTTAAGATGATGATTCCCTCACTGCCTCAGGAAGCCCAGGCAGCTGCCTTGGCTACCATCTCTGACCTCAAGGAATCACCTTTATGAGAGACTCTCTTTTCAATGATAGAGTCAAGGACACCGTCAATGACATGAAGGAGCACTGCACCATCCTACAGACCCTCGCGGAGGAGGGCCCTGAGCATAGCAACAATAACAAGAAGGGTACTTACCACCAAAAAACCCTTCCAACAAAAAGAACTTGTCCTACCACAAGAAGCAAGCCCTGTAGTACAAGCAACCACTGTACAGGCACCCTACCAACAGAAGCACCGGCAAAGGAACAGAAAGCAATAGCATCCACATTGGGCAAAGCCATCCCTCCATTTGACAACCCGCAGGTGGACAGGACCCCTGTGGGGGGTACATCTCGTCCTTCCTCAGCGCATGGACCAAAATCACGATAGACAAATGGGTCCTCCAGATCGTAGGAGAGGGGTCCAGCATCTACTTCTGATCACTGCCCTCCCAGTGCCAACCTGCTATCCCTGAGCATTCCCCTCCCCTACGCACAACTTCTGGAGGCCATGACATTGGTGATCCTGTCCCTTCTGGTCTTGTGGGCAATAGAGTCTGTCCCAGTGGACAAGCTCAACAGCGGGTTATACTCCAGATATTTTCTTATACCGAAGAAGTTGGGAGGGGTCTGCCCCATCCTTGATCTTAGAAAGCTGAACAAGTTCATCGTCAAAGAAAAGTTCCGGATGTACTCCTTAGGTTTCATCCTTCCGCTCATCTAGACAAGGGACTGGCTGGCAGCCCTGGACTTGCAGGATGCACATATTCATGTCCCCATCCATCGATCACACAGGTGATATCTGTGCTTCCAGGTGTGACGTAACCACTGTCAATACAGGGTGCTCTGCTTCAGCCTATCCCCGGCCCCATGGGTATTCACTAAGTGTGTCGCGGTGGTGGTGATGGCGGTTCACCTCTGCAAGCAAGGCATCTGCGTCTTCCCATACCTCGACGACTGGCTCATCTTGGTACCCTCAAAGCAAGAGGCCCAGGCGGCAGTCCAACAGGTCTTTGCTCTGCTGACCTCCCTGGGATTCTTAATCAATCACCGGAAATCACACCTCCGCCCCACCCAGCGCCTGGAGTTCATTGGGGCAGAAGGAGACACTACAGCCTCCAGGGAATTCGTACCCACACGCCAAGTAAGCATGATCAACTCCTTGGCCCACGACGTTGCCTTGACTGAGCAGCCCATGGCTTGGACTCTCCGCCTCCTGGGGCACACAGAAGCAGCAATGCAAGTATTACCCCTCATAAGACTGCACATGGGTCACCTTCAATGGCACCTTCATGCCCATTGGAACCAGTGCTCCCAATTGCTATCTGTGCGCATCCCACTGGGCAAGAGTGTCCAACAGTCCCTCCTCTGGAGGGCATGCCCAGGGAGACTTGAGGGTGGCAGGCCCTTCCAGCTGCCACCACACCAAATCACCATTACAACAGATGCCTTACCATTGGGCTGGGGGGTACACATGGGCCAGCTACACAACCAAGGTCCCTGGAATCCAAAGGAAAGATCACAGCACATTGACCTACTGGAGCTTCGTGCTGCAAGCGTTTCAGCAGCACATAGTGAACAGGACTGTGCTCATCCAGACAGAAAATCAAATAGCCATGTTCTACATCAACAAACAAGAGAGGGTGGACTCCTGCACACTCTGCAGGGAAGCCCTCAGAGTCTAGTCCTTTGCCCTCTCCAAGCGCTGCCTCCTGCAGGCCTCATATCTCCTGGGGGCCACAAACAACCTGGTGGACAGGCTGAGTCACCAACTGGACCAACACGAGTGGGCCCTGGACACCCAGACAGCAGGGTCTCACTAGTGCTGGGGTCGGCCCCAGGTGGACCTCTTTGCCATCGAGGAGAACACAAAATGCTACCACTTCTGTTTGAAGCACCCCTCAGACAAGAGCCTAGCTATGGATGCTTTCAACGTGTCTTGTGGAGGGGGGGTCACTAGTGTATGCTTTCCCCCCACACCTCTCATCCTGAAGATCCTCTAGTGGATAGTTCGGGACAGGGCCCATGCCATCCTCATCGTGCCACACTGGCCAAGGCAGATGTGGTTCCCTTACCTCTACCGCCTTGCGCTGGAGCCACCGGTACACCTCCCCTCAAGCCGACCCTCATCACATAGGATCAAGGGACCTTTCTACACCCCAATCTACAGGCCCTCACTTTGACAGCCTGAAGGTTGAGAGGCACACCCTAACTTCACTCTGCCTGTCCATAGAAGTACAGCATGTCATCCTCGTGGCCCGGTGCCCATCCACAAGAAAATCCTATGCCCTCAAGTGGAAATGCTACAGCTCATGGTGCCTTGCAAAAGGCTTGGACCCAGTGTCCTGCCCGGTTCTCCAGATACTCCAATACCTGAGCATCCTCTTCAGCAGTAGTCTCAAGTCGCAGTCCATCAGGATCCACCTCTCTGCCATTGCTGCCTTCCAAGAACGCCAAAACACTGGTGATGACTCCACTGCTATCCTCCCACTGGTTGCCTGATTCATGAAAGGCCTGAATAACCTGTGACCACCAGTTTGTCCCCCCAGTCCCGCCCTGAGATCTCAACACCAACTGGCACAAGGGCCTTTCAGACCACTGCAGGCGGCCCTCCTCAAATTCATATCCTGGAAGATGCTTGTCCTGATTGTGATCACTTCAGTCAGGAGAATAAGCAAGTTACAGGCACTCATAGCAGGCCCGCCATACATGCAGCTGCACCATGTTCGCGCTACCTTGAGCACCTATCCAAGGTTCGTCCCCAAGGTATCCTCGGCGTTCCACATCAACCAGATGATAGAGCTCCCTACCTTCCACCCAGGGCCCCACGCCTCACCAGAGGAGCAGAGACTGCACACCCTAGACTGCATCAGGACACTGCACATCTACCTCCTCTGGACACAGCCTCTTCAGCAGGGGCAGCAGCTCTTCGTCTCCTTTGACCCCAACAAGCCAGGGCGCCTGGTCACTAAGCAGACACTGTCGCAGTAGATAACCGACTGCATCGCCATCTGCCACAACCAGGCAGGGGTGCAGATCAGGGACAAGGTCAAGGCTCATCAACTTCGGGCAATGGCCACCACTATTGCCAAGCTACGCTCTGTGCCAGTGCCCGACATCTGCAGAGCCGCCACCTGGTCCGCCATCCATACCTTCCAGAAACACCACTGCCTAGACCTGCAAGTGCAGGCGGACAGCACCTTTGGTCAAACGGTGCTGAACTCAGCCAAGCAGCAACTGCCTGAGGCGCCCTGGCACACAGTAACTGAGCCCAACCAGTCACACTCATATGCCGCTGAGTCATGCACTTTACTGAGTTCCTAGGTACCCAAATTGGTTGCACAATTGTGAGTTGTTTGTTGCCGAGTTCTTACTGAATTGTTTGCACCTTATGTTCTGAAGTTATGTTTGCATAGTTGCTGTGTTCTTATAAGCTTGTTTGCACTTCCTGTTTTGAAGTCATGTTATAAATCATGTTGTTGTCAGTTCTAAATTATGGGGTTGAACGTTAAAACTGCTGCCACTGACACACAATGCACGGTTGTCATGGCATTCATAGACAATCTGTCCTCCTCTCTCATCTATTTATTTATTACACATTTCTATACTGCCCCTTCCAGAGAGCAGGGGCAGTTTACAAGGAACCAACATGTTATATATAACAGGGTTTGAACTTTTTACATTATAACAATATTAGTCATAGATTTAACTACCGCAGCAGGTGCCAGCGGCACAGTTAGGGAGGCACAGATGTGGCTGACACATCCTGCATGTCCAAGGAGAAAGCGAGGTTACTTACCTGTAACAGGGGTTCTCCGTGGATAGCAGGATATCAGCCACACATACCCGCCCACCTCCCCTAGGTGAGGTCGACCTCATGACCAAGGTGCCTACCTACCTAGTGGTTAGACCACAGCTAGGGACACTCTGGGCTAGATAGGGGCGGGCCAGTGCTGGAAAGCACTTCCGCCCTAGGTGCCATCGGATGACATCACCAAGTGTGGCTGACTTTTCCTGCTGTCCACGGAGAACCCCCATTACAGATAAGTAACCTCACTTTGTTGCTTCTCCAACTGTTGCTCTCCCTCCTGCTGAGATAAAGGTTGCTTTACCAAAGATAATTCAGTTTACTGCTGTGTCTGCTTTATTGCCTGTTCCTCACTCCCCTGCAGATGTTACACTTCTTGATGTTTAGAATATGGCTGTTCAGAATAATTCCCTACTTGATGGAATTGTGGACCAAGTTTCTATAATTTTCACAAAAAACAGTGTCAATATCTGGATAAATTATTTGTCCAAATATCTACTGTGCAGAAATCTGTTACCTCTAATATTAAGGACAGCATGTTCATATATAGGCTATTGGAATCTTTGGAAAATATGTGTTTAGGAGTAAAAATCCTAGATTTCAAAATTTTCCTAGGACATATTCTTTGTCTCCCTTTATTCTATTGAAGAAATATTTTATTTTATTTTATATTTATGAATTTTTACATTTTGCCAAGCATTAACAACTTGAACAGAAATAAAGGACAGAAGGAATAATAAACAAAATGAAATACATATATAACAAAGGCAACAGCAAGCCACTAAACCATCCTTTACTATAGCCCACATAAACCAAGAGATCAAAGTAAAAAGGAAAAAAAGAAAATAAATATACACTATAGGGTATGTTTACTAAACTGCGGTAATGTCACTCGCGTTAGGTTCTGCGGTAAAGGTACAGATGCCCATATAAAGGCGTGGGCTGTGCATCGTTACAGCAAGCCATATCAGCTAAGGCATGTTACAAGGCACCTTAGACTAACGTGCATTACAAGGCGCCTTATAAGGCACATTACAAGGCGCCTTTGTAAGGCGCCTTGTAAGGTGCATTGTAAGGTGCCCCATAAGGCGCCCTATAGGGCTCCTTAGGCTAAGCGCCGTATTAGGCACTCCTGGACAAGGCACTGTAGAAGGCACCCTGGGCTATGGAACCATAGGTTAAGGTGGCCTAACAAGGTTACGGTGCCCTAGGTTAGTGTGCCCTAAGGGCTGCAAGGTGACGCAGGATGACATGAATGACCTGTGAGGAACAGAGACAGATGTAGCCCTAACACTAGATAGAGCACTCAGGAAAGGCAATGAACAGGTGAGTGAAGGAGGGAGAGCTGGGAGCCGCTGGACCCGCCATATCTGCGGGCATCCCATGTGGCTGCCAGTACTGATGACAAACATGGTGGGGGCAACTGTACCACAGCACAGGGTGTTGGCAATGTAAAGTACTGGAAAGACAGTTGGTGGCAGACGATGGGAATACGTGTCACCCAGTGGAGGCGGAGGTGGCAGGATAGTTACAATGATGGGTGGACAGAGGAGTGGTGGTGCCATGCAGATCAGGCACAGGTGAGGCAAGCACGATGAGGCGCAATGCAGGAAAGGGTAGCAGTGCAGGGCATAGGGTGGCAGCCTGCACAGGCAGACAGGACTCTACACAGCTGAAAGACGCAGATAGATGGACCAAGGGAATGTTGGCAATTGTGGCGAGGGTATTATGGGCTGGCAGCACAGATCTGCAAAAATATGACTGTTACAGGCATGCACACTATTTGAGTAAGACAGGCATGAGAGGAGGGACCAATGAGGAATTGAACCCATGAACACTGCCGAGAATAGCATTGTATTAACCAGTAGGCTATACCTCCGTGGTGTATGTCACAGCAATGGCTGGATACAGAAGGACTGCAGGTCACCATACAAACTTTCTGCTCAGAGTGCCAGGATAGGGTAACCCCACCAGTACCCATGATGCAATGCACATGCTGAATAGCTGTCTACAGCTGATCACCAAATGGGGTCTGCACCTCTCCGGTACCTCAGCTTGGAAAGATGAACTGACAGTGCGTGATACTGGCACAGTGTAGCTACAGACTATGTCATTGTGCAGGTTCTGTGTTCACCCTGAGGGATAGGATAGGTGCCCAGCACTAGGTCCGCAGTACATATGGTGCTAGAGATAGGTCCTGTTGTACATCCCCATCACTATCAGTGTGTGACAGGTGTTCCTTGCAGTGCAGCCAAAAGTAATTCAGTGTCCATCTGTATCCTACAGTCACATGTGGCCCCTGGGACCAGACACCACCCAGATTAGTGTGTACCCCGTGTTAGGGTCTGGCTGACATGGGCACCTGTTTTCAGGGCAGAGGGGTTTCTAGACTTGCATGACGTTTGTGTAGCAGTGCCTTTATAGGTCACAGTGGTATACACTACATACCCCAAAGGGCCCACATCACTCTTTTTGTAGGTAAGGGACAGGTGCCCCAGCCCCGGTGAAGCAACCTCTATCCTGCTGGTATAAGACAGCCCTCCAGGGTTGGTGGGCCAGAGCCATACCTGTGACTGGGGCAGTGGCAGACCAGCAGCAATGTTGGGGTTAGGTCTGGAAAACCCCAACTGCCTTACACCACTATCTGCCAGTCACCAGCAGACAGCACCTTATAGGTGTTCCAACCATGCACAGTCTAACTGCAGACAGTCCACTAGCCAGTCCATAGTGCATGCTCACAGAGCATGGACTACGTGCACCAAGCAGCCATCTCAGTGATTGGGGCCCCAGCACTGGGAACACAAAAGTATCACTGGAGGCAGATAATGTAGAGCGCTATGTGGGAACCTAGACATGCCATGGTTACTGCTCGGTTAGAGTGAGTGCCCTCCCAGCATGACATGCTGTGGCCACCCTGTCCATGCAGGCAGCGGTTGGGCACTACAGTGTCCCAGCCATTGCCCCACACCCTGTGAAGATGCATCCTGGCCAATCTGCCCTGTCCGGGCCATACCCACAACACCTTGCTCCTCATGATGCACATATTCAGGCTAACGCTGGTAACAGTGTGACATCTTGGGCCCAGAGAGGGGTGGGCAGCCGCAGATCAATGGATAGACATACACACACATACACTCCTATTGCAGCATTGTGCAAAGATAGAGGTGGTTGGCAACCCTGCCCGCCACACTGGTCCTGATCGCAGTGCCGACATTGCTAAACTGTGCAGGAGGTAGTAGTAGTGCTCTGGTGATAACTTCAGCTCAATGCTGGGACCAGCAGCCTGACTCTCCATGCATCTTTGGATTGTGGAGCCTGTGCGAGTGGGTGTTTGTACCCCTGTTCGCCACTGCTTTGGGCTTTGCACATGTTGCTGTGGTATCTGCATTGTAGGGTAAAATATAGGGACATGCTCTGCAGGAACCACAGCTGGTACTTGAACCTGTGACCCTCTGCTGCTGGACACACTGGCTGGGTGTACTGCACCACACTGTTGCCACAGATACATGGTAGTCCCTGGGGCTACCTGTACTTTTCCTCAGCCAGACCTTTTATGTTGCACTGCACACCATGTACTGGTACAGGGCATGGCCTAGGTCCACTTCAGGCAGGTGCCACTGCCCCCTCCATTATGGGCACACCCCCCCCCCCCCCCGCCATGCTGACATGACCATATGCTGTCGGTGCTGGTAGTGTGCAGTCCCAGGCCATCCATTGTGTGGGTAGGTGGTCGCCTAGGTAGCGGGGTCTGGGACAGGGGGCATACATGAGCATCCTCACATCCCCCCATCACCGCCTACCAATAGTATGTCCCTTTCGCTTGGGGGAGGGTTGGCTGGGGGGATGTTAGGTCACCGCCCTGGCGACTGTTAGCTCGGGTGGAACAGGTAGATGTAGGTGGATTGTGTTTGGCCTTTGTCAGCTGCTGTCATGCTGATTTCCGGTTTCTATGTTCCTATGTGCCACCTAGGCGCCCACCTAGTCCACCCTGTGCCCCAGCTACATGTCCCACCTGCAGCCTCCTATGACCCACTTGCACCATCGCCATAGCAGCCTTTCATACTTGGGTACTATGCTGTTGCTGGAAATGGAGCACTACTATCACGTTTCTTGGGCTCCCTGTCTATGCTGTACATTGCTGACACTGAAATGGTTTCTCTCTCCTGCAAATGTGCATCTAACGGCCCTTCAGTTCAGCGCGCTAGTGTGCAGGGAGCCTCTCCCTGCCTACTCCCCGCCCATTGACCCCTTCTCTCCACCCTCTCTCCACCCTCTGCAGTGTTTACCGCAGCCGGGAACGTTAACGATCGTTAGGCAATGTTAACGCGCATGAACGTTACATACCGAGCGTTAACGTTACCTAACAATCGTTAACATTACCTAACGCGTGGTCTGTAACGTTACCGCAGTTTAGTAAACATACCCCTATAAAGGAATTTAAGCAGGCCTAACAGCCAGCACATAACATATTCATGGAGTAATAGAACCAGGAGGTCCCAGGTCAACAGGTCTATGTGCATTTATAAAGTTGTGAGGGCTCAAACAAATATAGGAAACAGATTGAAATTTAACCATGCACTTGCATGGAAACTTAAGGAAAAATAAAGTCCCCAACTGCTGCACCCCAGGATTTAGCAGGAGAAATTCCCTTCTCCTCCACGGAGTTTCCCTCGCCAAGTCCGGATAATCCCGGACTGAAAGACCTTTAAATAGAACATTCCGCTTTTTGAAAAAGAATAAATATTTTAAAGAGGTATTATGTGTTCCTTATCCTGAGGAAATTATTATTTTTTATTATTATTATGTTCCTAAACAACTTTTGGCCCAGGCTGCCACATGGGAAGTCTAATTATTAGATTCTGTGAGTTCTTTAGAGTTAACTAATTTCCTGGAATCATCCCTTGAGGAGATTCCTAATTGGGCTACCCTAGTGGCAACCTATGCCACTGAAGGGGACAGAATATCTATTTTGAAATTGTACTTTGAAAAGAAACAGCATCTTTTTTGTGGTCAGAAACTTATGAACAATTGTTTAATAACAATATCCTCCTGTTTATTTGAACACTCTCTTAAACTGAACCCTACTAAGTTGACAGCCATCTGGTTTACTGGTTCAGATTTTCAGCCTACACTTGTCCCTACGACAGACGGTCAGCCTTTAGTATTACATACTCCCTTTGATATCTTTAAGTTGTGTTAGATTTGGCCCTTACTTTCTCCCCTCAACTGGCCTGGGTAACTAAATTGGCTTTCCTAATTTTATGGTATTTTCGTAGCATTCATTCATTTTTGGATCACCCAGCCCAGATAACTATGCTTTTACATACTGCGATACAAAGACTTGACTATTGCAATATTGTTTATCTAGGCCTTCCACAGGTCCCTCTCCGGTGCCTCCAGACCATCTAAAATACGGCTCTTCACGTACTAGCTCACGCATGCAAATTTGATCATATTACACCACTATTCATCAAATATCATTGGTTACCTATAAATTCTCAGATACTTTTCAAGCTTCTTACCCCGACACACAAAATTATTCATGACGCAGATCCAAATTACTTGTCTGCTATTGTCTCCCTTTATGCCCCAGCAAGATTGATTCGCTCGCTCCATGATTTTCATTTACAACTTACCTCCTCGCAGGAAATAAAGTGTGACTCTAAAAGAAAATTAGCTTTTTCTGCTGCGGCTCTAGCTCATTGGAATGGCTTGCTAGGCCACCTCCGCACAGAATTAAATTTCAAGTGCTTCAAAAAATCTCTGAAAACCTTCCTTTTTAGGACTGCTCTTAACTTACCTGAGTAGCTATTATGGTATGATGACACCCTTTGAGCATGGTAAGGACAGCCCTATAGTCTAAGGGAATTGTGTGTATTTATCTTTATGTCTTATTCTATGCTGTTCCTATCTCTCCTATACTGTCCTATCTATACTATGGAGTTCCTTTCACTTCTTTTTTTTTTTAAATTACTGTACACCGCATAGACTGCTATGCAATGTTGCAGTATATCAAATAAGATATAACCATAACCATGATTCTTCCAGATGTGTCTCAGGCTACACAAATGTGGAGAAAATCATTTCTGTTATTGAAACAAACAATCCTAGCAATAGGAGCCAGTTTTTTTCTTCAGATTCCATGAAAACACTTGGTAGTGTATCAGGGGAATCAGTTTATTTATTTTTATTCTTTGCAAATGAAAGATTTTCTTACGGATAATATAGATCAGCAGTCATTAGGTGAGAATGTGATCTGTAAGACAGAGGTTATTCATGATCTCTGTTTCTTTTGTTGTGTTTGGTTATTGCTTTGGGGATGGGATTTATTCTAGTAATGATATATTTTTATTTGTGTTCTGCTTCTTGTGTATTATCTAGCACTTACCTCTCTCTTAGCGTGGGCTGTCCTGGTTGTTTCCTTTCTGCATGGTTAATTATGTTATTGATTTCTTTATTTTACCATTGTTTAATTATTGCAAAATTATTGAAATTTTGTTAAAAATAAAACTATACCCTAACTGACTTTAATTTAACTGAACGTTTGCCTGTCAAACTATATCCTAACTGACTTAACACAGAATTTTAAATAGACACATATTTTATCAGCTTAGTCCAGGGGTTTTCAACCCCGTCCTCAGGACACACCTAGCAGGTCAGGTTTTCAGGATAACCACAATGAATATGCACGAGAGAGATATTTGCATGCATTGTCTCCATTGAATGCAAATCTCTCTCATACATATTCATTATGGTTATACTGAAAACCTGCCTGGTTAGGTGTGTCTTGAGGACTGGGTTAAGAACCCCTAGCTTAATCCAAATAACTCCCTTTTCCTCAAGATCTTGAGAATTTCTCAGCAGGTAAATACTTAGAAGTGCAGATTCTTTCCCAGAAGTATCAGCTCCTCTCTCAGCAGTCCTCTATTTGCTCCTCTTAGCCACCAGCTCTCTGTTTCCCCTTCCAGCCTTAAAGCCTTCTATCTTTCCCTCCCCCATCTCTCTTTTATAAATATTATTCATATACCTATTCACTGTGTTTTGTCAGTAGTTGTTTGACATGCCCTTTGTATTGCTGTGTATACCAGTCAAAATGAGTGATGACCCATGAGTGGGGCTGTCTACGTGATGTGAGGGAGAGGTGTGAGTAAATAGGTGTGCAGCAGCTTGTGAGTGTATATATATATATATATATATATATATATATATATATATATATATATATATATATATATTATATATATAGAGAGAGAGAGAGAGAGAGAGAGAGAGAGAGAGAGAGAGAGAGAGAGAGAGAGAGAGAGAGAGAGAGAGAGAGAGAGAGAGAGAGAGAGAGAGTAATGCTATTCATAATTAGTATAAGTGAATCGAGGAGTGGAGGAGTAGCCTAGTGGTTAGAGCACTGGCTTGTTATTCAAGCAACCAGGGTTCAATTCCCGCTAGCACTCCTTGTGGCCTTGGGCAAGTCACTTAACCCTCCATTGCCTCGGAAGAAAGGCCTGGCAATCTACTTCCGGTGACACTGCCAAGAAAACCCAGGAGCTTCTGGGTCACCAGGAGTCAGGACTGACTCGAAGGCACACATTGCATTGCATAAGTGAATCATGTTTGATAATATAGCAGAAAATTGTCTCAGAACAAATGGCATCTTCTGAAATTCCTGGAGTTCTAAGAATACATAACCACAAGAATGTGTCTTATATGTTTGAGAAGATGAGTAATTGCTATATAGAAAAGTGCACACGTGTATGTGTCTGCACTGCAAACATGCAGTTTGAATGAATATGAGAGAAACAGTAAAGAGATGAATCAGTATGAGAGAAATGATAACGTAGGCATTAGAATAGGGAAAAGTTGCTTTATCAAAGTTAAGTTCTGTTATCCATAGAAGGCTTGGTACCACTGTCTCTACATAGCTTTCTTTTGAATAGGAAACTTCAGGTAATATTTAAAAATGGGGAAGATTGTTATTTTTTCTTATAGGTGGTATATAAGAAAAAAAGCAATGAAGGTTTGTTGAAGCTACCTTTCACATTTTCTTCAAGGGCTAAAATCCATTTTATAATGTAACAAACTTGCTACCATACGGATTAATGAGAAACACATGGTTGAATACTTGCTTTTATGACTGTGGTTGTTTGGGTTTTTTTCCCCAAGTATTTGCCCAACTGGGATGAAAAGATTCTAAAAACCCACTTATTTCCAACATGCCTATGACTTTACTTCTTAGATCATCCAGAATTCTGCTCCCCCCCCCCCGCCTTCATGTCTCTCCTACCTTATTCTTACCCTGCTTTCCTGTCTTGTTGACTTTATTGGCGTTCTTTTTCTCTAAGTTAATTGTTTGTTTTTATTGTACACCGCCTTGATGCTGTAAAGGGCAGTACATTAAGCTTTTTAATAAACCATAATTAATCAGTATGCTTCATATATCTTTCCTGTGCAAGATTTGCTGCATTATACCTTACAATATTCAAGGAAGTACTAAGCAACAAAAGTGTTCAAATTGTGATAGTGACAGCACTACTGATCAGATGGAATGGGAAAATAGTGAGCAGTATGCCTTTAAAAATAAGAGCAAGCCAGGTTCCCATAGCAACAGAATGCTTTCAGCTAGAACGGAGCTCAGCCATAGTGCTGACGTAGAAGCTGAATGCAGCTCTGATGACTTCCACCTGAGTAACCAGAGGGGTGTGGCTGCAGGAGGAAGCCGTTTTAAACCGGCTTCAGAGTCAGACTTTAGCTCAAGGGACTGGAGGAGTTCAGGAAACTCAAGGAGTTCAAGGACCTCAGGATTAGGAGGAGGAAAGAGAAAGGAAGGCACAGAGAAGCCTCGACAGCAGTCTGAGCCACTCAAGCAGCAAAGGTACACAGGAAAGCAGCAACAAGGGAAACTTGGGAACCCAGGTCAAGTTGAGAAAGATTCTGGAAGGTCCATTTCCTTTAACCCTGAAACACTGGAAGCAAAGCCTCTGTGGAAGCTACCCGAGGGAAAGGTAAAACAGTTTGCCTGCACGAGGGGAGATAGCTCAGAGTACAGAGAAGCCATTGCCAGTAAAGAAGGTACGCCTGCATTATTTCCTAACCAGAAGCTTGCTGAAGAAATAGTACAGCAGTTAAAAGCTAGTGCCAATAAGAGCAGAGATAGCAAGGCTCTGAAAGCTGCTCATGTTAGAAACATTCTTACCAAATGCTTTGAACCAGACATAAAGGCTGTAGTGAAAAGTTTAAGTAAGAACCAGTTTCCTGCCTTAGAAAAAGACACTGCTAATGAGCGGGACGACTTCATAGGGCAGCTGCAAGAAGTTATCCACGAGTTGCAATCTAAAAGTTCCCCAAAGCAGTGCTACAATGACTACAGTGAGGATATGATTATTGACCCAGAAAACAAGTCTGATATATCGGAGAGTTGTGAGATGGACTGTTCTCTGTGTAAGATTGACCATTTGGACTTACGTTAAAAGCCAACTTTGTATGAGGAAAATACAAAGTTGTTCTGCCTGTTTATTTGCTGTGAAGAAACAGTTTATTACCTGCTTTGTTTTCTGACTTTAATTTGCTCCTGATTTTCCTATTGTTTTGCCATGCCATGTTTTGAGCCATTGAACCCATGTGCAAGGGAAGAATCCCCAAATAAAAATTTATCTGTTTAAAAAGGACCCTCGTGCCACAACACATTTGTTGAATAGCTACTTAAACTACAACTCCCAGCAACCCTTGCTGCTATAGTAGTTAATAAGGACGCTTGAAAACATATAAGAGGTCGCCCTCACCATAGAGCCTTCGGCCCTAGGCGGTGGAACAGGACCAAATTTACAAATACTAAGGGGGTCATTTACTAATGGTTAGTGTGCACTATCTGCCACATAATCCATTTTATTCCTATGGGCCTTTTGGCAGATAGCATGCACTATTAGGGTGCTAATCATTAGTAAATAACCTCCTAAGAGAAATCATTACCATAACAGGTGAATGGCCATCACCAGATCTCTTCCAATTGTATTACCTGTTTTTCTGTACACCATCTTGGGTGACTTTCTTCAAAAAGACAGTTAATACATCTTAACTCTTATTCCCTTTTTCGTTCTGGACAAAACAAGTCAAGAAGGTAGAATATCAAACATTCAAACTGTTCAAGCATTCTTTAAAATGTCTTAAAACCATTTTCTATTTTAAAAATTCATGCTTTGTAGGATTTCTTTTTTTACTTAAAGGCTAAATGCTCATGTCTGCAGGTTTTTTTCCCCAAGTCCTAGTATCCATTTACTGGTACCTTTTTTTCACTAGTAGTAGACTGAACTATTACTGGTTGATGCTTTAAAATGAACACGTGAGTCAGACTTTATTCTACCAAACTAACTGCACAGAAATCTTTCAAAGGCAATACTGCATTGGGATAGGATTAAACATCCACAGTGTGCCTTCAGGAAGGCATCTTTCATCATATTCTTTCCCTTCTATTCCTTTTCTCACATTACATCAAAACAATCAGGCAATATTTCTATATTATAGAACAGTCAGAGCATGTTTGTATGAGGCTTTAAGTTAGGCATGCTTATTAATAATGAATTGCTAAATCCAATTTAATTTCCTCCTTAGAAAAGCTCAAGAGTGTGATCACATCTCATTACTGTAAGGTGCTAGTTTGGTAAGACAATTGGGGAAACTTGTGATATGGCAGAGTGTATAAGGTACATAAGAAAAGGTGAAATCCGCAACAACAAAAAAATGGATGCCCTAATATTTCTTTACAAATTGCTGGTGAGATCTCATCTGAGATATTGTGTCTTCTTTAGGAATATGACCATCCAGATCCGGTGGTGCAAGATATTACATGGCTATGGAAGCCCTTATTTATCTAGCTCACACCTTTCCAATAACAGTTCAATGCAAGTGATATTCAGGTACAGTAGGTATTTCCCTATCTCAAGAGGATTTACAATATAAATTTTGTACCTGAGGCAAGGGAAGCTCAAGTGACTTGCCCAAGGTTACAAGGAGCAGCAGGTGAAAGAGAGTAAAACGAGACACAGGAAGACTGGAATGAATGCCCACCCAAATAGTGCCTTGAAGTGAAAACTTCTCCCTAGCCCTCAGGACCCCCCAAAAGAAGATTCCCCCACCTTCACTAATTGGATCACTGTGGTTCAACACACACTGTTGGTGTGTATATGAGCAGAGGGTCACAGGTTCAAGTCCTGGCTGTGTATCATCTATTTAGTGCTGGGGAGGAGTCTGCTGTCTTCGTACGTTGGTACCAATGACATAGGAAAATGTGGTAGGGAGGTTCTGGAGGCTAAAATTTAGGCTTTTAGGTAGGAAGTTGAAATCCAGAACTTCCAGGTTAGTGTTCTCCAAAATACTTCTCGTTCCACGCGCAGGACCCAAAAGGCAGGCAGAGCTCCAGAGTCTCAATGCATGGATGAGACAATGGTGCAAGGATGAGGATTTTGGATTTGTTAGGAACTGGGGAACATTCTGGGGAAAAGAGGGGCTCTTCCGAAGGGATGGGCTTCACCTTAACCAGGATGGAACCAGGCTGCTGGTATTAACCTTTTAAAAGGAGATAGAGCAGCTTTTAAAATAGATAATAGGGGAGAGCCAACAGTCGCCCAAGAGCGCATGGTTCGGAACAATGTATCCTTGAAGGATACTACCAAAAAAATGAAGTTAGAGCACATCAGCAGAGAGGTTCCAATAAAGACAAAGGTAGCCCAAATGCCCTTGAGTACAGAGCAGACAGAGCTTAAAGATTCCAAATTGCCCCTGCCTACAGATAACCAGATTAATATGAATAAAATACAGTCTCTAAAATGCTTGTATGCAAATGCTAGAAGTCTAAAAAATAAGATGGGAGAGTTAGAATATATAGCACTAAACGAGAAGTTAGATATGATTGGTATCTCAGAGACATGGTGGAAAGAGTTCAACCAGTGGGATACTGTGATACCTGGGTACAAATTATATCATAATGATAGAGCTGATCAAATTGGTGGAGGGGTTGTGCTCTATGTCAGAGAGGGCATTGAGTCACTAAGGATTAAAGTTTTGCAGGAAACAAAATTCACTGTAGAATCTCTATGGATTGAAATTCCATGTAAAAAGGGGAAGGCGATGGCAGTGGGGTTGTACTATCGACCACCTGGCCAGAATGAACAAATGGATGATGAAATGCTCAAAGAAATCAGGGAAGCTAACAAAACTTACAGAACAGTAATAGTAAGGGGTGATTTCAATTACCCCGGTATTGACTGGGTCAGTGTAACGGCAGGACATGCTAGGGAGATAAAAGGGCTTGTTTACAAAGCCGTGGTATCGGTTTCTGATCGCTATCGGAGCCGTGGCCCCATTTGATTTCAATGGGGCCGCGGCTCCAATAACGATCGGAAACTGCTACCGCAGCTTTGTAAACAAGCCCCAAAGTTTCTAGATGAAATAAATGACTGCTTCTTGGAGCAGCTGGTTCATGAACCAACCAGAGAGGAAGCCATTTTGGACTTAGTCCTTAGTGGAACACTAGATCTGGTGCAAGAGATAAGGGTGTTGGGGCAATAGTGATCATAGCATGATCGCGTTTGATTTAATTCATGGAGGAGGGATGGTAAGGAAATCCACAGTACTACCTTTTAACTTTCAAAAAGGAGACTATGATAAAATGAGGTAAATAGTTAAGAAAAAATTAAAAGAAGCAGTTACAAAGGTCAAAGACTTACATCAGGCTTGGGTGTTGTTTAAAAATACTATCTTGGAAGCCCAGACCAGCTGTATTCCACGCTTTAAGAAAAGTGGAAGGAAGTCCAAAAAACTGCCAGCATGATTTAAAGGTGAGGTCAGAGAGGCTGTTGTTGCCAAAAATGCATCTTTCAGGAAATGGAAAAAAGAGCCAAATGATGAAAACTGGAAACAGCACAAGCACTGGCAAGTTAAATGCAAGGCATTGACAAGGCAGGCAAAGAGAGAATTTGAGAAGAAACTTGCTGTGGAAGCAAAAATGCATAATAAAGACTTTTTCAAGTACATTTGTAGCAAAAAAACTGTGAGAGAGTCAGTTGGACCATTAGATGATAGAGGGGTAAAAGGGGCAGTAAAAGGAAACAAGGCTATAGCAAAGAGACTAAATGAATTCTTTGCTTCAGTCTTTACTGAGGAAGATGTAGGGATGTTACCCATGACTGATGTGGTATTTAAAAGTGATACTGCGGAAGAATTGAAAGAAATATCGATACACCGGGAAGATGTATTACAGCTATTTGATAAACTGAAGAGGAGCAAATCACCTGGACTGGATGGTATACATCCAAGAGTGTTGAAAGAACTGAAATATGAGATTGCAGACTTGCTATTAGTAATCTGTGAACTATCATTAAAACCATCTGTAATACCTGAAGATTGAAGGATCGCCTATGTAACGCCAATTTTTAAAAAGGGTTCCAGGGGTGATCCGGGAAGCTACATACCAGTAAGCCTGATGCCAGTACCGGAAAAAATGGTAGAAACCATCAAAAAGAGCAAAATTACTCATCATGTAGATAGTCATGGCTTAATGGGAGACAGCCAACATGGCTTTAGACACAGAAGATCTTGTCTTACTAATCTGTTATGTTTTTTTGAAGGTGTGAATAAACAGGTGGACAAAGGTGAGTCTGTTGATATAGTGTATCTGGACTTTCAGAAAGCCTTTGACAAGGTCCCTCATCAAAGACTTTTGGCAAAACTAAAAAGTCATGGGATAGGAGGCAATGTACTATTGTGGATCAGGAACTGGTTAAAAGATAGAAAGCAGAGGGTAGGGCTAAATGGCCAAATTTCCCAATGGAAAAAGGTGAATAGTGGAGTACTGCAGGGATCTGTGCTGGGTCCGCTGCTTTTTGCCATATTCATAAATGACCTGGAAAAGGGAATAACAAGTGAGGTTATCAAATTTGCAGATGACACAAAACTATTTATAGTTGTTAAAAGCCAAGAGGATTGTGGAAAATTGCAAGAGGATCTTGATAAATTGGAAGACTGGGCATCCAAATGGCAGATGAAATTTAATGTGGACAAGTGCAAAGTTATGCACCTAGGAAAGAACAACCCAAACTATGGTTACACGATGCAAGGTTCCACATTGGGAACCACTACCCAGGAAAAAGATTTAGGCGTCATCGTGGATAACATGTTAAAACCCTCCGCCCAGTGTGCAGCGGTGGCCAAGGGAGCAAATAGAATGCTAGGTATCATAAAGAAAGGAATGGAAAATAGAGCAAAGGATATTATAATGCCTCTGTATTGTTCCTTACGGCGACCGCACCTTGAATACTGTGTGCAATTCTGGTCGCCGTATCTTAAAAAGGATATAGCGTTATTAGAAAAGGTACAGAGAAGAACCACCAAAATGGTAAAAGGGGATGGAAGGATACTCCTATGAAGAGAGGCTAAAAAGGTTAGGGCTCTTCAACCTGGAAAAAAGACGGCTGAGGGGAGATATGATAGAGGTCTATAAATTAATGAATGGAGTGGAACGGGTAAACGTAGATTGATTGTTTACGTCATCAGACTATAAAAAGACTAGGGGGCATGCAATGAAGTTACAGGGTAACCTATTTAAGATAATAAGAGAAAATATGTTTTCACTCAACGTGTAGTCAAACTCTGGAATTTGTTACCGGAGGATATAGTAAAAGCTGTTAGTGTAGCTGGGTTTAAAAAAGGTTTGGACAAGTTCCTGGAGGAAAGGTCCATAAACCATTATTAAAAGGGACCCAAGATATCACTGCTTGACCCAATACAAGCATTGAGGAACCTGTGTCTTTTGGGGAGATTGCTAGGTACTTATAACCTAGATTGGCCACTGTTGGAAACAGGATGCTGGGCTTGATGGACCTTGGTCTGACCCAGTATGGCATATCTTATGTTCTTAACATTTGAAGCCTGGCTTCCCTGGTTATTAGCCCACTGTTCTAACCACAAAGATACTCCTTCACTTGGACCACAAATGATGGAAACAGAGTAAAATACACTCTCCTCAGAAAGATAAAAACATCTCAATCCTCTCCATTGGTGCTGTACTTTTGTGTTCCCAGTTGTCTGTTTCTATTTACAAGGTTCATAATGCTTTTTTTTACTATTATAGACTGTCCATGGAAAGTGCTTCTCCATTACTTGTAGAAGAATCTGATTTCCCATAGCAAAGGAAGGTTCAGGGATTCTTTCCGCACATCTTTACCCAGCTGCATGGCCTCAGTTGAAAAATCTGAAATAAATAATGGACTGCTATTAAATTCAATATGCTTATTTATTTTTTACTATAAATATACAAAACGAGAGGGGATGATCTCAGCAGTAACTGCAGCAAGGCTACTACTCAATTGGCTCATATCTTTTAAGGCCATTAGTGTGCCCACAATTGCGCCATCATTGGTCTATCCAACCTCTCAATCGTGTCTATACATATATCTTTTTTTTATCCAAATGGTACACTTATCTTAATGTCCATAGAAAGTTTTCAAACTTCAAATGTTCCATTGCCTTGAAGCTGTCAGCGTCTTGCCGATCACTTCTTCAGGAGGCACAGTCAAGGACTTTATTATGGAAGAAGATCAACACATATATCATGAATGTAACGTAAAACTAAAAGCATATATACTTTCAAACGTGTGGCAACTTCCTCTAAACAACCACGTGTCAAAGTAATGAACTGTTCACCCCATTTGGTTCTGATCTTTAATTTAAATTTAGTGTGTGAATTTTTGTGTTAGATTTAGGTTGAAGTTAAAGATCAGAACCAAATAGGGTGAACAGGTCAGAGCTGAGGTGGCAACAAGTGTTAACCAGGCAGCAGCGATATCGCTGCTGCCCAGTTAGCTACTGCGGGTTCCGGCTTTGCAGCGATCCCCGGATATTCAACGCCGGGACCGCATATGACCCTGGCATTGAATATCCAGGGGTTAAGGGTCGGCAGGCAGAGCTATATGCCGTAGGGGCGCATAACCTGCCCAAATCAATATCGGGCCCTAAATTCCAGGGCCCTTAGACAACTGAACAGTCACTCTTCAAATAATTATTCTGTGCACAGAAGTTAGTGTTCCAATAAAACAGGTGGAGAAAACATTTAGATAGGGCTGATTTAACACTATATTGGGACCTTGGCAAACATAGAAACATGATGACAGAAAAAGACCACATGGCCTATCTAGTCTGTCCTTCCATAACAACTACAACAGTCCACTTTTTACCTTTAGAGATCCTCTGTGTTGGTCCCATGCTTTTTTGAATTCAGTTACTGTCCTCATCTCTACCACCTCCACTGGGAGACTATTCCATGGATCCACTACTCTTTCTGTAAAGAAATATTTCCGCATATCACTCCTGAATCTATCTCCCTTCACCCTCATCCCATGTCCCCTCGTAGCAGAACTTGCTTTCAATTGAAAGAGGCTCTCTCCCTGAACATTTATGCCACGGAGGTATTTAAACATCTCAATCATATCACCTCTATCCCGCCTTTCCTCTAAGGTGTACATATTAAGATCCTTAAGTCTGTCCTCATATGCTTTATAATGAAGCCCATTAATCATTTTAGTAGCAACCCTCTGCACCGACTCCATCCTGTTCACATCCTTTTGAAGGTGCGGTCTCCAGAATTGCACACCATACTCCAAATGAGGTCGCACCAAAGACTTATACAGAGGCATTATCACCTCCTTTTTTCTGCTAGCCATTCCTCTCCGTATGCACCCAAGCATCCTTCTAGCTTTTGCCGTCGCCTTTTCTACCTGTTTAGCTACTTTAAGATCATCAGACACAACCACGCCTAGGTCCCGCTCTTCTTCAGTTGACAAAAGTACTTCACCTCCTATACTGTATTGCTCCCTTGGATTGCTGCAGCCCAAATGCATGACCTTACATTTTTTAACATTAAATCCCAGCTGCCAAATTCTAGACCATTCTTCAAGCTTAGCTAGATCCCTCCTCATGTTATCTACACCTTCCTGGGTGTCTACTCTATTGCAGATTTTGGTATCATCTGCAAAGAGGCAAACCTTACCCGACAGCCCTTCCGCTATATCACTAACAAAGATGTTAAAAAGAATCGGACCAAGGACAGATCCCTGGGGCACACCACTGGTAACATCCTTCTCCTCAGAGTGAGCTCTAATGTACTCTTTGTCGCCTCCCACCCAACCAATTTCTAACCCAAGCAGTAACTTTAGGGTCGATCCCTAGGGTGCTCAGTTTGTTTATAAGTCGCCTGTGAGGAACAGTGTCAAAGGCTTTACTGAAATCTAAATACACCACATCTAGAGCTCTCCCTTGGTCCAACTCCCTGGTCACCCAGTCAAAGAAATCAATCAGATTTGTCTGACAAGACCTGCCTCTGGTGAATCCATGCTGCCTCGGATCCTGTAATCCGCTGGACTCCAGAAACGTCACTATTTTCTCTTTCAGCAGCGTTTCCAATAATTTACTCACCACCGAAGTTAAACTAACTGGCCTGTAGTTTTCAACCACATCCTTACTTCCGCTTTTGTGTAAAGGCACTACATGAGCCTCTCTCCAGTCCTTTGGCACCACTCCCAACTCCAACGAGGCATTGAAAAGGTCAGTCAGTGGAGTTGCTAGAACGTCCCCAAGTTCCCTCAGTATTCTAGGGTGTATCCCATCCGGTCCCATCGCTTTGTCTACTTTAAGTTGAGCTAGTTTCTCACGAACACAGTCTTCTGAAAATTGTTCAAGATGTCTCTCGCTTCTGTTCTTATTTGTGGGTGTTTTCTGAGGTCCTGCTCCTGGTTCTTCATCTGTGAACACAGAACAAAAATATTTGTTAAGCAATTCCGCTTTATCCTTATCAGCTTCTACATATTCCCCCCTGCACCCTTGAGTCTGACAATACCACTTTTGCCCTTCCTCTTCTCACTAATATATCTGAAAAATGTCTTATCCCCCCATTTTATTGCATTGGCTATTTCCTCCTCCTTTTGAATCTTTGCCTTCTTGACTACTTTGCTAGCTTCTCTAAGTTTTTCCAAATACAGATGCCTGTCTTCCTCTCTCTGTGATCTCTTGTATTTCATGAAGGCCTCCCTCTTTTTCTTCACTTTTTCAGCTACTTCCTTCGAAAACCATAGCGGTCTCCTGTTCCTTTTGCCTTTATTTACCATTTTAACAAAAAGGTTGGTTGCCCTTTAAAATACCCCCTTTCAGTTTTGCCCACTGTTTTTCTACATCCCCCAGCTGTTCCCATCCTACTAACGACTCCCGGAGGTATTGGCCCATCTTCGCAAAGTTAGTCTTCCTAAAGTCTAAGATCCTCACCTTGGAATGGATTCTAACAGCCCTAGTCCTAATACTGAACCACACCATCTGGTGATCACTGGATGCAAAATGATCTCCCACTACAACATCAGAAACACTTTCACCATTGGTAAGCACCAAGTCCAATATGGCCCCTTCACATGTGGGGTCTGTTACCAATTGCCTGAATAGTTCTCCGTGTAGAGAATCCAGGATCTCCTTACTTCTAGATGATACTGCAGCAGGAATGTGCCAATCAACATCTGGCATATTGAAATCTCCTATCAGTAGCACTTCCCCTTTCCTAGCAATGCTGCGTATGTCTTCAATTAACTCTCTGTCCACCTCTTCCTCTTGTGAGGGAGGTCTGTATATCACACCAATGCAAATAGATTTCTCTTTCCCTCTTTCTAGTTTAACCCACAATGCCTCCTCTCTCCCTTTTAAGCTCTGTAATTCCAAAGCTTTAATAGTAGTTTTTACATATAGTGCCACTCCTCCTCCCCTTCTTCCTACCCTGTCCTTTCTGAATAAAGTATAGCCAGGTATAGTTACATCCCAGTCATGGTTTTCTGTGAACCATGTTTCTGTAACTGCCACTAAATCCAAGTCAGCCACTCCCACCAAAGCTTCAACTTCAGGGATCTTATTTCCCATGCTACGGGCATTAATACACACTGCTTTCCATATGTTACCCCTGTTACCCATTTCCATAAAGGTATTTAATGTATCACCTACCTGGGGGCTTTCACTTACCTGGGGGCTTTCTTCACCCATCCCCAACGAATCTAGTTTAAAGCCCTCTTCAGTAGATTAGCCAGTCTACTACCGAAGATGCGTTGACCTTTCTTGGACAGATGGATGCCATCTCTGCTCTGCAACATATACTTGAGAACCCCAATCACTAACCCTCATTTCTTTTATCAAGTCATGCCCCATCCCCATCCCCACACACACAGTCACATTCACTCTTTCTTAGAAAATAAAGGTGCTGGTACGCTTATGCAGGGTTCTTTCATCAATACATGAGTACCATTAGTCAATTTTAGTAGGTAATGAAAAAGGTGTTGGTAATCTGTACCACCATGAACCCCTATAAAAAAAGCCCCAGGACTGCATAAACTTGCATGTTGAGTGGAGCGGCCTAATGATTAGAATAATGAACTGAGAACAAGGAAAGCTGGGCAAGTCATTTTCACCCTTCATTGCCTCTCATATAAAGCATAGGTGCCAAGGGTAGGCTGTCCCAAAATGAGATTTATGGACAATGTGTCCAAGATATAAATTTATGAAGTTTATAAGCATCCAAAAGCTTCACAAATAAAAGCAACAAAAGGAAATATTTTGCCTTCTTTGTTGCCTGTGAAATGATATAGAGTGAAGATAGTAGGACAGTTTTCAAAGGAATTTGACCAGGTCCACAGACTGAAATGTCCCTCCACTTAGTATGTACATATTTAAATTTGTACCAGTGGACTTATCCACTCTAGCCCAGATTTTCAAAGGGAAACTCTATATGAAACTGTCCCTACCTGGAAAAGACAAACACACATATATGCACTCATTCATGCTTCAGACACACACATGCATTCTCTTGCTGTTCAAATACACAAACACATGCATATGCAGGTACTCTGTCACTCTTCACACGCGTACTGCTGCTCATGTGCTCATTCAGTCACTATCCCACCCCCACCTCTCACTATCCAACACTGTCCATCATCATGTAAAACAGGGTCAGCTCTAAGCATATTTGGGAGTGTTTCTTGCATGTGGCCCTGTTCTCACAGAAGTCCCATTCCCTCACTACAGTAAACCAAGAGGGAACCAATGGAAGCTGGTTGAGGGAAGAGCTGGCGAGGGGCTCAGAGACAGCCTTTCTGCTGTCTGCTTCTGGTATTCAGTGCTCGTCTGGGTACGTTTTCGGTCTGCTTATCTTAGATTGTAACTCCGTCAGGTAAGGTTACCAGATTTTTTTTGCAGGCAAATCTGGGATACTTTTTTTAAGTGTGTGTGTGTGTAGGGGAGGAGTGAGGAAGAGACACTGTAGTTTTAGGTTTCAGCAATAAGGTGTGGAGGAGGGAAGAGGAGCCAGTACCCTGTCTCCCCCCCCCCCCCCCACATCATCCAGGGCCGGCCCGTTCATTGAGCAAGAGTGTTCTTTTGCACAGGGCCCCGCGCAAACAACATCCTGAAAACCGGCAGCAGGCAGGGCGGCTTTAGAGGGAGCCGGAGAGACTCTGGCTCCCTCTAACAGCTGCTGAAGTGAAGCATGTCTTTTCCCTTCACTTAGGCAGCTGTACTGACATTTAGAACGCTGCTGCACTGAGTGCGGGGAACAGGAAGTTCCCTTTGACCTCAGCACGACAGCGTTCTAAATGTCAGTACAGCTGCCAAAGTGAAGGGAAAAGGCGCGCTTCACTTCGGCAGCTGTAGAGGTGAGCTGGGGCCTCTCCGGCTCCCTCTTAGCTAGCCACAGGGCTCTTCGAGAGGGGAGGGGGGTGCTTGGACTGAAAATGGGCTGGGGGGGGGGTTGCTAGGACTGGAAATGGGCTGTGGGGGGGTTACTAGGACTGAAAATGGGCTGGGGGGGTTCTAATACTGAAAATAAGCTGGGGGGGGGTTGCTAGGACTAGATATGGGCTGTGGGGGGTTACTAGGAATGGAAATGGGCTGGAGTGGTTACTTGGACTGGAAATGGGCTGTGGGGCATTTGCTAGTACTGAAAATGGTCTGGGGGGTTACTAGGACTGAAAATGGGCTGGAGGGGTTACTAGGACTGAAAATGGGCTGTGGGGGGGGGGTTGCTAGTACTGAAAGTGGGCTGGGGAGGTTACTAGGACTGAAAATGGGCTGGGGGTTACTAGGACTGGATATGGGCGGGGGGGTTGCTAGGACTGAACATGGGCTGGGGGGGTTACTAGGACTGGAAATAGGCTGTGGGGGGTTGCTAGGACTGGAAATGGGCTGAGTGGAGGGGGGGCTTGAACTGCAAATAGATGATGGGGAGGGGGCTTGGAATGGAAGTGGACTGAGTGGAGGGGAGCTAGGATTGGAAATGGGCTGATGGGGCTACGAAAGGACTAGAAATGGGCTGATGGGGGGCTGGGATTGAAAATGAGCTGATGGAGGGGGGAGCTAGGACTGGAAATGGGCTGATGGTGGGGCTAGGATAGGATTAAAATGGACTGATGGGGGCTAGGACTGAAAATGGGCTGATGCGGGGACTAGAAGGGAGTGGATGCTGGGAGGGGCTGGAACTAGAAAGGAGCTGATGTTGGGGGAGGATTAGAATGGGATGGGGCTGGGAGAGTGAAATGGAGAGGGGAAAAATATTTTGTGTGGGAGGTAAGAAAAATCTATAATTGGCCAGGTATTAGGAGAGTAAGTGGGGATTGAGGATGGAAGGGTAAAATTTGAGTGGATGAAAAAGGAATAAAGAAAGAGATGGAGGAAAGAACAAAAGGGAAAGATTAGTATGTTAAAGCAGATGTAGAGAGAGAATGGAAAAAAACGAGAAGAGAGAAGAAAGGACAAATGGACAGCAGACGATGGAGAGTTAACAGAAGACATGAAGAAAGCAGAAGAAAGTGGCTGGAGCAATTGCAACTGAAAAAAATGCACAAAAGCTAGAAAAATATCTCTTTATTTTGAATTTATTAACTGGAATATGTCAGCTCTGGGAAATGTGCATCATTAACGTCTGCGCATTGTTTAGTACAAGAGGAAATTTATAGTTTTATTTCTACAGTGTTGTTGTACATTCCAAGTTTGGCTTTTGGGGTTCCCAGTTTAATTATTGTCTTCCTTTTTCTAAATTGTGATTCCTTGTTGTTTGTTTGTTGATGGTCTATGTTCTGCATGTTAAACTAAGCTGAGCTATTCTGTTTATGTAATTCCTATTTGACATTGCCACTTGTTCTCTTTCCCCAGTAGGTCATATATTGTTATTCTCTGAAATGTATTGGTTTAATATTTGCAGTGTTGTCTTTTGATAGGTAGGGTATGGTGCTTTGTGAGTCCTGGTAGTGCTGTTGGGATACGGCGGGTTTGCTATGGGTTCTAAATGGGCAGTGTTTGTAGTAGTTCCTAATGTGCCTGGCGGTTGGCACTGGATTATAGTAATTTAGAAATCTTTTAGTCTTTTTTTATCCATATACTTTTAGTAAACATGCCTCTTAATGAATATGTTAACATTATGCAAATATTTATGCAAATGAGGCCCCGCACCGAGTCTCCACACATGGCCCCGCACCTCCCTTGGGCCGCCCCTGACATCATCCATCCCATGACAAATGAGAATTAGACTTACTTGCTAATTGTTGTTCCTTAAGGAACTCTAGTCCAGTCCCGGAACCATAGAGTTTAGAACCTCCACCAGCAGCTTTGGAGACTGAAAGATGTCATCGCTTTGATGTCACTGGTATAACTTGGCAAGCATCGCCCCTCTTCCACCAGTACCTATTGACAAAGCAGACTAAGTAGAGCAACAAATAAGCAGGAACAGGAAAAACTAACTTTGTAAACACCTCATAACCACTATGTAAAAACTATGTAAGAAAGTATGGAAAAACTATGCGCTCCGGATGCCTGCTCCCTGGCGCCCCCGAGCCCACCCGGGCCTGCTGCTCAAGAAAGACCTCACTGTGACCCTCTTGTGTACCTTCCTAACAAAGAAATTTGTATTTTTCTTCTTCTTTTTTTTTTTTCTTCAGGCTGTGTACGGTGTAATACCCTGGGAGGGGTCCGGGACTGGACTAGAGTTCCTTAAGGAACAACAATTAGCAGGTAAGTCTAATTCTCATTTCCTTTTTGTCCCTCTAGTCCAGTCCCGGAACCATAGAGGATGTAACAGAGCAGTGAATATCAACGGGAGGGACCCGCATGCCCAGCCTGAAGTACCACTGAGCCAAAACGCACATCCCCCTTCGCCTGAACATCAAGCCGATAGTGCCTTGCAAAAGAATGCAACGAGGACCAAGTTGCCGCCTTACAAATGTCCTCAACCGGCACTAAACTGAATTCTGCCCAAGAGGCCGCCTGCGCCCTGGTCGAGTGCGCACGAAGACCCACCGGAACTACCTTACCCTTCAACAGATAGGCCGATGCAATAGCCTCCTTCAACCACCTAGAAATTGAAGACTTCGCCGCCGCCTCACCTTTCCGCGGCCCGCCAAAGGCGACAAACAGCCGGTCCGACTTTCTGAAAACCTCCGTTCTATGGAGATACTTCTTAAGCACCCGCCGAACGTCCAAACGATGCAACTGACCGCCCGACTGAGCCTTCTGTTCCAAAGAAAAAACCAGGAGTGACACCACCTGGTTAACGTGAAAGCCCGACACCACCTTAGGCAAGAAGGCCGGGACCGTGCGCAGGACCACCTTGTGAGCAAAAAAAGACAAGAACGCCTCTCTACAAGACAGCGCCTGCAACTCCGAAATCCTTCTAGCGGAACAAATAGCCTCTAGAAAAACTGTCTTCAATGTCAAGTCCTTAAGGGAGGCCTTACCTAACGGCTTGAATGGTGCTCCAATCAATGCCTCTAACACCACATTGAGATCTCACGGAGGTATTGACGTACGTCTCGGCGGCCTCAGAAGCAGCACCGCTCGCAAAAAACGCCAAATATCACTATGCGCTCCTACCAACTGCCCCTGAATCCTCCCCCGGAAACAGGAGATGGCCGCCAACTGCACCCACAAGGAGCTAGCCGCCAGACCTTTCTCCATGCCATCCTGCAAAAACGAAAGAATATGAGGCACCGAAGCCTTTAAAGGCTGTAGATCGCGCTCCCCACACCACGCTTCGAACACCCGCCACACCCGGGTGTACGCCAGCGACGTGGAACACCTCCGCGCTTTCAATAATGTAGCAATGACTGCCGTCGAGTACCCCTTGGACCTCAGCCTAGCCCTCTCAAGAGCCATGCCATAAGCGAGAATCGACCCACCTGCGGCATGCATAATGGCCCCTGCAGTAATAGGTCTTCCCGAACCGGGAGTCTCCACGGCCTGTCTATCAGCAGCCGAATCAGATCCACATACCACGGTCTTCTGGGCCAATCGGGCGCTATCATAACGACCACGCCGCGGTGCCTCTCTATGCGCTGGACCACCTTTCCTATGAGCGCCCAAGGTGGAAACACAGAGAAGCCCTTCCACCGGACACCGCCATGCCAATGCATCGAGGTCTTCCGACATTCACTCTCTCCGCCTGCTGAAGAACCTTTCCACCTTTGCGGATTCGAAGCTCGCCATGAGATCCATTATCAGAGTCCCCCAGCGCTGCACTAGCATCGCAAAGACCTCTGGGTGAAGACTCCACTCCCCCGGATCCACTCTGCGGCGGCTTAGAAAATCTGCTTCGACATTCTCTACTCCAGCCACGTGCTGCGCCGACAACGCCACCAAATGCCGCTCGGCCCAGCGCAACAGCTGACTTGCCTCCTCCTCCAGCGACACACTCCCCATGCCTCCCTGGTGATTGATATAAGCCACCGTTGTCGCATTGTCGGATAGTACCCATATCGCCACTCGACCCAAGGTCTCCTGAAACTGCCGCAGCGCTAGATACACCGCGCGCATCTCCAGCCGGTTTATGGACCAACGCTGTTCCGGACCCGACCATGGCCCCTGGGCAAACCGTCCTTCGCAATGTGCCCCCCAGCCCGCGAGACTAGCATCCGTTGTCACCAGCCTCCAGGATGGAGCCTCTAGCGCCACGCCCCTTTCCAGGCTTCCGGGCCGCAACCACCACTGAAGCTCCTGCCGCACCTTCGGAGGTCACACCAGTCGTTGGGACAAGGCGTCCCGTTGATGAGACCAACGCCGGAGAAGAGCGCTCTGCAACGGCCGCATATGAAACCTGGCCCACTGCACCACTTCGATCGTGGCCGCCATCGTTCCGAGCAACTGCAAATACTGCCACGCCATCGGAGCCCTGCATGCCAAAAACCTCCGCACGAGCTCCCTTAAGGCTTGTGCCCTCTTGCTCGGGAGAAACACCACTCCTAGCTCTGTCTCGACGCGCGCTCCCAAGTATTCCAGAATTTGAGCAGGAAGCAGCTTGCTCTTCGCAAAATTGACCACCCAGCCTAGGCTTTCTAATAACTCCACCACCCGACTGGTGGCCGTAGCACTCTCCTCCCTGGACTTTGCTCGAATCAGCCAATCGTCCAAATAAGGATGCGCCAGAATCCCTTCCTTGCGGAGCGCCGCCGCCACAACCACCATGACCTTTGTGAACGTCCGAGGCGCCGTTGCCAGTCTGAAGGGCATTGCCCGGAACTGAAAATGGCCCATGGGCACCGCAAAGCGCAGGAACGTTTGATGCTCTGGGCGCACGAGAATATGTAGATACACCTCCGTGAGGTCCAAAGACGTTCAGAATTCTCCCTTCCTGACCGCCGCAATGACCGAGCGCAAGGTTTCCATCTGAAAATGGGTTACTCGAAGGCAACGATTCACTCTTTTTAAATCCAGACTTGGCCGAAAAGTGCCCTCTTTCTTTGGAACGACAAAATAGATGGAGTATCGACCGCACCTGTATTGATCCACCGGCACCGGCACCACTGCTCCGAGTTGCCATAGCCGCCGTAGCGTGTCTGAGACCGCCCGTAACTTCCGCGTAGCTCTGCATGGGGAAAGGACAAAGGAATCTAAGATGGGTCGATGGAGCTCCAGAGCATATCCCTCTCGAATGACCTCCAACACCCACTGATCCGTGATAATTTGGACTCAGGTAGGGTAAAACTCCCGCAACCTTCCTCCTACGGGAACGTCCGCCACCTGGGTCCGCCATATCTCATTGTGATTTCTTTCTGCTAGAGGAGTGGAAGGGTGTAAAACCCCTACCCGCCCCTTGGAAACCTCGAAATGCCTGGCCTCGCGGAGGAAAACGCCCCCTCTGAGATTGGCCAAAACGCGAGGACCATAACCTACAAAAATCCCTCGAGAGCCCCCTGGATCCAGTCGTCCCGCGGCCCTGCTTTAGCCTATCCTCTGGGAGCCGACCGCCCTTGGACTCTCCAAGGTCCTTGACCAGCTTCTCCAAATCTGTACCAAACAAACGTTTTCCGCGAAAGGGGAGCTTACTAAGCCGCGCTTTGGAAGACCCGTCTGCTGACCAGTTACGCAGCCAGAGATACTGACACGCTGCCACCACAGAGGCCATACTCTTGGCCAGACCTCGAATAAGATCGTAGTGGATATCTGACAAATACGCTGTGCCCGATTCCAGCCGCGCTAATTCTTCCGCCTGCGTATCCAGGAGTCCTTCCTGCAGCCGCTGGGACCACCGTAAGCAGCCTCTGGCTACCCACGCTCCCGCTATCGAGGCCTGCAAGGAAAGGGCACACATATCAAACACCTGCTTCAACAGAGTCTCCAATTTCCAGTCCTGTACATCCTTTAACGCCGCGGCGCCCTCAACTGGAATTGTGGTCTTTTTAGTAACCACCGACACTGCTGCATCCATCTTCGGGGAATGGAAAATCTCTCTATCTTGGTCAGAAAGGGGATATAACCGGGCTAAAGCTCTGGTGCCCCTCGGCGCCGATTCCGGGGCGTCCCACTCCTCTTGAATCATGTCCCGAAACACTCTATGAACCGGGAACACTCGTTGGGACTTCCGAACGGCTTGCAACAGAGGATCCTCTAACGCTTCCTCTGCCGACGGCACCACCGCGGGCATATTGAGCGTCTTTAGTGTTTCCGCAATCAGCGCCGGCAGCTCCTCGTGCCGGAACACCCGGACCACTCTACTCTGCTCTTCCGCGTCCGGTAACTCTCCCTCTTCTAGCTCCCCCCTGAAACGTCTTCCACCTCTATATCTGAGAGCTGTCCCTCGTCTTCCACCACCGAAGACGGGCTCTCCTCCACCACTTCCCTACGCCTCTTGCCCGGACCTGCCTCCCCCTCCAGAAGGCCCCCCGACTGTTTCTGAACCTTTGCTCTCGGGGACTGTGCTTCCAGTCCGGGCTGCAGCAAGACCAACGCTTTCTGCATAAGAGAGAAAAAATCCAGGGGAATACCTGTCACTCCTCCGCTCTGGCTGCCTCCCGCCGCCGCTGAAGTGCCTGCCATCGAGGATGGACCCGCCATCGGCTCCGGGAGATCCAAAGAAGGCAGCTGGGAGTCTTCTACCTCCGAAGGGACCGCTGCCGGCTCTGCAGCCGGTCCCCCAAGCGCCTTTTCCATCACTGCTGCCTCTAAAGAACAGCCCCTGCACCACACCCCAGACTCCAAAACCTCGCTACGCCTCGCCCCACAGACGAGACAGCAGGGCTTAGCTGGCATCTTCAGTAGGACTCCCCCACTTAATGTGTGCCACCCCCAGAGGGGAGAAATCCCAGGTTCCTGTGCTGAAAACAACAATGAGAGGAGCAGGACAATGTCCCAGCTAGACAGAGTCCCCTCACAGAAAGAACCTTTTTTTTTTTTTTTTCACTCACAATCGAGGAAGAACTGCCCAACTAGCTGAAGCCCATCCGACTATCGCTAAAACGAAGCTCCTCAGGCTGTAAAACGAACGATGGATGCCCTCTCTCTAAAAACGCGGCACCTAAAATGGCCGCCGGCAACTGTTTCCCGCTCAAAAAATCTAGCTAGAAACAAAACCACGCGGCAAGGCTCCCAACTGCCCGACAGACGGAGGCCGCAGTAAAAAGCTCCCTTGAGCCAACACTCACCGCTGCCGCGATCCTGACATAGAGGAAGGAGGAGGGGGCGCAGAAGAGTACAACCAGCCCCGGAGCACCGCCTTACTCGGCTTCAGCCCCGGCGGTTCTACTTGCAATAGTGCAGGGAAAAGCCTCACTGGCTTGCAGACACCTGTGCTGCTGCTGCTCTGCCAATCAGCCTTCCACCTGCTCCTCACCCCTTTTAAGCGGGTTCGGGAGCAGGGAGGCAATTGAGCAATGCTGATCTGCCGCTCTATGGTGCAGGGAAAGGCCCTCACTGGCTTACAAGTCCCTGTCCTGCTGCTGCACTGCCGTTCAGCCTTCTACCTGCTCCTCACCCCTTCTAAGCGGGTTCGAGAGCAGGGAGGCACTGAGCAATGCTATAATGCTTGTTTACATGCTGGGGCTACTAACAGAGAGAAAGAGAAAAAGAGAAAAGAGAGAGAGAGGAAGAGGGAAAAGAAACAGGTCCACAGCAAGCAGGAACCCTTTCAGCAGCAGCAGGTCTGCACCTAAAATAAACCCAAAAGGCAAAATTACCCAAACCAAAAATAAATATTCCAAAAAGAAAGCTCTGCTTATTTGTTCCTACTGAGCCCAGTCCCGGGCTCAGAACCTCCAAGCTGCTTGGAGACTGAAAGTACTGGTGGAAGAGGGGCGGTGCTTGCCAAGTTATACCAGTGACATCAAAGCGATGACATCTTTCAGTCTCCAAAGCTGCTGGTGGAGGTTCTAAACTCTATGGTTCCGGGACTGGACTAGAGGGATGAAAAGGAACAACAATATAATTTCGAAGCAGACAAACTGACAGAGAAATAGAAACAGTGATGCATTTCCTCTGTACTGTGCAAAACGTAAAGACAAAGGATGTAGGGCCTGATATTCAAAGCCATTAACGTAGTTAGTAGAGCTGCTAACCATGTTAAAGTCGCGGTGAACGGAATATTCAGTGGCGCTAACATGGGTAGTGCCACTGAATATCCGCAGCTGCCGGCTCTACTTGAATCGGGGTGTACTGGGGGCATTCCGGGGCAGAGAAGAGGTGGCACAGCTCACTAACCAGGCAGCAGCGATATTGAGTCGCTGCCTGGTTAGTGATGCGGAGCGAAGGCCAGCTGCAGGAAACCCTGGCCTAACTTTGGCTGCGTATCACTAACCAGGCAGCAGTTCATTATCGCCACTGCCCAGTTAGCAAGCAGCCTATGGGGCGCGACCCCGGCTATTCAATGCTGGTGCTGGATAGGACTCCGGTATTGAATATCCAAGTTTAATATTTAGCGCCGGTGGCTAGCCGCGTTAGCAGTGCTAACTGTGGCACTAAACATCAGGCTAATAAATGTTAAAAACTGACCTATTGAAATCACTAAATTCAAAATAATTATTTTTTTCCTACGCTCTGTTCCCATTGCTGTAATAGAGGACAGGAGGCTGCCAAAAAGGCAGGAATCAGGGACACAACTCTAAAAAGCCTCCTCAGCCTGTGGACTACTACTACTAAATATTTGTATAGTGCTACAAGACGAACGCAGCGCTGCACAGACACATGTAAAAGACAGTCCCTGCCCACCAGAGCTTCCTTCCCCATAAATACAAACATACAGGCCAATGCAGAAAGCCGGCACTGAAGTCCCGCTCTATCAACTTTTTATGCCTATTTGCAGTGCACCAATAGCTTCTGACTTCAGCATGGGCATACAGAAAGGGGTGAGCATGTAAATGAGTCACCCGTTAAACTGGGAGAGCAAGTCAAACACATACGCACAAGAAGTTGTGGCAAGTTTGGCATGCGCTTCCAGAGAAACAGGCACCGCGTGGCTAATTTTCATGAGCCTCAACAGTATTTTGATACCATTGGGTGCTTTCTCTGATGCCTGGATCCCTTCAGATGATCCAGGCATCGGGGAAAGCCCCCGATGACATCAAAATAATGGTTGGGGGCCGGTGCCCCCGACAGAAAGCGACTCCCTGGTGGCTCAATGGCTCCAATCTCCTCACCCATCCAAGTAAAATAATCCCTGGTGGCCCAGCGGCCCCGAGCCCCCCACCCCCTACCTGTAGCTTCAGAAACAAGCGAGAGCACTGCCCACGTGCTCTCATTCTGCTATCTTGAAAAATGGTGGTGCCTGGCCCCACGCGGGGCATCCTGGGATGCACCGGGCAGAGTCAGACTACCATATAAGGCATGTCTTACTACCTTACTTGGCAGTCTGATCTCGCCTAGTGCATCCCAGGATGCACAGCGTGGGCCAGGCGCTGCCATTTTTCAAGATGGCGGGCCAAGAGCATGTAGGCTGTGCTCCCACTTGTTTCTGAAGGTACTAGGAGGGGGTGGGTGTTCGGGGCCACTGGGCCACCAGGAATTTGCTTTCTGTCGGGAGCAGTGGCCCCCCAACAGTATTTTGATGGCATCGGGGACTTTCCCCGATGTTTGGATCATCTGAGGGGAAGATAATCCAGGCATCGGGGAAAGTACCCATTGAAATCAAAATATTGTCAGGGGCACGTGCTAGATATTTAAGCCACCTCAGACCCAGGCGTAGAGATATTGGTGCTAAGGCTGGTTGCAAAATCCTCTACGTTTTTCTCTGCATCGGGCACAGACAATATTTGCATACCAGTTTATTATATGCTGCTCATTTGCCTGTAATTTAAATACGGATCATTAATTGTGCGCTAGTTTTTCAGTTGCCGTTTACATGCACATTCGTCTCTTTTCTGCATTAGCGTTAAGTATGCTTAAAAGTGGCGTTATCTGTGCTTAAAGACCGCGCTAGTTTCCTGCATTGGCTTGACCGTTTGAAAGCTATCCCAGTGCTGTACACAGAATGGGGGGTAAAACTCAGGCTTTCTTTCCTTGCCTGTAGCTTTGCTTACTCAGTCAGCTGCACACCATCTCTCCCCGTGAAAAGCAACCTCCATAGTGCACCTGGCTGAGGGGGGGGGGGGGGGAGCAGTAAGTCAGCCTAGCAGCAGGGGTTTCCTGGGGTCTTCTCCAGCCCAGGCATACCTTCCTATGCACCATCATCTCTTATATTACAATCTCTCCAAAAGGGTCCAGCCTCCCTCCCCCATATACTTGCAGATATATCAGAGGCAGGGAGGCTCCCAAGTTCCTCTTTTAACCTTCTTCTGCAGAGCCCATAGATTTCACACCTCTTTCTCAGTGGGTCACGCCTCTCCCACCTCCCTAGCAGGAGATTATGTTTATGCTGTAGGAGCTACAATTAATCTTTTAACATAAAACAAAGGATTGTAAAGTAGCCACTCAAAAAAAAACATTGTCCAAGTGTTAAGCCCCTTTCATTGGAATAGAAAGGGTTACAGGTACAAGTTCCACTTAGACTCAAATTTAATTTTCTCATCACCGCCAATTGGTCCTTATTAGGAAAGGTATATCTTAAAAGTTTCTTAAAAATAAAGGGATAATTTGATTTTTCAAATACATAAAGAACAAAATTGGAAAGTGAATGCCAGCAGCTAGCTAACTACACGCATTACAAGTAGGCATGTTTTACTGAGTGTGTGCGAGCGCAGCACAGTGGGATGTGTGTGTAGATAGGTTTTGGTCCCACAGTGCAGGAGAAAGTAGCAAGATTTAACCACTGGATTAGTATCTGAAATGCTGCAAAGAGTCTATAAAGGTTGAAAACTGTTTTATTTTAATTTTGGTCAGGATTCCCAGCTGATTTTTTTTTCATTTTTAGTTAATTTGACTTGACTTGTGGTTTGGCTTTTAGAGATGGTAGACTGGAGTGAAAGGTGAATTGGAGTTAGGAGTGGGAAAGGAAGGGGTCTGACCCCAAAACTGATGTGCAGCTCTCTCCGATACCACCACTGGAACAGACCAGGATCATCTACCATTAATTTATCTGTTTGTACAAAAGAAAAATGGATTCAAAGGAAGCATCAACAGGGACATATGTATCTCTCATTATTTGTCTTTGAACCCATGCATCCTGTTGTCCTGTCCCCTTCTGAGGGATGGGCAAGAGCAAAGGACATGGGCTCAAAGTCAGCAGATGTACTGGAGAGTTTCTTTACCTGCTATCATTGCATAGGAAATGGGAAGCTGGGAGCAGCAGAGAGGGGTTAAAATTTTAATAGGCCAGGGCCATCACTGTTCTAACACCCTTGGCCCAGCCACCTGGGAGAGTGAGTCCAGCCACAGAACTGGTCCAGGGAAGAGTGCCTATGTGAAGCTGTAAACAACAGACTTGGGATATTTATTTATTTATCTAACATTTCTTATGTACCGCCTTTTCATGATATCAAGGCGGTTTACATTGAACAAACTGAAATTACATTGAACAGGGCATTATAACTTGGAGATAACTATTTTACAGGGAACATGGGCAATGGAAGGTTAAGTGGCTTGCCCAAGACCACAAGGAGCACCTGTGGGACTAGAAATGCTAGTCCTTTTGGCCCAAGGTTGCTGTTCTCTAGTGGGATTTGAACCCCCGACCTTCCGGCCGGGAGTTGGAAAGATTGTAATATGGGATATGAGGGGAGTGGAGGAGTGGCCTAGTGGTTGGGGCAAGGTACTTCAGGCCGGAAGGTCGGGGGTTCAAATCCCACTAGAGGACAGCAACCTTGGGCCGGAAGGACTGGGGTTTCTAGTCTCACAGGTGCTCCTTGTGGTCTTGGGCAAGCCACTTAACTATTTTACGGGGAACATGGGCTATGGAGGGTTAAGTGGCTTGTCCAAGACCACAAGGAGCACCTGTGAGACTAGAAACCCCAGTCCTTCCGGCCCAAGGTTGCTGTCCTCTAGTGGGATTTGAACCCCCGACCTTCCGGCCTGAAGTACCTTGCCCCAACCACTAGGCCACTCCTCCACTCCCCTCATATCCCATATTACAATCTTTCCAACTCCCGGCCGGAAGGTCGGGGGTTCAAATCCCACTAGAGAACAGCAACCTTGGGCCAAAAGGACTAGCATTTCTAGTCCCACAGGTGCTCCTTGTGGTCTTGGGCAAGCCACTTAACCTTCCATTGCCCATGTTCCCTGTAAAATAGTTATCTCCAAGTTATAATGCCCTGTTCAATGTAATTTCAGTTTGTTCAATGTAAACCGCACTGATGCAGAATAGCGCGGTATATAAGAGAATGTAAAAAAATAAATAAACCAACCAGCAAGGCAATACACCCAATTTGTCTCTGTGTGAGTAAGGGTGACTGTAAGCTGTAATTTCCTTTAGATAGGTACATGTCGGGGGTAATTTTATAAAGGCATTTTAGTGCATATATAGCAATATACATGTGTAAAATGGCTGACTAGGGATTTTGGGGCTGCAGCATACTCAGTTGTCTGCATGATTCCAGGGAAGAAAAGTCACCAAAGGAAGACCTTCTCCCCCCAGAGAAATTAAGGAAGCCATAGGTGAGTGGGGTGGATTGATCCCCAGAACTGAGAAAGACATCTGAAGCTCCATCTATTAACACCATTGCATGCTTATCCATGGGACCAGACACACCTGGAGGCTTAGGAGTCACATTTTGGTTCTTAGCCTTACCTTTAACAGTTACTGTATTTAGATAACCCAATACCTGCAGTTCTTGTACCATCAACTTGAAAAGAGACTCCAAACTCCCCCATGCTCCGCTGTAGCTCTGAAGAGGCTCTAGTAAGGTGTTCCCCTTTGGGCACTCTCTTGCAGGCATATGTCACCACAAGGCATGTTCTTATCTACCTCCAGCGCCCTCTTATTGTGGTGTCAGTGGGGTGCCTCCTGCTGGGAAACTCATTCACATCATTACAGGCTCACAATGGTGTCAAAGTGCTTTTCCACTTTCCATGCAAGCACATTTCCTCCTCTTACTCCCATCAGGCAGCCAGCACAGCATGTTCTTATCCACCTCTGATGTCTCTTTATGATGGTATCAGCAGGGTGTGCCCTGCCGAGGTACTTCATCTCGCTTCAGGCTTACAATGGTGTCAAAGTGCCTCTCCACCTCCCATGCAGGTATTTCTCATCCTCTTACATCCCATGAATAATTATACTTTATATGATTTACACAAATAATTTATGTAAGAATGGCTAAGTATATAAACACAAAGAAAAAAGTGAATTGGGATTTAGGAGGCAGAATTGGGGTTGATCTTGAGCCCACCCAAACAAAAAAGTGTTCTGCTGCCCCTTGATAGATATTCCTTTTTTCTTTACTGCCAGTAAATTTACTGACAATTGTTAACCCTATCAGTGCTCCAAACATTTCTTTGCAGTAGAATGGCAATGGAATGCTGTAGGAAGGCATTGACTACTGAGGGGCTAAGCACCCTAGCTGAATGTGAGTCCGAGTGCCCTGTTGAGTACCCAGAAAAGCACCAATTGGTTTATTGCGCCTACCAAGTACATGAGAACAGATGCAACAGGTCAGTCTAGTTTGGTATGGCATAGTGGGCTGGCACTGCAACCCTGGTGAAAGGCCAACATGAGGAGCAAGTAACAGCATCATGTCCACACATCATGACCCAACCAGCAAGATTCAAACTGATGCTCGCACTCCTCTCAATTGTCAATGGTATAGCGATCTGGCAGAAAGGCCTTCTCGATGTATTGATATCGACCATTACACTATTGACAGATAAACCGTCTTCAAGGCAAACTTTCATAGGGCTGGTATGCCATCCCCCAGCCTTGTCAGGAGGTTCGCACCTGGGTCACAAAGAACATCACTTCGTTGAGGCAAGCATGTCAGAGCACAGTCTGGATGACTGGCCACTCAATCATCCTCTTGGCAGCAAAAAGAGTGGCTAAGCACCACACATTACACCTCGGCCTTATGAGGAATATTCAGTTGAGACAGACAGGAATACTTGACTTAAGATGGTATCACTTAATTTTTGTCCCTGCAAGATCAGGCCATCATATCTGCTTACCCATGGCGTTGATCCACCTTCGGTTCAGGGGTCCTCTTAAGAAAACCAGATCATCAGAACAGCATCACAACTTAGCCAGAGTGGCCCTTCTTTCTCCTGAACACCTTAGTGACTTGGCCTGAAACTGAGATGGATAGCCACCAAGTGCTGGAATCCAGGGCTCAGGAAGGCCCACAAACTAGTAAGCCTGCAGATTCTGGAAGCCAGCAGCTGGCAGATACATCATGACTGGCCCTATCCAGTCATTCCCAGATGCTACAGGGCAGACAATAGTTACTTATTAGACGTTGATTTGGACTTGCCTATAAATGATATACTAGAAACACTGAAAGCAGTGCAGACAGCAAACTTTAGGTTTAGAGGATAGCAAGGGCTCTAATACTGGAATAAGTGCATGAACCAGTCAGTGGCCCCCTTCCTGGCTGGTGATGAAGGCCCACTGGTGGTAAATGCAGGTACTGAGCTAAATCAGAGAGTTTGTCTCTCAACAACTAGACACCCAACTTGAGCTCTCCAATGCTTTGCATCCCCATCATTCTGGATTCATACTGGTCACTCCACTGATACTATTCTTCTCTCTCTTCTTAGTGAAGCTCACCATTCATTGGACCGTGGGGATGTCAGAATCGCTTGGCTCAAGATGGTATCGACCTCGTCAATCACAATCTTCTCCTCTCTCGGTTGTAAGACCTTGGGTCTCGTGGGATAGTTCTTCAATGGTTCACTTCTTTTCTATTAGGATAAACAGTCCAAAACGTGATTATAATAGTAGGAAAGACAAGTTTATTATCAATATCGGCCACCCTACACAGGCCGTGTTTCAATTACCCTTCGTCAGGGGTAGAGCCGGTAAACACACTACAAACATAAAAACATACATTTAAAATTAAATAAAATGCCAAAGTAAGAACAGATGCTGTGGCGTAAAAACAACATAATACGTATGTAAAAATATATATAAAATCATAAAAATGGTATAGAAATATATATATGTAACCAAAACATAAAATATTATAACTTAAAATATATTGTAAGACATTATTTTTTAAAAAAATAATAATAAATAATTAAATAAATAGAGAAGACTAATAAAATACAAGAGTGTGATAAATGGACATAATATGAAAGAGATAAGTACCTCAATGTAGCAAATGGAGATCACCTCCAAGGTATGACCAATATGAATTAACCTTGATGTAAAACTAATAATCGATAAAAATATAAATTAACATAAATATTAAAATACATCAAATCATACATATAAAAGAGGCCTCCATATGGATACTTATTTTTTTAAAAAAACGTAATGTATCACTCTCTTCTTCTAAAGGAGCAAAGGATAGGAAACGTAGCAGGAGGGAATGTGAGAACCATGGGTGCAATGAACATAACATCTGATGTACCTATCTAGAAAATCAAATTGTGTTAAAAAAATAATAAATAAATAAATAGACACATTAAAACTACACTAAATTAAGATGACTGTTATGGAGTGTGGAAATAAATAAATACAATATATTAATTATGTACCAACTAAATTTAAAAGGGTGCCTTCAAGGAACAAGAGCCCCCATATATATCAATATGCATATAGCGGAATGAGCACTCAATCATTTAAAAGCGTTGCTACCACCGTAAAAGTTAGCAAAAACATTTTTAGAATAAAAACTATTGACGAAATCTTAAGAAACAGAGCCAACTAAAAATGTGCAAAATGTACTTCATGGTAGTTACCACGGACTTTATTGTAAGCAGAAAAACCAAATTTTTAAAAAAAGGGACCTTAAAATTGAGAGAATCATTGAAAAATGAGCCAACTAGGCTAAAAGAAAACAATCACATGATGAGAGTGACGCTAATGCAAAACATATGCAGTACTTTGAAATACATGAAATAAAAATTAACTCTTACTTGTCGTGAGCCCTCTCGGTGCACCTACCGGTGAGATCAGGTATTGCACTGGGCCTCAGTGTAACTGGCCTCCTGGTAGTTGTAGTTGCTGCCAGTTACAAAAATTAGTTGTGGACAACCGATGTAAGGTTAAACAGGGCTTTATTTCCCTTTCCCAAATAGGATATTTCAATATATACAAAAACAAAACATAACCCTTCTTGGGTGAAACAGAAAGAAAACTGTAACACAAAAATGGCTTTCTTTCAGCTTCTTAACAAAAGAAATATAGTTTAAACACAGACCTGTAGCCACCCAGAATAAGGCCTTCTCTTCACCTTGTCAGGCTGCTTATTCTTCTCTACCTTAGGGAGATTATATTATCTGCCAGAGAAAGGCTACAATCCATTTCTTCAATATTCTCTTCAATCACAGAGGCTTCACATTGCATCGGCTCCTCAATAGGAATTAATACCTCCTTACTTTCTCCCTGTGTGGGCTTGGCAAACAGTCCGTCCTGGCTGTGACATACTTCTTTTTCACTAAGGGAAAACTGTTTGCTGTTACCACAATTACTGGGGTTTTGGTAGAAGGAGCCTTCCCTCTGTTGATATCTGTTTGGCAGGCTGATGAATTCCCTTGCCCCTCTATTAGGAGGAATTACTCCTGCTCTGAGCTCTGCTCTGTTTAGGAACCGGGAACCAGCTGGAACTTCTGACGGCAGCCCTTCTGAAACTCTGTGTCTCACGTACCTCTCAGAGTGTTCTACTTCTGCAGGTAAAAAGCCTTTCCTTTGTTTATTATAAGGGTACTGGAGTTTCTCTGCTCCCCTTAGGCTAACTTTGGATGGCTTCTGGACTTTGTGATCCCTCCCCTTTCCAGTACCCGTAGGTAGGGGTTAAGGAGTTTAAGTTCCTTCTTTAAACCAATGTTCTGACACTTCCTGGAGCAGTGCTCGTAGGGAAATGTAGTTTACCACCAGTTCAAATGAAGAGTAGTGTGACTCAGAATGTTTGCAAGCAAAAAGGGATTTATTTCCCCTCCCGGGGTTGGACTTCACAAGGATAAAAAGGTAACACAAAATATCTGCTCTCTGGCAGCAAAAAGGACAAAATAAGAATAGCTTCCTTCAGCGTGAAATAAACATTTTCTTTCCAGCAAGTTGCAATTCAGCACATGGTTTCATATAGCTCTGTTTCCCTCACAGCCAGCTTGTATTTTCTTCACCATATCTTTCTAACATAAAGATATTCTCTGTTCAGCCCAAGTAATCATACAGTTCATTTCCTTCCTATGAACGTTTAACCAGGCTGGCTCTGTTCCTACACGTTCCCCCACTGAAGCAGAGATTGTTTGCCTGGCTGTCTCTGGGACCGCGCCCTTTTCTCCCACCTTGGGTTTAATGCAGAGCTCTTGGGTTTGACGTAGCTCTAAACATTCATTTTCTCCCTGGTACTCTCCACCGTAGCCCTAACCTTCTGGGTCAATAAACCCCCAATATTTCTGGCAACTCCAGCCCTTAGGCTTACCTGGGGACCTGGCTGTGGACGTTTTTCTCTGGCGTTTAAAAATACCGGTAGGTTCCCTGCTGAACCTATGTGAGGCAGTTTCCAAATGCCTTCCTGGCTGCTTGTAATCCCGTGTATGCTTCAGCTGGTCTGGTCTGCTCCTACGATAGCTCTCAGCCGGAGCCTCTGACCTCCCTTCAGCTGAAAACTCCTTCCAACTTCTGACCGGAAGTCTGCTTTCCTCTCTCTCCTCTCCCCCTCTGCCTGCTGGGGCCTCCTTATGAGACAGCCTTCCTGGGTAGGGCCTGGCTCCACCCCCTAGCAGGTGTTCAGACTTTCCCCGTGACTCTTTGCTAAACTGATAGCAGGGGCGTGTTTCCTTCTCTCGTGCCTTGTTTCCCTGACAACTGGTAGCCATGTGCCTTTGTTTATCTTGCAGCCCTGCACTTTCTACCTGGTTTTCAAGCATTTCTACCGGGCCAGGACTTGCTATATCACAACTTCCACAAACTGTCCCTTATCTCCAAGCTCTGAACTCCCCCTTTTTGGACCGGAATAAAACTTCCTGGCTTGTACCTTTTTTCTTCTGTCTCTGCTCCAATCTGGGCTGTTACATTCACTCTCACTTTCTGTGTCAAGCTGTCTGTACCTTTCATTCAAGCATTCCTCGGACTCACTCAGACCTCCGTTCAAGCTTCCAATGTGGTAATTAGACACGCTCTCTTCACAGCTTCTCTCGTCCTCCTCATTCATCCAGTTCCTTCTCTGGGTTTCTCTCCTCTCCTTTCCTGGCTCTTGGTCTGGCTCTTAGGCTGACCCTTGCTCTCGGTCCTGTTCTTAGTCTGGGTCTGCCTAACTGCTTGTGAGCTGAGTTTATCTAGGTATTTCCTAGCTGTACCACTCCCCAGCTGATTAGAGTCAGGTGGGAATCTCCTGGCTTCTCTACTGGCTGGGTGTGTCTCCCTAGCTCGTGACCTCACTTGCTTACGCTGCCCATGGCAACTTTCTACCATGTGCTTTCCCCAAACGTTAGTATTTCCTTGCATTGCAATATCATCTGTCTCCATAGGGGTCACTAATGAGTCTGCTCTGTGACATACTCGATCGAAGATCATCGTCTTGCGATTCACCATCTGAAGCATTTAGAAAAAAACGCCAGTGCATGCGAACTTAAAAACAAAAGAGAGTGGGAAAAAGGGGGCAGGACATGGGCGGAGCTGAGCTGCAATGATGGAATGAAACAGAACAAAGCAGATAATGGATAAGCTTAAATTGAAGAGTATAAAAAATGTATATAGAGTTTAAAAAATATATATATATGATCTGCAACTATGCGCATGTTATCTACATGCGCTATATCCATTGATATAACGAAGGTATAAACGCAAACAATCTCATAATAAAAAGTATATGTGATCAAAAGGGAGATGGTGAAAATGACCAAAAAAACCACAAAAAGAATGTAATACGTTAAGATATAATGCTTGTAATATAACATGCATTGAAAATACATGGTAAAACAAACTTTACTTAAAAGGACAATCTCATAATGAAAAGTGTACTTGATAGAAAAGGAAGACAGTGAAAGGGACCAAAACAGCAATAAACCTGCTAATACAACACGCATAAAAAATATACATATGATAACCAAACATTACAAGTAGAAAAAAGGGTATATCATAAAAATATATCACAAAATGACGGTCATGAAAACGAAAGAAAGATTAAAGAAAAACCGAAAAGTCCCTGCATTAAGACCATTGGGAATCAAAGTGTCTAATAAAAATATATATCGTTGTTCAAGCCTCATGATAGTTTTATTATTGTCACCGCCTCTCCAGTTGATTTTGACCTTCTTAATAAAAAACTTCAAATCCATAATTTTATGCTGTTTTTCTTGCCAATGGACAACAAGGGGTTTCTCAATTAAACCTCTCCTAATACTGCTCTTATGCTCTATGATCCTAGTCCTAATATTGTGAATAGTCTTGCCCACATACAATTTCTCACATGGACACTGTATAACATAAATAACATTCTGTGTATCGCAATTGGAAAAATCATTTATATGGAACTTTTGGTTTGTGGTTGGGTGAATGAATGTGTCTCTAACTGGAAGAACATTCAGACACACCGAACATTTTCCATACTGATATTGTCCCTTGTATTTGGATAAAAAACCTTTTTCTGTAAGAGCAGAGGGCACGAGTAGATTATGTAAATTAATATTACGTTTATGTGCTATAGTTAATTTGATATTTTGAAAAGCAGGCAAAGATTGAATGAGATGTCACTCTTTCTTAAGTATTCTGGTAATACTATTGGAATGTTGTGAATATCAGAGAGGACATACAACGCCAACATCTGCTTTTTTTGTACGCGGCTTCAAAAGTGAATCCCTCGACAACTCTTTTGCTCTATTATATGCCCGTTCAACATGTAATGATGGATATTTTCTAGTTAAAAAACGTTTCTTCATATTAAGGCATTCTTTTTCAAAATCATGTGCATCCGTACAAACCCTTTTAATTCTCAAAAACTGGGCGACTGGAAGGTTCTTCTTCAGTGAAGGATTGTGAAAACTATCATAATGCAATAGCACATTCCTATCAGTAGGCTTCCTATAAAGTTTTGTAGAAAAACCATTAGTATCTTTCATGATCAAACGATCCAGATAGGAAATCTGGAGAGGATCGTAAGTCATCTGGAATCGTAAGTTGGAATCTAACTGATTTATCCATACATTAAATTCAGAGAGGGCTTCCATTGAGCCGTTCCAAATGATAAAAACATCATCAATATATCGAATCCAAAGACCAACTGATTCACTGAATGGATGTTTTTTTAAAAAACTCTCTTCAAAGTAAAACATATATAGGTTGGCTATGTCCGGGGCCATGGCAGAGCCCATAGCAACCCCTTTTGTCTGTTTATAAAAAAGTTGTCTAAAACAAAAGAAATTATCAAATAACACTATTTGTGCCAGGGACAGAAGAAATGCTGTAGGGATACATTTATGTGCAGTCCTTCTAAGAAGACATTGTGCAATGATGTCTAAAGCTGCCTGTTGTATGTTCGTATAAAGAGATTCTACATCCAATGTGACCAATATAGTATCAGCTTTAATTTGTTTAAAAGAAGACAAAATTTCTATAAACGTGTGAAGAGTCTCTTACGTATGACCACATATTAGTTACAAAAGGTCGCAATAATATGTCCAAGAATTTGGATATGGGCTCAAGAAGTGAACCAATAGCCGAGACGATCGGCCGTCCCGGAGGCTTCTCAAGAGATTTGTGAATTTTAGGGATTATATAAATTGTGGGAATAACAGGCGCCTTGACAATGAGAAAATCTTTTTCTTTTTCAGTAATATAACCAATTTCAAAGGCAGTGATGACAAGATTGTCAATGCTGCTTTTAAGATCAAATGTGGGATCACCATCTAATCTCTGATAAAAAGATTGGTCATTCAACTGCCTATTAACTTCCTGTATATAGTATTCTTTATCCATAACAACCACAGCACCTCCTTTGTCGGCTGGTTTAATTATGATCTGATTGTTTTTTTGCAATGATACAATGGCTTTTCTTTCTCCATATGTAATATTATGGAAGGAGGCTGAAGGACCCTTAAGGACCATGTCAACCTGTCTAGTAACAACTCTTTCAAAAGCTTCAATAACTGAATCCGTTTTATGAGGAGGTATCCAAGTAGATTTGTTACGAACAATCGACTGGTCATTAAGAGTGTTGTCCTGATCAGCAAAAAACTGTTTTATTCTAAGTTTACGAAAAAAAAATTATATAAATCAATATGGATCTCAAAAGGATCAACCTTATTTTTAGGAACAAATGATAAACCCTTATTTAGGATAGATTCTTCATCCGGTGTCAAAATATATTTAGAAATATTAATAACATTATTGGAAGCACTATCTTCCGTGAGACCATCTAATATCTCTTCTCTTCCTGTCGTTCTGTCTTCCACTGACCCCTTCCTCTCCCTCGTCCACGACCTCGACCTCTGTAATAATGATCCTGTCCATGATTTTTGCCCGGGTCGTGGTAATGTTCTTGATCTCTGCTGTACTGTACTGATTGCAGCCGATTTCTTGACCCCTCCCGACCTCCCCCTTTCCATAGTACGTCCATATTGAAAAAAGAAATCACTATTATTACCATGTACGTGATTCTCTCTCTCTCTTTCTTGTTTCTATGTGGTCTTTCAACTTCCTTATGTGTGGAAAATAATGATGCAGATGTATCAAATTCAACAGATTCACTCCTGCTACGTTTCTTTTTCTGCTCTAAAGGGTGATCTCTCGATTCATCATCAGTCATACTCTCTTTCCGGTCAAATATAGAGGTCCTTTTTTTAAACCACAAACGATCACTCTCTATCTTTTTACTCCAATGATAAACATAACCAGTTTTATAATCTTCTTCGTCTCTTTTACATTTTTTGACCTTCTTATTCTTTATTTCCTTCCTAAACTGTTGCATATTTCTTTGGTGATCTTCATATATCTTATCAAATCCACTATCACATTCTTTTAAAACAACAAGTTTTTCATCTAATTCAGACTTCAAAATTTCAGACTTCTTATTAGCAGTGGTAATTAATAAAATCATTAAATCCAGGGAACATTTATTTAAAATGGTATTCCAACATTTTATGAAACCATCTTCAGTAGTATAAAGTCCAGGTGCTTTATTTACCCGTAATCCCCTGGGAATGATCTTAGATTTACAGCATTCCAAAAGGTATGCTGAATGCATCTGTTCTTTAACAAGCTTCTTGGTTATCTGAACCACATCATCCCATTTATTCTAGACATCATCTGTATCAGGTTCTGTATGATCTACAAGGGATTCTTGTGGTATAAACTTTTCCAAAGCTTCTTCCCCAAAGCTCAAAATGTCTTTCCAGGGGGAAAACATGCTGCCAACCACAGATGTGCCACAAAAAGAGCAGATAATCACGTGAAACCACTAGGATAAACAGTCCAAAATGTGATTATAGTAGTAGAAAAGACAAGTTTATTATCAATATCGGCCACCCGACACAGGCCGTGTTTCGATTACCCTTCGTCAGGGGTAGAGCCGGTAAACACACTACAAACATAAAAACATACATTTAAAATTAAATAAAATAAAATGCCAAAGTAAGAACAGATGCTGTGGAGTAAAAACATCATAATATGTATGTAAAAATATATATAAAATCATACTACATTGAGGTACTTATCTCTTTCATATTATGTCCATTTATCACACTCTTGTATTTTATTAGTCTTCTCTATTTATTTAATTATTTATTATTATTTAAAAAAAAAATAATGTCTTACAATATATTTTAAGTTATAATATTTTATGTTTTGGTTACATATATATATTTCTATACCATTTTTATGATTTTATATATATTTTTACATACGTATTATGTTGTTTTTACTCCACAGCATCTGTTCTTACTTTGGCATTTTATTTAATTTTAAATGTATATTTTTATGTTTGTAGTGTGTTTATCGGCTCTGTGTCGAGTGGCCGATATTGATAATAAACTTGTCTTTCCTACTACTATAATCACGTTTTGGACTGTTTATCCTAGTGGTTTCACGTGATTATCTGCTCTTTTTGTGTCACTTCTTTTCTATGACAGCATTTCTTTTGCATCATCAAGTGCAAATCTGTTTCCTCCTCTCACCCTCTTTTGTGTGGTGTTCCTTAGGGCTCTGTATAGCACCTGTTCTTTTCAATATTTTTCTCTCGCCCCTAGCTCTTATAATCCAATAACTTGGCATTTCATTTCAACATACTTTTATGCAGACGACATACTTCTGTTTCACACGGACCCATCACTGCCGAATCTCTCCCCCTTGAATACATGCCTCACTCATGTTGTGGCCTGGTTGTCTACCAATCACCTTCTACTTAACTCTTTGAAAACTACTGCAACCTGGCTCACTGGTCCTACTACCCTTCCTTCTATTTCCCCTATTCTCGATGGGTCACCTATTCATCTCAAGTAATCTTTTCATTACCTTGGAGCCACGTTGGATTCTTCACTCTCTTTGGGTGATCACATCACCCAGATCATCCAGTGCTCATTTTTCTTTCTTTGTCATATCAGAGCAGTCCGTTCCGTTCTGACAATTCCTGCCTTAACCACTCTTGTTGTCGCTCTCATTCTATCTAGTCTTGACTATTTTAAGTAGCACTTGCCGGCCTCCCTCAATACTCTTTAAAGCACCTTCAACTTATTTAGCACACTGCGGTCAGATTAATTTTTCACGCATCCAGATTTGATCACATCATGCCCCCCCCCCCCCATCCATTTACAGTCTTCCTGTACCATCCCATATTCATTACAAGATTCTCACCCAGGTCCATAAAACACTTAACACTGGTTCCCCGGAATACTTACCATCCTCCCTTATTCCACTTCCCTACAACACTCTCTCCATGCAATTCATATGAACCGTCTTCTCCTATCCTCTCTCTCTCTCTCTGGCCCATCTTCAATCTACTCACCATTCAGCATTTTATTTCCTTGGACCCTCCCTTTGGAATAATCTTCCTCCACATCTTCGGTTAGAGTCTTCTTTTACAAAGTTCAAAGTCCAACTGAAAACCCACCTTTTATGCACAGTTTTTGACCTCCCACTGGACTCCCTCAGTTGACTTCCTTATGTTTCCTACCTGCCTGCCCCCTTCCTCTCACCGCTCTCCTCCAGCCCTGCCTTGCATTTGTCTCATTTTCCCGTCTGTCCTATACATACTGGCGTTCTTTTCATTTTCTGCTTCAGTTTTTATTGTATTCTTTTGTAAACCACTTTGCTGTACCCACATTAAGCAGTATATCAAATCTTAAATAAATGAAATGGAATGGCCAGAAAACCTTGCAAGAGATCAGGTGTTCTAGCTGGCAGCAATGGTGGAGTGCTCCAATGGATGATCTCACAAGGAAACGTCCAGCTCGGTTTACAGTGGCTCAATCTAGTAATCCAGTATCAGCAGGCAAGCAACAGTAATCAGTATGTGCAGTGCACCCACATGCAGTAAAAACTGGTCAGTCTTGACACTTTGTCTCCAGTAGCCGGGCTCAAATTATGGTACAGAGAACTATAGTCAATAGCCAAATGAACAGGTGGACAATTGTGGGGGCCCCTCACCCAGGCAACAGCCTATGGGCTTAGGGCTGCACTTGTTAGTCCTTTAATTAAGGAGTTTTTCCTCACCCAGAGCCGGAGCTGCTGGGATTTGTAGTTGTGTTGTTCAGAAAAACAAGTAGTGTGGAGACCAAGGGTTTACAAGGCAAAACACAGGAATTTTATTTCTTTTCCAAAAGAGCATTAAGGCTCAACGCAAACAAACAGGATTCTCTCTCCAAACAATAATCCATAGGCATTTATACCAAACAAAACAATGTAACTGCTTTTAGTAGCTTTTTAACATAGGTCGCTGTTTCCAAACGATTCAGCAATCAAACATGGTTTTCTCCTTTCTTCAAACCCAAAAGAAATATCCTCTCTTCAGCAAACAGGATTCTTAGCATTCCTGGCTAAACCCAATTCTCCCTGTTTTCACACTGCCTTTTAGGACATTCAGGTTATAAACCTTTCTCTCTTATCCAAGAACTTTTATTCTGCCTTCTGGCATAGAGAACAGTCCATTACTGAATCTTCAGAGCTTTCATCAGATTCATAATAGTCTATCTGCATTTCCTCAGGACCTGTGTCTGGTAAATCTGGCTCTAAACCAGCATGAGAAACGTCAGGCTTAATATTCTCTAAAAGTTCCAGAACCTTTCTCCACTGAGGCTTTTCCCTATGCAAAGGGTTTCCATGAGGAACGTGGAGATTCTTCTCTTGCATCAAACGACACAATGCCTCTAACTGACTCACAGCACTTTTGGCTACACTTTTATTCACGCAGCTTTTTGGAAGTTGCAGCTCTTTAGCTGGTTCAGGAACAGTTGTCACTTGTGATAAGGAAGCTTATCATAGCTCAGGAAGGAGCTATAGGAAAGGTGAAGTGACTCTGAACAAGCAACCTGTCAGTTCTGGTAGAAATAAGAAAACAGAATTTTCCCATAAAAGACTACCAGTCCCAGAATGCACCAGGTTTCCAACAGCCATTAGAGGAGCTGAAGTGGGGAAACGTGTGTTCAATCAGGAGGGCTATGAGGTAATCCCTAAGCACTCATCTCCAAGGGCAGGGCCTGATTCAGCACAGCTGCGCTGTGTTAGGGAGGAGCACTCATCTAAGCAGAATAAAGGTAGAGTTTATTCTACAGAGAAGCAGCTTGAGCTTGATCATCTTCATCATCAGGAGGATCCTCAGAAGCAGAAGCCAAACCAGACGGACAGAGAGGGAAAGAAACCCTTTGGAAGAAAGAGGAGAAAAGCCTTTGAGAGGTCTAGAAGAGTCCAGAGCAGTACGTATACTGGGAGGCATTCCAAGGGCCAGCATACACCATTGGACTGGGGAAAGCCAGAGGAATGGTGCTGCAGAGCTAGGAATCTCCAGACGGTACCTGTGAGAGAGACGGCTGCACGTGGAAGGGACACTAAGACCCGTGCCAGAAGGTATGTGAAGAGAGATCCAGTGTCCAGGGATCTGGATTGGAAGGCTGGACATAAGAACTGGACTACATACTGGCCAGGCTATATAGAGAGGAACTCTAACAGCAATGGAAGCTCAGGTATGAACACTGATCTATGCCCTAGCTATAACCTTGAAAGACAGCAGGGAAACAAGTATTCTCCTGAAAGTGCTCCATTAGGAGATTCATCTGTGCCAATCCATGATATTGAACCCATGCTTGTTGAAGAAGAGGGGGTGATAGCAGATGAAGAATCTGTTTACATGGACTGCTCTCTGTCTAAACTCCTTTGGTGATTTTCTGTTATAAAGTACAGCAACCATCACAAAGAAATACATACTTGTTCTTTAATCTACTCAGAAAAGCTCCTGAGTAGGGGTTTTTTAGCCACGCAGTAGAAAGCAAGCCAGCTAAGGGATTCCAGCTGGATAACTGCTAGCAATTGAGCCTTACCTAATTGCTTGTGAGCTAGGAGAGATCTGATCTATGTGGGAAGATATAAGAAGTTAATCTGAAAAGAACAGTTTTTTTTTCTTTCTTTGTAGCTTTTGCTTTGTTGTTTGATACATGCTAAGAAAATATTAGCTAAGCCTACAGAAAAGACCAGTTTGTTGCCAACCAGGTCTTATTTCTTTTGCTTTGATTGCCTGACAAGTTCAAATGTTGTTTTCCTTATTTTGTTTTTCCAAGTTTAACACTGAAAGCAAGTAACCTGATTTATGTGCTACCAAGCATATCTGTGTTGGGAGAAATAACCCCATAAATAAATATCTTTTTGGCTTTACCCAAAAGCACAACTAATTATTGTGAGCAGCTGTGTCTGGTGTGAATGAACTGCATTGCCCACAATCCCTTGCAAATCATATAGATATATGCACTTGCCAAGACTGTGAAGATTCTCACCCAGGCAGCCGTCTGACACACTGCAGCCTGACCCTTGTCAGCACTTCTCTCTGACACAGCTCTCCTAGTTTTAAAAACAATTGCAGTTTCCTTGCAATCCTGGCTTTCTTTCTGACTAGGGCTTTCACCTCTGAGAATCCCCCGGAAGTCTCCACCGTTCTCCGCCACAGTGAACTCTCTGGGCCTTTCTCTGGTGCTTCTCTCACCACTGAATTCTCCAGCGTGCTGCTTCCCTGTCTCTCCCTTTCCAGGGTGTCGCTTCGTGTGCTGCCTTCTCTCAGGCTGAGACTCTTTTCCCATGGTGCTGCCCTTCTCAGGCTGAGTCTCTCTTCCCGTGGTGCTGCCCTTCTCAGGCTGAGTCTGACTTCCTTCTGTTTCCCTGGGTTTATAAGAGTGTCTCTGAACTACTGTGCACTGCCCTTCCCCCAGGTGTCTCTCATTAGTTTCCAAGCCTGCCCTTAGATTAGCAGAACTTGGGTGTGTCCTGTCCTCAGTAGCTGCATGTTTTTTTTCCTTGCCTGCACTTTGAGAGCTACTGATTCCTTGCCTGTCTCTTTCTTTAAAGGTAAATGTCTGATTTTCTCCCAATTCCATGGGCTCAGCCATACTCTCCTCATCACACAATTCACACTAAGGGCTTGGCAGATCTGACATGAATGGACTCAACCACTGATATCTGGAAACTTAAGAAACGATCTTATCCCCCTTCAGACATTTGACCACACTTTTCCTTAATGACTTCCATGAAACCCTAGTGACAATTCTCACAGTTAGTCATTGGAAATAGAAATCCAACAGATTCAGATCCAGATTCAGGAGCGGAGACACGAAATAAGCAGTGTTTCTCTGTGTCTGTGGTGGCTACCCGAGCCAACTATCAGATATGTGTGGAATCCCGATCAAGGGGCAGGGCACCGTACCTGACAACTAGGTGGAGCACCCCGACATAGGTGGCCTAAATGACTGCAGGGAACCACCATGTCACCACATGGTGTTTCAGATGGGCAGTACAGCAGGCCAAGCAATTTCACACCGCTTTGAATCAGGTAAGTAGGCAGGTTCCCTTCCCCCAGAAAGTCTATTTTGTTATTCAGTAACACTGTGGCCAAATGTATTTGGAGTTGTTTAAGTTATTCATGGGTGATTTGTTATTATGAGTGGGACTAAGCTGATGGGCAGTTCCACCTGCTGATGTTATTGAGAGACTACAACCACACTTATTGTCACTGTCAGAGTGTAAGATGATTACTCAGCATACATAAAATAACACTCCATTAAATCATAGCAGGTTAAAAAAAATCAGTGTACAAACCTTCAAAGATCGAGATGAGGAAAGGAGAAAAACGGGTCTCAGAACCATTGGGGGTCACCATGTAGACTTAAGTAAATGTATTCCTGCCACAATACATCCCCAGCACATCAATGACCCAAAAAAACCCCTCCTTTTCCAATTCTCTTAATGATTTTCTATTTTCTTGACAATTTTATTTAGCCAATATTCAAAATATCATCAAAAAATCTTATGTAAACACTAACTTCTCTTCTTCACAGCATGCTCATTGAACTCATAGCTACATAGCTCAGTATTTAGCTTCTATAGCATAACTTAGTTGCAATCCATGTAGCATTCAACAGTGTCATGCCCCAACGCCCATCAGGGCGTCCAGTTTAGCATTTTGCCTATTGCTTCTTCAGGGGGATATTAACTGGAACAATAACACTGTACTTCATATTCCATAAACAATCAGAGCTTATCGTGACCTTCAAGAGTCCATCCAGATGCTAGAGGTTTCCCACCACTAAAGAACTCTCACAACTGTTGGTCTGATAATACAACGTGATTGGGAGTGGGGCCAGACTGGCAGGACATAAAAGTACTGCAAAGCAAAGAAATGACCCTTTCGGACTTATTCACAACCCATCCCATCCACCCCTAATTGATATGTATTGAACAATGGCAGTTAGAGCAAGCTTCCTTCTAATAAGAGACGATGCCAAAGTACAGTTATTGCGATGCATAACTGTTTTGTCTTACTTCATCTGTCACAGCTAGATGACAAGCAGCTACTCAAACCAAATATCAGGCATATGCAGAATCCTGTTTGAGGAGCAGGGCAACCTAGCTGGCGGCAAAGTGGTGTGCCCTCAGCAAGTCCCCTTAATAGCGGCAGCCAGCTGGGCAAAGAATGCCTATATGACTGCATGGCAAGATATTGGCTACAAGGCGGGCCCCCACCATGCCACGAAAATGCGGTATTCCAGATAGGCATTATGGCAGGTGATTTTGCACCCAGAGTCAGCACTACCATGAGGCAAACTAGGCGGTCACCTAGAGCACTAATGACCTACAGCAGTAGCAATTACTTCAAACAGTACCGCAGCACTTACCAAAACCTCCAGCACTATGATGCTGTTTGTGCTTCTACATCCTTGCAAACAGGAAGTCTGCATTGAAGGGAACAGAAGCAGAAAAAGCACCACAGTGCTGGAGATTTTGGTAAGTGCTATGGTGCTGTCTACAGTAATTGCTGCTGCTGCTGCTGCCGGTCCCTGAGAGGGGTGGCAGCAGCGGCAATGGGGGCAGTGGGGTGCCAGGAATGAAGGTCGCCTAGGGTGCCTCACATCCTTGCACTGGCCTTGTTTGTATCTCTTTGGCTCAGGTGACTAGGTAGCCTCCGCATCCCATAAAATCTATTTCATTATTTAATAAAGCTACAGCCAAAATGTTTGTCACATATTTAAAGTTGTCTGGGGTTATTCATGGGTGATTTGTTACTGTGAGTATGGCTAAGCTGATGGGCAGTTGCACCAACCTATATTAATAACAAAGGGAAATTACTCCATTATAAACATGCTAACCTAAAAAACTGGAGGGTTCTAGGTTATATAGTATTAATTTTTACGCTCGTAAGTGGTCTCAGACTGATCGGCTGCCTCACTTGTGATACTTAGTATCTTATGGCGCCTGTTGGCATCAATGACTCACTTTCCGGCTCTTTTTATGAAGTATAACCTCCCTCTCCCTATTGTGCTTCACACTTAACTTCTATTGAAAAATCGTTATCCCTATTGTGCTTAACTTCTGTTGAAAAATTGTTTTGAATAATATCACGTAGCTGTTGTTTCTTTCATTCCCAACGCCTCACATACAACGTCATGACTGCGTTTCTCTCAGCTTCATGAGGTTCTTCAGGGGACCGTTCTCTAGCCAGCCAAGTGTTTCACTGTGGAATAGACCAATAATACATGTGTAAAGCTTATCTAGTATAGATTCTTCGTTAGACGTAGAATATTTTTCTCTAATAAAACTTTAGACATCCATTAGTCATTATAGTAAAATCATACCCAATATTGACTGAAGCGAGTATTCGACATTTTACTGAAGCATGTTTCTTCTCCACTTCTTTTCTGAAACAAGTCTGCTCTTTTTCCCAAAAAACGCCGCGCAAGTGCAGATGTGTCTTACCAGCCTTTCTTATAGCTCCTCCCGCTCTCTAAACCAATCATTCCATATTTAAATATCACTTCACCCTACTCAGCAGACGCCCCACTCTATCTCTATATTTAAACCATTTGGTATAAGAGTCTGTAGATGGAAAATCCAGCGTTGCTCACGAAATAACAGTGTTTGTTCTAAAGATTTCCCGTGCATCGGTGTTATAACTTGTTCGATACAAAAACAATTTAGATTTTCGAATTTGTGTTTAAATTCTTGACAATGGGGGACCAGAGGCGCTGTCATCACCCCATGCTTTAGACGACTTTTATGTTCCAGCATTCTGGTTTTTAAAGATCTAATCGTTTTTCCGATGTAAAGAAGATCACATGGACAAACTATCACATATACCACTTTTTTAGAATTACAAGTAGTACTATTCCTGAGGACATACTCTTTCTTGCGATGTGTGAATTTTCTTGTTTCTCTAGTGATATCACAGATGGAACATTGGCCACACTTATAATGTCCATGTCTTTCTTCCTCATTCGATGCTATTGCTACGGGTCGCAGTACTGCTGGACTTCGCTTCTCTTTCAAATTTTGATTTCTACGCCAGACGCAGCGTATTGTTTTATTCTGTAATCCTGGTATCGTACTTAAAACATTAGTATGTTTGGAAACCAGACCCATACCTTTTTGTATGACTCCAACCTATATTAAAGCATCTATTAATAATACTGATTGGTGGAAATGCCCAGGAGGTGGTCATGAATGAAATGGAATATGTACAACTCGATCTGTTGGGTGTCAGTGAACTCATATAGACTGGCATTGGGCACTTTGCATCAGATGATCACATGGTAACCTATGCTGGAAATGAAAGACAAAGAAGAAATGGTACTGCATTTATAATTAAAAAGAAACTTGCAAGAACTGTAATGAAATACAGTGCAAATCAGTGAACGCTTAATTTCTATTTGTCTATGGGGAATGCCCATCAACACAACTATTATTCAGGTATGCATCCCAACAACAGCTGCAGAAGAGGAAGAAGTGGATGAATTCTATGAAAAGGTACAAACTGAAATTGACAGAACATGCAAATAGGATATCCTGATAATCATGGGTGACTGGAATACAAAAGTTGGCAACAAAGAAGAAGGCAAAGTGGTTGGAAAATATGGACTTGGCAACAGAAATGAAGCTGGAGAAAGACTCATAGAAGTTTGCGAGACCAAAGATCTATTCATCTCAAACAACTTTTTTCAGCAACACAAGGACGACTGTACACATGGACTTCACCCAATGGATTATACAAAAATCAAACTGACTATATCTGTGGAAGTCAATGTTGGAAAAGTTCAATAACATCAACAAAGACAAAACTTAGAGCAGACTGTGGTATAGATCACCAATTACTAGTATGCAAACTCAGGCTAAAGCTGAAAAAGAGCACGCCACTCATGAATGTAGCAAAACATGACCTTGAGAATATACCAACGGAATTTAAAGACTGCCTGCAAAAATTATTTGCTACGTTGGATAAAAATGGCAGAGCAACAGAAGAGTTATGGGATGACATCAAGAAAGTTGAGCTTGAAGAAAGTGAGAAGTCTCTATAAAAAGTGCGAAAGCAAAAATGACCAAATGGATTTCCAAAGAAACTCTGAAAATTACCCAGAAATGCAGAGAAGCTAAAGCCAGAAGAGAAAGAGATAATCACAGAACTCAACAGAGCTTTCCAATGTGCAGCAAGATGAGACATGGAGAAATACTACAATGACGCATGCAAGGAAATAGAATCAGAAACTATTGAAGGATAAACAAGATCAGTTTTTCTAAAGCTATCAGAGTTAAAGAGAAAATTCCAACCTTGAATTGGAATGCTGCAAGATGCTCAAGGATCCATGTTGAATGATGTTGAGAAGATCAAGAAAAGGTAGAAAGAATATAAAGAGTCATTCAAACAAAGATCAAGTGGACCAACAACAATTTCAACCTGCACTTTATGATCAGGAACCATTGGTAATGAAAGAAGTTGAAGCAGCATTGAAAGCACCATCAAAGAACAAAGCACCAGGTATTGATGGCATTGCCATTGAAGTATTACAGCAATCAGATGCAGTTGTTGCCATACTTATAAGGCTCTATCAGGAAATTTGGAAGGCAACATCATGGTCAACTGACTTGAAATATGGTGACATTTTACTTACCAGATAATGTCCTTTCCTTGAGTCCTGATAGACCAGACCAGACAAGTGGGTTGTGTTCCCCTACCAGCAGATTGGTGGACAAAGAACCAATGAAAAGCCCAGGTTTCAATGACATCACTCCCATGCATCTATCCAGCTCAGCCACCAGAAGTTCCTTCAGTATTCATTCCAAAGCATATGGGAGATAAAGAGCAAGGCTCACACAACCACATATGTGGGCAACAATGATTAATCAATAGTAGTGAACTATGTACAGGAAAGTAGAAACAACAGGTTGTCAGTAGAAGAGGAGCCTGCAGAGCCAAGTATAAAATCATGGCGGACCCAACAGTACCGTAGCAGACAAAAACACAGCGATACAGATTCAAGGGTGGGCCCTGGACTGGTCTAGCAAGACTCAAGGAAAGGACATTATCTGGTAAGTAAAATGTCACCTTCCATGTCGTCCTGCTAGACCAGTCCAGACAAGTGGGATGTACCAAAAGCTACAACACCATTGTGCTGGAAGAAGACACAGCAGTTCGCAAACCTCTCACGCTGAAGGCCATGTCTGCCCATATGTTTGACAAAAGTAGAAAGAGATGACCATGCTGCTGCCAGATAAATGTCTGCAGGGGCCACCGAGCTCCGCTCCGTTCCACTCCACCCCGCCCATGAGGATGCTTGTGCTTGGGTAGAGTAGGAGCACAAACCTTCTGAAACTGGCTTGTTCCATAACAGATACGCTAAGGCAATAGCCTCCTTAATCCAGCACCCCAAGGCTGACTTGGCCACTGCTGCCTCACCCTTGCACAGGCCAAGCAAACAGCACAAAAAGATGGTCTGACTTACAGGAATTCGTAACCTCCAAGTACAGGAGAAGCACCCTCCTAGACATCCACAAGGTGAAGATCCTTATCCTTCCCCTGGCACTGCTGCTTAGAGAAGGAGGGGAGGCAAACTATCTGGTAAACGTGAAAGGCAGACAGCACTTCAGACATGAAGGAAGGCACAGGCCGAATGGAAATGGCCTCAATTGAAAAAGGACAGATAAGGATCTCAGCAAGACAGAGCCTGCAGCTTGGAGATCTGCTTTGTGGAACAAATCGTGACCAAGAAGACAGTCCTGAGCATCAAATCCCTCAAGGTAGCGTGCTTCAATGACTCAAAAGGGGCCATCATTAGGGCCCTGAGCACCAGAGACAGATCCCAGAAAGAGATCACAGACCGAAGGGGGGAAACACAGACGTCGAACCCCTTGGAGAAAACGGGAGATGTCAGAGTGCAAGGCAAAGAACTTGCCTGTCACCACACAATGGAAACAGGCCAAAGCTGCCACATGAACCTTCAGGGACCTAAGTGAGAGGCTCTTGTCTAGGCTATCCTGCAGAAAGGCCAACAGAGAGGACACCTTGGTCGCCTCAGGAGCCAAGTGTCATGCGCCGCACCAGCGCTCAAAGAGGCACCATATCCATTTGTATGCTAGCTTTGTAGACTTCAAGGATCCAAGTATAGCAGATATTACTGTTGGAGAGTAGCCCTTATGTGCTAGCAGTCTTCTTTCAAGAGCCAAGTCATAAGCGAGAAGAGAGCCGGGACCTCCAGGACAATCGGTTCCTGCCGCAATAGCCTTTGAGACAGAGGCAGCCGAAGAGGAGGCACTTGAAGGAGTCGCATCAGGTCTCTGTACCACGCTCTCTGCGGCCAAACCAGCACCACCAGAACAATCCTGCCTGGTTGGTGCTCTATATGTTGAATCATATGCCGCACTAGGGCAGTGGATGGCGGTCAAACAGACTTTATTTAAAAAAAAAACTTCCTCAGGGGGTGCAAGCCTCAGAAGTAAAACAAATCCAAAATGAATAATAAATTTAAAAAGATAAATAATAAAACCTAACCAAAAAATGATTCAAACATCAAATCATACAAATGTGACATACAAAGTTAAAATTGACATGCTATGTATATATCATACATAACATTAAGAAATATTAAAAACTGATGCAGGAAAACAAACAACAGAAGCATGAAAGGAATGTAAACAAGAAATGCATATTGTCGTGAGGGCATCCCCTGGTGACCATTCGAAGTATGGGCATGCTCCACGATAGAAATTATTTAGGGAGCGTGAGGAAATGTAAGGTCCACGAATGGCGAAATGGTCTTACTTATTTCCAGCTTCCTATGAGAGCTCAATAATCAAACCAAGTGTAGGGAAAACAAGGCTTTATTCCCCGTCGGTGCAAGGGTTCAAATAAGACATTGAGAAATCAAAAGAATGTCCTTTGTTTCAAAAGGTACCAGTATTAACAAGCTAATTGTTAAACTCCACAATTAGTGCAAGGGTTAATCAGAGGAATTCACTTCATTCCAACACAATAAGAATTAAACAAACTTCTTCTCAGTTATACAGTGGCTACAGATTCTAGGCTCGTGGCCATGCACAAACCACAATCCATTTCTTCTGGTGGAGGAATGGGAACAGCATTTATATATTCAATTTCCATGGATTCTGCTCCACTACATTCATCATCAGAGTAGTCACTGTCCCTGTCTGCTACAGGTCTATGTGAAATGTCCCTAGGCTCTTGCCTCCAATAAGACTGTGTTTTAAGTTCTCTGGAAATTTTCTGAAACCACCCTGGTTTCTTCTTCCTTGCAAACTGAGTATTTGTTTTAGCAGTGTCTCTAGGAGTTAGGCATTCAGTATCATGAATAAAGCTTTCATACCTTGAGCCTCTGTGGTTTGAATCCGTGAAGCTTTCTCTCCCAGAAACGTTTCTCCTGCAACAGGTTCTCTGCCGATAAGCTCTAGGCAGGGCTGTGCTTTCTGGCAGCTTGGTAAAACTTGGTGTGGATTCAACTTTGTGCTTCAGTAAGAACTTATCTTTGTCAGAAACTGCTTTTCCTTTGGTGCCTGGTAAAGCTTGACTAGTATTTCCCAGAGACTGCAGGCTTTCCTCCAAACCTATCTCTCTGGTTACGTCTCTCTGCCTTTGAATCAGGAACGTTGTTGGAACAGGGAGTGGCACACTCTCTAGCCTTAGTGCTTTCTCCAGCAGACTCCCTCTGAACAGCTGCTCGCTTAGCCTGGCCCTTCTGAACTCCACCTTTGTGAACTCTGTTCCTTTGGGCTTGCTCAGGTAGGATTCTTTCTCCAAGTCCTTCTCCTTCTCTTAGAGCTGCTCCTTCCCTCAGAGCTGTTCCTTCTCTCTCTCCTCTCCTTTGAGGTATTCCTCTCTTCTGTCCTTCTCCTGGAGCCGTTCCTCTCAATAGAGGTGTTCCTCTTCCATGAGGTGATCCTCTCAGTAGAGATATTCCTCCTTTCTGGATCCAGTTCCAGTTCTGCCCTTCCTCTGGAGCTGTCCCTCTCAATAGAGGTGTTCCTTCCAATAGAGGTGTTCCTCTCAATAGAGGTGTTCCTCCTTTGCTAGCCTTCAGCTTCTGCTTATAAAGGAATCTTTAAACTCCCGGGCTCATTCCCAGGTGCAAGTCATTAGCTCTCTTAGGCTCATTAGCTCCTGTATGATCACTCCTGCCCCCTCTAGCTGTGCCTTGAGGTAACTGCACATCTAGATTTCTCTGAGAAACAGGGTTTCTTTTCAGGTTTGCATCTTTATTGATACCCACTTCATGACAATATACATACAAAGGAGGGCATTGAACATATAAAAAGAAATAAAAGTTCCAATAATAGGATGAGGACAAGAATTGTCCTATTGACGACACCACATATTAGATGTTATTAAAAACCAAATAAACACGTTATACCCATAACCTAAACAACATTAAACATGATGGAAAAAATATGTGCATAAGAAATTAGGCACCTTTTGTGTATATGTAAAGGAATGAACGTGCCAATGAGAGATGAGGAGGACTTAAAGATGAAAAGCAAGCATCGCCCTATTGTTGACGCCACACGATTAATGTGAATGAAAACCAGAATCTCGAATGTGTCTCTGCCTGTGAAGGCATACTGATATCGTGGGACTGAAAGAATGGAAGTGAATCTAAAAAGTACCTGTTCTCTAAACCTTGTGAAAAGCGCTAGAGTAAAAACTCTAAATATTCAATAATGTTCCTGTGCAAAGAAAGCAATAATTTTTTTAACTCCCGATGCCTCTATCATAAAAAGAGTGAAAATACCAACAGAGAGAACTTACCTGCAAAGGTGCGTACAGTTTCACAATGCTGAAACTTTGATAAAGATCCTCACAGAATCAGCAAATCCTTTTAAACCCTGCACTAGTCTTTGCATCAAAAGGTGGAGGTCAAAATTCACTTTTAGAGACAAATCAAAAGTAAAACATAACATAACGCTCTATATAAAACTAGTTGCGTTAGAATTTGATACAATGAAGGCAAAAAACATGTAATCTCTGAAAATTTGCACTGCTGGATTTTGTGGACAGGACATATATGCTACATCGCGGGGCATCGGTTGTCAGTGCGCCCTTGCTGAACTCGTGAAAACAGTGTATGGTACAATTAATCCTGATTGTAGACAACAGTAACTCACAGGCACAAAACACCAGATCCAATAAGGCTCACAAATGGACACGTTAAAAGTTATCTTAATCAAAATCATTCTCTAGAGGTCCAAAGGAGCGAAAGAAACTGTCATATGCGAGGTATGGCAATCTACCTACTTATACATATAGATGAAAATGGAACCAATAAATTTTAGCCAAAGTATGAGTGATCACGGGAAACAACCCCTAGATCCGGCAGTAAATGTTACAGAATAAAAATTAAGGAAATAAAAATCTGATCTGATGCAGTTTCAATGTCCCTAGGCCATACAATCTCAGCAATGGGATCCCCAGCCCTAGAGACTGGCATCTGTCACAGCAAGATCCAGGAGAAATCGTCCAGTGGAACTTTCCTCAGATGACAGGGCTGCCACCACCACTGCAGGCTGGACCTCACAATTAACAGGAGTGGGAGCCTGCGCTCGAACTCCTTAGAACTCGGAGACCATTGAATCAACAAGGACCGCTGAAATGGACATGTGTGAACACACGCCCACGGGACCATCTGTATGGTTGCTGCCATCCATCCGAGGAGCTGAAGATAATCCCAGACTCTGGGGGCCTGCTGCACACAGAACACTGCCAGGCAATTCAACAGTCTTCTGACATTCTGCTCTTGCGGGAAAACTCTGCCCACTCAAGTGTCAAAAAGTGCTCCCTGAAATTCCAAGGCCTGGAAAGGCAAAAGATGGCTCTTTTCCTGATTGATCAAACAGCCGAGGCTTTTCAAAAAGGATACCACCTGGTACCTCACCCGAGATGCTTCTGACAAGGAATGGGCTCAGATGAGCCAGTTGTCCAGATAGGGATGGACACAGATCCCTTGGCGCCACAGCGGCCACCACCATTTATTTATTTATTTCAATTTTTTCTATATCGCTTTTTCATTGGCATCAAAGCGGTTTACAAAGAACGACAATATTACATGGAACTTGGTTAACATGAACTAGAGTATAGATTACATGTAACTTCGTAAACATCAAACTAGTACTTAACAAATAGTAACATCTGAATTCAGGTGAAGAGGGGGTACATAAAATTTGCAGAGTATTTACATAGTGGTGGGGCTCTGAAGTGCGCAAATCAAGATAGAGGTTGTGCAGTCATGTAAACATAAGTATGTACAACCACATAGGAGACATGTCAAGGCTGGGACTTAAGGAATTGGTATTTCGGATCTATTTTGGGTTTGTATTTGGGGGGCCAAATTTCTTCCTGAAGCGCTGCATAAATAAGTGGGTTTTGAATTGCTTCCAAAAGGATGTGAGGTCTGATATTCTTCTTAGTGGGGTCGGGGACGGAATTCCAAAGTGTCGGTGCATAGTGTGAGAATACTCTCCAGTATGTCAATTGACTTCTTTTTCTGCTTTTGGTAGGTATTATCAGTGTATTCTGCAAGTTGGTTCACTGTCTCTATTATTTGGTGTCATTTGCATGAGTGATTGTATATACGTTGCTGTTAAATTGTGTAGTGCCTTCAATGTAATGGTTAGTACTTTGAATTTGACCTTGCTAGTGAGTATAAGATTGGATTAGATGGACATGCCTTGGTGCCTTCTTAATGATTCTTGCCGCAGTATAAAGGGCCATCTGAAGTTGGTATATGGCTTATTTATTTTTATTTATTTAAAAGGATTTCTATACCGCTTTATCCTTAAATCAAAACGGTTCACAGTACAACTAAACATGTTACATAAAACGAGGGTGTGGGGCATGCAGGAGGATATTACAATGGGACTTTATACAATGTGTTCAGGTAGTGATTATTGTAATATAACTATGTACAAGGTGAGCTAAATACAAAATGAGCTATATTCATGATGGATATTCTGAAACATCCAAAGGACTAGGTAGGTTAGCGAAATAGGGAGAGGGACGGAAGGTGAGGAACAAAATGGGGGGAGGGGATGGGACGATGGTGGGGGCGGGGAAGGGCGGAAGCATTTGTGAGGCAGTTAAATTGTATCCTGTGGTTGAGCTTATGTAATGTCTCCAAAGTGTTCCGTATAGAGTGTGGTTTTAAGTATCTTCCAAAAATCCTTGATATCCTCCATGGCTCTTAGGCGGTCCTGGAGAGAGTTCCATAGGGCAGGAGCAGCAAGGGATATTGCTCTTCCAGATGTGGATTGAGAGAATGACCTTGGAGAACGTCCTTGGGGCAGTGGAGAGCCCGAAAGTGTGGGCGGCAAATTGATAGTGAGAGCCAAGTACTGCAAAATGAAGGTACCTCTGCTGATCTGCATGGATCGGGATATGAAAATATGCATCAGCCAGATATAGAGAAACCAAGATTTCTGCTCAGCATACTGCTTGAATCACAGAGCACAACTTTCCACCCGAAAGCACACGATGCACCCGAAAAGCAACCACCTGAAAGCAACCCAAAAGCACACAATGCACAAGTGCTTGTTGACCCCTTTGAGATCCAGGATGGATTGGAAAGAACCATCCTTCTTTGGTACCACAAAGTAGATGGAGTATCTGTCCTTGCCCCGCTCGTCTGGATGGATGGGCACTACCACCTTTAGGCAAAGCAACTTGTCCAATGTGCTCCACACTGCGGCACCTTTGATCACAGACCCACAGAGGGAGATGATGAAAAGGCACTGGGAATCAGCTCCTTGCATTCCAGGACATAGCCACATTGAACAGTATCTAGCACCCAGCAATCCTTGATAACCCGGGCCCATTCCTGAAAGAAAAGGCAAAGCCTGACACCCACTGGAGGTATCAGAGAATGGGTCCCCAAACCTTCATTGTGTGGCTTGGGAGAGTCTTCCTCTGAAGGGGCCGCATCCCTGGGTCCACGTGTTCCATAAAAGGACCGAAAATGAGCCCGAGGCCCTGAAGCAGAGAGGAAGAAAGGTTTTCCAGGTTGGTAGTGAATCCGGCCAGTGTGCCCTTGTTGGTCAGGCAGAGGCTGATGAAAAAGGGGCACTCGCTCACTTCATGGGCCCCCTGGACCTGTCTTCCAGGAGGCAGTAAGATTTTGTCTACCTAGGTTCTTCATCAGTTTCTCCAAATCTATTCCAAATAGGAGCTTCCCCTTAAAGGCCATTTGAACCAAATAGGCTTTGGAGGATGTGTCCGCCACCCAGAGATGCAGCCAAATCCAGTGCTGTGACACAGTAGTCAGGGCATCATCCCTGACTGCCAGGTGCATCATGTCATACATGGTATCAGAAAGAAATGTTGTAGCCAACTTCAGGAGAGAAGTAGTATCATGAGGCGGAAGAGACTAAATCCACTGGAGCAGGGCTTGAGAAGTCAAGCTAGTGCATATCCCCAGCTGTAGAATAGCTGCCACCAAAGCAAATTGGCTCTTCAGCAAGGAATCAACCTTCTGGAACAGGTGGCTCATGCTGGCCTCTTCATAGTCTTCTGAAGGTGATAGGAGGTCCTTCTCCACATCAGAGCCCAATATCTATTCATTTGGGTCTGAGGCATAGTCAATATCGTTGACAGCTCCCAAGTGTTCCTCATCTTTAGGGAGTGTCCCATGATAGGGATGCTTAGCCAAAGGCAATTGAGCAGGGCTTCTGCTTCCAGCCTGCCCAGTACGAGACTGCGTCCGAGGCCATAGGATCTGAATGTCCATGCTAGAAGGACTAGGCCTTTTGCAAAAAAGCAAAGAATTGTTTATGTTTATTCAGAGCTTAATATACCGCCCATAACAAAAGCATCTAAGCGGTTTACAATAAAACAACAATCCGAACTCCAGAAGCTCTCCTCTCGGAAAAGGCTCCCCGACACTACAAGGCATAGCCACCACAGACCTCCTAGAGAATGAAGAGCAGCTCATAACATGGTCGCTGGAGCCCCCAGCCGGCTAAGCATCCTCACCCTTAGGGCCATCCTGCACTTCCTGTCCTGCTGCAGGTAAGGGCGGACTAACCTTATCCCCTGGCAGAGAGGGGAAAAGCATGCCCTACAGGGGCGACTCTGAAGCTGCCATACAGGAAAGGCAGAGTCCAGAATCCCAGGATGAGACGCCTTACTTGCCATAGGTCAAACAACATTTCCTGGAAGACATAGTTAGGGTATCACCAGAGCGCTGCTTCGGCCCGCAAGCGTGTGTTAACTGCACTTTTATAGAACGCGCTTTAAGGCGCTAGGGAAGGAGCGTATGTTGGAGCTGCTTGGGCAGAACATGCACTAGGACTGCGTGACCCCCAGGCACGCAATAGGCAAAAACATGTGCAGAAAACAGCAGGAAACCCTCACACAGCACTAAGTTGCTAGCAGTCCACCCCAAATTGTGTCCCTCAGAGACGGAACCAGGAGTCCCCAACAAGGACAATGACAAGGTCAAGCCTTGGTACTCACACCCTGAGAGCCCTAGGTGTAGGATCGGTGCCGGGCTCACCTCTACTCCCTTGACACTGTATCACTAGCTGGATTTATTTTTCAGCAGCATTGTGTGAAAGGTGGCTAGCAGGCAGATCCCTCTGACCAGCCTTCTGCAATCTTTGGAAGAGAGCAGGGCGGAAAGGAGGAGGAGAGATGGGGTGCTGAGGTTGTGTGAGACTGCTGTACTCTTCCAGATTCTTCTAATTTGTGGCTGCTGAAGAGGCCCTTATCATGATGAGGCTGTGGAGCTGAAACAGTTTTCCCTCCTCCTATGGCTACCAAAAAGACTGCAGTCTAGTGGAGCCTTCCACGTCGCACTCAAGTGAGAGTCACCCCACCCTTTTAGGGCTTGAGGTGGTTCACGAGCATTTAATCAATCTCTTTTCCTACCAGTCTTCAGATTTTCTACAGAAAAGAGAAAATCCATCCACCATCTGCTGGAGACAAAGAAATACTGAAGGGACCTCTGGTGGCTGAGCCAGATAGAGGCATGGGAATGATGTCATTGAAACCCGGGCTTTTCATTGGTTCTTTGTCTCCACTAATCTACTGGTAGGGGAACACCACCCACTTGTTTGGACAATATGGAATTGTGTTTATACCAATACTGAAGAAAGATGATCCCATTGACTATGGAAATTATCGTACATTTGCTTTGATCCCACATGCCAGCAAGATTCTACTTAAGATCATCCAGCAGAGACTACAATCATACCTGGAACAAGAACTGCCTGAAGTGCAAGTAGGGTCCAGGAAAGAGTGAGGAACAAGAGACATCATGGCAGATGTAAGCTTGATCCTTGAAAAGACAAAAGAATACCAAAAGGATATCTATATGCAGGGCCGGCCCAGGGGTTTCTGCCACCCTAGGCAGAAAGTCCAGCCTCGTCCCCAGCTGCCGCCGATTCCATCTTGGGAGGAGGAGGTGGGCAGTGGCAGCACTTCCAAAAGCTGTGGTATTTTGCAGCCGCTTTTGGAAATACTGTCATTGCCCACCTCCCCTCCTGAATGGAATAGGCAGCAGCTGGGAGGGTGGCACGGCCACCCATGTGTGCCGCTTTTGCCACCCACCCACCCAGCTCACCTAGTGGATGAGCCGGCCCTGACTATATGTGTTTTATTAACTACAGCAATGCTTTTGACTGTGTAAACCATGAGAACCTTTGGGCCACATTCAGGGCTGGCCCAAGGGTTTCTGCTGCCCCAGGCAGATGCCCTGGCTGTGCCACCCTCCCCTGGCTGTGCCATGCCGCACCGTCCTCCCTCCCTGCTGCAGCTGACTACAGTGGTGGGGATGGCTCAGCGGCAACAGTAGGCCATGTGCTTATGGCCTGCTGCTGAGCCTAACCACTCCAAATGTCGGAAGCAGTGGTGTGGCTTAGCACGGGGGGGGGGGAGGACGGCGTGGCGTGGCTTGGCTCAGCACATGGGGGGGCAGCAGGCCATGTGTACTGAAGCACATGGACTGCCGTGCTACCCAATGAGGTCTGCTACCTAGTTGGCCTAGTGGACAGGCCAGCCTTGCCCTGGCCACATTAAGAAGCATGAGCAAACTAGAACACCTAATTGTTCTCTTGCACAACCTTTACATTGATCAAGAAACAACAGTTTGAACGGAACAAGGAGAAACAGAATGGTTTAAAATCAGCAAAGGTGTATGACAAGGCTGCATACTTTCCTCCTACCTGTTTAATTTATATGCAGAAAAAATTCATCAGAGAAACAGGACTGTATGAAGACAACCAAAGTGTGAAGATTGGTAGAAGACTCATCAACAGCTTTCGCTATGCTGATGACCCCAGAATACTGGCTGAAAGTGAAGGCAATCTGAAATATTTACTTCTCAAGATCAAAGAACATAGTCTTAAAATAGGTCTGCACCTTAATGTAAAGACAAAGATCCTGACAACTGGCAAAATCAATCAATGCATCTCAGCCCATGTTATCTTGGCTTTGGGACTTGGTGAATGCAGCATCGTACCTAGCCCTTTGCGAGCAGTGCAGTAACACAGGGCGCAAAAAGAATAGGGGCGCATTTGGGGTTGCTGGCCTCGGCTGCACCCCTCCCAACTTCCCTTGTCCCTCCATTGCCGCTTTTCATGTCTCCTTGGCGGCAGCGGTCGCAGCAGCAGCAGCAGAAAGTATCTCTGAGAAAAAAAAACATGTGGGTCTTCCAGACTCTGCGTTTGTATGTTTGCCCAATCCCTCCCTCCTCTGATGTAGACTTGCATCAGAGGAGGGAGAGACCAGATCAGCCATTCAAACACAGGTCTTTGCAACTCCATGTCCAAGCCATGGTATTTTCAATAACATCTTATGGATGCAAAAGTTAGACAGCGAAAAAGATAGACAGGAAGAAAATTGATGCCTTTGAATTATGGTGCTGGTGAAGAACACCGTATACCGTGGACTGCCCTAAGAACAAACCAATCAGTACTTTCTTTTTAAGTACCCTCAAGTCACTGCTGACTCCTGGCGACCCAGTAGCCTCTGGGTTTTCTTTGCAAGGTATGACTGGAAGTAGATTGCCAGGCCTTTTCTTCCAAGGCAATGGAGGGTAAAGCGACTTGCCCAAGGTCACAAAGAGTGTCAGTGAGAATCAAATCCTGATCTCCTGGATACTAGGCTGTTGCTCTAATACTCCTCTACTCAGTACTAGAGGAGATCAAACCAAATTTTTATTTAGAAACTCAGATGACAAGACTTTGAGTTTCATATTTTGGACCTTGGCAAGGTTGAAGGTCAATGCAAAAAAGGAAGGCTGGCAATGAGATATATTGATACAATAACTGCAGCTATGGATGCTATTCTATCAACAATGATAGAGATACTTTCTGCTGCTGCTGCGACCGCTGCCGCCAAGGAGACATACCGCCTCATCTCCAGCCTACCATTCCTTGCGAAAATCGTGGAAAAGGCAGTGCAAAGGCAACTTCAGGACCATTTTGACATAAATGCCTCACTGGACATACATCAGCATGGCTTTAAGCCCCAACACGGCGTGGAAACACTACTCACCTCCTTCTTTGTCAATCTCCTAAGAGGCATGGATAACATAAAAAACGGCTTCTTGCTAGTGTTCATGGACATTTTGGCGGCCCTCGACACAGTGTCCCACACTAAGCTACTGCAACGCCTACAACAGATAGGACTATGCAAGAATACCCTGATGTGATTTACATCATACTTGGAAGGGCGAACGCAAGAAGTCAAATGCGACCAAAAGAAATCACTGCAGTTCCCCGTCATACAGGGAATACCACAAGGCTCAGCACTATCATCAATGCTCTTCAACATCTACATCCAGCCCATATGCAACAGCATCAAGCACCACAAACTCCACTACCACATCTACGCTGACAACATCATGGTGTACGCTCCAATAAACCTACTAGCATTAAACACCACAACATTAACCAAATGCCTTGAAGACATGAATGATTGGCTCAAAGCCAACAACCTAACGGTCAACTACGATAAGACTGAGGCAATGTTCGTCACCAGGAACCCCACCTTCATACCCCCACAAACTATCAGCATCCTAGACAAACACATAGTAGTCAAAGAAGAAGTTAAGTACCTGGGCATCACATTGGACAGAGCTCTGACCTTGAAATCCCACATCACCAAAACCGCAAACAAGGCCTATCAACATTTGAAGATCATCAGACAAATCAAACCAATACTCCGTCACGACCACTTCCGCACAGAGTGCCAAGCACTCATCACACCACTGCTTGATTACAGAAACTCACTATATCAAGGCCTCCCTCAGCAAACACTACACCCACTACAAATGGTGCAAAACACCACAGCACGCATCATTACAGACACTCCAAGGACCAAGCACATTGATATCCTGGGTCCCTTTTTAATAGTGGTTTATGGACCTTTCCTCCAGGAACTTGTCCAAACCTTTTTTAAACCCAGCTATACTAACAGCCCTTACTACATCCTCCGGTAACAGATTCCAGAGTTTGATTACACGTTGAGTGAAAAAATATTTTCTCTTATTTGTCTTACATAGTTTACCCTGTAGCTTCATTACATGTCCCCTAGTCTTTCTATACTCTGATAGCGTAAACAATTGATCCACGTTTATCCATTCCACTCCATTCATTAATTTATAGACCTCTATCATATCTCCCCTCAGCCGTCTCTTCTCCAGGCTAAAGAGCCCTAACCTTCTTAGCCTCTCTTCATAGGAGTAGCCTTCCATCCCCTTCACCAATTTGGTGGCTCTTCTCTGTACTTTTTCTAATAACGCTATGTCCTTTTTAAGATACGGTGACCAGAATTGCACACAATATTCAAGGTGCGGTCGTACCATGGAGCGATACAGAGGCATTATAATATCCTTTGTTTTGTTCTCCATCCCTTTCCTTATGATACCTAGCATTCTATTTGCTTTCTTGGCCGCCGCTGCACACTGGGCGGAGGGTTTTAACATGTTATCCACAATGACTCCTAAATCTTTTTCCTGGGTGATGGTTTCTAATGTGGAGCCTTGCATCGTGTAACTATAGTGTGGGTTGTTCTTTCCTAGGTGCATAACTTTGCACTTGTCCACATTAAATTTCATCTGCCATTTGGATGCCCAGTCTTCCAATTTATCCAGATCCTCCTGCAGTTTTCCACAATCCTCTTGGGTCTTAACAATTTTAAACAGTTTTGTGTCATCTGCAAATTTGATAACCTCACTAGTTATTCCCTTTTCCAGGTCATTTATGAATATGTCAAAAAGCAGCGGACCCAGTACAGATCCCTGGGGTACTCCACTATTCACCTTTTTCCATTGGGAATATTGGCCATTTAGCCCTACCCTCTGCTTTCTATCTTTTAACCAGTTCCCGAGTTCTACATCGAGTTGACTGCACTTAAAAATTTGTGTAATGCTTGACCTGTGAAAAATGCAATAACCATGGGTAAAATGGTGACTACAAATCGCAGACAATGGAGATTTTCAGTATCATATTCTAAACATGTTGCTAATCTCCAATGCCTGTTTCCATCACTACATTTGTGTCTAAATTGCTAGAACGCACCATGAACCCAAAAGAGAAAGAAGTGTATGGTATAGTTTATTTAAAAACATTTTTTAAAATTAAAAATGCTTTTTAAAAAAAAAATTCCCTACGCACGGTCTGAGAGGGCTAATTTTAACACCCATTTTTCTAAAACCTACTGAACACCTGTTTCGTTGCCGTGAGAGAGAACCGATGCTCCCGCGCCGTACTCCGGCCACAATGCGCATGCTCAGCGGTTCCGGCGCAGTCCGGCCGAGAGTAGCTTAAAGTTTTTTTGTTTTGGAGTCGGGTTGAGCGCTGTCCGCCGCTACCGGAGCGGACGCTGCTGGGCTCGGCGCAGGCAGACCGATCGACCTCCGTAGTTGTCACGGGCCAGTCCGCGGGTTATGGGGGACCAGCGAGCCGCAGACTCGCTGCGCCCTGACATGAAGCGCCAGTGAGTGCAGTTCTCGGGCCTAAAGTGGGCGCGGGGGGAGAGAAAACAAGCGGCCCCGGCATGAGTGGGTAGGAGCGGCGGGGATTCTTGTTTCTGCGCGTTGCTGAATGGAAGCGTAGCGGGAGAGAGACCGAGAGCGACAGGAAAGAAATTCCACCCCAAACATGGCTCAGGAGAAAATGGAGCTTGACCTGGAGATGCCTGTGTCGGTGCCGCCGAATGATGGAAGTTTGAGGAGATCCAATAGTGCCCCTCTGATAAACGGGCTGAGGTGAGGGGGCGCACGCTGCTCTCTTTCTACCGCTGCTCCCAGGCTTAGTGTATCCCACAGGGAGATGCCCTTCGCCCTCTTCTTCGCACCTTGTTCACTCCGAGGAAAGGGGCTGTTTCTGTTTGCACAGATAAGTGTGGAGAACTTTCGGAAGAAGGCGGGCCAGGGAAGTTGCATTAGATTCGTTTTGAATAAAATAGCCTAAAATAACATACAGCGTAAACTGTGGATTATTTTCTTTTTAAAAAGCATGGTATTCCATGAGGGGGTTTCCCCATGTGCCTCAAAAATATATACATAAAGATATATAGTGAGGGTCATGGTTGAATGAATTCTGTGTAAGTTTTATATTTTTGTTTAGTCTTGCTAAATAAAGATGTGATGTATGAGCTTTTGAGACTATCGATGATTCTGGTGTGGCAGGGGCTGCAGAACCTCTGTTTCTTTCTTCTATAATCTGTCTTTCCCAGCCAGCAAAATTTAAAATAAATTTGGATTCTCATTTAGCTTATGCCTTCTTTAGGACTAGCTGAAGGCAATTACATACATGTGCTGCAAACATTTTCCTGTCCCCAGAGGGCTTACAATAAATGAAAGAAACATTGTGTGAGGCACAGCAGATAAATCCCATCAAGAAAAAACTACACGAAAAGGTTTTACTGCTTGCTTTGGTGTAAAATCTGTAATAGCTTTTTATTAGAGCAACAAACAAGATGTGAACATAGACAGCAGAATGGGTGAGCTACTGGGGCCATGGCCACTGTTCCCTCTAAGCTGTGCGCGTGTGCGCGCGCACACACCTCGCCGAGCGAGCGCACATACTTTACAACAGAGCGCACAAAAATTACAGCTCTGATTCTGATAGAAAACAACACAGATGTCTTAAAATTTAAAAGTTATGATTGTAATTACTAGAAATTTCCCGCTTCATTTAGTAATCGTCTATTTTCATTAAATTTGATTAAAATCAATGTGGTGTATATACTGTATTCTGACGTGTAGTCAAATTTTAAAGTATATAACTCCGAGTGTCGTTATGTGGCGCACAAAAATTTAACCTTCCTTCAAAAACTGCACACAGCTGATATTTTATGCGCACACAACCTACAGAAAATTAGAGGGAACATTGGCCATGGCATGCCCACTTTTTATCCCATATAGCATCTACAACTAGAAAGACTGGGAGTCAGGGATGGCAATTAATTTTTGTTCCACCAAACAAAAATGTGATATGGAGAATAGTTATATAGGTCATATTACTTGCTAAATATTTACTTGTATGTCTTGTCCTAAAAAATACTTAAAAAAAAACAATTAAAAGTGTGTGTGTTTTTTTTTTGATAGAATAAATCTCTTGGTACAAGGCAGGGCTTGACAAATCCCGGTTGCCATGGTACCTAGAAATTGCACTCTGGTGCCTAGGATTTCATGCTTGTCAGCTTTTTAAAAAAACATTTTTGTTTCTGCTGCCAAGCACATCCATTTTTTATTTATTAGCATTGTGTGGTGGTGCTATTCAGCAGAAGTTTGAACTATGCTGTGCAGAACTCCCATGCTGCTCTCTTGGGTTCAAGGCCCATTAATTTATTTTAAAAGATTATGTTCCACACATACAACCTAGGTGGATTACATCACAACATATATATAAATTAAAAAGAAAATACATATCGCAAGAATACATAAAATCAAATAAACTAAAATAGAGTACTGTAAACTTAAGATATCCAATATCCATTAGATTTGAGACTTCCATTGAAACCTCAGCTGAAATTGAAACCTTGAGATCAGGAAACCTTTTTTCTCCACTGTGCATTCAAGCTAGGCGTAGACAGCTGATTATGGTGGAGGAGTGCAGCAGTGCTTAATGAATGGTGAGAGACAATGTGTGATGGCTTGGAGGAGAGGGCAGTGAGAGAGAGAGATTGGGTAATGGCTGGAGGGAGGGCAGTGAGAGATACTGGTTGATGCCTGGGTGGGCTATAAGAGAGAAAGTGGTTGAAGGCAGGGTGTGGGGGCTATGACAGTTTTTTTTTCTTTCATCTATGTCTAGGCCATAGTAATATGTGAAGCACAAAAGGAAGTTGCCTCAGGTGCAGCTGTAAAGGATTACCAATATTCTGCTGACAATATACATACTAGGACGGGGGGGGGGGGAGAAGGACTACAGTCTTCTGTTGGCACTGTATAATGGCACCTTAAGCACCTGATTTATTATTCTTTCTTTTCCCATAAAAAATGGGAAAACTGTAAATAGGCCCTTAAAAAAGGAACTGCGATACACCTTTGTAGGGCGTGGAGGCACTGTCACAGATATCTTGGTGCCTGGAAACTAGTTTACAAGAGAGTCTCAAGGCCTGGTAGATGAAGGGAGGAGACAAGCAGCTGAGGAAGGCAAGGGTAGTGAGGGGTCAACAGGGGTGATGAAGGAAAAGGAAGAAACCTGTGCCACAGCTGATAGCTATACCAGAAGTGATCTGCCACTTTGATTCAATTATTGGGGGGGGGGGGGGGGGCGGCACTGCCATTGCCATGCTCCTGCTCTTGACAGTGTGTTTACGAAAGGGGTGCCCCAGTGGCATGTTACTGTGGGAAAATAGTCTACCTTTTGGGAATCTGACAGGCACTTGTGATCTGGATTGCCACTGTTGGAATGGGATACTAGGCTTGATGGACCTTTCGTTTGACCCAATATGGAATGTCTTTTATGTTCAGCCTTAGTAAATTAGTCCCCAATGGAACTGTGGTAGATCTCAGGGGCTGTCCCTCTCTCCTCCGCTCTTCAACTTTGTTTGGGACAATGTGGGGTGGGGAAGGAGTGAAGTCTCTGCTACTGGCTCCTAAGTTTTTGGGCTGGCTTCTAGATTGAAAATAAAGTTGTCAAGGCCTGGAGAGTAGAACACTTCTAGAGTTTTGGAGAAAGTCCATTCTGAAGTATTGGATTAGCAAAAGAAGAGGATTTTTTCGGGAACAACTTAGTTTTCCATTGTCAGATGACTTCAGGGAGTATATGTTCTATTTGGAGATGGAGATAATGAGCCTGGAGTAAATTTAATTTTTCTTCTAATGCCAATTTTTTCTTACCATTCGAAGCCATCTATTGGTGGGAACAGATTGAGGAAATGAATGATGGCATGTTTTAATAATGCAGAGTAGAGGCAGAAGGAGAGGCGTTAGAAAAGAAAGGGCTAATAAAGGAAGCTTGAGGTAGTGATACATCGAGCAATGAAGCGGCTGAGTTTAAACTAACAAGCTACAACTGTTCATAAACCAACTGGGTTGATGTTGGTAGATTGTTGGTGGCTGAATCCCATCCAGCGAGCTCATGGGACATAGGTAGTGAGATGTTCAGGCCCCGCAGCCTCTCTAATTCTAGCATTTGCTTAGATTATTATTATTATTATTATTATTATAGAATTGGTAGTGAAGCATGAGATTGGGCTGGGTGTTGAGCGTAAAAGTTCTGTATATTCTAGGTAGATGAATTAAATATGAGAATATCTTGTCACACACAATTTTTTAACATAGCCATAAGAATCAGAAAACGACTGGGAGATGATACCAGGGGTCTTTATTTCAGTACTTTGGTTTTTTTGCCCCCTATTTTATCTCCCCTTCCAATTTATTTGAGTCCAGTAATGGTAGTGACAGCCCTCAACTAGGGCCAGGGATCATACACCAAAGCTCCTTCAGTATCCCACTGGTTCCTTTTCATTCCTCCAGTTTAGTCCTCAACCTCTGGTAGTGAACCTCTTCCTGCAGCTTGGAGACTGGGCATGTCAAACTCATGACATCACTGGATATAGCCTGCTGGTCTCTTCCATCAGCCCCCAGCGTGTCCAATCTCCATGCAGCAGGAGGATGTAGTGAGCCTAGCTTCTGGGCTCACTTGGGAGAACAGATAAGGAGCATGTAGTGTGACAAATGCTATTCTGATTTTACTTTTGTTTTTTTACTTTTAATTTTGTTACCCTTGGTTAATTGGCAATCAGAGATTAGTTCCCTTTAGTTGTTAGCAAATTTCCTTATATTTACAATAATTTTAAATTTGAGCCTGGCTCTTTAAATTAGTAGCAGCTCTCGCCTTCCCTCTTTGTCAGTTATTTTCACTTACTGCAGGCATTTCGCCGGTGCGGATCTCTCAATGGTACGGGAGAGAGCTCTGGGACCCATACAGCCACACTGAAGCTGTGTGAGACGGAGCCTCTCCATTGCTGCGGGATTTTAATTTTACTCTGTGGAACCGGCTGAGCGGTCCTCACTGCTTGAGGATCGGATGAGTTCAAGGCGGTAAGAGCAGGCAGTGTGGCTTTTGGCCCTGCAGGTAAGGCCTTTGGGCTCTGTCGGTCTGCTGAGGCCTCCTTTTTGCAGCGGCTGTTCTTGGCACCAAAATTTGTTGGCAAAGGGGTGGCCATTTTCTCTCTAGATATTTGGACCGCCTGGGGGCAGTTGCAGCAAGCTGCCTGTGTGAGGAAGACAGGCAGAATAGCTAGATTTTTAGGTCTAGTGTTTCTTTCTTTTGTTTGTAGGTTTTTTGAGGCTCGGGGGGGTTCCTCAGCCTTAAGGGGGCTGTTGTCAGTCCTCTTTATTTTTAAGTTTATTCTTAGTTTTATAGGACAGCAGTTTTGGCATTGATCTCTGATGCCATATATTCTCTCCCTCCTAATCATGTCTCTGAGGAACATCTGTTAAGTCCTGGGATATTAGGCAAATTTCCAGCTTTTAGGTTCTTCAAGGGCAGAGCCCTAACTTGTAGCTGGAAGGAGGGACAGGCTGGAAGTGTGCTTGAGACAGTAGCTCTTTTTTGTATTCACGGTCTGCAAATGTCTTCTATAGTGAAAGTTGCCCAAACGCCTGGTTTTACAGGGATAGGTTTAGGAAACCTTAGGATATAAAAAAAAATATAATAATAATAACAGTTAAACTGTCAACCAAGAAGTGCCTGTGCTATGGTCTATGGCCACCAGAGGGCAGCTAGTACACTCAATAGTGCCTTTCTGTGACTGTGTATATGCAGCCATCATCAGATTGATCTCTGCAAGTCAGGGAAGAAATAACCACAGGGCCACCTCATAGGTACTCAGGGGTTAGTGACTAAACCAGCAACTGTAATGTTCTGCAAATCAAGATTATATGACCAAGATTTAAAGCTCTTAACTTCTGTATCATTTGTCAGGCTCTGGTGCCCTAAAGGCCACCAGATAGCAGCGCTGCTTATGAATCACATATAGTATTCAGTGCCCCCATCCCTGGGGCGGTTTGTAAAATACAAAATCGTATTCTTCGTCAGGTTCACACAGGCAGCAACCTCTAAGACCTCCACTTGCAAGGTTGTCAGTGTATTTCTTTGACTGCAGGAAGGCCGGTGGGGGTGCCTGTGTGTTTCATAGCTCCACTTAGCATACCAATCCCAGGAAATTCTCATCTATTTCTAGAGCCTGTGTTGTCAGAGCAGGGCTTTAAGCACTTAGCAGGGGCACTGACCCGTCTGTGCCATCTTGTTAAAGGGCCCGTGCTGAGGGTGAAGAGAAGGACGTCTAGGTAGTAGTCTGGGGCTTAGTGCTCCAGGGCACTGGAAAGTTTCATAGCGGAAGTCAATACTCTGTGTATGCTCCACGCATGCAGCTTATGTTCAAGCGTGCTCACTGCACTGTGTATGGGTGACAGGTGCTGGGTCACCCGTATATGTAGATGTGCATTTTATATGTGCTCACAATTGCTTAGGCATGATTTTTGGGTGCACTCTTTGCAGAGTGAGACTGCATTTCTTTGCTCAGACTGTAGTATCATGCTAAGGTAATTTCTCCAGTAATGGGGGGGATGTCGATTTGTAATAAAGTGTGTGAGGTCCTCATGGTGTTACATGGGGTTGGAGATGCAGTCATGGGATCTGCTGTGGAGCGAGCCGTCCGGAGGAGCTACAGTGTCACAGTCACCAGTTTCCCTTTCTCTTTGGGCTTTGCTCCCAGATCCTAGCCCCTCTTTCTCTCTGATGTCCAGGACGCAAGGTCCCCGGCCCACTGGACAATCTATTCTCAGCCTTTTCTCAATGCTGGCAGAAGGACTGGGAGAGCGAGAAAAGAAGACCAGGAACCAGCACCAGCTCTGATGTCTCTCCACTGCCAGTGTTTGCTACGGTCACATATTCCCAGTCATTTATTTATTTGAGTATACTGATTGCCTACAGGTCAGAGTGGCATGCAGTCGATTACGGTATTTCTATTTCCCTTGTCCCTGAAGGGCTCACAATTTATGTTTTGGTACCTGAGGCAGAGGGTTAAGTCGCTTAACGAAGGCCAGAAGGACCACCTGTGGGACCAGAAACTCCAGTTTTTATGGCCCAAGGTTGGTGGTCTCGATTGGAATTCAAACCCTTGGTCCTCTGGCAACTTGCCTCAACCACTAGGCCGCACTGCTCCATGTGAGCTTGCCATAGGACCAGGTGCAGCCTGTTACTTCCAAGGCAGAGACCTTGGGAAGGTTCCATTCATAAGGATATGAGAAATGCCATACTGGGTCAGAACAAGGTCTTTCGGGTCCAGTATCCTGTTTCCTAGGGTAGCCAATCCAGGTCTTAAGGACCTGACTGGTTTCCAAAAAGACGAATAAGCTACTCAGCGCTTGTAGCGGAGCAAGTGGTGGATTCATGTATGCTCATATTTTAAGGGTTCTGTTGCATGTACAACAGATGTGACACTCTGAGTTGTGTGCCTTGTAGAACATCTTGGATTGGTGAAAGTTGGTAAAAAAAAAATAAAAATTAATAATTTTCCAGCTTCTCTCTAATAAAAGGTTATGGACCTTTCCTCCGGGAGCTTGGCCAAAAACTTTGTTAAACTCCACTACGTTCGGAGATCGTTTCACGCAAGGCTCTTGGAGTACACAGGAGACCCAGTGGTCAATCAACCGACTGGAAATGCGAGCGATACGCCGGGCGTTGCAGGCCTTCAAAGCTATGGTGACAGGTCATGCAGTGTGAGTACTGTCCGACAACTCTGTGGCGGTGGCCTACATCAATCGGCAGGGCAGAACCGGAAGTGTGGCCATAGAGGCCACGGCAGAGGGTCTGTGTGTGTGGATAGAGCTTTGGCTGCCAGCGTTTTCGGTGGTGCATGTTGTGGGTAAGGACATTGTGACAGCGGATTTCCTCAGCTGGGTCCGAGTAGATGCCGGAGAATGGGAGTGGCTTCCGGAGGTGTTCTCATAGATTGCTCGTATATGGGGATAGCCAGTAATGGACCTCATGGCGGCGTTTCACTCTGTGTAAACGGGTTGCCTCTTCAGCAGACGACACGAAAGGAGGTCAGAAGGCATCGGCGCACTGTTTCAACGGCGGCCGTCGTCTGGTCTTCTCTGTGTCTTTCCACCAGGGACACTCATAGGTCGAGTGGTTCTGCGTATCGAAGCGCTTTGGGGAAACGTGTGGTTGGGGGCCTCAGGCTGGCCGAGGCGCCTGTGGTATGCCTGCCTCACACGGTTGCTCGACGGGAATCCATGGAGGTTTCCAACATTGGAGATTCTGTTGCTACAGAATTCCTTTCAAATGCCTCAGGTGCATCGGTTTTCGCTTATGGGGTGGCCGTTGAAAGGGCAAGCTTAAGGAAAAAGAGTTGCTCGGCAGCAGTCTTTGCCACCTTGCCGCCCCCCAAAAAAAAGTCTATGTCCCTTACATATGTGCGTATATGGCGCATCTTTGAGGATGGGTGTTTGCGGAGGCACGCTTGCACGACAGCAGTGTCAGTTCCCTTGGTATTAGGTTTTCTGCAGGACGGGTTTGGTAAAGGCAGGTCCTGGGGAGTTCAGTTAGCAGATCTGTCTTGCTATAGGGGCAGAGGACAGGGAGTGGCTCTCATGCACAGGTCGATGTGGTACGCTTTCTCAGGCGGCTACCAGACTGTAGCCCTCTCGTAGGATATTAATTCCACCAGGGAAGCTCAAGTTGGTTTTAGGAGCGTTAGCTAGTGCGCCATTGGGGCTCTTGCAACAGGCGTAGGTTAAGGGTTTTGCCTTGAAGACGTTATGTTTGATGGTCATCTGTTCAGCGAGGCGATTTTTGGAGTTGCAGGCGTTGACCTGTCAGAAATCGTTTTTTGTCTGTCTCCAGACAGAAGGTGGCCTGGCGGCTGGTTCCATTGTTGTTGCCAAAGGTGGTTTCTATGTTCACCTAACTAAAATGTTCTCTTTTTCCAGCGCTAGGTGTGGCGGAGGGCAGCGTATTGAACCATAGCTTGCGCTGTTTGGACGTCAAGAGAGCGCTGCAGCAGTGTTTAAAGGTTTCAGAAACTTTTGCAAGGCGGATCATCTCTCTTCGGGGTGTTCGAAGGGCTCCACAAAGGGAAGCGTCTGCTTATTTTCTACGGGACCGTACGGTCCCAGGTAGCTTACAAGCTCACTCTACCAGAGTGCAAGTGACTTCTTGGATGGAGCACAGTTTGGGTCCGCCAGTGGACATCTGTAAGGAGGCCACTTGGTTGTGTCTCCATACATTCAGTAAGCACTACTGCCTAGATGTTCTGGCAGCTAAGGATGCCGTTTTCAGGGAGGCGGTATTGAGATTCGGCTGGAACGGTCCCTCCCAATGATTACTGCTCTGATACATCCCAGAGGACTAAACTGGAGGAACGATAAGGAAATAGGAATTACACTTACCTGGTAATTGTGGTTCCTTGAGTGATTCCAGTTTAGACCTCATTCCTGCCCGGGGATGGGGTCTTAGCAGTGTTCTTTCTGTTGGGGGAAGTGCAAGGTTAAAAGTGGATATAGGCCATCACTGGTGTTCAGTAATTTTGATGCTTCCATCTGGTTTGTGCTATATTGTTATATATTATATATATATATTGCTCTGGATTGTTTAGGGCTAGGCATTCGACGGAAAGGAGAGCATGCAGGAAGCAGTCTCTTTCCTTCTGGAAGGGGAGTAGTAGGTAAATAGGTTATATGTGCCCTTGAATATAAGTTTTTAAAAAAAAAAAAAGTTAGATTTTTTGCTCTTTTGAGTCTGCTTTGTCAGTTGTTCACTGGGGGCTGATGGGAGAGACCAGCAGGCTATATCCAGTGATGTCATGAGTTTGACATGCCCAGTCTCCAAGCTGCAGGAGGAGGTTCACTACCCAGAGGTTGAGGACTAAACTGGAGTCACTCAACGAGCCACAATTACCAGGTAAGTGTAATTCCTATTTGTCCTCCTTACATCATGTCTCTGAGATACCAATCATATCTAACCACTCATTTAGTGCTATATATTCTAACTCTCCCATCTTATTTTTTAGACTTTTGGCATTTGCATACAAGCAATTTAGAGATGTATCTTATTCATATTCATCTGGTTAGCGGTAGGCAGTGGTAATTTGGAATCTTTAAGCTCTCTCTGCTCTGTACTCAAGGGCATTTAGGCTACTCTTATATTTATTGGAACCTTTCTGCTGATATGCCCTAACTTCATTCTTTTGCTAGTATCCTTCAAGGATACGTTGTTCCGAACGATGCGCTCCTGGGTGATTGTCGACTTTCCCCTATTACTAGTTTAAAAGCTGCTCTCCCTCCTTTTTAAAGGCTAATGCCAGCAGCCTGGGTCCATCTCGGTTAAGGTGGAGCCCATCCCTTCAGAAAAACCCTTCCTTTCCCCAGTTCCTAACAAATCCAAAACCCTCTTCCTTGCACCATCGTCTCATCCATGCAATGAGACTCCAGAGCTCGGCCTGCCTTTTGGGTCCTGTGTGTAGAATGGGAAGCATTTCGGAGAATGCTACCCTGGAAGTTCTGGATTTCAACTTCCTACCTAAAAGTCTAAATTTAGCCTCCAGAACCTCCTTACTATACTTTCCTATGTCATTGGTATTGAGATGTACCAAGACAGCAGACTCCAACCCAGCACTATCTAAGACCTTGTCTAGGTGGTGCGTGAGGCCCGCTACTTTGCACCAGGCAGGCATGTTACCAGGTGATCTTTACGTCCCAACAGCCACTCAGCTTATCTACATGCCTAATGATCGAATCACCAACTGTAATGGCTGTCCTAACCCTTCCCTCATAGGCACATGGCCTTGGAGAAACCTCTTCGGTGCGAGAGGGTTTTACATCACCTGGAGGACAGGTCCTAGCTACAGGATCACTTCCTGCCACACCAGGGTGGTGCTCTCCTGTCATGTGACCTCTCTCCTCCATGGCAACAGGGATTCTGCCAGACTGGAGGTTGGGACTTCAGTACTACATCCCTGTAGGGTCTCTTCAGTGTACCTCTCTGTCTTCCTTATGTCCTCCAAGTCCTGTACTCTAGCCTCCAGAGATTGGACTCGTTCCCTGAGAGCAAAGAGCTCCTTGCACCTAGTGCACATGTACGACCCTCTCACCAACTGGGAGAAAATCATACATGTGACACTCAATGCTAAAGACTGGAAAGCCCCCATCTCGCTATTGGACTGCTGTCTGTAACTTAGGTTTAGGGTTGTGTTTGGGTATTTAAGTTGTTAAGGTTTGCTGGGGATACTTAAACTAATAAAACTATACCTAATACATTTAATGGACTTTGTTCACCTCAAGCTTGACTAATGTTAGGTCCTTTAATGTATGTCGGATGAGGATAAACAGCTGCACCCGAGTATGAATATGGCACCTCCTTTCCTTTAAAAGGTTTAAGCACCTATAAAGCTACGATTATCCCAGGAGTGGGTGGGAGTCAGGGAGGAAAAGAAGACATTAAAAGCTGGCTGCTACACAGTACTCTGTCCTGTGCTTCTAAGGTAATCTGTGACCAATTTCCTGGGTGATTCACACAGCCCTTGCTTGGATAGAGGGAGTCTTTCAAAATGCCACAGCAAGCTTCTTCTCAAATTCTCTTTGCCAGTTCCTTGGCTTTAACAGCTATTTAATACAATTTCAGAGGGTCTCTCCCCCTGTCTAGACGGCCTTTATGTAAAGGTCTCTAGAAACAATTTATTGCTCAAAGAATACTGACCCTGTTTTTATTTTTATGCTACGTTATACTGAGTTGATTTAAATTAAAGTTCTTTGCTGATACTAGGCCCTGAATGAGTTTTAAATTTAAACTGGAAGCTCTCTGCTAGGTTTTAAACTGAATGCTTCCTGTTGAGTTTTCAATTTAAGTAAAAGTTCTTTGCTGATACAAGGCCTTGACTGATTTAAGAAATACACTGAATTCTAATTTACACAGATGAATCAACTTTAAAGAATTCTCTTTTCCCCAAGATTTAGAACAAAATTCCCAGAAGTAAATACTTACAGTCGCAGATCTCTCTCCAGAAGTAGCAGTCCCTTTTTGTAGTGACAGATTGTTTCTCCCATCCCCTTTATGGCAGGTCAGGGATGTTTATCTTGGAGGAATGTGGATTCTGGTAGGGAGGTTCCTTCTAGCATGTCGGTTTTAGAGCTGGTTCTCTTTGGACTCAGTCTTGCATTTTCTCATGGGGTCCTTTTGCTATGTTGTTGCATTGGTCCAGTGGAGGGGTGCTCCCACCTCCTGGACATCGCCAGGCATATCTCGCCTTGTGGTTCCCTTTACCTTTCTCAAGGATAATGATAATAGTAGTGTCTTTCTACAGACAGAGGGCCTAGTTGTTCATGCCTGGACTTCAAGCTGGCCCAGTTTAGTGTCCTTGGTGAAGGGCACAAATGACACCAGCCTATCAAACCCGGTCTAGAAAGTCTAAAGTCAAGAGACAGCTGTCCTAAGAGTAACCTGATTATCTCCCAGGAGGTGAGATCCTGGGAGCTGGTTATTACTGTCTTCTGTAGAGTTTACTGCCAACAAAGTTTCATTCAAGATCCTACTGATCCAGGGCATCTGGGCCTCAGTCAGCTCAATAGGTTTATGGTTATTTTTATGTGATATACCACATTTCAAGACACAGTAATCAAAGTGGTTACAATAAAAAAAAAGTTAATTTGATAGAAAGAAACTACAATAAACAAGATAGAAAATAAGAGCTTATGAGTAAAAGAGAAGAAAAAACATATACATCATGGGCATTTATTTAACCCTTTTCCTTCCAGAGCTACATTCAAATAGGACCAAAGGCTTTCTCGAACAAATAGGTTTTGAGGTCTAAACAAAATCTGCAATGGCATTGTTCAAGGTGTAAGTCAGGTAGCAGAGACTTTGAGAGCAAAGGTGCCTTAATGTAAAAAGTTAAATATACTTACGTATCTTTTTCTTGCATCTGGCTCCTCTTTGTGCTGGAGATGCTTACTAGCCCAACAGCTTTGCATAGCATTATGAGTCAAAGAACTAGGAATTTTTTTTCTTCAGCTTATAGAAACAGGCCATATGGTCTTTTTCTGCCATTATGTTTCTATCTAGTCTGTCCTTCCATATCAATTACAATTGTCCCCTTTTTTCCTTTAGAGATCTGTTTGTCTCATGCTTTCTTGAATTCAGATACTGTCCTCGTCTCTACTACCTCCACTAAGAGACTACGGAAAGAGCGGTAGATGCATGGCATAAAGAAATATTTCTGCATATTATTCCTGATTCTATCCCTTTTCACCCTCCCCCTCATCCTATATGTTCCCTCATAGCAGAGCTTGCTTTCAATCAGAAGAGGCTCTCTTGTGCATTTATGCCACGGAGGTATTTAAACGTCTTTTATCATATTTCCTCTATCGTATACATAATAAGATCTTAAGTCTGTCCTCATATGCTTTATAATGAAGATCACAAACCATTTTAGTAGCCACCCTCTGCAACCAACTTCATCCTGTTTATATCCTTTTGAAGGTGCAGATGCCAGAATTGCACACAGTCATCCAAATGAAGTTACACCAGAGGCTTTTACAGAGGCACTATCACCTCATTCCTCTCTCTGTGCACCCAAACATATATCTCCAGGAACAAGCAGGAATAAGTCCTCACATATGGGTACGTCGGTACCGACAGAGCCTGCGCGGGAAAGCTCCCCAGCCTTTCAGATGAAAGGCTTTTGGGGCCTCCCACTGCACATGCGCGCTGCCTTCCCGCCTTCCTGACCAGCTCTCTTCAGTTTCTCTTTTTCCGCGGAGCCAGCAGGTCGTGTTCCTGTCACCGCTGAAGAAATTGTGAAATTTGTTTGTTTTCTTTAGACCGCGTACCTGCCTTCCCCATACCGAAACCGGTACCGCCGGTCTCTCTTTCTTTCTTTATATAAAAAAAAAGACTTTTTTATTTTCTTCAGCACTGCTTGGTAACTTTTGTTAGGCCTTAAGGCCTACACAAATTCTCCTCATGGAGAATCCAGTCCCTGGTTTTAAAAAATGTACCAAGTGCAGTGCTGTCATTTCTGTCACAGACACCCATGAATGGTGTCTCAAATGTTTGGGACCTGACCACTCCATACCGGACTGCCCATCCTGCACCCAGATGTCTAAACGTGGTTTGCAGAACCGGGCCAACAAGCTCCATGTGCTGTTTCCTTCAGAAGCATCACAGTCATCCAGGTCTTCCTCTCCGGATGGATCTCAGGTAACCAAAACTCCTGTGGGCAAATCCTCTAAAAGCAAATCTCTTTCTAAAGATCGAGAGGCTCTCAATTTTGAGTTCGAGGATTCTGCCCAGGCCAAAAAACCCCGGTGGGAGGCTCCGGCCTCCAAAGCAATCATGGGGTCACAGGTTGACATCGATGGCACGGCCTCGACCGATCACCTGTTGGACTGCTCTGGGGTACCGGTCCATACCGGTACCGACATCCAGGCAGTAGTGGCGTCTATGGGCAATACTGTCCAGACCATGCAGCAGGCCGTTCTGGCATTCATTAAGGTTGCGACGCCCTCGGTACCGATTCCATCGGTACCGACCCCGGTTCCGGTATCCACACCGGAACCGAGACCATCGACTTCCAAGCGTCGATCGGTTCCGCATGCCGGATTCAGGCTTTCGCCCGGTACCGATCCCATGCCCGATACGCCCGATGTCGATACCGATCGGTATGCGTATCGTACATTGGAAGCACAGAGGGAATACTCAGATTCTTCTGATGAATTCAATTCCTCTGATGACTCTGCTGAGCTTACTCTTCCTGAGGAGCCCTCTTCTCCAAAGAGGAGGATGTCTCCTCCAGAGGATTTATCCTTTCAGGATTTCATTGTTGATGTAGCTAAAGCACTTTCTATTGCTACATCTTCTGAAAAAGAACCCAGATCAAAAAAATTGGATATTTTAGGATACTCTAAAGCTCCTAAAGAGGCAGTCACTCTGCCTATCCATGAAATCCTTCAAGAACACTTGATGGATTTGTGGGAGACTCCTTTAACACTGTCTCCCCATTCCCGTAGGTTGGACACCATGTATCGGGTCCCTCCTTCTCCTGGTTTCCAGAAAACTCAGCTGCCTCACCACTCTATTGTGGTGACGTCTGCCATGAAGAAAATAAAGAGTCCTAAAAGGCATTCTTCTACCCCTCCAGGGCGAGAATGTAAGACTCTGGACTCTTTTGGTAGAAAGATGTTCCAGGCTAGTATGCTTATAGCCAGGATCAATTCTTATAGCCTTTATATGGGCATGTTTCTTGGACAACTTGCCCTAAAGGTACAGAATTTTGCCCCCTTTATCCCTGATGATCAAAGGGCGGACTTCTTTTCTATGGTGACACAACTTTCAGAGGTCTCCAAGTTCTCCAACAGGGCAGCCTTTGATTCCTTTGAGGTTGCTGGCAGGGCTTCGGGAATTGCTATCGCAGCCCGACGTCTCGCTTGGCTCCAGGCTTCTGACCTAGAACCCTGGGTTGTAGATGGCCTCAGGAATCTGCCCTGTACCGGTGAGAACTTATTTGGGGAAGACTGGCAAATTAAAGCTGCTCAAATGGATGCAGAAAATGCCACTCTAGATAGACTTTCCAAGTCTACTTCTACCCCTGCCAAAAAGAAGTCTTTTAAAAGGCCTTACTATAAGAAGGCCAGATTTTCCACAAATACTGGCCAGCAATCTGCTCAGCCTCGCTTTGCTGCTAAGCGTCAACAATCTAAGCAGGTAAAGTCAAAGCCTGCAGTGTCTGCTACACCCCAGCAGGCTCAACCCCCTCAGGGGTTTTGACTTGCCCCTAGAGAACTTGCCGTTTCTGGCTCTAGAACAACCAGAGCCCCTCACCATTCCTGGAAGGCTAGCTCATTTTGCTCCCAGATGGGAACAAATCACATCAGAGCAATGGACCCTCTCTATTATCAGGGAGGGCTACAAACTTCATTTCTCCAGCCTTCCTCCCCATACCATGGTGAGGCAATTCAGTTCTCCCCCATCTCTTCTGACCCTGTTGGGTCAGGAAGTCTCTTCTCTCCTTGCCCAAGGGGCAATAGAGGAGGTTCCTCCTCCACAACAGGGGTTAGGTTTCTACTCCCCTTACTTTCTCATAACAAAGAAGACAGGGGGCTTCAGACCTATCCTAGATCTGAGAGAATTGAACAGGTTTCTATTCAAGGAGAAATTCAAAATGCTCTCTCTGGGCCTTCTCCTTCCATACCTTCAGAGTCGGGATTGGCTTTGTTTCTCTAGATCTCAAGGATGCGTACACTCATATACTCATCCATCCATCCCACAGAAAATATCTAAGATTTCTGTTCCAGGGAAAACATTTCCAGTACAGAGTACTACCCTTCGGTCTGGCCTCTGCTCCAAGAGTCTTCACAAAATGCATGGCAGTCGTAGCCGCATTTCTCAGAGGCATGGGAATCTTTGTCTTCCCATATCTGGATGACTGGCTCATCCGAGCTCCATCTCAGTCAGAAGCCCAGATTTCTCTGGACCGCACAAGGCGTATTCTTCAATATCTGGGACTTGTGCTAAACATTCCCAAGTCCCAACTCATCCCTACTCAGTCCCTGGAATTCATAGGGGCCCAATTGGACTCCACCACTGCAAGGGCCTACCTCCCTCTGGTCCGAGGCCAAAGGCTAATAAGCTTGGCCTCCCAGGCTCAGTCCAGAAGTCCACTTGTCAGCCAGAGAAATGCTGCAACTTCTGGGCCACATGGCCTCCACGGTAGACGTGGTGCCCTACGCTCGTCTTCATATGAGAGCAGCTCAATGGACCTTGGCCACCCAGTGGTCTCAAGCATCAGGACTGCTCTCAGACCAAATACTCACCTCAAAACGACTATTTTGGTCTCTCCAGTGGTGGACATCCTCCAAAAATCTGTTGTTGGGGATCCCCTTCCAACCTTCGTTGCCCCAAGCAACCCTCACAACAGATGCCTCCCAGACTGGGTGGGGAGCTCATCTCCAACACCTCTCCACTCAGGGCACCTGGTCTCCTCAGGAGACCACCCTTCACATCAACCTTCTGGAACTGCGAGCAATCTTCCTTGCCCTCACAGTCTTCCACACCCTCCTTGTCAACCTGACTGTCCTAGTACAAACAGACAATCAGGTAGCCATGTTCTATGTCAACAAACAAGGAGGGACGGGCTCTCTGTCGCTTTGCAACGAAGCTCTCAGATTATGGGCCTTCGTCAGAGAGCATCAAATTCATCTTCTGGCAGTATATCTTCCAGGAGTTCATAACTCTCGGGCAGACAGACTCAGTCGAGTTCTGCTCCCACACGAATGGTCCCTGCATATGGACCAGATACGCAGAATCTTTCAGGAATGTGGGACCCCGGACATAGACCTCTTTGCAAGTCCGTGGAATGCCAAACTTCCCCGGTTCTGTTCCAGGACTCCATGTCAGGGAGCTCAGGCCAACGATGCCTTCCTCCTACATTGGGGTCAGGAATTCCTGTACGCTTTTCCACCCATTCCTTTGATTCCCAAGACTCTGTTCAAACTTCAGAGGGATCACGGATCCATGATCCTCATTGCTCCACGCTGGCCACGCCAAGTGTGATTCCCTCTCCTTCTACAGCTCTCCCAGGGCTCCTCCCTGGACCTGGGAGCTGCACCAGACCTTCTGTCTCAGGAGCAGGGGACTTTGTGGCATCCAAACCCCAAGTCCCTACATCTCCGAGCTTGGTTACTGAAGGCTTAAGCCTTCATGAGTTTTTAATCTTTCCCAACCAGTGAAAGATATCCTTCATGCCTCTAGGAAACCCTCTACTAGGCGTTCCTATGCTTTCAAATGGAAACGTTTTTCCATTTGGTGTGCGCAACAGGGTCTTGACCCTCTAGCACTTCCTTTGAATTCTCTACTGGACTATCTCCTGCATCTTTCCAATGCAGGCCTCAAGACGAATTCAGTACGAGTCCATTTAAGTGCTATTGCAGCATCCTTAAAACCTATAAATGGACAACCTGTCTCCTCTCATCCTCTTATTGCAAGATTCATGAGAGGCCTGACCCTCACTAAGCCTCCCATCCGACCTCCTCCGGTAGCATGGGACTTGAATCTAGTTCTGGGTCAACTTATGAAGCCACCTTTTGAACCGTTGGTATCTACCTCCCTGAAATTTCTTTCCTGGAAGGTTCTTTTCCTTATTGCAGTCACTTCGGCTCGCCGCATCAGTGAACTGCAGGCTTTGGTGGCTAATCCACCTTATACCAGATTTCATCATGATAAGGTGGTCCTTAGGACGAATCCCCACTTTATGCCTAAAGTGGTCTCGCATTTTCATCTTAATCAAGAGGTATATCTACCTGTTTTTTTCCCGGCTCCTCATGCATCCAGTGCAGAAAGGAACCTTTATACTCTTGACTGTAAAAGAGCTCTCGCCTTTTACCTCAACAGGACTCAGCCACATCGAAAGTCTTCCCAACTTTTCGTGGCTTTTGATCCTTCTCATTTGGGACTTCCAGTCACCAAACGTACACTTTCCAATTGGATTGCTCAGTGTATTTCTTTTGCTTACCAGAGTAAGAACATTTCTCTGGAAGGCCATGTCACCGCTCACAATGTGCGAGCCATGGCCACTTCTATGGCTCATCTTCACTCTGTGTCCATAGATCAGATCTGTCGAGCAGCCACTTGGGCCTCGGTTCATACCTTCACAGCCCATTACTGCTTGGACAAGGAATCCCGCCGGGATGCCTTGTTTGGTCAGGCTGTCCTCAAACACCTGTTCCATACTTAAACAACTCCTGCCCACCTTCCCTGGATGGATGCCTGAGATCCATGCGAAGATGGTTTACCCTTGGAAGGGGATCTCCCAGGCATCTCAGCTAGGGAGTCCCCATATGTGAGGACTTATTCCTGCTTGTTCCTGGAGATAGCACAGTTACTTACCTGTAACAGGTGATCTCTGGGAACAGCAGGAATTAGTCATCACAACCCACCCACCTCCCCTAGGAGTTGTATCTCTATCTATCTTCCTTTCCTCTCTCTATTGGCTCAGCTTTAAACTCGAACTGAAGAGAGCTGGTCAGGAAGGCGGGAAGGCAGCGCGCATGTGCAGTGGGAGGCCCCAAAAGCCTTTCATCTGAAAGGCTGGGGAGCTTTCCCGCGCAGGCTCCGTCGGTACCGACGTACCTATATGTGATGACTAATTCCTGCTGTTCCCAGAGATCACCTGTTACAGGTAAGTAACTGTGCTTTCTGGCTTTCACCGTCACCTTTTCTACCTGTTTAACCACTTTAAGATCATCAACAGCAATCACGCCCAGGTCCCACTCTTTCATGGACAGAAGTACTTCGCCCCCTACAGTATGTAGTGTCAGTTTTGGAGATCTCATAATTTTAGAAAGCACTAGTGAAAAAATGGTAAAATTTCATGTGGCAAATCAACAATTAGCTTTAAATGTTTGTGTAATATGTTATTTACCTACCTACCTACCTACCTGTATGCAAAAATACGACCTGTGTCATATAGAAGATGGCTTACAACAGCTCTAAGGTAAATGAGAATATGGATTTCCAAGCATAATTTGAAAGAAAAGAATCTGAAAAACTTAAGAATGATTGTAGAGTTCTGTTTTGGGGTTTACATGGTGAACTGGTTCTATATAAAATAAAGAGCAATTGGACAGACTGTCCCAGACATCTCCTTTTCCAGCTGCAACTGTTAAAAGAACAGTATGAAGGGGTAAGGAAGATAGTCATGCCTACAGTGAGACGGTCAGCTTGACATGGTTACAGTGAGTCAGTTCTGCAAGCTATGTTGTGCAATAAAGAGGGACAGGAGAGAGGAGATGCAGTAGAGAAGATATTGAAGATCAAAGTTGAAAGAGAGGAGATTTAGTTTCGAGATGACAATGTGAGATCCAGGAAAAATATCATCCATCAACATCGAGGCAACTACACTCGCTCAATTACTTGAATGGAACTCTGGATTACAGTGAGTCAGTTCTGCAAATACTTGAATGGAACTCTGGATTCTTTGAGCCTCCTCTTACCTGTACCATGACAACAGCAGAGATCAAGGCATTTTTGAGCAAGCCCATGGTGTTTCCAGACTGGCCATTACATACCTAGTCCATAGAAAGGTGTGTAAAAATGATAACTGAGGCTGCTGGTCATGTGCACAATCAGGAGAGGAGGGAACATTATATTAGGGGTCAGATGGTCAGCAGGGAGCTCATGAGCCAAAACAGAAGCAAACAAGATATGGCTTCTTTGCTGGGTTTTGTTAAATAACATTAAAATATCATTTATGCAGTTAATTTAAAGATAATTATGTGGCTACAGGTATTGTTCAGACTATTTGTTCATTCAAATAAATACTACTTAATTTCTACATGTTTCAACTGTGATTTGATGTAGGTAAGACTTAATTTAAGCAGTTTCTGAAGATAGCTTTTGATTCAGCATGCAAAACTGCATAATTTTGGTCACTAGTAGTTTGTAAAGTTCAAAAAAATAAAAATCTACCCCTAAAATTGACATGCCCTACCCTTACACTTTACCCCCCCTTGGAGTTTTGCAGCCCAAATGCATGACCCTGCATTTTTTAGCATTAAATCTCAGCTGCCAAATTTTTGACCATTTTTCAAGCTTAGCTAGATCCCCCTCATGGACCAAGGACAGATCCCTGCAGCACACCACTGGTAATGTCGTCCTCCTAAGATCGAGCTCCATTTACCTGTCCTCTTTGTTGCCTCCCATTCAACTAATTTCTAACCCTGTTAGTCACTTTAGGGACCATCCCTAGGGTGCTCAGTTTGTTTAGAAGTTGTCTGCGTGGACCCGTGTCAAAGGCTTTACTGAAATCTAAGTACACCACATCTATGGCTCTCACCCAGTCAAAGAAATCAATCAGAGCTGGAGATTAGAACAGAAAAAGAATTACAGTGATCATTTTTATGCTTTTGGTTGCCTGCTTCCTGCCACTCTAGATGAGGTGGAGAACAAATCAGAAAGCCACTATGATTGCATACCATTTGCTGAATCACCTGGTGGAAAGAAAGATTGCCTCCTTTCCCCTGCCCATCTTCCTATCTATGTCTTTAGCATGTATTATATTGAAGTTGTAAATATAAGAGAAAATCAAATGAGTCATAGAAATGGTGCCTATCTAGCTTGCCCTCCCATATCAATTTCAATAGTCCCTTTTTTTACCTTTAGAGATAACTCTGTATTTGTCCCATGCGTTTTTGAATTCAGATACTGTCCTTGTGTCCATTGGGAGTCTGTTCCACGCATTTATCTTTCCATAAAGAAATATTTCCACATTTTACTCCTGAATGTATCCCCTTACACTGTCATCATATGTACCCTCATAGCAGAGCTTGCCTTCAATTGAAAGAGACTCTCCTGTTCATTTATGCCATGGAGGTATTTAAATGTCTCTTGCCCCTATCCCACCTTTCATCTAAAGTATACACATTAATATTTTTAAGTTTGTCGTCCTATGCTTCATAACGAAGACCACTAACCATTTTAGTAGCCACCCATTGCACAGACTCTAACCTGCCTATATCTTTCTGAAGATGTGGTCTCTAGAACTGCACACAATGCTCCAAATGAGGTCGCACCAGAGATTTATACAGAAGCATTATCACCTCCTTTTTTCTGCAGGCCATTCCTCTCCCTATACACCCCAGCATCCTTCTAGTTTTTGCAGTCGCCTTTTCTACCTGTTTAGCTACTTTAAGATCATCAGACACAATTACATTTTCCAAACCTTATTTTACTAGGAGATTTCAACATCCATGTGGACAAGCCTGTTCGAGCAAAGGATCAGGCTTTTCTCCAGTTTCTAAAAGATGTTCCTCTTCAGCAACATGTGACCGGCCCCACACATGCGGCAGGTCACACCTTAGACTTAATTCTGTCATCAGCATCCATGTTTTCACCCCCCTACACTTCTCCTATTCCCTGGTCAGATCATTTCTGTGTTTTTTCATCATTTTCCTTCCCTCAGACAGCAATGCACCCTCCGATGCCCTCCTCCACCACCACCCTTCTCCGCAAAATAACATCGGAGACACTTCATGCTTTTCCGCCAGCTTCTGCGATTTTTTCCTATGGACTTTGCCACCCGCTCTATTCATGATCAAGCTGCTCTCTGGGACTCTCTTCTACTGCAATCCCTTGATAATCTAGCTCCTCTTCATTCTACTTCAGGACGTCCCCGTCCTCCTTCATCCCCTTGGTACCACCCCTCCTTGCTCACGCTTCGTTCTCAATTACGTCAGGCACAGCGTCACTGGGTCCGCCACCCCTCACCTGAGCATCACCTGCGTTTCACTCATCTTTCATTTGCTTATCGTTCGGCTATTTGTTCTGCCCGATCAACTTTCTATTCGGCTCAAATTTCTGCTGCTGCTAGCTCCTCACGTCAACTCTTTACCATCTTGCGGACACTATCGTCCACTAGGCCTAGTGAATCTTCTGTCCCTGCTGCCCCTGATCCTCAATCTCTCGCTGACTTTTTCGCTAACAAGGTATTATCCCTTCGCTCATCCTTTATCACACCACCTCCGCCCCCTCCTCTTTCCCCTCTGCCCACTCTTCCCGTAGTGGCCCCCAAACCTTCCTTACCCTCCTCTGCTACCTTCTTACAGTTCAGTCCCACACCTGTTGACCCTATCTGCTCTCATACCTGGTCCTTCTTTCAACCAGTTCTCACTGCAGAAGTGCTTCAATCTCTAACCGCTGCAAGGAAAACCACTTGCACACTTGACCCTATCCCTTCTAGATGGCTCTCAGAGCCCTCGCTTGAGTTAGTCCCAGTCATCACTACTATCATCAACACCAGTTTTTCCTCCGGGCACTTCCCATCTTCTTGGAAATCCGCTATTCTTCGTCCCCTGTTAAAGCAACCATCATTGGATCCATCTGTTCTCTCCCACTGGCGACCGGTGTCCAACTTACCATTCCTTGCAAAGCTTCTTGAACGGTGCGCTTTTAACCAACTTAGCTCCCATGTCGAAGCTGTTAATGCTCTTCACCCTCGACAGGCAGGATTCCGCCAAGGCCACAGCACAGAGACCGTATTGTTAGCATTACTCAATGAATTACATATTTCTCATGATCGTGGTGACATTACCCTGCTCGTATCCCTTGACTTATCCGCAGCATTCGATTTGGTTGATCATCATACACTTCTCTCCCGACTCTCTAGTATTGGTCTTCGTGGTCCCGTCTGGTCATGGTTTCACTCTTTTCTGCTGTCCCGCTCTTTCTCAGTTCATATGAAGAATCAATCTTCATCCACCCTCCCCCTTTCATGTGGTGTCCCACAGGGTTCTGTTCTCTCCCCTTTGTTATTTAATATTTTTCTTGCCCCTCTGCCCCTGATCATACAACAGTATTCAATCTCATCCTATTTATATGCAGATGATATAGTCCTTTTGTTTCACACGTCACCACTCTCCCCTGATATCACTTCATTGAACCTCTGTCTTTCTCACGTTGCTTCTTGGTTATCGGAGAACTTTCTTCATCTTAACCCAGCCAAATCCTCAGCAATGTGGATTTCACTTAGTGGTGTCTGTCCCACGCTTGCACCCTCTATTGGTTCAACTAACATTCCTCTTACTTCTTCTGTTCGGTATTTAGGTGTGACTCTTGACTCTTTCTTAACTTTTTCTGCTCATCTGTCCAATGTCACTCGTTCCTCCTTTTCTGCTTTACGTCAGATTAGGGCCGTCCGGTCTATTCTGCCTTCCAGTGCCCTCATCACGCTTGTTATCGCCCTTGTAATCAATAGACTAGACCAGGGGTCTCAAACTCAAATTGCTTTGAGGGCCGAATGAGGACTTGTAAAGTAACCCGGGGGCCGCATAAGACACGGGGCCTCATTTGCATAAATATTTGCATAATGTTGCATAATGAGTGCATGGATAAAGAAAGACTAGAAAATTTCTATATTACTATAATCCAGTGCCAACCGCCAGGCACATTAGGAACTACTACTAACACTGCCCATTTGGAACCCATAGCAAACCCCCCGTATCATAACAGCACTACCAGGACTCACAAAGCACCAGACCCTACCTATCAAAAGGCAACACTGCAAATATTAAATCAATACATTTCAGAGAACAATACATGACCTACTGGGAAAAGAGAACAAGTAGCAATGTCAAATAGGAATTACACAGAATACCTCAGCACTGTAGAAATAAAACTATAAATTAATTTCTTGTACTAAAGCACAGACATTAATGATGCACATTTCCCAGAGCTGACATATTCCAGTTAATAAATTCAAAATAAAGAGATATTTTTCTACCTTTTGTGCATTTTTTTTCAGTTGCAATTGCTCCAGCCACTTCTGGTTTCTTCATGTTTTCTGCTAACTCTCAATCGTATGCTGTCAATTTGTCCTTTCTTCTCTATTATAGTTTTCTTTACATGCTCTCTCTCTACTTCTGCTTTAACATACTAATCTTTCTCCTTTTGCTCTTTCCTCATTCCTATTTCATCCACTCAAATTTTACCCCTCCATCCTCAATCCCCACTTACTCTCCCAATACCTGGCCAATTGTAGATTTGTCTTCTCTGCCAGACAAAATATTTTTCCCCTCTCCATTTCACTTTCCCAGCTCCATCCCATTCTAATCCTCCCCCAACATCAGCTCCCTTCTAGTTCCAGCCCCACCCAGCATCTGCTCCTTTCTAGTCCCTGCATCAGTCCATTTCCAGTCCTATCCTAGCCTCACCATCAGCCCATTTCCAATCCTAGCCCCCCATCAGCCCATTTCCAATCCTAGCTCCCTCCCCTCACAGCCCATTTCCATTACAAGCCCCCCTCCCCATCAGCCATTTGCAGTTCAAGCCCCCCTTCCACTCAGCCCATTTCCAGTCCTAGCAACCCCCCCCAGCCCATTACCAGTCCTAGACCCCCCATAGCCCATTACCAGTCCTAACCTCCCTATAGCGCACTTCCAGTCTTACCCCCCCATCACCCCATTTTCAGTCTTACCTCCCCTCATAGGCCATTACCAGTCCTAACCCCCCAATCAGCCCACCTCCAGTCCTAACCCCCATCACCCCATTTTCAGTCTTACCTCCCCTCATAGGCCATTACCAGTCCTAACCCCCCAATCAGCCCACCTCCAGTCCTAACCCCCATCTGCCCATTTCCAGTCCTAGACCCCCCATAGCCCATTACCAGTCCTAACCTCCCTATAGCGCACTTCCAGTCTTACCCCCCCATCACCCCATTTTCAGTCTTACCTCCCCTCATAGGCCATTACCAGTCCTAACCCCCCAATCAGCCCACCTCCAGTCCTAACCCCCATCTGCCCATTTCCAGTCCTAGCCCCCACCATAGCCCATTACCAGTCATAACCCCCCCCTGCCGATGGCCCACTTGCAGTCCTAACCCCCATCTGCCCATTTCCAGTCCTAGCCCCCACCATAGCCCATTACCAGTCATAACCCCCCCCTGCCAATAGCCCACTTCCAGTCCTAACCCCCATCTGCCCACCTCCAGTCCTAACCCCCATCACCCCATTTTCAGTCATAACCCCCCCCCTGCCAATACCCCACTTCCAGTCCTAACCCCCATCTGCCCATTTCCAATCCTAGCCCCCACCATAGCCCATTACCAGTTATAACCCCCCCAGCCCATTACCAGTCATAACCCCCCCCCCTGCCAATAGCCCACTTCCAGTCCTAACCCCCATTACCCCATTTCAGTCAGCCCCTCCATAGCTCATTACCGGCCAGCGAAGGAGGAAAACAAAAAAAACCCCCAAACCCTGGCTTCTGCTGCTGCCGTTGCCGCCGTGGCAGCGGCAGAATCAATTGTCAAATTTAAAAAAAAACTGACTTCTGCTGCTCAAGCAGCAAAATCAGCTGTCCTGCGGCCCCTTCCCCTCTGCCTGGAGATCCGACTCTGCTCTATCAGCGGCGTGCTTTTCAAGCCGCGACGAGAGTATTCCCCTCTCGCGCGGTTTAAGCCTATTCACTTTTCAAGCCGCGCGAGAGGGGAATACTCTCTTCGCGGCTTGAAAAGCACGCCGCTGATAGAGCAGAGTCGGATCTCCGGGCAGAGGGAAGGGGCCGCAGGACAGCTGCTTGAGCAGCAGAAGTCAGTTTTTTTTTTTTGAATTTGACAATTGATTCTGCCGCTGCCACGGCGGCAACGGCAGCAGCAGAAGCCAGGGTTTTGGGGTTTTTTTTGTTTTCCTCCGTCGCGGGCCGCACAAAGTTGTCTCGGCCCGCGGGCCGCGTGTTTGAGACCCCTGGACTAGACTATTGTAATGTATACCTAGCTAACCTTCCCAAATACTCTCTCCAATGACTACAACGTATTCAGAACACCGCCGCCCGTCTCGTCACCTTTTCATGCAAGTATGATCGCATCACTCCAATTCTGCTTCATTTGCATTGGCTCCCTTTCCAATATCGCTACCACTACAAGTTTCTGATTCTTCTTCACCGGGCTATTTACACTTGCACCCCTCGTTATCTCGCTGACTGTATCTCACGGTATACTCCTCACCGGTTGCTCCGCTCCACCCAAACAAATCGGTTATCTCTTCCTTCTCCCTCACAAGCTCGTCTGGAACAGACGCGGCATTCAGCTTGGTTTTTCCTTGGACCCTCACTCTGGAATACACTTCCCACCTCATTACGGTTAGAACCATCCTATTCCCAGTTTAAATCACGGTTAAAAACCTACTTATTCCACAAAGCTTTCGACCTGCCCTCTGAAGACCCACACTGAATGGTCCTGTCGATGTGTCTAACTAAGTAATGTCTATGTCCACGTACCTTGTATTTGTATGCCCTGGTTTGATTATTGTTAATTTCTTTTGATTTGTTATGATTTGTTGTACATCGTTAACATCTGATGTGTCAAATTTATTATGAATTATGGTTTAGTGTCTTGCTTTGGTCACTGTCTCTTTTCCTTTCCTTTCCTGTTTTGAATTTGGCGTTCTTTTCCTGGACTGTAGTGTTAATCACATTTTATTGTACACCGCTCAATGCGCTGCTGTAGCGGTATATCAAATTTTAATAAAGATAAAGATACATCCAGGTCTTGCTCTTCGTTTGTGGACAGAAGTACCTCACCCCCTACACTGTACAGCTTCTTTGGATTTTTGCAGCCCAAATGCATGACCCTGCATTTTTTAGCATTAAATTTCAGCTGCCATATTCTAGACCATTCTTCAAGTTTAGCTAGACTCCTTCCTATATGTCTACTCTAGTGCTGATTTTGGTATCATCTGCAAACAAGCAAACCTTACCCGATAATTCTTCTGCAATATCACTAACGAAAATGTTAAACATATTTGGACAAAGGACAGATCCCTGCAGCACACCACTGGTAATGTTTACCTGTACCCTTTGTTGCCTTCCACTCAACCAATTTCTAACTCAATCAGTAACTTTAGGGTCCATCCCTAGGGTGCTCAGTTTGTTTATAAGCCACCTGTGTGGAACGGTGTCAAAGAATTTACTGAAATCTAAATACAGCACATCTAGGGTTGTCCCTCAGTCCAACTCCCTGGTTACCCAGTCTAAGAAATCTATCGGGTTTGTCTGACAAGACCTGCCTTTGGTAAATCCATGCTGCCTCGCATCCTGCAATCCATTGGACTCCAGAAACCTCACTATTCTCTCCTTTAGTAGCCTTTCCAATAATTTTAGTAACCGCAAAGGTTAGACTAATCAGCCTGTAGTTTCAATGTCATCCTTGGGAGGAGGGAGGAGTAGCCTAGTGGTTGGGGCAAGGTACTTCAGGCCGGGGGCTCAAATCCCACTAGAGGACAGCAACCTTGGGCCGGAAGGACTGGGGTTTCTAGTCCCACAGATGCTCCTTGTGGTCTTGGGCAAGCCACTTAACCCTCCATAGCCCATGTTTCCTGTAAGTATTAGTGTATGTGTCTCATATCCCCACATGTTAAATGTATCCCCCAATTGTGTTGTAACCGCTTTGATTGAAGGATAAGGCGGTATACAAAAACTGTCTAAATAAATAAATAAAAAATACATCCTTACATCTGCTTTTGTGTAAAGGGACCACATGCCCCTCTCTTCCGTCCTCTGGCACCACTCCCGACTCCAAAGAGGCATTGAAAAGGTCAGACAGTGGAGTTGGTAGAACATCCCCAAGTTCCCTCGGTATTCTTGGATATATCCCATCTGAACTCATGGCTTTGTCTACTTGTAGTTTAGCTAGTTCCTCTCAAACACAGTCTTCTGAAAATTGTTTGAGATTCCCATTGCTTCAGTTGCTATTTGTGGGTGTTTTCTGAGGTCCTGTTCCAGGCCCTTCATCTGTGAACACAACAGAAATATTTGTTAAGCAATTCTGCTTTATCCTCATCAGTTTCTGCATATTCCTCCACTTCACCCTTGAGTCTGACAATATCACTTTTACCCCTTCCTCCTCTCACTAACATATCTGAAAAATGTCTTATCCCCGCATTTTATTGCAATGGCTATTTCTTCATTTTGTACTTTTGCTTTCCCGACTACTTTGCTAGCTTCTCTAAGTTTCTCTGAATATAGATGCCTTTCTTCCTCTTTCTGTGATCTCTTGTATTTCATGAAGGTCTCTCTTTTTCTTCAGTTTCTCAGCTACATCTTTTGAGAACCATAGCAGCCTCCTTTTCCTGTTACATTTATTTATCTTTCTAACAGAAAGGTTTATTGCCTTTAAAATATTCCCTTTCAGTTTTGCCAACTGTTTTTCTACATCCCCCAGCTGTTTACATCCCGCTAACAGCTGTCTGAGGTATTGTCCCATAGTTGCAAAATTAGTTTTCCTAAAATCTAAGACCCTTGCTTTTGAATGGATTTTATCAGCCCTAGTACTAATACTGAACCATACCATCTGGTAATCACTGCAGCATCAGAAACACTTTCCCCATTGGTAAGCACAAAGTCCAGCATGGCCCCATCACGTGTGGGTTCTGTTACCAATTGCCTAAATAGCTCTCCCTGTTGAGAATCCAGGATCTCCTTACTTCTAGATGACATCGCAGTAGGGATGTGCCAATCCACATCCAGCATATTGAAATCACCAATCAGTAGCACTTCTCCTTTCATGGCAATACTGTATATGTCTTTTATGAAATCTTTGTCCACTTCTACCCCCTGTGATGGGGATCTGTATATAACTCCAATGCAAATGGATTTCCTTTTCCTTCTTTCTAGTTTAATCCACAGTGCCTCCTCTCTTCCTTTTAAGCCCTGCAATTCTATAGCTTTAATATTTTTAACATATAGTGCCACACCACCTCCCCTTCTTCCTACTCTGTCCTTCCTGAATAAAGTATAGCCAGGTATAATTGCATCTCAATCATGGTTTTCCATGAACCATGTCTCTGTAACCACCACTAAATCCAAGTCAGCCTCTTCCATTAAAGCCTCAACATTTGTGATCTTATTTCCCAGACTATGGGCATTTATACACATGCTTTCCAAATGTTGCCCCTATTACCCATTTCTATAGAGGTATTTAATGTTTCACTTAATTGGGGGCTCTCTTCACCCATCCCCATCAAATCTAGTTTAAAGCTGTTTTCAGTAGGTTAGCCAATCTGCTGCTGAAAGCGCTTTGACCCTTCTTGGACAGATGGGCACCATCTCTGCTCTGCAGCCCTTGGAACCTCATCCTATGGTCCAGGAAACCAAAACGCTCTTGATGACCTAATCCACGCAGCCATGCATTCATCTCCAGGATGCGAGCTTCTCTGTCTCTGCCTTTACCCTTAACAGGGAGGATTGAAGAGAACACCACCTACGCACCTGTTTGCTTCACCCTCTGTCCCAGAGCCATGAAGTCATGTTTGATATGCTCAGAGGGATACCTAGCGGTACCATTTGTGCCAGCATGGATAAGCAACATAGGTTAATAGTCAGTAGGCTTGATGAGTCTCTGCAAACGCTTTGTAACATCTTGTATTTTGGCACCTGTCAGACAGCACATCTCTCTCGACATCAAAACTGGTCGGCAGATGGACACCTTAGTACCCCTCAGGAGAGTGTCATCAATCACCACTACCCTTCGCTTCATTGTGGTGACTGACTCTCTAACTTCAGGTGCTCGAGTTGTGGTTCTTCTCTTTCCTCAGATGCTTCCACCTTCTCCACTTCCAAGGCTGCATACTGGTTCTTCAATTAAAGGCCCAGAGGAGTTGGAGTGCTGATACTGCAGGTTCTGGTGACTCATGTCTAACCACCGTCCTTCTGTAGCATCCTATCTCTACCTCTGGATGTTTCATGAAGCATTTCGTCAATGTACTTCTCGCCATCTCGAATGCTTCCCAGTCTCACCACCTCTTCTCTGAGCTCCTCCACTTGTTTCCTGAGAGCCTCAGCATGCAGGCATCCTGCACATGGAACCGGTCCTTCAACTGGCATTAGGATCTCTGTCTGAACAGAGGTAGAAGCTGTAATGGGGGCAACAGCTTTAGCAATATGATTTTTCCCGGCCATTGCTTAGTTGGTGGTGCTTTAGTACCTGTGGCAGTAAAAGAGAGAGACCTGCCATAGTCCCTACCTGTTCCTCAACTCCTTTAGGAAGAAAAGCAGCTAACCTCTTTTAAGTGTGTTTTAACAGTGCGTGCTTGTCTGTCCCTGTGTGTAGTTAAATGGGGAATTGCCTTATAAAGCAGGAATGCTCACATGGGGTGGGTAGGGAGGGACCTAACACCTGATGAGGTCATTGGTTTCAAAGAGTTAGCTTTGAATGAACTGACAACCCCACAAGTTCCTTTTTGTTGTATAGAAAAAAAGAAAGAGTTTATCCTTTAAAAATGAACAGCAAAACTTCCTACAAGAATTAGATTTTAAAAAAGATAGCAAAAGCCTTTTAAGAATTAGCTTTTAAGAAGAATATCTTAACTCCTTTGAGAGCTTTCAGGCAGAGTATTACCTTGCTTTGCAGTGGAGTCCTTCAGGGAATGCCAGTACCTGAAAGGCCCTGTAGAGTTCATCAAATTTGTCAGTTTGTCTTCATTTATCATGCAAATTGCTGTGCAGAAAGTATGCATGCAGCCTGTTACAGGCACTCATCTGTGCTGTTAGCTTAATTTTTGATGGACTATCATTTCTGTTCACAGCGTTCTGTGGATCACTTAAATATATGCTTTGTAATGTTAAAAGTACATGCATCAATTTACATGAGAAAGGTACCCGTTAAGATAGGTGCAGATTTCTATGCGTACTTTTTCTCTGAGGGCAAGTAGGATTGCAGGCACTCACAAATGGGTGATATCATTTGATGAAGCCTCGTGCAGGAAACGACTTCCTATACTTTCTAGAAGCTTTTGGCAACCCAGCAAGCATGTGCATCACATTCCATGCTGCATCATAGCACGGAGCCTCCTCAGTCTTAAAATTTTAAGTGGAGTAGGCTTCCTAGGTTTTTCATGACCCTTACAAAAGCAGCTTGAATACCTTCTATGTCTCTCCGAGTCAGTTTTAAAAACTAGTTCTATTGGGGTTCACCTAAGTGCAATAGATGCTTATCATTTTGTGGAAGGTAAATCCATATCTGTACAGTCTTTAGTTCGAATTATACAAAGTTTGCTTCTGCTGAAGTCTTCTATCAAGCCACTTGCTGTGCCTTGGGATCTCAACATGAGTCTAATCAAGCTAATGAAAGCTTTATTAGAGCTACTGGAATCCTGTCAGCTGAAGTAACTGACATGGAAGGTCTTATTTTGACGGTGATCATTTTGACATGCAGAATTAGTGATGATCAAATCTTAGCAAATAATTTACCCTATATAAAGTAGAGGGAGGAGTGGTCTAGTGGTTAGGACAAGGTACTTCAGGCCGGAGGGCCAAGGGGTTCAAGTCCCACCTGGGGACAGCAATCTCAGGCCGGAGGGACTGGGATTTCTAGTCCTATAGGCACTCCTTGTGGTCTTGGGCAAGCCACTTAACCCTCCATTGCCCATGTTCCCTGTAAGTATTAGTGTATGTGTCTCATATCCCCTCGTGTTAAATGTATCCCCCAATTGACTGCTCTGACCCGGTGAAAAGTGGGATATAAATACAGCTAAATAAATAAATAAAAATATTCAACTTGTGATAAGGAAGCTTATCATAGCTCAGGAAGGAGCTATAGAAAAGGTGAAGTGACTCTGAACAAGCAACCTGTCAGTTCTGGTAGAAATAAGAAAACAGAATTTTCCCATAAAAGACTACCAGTCCCAGAATGCACCAGGTTTCCAACAGCCATTAGAGGAGCTGAAGTGGGGAAACGTGTGTTCAATCAGGAGGGCTATGAGGTAATCCCTAAGCACTCATCTCAAAGGGCAGGGCCTGATTCAGCACAGCTGCGCTGTGTTAGGGAGGAGCACTCATCAAGGCAGAATAAGAGTAGAGTTTATTCTACAGATGACCATCTTCATGATCACCTTGGATATCCAGAGAATTATCCTCAGCTTCATCTGAAGGATCATCAGAAGCAGAAGCCAAACCGGACGGACAGAGAGGGAAAGAGACCCTCTGGAAGAAGGAAGAGAAAAGCCTTTGAGAGGTCTAGAAGAGTCCAAAGCAGTACGTATTCTGGGAGGCATTTCAAGGGCCAGCATACACCATTGGACTGGGGAAAGCCAGAGGAATGGTGCTGCAGAGTTAGGAATCACCAGACGCTACCTGTGAGGGAGACGGCTGCACGTGGAAGGGACCCTAAGACCTGTGCCAGAAGGTATGTGAAGAGAGATCCAGTGTCCAGGGATCTGGATTGGAAGGCTGGACATAAGAACTGGACTACATACTGGCCAGGCTATATAGAGAGGAACTCTAGCAGCAATGGAAGCTCAGGTATGAACACTGATCTATGCCCTAGCTATAACCTTGAAAGACAGCAGGGAAACAAGTATTCTCCTGAAAATGCTCCATTGAGAGATTCATCTGTGCCAATCCATGATATTGAACCCATGCTTGTTGAACAAGGGGGAATAATAGCAGATGAGGATCCTGTTTATATGGACTGCTCTCTATCTAAACTCCGTTGGTAACTTTCTGTTATAAAGTACAGCAACCATCACAAAGAAATACAAATTTGTTCTTTAATCTACTCAGAAAAGCTCCTGAAGCAGGATTTGACCCACACAGTGGAAGGCAAGCCAGCTAAGGGGTTTCAGCTGGTAACTGCTAGCAATTAAGCCTTACCTAATTGCTTGTGAGCTAGGAGAGAATCACTTCTGTATCTATGTGGGAAGTAATCAGAAGTTAACCTGAAAAGAACAGTTTGTTTCTTGCTTTGTGGCTTTTCATTTGTTGTTTTCCTGATTTTAACTTTGTTTTTCCAAGTTAACACTGAAAGCAAGTAACCTAATTTATGTGCTACCAAGCATATCTGTGTTGGGAGAAATAACCCCATAAATAAATATCTTATTGGCTTTACCCAAGAGCACAACTAAATTATTGTCAGCAGCTGTGTCTGGTGTGAATGAACTACATTGCCCACAATAATTTGCAAATCATATAGAAATATGCACTTGCCAAGAGTGTGAAGATTCTCACCCAGGCAGCCGTCTGACAAACTATAGGGTGGTTCTGCACTCATATCCAGCCTCCTTTCTAGGTGGTATTGGATTTCCTTCTTAATTAGTCTTTTGTCCTACCAACATTTTTTTCCATGGACAAGCAGGAAGTAAGCCCTCATGTATGGGCGATGTCCTTTCATGGAGCCTGTGCAGAAATGCTCCCCAGCTTCTATCGAAAGCTTTTGGGAGGTTCCACCTTGCCTGCGTATCTTTCCTACCTGCCACTGCTGTGCCATCTTGATTGTTTTTGTTTTTCCGCAGAGCCCAACAGACACGTTCCAGTCATCCTCCATGTCCAAATTGATTTGTCTCCCCTGCGGGGGTCCTGCGCATCCAAGTTTCTTCAAATCGCCATGCCATTGCATTTCTTTTGCTTTCCTTTCAGTTTCATTTTTCTCATGGCTCTCAGGCGCTGGTGCCGGTGCCGGTACCATGGCCAGGCCTTGCTTTGTTGCTTGATGTCGCTTCAGGGACTGTGCTAGGACCATATGTGCTGGAGATGGTGTTCCTCAGCAGAGGTCGTGTAAAGCAGCACAAAGTGCAGAAATCTGATCTGTTGGTTTCGGGATCGATGGCATGACCCTCGAAAGGTTCTGTCAATATCGAAGAGTGTCAAGCCTGCTCGGGACCGAGCACTTGTAGTACCTGGAGCATCGGTCATCAAAAATTCTCCATCTGTAGAGAAGGATGGATTTGGCATTGTGGACCAGACACTAATTCTGTTACATCGACATCAGAGTGCTGAGAGTCTGCAGGACCGCCCCTTGACATGGACCCAATGGGAGACCCATCCTTCCAATTATTGAGAGGGCACAGACAGCCGGCCAAGAACCATGATTGAGCCACCAATATCCCTGTACAGATACCAAGTATGTCAGTCAGAGTAGCCAGGGCCCCACTGCTTTTGGAATGCTCTCAAAGACCGCATCGTGGTGCTCCTAGCCTGCAGCATGCTACAGCCTTGGGGTTTGCAACTGCCTTTGATCAAACCCGAATGCCTTCGGAATCAGAAGCCTTCGACAGGCTCTTGAGGAGTGTACCGCAGGGTTCTTGCCAGTGCAGCATGCCGAGGGTCGGCTGCGCAGATATCAACTGGCCCATCTTCGATTCACATGCCTTGCCTGTAGGGATGCTTTGCCATTGAGGCATTGAAGAATCAGACATCTGTGCCGGTTCAGTTGATACCCCCACTGATGCTCAAGTTGATGCCTGGTGTACCCTCATTCCTGATGGAGCTTTCAATTTCCTTGATGTTCAGGCAGAGTTCTAGTCGAAGATTTACACATCATCTTGGAGATGGAGTCCAGGGCTGGGTAACCAATGTGTTTCACTGGAGGACAATTCTCCAGGACCGCCATTTGACCCTTTTCTACCTCATGAATGGAGTGGAGGAGTGGCCTAGTGGTTGGGGCAAGGTACTTCAGGCCGGAAGGTCGGGGGTTCAAATCCCACTAGAGGACAGCAACCTTGGGCCGGAAGGACTGGGGTTTCTAGTCCCACAGGTGCTCCTTGTGGTCTTGGGCAAGCCATTTAACCCTCCATAGCCCATGTTCCCTGTAAAATAGTTTTCTCCAGGACCAAGCAGGAAGTCAGTCCTCACATATGGGTGACGTCGGCGCCGACGGAGCCCTCATGCGGAGCATTTCCCCAGCTTTCACAGAAAGCCTTTGGGAATTGTAGCGCGCATGCGCGGTCCCCTTCCCGCCCAAGGGTGCCATCTTGCTCAGTCTTCTTTTTTCCGCGGAGCCCGACGGACGTAGTTCGTTTTTCCCCGAGGAAAAAGTTGATTTTCTCTATTTTTTCTCCGGTTCGACACCGGATCCTTTTCCCGCTCGGACCGTTACGCCGGTATCGAGTCCTTTCTCTCTTTTTCAGTTTTTGTCCTTTGTGACTGGCGTTTGCGCCTTTTTTCTTTTTTCCCTGGCAGACCGGTCTTTTGACCTAGCAGGGGCCCTTTTTCCCCCGAGGGCTGCCAGCGGGTTTAAGAAATGTGATCGGTGTAAGAAACCTATGTCTCTTACCGACACACATGACTACTGCCTCCATTGCCTCGGACCCGATCATGACCCGATGATCTGTGGTCCGTGTGGCAAAATGTCCTCGAAGGCGTTGAGGAGTCGGCAGCACCAGAGGGATAGAATTTTTTCTGACTCCGCGTCCGGCCGGGCCCGGACCTCATCAGAGGCCTCGACGTCTCGGGACTCCGGCCCCGAGCAGCATCGGGGTTCCTCTGAGCGGGGGTCTTCGTGGGAATATCGCAGGAAGAAGAAACCTGCGAGGGCGTCATCGGTGGACGCTCCTGGTTCCTCGAGGGCCAGGTCGCATAGCCCCGATACCCGTCCCGGGTCTTCGGAGTCGGAGAGGCCTGCGAAGCATCCTTGTGTTGAGATGGAGTCTCCTGGACACGTAAGTGCTGTTGTCCTCGTTGACTCTCCTCCGAGGGAGCCGACGTCGGGCCCGACACCGTCGGGGCCCGAGTCGGGGGCTGCTGGGTCTCCTGAGCTCGGACTCAGGTTGACGGCCTTGGAGAGCAGTTTCGCTGCCTTCATGGAACAGCAGCGGGCATTGATCGCCGGTCTCACCGGTGCATCTGCCCCGACCACCGGGACCTCGACGTCCAAGTTGACCCCGGAGGCCGAGCCGATCCTCGAGTCCATGCGTGCTCGAGTCGATCCTCGGCCACGGTCTCCCTCGACCTCCTGTTCGGGGCCGAGGTCGTCGTCGCCGATACCCTCGGCGTCGGGGCGGAGGGCATCGGTGCCCGCCCGACCGGAGCCGCTCGATTCCTCCTCCGACGAGTCGGGCTGGGAGACGGAGGATGAAGAGTCACCCGACACCCATCGGACTCGGTGTGTCCCCTCGGACTCACCCGAGTCTGAACCTCGGAGACGGTCCCCACCGGAGGATACCTGGTTCTCGGACTTCGTGCGGGATATGGCCAAGGCCTTAGCCTTCCCCGCGGATCCCAAGGAGGAGCCTTGAGCCAAGGAGCTCGAGGCCCTCCAGTATGACTCTCCTCCGAAGGAGGCCTTTACTGTTCCGGTTCCTCCGATGCTGAAGCGGCTACTCTTCTGCATTTGGGAGACCCCGGCTTCGACGCCGGTGTTAAGCAAGCGGGTCGATTCCATTTATCGAGTCCGCAAGAGCCCTGGGTTCCAAAAGGCACAATTACCGCACCACTCCATGGTTGTGGAATCGGCCATGCATCGACTGAAAAGTCAGAAGATGCACTCCAAGGTGCCTCCCGGCTGGGAGGCCCGGAACCTGGATGCCCTCGGTAAGAAGTGCTTCCAGGGCTCTATGCTTTCTTGCCGTGTCCAGACTTACCAGCTCTACATGGGCATGTACCTCCGAGACCTGGCAAAGGAGATTGCCGGGTTCTCTGCTGGTCTCTCCGCGGAACCTTTGCAGAGGTTCCAGGCCTTGTCCACCGGTATTCGAGAGTGCTCGAAGTTTATCTCTCGAGCAGCCTACGATGGCTTTGAGGCTTCGGCCCGAGTAGCCGGGGCCGGCATCGGTGCCCGCCGACAGGCTTGGCTACAGTCATCCGACCTCGAGCCATGGGTCCAGGACAAGTTGGTCGATGTCCCCTGCCGAGGTGAAAACCTCTTTGGCAAGCCCATGGCTGAAAAGGCTGCAGAACTCGAGACCGAGACTCTGACCAGGACTAGGCTTTCCAGGAAAACCTCTGCCCCTTCTCAGAAAAAGAAGGGCTCGGGAAAAAAGACCTTTTACCCGAGGAAGTCATCTGCCTACAAACAGTACCCTCATTATCAGGCCTCTGCAGCTCTCCAACAGGGTCAGCAGGCCAAGGGGCAGGGTCAAGGGCCCCAAAGGGCGAAGACCCCCAAGCCACCAACACCGGCCCCTGCTCAGCAGGGTGGGATTTTTTGACTCAAAACAGCATAGTCTCTTCTCCTCAGCTGGCTTCTCTCAGCACAGGAGGCCGGCTGGCCCACTTTGCCCACAGGTGGTCAGCCGTCACATCCGATACCTGGGTTCTTCATATAGTCCAAAAGGGCTAACTTCTCCATTTTCACCAGGTACCTCCCTCCTATTTTCCAGGGGAACCTCCAAGACTCCCTCTGCACCGGGACCTACTCCTTCAGGAGTTGACAGGTCTACTAAAGGATCAGGCTGTGGAACTGGTGCCCCACCACCTGAGAGGTCACGGCTTTTATTCCAGGTACTTTCTGGTACCAAAAAGAACAGGAGGCCTCAGACCCATCCTAGACTTGCGAAACCTCAACAAGTTCCTGCAGAGGGAAAAGTTCAAGATGCTTACCCTTGGAATCCTGCTGCCCTACCTCCAGCAGGGAGATTGGCTATGCTCCTTGGATCTAAAGGATGCGTATACTCATATCCTTATCCATCCAGACCACAGACAATATCTCAGGTTTGTTGTGGGAGGAAACCACTATCAGTACAGAGTGCTTCCCTTTGGCCTCTCATCCGCACCCAGGGTGTTCATCAAGTGCCTGGCAGTGGTGGCGGCCTACTTGAGGCTTCAAGGTCTCTTTGTGTTTCTGTACCTGGATGACTGGCTGATAAGGGGCCAATCTTCCCAGGAGGCCAACCAGGCCACCCTTCGCACTGTGGCTCTGCTTCAGCACTTGGGGTTTGTCATAAATTTCGCAAAGTCCGCTTTGCTCCCGTCCCAGAACTTAGAGTTCATAGGGGCCAGACTAGACACTCTTCAAGCAAAGGCTTTCCTGCCTCTGGACAGGGCCCACAGGCTAATGGATCTGGCCAGCCAGTTTCGCAGCAATTCCCTGGTCTCTGCCAGGCAATTCCTGAGACTACTCGGCCATATGGCTTACACGGTCCATGTCACCCCCAATGCCCGCCTGCACATGCGTCCTGCTCAATGGAGCCTTCGCACTCAGTGGCATCAAGCCACTGGAGGCCTAATGGACTCAGTGAGGATTTCCGACCTCCTGATCTCCTCCCTGCACTGGTGGCTTCATCTTCCAAATCTAGTGCTCGGAGTGGGTTTCCAATCCCCTCCACATACTCAGGTGCTGACAACCGATGCCTCTCTTCTCGGTTGGGGAGCACATTGCCAAGGGGCATGCACTCAGGGTCTCTGGACCCCTTGGGAGGCTACTCAGCAGATAAACTTCCTGGAGCTACAGGCGATACGCCTAGCTCTGAGAGCCTTCTCCCACCTCGCCTCTCACCAGTCTGTACTGGTCCAGACGGACAATCAAGTTGCCATGTTCTATGTGAACAAACAGGGAGGCACAGGCTCCTTCCTTCTTTGTCAGGAGGCACAACGACTGTGCTCTTGGGCTGTCCATCACGGAATCCTTCTCAAGGCTGTCTACCTCCCAGGTCAGGAAAATTGCCTGGCAGACAGACTGAGCAGGATCCTGCAACCACACGAATGGAGATTGAACCCATTGGTGGTTCAGCAGGTTTTTCTCAAGTGGGGACTCCCCACCTTGGATCTTTTCGCCAGTCCTCTGAACCGGCAACTCCCGAGATTTTGCTCCAGACAACCGCATCCTCTCAGAGTAGCAGCGGATGCGTTTCTGATCTCGTGGTCCACAGGCCTACTGTATGCGTTTCCTCCCACACCACTAGTGTCCAGAATGCTGTTCAAAGTCCTCCAGGACGGGGCTTCATTGATTCTCATAGCCCCCAGGTGGACGAGGCAACCGTGGTTCCCACTTCTGCTACAACTGGCGGTGGACACTCCTCTTCCTCTGGGGTTTCAACACGATCTCCTGTCACAGGATCAGGGGACTCTCTTGCACCCCAACCTCCAGTCCCTTCATCTGATGGCCTGGCTGCTGAAAGGGTAGTCCTAGCTCCCCTACTACTGCCTCGAGAGGTGGAAGATGTAGTCTTGGCCTCTCGGCGTCAATCCACCAGGAAATCCTACGCTCTTAAGTGGCGTAGATTCTCCGCCTGGTGTGCTCAGCACAGTGAGAATCCCTTCTTGTGCTTGGTTGCGGTAGTGTTACAATATCTGCTCTACCTTTCCAATCTGGGCCTTAAGTCTAACTCTGTCCGAGTTCACCTTAGTGCTCTATCAGCACACCACTCGCCGGTGGATGGCAGACCTCTTTCCAGCCACCCTTTGGTGGCTTGTTTCCTCAGAGGCTGCCTTCTGCTTAAGCCTCCTTTGCGTCCACCGGCCCCTGAGTGGGATCTGAATGTGGTCTTGCAGCGGCTTACTTGTCTGCCTTTTGAACCTATGGCTACGTGTCCTCTCCTGGAAAACTTTATTTCTGGTAGCTCTCACCTCTGCTAGGCGAGTGAGTGAACTGCAGGCACTAGTGTCTGATCCTCCTTACACTAGGTTCTACTGGAATAGGGTAGTCCTACGGACTCACCCTAAGTTTCTTCCTAAGGTTGTCTCACCTTTTCACCTCAATCAGGAGGTGGTTCTTCCGACCTTCTTTCCCAGGCCGCATGCCAACCGGGCTGAGATGGTCTTGCATACCCTGGACTGTAGGAGGGCGTTATCCTTCTACCTTGACCGTACGCGGGAGCATCGGAAGGCTGTTCAGCTTTTCGTTTCTTTTGACCCCAATAAGTTGGGGCTCCCTGTCTCCAAGCGTACGTTGTCAATATGGGTCGCTGACTGTATCGCCTGGGCTTATGGGGCAGCCGGCCTCTCGTTGGAGGGTCGAGTCATGGCTCGTGTCAGGGCGAAGGCTGCGTCAGTGGCTCATCTCCGCTCTGTTCCGTTGGCAGACATCTGCCGGGCCGCTACTTGGTCTTCAAGACAGACTTTTGCGGCCCATTACTGCCTTGAGAGGGAGTCCTGCAGGGACAGTGCTTTCGGACAGGCAGTACTCCATAATCTCTTTGGGGTTTAGGCAACTCCTACCCTCCGGCCCTGGTGTTGGGCTACCGGTCGGGGGCGTTCTCAGAGAAGATTCCTTCCTTCTGTGCTGACGAGCTAGAGGGAGCTCATTTTTCCGCTTGGGGTCTCCGGTAGCCTTAAGCTGGGGAGTCCCATATGTGAGGACTGACTTCCTGCTTGTTCCTAGAGAAAGAGTAGTTACTCACCTGTAACAGGTGTTCTCCAGGAGCAGCAGGAATCGGTCCTCACAACCCTCCCTCCTCCCCTTGGAGTTGCAGTCATATGATTTGTTTTTGCTAATTTTTTGCTGTCTTTTAGCTATGTCATCAGACTGAGCAAGATGGCACCCTTGGGCGGGAAGGGGACCGCGCATGCGCGCTGCAATTCCCAAAGGCTTTCTGTGAAAGCTGGGGAAATGCTCCGCATTAGGGCTCTGTCGGTGCCGAAGTCACCCATATGTGAGGACTGATTCCTGCTGCTCCTGGAAAACACCTGTTACAGGTGAGTAACTACTCTATCTCCAAGTTATAATGCCCTGTTCAATGTAATTTCAGTTTGTTCAATGTAAACCGCAGTGATGCAGAATAGTGCGGTATATAAGAGAATATAAATAAATAAATGAATGTTGAAAGTCTCTTCCTGAAGACACGACCTTCCAGGATTTTGTGAGAGCTATGGCCAAGGGCCATATCGTTCTTCCTGGAGACGGAGGATGACTCCAGGGCAGAGAAGTTGGAAATCTTGCAATATTCCTCAGTGCCTAGGAAGGCGGTGATTGCCCCCATACGTAGCATCCTGCAGAGGGTGCGGGAAAGGCCCCTCATGGTACCTCCATTGAGTAGAAGACTGCTCGATGTACAGGGTCCAAAAAACTCCTGGTTCCGGGAAACCTCAGATCCTGAACCACTCTTTGGTGGTCTAGTCCGCCCTGAATCTTTTTAAGAATACCAAGACTCATTCTTCTGTACCCCATGAGGGGAGGGGAGGCCTTGGACCCTTTCTGGAGAAGTTGTTTTCAGGGATTGATGCTTGTAGCTCAAGTGGTCTCATACCAGCTTTACATGAGCATGTTCCCAACGGACGTTATGCAAGACCTAGCAGACCTGTCCCAGTTCCTCCTCCTTGGAAATTTGGAGCAGTTTCACACCCTAGTGGGTCACAGCAAGGACTGATCGAGGTTCCTGGTTCAGACGAACTATGATGCCTCTGAGGCAGTGTCAAGTACTGCTGCAGTGGCTGGAGCCAGGTGAGTTTCCGGGCCCCCTGACTTAGAACACATGATCCAGAATAAATTGGTGGACATTCATGCCGCGATGAGAATTTGTTCGGTGAGCAGGTGGAGGAGAAGGCTGGCATTATAGAAAAACAGCATACACTCTTACCAGGCTCTCAAGGTGCACATCTCACCCGGCTTATTTTAAGAGGTGCCAAGGAGGAGGTCAGAAGAGGACCTACTACTCCCATAGGTGTCGGCACTTCCCTGTACCCCAAATCTCCCAGTCAACGGGCTCCTCGTCAGAAGCAGCATGGGGAGAAGCCTCAGACAACCATCCCTGCAGCCAAAGCCAGAAGGGGTTTTGACTGGTTTCTCTGTGGTATAGCCTATCTACCAAGGGCTACCATGAGAAATCCTTCAGTGGGGGGAAGGCTCATTCCCATTGCCCCGAGATAGTCCCTCATGACCTCGGACTCATGGGTGCTACAGATAATCTAGAGCTGATACAATAGGCACCTCTTCAAGCTACCTCCAAGTTGTCCCTCAAGGGCTTATCACTTCGACCCTCTGCATCAGGGACCCCTTCAGAAAGAAATCTACCCCCCCCCCCCCTTCCTGGCCGATCTAGCCATTGAGCTTGTACTGCAGGAGCAATTGGGGTAGGGATTTTACTCCAGGTACTTTCTCATCCCCAAGAAAACATGGGGATTCAGTCCCATTCTAGGCATCCGGGGCTTGAGCATTTACTTGGTAGGAGAAAAGTTCAAGATGATTTCTCTGGGCACCCTACTCCCATACTGTCAAAAAGGAAAGTGTCTATACTTCTCTAGGACCAAGCAGGAAGTCAGTCCTCACATATGGGTGTCATCGGCGCCGATGAAGCCCCAGCGGAGCATTTCCCCAGCTTTCTATGAAAGCCTTCGGGAATGCAGGCACGCAAGCGCGGTTCCCTTCCCGCCTAAAGGTACCATCTTACCTCAGTCTTTTTTTTTCCGTGAAGCCCCCGGACGTGTGTCCAGTTTTTCCCGGTTAAAATTAGATTTTTCAGCGATTTTTGCTATTTTTTCTCCCGGTTTGACGCCGGTTCCCCTCCCGCCGGGTTCGGTACACCGGTATCGAGCCCGATCCTTCTTTTTCGGTTTTTGCCCTTCGTGGCTGGCGTTCACGCCCTTTTTTCCATTTTTCCCTGGAAGGCCGGTCCTTTGACCTCACGGAGACTCTCTTTTTCCCCGATGGCTTCCAGCGGTTTTAAGAAGTGTGATCGGTGTAAGAAACTAATGTCTCTCACCGACACACACGACTGCTGCCTTCGGTGCCTCGGCCCCGACCACGATCCTAAGTCATGCGGGGCCTGTGGAAAGATGTCTTCCAAGGCACTATGAAGTCGCCAGCAGCAAAAGGAAAGGCTTTTCTCGGACTCAGCCTCCGGCTGGGCCCGGATCTCATCTGAGGCCTCGACATCTCGGGATTCCGATCCCGAGCGCCGTCGAAGCTCCTCGGACAGGGGGTCCCCCGACTGGGAACGCAAGAGGAAGAAACGGCTCGGGAGGGCGTCGTCGGAAGAGGTCCCTGGCTCCTCGAGGGCCAGGTCTAAGACCCCCGACCGTCGCCCCGGGCCCGTGGAACTGGAGAAGCCTGCCAAAGTTCCTCGTGTGGAGCCGGAGTCTGCTGGACACGTAAGCCCCGTAGTCCTCATGGACTCTCCTCTCAGGGAGCCGACATCGGGCCCGGCGCCGCCGGGGCCCGAGTCGGTGGCTGCTGCGTCTCCCGTGCTGGGTCTCAGCATGACAGCCTTGGAGAGCAGATTGTCTGCCTTCATGGAGCAGCAGCGGGCACTGATGGCCAGCCTGTCTGGCGCATCTGCCCCGACCACCGGGACATTGACGTTGAAGTCGACCCTGGAGACCGAGCCGATACTCGAGTCCATCGTGGCTCGGAGTCTACCTCGGTTGCGGTCTCCCTCGACCTCCCGTTCGGGACCGAGGGCGTCGACGCTGGTGCTTCTGGCGTCGGGGCGGGTGCTCCATGGCCCCGCGGGGTCGGACCCCGACTCTTCCTCGGACGAGTCGGCTTGGGAGACGGAGGACGAGGAGTCTCCTGATACCTTCAAGACTCGGTGCGTCCCTTTGGACTCACCGCAATCTGAGCCCCGGAGTAGGTCCCCCCCGGAGGACATCCGGTTCTCGGAGTTTGTCCGGGATATGGCCACTGCCTTAGCTATTCCGGCGGACCCCGAGGAAGAGCCTCGAGCTGAAGAGCTCGAGGCGCTACAGTATGACTCTCCTCCGAAGGAGGCCTTTACTGTCCCGGTTCCTCCGATGCTGGAACGGCTCCTCTTCCGTATGTGGGAGGCACCGGCCTCGGCGCCGGTTCTTAGCAAGCGAGTCGATTCGATCTGAAAACCAGGGCTCTTCCTGAGTCGATAGAAGGCACAGCTACCACACCATTCCATGGTTGTGGAATCGGCCATGCATCGTCTGAAGAGTCAGAAGATGCACTCCGCGGTGCCTTCTGGCAGGGAGGCCCGAAACCTTGATGGCGTCGGTAGAAAGTGCTTCCAGGACTCAATGCTTGCTTGCCGTGTCCAGTCCTTCCAGCTGTACATGGGCATGTACTTGCGGGATCTGGCCCTTGCAGAGATTTAAGTCCTTATCCTCGTGGATTCGGGACTGCTCGAAGTTCATGTCCCGCGCCGCCTATGATGGCTTCGAGGCTTCGGCCCGAGTTGCGGCAGCTGGCATCGCGGCTCGACGCCAGGCATGGCTGCAGTCATCGGACCTCGAGCCATGGGTTCAGGACAAGTTGGTCGATGTCCCTTGCCGAGGTGAAAACCTTTTTGGCAAGCCCATGACCGAGAAAGCCGCTCAGCTCGAGACCGAGCACCTCACACGGACAAGGCTGTCGAGGAAGACCTCTGCCCCTTCTCATAAAAAGAAGGGCTCGGGTAAAAAGCCCTTTTACCCGAGGAAGGGCACTGCCTACAAACAGAATCCGCAATATCAGGGTCAGCAAGCCAAGGACCAGGGTAATGGGCCCCTTAGGCAGAGGACCCCCAAACCTCAGGCCCCTGCTACCACTCAGCAGGGTGGGGGCTTTTGACTCCTTGAGCGTAGCCTCTCCTCCACTGCTCTCCCAACTCTGCACAGGAGGTCGTCTCGCCCTCTTTGCCCACCAGTGGCCCCTTATCACCGGGGTCAGTTGGGTGCTGGAGATAGTCCACAAGGGCTATGCCCTCCATTTTCACCAACTGCCTCCTCCATACTTTCCAGGGGAGCCTCCCAGGTCTCCCCTGCACACAGACCTTCTCCTTCAGGAGCTACAGGGTCTGTTGGTGGACAGGGCAGTGGAGCCTGTGCCTCCCCACTTGCAAGGTCACGGATTCTACTCCAGGTATTTCCTGGTGCCCAAACGAACCGGTGGCCTTCGACCCATTCTGGACCTCAGGAACCTCAACAAGTTCCTAGTGAAGGAAAAGTTCAAGATGCTTACTCTTGGAACCCTTCTGCCCTACCTCCAGCAGGGAGATTGGCTATGCTCCTTAGATCTAAAGGATGCGTACACTCACATCCTCATTCATCCAGACCACAGAAAGTACCTCAGGTTCATTGTGGGAAGAAACCATTATCAGTACAGAGTGCTGCCTTTCGGCCTCACCTCTGCCCCCAGAGTCTTTACAAAGTACTTAGCGGTGGTGGCGGCCTACCTGAGAAATCAGGGAATCTTTGTCTTCCCCTATCTAGACGACTGGCTCATCAGGGGTCAGACATGTCAGGAGGCCAAACAAGCCACCCTCAGGATTATTGCTCTTCTACAAAGTCTGGGGTTTGTCATAAACTTCGCAAAGTCTATTTTGCTCCCCTCCCAAAACTTGGAGTTCATAGGGGCAAGGCTGGACTCTCTCCTGGCAAAGGCATTCTTGCCAGAAGACAGAGCCCAAAGGTTGGTGGCCTTGGCAAATCAGTTTCTCTGCAGGTCCCTGGTCTCCGCCAGCCTCTGCCTGAGGCTTCTAGGCCACATGGCTTCGACAGTGCATGTGACCCCCAATGCCAGGCTCCATATGAGGCCTGCACAGTGGTGCCTTCGGGCTCAGTGGTCACAGGCCACAGGCAGCCTCAAAGACAGGATAAGGGTGTCCAGACAATTTCTGCACTCCCTCAACTGGTGGCTGCACCCACCCAATCTTCTGCAAGGGGTGCCTTTTCAGATTCCACGGTACACAGTAGTGGTGACCACGGACGCCTCCCTACAAGGCTGGGGAGCTCATTGTCTGGGCAAGTGCACCCAGGGCCTGTGGTCTCCCTGGGAAGCTGCACAGCAGATCAATCTTCTCGAACTCCGAGCTATTCGGTTAGCACTCAAAGCTCTCACTCCTACCCTGGCTCACCAGTCTGTCCTGATTCAGACAGACAACCAAGTTGCCATGTTTTATGTGAACAAACAGGGCGGAACTGGGTCCAGGATCCTTTGTCGGGAGGCTCAGGACCTTTGTTCTTTTGCCCTCAAGCACAACATGCTCCTCAAGGCTGTGTACCTTCCAGGCCAGGACAACTACCTGGCAGACAGATTAAGCAGAATACTGCAGCCCCACGAGTGGCAGCTGCATCCTTCAGTAGTTCAGAAGATCTTCCTGAAATGGGGTCTCCCTTGGATAGATCTCTTTGCCAGCCCAATGAACAAGCAACTGCCAAAGTTCTGCTCCAGGCACCCGCATCCTCTGCGGATAGCAGCGGCTGCTTTTCTGATATCCTGGTCTCAGGGCCTCCTATGCGTTTCCTCCCACGCCCTTGGTGGCCCGGACTCTCTTCAAGATTCTTCAGGACAAGGCCTCGGTCCTGCTGGTGGCTCCCAGGTGGCCGAGACAGCCCTGGTTTCCTCTTCTGCTTCAACTGGCGGTGGATCCTCCACTACCTCTGGGGTTGCAACCCGACCTTTTCTCACAGGAGCAGGGTTCCCTTCTGCACCCCAATCTCAAAGCTCTCAATTTGATGGCCTGGAGGCTGCAAGGGTAGTCTTGCTCCCTGGGACCTGCCTCAGGAGGTTGAGGAGGTTGTCCTAGCCTCTAGGAAACAGTCCACTAGGAAAACTTATGCTCTCAAATGGAAGCGGTTTTCTGTGTGGTGTCAGCTACGTACAGAAGATCCTTTCTCCTGTACTGTGCCAGTAGTCCTTCAGTACTTACTGCACTTGTCAAATCAAGGTATTAAATCCAATTCTGTTCGGGTCCACCTCTCAGCTCTAGCAGCTCACCACTCTCTGGTGGAGGGACATTCTCTGTCTGGTCACCCCTTGGTGTCTCGCTTTCTTAGGGGCTTGCTTTTGCTCAGGCCTCCTATCCGTCCTCCTGCCCCTGAGTGGGAGCTGAATGTGGTCTTGCAGCAACTGACTCGCCCACCTTTTGAGCCGATCGCTACTTGTCCACTACGCTTCCTCTCCTGGAAGACACTCTTCCTGATAGCCCTTACCTCGGCTAGGCGTTTAAGCGAGCTTCAGGCCCTGGTCTGTGATTGGCCTTACACCAGGATTTGTAGGAACAGGGTAGTCCTTAGGACTCATCCAAAGTTCCTCCCTAAGGTTGTCTCCTCTTTCCACTTCAACCAGGAGGTGGTTCTTCCAACATTCTTCCCTAGGCCTCATGCAAGCCAGGCTGAAGCAGTCCTGCATACCCTGGACTGTAGGAGGTCCTTATCCTTCTACCTTGACCGTACGCAGGGGCATAGAAGGGCTACCCAGCTCTTCGTCTCCTTTGACCCCAATAAGTTGGGGTTGGCTGTGTCCAAGCGTACCTTGTCCATCTGGGTAGCTGACTGTATCACCCGGGCTTATAAGGCGGCTGACCTTCCTTTGCAGGGTCGGGTTACCGCCCACCGAGTCAGGGCAATGGCTGCCTCAGTGGCTCATCTCCGCTCTGTGCCCTTGGTAGACATCTGCAGGGCTGCAACTTGGTCTTCAAGCCAGACATTTGCGGCCCATTACTGCCTGGAGAGGGAGTCCCATAGGGACAGTGCTTCTGGCCAAGCAGTACTCCGGAATCTCTTTGAGGTTTAGGCAACTCCTGCCCTCTGTTGGGCTACGAGTGGAGGTTGTGTCCTTGAAATGCCTTTCTTTGCTGCTGAGACTAGAGGGAGTACTCTTGTTCAGCCTGGGTTCCTTGGTAGCCCAGAGCTAGGGAGTCACCCATATGTGAGGACTGACTTCCTGCTTGGTCCTGGAGAAAGCGTAGTTACTCACCTGTAACAGGTGTTCTCCAGGAGCAGCAGGAATCAGTCCTCGCAACCCTCCCTCCTCTTCTTGGAGTTGCAGTTGTACATAGTTTATTTTTCATTTTTGTGTGCTGTTCTTAGCTATGTCATTTGACTGAGGTAAGATGGCACCTTTAGGCGGGAAGGGAACCGCGCATGCGTGCCTGCATTCCCAAAGGCTTTCATAGAAAGCTGGGGAAATGCTCCGCTGGGGCTTCATCGGCGCCGATGACACCCATATGTGAGGACTGATTCCTGCTGCTCCTGGAGAACACCTGTTACAGGTGAGTAACTACTTTTCTGGGATCTAAAAGATGCGTTTACCCACATACCGATCCATCCCATTCACAGGAAGTATCTTAGATTCGTCCTGGGGACAACAGTTTCAGTATCGATTGCTGCCTTTTGGCCTAGTCTCAGCACCTAAGTCTTCACAAAATGTCTTATGGTACTGGCATGCCTACCTGAGAACACTGGGGTTTTTGCCTTCCCTTACCTGGATGATTGGTTGATTAGAAAGTACAACTCTGGAGGGAGTTCAAGATCCACACGATTGACCATTCAGATATTGGAGCTGTTAGGATTTGTGATCAATTACCCCAAGTCTCACCTTCAGCCTATCCACCAGCTAGAATTCAGCTAGGAGCCCTGCTCGACATGACTCTAGCAAAAGCTTTCCTTCCGCAGGACCGGCTCTGAAGGCTGATAGCTTTAGTGCAGGACACTCAACTGAGTCAGTGAGTGACTGCTCGTGAGATGCTAACCGTCTTAGTCCTCTACAGTGCATGTCACACCCCTGGCATGTCTTCATATGAGGCAGACTCAATGGACTCAGTGGACCCAGGCCATGCGTCGCCTCTGGTATATGTCACCAAACCCGTGGTCCAATCACTGCATTGGTGTATGGGTCCTCAATATTTGCTCAAGGGCCTCCCTTTTCGAAAGGCCTCTGCTCAGACGAACCTTACAATAAATGCATCCCGTTGGGATGGGAAGCTCATCTCAATGGCTTCCACACTCAAAGCATCTGTTCTGTTCAGGAGAGTCTTCAATAGATCCACTTCCTGGAATTGAGAGACATAGCAAATGCTCTGAAGGCCTTCCAGGATCAGCTAACCAACCGCATTAAACTCATTCAGACCAACAATCTAGTTGCTATGTTCTATACCAACAAGCAAGGGTCTCCGGCTCCTATCTCCTGTGCTGGGAGTTGGACAGGTGGTGGTAAACACTCTGAGCAGTGTTCTTCAGCCACACAAATGGACGTTGAACAAAGATGTGTCAGACTGTATCTTTTGGAAGTGGGGCACTCCCTTGATAGACCTGTTTTCCGCTCCGCAAGATGCCCAGGCAGATCGGTTTTGATCTAGAATGGGATCCCACAGCAGAATGACATCAAATGCTCTCCTGGGGAAAGGGTCTTCTGTATGTTTTCCCTCCAATACCTCTCATAGCGAAGACCCTACTGAGATTCAGGACAGACGAAGGCGTGATGATACTCATCAAACTGTATTGGTCCAAACAGCCTTGGTTCCCACTCCTGCTGCTCTCCACTCAGGAACCCCTCTGCTTTGGCAATGCTCCAGATCTAGTTTCGCAGGATGACGAGAGGGATGCTACTTTCCAATGTCCGATCCTTGGCCCTCAGCGTGGAGGTTGAGAGCCTAGTCCTGTCAGCTCAATCTGCTGGACAACATTTATTTATTTTTATTTATTTATATTCTCTTATATACCGCGCTATTCTGCATCAGTGCGGTTTACATTGAACAAACTGAAATTACATTGAACAGGGCATTATAACTTGGAGGTAACTGTTTTACAAGGAGCATGGGCTATGGAGGGTTAAGTGGCTTGCCCAAAACCACAAGGACCACAAGGAGCAAGGAACATAACTGATGTCCTATTGCCCTCTAGGAAGGCCTCAAAGAGGAGGTCTTACACCTGTAAGTGGAAGAGATTTGCTGTCTCGTATGAATGCCAGGCCCTTGGATTCTTTTGTCTTTCCCACAGGGAGACTGCTTGAGTATCTTCTACAGCTCTCTGACTTGAGCCTGACGTCCAATCTGTCTGAGTTCCCTCAGTGTGATTGAGACATACGATCACAGGGTAGATGGGAAATCCATCTTGGCACAGTCTTTGATTGCTTCAAGTGAGGGCTGCTCCTCTTGAAGCCTCCGGGCAAGCCCCTCGCTGTAGCTTGGGACCTTAATGTAGTACTAGCGCAGCTCTTGAAAGCTCCTTTTGAGCCTCTCAACTCCTGAACACTGATGTTCTTAACCTGGAAGGTCTTGTTTCTGATAGCAGTCACTTAGCGTGCCGAGTGAGCGAGCTTCACACTCTGGTAGTTCATCCATCATATACTGGATTCCACCATAGTAGAGTGGTTCTTCATATGCATCCTCGTTTCCTTCCGAAGATGATTTTGGATTTCTATCTAAATCAGTCAATAGTGCTATCTACTTCCATATCGTCCCTCCAGTCCAGTCCCAAACAATTGGGTTCTCCCCCATCTTCAGCAGCTGAGGACTGAGCAGGTCAAAATTCTGACCTCACCACATAAGAACTCCCTCTTCAGCTCCAGGATTCGGAATCCTCGGTCCTCAGCAGCTTAAGGAGCAACTCTTGCATAGGAGAATCTACTGAATGACCTTTCCACAGATACAAAAGAAAAAAAAAATAAAGATAAGGAGGAATAGGAGCATTGTAGTCTAAAGCTGGGTGATTCTCAATTGGAGCTGGTTAGAGCAAGTGGGCTGGCGATGCTGCAGGAGCTGCCTGTGTGTCACCAGGATCCTTTGGTAGGTCTGGTGGGCCCAAGGGGTTAAATACCTGGTGGTCCAGGTCCCTCCCCCCCCCCCCCAGATGGACTACTCACACCTCCAGTTGTGAGAGTTCTGGGTTTTCCTTGTTTTACTGAAATTCATTTGTTTGGTGCCGTCCCTTTAAAAAATAAAATAAAAGTGAAGCAAATTTTTCTGATGTGCTGGTTCAGTGCAGTACTCTGTTTATCGTCGGTGTTTTGGGATACCATTTTTTAGGCTGGGCAGCGATCGGTAAGTCTTTGGCTGGATCGTAGGTTGTTCGGCATCTCTCACCCGCTCCCCTGCGCATTTGGCAGTGGCGGGCTCCGGGGAGGAGTGCATGTGTGCGGCTTCCTCCGTTTGCATCAAGTGTGGGGGAAACCGTGGTTTATCTGTTGAAAGCCTCTGCCAGGTTTGTCTCAGGCAGAAAAGGTCCCTGGAGCGTGGGTTAGCCTTTGGGGGCATGGAGCACACAGTAGAGGAGCCTGATCCGGATCTGACAGGGTCAGCGGTGGTTGAGGTTTTGGCAGGAGATGCGGCCATTTTAGACCAGACAGCCATTTTTTCAGAGAAGGGGAAGGCTGCAAAAGTGAAAATGAACTCTGTATAGATCACATTTTTAGAACCATGGACAGTAGCTCATTCGGCTAAAGAGCATGGAGACCAGATTTTTTTTTTTCAGCAGATTTAATTTTATCAATGCATAATGCATATTTGTTGAAAAAACAGACTACAGATTTAATCTAGGATTCCCTCCATTATGCCTGCTGAAACCCTGCAGACGTTCCCTCTGTCTTCTGAGGAGCCAAGAAAAGAAGGGCAGAAGTTGATTTGTGGGGGGGCTCCAGATTCCCTACATTCGTATACCTCAGAGGATTTGGTGGAGGGTCCCTCAGACCTCTGGGGAGACCCGGCAGTCCCAGAGTTGGAGGATGGTGAGATTACTCCAGGCTAGGACCTAAACATCTTCAGGGTTTTTCACAGGGAGGATTTAGTGACCCTCATTAAGCACTCCCTGGGGCCCTGAATATTGCCCCTCCCCCAGCGCTGGCAGAGGAGCTGTTGGAAGATCTCCTATTGCGGGGGTTCAAGGGTGCCCGGGTGTATTTCCCTATGCAAATGGTGATTAAAAAGATGATTGAAGCAGAGTGGGAGGTCCCTAAAGTGGGTCTCAAAGGGGGCAGGGTGATGGGTCGCCTATACCTCATTCTGCAAGAGAAGAAAGATATTCTCAAATTGCCCAGACTGGATGCTCTGGTCTCCACGGTGATGAAGACCATCATTCCAGTAGAAGGGGTAGCGTTGCTGAAGATATATAGGACTGTAAAATGGAATCCCGCTTCAAACAAGCATTTGATACTAGTGCCCTAGCTTTAAAAACGTCCATTTGCAGAACCTGTGTTACCAGGGCGTCCATTTGTTGGCTCCAGACTATGGCTTCACATGAAGTGGAAGCCCTGGTCATGGCACTGGAAGGAGCCAAACTGGAGTCGGCTTCCGCTTATCTGGCGGATGCCTTCTATGATTTGGTGTAGACCTCCTCCAAAACCATAGTGTCTTATAGTGGTCTGCTGTTTTCTTCAGGAACAAGCAGAACAAAAGAAAGCCTTTGGGAGATGCCACCACGCATGCACGGTCCGCTTCCCGCCCAAGTGTGCCATCTTGCTCAGTTTTCTTTTTTCTGCGGAGCCCTTCAGACATTTGTCTGGCTTGTCCCCAGAAAAAGTTGATTATTCTCTCTGAGTTTCATACTTGCCTCCAGTATTGCACCAGTATTCTTCCCACCTACCGACCTCGTTGCCTCGGCATTGAGTTCGATCTATTTTTCTAGTTTTTGGTCTTTTCCTGGCATCTTCTTGCCTTTTTTCTCCCACTGGCAGCCCGGAGTGTCTTCGACCTCGCTGGGGTGCTTTTTGCCCCCATGGCTACCAGCTTTAAGAAGTTTGATCAGTGCTCTAAAATTATGTCTTAGACTGACACACACGATTTCTGTCTGCGGTCTCTACAAAAGAATGTCCAGTAAGGTCCTTTTAAGAGCCGCCAGCAACAGAATGATACGTTTTTCCCCGAGTCCCCAGTGCTTTCGAAGGCCAAGGACTCGTCTGAGGCCCTGACCTATCAGGCAGAGCCTCCTGAACCTGAGCCTCATCGTGGGTCCTCAGAAAGGAGGTCTCCCTCGAGAGAACCCAGGAAGAAACCCTCGAAGGTTCCAACCGGCCATGTGCTTCACCGGGCTCGGTCACGCAGTCTGAGACTTCGTCCAAGGCGTCAGAGAAGGAGCGGCCTGCGAAGGTCCCCTGGAAGGATCTGACTGCGGACTGGCCTCTGTCCCCAGACACTATCCTCGTCGAGGATTTCCCTTTGGGGGAGCAGGCGTCATGGAGTCCAGAATGGCAGCCGTGGAGCATAGTTTGTCTGCCTTCATGGACCAGCAGCGGGTGCTGTTGTCCGGCACGACTGGTTCATCCGCTCCGACCACTGGGCCCTTGACGTCCAAGATGTCCCCAGAGGCCGAGCCGATCCTTGAGGTCCTTCAGCCTCGAGTTGATCCTAGGCCGATGTCACAATCGGAGTGCCGCTCGACAGGACCGCAGTCATCCCTGACAAGTATGCTGGGCACCGGTCGAGGAGCATCGGGAGCCCCAAGGCCTGTGGAGCAGCCCTCCGAGTCCTTGACGGATTACTCTGAGTGGGAGACGGAGGATGAGTCCCCCGATACCTATTGCCACCGCGACGTCCCATCTGACTCTCCCATCTCAGAGCCTTGGCGGTGGTCCCCGCCCAAGGATATGGGCTTTCTTGATTTTGTCAAAGATGTGTCTTAAGGCCCTGGCATTCCCGACTGAGTCTGAGGAGGACCCTCGGGAGGATGATTTGGAAATCCTCCCATACGAGGCCCCTCCGTGGGAATCGCTCATGGTGCCCATCCCGGAATAGCTGATGCTCCGAATGTGGGAAACACCGGCTTTGGTGCCAGTAGTGAGCAAACGGCTCGACTCGATGTATCGAGTCTGCCGGAGCCCAGACTTCCAAAAGTCACAGCTGCCGCATAACTCCATGGTGGCTGAGTCGGCCATGCATGGGCTAAAAAGCCAGAAGATGCACTCCTCGGTGCCCCCTGACAGGAGGCCTGCACCCTGGATGCCCTCGGCAGAAAGTGCTGCCAGGGCTCAATGCTCATTGGCCGCATCCAGGTCTACCAGCTGTACATGGGCATATACCTGAGAGACCTGGCGAAGGAACTTGCCGGGTTCTCAGTTGGTCTCTCCGAGGAACCCTTGCAGCGGTTCAAGAACCTGGCCAAAGCAGTCCATGAATGCTCCAAATTCATGTCTCGAGCGGCCCATGACGGTTTCGAGTTGGCGGCTCAAGTAGCAGCGGCTGGCATTGGTGCACACTACCAAGTCTGGCTATAGTCATCTGACCTCGAGCAGTGGGTTCAGGACAAATTGGTCGATGTCCCATGCCAAGGAGAGAATCTCTTTGGCAAACCTATGACAGACAAGGCTGCCGAGCTGGAGACAGAGTTCATGACAAGGACCAGATTCTCCAAAAAAGACCGCTGCCCCTCCCCGATGGAAGGGCTCGGGTAAAAAGTTCTTTTACCCAAAGAAGGGATCTGCTTACCAAAACTACCCACCATATCAGGCCTCCCCAACAGGATCAGCAGGCCAAGGGACATGGGCATGGCCCACGTAAGCAGAAGGCTCCAAAACCCCAGGCACTGGCTCCGGCCCAGCCAGGGGGGAGGTTTTGTCTCTTTGAGCATAGCCTATCTACCCCAAGGAGATCAGCAGCCTACCGAGGGACGTCTGGCCCTCTATGCCCAGAGGTGGATGTCCATCACCACAGATTCTTGGGCACTTTGGGTAGTCAGGGAGGGTTACCTTCTCCACCTGACTCAGACACCCCCCCCCCCCCTTATTTCCCAGGAGAGCCCATCAGGTCTCCCCTCCACCGGGACCACCTTCTGAAGGAGTTGGTAGGTCTTCTTGAGAACAAAGCGGTGGAACCAGTGCCCCACCATCTCAAGGGCAAGGGTTTCTGCTCCAGGTACTTCCTCATGCCAAAATGGATAGAGGGCCTAAGACCCATCCTTGACCTGCGCAACATCAACAAATTCCTGGTGAGGGAGAAGTTCAAGATGCTCTCCCTTGGAATATTGCTGCTATACCTCCAGCAGGGAGACTGGTTATACTCAGACCTCAAGGATGCTTATACCCACATCCTCATCCACCCCAACCACAGGCAGTACCTGCGGTTTGTAGTGAGGGGCAGGCATTTTCAGTTCAGGGTGCTCCCCTTTGGCCTAGCCTCTGCCCCGAGAGTTTTCAGAAAATGCCTGGTGGTTGTGGCCGCCTTCCTCCGGCTCCAGGGGGTCTTCATCTTTCCCTACCTGGACAACTGACTCATAAAGGGAGGTACAGCCTCAGAGGTGCAGCAGGCCATCACACACACCATACAGGTTCTGCAACACTTGGGGTTTGCAATAAACTACCCCAAGTCTCACCTCCTCCATACACAGTGTCTGGAGTTCACTGGGGCAAGAATTGACACTCTCCAGTTGAAGGCTTTCTTTCCCTGGGACTGAGCTGATCGTCTCAGGACTCTGAGTCTGGATATACAGTACCGTCCCTCGGTGCCCGCTCGGCTTCTCCTGCGCCTCCTCGAGAACATGGCCTCCACAGTCCACATCACCCCAGACACTCTCCTCCACATGAGGGCGGCACAGTGGTGTCTCTGGGACCAGTGGCCTCAGGGCATGGGCTGCCTCCAAGACAGTGTCTCTGTGACCTGCCAATTGGCGGACTCCCTGGTCTTGTGGCAGTCTCCCCAGCATCTCAAGGCTGGCATGCCTTTTCAGGCCCCAACCCGCTAAAGGATCCTCACCACGGATGCCTTGGCTGGGTAGCCCACTGCGGAGATCTCCGCACCCAGGGCAACTGGTCACCAGATGAGAGCACCCAGCAGATCAACCTCCTGGAGCTCTGAGCCATACACCTAAACCTGAGGGTCTTCTGTCACCACCTGCATCACCAACTGGTGCTAGTCCAGATAGAACATCACCACCTGGTTGTCCATGTGAACAAACGGGGGCACGGGGTTTCTTATCCTTTGTCGGGGGGCACTGGTTCTCTGTTTGTATGCAATCCAACAGGGTATCCTCCTGCGGGCATTGTAGTTGCCAGGCCAGGACAACCTGCTGGCTGACAGGCTAAGCAGAGTTCTCCAGTCGCACGAGTAGCAGCTGGACTCCAGGGTAGCCTGTCAGTTTTCCTGGCTCTGGGGGTAACCTGTAATGGATCTGTTTGCCAGCCCGGATAACTTTCAGTTGCCCCACTTCTGCTCCCGGCAGGCCCACCACTCCAGGGTAGCAGCAGACACGTCTCGAGGTCGGAAGACCTCATATACGCCTTCCCTTCTACGCTGCTGATCACCAAGACCTTGTTCAGGACCATCTGCAACAGGACTTCACTCATCCTGATAGCTTCTCGGTGGCCCAGGCAACCGTGGTTCCCGCTGCTTCTTCAGTTGACAGTGGAGACCCCCATCCCCTTGGGGACCGCTCCAGGACTCCTAACTCATGAGGCAAGCTCTCTCCTGCACCTCAACCTGGGGTCCCTGTCGCTGACAGCCTGGCTGCTGAGAGGGTGACTCTTGTGCCTTTCAACCTCCCGGTTGAGGTGGAAGACATTCTGCTGATCTCTACTAGGAAGGCTTACACCCTCAAAAGGCGCAGGTTCTCTATTTGGTGTGACAAACACGGGGCTGACTCTCCTGCCCGATGGCTCTGGTACAGTACCTGCTCTACCTCTCTCATTCTGGGCTCAAGTCTAACTCCGTCTGAGTGCCCTGGTGGCGCACCACCATCTGGTGGATGGTAAGCCTCTCTCGGCCCAACTGTTGCTGACCTGTTTCCTTCGGGGGCCTACTCTTATCGAAGCCCCCGGTTCACTCTCCGGCAACTGAATAGGACCTCAATGTGGTGTTGGGGCAGCTCACTTGCCCGCCCTTCGTACCTCTTGCTACCTGCCACCTTCGCTAACTCTCTTGGAAGGTGGCTTTCCTGGTCACGCTTACCTCTGCATGCAGAGTTAGCAAGCTTCAGGCCCTTGTGGTGGAGGTGCCTTATACCAGGTTCTACAAAAACAGTGTGGTGCTTCGCACACACTCCAAATTCCTGCCGAAGGTAGTGTCGCCCTTCCATCTTAATCAGGAAGTGGTGCTTCCTACCTTCTTTCCAAGACCTCACTCCAATCGGGCGGAGACGGTCCTTCAAACCTTGGACGTTAAGAAGGCTTTGTCTTTCTATATCCAACGCACTCAGGGCCATTGCAAAGCTTCTCAGCTTTTCGTCTCCTACGTCCCCATTAAGCTGGGGGATGCGGTGACCAAGCATATGTTGTCCACATGTGTGGCAGACTGTATTGCCCTCGCTTATGAGCAGGTGAAGCTCCCGCTGGATGGCCGCATCATTGCGCACTGTGTCAGGGCTATGGCGGCCTCGGTGGCAAACTTGCGCTCTGTCCCGCTGGTGGACATCTGCTGGGCCGCCACCTGGTCTTCAGTCCATACCTTTGCAACCCATTGCTGCCTAGAAAGAACGTCCTGATGAGACAGTGTCTTCGGCCAGGCTGTGCTCCGTAACCTTTTTAGGGTTTAGGCAGGGCCCCACTCCTGAGTGGGAGGCCCGGATGCAGGCCTTGGAACGCAGCGTTTCTACATTCTTTGCTGTCCAGCAGACACTTATACCCGGCCCCACCGGCATGTGCCTCGAGACAGCAGGGACTTTGACCTCAAGGACTCCCCTGGTCGCCGTTGTGACCCCCGAGAACCTGAAGCCTCATGAGGATCCTCGGCATGGGTCTCGATCTCCGTCCCGCTCTTCGGGTGCGAGATCTTTGTGGGCGAGGCTTCTGACTCTGGGCAAGTTTTGGCCTTGGAGACCCAGTGTGGGTCACCGACCTGTCTGGAGCCGCCCGACCTCGAGTCCTCTATGGACTACTCAGACTGGGAGTCCAACGGAGAGACCTCCCCTCCGACCCTTCCCCGCCTACCCGGAGGTGGCGGTCACCTCCTGAGGACATCTCTTTCCTGGAGTTCGTCTGGGATATGGCGCAGACCCTAGCACTCTCTACTGAGTCGGAGGAGGAGCCCTGTGCTGAGGAGCTCAATATCTTGCAATACGAAGCTCCTCTGAGGGGGGCTCTCTCAGTACTGGTTCCTCCTATTCTGAACCATCTCCTGCTCCGCATGTGGGAGACCCCGGTCTCTGTCCCAATTGTGAGCAAGTACTTGGACACTATGTACAAGACCCAGCGAGATCCAGGGTTCCGAAAAGCCCAGCTTGTCCTCACCTCAATGGTGGTTGAATTGGCCATGAGGAAGCTCAAGAGCCCGAAGTCTCATTTGTTCGTCCCTCTGGCCAAGGAGTCTCGTATCCTTGACACCCTCAGACGCAAGGCTTATCAGAGCTCCATGCTATCATGCCGTATGCAAGTTTATCAATTATATATTGGAATGTTCCTCCCGTGACCTCACTAAGGAGCTTGGAGGCTTTGCGGCGGGCCTCGATGGAGACCATATCTGACGCTTTCAGGCCCTTTCAAAGTCCGTCGGGGAATGCTCGAAGTACCTCTTGCAAGCAGCATACGACGGCTTCGAGTCTTCTGCCTGGGTGGTGGCGGCTGGCATTGGAGCCCACCGCAAGGCTTGGCTCCAGTCCTCGGACCTGGAACAGTGGATCCAGGAGAAGCTGCTGGACATCCCTTGCCTTGGGAAGCATCTATTTGGAAAGTTCATGGAGGATAAGACCGCAGAGATCGAGACAAGAGTATGTAACTTGTACTCGCCTCTCCCGGTAGACCTCGTCCCTCCCCAGGAAGAAGCAGCAGAACAAGAAGTCCTTCTTCCAACAAAAAGGGCTCCTGTACAGGGGCTACCTAGCCTATCTGCTGGCGTTGACCCCCATTCAGGGCCAAAGCAAGTCCGCGGTCCACAGTCCTCGCAAGCCGAAGGGCCACGAGACCCAACCCTCGGCTCTGGCTCAGCCAGCCTTGGGGTTTTGATGCCATCAGCATAGCCTCTCGTCCTCTGGCAGGACGACTATCCGTCGGATGGCGTCTGGTTCATTTCTCCCACAGGTGGTCATCCATCTCCATCGCCTGTGTTCTCCAGGTCATTCGGGATGGCTGTCGTCTCCATCTGGAGTAGGCCCCTCGCCTGTGCTTTCCTGGGGAACCACATTGGCTTCCCCAGCACCAGGCCCTCCTGAGTCAGGAACTTGCAGGCCTCCTCGAGGACGGCGTGGTAGAACCAGTCCCACTGCAACTCCGGGGACGGGGGATTTTACGCCCTATACTTCCTCGTCCCAAAGCAGACAAGGGGGCCTTCGGGCCATCCTCGACCTGCGGAACCTAAACAAGTTCCTGGTGCGTGATAAGTTCAAAATGCTCTCCCTTGGAACCTTACTGCCCTACCTCCAGCAGAGCGATTGGCTATGCTCCTTGGACTTAAAGGATGCTTATGCTCACATCCTCGTCCATCCTAAACACAGGAAGTACCTTCGCTTCATGGTTCAGAAAAACCATTACCAGTACAGGGTACTTCCCTTCGACCTTGCTTCCACCCCACGGGTCTTCACAAAGTGCCTGGCCGTGGCTGCGGCCCATCTGCGACTGCAGGGCATCCTTCATCTACCAGTCCCTAGATGACTGACTGATAATGGAGGGGCACAGCCTTCGAAGCCAGACAGGGCATGGACCATACTATTTGCCTCCCAGAGCATCTGGGGTTGGTGATCAATTACCCAAAGTCCCACCTCACTCCAGTTCAGTCCCTGGAGTTCATCGGGGCTCGCTTGGACACTCTCTGGGCCATGGCTTTTCTCCCTCAGGACAAAGCGGACCGCCTCATGTCTCTGGCGTCCGAGGTGTGGTGTTGTGGCTCCGTCCCGGCCCGGATGATGGTTTGCCTTCTTGACCACATAGCCTCCACAGTCCATGCCCTACGCCCATCTCAACATGCGGGCGACGCAGTGTTGCCTCACAGCGCAATGGGCGCTGTTGGCCGGCTGCCTCCGGGACCCTGTCTCGGTCTTTCCCAGCGCAGCGTAGTCTTTGATGGCAGGATTTTCAGAACCTGCTTCACAGTATGCCCTTCCAGGTCCCGGTGCATCAGGTGATCTTGACCACGGAAGCCTCCCTGGCGGGCTGCGGAGCCCACTGCTAAGGACGGCGCACTCAGGGATCCTGATCCCTCGAGGAGTCCCGGCAGCAGATCATCCTGTTGGAACTCCGGGCAATTTGCCTTGCTCTTCGGGTTTTCAGGGACCGCTTGCAGTACTGAGCAGTGCTTGTCCAATCGGACAATCAGGTCGCATTGTTCTATGTGAACAAACGGGGCCACCGGTTCCTACAGCCTCTGTGTGGAGGCGATAGCCCTACACTGCTTCGCAGTGAGCCAGGGCATGACCGTTTGGGCCACCTACCTCCTGGGTCAGGCCAATGCATTGGTGGACTGGCTCAGCAGGGTCCTCCAGCCGCACGAGTGGCGCCTGTGTCCCCAAACGGCGCAGCACCTCTTCCAGCATTGGGGGACTCTGGACCTGGACCTCTTTGCCAGCCTGGTGAACTTGCAGCTTCCTCGGTTCTTCAGTTCCTTCCCGCACCGAGACAGGATGGCTCCCTGATGCCTTCCTCATCTCGTGGGACACAGGGTTGCTATATACCTTCCCCCCCACACCCCTTATCGCCTGGACCCTTCTCAAGATTCAATGGGACATCCTTTGATGATTCTCATAGCCCCGAGGTGGCCCAGGCAGCCTTGGTTCCCATGCTGCTCTGTCTCTCGAGAGAGCCCCCGGTCCCTCTCGGGTTCTCACCGGAGCTTCTTATGCAGGAGGAGGGTCTGCTGCTTCATCCCAATCTGAGGTCCCTATCCCTTATAGCTCGGCAGCTGAGCAGGTCACTCTAGCCTCCTACCATCTCCCCGTGGAGATTGAGGACATTCTTCTAGCCTCGCAGAAGGACTCGACCAGGCGAGCTTACGCCTTCAAGTGTTTTCTGGTTTAGGCATTTGATATACCGCCCTTTATTTACGCATCAGAGAGGTTTACATGTATATACTAATAGGTACTTTTTATTCCCTTGTCCCCAAAGGGCTCACAATCTAAGTGTACCTGAGGCAATGGAGGGTTAAGTGGCTTGCCCAGGGCCACAAGGAGCAGCCATGTGGCGTCTGTTCTTGGGTTTGGTGTTCTGAGCTCCGAGCGGACCCATTTTCATGCCCTACCAGCTTGGTCTTGCAGTACCTGCTCCACTTCTCGCAGTCTGGGCTGACGTCTAACTCGGTCAGGGTTCACCTGAGCGCCATCTCAGCGAACCACCACCCCGTTGAGGGCAAACCTCTTTCGGGGCTACCGCTTATCTCTTGTTTCATGCGAGGCCTGCTTCTTTCCAAGCCCCCTACCCACCCTCCTCCGGCGGAATGGAAGACATAAGAAAGGCAGCGAGGTACATAGACAAGACCTACAGGGATATAGTCCTGAAGTCCTACCTCCAGTCTGGCAGCATCCCTGTTGCCATGGAGGAGAGAGGTCACGTGACAGGAGAGCATCACTCTGGTGTGGCACGAAGTGATCCTGTAACTAGGACCTGTCCTCCAGGTGATGTAAAACCCTCTTGCACCGAGGACGTTTCTCCAGGGCCATGTGCCCATGAGGGAAGGGTTAGGACAGCCGGTATAGTTGGTGATTCAATCATTAGGCATGTAGATAGCAGGGTGACTGGTGGACGTGAGGATCACCTAATAACATGCCTGCCTGGTGCGAAGGTAGCGGACCTCATGTGCCACCTAGATAAGGTCTTAGATAGTGCTGGAGAGGAGTCTGCTGTCTTGGTACATGTCGGTACCAATGGCATAGGAAAATGTGATAGGGAGGTTCTGGAGGCTAAATTTAGGCTTTTAGGTAGGAAGTTGAAATCTAGAATTTCCAGGGTAGCGTTCTACGAAATGCGTCCTGTTCCAAGCGCAGGACCCAAAAGGCAGGCAGAGCTCCAGAGTCTCAATGCATGGATAAGACGATAGTGCAAGGATGAGGGTTTTGGATTTGTTAGGAACTGGGAAACATTCTTGGGAAAGGAGGGGCTCTTCCGAAGGGATGGGCTTCACCTTAACCGGGATGGAACCAGGCTGCTGGCATTAATCTTTTAAAAAGGAGATAGAGCAGCTTTTAAACTAGATAATAGGGGAAAGCTGACAGTCGCACAAGAGCACATGGTTCGGAAGAATGTATCCTTGAAGGATACTCTTGAAGGATACTACCAAAAGCAGAGAGGTTCCAAAAAAGAGTAAAGTAGCCCAAATGCCCTCGAGTATGGAGCAGACAGAGCTTAAAGATCCCAAATTACCCATGCCTACCAATAGCCAAATTAATATGAATAAAATACAGTCTCTAAAATGCTTGTATGCAAATGCTAGAAGTCTAAAAAATAAGATAGGAGAGTTAGAATATATAGCACTAAATGAGAGGTTAGATATGATTGGAATCTCAGAGACATGGTGGAAGGAGGACAACCAGTGGGACACTGTGATACCTGGGTACAAACTATATCGTAATGATAGAGCTGATCAAATTGGTGGAGGGGTTGCGCTCTATGTTAGAGAGGGCATTGAGTCAGAAAGGATTAAAGTTTTGCAGGAAACAAAATTTGCTGTAGAATCTCTATGGATTGAAATTCCATGTAAAAAGGGGAAGGCGATGGCAGTGGGGGTGTACTATCGACTGCCTGGCCAGAATGAACAAATGGATGATTAAATGCTCAAAGAAATCAAGGAAGCTAACAAAAGTTACAGCACAGTAATAATAATGGGTGATTTCAATTACCCTGGTATAGACTGGGTCAGTGTCACGGCAGGACATGCTAGGGAGATAAAGTTCCTAGATGAAATAAATGACTGCTTCTTGAAGCAGCTGGTTCATGAATCGACCAGAGGGGAAGCCATATTGGACCTAGTCCTTAGTGGAACACCAGATCTGGTGCAAGAGAGAAGGTTGTTGGGGCCACTTGGCAATAGTGATCATAGCATGATCGTGTTTGATCTAATTAATGGAGGAGGGATGGTAAGGAAATCCACAGTACTTCCTTTTAACTTTTGAAAGGGAGACTATGATTAAATGAGGAAAATAGTTAAGAAAAAACTAAAAGGAGCAGTTGCAAAGGTTAAAGACTTACATCAAGCTTGGGTGGTGTTGAAAAACACTATCTTGGAAGCCCAGACCAGCTGTATTCCACACTTTAAGAAAAGTGGAAGGAAGTCCAAAAAATTGCCAGCATGGTTTAAAGGTCAGAGAGGCTGTTGCCAAAAAAGCATCTTTCAGGAAATGGAAAAAAGAGCCAAACGACGAAACCTGGAAACAGCAAGGCATTGATAAGGCAGGCAAAGGGAGAATTTGAGAAGAAGCTTGCTCTGGAAGCAAAAATGCATAATAAAGACTTTTTCAAATACATTCGTAGCAAAAAACCTGTGAGAGAGTCAGTTGGTCCATTAGATGATAGAGGGGTTAAAGGGGGCCACTAAGAGGCGACAAGGCGATAGCGGAGAGACTGAATGAATTCTTTGCTTCGGTCTTTACTGAGGAAGATGTAGGGATGTTACCCATGACTGAAGTGGTATTTAAAGGTGCGGAAGAACTGAAGGAAATATCGATACATCGGGAAGATGTATTACAACTATTAGATAAACTGAAGAGTAGCAAATCACCTGGGCCGGATGATTATACATCCAAGGGTGTTGAAAGAACTGAAATATGAGATTGCAGACCTGCTATTAGTAATCTGTGAACTATCATTAAAATCATCTGTAATACCTGAAGATTGGAGGATGGCGAACGTTACACCAATTTTTAAAAAGGGTTCCAGGGGTGTTCTGGGAAACTACAGACCGGTGAGCCTGACGTCAGTACTGGGAAAAATGGTAGAAACCATCATAAAGAACAAAATTGCTGAACATGTAGATAGTCATGGCTTAATGGGAGACAACCAACATGGCTTTAGACAAGGAAGATCTTATCTTACTAATCTGTTATGTTTTTTTGAAGGTGTGAATAAACAGGTAGACAAAGGTGAGTCGGTTGATATAGTGTATCTGGACTTTCAGAAAGCCTTTGACAAGGTCCCTCATTAGAGACTTTTGGGAATACTAATGAGTCATGGGATAGGAGGCAGTGTACTATTGTGAATCAGGAACTGGTTAAAAGATAGAAAGCAGAGGGTAGGGCTAAATGGCCAATTTTCCCAATGGAGAAAGGTGAATAGTGGTGTACCCCAGGGATCTGTGCTGGGTCCGCTGCTTTTTGACATATTTATAAATGACCTGGAAAAGGGAATAACGAGTGAGGTTATCAAATTTGCAGATGACAGAAAACTATTTAAAGTTGTTAAAACCCAAGAGGATTGTGGAAAATTGCAAGAGGATCTTGATAAATTGGAAGACCTGGGCATCAAAATGGCAGATGAAATTTAATGTGGACAAGTGCAAAGTTATGCACCTAGGGAAGAACAACCCAAACTAAGGTTACACGATGCAAGGTTCTACATTAGGAACCACCACCCAGGAAAAAGATTTAGGCTTCATAGTGGATAACATGTTAAAACCCTCAGCCCAGTGTGCAGTAGCAGCCAAGAGAGCAAATAGGATGCTAGGTATCATAAGGAAAGGAATGGAAAATAAAACAAAGGATATTATAATGCCTCTATATCGTTCCATGGTGAGACCGCACCTTGAATATTGTGTGCAGTTCTGGTCGCCGTATCTTAAAAAGAATATAGCGTTATTAGAAAAGGTTCAGAGAAGAGCCACCAAATTGGTAAAGGGGATGGAAGGATACCCCTATGAGGAAAGGCTAAAAAGGTTAGGGCTCTTTAACCTGGAAAAGAGACGGCTGAGGGGAGATATGAGAGAAGTCTATAAATTAATGAACGGAGTGGAACGGGTAAACGTAGATTGATTGTTTACGTTATCAGAATATAGAAAGACTAGGGGACATGCAATGAAGCTACAGGGTAAACTATTTAAGACTAATAAAAGAAAATATTTTTTCAGTCAGCGTGTAATCAAACTCTGGAATTTGTTACCGGAGGATGTAGTAAAGGCTGTTAGTGTAGCTAGGTTTATAAAAGGTTTGGACAAGTTCCTGGAGGAAAGGTCCGTAAACCATTATTAAGAAGGGACCCAGGATATCAATGCTGGACCCAGTACAAGAATTGTGGAACCTGTGTCTTTTGGGGAAACTGCTAGATATGTATGGCTTAGATTGGCCACTGTTGGAAACAGGATACTGGGCTTGATGGACCTTGGTCTGACCCAGTATATCATATCTTATGTTCTTATGTTCTCAATGTGATCCTCATGCAGCTGACCAAGCTGTCCTTTGAGGCCATGGCTACCTGTCCCCTGTGGCATCTGTCATGGAAGGTGGCCTTCCTGATGGCTCTCACCTCCGCCCGGAGAGTCAGTGAACTCCAGGCGCTGATGGCTGAGGCTCTGTACATGAGGTTCTATAGGAACTGCGTGGTCCTGCCCCAAGTTGTTTGCAAAGGTTGTCTTGGATTTTCATCTTAATCAAGAGATAGTGCTCTCCACCTTTTTCCTGAAGCCCCACACTGACCGGGCCTCGGCGATTCTCCACACCCTGGATTGTAAGAGGGCTCTCTCTTTCTACCTGCAGCAGACTCGGGCCCACCACAGGTCTGGGCAGCTCTTTTCCTTCAACCCCAGCCGATTGGGGCTGGTGGTCACCAGCGTACCTTCTCCATCTGGGTGGCGGACTGCATCGCCTTTATCCAGGCCCAGGCCGGGTTTCACCTGGAACGCTGAGTCAGGGCTCACAATGTCCGAGCGATGGCGACATCTGTCGCTAGTCTGCGCTCAGTGCCACTGGCAGACATCTGTCAGGCTGCCACCTGGTCTTCCAGTTATACCTTCACAGTGCATTACTGCCTGGAGAAGGGAGTCCCATTGGGATGCTGCCTTCGGCCAGGCTGTACTCCATAATCTGTTCGGGGGTTTAAGCAACTCCTGCCCTCCGACCCTTCTTTTTCCGGCTACTGGGAGCATGGCCATCCATGGACCCGGGGTCCTCGGATTGCCTTCGGCTTTCACTGGCAACTGTTCACGGCAATGCCGTGCCTTTTTCTACAGGTCCCCGGTAGCCTGTAGCTAGGGAGTCCCATATGTGAGGACTGACTTCTTGCTTGTTCCTGGAGAAAGCGTAGTTACTCACCTGTAACAGGTGTTCTCCAGGGACAGCAGAAATCAGTCCTCACAACTCTCCCTCCTCCCCTTGGAGTTGCTCTATATTTTTGCCATCTTCTTGAAGGGGCTATAGCTTTGGCACCTGACTGAGAAAGATGGCACCGTTGGGCGGGAAGGGGACCACGCATGCGTGGTGGCATTCCCAAACACTTTCTTTGAAAGCTGGGGAAATGTTCCGCGTGGGCTCCATCGATGCCGACATCACCCATATGTGAGGACTGATTCCTGCTGTCCCTGGAGAAAACCTGTTACAGATGAGTAACTATGCTTTACCTCCCCTCTTGTTCAGCCAATATAGTGGTGGACAGTCCACCACAATTTGTTCAAGGATCTTCCATTCCAAATTGCTCCACCCTAAAAAGTTCTGATGACAGACACATCCAAGCTGGGGTGGAGAGCTCATCTAGATGGGTTGCACACACAGGGCGATCAGTCCATCCAAGAAAGTCTTCATCAGATCAACCTCTTGGAACTAAAAGCAGTGGTGAATGCTCTAAGTGCCTTCCGAGATCGACCGGGCAACCAAATTGTTCTGATTCAAATCAACAATCAGGTCACCATGTTCCACATCAATAAGCAGGGCAGAATGGATTCATACCTCCTGTGTTGGGAAATGGTTAGGTTGTAGAAATTTGCCATCGTGCATGGGATGGACTTGAGAGCCACGTACCTGCCAGGTGAGCAAAACACTGACAGACAGTCGAGTCCTCCAGCTGCATGAGTAGACACTGGACAGGGAGGCTGCGACTTGCATCTTTTGAGAATGGGGAACCCCCTCAATAGATCTGTTTGTCACCCCGCAGAATACCCAGATGGATCATTTCTGCTCAAGAGTAAGATTACACATCAGACTAGCATTGGATGCTTTCTTCCTTCACTGGGGACAGAATCTTCTGTACTCTTATCCTCCAATACCTCTCATTGCAAAGACTCTTCTGAAGCTCATATCAGATGGCGGCACAGTGAGTCTCATTGCTCCCTACTGGCCCAGACAGCCGTGGCTTCCTCTCCTGCTATAGCTTTCCCATCAGAGTTCAGCCACGTGTGTGATTTCATAACGCAGGAAGATGGGACGATGTTACACACCAACATCCGTCCTTTGGCCCTCATGGCATGCGTGTTGAGAGATAAGAACATAAGATATGCCATACTGGGTCAGACCAAGGTCCATCAAGCCCAGTATTCTGTTTCCAACAGTGGCCAATCTAGGTCATACCTACCTAGCAGTTTCCCCAAGGGACACAGGTTCCACAATGCTTGTATTGCTTCAAGCATTGATATCCTGGGTCCCTTCTGAATAATGGTTTATGGACCTTTCCTCCAGGAACTTGTCCAAACCTTTTTTAAACCCAGCTACACTAACAGCCTTTACTACATCCTCCGGTAACAAATTCCAGAGTTTGATTACACGTTGAGTGAAAAAATATTTTCTTTTATTAGTCTTAAATAGTTTACCCTGTAGCTTCATTGCATGTCCCCTAGTCTTTCTATATTCTGATAAGGTAAACAATCGATCTACGTTTACCCGTTCCACTCCGTTCATTAATTTATAGACTTCTATCATATCTCCTCTCAGCCGTCTCTTTTCCAGGTTAAAGAGCCCTAACCTTTTTAGCCTTTCTTCATAAGAGTATCCTTCCATCCCCTTTACCAGTTTGGTGGCTGTTCTCTGAACCTTTTCTAAAATCGCTATATCCTTTTAAGATACGGCGACCAGAATTGCACACAATATTCAAGGTGCGCTCTCACCGTGGAACGATATAGAGGCATTATAATATCTTTTGTTTTATTTTCCATTCCTTTTCTTATCATACCTAGCATTCTATTTGCTCTCTTGGCCGGTGCTGCACACTGGGCAGAGGGTTTTAACATGGTATCCACAATGACGCCTAAATCTTTTTCCTGGGTGGTAGTTCCTAATGTGGAACCTTGCATCGTGTAACCATAGTTTGGGTTGTTCTTCCCTAGATGCATAACTTTGCACTTGTCCACATTAAATTTCATCTGCCATTTTGATGTCCATCATCTGCCATTTTGATGCATGATTATGTTGTTTGAGCTCAACCTGCTGGAGGGTACAACAGACATCCTTTTGGCCACCAGGAGGGCCTCTATGAGAAAATCCTACTCTTGCAAGTGGAAGAGGTTTGCTGTCTGGTGTGAGGGCCTGGCCCTAGATCCTTTCGTCTATTCCACACAAAAACTGCTTGAATATCTTCTACTCCTTTCCGATCTGGACAAGTCCAATTCCATCAGGGTCCACCTCAGTATGATTGGGGCATATCATTGAGGTCCATCTCTGTACAGTCTTTAGTTTGCTTTATGTGAGGCTTGCTTCTCTTGAAACTTCCCTTCAATGTGGTTCTTTCGCAGTTCATAAAAGCTCCATTTGAACTGCTCAATTCATGTCCTTTGAAGTTCTTGACCTGGAAGATGTTATTTCTGGTGGCGGTCACTTCAGCATGCAGAGTGAGTGAGCTTCAGGCTCTAGTAGTTCATCCGCCTTACACCAAATTCTAACATAATAGAGTGGTCCTTCGTACTCATCCTAAATTCCTTCCGAAAGTGGTATCAGATTTCCACGTTAATCGGTTAATTGTTCTTCCAACATTTTTCCCAAGACCTCATGCACACAAAGGGGACACTAAGTTGCACATGTTGGACTGCAAGCAATTTCCTTAGCCTTCTATTTGGAGTGGACAAAAGCCCATAGAAAGTCCATCCAGCTTTTTGTTTCTTTTGACCCCCAATAAGCTGGGGGCTGCTGTTTTCAAACATGCTCTTTCAAGTTTGGCTGGCAGACTGTATCTATTTTGCTTATGCCTAGGCAGGCCTGATCTTTGATGGTCATGTCACTGCTCATAATGTCAGAGCCAGTGGTGGCACAGGGGTTTCTGCCACCCTAGCAGACCCTCCGTACTGCTGCCGCCCCCAAAAGACTGCGCCTCCATCCAGCTCACCATGCTGTCCCCATCTTGCGCTGAAACTGCAGCAGCTGAACTGCTGCTTCTTCAGGAACAAGCAGGAAGTCAGTCCTCGCATATGGGTGACGTCTGCGCCGATGGAGCCCTCGCGGAAGCATCTCCCCATTTTCAAAGAAAGCCTTTGGGAGATACCACCACGTATGCATGGTCCCCTTCCTGCCCAAGGGTGCCATCTTGATCAGTCTCCCTTTTTTCCACGGAGCTCTACAGACATTTGTCTTGTCCCCGAAAAAAAAAAAAAATTCTTTAACTCATATATTCTTGTACTTTTCTGGCTTGCACCAGCTCTTTCCCACCTTGGGGCCCATTGCAGCGGCATCGGGCCTCAAACTTTTTGTGTTTTGTTGTATTTTTTTCAGTGCTTTTGCGACCTCGCAGGGCTTTTTTTTTTTGCCCCAATGACCACCGGTTTAAAAAAAAAAAAATGTGATCGATGTTCAAAACATATCTCCATCACCGACACGCATGATTGTTGCCTCTGGTGTCTGGGCGCCAACCATAACCCGGAGGAATGCCCCTTGTGCAAGAAAATATCCGTAAAGGCCATCCAGAGCCGTTGGCTTAAGCAGGATGACATCTTCCACAAGGCAGATTCCACCCCGGTTTCTCCGGTAGCCTCATGCTCAAAGGCACTGCATGGTTCCTCCGAGCTGTGCAAGGCTCCCGCGGCCCCTCAGCCGGACCGCAGGCACTCCGAAAAAATTACTCCAGAGAAGACCTTGAGGGCCTCTTCTGAGATGTGGACAAGCACGGGAAGTCCCACGCCTGGTCCCTCAGTTCCCACGAAATCTTGAGGAGTCTAAGCGGGAGAATCCCAAAAGGTGCCCAGAATGGATGTCGTGGCCTCTGGCGATGGACCTCGGTCTCCCGTGAGCCATCCTGTTGAGGACCCCCTCTCCTCCTTGACGCCCCCTTCTCTTCAACGCCTGAACCTGTCACTCTAGCGTCTGTGTCAATGGCTGCTACCCCTGAGTGGGAAGCCTGTATGTTGGCCTTGGAGCGCAGCATTTCTGCGTTTATTACATCCCAGCAAGTGCTGCCCAGCCCCACAGAGACTACAGGGACCTCAACCTCAAGGACTCCCTGGACTGTCAAAGTGATTGCTGAGAGCCAGATGCCTCGGTCAGATCCTCAGCAAGGGTCTTATTCTCGCTCCTGTTCCTCAAGACTGCAGGCTTTGAGTCAGACATTGAGACATCCCCAGATACTCAAGCCCATGGAGACCTCCCCTTGGACCCATCTCCACAGGCTGCCAAGCGCCGATCCCCATCCGAGGACACCACCTTCCTCAAGTTCGTCAGGGACATGGCTCGGGCGCTCTCCCTCACAACGGAGTTGGAGGAGGACCCTCATACGGAGGAACTTGACATCCTCCAGTATGAGGCACCACCGAAGGAGATCTTGATGGTCTCCATCCCCTCCATCCTCACCCAGCTCCTCAGGATGGGGGATACCCCTGCGTCGATACCCATCGTCAGCTGTCAGCTGGATATGATGTACTGGGTCCAGCATAGCCCGGGCTTTTGTAAAACCCAACTCCCCTGCACCTCCATGGTGGTGGAGTCATCCATGCACCGGCAAAAAAGCCAGAAGTTGCACTCTTTGGTGTCCCCGGGCAGGGGGTCCTGTGCCCTCGACGCCCTTGGGCAGAAATGCTATCAGGGCTCGATGCTGCATGCCAAATCCAGACTTACCAGCTTTATATTGGCATGTTCCTCCGGGACCTGGCCAAGGAGCTTGGGGGCTCCACGGCTGGCCTCAATGGAGACCATGTTTGGCGTTTCCAGACTCTTTTAAAGTCTGTCTTGGAGTGCTCCAAGTTCTTGTCTCGAGTCGCCTATGACAGCTTCAAGTCAAGTACGAGGATGGCGCCGGCGGGCATAAGCACTCGATGCAAGGCCTGGCTCCAATCGTTGGATCTCAAGCAGTGGGTACAAGAGAAGCTTTTTGACGTCCCCTGCTTCAGTGAACAGCTTATCAGTAAGCCTATGGTGGACAAAGTGGCAGAAATCGAGACAGAGTATGTCACTTGTACCTGGCTCTCAAAGAAAACCTCCACCTTGCCTCGGAAGAAGCCGCAGGGCAAGAAACCTCCTTTCTTCCAGAAGGGCCACTCCTACCGGTGCTATCCCCCGTACCCTGTTGCCCTGACCCCTCAGCAGGGTCCTCATGGCAAGGGAGCAGGTCAGGCACCACGCAAACCCAAGGGCCCCAAACCCCAGCTGCCAGCCCCGGCCCCACCAGGGTTGGGTTTTTGACACCGTTGGCATAGCCTCTCTTCCGCTGGAGGATCAGCTCCCAACAGGCCTGGTTCACTTTGCCCACTGGTGAGCCTCCATCACCACCAACTCCTGGGCTCTTCAGGTAGTCAGGGAGGGCTACTGCCTCCACCTTGACCAGGTCCCTCCACCCTTCTTTTCCGGGGAGCCCACTCGGTCTCCCCTGCACCAGACCTTGCTGAGGTAGGAGCTCATGGTCCTTCTCAAGGACAGAGCTGTGGAGCCCGTTCTGCACCACTTGAGGGGCAGAGGGTTTTACTCCAGGTACTTACTTGTCCCCAAGAGAACAGGGGGCCTGAGGCCCATCTTGAATCTGAGAAAGCTCAACAAGTTTCTGGTGCGGGAGAAGTTCAAGATGCTCTCCCTTGGAACACTGCTGCCCTACCTCCAGCAGGGAGACTGACTATGCTTCTTGGATCTAAAGGATGCTTATACCCACATCTTGATCCATCCAAGTCACAGGCAGTACCTCAGGTTTGTGGTAGGAGACAACCACTACCAGTACAGGATACTCCCCTATGGCCTCTTCTCCACCCCAAGATCTTCACCAAGTGCCTGGCAGTGGTGGCAGCCTATCTCTGCCTCCATGGAGCATTCGTCTTCCCCTACCTCGATGACTGGCTCGTCAAGAGGGACACGGCCTCAGAGGCCTGAGATGCCACTGGCCACACCATTTAGGTTTTACAGTATCTGGGCTTCATGATAAATCATCGAAAGTCGAACCTCATTCTAACGCAGGCTCTGGAGTTAATCGGGGCTTACCTGGACTCCGTACAGACCAGGGCTTTCTTTTCCCTCGACAGGGCGGACCACTTCATGGCTCTCACAGCCGAGGTACAGAGGCACCATACCATGTCTGCTCGAGCGCTCCTCCACCTCTTGAACCACATGGCCTCCATGTAGAAACCAATGCCCGCCTCCACATGTGGGCGGCTCAGTAGTGCCTCCAGTCCTAGTGGACCCAGGCCACGGGCAGGCTTCGGGACAGGGTCGCAGTCTCTCGCCAATTCTTGGAGTCCCTCACCTGGTGGCAGGACGTCTGACACCTGCGGGTGGGCATGCCCTTCCAACTCCCGAACCCTCACAGGATCCTCACGATGTATGCTTCCTGGACGGGTGGGGATGCCCACTGCGAGGAACTGTGCACCCCAGGGGCTTGGTCCTTCGAGGAGAGCGAGGGTCTTCAGACACCGCCTATGGCACCAGTCTGTGCTTGCCCAGATGGACAACCAGGTCACAATGTTCTACATGAACAAGCAGGGTGGCACGAGCTCCTACCTCTCTGTCAGGAAGCCATGGCCGTCCGCTCCTTTGCGGCCAGCCAAGGGATGTTCCTCAGGGCTGTCTGTCTCCTGGGCCAGGACAACATCCTGGCGGACAGGCTGAGCGCGTCTGGACCCCGAGGTAGTGCTCAGACTCTTCTAGCTATAGGGAACTCCCAGCATGGACCTCTTGGCCAGCCCAGTCAATGCTCAGCTGCCCTGGTTCTGCAGCCCTTAACCCCACCTATTCTGGGTGGCTGCCAACGCCTTCCTCCTCTCGTAGACAGGGTGCCTCCTTTATGCATGTCCCCCCCACACCACTTATTGTTTGGACCCTCTTCAAGGTCCAGCGTGACAAGGCGTTGATCATCCTGGTAGTCCCAGATGGCCCAGACAACTATGGTTCCCTCTGCTGCTCCGTCTCTCATGGAACCCCTGGTTCCCCTCGGGAGCTTTCCCGGACTTCTGACACAGGAGGAGGGCTTGATCCTTCATCCCAACCCGGGAACCCTATCCCTCACAGCATGGCGGCTAAGAAGGTCACCCTATTCTCACTACACCTTCCCAGGGAGGTGGAAGAAATCATCGGGGCCTCTCGCAAGGATTCCATGAGATGGGCTTATGCCGTCAAGTGGCAGCAGTTCGCTGTGTGGTACACGGAGTACCACCTCGACCCGTTCTCTTGCCTAATGCACGCTGTCCTTCAGTACCTCCTCCACCTATCGCAGTCTGGACTTAAGTCCAACTCCATCAGGGTATATCTCAGTGCTCTCTCAGCTAATCATCACCCCATTGAGAGCAAGCCCCTATCCATGCAGCCCCTCATCACCAGATTTATGCGGGGCCTCTTGCTCTCCAGACCTCCCTTGCGGCTGCTGCCAGTGGAATGGGATCTCAATGTGGTCTTGGGTTAGCTCACCAAGCCGCCATTCGAGTCCATGGCTACCTGTTCCCTACACCACCTGGAAGGTTGCCTTCCTCGTGGCGCTCACCTCGGCTCGCAGGGTCAGTGAACTCCAGGCGCTGGTGGCCAAGCCTCCCTACACTAGGTTCTATAGGAACTGGGTGGTGCTTCACACTCACCCCAAGTTCCTATCTAAGGTAGTCTCCGACTTCCGAGGTAGTTCTCCCTATCTTCTTCCGGCGACCTCAGCCGTCCTCCATATCTTGGACTGCAAACGAGCCCTGTCCTTTTACTTACAACGGACCCAGGGCCACTGCAAAGCCTCACAACGTTTTGTCTCCTTTGACCCCAGCCACATGGGGCAGGCGGTTACTAAATGGACCATGTCTGTCTGGGTGGCGGATTGCATCACCTTCACTCATAGCCATGCCGGAGTCTCCCTGGAGCACCGTGTCACAGTACAGAATGTCAGGGTAATGGCGACCTCTATTGGGAACCTCCGGTCGGTGCCGATGGCTGACATCTGCCGGGCCGCCACCTTCTCTTCTGTCCACATTTTTGCAGCCCACTACTGCCTGGAGAGGGAGTCATGATGGAACAGACCCTTCGGCCAGGCCGCTCTCCGTAACCTCTTTGGGGTTTTGGCAACTCCTGCCCTCTGACCCTTCTTGTTCAGGCTACCGGAGCCATGGTTCTCCCTGGACACAGGGGTCCTCAGAGTCTGCCTTCAGATTTGCTTGCGGCTGCTTACGGCTGAGCCTTGTTTTTTTACTGGTCCTTGGTAGCCTGTACCTAGAGAGTCCCATATGTGAGGACTGACTTCCTGCTTGTTCCTGGAGAAAATGTAGTTACTCACCTGTAACAGTTGTTCTCCAAGGACAACAGGAATCAGTCTTTACAACCCTCCCTCCTCCCCTTGGAGTTGCTGTTCATTTTTGGCCATCTTCTTGGTTGGGCTCTAGCTATAGCACCTGACTGATCAAGATGGCACCCTTGGGCGGGAAGGGGACCACACATACGTGGTGGCATCTCCCAAAGGCTTTCTTTGAAAGCTGGGGAGATGCTTCTGCGAGGGCTCCAGCACCAACGTTACCCATATGTGAGGACTGATTCCTGCTGTCCCTGGAGAACACCTGTTACAGGTGAGTAACTACGCTTTCAGCGCTGCGTCGGGCCTTAGTGTCTGCGTGCATGTGCGCTGACAGCCTGCTGCTCCTGCCCCCTCCTCCAATGCAACTTTCTTGGAGAGTGGGTAGGTGTTTTAAAGCCTGCCACTGTGCTGAAGCAGCAGTTCATTTGCTGCTTCCCAGGGGATTGGGTTAACGATGCTGCCCACCAGGATCTGCTGAGCTTGGTGACCACCTTGTTCACCTAGTGGACGGGCTGGCCCTGATTAGAGCTTTGGCTGCGTCAGTGGCCAACGTGCATTCATTCTCCATGAAAGAGATCTACAGTGCTGCAATGTGATCTTCAGTCCACACATTCACATGGGGATTCTTGACATGACAGCAACTTTGGCTAATCCGTACTCAGCAATCTGTTTGGGGATTAGAATCCAGCTCCATCTCCCCTAGGCCCATTCTATTCTGTCCAGGCTACCAAAAAAAGAAAAGGGAAGAGAGAATTGCTGCTTTTATACATAGGTGGTCTCTTGACCATTAAGGCCTCTTGCCATAGCACAATTGAGTTTTGCCCTGTTGGACCTCTCGGTGGTCTCCTTGTTTTTTGGTAGCCTGTAGTTTGGGAGTCCCATATGGGAGGACTCATTCCTGCTTTTCAAATGAGAAAAATTTAGTTACTCGCCTGTAGCAGGTGTTCTCTGTGGACAGCAGGAATAAGTTCTCTCAACCCTCCCACTTCCCCGAAGAGTTGTCTTCTGCTATAGCTATGTTATCAGACTGAATCAAGATGGCGCTGCGGCGGCAGGCGGGAAGGTGGCGCGCCCCAAAAACCTCCAATAGAAGCTGGGGAGCATCCCGCACAGGGCTCTGTCAGGGATGTCACCCATACGTGAGGACTTATGCCTGTGTCCATGGAGAACACCTGCTACTGGTGAGTAACTCCCTTGTGTGGCAAATAACAGAGCAGTTCAATGCCACTTCAAGCGGTATAGCTCACTACATGGTGTGTTATCCTCCATGTAGTTGATGTGTGGTGGTGACTGTTTTTCTGTGTTAATTGCATGGCAGCCTTCCCATGCTGCCAACAGTTAGTGTAGAGGTTTTGCAGCTATCGTGCATTAATTGTGGTGGTTACGACACTACTACAAAATCTTGCTGCACTTTAGTAAATAGGGGTCTAAATGTCATGGTTACTGTTATGGTAATATAAAAAGCCACATGATGTTTTGAATGATTTCTTAATATTTTAAGGGTTTTTTTCTTTGCATTTTTTCTTAGTGACAATTCACAGGTGTTCCAGTCTGATGTTTTACGAACTCGCAGGAACAGTACAACTGTGATGAATCGCCAGAGTTTGGTAAGAAAATGATCATAGCAGTCAGTTTTGCCCCTCTGCCCGAGTAAGAAATCTAAGCTAATCTCAAATTTTGTTGATTGGAAAGCTGAAATGTCTGATCTGCAGTTGTAGCAAAACTTTTGGTAAGGACTAGCTATTGTAAATGTCAAGGCATGAATTAAAATTTAAATTAAAATTAAAATTGATAAGTTTTGCCATGAATTAAAATTTGGGCATCCATATGCATTGGGCAGGGGAGGTTCCTTCACAAAACAGCTTTATCTAAGGATCAGGAGTTTGGTTCCCTCAGAAATCAATGATGGGTATGTGTGGGTGGAAGTCCCTTTCTCCTAGACCAGCGATGGCGAACCTATGGCACGCGTGCCAGCTGTGGCATGCGAAGGCCTTGCAGCTGGCACGCGGGAAGGTCCGCAATTAGGTTTTTTTTTTTTTTTTCAATTTTACTTGTCTGCTGCCGCTGTCGGGGCCGCCGCGGCAAAATCGAGCGTGCCGCGGGGCCCCCCTGTACCCGGCAGAGCCTGCCCTCCCCGTAGCAGCTCTCTCTTTGGCAGCTCTCTCTTTGGAGCTGCAGTCAGACGCGCCGGCTTGCAGAGCGCGAAGGGAAGAGTTTCCCTTTCGCGACTCTGTTAAGCCCGCGGGGGCTGATGGGAACTTCCCATCAGCCCCCGCGGGTTTAACAGAGCAGCGAGGGAGAAACTCTTCCCTCGCGCTCTGCAAGCCGGCGCGTCTGACTGCAGCTCCAAAGAGAGAGCTGCTACGGGGAGGGCAGGCTCTGCCGGATACAGGGGGGCCCCGCGGCACGCTCGATTCTGCCGCGGCGGCCCCGACAGCGGCAACAGACAGGTTTTCTTTTTTTTTAATTTTCCCTGGGCTGGGGGGGGGTTAGGAGTGGTGATGTGATGGGCTGGGCTGGGCTGGGGGGGGGGTTGGGGGTGGTGATGTGATGGGCTGGGCTGGGCTGGGCTGGGGGGGGATAGGAGTGGTGATGGGCTGGGCTGGGGGGGTTAGGAGTGGTGATGGGCTGGGCTGGGCTAGGGGGGCAGAGGAGAAGTCATGGCCAGGGATGGTGGGGGGTTAGGAGTAGTGATGGGCGAGGGGGATTGAGGAGTGGTGATGGGCACTGGGCTGGGGGGGTAGGAGTGGTGATGGACACTGGGCTGGCTGGGGGGGGTTAGGAGTGGTGATGGGCACTGGGCTGGCTGGGGGGGTTAGGAGTGGTGATGGGCGCTGGGCTGGGGGGGTTAGGAGTGGTGATGGGCGCTGGGGGGGCTTAAACTAAAAATTGGGTGATGGGGGATTAGGACTGGAAATGGGCTGGTGGGATTAGGACTGGAAGTGGGTTGATGGGGGTTAGGACTGGTAATGGGCTATGGGGGGGCTTAAACTAACACTTGGGTGATGGGGGATTAGGACTGGAAATGGGCTGGTGGGATTAGGACTGGAAGTGGGTTGATGGGGGGTTAGGACTGGTAATGGGCTATGGGGGGCTTAAACTGAAAATTGGGTGATGGGGGATCAGGACTGGGAGTGGGCTGATGGGGAGGTTAGGACTGGTAATGGGCTATGGGGGGCTTAAACTGAAAATTGGGTGATGGGGGATTAGGACTGGAAATGGGCTGGTGGGATTAGGACTGGGAGTGGGCTATGGGGGCTAGGACTGTTAAGGGTTTGGGGTTGCTAGGACTGGAATTGGGCTGAGTGGACGGGGGCTTGAACTGCAAATCTCTGTTGGGGATGGGGCTTGGAATGGAAATGGGCTGAGGGGAAGTGGGGGGCTTGAACTGCAAATAGCTGATGGGGACGGGGCTTGGAATGGAAATGGGCTGAGGGGAAGTGGGGGGCTTGAACTGCAAATAGCTAATGGGGAGGGGGACTTGGAATGGAAATGGGCTGAGTGGAAGGGGGCTTGAACTGCAAATAACTGATGGGAAGGGGGGCTTGGAATGGGCTCTTAGGGGAGGGAGCTAGGACAGGAACTGGGCTGATGGATGGGCTAGGATAGAACTGAGAATTGGGTGTTGGGGGAGCTAAGATTGGAAATGGGCTGTGGTGGGGGCTTGGATTGAAATGGACTCATGGAGGGGCTAGAACTGGAGGTAGGCTCATGGGGGGCTTGGATTAGAAATGGGCTGAGTGGAGGGGAGCTAGGATTTAACATGGGCTGATGGTGGGGCTAGGAAAGGACTAGAAATGGGCTGATGGGAGGCTGGTATTGGAAATGAGCTGATGAAGGGACTCGGATAGGACTGGAAATGGATGGGGGAGCTAGGACTGGAAATGGACTGATGAGGGGACTAGAAGGGAGCGGATACTGGGTGGGGCTGGAACTAAAAGGGAGCTGATGTTGGGGGAGATTAGAAGGGGATGGGGCTGGGAGAATGAAATGGAGAGGGGAAAAATATTTTGTGTGTGAGGGAAGAAAAATGTACAATTGGCCGGGTATTGGGAGAGTAAGTGGGGATTGAGGATGGAGGGGTAAAATTTGAGTGGATGAAATAGGAATGAGGAAAGAGCAAAAGGAGAAAGCATAGTATGTTAAAGCGGATGTAGAGAGAGAGAATGGAAAAAAAAACTAGAAGAGAGAAGAAAGGACAAATGGACAGCAGATGATGGAGAGTTAGCAGAAAACATGAAGAAACCAGAAGAAAGTGGCTGGAGCAATTGCAACTGTGTAACTGAGCTGAGGTATTCTGTTTATGTAATTCCTTTTTGACATTGCCACTTGTTCTCTTTCCCCAGTAGGTCATGTATTGTTGTTCTCTGAAATGTATTGGTTTAATATTTGCAGTGTTGCCTTTTGATAGGTATGGTATGGTGCTTTGTGACTCCTGGTAGTGCTGTTAGGATACGGCGGGTTTGCTATTGGTTCTAAATGGGCAGTGTTTGTAGTAGTTCCTAATGTGCCTGGCGGTTGGCACTGGATTATAGTAATGTAGAAATCTTTTAGTCTGTCTTTATCCATACACTCATTAAGAGACATGTTTACTAAAAGTTAGTGTATGTTAGCATTATGCAAATATTTATGCAAATTGACGTGCTGGCACTTTGAGGAAATTCTTTGGTTTTGTGCGGCAGTTTGGGCACTCGGGCTCAAAAAGGTTAGCCATCACTGTCCTAGACCATAGAAATTATTGGTTTTTGGGGAGATCCGCCTCCCAATGCTCACACCAAGATTTTCCCCTCATAGACAGGAGCCTGAACTAAAGCTTTGCAAAAGCCTCAGCACAGGAGCTTGGATCCAGCACGCAGTTTCAGACTCTGCAACACCCCGTCCCTCTTTCACATGAGTTTCTGGTTACCATGGAAACCTGTAGCTTCCATTGAGTTCACTAGCTTTAAGGCTCCATGCTGGGCCTTTTTTCTTAGTGCTGCTGTAGCCAGCAACGGAGAAGACTACAGCAAGGCAACAGTGAAAGTGCTCCAGTGCCTATCCAAATTGGCTCTGAAGACAGCTGCTCATGCTTAAATCCAGATCTGCTACTGGTTGAAAACACCTTTTTGTACTTGGGACCAGTGACTTCTGTCCAGTTTACATAGACTGATTTTGTTGAATTTGTGATTAGATTGCTACTGTTTAAAGAAGAAGCCTTCATTTTTCCATTAGATTGTTTTTGCATTGGTGTGGGCTTGCAGCATGAATCACCTTTCTATGTTCTTGTGGGACCCAAAGCAGTGTGCAACAAATTCAGTACATATTGTTCCTTATCGTTCCTCCAGTTTAGTCCTCTACTTCTGGGTTGTGCACCTCTTCCTGCAGCTAGGAGACTGGGCATGTCAAAGTCGTGACATCACTGGATATAGCCTGCTGGTATCTCCCATCAGCCTCCAGTGTGTCCAGTCTCCTTGCAGCAGGAGGACATAGTGAGCCTAGCTTCTGGGCTCACTTGGGGGGAACAGATAAGGAGCATTTAGTGTGACAAATTCTATTCAGATTTTACTTTTGCTTTTTACCTTTAATTTACTTTTAATTTTACTTTTAATTCAGTTACCTTTGGTTAATTGGCAATCAGGGATTAGTTCCCTTTAGTTAGGAGCAAATTTCCTTATTTACAGTAATTTTAAATTTGAGCCTGGTTCTTTAAATTAGTAGCAGTTCTCGCCTTCCCTCCTTCTCAGTTATTTTCACTTGCTGCAGGCATTTGCCGGTGCGGATCTCTCTCCCTTGACTGTACGGGAGAGAGCTCCGGGACCCGTACAGCCACACTGAAGCTGTGTGAGACGGAGCCTCTCCGTTGCTGCGGGATTTTAATTTTACTCTGTGGAACCGGCTGAGCGATCCTTACCGCGGCTGCCAGGCGCATCAGCGCGGCTTGAGGATCGGAGGAATTCAAGGTGGTAGGAGCAGGCGGTGTGGCTTTTGGCCCTGCAGGTAAGGCCTTCGGGCTCGGTCGGTCTGCTGAGGCCTCCTTTTTGCAGCGGTTGTTGTTCTTGGCGCCAAAATTCATTGGCGAAAGGGCGGCCATTTCCTCTCTAGGTATTTGGACCGCATGGCGAGAGTTGCAGTGAGCTGCCTGCGTGAGGGAAAACAACAGGCAGAATAGCTAAATTTTTGGGCCTAGTGTTTGTTTCTTTCTTTAATGGTTTGTAGGATTTTTTTTTTTTGAGGCTCAGGGGGTTCCTCAGCATTAAGGGGGACTGTTGTCAATCCTCTTTATAGAATAAATAAGAATAAACTTAAAAACAGGACAGCAGTTTTGGCATTGATCCCTGAAACCACATGGTCTTTCCCTCCTAATCATGTCTCTGAGGAGCATCTGTTAAGGCCCAGGATATCAGGCAAATTGCCAGCTTTTAAGTTCAAGGGCAGAGCCCTAACTTGTAGTTGGCAGGAGGGAAAGCCTAGAAGTGTGCCTTTATGTATTCTATAGTGAAAGTTGCCCAAAATTCACAGGGACAGGTTTAGGAAACCTTAGGATATAAAAAAATAGACAGTTAAACTGTCAACCAGGAAGTGCCTGTGCTACGGTCTATGGCCACCAGAGGGCAGCTGCTACACTCAATAGTGCCTTTCTATGACTGTGGGTATGCATGCAGCCATTATCTGCAGGTCAGGCAAGAAATCACCGCAGAGCCACAGAGCCTCTGTAAGGTGATGTTATGTTCTGAGAATCCAGATTATATGACCAAGATTTAAAGCTCTTAACTTCTGTATCATTGGTCGGGCTCTGGTGCCCTAAAGGCCACTGAATGACAGCACTGCTCATGAATCACATATAGTATTCAGTGCCCCCATCCCTGGGGGGTGAGTGGTACAATACAAAATCATATTACTCATCAGGTTCACACAGGCAACAACCTCTCAGACCTCCATTTGCAAGGTGGTCGGTGTATTCCACTGCTATTTCTCTGACTCCAGGAAAGCCTGGGGAGGTGCTTGTGTGTTTCATAGCAACACTTAGCAGGCCCTTCCCAGGAAATTATCATCTATTACTAGAGCAGGGTTTCATTTCATTTCATTTCTCTGGTTGTGGTTAATGCACAGCGTCAGGGGCTGTGTTCGAAAGCTTGGGTCCCACGGACTTCAGTGGGATTTCAAAAAGAAAAAGAAACTCACTTTAGTGAGAGATAGCCTTGTTCATTTTTAGCTAACACTGTTGATTTTGCTTTTGATTTTTACCTTTTGCGCCTAAATCCCAAGGACGGGACACTGTTTGCTTCCAGGGGTTCTACTTTCTATTTTGCTCTTCAGCTCCCTGGCAGATGCAGTAGGCTGGCATGGGGTGGGCAACGCCTCCTGCAATGCAGAATCTCCCAGGATAAGGGGGGGAAGGACAACTGGGTGCAGCGGCAGCGGATCTGCTTTGATTTCATTGGAGTTGGCGGAAACTTGGTTTTTGGAGTCCTATCCTTTAAAAAAAAAAAAAAGCAAAGAAAAAAGGGCATAACTATGTTAATTTACCAGAATCTCCTTCCGCTATCCATAGAAGGTCCTATAAAGCGTTAAAGTCGGTTTATATGACAGGATAATATTTTGGCTTAGCTGCTGTGATATAGCGCTATGTTCCGCTGTAAACATATTCAAGTCAAAAGGAATTATGGTGATAACTCTCTTGGACAGTTGTAACAGGTGCTTGGGTGAGCGCCATGGCCAGTCCACAGATGTGGAATGCTCTGCCATAAGCATTATGTCATGGGAAGAATTTTATAGTTGTGTAGTTTCTTAATGGAAAATGTTCCTGTTTAGTTTGACTTTGCCAAATTATACGATTTTACGGTAGATTTGTAATGTCTTAATTTTGACTATATGTGGTTTAATTTTACATATGGAAAAGGCAGCTCAGCGGAGAGGGGTTGCAAAATAGAACTCTGGCCTTTGGAGCTATCTATGCTCCCATTCCATTTATCAGAGGTTCTCCAGTACGGAGAGTCTCTGCTAGTGTTCGGTGAATGCCTTAATGGGGGGCCAGAAGCAGCTAGGCTAGTTCTCTAGCAGCAATGGCAGCGGCTCAGACTCTAGTAGGCATACTTCATATGCTGGGCTTACAAGATGGCTTCCGCGCTGATCGGCATCAGCCAAGGTGAATGCCAGTTTAGATTGTGGATGTGGAGTCAGCCTGGAGGAGGGGCCTTGCGTTCTCTGGACAATGCCCTGCATACACTGAATCCCTTCAATTCGATCAGCTGCTGGCAGGATACAAGGCACGCTCGCATGCTTTTTTGCTTCAGTGGTCTAAAAGTGGAGTCTTTACCAGGTGGTATAATGGGAACTTGTCTGCAGTTTCTCGGCTTCTTCTTTGCTGACTCAATTGCCACTGCGGAATGAGAGCTGTATTTCATATCACCAGGTGCTAGTTGATCTTAAAATATAAAGTCCATCTTTGTGCAGTCAGACGGAATGGGGCGTTACTCAAGCAGGAAGGCCGTGGATTAGTATGCCTGTGTTTGGGAGTTCTTTCTACTTCATATTGTTGGCACGGAAAGAGCGTCTCTTAACATATGCTGACGGCATTTTTGGTTTAGAGGTGTCTTTGTAAAAATAAATAAATAAATAAATAAAAAATAAAATAATAAAAAGAAAAGAAAGAAAGAAAATCAAGAAAGTATTCAGCTGTCCTGAATTCGCCTGTTCTTGATTGACATTTTGAGGTTAAGCAGGGGCAGGCCTGGGTACTACGTGGGTGGTTGCACACCTTGCACTACCAGGGGGTGCGGACTCACTGTATGGAACAGAGCCCTAGCAATCTTCTTTATCACAAGATGGGAAAGTAGATGGTTCACTGAAGCGATCGTTGGGGGGCAATGCTCTGGCCTTACAAGCTCCCATTTTTGGAGCCTGGGGAGGCGAGGAGAGCATGCTTCAGGTGGTCGCAGTGTTTACGGCAGTCTACTCACCTGGAACAGGAAAGGATCAGGGAGTTGAATCGACTAGAGCCTGATTTGCTTTATGGGGCAAATGTGCATTATGGCTTAATTCAAGCGCTAGCTAATATTATTGGCTTCCTTGGGGTTCACCCAGAGGTCTCTCTGGTGGAGGAATGGGGCAGCTGATGGTTCGTCCAAGTCGAGGGTCAATAAGCTCCCAATTAAGTCTTTGTCTTGTCCTTTCCCCGTGGGCTCTCATAGGGCAACTAGTTGGCGTATCGAGGCTTTCGGAGAAAGGCGCTCTTGGTAGCGCCCGGTTGGGCGAGACGGCCTACTAGGCTTTTCTCATTCGCCTACTCGACAGGCTTTTCCTAGAAGTTGTTGGTAGCAGACGTTCTGCTGCGGCTAGGTCCGTGACGAATGTCTCAGGTGGATCGGTGCCCGCCTACGGTTTGGCCTTTGTATGGGCGGGGCTCAAGTAGAAGGGTTATTCTGCGGCAGTCTTTGCCGCCTTGTTGAGAGCAAGGAGGCAGGCTGCTTCTGCTACGTAGGTCCATGCTTAGCGCCTTTGGGAAGGCTGCTGTTCACGGCAGCAAGTCCGGGCGACAAAGGTGTCTGTATCCTTGGTCTGAGTTCTCTGCAGGACAGTGTCTGAAGGAACTAGCGGCCAGTTCCTTAGAGGATCCAGCGGGTGACTGTTTCCGGCTGTAGAGGTCTGTGAAGGGAATAGCGCTAGGTATTCGGATCGATGTGTAGCGTTTCCTTAAGTTGAGATCCGACTGCGCTCCTCAAGGAGAGTTCGGGTGCCCCCGGGGAATCCCGATTGGGCCTTAGAGGCGTTAGCTAAAGAGTCCTTTGATTCTTTACTCCAGGCGTCGGTAAAGGATTTGCTGTTATAGACAGTGGCTTTGATAGCTCATTGTTCGGTGCGACGAGTTTCGGAGTTTCAGGCGTTGTCATGTAATGAGCCGTTTTCACCCTTTCTGGATAGAGGGTGGTGTTTGCGAGCAGTCCTGTCGTCCTTCCAAAAGGTGGTTTCTGATTTTTCTCCTGAGCCTATTGGTTTCTCTTCCAGTTCTCGTTTTTTCTGGAAGGGGAGGTTTTTATTCGTAGCTTACGCCGATAGGAAACATTACATGCAGGGTGCGATGTTCGTTTCTTTGTTTTTGTGTGCTGGTTGGAGGTCCCCACAAAGGGGAAGCAGCAGCGAAGGCGGCCATTTCGCACTGGGTTAAGGCGGTGGTTGCCTCAGCTTTCTGAAGGCGAGGTTGTATGATTCCGGGGGGGCTTTCTGACTCTTGCTACCAGGGCACAAGCAGCTTCATGGGTGAATCACTGTGTCATTCCACCAGGGGGGATTGGTAGAGCAGCTTCCAGGTCGTCTCTTCATTTCCTCAGTAATCACTACTGCCTAAATGTTTTGGCAGTAAAGGAGGCCTGTTCCGGGTCGGCGGTGTGGAGAGTTGGCTGGATAGGTCCCTCCCAATGATTACTGCTCTGTTACATCCCAGAAGTAGAGGACTAAACTGGAGGAACGATAAGGAAATAGAAATTACACTTACCTGGTAATTGTCGTTCCTTGAGTGATGACAGTTTAGTCCTCATTCCCGCCCAGGAGTATGATTTCTTCAGTTTATTTTCAGGCAGAGTGGAGCATCAATCTCAAGGAGTAGACAGATCCTTTCAGTTTCTAGATCACAGTGAGTATCCCTCTCTGTTCTTTCTTTCTTTTCTCTTATTTAAACGAGGTGATGGTATAGGATACGTGTTTGCATAGGGGGGACATGAATGTAAAGTTAAAAAAAAAAAAAAAAGAAAAGAGAAAAGAAAATATAAGACGGATACGGTTTAAAAGGCTCCTCCGGTTGAGGAATGGGGAGTTTTATTTAAAGTTATGGTATAGTTACTTATTTGTTGTTCCTTTGAGTTTGCTTTGTCAATAGTACACTGGAGGCTGATGGGAGATACCAGCAGGCTATATCCAGTGATGTCACGACTTTGACATGCCCAGTCTCCTAGCTCTGCAGGAAGAGGTGCACAACCCAGAAGTAGAGGACTAAACTGTCGTCACTCAAGGAACGACAATTACCAGGTAAGTGTAATTTCTATTTGCAATTTATACTAAATGGCCTCTGCCCATCATGCCCCAAGAACTTTCATATGCAACTTCTTTACTTACTCAGCATAATCATTGCATTGCTGTGACAGTCCTCATATGATACATACAATTTTCAGATCCCTTCAGAGTTCTATCTAAGTATATTCTGACGCACTCTAGTAGATGTTGCTGGGGAGTGATGGCTGAGGCTCCTTTTCTGTCTTCAAGGGGCAATGAACATTGCTTACACAGTGGTCCAAAGATCTGGATCTGGGGACTGAATCTAATTCTTCTATGTAGCAGCAGTACACTGCAGCTATTACACAAGATTATCTAAGGGGCCAATATAATGAGACAGCATTGAAAATCCTCATGAAAAATTAGCACACTCTTTTTTTTTTTTTTAAACTACACTGCACTGTGCATATAATTAACTTAATGCAATAATTTTAAAAAGTTATATGCATAGTGCACTGTAGTTTAAAAAAGTGTGCTAATTGGGGAAACTGCACTAAAATATGAAGTATAATTTACTTCTGCATTAAACATCATGTTAAGAGTTTTCCTTTAACGGCTTGTATTGAGTTGGTGGAAAACAGTTTGGAAAATGTGAAATATGCAGAAATTTAGTTTTCCTGCCGGGGTCATGTCTTTCAAAGCAAGATAAATACTTTCCCTTTGCAGCAGACATTTGCCGATGTTGTGTGGAGTGGGCAAGTGCTAGATTTTGATGCAGTTTGTAGTGATAAAAGTAGTAAATAAAATGTAAGTCTCGGGCATTGGAAGATTAAGAATTTTTGCAGAGGAGAGAAGATGGGAATTTGAGTTATTTTTCATGACTAATGAGAGCTCTTAGGTGCTTTGTGACCTACTGTATTTATATCCCATTGTATTTGTCTTCTCTTTTTGTGTTTGGCCTGAATCTTTAAAATACAAGTGATTGTTGGTCCATTCCTTGTCAGTCTTTGTTTTTTTTTTTCTGTGCTTAGGTTCTTTAAATATAAAAATGATAGCTCATGACTTACAAGGAAGAAGAGATGAGCATGAGGGACGAATAAACATGGCAGGAAGTTGAGTGAGAGGAGTGTAGTGTATGAAAGAGAAGAATGTAACTGGGAAGGAAATAAGATTCGCAAGAGAAGACGGCAGGGATGCAGTTGTGAGGAGGAATAGCTGCAGGAGCCAAGAGCAAGTTAGTTGAGGGGGGGAAGGGTAGAAGGTGGGTGGAGGGACATAGAGCTGGGATTGGGAAGAGTGATCAGAAAGTCAACTGTTCTGGGTCCTTCCCTATCAGACCGATGCATAAAGCTGGCGCTGAAGTTGCACTGCATCGTCTTTCAATGCCTATTTGCAGCACCAATAGCATGTGGATGCAGAAAAGGGTGAGCATGCAAATTAGTCAGTGTTAAAGTGTGCACATGCAAATGAGCAGCCCCTTAAACTGGGTGCAAAATGGCAGCGTTAAACTGGGAGAGCAGAGCAAACCAAACACATGCGCACAAGAAGTCAATGCTATTTTGGCATGCTCTCCCAGAGAAATGGGCATCGTGTGGATAATTTGTATATCCAACAGAATTTTGATGGCATTTTTCAAAATAGTGAGGCAAGAGCAGGAACGTGTGGGCGGCGCTCCCGCTTCATTTCTGAAGGTAACAGGAGGCAGGTGAGGGATTCGAGGCTGCTGGGCCAGCAGGAATTTTTTTTTGTTTTGGAGGTGGGACATTCAGAGCTACTAGGCCACCAGGGATTTTTTTTGGTTTGGTGGGGGGAGGGGGGTTTGGGGCTGCTGGGCCACCGGGAATTTGCTTTCTGTCAGGGACAGTGGGCCCCCAACAGCATTTTTGTTGGCATCGGGGACTTTCTCTGATACCTGGATCATCTGGGGGGAAGATGGTCCAGGCACTGGGGAAAGCCCTCAATGCCATCAAAATACTGTCAGGGGCATGCGTTAGTGTTTGTCACCTCAGACCTAGGCTTAGAGATATTGGCACTAAGGCTGGTTTCAAAATCCTCTACTGCTGTCTCTGCATTGGCTGTAGCCATTATTTGCATACCAGTTTATTATATGCAGCTCATTTGCCTACCATTTAAATACATTTAAATGCTCATGGCGTTAATTGTGTGCTAGTTTTTCCATTGCTGTTTACGCGCATGTCTTTTCTGCATTTGATGGTAGCAGTAAGTGTGCTCAAGTGGCATTACTGTGCTTTAAGGCGGCAATAGTTTTCTGCATCGGCCTGTATGGCAGGAAAAGAGCAGTCAGGGCCCAGCAGTGACCGGCCAGTAGTGAAGAATCAGATCTGGGATATGCATGTCGCTACAGAGTAGGACCTGCTTATCGGGCAAGTCTGAATATATTACCACCAGCTCTACGGTAAGAAGATGTTGACAATCAAGGCACAGATCTGGGAGAGGATATGATGGAAGTGAACAATCTCAGAATTTGCAGTTGGATCCTGCCTGCTTCTGTGACACCTGCCAGGAAATGAAGGCCAAGGTGGCAAAGATTGCTAAAGCCCAACAACAGACTAGAGGAGGCCTACCAATTACTACTGAGTTGACACGAATGGAGTTGGTGTGGATAACACTGCTATTTGAAACTGGAAGGATTCCCCAGAGGACACAGACACAGCTGGAGCACCAGCTATGGTCTACTGTAGATCAGTATACTTCTTTACACCACAAGCCCCTGCCCTTCAAAAGCACAAGTATGTATATATGTATGTGTGTGTGATATATGTATGTGTGTGTGTGTGTGTCAATACTGAACATTAATGCTTTCTTGTGCTTTAATTCCAGTATTGGAATGGCAGGATGTCTGTAGAGCCCAGTGCCTTTCTCTCAAGAGGGGCTTATTGTTTGGCATCTTCCGCTCTTCCTTCAAGATGTGCAAGTGGTACATGAGGAGGAGGAAAAAAATGCAGACGATCTCTCTCAGTGGTTTCTAGTACATGAAAAAGACTTGACGTCAGAGCTACTCATTCTACATAGCAGTGCAGTCACTAGGGAGACTGAAGCTAGTGCTGTATTCACTAAGGAGCAAAGCAGGAGTAAAACTGAGGCCCAACAGGAACTGATGCAGGATCTAGCAATGCCCAACAAGGTAGTAGTGGTAGTAAGTAGTATGAATCAGGATCTAAAGAGTAGCAGGGAGCTGTAAAAATATAAGGCAACACCAAGGTGCAGATCAAGTTCTGGCAAAGAGGTCTAGCCAGGCTGGGTTTATATATGGATCCCAAATAGGAGCAAAATGGCCTCTGAAAGAAAGGATATACCTGGGGGAATTCTGTGCAAAAACATTTAAAATTCTGCACACAGTATTTTAAAATTCTGCATGTTTTATTAGCATGTTTTTGCACATAATTCCTAAGTCCTCATCTAGACCAGAAATTCACACTGCCTTTTCCCTCCTCAGCTTTCTCGCTTCAATCACAGCTGTCTCCCCCAACACCCAAGCCTTTCTTGCTCCCCCCTCTCTCCCTCTAACTTCTAGGAAGATCCCTACTGCTGTCTGTCCCTAATGCCTCTAATGTACTTGAACACCACCTTACCTCGTTTCTCCCCTCTCCATGCACCTACCCTTATCTCCTCCTTACCTGTCCTCCTTTTTTACCAGGCACATACCTCCACCTTTTTTTATCCTCATCACCCACACATACAACCATCCCCAGCTCGCAACCATCCCTTGACTCACTAGCAGTCCTCTCCAACCCCAGTCACCCCACAAACTTGCCATCAGTCCTCTCCAGTTGCCAATCACCCCCCTCCCCGACTCACCATGTCCTCTCCAGTTCCCAATCACCCCCCCGACTCGCCATCAGTTCTCTCCAGTTCCTAGTCACCCCCTGCCCCCAACTCACCATCAGTCCTCTCCAGTTCCCAGCCACCCCCCCCACCCCCGTCTCGCCATCAGTCCTTTCCATTTACTATTCACACACCCCTTCCCAACTCTCCATCGGTCCATCTCCTGCAGTCGTCCCTCCTCTGACTCGCCATCAGCCCATCTCCGGCCCTTAACCACTCACCTCCTCTGCCTGATCGGGGCAGTTGCGGCATTGTAAACACAGCTGCAGGAGTATTTCCCTCCCCTTCTTCGGCTGTGCTGCAGTTCCGATGCCGGCATCACCCTTTTTAAAAAGATTAACAGAAGTGCTTCCTGTTTGTTGTTAGGGGCAGGAAGTGCTTCTGTTGACCCCCTTTAAAACTTACCTGTGCCATGGGAGTGAAGGAAAATGCTCCCATGGCTGTTCTGCAGCGGGCAACGTGTAATCAAACTCTGGAATTTGTTACCGGAGGATGTAGTAAAGGCTGTTAGTATAGCTGGGTTTAAAAAAGGGTTGGACAAGTTCCTGGAGGAAAGGTCCATAAACCATTATTAAGAAGGGACCCAGGATATCAATGCTTGACCCAGTACAAGCATTGTGGAACCTGTGTCTTGGGGAATCTGCTAGGTACATATGACCTAGATTTGCCACTGTTGGAAACAGGATACTGGGCTTGATGGACCTTGGTCTGACCCAGTATGACATATCTTATGTTCTTATGGGCAGTGAGGCAGGCTCAGATTATCTTAAAGCGTGTACACTCCGAGCCTGCCTCACTGCTCGTGATGCCGGTACTTGTGCAGAATTCTGCACAGCAAGTGCAGGATTCCCCCAGCAATAAAAGTACTAAGCATAAAGCAGACTAGGGTGGTCAGCCAGCCGAGGGGAACCTAATGACACCTGCTGGCTGGAGGTTAGAGGTGCATCCAGGCAAGGTTCTTCCAGGAACTGACCTACATGCAGGTTGGTGGTGAAACTTCATAGAGTATAATGGAAATCTCCCATTATTATTTTGTTACCAAATTTGTTAGCCTTCCTAATTTCAATTAGCATGTCATAATCTATTTTCTCATCCTGTCCAAGTAGACAATGGCATTTCACTAGCATGATACTCTGCTCCACCACACACACTAGTTTATCTCCAGGAACAAGCAGGAATGAGTCTTCACATATGGGGTACGTCGGTACCGACGGAGCCTGCACGGGAATGCTGCCCAGCTTCCAATCAGAAAGCTTTTGGCAGCATCCCTGCGCAGTGACTTCCCGCCTTCTCCACAGCCTCTCTTCAGTTTTCGTTTTTCCGCGGAGCCGGCAGGACATCCTCCTGTCACCGCAGAAACTTTTCTTTTTCATTACTTTAATTACTTTAGTTTTTTGTTTTCTTGTGGTCGCGGCTGTATTTCCCGCTGCCACCGGTATCGCCGGTGGATTTTTGACTAAATTCTGAGAAACTTTTTCTTCAGTTTTTTTTGCCTTAACTACTTAGGCCTACTAGGCCTTTTCATCATGGAGCCTTCTTTTCCTAAGAAGTGCATTCGATGTGGAAACACCTGTTTCTTTTTAGACACCAATAGTTGGTGTCTCAATTGTGTGGGTCCTGACCCTTTTTCCCCTGACTTTTCAGGAGATAATTTTGTGAAGAAACCTTCAGTATTTAGAGTTTCCCTCGATACCGTTTTTTCCTCGGCAGTGAGGGTACCCGGTATCTCCAGGAACAAGCAGGAATAAGTCCTCACATATGGGTACGTCGGAACCGACGGAGCCTGCGCGGGAAAGCTCCCCAGCTTCCCAGGAAGGAAGCTTTTGGGGTCTCCCACTGCACATGCGCGTTGCCTTCCCGCCTGCTTGACCAGCTCTCCTCAGTTTCTCTTTTTCCGCGGAGCCAGCAGGTCGTGTTCCTGTCACCGCTGAAGAAATTATTGTTTTAGTTTGTTTCTTTAGACCGCGTACCTGCCTTCCCCATACCGAAACCGGTACCGCCGGTCTCTCTTTTCTTTCTTTAAAAAAAAAAAAAAAAAATCTTTATTCTGCACAACTTGGTGACTTCGGTTAGGCCTCAGGCCTACACAAATTCTCCTCATGGAGAAACCAGCCCCTGGTTTTAAGAAGTGTACCAAGTGTAGTGCTGTTATTTCTGTCACAGACACCCATGAATGGTGTCTTAAGTGTTTGGGACCTGACCACTCCATTCCGGACTGCCCATCCTGCTCCCAGATGTCTAAACATGGGTTGCAGAACCGGGCCAACAAATTCCATGTGCTGTTTGCTTCAGATAATCCAGCATCACAGTCATCCAGGTCTTCCTCTCCGGATGGATCTCAGGTAACCAAACCCTCTGCGGGCAGGTCCTCAAAGAGCAAATCTCCTTCAAAGCATCGAGAGGCTCTCACTTTTGAGTCTGAGGATCCTGCCCCAGCCAAACAACCCCGGCGGGAAGCTCTAGCTTCCAAAGCACCATCTATGGGGTTACAGGTTGACATCGATGGCACGGCCTCGACAGATCACCTGTTGGACTGCTCTGGGGTACCGGCCCATACCGATACCGACATCCAGGCAGCAGTGGCGTCTATGAGCAATACTGTTCAGACCATGCAGCAGGCCATGCTGGCTTTTATTAATGCTGCGACGCCCTCGGTACCGTGTTCAGCGATACCGGGTTTGGTTCCGGTATCGTCTCCCATACCGGAACCGAGACCATCGACTTCCAAACGCAGATCGGTTCCGCATGCCGGATCCGGGTTTTCACCCGATACCGATCCCATACCCGGTACGCCCGATGTCGATACCGATCGGTATGCGTATCGTGCGTTGGAAGCAAATAGAGAATACTCTGCTTCTTCTGAGGATTTTGACTCCTCTGAGGACTCTGATGAGCTGTCTCTAGTTCTTCATGAAGACCCCTCTTCCCCAAAGAGGAGAATGTCTCCACCAGAGGATTTGTCCTTTCAAGACTTCATTATTGAACTAGCTAAAGGACTTTCTATCACCACATCCTCTGAAAAAGAACCTAGGTCAAAGAAATTGGATATTTTAGGATACCCTAAGGTTCCTAAAGAGGCAGTCACCCTGCCTATCCATGAAATCCTTCAAGAACACTTGATGGACTTATGGGAGGCTCCTCTAACGTTGTCTCCTTATTCTCGTAGGTTGGACACCATGTACCGGGTCCCTCCTTCTCCTGGTTTTCAAAAGACTCAGTTGCCTCACCATTCCATTGTGGTGAAGTCTGCACTGAAAAAGATTAAGAGTACCAAAAGGCACTCTTCTACCCCTCCAGGACGAGAATGTAAGACCCTAGACTCTTTTGGCAAGAAAATTTTCCAGGCTACTATGCTTATAGCCAGGATTAATTCTTACAGTCTGTATATGGGCATGTTTCTCAGGGAACTTGCCCTAAAGATACGACATTTTGCCTCTTTTATCCCTGAGGATAGAAAAGAGGAGTTCATTTCTCTGGTGAAACAGCTTCTAGATGTTTCTAAGTTCTCCAACAGAGCAGCTTTTGATTCCTTTGAGGGTGCCGGTAGAGCTTCGGGCATTGCTATTGCAGCCCGACGACTTGCTTGGCTCCAGGCCTCTGACCTAGAACCCTGGGTCCTGGATGGCTTACGGAATCTGCCCTGTACAGGGGAGAACTTATTTGGTAAGGACTGGCAAATTAAAGCCACTCAAATGGACGCAGAAAATGCTACCTTGGATAGACTTTCTAAGTCTATCTCTACTCCTGCCAAGAAAAAGTCTTTCAAGAGGCCTTACTACAAGAAGGCCAGATTTTCCACAAATACTGGCCAACAATCTTCTCAGCCTCGCTTTGCTGCTAAACGTCAGCAACCTAAACAGGCAAAGTCAAAGCCTGCAGCGTCTACCACTTCTCAGCAGGCTCAACCCCCTCAGGGGTTTTGACTTGCCCCTAGAGAACTTAACATTTCTGGCTCTAGAACAACCAGAGCCCCTCACCATTCCCGGAAGGTTAGCTCACTTTGCTCCCAGATGGGAGCAAATCACATCAGAGCAATGGACCCTCTCTATCATCAGAGAGGGCTACAAACTTCATTTTTCCGACCTTCCTCCATATACCATGGTGAGGCACTTCAATTCTTCCCCATTTCTCCTGGACCTGTTGGATCAGGAAGTCTCTTCTCTCCTTGCCCAAGGGGCAATAGAAGAGGTTCCTCTTCTTCAACAAAGGACAGGATTCTACTCCCCTTATCTTCTCATAACAAAGAAGACAGAGGGATTCAGACCTATCCTAGATCTGAGAGAATTGAACAAATTTCTGTACAAGGAGAAATTCAAAATGCTTTCTCTAGGCATTCTCCTTCCATAACTTCAGAGTCAGGATTGGCTTTGTTCTCTAGATCTCAAGGATGCGTACACACATATACTCATCCACCCATCCCATAGAAAATATCTAAGATTTCTGTTTCAGGGAAAACATTTCCAGTACAGAGTACTTCCCTTCGGTCTAGCCTCTGCTCCAAGAGTGTTCACCAAATGCATGGCAGTTGTTGCCGCATTTCTAAGAGGTCTGGGAATTTTTGTATTCCCATATCTGGACGACTGGCTCATCCGAGCTCCATCTCAGTCAGAGGCCCAGATTTCCCTGGACCGCACAAGGCACCTTCTGCAGTATCTGGGACTGGTGGTAAACCTTCCCAAGTCTCAACTTACTCCTACTCAGTCTCTAGAATTCATAGGGGCCCAGTTGGACACCACCACTGCAAGGGCCTACCTGCCTCAAGTCCGGGGCCAACGTCTGCTGTACTTGGCCTCCCAAGCTCAGTCCAGCAGTCACTTGACAGCCAGAGAAATGCTGCGACTTCTGGGCCACATGGCCTCCACGGTACACGTGGTGCCCTACGCTCGTCTTCATATGAGAGCAGCTCAATGGACCTTGGCCACCCAGTGGACTCAAGCATCAGGAGCGCTCTCCGACCAAATACTCACCTCAAAGCGTCTGTTTTGGTCCCTCCAATGGTGGATGTCCGCCAAGAATCTGTTGTTGGGGGCCCCCTTCCAACCTTTGTTGCCCCAAGCAACCCTCACAACAGATGCCTCCCAAACAGGGTGGGGAGCCCATCTACAATCCCTCTCCACTCAGGGTACTTGGTCTCCGCAGGAGACCACCCTTCACATCAACCTCCTGGAACTGCGAGCAATCTTCTTTGCCCTCAAAGTCTTCCATACCCTCCTTGTCAACCTGACCGTCCTAGTTCAGACAGACAATCAGGTGGCCATGTTCTACGTAAACAAACAAGGAGGGACAGGCTCTCTGTCGCTTTGCAACGAAGCTCTCAGATTATGGGCCTTCGCCAGAGAGCATCAAATTCATCTTCTGGCAGTATATCTTCCAGGGGTTCAAAACTCTCGGGCAGACAGACTCAGTCGAGTTCTGCTTCCACACGAATGGTCCCTACATATGGACCAGATAGGCAGAATCTTTCAGGAATGGGGAACCCCGGACATAGACCTCTTTGCAAGTCCGTGGAATGCCAAACTTCCCCGGTTCTGTTCCAGGACTCTGTGTCAGGGAGCTCAGGCCAACAACGCCTTTCTCCTGCATTGGGGTCAGGAATTCCTATATGCCTTTCCACCCATTCCTTTGATTCCCAAGACTCTGTTCAAACTCCAGAGGGATCACGGATCGATGATCCTCATAGCTCCACGCTGGCCACGCCAAGTGTGGTTCCCTCTACTTCTGCATCTCTCCCAGGGACCCTCCCTGGACCTGGGAGCTGCGCCAGACCTTCTCTCTCAGGAGAAAGGGACTTTGTGGCACCCAAACCCCAAGTCCCTACACCTCATAGCTTGGTTACTGAAGGCCTAAGCCTTCATGACTTCAATCTTTCTCAACCAGTGAAAGATATCCTTCATGCCTCTAGGAAACCCTCCACGAGGCGTTCCTATGCTTTCAAATGGAAACGTTTTTCCATTTGGTGTGCTCAACAGGGTCTTGACCCTCTAGCACTTCCTTTGAATTCTCTACTAGACTATCTCCTGCATCTTTCTAATGCAGGCCTTAAGACGAATTCAGTAAGAGTCCATTTGAGTGCTATTGCAGCATCCTTAAAACCTATAAATGGACAACCTGTCTCCTCTCATCCGCTTGTTGCAAGATTCATGAGAGGCCTGACTCTAACTAAGCCTCCCATCCGACCTCCTCCGGTAGCATGGGACTTGAACCTAGTTCTAGGTCAGCTTATGAAGCCACCTTTTGAACCGTTGGTTTCTACCTCCTTAAAATTTCTTTCTTGGAAGGTCCTTTTCCTTATTGCAGTCACTTCGGCTCGCCGCATCAGTGAACTACAAGCCTTAGTGGCTCATCCACCTTATACCAGGTTTCATCATGATAAGGTGGTCCTAAGGACGAATCCCCACTTTATGCCAAAGTGGTCTCGCCTTTTCATCTTAATCAGGAGGTATATCTACCTGTCTTTTTTCCAGCTCCTCATGCATCCAGTGCAGAGAGGAACCTTCATACTTTAGATTGTAAAAGAGCTCTTGCCTTTTACCTCAACAGGACTCAGCCACATCGAAAGTCTTCCCAACTTTTCTTGGCTTTTGATCCTTCTCATTTGGGACTTCCAGTCTCCAAACGTACACTTTCCAATTGGATTGCTCAGTGTATTTCCTTTGCTTACCAGAGTAAAAATATTTCTCTGGAAGGCCATGTCACAGCTCACAATGTGAGGGCCATGGCCACTTCTATGGCTCATCTTCACTCTGTCTCCATAGATCAGATCTGTCGAGCCGCCACATGGGCCTCGGTTCATACCTTCACAGCCCATTACTGCTTGGACAAGGACTCCCGCCGGGATGCCTTGTTTGGTCAGGCTGTCCTCAAACACCTGTTCCATACTTAAACAACTCCTGCCCACCTTCCCAGGATGGATGCCTGAGATCCATACGAAGATGGCGAACCCTTGGAACGGGATCTCCCAGGCATCTTAGCTAGGGAGTCCCCATATGTGAGGACTTATTCCTGCTTGTTCCTGGAGATAGCACAGTTACTTACCTGTAACAGGTGATCTCTGGGAACAGCAGGAATTAGTCCTCACAACCCACCCACCTCCCCTAGGAGTTGTATCTTCTATCTATCTTCCTTTCCTCTCTCTATTGTCTCAGCTATAAAGTCGAACTGAGGAGAGCTGGTCAGGAAGGCGGGAAGGCAGCGCGCATGTGCAGTGGGAGACCCCAAAAGCTTCCTTCCTGGGAAGCTGGGGAGCTTTCCCGCGCAGGCTCCGTCGGTTCCGACGTACCCATATGTGAGGACTAATTCCTGCTGTTCCCAGATATTACCTGTTACAGGTAAGTAACTGTGCTTTCTCTACTTCACAGGATCAGGTAACCCAAAAACAGTCTGTTAAGACTAGTCAATGCTTGAGTGGTATGTCCCATGCCCAGCATGGTGACGGCTCCGGCCTTACCCTCAAGAATCCATTGGCTTTACCCCTGCGGGAGTCTTCGGGCTCCAAAGCGTTAAAGGGGTTTCAGGATGTTCCTGGGGCTCACCCCTCACAGAACATGCTTGAGCCATGCGCGGGGGTGGTATCCGCTTCGAGCGGTACCGAGCCTCCGGCATCGGCACTGGTGTCGAGTGTCCCACTCTTCACCAGGGATCGTCATCGGGCATCCTCGGTACCTTCGGGACCGATCGATACGCACCGCATTGACGTCTCTCAATCTCAGCCATGCTCCGGGACGGTACCGGCATCGATCGGTTCCGATACCCTGGCATCGGCATCGAGGTGGACCGCCTTACCCTTGGCAAGGGGGGGTTATCGGGTATCCTCGGTACCGTTGGTACCGATCGATGTAACCCAGGCTGCCTTAGTGGTATCGGCATCACTGATGCCGCCACCGGCATCGGAACCCTCGCGACATGCATCGATAGTCTCGCTTTCTTCGATGCCGAGTCTTGAATCGATATATAGTCTCGAGGACTGGGTACCGACGCGTCCCGGAACCGACTTCTGTCGTTTCCAGATGGGCAGTTCCGAAGATCCTAGCCATAACTCTCTCATGCTCTCGGTACCACTGCAGCAGTCCCCGATGGCAACTTCAACTGCTAATCCTCTATCAGTATCGATGTCTATGCCTGTTCTTGCACCGATACCTAGTTTGGAACCGATACCTGGTATTGATGCAGTACCCACTGCCTCTAAGTTAACATGCCAGTATCCCTGTCCATCTACTAGGTCTCTTTCTTTGGCCTTACCAGGGATGGTTCCCATAGGAGATCAGTCTTTTCAGGCTTTTCTCCTGGATATGGCAACCTTTCTTAATATTTCTATCCCTGGTTGTGATCCTACCCATGGCTCACTGGCACAAATGGAAAATATACAGTTTCCTTTACATCCTGCTCTGCAGGATCTCCTTCTCAGGGTTTGGAAATCGCCCTTGCGACTTCCTCAAGTTGCTACAGACATTGAGGTTCGCTACCGAGTGCCACCCTCTCCAGGGTTCCAAAAGCCTCAACTTTCTCATCGTTCCCTTGTAGTGGAATCGGCACTGAGGAAAGTTAAGAGCAAGAAGAAGCATTCTTCTTATCCGCCAGGTCGTTCTTCACGAACACTCGATGCTTTTGGCCGTCAGGCCTTCCAAAACTCTATGCTGGCCTCCAGAGTTCTCTCATATATTTTTCACATGAGTATAACACTCCAAGAAGTCACAGAGAAATTGTCTCTTTTGGCCCCTTTTTTACCAGAGCCCAAGGCTACTGATTATTCCTTGTTCATCAATCACAGCCGGAATATATCCTGGTTCCTGTCTCGTGCTTCTATAGACTCTTTTGAGTCCGTTAGCAGATCCTCTGCTATTGCCATTGCAGCACGTCGCAGAGCCTGGCTTGAGGCTTCAGACTTGAGCAAACGGGCACAAACTATACTAGCTCATTCTCCTTGTACAGGAGAAGGTCTCTTCAATAAGGAGGCTTTACGTCAGGTTGCTCAATGCTCCACTGACTCTTCTTCCACTAGAAACCATTCTAAGCCACCTCCTTCTTCAAAGAGTAGGAAATGTCCTACCAAACCTTCTTTCCCTAAGAAAAGAAAGTTTCATTCATCTCCTGCCCATCATTCGGCTGTAGCTAAGCAAGGGACACCTCAGCCTAGTCTGAAGTCCTCCACTTCTGGCCAGTCTCAGCATTCCCAGCGACCATAGAGGCCGGGAATTGTAACTTACTTCACTTCTACATATTAGAAGTTATTCACTGTGCTTTTCTTTTCAGTGTATTAACCTGTCGGAGGGAAAAATTGTTTTTGTTCAGGGTCTACACCCTTCTCCTCTTCTTATTCCCTAGAAGACCAGTTGCAACTATCCCCTGATAGTTTTTATCCCAACTGAACATTTTTTCCTTCAGTTGACTTACCCTATGGGTACGTTACCCTCTCATTACTTGAGGGATACCATACTGAACAGCTTCTTTAGCAAGCTCGTTCCCCCGACAGAGAGAAAAGATATCTCCTCTCTTTTCTTCTCTGTTTTTCTTTATTCAGCAATGGACAACATCTCTGCTGTTTCCGTCAATAGCTCTGCCTGCAGGAGTTCCAGTGATGGTATTACTGGGACTTTTCCCATGTTCCAGTCCCTTATTCAACTTTTTGTCTAGCCTCAGTAGTGATTCCAAACTATCTGGATCCTCCTACTCGTTTAGGCTTTCTCACATTATTCTACCATCTCCTCTCCTAGGATATGGCAACACGCCTGACTTCAGTCAGTTTATCTCATAGCTCTCCTGCACAATGCTCTCTGTAGTCTTCAGAGAAGCTTTCTACTATGAGGGCCTTGCTATAGAGCATTAACCTTGTCTCTGACGTTCTCTATTAGTGAGGAAAAACTTCTCAACCCTTCCTATACTTATGAAGGTTCTCCACACCCCCTCTAGCCTGGGGTGTTAACACGAGATATCAGTTCTTCTGCGTGGGACTCCAAGGCTTCTGTTTACGCATGCTACCTTTGGGTCCTTCCATAGGTCCCTCTGGTATCTCCCCTGCGTTTCTCCACACCTACCATATCAGTGTTCTGTGGAGCTCCCGCCTTGTTCTTCACAGATTCATATATTCATCTGTTCTCACGTGAACATCACGGTTATCTGGTTAGATTGCTTTTCTGCATCCCTCAATCCTTGATATTAGATTCTCTCTACATATCTCAAGTGGGTTCACCCTCTTGTAGAGCACAGAATCTTTTTCTCTTATATTCCCCATGTACAATTATGGGGATGGGTGGTAGACATGTATCGTCAACCTATTGTCTGGTATGTAGCATCTCCATATATGTCTACATGCCTATATCATTACCCTGGTGGTGCTAGACCATCCCCCACAAATTTACATATATTCAGGTATATCATATATATATATATTTGATATATTTCACCACCCATATCCTAATATACATCTGTACATATGTATATATATGTATATATATATATATATATATATATATATATATCTTCCAGCCACATGTATATATCCCTATATCTATATGTGTTTCATGGGGGGCCTCTTTAAGGGTTGGTCTGTCTTACACACTATCACCCTTACTGTCTATACTACATGTTTTACCTCCTAGAGGTTTTAGACAGTCTGTCGCCCTACGTCCCATGCCATATTTCGATGCAGAAACTGTTAGGCACCACTAACCACTTGGTGCTAACATCTTCCATTTTTTCTTTAAGTCCATGAAGCATCAAGCTTCAATATTTTTTCCTATCTCTCCCAGCTAGGAAAAACAATGTACCTCTTTTTCTTGAGTACACAACTGTTTTCAGTGGGAATAGGGGCTTTTTCCAGTCCCCCTCTTCCCGCCAGGACTGGACTAGTTGTCCAACTCCGTCAGTCTTCTTCCTTTAGTCCTCAATGTTAATGACCTAATGCCTAAAGGAGTCTTCAGCTTTTCCCATAAAGCTTTCCATTAAAGACCTGACGTCACATCCTACCCAGTTGACACCTGGATCATCTACTACCTCCAGGGCTGGACCTTCATCCTCACTACTGAGAGGTCACCTTGAAGATTCCGCCACTGCTTATCCAGTAGACTCCATCATGCTTTCTACTTCCTACAATACAGTAGGTAAACTGCATATTTTAAGTGTACATTAAATGTGTTTTAATGCTACTCATCATATCTACCAAGGACTCCTGTAGTCTGTAGAACCCTCTAGTCCTTGACTATGCTGTTTCTTTCCTCACAGCTCCTTTATTGTCAACTCCTACCCTCCATCCCACATTGGATGCCGGGGATTCCTGGAGACAAAATGCACCCCTGATCCAGGCACTTGCATTTTTATGGGATCTCCCCCTGGCATCTCCAGCTAGGGAGTCCCCATATGTGAAGACTCATTCCTGCTTGTTCCTGGAGATAGCACAGTTACTTACCTGTAACAGGTGATCTCTGGGAACAGCAGGAATTAGTCTTCACAACCCTCCCACCTCCCTTAGGAGTTGCATCTTTTTTATTTTTTTCCTTTTCTCTCCTCGCCTTTGTCTCAGCTCTGAAACTCAAATGAAGAGAGGCTGTGGAGAAGGCGGGAAGTCACTGCGCAGGCGCGAGGGATGCTGCCAAAAGCTTTCTGATTGGAAGCTGGGCAGCATTCCCTTGCAGGCTCCGTCGGTACCGACGTACCCCATATGTGAAGACTAATTCCTGCTGTTCCCAGAGATCACCTGTTACAGGTAAGTAACTGTGCTTTATCCATAAAGATTTCACATTGCATTTTGTTTATTGCAGGACTTTTATCCCCTTTGACTCTGTCATCCTTAACATACAGCACCATTGATCCACTATATGATTTTGATATAATTTGCACCCTGGTGTCACAATGTTCCATTGGCTGTCCTTCCACCAGGTTTCTGAGATGCCTTTATGTCTACATCTCCAGGGTAGTTACTAACATGTGTTAAGGAACTAATGTACAATATTTGTCACTTAATGCTCATTAAAAGACAAAATTGTGTTATTTTACCATATTTGAGCTGATATTATTTTGCCTCCCAAGGAACACCTAGGCACTAACATGTTGCCTGATGCTTCTGGGCACCATATTAAAAGGGCCATAGGTTAAAAACTGCTGTGTGGACTCCCTCCTCCTTCTTCAGACATATTCTAGACCCTGGCCAGTATGATTTTTATGACCACTCTTACTATACCACCCTTCCTAGAATATCAGAGGGGTTTACGAAAGTATAGATGAACATCAGAGGCTAGGTAGAGGCAGCTTGACCCATAGTGGCAGTTTCGCAAGATTGCTAGAGTTTACCCAGCACCATTTTGAACCCAGAGCTAGACACCAGGGAACTCCACCCTGGTAGGTCCCGGAGGGGTCTTTGAGATGGTGGAGGTTTGTTCTGGGGGCTGTTCTTAGGGTATCTGGGGCACTGTTCTGGGGCGGGGGGTTGTGTTTGCTAAGGGGGAGGGGATCTGAATTTTCTAAAGCACTGGCAACTTCCTTATCACTTCTCCGGGCCAGTCCAGGGAAACACGAGGGTAGTCAATCCCCTTCAGCAGCTGAGGACTGAATACTTCAAGTTTTCTTGAGAGCCTAAGCCACTCCCCCTGAGGTCAATACTTCAGTCTTTCAGTCCTCAGCAGCTGAAGAGGATCGATGTTAGCCATCTCCCTGTTCATGATTGCATTTTTTGTTTTTGGTTTGCTTGTTTTTTTATAGCGCTTTGGTCCTAGCAGGGCTGATCGTTGCTATATTCTCAGGGCTTTCTGAAATGTAATTGTCAAGCTCTTTTCAATACCGGAGTAATTACAGCTCCTATAGCGCTGTAGACGGCCCTTGCCTGCCTGGTTAGGGGGCGGAGGGGGGTAGAGCCTGCCTTTCCTCGGGCGTCTGCATCCTCGGGATAGTTGGTTCTGGGAGCCCCAGTTACCTCTATTCCTCTGTGCCACCGAGTGATCACACTCCCGCTAGCAGCGGGACGTCGATCTCCGAGACGCGCTGCCTCTTTCATACAGGAGAGCTTGTGCTGCGGGGAGACGCTTGCCTTCTGCCCGGTTTCCTTCTCGCGGTTCCGTGGGTGAGTGATTTCGCCGTTTTTAGTGAGGCAGGATCGCCGTTGTTTTGTTCTTCAGGTGTTCTGTTGGATCGGGATGGAAGGCAAGCTCTCTGCTGAGTCTGCGGGGCCCTTTTTAGTCGGGGAAAAGGCGGGAACGGCGGCCATTTTAAAGGAGCCGGCCGTTCCTCCCGCGGGTCTGCACAAAACCGGAAAACGCAAATCTAAGACTTCTAAGGAGCCTCCGGTAGCGGTGCAGATCCCCCCTGCTCTCCCTGAGGCTCAGGAATGTGTATCTGCATTTTTTTCGCCGGAGTTTATTCTAGCGATGCATAAAGCATTTTTGTTAGTCTTCTCAGTTAGTGCCTGGGTCCTCCGGTTCTCCTTCTTCAGAGGGACCTCGGGCTGCAGATATGGCGGTTGATCCTGGTGAGGGTCCTTCTCTAGCGGGGTTAGCTGCTCCGTCAAGTTTGGAGCCTCTGGGGCATCTGGGGGCTGATGCCCAGCTGGGGGAGGACGGAGAGGTCCTGTCAGAGGCTGGGGTCGATCCTTGGCCAGGGGAGCTTGAAGAGGGTGAGATAGCGCCGGGCGATGATCCTAATGTTTTCCGGGTGTTTCGGAAAGAGGAGCTGGGCACCCTTATTTCTCAGTCCTTGGCGGCCTTAAATCTTCTATTACCCTCGAGTTCACAGGAGCCTCTGGAGGATCCGTTGTTGCAGGGTTTTAAAGCCGAGCAGCGCTGTTTTCCGCTGCACCGGGTCATAAAGCAGATGATTGAGTCTGAGTGGGAGTGTCCGGAGGCCTCTCTGAGGGGGGGTCGTGCCTTAGCTCGGCTATACCCCGTTCCGCAGGAAGAGAGAGACTTATTGCGGATGCCTAAGGTAGATGCCTTGGTTTCTGCGGTGACAAAAAAGACCACGATTCCGGTCGAAGGTGCGGCGGCACTTAAGGACCTGCAGGATCGTAAATTGGAAGGTCTCTTGAAGCAGGCGTTTGAGTCGAGCGCTCTTGGACTGCAGGCTTCTGTTTGTGGTGCATATGTCTCCAGGGCTTCCATCCGCTGGCTTCAAGGGCAGTCCTCTGGGGATCCAGAGGCTTCTGCTACGGCAGACGGTGCGAAATTGGAGTCGGCGGCAGCTTATTTAGCGGATGCTTTCTATGACTTGGTACGGATAGCTGCCAAGTCTGTGGCCTCGCTGGTGGCGGCCAGGCGTTTTCTTTGGCTGCGTAATTGGTCAGCGGACGTTTCCTCTAAGTTGCGCCTTAGTAGACTCCCCTATAAGGGTAAGTTACTGTTTGGGGAGGCTCTGGAGAAGAACGTTAAAGACCTCGGGGATTCTAAGGGAGGTCGTTTGCCGGAGGATAAGCCAAAGGCGGCTAGGGGTCTCCCCGGTCAACATGGTCAGCTAAAGGAGTCTCGTAGGTTTCGGGGTGCCCGATTTGCTCCCTATCCCAGGGGCCGTTTCGGTTCTCGGGGCAGTTCCTTTCGCGGAGCTCGCGGATTTGGTAGATCCTACTTTAATGCTCAGCCGTCCGCTGCTAAGAAGACGCAATGAAGGTTTGCTGGTCCAGGTTCCGGTCCCTATCGGGGGTCGTCTGCGGGAGTTTTTCTCGGCCTGGACCGCGATAACCTCAGACAAATGGGTACTAGAAATTGTTCAAAAGGGCTATGCGCTAGATTTCGCTGCTCCTCTGACAGATGCCTTCCTTCAGTCTCCCTGTGCTCCCGGACCGAAGTCGCAGGCCATCTCCGATACTCTGTCACGCCTGTTGAGTCTGCAGGCGGTGATTCCTGTGCCTCGCGACCAGTACGGCTTCGGTCGGTACTCGATTTATTTCGTGGTTCCCAAGAAAGAAGGTTCCTTTCGTCCGATCTTGGATCTCAAGCATGTAAATCGCGCCTTACGTGTTCCGCATTTTCGAATGGAGACGCTGCGCGCCGTTATTCGAGCAGTTCAGCCGGGAGAGTTTCTCTCGGCTATAGATCTCACAGAGGCTTATCTGCATATACCCATCAGGGAGGCTCATCAGCGGTTTTTGCGCTTCGCCCTTCCAATGGGTCACTTTCAGTTCCGAGCTTTGCCCTTCGGTCTAGCTACTGCTCCTCGCACTTTCACGAAGCTGATGGTGGTGGTGGCAGCTGCTCTACGGAAGGACGGCATTCGCGTACATCCGTATCTCGACGACTGGTTAATCAGGGCCGATACTCGGGCGGCTTCAGTCGAGGCAACAGCTCGGGTGGTGCAACTGCTGGAGAGCCTAGGTTGGGTCATCAACCATGCGAAGAGTCACTTGCAGCCAGTGCAGCAACTTACTTATCTCGGAGTGTTCTTCGACACAACCCGAGGCTTGGTCTTCCTACCGGAGGGACGGGTGTTCAAGATCATGGAGCAGGTGCGAGCTTTTTTGCTGAGTCCAGCTCCCTCGGCGTGGACCTATTTGCAACTCTTGGGGTCCATGGCAGCGACCTTAGATCTGGTTCCATGGGCCAGAGCTCATATGCGACCTCTGCAGCAGGCGTTGCTTTCCAGGTGGTCTCCTCAACTTCATCCTCTCTCTCGGAGACTAATCTGTCCGGAGCTTGTCCGTCAAAGTCTGGTTTGGTGGTTGGATCCCACACATCTCAGGGCGGGGATGCCCTTGCAGGATCCGCCGTGGGTGCTCGTGACCACGGACGTCAGTCTCTCCGGGTGGGGAGCTCACTGTCAGTCTCAGGTGGCGCAAGGTTGCTGGTCCCCGGAAGAAGCCTCGTGGTCGATCAATCAGTTGGAGCTCAGGGCAGTGAGTCTCGCTCTCCGTCATTTCGAGCGTTTGATCGAAGGAGCGGCAGTTCGGGTGTTTTCCGACAATTCGGTGACAGTTTCCTATATCAATCGACAGGGCGGGACCAAGACTTTGCCCTTGATCCGCGAATGCCAGGATTTGTTTCTTTGGGCGGAGTGCCATCTCCTGGCGTTGTCGGCGGCGCACGTGGCAGGCAAGGACAACGTGCAAGCCGATTTTCTCAGTCGCCATGTTCTCGATCCGGGGGAATGGGAGCTGAACGCGGCAATTTTTCACGAGTTGACACTGCGCTGGGGTCGGCCGGTGATGGATCTAATGGCCACTCTCGGAAATGCCAAAGCGCCTCGGTTCTTCAGCAGGCGCAGAGAGCACATGTCGGAGGGGCTGGATGCGCTGGTTCAGCCCTGGCCCTTGGACGCTCTTCTGTATGTGTTCCCTCCGTGGCCGATGCTGGGACGGATCATTCAGCGCATAGCGACTCACCAAGGCACGGTGATTCTCATTGCCCCAGATTGGCCTCGACAGCCTTGGTATGCCGATCTGGTGCGGCTCTTGATAGATTCTCCTTGGCGGCTTCCGGTTCGCATCAATTTGCTGAATCAGGGTCCCGTTCTCATGCCGCAAGTGGATCGCTTCTTGCTTATGGCTTGGCTCTTGAAGGGCATCGCTTAAAGCGCAAAGGTTACTCGGATTCCGTAGTGGCTACTCTGCTTAGGTCTAAACGTTCCGCGACTTCGATAGCCTACGTTCGCGTCTGGCGGGTTTTTGAAGATTGGTGTCCTCAGCGGAATCTTCGACCTATGGCTTCTACTTTACCGCAACTGCTTTTGTTTCTCCAACATGGCTTGGATAAGGGCTTAGCTCTCAGTACCTTGAAGGTGCATCTGGCAGCTCTAACTTGTTTTCGTGGTCCGGTGCACAATCGTCATCTCTCCTCGCATTGCGATGTGCAACGGTTCTTTCGTGCGGCTAGACTTATTAGACCTCCATTTCGGCAGGTGGTGCCGTCGTGGGATTTGAATCTGGTCTTAGAGGCTTTGTCCAGTCCTCCGTTTGCCGGGGCCTCTTCGGATCGGGTAAAGGAATTTTCATGGAAAACAGCCTTTCTCGTGGTTTTGTGTTCGGCCAGACGGATTTCCGATTTGCAGGCTCTTTCCTGCCGCGAGCCCTATCTGCAGTTCTTACCTGGCAAGGTCCTTTTGCGGATGGTTCCTTCGTTTCTGCCTAAGGTAGTGTCTGCTTTTCGTGTTAATCAATCGGTGGCGTTGCCGGTTTTTTCTGATCTTTCCGGTTCGCCCATGGATCGTTCTCTGCGTAGATTGGATCTGGGACGCGTCTTAAAACATTACCTAAAGATTACGCAGTCCTTTCGTAGGTCCGATCGTTTATTTGTTTTTTTCGCTGGCCCGAAGAAAGGCCAGGCAGCTTCCAAAGCTTCGATTGCTCGATGGGTGAAGAGTGCTGTTGCGGCAGCTTACGAGGTCAGAGGGAAAGCTCCTCCTGATGGGCTGAAGGCTCATTCCACTCGTTCTCAAGCTGCTTCCTGGGTGGAGTATGCGTTCGTGCCTCCAGTAGATATTTGTAGGGCGGCAGCGTGGTCTTCCTTACATACGTTCGCAAAACATTACAGGTTGGATGTTCAGGCCCGACAGGATGCGAAGGTTGGGGCTTCTGCGATTGTCGCTGGTCTTGCGGGTCCCTCCCAGATTTAGATACTGCTTTGGTACTGCCCTTGCGTTTCCCTGGACTGGCCTGGAGAAGTGATAAGGAAGGTGAAATTAGGTCTTACCTGCTAATTACCTTTCCTTGAACTCTCTCCGGGCCAGTCCAGGGCCCACCCCTTCCTGGTTCGCCTACCGGAGCACAAGACTGCTAGAAGATTACGTTTTTTCTTCGGTGAGGCGTAGATGGGGGTTTTTCTTAACGGTGGGCGGAGATGTTGTTTTCTCTGGTTTATTTATATTCAATTAAAAAAAAAATTCTATAGAAATCGATAAATTAATAATTAATTAATAAGTACCTTTTGAGATAACTTTCATTGGTGTGGTTACTCCCTAGAGAATATGGCCGGTTATCAGTTCTTCTGTTATGGTCTATTTTTTCATTTCAGGCATTAAGTTGGCTGCTTTGTCAGGCGTAGACTGAAGTATTGACCTCAGGGGGAGTGGCTTAGGCTCTCAAGAAAACTTGAAGTATTCAGTCCTCAGCTGCTGAAGGGGATTGACTACCCTCGCGTTTCCCTGGACTGGCCCGGAGAGAGTTCAAGGAAAGGTAATTAGCAGGTAAGACCTAATTTCACCTTTAAGAAGACTTACCAAGAGCATGGGGCAATGTGTTAGTGGCCTGATGCATTCTGGGAGCTTCCAAGGTTGAACAGAAGTTGCCTTATTCATTTACTGTGCAGGTGGTTAACTTGCAGTTGCTATATATTAGTGATTCTCACGATAAATTAAACTATTGTAAAATGTGATATTTTAACACAGCTTAATAATCCCCCTTATTACCATCATTCTAACTCTCCTATCTTAATTTTTAGATTTATGGTATTCACATACTGACATTTTAAATTATGTTTTATTTGTGTTCACACCCTGCATAGCAGTTGATAATTTTGGAATCAATTTATATCTGTCCTTTATTTACATGCACCTGGGCTACTTTAGCCTTCACCTCGGTCTCTCTTTCAGGATATTCTGATGTCAGCATTTTATCAGTATCTTATGAAGACACCCAATTGTGAACCATGCACTCTTGATCAGCATTTAGCTTTCCCCAAAGTCTAGTTTAAACACTCTATTTCCTTTCTAAACATTAAAGCCAGCTGCCTGGTTCCACTTTGGTTAAGGTGAAACAAATCTTTGGAGAATAGGCTCCCCCTTCCCAAAAATGTTGACCAGTTCCTGCACCATCCCTCATATCCAGATATTGAGACTGCAGAGCTCTGCTTGTATTTGCAGTCATGCACATTAAATATGGAGCAGGATTTCAGGGGTAGGCAGACTTTTGGAGTCTCAGTGAGTGGATGAGATGATGGTGAGGGGAAAAGGGATTATTTAGATTTGTTGTGAACTTTTAGTAAAGCGGAAGCCCATTCTGAAAGAGTGGGCTTCACCTTAATCAGGGTTGAACCTGGCTGCTGGTGCTAATGTTTGAAAAAGAGAGAGGGATTTTCTGCTGGGCATATCTAATAAGACTGATAAATCCACATCTACCTTTCTCCCTGACTTTGACTCCTGGCTTTCCCTATTTCTTGATTCTTCTTCCCCTTCCCTACTCTTGGTGATTTTAATATTCATGTTGATAACCCTTCTGACCCCTATGATTCTAAACTCCTTTCCCTTACCTCCTCGTTCAACCTCCAACTTTGCTCTGCTGCTCCCACTCATCATCGCTTCCCACCTCAATCTCGCCCAGTCTTCTCCTACCTTTTTAGGAATCTTCATGCTATCGACTCTTTGGTGCTCTCTACTATTCTTTCATCATCACTTTCCTCTTCCTTGTTGTCTAATTCTGTTGATGAGGCTATAGTTTCCTTTAATACTGCCCACTCTTCTGCTCTAGGTACTCTTGCTCCGCCTATCCCATGTCCTGTAAGACGCACACTTTAATCCTGGTTATCTTCAACTACCTGCTATCTACGCTTCTGTGCCCACTCAGCTGAGTGCATTTGGCTCAAATCCCGTTCCCTTTCTGACTTTTTTCACTTCAAATTCATGCTTACCTCCTTCCAATCAGCCTTAGCTCTCACCAAGCAAAACTACTACATCCATCTAACTAACTCTCTTGCCACTGACCCTCGCACTCTCTTCGCAACTCATCTCTCTCCTCAAGGCACCTCCCACTCCAATCCCCCCTCCTCTTTCTGCCCTAACCGTAGCTATTTCCATGACAAAATCCACAAGATCACTCTCCAATTCCCCACTGAATCAGCTTCATTCCTTCTTCCCCCACCTCAATACCAACTTTTCCCTTCAATCTGTTACCTTTCTTCCTTCTCTAAAATCTCTGATGAAAAAAACTCTCATCTACTTTCCTTCTCTAAACTTACTACTTGCTCTTCTGATCCTATCCCCAACTGTCTCCTTAGTTCCATTTCCTTCTCTATCGTTCCTTCCATCTCACATATTCTCAACCTCTCTCTCTCCACTGCCACGGTCCCTTCAGCCTTCAAGCATACTGTGGTCACACCTCTCCTTAAGAAACCTTCTCTTGACTCTAGTTGTCCTTCTAATTATTGAACTATCTCTCTTCTTCCCTTCATGTCTAAACTTCTTGAGCGTGTAGTCCTCCGTCATTGTCTTGAATTTCTTTCCTCTCAAGCCCTGTTGGATCCACTTCAATCTGGCTTACGTCCCTTTCATTCTACTGACAGAACTTGCCAAAGTCTATCCTGGAAGGTGGCCTTCCTGGTAGCGCTCACCTCTACTCACAGAATCAGCGAGCTTCAGACCTTGGTGGCCGAGCCACCCTACACCAGGTTCTACAAGAACAGGGTCGTGCTTTGCACCCACCCTAAATTCCTCCCGAAAGTGGTATCCGCCTTTCATCTCAACCAAGAGGTGGTGCTCCCTACCTTCTTTCCACAGCTCCACGTCGACAAGGCAGCAGCCGTTCTCCATACTCTGGACTGTAAAAGGGCCCTGTCCTTCTTCCTGCAACGTACTCAATGCCACCACAAAGCCTCACAGCTTTTCTTTTCATATGACCCCAGTCAACTGGGGGAGACTGTCACCAGGTGGACTCTGGCCACCTGGGTGGCGGACTGTATCGCTTTTGCCCACGATCAGGTTGGGCTATCGTTGTAACACTGGGTCACAGCGCACAGCATCAGAGCTATGGCAACCTCAGTTGCGAGTATACACTCTGTCCCTATGGCAGATATCTGTCAGGCAGCCACTTGTTCTTCAGTCCACACTTTTGCAGCTCACTACTGCCTGGAGAGGGAGTCCCGATGGGACAGACCCTTCGGCCAGGCTGTACTCTGTAATCTGTTCAGGGTTTAGGCAACTCCGGCCCTCCGACCCTTCTTGTTCAGGCTACTGAAGCGTGGTTCTCCCTGGACACTGGGGTCCTCTGAGTCTGTCCTCAGATTCACTTGCGGCTGCTTACGGTTAGGCCATGCTTTTTTCTACAGGTTCTCAGTAGCCTGTAGCTAGGGAGTCCCATATGTGAGAACTGAATTCCTGCTTGTTTCTGCCATCTCCTTTAGTCAGCTCTAGCTATGTCATTTGACTGAGTAAGATGGCACCCTTGGGCGGGAAGAGGACTATGCATCTCTCAAAGGCTTTCTTTGAAAGTTCGGAGATGCTTCCGCGAGGGCTCTGTCGGCATCGATATCACCCATATGTGAGGACTGATTCCTGCTGTCCCTGGAGAACATCTGTTACATGCAAGTAACTACACTTTCTCTGGGAGCATAGTGTTATTGGGGACTCTGGTGCAGAGTTGGATCTATGGAACAACTTTTCCTGCTGCAGCTGGCGGCTCTTGATGGCATTTGCGGACATGGATCTCCAAAGGTCGCAGCCCGAGTTGTCATGGTCCAGCCCGAGGCAGCAGTCACGTGGGTCAATGAGGGACATCATCTTACTCCACCGATCACATTTCTTAAAGCCACTGGAGGCCATAGGGAAAAAATGAGTCCTTGAACCAGGGTGAGGGTCCGAGGCCTACTGGCAAAAAAAAAAGGGCATGAAGCGCTGTCTTGCTACAATAAAGACTAACACACCTTGTAATGAAGACAAGCACTTTATTTATAAAACAAAGCAAGGATAACTTGAAACTCACTTATTTGATTCCTTAATTTATACCTAGTTAGAAAGGCAAGTAATTCACTTATCTACCTATGATTAGTTAGAAAAGATAACTAGAAAGCTATTAGAATAATGATAACTAAAAACACTTAATTACAGGAGAATAATGATAACTAGAAAGCTATTTACAGAAGAATAATACTTCACCGAAAGAGTTCTGAACTTCATCTCCTGTCACACTTTGATTGAATGGATCCCTGATTCAACCAGACAAGAGAGACTTCTCAATCAGGAGTTTCTCTAGGCAACGCGTCCGTCCGTCCCTAGAAGAGATCCCTTGGTAGCTCTGCTCTCTAGCCGAAACAGGCATCCATTTTATCCTGTTGCGAAGACAACTAGTTCTCTTCCATCAGGCGACATACAGTAGCCTAGGGTCTGTTATCCATTAAACACAGCCAGGACACTGGCCAGGCATCGGACAATGCTCAAGGGACATACCTCCCCCACCCCCCATGGCTTCAGAAGTTCAGAACTCCACAATTACAATTGATGCGTATCTTGTTTACATTTGCTAGGTAAATAGTTCTCCTCAATTGATCTACATTTGCCAGGAGAATTATTCAAAGGCTAGGAGAAGAATTCTGTCTCCCTCTCTGGTCTTCCAGCATCCCTAGGACATTTGCATTTTTTAGGAGAAGAATCCCTCTACCCCTCTGTAGCCATGCAAACAGTTTCTTACCAAACTGAAAAAAAACTGAGGCTGAACCAACTCCTAATAACTCACTGCTGAGGCATAATCATTAGTCAATTTTAATTCATTTGTACTACAAGCGCCGGTTGAGGAACACCTCGAGAGAAAACAAGGAAACGAACCCAAGGAGTGATGCCAAGGTGAGCTGGCTCGGGGCAGAAAGAGGAGCTAGTACGTTTACTGGAAAAGAAAATTTTTAAAGATAAGAGAGACTTTTTCCGGGGAAACAGGACAGACATCCGGTGGGCTCCATGGAAAAAAGGAGACTGAGGCAAGATGGCAGGCAGGAAGGGGACCATGCATGCGTGATGTATCTCCCCAGCTTACAAAGACAGAGGAGGACCCCTGTGTAATCTTCTGAATTGTAATCTTCTGGTCTATTCTCTGTTTGGTCCTGGGTTCATTTCACAGAGACAGTAGGGTAAGCAGCACAAATAAGACAACCAACCAGGTGTGGCTTGGAAACAGGTCTTTATGTAGAAATAGGCTTATTACATAGGTACAGAACAGAGTTATATAGTGGTTGTTAAAAAGCTGCTTCAGTGTACATCAATGAATCTGTGTGTGTGTGTGCATGTGTGAAGTGTGAGAGAGAATAGAGTATATGAAAGACTCTGTGTGCATGTGTGTGTGAGAGAGATCAGAGAGAGGGGGGAGGGGTGAAGAGAATTGATTATCAGAGCCTCCTGTCCTTCATGTCCGATGAATAGAGGAAGAGAGAGAGAACGAGGAAGTATTTCTGTCCTTTATAGTGAATTTTCTCTAGCACCTCTCTTTGAGGTCTGCTATTCTTGATTTAGCAAGGAGGGGCTTCAGACCAATCTCATCGTGCCCGGAGACTGACATAACCAGGGGGTCAGAGTTAATCTCATCTTGTAAACTACCCTCATTAACTTTGGAGACTGATATCACCAGAGTAACAAAGCTGCATGAAATTCAAGGTCTGGGGAAAAAGCCATGACACCTATGCCATGCTGATGTATGCTGACATCTCCCACACCTTTTTATTTTTATTTATTATTTGTGCCTGGAAATGGTGGAAGCAAACCTGTGGTACCTGTCCCAGCTGCCATTACATGATAGTAGGCAGCTTGTCTAATACCTCCTGTATTAAATACCTTGCTATGTCTAGCAGGTCCCCTGTCCTGCACAGTACTGTCTCTAGTGTTCTAGAGATAAACAAGTCCCCTTATGAGTCCAAACCTCGTGTCTTAGGTAGGGAAGCCACTACTGGGGGGGGGGGAAACCCAATATGCTACCTCCGTGCCCGTCTTAGAGAGAGTGAACAGTGCATAAGGGCTGCAGGAATTTTTGAGGAGGTTAAAGCCAAAAGGTACCAGGATGCTGTGAGTGAGGATAGGAAGCAATACTAGACTGCAGCTGACTCTGGTATTCAGTGTAATAGGAAATGCCAAATTAGCAGGCCAAATGAGCCTGGATGTAGAGGTAGGTGCTGGAGAAATTCAGTGTAACTACCTTAAAATGTTGTTGTTCTGTAGGACATGCGCTGCAAGGACATGTACATTTGTTTCATTTTACAACACAGGAAAATTATGATAATGCATAGCAATATTTGTAGAGTGAATAAAAACATTAAAGACATGATCAGCAGTAGGTGAGTAACCAAATAACAATTCCCACACAGACACATGAGCATCTTGTAGCAAGTGTCCAACGATTTGTTGAATGTGTCCGTTCTCATAAGCGATGGTGTGATTCACTTCAATGGATGTTGTTTTAAGGTGATCAATATAGGCATGAAGTTCTGTAAAGTTGAGCAGTTTATGTAGTGTCTCTTCTCCCATGCCAAGTGGTAATGGATGCACAGCATATGAGATAAAGTCTGGAATGTCCATAGAGTCATTGGTAACCAGCGGTGTGGAATAAGTTGTCCCGTTAATGGTGATGGAGACCAGTGGTGTATGACTGCACCAGGTATTGTTTGGTAAATAGTTTGAACTGTACAACAAAGTGTTCTTGGGAAGGCGAATGTCATGCATTCTGGGAACAATCGGAAAAGAAACATTCTGGGGAAAGAACAGATGAAAACAAAAGTGTCCAGCTCCAAGGTAATACAAACTGTGTGAGGTAGTCAGGGAATATGAGAGCTTAACAGTCAGGGAGCAGGAGGAGGAATTGTTCCAGCAGGAGGTATCAGCCTCTTTAAACTGGTGAGGTTGACACTTGAACTGAAATGTAGTCTGCTCACACAAACTGGGGTCCATCGGCTTGAATGAAGTCCAGGTGTCGTCCAGTGGCTGCACCCATGTGAGGTGGTCCACAGGATACATAAGATAGGATACTCAAACTGTCAGGATCTGCACCCAAACCTCTAATACATACAAACAGGAAATTGGCCTCCCTCAAGGATCTGCCCTCTCTGCTCTCCTTTTTAATATCTATATACAACCAATTTGCAACATCTTTAAAAAATTCAAAATCCCCTACCACATATATGCAGACGATATAATGATGTACATTCCATTCACAATCCCTACACTTCCACTACAATTATTAGCTGACTGCTTCAATGAATTAACAACTTGGCTAGAAGACCACAATCTTCATATCAACCATTCCAAAACAGACATATTAATTGTAACAAAAAAACAATGGTACATTCCCCCAACTCACATCACACTTCAGAAACACGATATTAACATAAAAAATGAAATAAAATACCTAGGTGTGACCTTAGACCAGAGGTACTCAAATCCAGTCCTGGAGGGCCGCAAACCAGTCAGGTTTTCGGGATATCCCTAATGAATATGCATGAGATATATATTTGCATGCACTGCCTCCATTGTATTTAAATCTATCTCATGCATATTCATTAGGGATATCCCGAAAACCTGACTGGTTTGCGGCCCTCCATGACTGGATTTGAGTACCTCTGCCTTAGACACACACCTTAGCATGAACACCCACATAAGAAACACTACAAAAAAAATATACTTTAAGCTCAGAGTCCTAAAACAATTACGTCCACTGGTCCACTTGCATGACTTCTTGAGCATAATACAAGCCATTATTACACCGCACTTCGATTTTGCCAACCTCATTCTACTAGGCACAACAAATTAAAACATCAAAAGGCTCCAACTTGCCCAAAACGCAGCAGCTAGAACTATAATGAAGGTACACCCATTTGAGCACATATCACCCTTATTAGCTAAACTACACTGGCTCCCAATTCAATGCAGAATAAACTATAAATTAATAATAACCACCTTCAAACTTTAAATAATACTGCCCCAGCTACACTAAACAAACTCCTCACTAAAGACACACCCCAAACTGTTCACAGAAGATGCAACACTAATAAAATAAGGATTCCAAAAGAGTTCACAAAGACTAAAAAAACAACAAATAAAAAAGCGTTTTCTCATGCAGCCCCTATACTCTGGAACTCCCTACCTGAAGAAATAAGAGCCTTAACTGATCTTAAAGAACTACGTAAAACATTAAAAACTTACTTGTTTAGCTCCCACTACGGTCCACTTGCGAATTCCCAATCCCAAAACGAAAAGGGATAATATATAACACTTTGAGTATAGTTCCATAATGACCTAGGAAAACATGACCATTATACACGGTTTACGATGTTTGTAAATAGTTACCTTTTTGTTTACTTTAACATCCGTTGCTTGTACATAGTTCACTAAAGTTTAATTGTTAAAGTTAAGATGTACATAATTCAAGCGATGTTTAATGTAAAAACAGATATGTTACACTGTTTCTTTACCTGTTTTCTGTAAACCGCACCTGATCTTTGGAAGGTAGCGGTATATAAGCGACTGTTAAATAAAATAAATAAATAAGCATATTATCAAACTGCACCCCAATATTAACAACAGGATAAATAACTGTGTGTTGTCCTGACCATGGGATCAAAGTACAGATAGAGCAGCCTTGTGGTGAACAAATGGGAACACTAACTGTCCACCAATCAAGGTGAGCTATAGCAAATTCAGGTATTTTGGTACTAGCCATATGGACGAGAGATGGTGGCCAGTGTCCTAACTTAGCAGTGATCAGAATTTCCTTTAGTATAGTAATAAGCTCAATCTGTACTTGATCACAGGCAAGAGCCCAGGAAATATTCTTTCCCAATCTATATTCTACATGTGCTAAGGTAACAATTTTCTGTTCTGTAATGGGAGATATAAGAGCAAAGGTATCTACAACTACATTGGACAGTTTAGAGGAAGTTTCATTAATAATATGTTGTGAGGTAAAACCATCAGCAGCATGCTGAGCAGTGGATCCCATTTTATTATGGAGCACTATATCAATTATATTGAGGGCACCCAGAGCAGTCCCTTTGCCACCTAAAATTGTATCAATTAATTCATGCTTGGGTCGAAATTGCTTGGTTCGGGGTGTTACTGACTGCATATCAAACCAAGTATTGAGCATTTGTATGTGGTTAGCAACAAACTGAGAGCAATTTGGATATTTGCGAGTAACTAGAAACAATCTGGGAAATAGATGCCAAGTAAGAAAATGGTATTCCACATCATATAAAACATCATGTGGTGCATCATATTTAATCTGAAAGGGATGTCCTTCCTGAAATGGGTGGATATCAGAAAGGTAGAGTACAGGAGGAGCAGAAGTGGTGGGAGGGGTGGGATGAGGGGTGGTAGGTAAACAAGATACATCCAAAAGGAATGAAGTCTCAGTGATGTGCTGTTGATCACTCACAACCCATGTATAAGTTATTTTCCAGGTACCTCTGTCCTGACAGGAAATATTGTACAAAATCAAAGCAGGAGGACCTAGAAAGTAATGTTCTGGAGGTGCCCTCAATTCTTGTGTCCTTCCTAGAGAAGTGGAAACTGGTGGCTCCCACTGTACTTGAGTGATGTTTAATGAAACTGGCTTGTCCTGTACGGAACAGAAACTCAGGATGACCAGATCCTTTCCTTCCGGGAAAGGTGGGGGTATTTCTTGATAACGATATACCCCACCTGTGGAGTTAGCCCAGCCAATCGTGCATATTCGGATGATAGTTCCTGTAATGAGACTGGGGTAGACGAGAGCAGATACCAGAACAACAGGAAACCGAGACATAATAAAAGCTAACTTGTTTCACTCTACTAGGGAGTAAACTAATGCTCCCCACTTATACTATGTAACAACAGAAAAAAATAATTTTTACTACTTATTTACATAACTATTAAACACATGTCCATTATATAGGACACATCAACTATACAGCAGAAGTAAATAGTTGCCGTCCTCAAGCGACTTTTGTTCAGAAAGCAGCTGTCCGTGCTGTCTTCAGGTGGTATCTTTATCTTTATTTTATATTTGATAGACTGCTTAGGCCGAAACATTAAAGCGGTGTACAAAGAAAATAAAAGGTCAACACTGCAAACTACGGAAAAAGAACGCCAAAATTAACAGGAAAGAAAGAGAAAGGAAAGCGCAAAACAAAAGACAGAAAACAATAATCACAACCAAGCACAGACAGACTCAACCAACACTGACAAACAGGGGAATAACAGGACCAAAACTCAACTGGGACAAGACAGCAACCGACTGTTGCATCAGGGAGGGGAATCTAGGGGAAGGTCAAATGCTTTTCGAAATAAATAAGTTTTAAGTGAGGCTTTGAATTGAGGATAAGAGATTTCGAGACGAAGGGACGAGGGTAGGGCATTCCACAACCACGGACCAAGAAAGAAAAAGGCAGAGTGATGGGTCTTTTCAAGATGTGCATGGGAAGGGGAAGGTAAGGACAGACGATTAGCGTGGAGAGCACGGAGCTGACGATAGGGCGTGTGCAGAGAAACCAAATCAGCCAAGTACAGAGGGTTATTGGTGTAAATAGCACGGTGAGTGAGGATGAGAAGTTTATAGTGAAAGCGAACATGCAGGGGCAGCCAATGTAGGCGGAAGAGGATAGGAGTGATGTGATCGAAACGGCGGGCAAAAGTGATGATACGGGCAGCGGTGTTCTGAATAAGCTGAAGACGTTGGAGCTGATAATTGGGAAGGTTGGCCATGAAAACGTTACAGTAATCGAGTCGGCTAGTAATTAGAGCAAGGACGAGAGTAACCAAGGATTCAAGAGGAAGAAATGTACGAACAGCCCGAATTTGACGGAGGGTAGCAAAACAGCGCCTGGTGAGGGAGGAGATGTGATCATGAAAGGAAAGGGAAGAGTCAAGAACCACCCCGAGATACTGGAAAGAGGATACAAGAGGAATGGGAATAGAGTCGATCACGGGGGCAATGGAGGGACATGAACCACTGAGGGATACCCACATAGCCGTGGATTTAGATGGGTTAAGACGCAGGAAATGTTGAGAAAGCCAAGAAGCCACATGAGAAAGGCAGGAATTGGAGGAGAGATCCAGAGAAAGTGGAGAGGTGTGATAGAGCAAGATAATATCGTCTGCATAGACATAGGAAGATACTGGGTACTGCTGTAGTAAAAGAAGTAGAGGAGCCAGGAAAATATTAAACAACAAAGGAGACAATACAGAGCTTTGGGGGACACCACAAGTAAGGGGAAGAGGGGATGATGATTTCCCCTTTAGGGTGACAGAAAAGGATCGAGCAGTGAGAAAGGAGCGAAACCAAAGAAGAACTGTACCGCGTAACCCTACCTCCGCAAGACGAGTGAGAAGAAGGGTGTGATCAATTAAATCAAACGCAGCAGACAGATCAAGAGAAACCAACAAAGTAACATCACCGCGATCATGTGCAACGTGAAGTTCATTCAGAACCGCTAAAAGGACAGTCTCAGTGCTGTGGCCCTGCCGAAAGCCAGCTTGCCGGGGGTGAAGAGTGTTGGTGGATTCAATGTGAGAAGACAACTGATTGAAGACAAAACGTTCCAGAAGCTTAGCCAAGAAGGGGAGATTTGAAACAGGACGCCAGTGAGCAGGGACAGATGGGTCAAGGGATGGTTGTTTTAGGAGAGGATGAACAATGGCTGACTTCCACGGGGAGGGGAACAGGCCAGAGGATAAACTAGAGTTGATAATGGAAGTGATGATCGGGATCAACTGTAGCGAAGGCTCTGACAGCCAACGGGAGGGAATCGGGTCTAGGGCACATGTGGTCTTGCGGGAGGTAGACAGCATTGAAAGAAGTTCAGCAGGAAGAACCGGATGGAAGGAGGACCAGGTATGGGCAAGAGCTCGATTGGACATGGAAGAAGGCGGGGGTGAGTGATCAATGGCGAGCAAATTGCAGGTGGAAGCAGGTGGTGAGGGCGGAGGTGGAGGAGGAGTGGAAAAGGAGGCACGTAAGGTAAGGACTTTGTCTGAAAAGAAGGCAGCCAGGGAATGAGAATCAGGGGCCCCTGTAGTCGAGATACTGTGAGAGCTAGTGGATGAGAGTTTCCGCAAGATTGTGAAGAGCTGGCGAGAAGAGTTCGCCGCTTCCGAAATTTCAGCTGCATAATAAGCCCGTTTGGCTGATTGAACAGCCGAACGGTAATCAGCATAGAGCTGCTTGAAACGGACATATAGATCAGGAGAGTGATGACGGGACCAACGGCGTTGCACCTGGCGGAGTTGGGTCCGTTGCAGCCGCAATGCCGGGTGAAACCAGGAAGAATGACCAGAGGTGAAAACAAAGACTGATAAAACGCGTATTACCCATATGGTTTCAACTGGGTGATGTGTTTCCAATACTGCTGGTTGTCGGGCATTAGGATTTGGTATAGGCTTGGGCCTAAGGTATCAGTAACTAAGTACGGTCCTTCCCACTTTGCAGTTCCAAAGGGGAGGTTTGGTCTAGGTCTCAGAATCATCACTTTACTCCCAACCTTGAGGGGCCTTAAATCAGAACCTTTTGCATGTATTTTTAAAGACATAATCAGAATCTAAAATGATTTGTATCTCTGGGTGTGAATCCTGATATTGTTGCATACAAGCCACAAAAGCAGCCAGCTCACAGTACTGTGCTGACGCTGACCCACAGGAATACTGTCTCTGCAGTACCACTTGGTTATTTGGGTCCAATTGTACAATTGCAAAACCTGCTAGTCGCCTGCCTCCTTCACATTGGCTACTACCATCAATATATACTGTAGGAAGAAAAGATGAAATTTTGTCTAGTCCCAGTTCCCTAAAGATCATGTGATTGGGGGCACTGGGTGAGGACTGACAGTCATGAGGTTGCCCCTCCAGCAAAATTCCAGCCACTTGCACGTGTGAGACTATACCCTCCTTAGGCACCTGCCTAGGTAGGTGGTATAGCTGTATTTCTTAAAAGAATATCTGTAGTCGTGTGTCCAAGTATAATTAAAGCTGGGCTTTATTCCCCTTCCCTTGAGGATTGCCTTCCAGATACAGTAGATAACGATAACAAAAATAAACTGTTGCTTCACAGGAAAAATAAAAGCTTTTCAAACTATAACAAGGCTTTTTCTTGCTTTTTAACATAAAGAGTCTATCTCATCAGAAAAACAAAGAGCACAATCCATGGGTTCTGGACCAATCTCTGGGTTTGAACTTTCCCACTGCATTAAATCAGGACCTGGTCCTGTAAACGGGCACCATGCTTCAGCATTGCTGGTTTCACCACCTGGCCCCTGAGAGACCTCAGCTTCTATGGGAGGAGACTGTTCTGTGCAGACATGGACATGAGGAGCTGTGCTTGGGGCTTCTTTCCAATACCCACTCCAATAAGGGTTTTCTGACCCACTGTAAGCTTGGCTCTTTATAAAAGGACCCACTTCCTTCCCTCTGGAGAAAACAGGGTACTTATCTTTCTTCCTGGTGTAAAGAGTTTCCAGCCCTTCCTCTGTTAACCAGGGTTTCTTCTCTGGAGTGTAAGCTGCCTTTCTCCGGGAGTTCCAAGCATTAGGCTTAGCTGAGCTGTAATCACCTCCTGGCTTCAGTGAGCTTTCTTGAGTGTGACGTTTGCTCTCTACCTGCTTGGTTGCCTTCCCTGGCACGAGGACCCCTCTGGCTTGGAAGTCTCCTGCACTGCTTTCCCCAGCACTCTCTGGTTCAACAGCTTGCTTCCACTCTGCCCTCTCTCTTCGTGACAGCGTCTCTCTCTTTGTCTGCCTCTGAATCTGACTCCCTTCCTGAGTCTCTGTCTCCTCCTCTCTCTGCTTCTCTCTCTGCCCCCTCTGTGAGATTTCCCACCTGGTTTTATCTCCCTGCTTGTTGTACGTTGTACGTGATTCTTTCCTCAGGTGAGCATGATTAGGACTCTGAGTTTCTACTGCTTCACCAATGCTATGAGGAAAGTTTGTTTCTCCATTCCTTGCTTCCCTGCAATCTGAATGCCTTAACTGCTCATGTGGCTGTGAGGTAAGCTCTTCTTTTCCTTTTCCTTTTATTATCCCAGGCTCAGTGCTGTCTACCTCATGACACACGTTAGGTTCTTTCAACAATTCAAACTTTACATTCTGTGCTTGCAACATGAGAGTCCACTGGACTATTCTCTCAGTCCTAATCTTGCTACATGCTAACTTTCCCTCTACAATGAATTTGAGGGGGGTGTGATGGCTGCATATGTATGTGGTTTGAGCACCAATGATGTATGTAAATTTCTGCATAGCAGCATAGGAAGCCAGTACATGTTTTTCACAGTTTCCCATTTTGAGTTCAGGAGAAGTGAGAACTCTGGAACAGAAGGCAATAGGTCGATCTACTCCTCCTAGGCATTGTGTTAGAGCTGCACCTATACTGTTCTCTCCAACTACAGGGTACAGGAAAAAATGTTGTGTGTGATCTGGGGGTGCAAGAACAGGAGCAGAAGTCAGAATGTGCTTTAATTTAGTTACAGCTTCTGTATGTTCTTCCTCCCAAACATAACTTTTACTTTTTAGCAGGGAGTAAAGTGGAGCTGCCACTTCAGCATTATTGTGCATGAAGTCACGACAGAAACCAGTGAGCCCTAGAAATGACTGGAGTGATTTCTGATCTGTAGGAAGTGGAAGTTTCTGTATCAGCTTCTTCTACAGATTTACCATCCTGGCCAATAGTAACCCCTAAAACCCTTAAAAAGGAAACCTGTGATTTGCACAGTTGAGCCTTGGCAGGATTAACTTTAAGACCAGCTTGTAAGAGGGCTTTTAAAACTTCTCTTACATGATTCCAGTGTACAGCTTCATTCTCAGACTGAATCAGAATGTCATCTACATACTGAATTATATTATCTCTGCAAGACAATAGTGACAGGGCTTCCTGCATGTATTTATGAAATATTGAGGGGGAATCCTTATATCCCTGTGGAAGCACAGTCCATGCATATTGTTTATTCAGCCACTGAAAGGCTGTTTTGTACTGACATTCAAGGGCCAGGGGCAGACTCCAAAACCCATTGGATATGTCTAAAACAGAGAAAATTTTACATTTGGGGTTCAGTTTAGAGGTCATTTCAGGGTATGAGGCTACCACGGGCACTACAGATTTTGAAACTTGATTCAGGGCACGGAAGTCCATAGTGAGCCTGAAGGAACCCCCCGGTTTAACTATCGGCCAGGCTGGTGAATTGCATGTGGAAGAAATAGGTCTAATCAGACCCCTCTCCTCCAGTATCTTCACAATTTTAGTCACTGGTTCTATAGCCTGATGAGGTACTGGGTATTGTTTCTGTGGTGGAGGATCCTCGTCTTCCAACAGTATTTCTGTGTGCATTTTCCCACAATCTAACTTGTCTTGAGCCCAGACTGGAATATCAGCCACCTCTGAGGGAATTACACACAGATCATACTGCTGAGCTGCCTTGGTGCACTGAGTTGCTAACTGCATGGGAATGACTTCATACACTAAAGTTTTAGAAGCCCTTGAAGTTCCTGAATACTGCCAGAATTTAAGATTAGCCATATCCACCACCAAATTTAACTGGTTGAGAATGTCAATTCCAATTATTTCTTTTGGTGTGTTCACTATAGTGGAGGCAGTGGTTTCTAACATTTCCTTGTTTTGTTCACTGTGCACAGGGATACCCCATTTAACTGGGATAGCCACACATTTGGAAGCTGTGTCATTAATTCCTTGAATTTCATAAATTTCCATATTTTTCTGATCTACAGTGGGAGAAGCTCTGTTTGTAAAACTACTTCTAGCCCCTGTGTCAATCAAAGCTAGTTTATCCTGACTCCCTATTCTACTGCTAACATTGGGGCGTCCACAAGAGTCCAGTATCAAGGATGTTACAAGCCTTAAACTGTATTCTGGGCCTGTGTCTGTTTCATCATCCAGAGGCTCTGGAATTGAGTCCTCTGCTGAGAAAACGGAGGCAGGCTGGGCTATGAAGGCTTGAGACATTTTGATATCTGAACCCAAGAGGTCAGGACACCCCTATGCACTAGCCTTGTGTTTGTCCTGAGCTGCTTGTAAGTCCTGTTTTAATTTATCTATTTCTATCTGCAGTATGTATTTGTCCTGTTCCCATTTAATTTTCTCCTTTTCTAATCCATCTCTCTGTGCTTTGAGCTCCTGAAAAGGAATGTAACCTGAGGAATTTCTAAAAGTACCTCTGCTTTGTCCTCTCGAAGGTGTCTGTCCCCTGTATCCTTTGTCTGTGTTTTTTGTGTATTGGGAGGATCCCTCAGCTTGCCACTTCCGTGCTTCTGATACTGTTATGACCTGCGAAGGCTGGGTCTTCCAAACAGACCCAATTCTGAGCATTAAAGTATCAAAAGGGGTTGCTTTAGGGTCTTCAGAAAATAACAGAAGGTGTTTTGTAATCTCAGGGGATAGCAATTCTAATAAAAATGCCTTATGCATGCTCTCCCCATAATCTTCTGCATTGGGCCAGGACTCCTGCTCATTAAGAACTGCTTTTAAAATCCAGGCTCTATATGCAAACTCTTCCAGTGTATCATTTGGTAGAGGTGAAATAATTTTAAATACTTGCATTTGGGAACAGTGAAATAGTTTCTCAATGCCCCTTTTAACCAACTGGTATGGGTGAGTGAGAGAGCCAGCTTTATAATAGTGTGGCCCCAGAGCCAGATGCATAAGTCTATCAAAGTCTGATTGTTTTCTTCTGTATTTCCCTAGACCCCAGTAAATCAGAATATCAATGGCCCATTTGCACCAATCATTTACATTAAAAGGCATAGGGCCAATTTTCTCAACTATTCTTTCCATGTCTCTGTCTTTTAAATTGTCCTGCAGCATCACTTTAACTGGTGCTCTGAGTTCAGTACTGAATTATCCTCCTGACACAGATCCTGATTATTGCTCTGTTCTGGCTGAGATAAACTATCAGGATTTTCTTCCTCTGATTCAGCTTTATTTTTTCCATTCCTAAGTCCAGCTATGCATACTTTAGTATTCTTCTGTTTCTCAATAGCTTGTATGCATGGCTGATAGGGTGTGTCATAGGCATAAGGGGCTGAGGGAGAAATGGGCGTATATTTCTTTTGTCTTTCAGAGGCCAATTGATCCTTAACGTGCCTCAATTCAAGTTTAAGTGCTTCTAATTGCTCACTAACAGTTATAAAAGAATTTGTGGCTTGGATCACTTGAGTCCTTTGCATAGAGATGCAAATGTGCCTCCTCAAGGTCTTTGGTTAGTTTCGTACGATGAGAAGTCAGTTCAGTATTGTCCTGTTTCATGCTAATGAGCCCCCTGCACATGCCTTGGATAAAAAGGCATTTTCTTTTATTTGTTTTCTTTTTGAATTCTTGATAATGGTTTAACATTTGTCTTTGAATATTATACCATGATGACTCAGGGAATTCACCTTCAAAGGGACCACCTTTCCTCTTACAGTATGCAACTACAATTTCTTTAAGTTCTTTAAAATCAAAGGCTTCCATATTTGAGACTGCAGAAGGCTGTAGTTGGACTATCTCAAATGTGCAACCTTGGAAGGAGGAATGCTCACTTTTATGAAGAAGTGAGACTTAGAATTATAGTTGGAATGGCATAAATTTTATGGGTGTTCAGTAAAGAGTACTGGCATAAAGACCACACCTTAAAATTATACCTGAATAAAAAGTGCTTATCAGCTTTTAACAGGGTGGAAGTTTAGGATGAAATTATAGTAAGAAGGGTGTTAGGAGATTAACAGAATTGTCAGTTATTGTATCAATTGCAGCAAGCTTTAAGCCTGCTCTCACTAAGATACTTACTGACAGGAGACTGAGAAATAAAAGGCAAAAGGGACAGGAGGTAATAGCTTTATCAGGAAAGATGTATATTGTATTCAATGAGGGACTGTTTTACCTGTGTAACTCTGTCTTTTCTTAGCAGCTCAAATACTATAGAAAAATCTGTAGCAAGCCTATACATAAAAATAAGACAATTGCAAGCCACCCTATGTAATGTCCCTAGGTGTAGATAATAATTAAAATTCAGGATTGTTACAGAGTCTTTTGACAATAAAAATCTCACCTTGTCTAACCCACAAAACAAAGTTATCACTGGAACTTTTCACTAAATCCAGCCTGTAACCAAAATTGTAAATTGTAAATGGTCACAAGGGCTTTTGATTTTCCTGTCGCACCCTGTCTGAAATCCACTTTAATGTATCAAACACAATTATTACTTACCCAACTGGAGATCTGCTGTGAAGTCTGAGACGAGCCCCCAAAATGTAATCTTCTGAATTGTAATCTTCTGGTCTATTCTCTGTTTGGTCCTGGGTTCATTTCACAGAGACAGTAGGGTAAGCAGCACAAATAAGACAACCAACCAGGTGTGGCTTGGAAACAGGTCTTTATGTAGAAATAGGCTTATTACATAGGTACAGAACAGAGTTATATAGTGGTTGTTAAAAAGCTGCTTCAGGGGGATCACGTGAGCGCATGAGCGGGTGAGGACGCTCCTCATCGTGCTCCCGGGCCACCCTAAGAATCTTGTGCTTTATTCGGCAATCTACTGTGTGGGGTGCCTTGGAATTTATCTATCTTGTCTGGTGGACAGTGCTTACTTGGCTTACCCCGAGCTGTGCTTTGCGGAGGGGCCATGAAAGCGGCGGGAAAAGACAGCGGCCGCACGAGACCCCAAGATGGCGTCCACAGCAAAGGCCGCAGCGACGCCTGATTCCCCGGGGAAAGACAGCATGGACTCCGGCCCGGAGGAGTTGGCACTCGAGGTAGCCAAACGTCTAGAGCCCAAATTTGACGCCGTTTTACAAAAGCTGGCGGAGATGAGCGATACCTTTGGCGAGCTCACAAAAAGAGTCGAAGAAGTTGAGCAGAGGGTGACGGTACTCGAAGACGGCGAGCTAGCATTGGAGCGTTGCACTCAGCAGCAGCAGAAACAAATTGATGCCCTTCTACTTAAGGTAGATGATTTAGAAAATCGCTCCCGCAGAAACAACTTACGCCTTATCGGGGTGCCGGAATCCTGGACGGCCCCCCAACTATTCTCTTTATTTGAAACATGGTTGCCAAAAGAACTGGGCCTCGTGGAGCTGCAGGGCCAGATCAGGGTGGAGAGAGCTCACCGGCTTGGGCAGCTGCGGGAGGATCGTGCCAGGCCCAGACCAGTATTAGCCCGCCTGCTGGATTTCCATCAAAAGACTTTGCTTTTGCAGGCGTACAGAAAGAAACGTGACTTGAAGTTGGACAATGCCCCAATATTTCTCTTCCAGGACTACTCGGCGGCATTGGCCGCGAAGCGCAAGGAGTTCGCGCCTCTTTGCAGCGATCTCATCAACGGCGGCGTACGATTTGCGCTTAGCCTACCCTGCGACCTTGCGAGTCTTTCATAAAGGCGAGACTCACTCCTTTGAACAAGTAGTAGCAGCGCGGAAGTTTCTCACTACCATCTTATCTGGAGCCACGCTCGCTGCCTCGTGAGGACTTCAGTTTGGAGATGGACTACCTGGCGCCAGGCCTACCCATAGCGGGGTCACCTGAGACTGGCCCTTAGGCCGGTCAGCTTTTGTCTTCGGTGCTTGCGCTCGTGGGACATTACTTGGGACATTACATTGCCTCAGGACACTCTTTACCTAAGGGGGCCTGGAGGCGCATGGACAGTGATCTCATCCCTGGTTGGTGGTTGCCTTGCTTTAGCAAGGGTTCTTGCTGTTGGGGAGGGATTTGGGTGTATGGGGGGATGATTGGGAAGAGTGGCAGTGGCGCTATGGATGAGTGTGAGGGTGTGTGTGGGTATGTACTGGCACGTACGGTTGATCCTGATGTGGTGCATGGGCCCTGGGTTGAATGGGGGGAGGGGAGGGTGAGGGTGCGGGCTAGGGTGGGTCGGTGGGCACATGAGGGGTGTGGGAGGGGGGATAGGATGCTTACTATTACAGGGGGACTGGGGTAATTACTACGGGGATGTTCGGTACAGGCTGCAGTCGTTACATTAGGCGTTATCTTGCCTGGGGAGATGGGGACTCACAAAGTCCGGGAGTCGAGGCTGGGCGACTCCTGGAAAGCTTGTTTCGCATTGTCCTAGGAGTAACCCCAATACTAGTGTATGTCTAGTGTCAAGATAGCTTCTTGGAATGTGGGGGGCATAGGCTCACCCGTTAAGCGCACTAAAATCCTGCAATCCCTTAAACGCAAAGGGGTACACGTAGCGATGTTACAGGAAACGCATCTAAGAGCCCTGGAACATCAGAAGTTGACTAGAGACTGGGTGGCGGCCGCCTATGGAGCATCTTCGGGTACTAGACGGGCAGGGGTCGTGGTCCTGGTGAAGCGGGGGATCCCCTTTGAGGTGCAAAGGCTAGAGGCTGATCCGGGGGGGAGATATGTCTTGCTACATGCTAAGCTCTATAATGAGGACATCTGGCTCGCTAACATCTATGCCCCAAATATATATGATCATGCCTTCTTTCGTAAGCTGCTGGGGATTGTCCGAGGGGCGGAGAGACAGAAATTGATTTTGGCTGGAGATTTTAACTGCCCTCATGAACCGCTCTTGGACAAATCTCGGTGTAGTGGGTCTGAGGCCTGGCGGAAGCGGGGGGTGGGCTATCTCTGTAGGATGGGGGACATGGTCGACATCTGGCGACTCCTCAACCCCGGGACCCGTGAATATACACACCAATCTAGAGCCCATCTCTCCTGGTCGTGCATTGACTATATCCTGGTGAGCGAAGGGGTGGTTTCTAAGGTGCAGCAGGCAGGGATTGAACCTGTGGCGATCTCAGACCATGGGCTGGTGTGGATTACTTGGGAGGGTCAAGGGGCCCCGAGCAAGCAGTGGCGATTCCCGGCATACTTGTGGGAAGACTTAGACTTTCAGAAATACCTAGCAGATCAATGGGATGAATTCCTCTCTTTCAATGACACGCCCCACTGTCCGCCGGTTCTTCTGTAGGAAACTAGCAAGGCGGTCATGCGGGGGGCCATTATTTCTTATTGTGTGAAGCGGCGTAAACACTTAGATCGTAGCTTGTTGCTGTTGGAGCGTAGAGTACGGGACTTACAACATAGGTCGAGTAGGACGGTGGATAGGAAGTTACAATTAGAGCATGTTGGGGCTCAGGCGGTGCTTAATGAGTTACTTCAGAGGCGAGCGGTGTATTCCCAGCACTCCTACCGACACCAATTCTTTCGATATGGTAATCGTTCTGGTAGATTGTTGGCTAAGTTGATTAAGGATCCCGGAGGCTCGCGATTCATTCCTGTTCTTCGAGATGCTCAGGGCTCTGTCCACCATCAGCCTGCGCAGATAGCGCAGCTCTTCCATCAGTTTTACGCCGGTCTATACATTGAGGAGCCGTGGGACTATGTGAGTGTCCGCGCCTTTCTGGACTCGCTCTCCCTTCCCGCCTTGGCGGAGGAGGACTTGCGGCGGTTGAATGCGCCGTTGACGGTGAAAGAAATTCAGCAGGTGATTAAACGAGGGAAGACTCATAAGGCCCCGGGCCCTGACGGGTTTAGTTATGAGTATTACAAGATTCTGACCTCTCGGATTGCCCCCTCTATGGTAGTCATGTTTGATGAGGTCCGGAAGCTGGGTGAATTTCCTAGAGATATGAGGTGTGCCAACATTACGGTGATTCCGAAGCCGGGGAAGGACCTGACTGATCCGGCCTCGTACCGTCCGATTTCTCTTATCAATTGTGATATGAAGATTCTGGCATCAGTCTTGGCGGCGAGGCTCAATCCCATACTACCGCTGCTTATTGATCCTCGGCAGGTGGGCTTTGTGCCAGGAAGGGAGGTGGCCACAGATATTGCTAAGTTGCTTCTGGGGATGGAGTACTGCCTACATAGGGGAGTGGATCTGATTTTGGTAAGTCTAGATGCGGAAAAGGCATTCGACAGAGTGGCCTGGACTTTCTTGTGGGATGTGTTACGCGGCTTCGGATTCAATGGGGAGTTTCTGCAGTGGCTTCAAGTTCTGTATGCTCACCCCACGGCTCGAGTAGGTGTAAATGGTGTCTTTTCGGAAACTTTCGTGTTGGAGAGAGGTAGGCGTCAGGGGTGCCCCCTATCTCCCCTTTTGTTTGTATTGGCCTTGGAACCTCTATTATGGGCCATTCAGAAAGACTTGCAGATCGGAGGGGTTGATATGGGGGGGGGGATGTTATGCTTTTATGTTTGACTCAGCCACAGCGTTCCCTGGCGCGTGGGTTGCAGGTCATAGAAGACTTTGGCAGTTTCTCGGGTCTCAAGATTAACACTTCCAAGTCGCTGGTACTAGATGTGGGCGGACGAGTAAGGCCGTATTGGAATGGAGCCTTCCCGCTGGTGTGGGCTGAAGGCTCATTAAGATACTTGGGAATCTGGTTGCCGGACCGCCCCGAAAATCTCTACCAGGCCAATATTCCAAGACTGCTAGATAGATCCAAAGAAGTGCTCAGGAACTGGCGGGGGTTTCCCCTATCCCTGAAGGGGAGGGTAGCATTATTTACTATGGTTGAGTTCCACAGATGGTTGTATGTACTACGGATGCTGCCTCTCTGGGTACTAGCTCGAGATTGGAAGCGATTGGAGGGTCATCTTCGGGGTTTCTTATGGGGCGGCAGACGTGCGCGGATTCCACTTAGGGTTCTTTTGCGGCGGGTGGGGGAAGGGGGCCTAGGTTTGCCATCCCTCCGACACTTCAACCTTCGGTACATGCTTCGTCACCTCTGGGGTCTCCTAGGGGAAAGTGGGGGGTGCACCCCGGCACGACAGCTGGCTTGGCTCTGTGCTCCCTATCATAGTCTCTATGTATTACATGTTGAGCGCCTATCCGGGTTACGCATGAGTGGAGGGGGTGTGTATATGGGTGCCCTTCGTGTAGCTTGGCGAGCGTTATGTTCCCACTTAGGCTGGAATTCGAAGAGGTCGCTCTTACTCCCCCTGGTGGGGAACCCTGACTTCCCCCCGGGGTTGACTGAGCACAATGTATTCCGACTTTGGGCGGACCGGGGGTTGCTGTGCCTAGGGGACCTTTGCATTCCGGGGAGGGCGTCCCTTGACAGTTTCCAGGCCTTGTCGATGCGCTATCAGCTTCCCAAACACCAGTTCTATGGGTACTTGCAGGTCCGCCACTATTTCAACAGCCTTTGGGGGCATGAACAGGCTGAGCTGAGAGCCGAAGTTGGGACCCCTCGGGAAACCTTACAGATCTTGATGGAGAGAGACAGGGGGAGACAAGAGTACTGGCAGCTCATTTACCCAAGAGCTGACGACTCCCCTCTCATGGCGTTGGTGGGTAGATGGCGCAGTGATGGGGTGGAGGAGCTGACAGTGGACCTCCTGAAGGATGCGTTTGGGCGGATTAAACAGGGATCTCTCTGGATTTATCTCCAGGAAATGCAATACAAATTCCTCTGGAGAGCTTACATTACTGATAAAAGGGCTTATCATGTAGGCTTACAGCCATCCCCCCTGTGTGTGTGGTGTCAGAGGGAAGTAGGTACATTCTTGCATCGCTTTTGGGAGTGCCCCTCAGTCCGGTCCCTTTGGGTTCAAGCTTGTGCAAAGATGGAGGGCTGGCTAGGTGTAACGGGAGTTTGTGGATGGGCGGTGTGTTTATTTCATGAGGGGGGCTCTTCCGCCTTCCTCCCATCTTCGGTCCAGTGGAGACTCTTGGAAAGGGGCTTCTTGCTTATTAAGAAGGCCTTATTGAGTCGTTGGATAGAACCTGCACCCCCGGGGACGTTGGTGTGGGAGCGAGCCTTGCTGGAGTTGATGTACATGGAAAAGTTAACAGCGAAGCAGCAAGGGGGCCAGCACTGGGATAGGTTCCTGGATTTATGGTCCCCTGTCATTAATAGCCTTGCACCCAGAGAGCGCAGTGTGGTATTGAATGTCTAGCGTGGCCCTCGAGGGGGGGCACCTGGGGTGGCAGGAGTGTGCATAAGTGGATGTCCTTGCCCTGGGGTGGCGGCTTTCCCTCCATAGGACTGTGACATCTTGTACTCACCGTCCCCTCTATATATCTCAGCATCTGTAACTTACTCATTCGCTGTATTCTCCATGCTCCCTTTATCCCCTGTGTGCCTGCTGGGTGGGGGTGGGGGGAGGGTTGAAAGGGGGGGGGTGGGAGTGGGGATGTGTGTGTCTAAGAAACTGAGACTATTCTAATGAGGCATTATGGGGGCATAAGTTACTGTGGATGTTTTGTTCTCCTTCGCTAGGCGGCAGCAACATTGTTATTTCTTTGCTGCATGGATACTTCTGTTACTGTCTATAATTGCCACCGCAGTTGTATGTTTCTATTCTTTGCAAAATTCAATAAAAATGATTTGAACTAAAAAGCTGCTTCAGTGTACATCAATGAATCTGTGTGTGTGTGCATGTGTGAAGTGTGAGAGAGAATAGAGTATATGAAAGACTCTATATGTGTGCATGTGTGTGTGAGAGAGATCAGAGAGAGAGGGGGAGGGGTGAAGAGAATTGATTATCAGAGCCTCCTGTCCTTCATGTCCGATGAATAGAGGAAGAGAGAGAGAACGAGGAAGTATTTCTGTCCTTTATAGTGAATTTTCTCTAGCACCTCCCTTTGAGGTCTGCTATTGTTTCTAGCACCTCCCTTTGAGGTCTGCTATTCTTGATTTAGCAAGGAGGGGCTGCAGACCAATCTCATCGGGCCCGGAGACTGACATCACCAGGGGGTCAGAGTTAATCTCATCTTGTAAACTACCCTCATTAACTTTGGAGACTGATATCACCAGAGTAACAAAGCTGCATGAAATCCAAGGTCTGGGGAAAAAGCCACGTCACCTATGCCATGCTGATGTATGCTGACATCTCCCACACCTTTTTTATTTTTATTTATTATTTGTGCCTGGAAATTTGTATGCTGACACCCTGCATTGGAGGAACTTGAGATCCTCCAGTATGAGGCCCCTCTGAAGGAGGCCCTCATGGTGTCCTGGCCCTCTGATCCTCGCGTGCCAGATTCTCCATATGTGGGGAAACACTGGCGTCTGTGCCCATTGTGAGCAGACAACTCAGCTCCATGTACCGAGTCCACCGAAGCCCAGGGTTCCAAAAAACCCAGCTTCCTCTCAATTCTATGGTCATTGAGTTGGCCAAGCAGCGACTCGTGCCAAAAGACTCATTCATCAGTGCTCCTAGGTAGGGAGGCCCAGACCTTGAATGCCCTCTGCCGAAAATGCTACCAGGACTCAATACTGGTTTGTCAAGTCCAGTCCTACCAGTTGTACATTGGCATGTACCTAAAGGAGCTGGCAAGGGAGCTCACCAGTTTCTCTGCAGGCCTTGATGGGGAACCTCTTCAGCATTTCAAGTCTCTGGCCTCTGCAGTCAAGGAGTGCTCGAAGTTCCTGTCTTGAGCAACATACAATGGCTTCAAATCCTCAGCCAAAGTGGCCGCTGCGAACATTGGGGCCCAAAGCCAGGCATGGCTGCAGTCGTCTGACTTCGGGCAGTAGGTCCAGGACAAACACATCGATGTCCCTTGCACCAGAGAGAACCTCTTCATGAAACTCATGTTGACAAGGCTGCTGAGATCGAAACTGAGCTCCTGACCAGGACCAGGCTCTCGAAGAAGACCATGGTGCACCCCAGTAAGAAGGCCCCATGGAAGAAGTCTTTCTTCTGGAGAAAGAAGGGAGTCTTTGGTAATGCCCCACAGTACCAGGCCTTCTCTGCCCCACAGCAGGGACAACAGTCTAAAGGGCAAGGGCATGGCCCCCGCAAGCCTAAGACCCAGGCACCGTCCCCAGCCCAGCTTGGAGGGAGTTTTTGACTCCTTGGGTATGGGCTCCTCTCTCCCAGGAGGCCCTCTGCAGCCCACAGAGGGGTGTCTGACCCTATTTGCCCACAGGTTGTCCTCCATCACCACAGATTCCTGGGTGCTGCAAGTAGTCAAGAAGGGATACCTCCTCCACCTTCAGTAGACACCACCCCTGTTTTTCCCATGAGAACTTGTAAGGCCTCTCCTTCACCAGACTCTGCTTGTCACTGAGCTCGCAGCCCTCCTCATGGCCAAGGAAGTGGAGCCAGTGCCCAAACATCTCTGGGGCAAAGGCTTCTACTCAAGATATTTTCTCATTCTCCAGGACCAAGCAGGAAGTCAGTCCTCACATATGGGTGACGTCGGCGCCGACGGAGCCCCCATGCGGAGCATTTCCCCAGCTTTCAAAGAAAGCCTTTGGGAATTGCAGTGCGCATGCGCGGTCCCCTTCCCGCCCAAGGGTGCCATCTTGCTGAGTCGTCTTTTTTCCGCGGAGCCCGACGGACGTAGTTCGTTTTTCGCCAAGGAAAAAGTTGATTTCCCTGTTTTTTGTTCTTCTTCGGTTCGACGCCGGATCCTTTTCCCGCCTGGGCCCGATACGCCGGTATCGAGCCCACACTCTATTTTTCGGTTTTTGTCCTTCGAGACTAGCGTTCGCGCCATTTTTCTCTTTTCACTGGCAGCCCTGTCTTTTGACCTCGCAGGGGCCCTTTTTCCCCCGATGGCTGCCAGCGGGTTTAAAAAGTGTGATCGCTGTAAGAAACTTATGTCTCTTACCGACACACATGACTGCTGCCTCCGCTGCCTCGGACCCGATCATGACCCGATGATCTGTGGTCCGTGTGGCAAAATGTCCTCGAAGGCGTTGAGGAGTCGGCAGCACCAAAAGGATAGAATCTTCTTTGCCTCCTCGTCCGGACGGGCCCGGACCTCGTCAGAGGCCTTGACGTCTCGGGATTCCGGCCCCGAGCAGCGTCGAGGTTCCTCTGAGCGGGGGTCTCCTTCGCGGGAGCAGCGCAGGAAGAAGAAACCCGCGAGGGCGTCGTCGGTGGACGCTCCTGGTTCCTCGAGGGCCAGATCACATAGCTCCGATAGCCGTCCCAGGTCTTTGGAGTCGGAGAGGCCTGCCAAACAACCTCATCTCGAGATGGAGTCTCCTGGGCACATGAGTACTGTAGTCCTCGTGGACTCTCCTGCAGGGGAGCCGACGTTGGGCCCGACACCGTCGGGGCCCGGGTCGGGGGCTGCTGGGTCTCCTGAGCTCGGACTCAGGTTGACGGCCTTGGAGAGCAGAGTCGCTGCCTTCATGGAACAGCAGCGGGCATTGATCGCCGGTCTCACCGGTGCATCTGCCCCAACCACCAGGACATCGACGTCCAAGTCGACCCCGGAGACCAAGCCGATCCTCGAGTCCATGTGGGCTCGAGTCGATCCTTGGCCACGGTCTCCCTCGGCCTCCCGTTCGGGACCGAGGTCATCGACGCCGGTACCCTCGGCGTTGGGGCGGAGGGCATCGGTGCCCGCCTGACCGGAGCCGCTCGATTCCTCCGAGGAGTTGGGCTGGGAGAGGGAGGACGAAGAGTCACCCGACACCTATCGGACTCGGTGTGTCCCATCAGACTCGCTGGAGTCCGAACCTCGGAGACGATCCCCACCGGAGGATACCTGGTTCTCGGACTTCGTGCGGGATATGGCTAAGGCCTTGGCATTCCCCGCGGATCCCGAGGAGGAGCCTCGAGCCGAGGAGCTCGAGGCCCTCCAGTATGACTCTCCCCCGAAGGAGGCCTTTACTGTACCGGTTCCTCCGATGCTGGAGCGGCTGCTCTTCCGCATGTGGGAGACCACGTCCTCGACGCCGGTGTTAAGCAAGCGGGTCGATTCCATCTATCGAGTCCGCAAGATCCCCGGGTTCCAAAAGGCACAATTACCGCACCACTCCATGGTTGTGGAATCGGCCATGCATCGACTGAAAAGTGAGAAGATGCACTCCTTGGTGCCTCCCGGCCGGGAGGCCCGGAACCTGGATGCCCTCGGTAAGAAGTGCTTCCAGGGCTCTATGCTTGCTTGCTGTGTCCAGACATACCAGCTCTACATGGGCATGTACCTCCGAGACCTGGCAAAGGAGATTGCCGGGTTCTCTGCTGGTCTCTCCGAGGAACCTTTGCAGAGGTTCCAGGCCTTGTCCACTGGTATTCGAGAGTGCTCGAAGTTTATCTCTCGAGCAGCCTACGATGGCTTCGAGGCTTCGGCCCGAGTAGCTGGGGCCGGCATCGGTGCCTGCCGACAGGCTTGGCTACAGTCATCCGACCTCGAGCCATGGGTACAGGACAAGTTGGTTGATGTCCCTTGCCGAAGTGAAAACCTCTTTGGCAAGCCCATGGCTGAAAAGGCTGCAGAACTCGAGACTGAGACTCTGATCCAGACTCGGCTGTCCAGAAAAACCTCTGCCCCTTCTCAGAAAAAGAAAGGCTCGGGAAAAAAGACCTTTTACCCGAGGAAGTCATCTGCCTATAAACAATACCCTCATTATCAGGCCTCTGCATCTCCCCAACAGGGTCAGCAGGCCAAGGGGCAGGGTCATGGGCCCCGTAGGCAGAAGGCCCCCAAGCCACCAACACCGGCCCCTGCTCAGCAGGGTGGGTGTTTTTGACTCAGAAGGCATAGCCTCTTCTCCTCAGCTGGCTCACATCAGCACAGGAGGCCGGCTGGCCCACTTTGCCCACAGGTGGTCAGCCGTCACATCAGATACCTGGGTGCTCCATATAGTCCAAAAGGGCTATCTTCTCCATTTTCACCAGGTACCTCCCTCCTATTTTCCAGGGGAGCCTCCAAGACTCCCTCTGCACAGGGACCTACTCCTTCAGGAGTTAGCAAGTCTGCTAAAGGAACAGGCTGTGGAACCGGTGCCCCACCACCTGAGAGGTCACGGCTTTTATTCCAGGTACTTTCTGGTACCAAAAAGAACAGGAGGCCTCAGACCCATCCTAGACTTGCGCAACCTCAACAAGTTCCTGGAGAGGGAAAAGTTCAAGATGCTTACCCTTGGAATCCTGCTGTCCAACCTCCAGCAGGGAGATTGGCTATGCTTCTTAGATATAAAGGATGCTTATACTCACATCCTCATTCATCCAGACCACAGGCAATATCTCAGATTTGTTGTGGGAGGCAACCACTATCAGTACAGAGTACTACCCTTTGGCCTAACCTCTGTCCCCTGGGTGTTCACAAAGTGCCTGGCGGTGGTGGTGGCCTACCTAAGGCTTCAAGGTCTTTTTGTGTTCCCATACCTGGACGACTGGCTCATAAGGGGCCAGTCTTCCCAGGAGGCCAGTCAAGCCACTCTTCGTACTGTGGCTCTGCTACAGCACTTGGGGTTTGTCATAAACTTCGCAAAGTCCACTTTGCTCCCATCCCAGAACTTGGAATTCATAGGAGCAAGGCTGGACACTCTTCAGGCGAAGGCTTTTCTGCCAGTGGACAGAGCCCACAGGTTGATGGATCTAGCCAGGCAGTTTCACAGCAATTCCCTGGTCTCCGCCAGGCAATTCCTGAGACTTCTCGGCCATATGGCTTCCACGGTTCATGTAACCCCCAATGCCCGCCTGCACATGCGGCCTCTTCAGTGGAGCCTTTGCACTCAGTGGCATCAAGCCACAGGGAGCCTTGCAGACTTAGTACGAATATCCACCCTGCTCGTCTCCTCTGCAATGGTGGCTTCATCTTCCGAATCTGGTACTCGGAGTGGTTTTTCAATCCCCTCCGCATTCTCAAGTGCTGACGACAGATGCTTCTCTTCTAGGTTGGGGAGCACATTGCCACGGGGCATGTACTCAGGGTCTCTGGACCCCTTGGGAGGCTGCTCAGCAGATAAACTTCCTGGAGCTACGGGCGATACGCCTAGCTCTGAGAGCCTTCTCCCACCTCACATCTCAACAGTCTGTACTGGTCCAGACGGACAATCAAGTTGCCATGTTCTACGTGAATAAACAAGGAGGCACAGGCTCCTTCCTTCTCTGTCAGGAGGCACAACGGCTGTGCTCTTGGGCTGTCAATCACGGAATCCTCCTCAAGGCGGTCTACCTCCCCAGGTCAAGAAAATTACCTGGCAGACAGACTGAGCAGGATCCTGCAACCACACGAGTGGAGATTGAATCCGTTGGTGGTTCAGCAGATCTTTCTCAGGTGGGGCCTACCCACCATGGATTTTTTCGCCAGTCCTCTGAACCAGCAACTCCCGAGATTCTGTTCCAGGCAACCGCATCCTCTCAGAGTAGCAGCGGATGCGTTTCTGATTCCGTGGTCCCAAGGCCTACTGTATGCGTTTCCTCCCACGCCACTAGTGTCCCGAACACTGTTCAAGGTCCTCAAGGACGGGGCCTCAATGATTCTGATAGCCCCCAGGTGGCCGAGGCAACCGTGGTTCCCGCTTCTGCTGCAACTGGCGGTGGACACTCCTCTTCCTCTGGGGATTCAACACGATCTCCTGTCTCAGGAACAGGGATCTCTCTTGCACCCCAACCTCCAGTCCCTTCAACTGATGGCCTGGCTGCTGAAAGGGTAGTCCTGGCTTCCCTACGACTGCCTAGAGAGGTGGAAGACGTAGTCTTAGCCTTTAGACGGCAATCCACCAGGAAATCCTACGCTCTTAAGTGGCGTAGATTCTCCGCATTGTGTGCTCAGCATAGCGAGAATCCCTTCTCGTGCTTGGTAGCGGAAGTATTGCAATATTTGCTTTACCTCTCCAATCTAGGCCTTAAGTCCAACTCTGTCAGGGTTCACCTCAGTGCTCTCTCAGCGCACCACTCGCCGGTGGACGGCAGGCCTCTTTCCAACCACCTTTTGGTGGCTCGTTTTCTCAGAGGCCTCCTCCTGCTTAAGCCTCCTTTACGTCCACCAGCCCCTGAGTGGGATCTGAATGTGGTCTTACAGCGGATTACTTGTCTGCCATTTGAACCTATGGCTACCTGCCCTCTCCGTTTTCTCTCCTGGAAAACCTTGTTTCTGGTAGCTCTTACCTCTGCTCGGCGAGTAAGTGAACTTCAGGCACTAGTGTCTGATCCCCCTTACACTAGGTTCTACAGGAATAGGGTAGTCTTACAGACTCACCCAAAGTTTCTCCCTAAAGTTGTCTCCCCTTTTCACCTCAATCAGGAGGTGGTTCTTCCGACCTTCTTTCCCAGGCCGCATGCCAACCGGGCTAAGATGGTCCTGCATACCCTGGACTGTAGGAGGGCGTTATCCTTCTACCTTGACCGTACGCGGGAGCATCGGAGGGCTGTTCAGCTCTTCGTTTCTTTTGACCCCAATAAGTTGGGGTTACTTGTCTCCAAGCGTACTTTGTCCATATGGGTCACTGACTGTATCGCCTGGGCTTATGGAGCAGCCGGCCTCTCATTGGAGGGTCGAGTCACGGCTCATCGTGTCAGGACGAAGGCTGCGTCAGTGGCTCATCTCTGCTCTGTTCCGTTGGCAGACATCTGCCGGGCCGCTACTTGGTCTTCAAGCCAGACTTTTGCGGCCCATTACTGCCTTGAGAGGGAGTCCCGCAGGGACAGTGCTTTCGGACAGGCAGTACTCCATAATCTCTTTGGGGTCTAGCAACTCCTTCCCTCCGGCCCTGATGTTGGGCTACCGGTCAGGGGCGTTCTCAGAGAAGATTCCTTCCTTACGTTCTGACGCTCTAGAGGGAGCTCATTTTTTCGGCTTGGGGCCTCCGGTAGCCTTAAGCTGGGAAGTCCCATATGTGAGGACTGACTTCCTGCTTGGTCCTGGAGAAAGAGTAGTTACTCACCTGTAACAGGTGTTTTCCAGGAGCAGCAGGAATCAGTCCTCACAACCCTCCCTCCTCCCCTTGGAGTTGCAGTTATATGCTTTATTTTTGCTAATTTTTTTGCTGTCTTTTAGCTATGTCATCAGACTGAGCAAGATGGCACCCTTGGGCGGCAAGGGGACCGCGCATGCGCGCTGCAGTTTCCAAAGGCTTTCTTTGAAAGCTGGGGAAATGCTCCGCACGGGGGCTCTGTCGGCGCCGACGTCACCCATATGTGAGGACTGATTCCTGCTGCTCCTGGAGAACACCTGTTACAGGTGAGTAACTACTCTTTCCCAAGTGGGCCCTCAGGTCATCCTGGACCTAAAGGACTTGAACAGATTTCTGGTGAGGGAGAAATTCAAGATATTCTACCTTGGAACACTGCTGCCTTATCTCCTACAGGAAGATTGGCTTTGTTCCTTAGACCTGAAGGATGCTTATATACACATCCTGATCCATCTCAACCATCGACAATACCTCCGGTTCGTGGTGGGATAAGGTCACTATCAGTAAAGGGTGTTACCCTTTGGGGTGGCTTCATCGCCAAGGGTCTTCACCAAGTGCCTAGCGGTGGTCGCAACCCTCCTTCATCTCCAAGGGTCCTTCGTCTTTCCCTACCTGGTTGACTGGCTCATAAGAGGAGACACAGCTGCAGAGGTGCACCATGCCACTGAGTGCGCCATCCATGTCCTGCAGCATCTGGGGTTCGTCATCAACTACCCCAATCCCACCTCTCTCCGGCGTGGTGCCTTGAGTTCATAGGGGCTCAGCTGGACACCCTCAAGGCCAAGACCATCCTCTGGAGAGGACAGAATGCCTCAGGGTGCTGGCCACAGAAGTGCAACACCGCCGGTCAGTGCCCACTCGCCTTCTCCGACTACTGGGCCACATGGCCTCCATGATCCACATAACCCCATACGCCTGCCTCCATATGAAGGCGACTCAATGGTGCCTCTGCTCCCAGTGGACACAAGCAATGGGCAGGCTTCGAGACAGGGTAAAAGTGACCTGCCAACTAGTGGATTCCCTCGTTGGCAGATCCCCCGCCACCTTCAGGCCAGGATGCCTTTCCAGGAAACCACCCCCCAGAGGGTCCTTACTACGGACGCCTCCCTGCAAGAATTGAGATTTCATTGTGAGGACCTCCGCCCTCAAGGCACGTGGTCCCTGATGAAGTGCCTGCTGCAGATCAACCTGGGCAGTATTTCTGGTCCTCCAAGCCTTTCGCCACCGGTTGCAGCATTAGTAGGTGCTTGTCCAGATGGACAACCAAGTCACAGTGTTCTATGTCAACAAACAAGGAGGCAAGGGGTCGTACTCCCTCTGCCAGGAGGCGGTAGCCCTCTCCTTATATGCGGCACACAGTGGGATGCTCCTGCGGGTGGTCTGCCTCTTGGGCTTGGACAACACCCTGGCGGATAGGCTGAGCAGTCTCTTCAGCTGCACCAGTGGCGCCTGGATCCCAGAGTGGCCTCATGACTTTCCAACTCTGGAGTGACCCTCTAGTGGACCTGTTTGCCGGCCAGGACAGCATACAGTTGCCCTGCTTCTGCTCCTTCCAGCCGCACCTGTCCCGGGTGGCGGCGGCGGATGCATTCCTCATCCCCTGGACAGAAGACCTCCTTTACGCTTTCACGCTGACACAGCTGGTTGCCAAGACCCTCTTCAAGGTCCAGCATGACAGGGGCATCACTGATTCTGATAGCCCTCCGGTGGTCCAGTCAACCTTGGTTCCCGCTGCTTCTCTGTCTGTCAGCAGCACCTCAGATTCCCCTGGGCTGCACTTCAGGACTACTTTCACAGGAGGAGGGCTCTCTCCTGCACCCCAATTTGGGGTCCCTGTCGCTCACAGCTTAGTTGCTGAAAGGGTAGCTCTAGCTCCCTTCAACTCCCACATAATGTGGAAGAAGTCCTTCTGGCCTCCTGCAAGGCCTTCATGAGAAGTGTGTACACCTACAAGTGGTGTCAATTTTCGGTGTGGTGCTCCAAAAGGTAGGCAAACCCATTCTCCTGCTCGATGCACCTGGTGTTCCAGTACCTACCCCACTTATCCATAGTGGGACTGAAGTCCAAATCAGTCGGAATGCACAGCACCATGCTGTCGAGGGCAAGTCCCTCTCAGCTCAGCCCCTTATCTCTTGTTTCCTGCAGAGCCTTATGTTGTCCAAGCCCCCCGTCTACCCACCAACAGCGGAGTGGGATCTCAATGTGGTGCTCTCACAGCTCACTAAGCCACCGTTTGAGCCCCTGGCTACTTGCTACCTGCAGTATCTCTCCTGGAAGGTTGTCTTTCTCGTGACACTCACATTGGCTTGGAGGGTCAGCACTTCAAGCTCTGGCAGAGCTGCCCTACACGAGGTTCTACAGGAACAGGGTGGTGCTCCACACACACCCTAAGTTTCTTCCAAAGGTGGTGTCCCCCCTTCCACCTCAATCAGGAGGTGGTGCTCCCCACCTTCTTCCAGAGACCTCACGCCAGCAAGGTGGAGACTGTTCTCCATACTCTGGATTGTAAGAGGGCCCTGTCCTATCTGCAACGGACTCAGGGCCACTGCAAAGCGCCTCAGCTCTTTGTCTCCTATTACCCCAGTCATCTGGGGATTCCAGTGACCAAGCGAACTCTGTCCACTTGGGTGGCAGACTGCATTACCCTTGCCTATGAGCAGGCTGTGATTCCACTGGACCATCGTGTCACGGCGCACTGCATCAGGGCAGTGGCTGCCTCGGTGGCAATTCTGCATTCCGTGCCTGTTACAGAAATCTGCCGGCTGCCACCTGGTTTTTGATTCATACCTTCGCAGCTCACTACTGTCTCGAGAGGGAGTCCTGACAGGACAGCACCTTCAGCTAGTCCGTACTCTGTAGTCTCTTCGGAGTGTAGGCAACTCCTGCCCTCTGACTCTTCTGTGTTCAGGCTACCGGAGTTCTGGTTCCCTGCCGGACACTGGATCTTGCAAGAGTCTCTCAGTTGGGACTCAATTGCTGCAGCCCACGGTTCACCGTTGACATTTTGTGCAGGTTCTCAGTAACCTGTAGCTGGGGAGTCCCAAATGCGAGGACTGATTTCCTACTTGTTTCCGGAGAAAGCGTAGTTACTCACATGTAACAAGTGTTCTCCGGGGACAGCAGGAATTGGTCTTTACAACCCTCCCTCCTCCCCTTGGAGTTGCTTCTTTACCGTATTTTATTTTTGCCATCTCAGCTTATGTCATTAGACTGAGGCAACCTTAGGCGGGAAGGGGACCACACATGCGTGGTGCATCTCCCAAAGGCTTTCTTTGAAAGCTGGGGAAATGCTTCCACGCGGGCTCCATCGGCGCCAATGTCACCCATATGTGAGGACTGATTCCTGCTGCCCCCGGAGAACACCTGCTGCAGGTGAGTAACTATGCTTTTCCCTAAACCTTCCTCCCCTTTTCCTCCTTTCTCTATCTCTCTGAATAACACTCTTCTATTTCCTGTTTCCTCAGTCCACAACCTTGGGGTCATCTTTGACTCCTCCCTTTCCTTTTCCTCACATATCGAACAAATTGCTAAACTTGTCGTTTCTTTCGCTATAAAATCAAAAACAAGAGCCCTTGAGAGAAAACTTAGGGAACAAACAGGGGTCATTTATAACATATACATAATATCAAAATCAGTACTTAATATTCGACACTCAATGCAGAGACAAAACAAGAATGTATAATGAAAGACTGAGAAGCCTACATACCAGCCTGAGAAATGGAAACATGCATAAAGGATGCCTCAGACAAGGAGAGCGGGATTACACTAAGGCAAACCAAGCACCTATAGCAAAGCTATCTCCGCTTAATCTCCCTCAATGTCAATCATAGGCAATAATATATTTTACTTTTTAAAATGCATTTAAAATAAATAAAACGCTTAGATGATATCCACGTCGGGGTTTCCAACAATGGGGAAACCGTTCCGGCTGCCGGGGATATCAGGGCTCCCGGTGGTGGTCGTGGCAACGCAGCTCCGACGTGGATATCAGTCGTCCAGTTACCAGACAACTCACACGTCAGAATCCATTGTAATAAATTTATCTTCCACTCCTTTGTCTTCGGTCCAGGAACAGGTGTTTAATCGGGGACTGTCTTTTGTCCCCATGCATCATCATGACCCTTTTCAAGCCCGTTTGGACATTTATCGTTTAATAAGGAATTTACAAATTAAACTTTTTTCTGCTCTCAGGAAGATGTCAACAATACTATTACGTCATTATTTTGACCTAAGTCTCATTGGATTCCTCTGGGTCCAATTGACAGTTGTATTGCCACCTTTCGTGATCTAATATTGCAGGATTTACAAGTTATAGAGTCTCGTTTATCTACATTTGGAAATACCATAACTTATCCTTTAATGAACGTCAAGCTATCAGTTGGCACAGCAGGATCATTTTGTCATCAAGCCTGCTGATAAAGACGGCTCGATAGTCATTCAAGACAACGAACAGTATTTGCAGGACATTTCTCAGCAATTGTCTGATCTCAAGTTCTTATAAGCAAGTGGATGAAGACCCTACTCCTGAATTACAATGTATTATTTTTGACCTGTTACAAGATGCGTTTCGGGAAAGCGGTACTCCATAATCTCTTTGGGGTTTAGGCAACTCCTACCCTCCGGCCCTGGTGTTGGGCTACCGTTCAGGGGCGTTATCAGAGAAGATTCTGTTTTTGCATGCTGAGGCTCTAGAGGGAGCTCATTGTTTCGGTTTGGGGCCTCTGGTAGCCCTGAGCTGGGGAGTCCCATATGTGAGGACTGACTTCCTGCTTGGTCCTGGAGAAAGAGTAGTTACTTACCTGTAACAGGTGTTCTCCAGGAGCAGCAGGAATCAGTCCTCACAACCCTCCCTCCTCCCCTTGGAGTTGCAGTCATATGCTTTATTTTTGCTATTTTTGCTCTCTTTTAGCTATGTCATCAGACTGAGCAAGATGGCACCCTTGGGCGGGAAGGGGACCGCACATGCGCGCTGCATTCCCAAAGGCTTTCTTTGAAAGCTGGGGAAATGCTCCGCACGGGGGCTCCGTTGGCGCCGACGTCACCCATATGTGAGGACAGATTCCTGCTGCTCCTGGAGAACACCTGTTAAAGGTGAGTAACTACTCTATTTCTCCTTAACCTTGCTATGAGTTTGGAGAGGCTCTATAAGTTAAATTATGAGTTCCTATGGCAGGAAGCGAGACTGTTAGAGAGATGGGTCAAGCTAACCACATCATGATTAGGTAGAGTTGCAACAATAAAGATGTTGTTGCTTCCCAAATTCATATCTCCAGGAACAAGCAGGAATACATTCTTCACATATGGGTATCTTTGGTACTGATGGAAACCATGCGGGAATGCTCCCCAATATCCAAAACAAAAGTCTTTAGGAGCACTCCACTGTGCCTGCACGTCTGCTTTCCTGCGTTCCCAGCTCCTCTCAGTTCTTTGTTTTCCACAGAGCCAGCAGGAAGCACCTTTCCTGTCACCACCGCAAACTTTTATTTTCTTTTTTGGTATCTCTGCACTGCCTTTCTGTCAATGCCGGTACCTTTCCTGATACCAGCCCGATATTAATTTTTCTTTGCTTATTTTTTCTTCAGTTTTCTTCTTTTTTTTTTCTGTGAGGCCTTAGGCTTAGCCTAAATTTTTTCCATTTATCACTATGGACAAACATATCAGTAGCTTTAAAAAATGTTAAAAAGTGCTCCGTCACTAAGTCAGTCACTGATTCTCATGACTGGAGTCTTAAATATTTAGGCCCAGATCATATACCAAACCATTTTAGTAGCCATCCTCAGCACAGACTCCAACCTGTTTATTCCTTTTGAAGGTGCAGCCTCCAGAATTCCACACAATACTCCAAATGAGGTTGCACCAAAGACTATCACCTCCTTTCTTCTGCTAGCCATTCCTCTCCCTATGTACCCAAGCATCATTCTAGCTTTCGCTGCCACCTTTTCTACCTGTTTAGCTACTTTAAGATCCTCAGACACTATCATGCCTAAGTCCTGCTCTTCTTTTGTGGACAGAAGTACTTCACCCCCTATACTTTATCGCTCCCTTGGATTGCTGCAGCCCAAATGCATGATCTTGCATTTTTTAACATTAAAACTCAGCTGCCAAATTTTAGATCATTCTTCAAGCTTAGCTAGATCCCTCCTCATGTTATCAACACCTTCCTGGGTGTCTACTGTATTGCAGATTTTGGTATCATCCGCAAAGAGGCAAACCTTACCTGACAGCCCTTCCGCAATATCACTAACAAAGATGTTAAAAAGAATCGGACCAAGGACAGATCCCTGGGGCACACAGGTCGGTAACCTCCTTCTCAGAGTGAGCTCCATTTACCTGAACCCTTTATCGTCTCCCACTCAATCAATTTCTAACCCAAGCAGCAATTTTAGGGTCCATCCCTAGAGTATTCAGTTTGTTTATAAGTCACCTGTGTGGAACTGTGTCTAAGGCTTTACTGAAATCTAAATACACTACCTCTAGGGCTCTCCCTCGGTCTAACTCCCTGGTCACCTAGTCAATCAGATTTGTCTGACAAGACCTGCCTCTGGTGAATCCAAGCTGCCTCGGATCCGGTAATCCATTGGACTCCAGAATCCTCAATATTTTTTCTTTCAGCAGCGCTTCCAATAATTTACTCACCACCAAAGTTAAACTAACCGGCCTGTAGTTTCCAACCACCTCCTTACTTCTGCTTTTGTGTAAAGGCACCACATGAGCCTCTCTCCAGTCTTTTGGCACCACTCCCGACTCCAATGAGGCATTGAAAAGGTCAGTCAGTGGAGCTGCTAGAACATCCCCAAGTTCCCTCAATATTCTCGGGCATATCCCATCCGGTCCTATCGCTTTTCTACTTTTAGTTTAACTAGTTTCTCACTTCCTTCCCGTCCTGTTTGTGGGTATTTTCTGAGGTCCTGCTCCTGGTTCTTCATCTATGAACACAGAACAGAAATATTTTTTAAGCAATTCTGCTTTATCCTCATCAGCTTCTACATATTCCTCCCCTTCACCCTTGAGTCAGACATTACCACTTTTGCCCTTCCTCCTCTCACTAACAGATCTGAAAAATATCTTATCCCCCCATTTTATTGCATTGACTATTTCCTCCTCTTTTTTAATCTTTGCTTTCCTGACTACTTTGCTAGCTTCTCTTAAGTTTTCCCAAATATAGATACCTGTCTTCATCTTTCTGTGATCTCTTGTATTTCACTAAGGCCTCCCTCTTTTTCTTTACCTTTTTCAGCTACTTCTTTTGAGAACCATAGCGGTCTCCTTTTCCTTTTACCTTTATTTACCATTTTAACAAAAAGGTTGGTTGCCCTTAAAATATCCCCTTTCAGTTTTTCCCACTGTTTTTCTACATCCCCCAGCTGTTCCCATCCCGCTAATGACTTTTTGAGGTATTGGCCCATTTTGGCAAAGTTAGTTTTCCTAAAATCGAAGACCCCCCACCCCCTTTTTTTTTTCAGAAACACTTTCACCATTGGTAAGCACCAAGTCCAGTATGGTCTTTTAACGTGTGGGTTCTGTTACCAGTTGCCTGAATAGTTCTCCCTGTAGAGAATCCAGGGATGTGCCAGTCAACAGCTGGCATATTGAAATCCCCTATCAGTAGCACTTCCCCTTTCCTGGTAATGCTGCGTATGTCTTCTATTAACTCTCCATCCACCTCTTCTCCCTGTGAGAGAGGTCTATATATCATGCCAATGCAAATGGATTTCTCTTTCTCTCTTTCTAGTTTAACCCACAGTGCCTCCTCTCTCCCTTTTAAGCCCTGTCTTTCCATAGCTTTAATATTATTTTTAACACAGAGTGCCCCTCCTCCTCCCCTTCTTCCTACCCTGTCCTTTCTGAATAGTCTGGTATAGTTACATCCCAGTCATGGTTGTCCGTAAACCATGTCTTTGTTACCACCACTAAATCCAAGTCACCCTCTCCCATTAGAGCTTCAACATCTGGGATCTTATTTCCCATGCTACAGGCATTTATACACACTGTTTTCCATATATTGCCCCTTTTACCCATTTACATAAAATTATTTAATATTTCACTTACCTGGAGGCTTTCTTCATCCATCCCCAACGAATCTAGTTTGAAGCCCTCTTCAGAAGGTTAGCCAGTCTGCTACTGAAGACACATCAACCCTTTTTGGACAGATGGACGTCGTCTCTGCTCTGCAACCCTTGGAACAGCATCCCATGATCCAGGAAACCAAAACGCTCTTGATGATACCATCCATGCAGCCATGCATTTACCTCCAGGATACGAGCTTCTCTGCCTTGACCTTTACCCTCAACAGGGAGGATTGAAGAGAGCCACCACCTGCTCATCTATCTCCTTCACCGTCTGTCCCAGAGCCATAAAGTCACTTTTGATACGCTCAGAGGCATACCTGGCAGTATCATTTGTGCTGACATGGATGAGCAACATTGGGTAATAGTGGGCTTGATAAGTCTTGTCAAACTCTCCATAACATCTCAGATTTTGGCACCTGGCAGACAGCACACCTCTCTGGACATCAAGTCTGGTTGGCAGATGGATGCCTCAGTATCCCTCAGAAGAGAGTCACCAACCACTACTACCCTTCGCTTCCTTGTGGTCACTGATTCTACAACTTTGGGGTGCTTGAGTTCTGGCTCTTTCCTTTCCTGGGATGCCATCACCTCCCCCACTTCCAGGGATGCATAATGGTTCTTCAATTCAAGGGCTGGAGGAGTTGGATTGGTGATTCTGCAGGCCCTGGTGGCTCATGTCCAACCTTAGTCATTCTGTAGGCTCTCATCTTCACCTCTGCTGGGGAGCTTGGATGTTTCAAGAAGTATCTCATCAATGTACTTCTCACTGTTGAATGCTCCTCAGCCTCTCTACCTCTTCTCTGAGCTCCTCCAACTTGTTTCCTGAGAGCTTCAGCATGCAGGCATTCTGTACATGGAACCGGTCCTTCATTTGGCATTGGGATCTCTGTCTGGACAGAGGCAGAAGCTGTAACGGAGACAACAGCTTTGGCATTTTTCCCCAACCATTGTTCAGTTGGTGGAGCTTAGGTACCTGTTAAAGCAAAAGAGAAAGACCTGCCAAAGTACCAGCCAGTTTCCCAGCTGTCCTTTCAGAGGAAAAGCTATTAACCTCTTTTAAGTGTGCTCTAAGTTCTTGTGTGCAGCTAATTGGGAAGGTGTCCTATAAAGCAAGAGTGCTCACATTGGGGGGGAGGGGGTGGTAGGGAGGTAACTAACACCTGATGAGGTGTCAGTAGTTTCAAAGAGCTGAGAAAGATACTAAAGGCAGAGTTTCAAACCTGTACCTGTAAAGAAAATATTTCCCCCTTTGAACTAAAGCACTAAAACTGTTTTAAAAATGTACCAAAACCTTTTAAAGAGCTCTCAGGCAGAGAGCTAGTAATTAAAAGCCACACTCTTACCTTTGCTTGCCTTGCAGAGCCCCTGTTAGGAATGCTTCGAACTGCAAGGCTCTTTAGACTTTTATGCAGCTCTCAACTGCTCTCAGTTCTTTCACAAGACATCTGCATCTTCAGCCTGTTCCTATGTCTCCAAAAAGTTAAAGCAGAAAGACTAAGTCCTCGGCATCAAAATCCAATACCAAGCATCGAGGTAAGTCGCTGCACTCACAGGATGCTCCGAAAGGGGCATCCGATGCTGACCAGCCAGCCAAACAGCCTCGGCAGAAGGAGCAATCTTCCAAAGCCAGACGGGGGCTCCAAGACGCTCCCGAGGCATCAACCTCCAGAGAGCTACTGGTACTGTGCTCTGGGACGATGCACTGGTACTGTGCTCTGGGATGATGGGACAAGGTTCCGCACTCGGTTCCATCCAGGCATCAGCATCCTCCATCGATCAGCGTTTCTTAGCTATCAAGAAGACTTTGGTGGCTCTTCTGGCTGCTGCAGTATCAAAGGCATCGACTCTACAGCCAGTCAGGCACCTTCTTCTAGCTGGGTGCCTGAGCCTCTGCCTCTGATAACAGCCCTGGAACAGGTATCAGCGGTTCCGATTCCTCCACTGGAATCGGTATCTGTGCATCCCTTCCTCTGATTCCTTCCTTGGAACCGGTAACCGCCGTCGATAGCCAGCCAGTTCCCGATTCAGGTACCGTATGACTTGAACATAGACATCGAGCATCGGCTCAAGATCATTGATACTTTGATTTCCTTTCTGAATCGGAGTCGTCATCTTCTGACCCTGAGGAGATATCGGGGGATTCCAGGGCCACCTGGGATATCCCCTCCGATCCCTCGCCTCCTCATGCAAGGCTTCAGTCCCCACCAGTGGACATGTCCTTTCAGGACTGCATTAGGGACATGGCAGTGGTTCTCCAGATCACCGTAGCATCGGAAATGGAATCAAGGGCTGAGGAGTTAGAAATCCTCCAATACCCCTCGACTTCCAAAGAGGCGGCAACGTTACCAGGGCATCGGATACTACAGGTTCTAATACTATGTATGTGGGAGGCCCTGCTAATGGTTCCACCTATTAGTAAACGCCTCGATCCTATGTATTGAGTCCCACCGTGCCCGAGGTTTCAAAAACCTCAATTACTGCACCACTCAATGGTAGTGTTATCGGCAATGTGACACATCAAGAGTTCTAAGACCCATTCATCAGTATCACTTGTCCAGGATGCCAGAGTTCTCGATGCCTTTGTACGTCGCTGCTTCCAGGCATGTTTGCTTGCTTGCTTGCTTCTAGGATTACATCCTACAACCGTCTACATGGGCTTGTACCTCAAATATGTCTCCATGGATCTAACATACTTTGCTCCTATTCTCCCAGGTGACAAACGTGATGCTTACATGACTTAAGCAGGCTTAAAACACTTCCAAGTTCCTGACCAGATTAGCCTTCAAAACCTTTGAGTCGACTAGTAGAGATGCTGCAGTCTGTATAGGAGCACGTATAATGACCTGGCTCCAGGCATTGGACCTCGAGCAGTGGGTAGAAGATAAATTAGCTAATATTCCTTGTTCTGGAGGAAACTTGTTTGGTAAGGGTTGGAGAGAGAAAGCAGGAAAGCTTGAGGCAGATGACCTTAACCTCAAACGTTTCTCAAGAAAGACTTCAGACCCCTCTAGGAAAAAGACTACTTCCAAGAAATCTTTCTATACCAGGAAGAAGAGATATTACTCTTCATACCATCCCTCTGCTTCTTATCAACCTCAGCAGCAGCAGCAACAAAGGACTCCGGGTCTCTGTCAGCCTAAGAAGGCCAAGGGCTCTAAACTCCAATCAGCTGCTCAGCCCCAACCAGCACCTCGTTTTTGACTCCTTCCTAGAGAGCATAGCTACCCTGCCTCTGCAGGAACCCCAGCCCATTATAAGGCAGGTTTTCGGCTTATGCCCACAGGTATTCTCATGGCATCAGAGAAATGGACTCTCCGCATTGTCTTCATTTTCAAAGCTTACTCCCAATCACCTCCACAAGAGATTATCCTGCAAATTCTTTGCAGGCCAGTCTCCTGTCCTCAGAGGTGGCCACCTTGCTAGCCCAAGGGGCAATCAAAAGAGTTCCCCCCACCCAAGAAGGCAATGGCTTCTTTTCTCCTTACTTTCTTATCCCCAAGAAAACAGGAGGGTTTAGACCAATTCTAGATCTGAAAGATCTCAACAAATTCTTTGTTTGGGAAAAGTTCAAATTGATTTCCCTCGGCACCCTTCTGCCATACCTTCAGAGGTATGACTGCCTATGTTCTCTAGACCTCAAGGAGGCTTACACCCATTTGCTGATCCATCCTCACCACAGACAGTATCTGCGCTTTCGGGTTCAGCCAACCCACTACCAGTATCGGGTGCTTCATTTCAGGCTAGCATCCGTACCCAGAGTATTCACAAAATGCATGGCAGTTGTCGCAGCATATCAATGTACTTTGGGGGTCTTTGTCTTCCCCTACTTAGATGATTGGTTGATAAAGGGAGAATCTGCAGAGGTCATAAAACAGTCACTGTCTCACACCATTACGGTGCTCCACAGTCTAGGCTTTGTGCTATACTTTCCAGAGTCTCACCAGGTTCAATTCTAGCAACTCGAGTTCATCAGAGCATTTTTAGACACTCATCATGGCCAAGTTTTCCTTCCTCAGGATCTCTCGTCTTGTCGAGCTGGTCCTCACCATACAAAGTCAAAGGTGTTGTGACAGCTCGAGACATGTGTCTTCTGGGCCACCTGGCCTCTACGGTCCACGTCATCCCATATGCCCACATACACATGAGACAAGCCCAATGGACTCAGGCGACCAGGAATCTCTCAGACAAGATTTGCATTACTACTCTTCTTGTCAACTCCCTTCACTGGTAGTGCTCCCCCAAAAATCTTCTAGGAGGGTCACTTTTTCAGATGCTTCCACCTCAGTGCACCCTAACGGATGCTTCCAAGCTAGGATGGGGAGCATATCTGGACAGTTTCACTACGCAGGGGCAGTGGACAGCACAGGAATCTCAAATGCAAATCACTCTCATAGAGCTTTGTTCTCTCACCAATGCCCTGCGAAGTTTTAAACCCCAACTTTTGGGCAAACACGTCTTAGTTCAGACAACCAAGTAGCAATGTTCTATGTGAACAAGCAGGGGGGAACGGGTTCTTATTCTCTCTGCCAAGAAGCCCTTCACCTGTGCTCCTTTGCCATTACACACTGCATCCCATCTCAGCATCTTGGATCTTCAATATGTGGGGGACCCCCAAAATAGATCTGTTTGCCTCCCCAGAGGATGCGTGTCTTCTGGGTTTTTTTGCTCAAGGATTCCCTCCAGACACAGTCTGGCAGCAGACGCCTTTCCCTTCACTGGGGCGTGGGTCTGCTTTATGCATTCCTGCCACCCCCCTGATGCCCAAAGCTCTGTTCAAACCGCAGGCCAACACGGACTCTATGATTCTAATAGCCCTTATTGACCCTGTCAGCCGTGGTTTCCTCTGCTGCTTTCTCTAGCACAGACTCCACCACTCAATTTTGGCTATGCCCCAGACCTCCTCTCTCAGGATCCAGGGACAACTCCTCCACCCCAATCCCACAAGCCCTCCGTCTCATGGCGTGGCTGCTGAAGGCATAATCGATAGGAGATATTGTCAGTAGAAGACAAATACACATGTATAAATACTCGGTATGTCTAGGGAAAACTGCTACTCTCCATTTTCCCAGGATTCCATAGGACTACCTGGCAAACAAACCACGTGATAAAACAAGAACCAACCCTGTGTTTGTATATAAATAAGACTTTATTGCTGATAGAAAAATAGTGTAAAATTAGCATAAATTAGTTTTATGAGATAGTAAGTTATGCAGCCTTATGATTACAATTACCAAGACCTAATCACTGTTTTAGCTACCAACGTCACTGATTCACTCTGCACTCAGATGTACAGTCCATTATCTGTCTGTCTAAGCTAGCCCCAACCTGGGGGGGGGGGGGGAATTAAAGACCAGTACCTTAGCTCTTGCCAGAACGCTTGTGGCTGGGTCCGAGAAATTGTCTCATGAACAACACGAAGTCAAAGTGTGGCAGCGGTCCAACATCAGCTACAGGCAGGAGAGTCAAGCTGCAGGTCTGTGGGAGAGATTCACTCTGTCCCGAGGTTAGTCTTCTTCCTTGAGGCAGGCAGACAGTAGGGCTAAACAACTCCCAGCAACAGTTTCAGGAAAAGTGATATATCTGAAGTCTGTTTGTGCAGAAGTAGTGTGTAAAAGTAGTCCAGGAAAAGTGCAGAAGCCTTGTGTCTCTCCAGCGTATAATTCTTTGTCCTGACCCCCTCATCACAGCACGGTGATTGGCTGGTCTCAGATACTGTATGTCATCTTCAGCGAATCCTGTAACAGTGTAAGGTGGTCCTTTTCCAAACAAAGGTCCATGGTGCAGGAAAGATGCTGGTATGCAGGTACATACATTGTTGCAAATCCTAGGCCCAGTGGCACAGTCTCTGGATGAGAGCGAGTTCTCTAGCATGTAGGCATGAACAATAATTCTACTGACTTGCTTGATCTGCAGAGTTTACTGATGAATCAGTGTATGGAAAAGTGTTCCATCTTGTTTGGTTCAGAACCGTTTCTGAGCAGGCAAGGAATCCATCTTGTAACAGGAATCCATGCTGTTTGGTTCAGACATTAGTTTCTGAACAAGCACCAGTCCTACAGGTCTTTGAACTCGACCTCCCTCCACTTGTCAGGGACATCTTGCTTGCTTCCCTCAAGCCATCTACCAGATATTCTCATGCCTTCAAATGACAGCAGTTCATCCTCTGGTGAACAGATTAACCCTTCAAATTGTCCAGTGGAGCATCTTCTATAATATCTTCTCCACTTGTCTTCCCCAGGACTTAAGGCTAACTCTGTTAGAGTTCATCTCAATGCCATTGCTGCCTATCACAATCCACTGGATAGGCATCCTATTTCCTCGCATGCCTTCGTGCAGTGATTCATGCAGGGTCTTCTGCATTTCAGGCCACTGATCAAACCACCACTGGTGGTTTGGGACCTCAATGTAGTCCTAGCACAGCTTCTAAAAGCACCATTCGAGCCTCTGGCTACCATGTCTCTAAAACTCATCACCCTCACCTCAGCTCATCGCATTAGCGAACTACAAGCTTTGGTAGCAGATCCCCCCTACACTCGATTCCACCATGACAAGGTGGTTCTCCATACTCATTCATTCCAAAAATAGTCTCAAATTTTCAACTCAACCAATCTGTGATGCTGCCGGTTGTCTTTCCATGGCCATATGCCTTGAGCTGAGGTAGCATTGCATATCTTGGATTTCAAGCATGCTTTTGCTTACTATTTGGACAGGACCAAGGCTTTTAGGAAATCCTCTCAATTATTTATTTCCAATGACCCAAGCCACTTAGGTCTTCCTGTATCTAAAAGCACCTTATCCATTTGGATTGCCGACTACATCTTGTTTGCCTATGCTCAAGCAGGACTCTCTCTCTCGAGGGTCATGTTACCGCTCACAACGTGAGGGCTATGGCAACCTCCTTCCTGTCTCCATAGAGTGGATCTGCCAGGCAACTACCTGGTTCTCTGTTCACACCTTCGCTGCTCACTTGTCGCCTTGACAGGGACTCCCGTTGGGACTCTGTCTTTGGCCAGGATGTTCTTCAGCATCTCTTTGGGACTTAATCACAACTCCTACCATTACACTTCTTTGGCACCTGACTGCTTGCTCCATGCCCCTGCTTGCTATACTCGAGTCCACTGTGGCCACTTTGTGTCCATACCTTCCTGGCTTCATTTCTTTGTCTCAAAGATGTCTTTTTCAGTCTGGTGCCTGGGAGCTAGTGAGTCCCATATGTGAAGACTGCATTCCTGCTTGTTCCTAGAGATAGTGTAGTTATTCACCTGTAACAGATGATCTTCAGGAACAGCAGTAATCAGTCACAGTGAGGAGGTTGGGTATTTGTTTCCTCTTTTCTCAGCTAGAAATCTAACTGAGGAGAGGAGTTGGGAAGGTGGGAAGGTAGATGCGCAGGCACCATGGAGTGTTTCCAAAGGCTTTCCTATTGGATGCTGGGTAGCATTCCTGCGTGGGCTCCATCTGTACTGATGATACCCATATGTGAAGACTGATTCTTGCTGTTCCCAGAGATCACCTGTTATAGGTAAGTAACTATGCTTTGTTTTCTGGTACCTATACCTGGAAAGGCGTTTCACCTCTTACATAAGAAAGTATTTGCCTACATTTGGAAGAAACCCTCCCTAGAAGTGCCGTAACAATTTTTTTAAGTGAAAAAAAAAAACAAAAAACGGGGGCGGGGGGAGGCTGGCTATGCTGAACTTTTTTTTTTTTTTCTTCTTTTTTCATTTTTTAACATTTACCAAGCTGCCCGATGGAGAGTAATATGTGAGTGGAATGCTATTGAGCATAAGCAATGAGGCCAGATGGAACAGATGAAAGTGGCTTCAATCTCACTTCATTTTTTGCCTTGGCTCTCTAAGAACGTGACATAAAAAAGTAAAATGGAAAACCCCTTTGTACTGTATATACTTGAAGTGTAGAGTGTCACAAGGTAAACCCAGGGGACCCAGAGGAAATGGAGATTAACGGAGAAAATCAGGCAGAACCTGATGAGGTAAACAAAAACATGTCAAATAGTTGCTATGAGCGACCGCGGCACACGTGGGAAAAGGGTAAAAAGACACACCCAGCCAGCATGAGAATGGAGGTTGATTTACCTGATAGGGATCAGCTGAGAAGGGGTGGAACCCGGGGACAGATACATAAGGCACACTCACAAGCAGTGAGGGAGAGTGAGCACGGACAGAGGTGGAAGCAACAACCTCAGTCGTGGGAACGGAGGGAAAGAGAAAGAAACACTATAAGCCAATCTCATCTCCAGGACCAAAGTTGGTGGAAGGAAGGAAATGAGAGAGAGTGTCAGCAACGTATACCAGAGGACAGCTTGAATGAGTCTCAGGACTATGTGAGTACGTGTGGAGATCAGCTGTTAAACACAGAGTGTGTGTGTGAAAGCCAGAAGAGAAGAGGGAGGAATCCTGTTGCAGGAAGCAAGGCATTCAAAGTGGAACAGGACTGTTTTACACCCGAATGGGCTAAGTCCAGGATTAATAGAAGAAGCCAGCCTAGAGCAGAGATAAAGGGAAAAGGAAACAACTTCTTTCCTTGTACGGGCAGTTACAAGAGAAAGGAAGGTCTCTTACCTTATAATTCTGCTAGCAACTTTAAATGCTCAGACTTCTCTCGAGTGCCGTTGTCAGCACTGAAAACTCCCACAGCTGTATCAGAGGAATTAGCCTTTAACCCATTCAAGGCAGGACACAAGCTGTTTGACTCTAATACCAGTGTTTATGGGCAGTTACCTCATAGCTTTACACAGGAGGAGTGCTCTTACAAGCCATTATCCAGAGTATACGGTAATACCCAGCAGTGTTTTAGCCTAAAGCCAGGAAGCAGTCACGTAGCTGACGTGATTAACCAGAGTGAGCTCGGCAGAACAGCTGCTACAGAAAACGTAGGTACAAATGGTTATCCTTTAATGCCATATGATATTTCTAATGTACCAGATAACACTGAACCCATGGAATGCTCGTTAGTGACAACTGAAGAGGAAGAGTTTTCATTGAGATAAGAAAATATATGTATAAGGAAGGTTTAAACAGCAACACAGTAACTGGCAGAAGTTGCTTGGTTTAAAGTGAATCCTGATTGATTTATATCAGCAAAAGAAAAGGATTAAGTGCTCAGGAAGAGAACTGTTTTTCTTTTGTTAAAAAGTTAAAGCTGAGGAAAGCACTTTTTGTTCAATGTTTGCTTCTGTTATTTGCCAGAGTGGCTTTTGATTATTTTGTTCTTCAAGAAAAAGAATACCTCATTGGACGGGGAATAAAGCCCTTGATTTAAAGTGTGAACTGTGTGTTTGAGTGATTACAAGAAGACGGTATAACTACCACCCACAGAGGGCCAGGCAGGGCTATCTATAGCATATAGAAAGCCAAGAAAAGGTATTAAGCCATAATACCAGTCTCCACCGGAGGGGCCCGATGAGGGTGTGACAAGAGGAAAGTGAAATGAAGCTTTTAGGAAAGAAAATGTTAGACTTCCCCTTCAAATACAATCCAGACTTTCCTCAGATGTACAGTAAATGGGAAGGGACAGGCCTAAGTTTTGGAAATTGCCTTGTGCATTGGTGTGGGGGGATTCTCTTCCTTTTTTTGCTTATCTGTTTTAGGTGGTTCCAGGAACCAAGGGCCCAATATTTAAAGGGGTTTAGCAGGTTAGCAGGACCTGCAAACTGGCTAATCTCCACTCTGCCCAGTATTCAGTGGCACTAACTGGATAGTGCCACTGAATATCACCACAGACTCCTGTAGAAATGTGTAGTTTGTTTCAGGGCAATCTCCAGGAACAAGCTGAATGTAGTCTTCGCATATGGGTGATGTCGGTACTGATGGAGCCCATGCGGGAATGCTCCCCAGCATCCAATAGGAAAGCTTTTGCGGCTAGAAGGTCCTTTGTACATTTTCTTCTGAGTCTATCAGCTTGTGCATGTATAAGGGTGGATAGGTGGGAAGGGGAGATGCTGTTATGTAATTTAAATGTTGTAACTAACATTTTGTATCTCACTCTGATGGCAATGGGGAGGCAATGGAGGCTATAGAGTATTGGGATGATATGCTCAGTGAGGTTTGCTTTCACAATGATCCTAGCAGTTACATTTTGTGCAATTTGGAATGTGTGGAGAGACCTTTTAGGGATGCCTTGTAGTAGACTGTTGCAGTAGTCCAAGTGAGGGGTAATCAGAGCTTGGACCACAGTTCTAAAGTCATGTGTTTCCAGGATTGGTCTGAGGTGTTGCAGTTTTTAATTTAAAGAATATTGTCCTGGCAATTTGTTTGATTTGGGCAGCCATACTGAGAGTTCTGTGAATAATGACTCCTAGGTATTTAACCTCCTGTTTGACGGGGAGGTCGATGTTATGAAGTTTAAAGATATGGGGAGGCGTGAAGTTCTGATTCCTAGTTGTGAATAAAAGTTCTGTTTTGTTGAAATTTATTTGCATGTTTGAGTTGAGTCACGGTTCTGCTTCGATTATGCAATTGTTAATGTTGTGATATTGAGGATTTTGTACGTTGATTGGGGCATAGATGTGATATTCCATTTCGTCTCTCCGGGCCAGTCCAGGCAAGTGAGGCAAGTGAGGGTTGTCAACCTTCTCTAGCAGCTGAGGACTGAAAAACTGAAGTTTTGCTGAAAAGGATATCTGGCTCCCTCTGCTGGCCGAACCTCAGTCTTTCAGTCCTCAGCAGCTGAAGACGACGTCTCTTGTCTGGCTCCCGGTGAAGTTCTCAAATTTTTTGTTTTTGGGTCCGGATTGTTGAGACTGGAGGGTTCAGGGTTCTAGCAGGGCTCTTCCCTCCAGTCTCCTTCATTTCCTTTGCCTGTTTTGGCAGTTTTCCCAGCGCTAGAGGCAGAGCCTGCCTTGTCCCCAGCGCCGTGCCCTGAGGGGGAAGTGGTGTCAGGTTCTGGGAACCCCAGAAACCATCGATCAGCCTCCGGAGCCGCAGGCACGCCACCGCTAGCAGCGGGAGGTCAGCTGCCGGGTTGGAACCCTTCTGTGTGCGGCGGATCCCTCTCGGGCGCAGGTTAGTCAGTGCGAGGTGTTTTGGGCCTGCGGGCGGTTTGAGCGCGCTTCGCGCGGCGCCGTTTTTCGTCGGCAGCGGTTTTGTTTTCCTTTCGGGGAGAATTTTGTTCGGGGCTGTCTAGTCGCGCGGGTCTCCTTCCCTCCTTCGGTTAGGTTTGCGGCAAGCCGACATGGACCATCGGGCAGAAGCGACGGAGCCTAGAGGGAGTGTTTCTTCGGCTCCGGATTTGGCGGGAACAGCGGCCATGCCTTCAGCGTCGGTTCCGCCGGCTCATAAAAGCTGCTCTAAGCGGAAGGCTAAGTCTAAGAAGCCTCTTAATGTGGAGGAAGCTCCTTCACTCTCCGTCCCTGCTAGTCAGGAATCCTTGGAAAACACTTTTTCTGCAGCTTTTATTCTGGCCATGCACAAGGCCTATTGTTTAAAATGGCATCAGGCTCAGGTTAAGGATGCTGCTCCTCTCCTCACCCAAACTCTGGATGCAGCCTCTTCCCTTCTGGACCCGGGGGAGGGCCCCTCCAGCGCGGTCCAGGGCACCCAGGGAGCTACCGATAGCGTCGGGCTACCAGCCCCTGAGATTCCCAGTGCTGAGGAGGGCGATTTTCTCTTAGACCCTGTCCTAGAGCAGTGGGCTGATCTTGAAGAGGGTGAGTTGGGGTCCGCTGAGGATCCTAGTCTTTTCAGAGTGTTTCGTAAAGAGGAGTTGGGAGCGTTGATTTCTCAAACCCTGGCCACCTTGAATATTGTCTTGCCTCCAGCTCAGGATCAGCCGTTGGAGGATCCCCTGCTCCAAGGTTTTAAAACGGAGCAGAAGTGCTTTCCAGTACACTGTGTCATGAAACAGATGGTGGAATCTGAGTGGGAATGCCCAGAAGCAACGCTGCGGGGGCGCGGGCTATTGCCCGCTTGTACCCGTTGCCGCAGGAGGAGCTCGACTTGCTTTGGCTGCCTAAAGTGGATGCCTTGGTGTCAGCAGTCACCAAGAAAACCACCATTCCCGTTGAGGGCGGTGCGGCCCTCAAGGACTTGCAGGATAGGAAGTTGGAGGCTCTGCTCAAGCAGACCTTTGAAACCTGCGCACTGTCGCTACGGGCGGCTTTTGTGGGGCATACGTGTCCCGGGCGTCCATTCGATGGATTCAAGGGGCCCAGGGCAGGGATGGCGTGGAGGACAGCGCGAAGCTCGAATCCGCGGTGGCCTATCTCGCAGATACCTTTTATGACCTGGTTCGCGTGTCCGCGAAGTCTATGGCTTTGGTGATTGCGGCTCGGCGTTTCCTTTGGTTGCGCAATTGGTCGGTGGACGTTTCCTCGAAGGCCCGTCTCACTAAGCTGCCCTACAAGGGCTCCCTGTTGTTTGGGGAGGCCCTGGATAAGATTGTGAAGGATTTGGGTGACTCCAAAGGGGGTCGCCTCCCAGAGGACAAGCCTAAGGGTCAACGGCCTGCAGGAGGCTCCAGATTGGCGGGGCAGGAGCCTTGCAGGTTCCGCGGTGCTCGCTTTGCCCCCTACCTGAGAGGACGCTCTATGGCTTGGGGTCAGTCCTTTCGAGGGGCTCGGGGGTTTGGCAGAGGTTATTTCCAATCCCAGCAGTCCTCTAATAAAAAGCCCCAATGACGTGAGGTTAGCCCAGACGGAACTCCCAGTAGGGGGTCGTCTGCAGCGGTTCTTTTCTGTCTGGGCCTCCATAACCACCGATCTCTGGGTTCTTGAAGTCATATGCGATGGTTATGCCCTAGACTTCGCGCGCCCCTTACGGGAGGCTTTCGTGCCGTCTCCCTGCGGTTCTGCGGAAAAGATGGCGGCGGTGTTCGAGACCCTTCAACGCTTATTGCGCCTTCAGGCGGTCGTGCCGGTTCCGTTCGACCAGTTAGGGTCCGGTCGATACTCCATTTATTTCGTGGTTCCCAAGAAGGAGGGGTCTCTTCGTCCTATCCTGGATCTCAAACACGTGAACCGCTGCTTGCGGGTTCCGCACTTTCGCATGGAAACCCTCCGATCCGTGATCTGCTCCGTACAGCCCTCGGAGGTTCTTACCTCCATCGACCTGACCGAGGCCTACCTCCATATTCCAGTGAGGCAGGAGCACCAGCGGTTCCTGCGGTTTGCGGTTCCCATGGTCACTTTCAGTTCCAGGCGTTGCCGTTTGGTCTGGCCACGGCGCCGCGGACCTTCACGAAGGTGATGGTGGTTGTGGCGGCAGCTTTGCAGCGAGAGGGGGTGCAAGTGCACCCTTATCTCGACGACTGGTTGATTCGGGCACCGTCAGTTGCGGAGTCCGCCGTAGCCACTGCTCGAGTGGTGGCTCTGCTCGAGCAGTTGGGCTGGGTTATAAATCAGTCGAAAAGCCATCTACGACCGACTCGGCGGCTCCTGTACCTGGGGGCTCTGTTCGACACGAGCGTAGGAGTCGTGTTCTTGCCCGAGCCTCGGGTGAAGAAGCTCTTGGGCCAGGTGCGGGCATTTCGGCGTCTGAAGGCGCCGACGGCTTGGCGTTACTTGCAACTGCTCGGGTCCATGGCGGCGGCGCTGGACTTAGTGCCCTGGGCTCGGGCGCATATGAGACCTTTGCAGCATGCTTTGCTCTCGAGGTGGTCTCCGCAGGATCACCCCCTGTCCCGCAGATTGCCGCTCGCTCCACCCATGAGCGACAGTCTGCTCTGGTGGTTGGAGCCCGCTCATCTCAGGGCAGGCATGCCCTTGCGGTCCCCGGAGTGGCTACTTCTCACGACGGATGCCAGTCTCGCAGGCTGGGGAGCTCACTGCCAGTCCCACTTAGCTCAAGGGCTCTGGTCGCCGGAGGAGTCGACCTCGTCCATCAATTTGTTGGAACTTCGAGCGGTGCGGTTAGCGCTGCAGGAGTTTCGCATGCTCGTCGAGGGAAAGGCAGTGCAAGTCTTCTCCGACAATTCCGTGGCAGTGTCTTACATCAACAAACAGGGCGGTACCGGCAGCATTCTTCTGTTGGAAGAGAGTCTCCGTTTGTTGAGCTGGGCGGAAACGCACCTGGTCACCCTTTCCGCGGCCCATGTGGCGGGCCGCGACAATGTTCAGGCGGATTACCTCAGCAGGCATGCCGTGGATCCCGGGGAGTGGGAGTTGAACGCGGCTGTGTTCCACGACCTCGTTCTCCGATGGGGCCAGCCGGCCATGGACTTGATGGCCACCTGCGACAATGCGAAGGCCGGCCGGTTCTTCAGCAGGCGACGGGAGCATATGTCCGAGGGTCTCGATGCCCTGGCGCAGCCGTGGCCTTCGGTCCGGCTCCTCTATGTCTTCCCTCCGTGGCCCTTGATCGGGCGCGTCCTCCGGCGGATAGAGCGCCACAGGGGACGGGTAATTCTGGTTGCCCCGGATTGGCCGCGTCAGCCGTGGTACGCCGATCTGGTCCGTCTGCTAGTGGACCGTCCCTGCCGGCTTCCGGCGCGGGAGAATCTTCTAGCTCAGGGTCCGCTTCTCATGCCGGACGTGGACCGCTTCTCGCTTACGGCTTGGCTCTTGAGCGGGAAAGGTTGAGGCGTCGAGGCTATTCGCCTTCGGTTATCGACACTCTCCTTCGAGCCAGGCGTTCGTCTACTTCGCTGGCGTATGTTCGCGTATGGCGGGTCTTTGAGCATTGGTGTGGAGACCGCGATCTTCGGCCAGGTTGCTCTCTCATCCCTGACATCCTGTCTTTTCTGCAAAGCGGGTTTGAGAAGGGATTGGCTCTTGCTACTCTCAAGGTTCAGGTCGCGGCGCTGGCGTGTTTCCGCGGTAAGATTAAGGGGTGTCTTCTTTCTCGTCATCCCGATGTCGTGCGTTTCCTTCGCGCAGTCCAGAACTTGCGCCCTCCGATTCGCTCTCTCGTACCCGCTTGGGATCTTAATCTGGTGTTAGAAGCTCTTGCGCGACCTCCCTTCGAGCCAGCTTGGGAGGTGTCCCTTAAAGAATTGTCCTGGAAGACAGCATTCTTGGTGGCACTCTGTTCGGCTAGGCGGGTATCCGACCTTCAGGCTCTTTCGTGTAGGGAGCCTTTCTTGCATTTCTCGCGTGAGAAGGTGGTCTTGCGTCCCGTGCCTTCGTTTCTGCCGAATGTCGTGTCAAGTTTCCATATAAACCAGTCAATTTCCCTGCCGACCTTTCCGGATGGCGAAGGGTCGCCTATGGACTCAGTTCTCCGGAAGTTGGATTTAGGTCGGGTGCTTAAACGATATCTTCGTCGGACGCAACCCTTCCGTAAAACGGACAGGCTGTTCATTTTGTTTGGGGGGCCTCGAAAGGGGAAGCTGCCTCCAAGGCCTCCATTGCGCGTTGGGTCAAATGTGCGGTGTCGGCGGCTTATCGCGCAAGCGGTCGGTCGCCGTCGGAGTTTTTCAGGGCCCATTCCACTCGTCGTCAGGCGACGTCTTGGGCGGAACTGGCTCTCGTTCCACCAGTGGATATCTGTCGAGCGGCGACTTGGTCGTCGTTGCACTCCTTTTCAAAGCATTATCAGTTGGACGTGCGGGCTGCGGATGACGCTAAGGTGGGAATGTCCGCAGTTATTGCTGGTCTCGCCGGTCCCTCCCTGGGGTAGTTACTGCTTTGGTACTTCCCTCACTTGCCTGGACTGGCCCGGAGAGACGAAATGGAAGAAGAAATTAGACCTTACCTGCTAATTGTCTTTCCTTGAGTTCTCTCCGGGCCAGTCCAGGCCCCGCCCGTTGACCTTGGCGAGACTCCATTTTTCTTCGCGGTTTTTGTTGGGAGCTCCGCGTAGCTTTTCCTGAAGGGTCCATCTTGGGGCTTCCGCTCCCTTTCAAGGCTTACGGTAGTCTCTGGGGCTCCCTCCTTGGGGGGGGGGGCTCAAGGCAGGGCGCAATTTTGTTCGGGGTACGTTCTGTGCGTGCTCCGTGGAGTCTGGCAGACTTTGTTCACTTTTCTGTCCTGAAAAGGCCTGGTTAAAAAAAAGAAAAACAAAAACAAAAACAGAAATCCTGGACCACTGGTTACGATTGGCCTCTTGGGGGCTAAGGGTTTGCTTCTCGTTTCTGCTGCTTTGTAATTTTGGACTGAGGTTCGGCCAGCAGAGGGAGCCAGATATCCTTTTCAGCAAAACTTCAGTTTTTCAGTCCTCAGCTGCTAGAGAAGGTTGACAACCCTCACTTGCCTCACTTGCCTGGACTGGCCCGGAGAGAACTCAAGGAAAGACAATTAGCAGGTAAGGTCTAATTTCTTCTTATGCTTCTTGAAAATTGAGCAGATAGGTTGGAGGTATAGGTTAAACAGTAGAGCTGAAAGGGCAGAGCCTCTTCTCCCGGATAAGAGGTCAGACTACCTTACATTAGTCAAACATGCCCAAAATGTTTCCAAATTTGTCAACAGGGCAACCTTTGACCGTTTTGAATGCACTAGCAGAGCAACTACTGTCTGTATAGATCAGGGGTGTCCAACCTTTTAGCTTGCAGGGCCACATGGGCAGTTTTTAAAAAAGGTCGCGGGCAAGAGCAGCACTATCACAAGTAAAAAACAAAATACATTTTATTACAGCACTATTGAACTATAGTCCCTCGTGAGCTAACCACTTTAGTGTGAAATCTGACATTGTTTCTGCTTGCATAAATAGTCTGTCTCCTCCAACAGTAGAAGTCGCAACAAGCAGTGATGCTATCAAATGTTCATTGCTAAGCAGAGACCTTGAGTTTGTTTTTGTGTTCTTCATTCTTGAAAACAATTGCTCATAGCAGTAGGTGCTACCAAACAGAGCAACAAATTTCTTTGCATCCTGTGACAGATTGGGATATCTATGTGATGAAACATAACAACTGTAAAAGCTCAGCAGATCATGTTCAGTGAAAGCTCTCTTCAAGTCACTGTCATTTCAAATGTCAATAAGTTCCATTTTATATTTATCAGCAGCACCTGTAAGATCAACTTCAAATGGACTACTCATCAGTTTTATCATGTCAGAATGTTTTTTGAAATCTTCGAATCTGTGTCTGAAGTCATCAGCTAGTTTGGCAACTATTTCAGAGTACTTCTCGTGTTGTACTGTGTCTGCAGGTCTAGTAGAAAAGACTGTGAAATGTACAAATTTCTTCTCAACCAAATGAGTCTGAATTAGCTCCAAATTCTGAACAAATTTAACAACAGTCCTTCATACAGTTTGTGAACCAGCTGATCCTTTCCTTGAAGTCTGACATTTAATTCAGCCATGTATTTGGTCATGTCCACCAGAAACGCCAAGTCATTTAACCATATGTTATCATCCAGAAATCTTGCATCCTTCTCTTTCTTAGTCATGAAGGTCTTTATTTCATCGCGTAAACTCCAGAACTTGGATAAGGTGGCTACCCTGCTCAGCCACCGAATCTGGCAGAAGTATACCAAATCATTGTGATCGCAGCCCACTTCTTCAAGAAACGCTTTAAACTCCCTGTGATTGAGGCCTCTTGAACGGATGAAGTTAACAGCTGATACAACTTTTTCCATCAGTGCTTCATTTCAAGGATCTTGGCGCATAAATTTTCTTGATGAATAATACAGTGGTGTGTGATGATTTCCTGAGGCACAGATTTTGCCAATAAGGCCACAAAGTCATTCTGTTTCCCTTTCATGGCCGGTGCCCCATCAGTTGTTATGCCAACAAGTTTGTTCTTGGGAAGATTGAATTTCTCCATTACTTGGTTGAATCTTTCAAAAACATCCTTTCCAGTTGTTGTGCCTTTCATCGGACAAATATCCAACAGTTCCTTGACAATAGAAAACGCTCCAGTAACTCCCCTCACGAATATTGCAAGTTGGGCAGTGTCACTAATGTCGGTGCTCTCATCAAGTGCCAAGCTGTAAAATTCACAATCATCAAGTCTCTTGATCAGAGATTCCTGAATATTTCTGGCCAGATCGTCAACCCTTCTAGCAACTGTCTGATGAGAAAGACTGACATTTTTCACCAGAGACTTCTTATCTGGGCAAACAACTTCCGTAAAACTTTCCGAGCAATCCTTCACAAACTCCCCATCTGTGAATAGTTTTCCTCTCTTGGCTATGGATTCTGCTATTAAAAAGCTTACCTTTGTTGCTGCTTTGGAACTCTTATTAGCTTCTTTGAAGAAAGACTGTTGACCAACTATGCTTTGTTTCATTGAAATTATACGATCAGTGCGTTGCTGGCCAACAAGGCTATCGAATTTACTAACATGCTTCGTAGTGTAGTGTCGCTTTATGTTGTACTGTATGTGAACAGCGATGGTTTCTTGGCAAATCAAGCACAAAATGCAATCAGAATGTTCCATCACCAAAAAATCTTCCATCCATGAACTTCTAAATGTGCGACACTCGACATCAACTGTACGTTTTTTCCACGGCCTACTTTTACTCGCTGACACCGCCATTCTTTGTTTACACTTTACAAATTTTCCGGTTTAGTACGGTCTGTCTAAAAACCGCAGAAGACCACAGACGACTGCAAATGACCACAGATGAAGCACATGCAGCTCAATAGACATCAAACATACACAGCACCGAGTACCTGTGGCTTTTGGTTTCTCTGATTCAGAGGTCAGCTTGTAACTTCAGCGTGAGAAGGCAGTGCCTGTACCCCGCGACATCTTTCATTTCTCTGTAAACTGAGCTGCATCAGAAAACGGAGGGAAAGGCTCAAATAGCTTTTCTAAGGTTCACAGCAGAGACACTCTACTCTTTTGGTAAGAACTGTAATAATCATGCACCGTGGGCCATGTTGACTAAACATTAGCACACACTATCTGCTGCAGCACTCATGTTATTCCTATGGGCACAGTGGCAGATAGCGCAAGCTGTTTAGTCAAATATCTGCCACTGTGCCCATAGGAATAACATGAGTGCTGCAGCAGATAACATGTGCTGTTCATTCAACATGGCCCTGTGTATTATTGCAATTTGATGCTATGAAACTATCAAATTTATTTTTTATGTCTCATGAAAATAAGTTGAAAATAAAGAGATACAACTCTTCAATGCTCATCTAACAATAACTTCCATGAATCTGAGATCTCTCTCCACATCCTAAGGCCCTCATCCTCACTAGAAGTGTTTTTGATATTACTCCAAAGCCTATGATACAGGAAAGATGCACAAACAGCCTTGGCAGTATTAATACAAGGTTCTCTCGCACATACTGTCCCACTACAGAACAGATACTACACGGGTAGCATACCCCACACCTAAATGCAACCACACTTTATTCTATTACCCTGCTCCAGTTGTGCACACATAGTGGTATGGTCATTAAAGGTTAATGTGCGTCACGTACCACTGCACCCAACAGAAACAAAAAGGCTGCAGAACTTAACGCACATTAAAACCTTTAATAAACATTCCCCATAATGTGAATCTTTTTTTAACATTCCTTTTTTTGTTTTTTTTTACCCAATGTATCTTTATCTTTATCTTTATTTTAGTATTTGATAGACCGCTTTTTGTTGAAACATAAAGCGGTGTACAATAAAAGGTTAGCAATGCAAAAACGTAGAAAAGAACGCCATAATAAGATAGGAAAGCAAAGAGTACAATAAAGTATAAACAAGTAAAATAGACAACTAGGCCAAGACTTCCATGAAACATATTAACAACCAGGCAACAGGCCCAGACAGGGGAAGACAGGACAACGTATAAGCAAGCAAACAGACAAAACTAACGGCGTTAGGGAGGAACATCGGGAGGGAGATTAAAGGCTTGTTGAAACAGATGCGTTTTGAGTAATATCTTAAATTGAGAATAGGAAGGTTGGTAATGCATTCCACAGCACAGGGCCCAGAAAGAAAAAAGCTGCATGGCGGGTTTGTTCCAGATGAGCTTGTGATGGAGAGGGTAATGACAGGCGGTTAGTATGGATAGAACGAAGCTGGCGGTAAGGGGTATGAAGGGAGATACGGTCTGCGAGATATAAAGGGATATTAGTGTAGATAGTTCGGTGAATCAAAATAAGGAATTTATAATGAAAACGATAACAGAGAGGTAAACCAATGCAAGCGAAAAAGAATAGGAGTGATATGATCGAAGCGATGGGAGAACGTAACGAGACGAGCTGCAGCATTTTGGATACGTTGCAAACGTTGAAGTTGGAAATTTGGGAGATTAGCAAGGAAGACATTGCAGTAATCCAAACGGCTTATAACCAAGGCCAGGACAAGAGTGACCAAAGAAACTGAGGGAAGAAGAGAACGGACAGCCCTAATCTGACGCAGGGCAGCAAATGAGCGACGGATAAGGGAAGTTAGATGACTATGAAAGGAAAGCGTGGAATCAAGAATCACTCCGAGATAACAGAAGGAGGACACAAGCGGAATAGAAGTTGAACCAATCGAAGGGGCGAGGGTGGGGCAGGAACCACTCAACGAGACCCACATAGCTGTGGACTTGGACGGGTTTAAATGTAGAAAATTCTGTGAGAGCCAGGAAGCAATACGGGAAAGACAGAGGTTAAGTTGGGAGATATCCAGGGTTAATGGAGAGATATGGAAAAGTAGAATAATATCATCTGCATATATATAAAAAGACACTGGGTACTGTTGAATCAATAATGGTAAAGGAGAAAGAAAAAAGTTGAATAATAGAGGGGAAAGGACAGAACCCTGAGGAACACCACAGGTGAGTGGGAGGGACGTAGAGGACTGGCCATTGGAGTGAACAGAGAAGGAACGGGCTGTGAGGAAGGAGCAAAACCATTGCCATACTGTACCACGAAGCCCAACATCAGACAAACGAGAAAGGAGGGTTCGGTGGTCAATCAAGTCGAATGCTGCGGAGAGATCGAGGGAAACGAGAAGGGTAATGTCACCGTGATCATGAGCAACATGTAGCTCGTTCAAGAGTGCCAGAAGAACCGTTTCAGTACTATGCCCGTGACGGAAGCCAGCTTGACGGGGGTGAAGAGTATTAGTGGATTTGATGTGTTAAGTTGTTCAAAAACAAAACGTTCCAGAAGTTTGGCCAAGAAAGGAAGGTTCGAGACAGGACGCCAGTGGAACAGAACAGAAGGATCAAGGGAAGGCTGCTTCAGAAGGGGGCGAACAACAGCCGATTTCCAGGAGGATGGGAAACGGCCGGATGAGAGACTAACGTTGATGATGGTGGTGATGATAGGTATGAGCTGTAAAGAAGGCTCAGTCAGCCAACGGGACGGAATCGGGTCCAGCTGGCAGGTGGTTTTACTAGACTTAGATAGCGTCTGTAGTATTTCAGCAGAAGTAACCGGGTGAAAGGAAGACCAGGTATGAGCCAGAGCAAGATTCGGTGGCGAGAGGGGTGGGGACAGCTGATCGGCATCAATCAATGCAACGGGGGAGACAGAAGACAAGGGGGAACATGGTGGAGGTAGGGGCAGTGGAGGGGAAGGATTTGAAAAGGATGAGCACAAGTTGAGTATCTTATCAGAAAAGAAAGTGGCTAGAGACTGAGGGTCTGGAACCAGGGTCACTTGCTTACGGTTAGGACCAACAGCGGAGAGCTTACGTAAAATTGTGAAGAGTTGTCTGGAGGAATTTGCAACGTCAGAGATTTCGGCCGCATAATAGGCACGCTTGGCGGATTGAACGGCTAAGCGATAATCAGAAAATAGCTGCTTGAAACGGAGACACAGCTCAGGAGAAGGATGGTGAGCCCAACGACGTTGTAATTGCCGGAGTTGGGTCTGCTGAAGACGCAAAGCGGGATGGTACCATGGGGAATGGGTTGAACTGGAACAGTTAGACACAGGACGAAATGGGGCCAGGTCATCTAAAGCGTTGGTAAGGAGAGAGTTCCAAAGAGAAGCTTGTTTATCGGAAGAATATGAGGCAAAATCAGATGGGAAGATAGAGGGGGCAGGCGGGAAGACATTAAGGGTTTCAGAAGTAATGCGACGGCGAAGAGAAGGGAAGAGAGAGGATGTAGGCGGATCAGTAGTCCCCGAGGAAGAGTAGGAGACTGAGAAGAGAATACAAAAATGATCAGACCAGGGGACGCTAAGCATAGTAGGAGGAGAGATCACCGGTAACAATGTGGCAGGAGAAAGAACTAAGTCTAAAGTATGTCCGGCTATGTGGGTAGGGCCATGTACATGTTGCTGAAGAGGAATGTCATGTAACAGATTTAAAAAGGAACGGTCTTTTTGCCTGCTGGGGTTATCAACATGGACGTTGAAATCCCCCAAAATAATGAGATTAGGAAACTGAACAGTTGTATCAGAAATAGTTTGAAGAGCTGCGTCCCAACGTGCAGCAGTCAAAGAAGGGGGCAGATAAAGAAGGAGAAAATAAAGTGGGGGTGAGGAGCGAAGGCGAAGAAGAAGGGATTCGGGGAACAGGACTAAAGGGGAGGAAATTTCTTCAATATCAATAGACGTGCGGTGGAGCAGGGCCACCCCACCACCACCTCTCCCTAACCTGGGAGTTGAAATTGCTGCAAAGCCAGAGGGAAGGGAGCTAGACAGGATAGGACTATCGCCTTCCTTGAGCCAGGTTTCAGTAAGGAAGCAAAGGTCAAGTGAATGATGGGAAATAAGATCATGAACCAATAGGGATTTTGACCGAAGAGATCGGCAGTTCAGCAGAGCTAGACTAAGTGTTACAGTAGAGACTATCGAATGTAACCTGGGGGAGAGAGGACGCTGCCTGGACTGAGGAGCAGTGCAACTGCAAGAGATCAGGTTAGAGGAGCAGCACGCTAAAGGGCCAGGAGGGGCCATGGACAAGGGCGCAGGACGCCGACCCCAGAAGACCGGGATAGCTGACATAACCCCAGGGGGGCAGAATGCAGACCCAAAGAAAGAGAACAGGAGAAACCAAACACAAAACCAGGACGTACACGACTTGAATACAGAAACTGACCTGAAAGAACTAAGCAACCGAGTCAGAAAAAACTGTATTGTGTTCTATATTGTTTTAGCCATTTTTAATGTGTATTGCTCTTCATTGCTGCCTCTATTTTGCCTAAAGCTTAAGCTTTTCTTTCTTATTTTGGTTTTGTCTCCGTGAAATTCCCTGTTCTGTGATTCTTTTGCTTCTACTTTCTTCCTTTACGTTTGCTTTCCTCGTGTCTTATTTCATTTACAGGGGCCCTTTTTCTTTCATCTACCCCACCCCATTTCTCTATCCATAAGAACATAAGATATGCCATACTGGGTCAGACCAAGGTCCATCAAGCCCAGTATTCTGTTTCCAACAGTGGCCAATCTAGGTCATATGTACCTAGCAGTTTCCCCAAGGGACACAGGTTCCACAATGCTTGTATTGGTTCAAGCATTGATATCCTGGGTCCCTTCTTAATGGTTTATGGACCTTTCCTCCAGGAACTTGTCCAAACCTTTTTTAAACCCAGCTACACTAACAGCCTTTACTACATCCTCCGGTAACAAATTCCAGAGTTTGATTACACGTTGAGTGAAAAAATATTTTCTTTTATTAGTCTTAAATAGTTTACCCTGTAGCTTCATTGCATGTCCCCTAGTCTTTCTATATTCTGATAAGGTAAACAATCGATCTATGTTTACCCGTTCCACTCCGTTCATTAATTTATAGACTTCTGTCATATCTCCCCTCAGCCGTCTCTTTTCCAGGTTAAAGAGCCCTAACCTTTTTAGCCTTTCTTCATAGGAGTATCCTTCCATCCCCTTTACCATTTTGGTGGCTCTTCTCTGAACCTTTTCTAAAATCGCTATATTCTTTTTAAGATACGGCGACCAGAATTGCACACAATATTCAAGGTGCGGTCTCACCATGGAACGATATAGAGGCATTATAATATCTTTTGTTTTATTTTCCATTCCTTTCCTTATCATACCTAGCATTCTATTTGCTCTCTTGGCCGCCGCTGCACACTGGGCCGAGGGTTTTAACATGGTATCCACAATGACGCCTAAATCTTTTTCCTGGGTGGTGGTTCCTAATGTGGAACCTTGCATCGTGTAACCATAGTTTGGGTTGTTCTTCCCTAGGTACATAACCTTGCACTTGTCCACATTAAATTTCATCTGCCATTTTGATGCCCAGTCAGATCCTCTTGCAATTTTCCATAATCCTCTTGGGTTTTAACAACTTTAAATAGTTTTGTGTCATCTGCAAATTTGATAACCTCACCCGTTGTTCCACTTTCCAGGTCATTTATGAATTTATTTATTTAACAGTATTTCTAAACCGCCTTATCTTATTAATCAAGGTGGTAAACAATCGGGTAAAGTGAGAGAGTTAAGCATGCAGTGAGGGAGAAATTTAGTTGAGTGTGTGTTGTATTGTGTGCTAGATTGGTTTGAGCTATGTACAATGTGTGTTGTGTTGTGCGCTAGAGTGGTTTGAGCTATGTACAAGATGGACTATATACAGTGATGCAAAAGCATTTTCTATACATACAGTGTTTAGGCGGTATCATGTGCTGTTATACATTCTCTGAGGTTATGTGATGTGTCCATAGTGTTCTATGAACAGCATGGTTTTTAGCTGTTTTCTAAAGTCCTTGAGGTCTGTAGTTGCCCTCAAATCGTCCGGTAGCTTGTTCCATATTGTTGGAGCAGCCATGGAGAGTGCTCTGTCGGTTGTGTCCTTGCGTGTGTGTTTGAATTCACTTGGGGTGCTGACTCGGTTGTGTGTTTGTTTTCTTCTAGGACGTGTGCTAGTGTCCAGTTGTATGAGGGTGTGCAGGCTGTTGGCTGATGTGTGCTGATTTATCTTGAATAGGTTTATGATAGTTTTGTATCTGATGTGTGCACCGATTGGGAGCCAGTGTAAGTCCTTTAAGGTAGGTGTGATGTGCTCCTGTCTTGCAGTACCAGATATTATTCTTGCCGCAGTGTTTTGTGCTAGCTGGAGAGGTTTGAGGGCTTGTTTCGGTAGTCCAAGGTATATCGGATTGCAGAAGTCCAGTAGTGGGGTTATCAGTGCTTGACAGACGGTACGAAAGTGTTCTAGGGCGAGGAGTGGTTTCAGTCTCCTGATGATTCGCATCTTGTAGTAGACTTTTTGAATTGTCTTGTTTATGTGTGGCTTGAGGTTTAGTTGTCCAGAGTAACACCGAGGTATCTCACTTCTGATCTTATTGGTATAGTAGTGTTTTGTATCTTGATATTTGGCGGGTGTATAAAGCTTTGGTTCCGAGTGATGATTAATGCTTCGGTCTTGTTGTAGTTTATTGCGAGGTTGTTGTTTTGACACCAACTCGTCATCTGGGTAAGGCAGTCTATTATCTTTGAGAAGTCCGGGTTGTCGATTAATATTGGGGTGTATATCATGATGTCGTCTGCATATATTGTGTATTGAATGTTGTTCTCTTTCATGATGTTGCAGATTGGTTGGATGTAGATGTTAAATAGGAGTGCTGAGAGTGCAGATCCTTGAGGAACTCCTTGACGGACATTTATGGGTCGGGAGGTGTTGTGTCCCACCTTGACCTGTAGCTGTCTTTCGGTTAGGTATGAGTGGAACCATTCCAATGTGATTCCGTGTATACCAGTGCTCTTTAGTCTGTCCAGGAGCGTGTTGTGGTCCACTGTGTCGAAGGCTGAGGAGATGTCGATAAAGATCATTATGATTCCATTCCTGGTGTTGTCAATTATTCTTAGGATGCTGTCGAAGAGGTAGATCAGTAGCGTTTCGACTCCATGGTTGGGACGAAAGCCGTGTTGGTTGTCGTCGAGTGTTTCATATTTGTCGATGTGTTCTTGGAGTTGTATTTGAACCGTTTTTTCGATGATTTTTGCCAGGAAGGGTATGCTGGAGATTGGTCGGTATGCTGCTGGATCCTTTTTGTCGAGAGTTGTTTTCTTTGTGATTGGTCTTACTGAGGCAAGCTTTAGTTGCTTTGGCATGAGTCCTTGAGTGAGTGAGTTGTGTACTATTCTATGTATGGTGTGGATGAAGTTTGATTTGGTGGCTTTTACCCATGACACTGGGCATGGGTCTGTAGGAGCAGTGCTTGTGTTGATTGTTGAGATGAATATGTCAAAAAGCAGCGGACCCAGCACAGATCCCTGGGGTACACCACTATTCACCTTTCTCCATTGGGAAAATTGGCCATTTAGCCCTACCCTCTGCTTTCTATCTTTTAACCAGTTCCTGATCCACAATAGTACACTGCCTCCTATCCCATGACTCTTTAGTTTTGCCAAAAGTCTCTGATGAGGGACCTTGTCAAAGGCTTTCTGAAAGTCCAGATACACAATATCAACCGACTCACCCTTGTCCACCTGATTATTCACTCCTTCAAAAAAACATAACAGATTAGTAAGACAAGATCTTCCTTGTCTAAAGCCGTGTTGGCTGTCTCCCATTAGGTCATGACTATCTACATGCTGAGTAATTTTATTCTTTATGATGGTTTCTACCATTTTTCCCGGTACTGATGTCAGGCTCACCGGTCTGTAGTTTCCTGGATCACACCTGGAACCCTTTTTAAAAATTGGTGTTACATTGGCGATCCTCCAATCTTCATGTATTAGAGATGATTTTAATGATAGTTCACAGATTACTAATAGCAGGTCTGCAATCTCATATTTCAGTTCTTTCAACACCCTTGGATGTATACCATCCGGCCCAGGTGATTTGCTACTCTTCAGTTTATCTAATAGTTGTAATACATCTTCCCGATGTATCGATATTTCCTTCAATTCTTCCGCACCTTTAAATACCACTTCAGTCATGGGTAACATCCCTTTCTCCAGGACCAAGCAGGAAGTCAGTCCTCACATATGGGTGACGTCGGCGCCGACGGAGCCCTCGCGGAGCAATTTTCCCCAGCTTTCAAAGAAAGCCTTTGGGAATTGCAGCGCGCATGCGCGGTCTCCTTCCCGCCCAAGGGTGCCATCTTAGCCAGTCTTCTTTTTTCCGCGGAGCCCTACAGACGTACCCGTCGTGTCCCCGCTGAAAAAGTTGATTTTAGTGATTTATTTCTATTTTTTTCTTCGGTTCGACGCCGGTCTTTTTCCTGCCCGGACTCGCGACGCCGTTGCGAGTCCTTCTTCTATTTTTCGGTTTTTCTGATTTTTGGTCAGTTTCGTTTTTCGGTTTGTTCGCTGGCAGCCCGGTCCTTTGACCTTGCAGGGGCCCTTTTTCCCCCGATGGCTGCCAGTGGTTTCAAGCGGTGTGTTCAGTGTGACAGAAATATGTCACTCACTGACACACATGATAATTGCCTCTGCTGCCTCGGCCCGGATCACGAAGAACTGATCTGTGGGGCCTGCAGCAAAATGTCCTCCAAAGCATTAAGGAGTCGGCGGCACCAGCGGGAACGAATCTTCGCTGATCCCGGCCGTACCCGGACCTCGTCGGAGGCCTCGGCGTCCAGAGGTTCCAGCTCTGACCATCGCCGAAGTTCCTCCGACAGGGGTTCTCCCTCTGGGGACCATCGACGGAAGGTAAAACCCGCGAGGGCGGCGTCGGTGGACGCTCCTGGCTCCGCGAGGGCCAGGTCGCATAGCCCCGATAGCCGTCCCGGGTCTTTGGAGAAGGAGCACCTCCCGAAGCGACCTCGTCTGGAGTCGGAGTTGCCTGCTCGGGTAAGTCCTGTAGTCCTCCTGGACTCGCCTCCGAGGGGTCCGACGTCGGGCCCCGAGTCGGGGGCTGCTGGGTCACCTGAGGTCGGACTCAGGTTGACGGCCTTGGAGAGCAGACTATCTGCCTTCATGGACCAGCAGCGGGCACTGATCGCTAGCCTCGCTGGCGCCGCTGCCCCGACCGCCGGGACGTCGACGTCTAAGTCGACCCCGGAGACCGAGCCGATCCTCGAGTCCATGCGAACTCGAGTCGATCCTCGGTCGAGGTCACCCTCGGCCTCCCGTTCGGGACCGAGGTCGTCGACGCCGACTCCCTCGGTGTCGGGGCAGTCGACGCCTCCGCCTGCCCGAGCCGACCCCACTGATTCCTCCTCAGAGTCGGCCTGGGAGTCTGAAGAGGAAGAGTCACCTGATTTGTTTCGGACTCGGTGTGTCCCCTCGGACTCACCTGAGTCCGAACCTCGGAAACAGTCCCCTCCGGAGGATGCCCGGTTCTCGGACTTCGTCAGGGATATGGCCAAGGCTTTGGCCTTCCCGGCGGATCCCGAGGAGGAGCCTCGAGCCGAAGAGCCCGACGCCCTTCAGTATGACTCTCCCGCCAGGGAACATTTTACTGTACCGGTTCCTCCCATGCTGGAACGACTACTCTTCCGCATGTGGGAGAGTCCGGCATCGTCGCCGGTATTAAGCAAGCGGGTCGATTCCATCTATCGAGTCCGCAAGAGTCCTGGCTTCCAAAAAGCACAGCTACCGCACCATTCCATGGTAGTGGAATCGGCCATGCATAGGCTTAAGAGCCAGAAGATGCACTCCTCGGTACCTCCTGGCAGGGAGGCCCGTAACCTGGATGGCCTCGGTAAGAAGTGTTTCCAGGGCTCTATGCTTGCTTGTCGGGTCCAGACCTACCAGCTCTACATGGGCATGTACCTCAGAGACCTGGCTAAAGAGGTAGCCGGATTCTCCGCTGGGCTGTCCGAGGAACCTTTGCGGAGGTTCCTAGCCTTGACAACTGGTATTCGGGAATGCTCCAAATTCATGTCCCGAGCAGCCTACGATGGCTTTGAAGCATCGGCTCGAGTGGCCGCAGCCGGCATCGGTGCCCGCCGACAGGCTTGGCTTCAGTCGTCTGACCTTGAACCCTGGGTGCAGGACAAGTTGGTCGATGTCCCCTGCCGAGGTGAAAACCTCTTTGGCAAGCCTATGGCTGAAAAGGCTGCACAAATCGAGACGGAGACTCTCACCAGAACTAGGCTTTCTAGGAAGACCTCCGCCCCTTCCCAGAAAAAGAAGGGCTCGGGAAAGAAGTCCTTTTACCCGAGAAAGGCGGCTGCCTATAAACACTACCCTCAATATCAGGCCTCCGCAGCTCCCCAACAGGGTCAGCAGGCCAAGGGACGGGGTAACGGGTCCCGTAGGCAGCAAGCCCCCAAGCCTGCACCACCGGCCCCTGCTCAGCAGGGTGGGGGTTTTTGACTTCATCAGCATAGCCTCTCCCCCTCAGCTGGTTCCTCCCAGCACCGGAGGCCGGCTGGTTCACTTCGCCCACAGGTGGTCCAACATCACTTCAGATGCCTGGGTGCTTCAAGTCGTAAGAGAAGGCTATCTTCTCCACTTCCACCAGGTCCCTCCCTCCTATTTCCCGGGAGAACCTCCACAACTTCCTCTGCACAGAGACTTACTCCTTCAGGAGTTAGCAAGTCTTCTTCAGGAGCAGGCGGTGGAACCGGTGCCCCACCACCTGAGAGGTCAAGGTTTTTATTCCAGGTATTTCCTGATACCAAAAAGAACAGGAGGCCTCCGACCCATCCTGGACTTGCGCAACCTCAACAAGTTCCTCGTGAGGGAGAAGTTCAAGATGCTTACCCTTGGAATCATTCTGCCCTACCTCCAGCAGGGAGATTGGCTATGCTCCTTGGATCTAAAAGATGCCTACACGCACATCCTCATCCACCCAAGCCACCGCCAATACCTAAGGTTTGTGGTGGCAGGAAATCATTACCAGTACAGAGTACTGCCCTTTGGCCTATCCTCCGCACCGCGAGTCTTCACAAAATGTCTCGCAGTGGTGGCGGCTTATCTACGGCTTCACGGCCTCTATGTCTTTCCGTACCTAGACGACTGGCTCATCAGAGCATCGTCATCTCCGGAAGTCACAAAAGCCACACACCGCACTGTGACTCTTCTGCAGTATTTGGGCTTTGTCATAAACTTCGCAAAGTCCACTTTGCTCCCCTCACAGGATCTCGAGTTCATCGGCGCAAGACTGCACACTCCTCAGGCACGAGCTTTCCTGCCTCTCGACAGGGCTCAACGGCTCATGGACCTAGCCGGCCGTTTTCGCAGCCAGTCCCTGGTCTCAGCCAGGCGCTTCCTGAGACTACTCGGCCATATGGCTTCCACCGTCCACGTGACCCCCAATGCCCGCCTGAATATGCGGCCTGCTCAATGGTGCCTTCGCAAGCAGTGGCAACAAGCCACAGGCGGCCTAGCCGACTTAGTGCGCGTCTCCGGGCCGCTGGCCTCCTCTCTACAGTGGTGGCTTCATCGGCCGAACCTGGTGCTCGGAATGCCTTTTCAGTCACTTCAGCCGGCTCAAGTGCTGACGACCGATGCTTCTCTCCTAGGATGGGGAGCGCATTGCCAAGGGGCATGTACTCAAGGTCTCTGGACCACGTGGGAGTCTGCTCAGCAGATCAACTTCCTGGAGCTCAGAGCAATTCGTCTGGCTCTCAAGGCTTTCTCCCACCTGACTTCTCACCAGTCCGTCCTTGTCCAGACGGACAATCAGGTTGCCATGTTCTACGTGAACAAACAGGGAGGCACAGGCTCCTTCCTTCTCTGTCGAGAAGCACAGAAGCTCTGCTCTTGGGCCGTCAGCCACGGCATTCTTCTCAAGGCAGTTTATCTCCCAGGCCAAGAAAATTGCCTGGCCGACAAACTCAGCAGGGTCCTCCAGCCGCACGAGTGGCGCCTGGATCCCTTGGTAGTTCAGAAACTTTTCCTGAAGTGGGGCCTCCCCACGATGGATCTCTTTGCCAGTCCTCTCAACCGGCAACTTCCTCGCTTCTGCTCTCGGCAGCCGCATCCCCTTCGAGTAGCGGCGGATGCTTTTCTGCTCTCATGGTCGAAGAGCCTTCTGTATGCCTTTCCTCCCATCCCGCTAGTCTCTCGAACTCTTTTCAAGGTTCTCCGAGACAAAGCTTCCATGATCCTGATAGCTCCTCGCTGGCCCAGACAGCCGTGGTTTCCACTCCTGCTGCAATTAGCGGTAGAGGATCCGTTCCCTCTGGGGTTTCAACCGGATCTCCTAACACAGGATCAGGGGTCCCTGCTACACCCCAACCTCAGATCTCTACATCTGATGGCCTGGCTGCTGAAAGGGTAGTCCTTGCTCCCCTTCTACTGCCGGCAGAGGTGGAAGAGGTCGTCCTAGCTTCTCGGCGACCTTCTACCCGCAAATGCTACGCCCTTAAGTGGCGTCGCTTTTCCGCTTGGTGTGCCCAGCAGTCTCAGGATCCCTTCTCCTGCTCGGTGTCGGTGATCTTGCAGTACTTGCTCTACCTCTCTAATCTGGGACTTAAGTCCAACTCCGTCAAAGTTCACCTCAGTGCTCTTTCAGCACATCATGTGTCGGTGGACGGCAGACCTCTTTCCAGCGACCCTCTCGTAGCGAGGTTTCTCCGAGGTCTCCTTCTACTTAAACCACCTCTGCGCCCGCCAGCACCTGACTGGGATCTGAATGTGGTTTTACAGCGGATCACCTGTCCGCCTTTTGAACCTATGGCTACCTGTTCTCTCCGTTTTCTTTCTTGGAAAACTTTATTCCTGATAGCTCTCACTTCCGCTAGACGCGTAAGTGAATTGCAGGCCCTCGTGTCTGATCCCCCTTACACTCGGTTCTACAAAAATAGGGTAGTCCTGCGGACTCACCCAAAATTTCTTCCAAAAGTGGTCTCCCCTTTTCACATCAATCAGGAGGTGGTACTTCCGACCTTCTTTCCCAGGCCACACTCCAGCCGAGCTGAAATGGTCCTGCATACCCTGGACTGTAGAAGGGCATTGAACTTCTACCTTGACTGTACACGGGAGCACCGTAAAGCTGCTCAGCTTTTTGTGTCTTTTGACCCCAATAAATTGGGGCTCCCGGTCTCCAAGCGTACTCTGTCCATCTGGGTTGCTGACTGCATCGCTTGGGCTTATGGGGCAGCCGGACTCTCGTTGGAAAGTCGAGTCACGGCTCATTGTGTTCGGGCGAAGGCTACGTCAGTGGCTTACCTCCGCTCTGTTCCGTTGGCAGACATCTGCCGGGCCGCTACTTGGTCTTCGAGCCAGACTTTTGCGGTCCATTACTGCCTCGAGAGGGAGTCCCGCAGGGACAGTGCTTTCGGACAGGCAGTCCTCCGAAATCTCTTCGAGGTTTGAGCAACTCCTACCCTCCATCCCGGATGGGGGCTACCGGTGGGTAATAATTCAGTGAAGATTCCTTCCTTCTGTGCCGCTGAGCTAGAGGGAGCTCATTTTTGTGCTTAGGGTCTCCGGTAGCCTTAAGCCTGGGAGTCCCATATGTGAGGACTGACTTCCTGCTTGGTCCTGGAGAAAGCGTAGTTACTCACCTGTAACAGGTGTTCTCCAGGAGCAGCAGGAATCAGTCCTCACAACCCTCCCTCCTCCCCTTGGAGTTGCAATCATCTGCTTAAGTTTTTTTGCAAATTTTTATGCTGTCTTTTAGCTATGTCATCAGACTGGCTAAGATGGCACCCTTGGGCGGGAAGGAGACCGCGCATGCGCGCTGCAATTCCCAAAGGCTTTCTTTGAAAGCTGGGGAAAATTGCTCCGCGAGGGCTCCGTCGGCGCCGACGTCACCCATATGTGAGGACTGATTCCTGCTGCTCCTGGAGAACACCTGTTACAGGTGAGTAACTACGCTACATCTTCCTCAGTAAAGACTGAAGCAAAGAATTCATTCAGTCTCTCCACTATCGCCTTGTTGCCTCTTAGTGCTCCTTTAACCCCTTTATCATCTAATGGACCAACTGACTCTCTCGCAGGTTTTTTGCTACGAATGTACTTGAAAAGGTCTTTACTTCGCGTTTTTGCTTTCGCAGCAAGCTTCTTCTCAAATTCTCCCTTTGCCTGCCTTATCAATGCCTTGCATTTGACTTGCCAGTGCTTGTGCTGTTTCCAGGTTTCGTCGTTTGGCTCTTTTTTCCATTTCCTGAAAGATGCTTTTTTGGCAACAACAGTCTCTCTGACCTCACCTTTAAACCATGCTGGCAGTTTTTTGGACTTCCTTCCACTTTTCTTAAAGTGTGGAATACAGCTGGTCTGGGCTTCCAAGATAGTATTTTTCAACAACAGCCAAGCCTGATGTACATCTTTAACCTTTGCAACTGCTCCTTTTAGTTTTTTCTTAACTGTTTTCCTCATTTTATCATAGTCTCCCTTTCGAAAGTTAAAAGGTGATTTCCTTACTATCCCTCCTCCACTAATTAAATCAAAGGCGATCGTGCTATGATCACTATTGCCAAGTGGCCCCAACACCCTTATCTCTTGCACTAGATCTGGTGTTCCAGTAAGGACTAGGTCTAATATGGCTTCCCCTCTGGTCGGTTCATGAACCAGCTCCTCCAAGAAGCAGTCATTTATTTCATCTAGGAACTTTATCTCCCTAGCATGTCCTGACGTGACACTGACCCAGTCGATACCGGGGTAGTTGAAATCACCCATTATTATTACTGCGCTGTAACCTTTGTTAGCTTCCTTGATTTCTTTGAGCATTTCATCATCCATTTGGTCATTCTGGCCAGGCGCTCGATAGTACACCCCCACTGCCATTGCCTTCCCCCTTTTACATGGAATTTCAATCCATATAGATTCTACAGCAGATTTTGCTTCCTGCAAAATTTTAATCCTTTCTGACTCAATGCCCTCTCTAACATAGAGCGCAACCCCTCCACCAATTTGATCAGCTCTGTCATTTCGATATAGTTTGTACCCAGGTATCACAGTGTCCCACTGGTTGTCCTCCTTCCACCATGTCTCTGATATTCCAATCATATGTAACCTTTCATTTAGTGCTATATATTCTAACTCTCCCATCTTATTTTTTAGACTTCTAGCATTTGCATACAAGCATTTTAGAGAATGTATTTTATTCATGTTAATTTGGCTATTGTTAGACATGGGTAATTTGGGATCTTTAAGCTCTGTCTGCTCCATACTTGAGGGCATTTGGGCTACTTAACTCTTTTGTGGAACCTCTCTGCTTTTGGTAGTATCCTTCAAAGATACATTCTTCCGAACCATCCGCTCTTGGGCGACTGTTGGCTTTCCCCTAATATCTAGTTTAAAAGCTGCTCTATCTCCTTTTTAAAGGTTAATGCCAGCAGCCTGGTTCCATCCCGGTTAAGGTGAGGCCCATCCCTTCGGAAGAGTCCCTCCTTTCCCCAGAATGTTCCCCAGTTCCTAACAAATCCAAATCCAAATCCTACTGGCAAGCACCTATTCTCTCCATTCCTAAGACACACTGTTCTTGATCACCTGTAAGCCCTTTGCAGGCCACTTTTCCTCTAAGTAAGACCCTTCCCCTCCTTTCTATTCTCCTTAATAAGACATCCCTTTCCCTTCTATCACCATCCACCACCCTCCTATTTTCTATCATCCTTCCAGCGAATCCGTCACTTTCACTCCTCCCTCTCCCCCACCCTCCCGGGAATCTGTATCAATTGTTGTCTCTCTCCCCATCTTAAATTGCTTACCTCACTACCAAGATTTGATATGCCGCTTCTACCCTTGCTGTGACTCCCAGGAGAGCAGAAGAACTCCGCTCGACCTCTCCAACACCCCAGAAAGTGCTTCAGATCCCTAACACCCCCCCCTAATTCGTCATTTCCCTGCGCTGACGCCGACGAGGAACGTCATCAAGGGGTGCCGGAATGCGAAGAGAAGGCGCTCGTGGGGGGAGGAGGAGGAGGAGCTACGGTGGCTGGCTATTTCTGTCTGAGACACTAGGGCTTCTTAATGTAGTTCCTAGTTCCTACAGCGGATTCACTTAACTTTAGTGTATAACAGTTTTATGCGTTTCAAAGCTATAGTTTAGACATTAAAATGTTAAAACACTGATGGAGACAATTTACAAAGTAGTAAAAGTAACACTAAAAGAAAATTACAAGGAGGGATAATAACAAGATCAAATCACGGGTCGGATAGAAATGCCTGGCGGGCTGGACTCTGGCCCGTGGGCCATATGTTGGACACCCCTGGTATAGATGCTCATAGGATTGCATAGCTCCAAGCATCAGACCTCGAACAATGGATTCAAGATAAGCTGGGTAAATATTCCCTATCTCCAGGAACAAGCAGGAATGTAGTCTTCACATATGGGTATCGTCGATACCGACGGAGCCTGCGCAGGAATGTTCCCCAGCATCCAATAGGAAAGCTTTTGGGAGCATCCCAAAGTGCCACTTGCTACCTTCCCGCCTTTCCCAACTGTCCCTCTCCAGTTCTTCGTTTTCCGCGGAGCTGACAGGTTGCACATCCTGTCACCGCAGAAAAATTCCCTTCTTATTCTTCTTTTTTCTGGTCGCGTCTGCCTTCCCTCGACGCTATACCAGTACCGCCGGTGGTTCTTTTCTTTTTTTAAAAAAAACAAACAAACCCTTTCTGGAGTTTTTTTACGGTAATTTTCTTCTCTGGTGCCACGCACCATTTTGGGCACTAGGCCCAACTTTTTCCCTCAGAATGGAAAAACCCGTTTCGGGTTTTAAAAAGTGTTCTAAGTGTGGCGGTACCATCTCCATCACCGACACCCATGAGTGATGCCTCAAATGTTTAGGTCCTGACCACTCTATTTCAGAGTGTGTTGCCTGTGGGATGATGTCGAAAAGGGGCCGGCAAAACTGAGCTGCTAAACTTAGCACCCTTTTTCCCTCCAATGCAGCCTCCGTGGCATCGACGTCTTCCAGAGCTTCATCATCTTCCCATGGATCTCAGGTAACTAAACATAAATCCAGCCGGTCTTCAAAGGGTAGATCTCCTTCTAAACATCGAGATCCCTCTGGCGTTGACCCTTGAGGGACTTTCACCGGCAAAATTGCCCCGGTGGGAGGCTTCGGCTTCCAAAGCACAAACGGGGCTCCAGGATGTTCTCGAGGCTTCAACCTCGGCAGAACTACTGGTGCCATGCTCTGGGTTTCCGGCCGCTTCATCTGGCACCGATACCCAAGCATCAGCAGCATCGATAGACCAGAGATTCTTGGCTATTGAACGCAGTCTGGCGGCTCTTCTCACAGCCTCGATGCCCCTAAAACCACTTCAGACAATTCAACTGGCACTGACTCCGGTACCGGCACTGCCTGCATCGACATCGGCAGGTATTCTACCTGGACCGAGTCATGTGTCTCTATCCGGCATCGACAAGTCGGTACCAGACCACTCCGATGCCGACTTTGATCGGTACCGGTACCGTGCCTTGCACGATCACCCGGATCGGAGATACTTCGAATCCTCGGATGAGTCTGAAGACTCTGAAAGCTCTGCCGATACCAGAGTACTTCTTCCTGAGGATTCCTCTTCTCCTCAGCGTAGGATGTCTCCACCAGAGGATCTGTCCTTTCAGCATTTTATCCGAGATGTGGCCCGAGGTCTTTCCATCACAGTGGCTCCTGAAAAAGAGCCTAGGGCAAAGGAATTATAAATCCTACAATACCCTAAAGCTCCCAAGGAGGCAGCTACCTTACCTATTCATGAGATCTTGCATGATCTTATGTTAAGGATGTGGGAAACACCTCTGACCACATCTCCTCACTCTCGAAGACTCGACACCGTGTATCGGGTTCCTCCTTGTCCTGGGTTTCAGAAGACTCAATTACCACACCATTCCATAGAGGTGGAATCAGCCATGAGACAGATAAAGAGTGCAAAAAGACATGCATCTAATCCTCCAGGACGTGAGTGTAGTACTCTTGATGCCTCTGGACGTCGATCCTTCCAGGCTTCCATGCTTTCTGCTAGGATCAGTTCCTCTATCTTGTATATGGGAATGTTCCTTAAGGAGGTCACAGGAGACTTAGAGCTTATGAGCCCTCTCCTTCCTGATGATAAAAGGCAAGATTATCTTGCTCTTGTTAAACATGCTCAGGATGTTTCCAAGTTTGTGAATCGTGCAGCCTTTGACTGCTTTGAATACATAAGCAGAAACTCTGCTATTGCCATAGGTGCACGTAGAATTGCCTGACTCCAGGCGTATGATTTGGAAATCTGGGTACAGGACAAACTGGGGAATATACCTTGCACAGGAGAGAATCTCTTTGGCAAGAATTGGCAGGAAAAAGCTAATGAGATAGATGCTGACAATATCACTTTGGATAGATTGTCTAAATCTACAGCTGATCCTGCGAGGAAAAGATCCTCTAAGAAACCATTCTTCAGCAAGAATAAAAAGTTTTATCCCTCCTGTACCCAGCAGGGACATTGTTTCGGTCAGTCTGCCCAAAAGGGACAGCAGCAACAACCTAGGCAACAAAGGAAACCAAAAGCAGCTAAGCCTAAACCGGCTCAACAGACTCAGCCTCCACAGGGGCTTTGACTCATATCTAGAGAACTTTGCCTTCCTGGCCCTGAACGGCCCAGAACCCTCTACCATTCCAGGAAGGTTATGTCATTTTGCCCCCAGATGGGGTCAGATAACAGCAGAAAATTGGACTCGGTCTATTGTAAGAGAGGGGTACAAGCTTCATTTCCTCAGCATGCCCCCTCCTACAGTAGTAAGACAGTTCAATTCTCAGACCTCTCTCAATGACCAGTTAGGTCAAGAAGTCACTATGCTCCTTGCTCAAGGGGCAATAGAAGAGGTACCCATTCCCCAACGGGGTGCAGGGTTTTACTCCCCCTATTTCCTTATTCCAAAGAAAACAGGAGGACACAGACCCATTCTAGATCTCAGAGAATTGAACAAATTCCTGTTCAGAGAGAAGTTCAAAATGATTTCTCTAGGAACTCTGCTGCCATACCTTCAGAGTCAGAATTGGCTTTGTTCTCTAGATCTCAAGGATGCGTACACTCATGTTCTCATCCATCCAACTCACCGAACGTTCCTTCGATTTCTGTTTCAAGGGAAGCACTACCAATGCAGGGTTCTTCCTTTTGGCCTGGCTTCTGCACCAAGGGTGTTCACAAAATGTATGGCTATGGTAGCAGCATTTCTCCGCACCCTGGGAATATTCGTCTTCCTTACTTAGACGACTGGCTCATTCGAGCCCCTTCAGAGCCAGAGGCCAGGATGGCTCTGTCTCGCACAAAACGCATCCTTCAGTATTTGGGACTTGTCATAAACTTCCCAAAGTCCAACCTTGCTCCCACTCAATCCCTAGAGTTTATAGGAGCTCTTCTGGATACCAGAAAGACAAGGGCCTTCATTCCACAGCCCCGCTGCCTTTGCATTGTGTAGCTAGCTTCCCAAGCAGTGCTAAAACCTCACCTCACTGCTCGGGAAATGCTACAGTTGCTAGGCCACATGGCATCCACCATGCATGTGGTTCCTTATGCTCGCCTCCATATGAGGGCAGCCCAGTAGACCTTATCCACTCAGTGGACTCAGGCCTCAGGTTGCCTGTCAGACAAAATAGCAAATTCAGATCGCCTTATTTTGTCCCTCCAATGGTGGCAGTCGCCCAAAAACCTTCTGGTGGGGTCTCCTTTTCAGCAATTCCTGCCCCAAGCCACTCTAACAACCCAGGGTACCTGGACTCCACAGGAGGCCTATCTCCATATCAATCTCCTGGAGCTCAGAGCAATCTTCCTTGCTCTTCGAGTATTTCATACCCAGTTCTGCTACAAGACAGTCCTAGTTCAAACGGACAATCAGGTAGCCATGTTCTATGTGAATAAGCAGGGCGGAACAGGCTCTCTGTTGCTCTGCAACAAAGCTTTGCAACTATGGACCCTCACCAGAGAGCATCAAATTCATCTCTTTGCGGTGTATCTTCCAGGCATTCAAAACTCTTGGGCAGACAAACTCGGTCGAGTTCTGCTTCCACACAAATGGTCTCTCCATGCAGACCAGGTGGCCCAAATTTTTCAAATTTGGGGAACCCCGGACATAGACCTCTTTGAAAGTCCGCTGAATGCCAAACGTCCCCGGTTCTGTTCCAGAATTCTGGCTCGGGGTTGTCAGGCCAGGGATGCTGTCCTCCTTCATTGGGCTCAGGACTTCCTGTATGCCTTTCCACCCATTCCCCTAGTTCCCAAAACCCTGTTCAAGCTTCAGAGAGACAGAGGTTATATGATCCTCATAGCTCCATGTTGGGCACGGCAACCGTGGTTCTCCAGGACCAAGCAGGAAGTCAGTCCTCACATATGGGTGACGTTGGCGCCGACGGAGCCCTCGCGGAGCAATTTTCCCCAGCTTTCAAAGAAAGCCTTTGGGAATTGCAGCACGCATGCGCGGTCCTCTTCCCGCCCAAGGGTGCCATCTTGCTCAGCCTTTTTCCTTTTTCCCTGGCAGCCCGGTCATTCGACCTCGCAGGGGCCCTTTTTCCCCCGATGGCTGCCAGCGGCTTTAAAAAGTGTGATCTCTGTAAGAAACTCATGTCTCTTACAGACACTCATGAGAGCGTATCTTCTCTGACTCCGGCCGGGCTCGGACCTCGTCAGAGGCTTCGACGTCTCGGGACTCTGGTCCTGAGCATCGTCGAAGTTCCTCTGACAGGGGGTCTCCTACCCGGGAACATCATCGGAAGAAGAAACCCGCGAGGGCGGGATCGGTGGACGCTCCTGGTTCCTCGAGGGCCAGGTCGCATAGCCCTGATTCCCGTCCCGGGTCCTCGGAGATGGAGAGGCCGTCAAAACATCCTCGACTCGAGGTGGACTTACCCGCTCACGTGAGTACTGTTGTCCTCGTTGACTCGCCTCCGAAGGACCCGCCGTCGGGGCCCGAGTCAGGGGCTGCTGGGTCTCCTGAGCTCGGACTCAGGATGACGGCCTTGGAGAGCAGTCTGACTGCCTTCATGGACCAGCAGCGGGTATTGATCGCTGGCCTCGCCGGTGCTTCTGTCCTGACCACCGGGACGTCGACCTCCAAATCGACCCCGGAGACCGAGCCGATCCTCGAGTCCATGAGGGCTCGAGTTGATCCTCGGTCGAGGTCTCCTTCGGCCTCCCGTTCGGGACCGAGGTCATCGACGCCGACTCCCTCGGCGTCGGAGCGGATAGCATCGGTGCCCGCCCGACCGGAGCCGCTCGACTCCTCCTCCGAGGAGTCGGCCTGAGAATCTGAGGACGAAGAGTCACCTGGTTCCTTTCGGACTCGGTGTGTCCCTTCGGACTCCCCCGAGTCCGAACCTCGGAGACGGTCCCCCCCGGAGGATACCCGGTTCTCGGACTTCGTGAGGGATATGGCCAAGGCCTTGGCCTTCCCCGCGGATCCTGAGGAGGAGCCTCGAGTCGAGGAACTCGATGCCCTCCAATATGACTCTCCCCCGAAGGAGGCCTTTATTGTACCGGTTCCTCCGATGCTGGAACGACTTCTCTTCCGCATGTGGGAGAACCCGGCGTCGTCGCCGGTGTTAAGCAAGCGGGTCGATTCCATTTATCGAGTCCGCAAGAGCCCCGGCTTCCAGAAGGCACAACTACCGCACCATTCCATGGTGGTGGAATCGGCCATGCATAGACTTAAGAGTCAAAAAATGCACTCCTCGGTGCCCCCTGGTAGGGAAGCCCGAAGCCTGGATGCCCTCGGTAGGAAGTGCTTCCAGGGCTCTATGCTTGCTTGTCGAGTCCAGACATACCAGCTCTACATGGGCATGTATCTCCGAGACCTGGCTAAGGAAATAGCCGGTTTCTCTGCTGGTCTCTCCGACGAACCTTTGCAGAGGTTCCAATCCTTGTCTACTGGTATTCGGGAGTGCTCCAAGTTTATATCTCGAGCAGCCTATGATGGTTTTGAGGCTTCGGCTCGAGTAGCTGCGGCCGGCATCGGTGGACGCTGCCAGGCTTGGCTTCAGACGTCTGACCTCGAGCCCTGGGTACAGGACAAGTTGGTCGATGTCCCCTGCCGAGGTGATGACCTCTTTGTCAAGCCCATGGATGAGAAGGCTGCACAAATCGAGACGGAGACTCTCACCAGGACTCGTCTCTCAAGGAAGACCTCTGCCCCTTCTCAAAAGAAGAAGGCCTCGGGGAAAAAGCCCTTTTACCCGAGGAAAGGTGCTGCCTATAAATACTACCCTCAGTAAGGCCTCAGCAGCTCCCCCACAGGGAAAGCAGGCCAAGGGACGGGGTAATGGGTCCCGTAGGCAGCAAGCCCCCAAGCCTGCACCACCAGCCCCTGCTCAGCAGGGTGGGGTTTTTTGACTTCCTCAGCATAGCCTCTCCCCCTCAGCTGGTTTCTCTCAGCACAGGAGGCCGGCTGGTCCGCCAAAGGTGGTCCAACATCACCACAGATACCTGGGTACTTCACATAGTTCAAAAGGGTTATCTTCTTCACTTTCACCAGGTACCTCCCTCCTACTTTCCAGGGGAGCCTCCCAGACTACCTTTGCACAGGGACTTACTACTTCAGGAGTTAGCAAGTCTTGTTCAGGAACAAGCCGTGGAACCGGTGCCCCACCACCTGAAGGGCCAAGGGTTTTACTCCAGGTACTTCCTGATTCCAAAAATAACAGGAGGCCTCAGACTCATCCTGGACTTGCGAAACCTCAACAAGTTCCTTGCAAAGGAAAAGTTCAAGATGCTTACCCTTGGAATCCTGCTGCCCTACCTCCAGCAGGGAGACTGGCTATGCTCCTTGGATCTGAAAGATGCATATACTCATATCCTCATTCATCCGGACCACAGACAATATCTCAGATTTGTTGTGGGAGGAAATCATTACCAGTACAGAGTGCTGCCCTTTGGCCTATCCTCCGCACCCAGAGTGTTCACCAAATGCCTCGCAGTGGTGGCGGCTTATCTGAGACTTCAAGGTCTGTTTGTGTTCCCATACCTGGACGACTGGCTCATCAGAGCCCAGTCTTCCCAAGAGGCCACTCAAGCCACTCATCGCACTGTGGCTCTGCTCCAGCACTTGGGTTTTGTCATAAACTTCGCAAAGTCCACTTTGCTCCCCTCTCAAAATCTCGAGTTCATCGGCGCCCGGTTGGACACACTTCAGGCGCGGGCCTTCCTCCCTCTGGACAGGGCCAAGCGGCTCATGGATCTCGCCGGCCACTTTCACAGCAATGCGCTGGTCTCAGCCAGGCACTTTCTGCAACTGCTCGGCCATATGGCTTCCACGGTCCATGTGACCCCCAATGCCCGACTGAACATGCGTCCTGCTCAGTGGTGCCTTCGCAATCAATGGCATCAGGCCACGGGGAGCCTAGTGGACTCCGTACAGATCTCCGACCAGCTGGTCTCTTCTCTACAATGGTGGCTTCATCTGCCCAACCTGGTACTAGGAGTGACTTTTCAGCCCCCTACGCATTCTCAGGTCCTGACGACCGATGCTTCTCTCCTGGGTTGGGGAGCACATTGCCAAGGGACATGTACTCAAGGCCTCTGGACTCCTTGGGAGTCTGCTCAGCAGATAAACTTCCTGGAGCTCAGAGCCATCCGCCTAGCGCTCAAAGCATTCTCTCACCTGGTTTCTCACCAGTCGGTGCTGATACAGACAGACAATCAGGTTGCAATGTTCTACGTGAACAAACAAGGCGGAACAGGCTCCTTCCTTCTCTGTCAGGAGGCACAAAAACTATGCTCTTGGGCAGTCCACCACGGCATCATCCTCAAGGCTGTCTTTCTCCCAGGTCAAGAAAATTACCTGGCCGACAAGCTCAGCAGGATCCTCCAGCCACACGAGTGGAGGTTGGATCCGCTGGTGGTTCAGCGGATCTTTCTCAAGTGGGGCCTCCCCACCATGGATCTGTTTGCCAGTCCTCTGAACCGGCAGCTGCCCAGATTCTGCTCACGACAGCCGCATCCTCTCCGGGTAGCGGCGGATGCTTTTCTAATTCCATGGTCCACCGGCCTCTTGTATGCCTTTCCTCCCATGCCACTGGTGTCTCGGACGCTCTTCAAGGTTCTCAGAGACAAAGCATCGATGATCCTAGTGGCTCCCCGGTGGCCGAGACAACCTTGGTTCCCGCTTCTGATGCAGCTAGCGGTAGACACTCCTCTTCCACTGGGATTTCAGCCCGATCTCCTGTCGCAGGATCAAGGGACTCTCCTACACCCTAATCTCCGGTCCCTTCATCTGATGGCCTGGCTGCTGAAAGGGTAGTCCTTGCTCTTCTGCAGCTACCTCCAGATGTGGAGGAGGTCGTCTTGGCCTCCAGGAGGCCCTCCACCCGAAAGGCCTACGCTCTCAAGTGGCGTCGGTTCTCCGTCTGGTGTACTCAGCAGTCTCAAGATCCTTTCTCCTGTTCAGCATCAGTGGTCTTGCAGTACTTGCTCTCTCTCTCCAACCTTGGACTTAAGTCCAACTCTGTAAAGGTCCACCTCAGTGCTCTTTCTGCGCATCACATGCCGGTGGATGGTAGACCTCTTTCCAGCCACCCTCTGGTGGCTCGGTTTCTCAGAGGCCTCCTTCTCCTTAAGCCACCTTTGTGCCCGCCAGCCCCGGACTGGGATCTTAATGTGGTGTTGCAGCGGATTACCTGTCCGCCTTTTGAGCCTATGGCTACCTGTCCGCTACGTTTTCTTTCGTGGAAAACCTTGTTCTTGGTAGCCCTCACTTCGGCTAGACGCGTTAGTGAGCTGCAGGCCTTGGTTTCTGATCCTCCTTACACTAGGTTCTACAAGAACCGGGTAGTCCTACGGACTCACCCTAAATTTCTTCCCAAAGTGGTTTCCCCTTTTCACATCAACCAGGAGGTGGTACTTCCGACCTACTTTCCCAGGCCACACTCCAGCCGAGCTGAAATGGTCCTGCATGCCCTGGACTGTAGAAGGGCGTTGACCTTCTACCTTGACCGTACGCGGGAGCACCGAAAGGCTGTTCAGCTCTTCGTGTCTTATGACCCCAACAAGTTGGGGCTCCCTGTCTCCAAGCGTACTCTGTCCATCTGGATTGCGGACTGTATCGCTTGGGCTTACGAGGCTGCCGGCCTCGTGCTGGAAGGTAGAGTCACAGCTCATCGTGTTCGGGCGAAGGCTACGTCGGTAGCTTACCTCCGCTCTGTTCCATTGGCAGACATCTGCCGGGCCGCTACTTGGTCTTCAAGCCAGACTTTTGCAGCCCATTACTGCCTGGAGAGGGAGTCCCGCAGGGACAGTGCTTTCGGACAGGCAGTCCTCCGTAACCTCTTCGAGGTATAGGCAACTCCTACCCTCCGTCCCGGATGTTGGGCTACCGGTTGGAGACATATTCAGAGAAGATCCTTCCTTCTGTGCTACTGACCTCGAGGGAGCTCATTTTTGTGCTTAGGGTCTCCGGTAGCCTTAAGCTTGGGAGTCCCATATGTGAGGACTGACTTCCTGCTTGGTCCTGGAGAAAGCGTAGTTACTCACCTGTAACAGGTGTTCTCCAGGAGCAGCAGGAATCAGTCCTCACAACCCTCCCTCTTCCCCTTGGAGTTGCAGTTATATGCTTTCGTTTTTGCTAATTTTTGCTGTCTTTTAGCTATGTCATCTGACTGAGCAAGATGGCACCGTTGGGCGGGAAGAGGACCGCGCATGCGCGCTGCAATTCCCAAAGGCTTTCTTTGAAAGCTGGGGAAAATTGCTCCGCGAGGGCTCCGTCGGCGCCGACGTCACCCATATGTGAGGACTGATTCCTGCTGCTCCTGGAGAACACCTGTTACAGGTGAGTAACTACGCTTACCCTCTGCTCCTACATCTCTCTCAAGCTCCACCTCTGGAGTTAGGATCTGCTCCAGATCTTCTTTCTCAAGAGGATGGGATGCTGTGGCATCCCAATCCCCAGTCTCTGCATCTCAGGCCTAGTTGCTGAAAGCCTAGAACTTCACGGTCTTAACCTTTCCCAGCAGGTAAAGGATATCCTTCATGCTTCCAGAAGCTTTCCACAAGACGCTCTTATGCATTTAAGTGGAAAAAGGTTTACCATATGGTGCTCACAGAAGGGTCTTAACCATCTTGCAGTACCTCTAGAATGATTACTGGAGTATCTCCTTCATTTATCAAATGCAGGGCTTAAGACAAATTCAGTGAGAGTCCATTTGAGTGCTATTGCAGCTTCTTTCAAGCCTCTAAATGTTTGTTTGTTTATTCATTTGATAAAAACCGCCTTTCTCTGATAATCAAGGCGGTGTACAATTAAAAACAATTAAATGGACAACCTATTTCCTCTCATCCTCTCATAGCGAGATTTATGAGAGGCCTTTTTTTAACTAAGCCTCCCATTAAGCCACCACCGGTGGCATGGGACTTAAATCTGGTACTTGGGCAGCTCATGAAACCGCCCTTTGAACGATTAACCACTACCTCTTTGAAATTCCTTTCCTGGAAGGTTATCTTTCTTATTGCAATCACATCAGCATCAGTGAATTGCAAGCGTTGGTGGCTGATCCTCCTTATACAAGGTGTTACCCTGCACCCACTCCCTAACCTTGAGGGTTAAGGAGGGATGGGCCTTTTGTAGTTGTGGGGGCCAATGAAAGTCGGGAACAAGAAATTTATTTTTATAAGGATTTTATTTTCCCTGCTCCTTGGTGGACAGGAACAGGTGAGAGGATAACCAAATCAGGAACAAAGAAAAATCCAGGCTTTCAATACTGTGCTTTAAACTATTCTTCACCGTGGAGGCACATTACATCATGTGTCCTTTCCATCTTGTATTCAGAAATAATCAGGTAAGAAATAATACTGCTCATCTGTTGAAACCAGATTACATTCTAGCTTATTTTAGTGCTTCATAAGCTCTTCATTTCAGTTGCTTAAACACTACTCATTTCATAAGCTTTTGCACTCAGGTATTTGGACAGCATAACAATCAGAATAAAGTACCAGATATGACCATTCAAGCTTGGCTCTTGTCAGCTCTGTCTATCAGCCCAATTGAGCAGTCCATTGGCTGATTAATGTCTATCATAGGCACCGGAGCAGATAAGGGAATTCCTGTCTCAGGACTATTTCCTGCTTGAACGGAGTTCTGTTCAGAAACAGCTCTTTTGTTTAGGAACTGTTTAAACTCGTTGAGAAGCAGTTCTGCCTGTCTTCTAGCTGGACTACCGGGAGGATATTCTCCTTGCTTAGGCAGATAATTATTTACTTCTGAAGAGCAAATAATGCTGTCTCTGTTTAAACACTCTATGCCCGTGGTGGAGTTACCCCTCCCCCACTTATCTCTGTTTGTAAGTGTTGGATCAAGACGTTCCTCTGCACGAGCTCTGCTCTTAAAGAATGCTTCAAAGGTAGGACCTTCTGAATTACCGTGGCCTAATTCTCCTGTGAACAGTTCAGCTGAATTCTTTACGTCAGCTTGCTTGTTAAAAGCTTGAGCTGTTTGTTGAGAAAAGCTAGGCTTATTTAAAGAGGTTTCAGGCTGTAGCCAACGTCTCTCACACTGCCTGAAACTGTCCTGTGCTTTAAAATCAGCATTCACTTTTTCTGGCTTGTAAAACTTGTCAAAGGAATTAAATGTAGCAGGTACCTTAAAATGAGGCTTGTCAGAGAATGCCTTGCCAGGGTGCATTTCTCTCCAAGGGTAAACTCTGTCTCCCAGAAACCTAGGCTTTAATCCTGGGTCTCTCAGTGCTTCCAACCTCTGTTGCTCCCAGACGGTTCTTTCAGGCACTGAGTATCCCTGGCACCTACTTCCTGGTTCTGAATCAGTTTCCCTTGTTTTGCAGCTGGGCAGTGTTTCTCTAGCTGGGTCAAAGGATTCTGCATTCAAGAGAGCTTCTTGCTTTTCCAGTGTCCTTTGCCTTCTCACTCGTGGGCTCAATCCACTTTCACTTCTCATTCCATTCGTACTGCTCATTCCCCATCTTCCACTCGTTCTCATCCTCATCCTCCTACTGTCTTCCTTCTCTCTGCTTAACAAGGGGCCCCTGCTCTGGGAAGCCCGCCTCCTACTAGGGCGTGCCCAATCAGCAGCTCTGGTTCTCTCCTCCCCTGAGGTGAGCTGTGTTAGCTGATTAGTTGCCTGCAGCTTGTGCTGAGAATGGAAAACCTTGCCTTTTCCTGCAATACCTGAACCAACCAAAGGGTCAGTATCAGTTTCCATGGCTTCTGGACTTGCCACTGCGTCACAAAGGTTCCATCATGATAAGGTAGTCCTTAAGACTCATCCACACTTTATGCCAAAGGTGGTGTCGCCCTTTCATTTAAACCAAGCGGTTTACCTTCCTGTATTCTTTCCAAGGCCTCATGCCTCAAATGCAGAAAGGAATCTTCATACCTGGACTGTAAAAGAGCTTTGGCCTTTTACTTGCAAAGGACACAGCAACATAGAAAGTCCTCTCAACTCTTTGTTGCTTTTGATCCTAATCATTTGGGACTTCCAGTCTCCAAAAGGACACTGCCCAGCTGGATTGCACAGTGTATATCTTTTGCCTATGAGAGCAAGAACCTTCCTGTTGAAGGCCATGTCACAGCTCACAATGTGAGAGCCATGGCAGCCTCAATGGCTCATCTCCACTCTGTGTCTATTGACGACATCTATCGAGCAGCTACTTGGGCTTCGGTTCATATCTTCACAGCCCTTTACTGCTTAGACAAGGACTCCCGCTGGGATGCCTTGTTTGGTCAGGCTGTTCTTCAACACCTGTTCCACACTTAATCAACTCCTACCCACCATCCCTGGTAGGATGCCAGAGATCCATGGGGGGAAGTGGAGCCCTTTCACAAGGGTACACAACTTTCTGCCAGGGCCATCTCCCTGGCATCTGCAGCTAGGGAGTCCCCATATGTGAAGACTACATTCCTGCTTGTTCCTGGAGATAGCATAGTTACTCACCTGTAACAGGTGATCTCCGTGAACAGCAGGAATTTAGTCTTCACAACCCACCCACCTCCCCTAGGAGTTGTATCTCTCTATCTCTCTCTCTCTTTCTCTCTCTCTCTCTCTTTTGTCTCAGCTATAAACTCAACTGAAGAGGGACAGTTGGGAAAGGCGAGAAGGCAGCACGCAGGCGCTGTGGGATGCTCCCAAAAGCTTTCCTATTGGACGCTGGGGAGCGTTCCCGCGCAGGCTCCGTCGGTACCGACGATACCCATATGTGAAGACTAAATTCCTGCTGTTCCCGGAGATCACCTGTTACAGGTGAGTAACTATGCTTTACTGGTGAGAACCTGTTTGGAAAGGATTGGCAAGATAAGGCCTCTCAGTTAGAATCTGAGAATACTACCCTCAATAGGCTTTTCAAAGCTACTGCCAACCCTGCCTAGAAGAAAACAGCTGCAAAGAAGCCTTTCTATGATAAGAAGAAATTTTACCCTTCTTACCCCCCAGCTTCTCAATACCAACCTCAGGGTACCCAGAGGAAGCAACAGCCTCCTAAACAGAAGAAACCACAGGCTCCTAAACCCCAACCAGCTGCGCAGACCCAATCTGTGGCTGTTTTTTTTACTTCTTCCTAGAGAACAATGCCATCCTGCCTCTGGAGAACCCCCAGCCCCTCCACATAGCAGGCAGACTTTGCCATTATGCCCACAGGTGGCATCTTATCACCTCGGAGCAGTGGACACTAACCATAGTGTGAGAAGGGTACAAGCTTCATCTACAAAGCACCCCCCCTCCACTCTAGTGGGGGAATATCATTCTCAACCCCCACTTACTGCTCTCCTGCAGCAAAAGATCAGCTCTCTTCTGTCAGAGTGCACCATAGAAGAGGTTCCAACATTTCAACGGGATGGGATTCTATTCTCCTTACTTTCTCATACCAAAGAAGAATGGAGGGTGCAGACCCATCTTAGACCTCAGGAATCTAAACAAGTTTCTAGACCGAGAGAAATTAAAAATGGCTTCACTAGGAACCCTTCTGCCTTATCTCCAGAGTCAGGACTGGCTCTGTTCTCTAGATCTAAAAAAAGTGTATTCTCATATCCTCATTCATCCAGAACACAGGAGGTATGTACGTTTCATCTTCCAAGGAAATCAATATCAATACAGAGTCCTTCCCTTTGTTCTTGCGTCGCCCCAGGAGTCTTCACGAACTGTATGGCAGTCGTAGCTGCATATCTAAGGACTCTTGGAATATTCGTCTTCCCTTACTTGGACGACTGGCTAATAAGGGCAGCCACTTCACAGGAGGTTCATTTATCTCTCCTTCGTACAATGCAGGTACTGCAGAGTCTGTAATTTGTGATAAATCTTCCAATATCCCATCTAGTTCCCACTCAAACACTAGAATTCAAGGAGCACTTCTAGACACTCAATGGTCATGGGCATTTCTGCCCCAGGACTATTGTACTCGACTAGTGCATCTAGCATCTCAAGTAAGGTTCAGAGACAATCTCTCGGCCAGGGAGATGCTCCATCTTATAGGCCATATGGCCTCCACAGTAAATGTAGTTCCATATGTCCATCTGCACATGCAGACAGCTGAATGGACTCTTGCCTCCCAGTGGAAACAGATCTCCAGGGCCTCAAGGACTAGATCCAAGTTATAGACAGTCTCATCGACTCCCTTCAGTGGTGGTCTACCCTGGAAAATCTTGTCGTAGGGTCACTTTTCAGATGCTTCCACATCAATACATCCTGTCAACGGATGCCTCCAAACTGGGCTGGGGTGCCCACTTGGACTCTCTCTCCACTTAGGACTGCCGGAGGGAGCAGGAGTCACAGCTCCAGATAAATTTACTGGAGCTTCGTACCATCTTCAATGTCTTTTTAACAACACCTACAAGGCCACATAGTTCTCGTCCAGATGGGCAATCAGGTAGCTATGTTCTACCTGAACAAGTAGGGGGGAACGGGCTCTTGGGCCCTTTGCAGGGAGGCTCTCCATCTTTGGTCCTTTGCCAATGCTCATCGAATACACCTCCAAGCAATGTATCTAACAGCAAAATGTCTTAGCATACAGACTGAGTTGGATCCTCCTTCCACACGAATGGTCCCTACATCAGGAAGCAATCTACATCTTTCAGACCTGGGGAACTCGGGAGATAGACCTTTTTGCCACTCCAGAAAATGCCAAACTACCTCGTTTTTGCACCAGAATCCCGATGTCCAGCCTTCAACACGTGGATGCTTTCCACCTTCACCGGGGTCAGGATTTCTTGTATGCCTTTCCTCCCATACCCCTGATTCCCAAAACGCTTTTCAAGCTTCAAGCAGGCAGGGGCCACATGATCCTCATAGGCCCACACTGGCCACATCAACCGTGGTTTCCTCTCCGACTATCTCTGTCCCAGATTCACCCCTGAGTCTCGGGTCAGCCCCAATCTCCTCTCACAGGAGAAAGGGACGCTAATCCATCCCAATCCGTAGTCTCTCCATCTCATGGCTTGGCTGCTGAGAGCGTAATGTTGCAAGATCTTAACCTTCCTCAAGAAGTAAAGCAACTGAAATATGAGATTGCAGACCAGCTATTAGTAATCTGTGAACTATCATTAAAATAATCTGTAATACCTGAAGATTGGAGGATGGCCAACGTAACGCCAGTTTTTAAAAAGGGTTCCAGGGGTGATCCGGGAAACTACAGACCGGTGAGCCTGACGTCAGTACCGGGAAAAATGGTAGAAACCATCATAAAGAACAAAATTGCTGAACATGTAGATAGCCATGGCTTAATGGGATTCAGCCAACATGGCTTTAGACAAGGAAGATCTTGTGTTACTAATCTGTTATGTTTTTTTTGAAGGTGTGAATAAACAGGTAGACAAGAAAGCCTTTGACCAGGTCCCTCATAAGAGACTCTTGGCAAAATTAAAAAGTCATGGGATAAGAGGCAGTGTACTATTGTGGATCAGGAACTGGTTAAAAGATAGAAAGCAGAGGGTAGGGCTGAATGGCCAATTTTCCCAATGGAGAAAGGTGAATAGTGGTATACCCCAGGGATCTGTGCTGGGTCCGCTGCTTTTTGCCATATTCATAAATGACCTGGAAAAGGGAATAACAAGTGTGGTTATCAAATTTGCAGATGACACAAAACTATTTAAAGTTGTTAAAACCCTTGAGATTGTGGAAAATTGCAAGAGGATCTTGATAAATTGGAAGACTGGGCATCAAAATGGCAGATGAAATTTAATGTGGACAAGTGCAAAGTTATGCACCTAGGGAAGAACAACCCAAACTATGGTTACATGATGCAAGGTTCCACATTAGGAACCACCACCCAGGAAAAAGATTTAGGCGTCATCGTGGATAACATGTTAAAACCCTCCATCCAGTGTGCAGCAGCGGCCAAGAGAGCAAATAGAATGCTAGGTATCATAAAGAAAGGAATGGAAAATAAAACAAAGGATATTATAATGCATCTGTATCGTTCCATGGTGTGACCGCACCTTGAATATTGTGTGCAATTCTGGTCACTGTATCTTAAAAAGGATATAGCGTTATTAAAAAAGGTTCCTTGAAGTGCCACCAAAATGGTAAAGGGGATGAAAGGATACCCCTATGAAGAAAGGCTAAAAAGGTTAGGACTCTTTAACTTGGAAAAGAGACGGCTGAGGGGAGATATGATAGAAGTCTATAAATTAATGAACGGAGTGGAACGGGTAAACGTAGATCAGTTGTTTACGTTATCAGAATATAGAAAGACTAGGGGACATGCAATGAAGCTACAGGGTAAACTATTTAAGACAAATAAGAGAAAATATTTTTTCACTCAACGTGTAATCAAACTCTGGAATTTGTTTCCGGAGGATGTAGTAAAGGCTGTTAGTGTAGCTGGGTTTAAAAAAGGTTTGGACAAGTTCCTGGAAAAAAGGTCCATAAACCATTATTAAAAAGGGACCCAGGATATCAATGCTTGATCTAATACAAGCATTGTGGAATCTGTGTCTTTTGGGGAAACTGCTAGGTACTTGTGACCTAGATTGGCCACTGTTGGAAACAGGATACTGGGCTTGATGGACCTTGGTCTGACCCAGTATGGCATATCTTATGTTCTTGCTAGCCTCAAGGAAACCATCCACCAGACGTTGCTATGACATCAAGTGGCGTAGGTTCTCCATTTGATGTTCCCCTAAGGATCTTAATCCCTTCTCAGCTCCTGTGGAAGCTCTTCTTCAGTATCTCCTTCATCTTTCATCCTCTGGTCTCAAGAGAAACTCGGTGAGGGTTCACTTCAGTGCAATTGCTGCTTCTCGCTATCCCTTGGATGGGCAGCCTATGTCCTCACAACTGCTTGTAAATGCGTTTCATGAAAGGGCTCTTATTGGCCAAGTCTCCCATCAGGCCACCACCGGTGGCATGGTATCTTAATGTCATCTTAGGACAGCTCCTTAAGCCGCCCTTTGAACCTTTAGCCACAACCTCACTAAACTTTCTCTCTTGGTCATCTTCCTTGTGGCTCTCACGTCAGCTAGATGCATCAGTGAACTTCAGGCATTGGTGGCAGACCCGCCTTATACCCGGCTCCACCATGATAAGCTGGTCCTTAGAACTCACCCCCATTTCATGCCAAAGGTGCTGTCTCCTTTTCATCTCAATCATATCTGTTGACCTTCTTGTCTTTTGCCCTAGACCGCATTCCTCTAGGACAGAGGCAACCCTCCATACCCTTGACTGTAAACGGGTCTTAACTTTCTATCTTCAAAAGATTGCTGAGCACCGTACAGGCTCTGTTATTCATCTCCTTTGATCCCAGTCACTTGGGATTGCCAGTGTCCAAGCATACCCTTTCTACTGTAAATGGATAGCAGATTGCATTTCATTTGCTTATGATAAAGCAGGACTATCCCTTGAAGGTCATGTCACTGCCCATAACATTCATGCCATTGCTGCATCCACGGTAAACCTACGTTCTGTTGCCATTGACAAAATTTGCAAAGCAGCGCATGTTCTTCGGTACATACCTTTGCGGCTCATTACTGTCTTGACAAGGACTCCTGCCAGGATGGCATGTTTGGTCAGGCTGTACTCCAGAACCTCTTTCAGGCTTAGGGCAACTCTTAGCCTTTGTTCCAGAATTTTTCGATGCCAGACACCCATGAAGGATCTTTGCCCTCTTGAGGCCTGCTCTGAGGCAAATCTACCAATTCTGGGGGCATTTCTCTGGCATCTGGGAGCTAGGGAGTCCCCTGTGTGAAGACTACATTCCTGCTTGTTCCTGGAAGTAGCGTAGTTGCTCACCTGTAACAGGTGATCTCTGGAAACAGGAATTTAGTCTTCACCATCCATCCTCCTCCCCTAGGAGTTGTAGGGTTTCTCTCTCTCTCTATTCTCTCCTTTTATTTCAGTTAAAACTCAACTGAGAAGGGAGAGTCACAAAGGTGAGAAGGCAGCAGCGCAGGCGCAGTGGGATGCTCCCAAAAGCTTTCCTATTGGATGCTGGGGAGTGTTCCCACGTGGGCTCCGTCGGTACCAAAGTCACCCATATGTGAAGACTAAATTCCTGCTGTTCCCGGAGATCACCTATTACAGGTGAGTAACTATTCTATCTGTGGGCGGAGCTGGGGTGATTCCAGTGCCTATCTGGTTAGTGGGGATATCCAGCCATAAACTGCATAACGTTAGGACAGGTCTATGGCTGTCCTATCTTTATGCATTTCTGCTATCCAGTTAATGGCTGAATACTACTGCTAACCAGATAGCAAAAGTCTGAGTGGCGAAACAAGATATTCAGCACTGGCCAGTAAATAGGCTCTAGTGCTGAATATCCGGTTTTAGTTTCAGCAACAGTGGCCAGCTGCTTTAAAAACGCTGACTGCTGCCCCTAAATACCAATCCCAGGGACTCCTTGTTGGGTTTTGGGGCGCTAAAAGACCAGTTTAATTTGGATCCTAATGATATTTTTCAGTACCATCAGGTTAGACTTTTTTAAACTAGCTAAATAGGATATTCCAGAGGAGGAGCATACTATTGAAGTAGCAGTCTCAACAAGAAAGGTAAAAGGGAGCATTTCGAGAATATTTGTGGCCCTAATCGAAGCGGATGCTCCAAAAGAGAAGCATTTGATTGAGAAGGGACTTGGGGAAGCAGATTAGTGATCAAAATTGGGCTAATATTTATGAAATAATATATAGGGTAGTATTGGCCAATAATATGATTGAAAATAGTTACAAAATGTTATACAGGGAGCACTATACCCCAGTGAAATTAAAAAAGACTTTTGGGAGAGGCAGCACAGAGTGCAGGCAGAAATGTAATCAGGAGGTGATTCATCCATATTTGGTTGACATGCCCAAAGATTTAGGGCTTCTGGGATAAGGTGTGTGTGATGGAACAAATAGTAGGGAAAAAGATTCAAAAATACTTGGGAATGTCTATTGAATTTGGAATCATATGGAGTGGTTGAAAATATGGCAAAACTGATCACCATGATTATGATTGCTGCTCAAATGGTATTGGCAGGTGAATGAAAGCAACTCGAACCACCCAGTATGCTGAAGGTTCAGCAGCTAGTGAATTAGGTGTATGTCATTGTAGCAGCAGAGCGCAAACAACCCAATAATACCAGGAGTCAGTTCAGAAGGTCCAAATCATTTATTTGTGCACAAGACTCAAGCAGAATCACATTCAAAATGGCTGAGCAATGGTTTCTAGCAAAACAACAACTTTTATAGCCTTCTTCTCCATTCTGGACATAGGCAAACTTTTCATTGGCCCCGGTAACCCTTCTTACACCTTCTATTGGTCCCGGTACCATTACGTAGCTATCCAATGAGGACCTTTGACTGGGCTCAGCACCTGCTTTCCCCCCCCTTTAGTCCCAATTACAATGGTCAGTTCACCAACTTCGATACTTTTCTCCTCCAAGGTCACTATCCAGCTGGAATATGTGGGAAAGCAGGGCACTGTAACTGTAGCAGCAAAGCGCAGACAAACCAATGATACCAGGAGTCTGTTCAGAAGGTCCAAATCATTTATTTGTGCACAAGTCTCAAGCAAGGCAATTTCAAAATGGCTGAGCAAAGTTTTCAAGCATTACAACAATTTTTATAGACTTCTGTTCCATTCTAGGTATAGAAAAACATTTCATTGGTCCCGGTACGCTCCCGTACCTCCCGTAGCCCCTCTATTGGTCCCGGTACTGATAAGTTTCTCCAATTATGTTCCTTCTGTGGGCTTCTGTAGGCATGACACCTGCCTGCCCCCCTTCTAGTCCCAATTACAATGGTCAGTTCATCAACTTGTTACTTTCACACTTTCAAGGCTATGGGACCATTTGTGCGTGCAGAAGAGCAAGGTTCTGTAACTCATCTGTCAGCACTCCTCAATATTTCTCTGCAAATGTACTCTTTCTTATCAGTAACTTTAAAACACATCTTTTCTGTATTTTTCCATTTCTTAATTCTGCAATTCTGCTTATCTAAGCTAATTCAATATTTCTACTGAGTTCTTTCTTACAATAGCAGCATATTGGGGGATGTGCAATCCTATATGCCTCTCCACAGGCCTCATTTACAGGTCAAGCTAGCCATGCTGGCCTGCCTATGTCAGACACCGTGGGTCACAGGCCTGCACCTGCCACATTCCCCCCTTTGATTAATCTCACCCTATTACTTAATAAGGTGTGAGAATTAAATCACTTTCCAGAAGATTCACATCCTGATCAAAGGATTCTTACTAGTTCCACTAGGGCTGACTTTGTATAAAGCCATTATTCTAGTTGCGGTCTTCCGCTCTACTGTACTATCAATAGCACTATGAAGGGAACGCATACAACATGGGATTAAACATGGTAAGCAGAGGACAACAGCAACAAGGATTAGTACTAAGATAATAAAAGTCTTAAATCCTCCCAGCCAAGAGAAAAGGTTAGCAAACCAGTTAGGAAATTTCAAGGCGTGCCAAGTCTGTACTGGCACATAAGCATGTCTTTGCATATCTTTAGCAATTTCTTCAACTACTTGACCTTTATCATCTATTTTCAAACAGCAATTAGTTAAATTCAGTTTACCACATACTCCTCCTTCAGCTGCTAGCAAATAATCAAGGGCTAAGCGATTCTGGTATATGGCAGTGCGCATCTGAGTACTTTGTCTAGCTAAGAGCGTAAGAGCATGACTAGTTTCGTTGGTTATTATTTCAACTACTGCTTGTAAGCGAATAATACGATTAATCATATAGACTGGGGTTCGGTAGCCCCACATACCATCATCATTCCAAGTGGCAGGTCCATAATACTCAATAATTCTTTCTGGTGGCCAATCATCACCTTGCCATTTCTCCCACTTGCCTATCTGTAAGGCCTCTCTTTTCTGTCTAGATGCTCCTTTGTGTTTGTGGGTAGTATATACAGGGTATCCTAATTGTTCTCCATGTTCAGTGTTTAACAAGAAGAAGAAGGTCTGATGGTTCCTAAGACACATGCTCCTCCCCATTGTGGTGGGAGTTGCGCATATGCTCGGTTTCCACAGATCCAATATAGGCCAGGTGGGGCTTGCCAGGCTTGGACTTTGGCGAGGTTAGTCCATAGACCTGCAAGTTCAGGAAATCTGGCTAATGGGTTAGGAGGTTCAGGATGTCTGATTCCTGACCACCATGCTACCTTCTTGGTCGTGGCATTATAGTATTTCTGGCTAAGACAGACCAGCTGTCCTACCTTTTGAGTGAACTGGGGTCCAGTTCTGGCATAGCAAAGACGTCCAACGATTGAGTGCGCTAACACCCATTCACTGGTTGTCTTGTGTAATTCAGTCTGATTGTAAATCATGGAATAGTTCAATTCTTGGGCTTCCCAGGGCCATTGGTCTCCCATTTGGGTTCCGCCACAGAAATAACAATCTGTGATCTTAAGACTAGATACTACTGCTCCGGCTAATTCTAGAAACAAATTCTGTGAAGGGTGAGGGATCTCAAACTTATTTACATGCATAGCTTCATAAAAGGTATTATGAATATGATATTTAGATGACTTGTGGGCTTGGGTATTCAATCTAATATACACAATGGTCCCTGGATCTGTTCCTCCTCCAGCAATACGTAAACCAAACTTATATCCTTGTTTCCATGCATGGGGGTTATGTACACGCAAATGTAAGGGGTTGCAAGCATCTTTCTGACATTTATCATTTGTGGTTGGCTTGGTTAGAGTAGCCATCCGTTTATCTATTTTCTCATTGGTTATACCAGTGTTCCAGGTAGCATAGAAAACACATTCCCAATACGGGCAATAGTAGTCTGCCGCTGTAGCAGTACTATACCCTGATCCTGTTTTACCTGTACACTTCCACCAATTTGTGGCACCTTCCGGACACATATACTTATGGTCATTTCGATACGCTTTCTCCCATGTACCACAGGTGGACTGACTATCTCTATTAATAGCATTACATGCATCAAAATTCAAAACAGCAGGTTTAGTAATGTCCTTAAGTGGTGGTGTAGCAGCTAATATAGGTCCATCTGCATCCTTCCATCTTATTTCCAACGTGTAATAGGATGGATTCTGATGCGGATTATAGCATGCTTTGATTTTGCCATGAGTGCAAACATTTAGTTCAGTGGTGTTATAGATACACCGAGTTATTGTTCCCTTGCAGGTATAGTAAGAATGGTAAAGCAAAGTCTGAGTTACTTTCAGTCCAGTTCTAGTAGAGGTAATGCAAGCTGTGCATGGAGGTAGAGCATAAGTCTGTTCAAAACCTCCAAAGAAGGCAACCAAGGCAAAGCAGAAGCAAAGATACATGTTGATGTTGATTGGAGTTCTTCTGAATCCTCAGCTTGCTGATCTTGATCACGACGGTCTATTATTCTTCGTCCCGTTTGCTAATGAAGCAATTTAACGGTTGCTGAGTGTTGATTGAAGATCCTCAAGGTGTCCAGCACACATTAACCAACTTAGCAATTCAGTTGGCTTGTGAAGTCTGGCTTAGTCAATGTAGTCTCAAAGTAGTGTGTCAAATCACACACACAAATTGGGTTCGTTGAAACAAAGCTGTTGCTGCATGGAAAACAGCAATCCTCTTCGAAAGACTTGGCTACTGCAAAGCACTTGTGATGAAGTGTCTATGCTGCTGGTTGCCGTCTCAGAGTAACTCGCAAGGGTACATCAGGGTGCTGCTCTGCTGTCCACCGCTCTGGTTCAGGATCGGCGGCGGGCTTGACTCGGCTGTGGTGGATCCAGGCGTCGATCTCGGCTACCTTTACTGCAGTTGGGGTAGACAGGATGACGGTGTACGGTCCCTTCCAATGGGGTTCCAACGGTATTTTCTTCCAATCTTTGATCCACACCGAAGTTCCAGGCTGGTAGGGATGCAAGGGTTCCGTCAAGTTGATAGGCAACTGGTCTTGGATCCACGTATGGAGAGTCTGCAGAACAAAACTAAGAGCTAGGAGTTCTTGTCTGGTTACTTCTGAACCAATCTGGGCTAGACTTCCTTTGATTCCCTGCACTATTGGTGGGGGTTTACCATACAAAACTTCAAAAGGGGAAAATCCTGTTGACTTTACAGGGGCTGAGCGTATTCTAAGTAAAGCTATGGGGAGCACTTGGGGCCATTTCAAGTGTGTCTCCTGACAAAGCTTAGACATTTGGGCTTTCAATGTACGATTCATTCGCTCAACTTTCCCTGAACTCTGGGGTCTGTATGCAGTGTGGAGCTTCCACTGTATCTGCAAAGCTTTTGCTAACTGCTGAGTAACTTGGGAGACAAATGAGGGTCCATTGTCTGACCCTATTACTGCTGGGATTCCAAATCTGGGGACAATCTCTCTCATTAAGGCTTTGGTAACTTCTCGGGCTTTCTCAGTTCTGGTTGGGAATGCTTCTACCCACCCAGAGAAAGTACAAACTAATACTAGTAGGTAATGGTATCCATTGGCTTTTGGCATTTCGGTGAAATCAACTTGGAGGTTGTGCATGGGGGTCACACCTCTTGACTGAACTCGGGGCGCTGTAATAAGGCCTTGCTTGGCATTATTCTTGGCACAGATTTGACATTGTCGTGCTACTGAGGCTGATATGGTTGTCATCAGAGGAATGTAGAAATGTGGTCTGAGTGCTTTCTCCATAGCACTCTTCCCATAGTGGGTGGCTTCATGGAAAGCTTTAACAAAGGATGGTCCTAACAATTCTGGAATTACTATTCTTCCCGGAGGTTGACTGCCCTCTTCTGGTGGCAGCTCAATCCATCCGTCTTTCAATACTCCATTTTCTTTGTCACAATAGTAATCCAATTCTTTGGTGGTATATCGTGGGGTCCATAGATTCAAAGGTACTGGAAACAATGCTGCTTGCATTGGCATAGCTTGTGGGGCAATCTGTCCTGTCATAGCTGCTTGTCGTGCTGAGGCATCTGCAAATCTATTTCCTCGAGCAACTTCTCCTTTTCCTGCTTGATGTCCTCTACAATGCATGACAGCTACACGTGTTGGGGCCCAGACTGCATCAAGTAACATCAATATTTCGGGACCATATTTGACTGATTTTCCTCCTGATGTGATGAGTCCTCTTTCTTTATAGAGAGCCCCATGGGCATGCAAGGTTGTGAAAGCATATTTGGAATCTGTATATACATTCAGCACAAGTTTTTCTCCTAATAACAAAGCTCTGGTGAGTGCTATCAATTCGGCTTTCTGGGCTGATGTGCCTGAGGCTAGAGCTGATGATTCAACTACTTCGTGTTGAGTGACGACTGCATATCCGGCACAGCGTCGTCCATCAAGGATGAGACTGCTCCCATCAACGTAATAGATCTGGTCGGGATTGTCTATGGGCACATCTGTTAAGTCAGGTCGACTGGAGAACACAGTTTCCATGACTTCGATACAGTCATGTTCTGGGAGTTCTTCACTGATGGGTATCAAGGTAGCTGGATTCAGGGCATGGCTTACTTCAAGTTGTATCTGTGGGTTTTCACATAACATGCTCTGGTACTTCAACATTCGAGAATTGGTGAGCCAATAATTTGCTTTTTGTTCCATGAGGGCAAGGACTGCATGTGGCACAGTGACTCGTATGTTCTGTCCTAGTGTGAGTTTGTCTGCTTCACTCACTAGTAGCGCTGTAGCTGCAACTGCTCTCAAGCAGGGTGGCCATCCTTTGGCCACAGGGTCCAATTGTTTCGATAGGTAGGCTACAGGTCGTTCCCAATTTCCTAATTTCTGAGTCAACATGCCTAGGGCATTTCCCTGTGTTTCATGTACAAACAAACGGAAAGGCTTGTGGACATCTGGTAATCCAAGTGCTGGTGATGACATCAATTCTTCTTTTAACTTCTGGAAGGCTGTATCCTGCTCAAGTCCCCACTCCAGTGGTGACTTCTCTTCTCCTTTTGTGGCTTCATACAGTGGTTTGGCAATTTGGGCAAAGTTGGGTATCCAGATTCGGCAATATCCTGCTGCTCCCAGAAAGGCTCTGACTTGCTTTCTGGTTGTTGGAGTTGGAATTCTACATACTGCTTCTTTTCTTTCTCTGCCTAATCTTCTGCTTCCTTGGGTAATACGAAAACCCAAGTATTTCACTTCTGTTTGGCATAGTTGTGCTTTGGCTCTAGAAACTTTATATCCAGCTTCATTTAGTAACTGCAAGAGATCTTGGGTGGCTCGTATACATTCTTTTTCTGATACGGCAGCTATCAACAGATCATCCACATACTGGAGAAGTACTCTCCTCCCCGGGGCTACTGGATAGCTTGAAAGATCTTGGTTTAGTGCAGCACTAAAGATGGTAGGTGAATTCTTGAATCCTTGGGGTAATCTTGTCCAGGTGAGTTGGCCCCCTCTTCCAGAGATGGGGTCCTGCCATTCAAATGCAAACAATATTTGGCTTACAGGGGCTAATCTTATGCAAAAGAATGCATCTTTTAAATCCAGTACAGTGAAATGGGTAGCCTCAGCAGGTATCAGTCCTAGAAGAGTGTAAGGATTGGGCACAACTGGATGTATAGTTTCAACTGCATCGTTTACTCTTCTCAAATCTTGCACTGGGCGATAATCATCTGTCTCAGGTTTCTTTACTGGCAAAAGTGGGGTGTTCCATGGGGATTGACATACTTTCAGTAGGCCATACTCAAGTAATCTCTGTAGGTGGCGATGAATGCCTTCAATTGCGGCTCTTGGGAGAGGGTACTGTTTGACGTGCACTGGTGTAGCACTAGGCTTGAGGGTTACAATCACTGGTGCTATATGCTTGGCGAGGCCTGGGGGACTGCCTTCTGCCCATACTTCAAGTGGTGCATGAATGTTCTTTAAAGTTTGTTCAAAATAGGTATCTTGAATCGAATCATCAATGTAGTATCTCCACTCTTCTTCTCGGGGTACTGTCAACAGCATTACTCCTGCTGGTTTGGCTTGAGAATTCACTGTCATTTGCATTTCTCCTTGTTCGGAGAAAGATATTTGGGCTTGAAGCTTGGCTAGCATATCTCGTCCCAGTAGGGGTACTGGACATTCGGGCATGTAAAGGAATTGATGAGTTACTTGCTGTCCTCCTAGACTGCATATTCGGTTTTGTAGAAAAGACTTTGTGGCTTTGGCACCAGTTGCTCCTATAATGGTGACTGCTTTCTTGGTGAATGGGGCTATCTTTTTGTCTATTACTGAATGTTCTGCTCCAGTATCAACCATAAAGTTCATAAATTGGTCTCCTATTTGTATTTCGACCATAGGCTCCTGGAGACCTAAAGCAAACTTGGAGCCCGGTCTGTCCTAATCCACGTCATCCTCATCATGGGCTTGTGTGGCCAATGCTTGGATGGCTCCTCCTCCCCTCTCTCTCTGGAATTGTTCTCGATTGGCTCCTCCTCGGCCTCGGGGACGGCCTCGTCTTTCTTTTCGCCACTGATGATCGTATTCGTCATCTTGCTGGGCGTCTTCGAGTTGCGGGCAAGTATCTCTCCAATGTCCTTCCTCTTTGCAGTAGGCGCATTGGTTCACGCCTAGTCTCTGGGTCCGGCCTCCGCCTTGACCCCGCCCTCTTCCTCTGCTCCTTCGATTAGGGACACCTCCCCTTTTCTTTTCAACTATGGCCGCAGCCAAAAAATCAGCTTTCTTCTTCATCTTTCTATCACATTCTCTCTGTCTTTCAGTATCACGATTCACATACACTTTATGAGCGACTTCCAATAACTGTGTTGCATTCATGCCCGCAAACCCTTCTAATTTCTGTAATTTACGTCTAATGTCTGGTTGAGACTGGTTTACAAAAGCAGAATTCACCATGCATAAACTTCCTGGTGCCTCGGGATCATAGGGAGTATACATTCTGTAAGCTTCAGTTAATCTTTCATAATAATCTGCTGGGCTCTCATCTATTCCTTGGATAATTCCTGCTACTTTGGAAAGGTTCATAGCTTTTTGGCCTCCTCTTCGCAGGCCTTGTAAAAAGCCTTGGCGAAAACGGGCTAGGGCGGTGGATCCTTCATCTGTATTCGGATCCCATTGGGGGTCTTCATTTGGGAATTCTCTCTGAGCTGCTTCTCTACGATCTATTATATTCTGCCCCTGCGCTGGAGCTGCAGGGTTTTCTGCCATCCATTCGATAGCTGCTTTTCTAATTCTCGCTCGTTCTTCTGTAGTGAATAGGGTGGTCAGGAGCTGACGGCAATCTGGCCAAGTGGGTTGGTGAGTTTCCATAATACTAGTTACTAATTCTGTCAGCTCCTGGGGCTTGCTAGTATAGGAGGCATAATGCGACCTCCAATTTAATAAATCAGTTGTAGAGAAGGGAATATACACATAAGTTAAGGGTCCCGCTACCACTTCATCATTATCATTCTTTACGGGCACCCCCGGGACTTGCCTTAAGGGAAACAGTTTGGCTGTCGTCCCAGGCGTCATTTGGGTCTGGGATCTAAGGGCTATTGTCGTTGTCTTTGCAGGAGTCGCTTTCTTTTTCTCAACTGGTTTTGCTTTGGGTTTTTCTTTCACTGGCTTGCTAGTGCTAGCGCTAGCTTCCTCAATTATTTGTACACTGTCCTCTTCTTCTTCTTCTGGGGGGTTCCCTCCTTTTTCTTCTAGCTCCGCTTCTGGCTCACTTTTTACATCCTCCTCTTCTCTTCCCGCTAATTCTTCCTCTTCCTCTCCTCCAGGAGGAGGGGGATCTGGGGTTGGGTCTCGCCTCGGCTCCGGCGGTCTCTGGGGATCTGGGGCAGGACGCCGCCGGGCTATCCTTACTGGACCTGGGGTTCGGGGTTGCCTGAGGACTACTTCTGGGGAATCGGGATCTGCCAAGATGGGTTTCTTCTTGGCTTTCTTATCCTGCTCTTTCATTCTAGGCTGTTCCTTTCTCTGTCTAGAATCTGTTTTAGCTAACATTATTCTGCACTGTTCCTCATAACAGCGCTGCGCCCAGGAGGGCGGATCTTCACAAATACTTAACCAGGAATCTATATAGGGGTACTGATCGGGGTGCGCTACCCGCACTCTACGATGTATTGACTGGATAATCTCTACAGTGAACGTTCCCTCTCGGGGCCAGATGGGGTCTAGATCGGGCCACTCCCTAGTACACAAAATCTGCAAACGGGCTGCTGTCATTTTAATACCATAATCTCCTGAATATCCCTCTTTAAAATGTGCGATCATACATTCTAATGGAGTGTTCCTAGTAGACTCCGCCCCTCCCATTTCGATGTGTGCGCGCAACAACAGACAGAAGGGAAAAGGTGGGCGGACCGTGGGTAAGGGGTCCTCACGGCCCTGGAAACGTATAGGGAATACAAATAACAAGACAAGACGACAATCGCTTCCCCCTTTTCGCGACCTGAACGCGGTCGCCCGGTCAGGAAATGCGCTAATCAGGGGTCAGCTTTCACTTGGTCCGTGCTGCCAGACCTCTCAGTCACACTTCGTTCACACAATCATGCTAGCAACGTATTCCCAGAATGCATTCGTTTCTATCTATTCTGACTAGTCTTTTCCAAGTACAATTACAAAAAGGATGAGGGTTTCACCTAGCGAATTCCCATGCCAGGCTACTCGGCTCTTCCTTGAGAGTTGATCAAGCTCTCTTACCAATTCCCAATATCTCGAGATTACAAATTCCAAGTTCCAAGTTCCAATGGCAGTACTGCTCTTTCTATTTCTGTCTAGACCCAAAATCAAAACTATACTCACCGGATCCGGTCCTCAAACTTCCCAAGCAGGCGCATGAGTTGGACCTCGGACTCCCCTCACTCGGGTTCGAGGCGTTGGCTCCGACCGGGCCCGGCACCCGCCGAGGTCCGACCAGCTCCCTCCGATACAAGGGACCGGCGGCGCCAGGGAGCGGCCCTCGTCGGAAGGGCGCGATCCCGGCAGGACCAAGCCTATAGAGGCGGAAAGTCGTGGTATATTGCCCTATATACACTTTGATTCCACAACTTCCCGGCCAACGCACCAAGGAATATGTAGCAGCAAAGCGCAGACAAACCAATGATACCAGGAGTCTGTTCAGAAGGTCCAAATCATTTATTTGTGCACAAGTCTCAAGCAAGGCAATTTCAAAATGGCTGAGCAAAGTTTTCAAGCATTACAACAATTTTTATAGACTTCTGTTCCATTCTAGGTATAGAAAAACATTTCATTGGTCCCGGTACGCTCCCGTACCTCCCGTAGCCCCTCTATTGGTCCCGGTACTGATAAGTTTCTCCAATTATGTTCCTTCTGTGGGCTTCTGTAGGCATGACACCTGCCTGCCCCCCTTCTAGTCCCAATTACAATGGTCAGTTCATCAACTTGTTACTTTCACACTTTCAAGGCTATGGGACCATTTGTGCGTGCAGAAGAGCAAGGTTCTGTAACTCATCTGTCAGCACTCCTCAATATTTCTCTGCAAATGTACTCTTTCTTATCAGTAACTTTAAAACACATCTTTTCTGTATTTTTCCATTTCTTAATTCTGCAATTCTGCTTATCTAAGCTAATTCAATATTTCTACTGAGTTCTTTCTTACAATAGCAGCATATTGGGGGATGTGCAATCCTATATGCCTCTCCACAGGCCTCATTTACAGGTCAAGCTAGCCATGCTGGCCTGCCTATGTCAGACACCGTGGGTCACAGGCCTGCACCTGCCACATAACCTTTCTCTCAACAGAGTTAATAATTCCATAGAAGCTGCACACATTTTATCAGTGTTAATTAAAATGGTTTACTGTTTTCTCTGAGTTTCGTTTCTGCTCAGCTAGGTTCATTTAAGCTGAATTAAGTTTCAGTTCTATGGAGGCAATATTGGGGGGGAATTTCACTCCTCAGGGCCTAACCACAGGCTTCATTTACAGGTCAAGCTGCTTAGGCCTGCCTGCCTTCATTCAGCGTGGATCATAGGCCTTCGCCTACCACATCATGTCTAAATTGGCAATATTCAAAAATGGGAAGCATGAAAAAGTTTGAAAAGATCTGTGGTCCATTTTACAACTTGTCTCAGAAATATAGACTTTAATTAAACTTGTTTATTGCTCTGTTGATTGGCTGTGACCTCCACTGAAATTATTCAGGATTTTTAACTATAGTTCCTGGATGTAGAGGTTGATATGGAAGGGCAGATTAGATAGGCCATGTGGTCTTTTCCTGCAGTCATGTTGCTATGTTTCTATGATGGAGATGAGAGAGGAGGGGGAAGGGCTTATAAAGTACTTTTTGAATTCTGCAATTTGTTTTAAACTGTAAGAGAGAGGATTCCCTGGTATATTACGTTTGTTTGGAAATGAGAAACATAAGCTTAAAAAAAAGGAGAGGAGAGGGGTTGTGTGCCTGGAGGGCGAAACCATGGAAATAGACAGAACTGAGGGTCTTGCTGGAAGTTAGGGAGAGTGAAAACTGCAGAGGCAGAGAGCATGCTGGAGGCAAGAAAAAGAACAGGGGAACAGAGGGGTGGCGATAAGGTGTACTAAGGGAAAGCTGGGGGATGAACCTACCAGGGAAGGAGAAAGGAGTTAAAGCTAGGTTGGGGTGTGAGAAAGCTGAGGAGGATGGAACATTGAGAGTGGTATTACTGAGGAGGGAAAAGGTTGGGGAGGGACATTTCAGGCTTGGAGGAGGAGTCAGGCTTTATGATAGGGGGCGTTCTGCACAAAACAAATTTCACATCAAATATGCTGAATTTTAAAATATTGTTCACAAATTTTTCAAAGATTTGTGGAGAATTCAAATTTCTTTGCACAGATTTCACTCAGGAGTAAGCAGTATATTAGACCCAGTGCCGCCTTCTCCACCCCTCTCTCTATCTACTCTCCCTGGCCAGCTGGATACTTAAAGAGAAGTCCTGCCTAGGGTTTCTTTCTGAAAATTTGTTTGCAGATACCATGTTGGATCACAAACTCTTTGGACTATTTAAAAATCATCCTGTAAATCTGTAGTAGTTTTAATCCATAAAAAGTTTTGCACACTTAATTGCATTGGCCTAGAGTTTTGAAGTCATCTTAATTTTGTCTTTGTTTTTTCAGTTGGTGCCATTATCTCCCATTCGTGTCTCCAGCAGCCGCCTTCATCAAATTAAACAGGTAAAAGCACAATACAGATTTCCTATTAATAACTTTTAAGAAGTGAGGAAATCCTGACCAATTGGTTTTTATTTCACCTAGATTTTCTTTAAACCTTTAGATGGTGAAAGTGGCAAATTTGCTGTAATGAAAACTGAAGTTCTCTGTTCATTAACTAAACATGTGGGATGGGTGGCTTCAGTTCAGACTACAGCCCTCATCTAGAGGTGCCATTTCTTAAGAGGAAAAGGTACAGCCATTTTCATGTTCTTAGTTTGATACCTTTATCTTCTCAAATGCCAGTGAGTGGAATTCTGTGGCAGCTTGCATAATTGTCTGCTTGAGGACTGAATGGACCACCTGGATTGTACTGTGATCATTTGATGGATCCAGATAAAGATCAACGGGAAACAATTTTTGTTGAGATGTGCATGTATAGCAGAAATGAAAATAGGCATAAGCACAAGTCGCAACACTTAACTTTCCTGTGATTCTCAGATCATTAATATTTCATGAAAGAAAGAGTGATTACATCAAGAAGAGGAATATTTCTCAATGTTCAAAGCATGGTATTGTAGCGGCAGAGTGCAAACAATCCAATAATACCAGGAGTCTGTTCAGAAGGTCCAAATCATTTATTGTGCACAAGACTCAAGCAGAATCACATTCAAAATGGCTGAGCAATGGCTGTTAGTAAAACAACAACTTTTATACCTTCCTTCTCCATTCTGTACATAGGCAAACTTCTCATTGGTCCCGGTAACCCCTTCTACCCCATCTATTGGTCCCGGTACCACTACGTAGTCATCCAATGAGGACCTTGGTCTGGGCTCAGCACCTGCTTGCCCCCCTTACAGTCCCCATTACAATGAACAGTTCTTAGACTCTTGATACAATTCTCCTCCAAGGTCACTTAGCTAACTAGAACATGTGGGAAAGCAGGGCACTGTAACCCTTCTCTCAGCAGAATTAATTAGTTCACAAAAGTTTTCACACTCTTTGTTTTTCTGTCTTTTGTAAGTTTCGATTCTGCTTAGCTATGCTTGGTTATGCTTAGTTAAGTTTTGATTCTATGGAAGCAGCATTGCGGGGGTTTTTCACTCCTCTGGGCCTAACCACAGGCTTTACTTACAGGTCAAGCTGCTTAGGCCTGTCTGTTTAGTTCAAGCAGCGTGGATCATAGGCCTTCGCCTACCACATTCCCCCCTTTGATTAATCTCACCCTATTTTCAATAAGGTGTGAGAGTTAAATCACTCAATTACACTGGAGTCGGATTACGACCATACATACTAGGATTAGGATGCCATAAGGCCAAAATCTTAGTGGCAGTCTTGCGTTCTACGGTATTTTCGATAACACTGTTAATAGAGCGCATACAGCATGGGATTATACATGGTAGCAACAGAAACAAGGCTACGAATACTAATATTATCATAGCAAAAGTAGTAAGTCCCCCCAGGCCAGAGAAGATAGATTCGAACCAGTTAGGTATCTTAAGACCATGCCAGGTCTGTACTGGCACATAAGCTTGTTTTCGCATGTTTTCAGCAATCTCTTCAACTACTTGACCCTTGTCATCTATCTTCAAACAACAATTGGTTAGATTCAACTTACCACATACTCCTCCTTCAGCGGCTAATAAGTAATCTAGTGCCAAGCGATTCTGATATATTGCGGTTCGCATTTGTGTGCTTTGTCTAGCTAGAAGTGTAAGTGCTTGGCTAGTCTCATTAGTAATTAGTTCAACCACTGCTTGTAAACGTATGATACGGTTTATCATATATACAGGGGTCCGGTATCCCCAGGTGCCATCTTGCTCCCAAGTGGCTGGTCCATAATAGGCAATAATTCTCTCAGGTGGCCAATCTTCCCCTTCCCATCTCTCCCATTTGCCTATCTTCAAAGCTGCTCTTTTCTGTCTCTTGGTATAGACTGGGTAACCTAATTGTTCTCCATGTTCTGTGGGTAACAGGAAGAAAGAAGGTCGGATGGTTCCCAGGACACATGCCCCTCCCCAGTGAATAGGGAGTCAAGCATATGCTCGGGTTCCACAGATCCAATACAAGCCAGGTGGGGCTTGCCAGGCATGAGGCTGGGCAAGGTTAGTCCATAAATCGGCAAGCTCAGGGAATTTCGCTAATGGGTTGGTAGGTTCAGGTTCATTAACTCCTGACCACCAAGACGTCTGTTTTGTGGTGTCATTATAAAACTTCTGGCTAAGACAGACAAGCTGTCCTACTTTCAAGGTGAACTGGGGTCCAGTCCGAGCATAACACAGACGTCCTACTATTGGGTGTGCTAATACCCATTCACTGGTCGTCTTATGCAATTCAGTATGATTGTAAGCTATTGAGTAATTCAATTCTTGGGCCTCCCAGGGCCACTGATCACCCATTCTAGTTCCTCCGCAGAAGTAACAGTCTGAAATGTGGAGACTAGATACGACTGCTCCAGCTAACTCTTAAGAACAGATTTTGTGAAGGATGGGGAATGTCAAACTTGTTTACATGCATAGTTTAATAGAAAGTATTATGTATATGATACCGTGATGAACGATGGGCCTGGGTATTCAGTCTTATATATACAATGGTTCCGGGATCTGATCCAGTGCCTGCAATACGTAGTCCAAATTTATATCCTTGCTTCCAAGCACTAGGGTTTATTATGTGTAACTCTAATGGGTTACAGGCACCCTTCTTACATTTTTCTGGATTCTTTAGATAGGGCTTAAACAGGGCTGCCATTCGATTGTCCCTGGTATTCTCTACCATACCAGTTTTCCATGTAGCATAGAACACACATTCCCACTTTGGACAATAGTAGTCTTTAACTGGTGCTGTGCTATATTCATTTGCTAAAACTCGTTTACCTGTACATGCCCCCCACCCGGTGGTTCCTTCTGGACACATATACTTATGATCATAATAATATGCTTTTTCCCAGTTAGCACAATGAGACCGACCATCTCTATTTATAGCATCGCAAGCATCAAAATACAAAACAGCACCCTTTGTAGGGTCAGTGAGTGGGGGTGTGGCATTAAGTAAAGCTCCATCTGCATCATCCCATCATTTTTCTAGAGTATAATAGGATGGGTTCTGATGTGGGTTAAAACAAACTTTAGTATCTCCCTTAGTACAAACGTTCAGTTCAGTGGTGTTGTATATACACTGGCTCACTGTACCAGTACAGGTATAGTAAGAATGATAAAGCAAAGTCTGAGTTACTTTCATTCCAGTTCGAGTGGAAGTAATGCAGGCAGTGCATGGGGGTAAAGCAAGAACAAGTTCAAATCCCCCCAGGCAGGCAACCAAAACAAAGTAGAAACAAAGATGCATGTTGATTGTAGTCCTTCTGAATCTCCTCTGAAAGATCTTGACCTCGACGTTCTCTGCTTCTTGACGCAATGCTGACCCGTTTGCTAATGAAGCAATTCAACGGGTGTCAATGTTGATTGAAGATCCTCAAGGTTCTGATGTATGCCAACTTACCAACCGTAGTTGGCCTGTAGAAAGTCTGTGGAGGCACAGTTATTCGATGAAGAAAACAAATCTCTTTGCTGTATTGGAAACAGCAATCCTCTTCGAAAGACTTGTCTGTTGTGCAATACCGTAGTTCTTGGGCGGCCAAGAGGAACTCTAGGCCGCTGGTTGCCGCCTCAGGGTGAGTCGCAAAGGAATATCAGGATGCTGCACTGCTGTCCACTGATCTGGCTCTGGAACTGCTGCTGGCTTGACTCTGCTATGATGGATCCAAGATTCGATTTCTGCAACCTTGACAGCTGTTGGTGTGGACAGGATAACGGTGTATGGTCCCTTCCAATGAGGTTCCAGCGGTGTCTTCTTCCAATCTTTGATCCACACCGAGGTACCAGGCTTGTAGGGATGCAAGGATTCCGTCAAGTTGATGGGTAACTGGTCCTGTATCCACGCATGAAGAGTCTGCAGAACAGAACTAAGAGCTAGGAGTTCTTGTCTGGTTATTTCTGAACCAATTTGGGTCAAACTCCCTTTTACCCCCTGTACTATTGGTGGGGGCCTACCATACATGACTTCAAAGGGAGAAAATCCTGATGATTTCACAGGGGCTGAGCGTATTCTAAGTAAAGCTATTGGGAGAACTTGGGGCCACTTCAGGTGGGTCTCCTGACATAGCTTAGACAACTGAGATTTTAGAGTGCGGTTCATTCGCTCAACCTTCCCTGAACTCTGGGGTCTGTATGCAGTGTGTAGCTTCCATTGTATCTGTAGGGCACTTGCTAATTGCTGGGTAATTTGAGATACAAATGAGGGCCCATTATCTGACCCTATGACTGCAGGGATTCCAAATCTGGGGATAATTTCCCTCAGTAAAACCTTGGTGACTTCTCTGGCTTTTTCAGTCCTGGTGGGAAAGGCTTCCACCCACCCAGAGAAGGTACAGACTAGGACTAACAGGTATCGATATCCACTAGCTTTTGGCATTTCGGTAAAGTCTATTTGTAGGTTGTGCATAGGGATTACACCACCTGACTGAGCTCGGGGTGGCGGTGTAGGACCCTGTTTGGCATTGTTCTTGGCACAAGTTACACATTGACGAGCTACTGAGGCTGACAAGGCTCCCAACACTGAAATGCAAAAATGTGGTCTGAGCGCTTTTTCCATGGCACCTTTTCCATAATGTGTAGCTTGATGAAAGGCCTTTACAAAGGTGGGTCCCAATGACTCAGGGATCACTATTCGTCCTGGAGGTTGGCTACCCTCTGCTGGTGGCAGCTCAATCCATCCATCCTTCAGTATCCCCTTTTCTGTAGTGCAGTAATAGTCCAACTCCCTTGTGGTGTATCGTGGCGTCCACAAGTTGAGGGGTACTGGAAACAATGCTGCTTGTACTGGTGTTGCTTGTGGTGAAATTTGGCCTGTCATGGCTGCTTTTCGCGCTGAAGCATCAGCAAATCTGTTTCCTTGGGCAACTTCTCCTTTTCCTGTTTGGTGTCCTCGGCAGTGCATAACAGCCACTCGTGCCGGGGCCCATACTGCATCTAGTAACATTAATATTTCTGGGCCATACTTAATTGATTTGCCTCCAGAGGTAATGAGTCCTCGTTCTTTATACAGAGCTCCATGAGCATGTAAAGTTGTGAAAGCGTACTTTGAGTCTGTATATACGTTCAACTGAAGTCCGGCACTTAGTACTAGTGCCCTTGTTAGCGCTATCAATTCTGCTTTCTGTGCTGATGTTCCTGAGGCAAGAGCTGATGATTCAATGACTTTCTCCTGGGTGACTACTGCATACCCGGCACAGCGTCGTCCATTGATGATGAGGCTGCTTCCATCCACGAAATAAGTCTGGTCAGGGTTCTCTATGGGTACATCAGTTAGATCAGGTCGACTTGAAAACACAGTGTCCATGACTTCCATACAGTCATGTTCTGGTGGGTCCTTGCTGATTGGTATCAAGGTGGCTGGGTTGAGAGCATGGCTCACTTCCAGCTGTACTCGGGGATTTTCACATAGCATACTCTGGTATTTCAGCATTCGAGAATTGGTAAACCAATGATTTCCTTTCTGTTCCATAAGGGCAAGCACAGCGTGTGGTACTGTAACGCGTAGGTTCTGTCCTAAGGTGAGTTTGTCTGCTTCACTCACTAACAATGCTGTGGCTGCCACAGCTCTCAAACATGGTGGCCATCCTTTGGCTACAGTGTCCAATTGTTTTGATAAGTATGCTACGGGTCGCTCCCAATGTCCTAAGGTCTGGGTTAACATTCCCAGGGCGTTCCCTTGCATTTCGTGTACAAATAAATGAAAAGGCTTCTGGACATCTGGTAGTCCAAGTGCTGGTGATGACATTAACGCTTCCTTCAAGGCTTTGAAAGCTTCATCTTTATCTTTATCTTTATTTCACACTTGATAAACCGCTTTTGTCGGGACATTAAAGCGGTGTACAAACAAAATAAAAGGCAGCACTGCAAACTACGGAAAAAGAACGCCAAAAATAATAGGAAAGAAAGAAAAAGAATAGCACAATAACCTTATAAACGATAAACAATAATCAACAACCAAACACAGACAAAAGACAAACAGCACAACCAACAGAGGCAGACAAAGGGGGTAGCAGGAACAAACTGAGCTAGGACAGGAACATCAACCTAGAGCGGTATCAGGGAGGGAAATCAGGAGGAAGATCGAACACTTTCTGAAACAAATGGGTTTTGAGTGAGGCTTTGAACTGAGGGTAGGAGGGTTCTAAACGAAGGGACGGAGGCAGGGCGTTCCACAGCTAAGGACCAAGAAAGAAAAATGCAGCATGACGGGTCTTTTCTAGATGTGCACGGGACGGGGATGGTAAAGCCAGACGATTAGCGTGAAGGGAGCGGAGTTGACGGTAAGGCGTGTGAAGAGAAATTGATCAGGTCCCCACTCTAGTGGTGATTTCTCTTCTCCTTTGGTGGCTTCATATAGTGGTTTAGCAATCTGAGCAAAGTTGGGTATCCATATTCGGCAGTATCCTGCTGCTCCCAGGAAGGCTCTGACTTGTCTCCTGGTAGTTGGGGTTTGGATACTGCACACAGCTTCTTTTCTTTCTGGTCCTAATTGCCGGCTTCCTTTGGTCAGCCGGAACCCCAGGTACTTTACTTCTGTTTGGCATAGCTGCGCTTTTGCTCTGGAAACTTTGTATCCAGCTTCATCTAGTAGTTGTAAAAGGTCATTTGTGGCTTGTACACATTCACTCTGAGGTGGTAGCTATCAACAAGTCATCCACATACTGAAGAAGCACTCTTTTCCCAGGGGTTACAGGATAACTTGAAAGATCTTGGTTCAGTGCTGCACTGAAAATGGTGGGTGAGTTCTTGAATCCTTGAGGCAATCGTGTCCAAGTGAGTTGGCCCCGTCTCCCTGAGACAGGGTCCTGCCATTCAAAGGCAAACAACAGTTGGCTAATCGGGGCTAATCGTATGCAGAAAAAGGCATCTTTCAAATCCAGGACAGTAAAGTGGGTAGCTTCAGCGGGTATCAGTCCTAAGAGTGTATAAGGATTTGGCACAACTGGATGTATGGTCTCAACTGCTTCGTTCACTCTCCTCAAATCTTGTACTGGGTGGTAATCACCTGTCCCAGGCTTCTTGACTGGCAGGAGAGGCGTATTCCATGGTGATTGACATACTCTGAGAAGGCCATACTCCAGTAATCTTAATAAATGACGATAGATGCCCTCAATGGCTGGTCTAGGGAGTGGGTATTGTTTAACATGTACTGGTGCTGCTCCAGGCTTAAGGGTCACAATCACTGGGGCTATGTGTTTGGCTAGACCTGGTGGGTTACCTTCTGCCCATACTCCAGGAGGAGCCATAATGTTGGCTGGCATGCTGAAATTGGTATCAGGAACTGGTGTAGTACTGTAATATCTCCACTCTTCTTCTCGGGGGACAGTAAGCACCATTAGTCCTGCAGGCTTTGAGTTTACAGTCATTTGCATTTCTCCTTTCTCAGTAAAGGATATTTGGGCCTGCAGCTTGGCTAGCATATCTCGTCCCAGTAGCGGCACTGGGCACTCAGGCATATAAAGGAATTGGTGCGCTATTTGCTGTCCTCCTAATTCACATACGCGGTCTTTCAGAAAAGACTTGGTGGCTCTGGCACCAGTTGCTCCCATAATAGTGACTGCTCGTGTGGACAAAGGAGCTATTTGCTTATCTACTACAGAATGTTCTGCTCCAGTGTCAACCATAAAGTCCATGAATTGGTTCCCTATCTTTAAACAGACCATAGGCTCCTGGGAACCTAAAACAAACTCGGAGCCCGGTCTGTCCTAATCCGCTTCATCTAGATCATAAGCTGTTGCAGTTGCCACTCCTTCAATAGCCTCCTCTCTCTCCCGTTGGAATTGTACTCGATTTGTTCCCCTACGATTCTGTGATTGGCCTCTCTCCCTCTCTCTCCGAGGGGCGTTTTCTCCTTCCTCTTCATATGAGGTGTATTCGAGTTGTGGGCATGCATTCCTCCAATGTCTTTCTTCCTTGCAATAAGCGCATTGATTCGCGCCTAGTGATGTGGGCCGGCTCTCTCCTCGGCCCCTCCCTCTTCCTCTGCTCCTTCGACTAGGGATACCTCCCCTTTTCTGTTCAACTAATGCAGCAGCCAAAAAATCGGCTTTCTTCTTCATTTTACGGTCACTTTCTCTCTGTCTTTCATTATCACGATTCACAAACACTCTATGGGCGACATCCAGTAGCTGAGTTGCATTCATGCCCGCAAACCCTTCTAATTTCTGTAGTTTTCGTCTAATATCTGGTTGAGACTGGCTGACAAAAGCGGCATTCACCATACATAGGCTTCCTGGTGCAGCTGGGTCATAGGGAGTGTACATTCTGTATGCTTCAGATAGTCTCTCATAGAACACTGCTGGGCTTTCATCTACGCCCTGGATAACTTCAGCTGTCTTTGTGAGATTCATGGCTTTCTGACCCCCCTTTCGCAGACCTTGTAAAAGGCCTTGGCGAAATCGTGCTAGAGCTCTAGATCCTATATCGGTGTTTGGATCCCACCGAGGATCTTCGTTTGGAAATTCTCTCTTGGCTGCTTCGCGATTATCTATTCCTCCTTGTCCCTCTGCTAGGGGATTATCTGCTAACCAATTAACGGCTGCTCGCATGATTCTCGTCCGCTCCTCAGTAGTAAATAAAGTAGACAGGAGCTGACGGCAATCTGACCAAGTGGGTTGGTGGGTCTGCATAATTGTATTCATTAATTCTGTCAACTCTTGGGGCTTGTCAGTGTAGGAGGCATAATGCAATTTCCAATTCAACAAATCAGTAGTGGAGAAGGGCACATAAACTAAACTTGTGGGTCCCGGTACTATCTGGTCCTCTTCATTTCTTACGGGTATTCCCGGGACTTGCCGCAGTGGCATTACTTTCTTAGTAGAAGCTTTCTGCATCTTGACAGGAGCTTTCTGCATCTTGGCTGGGGCTTTCTGCCTCGAGATACGCTTAGTCTGGGAAGCCTCACTCGTAACAGATGAACTTGCACTGACAACTGATTTTTCGCTTTCTGTCTCACCCTGTGAAGACGTTTCCTCTCCTTCTTCTAATTCTAGTTCTGATTCAAGATTTCCCTCCATCTCAGGCTGATCGGCCTCGTCAGAGGGCGGATCTTCTGGCTGCAGGTCAGGGGGTGGACTTTGCCGGTCCCGGGGCGCTGCCACGGGACATGGTGGTACTCTTACGGGGCACTGAGCTTGGGGCTGCCTAATTACAACCTCCGGGGACTCAGGATCAACATAGACAGGTTTCTTTTCTTGCCCTGCCTTCTGTGTTTGTTCTGTCAGCGCTACCATTATTCTGCACTGTTCTTCATAACAGCGCTGTGCCCAAGGGGGCGGGCTCTCACAAATACTTAACCAGGAATCTATATAGGGATACTGGTCGGGGTGCGCTACTCGCACTTTCTGATGAACTGACTGAATAATTCCTATGGTAAAAGTTCCCTCTCGGGGCCACATAGGATCTAAGGCAGGCCACTCCCTTGTACACAAAACCTGTAATCGTGTTGCAGTCATTTTTACCCCATAATCTCCTGAATATCCTTTATTAAAATACTTGATCATACATTCTAATGGAGTGTGCCTAGTAGACCCCGCCCCTCCCATATCGATGTGTGCGCGCAACAACAAACAGAAGGGGAAAGGAGGGCGGGCCGTGGGTAAGGGGTCCTCACGGCCCTAGAAACACTCAAGGGAAACACAAAACAAGTCAAGACGACAGTCGCTTCCTCCTTTTTACGACCTGGACGCGGTCGCCCGGCCAGGAAATGCGTTACTCAGGAGTCCGCCTTCGCTTGGTCTTTGTTACAAGACCTCTCAATCACACTTCATTCACACAATCATGCTAGCAACGTAGCCCAAAAAAACCCAGTCCTGTCTCTTCTGACTAGGCTATACCAAATTCAAAATCAAAGTCAAAATCAAGAAGACGATGGTTTCGCCCCGCGATACACTATGCAGGGTTAATCGGACCGTCTTGAGAGCTCTCTTACCAAAATCAAGTTCCAAGCTTACAAGTTCACAAGTTCCAAACTGCAGTACTGACTCATCTGTCTAGACATTTCCCAAAACTGTACTCACCGGATCCGGTCCCCGCTCCCGGGCAAGCGCATGAGTTGGACCTCGGACTCCCCTCATGGGTTCGAGGTGTTGGCTCCGTCCGGGTTCGGCACCCGCCGAGGCCTGGCCAGCTCCCTCCGATGCAACTGGACCGGTGGCGCCTGGGAGCCGAGCCCACGTCGGAAGGGCACGATCCCGGCAGGACCAAACCTATAGAGGCGGAAAGTCGTGGTATATTAGCTCGTATACCCTCTACAAACCACACCTTTCTGGCCAACGCACCAAGAATATGTAGCGGCAGAGCGCAAACAATCCAATAATACCAGGAGTCTGTTCAGAAGGTCCAAATCATTTATTGTGCACAAGACTCAAGCAGAATCACATTCAAAATGGCTGAGCAATGGCTGTTAGTAAAACAACAACTTTTATACCTTCCTTCTCCATTCTGTACATAGGCAAACTTCTCATTGGTCCCGGTAACCCCTTCTACCCCATCTATTGGTCCCGGTACCACTACGTAGTCATCCAATGAGGACCTTGGTCTGGGCTCAGCACCTGCTTGCCCCCCTTACAGTCCCCATTACAATGGACAGTTCTTAGACTCTTGATACAATTCTCCTCCAAGGTCACTTAGCTAACTAGAACATGTGGGAAAGCAGGGCACTGTAACCCTTCTCTCAGCAGAATTAATTAGTTCACAAAAGTTTTCACACTCTTATCAGTACCAATTAAAGCTTGTTTTTCTGTCTTTTGTAAGTTTCGATTCTGCTTAGCTATGCTTGGTTATGCTTAGTTAAGTTTCGATTCTATGGAAGCAGCATTGGGGGTTTTTTCACTCCTCTGGGCCTAACCACAGGCTTTACTTACAGGTCAAGCTGCTTAGGCCTGTCTGTTTAGTTCAAGCAGCGTGGATCATAGGCCTTCGCCTACCACAGTATGAAATTTCAAATTGTCAGGTCACCAATAGCAACTTGAATTGAGGATTGCTAAGTAGATTTAGGTGTGAAATTGTTTAGTGACCTTTCTTCTGCCTTAGCAAGGAGGAAGATGGGCACTGGCTAGCAAGATGAATCCCAAAACCTGTTCTCTCATCTCTCTCTTGGGCTGTGGCACCCTCCAAACCGGCAGGCCATCCAATAGGCATAACAGGCAAGTGCCTGGGGACCACCAGTTAGTGAGTCACTCATCACTGTAAGTTTACTGTTATATAGGCATTACTATTGAAAGCAGAAACAAGTGGAGAAAGCATGCAAAGCATGGCTTATGGGATTCTTTCCAATCCCTCTGTGTGTAGGCATGTGTATGTAAATTAGTATTGCCTGCGTGTGTATCTTTTGTCTGCATATGTATATATGTTTGCTATGTTTATCTGTTTTGTCTGTGTGTGTATATCTGTGTGGGCTTTTGTATTGTGAACCGGTATGTATTTGTGTATACTCATATGTATGTGCACATCTTTGTGTCTGTCAGTTCATGTGTGGGTCTGTGCATGCCTTCGTATGTATGTGTGAATGCTTGCACATGTGTCTCTGTGCATGCATGGATGAGTTAGTATGTGTGTGTGTGTGTGTGCAGGGGCGGCTCAAGGCAATCTGCTGCCTGAGGCGAAGAATGAGATGGTGCCCCCCCCCTTAGAGGGGGCGGGGCTTTTTCAGAACTCCAATCGGGGACTGAACCAAACCAAAAAGCCAATTAGATTATATGGAGGAAATGTAAGATGTTTGCACACAGGGCCGTATCGAGCTGCTATCACGCCCTGTGCAACTTGCAGCTTGGGCGTGCGCCCCCTCCTCTCCCCGTACCTCTGTCCAGCGCTGCCTGCTCTTTCCCTGCTGCTGCCGCCCTCTGTTTTTTTCATGGCAGCTCCGGCAGCAGGGAAAGAGCAGGCAGCACTGGACGGAGGTATGGGGAGGAGGAGGGGGGCATATGCTTGATCTGAAAGTCGCTGGCACTTTAAGCAGATCTGTCCCTCCCTGCTTTGACATCGCGTCGGAGGAGGGAGGGGCCAGACTTGCTAAAAATGCTGCGAAAAAGCTTGGGGGGCACATTTCGGCTTCCTGCTATTGTCCTGCCAGTGGCAGCAGGGCAACAGCAGACAGCTGAAATGCGCCCCCCCCCACCCAAGCCTTTGCGCCCTATGCAGCTGCACCACTTGCAAAGGGCTAGGTACAATCCTGTTTGCACACCAAGGAACTAAAAGAGAGCAAGAATCAACAGCACAGTTTATAAAACTAAATTATAACTCATTTTAATTTTGTTCTTATGAACTGGATTATGGTTCTTGCTTTTTCTTTTTCAACATATATTTTGCATCCACAGTGGGTACAGAGCAGAACCAGGGCATTCACCCACAGAACTCAAAGTTTTAAAAAAAAATCTGATTCTGATCATCTCACTAACAACAACAACCACTATTCTCCAGTACCAGGCATATTGTGAACTAATACAAAACCCTACAACAAAGAGCAAACCTACCATATCTATCATACCATATCAGCACAAACTTCCAAAACTTACATAAGGAGCCCATCCAAAAAGGTGTCACTGTAAATACTACAGTGGGCCCTAGAACATCCATACACCTATTTGAAAAGCTGAAACAGTCAAATTGCTACAATACAGTGTAGATCTTTATGTACAAACTCCATGTTAACAGAACACCTGGCCTCAGTCACACACTCACAACATCGACCCTCACCAAGTACAGAATAAGTAACCATAATCTAAAGTAAAAATAAAAATATGTAGACAAAATTTAAACTGAAACCCCAAGAAGCCAGAGTCCACATGCAGTGCAACATCAGATAAATAAGAGGTGCAGTTCCCCAATACTGTGTAAAATATAAAGATAGCACAAAGTCCAATCACTAAAATGAAATAAAATTATTTTTTCTACCTTTGTTGTCTGACCATTTTATTTTCTGATCATGCTGGTCCCGATCTGAGGCTTCTGCTTTCCTGTCTTCTCTTAGCTCTCTTTCTGTGGTCTATGGTCCATCTGTCATTTCTTATCTCTTCTTTTGTTTTCTTCACTTCTTTCCATCAACCTCTTTCAAGTCCCCGCAACCCTTTCTAGTATCAGCCCCTTTCCAGTCCTCCCTCCCAGTACCTTCCAATGTCAACTTGCATTTCCATGACTGCCCCTGGTGTCCATTCCCTTCCAGTCTCCCTCCTTCCCCACTGTCCAGCTCCTTCTAGTCGAAATACCATGGCAGCATCTCTCAGCATCCACTCCCTTCCAGTCCCATTCTCCCATCCCCTCACTTCAGCCCATTTGTAGCCCTAGCCCCCAGTTTTCTTCCAAGGCTCTATCCTCCCCTCCATCAGCCCATTTCCAGTTGAAGCACCTCCAATCAGCTCACTTCCAGTGATAGTCCCCCCTCAACCCCATTACCAGTGCTAGCCTCCCCTAATCAGCCCATTACCAGTCCTACCCCCCCATCAGCCCATTACCAGTCCTAGCCTCCACTAATCAGCCCACTTCCAGTCCTAGCCTCCCCGATCAGCTCATTTCCAATGCTAGCCCCCTCAGTCCATTACCAGTCCTATCCCTCTCAGTCCATTACCAGTCCTACCCCCCATCAGCCCATTACCAGTCCTAGCCTCCCCTAATCAGTTCATTTCCAGTGCTAGTCCCCCCTCAGCCCATTACCAGTGCTAGCCTCCCCTAATCAGCCCATTACTAGTCCTATACCCCATCAGTCCATTACCAGTCCTAGCCTCCCTGATCATCTCATTTCCAATGCTAGCCCCCATCAGCCCATTACCAGTCCTAGCCTTCCCTAATCAGCTCATTTCCATAGCTAGTCCCCCCTCAGCCCATTACCAGTCCCAACCCCCCTTGATCAGTCCATTCCCAGTCCTAGTCTTCCCTAATCAACCCATTACCAGTCCTAGCTCCCCTTCGATCTAGCCATTACCAGTGCAAGCCCCCCCATCAGCCCATTATAATACTAACACACACTGTTTCTCCCCTTTGTCTAGTTCTTGTCCCCTGTCTCCCCATTTGTCCCCCATCTCTCACCTTTGTCTCTCCTTGTCCTCCTCCTGTCCCCCCTCCCTCCACCGGCACCTCTCATCTGGCGGTGGTGGGGGCACTATGGCTGTTTTAATTTTAGATTTTACCGCCTCTGCCCTGTCTCTGCCTTCCTGCTGCATTTTTTTCCTCAAGAATGCTTGCAGCAAAAAAACAAAAAAGGCAGAGGTGGCAAAATCTAAAATTAAAACAACCAGAGTGCCGCCACCGCACAAATTAGCCTGATCGCTTGCAGCGATCAAGCTGATTTATTCGATGCCGGTTGTTCCTGCTGGATGAGAGGGAACCCTTGTCAGTTCCCTTCCAGCCCCCTCCCTCCCTCCATACATCCATGTCAGCCCTCCCTCTCTCCATCCTAGCCCCCCTCCCTTCCTCCCTCCCTGTCAGCCCCCCTCTATCCCTCCCTCCCTCCATCCATATCAGTCCCCTCCCTCCATCCATGTCAGCCCTCCCTCCCTCCATCCATCTATGTCAGCCCCCCTCCATGTCAGCCCCCCTCCCTCCCTCCATCCATCTATGTCAGCCCCCCTCCATCCATCCATCCATGTCAGCTCTCCCTCCCTCCCACCATCCATCCATCCATGTCAGCCCTCCCTCCCTCCCTGTTAGCCCCCTCCCTCCCTCTCGCCCTCCATGCCAGCCCCCCTCCCTCCCTCCTCTCCCTCTCTCCATCCATCCATGTTAGCCCCCTCCATCCATGTCTGCCCTCCCTCCCTCCATGTCAGCCCTCCTCCCTCTCTCTCCCCATCCATCCAAGGCAGCCCCCTCCCAACATCCAGGTCAGCCTTCCCTCAATCCCTCCATGTTAGCCCCCCCCCCCCCAGTTAGCCCCATTGCTGATTCCCTGCCCCCTCATCCCCTCTCCCCATGTCTGCCTGCTACCGCCCTGTACTTTCTTCTTCTGCAGCCGCGGTTCCCCATCTCTTAGGGAACCGCGGCTGTGCTGGTGAAGCCGTTGTGGAGCCTTCGAGTCTCTCGATGGGCTCCGTGCAGCATTGTCCCACCTCCAAAGGATGTGGTAAACAACTTCCTTTGGGGGCAGGACAATGCTGCCCAGAGCCCATTGAGAGATAGGAAGGCCCCGCAATGGCTTCACCAGTACAGTCGTGGTTCCTAAGAGGCAGGGAACCACGGCTGCAGAAGAAGGGAGGCAGCAACTTGTAAGCTTTTTTTATTTATTTATTTTCTTTTAAACTTGAAGGCGAAGTGAGGCGGCTGTTTTGGGGGCATTTGCCGCCCTCAAAACTTTGCTGCTTGAGGCAGCCGCCTCACTTCGCCTCATTATTTATTTATTTAGCTGTATTTATATCCCGCTTTTCACCTGGTCAAAGCGGTCAATTGGGAGATACATTTAACACGAGGGGATATGACACACATACACTAATACTTACAGGGAACATGGGCAATGGAGGGTTAAGTGGCTTGCTCAAGACCACAAGGAGTGCCTATAAGACTAGAAATCCCAGGCCCTCCAGCCTGAGATTGCTGTCCCCAGGTGGGACTTGAACCCCCGGCCCTCCGGCCTGAAGTACCTTGTCCTAACCACTAGGCCACTCCTCCCATAGAGCCACCCCTGTGTGTGTGCATTTATATCTGTAGGTTCTCTGTGTCTGTGATTCTGAGAGGGGAGGGTTGTTTGACAGGTGCAATTCTGTGATTGCTATATTATTGTGAAACCTTTACCAAGTTAGAAATGTGCCCTTTTGCCTCAGCCACATGCAATAACACTCACTCTCTTTGAACGCCCTTTCTGTACTTATACTTGTGCCCTGTGCGACTGCACCATGCGCACAGTGTTACTTTGCTGCAACTGTTAGAACTTCTTTTCCATAAAAATGCATTAAGTCATTTTTTGGGAGTGGGAGGGGTGCTTCATTTCTTTTCCATTTCCTGCCATGTGCAGAAAGTTCAGTTGTACAGCACAGCAACTTCCTTCAGCTCATTACCTCCTTTTCTGTGACTAGAGCAGCATTTCATTGTTCTGCCCCTACAGCCTCCCTATTGGCTGGATTCTTCTCACAGTCTCTGTAACTTGAGCTACCTTCCACTAATTCACATCTTCAGTGGTTTCCCATTGGCTGTATCCTATCAATGGTTTCTGCTGCTAGTAACTACATGAAGCAGGCAGGGCAGGCTTACTCACCCAGAAGGGGAGGATTACAGAACTGCAGATAAGAGGTTGGGGAAAAAAAGACCAGACACATTACCCATACTTCTAGCTTCTGGGCATTAGGGAAAATAAGCACAATAATGAAAAAAGCCAGACATTTGTTAGTCCTTACCTCCCAAGTCCTGAATACATCTGACAGGGCCCCCTAAAGTTTGGACTTTAGGTACACCCTTGTGCAAATTAATTGAAACAAACAGGATTTTTTAAATCTTTTCAGCCTATAAATTGTATATGCATTTAATTTTGATCTTTTTTAATCAACTGGATTAAATCATCACATATGAGATGGTTCATCATTATTTATGGGTTTATGGGTTAAATGACGTAATAGATGATGTGATGATATGATGTAGGAATGACTTATTGCGTATGCAACTATAATATCATCCAACATTGCATCAGATTTTCTTTCGAGTGTATTCTTAGTTAATCCAACCATTGTGTATGATGGATGCGACACCCAGAAAACGCACAAAGATCATCACCCGACACAAACACACAGGGAAGACCTACAGAGATATAGCAAGTATAGTTGGTGTCAGTCTCGCAACCGTCAGTCGTGTGATCAAATCTAAAAAGGAGACAGGATCCATCTCGCCTAAACGAAAGGGAAATTGTGGTTGTGAGGAAAACCACACCCAGAGACGACAACTGTGTTCTCAGGGAAAGTAGAAAAAACCCTCGGAAGACAAGCGACGCATTAAAAAAAGATTTAGAAGAGAAAGGTATAGCGATCAGTTCTTCCACAATTCGCAGATGACTTTTGGTAGTTGGTCGAAAAGCACAACAACCTCTGAAAAAAAACAACTTCTGACAAAGGTTATGAAAGAGAAGCGCTATATATGGGGACTGAAACATAAAGAGGAGACTAAAGAAGATTGGATTTGGGCTGATGAAAATATCTGCACTTCATGGGCATAGCAGAATCCGTGGTGGAAGCGGCATATGGCTAGAGGGAGTAGACAACAAGGTGCACATTGAGAGAACTCACCAGCTGGGACCATGCCGTGAGGGAGATCACTGACCCCTGGGTTGTGATTGTGAGGTTCCTTAACTGTCACCAAAAGGAACTGGTGCTTCGTGCTTCCAGGGACCTGCGATCGGTGGAGCATAATGGTGCCAGAATTCTTCTGTTCCAAGATTACTCCTCTGCAGTAGCACTGAAGCGCATGGCATTCTCCGAAGTGTGTGGTCACTTGGTGCATACGCTTTGCCCTTGTGTATACAGCCAAGCTTCGGTTTGCCAACAAGTCTAACAACTGGTATTTACAGTGCCAGAGGACACTGTCATACTGCAGGGACCATTTGAGCTGAGGGACACCGTGTGGAACCATAGCAGGACTTGTTGGAGGACCAGTGTGGTCAGGATGATCTCGGCTTAGTGATCCTTTGGTTGGTGGAGACTAGCACTGGCTGGTATGGACAGAAGGAGTGGTGCTATTTGTAATGAGCAACATAAAGATAACCCGTCACTGTTTTGGGAGACTGCTAAAACTGTTTTACGAGGACATATCATCAGGGAAGGATGATGGTAAAAGACTTCTCTCTTTGGAGAGGTCTTTGCATGCGGCGTGATGTCATGCTGCACATCCTACTGCTGTGGAGAGAGCTACCAAGCTCGTCGTACAAACCGAGTTTAACTCATTGCATCAGTGAACACGCAAGATCATCTGGTACTACAGGTATAAACTATACAGGTATGGTAACAAGACTGGGAAGTTACTGTTCCCTTTAATTAAAACAGTCAGTGAGTAGCAGCAAGTTTGGGCGCTCAAGGATGAGTGGTAGGGTTCACACCTCTACGGAAGGAGATGAGTCTGTCTTTGGGGAATTCTGTCAGAAGTTATATCAAGCAGAAGCAGATGATGCACAAGCCACATGTGCTTATTTGCACTGCTGTCGTCTTCCCCATTTCACATCTGAGCAATTGAATGTGCTTAATGCTCTTATTTCGGCACAGAAGACACAATGCAGTATCCATACCTTGCATACCTGCAGGACCCCAATGAGTATCGGAGTGAGTTCTATAGGCGGAATATTACACCAACCTTGTTAGTTGGCAACACATTCCCTATGATCCTAATAAGGCTGTTATCACAGTCCTGCCTAAGCCTGGAAGAGATCCTCTGCTACTCAGGTCGTATCGCCCCATCTCTCTTCTCAATGTGGATATTAAATTATTCGCTAAAATTATGGTGGATCGCTTTGCTCCTTATATGTCTCATATTATTCAAGATTCACAAGTTGGGTTTGTTCAGGGGCAGAGTATAGCGGTCAGTATGCAATGGATTTTGGCCTCTGTCTATTACAGTTTGGATCATCATATACCCTCAATGCTCATTAACTTTGATGTAGAGAAGATTTTTGATCGGGTGCAGTGGGAGTATATGTATTTGGCCTTGGGGGGCCATGGGCATAGGTGTCTCTTTTGTAGATGTTGTCCATTTGTTATATTCAGATCCATGGGGACAATGCTTGTTAATGGTTCAGCTACAGCAGACTTAACTCTGTTGATGAGTACATGGCAGGGCTGCCCCCTCTCACCTCTTCTGTTCATCTTAACTCTTGAGTCCCTCCCGGAGAGGCTTTGGAAACACCCTTTGTTGAATAGCGTTTGAGTGGGCGAGGTCGAGTCCATAGTAACATAGTAAATGATGGCAGATAAAGATTAGTATGGCCCATCTAGTCTGCCCAGCAAGGTGGCAAGAGTAGTTGCACCTGCCGCTCCGTGCAGGTCACCCCTCCCCAGGTCTTTGTTTAGGGGTGAACCCACCGCTCTGTGTAGAGCACACCCGTTTGTTGAGAAATTAGATAGTTAAGTTTATTTTGATTTTATCCTGTTGCTATAGAGGGAGTCACTATGTTTGTCCCATGCCATTTTGAATTCTGTCACTGTATTTGCCCCCACCACTTCCATCAGGAGGGCATTCAAAGCATCCACCACCCTTTCAGTGAAAAAGTATTTCCTGACATTGCCTTTCAATTTACCCCCTTGCAACTTCATGTTATGTGGTCTAGGTTTATAGCTTCCCTGTCTTTGGAAGAGGTTTGTTTGTTCATTAATACTCTTAAGTATTTAAAGGTCTGAATCATATCTCCCCTATCCCTCTTCTCCTCCAAAGTGTACATATTTAGGTCTTCAAGTCTCTTCTCATAAGGCTTCTGATGCAGGCTCCAAATCATTTTGGTCGCCTTCCTCTGAACCATTTCCAGTCTTTTTGCATCCTTTGCGAGATATGGTCTCCAAAACTGAACACAATATTCCAAGTGAAGCCTCACCAGTAACTTATACAGTGGCATTAGTACCTCTTCCTTTCTGCTGGTAATTCCTCTTTGTATGCAACCCAACATCCTCCTGGCTTTTGCCACTGCCTTGTTGCACTGTTTTGCCACCTTGAGATCCTCAGAAATAATCCACCAAGGTCCTTCTCCTGGTCCATGCACACCAACCTCTCGCCCCCCTATTGCGTACATTTCCCTTGGATTTCTGCTTCCCAAGTGCATGACACTGCACTTCTTCACATTAAATCTTAACTGCCAAGCATTAGACCATTCTTCCAGTTTTTGCAGATCTTTCCTCATGTTATCCAGTCCCTCGGGGGAGTTCACTCTGTTGCAAATTTTCATGTCATCTGCAAAAAGACAGACTTTTCCATTCAGTCCTTCAGCAATATCACTCACAAATACAGTGCCGGTCCCAGGGCCGAACCCTGGGGCACCCTGCTGATCACCCTCCTTTCATCCGAGTGAGCTCCATTTACCATCGCCTTCTGATGTCTGTCAGTCAACCAATTTCTGATCCACTTTACCACCTTGGGACCCATCCCCAAACTATTGAGTTTATTGATAAGCCTCCAATGAGGAACAGTATCAAAGGCTTTGCTGAAACCAGGTAGATTACATCCATCGCATGCCCCTGATCTAGTTCTCTGGTTAAAGTCAAAGAACTCAATCAGATTTGTTTGGCAAGATCGTCCTTTGGTAAAACCATGTTGCCTTGGATCATGCAACCTGTTGGTTTTGAGACAGTCCACTATTCGCTCTTTCAGGAGTGCCTCCATTACTTTTCCTGCCACCAAGGTAAGGCTCACCGGCCTGTAGTTTGTCACTTCTTCCTTGTCACCACTTTTGTGAAGAGGTACCACATCAGCCCTCCTCCAGTCCAGAGGAACGGCTCCTGTTTCCAAGGAACTGTTAAAAATATCCTTCAACGGCCCTGCAAGAACCTCTTTGAGCTCTTTCAGTATCCTGGGATGTATCCCACCTGGTCCCATGGCCTTGTCCACTTTCAGTTTTGCAAGTTGTTCTAAACATCATCTTCTGTGAATGGTGTGGTATCTACTTCATTCCCATTTTTATATTTGGGAGTCACAGATGGTCCTTATCCAGGATTTTCTTTAGTAAAAACAGAGCAGAAGTATTTGTTTAGCAATTTCGCTTATTCAATGTCACTTTCCACGAGTCCGTTCCCAGCACTTCTGAGTCCTGCAATTTCACCTGATTTTCCTCATCTCCCAAATATACCTGAAGAAAGTTTTGTCGCCACACTTCACATCTTTAGCCATCTTTTCCTCTGCCTTTGATTTTGCTTTCCTTATTTCTCTTTTTGTCTCTTTTAGTTTGATCCTGTATTCCTTTCTGTGTTCCTCTGTCTGCAAGCTTTTGAATTTTGTGAAAGCTATGGTTTTTGCCTTTATTTGAGTTGCCACTTCTTTGGAGAACCAAATAGATTTCCTTCTCCTCTTGTTTTTATTTACTTTCCTTACATATTTATCTGTTGCCCCTTTTATTGCCACCTTTAGTTTAGCCCATTGCAATTCCATTTCCCTTATCCCCTCCATCCCTGCCAACCTCCTTCAGGTACTTGGCCATTTTACTGAAGTCAATGTTTTTGAAGTCTAGGGGGTATGTTTACTAAATTGCGGTAATGTCATTCGCGTTAGGTTCCGCGGTAGAGGTAGAGATGCCCATATAAAGGTGTGGGCGTTGCATCGTTACAGCAAGCTGTAGCAACTAATGAGTGTTACAAGGCGCCTTAGACTAACGAGCGTTACAAGGCACCTTGTAAGGCACCTTACAAGGAACATTACAAGGTGCTTAGTAAGATGCCTTGTAAGGTGCCTAGTAAGATGCCTTGTAAGGTGCCCAGTAAGATGCCCTGTAAGGTGCCCTGTATGGTGCCTAGTAAGGTGCCCTGTAAGGTGCCTTGTAAGGCACCCTATAGGGCCTCTTAGGCTAAGCACCTTATTAGGCACCCCTGGACAAGGCACCGCAGAAGGCACCCTGGGCTATGGAACCATAGGTTAAGGTGGCCTAACAAGGTTATGGTGCCCTAGGTTAGTGTGCCCCAGGAGCTGCAAGGTGCCTCAGGATGACATCCATGACCTGTGTGGAACAGAGACAGATAGAGCACTCAGGAAAGGCAATGAACATTTGAGTGAAGGAGGGAGAGCTGGGAGCCGCTGGACTTGCCATATTTGCGGGCATCCCATGTGGCTGCCAGTACTGATGACAAACATGGTGGGGGCAGCTGTACCACAGCACAGGGTGTTGGCAATGTAAAGTACTGGAAAGACAGTTGGTGGCAGACGATGGGAATACGTGTCCCCCAGTGGGGGCGGAGGTGGCAGGATAGTTACAATGATGGGTGGACAGAGGAGTGGTGTTGCCATGCAGAGCAGGCACAGGCGAGGCAAGCATGAAGAGGCACAATGCAGGAAAGGGTAGCAGTGCAGGACATAGGGTGGCAGCCTGCACAGGCAGACAGGACTCTACACAGCTGACAGACGCAGATAGCCGGACCAGAGGACTGTCGCCCACTGTGGCGAGTCTCTTATGACCATAAGAACATAAGATATGCCATACTGGGTCAGACCAAGGTCCATCAAGACCAGCATCCTATTTCCAACAGTGACCAATCTAGGTCATACGTACCTAGCAGTTTCCCCAAAAGACACGGGTTCCACAATGCTTGTATTGGGTCAAGCATTGATATCCTGGGCTGGCAGCACATATCTGCAAAAAGATGAGTGTTAGAGGCATGCAGGGTATCTGAGTTGGGCACGCATTGGAGGGGGGGATCAATAGGGGATCAAAACAGTGGACACATTTTCGAGGGTCATTGTACGAACCAGTGGGCTTAAACTGTAGCAGAAAAACGAGTGAAGAAAGAAACACCCAAGGAGTCTTAGAAGGAAACAACGATTTCTTTAATGTGCACAGGCCCAGAGAAAATAGTTTTTGCAAATTCTGGGCCCCTCCTAAAGAACTCAGCGAGATTATATAGACTTCTTATCAGATTATTACAGCATTTCTTCATGATTGGTCACTTTATTACAGTATAGTCCCGATTGGAGAAAGTCTACTGTACTCTTATCTCTAGCGAAGCAGAAGGAGAATAGTTATCTCTAGCAAGCAGAGAGAGCAGCAGGACAAAGGAATAGGGGTGGGACAAGTGTATACCAGGGTATGACGTCACCTAGAGGGGTGTATCCTTCTCACTTAACCCTTCCAGCTCTCAGCCCTGCCTGGATTTCTACCTCATTCCCCCCTTTTTAAAGGGAAAATTTGCCTTGTAGTGAAGGGGGCCAATTTTTCCTCATAGCAGTTGATCTGACTGTGGAAGGGATTTGTATTTGCATACTGCCATCACTCTACCTCAATACCTCTATGGCCTGCTGTACAGCAGTGCCTGGGTACAGAGGGACTGTAGGTCACTGCATGGACCATCTGTTCTGTGTGCTAGGTTAGGGTAACCGCACCAGCACCCATGATGCATTGCACATGAGGAACAGTGGTCTACATCAGGTACCAAATGGGGTCTGCACCTCTCTGTTACCACATCCTGGTAAGATGGACTGCTGTGTGAGATACTGGCACAGAGTAGCTACAGACCATGCCATTTTGCAGTTTCTGTATTCACCCTGAGGATAAGGATGGCTGCCCAGCACTAGGTCCACAGTACATGTGGTGCTACATATAGGTCCTGCTGCACATCCCTATCACTGGCAGTGTGTGGCAGGTGTCCCAGGCAGTGTGCCAAAGGCACCTCTGTACCCATCTGTGTTACACAGTCACAGGTTTCCCCCTGGGACCAGAGACCACCAGATCTGTGTGTGCCCAGTGTTAAGGTCTGGCTTCCATAGCCGCCTGTTAGCAGGTCAGAGGGGTGTCCAGTGTCTTATGAGGGTTGTGTACCACGTCCCCCTACTGCTCGGGTACTATATACTATGGGGCCCCATAACACCCATCTTGTAGGTGGGGGCGTGGCGGGACAGTTGCCTGAGACCATGGGACTGGCAGTGGGACCAGCAAGCCCATCCCTGATGGCTAGGAATATCCCTCTAGGGCTAGTGCGCATAAGACATATGCTGTGACTGGAGCATCAGCAGAACAGCATTAATGCCGTCTGAATCCTCACTTGCCACATACCACAGTCTGATGTGCAAGAATCACTTAGATAAAAACCTCACCTCTTATCATTCAGTGTTAAAATTTTTTCTTAAATATTTATTTGTCAGAGCTGAGCCGTAGGAGGGACAGGGAAAATCCAGCCCCCCACCAGACTGCTAGCTTCTTTTATTTTATTAATGGTTCTTCACCAAATCACTTATCTCAAGTCCTTCGTTGATCACTCAGGAAATCGTCGCTCTTCCAGAAATATATCAGCACGACATGCACGTTTCGGGGAATGATACCCTGTATCAAGTGCTTTCCAAAACTTCATAGATATAGGCAACGAAAATCCACAGAAACGCCGTCAATGCGGCTGAGGCTAGACTGAGTTTGTTGGGCCGTTATAACCGGAACCAGATATGTAGGAGGAACCAACCAATACAAGCTGGGTAAACCCCACTGAAAGGGGAATCCCTGCCCTGATTGGTAGAGGGAGAAATGAGATCACACAACACTCAACCATTCAATCTCTTGATTTAGCCCATTCGGTTCTACCGAGTTCAATTTAAAAATCCATTGCTGCTCCAATCTTTGTAATTTTTTAAATCGATCGCCACCTCGAGGATCTTCAGGGACGTGATCAATAACTGACCATTGTAAAGCTTCAAAACAATGGTCTTGTGATATACAATGCTTTCCTACTTCTGTTCCTAGACATATCAGCGGCTTTTGACAGTGTTCATCACACCCTAATGCTCCATAGGCTCACACAAATCGGTGCCAACACAACAGTCCTTAAATGGTTTACCTCATATCTTTCAAACAGATCCCAAACTGTTAGGATCAACAATAAAACCTCCAACACATACAAGCAGGAAATAGGACTCCCTCAAGGCTCTGCACTATCAGCTCTATTATTTAACATATATATACAACCGATCTGCAATATCTTTAAAAAGTTCAAAATCCATTACCACATATATGCAGATGACATTATGTTGTATATTCCATTCACTATTCCTATGATCCCCCTCCAACTCTTAACAGACTGTTTCAACGAGTTAACAACTTGGTTAGAAGACCACAATCTTTTTATCAACCATTCCAAAATAGACATATTAATTGTAACAAGGAACAAATCCTTTTCCCCCCCTACTCACATTACACTCCAGAATCATGACATCTCCATAAAAAACGAAATAAAATACCTAGGGGTGTTACTCGACACCCAACTTAGTATGACCACACATATCAGAAGCACAACAAAGAAAATATACTATAAACTCAAAGTGCTAAAACAACTACGCCCTCTAGTCCATCTGCAAGATTTCATAAGTATTATTCAAGCCATTATCACCCCACATTTCGACTTCGCCAACCTCGCTCTACTAGGCACAACAAACCAAAACATCAGAAAACTCCAACTGGCGCAAAATGCCGCAGCCAGAACTATAACGAAAGCTCATCCCTTCGAGCACATAACACCATACCTGGCCAAACTACACTGGCTCCCCATTCAATGTAGAGTAAACTACAAACTAATAATAACTACTTTTAAAGCACTAAATAATACCGCCCCAGAAACGCTAAATAAACTTATCATCAAAGACACACCCCACAGCGCTCATAGAAGAAGCAATGCCAATAAACTAAGAATACCAAAAGAATTCACAAAGTCCACGAAGACAACAAATAAAAAGGCATTCTCCCATGCAGCCCCCATGCTCTGGAACTCACTACCAGAAGACATCCGATCCATAACTGATATCAAAGACCTACGCAAAAACTTAAAAACACACCTATTTACCTCCTACTATGGCACGCTAAATAACTCCCAACAAGACGAAAAAGGATAAGCCAGACAATACATACAGACCAGCACCCCAAGACTTAAACACAGCTAGACTCCACTACTGCTTACACCGCTGAACTCCTCCTTCCACGCCTGTACATAGTTATGTGTACATAGTTACTAATGAAAGTTCAAATGTTAAAAAGTTAAATGTAATATGTACTTAGATTAGGTTATAGTTCTATTGTTCTATGTAAAAAAACAGAAATGTCACTCTGTTTCTTTAATTGTTCTATGTAAACCGCACCTGATCTTCGGAAGGTTGCGGTATATAAAAATTTGTTAAATAAATAAAATAAATAAATACAATCGGAGCAGTAAGGACCTTATGGCGTAAACGAGATGCATGTTCTGAAAGACGAACTTTCACCGGGCGTATAGTCCGGCCCACATATATCAACCTATCTTACAACCTTTTGATTGTTTCAAGAAACCCTTACGATTAGCGTTTTCCAGAGGGCGAAATCTGGCCGATTGGTTGTTGAAAACTTCATTGGCAGCAGATAGAATCAGCCGCCCACCGGTGACTACTGGTCATTCCCCATGTGGGTCCTGTCCTTATTGTATTACAGCAATGTCAGGGGTGGAATGGTGTCATCCAAAAGGGTCCCGATCATACAAGCGATCCTGGGACACTACATGCCGCTCTATATACGTGGTATATATTTTGGTCTGCCCTTGTGCCTTGATATATGTGGGCCGGACTATACGCCCGGTGAATGTTTGTGTCGAGGGGGGGGGGGGGGTGGCATGGATAGTGGCAGGGGGTGGGAGAGTCCTCTTAGTATCCTTTTTTTCTTCTTCCTTTTCCTTTTATTCTCATTTTTACTTTTCTTTTTCTCTTCTTTATGGGTGTCTGGGAGGATTTAGTGGAGGTTGGGAGGGGAGTGTTTTTTTCTCCAGAAACAAGCAGGAAGTCAGTCCTCACTTACGAGTGATGTCGGCACCGACGGAGCCCGCACGTAGCAATTCCCCAGCTTTCAAAGAAAGCCTTTGGGGTTGTGAATGAAGGAGAATGGGGAAAAATTAATGTTTGACTGTGTGGAATGTTGTACATAGATTATGCTGTGATGTACCTTGCTTGGTATAATAATGTTTGTACATGTTTGTTTTTTTTTTTTTTTTTGTTTAATAAACCATTAAACTCTAAAATGCAGAGAGATCAGAGGTAGGAAATTATTTGTAATCCCTGTGTGTATGTGTTTTGGCTGTATTGTACATGTGTTGCAAGGGAAAGTAATTTTGGTGGCTGGTTTTCGAGGTAAGGTGGGGTAGTTGCCTGGTGGTAGTTTGGTGATTGGGAAGTTTTGGCAGTTGCAAAGCATACTTTTTGAAGATGGAGCAGTTTATGGGGGAGGGGTGTATTTTTTAGATTGGGCAGTTGTGGAGGTTAATTCTTGGGGGTGAGAGTGTTGAGGCAGATGTGGAGAGTAGATATGGAGGTGTGGAGTAAGTTCATGGGTAGGGTGGTTATGGAGATCGTTCTAGGGCATGGGGCAGTTGCAGGGAGTAATTTTTGGTGCTGAGACAGTTGTAAGGGACTAATATTTGGGATTGGGGCTGTTTGTGGGGTGAGGGGGCAGTTGCTGGGGTGGTACTGTTTGGGGGTGGGGAAGTTTGCAGGGTGATGAGGTAATTGCAGGGAAGTATTTCTTGAAAATGGAGGCAGATGTGGAAGGCTAGTTTTTGGGGATGGAGCAGTTTGTGGGGTGGTGAAGCAATTGCAGGGTGGGTATGTTTTGCAGGCATAGGAAATGTTCCCGCTAAGCAGTTTAGAGCTATACAGGAGTTCTCCACCAGTGGGGAGTGGTGCAATGCAATCGCAATTAGAATCATGAGGCACAGGCAGGTCCGTACCTGCCTGTTCCTTGGGGAAATGTCTGTGCTTTGTGATTTTAAGTGTAATCGCATTGAACTGTTAAAATATCAAAGTATGCTTTAAACTGTCATTTTTCTGAGCTCTGGGCTCAGCCATTTTGTATGTATTATTGTCTGAGTCTGTGCACATTAAACTGGCTTGAATTCTAGTCAATAGACTCCGGGTTTTATTGGTTGCGGACACTTCGCTATTACAGAACCACCTCTCACCTGCAGGAATGCCAGCAGAGAACTCCCACGCAGCTCTAAGCTGCTTAGCGGGAACAGTTTGGAAGGTGCTGGGGCAGTTGTAGTGGGATATTTCTTGTAAACGGAGGCAGCTTGCAGGATGATGGGGCATTTGCCAGGAGTAATTTTTAGAGGTGAGGGTAGTTTGCATAATGGTAGAGCGGTTGCAAGGAGGTTGTTTTTAGTGTGGAGACAGTTAAGCGGGGTTAGTTTTTGGGGGTGGTGCAGTTCTCAGGGTGGTGAGGCAGTTGCTTGGAGTAGTGTGAGGGTGGTAGGGGTGGGGAGTATGTTCTGAGTTTGTAAGCAGTTTGTGGGGTGCTAGGGGTGCTAGAACAGTTGAGGGAAGGGGCATTTTGTGGTTGAGCAGTTTGTGGAGTAGTTGGCCAGTTGTAGGAGAGTGGTTTTAGGGGCTGAAGTAGTTTCCAGGGTGATGTGGCAAATACAGGGTTTAGATTGTGGGGGTGGAGACAGTATATATTTTCTTTATTTATTTTAAAGGCTTACTAAACTGCCAGTTAGCACAAAAAGGCCATATAGGCGGTTTACAAAATAAAAATTGGGAGAGGCAACGTAAAGAGAGAAGGTGGGGGGGGGGGAAGAAGAGTCAAATAGAGACAGGCTAACAATGCAAGTGGAAAAGAGCAGGGAGGAAAAAGAAGAGAAAAGCACAATTTCTGTTAGGGAGTTACACAACCAAGAGGGGTAGGGGACTAAGGGGAAGCGAAGGTGGGAAAAGAAAAGGGAAATAGGAAGGATTAGTCTGCAGGAGCCTCAGCAAAAGCACAGTGGAATAGCCAAGTTTTAAGGCTTTTCTTAAATCTGGAAAATGACAGTTCTAGTCTAAAATCTAAAGGGAGGGAATTCCAAAGATGGAGGCCAAGGTAGGAAAAATTTAAATGAAGAGAAACTTCTAGGCACAAGGCAGAGGGGGGAAGAAAAGAAAGAAGAGCAGCCAAAGATGAACGAAGCTGAGTGGCAGTCATATAACAACAAATAAGAGAGGCCAAATATTGAGGGGAGGAGGAGAAACGAGAATCAAAGCCTTGTATTGCATGCGAAGGAAACAGGAAGCCAGTGCAAAGTTATCAGAAGGGGAGTGATGTGATCATAGAGATGGGCATCAACAATGAGTTTGGCAACTGTGGAGTGCGCCAATTGAAGGCTTTAAATAGAGCAGAGGGGAAGATGTTAGAGGAAGTAGCAATAGTTCAATCACATAATGACCAAGGCCAAGACTAAGAGGCTGAGTTGGCCAGGGGTGAGGGCAGAACAAGTGATGCAGAGGTGACAAAGCACAGAGAAGACCTTTGACATGAAAGTCTTAATCTGCTCATTGAACAAAAGGACAAAATCTGCAATAAAACCCAATGTCTTGATTGAATCATAATAGAGTAGGTGGAGAGAGGTGAGGATAGGAGGGGGAATGGCAGGGCAAGGTCAGAAGAGGGCAATAAAATGGACTCATATTTGGCGAATTTGAGAGAAAGATGATGGGTGTGGAGTCAATCATGAATAGTCTATAAGAAGTGTAGGAGAGTAGAGATATCGAACTGAGGGATATGAGCATTGAAAAGAATTTGTATCTCATCTGCATACTGCAGCCTAGTGACTGAACTAGTAATGGAAGAGGGGCCAGCAAAATGTTGAAAAGAGTGGGAGCCAGTAGGGAGCCTTGTGGAATGTCAGAGTGTAACTGATGAAGAGAGGAATAGTTAGAACAACAACGGACTTGAAATGAATGGCAGTTGAGATATGAGGTGAACCGGCTAAGCAGTATTGGGGCAGTTGCAAGGAAGGGTAAATTTTGGTGGTGGGACAGTTGGGGGAGGTTATTTGGTTGCTAGAGGCAGTTTGTGGGGTGGTGAGGCAATTGCGAGGGAGTAGTTTTTGGCAGTGGGGGGGCAGTTGGGGTAATTTTTGAGGGTGTAGCAGTTATTGGTGTGGTAGAATTTGGGAGTGGGGGAAAGATTGCAGAATAGTGGGGCATTAGCGGGGAGGTATTTCTTGGAGGTGGCAGTTTACAGGGCGGGGGGGGGGGGCATTGGTAGGAAATTGCCATTAGGAGTGGGGACAATTACGGGAGGCTAGGTTTTTGGAATTGGGGCAGTTTGCAGAGTGGTGGGATAGTTGCAGGGGCGTAGATCTTGGTGGTAGGGTAGTTTTGGGGGTGGAGCCAGTGTAGACGATGGGTCAGTTTTGGGGGGTAGATTTTTGTGGTGGGGCAGTTTGGGGAATAATGGGGCAGTGGTGATTATATTTTGGGGCTGGGGCAGTTTGTAGGGTGGTGGGGCCCTTGATGAGGATAATTTTTGGGGGTAGGAGAAATTTGTGGTGTGGTAGAACAGTTTTTGGAGAAGTGAGGCAGTTGCAGGGTGTAGGTTTTTGGAGTGGGAGCACTGGCGAAAGTGGGGGCAGTTTATGGGATGATGGGGCCATTGCAGGGGGTAGTTTCTGAGGGTGGTGGGGCAGTTGCAGGGGGTAACATTTGGCAATAGTGTTAATTTGCAGGGTCATGGGTGGAGTTGGGGACAGTGTGTGGTTTGGTGAGAGTTGAGAACCAAAAAGAAGCTGTTTGAAAGGAGCAATTACCTAACTGCTGCGTTTCACTGTATGTACGTTTCTATGCTGCAGAAGCTGGAACTTCTCCTTCCACAGAAATGCATTTGACCACTTTTTGAGGAGCTTATTTTCTCTGCAGACAAGCAGGGAGATGCAGGCATACTCCATGGTACCGTCCCCAATGGCGCCCTTGTGCTAGGTTTTCCCCCATCTTAGAGAAGTCCTTTGGACTTCTCCAAGCATGCACAGTATCTGCTGGCTGCCATTCCTGCCTAAGTCAGTTTTCTTTTCTGCCGCGGACCTAGTTGCCACGGCTCTCCCCCTGCTTCGGTCATGTCGGGGATTTGTCTTTTTATTTACAGTGCATTTGCATCAGGGTTTTCAGCACGGCGATTTTTACTTTCACTTTTGTTTTGTCTTTCACTTTGGCATAACCCATGGGCTCTTTTTGCGGTTTTAATTTTCTCTCGCACGATGGCTGTGTCTTTATGCTTTGCAGCCTTTCTTTTTAAAAAAATAAATAAATAAAGGAAGGTTCCAACTCACTGGCTGTGCAGGACAGGCTTTTAAGCTGCCTCTAGCTTTTTAATCCCTCCACCTCAACTTAATTGAGTGCTGAAGAACGAAGACCTTGGGATGTCAGCACCGTCTTCAGTGAGCCCAGCCCCATCGGGCTCAGACCAAGCACGACTGGAGCTACATAAGGCGGCCGCATGTCCAAAGGCAAACTACCGGCATCGTCGCAGCCTACCCAAAGCCTGATTATTCTGGCTGGGGGCTCCACTCCTTCACTTCCTCAACTTCTGAAGGTGGTGACAGAAAGCAGCGCTACTGGAGGTAAGGTAAAGTCAAAAACAAAACATCTAAAGTATGCTATTGACCGAACTAGCTCAGCAGGTGAGGCACCTAAGCACCCTTGCCTGCCTGACCCTCCAGAGTTGGGACAGCCCTCTAAAAAATCCCAGAGGCAAAACGCTCCCGCTATGCTTGAGCATCCACAGCCAGAAAAGACCTCGTCTTAACACTTTTTCCTCACTGTTGTGGAAGTTTATTCAGGATAGCGCAGTCTTCCTTAGTGCAACCCCTGCAAACCTAGTCTTCCCTGCACTCAGCATGCCAGCCAGGGCCGGATTTACGTATACGCCATGTACGCCATGGCGTAGGGCCCACAGCTGGGAAGGGCCCACAAAAAAGGAACAACTTAGGCTTTTTTTTTAAAAATAAAATTAAAAAAAAAACCTGCTGGCTGCCGCCGCGGGGCCCCCTCTGCTGCCGCGGCAGCATGGACTGACCCGCGGGGGCCCCCTCAGCAAGCTCGATCCCTCCCTCCCTCCCGTGCAGGCTGTGAGAGACGCGAAGGCAGACTGTCTCCTTCGCGTCTCTGTTAAGCCCGCAGGGGCTGATGGGACATTTCCCATCAGCCCCCTGCGGGCTTAACAGAGACGCGAAGGAGACAGTCTGCCTTCGCGCCTCTCACAGCCTGCACGGAGGGAGGCACGGAGGGATCGAGCTTGCTGAGGGGGCCCCCGCGGGTCAGTCCATGCTGCCGCGGCAGCAGAGGGGGCCCCGCGGCGGCAGCCAGCAGGTTTTTTTTTTTAAATCAAATTTTACTTTAGGCCGGGGGAGGGGGAGGGGGAGGGTATGACTGGTAATGGGCTATTGGGGGGGCTGGGACTGGAAATGGATTGGGGGATTAAGGCTGGAGGTGGGCTGATGAGGTTAGGACTGGTAATGGGCTGTGGGCTGTTGGGGGGGTTAGAACTGGTAATGGGCTTTGGGGGGGGGTTAAGACTGGTAATGGGCTGTGGGCTGATGGGGGCTGTCTGGTAATGGGCTATGGGGGGGCTAGGACTGGAAATGGGCTGGGGGGGTTAAGACTGGAGGTGGGCTGATGGGGTTAGGACTGATAATGGGCTGTTGGCGGGGGTTTAGAACTGGTAATGGGCTTTGGGGGGGTTAAGACTGGTAATGGGCTGTGGGCTGATGGGGGCTGTCTGGTAATGGGCTATGGGGGGGCTAGGACTGGAAATGGGCTGGGGGGTTAAGAATGGAGGTGGGCTGATGGGGTTAGGACTGGTAATGGGCTGTGGACTGATGGGGGGGGGTTAGGACTGGCAATGGGCTATGGGGGGCTGACTGGAAATGGGTTGATGGGGTTAGGACTGGAAGTGGGCTGATGGGGGGGGGGTTAGGACTGGCAGTGGGCTATGGGGGGCTGACTGGAAATGGGTTGATGGGGTTAGGACTGGAAGTGGGCTGATGGGGGGTTAGGACTGGTAATGGGTTATAGGGGGGGCTTAAACTGAAAATGGTGTGATGGGGGGTTAGGACTGTAAGTGGGTTGATGGGGGGGCTAGGACTGGTATTGGGTTGGGGGGTTGCTAGGACTGGAAATGGGCTGATGGGTGGCTAGGACTGGAAATGGGCTGATGCAGGGACTAGAAGGGAATGGATGCTGGGTGAGGCTGGAACTAGAAGGGAGCTGATGTTGGGGGAGGATTAGAATGGGATGGGGCTGGAAGAGTAAAATGGAGAAGGGAAAAATATTTTGTGTGGGAGGGATAAAAAATCTACAATTGGCCGGGTATTGGGAGAGTAAGTGGGGATTGAGGATGGAGGGGTAAAATTTGAGTGGATAAAATAGGAATGAGGAAAGAGCAAAAGGAGAAAGATTAGTATGTTAAAGCAGATGTAGAGAGAGAATGGAAAAAAACTAGAAGAGAGAAGAAAGGACAAATGGACAGCAGACGATGGAGAGTTAGCAGAAGACACGAAGAAACCAGAAGAAAGTGGCTGGAGCAATTGCAGCTGAAAAAAATGCACAAAAGGTAGAAAAATATCTCTTTATTTTGAATTTATTAATTGGAATATGTCAGCTCTGGTAAATGTGCATCATTAACGTCTGCGCTTTGTTTAGTACAAGAGCAAATTAATGTGTAGTTTTATTTCTACAGTGTTGTACATTCCAAGTTTGGCTTTTGGGATTCCCAGTTTAATTATTGTCTTCCTGTTTCTAAAATGTGATTACTTGTTTGGTGATGGTCTATGTTCTGCATGTGTAACTGAGCTGAGGTGTTCTGTTTATATAATTCCTATTTGACATTGCCACTTGTTCTCTTTCCCCAGTAGGTCATGTATTGTTGTTCTCTGAAATGTATTGGTTTAATATTTGCAGTGTTGCCTTTTGATTGGTAGAGTATGGTGCTTTGTGAGTCCTGGTAGTGCTGTTAGGATACGGCGGGTTTGCTATGGGTTCTAAATGGGCAGTGTTTGTAGTAGTTCCTAATGTGTCTGGCAGTTGGCACTGGATTATAGTAATGTAGAAATCTTTTAGTCTTTCTTTATCCATACACTCATTAAGAGGCACGTTTACTAAAAGTTAGTATATGGTAACATTATGCAAATATTTATGCAAATGAGGCCCCTTATGCAAATGAGGCCCCCCCCTTGGGCCGCCCCTGCTGGGGGCCCACAATTTTTGTTGGCGTAGGGCCTCACTCAAGGTAAATCCGGCCCTGATGCCAGCAGATACTCCTATGGATCCCAGACCTCATGGTCACCCAAGATAACACTCTATAATAGCATGGCCACTTCCACACCACTAGAGGATGACACCTGTTCCCTGCTTAGTGCTTCTTACTCTTACACTAGCTGCAGGATAGACAACTTCCCAGATCCCCTACCACAGGCGTAGCCTGGGGAAGGTGTGCTCAAAGATATTTCTTATCCTAAATTCCTACAGAAACTTTCTAGGACCTTGGCTCTAAGTGACTCTCAAACTCCTATTAATAAGTGAGACTTCCAGTCTATACTTACATCTTGCAGTGCACCTAAGCAGATTTTAGTCCTACCGGTACATCAAATCTCTTAAGACCTGCAATCCTCCATCTAGAAGAATCTCACTTCAGTACATGCTACCTCCTGGCGACTCGACCTCAAATACAAGATTTTATTGGTGGCAGGGTTGGCCCATTTCACTGGGTGAGCTAGGCAGTAGCCTAGGGTGGCTGGCCCAGGTGGGTGGCAGCGGCACACACAGATGGCCATGTTGCTCCCCCCCCCAGCTGCTGCCGATTCCATTTGTGGGGGGGGGGGGGGGAGGCAGGCAGCAGTATACTGCCGCTGCCTGCCTCCCTCTCCCAAGACAGAATCTGCAGCGGTGGCAGCAGCTGGGGGGGATGGCACCTCGGCAGAATCTGCAGAGGTGGCAGCAGCTGGGGGGGACCTCCGCCTAGGGCAGCAAAAACCCTTGGCCCGGTCCTGCGCCAGGTTTAGACCTTCAGCAGCTGCCTCCTCAGTCGGTCTCTGAAGCTGTCTTTAAAAAGTCAGTCTTCTGAGCCTGCTTTCCAGACACTACTTGGCAAAGAACAAAAAGTTCTTGATGCTGGCAGTCAAAAGACTTATCAGAGTAGTCTTCTTGGCATGAAGGGTCAAGTGCATCAGCTCCAGATCTTGCATTACCACCATGATCATCTTCTATAGCTGGATGATACTTAAGCCTGAGTGGAGGAGTGGCCTAGTGGTTGGGGCAAGGTACCTCAGGCCAGAAGGTCGGGGGTTCAAATCCCACTAGAGGACAACAACCTTGGGCCAGAAGGACTGGGGTTTCTAGTCCCACAGGTGCTCCTTGTGGTCTTGGGCAAGCCACTTCACCCTCCATTGCCCATGTTCCCTGTAAAATAGTTATCTCCAAGTTATAATGCTCTGTTCAATGTAATTTCAGTTTGTTCAATGTAAACCGCCTTGATATCATGAAAGGCGGTATATAAGAAATGTTAAATAAATAAATTAAGCCTTAACAGCAGAAGAGCAGGCTCAACTTATCACTAATTAGCATGAGTCTATACCATATCGTCTGCACACCTATGATGTCTTTGATTCAGTGGCGCGCTCCACCACTACAACTATTTCAGCCAGATGCACAGCCTGACTCCAGTTATATGGATTCTGTGAGGACTTTTATGAGAGGCTTGTGGATGCCCCATGTCAAGGAGACAGCCTTTTTGGATTTAAAATGCAAGAAACCATCTCAGAGGTCGAAGAACACTCATCTACAGTCAGGGAATTCGCTGCCCAGCCAGTAGAATCGACATCACAACCCAGACGCTCTCAACTTCCTCACTGTCAAAGAGCTTACTATTATCAGTATTTCCAGCAGTTTTACCCTCGTCAAAAATATCAGCCATATTCCAGGCAGCCATCACAACGCCCTGCTGCATCAGCTTACCCTCAACGCTCCAGGCAACAGGATAAAAAGCAACACCCCAACTCAACTTCTGCCCCCAAACCTACTCCTATTTGACTACCTGCTAGTAGCAGGCAAAATTCAGCATTTCAGGGAGGCATGGTATTCCATAACTACCAACTGGTGGGTACTAAACATAGTCGAAAGGGGGTACAAGATCAACTTTTTATAACTTCCACCCCTCACTCCTGTTCCAACATGTTCACGCCTTCGGTTCAACACGTGCAAATCCTGGAACAGGAAGTCACGGAGCCCCCATGCAATTAGGTCATCAAAATAGTTCCCCTTGAACAGTAAGGCCAGGGCTTCTACTGGCATTTCTTGCTGATTCCCAAAAAGACTGGAGGATTACATCCCATCTTAAACCTTCAGAACTTCAATTCTTCCCTTGCACTGGAAGTACCTTTGCTTAAAGTTCAAAAATCAACACTACCAATACAAGGTACTCCCTTTCGGTCTTTCTGCTGCGCCCTGAATATTCACAAAATGTTTTTCAGTCGTCGCAGACTATCTCCGGAGGCAGGGATGCTGCGTTTTACTCATATCTGGACCCTCCGCAAAGAAAACGAGCCATAGTTCAGGACACCTTAGCCCTCCTTCAAGCAACAGACTTTGTCATAAATGAATAAAAATCTCAGCTCAACCCTCAGCAGAATCTCTGTTTCATTAGAGTATACATAGATACAAGAAAGGGCAAAACCTTTCTTCCCAAAGATAGACTCAAACATCTGCGGTACCTCAGCAGCGGACTGCTTCAGCTCCAGGCTGTGTATACTCCCACCCTGCTTCAGTTACTAGACCATATGGCAGCCTTTGTGCATGTCGTTCCAATTGCAAGACTGTACATGCAACCATTGGCACCTCAGAACACACTAGAATCAACACACATAGTCCCTGTGGACAATAAATCCCATTGGACAGTTGCCTAACATCTATCAGTAAGGTTGCCTGTTACAGCCACCTCAGCCTCAACTTACCCTAACAGACACGTCCACCTATGCATTGTGGGATGGGGGGGAGGCACCTACTGCACCTGTCCACGCAGGACTCTAAGCACCACCAGAGCGCTTTCTTCACATCAATGTGTTGTCCTTTATACCTTGAAGGTCTTCCAGAGCTAGGTCAGCAATTAGATCCTCTTAATAAAGACAATCAAGTATCCATGTTTTACATCAACAAGCAAGGTGGAGTGGGATCCTTTCGACTGTGTGGCGAAGCCATATGCCTTTGGCACTTTGCCCACGTCAGTCAGAGCAACCTACCTGCCAGGAACTCAGAACCAATTAGTGGACGGAGCGGGTTCAAGATGGTGGACTGAAGGGATCGTTGTGTGGCGGCGTCTATTTCCATCTCCAGGAACAAGCAGGAATGAGTCTTCACATATGGGTACGTCGGTACCGACGGAGCCTGCGTGGGAACGCTCCCCAGTTTCCAATCAGAAAGCTTTTGGGAGCATCCCACAGCGCCTGCGTGCTGCCTTCCCGCCTTTCCAACTGTCTCTCCTCAGTTGTTCTTTTTCCGCGGAGCCAGCAGGTCGTGTTCCTGTCACCGCAGAAGAATTTTCTTATTTTTTTCTTTATTTCTTTTCTGTCACGTCTGCCTTCTTCGACGCTGTACCGGTACCGCCGGTGGTTGTTCTTTTCTTTTTTTTTTTTTTTAAACTTTTTTCCATTTATTTTTCTTCAGGTGCACTTCAGTTTTGGGCCTTAGGCCCAGAACTTTTTTCCTTTAACTATGGAAAAGCCTGCCTCATGATTTAAAAAGTGCACAAAATGTGGCGGTACTATCTCCGTCACCGACACCCATGACTGGTGTCTAAAATGTTTAGGCTCTGACCATTCCATAACAGATTGTGTGTCCTGTTCCATGATGTCTAAAAGAAGTCGACAGAATCGAGCTGCCAAGCTCAGTACCCTGTTTCCCTCTGATGCGGCTTCGGTGGCATCGACATCTTCCAAGGCTGCTTCTTCCTCACATGAATCTCAGGTAACTAAACATAAATCCAGCCGGTCCTCAAAGGGTAGATCTCCTTCTAAGCATCGAGATGCCTCTGGCCTTGCCCTCGAGGATTCTGCACCGGCAAAATTACCCCGGCGGGAGGCTTTGGCCTCTAAAGCATCATCATCGGGGTTCCAGGATGATCTCGATGGCGTGGCCTCGACAGATCTCCTGGTGCCATGCTCTGGGGTACCGGTGGCTTCCACCGGTACCGACTTCCAGGCATTGGCGGCGTCGATGGATCAGAGGATTCTGTCCATCGAATGCAGTCTGGGGGCTTTCCTTGTGGCATCGATGCCCATGGTACCGCAACAGACTACTCCGCCGGTACCGGCTCTGGCATCGCCATCGGCACCGATCCCGGTATGGGTGGCATCGGCATCGGTGTCCGCTATGCCGGTACTCTGCCCTCTGCAGCCCTCCGGTACCGATACCCCGATACCGGTGATTCCCGATACCGATCCTAATCGGTACGGGTATCGGGCTTTGCAAGAGCATCCGGACAGACGATACTTCGATTCCTCTGATGACTCTGAGGATTCTGAAGAGTCTGTCGATGCAGTGATGTTCTTCCACAGGAGGACTCCTCTCCTAAACGGAGGATGTCTCCTCCAGAGGACTTGTTTTTTCAAGACTTTATCAGAGAGGTGGCTCGGGGCCTCTCTATTACAGTGGCCCCAGAGTCAGAGCCTAGAGCCAAGGAGTTAGATATTTTACAATATCCTAAAACTCCTAAGGAGGCAGCTACCTTACCTATTCATGAGATTCTGTATGATCTCATGTTAAGGATGTTGGAAGCACCTCTAACCACCTCTCCTCATTCTCGCAGGTTGGACACTATGTATCGTGTCCCTCCTTGTCCTGGTTTCCATAAAACTCAGCTTCCTCACCACTCTATTGTGGTTGAGTCTGCAATGAGAAAGATTAGACGTGCCAAGAGACATGCCTCTAATCCTCCAGGACGTGAATGTAGAACCCTGGATGCTTTTGGTAGAAGAGTCTTCCAAGCTGCCATGCTTGCTGCGAGAATTAATTCTTATAGTCTCTACATGGGAATGTTCTTAAAGGAAGTTACTGACCATTTGCAGACTTTAAGTCCTTTTATGTCTGAAGATAAAAGGCAAGAATTTCTCACTGGGCTCAAACATGCCCAGGATATCTCCAAATTCTCCAACCGTGCAGCTTTCGACTCCTTTGAATGCATAAGCGGAGCCTCAGCTATAGCTATAGGTGCACGTAGGATTTGGAGATCTGGGTCCAAGATGAATTGGGAAATATCCCTTGTACGGGTGAGAATCCGTTTGGTAAGGATTGGCAAGCAAAGGCCAATCAGATGGATGCTGAAAATTCTGCTTTGGATAGACTATCCAAATCTACAGCTGCCCCTGCTAAGAAAAGGTTGTTCAAGAAAACACCTTTTTCTAAAAAGGGAAGATTCTATCCTGCTTATGGTCAGTGGGCATCTTCTGCAGCTCAGTTCCCTTCCAAACATCAGCAATCCTCCAAACAGAGTAAAGCAAAGGCTGCGAGGCCTGCTCCAGCCCAGCAACCTCAGCCCGGTTTGGAGGGGGAGGCTGAGAGCAGAGGGTCGGCTGCAGTGAGAAGTGGTGGCGACGCTGCTTCATCGCTTCCCAGCGGTTCAGAGGTTCCCATAACATCTAGGAGGTCTTCTGGCAGGTTGGCTGACGCTTCTTCTGCTCCTGGCGCTTCGGTAATGGAGCGGCGACTCTCAGAGGCCAGCACTGGAATTGCACAGAATTTGTTAACTTTTTCTTTTGAAAGACCAGCTGAATTTACATTGGAGTCTATATGGTTTGCCATTGTGAAGCTCGGGGAACTTTTTGCTCCTCAGGTTGCTACTTTGACGACTCAATTTCATTCTCATACTTTCTTGCTTCAACAACACACTTTGGAAGTTTCCGCTTTGCAATCGTCTGTGACTGATCTCCAGCAGAAAGTTTCTCGGATTGAAAACGGTAGTTCCTCTTATCAGAAAGATGTATTGGCTTTGCAGACAAGGATTGAAAAGTTGGAGAATTTATCAAGATATTCTAATCTTCGTCTTGTTAATTTTCCTAAGTCTCAGTGTGTTAGTACAAAAGAGATGTTTAAGAAATACTTGGTTGAATGGGTGGAAATGGAAGGAACAGATCTTAGACCGGGTGAGTTGGAGAGGCTAGTGTGGGGAGGGAGGGGTAATAAGGGGGAGAATCCAATGGTGCGCCATACACTGGATCTTTGGCAACGGCAGAGGAAGGGGTTGATAGGGGATAAGAGTTGTGCACGCACGATGTCGCTGGTGGCGTGTTGTGCAGAGGGTGTTGGTCCGGGTGTGGCAGTGTTACAAAGATGGGCACCACAAGGGCTGCAGCAAGTGTCTCAAATACTGTATGGGAAAGGAGTAAGAGAGTTTGAAGGAATACGTGACTTGTACCACTTGAGGGAGACCGATAGATATTATTACCTACAGATGGGTTCTTATGTGAGGCAGAGGAAGCAATGGCAAGATATCTTAAAAGAACCGGGGTGGTTTGAAGGTAGCTGTTTAGGCTCAATGGGAAGTAAGGGGGTTATCTCCCGGATATATAAAGGGCTCATGGAGAAAGGGGAGGAGAAGTTAAGCTATATGAGGGCATGGGAGAAAGATTTAGGGGTTTCATGGGGGATCGAGGAATGGGAGCGGATAGCACAAGATATAGGGCAGTGATGGCTAACCTTTTTGAGCCCGAGTGCCCAAACTGCCGCACAAAACCAAAGAATTTCCTCAAAGTGCCAGCACGTCATTTGCATAAGTGGTCTTATTTGCATAAATATTTGCATAATGTTACCATACACTAACTTTTAGTAAACATGTCTCTTAATGAGTGTATGGATAAGAAAGACTAAAAGATTTCTACATTACTATAATCCAGTGCCAACCGCCAGGCACATTAGGAACTACTACAAACGCTGCCCATTTAGAACCCATAGCAAACCCGCCGTATCCTGACAGCATTACCAGGACTCACAAAGCACCATACCCTACCTATCAAAAGGCAACACTGCAAATATTAAACCAATACATTTCAGAGAATACTGGGGAAAGAGAACAAGTGGCAACGTCAGATAGGAATTTCCTCTTGTACCAAACAAAGCGCAGATGTTAATGATGCACATTTCCCAGAGCTGACATATTCCAGTTAATAAATTCAAAATAAAGAGATATCTTTCTACCTTTTGTGCATTTTTTTTTCAGTTGCAATTGGTCCAGCCACCTTCTTCTGGTTTCTTCATGTTTTCTGCTGCTATATCTCCATCGTCTGCTGTCAATTTGTCATTTATTCTCTCTTCTAGTTTTTTTTCCATTCTCTCTCTCTCTCTCTCTACATCTGCTTTAACATACTAATCTTTCTCCTTTTGCTCTTTCCTCATTCCTATTTCATCCACACAAATTTTACCCCTCCATCCTCAATCCCCAATTACTCTCCCAATACCTGGCCAATTGTAGATTTTTCATCCCTCCTACACAAAATATTTTTCCCCTCTCCATTTTACTCTCCCAGCCCCATCCCATTCTAATCCTCCCCAACATCAGCTCCCTTCTAGTTCCAGTCTCACCCAGCATCCATTCCCTTCTAGTCCCTGCATCAGCCCATTTCCAGTCCAAGTCCCTTCATCAGCTCATTTTCAATCCTAGCCCCCACCATCAGCCCATGTCAAATCATAGCTCCCCTCCACTCAGCCCAATTCCAGTCCAAGCCCCCCCATGAGCCTACTTCCAGTCCTAGCCCCTCCATGAGTCCATTTCAATTCAAGCCCCCACCACAGCCCATTTCCAATCTTAGCTCCCCCCAACAGCCCATTTCCAGTCCTATCCTAGCTGTTCCATCAGCCCATTTTCAGTCCTAGCTCCCTTCCCTCACAGCCCATTTCCATTCCAAGCCCCCTCCCCATCAGCTATTTGCAGTTCAAGCCTCCCCTTCCACTCAGCCCATTTCCAGTCCTAGCAACACCCCAACCCATTACCAGTCCTAGCCCCCCGTCAATCAACTTCCAGTCCTAACCCCCATCACCCCATTTTCAGTTTAAGCCCCCCCCTATAACCCTTTACCAGTCCTAACCCCCCATCAGCCCATTTCCAGTCAGCCCCCCATAGCCCATTACCAGTCCTAACCCCCCCATCAGCCCACTACCAGTCTTAACCCCACCCTTTCCCCTGACCAGACCTTTCCCCCCCCATGAGCCATCTACCTGTCTTCCCCCCCCGATAGCCCATTACCAGTCCTAACCCCCCCCCTCACCCCATTTCCCGACAGCCCTCATCAGCTCATAGCCCAGTGCCAGCCCTCATCAGCCCACAGCCCATTGCTAGTCTTAACTTAACTCCCCCCCCATAGCCCACTGCGTCTTAACCCCCCTCCCCATCCCACTGCCAGTCTTAACCCCCCCTCCCTAGCCCTTTGCAAGTCTCATCCCCCCTCCCTCCCTCCCTCCCTCCCTCCCTCCCTAGCCCATTGCCAGTCTCATCCCCCCTCCCTCCCTAGCCCATTGCCAGTCTCAACCCCCCTCCCTAGCCCATTGCCAGTCTTAACCTCCCTCCCTCCCTAGCCCATTGCCAGTCTTAACCTCCCTCCCTCCCTCCCTCCCTAGCCCATTGCCAGTCTCAACCCCCTCCCTCCCTCCCTAGCCCATTGCCAGTCTCAACCCCCCTCCCTCCCTAGCCCATTGCCAGTCTCAACCCCCTCCCTCCCTCCCTCCCTAGCCCATTGCCAGTCTCAACCCCCTCCCTCCCTAGCCCATTGCCAGTCTTCACCTCCCTCCCTCCCTAGCCCATTGCCAGTCTTAACCCCCCTCCCTCCCCTCCCTAGCCCATTGCCAGTCTTAACCCCCCTCTCTCCCTCCCTAGCCCATTGCCAGTCTTAACCCCCCTCCCTCGGCAAATGGCAATAAAAAAAAAAAAAAAGCTGCCCGCTGCCGCCGCGTCGGCATGGAGAGACCCGCGGGGCTCCCTCGGGCCGGCGGGACTCTCACGGCGCTGCACAGCCACTCTCTACCGGCTTGCAGAGACGCGAAGGGAGAGAGAGTCTCCCTCGCGTCTCTCTTAAGCCCGCAGGGGCAGATGGGAAATTTCCCATCAGCCCCTGCGGGCTTAACAGAGACGCGAGGGAGACTCTCCCTTCGCGGCGTCTCTGCAAGCCGGCAGAGAGGGGCTGAGCAGCGCCGGGAGAGTCCCGCCGGGCAGAGGGAGCCCCGCGGGACACTCCATGCCGCCGCGGCGGCAGCGGGCAGCTTTTTTTTTTTTTTTTTAATGTGCGACCTTCCCGCGTGCCAGCTGCAAGGCCTTCGCGTGCCACAGCTGGCACGCGTGCCATAGGTTCGCCATCGCTGATATAGGGCGAGCGTCCGTTGCTACTTCCCTTTGTGAGAATGGGTGGAAGGTGCTGTCCCAATGGTACTTAACAGCAGAACATTTGTATAAAGCAGGGGTTGGAAGGACGGATGAATGCTGGAGACGGTATGGAGCGAAAGGAACTTGGCTGCATATGTGGTGGACATGCCCGGTAGTACAAAAGTACTGGGAGGAAATTGGGGTGATCATATGGGAAATCACAGGTACCAGTTTAACCCTGACGCCAGAGTCATGTCTCCTATTAAAGAAAAATGATGATGAGAGAGAGGGGATTTGGAGCATTGTGTGGCAATGTATTCTTGCAGCAAGGTGCGAAATTGCACAACACTGGAAAGATTCTGTACTCCCCTCCAGGGGAAGATATGCTAGACGCTTGGGAGAATTGTATCAAATGCATCGGTTAACAGGGCTGCAGGAGGGGAAGGTGGGGAAGGTAGAGCGTCAGTGGTTGGGAGTGTGGGAGTGGCTGCGTAAGGGACACGGGGGGAGGGGGAGTTCAGGATAGAGGGTGAGTGGGTGATGAGGTACGGTAAGGGGGGCAGTAGGGATATGTATTGTGTCTAGGGGTTGATAGACTTATGAGTAAAGTCCAGGGGATTAATGTATAAGGGGAAGCGGGGAGGGAGGGAGGGGGGGAAGAAGAAGGGGGCGATGGGTATAATAAGGAGGGAGCCAGGGGTATGTAGATGGAGGGACAGTATGGAATGCAGAAGATCTGATGTTTGATTGTGAGGGGAGAGTAATATTGAGTATGTAAGAGAAAGGAATGTTATGACTGTATTCTGTATTGGCTGATGTGTTCATGCCTAATAAAAATTCAAGTTTAAAAAAAAAAAGAAATACTTGGTTGAAGTGTTAAGGGTCCCAAATGAATCCCACCCTCCTATGGTGAAACAGTACTATCTTCCAATGAGAAAAAAGGTGGTGGGTAGTGGGACTATTCCTGGAGTGGATCGGGTTGATTCTTTAGATGTTTTCGCTATTCTGGAAGGTTCTTTAACTGAATCCGTTTTTTCTTCTACCTTAATTGTAACTTTTTCTCTTCCCTCGGATAGGGATTGTTTTTTCCGAATGTATTTTCGGAAGCGGAATGTAACATTTCAAGGGTTAACTATACGTGTCTTTCCAGATCTGTCCCTGGAGACTCAGAAACGTAGGAAAGAATTTTTACTTCTTTGTCCAGGTGTTTTGTTGTTGGGGGGCCAGTTTTTTCGAAGTTCCCTTGTAAATGCATGATTAAGCTGAATTCTGTTTCTTATATCTTTTTTGAGCCATCTCGGTTGCTGGCTTTTATTAGTGCTCACCGCTCCTCCGAGGTGGTTCAGGTTCCACTGCAGTAGGATTTGGCCTGTCTGTCTTACCCCCTGGGTCTTTTCTTTCTTCACAGGTTTGTAATTAATTGTGTTTGGAAGTCTCCTCTTTATAGTGGGCTATAGTAGGGTCAGTAATGTAATACTTTGTGCTTAACTTTTTTCTCTAAGTCATTGATGTTATCAATGTGTTTTCTTTCTGCACCCTAATTTCTATTTCAGGCGTTGTTGCTTGGATTTATTGTAAAATGATAACTATAAATAATAATAATAAAAAATAAGAACCAATTAGTGGACTCACTAAGTTGACATCTGTACCCTCACAAATGGTCACTCATTACCACAGTGGTAAGCCTGCTCTTTGCTCAATAGGGTACTCCAAATGTAGATCTCTTCGCTATTGCAGACAATGCAGGCTCTTCTGCTCCATCTGACCAAATCCTCTCCGATTGACACATTATGCCTTTGCCATCTCTTGGAGTTACTGGCTCTGTTATGCTTTTCCGCCTACTCATCAGGCGCATCCTTCTCAAGATACACCAAGACAAAGCTTTGATCATCCTCATTGCACCTCGGTAGCCATGACAGGCTTGGTTTCTTCACTACCTTGCCTTGACGATGCAGGGACTGCAACGTCTGGGCATGGGTACTTTTTTGCACACTCAACATTAAGCAACATTAAGGCACCTTGCTCCACCCCAATCTCCACAGCCTTTCATTAGTGACTTGAAAGATCCAGGTAGTTCAGCAATAACTACCTCCTTTCACACGGAAGTGCTGGAAGTGATTACTGCCTCTAGAAATCCAGCTATCCAGATATCCTACTGACGTAAATGGTCCCGCTTTGTACATTGGGTGAAGGAGCATCATCAGGACCCTATCCACTGTCCTCTGGGAAAGGTCCTGGCCAGCTACTGCATCTCTCCAATTCTGGTCTGCAAACCACATCTGACTGTTATCACCTCTCAGCTACAGCAGCTTCCCATGCCCCTGTGGAAGGCAAGCCCATCTCAGTTCACATGCAGGTCTCAAGGTTTATGAAAGGCCTCATGAATACCAAACCTCCTATTAAACCACCTCTTTTTGGCTTGGGACCTGAATGTGGTATTAGCGGAGGTCATGAAAGCTTCCTTCAGACTTCTCAGATCAGCTTCCCTAAAACATCTTACCTGGAAAACAGTATTCCCTGTGGCAATAATTCCTGCATGGAGGATCGATGAACTCCAAGCACTGATGCACTACCCTCCTTGCACGTAATTTCTTCATAACAAGGTACTGTTAAGGACCTATCCTAACTTTCTTCTGGAAGTTGTATCGGAGTTTCACTTGAATCAGCCCATTGTACTGCCTGCTTTTTTTCCTGTCTTCAAGGTAGATTTGCCAGAACAATCTCACCATACTTTGGATAGCAAATGAGCCCTGCACTATTTACCTACATGCAATCAAAGATTTGAGATCATCCATGCAACTCTTTGTCACTTTCAATCTAAACCACCCTGGACGCCCAGCTTCAAAAAAGACTATTTCATTCTGGATTTCAGACTGCATCTCCTTCTGCTATGCCCAAGCTCACTTACTGGCCTCAGATCAAGTTGGGCCCCATCACATGCAACTGCAAACACAATAGCAAGTTTGTCGGTAGTCACCCCTGATGATAACTGCAAAGCAGCTACTTGAACATCTATTCATGCGTTTACCAGACACTACAGCTTGGATCACTCAGCAGTCCTCCGAAACCTGCTTGCCTCTCGAGTACATTCTTCACCTTCCGCGCATCAAAGATTATAGCCTGGGTCATGCATCTGCAAGCATACTATGTGGCCCTCAGCTCTGGACTCACCATGGAGTGTGCCTGCATCCCCCTGCTTGTATGTGGAATAAGCGGAGTTGCTTACTTGTAACGGAGGTTCTCCGTAGACAGCAGGGGTATGCAGCCAAACTAACCCACCTGCTGTTTTTTCAGGATCGGCCTAAGTCTAGTCCCATTGTATATTGTGATGAGGTGAGTGCAGCCCAGCTAGGGAAAACGGAAAAAAAGAAGGATTTTTTTTCATTGCGGGGGATGGGAGCACAAAATCCTAGGCTCCATACTAGAGGCACTGAAAGAAACCTAGAGGGCAGAGCCCAAAGGTAAGCCAATCACAGACCACAGGACAACCCTGCAGAGGAGTAGGAGGTCCAAGTGGGAGGAGCTAGGAAGGGAGTTGCCCAGCTCAACAGTTAACAGAGGAAGAACAAACAAAAGAGGGAGGCACAGTTTGAGTTTGAGGCAGGAGGAGGAAGGAGCTGTGAGCAGAAGGTCCAGGAGGAGTGCAGGAGCAAGCACCAGTGGCAGCTGCAGTTCAAGGCCTAGCCCAGGTTCAAGTCCAATTCCCAGGAGGCACAGACAGGAGAGGTCTGGGGCCAAGCTGTGGAAAACCCTTGCAGCCAAGGAGAGCAGCAAATGGAGGAACCATTACAAAGGCAGCCAAGGAAGGTACGCAGAGAATGAGCAGTGCCACCAGAATAGTTCTTGCTCTGACTCAGAGGAGACTTTCAGACACCTGAAGCCTCAGCACAGCAAGAAGTATCTCAGGAGGGAGGTTAAGCAGGAGAGACACACAGGAGACTGGCTTGGAGGAGCCAAGGCCAGGCAGTGTGAGAGACTGTTTAACATTGCAAAGACTCTTAAGGAAAAGTTACCAGAGCACTTTCAAAGAGCACCTAGCTGTAGCTCACTGGAGAGCATGGAAGTAGGCCCTGAAGGAAGTGTTGTTGAGTCAGAAACCTCTGAGATGGAATGTGAGCTGTGCACTAAAATACAATAGTAATGTGTGTTAGAAAACAGTGAAATACAAAAGGAAGCTGTTGTAAGTTAAAGCAGTTTTCAAGAGTTGAAAGAGAAGAGTAACCCTGAAGACAAGAGGTTAGGAATCTCTCTCTTAGGAAGCAAAAACTGCAAAACTTTAGTGAAGGCCCAAACAGCTAGAACTGTTTGTATGGGGCGTGGCAACAGCGAGGTTGGAAGCTGTGAAGAGTTTTACAAATGCTTTTGTGTTTTGAAATGGCAAGCAATTGCAGTGAAGCATAGAAACTGCTGTGAGTTTTGTTTGGACATTTTGATTTGGAGAAATTATCCTGTATTTCTTTTGTCTGGAAAAAGTGCTTAAAGAATTTTTTATGTTCATTACTTGCCAACTTTGGAAACCGAATAAAAATTTCCTGTGCGCTTTAAATAACCACTTGGCTTTCCTTATTGACACAACTACAACCCTCGAAGGGATACAGATGGCCAGCCGTCCCTACTAGGCAACCGCCTGGTAGGGGTGCGAGCATCACAATATATGTTCCTTTTCGAAGCTGTATATACGTTCATTTTGGATCTAATGCTCCGCAGCACTGAACGGAATTGACTTGGGTGTCTACGGCAATGTTCCCTCTAATTTTCTGTAGGCTGTCTGCGCATAAAATATCAGCTGTGCAGCTTTTGAAGGAAGGTTAAATTTTTGTGCGCCACATAACGACACTCTGAGTTATATACTTTAAAATTTGACTACACTTCAGGATACAGTATGTACACCACATTGATTTTAATCAAATTAAATGAAAATAGACGATTACTAAATGAAGCGGAAAATTTCTAGTAATTACAATCACAAATGCGGTATTATTTCAGTTAATTTTTATTGAAAGTCATTGTTATTTCATGTAAATAATCTACTTTTTCCAGCCAAAAGTGCCGGTGATCTACCACCATGAAAATTAAGTTTCAAATTAGTTTCAAATTAAATTTTAACCCAATAAAGTTGGAGGATTCCCCTCCCCCATTTTTAATGAACCTTCTGTCATTTAATGGATGTGATCTGCTGTTAAGCAAATTAAGCAAAATCAAAACAGAGAGATGAAGGGGAAATGGAAAGTACAATTTTTCTTAAAGTTTTATTGAGTAATAACTTTCTTTAACTGTCTTAATAACTTTCTTTAACTTTTATTGAGTAATTTGTGTTAAATTTAGGTTGAGTATTGATCCATGCTGATCTTGCACTATCTTTAATATTTCGCTCTTGCTCATTAGTGAGACGTCTGAGCCTGCATTTCATCCACCAGCTTTTTGAAGTTGGGTGAATATTGCATGAGGGCCAGTCTCAGGGAATCCTGGAGATGTTCATCTGTCATGTTGGAATGTTGTGCACCCTTCGTCATTTTCAGATGGGAAAACGCAGATTCACACAAATAAGTTGAACCGAAAAAGGAGTGTACAGCTTCACTGCATCTTCTCAAGTTGGGAAATTTGTCTCTAGGCACTAGCTTCCATAACGATTCTTGCTCAGCACGGGCCTTGAGAAAAATGTAATTTTTAAGGGTTAATATTTCGTTTTCAAGAGATGGCTTGTTCAGTAAGTAATTTTTACTGATAGCAGCTGCAGTTTCTTTAATATCCATATCTTCTTTGAATGGGTATGACAAGTACTCCACAACTGTTCCAATTTTTTGGAAGTGTCAGAATCTATTTTCGAATTCCTGGATAACAGATCAGATTTCTGTCACATACTTCTCGTTCTGAAAAACAAAATTTGGATATTGTCCCAGATGGTCCTGCATATTAGGAAAATGATCAAAAGTGTTGTTTGCAAGGTCAGTCATCATTAGCTCAAATTTGCTCTTGTAGGATGAAACTGTACTGATCATCTCACCAATGCATTTGTTTTTACCTTGTAGTTCAAGGTTCATATCACTTAGTTTGCCTGTAAAGTCAGTGAGAAATGCCAGATCACATAACCACTCCTCATCTTCCAACTCTGCTTGGTCATCCCCCCCTCTCCTTCAAAAACCTTCTTATTTCATTCAGCAAATCACGAAATCTTTGCAGAAATTTGTGCCTACTTAGCCACCTTACATCTGTGTACAAAATGATTTCCGCTGCCCCTTCATCAAGAGTAAGATTGAAAAGCCGTCTTTGAAGTGATCTTCCACGAACTGAATTTACAATTTTGAAAGTGTTGTCCATGACAGTCTTTGTATTGAGTCTCTTGCTTGCCAAAACTTGCTGGTGAATGATGCAGTGGTAAGAAAATAAATCTGGGAAGTCGTCATGCTGTCTACAGAGGGCTATGAAACCGTTAACCTCACCTGTCATTGCTCTTGCTCCATCAGTAGTGATGGAAACAAGTCTAAGCAATGGAAGATTACACTTTGTCACAAAAGAATGGAAAGAACTGAATATTTCCTGATCGGTAGTTCTCCCTTTTAAAGAAATCATCTTCTTTAACACTGAAGTCTTCAAAAACCATCCGGTTAAAGACTAATAACTGGGCTATGTCTCTTATGTCTGTAGATTCATCCAGTTAGAGTGAGAAAGCAACACAATTTGAAACATCCTCCAACAATTGTTCAGTTGTGTCTCCACACATCTTTTCTATTCGCCGCACGACGGTGTTTCTTGACAATTGTAAATCTTGAATAGCAGCTTTGATCTCTTTCTTATTTTTAAATCCTTCAAAAAGATTGTCAGCTGCTTCAAGAAAACAATCTTTTACAAATTCCCCTTCTGTGAAAGGTTTGCATTTCTTTGCGATCAGGTTGCTGACCTTGAAGGATGCTATGGTTGCATTGTCCGAATGTGACCTTGACTTCGCCATCAACTGTTGCTGAGTAGCCAATTTCGATTTAAGTTCTTTGAGCTTCAGTTTACGAATTTCACTTTTGGGTGGAAAATCAGCATCAAACATATTGCTATGCAGAGCCTTATAATGACGTTCCAGATTACCCTTTTTGGGCAAGGATACTGGGGCGTTACAAATTAGACAACAACACTTGTCTTTCACCATGATGAAGAAGTAGTCCATTTCCCATTCGTCATTAAAGTGGTAGGTTTTGCTCTTCTTTGGAACACTCATCTTCATTATACTGGGGTGGCTGGATGTAAGAAGGCCAAATCAGCTAAGTTAGTATAAACACTGGCTGAATCTGGTCCAAAACTGTCATTGTCCCAAAGTATTAAAGATAACAGGAACTGAAGACCTCTGGATGATGTGCAATACAAGGACTGGAGATGCCAAAACCACACATGCAGTTCTAAAAGTAAAAATAAGAATTCATCATGCTGGCACCAATAATCAAATACCACCAAACAATCATCAAAAAAACTCAAACACCTGTCCAGCAAACCAGATAAAATCAAATACCATCACACGCGATTTCATAAATTCTGTACACAGTGTAGAATCAACGCAAAGGCTAGGCAAAATAAAATTTCAGAGGCAAGCAAAAGTCACAGTGGTTTGAACCAATTTGAAGGCAAGGCATAGGCAATTTAGAACAGAATTGGAAAAGCCTGCCAAAATCACCAAATTCTTGACACTTTGTTGTGTCTGCCCAAAAACGTTTAATGAAAGTGAACTATAAAGGGACCAACGACCAGCACATGATACAACTAATACAGTAAGTGTATTCAGGTAAAGCCCGGGCGAATGGATATCGCCCGGTATATAACACACTTCTAAGGGGTGTTGGGGCGGAGGCAGGAATGGGTGATTCTGAGAGGCAGGAGACCAGGTATGACGCCGGGTCTGTGGCATCTCATCATGGGGCGCAGGCGGCGGCCCCCTGGGATACCCACAAACTATTGGCACGAAAACAAGAAGTGCCCCCAATACACCCGCAGGCAAAATTCCCGCAGGCAGGGAAAAAAGACAGGCAAAGGATCAGCAGTGGCGGCAAGTCCTCAGCAGACGACCTGCCGGCACGAGCTCTCTCCTAGCGACGGGGCGAGCTGCTGGAGAGATGGAGCCAAGTGGGGCTGGCGATCTACCTCTGATCCCTCTGCGATTCTTCAGGTAGATCGCGATCTACCTGTTGGACATGCCTGCTCTAGAGTATACATATTTAGGTCTTGGAGTCTCTTTTCATACGTCTTCTGGCGCAGGCTCAAAATCATTTTGGTTGTCTTCCTCTGAACCATTTCCATCCTTTGTGAGATATGGTCTCCAAAAATGAACACAATATTCCAAGTGAGGTCTCACCAGTGACTTGTACAGTGGCATTAGTACTTCCTCCTTTCTGCTGGTAATTCCTCTCTGTATGCAACCCAGCATGCTTTTGACTTTGGCCACTGTCTTATCACACTGTTTCACCACTTTGAGATCCTCAGAAACAATCACTCCGAGGTCCTTCTCCTGGTCCATACACACTAACCTATTGCCCCCCTATCTCATACAATTCCCTTGGATTTCTGCATCCCAAATGCATGACACTGCACTTCTTCACATTAAATCTTAACTGCCAAGCATTAGACCATTTTTCCAGCTTTTGCAGATCTTTCCTCATGTTATCCACTCCCTCAGAGTATTTCACGCTGTTGCAAATTTTTGTGTCATCTGCAAAAAGACAGACTTTTCCATTCAGTCCTTCAGCAATATCACCGACAAATACATTGAACAGTACTGGTCTCAGAATCAATCCCTAGGGAACGCCACTAATCCTCTTCCTTTCATCTGAGTATGTTCATTTGCCATCATCTTCTGTCAGTCAACCAATTTCTGATCTAGTTCACCACCTTTGGGACCCATCCCCAGGCTGGTCAGTTTATTGATAAGCCTCCTATGAGGCCTATCGAAGGCTTTGCTGAAATCTTGGTAGATCACATTCATCGCATGCCCTTGATCTAGTTCTCTGCTCACTCAGTCAAAGAACTCAATCAGATTTGTTTGGCATGATCGTCCTTTGGTAAAACCATGTTGCCTCTGATCATGCAACTGATCCACTATTCTCTCTTTTAGGAGCATCTCCATTACTTTTCCCACCACCGAGGTAAGGCTTTTACTGGCCTATAGTTTGCCACTTTTTCCCTATTACCACTTTTGTGAAGAGGTACCACATCAGTCCTTTTTCAGTCCTGCGGAACTTCTTCTGTCTTCAAGGATCTATTAAAAACATCCTTTAAAGGCCCTGCAAGAACCTCTCTGAACTCTTTCAGTATCCTGGGATGTATCCCATCTGGCCCCTTGGCTTTGTCTACTTTCAGTTTTGCAAGCTGTTCAAACACATCATCTTCTGTGAATGGTGTAGCATCTACTCCATTTCCATTTGTATATTTGTCAATCACAGGTGGTCCTTCTCCAGGATTTTCTTTAATAAAAATAGAACAGGAGTATTTGTTTAGCATTTCCTCTTTTTCAATGTCGCTTTTGTCTCTTGGGGAAACTGCTAGGTACATATGACCTAGATTGGCCACTGTTGGAAACAGAATACTGGGCTTGATGGACCTTGGTCTGACCCAGTATGGCATATCTTATGTTCTTATGTTTTCACGAATCCGTTCTCAGCACTTTTGAATCTTGCAATTTCACCTCTGATCTTCCTCTTCTCCTGAAAATACAGTACCTGTAAAAGGTTTTATCACCACGCTTTAGATCTTTAGCCATGTTTTCTTCTACCTTTGATTTTGCTATCCTTAATTCTCTTTTAGTCTTTAGCTTTATCCTGTATTCTTTTTGGTGTTCCTCTGTTTGCGAACTTCTGAATTTTGTGAAAGCTGTGTTTGTTGCCCTTTGTTGTGCAGCCACTCCTTTAGAAAACCAAATAGGTCTCCTTTTCTTCTTGTTTTTATTTACTTTCCTTACATATGTATCTGTTGCCCCTTTTATTGTCTCCTTTAGTTTAGTCCACTGCAATTCCACCTCCCCACCAGGAGAACCTCTTTCTCAAACCTTTGAAATGGATATAGTGGAGGAAGGGAAGACGGAAGGAGGAAAAGGAAATGACAAAAGGACATGAGACTATTGGAAGAGCATTAAGAGAAGACAGACAGTCTGGTCAGTACCCACAAATACATAGAGTTGCACATGAGCACACACAAATCAGTGGGTGCCAAAAATCCTGGAGATGATGACATCCATTAGAGAGTACAAATAAATATTAAGAAGGAGCAGCAAAAATTAAAATTTATTTATATTTATTTTATGTGTGGGCATTTGCTATACCATTAAAGAACCGAAACCATCACAGCAGTTTACATTAAACAACAATGGCAAAAATAATAAAAAGTCTACTGAAGGAGGCGGGAAGAAGGACGTACAATCAAAACTGGAAAGGATAGAGAAAAAAAGGAGAGAAAGAAAAAGCAGGTCAAATCCCTAGGGAAACAGGGAGATGAGGTAGTGAGAAATTAAATAGGAAGGTATTCCAGGAAAGCACATGGGAAAGCCAGGTTTTGAGGGCCTCCTCAAGGTTTGAGAAAGAGGTTCTCCTGTTGGGGTAGGTCGAGGAGGAGAGAGTCCTAAAGGGTAGGGTCCTAGATAAAGAAGGAGAGTGCCGAGGCATTTCCTGAGGAACCTCACAACTAAGTCCTAGAGGGGGGCAGACTGAACATAAGAAATGCCATACTGGGTCAGACCAAGGTCCATCAAGCCCAGTATCCTGGTTCAACAGTGGCAAATCCAGGTCACAGTACATGGCAGGTTCCCAGAAAGGCACACATGTTCCACAATGTTCATCCCAGGGCAAACGGTGGATTTCCTGGGTCCTCTTTAATGGCTTATGGATCTTTCCCCCAGGAACTTATCCGAACCATTTTTAAACCCAGCTATACTAACAGCTTTTACTACACCCTCCAGTAACGAATTCCAGTTTGATTATGCTTTGAGTGAAAAAATATTTTCTCTTATTAGTTTTAAATGGGCTACATTGTAGCTTCATTGCGTATCCCCTAGTCTTTCTACTTTTTGATGGTGTGAACCAGTGGTTCTCAACCCAGTCCTCTAGTACCCTTAGTCCATTTGGGTTTTCAGGATATCCACAATGATTAGGGAGGAGTGGCCTAGTGGTTGAGGCAAGATACCTTAGGTCGGAAGGTTGGGGGTTCAAATCCCACTAGAGGACAGCAAACTTGGGCCGGAAGGACTGGGGTTTGTAGTCCCACAGGTGCTCCTTGTGGTCTTGGGCAAGCCACTTAACCCTCCATTGCCCATGTTCTCTGTAAAATATATCTCCAGGAACAAGCAGGAATTTAGACTTCACATATGGGTATCGTCGGTACCAATGGAGCCTGTGGGGGAACGTTCCCCAGCATCCAATAGCAATGCTTTTGGAAGCATCCCTCAGCACATGCGCGCTGCCTTCCTGCCTTTCCAACTGTCCCTCTTCAGTTCTTCGTTTTCCGCGGAGCTGACAGGTCACATACCCTGTCACCGCAGAAAATTTCTTCTTTAAACTTGTTTTTCTTGTGGTTGCGCCTGCCTCCGCTCGACGCCTACCGCTACCACCGGTTCTCTTTTCTTCTTTAAAAAACAAACAAACTTCTGAAGTGTTTCTCTTCAGAAACTTTTTCTTTTTGGTGCTAGGCGCCATTTTGGGCATTAGGGCCCATTTTCCTGAAAAATGGAAAAACCAGCTAGTGGTTTTAGTTCAAATCATTTTTATTAAGTTTTAAACTTTTAAAGACATGTACACAGCTTGTATCAGCAAGCAGAGGAGAGGCATAAACAACGGGCTCAAGATGCACAGCACACATAACAATGCGAAATAGGACACTATACAGCCCTAGAACTTCACAACAACAACAAAATATACATCAATGCAAGAAATAACAAGATTTGAATATACAGTATAGAAAGCCCTACATGGTGCAAAACAAAGTTATTACCCATACAACAACTGGCTTCCATCTCCAAGGTTCTCCCCCTCCCCTTCCACCCCCCCAAACCCCCCCCCCTCATCCCCCCCTCCCCCCCCCCCCACCCTCTCTGGTCGGTCCTCATGCATAAGGGTATAGGAGGTACTCAGGGGCCAGGGAAATAGGGCAAGTCAAGCCGATAGGGCCAATGATACCCCCTAGTCATCCAGTAAAAGGGCAAGTTGCGTAAGGTACGGTCGGGGGAAATACAAGCCGAAGCGGCTGAGGCGGACCTAAGAGGCAGCATGAGCTTACAGTAGCAATCGGGCACACTACCCCTCGGTCACACCATATACATGCGCCCGGCCGCGCCTCATACATTCAAAATCACACTCCTCTCTCGGGGAGCTAGTGTCTGAATAACTGGGAACCAACGTCCCATGAAGATATCCCAGTGTCTTCCTCCCTGTTGCTTGGCCGTGAGTTTCTCCATATACAATAACTCGCGCAGGGCCTTTTCCCACAAGAACAGTCCTGGTGGCGTAGCATCCAGCCAACGAGTCAAGAGGGTTTTCTTGACCAGCAGAAAGCCACGCTCCAGAAGCTCCCTGTGTGACAGGGCCGGGATCGGCTCCACGGCGTTCCAGTCATGAAAAAGACAAACATCCCTCTGACAAACATCTCCAGTATCTAACCATCCTGCCAGCTTAGTACAGGCCTGCCGCCACACCTCTCGCACTGCAGGGCAGTCCCAAAAGCGATGCAACAAAGAGCCCACATGTTGGGAACACCAGGTGCAGGTAGACGTGGGACGCAAACCAGCCTGAAAGGCCCATTGATCTGTAGCATAGGCTCTCCAGAGAAATTTATACTGCAATTCCTGTAAGTAAATCCAGAAGGATCCCTTCGGGATGCGGCCAAACGCTGCGCGCAGGGACTCTTCCGTCATCCCCTCCACCCCGTCTTTACACCACCTAGTCGCCAGCGCGGAGAGTGGGGGGCCAGCCGTAAGGGAGCTCAGAAGCTGACGGTAAAACCGGGTTTCCTCGGTCTCGCTCCACCAGTAATTGCAAAATTTGCCTAGGGGTCCCCAGGAGAGGCTGCTCCCCGCCCGGTAGCCGTCCCCGCAAACCCTCTAAGTAATGGCGAATCTGCAGATACCCATAAAATTGACGCGGGGGAAGATGAAAGCGTGTAGCGAGAGCCTGATAGGTCTCAAGGCCCTCCCCTCCCGGCAGATACAGGTCCCCGAGACACGCCAAGCCACGTTCCAACCAAGAGTGGAATATATTCCGGGGAGACATCCCAGGGGGAAACGCCGGATTACCCACCAGAGGGAGCAGTAGAGAAGTCTTTGAGTTCCACCCCAGCCGAGCACTCAGCGCGCGCCAGGCAGCTCGGAGCGCCCCCATATAGACACCACTCCCTCCCACCGTCCCTAAAGAAGGCCGCTCCATATGCAAGACATAAAGACTATGATAAGGGGCACACAGCCCATTCAGGGGAGTGATTGGAGTACATCCCTCTCCGCCGTCCAACAGTCCCCAGAGGTGGCGCGCCATGTAGCGAATATTGTAGAGCCGCAAAGAAGGCAAACCTAGTCCCCCTTCCTCCACCCCCGTCATCAAGGCCTTCAAAGGGATCCGGGCGCGCCTTCCACCCCACAGGAAACCCCGGAGGAGGCCGTCCAACTTCTTCCAATCTTTCGCCAAGATCCAAAGAGGCAGTAGGCGAAGAACATATAACCAGCGAGGAAGCTCAACCATCGTGAACAGTGCCACCCGTCCCTTCAGAGACAATGGTAGTCCCTTCCAGCCGGAGAACACGGCCTTTGTTTTCGCCAGAAGGTACGGGATATTAGCCAGGTATAGCTGATCCGGCTGGTCTGGGAGATTAACACCCAAGTACCTAAGAGAATTCCCGGCCCAGACCAGGGGGAAAGGCCCGTCCCACGTCGGCCGCACTCGGCCACCCACATCCAGCACCATTGACTTGGAGGCATTTATTTTAAGACCCGAGAAGCTACCATAGTACTCTATCAACTGCAAAGCCCGCGGCAGAGACTGCGCGGGATGTGTGAGACACAAGAGCATATCATCTGCGAACGCGCTGACTTTGGTCTCCTCCCCTCTCATCACCACCCCCCGCACCTGCGGGTCCCGTTGGATAGCATGCAATAAGGGCTCGAGGGCTAAAACAAAGAGAAGAGGGGAGAGAGGGCACCCCTGCCGAGTGCCCCTCTCAAGAGTAAATGGCTCGGAGAAAGTACCATTAACACCCACTCTAGCCATAGGCAAGGTATAGAGAAGCCGTAACCAATTTGCATAGGCACCGGTAAAACCCATGACTCCCAGGACATCCCACAAAAAAGCCCACGCCACCCGGTCAAACGCCTTTTCTGCATCCAGGCTGACCATCAGTAGAGGTGCTTTCTGGCGTAATGAAGCTTCCATCCCCAAAAGTAATTTGGCAATATTCTTAGAGGCCTCCCGACCCTGCACAAAACCCACCTGACGAGGATCAATGAGAGATGGCAAGATGGGGTTTAACCTTTTTGCCAAAACTGAGGCCAAAATCTTCATCACAATTGATAAGCGATATGGGTCTATATGAGGCCGGATCTAGCAAATCCTTCCCCGGCTTTGGGAGCACAGTTATGTCAGCGCATCGCATATCCCGAGGGAAGTGACCCAAACGACAAGCTTCATCATATAGGATCACCATAGTTGGGGCAAGGCGTGCTGATAGAATTTTGTAATATTCATACGTAAACCCATCTGGGCCCGGAGCTTTATGATTACTCCCCGCGTGAATCGCCCGCTGTATTTCCCCTACCGTTAACGGGGCATTAAGCTGTTGCACTTCCAGCTCAGATAAGCGGGGTAAGGCCAGGTCGCGCAAAAATCGTTTCCCGGTCTCATAGTCCCGCTCTTCTTCAGTGTACAACTGCGCATAAAACTTTCGGAAAAGTTCGGCTAATTGCGGAGGTTGATGTTGCAACATTCCCCCTGCATCCCGAAGCACTGGGATGAAGCGCGCACCGCCAGGGGCCTTGACCAATTTGGCCAACAATCTGCCAGACCTATTTCCATATCGAAACAATTGATGTTTATGGCATTGCATAGAATAGTGGGCTCTGCGATGCAGAAGTTCATGAAGGGCCGCCTGCGCCCCAACATACTCTAGCCGCAGCGCTTCCCCCCCTACCCTGCCGACCTTACGCTGCAGATCACGTACTTTGCGCTCTAAGACCAAAAGACTGCGGTCCATGTGTTTGCGGCGCTTGACACAGTAAGCGATAATCGCTCCACGCAGGACCGCCTTACTGGTTTCCCAGAGCAAAACGGGCGAACAGTCCGGCGTATCATTGAAAGAAAGGAACTCATCCCATTGCCCTTCCAGGAATTTTCGAAAATCCAAATCTTCCCACAAGTAGGTGGGGAAGCGCCAGCCCGTTCGCGAAGGCCCCGCACATTCCCAGGTTACCCACATTAGGCCATGGTCTGAGATCACGATCGGTTCAATGCCAGCCTGCACCACTTTGGACACAGCCCCTTCGCTCACCAAAATATAGTCCAGACGAGACCAAGTATGGTGTGCTCGGGACTGGTGGGTATAATCACGCGATCCAGGATTAAGAAGACGCCATATATCCACCAAGTCCCCCATCCGGCACAGGTACCCCACACCTCTATTTCGCCAAGCCCGCACATCACCAGACATGGATTTGTCCAGGAGCGGATCATGCGGACAATTAAGGTCTCCCGCCAAAATCAAACTACGGGTTTTTGCTCCTTGGACAAAGCCCAGCAATCTACGGAAGAAGGCATGGTCGTAGATGTTAGGGGCGTAGACATTGACCAGCCAAATTTCCTCGTTATAAACTTTGGCATGCAGTAGGAGGTATCTCCCCCCAGGATCAACCGTCAGGTGTTGCACTTCAAAGGGTGTGCCCCGTTTCACCAGAACCGCCACCCCAGCCTTCCTAGTCCCGGAAGAGGCGCCATACACACTCCCCACCCAGTCTCGGGCCAGCTTCTGATGCTCCACATCGCTGAGGTGCGTCTCCTGCAACATGGCTATATGGGTCCCCTTCCGCTTAAGGAATTGCAGTATTTTAGTACGTTTCACAGGGGAGCCAATGCCCCCGACAGTCCAAGATGCAATTTTCAAATTAGACATACACAGTTAAGAGAGGTGCACATTGCAACAATATCACAAATACAAGTCCCGGGAGTCGCCCAGCCTCGACTCCCAGAGCAAGTCCCCATTCAGTAAGCCCAACAGACCCTCTCCCTGATCCCCCACCTCCATCATTGAAAGACCCAACAGGACCGCCCCCCCCCACTACCATGACCCTCCCTCCCCTTACCCCAGCCTGCAACCATTCCCCTATCGCCCCCCCTCCCCATCATCCTCCCTACTACCCCCACCCCTCCCCCCCCTGCTCTTCCCCCCCCAGTCACCTACCCAAGGCCCGAACTCACCCTCCCAAGCACCCACACACGCAGTCCCACACACACTCTCACAGTCACTCCCAGTACTACCCCATTCCCAACTCCCCATGAACATCCTCCCCATCTTACACAAATACTACCTAACCCTAAGGCGTATATACCCCACTACTTGGGGGCAAGATCACTGACCACCTTCCATGCGCCTCCAGGCCAACAAGTATTGCAGGCGGCAACAAATAGCCCAGCTGCACCACCCAAATGGAGGACACCGAACAAAGGCCAACCATCCAAACAGTGCATGCTCTAAGGCCCTGCCAAACGCAGTCTCACTTATGTAGTCCATCAAGGTTGATCAGCTGCCGCAGCGGGAGGAGCCGTCAAGGCGGCCAAAAACTTTCTCGCAGCCGGGGCCTGTTCAAAGCTGTGCGTGGCGCCCTTATGAAATATTTTCAGTACGGCCGGGTAGCTCAGGGCAAAGCGGATTCCCCCTTGGATGAGCTCAGCACAGATGGGCGAAAACTCTTTTCGTTTGGCAGCCAGCGTGGCCGAGTAGTCCTGGAACAGGTAGACGGGCACATTGTCCAACTTCAGGTCTCGTTTTTTTCGATACGCTTGAAGAATGAGGGTCTTCTGGTGGAAATCTAAGAGGCGCGCTAATACCGGTCGAGGCCTAGCACGATTCTCCTGCCATTGGCCCAGCCGGTGTGCTCTTTCCACGCGGACCCGACCTTGCAAATCTGTCAGGCCCAGCTCCTTCGGCAGCCACGTGTCAAACAGAGAGAAGAGCTGCTCCCCAGTCCAGGATTCCGGGATCCCAATCAGTCGCAAGTTATTGCGGCGGGATCCATTCTCCAGGTCATCAACCTTGAGAAGCAGGGCGTCAATCTGCGCCTGCTGCTGCTGCTGGGCCCGCTGTGCTGCTGATTCCCCTTCCTCCAGACTGGTCACCCTCTGCTCAACCTCCTCCATTCTCTTGGTGAGTTCTCCAAACATGTCGGTCATCTCCGCAAGCTTCTGCATCACCGCTGCAAATTTGGGCTCCAGCAATTTAGCAACCTCATAGGCCAGCTCTTCCAGCCCCGAATCTGCACTCTCCTTGCCAGGGGAGTCGGGCCCCGCTATCGATTTCGCCGCCGGCGCCATCTTGAGCTCTCACGCCCCGGCAGCCTTCTCCCGCCTTGCCACAGATTTCATTATCCGGCCCCGTTAGCACCGAATGCAGGGCACCAGAGCGGTTCTTTAGTGTTCGGTACAGCTGACAGGTAAGTTTACCGCCCAAGCGTTCTTTTATGCCGCCGATTTAACTGCAGATTCTTAAGGAGGCCTGGGAGCTCGGCAAGGACACGTCCTCACCCGCTCATGCGCTCACGTGATCTCCAGCTAGTGGTTTTAAAAAATGTACTAAGTGTGATGGTACCATTTCCTTCACCGACACCCATAACTGGTGTCTCAAATGTTTAGGCCCTGACCATTCTCCATCGGAGTGTTCCTCTTGTATGGGGATGACTAAAAGAGGAAGACAGAACCAAGCTGCAAAGCTCCGGTACCCTCTTTTTTTCAGATGCGATGTCCATTGCATCGACGTCTTCCAGAGCCTTATCTTCCTCCCATGGATCTCAGGTAACTAAACATAAGAGCCGGTCCTCAAAGGGTAGATCTCCTAAGCATCGAGAAGCCATTGGCAGTGCCCTTGAGGAAACTATATTGGCAAAACAGCCCCGGCGGGAGACTTCGGCCTCCAAAGCACTAACGGGGCTCCAGGATGTTCTTGAGGCCTCGACCTCAGCAGAACTACTTGTGCCATGCTCAGGGGTTCCGGCCGCTTCTACCGGTACCGACACCCAGGCATCGGCAGCGTCGATAGACCAGAGATTCCTCGCTATCGAACGCAATCTTGCAGCTCTCCTTACAGCTGCGGTACCGTTGACACCGCTACTGACTGTTCAACGGGCACCGGTACCGATACCGGTACCAGCACCGACGGTACCGGCCCCGGTGGGAATTCTGCCCATGATGACTTTTTTGGGCATCGACAGATCGTACCGGACCACCTCGGTGCCGACTTTGATCAATACCAATACCGTGCTTTGCATGATCAGAGATGCTTCAAATCTTCCGATTCCGATGACTTGAATAACTCGGTCGGTACCAGAGTGCTTCTTCCGGAAGACTTCTCGTCTCCTCAATGCAGAATGTCTCCTCCGGAGGACATGTCCTTTCAGGATTTTATTCGTGATGTGGCCCGAGGCCTATCAATCACGGTAGCTCCTGGAAAAGAACCTAGAGGAAAGGAATTGGAAATACTCCAATACCCTAAGCCTCCCAAAGAGGCAGCTACCCTGCCCATTCATGAAATTCTTCATGATTTGATGCTCAGGATGTGGGAAACACCTCTGACCACATCTCCTCATTCTAGGAGACTCGATACCATGTATCGAGTTCCACCATGTCCTGGTTTTCAAAAGACTCAGCTGCCACACCATTCAGTGGTAGTGGAATCAGCCATGCGTAGGATGAAAAGTGCAAAAAGACATGCATCCAATCCTCCAGGTCGTGAATGCAGGACTCCTGACGCCTTTGGGCGTCTAACATTTCAGGCTTCCATGCTTTCAGCTAGAATCAGCTCATATATTTTATATATGGGAATGTTCCTCAAGGAAGTCACAGGAGACTTGGAGCTTATGAGCCCCTTCTCCCTGATGACAAACAACAAGACTTCCTTACTCTTGTCAAGCATGCTCAAGACGTTTCCAAGTTTGTAAATCGTGCAGCCTTTGACTGCTTTGAATGCATCAGCAGAACTTCTGCTATTGCCATTGGTGCACGTCGGATTGCCTGGCTTCAGGCATCAGACTTGGAGATTTGGGTACAGGACAAATTAGGAAACATTCCTTGCACAGGAGAAAACCTCTTTGGCAAGAATTGGCAGGAAAAGGCTAATGAGATAAATACTAACAATCTCACTTTAGACAGTTTGTCAAAATCTACAGCCACTCCAGCAAAAAAGAATCCCTATAAAAAAACCTTTTTCAGCAAAAAGAGGAAGTTTTATCCATCCTGTACCCAGCAAGGGCAAGCTCAGGGTCAAGTTGCCCAAAAGGGACAACAGCAACAATCCAGACAACAAAAGAAGCCAAAAGGCCCGAGAGCTCAACCAGCTCCACAGGCTCAGCCCCCTCAAGGGCTTTGACTCTTTCCTAGAGAGCTTAGCTTTCCTGCCTCTGAATGGTCCAGAACCCCTAAACATTCCAGGCAGGTTATGTCATTTTGTCAACAGATGGCACCAAATAGCAGCAGAAAATTGGACTCTGTCCATTGTAGGGGAGGGATTCAAGCTTCATTTTCACAGCATGCCCCCTCCTACAATCGTAAGACAGTTCAATTCCCAAACCTCTCCAGACAATCTACTGGATCAAGAGGTCTCAACACTCCTTGCTCAGGAAGCAATAGAGGAAGTGCCCATTCCCCAACAGGGTACAGGGTTCTACTCCCCCTATTTTCTTATTCCAAAGAAAACAGGTGGACACAGACCCATTCTAGACCTCAGAGAATTGAACAAATATCTGTTCCAAGAAAAGTTCAAAATGATTTCTCTGGGAACTCTTCTGCCATACCTTCAAAGTCAGGATTGGCTTTGCTCTCTAGATCTAAAGGATGCAGATACTCATATTCTGATCCATCCAGATCACAGGAAATTCTTACGATTCCTTTTAGGTTTAGGTTTAGGTTTATTCGCTTAATATACCGCTAAACGTGGGGGACATCATAGCGGTTTACAGAGTTCAAAAAACAAAGTGAAGCAATCACCGTAAAGGTGAGATAGAAGAGGAAAGGAAGTTACATCAATCGACAGGAAAGCAAACTAGGCAGATTCATACGACAGGACAGGACAGTAGAGGAGAGAGGGAAGGGAAAACAGATCACACGTGAGGTACAGGAGGAGCAGGAAGGTCAAAGGCAAGGGTGAAGAAGTGAGTTTTGAGGCGGTTCTTAAAGGTAGAATGGTCTTGTTCGAGGCGAATAGAGGAGGGAAGAGAGTTCCAGAGGGCGGGGGCAAGGAAGAAAAATGCAGAGGTACGGGTGGATTGGAGGCGAGCACAAGTGGGAGAGGGGAGGTATAGGCGATTCAGATGAAAGGAGCGTGGGGAACGGGTGGGGTTATGGAAGTGAACCAGGTCAGCTAGGTACTGCGGAGAGTGGGTATAGAGGATACGGTGAAGAAGGATCAGAATTTTAAAATGACTACGGAAAACACCTCCAATACAGGGTTCTTTCTTTTGGTCTGGCTTCGGCACCAGGAGTATTCACGAAATGCATGGCAGTAGTAGCTGCATTCCTGCGAACCCTAGGGATATTCATCTTCCCTTACTTGGACGACTGGCTCATTTGAGCCCCCACGATTCCAGAAGCCAGTTCTGCACTGTCTAGCACAATGCGAATTCTCCAATACTTGGGAATGGTCATAAACTTCCCAAAATCCCAACTTTTTCCTTCTCAGACCCTGGAGTTCATAGGAGCTTGTTTAGATACCAGACAGTCAAGGGCTTTCCTCCCACAGCCCCACTGTCTTTGCATAATGCAATTAGCTTTTCAAGCAGCGGGAAAGTCCTCCCTAACTGCTCAAGAACTGCTGCAATTACTGGGACATATGGCATCCAGAGTTCATGTAGTTCCCTATGCTCGTCTCCATATGCGAGCAGCCCAGTGGACACTATCCACACAGTGGACACAGGTCACAGGAGTCTGTCAGACAAGATATCAAACTCACAATGACTGATCTTGTCCCTACAATGGTGGCAATCACTGGAGAATCTTTTAGTGGGGTCTCCTTTCCAACAACCCCCTTTCCAGGCCACCCTAACAACATATGCATCACAGGTGGGATGGGGAGCACACCTGCACCATCCCTCCACCCAGGGTACCTGTACTCCACAGGAGGCTTGTCTTCACATAAACCTCCTAGAACTCAGAGCAATCTTTCTAGCTCTTCGAGTATTCCATGCCCAGCTCAGCTACAAGACAGTCCTAGTCCAAATGGACAATCAAGTAGCCATGTTCGACATGAACAAGCAAGGCGGAACAGACTCTCTGTCGTTATGCAACGAAGCTTTACGACTATGGACCCTCACCAGAGAGCATCAAATTCACCTTCTTGTGGTATATCTTCCAGGCATTCAAAACCTTTGGGCAGACAAACTCAGCCGAGTACTGCTGCCTCATGAATTGTCTCTCCACCTAGACCAGGTGATAAAGATATTTCACATCTGGGGAACCCCAGACATAGACCTCTTTGCAAGTCCACTGAATGCCAAATTTCCCCGGTTCTGTTCCAGAATTCCGGCTCACAATTGCCAGGCAAGGGACGCCTTCCTCCATCACTGGGGTCAGGACTTACTCTATGCCTTGCCACCCATTCCCCTCATCCCCATAACACTCTTCAAGCTTCAGACAGACAGAGGTCGTATGATCCCCATAGCGCCATGGTGGCCACGACAAACGTGGTATCCCCTGCTTCTACATCTCTCTCAAGCTGCACCTCTGGAGTTAGGGTTTGCTCCAGAGCTTCTCTGCCAAGAGAACGGGATGCTATGGCACCCGAATCCCCAGTCCCTGCATCTCAGGGCCTGGTTGCTGAAAGCCTAGACCTGCAGGATCTTAACCTTTCCCAACAGGTAAAGGATGTCCTTCAGGCTTCCAGAAAACCTTCCATAAGACGTTCTTACACCTTCAAGTGGAAACGTTTTACTATATGGTGTTCTCAAAAGAGCTTAAACCCCTTGTGATACCTTTGGAATTGGTACTAGAGTACCTACTTCATTTATCAAATTCTGGTCTAAAGACAAATTCAGTAAGAGTCCATCTTAGTGCAATTGCAGCTTCCTATAAGCCTCTAAATGGACAGCCAATTTCCTCTCATCCACTCATAGCAAGATTTATGAGAGATCTTTTATTAACAAAGCCTCCCATCAGGCCACCACCGGTGGCATGGGATTTAAATCTAGTTCTCGGACAGCTCATGAAACCGCCCTTTGAACCTTTAGCCATTACAACCCTAAAGATTTTATCCTGGAAGGTCATCTTCCTAATTGCAATCACCTCCGCACGTCGCATTAGTGAATTGCAAGCTTTAGTGGCTGATACCCCTTATACAAGGTTTCACCATAAGGTTGTTCTCAGAACTCATCCACATTTTATGCCAAATGTGGTTTCGTCTTTTCATTTAAATCAATCGATTTACCTTCCTGTATTTATTTATTTATTTTATTTGTGTGCTTTTCTATACCGCCCCTTCCAGAGATCAGGGGCGGTTTACAAGGAACTTTAAAACAACAATATAGCAAAACAGTGCAATATTGCATTACATTAAACATTAGGTGAACATAAAACTAGATTACATAAGAACTAGGTTACATGGAAAACAATGTGTGGGTTATTAACATAAAAGGAAACATAAAACTATGTTACAAAGAACCAAAAAGTAGCTTTACATGGTTAGCAAGAGATTATAATAGTTATTTGTGATCATAAGTACAGTGTTGGGAGTAGACTAACTTGGGTGGATATGAAAATGGAATTAGGTGGGGTAGACTTGTGTTTGGTTTGTTGCATGTTTTTGTGTAGTAAATTTGATTTCAGGTTGTATGTTGCTATAGTGTTGACTAAATAGGTAGGTTTTAAGTTCCTTCCTGAAAGTTGTAAGATCTTTAATCTCTCTGAGGTTTAGTGGCAGTTTATTCCATTGGCTGGGAGCATAATATGAAAAAGCAGTGTTGGTGGTTATTTGTTTTGATTTTGTCACTGCAATGGGAATTAATAGCATGTTGAGGTTACTTTTTCTTCTGGTTCTGTTTTCTTGTGGGGTTTGGAGTAGAGTGGCCAACTGTGATGGGGCTAGGTCATTAATGAGTTTAAAAGTGGTGACAAGTGTTTTATATTGAATCCTACTATAGATAGGAAGCCAGTGGAGAGCGTATAGGATAGGAGAGATGTGATCGAATATTTTAGCTTTCATAATGATTCGAGCAGTGACATTCTGAGCTCTTTGAAGGATGTGTAAATTCTTTTTGGATGTTCCTTGGAGTATGCCATTGCAGAAGTCTAAATGTGGCATAATGAGAGCCTGGACAACTGTTCTGAAATCGTTGATGTCGATGAGGGGTCTGAGTTGCTGTATGGTTCTCAGTTTGAAAAATATAGTTTTGGCAGTCTGTTTTATGTGGTTGGTCATGCTTAGGGTTTTGTCTAGTGTAACTCCAAGGTATTTAATTTCAGACTTGACTGGGAGAGTAATGTTCATAAGGTTGATGGAAGTTGGAGGGGTGAAGGTGGTACTTCTGGTTACGAAGAGTGCTTCGGTCTTTTTGAAATTGATATCCATATGGATTGAGTGGAGCCATTTTTCAGCTTCAAAGAGGCAGGTGGCTATTTTGTTGAAGTTAAGGTTAGCTATGTCTAACGGGGCGAACAGCATGATGTCGTCTGCATAGATAAAATATTTTAGATTGTGGCGTTGAAAGATTGTACAGATAGGTTGTATATAAAGGTTAAAAAGTAATGCAGAGAGTGAGGATCCTTGTGGGATACCACGTTCTTGGGGGAATGGTAGTGAGGGGGAATGGTCTAAATGGACATATTGGAAGCGATTAGAAATGTAGGACTTAAACCAGTTAAGAGTGGTATCTTTTAAACCTAGTTGGGATAGTCTAGATAAGAGTGTATTATGATCAACGCTGTCAAAGGCTGAGGAAATGTCAAGGAAGATGAGCAAGAAGGTCTGTTTTATATTATCCATACCTCGGATAAGTGAATCAAGAAGGGATATGAGTAGGGTTTCTACTCCGTGATATGAGCGAAAACCATACTGGTACTCATCTAAAGGGAAGTTGGTATCAATATGATCCTGAAGTTGTGTCTGAGCTACTTTTTCAATAATTTTGGCCAAGAAAGGTATGCTGGCAATGGGGCGGTATGAGGAAGGGTCAGAACTGTTAAGGGTTTTATTTTTTAGTAAAGGGCGAATCGCCGAGTATTTCAGATCATCTGGCATGAAGCCTTGAAGTAGCGATTGGTTTACCAGCTTCAAAATGTATGGGGCTAGTTCGGATTTTGTTGTTTTAATCCAAGACACCGGGCAAGGATCAAGTAATGACGTGGTGGTATTGAGGTTTGATATAATCTCTATCAGTTGTTTGTTGGTGATTGTATGGAATGAGCTCCACTCCGTGATGGAATTTGGTGTGGGAGAGGTCAAGATAATGCTTGGACGGGCGCTTAGTTTAAGCTTATTAGCAAAATGGTTTGCAAGGAGTTGTGGATCTATTGGTGTTTTGTTAGAGGTGTTATTGGGAACCTTAGTTAGAGATTTAATAATCTCAAAAAGTTCTCTGGGTCGATTGATGGCCTTAGCTAATGTTTTAGTGTGGAATAGCCTTTTTGTGTTGTTAATGGCTTCCTTGTAGGTTTTAAGGCTTGTGAAGTATTGAACCCTGAGTTCAGTGGTTTTTTTCTTCCTCCATTTAGTCTCCAATTTCCGAAGGTTTTTCTTTAGTGTAGCAAGCTCAGAGGTGTACCATTTCTCAGTCAATTTAGATCTAGATTTTCTTTTATTGGAGGTTGAATATTTAGCTTCTGCCTCAATAATAGAGTTCCAGGTAGAAACAAATTCGTTAAGATTGTTTGCGGTGTTGTCTAATTTTGGGGAAATAGATTCCAGAAAACTTTCCTTGTTAAACTGGCGAAATCTTTGTTCTGTGAATTTGGTGTTACCTTGAGTAGAGTTGGTGGGTTGTACAGGGAGAGAGAAATGTATCATGAAATGATCTGACCATGGTACCTGAGTTGTTGTGGGTGGAGTAGGAGTCGATGAGAGTGTGAAGTGTGATGGTATGAATATTAAATCAAGGGTGTTACCTTTGCAGTGAGTGGGGAGGGTCATTATTTGTTTAAATTCCATTTCCTCCATTGCTTCAAGGAAGGATAGGGCATGGCTATCTGGTAATGAGGCAAGGTTAAGGTCTCCTAAGATAACAGAGGGCTTTCTCAGTGAAGAGTTACATGCAACCTCAAGTATTATGTCTAGACTATGTATGTCAGGTGTGGGGGGTCTGTAGATAAGGCAGATGGCCATGGTGTGACTTTCAATTCTGAGGATATCAATACCATCGTGTTTATCTAGTAAGGTAGGCGAAAGATTGAGATGAGTTTTTGCTATTATAAGAACTCCGCCACCTCTTTTTCTGTCTCTGTTATTGTTGAGTATGGTATAACCATGTACTCCTAGTTGGTTAAGGAGAACTGAGTCAGATTCATTTAGCCAGGTTTCAGTTATGCAGAGTAGGTGAGGATTTTTATCTATAATAAGATCGATTATGATAGGGATTTTATTCCTAATTGACCTGGCGTTGATAAGTATGCAACACAACTACAAGATTATATAGACTCCACGGTCCCATTAGATGATCATCAATATGGATTTCGACCACACCATGGTGTAGAAACGCTCCTGACGGCACTATTTGACACAATCATAAGAGGTATTGATAACACCAAGCAAGCCTTCATTCTCATATTCATTGATATCTCCTCGGCATTTGATACTGTAAACCATACCACGCTCATTTCAAGACTTTCTCAACTAGGCATCAAAGATAAAACTCTTGAATGGTTCATATCTTATTTTACTAACCGGACACAATATGTTCAAATTGACCAAAATGCATCATCCCCTTTTCCGCAAGAGCAGGGCATCCCTCAAGGTTCTGCCCTATCAGCCCTATTGTTCAATCTCTATCTTCAACCTATCTGTTCCATATTTAAACGTTTCAAAATCAATTATCACATCTACGCAGATGACATTATGTTGTACTCACCATTTGATGTGTCTAACCCAGATTACTCCAACATTTGTCATTGCCTCGTTGAAGCTGAGCTGTGGCTGAAATCTATTAACATGTCTATTAATTTTAAAAAAACCGAAGCTTTATTTATAACAAGAAACACAAGCTTCACCCCTCCAATGGAAATCAACATTGGCAATAATTCTCTCCCTGTTAAAGATGAGATCAAATACTTGGGAGTCACTCTTGATAAGACCCTCAACCTCTCCAAACATATAAAACTAACTGTAAAAGCAATCTATTTCAAACTAAGGACAATCCAACAACTTAGACCATTACTAGAAAACACTGATTTCAGAACCATAGTACAAACACTCATTACACCACATTTAGACTACTGTAATGGTATTCTTCAAGGGACCTCAAAGAAAAATATCCACTCACTTCAATTGGCCCAAAATGTCACCGCAAGGATTATTTCCAAAGCAAAATTAACAGATCATATATCTCCGATTCTTTATTCTCTCCATTGGCTTCCAGTATCATGCAGAATCACCTACAAATCCTTAATCAATACTTTTAAGATTTTTAACAATATAGCTCCTTCCTTTTTATCCACTCTTATCAACATCCCGCTTGAAAACAGATCAAGAAGAAGAATTAACCTTCACATGCTACAAGTACCTGATTCTATCCGAAAAACAAGTCAAAAAACAAGCAACACAGCGTTCTCATACTTTGCTCCTATGTTATGGAACAACTTACCAGCTGAAATCAGAGAAATTAAGGATCTTCAATTATTTAGAAAAAATCTAAAAACCCACCTATTCACCCTATACTATAATAACCTCCACAAGGAAGATAACCCTAACTCAGAGAAAACTTCTGATCAACAGTCACTCACTGACCCTACCTAGACAGGCATAAAACCCTCACTCATTCACATTGTTCACCTAATTAAATTTTCTCTTTGAAAGCAAAATGTGAATAAGTGTAACTAATGTAATATATTCCATTGCCGATGATTTACTATTGATAGCCAGTTATTTCACTGTATTATTGAGTTGCAATTTTAATAGTTAAATGTTTACTTTTATAATTTTGTTCTATGTAAAAACTCTTGTTCTCCATTTACTGTTCTTTGTACTAAAACATGTTCTATGTAAAATAGTTCAAAACCTGTTTTATGTAAAATAGTTTCTAAACCCGTTCTATGTAAAATAATAGCATGCTATTATTAAACTTTGTTTACTTGTAAACAGCCACTGATCGCTGGAAGTGGCGGTATAGAAGAGATGTATAAATAAATAAATAAAATAAATAAATTTAATTGTGTTGAATGTGTAGTGTTTTGTATGGGGTTATTTATTGGTGAAGTGTTCAATTGGATTAGCCTTTGAACACGAATGTGTTGGTTTGTGCGTGGTCTGTTTATAGAGGGGTCACCGATAATATATTTTTGTGTGTTGTGTCTGGGTTTGTATGGAATGATAGGAATGTGTGCTGGCTTGAGAATGTTTGTGGTTGGAGTTAAAGAGTGAATGGGAGGGGTGTGAGCGAGTAGAAGCCCTAATATGAGCATTAGAATGTTTAAGGTGAGTGTGAGAAATCTTTTTAGATCCATAGTTAGTTATGCAAGGCCTCATGCCTCTAATGCAGAAAGGAACCTTCATACTTTGGACAGTAAAAGAACCTTGGCTTTTTACCTACAAAGAACACAGCATCATAGAAAGTCTTCTCAACTTTTTATTGCTTTTGATTCTAGTAATTTGGGACTTCCAGTCTCCAAAAGAACTCTATCTAAATGGATTGCACAGTGTATATCCTTTACTTATGAGTAAGAGTCTTCCTCTTCAAGGCCATGTCACAGCACATAATGTGAGAGCCATGGCAGCCTCTATGGCTAACCTTCACTTTGTGTCTATCGATGACATCTGTCAAGCAACCACCTGGGCTTCGGTGCACACCTTCACAGCCCACTACTGCCTAGATAAAGCCTCCCATCGGGATGCCTTCTTTGTCCAGGCTGTTCTTCAACATCTCTTTCAGACTTAATTCAACTCCTACCCACCAACCCTGGTAGGATGCCAGAGATCCATGGGAGGAAGCATGGCCCACCTCACTATAGGTGGCAGCTTCCTGGGGCCATCTCCCCAGCATCTTCAGCTAGGGAGTCCCCATATGTGAAGACTACATTCCTGCTTGTTCCTGGAGATAGCGTAGTTACTCACCTGTAACAGGTGATCTCCAGGAACAGCAGGAATTTAGTCTTCACAACACACCCACCTCCCCTAGGAGTTGTCTCTCTATTTCTCTGTCTCTTTCCTCTCTCCCTCTATCCTTTCACTCAGCTACAAACTTAACTGAAGAGGGACAGTTGGAAAGGTGGGAAGGCAGCGCGCATGTGCTGAAGGATGCTCCCAAAAGCGTTCGTATTGGACACTGGGGAGCATTCCCACGCAGGCTCTGTCGGTACTGACGATACTCATATGTGAAGACTAAATTCCTGCTGTTCCCGGAGATCACCTGTTACAGGTGAGTAACTATGCTTTATCTCTAAGTTATAATGCCCTGTTCAATGTAATTTCAGTTTGTTCAATGTAAACCGACTTGATATCATGAAAGGCGGTATATAAGAAATGTTAAATAAATAATAAAATAAATAAATAATTATTCATTGTGAATATCCTGAAACGTGACTGACCTTGAGGATACTAGGGGACTGGAATATCCTGAAACGTGACTGACCTTGAGGATACTAGGGGACTGGGTTGAGAACCACTGGCATAAACAACCGATTTATATTTACCCGTTCCATTCCATTCATTAATTTATAGAATTCAATCTTCTCTAGGAACAAGCAGGAAGTCAGTCCTCACATATGGGTGATGTCAGCGCCGACGGAGCCTGCACGGATCCACTCCCCAACTTCCATAAAAGCCTTTGGGATTTACACCGTGCATGCATGGTCACCTTTGCGCCAAAGAGTGCCATCTTACCTCAATCTTCTTTTTTTCCATGGAGCCCTGCAGGCTTACTGTCTGTGCCCCCGGTCAAAGTCTATTTCTTTCTACCCTTTTTCTGATCACCTTTCTGCTGCCCAAGTCCACCGCCTCAGTGTTTTTCTTGGGTCCTTCTTTTTTTTTTTTTTTTTTAGACATGCAGGTCTTTGCTCACAGCTTAGCTGATCAAGACATTCAAGTTTGACTTCCCAGGTGCCGTCTTTCCCACTATGGCCTCGATCAGCGGTTTCAAGTAATGTGGCAAGTGCCCCCGCACTATGCCCATCATGGATCACCACAATTGCTTTTATAAAATACCTCGGGATGGACCGCGATGGGTCTACCTGCCTGCTCTGCCAACAGATCCCGGAAGAATCGTAAAAAGCAGCAAGGGGGAGCTGTTTGGATCGAAGTCTGTCTTGGAACTGGCATCAGGGATGGAATCCCTGCCCTTAGAGCAGGCGTCTGATGACTTGGGGTTGCGGAGCCTCAGACTGGAGATCGTCCTCATGTGGGTCCAGGACGTCATCAAGCTGAAGGTGAGGTCCAGTCCCAGACCGGCAGGTAAGACCTCCGGCAACCGGCTTTAGAGTCCTCTACCTGATGCCGATGCCTGGGAAAGTCCTTCAAAGCAGCCCTGGCAGGAGGAGGCTTCCACTGAATCGGTGGATGGGTCAGGTCCTTCGATGCCGTCACCATCGGTAATTCCCTGATGAGAGACTCTGCTCCGGGCTCGACAACCTTGAGACCCGCGCTAGCCACTGCGGAGCTAACTGGCATCGAGGCCAGGATGGCGGTCTTGGAACACAGCTTTGCTGCATTTCTCGAGGCACAGCGGGGCATGATGCCCAGAACCTTTGGGTCATTGGCGCTGACCTCGGGGCCCTCCTCAGCGAGGACTTCCCCGGATGAGTTCCAACCTGTCCTGGAGAAATTGGCCTGGCCGGCGCCGACTCCATCAGCATCCAACTCAAGGTGTGGCTTGCCACTGGGTGCCGCGGCCATGGAGCACCAGCATTGTGCATTGTTGACACCAAGTCGACCCTGACTCCAAGTCAGGTTGGGAGACAGATGAAGAGTCTCCAGACACCGTCCTCCACCGAGACGTCCCTTCCAACCTGTCTCCACCTCACCAGAGTCTGAGATCTCCACCAGAGGATCTTGCCTTTCGAGACTTCATGAGGGAGATGTCACAGGCTTTCGCCTTCGTGGTGAAGCCAGAGGATGAGCCTTGTACTGAGGATCTGGAGATCCTCCAGTATGAAACTCATTCAAAGGAGGCACTGACGGTGCCCATCCAACCCCCCCATCTTTGTGCTGCTGTTTTTTCAGGATGTGGGAGAGCCCGGTGACTATGCCAGTTGTGAACTGTTGACTCAACTCCCATTATCGAGTCGTCCAGAGCCCTGGCACCCAAAAGACACAGCTGCCTCATAACTCCATGATGGTGGAGTTGGCCATGCAAAAAATAAAGAGCCAGAAGACATACGTCTCGGTTTGAGTCGATGGCTTGTGTAGCCATGGTGGGCATTTGTGACCGCCACATTGCCTGGCTAGTCCTCCAACCTGGAGCAATCAGTGCAGGACAAGCTTGTCGATGTCCCTTGTCGGGGAGAGAATCTCTTCAGCAATCCCATGATAGAGAAGGCGGTTGTGCTGCAGACCGAATGCTTGACAAGGACCAGGCTGTCCAGTTAGACTGCTGACCCTTACCTTCAGAAGACTTTTGGGTAAAAAGTCCTTCCATTCAAAGACCAAGAGGGCAGCAGGCCAAGGGTCACGGGCACGACCCCCATAAGCAAAAAGCCCCCAAGCCCCAAACAGCGCCCCAGCCGCAGCCTGGAGGGGGGGCTTTTGATGCCTTGGGCATAGCCTCCCTCCCCTGGGAGGCAACAGGCCCAAAGTTCACAGGAAGACGGCTGGTCCACTTTGCGCACCTCTGGTCGGACGTCATCACAGACACCTGGGTGTGCTGCAGGTGGTTCAGGAGGGGTACCTCCTTCATTTTGTCCAGCTGCTTCCTCCCTTCTTCCCAAGAGAATTTCCCATGGACTCCATGCATAGGGAGCGCCTGCAGAGGGAGCTTGAATACCCTGCTCAAGGATCGAGCTGTAGAACCAGTTCCTCAGCCTCTTTGGAGCAAGGGGTTCTACTCCGGCTACTTTCTTGTACCCAAGAAAACAGGGGACTACAGGCCCATCCTGGATTTGCAGGACCTCATCTGCTTCCTGGTCAAGGAAAAGTTCAAAATGGTATCCCTTGGAACCTTGCTACCTTACCTCCTGCAGGGAGATTGGCTATGCTCCTTGGATCTCGAAGATGCCTACACCCACATCCTGATCCATCCAAGACACCATCAGTACCTCTGGTTCATTGTCAGAGGCCACCACTATCAATACAGGGTGCTTCCCTTCGGCCTAGCCGCAGCTCTTCAGATGTTCACCAAATGCCTAGCAGTGGTCACCACCCGCCTCTGTCTTCTGGGGGTCTGTCTTCCCCTACCTGAACAACTGGCTCGTGAAGGCCAGCTCGCCGGAGGAGGTGCACCATGCAGCACATCACACAATAGGGCTGCTGCTGGATCTAGGGTTTGTGGCCAACTTCCCAAAGTCACACCTGCTTCAGGCCCAGCGGTTAGAGTTCATAGGCACCCTCCTGGTCTCCACCCAGGCAAGTGCCTTTCTCCCGCAGGATTGTATGCTGTGCCTGTCCGCCCTGCCCAAGGAAGTACAGGGCTGCTCGGTAGTGATGGTATGACATATGCTATGCTTGCTGGGGCATATGGCCTTTACAGTCTGTCACGCCCTTTGCCCGCCTCCAAATGCAGCAGGCCCAGTGGATGCTCAGTCCACTTGGAGGACAGGATTCGGGTCATGCTGGCACTTGTGGCATCCCTTACCTGGTGGCAGAGCCCCTACAACCTCAGAGCCGGCCTACCCTTTGGGCACCCCAGGTACAGAGCGTTCTCACGACAGACATATCAGAGCTGGGCTGGGGAGCCCACTGCAATTAACCAGCAGTCGCAGGGCCCATGGTCATCAGTGGAGAGATCAACCTGCTGGAACTCAGGGCTGTCTACAATGCCCTTCAGGTGTTTCAAGATCATCTGATGGGGCAGATGGTTCAAGTCCAGATGGACAACTAGGAATTGATGTATTTCCTCAACAAGCGGGGGGGGGGGGGCATGGGATCGCATCACCTCTGCTGGGAAGCCGTTCATCTGTGGAACTTCGCCGTGGGGAGACAGATCTTCCCTTGGGCGGTAATGTACTCGGGGACCGCCTGAGCTGGGTCCTTCAACCCCACGAGTGGCAACTCAACCCAGGGTTGCTCAGCGTCGTTTTTCGCAGCTGGGGAATCCCAGAGATAGATCTCTTTGCCAACCCGGAGAATGTGCAACTGCTGTGCTTCTGCTCTTGGAGACAAGCCCGGGGGCGGGAGACAAGCCCGGGGGCGGGAGGCAGCAGACGCTTTCCTCCTCCCATTGTCCAGGGGCCTCCTGTAAGCATTCCCACCTACAACTCTGGTTCTCCGGACTCTCCTCAGGATACAGTCAGAGGCGGCCTCTGTCATCCTCATCACTCCCAGGTGGCCCAGGCAACCATGGTTCCCCCTGCTCCTGCAGCTGTCCTGGAGGGACCCGCTGCCACTAAGGAGCTCCCTGGACCTACTGTCACAAGAGAATGGGACGCTTCTCCATCCCAACCTTCTGTCCATCGCCCTAACAGCCTTAATGTTGAGAGGTTAGCCGTAGCGCACCTCCGCCTCGCTGGAGGTGGAGGATGTCCTGTTGGCTTCGCGTAAGGATTCCACGCATCGAGCGTACGCCTTTAAGTGGTGCAGGTTCTCCGTCTGATGCACGTACAGGAGTCAACTCCTTCTCTTGCTCGGTACAAGATATCCTGCGGTATATTTTGCATCTTTCCGGAGCTGGCCTGAAGTCCATCACAGTCAGAGTGTACCTTAGTGCCTTTTTGGCACACCACCATTCCATTTTTGGCACACCACCATTCCTGGCCATGTCGGTGCACTCCCTGGTGGGCTGTTTCATGGAGGGACGACTCCTGTCACAGCCCTCAGTCTGTCCACCGCCAGTGGCATGGGACCTCAATGTGGTGCTGGGGAAGCTCATGGCTCCCCCCTTTGAACCCTTGGCCAACGTACTATTTCAAGTACTTGTCATAGAAGGTCACTTTCCTGGTGGCGCTCACCTCGGCCGGATGAATGAGTGAGCTGCAGGTGCTGGTAGCCCACACGTCCTACACTAGATTCGACAGGAACAGAGTTGTCCTTCGGACTCATCCCAAGTTCCTGCCCAAGGTGGTCTCTGCTTTCCACCTGAATCAAGAGGTGGTGTTCCCTACCTTCTTTCCTAGGCCTCACTCCTCCCAGGCAGAGGCCTCCCTGCACACTTTCAATTGCAAGAGGGCTTTGTCCTTCTACCTCCAGAGGACGCAGTCTCGCCGCCGATTGGCGCAGCTCTTTTGTCTCTTATGACCCCAATTGGCCTGGGGTTGCTGTCTCCAAGCGCACCCTCTCCCGATAGGTGACCGACTGCATTTCCTTTGCTTACAAGCAGGCTGGACTTTCTCTGCAACATCATGTCACTACGCACAGTGTTGCCGCCATGGCAGTCTCTGTGGCCAGTCTATGCTTGGTGCCCTTGCTGGACATCTGCTGGGCCGCCACCTGGTCCTTGTCCATACCTTCACAGCGCATTACTGCTTGGAAGAGAGCCCAGGCTTAATTGCGCCTTTGGCCAGACAGTACTTTATCACCTCTTTGGGGAATAGTGCAACTCCTTCCCTCCAGCCCTCTGTGTCCAGGCTACTGGAAAGAAGATTACATCTTCGATGTTGGTGCTGCATTGCTGGACTTCCAGCCAATCAGCGCTCCCTGCTGTCCTTTATGATCCGCTTTTTGGGCCGCCCATGGCTTCTACAGGATTTTTCGGTAGCCTGTAGCTTGGGAGTCCCATATGTGAGGACTGATTTTTGCTTGTTCCCGGAGAAAGCGTAGTTACTCACCTGTAACAGGTGTTCTCTGTGGACAGCAGGAATCGGTCCTCACAACCCTCTCTCCTCCCCGTGAAGTTGTTTTTTCATTTTCATGCTCGATTGAGCTTATGTTATCCTACTGAAGTAAGATGGCACCTTTGGGCGGGAAGGTGACCACGCATGCGTGGTGTAACTCCCAAAGGCTTTTTATGAAAGCTGGGAAGTAGACCCATGCAGGCTCTATTTGAGCCGACATCACCCATATGTGAGGACTGAGTCCTGCTGTTCCCGGAGAACACCTGTTACAGGTGAGTAACTACGTTATATTTCCCCCTCAGCCATCTCTATTCCAAATTGAAATGCCCTAATATTTTAAGTATTTCCTCATAGGGGTATCCTTCCATCCTTTTTACTATTCTCTAGGACCAAGCAGGAAGTCAGCCCTCACATATGGGTGATGTCGGCGCTGACGGAGCCCTCGAGCGGAGCATTTCCCCAGCTTTCAAAGAAAGCCTTTGGGAATGCAGCGCGCATGTGCAGTCCCCTTCTCGCCCAAGGGTGCCATCTTGCTCAGTCTTTCTTTTTCCGCGGAGCCCAGTGGACATAGTTCGTGTCACCTGGGAAAAGTTGATTTTTTTTCTGCAATTCTTTCAAGTCTCTTTATCCAGTTCGACGCCAGTTCCCCATCCCGCCTCGGCTCGGTACACCGGTATCGAGTCCAGAACTTCTTTTTCGGTTTTTGTCCTTTGTGACTAGCGTTCGCGCTTTTCTGTTATTTTCACTGGCAGCCCTGTCTTTTGACCTTGCAGGGGCCCTTTTTCCCCCAATGGCTGCCAGCGGGTTCAAAAAATGTGATCGGTGTAAGAAACTTATGTCTCTCACCGACACATACGACTGCTGCCTCCAATGCTTCAGGCCCGACCATGACCCGCTGGTCTGTGGCCCATGCGGCAAGATGTCGTTGAAGGCACTTGGAACCGTCAGCATCAACGTGAAAGAGGTTTTTCGGGGGCCCGGACTTCGTCAGAGGCCTCGACATCTCGGGAGTCTGACCCCGAGCGCCGTTGTGGGTCCTCCGAGGGGGGGGTCTCCCACCCGGGAACACAAAAGGAAGAAGCAGCTCGTGAGGGTGGCATCAGTGGAGGCACCTGGATCCTCGAGGGCCAGGTCGCGCAGCCCTGACCGCCGTCCTGGGCTCTCGGAGTCGGAGCAGCCAACCAAACTACCTCGCCTGGAGCCGGAGTCCCCGAGTCAGGTAGCTTCTATTGTCCTCGTGGACTCTCCTCCGGGAGAACAGATGTTGGTCCCGACGCTGTCGGGGCCCGAGTCGGGGGCTGCGGAGTCTCCTGAGCTTGGTCTCAGGTTGACGGCCCTGGAGAGCAGCCTGGCTGCCTTCATGGAGCAGCAGCGGGTACTGATCGCCAGTCTGACGGTGCATCTGCCCCGACCACCGGGACCTTGACATCTAAGTCGACCCCGGAGGCCGAGCCGATCCTTGAGTCCATTAAGTCTCGAGTTGATCCTCGGCCAAGGTCACCCTCGACCTCCCGTGTGGGGCCGAGGTAGTCGGGGCGGGTGGCATCGAAGCCCACACGGCCGGAGCTGCTCGACTCCTCGGAGGAGTAGTCTCCTGACACCTTCTGGACCCAGTGCATCCCGTCGGACTCCCTGGAGTCCGAGCCTCGAAGAAGGTCCCCCCCAGAGGATACCCGGTTCTCGGATTTCATCAGGGACATGGCCAAGGCTTTGGCATTCCTGGCGGACGCCGAGGAGGAGCCTCGAGCCGAAGAGCTCTGATGCCCTCAAGTATGATTTTCCTCCGAAGGAAGCCTTTACTGTTCCTGTTCCTCTGATGCTGGAACGGCTGCTCTTCTGTATGTGGGAAGCACCGGCCTTGGCGCCGGTTCTGAGCAAGCGGGTCAATTCCATTTATGAGTCCGTAAGAGCCCTGGGTTCCAAAAGGCGCAGCTACCGCACAATTCCATGGTTGTGGAATCTACCATGCACAGGCTGAAAAGTCAAAAGATGCACTCCTCGGTGCCTCCCGGCCAGGAGGCCCGGAACCTGGATGCCCTCGGTAAAAAGTGCTTCCAGGGCTCTGTGCTGTCTTGCCGTGTCCAGACTTTACCATCTGTTCATGGGCATGTACTTACGGGACCTGGCAAAGGAGATTGCCGGGTTCTCGGCTGGCCTCTCCGAGGAACCCTTGCAGAGATTCAAAGCCTTGTCTTCAGGGATCCGGGAGTGCTCGAAGTTTATATCTCGAGCAGTCTATGACGGCTTCGAGGCTTTGGCCTGGGTAGCCGCGGCCAGCATCGGTGCACAGTCTGGCTACAGTCGTTGGACCTGGAGTCATGGGTACAGGACAAGTTGGTCGATGTCCTGTGCCGAGGTGACAACCTGTTCAGCAAGCACATGACTGAGAAGGCTGCAGAAATCGAGACCAAGACTCTCACCAGGACAAGACTGTCCAGAAAGACTTCTGCCCCTTCTCACAAAAAGAAGGGCTCGGGAAAGAAGCCCTTTTTCCCGAGGAAGGGTGCTGCCTACAAAACCTACCCTCAGTATCAGGCCTCTCCAGCTCCCCAACAGGGCCAGCAGGCCAAGGGGCAGGGGCATGGGCCCCGTAGGCAGAAAACCCCCAAACTGCCAGCTCCAGCTCCTGCACAGCAGGGAGGGAGTTTTTGACTCCCACAGCATAGCCTCTCCTCCGCCAGTAGCTGCACTCAGCACAGGAGGTCAGCTGACCCTGTACGCCTACAGGTGGTCAGCCATCACAGGGGATACCTGGGTACTGAGTATAGTCCAGAAGGGCTATATGCTCCATTTCCACCAGCTACCTCCCTCCTCCTATCCAGGGGAGCCTCCAAGACTCCCTCTACACAGGGACCTCCTCCTTCAGGAGTTGGCAAGCCTTTTAAAGGAACAGGCGGTGGAACTGGTGCCACACCACCTGGAAGGGCAAGGCTTCTACTCCAGGTACTTCCTAGTACCATAGAGAACAGGAGGCCTCAGACTTATCCTAGACTTGCGAAATCTGAACAAGTTTCTGGAGAGGGAAAAGTTCAAGATGCTTACTCTTGGGATACTGCTGCCCTACCTCCAGCAGGGAGACTGGCTATGCTCCTTAGACCTAAAGGATGCTTATACTCACATCCTCATCCATCCAGACCACAGACAATATCTCAGATTTGTGGTGGGAGGGAACCACTTTCAGTACAGAGTGCTTCCTTTTGGTCTGACCTCTGCCCCCAGGGTTTTCACCAAATGCCTGGCGGTGGTGGCGGCTTTTCTCAGAAATCAGGGGATTTTTGTCTTCCTGTATCTGGGCGACTGGCTAATCAGGAGCCAGTCACTCCAGGAGGCCACTCTTCGCACTGTCTCTCTTCTTCAGCATCTGGACTTTGTCATAAACTACGCAAAGTCCACTTTGCTCCCCTCTCAGAACCTAGAGTTTATAGGGGCCAGGTTGGACACACTTCAGGCAAGAGCTTACTTGCCCGAGGACAGGGCCCACAGATTTATGGACTTGGCCAACCAGTTCCAAAGCAATTCTCGTGTTTCTGCGGCTCCTGGGCCACATGGCATCCACGGTACATGTGACCCCGAATGCCCATCTGCCCATGCGGGCTGCTCAATGGTGCCTCAGAGATCAGTGGACACAAGCCACCGGCAACCTTTGAGACAGAGTAAAGGTGTCCAGATGACTTCTGAACTCCTTACAGTGGTGGCTACATCTGCCAAACCTTCTCAGGGTTGTACCTTTTCAGGCTCCAGCACACACCAGGTTGCTGACGATAGATGCATCCTTAAAGGGCTGGGGTGCACATTGCCAGGGCACGTGCACTCAAGACCTTTGGTCCCCTCGGGAGGCCACACAGCAGATCAACCTTTTAGAGCTGCGAGCAATCCGCTTAGCTCTGCAGACCTTTCTGCCATGCTCTCTCTCAACAGGCTGTCCTAGTTCAGACGGACAATCAGGTAGCAATGTTCTACATGAACAAACAAGGAGGCACAGGGTCCAGGCTCCTATGTCAGGAGGCACTGGACCTTTGCTCCTTTGCGGTCAGACAAGGCATGTTTCTCAAAGCAGTTTATCTACCTGGTCAGGAAAACTTCCTAGCAGACAAGCTAAGCAGGATTATCCAGCCCCATGAATGGCAGTTGAATCCATTGGTGGTCCAGCAGATCTTCCTCCGATGGGGACTTTCATCCATTAATGTCTTTGCAAGTCCACTAAACCGTCAGCTGCCCAGGTTTTGCTCCAGACAGCCGCATCCCCTGAGGATGGCAGCAGATGTTTTTCTAATCTCTTGGTCTGTGGGCCTCCTGTATGCGTTTCCTCCCACGCCCCTGGTGGCCTGAACTCTGTTCAAGATCCTCCGGGACAAGGCCTCGGTGATTCTGGTAGCCCCCAGATGGCCGAGGCAGCCGTGGTTTCCACTTCTGCTGCAGTTGGCGGTGGAAGCTCCGTTCCCTCTGGGGCTGCAACACGATCTCCTGTCTCAAGAGCAGGGTTCTCTTATGCACCCCAATCTCAGGTCCCTCAATCTGATGGCCTGGCTGCTGAAAGGATAGTGCTAGCTCCCTTGCTTCTACCTAAGGAGGTTGAGGAGGTGGTCTTGGCCTCTAGGAGGCAGTCCACCAGAAAGTCCTATGCCCTCAAGTGGCGTAGGTTTACGGTATGGTGTGCTCAGTGCAATGAAGATCCTTTCTCTTGCCTTGTGCCAGTAGTACTGCAGTATCTACTTCACCTTTCAAACCTAGGCCTTAAGTCTAACTCTGTTCGAGTTCACCTCAGTGCTTTGTCAGTGCACCACTCACCGGTAGAAGGACAGTCTCTGTTGGTTCACCCCTTGGTGTCCAGATTTCTCAGAGGTCTGCTTCTACTCAAGCCGCCGGTTCGTCCACCGGCAACTGAGTGGGATTTGAACGTGGTCTTGCAGCAACTTACTCGCCCACCGTTTGAGCTGATGGCTATTTGCGCTTCCTCTTTTGGAAAGCGCTCTTCCTGGTGGCTCTTACCTCGGCCAGACGTGTGAGTGAACTACAAGCTCTGGTTTCTGATAGACCATACACGCGGTTCTATAGGAACAGGGTGGTCCTACGGACCCATCCCAAGTTCCTCCCAAAAGTGGTCTCCTCTTTCCACCTCAATCAGAAGGTGGTTCTTCCGACCTTTTTTCCCAGACTGCATGCCTGCCGGGCTGAAACAGTCTTGCATATCCTGGACTGTAAAAGGGCATTGTCCTTTTACATAGAACGTACGCGGGAGCATCGAAGGGCTACTCAGCTCTTCGTCTCGTTTGACCCTTATAGGATGGGGTTACCTGTCTCCGAGCATACATTGTCCACTTGGGTAGCAGATTGCATCGCCTGGGCGTACAGGGCAGCCGACCTCCCTTTGCAGGGTCCGGTCACGGCCCACCATGTCAGGGCGAAAGCCGCGTCAGTAGCTCATCTCCGCTCTGTTCCGTTGGCAGACATCTGCCGGGCCGCAACTTGGCCTTCAAGCCAGACTTTTGCAGCCCATTACTGCCTGGAGAGAGAGTCCTGGCGGAACAGTGTTTTCGAGTGCACAGAGAGGAGCACTTGCTCTTGCAGTAGGGTCCGAAGCAAACACAAGGAGCAAGAGTCGTGAATTGGTGAGATAAATTTATTGAATCCCCTACGCGTTTCGGCTTTTGCCTTCTTCAGGGGGCACACAACTAAACAATACAATAATTAATAGTCAAAAATTAAAAATACAATAACCATTAAAAGATTAAAAACATTGATAATAATAAACAATAGTAAAAGCACCTACATGTACACAACATAATACTCATGGTGAAGTGCAAAATAATATAAATAACATAAAGATTTTATAAAATGAGTAAAATAAATAAATAAATAAAAGTCCAAACGCAAGGTGGAAGAACCACATGAAAGATAAAAAGATATACTAGGAATTATACATACAAATAAAGTATCAAATACAAAATGCTGCACTTTTGTGTCTCATTGGAATTTGTAACAGACATATTATAAATAATATGACATTAATACAACCCAACAAGATTATTGTGAAATAGAGGAGGAGGGAAGGGGGGAGGGGGAGGTGGGGAAGGGGGAGGGGGAGGGGGGGAAAGGAGAAGGGGAGAAGGGAAGAGGGAGGGGGGGAGAGAGAGAGAGAGAGAGAGCGAGAAGGAGAGAAAGAGAGAAAGAGAGAAGAGGGGAGGAGAAGGGAGAAAGGAAATGGGGGGAAGAGGAAGAGGAGGGGGGAGGGGAGGGGGGAAGGGGGGAGGGGGGGGGGAGGGGGGAAGGGGGAAAAGGAGGGGGGGAGAGAGAGAGGGGGTGGGGGGAGGGGAGGGAGTGGAAGGGGAGGGGAAGGGAAAGTGGGGAGGAGGGGGGGGGGGGGAGGGGGGAAGGGGGAGGGGAAGTGGGGAGGGGTAAAGGGGAAGGAGGAGGGAAAGGGGAGGGGAGAGGGGAGGGGAGAGGGAAGGGGGAGGGGAGAGGGAAGGGGGAAGAGGGAGAGGGAAGGGGGGAAGAGGGAGAGGGAAGGGGGTATAGGGGGAAAGGGAAGAGGGGAGGGGGAGAAGGTGAGGGGGGAGGGGAGAGGGAGGGGGAGAGAGAGAGAGGGAAGGGGGGGAGGGGGAAGGGAAGAGGGGAAGAGGAGGGGGAGGAAGAGGAAGGAAAAACCTTTTACAAAATTCAAATGAGAAAAAATATTGACAACACGAATACAAAATTGTTTCCAAAAAAGGTAACCAAAGAGAATATGTTTACTTACATATGTGACACTAAAGGGGGTTTTTGATGCAAGCGCAAATTGCGTGTGTGAGACCACTAAAAATATAATTAGAACAAACATTAGGCAATCATTTATAGACGAAACTAAAATATTACCGTATGCCTTTAAAATAAAACTACCAACCTAGACAGCGTAAAGAAGAAGTCAACTCTATTGAACAAAGATTTGCGATGGAAACCTGAATCATGCCAATGGGGACTAGAAAAACGAATGATAAAATTTTTTTTGATACAGTGTATAATGGGGAATTATATAAAAAACGTGTGAAGACAAGGAACTGTTCCTTGGTTGGAAAGAACTACATGTTTTTACTTACATATCCGACACTGGGATGGGTTCTACAGGCGAGAATAGCGTATAAGAAAAGCACTGCAAGCACAATTGAAACACCAATAAATTAACAAGATTTGAAAAGAATTGTAGTGAAGATTTGTTTAAAGAGAACCTACTAACCTTAAAAGCATTAGAATTCAATCTCTAAACCGGATAAGAAATCGAAACTGATTAAAACTAGTGCTTAAGAACGCTAAAATTTGCGCCAAAAACGTGCCATTAGGGGCGGGTGGTGGATGACGTGCTAGATCTTGGCAGAAATAATGATGTAGTGTGGAACTAAAAAATTGCGAGACTGAAATTTTTTTTTAACCACATTACCAGTGTAGACCGTAATTTGACAATTGTATTCAAAAGTGTGTAACTAAGAAAAATTGATAGTTTGGGTATTAAGAGGATGCATAAAAATAAAACAAAAACCACCGCTGGTATAATTATAGAAAAGCCGACAGCAAAGGACAAAAAATGATGGACGAGCTTTACATAGTAAAAGATACTTACAAATACATTCCTTAACCACACCAGTGTAACGAACGATTTGAAAAGGAAAATAACTACAGACCTTATGAACTGGCACAAAATTATTAAACCTATTAAAACGTGCATGCGGATTTCATTATGTGAAATTAATTGAATTAAGCATGAATATTAAAAAACCAAGACCAAAGGAAACTATGGACCAAGGATGGAAGGAAAAAAGGGGGGGAGGGGGAAGGGGGGAGGGGAAAGAGGGAGGGGGAGGGGAATGAGGGGGAGGGGGGAGGGGAAAGAGGGGGAGGAGGGGGAGGGGAAGGGAGAGGAGAGGAAGGGAGAGGGAGGGGAAAGAGGGGGGGAAGGAGGGGGGAGGGAAGGAGAGGAGGAGGAGGGAGGGGAAAAAACGGGGAGAGGAAGGAAAGGAAAAGGGGGGAGGGGGAAAGAAGGGAAGGGGGGAGGGAAGGGGAGAAGGGGGAGGGAGGGGAAGGGGGAGAGAGAGAAGGAAGGAAAGGGGGTGGGTGTATGGGACGGGGGGGTGGGGTAGGGATTGGGGGGGAAGGGAAATGGGGTGGGGTTGGGGGGGGAAGGGGGGAGGGGAAGGGAAATGGGGTGGGGTTGGGGTGAGGGGGAAGGGGGAGGGGGTGGGGGTTGGGGTGGTAGGGGGTGGGGGGGAAGAAGGAGAGAGGGGGAGGGGGAGGGGAGGTGGAAGGTATCTCCAGCAACAAGCAGGAATGAGTCTTCACATATGGGTACGTCGGTACCGACGGAGTCTGCGCGGGAACGCTTCCCAGCTTCCAATCAGAAAGCTTTTGGAAGCATCCCACCACGCCTGCGTGCTGCCTTCCCGCCCTTCCCAACTGTCTCTCCTCACTTTTCGTTTTTCCGCGGAGCCGGCAGGACGTCCTCCTGTCACCGCAGAAAATTCTTCTTTAATTCTTTTGTTTTCTTGTGGTCGCGGCTGTCTCCCCGACTCCACCGGTACCGCCGGTGTTTCTTTTTTCTTTTTCTGAAATTCAGGGAATATTTTCCTTCAGTTTTTTGTCTTAAATTTTTTAGGCCTTCTAGGCCTGTCCATGTCCCTCATGGAACCGCCAGACTCTTTCTCTAAGAAATGTTTAAGCTGTGGCGGTACAGCTTTATTTTTAGACTCCAAAAACTGGTGTCTAACCTGTTTGGGTCCTGACCGTTTTCCTCCGGAGCCCTCGGGCCACAGTATTGTGAGAAGAGATTTTCAACATCGAGTTTCCCTCGATACCAGGTTCCCTTTCAGTGTCAGGGCACCGACCGTTTCTTCTTCTAGACAGGATCAGGTAACCCACAAACAGTCTGTTAAGACTAGCCAACCCTCGAGTGGTAGGTTTCATGCACAGCATGAAGACGGCTCCAGCCTTGCCCTCGAGGGTCCATTGGCTTCAAAACCCCGGCGGGAGTCTTCGGCCTCTAAAGCCTGTGAGGGGTTTATGGTTGTTCCTGGGGCTCACCCCTCACAGAACATATCTGAGCCATGCTCGGTGGTGGCATCTGCTTCGAGTGGTACCGATACCCCGGCATCGTCACTGGTGTTGGACGTTACACTCCTCACCAGGGATCGTCATCTGGCTTTCTCGGTACCTTCGGGACCGGTGGATACGCTCCAGATTGACTTTCCAATATTGGCATCAACGCCGATACTACCACCGACGTCGGTACCCTCTAGACATGCATCGATAGACTCGCTTCCTTCGATGCCGAGTCTGGAATCGATCTCTAGTCTGGAAGACTGGGTACCGACACGTCTCAGTACCGATACTTACCGGTACCGGACTCTCGGTACCGAGGGTGATTACCAAAGGCGTTCGGTTACCTCGGTACAGATTGAGCTGCCACCGATGACTGATCCGATGTCGGTGTCGCCTTCGATTCCGACAGTGCTACCGGTATCGGTATCGGTACCGGTATCCGCAGTAGCATCGGGGCCAGCTCCTTCCATGCTTCTTTCACCAGGGTCGCTCCTTTCTATACCAAGTTTGGAGTTGATACCTGGCATGGACGATGTAGTACTGACTGTCACAGGTCCTGACCTCCAGTACCAGCATCCATCCCTTAAGGATCCTTTTTTGCACCGTACAGGATCTTATATTCCTATATACTCAGGTAGATCCTCCAATGCCCAGGCTAGCTCTTCAGGTCTAGCCTGTCCAGGGAAGGTTCTCTTTGGAGATCCTTCTTTTCAGGATTTCCTCCTGGATATGGCAAGATCTCTTGCCATTCCTATCCCTGGCCATGATCCTACACAAGGCTCTGTTTCTACTGCAGCAAAGGAAAACATAATGCTTCCTTTGCATCATTCCTTGCGGGATCTTCTTCTAAGAATGTGGGAAGCACCTTTAAGGGTACCCTCACCTTCTAGAGCAACTGATCTTCTGTATCAGGTGCCCCCCTCTCCAGGGTTTCAAAAGACTCAACTTCCTCATCATTCCATTGTGGTGGAATCAGCAATGAGGAAGGTGAAAAGTAAGAAAAAGCACTCTTCTTACCCACCAGGTCGTGAGTCTAGGACACTAGATGCCTTTGGACGTCAAACCTTCCAGACATCCATGCTGTCAGCAAGGATTCTCTCATATATTTTTAATATGAGTCTATCTCTTCAGGAGGTCACAAAGAAATTATATCTTTTGACTCCTTTTCTTTCAGAGCCCAAGACTGCAGACTATTCCTTACTACTTAGTCATATTCAAAGTATCTCTTGGTTTCTTACTCGTGCTTCCCTAGACTCTTTTGAGTCTGTTAGCAGAACTTCTGCTATAGCCATAGGGGCACGACGTAGAGCCTGGCTCCAAGCTTCAGACTTAAACAAATGGGCACAACAAAGACTGGGTAATACTCCGTGCACTGGAGAAAATCTCTTCAATAAGGAGTCTTTACATCAGGTTGCTCAGTGGTCCATTGACTTCCCTGTTTCTGAAGGCTATCCTAAGCCTTCTCCTTCCCCAGTAGGTAGGAAATGCCCTGCCAAACATTCTTTCCCTAGGAGGAGAAGGTTTTACTCTTCTCCTGCCCATCATACAGATGTTCCCAAGCAGGGGAAAACATCGCCCTGGTCTGAAGAATCCAACTCTCGCCAGGCTAAACAAACCCAGCAACCATAGGGTTCTGATTAATCTTTTTTCTGCTGCCTCTTGGAGTTTAGAACCTACAGTTGACTTCTTCTCAGCAGAAGTTTTTCACTGTTTTCATTCTAAACTTTACACATGGCATCCAGTTCTCCTAGATATACTGAGCTGTCAGGATATTCATGTCTATGGGTCACAGCTTTCTCCTCTTCTTCCTGCTAAGCAGAGGGGTTTAACAACTATCACATGATAGTTTTCTGTACCAACATGAATTCTTTCCTTCAGCTCTTTTCAGCTCTTGTTTCTCTACCCTCTTATCCAGTTTTTCCCCTGTAAGAGTGGTACCTTTGCACTGGAGGGCTTCTTCTTCAGCCTTTCTAGTCTTTCCATTCCAGTGTGGAGTCTTTTCTCGCGAATAAACTCCCTTCTTTTTGCTTGGGCAGCTCATCAGACAGGGACACTTACTCTTGTTTTATCTGTTCTTTCTGTTTTACACAGAAAGATTCTCTCTGCTGTCTTATCATCAGCTGCCCATGCAGGAGCTCTAGTGATTGGACCACTGGTACTTTTCCACAAGTATACACAGTTGTCCTCCACCACTTCTGTCTGGCCTTAGTAGTGATTCCAAGACAGTGCATACATCTTTCTTGGGCAATCCTTATCACTACAGGCTTATCACACTATCTTCTATTCTCGCCATCTCCAATTCCTTTGGGTTTGGCAGCATAGTTGACGTGGCTGCTGGCTTTCCCCAACAGCCAGTTCTATCTCCCAATTCTCCTGCATAATGCTCTCTGCAATTTTACAGAGAAGCTTTCCACTATGGGCCCTTGCTAGAGAGCATGGTTTTTTTTTCTCTAATGACTATCCTACATGGTTGAAAAAAGGCTTCCTCAGTCATGCCCCCCATGACTGTGAGGGTTCTTCATACCCTACTATTTCCTTTTAAAACAAAGGACATAAGCCTTCTCTACGTGAAAGTCTAGAGTGGTCAATTCCTACAGGGAATATGCTCTTTTTTCCTTGCAGCTTGTCCTCATGGTATCCTAATCCTTCAGGGACAGCACATTTTTAACTAAAGAGCGCATGATACCCTTTTTGTCCCTCAAGTGGGTCAACCTGGTATCTCATTCTTATGCGTTCTCTGTCCCTTTACCATGCTAGAGTTCTACAAGACTCAGGACTGCTGCTTACTGACTGTTTTTTCACGTAACCATCCTGCTTATTTCACTGGATAGCATTCCCATCATAACCAGGGGAATAGATTCTCTATATATCTTCTCAAGTAGGTTCTTCCTTCTTGTTATCAGATGAATCTTTCCTCTTCACATCTCTCATGTGAATGTACTTATAGGCATGTCTCTGTCTGCTTAATTGCAGACATTTATCTTTCGACCTATATATTCATATATATATATATATATATATATATATATATATATATATATATATATATATACACATATCTATAGATATATGTCTGTCAGCTGTGTGTGCATACGTTATGCCCTTCTAGATCTCACTATATATGTGTATCTGCCGAGATACTTTATTATAGGTACATATGTATTTACATACTTATCTATCTAACTGTCTATGCTCATATAGGTTTTACCTTCATATATGTTCCAAACAGTGGGCTTTACCCATGTCCATGCTGTTCCTCAGCATGTTTGGGGTGCTACACACACAACCACTCCTGTGGTACTGACAGCTCCTATCATAACCCTAAGGGTTAGGTATCCCTGAAGCTCCATGCTCCAATATCTTTCCTACCTTTCACCAGTTCGGAAAGACATGGCGGATCTTCAGTAGATCTGAGGTTCCAAATCCTCAGACTCCTATCCTTTCTTTGGGAATACGGGGTTTTTTCCATACCCCTTCTTCCCTCAAGGACTAGGCCAGTTTGTCCAAATCGGTCAGTCTTCCTCTTTTGCTCCTAACTGCGAATAACTCTGCAGCCAAAAGAGTTTGCAGCTTTTTACATAAAGCTTCCCACTGAAGGCCTACCGTTTTTTTACTACCCCAGTCGAATCCTGGGGTCACATTTCTCTTCCAAATTTTGACCTTCACCTTCACTCCAGTGAGGTCACCTTGGAGATTCCTCTACTGGATCCCCAGTAGATTCCATGAGCCTCTCTACTTCCTGCAATCCAGTAGGTGAGGTCCATATTGCAATTGTTCATTTCAATATAATATTCATGGTAATTATCATACATACAAGGACTCCTTGCCTGTAGTCCTATCTTAGGTTAGCTGTTTTTTACAGCTCTTTTCTCTTTCAACTCCTACCCTCCATCCTCAGGATGCCTGGCCATATGAGGTGTAGCATGTTTTCAATTCCCAACATGCTAGAGCACCAGGCATCTTAGCTTGGGAGTCCCCATATTTGAAGACTCATTCTTGCTTGTTCCTGGAGATAGCACAGTTACTTACCTGTAACAGGTGATCTCTGGGAACAGCAGGAATAAGTCTTCACAAACCACCCACCTCCCCTAGGAGTTGTATCTCTCTCTCTCTCTTTCCTTTCCTCTCTCTCTCTCTCTTTGTCTCAGCTTTAAAACTTAACTGAGGAGAGACAGTTGGGAAGGGCGGGAAGGCAGCACGCAGGTGTGGTGGGATGCTTCCAAAAGCTTTCTGATTGGAAGCTGGGAAGCGTTCCCGCGCAGACTCCGTCGGTACCGACGTACCCATATGTGAAGACTTATTCCTGCTGTTCCCAGAGATCACCTGTTACAGGTAAGTAACTGTGCTATATATGCAAGAGGAGAGGGGAGTGTGCAAAACCATGAACAGTTAAGACCATATATAAAAGTAATCATAATGTATCTAGCAATGAATAAAATATACATAGTAAAATCATAAATAGTATGAGTTACAAATATAAATAGTATAAAAGATAATAAAATAATGAATTATAAAAGGAGAACTACACTATCATAAAAACAATGTTAAAACATGTTAAAAACACGAAACCATATAAGAAACTGATCATAAAATTATAGAAACGTAATAATGACATAACCAGGACCAGTTGTTAAGAATATTGTCATAAAAATATAGTCAAATCAGTCTCTTGATTGAGACCATGCGGCTCCATACTGTTAAATTCATAAATGTATCGATGTTCTAACTTTAATAACATCTTATAAATATCTCCTCCTCTCCAGTGGGGTAAAACTGTCCTCAAAACCACAAATTTTAAATCTCTAACCGTATGCAACTTTTCAAGCCAATGTGAGACTAATGGCTTATCTGAAATTTTCCTTAATATGTTACTTCTATGTTCTATGATACGAGTTCTTATCTGTCTTTGGGTTTTACCAATATACATTAAATTGCACGGACACTGAACCAGATATACCACGTTAATAGTTTTGCAATTGGTGTATTGCTGTAAATAAATTTTTGTACCCGTTAAAGAATGTGTGAATGCGCCTTTAGTGACAATAGTGTGTATACAAACGGAACAATTCCCGCAACTATAATGCCCTTTTATTGTTAGTATTGGCTTTACTCCTGAGAGTGCTGAGGGAACTAGGTGATGCGACAAATTCGTATTACGCTTATAAGCTATCGTCAACCTTTTAGTAGATAATGAAGGAATAGATGATAAAAGATGCCATTGTTGCCTTAAAATGTCGGTGATGGCTTTAGAATGGGCTGTGAAGGTTAATGCACATACAATGTTGTCCATCTTTTCTCGCTCTGTTTTCTTTAAAAGTGTGGACCGTTCCACATTGTTTGCTATCGTATAGGCTTGTACTATACATTTTATGGGATACCCTCTCTGTTCAAATCTTTTATACATGTCTCTGGAATAATGTTGAAAATCTATATCTCTAGTACACAATCTCTTTATCCTTAAGAACTAACTGACGGGTAAGTTGTTCTTTAGGGAAGTAGTATGACAACTATCATATTTTAGAAGGTTATTTCTCTCCGTGGGCTTTCTGTATAAGTCAGTCATGAATCCTCTGTCGTCTTTTTTAATTAAAATATCTAAATAGGGAATGGAGTCCATACTATAAGAGCCTTCAAATTGGAGATTCCTGTCTAATGTATTAAGCCAAATGAAAAAGGCATTAAGAGTGGCTTCTGTACCTTCCCATATAACCAAAACATCGTCAGTGTAGCGTTTCCATAATAGAATGTTAGATTTGTATGGATGAAAAGACAGAAATTTAATCTCAAAATCTGTAACGTATAGGTTCGCTACATCAGGTGCCATAGGAGACCCCATAGCTACACCTTTAATCTGCTTATAAAAAATACCATTGAAACTGAAAAAATTCTCTGTCATAATTAGTGTAGCCATTTGTGTCAGAAAACAGGTGGGTACTCGTACAGGTTTTTCTCTTCTAATAAGAACATTGGGATACATCTATTGCTGCCTTTTGAGGTATATTGGTATACAATGATTTGATATCCAATGTGACTAATATTAAATTCTCATGATATCCCTTGAATTCTTGGAGAATATTAATGATATGCGTGGAATCATGAACATAAGATGCTGCTAAAATGACAAATGGTCTTAAAGATTTATCTAAAAATTTTGATAAGGGTTCAAATAGGGACCCTATCGCAGATACTATGGGTCTACCTGGGGGATTTTGTAAAGATTTGTGAATCTTTGGTACCGTATAAATAGTAGGTGTGATTGGGTACTTGACTGTTAAAAAAGCTATTTCGTTAGTAGTTAAGTAACCCGCTTCTTTTCCAATGAACAAGGTGTCTACCTTATGTTGCAATCTTTCTGTGGGATCATCAAATATTTTCTCATAGAACTCTCTATCATTTAATTGCCGAAGAACCTCTGCTATATATGCTTCCCTATCTTGAATCACAATGGCTCCTCCCTTATCCGCAGGTTTTATTATGATATTCTTATTGGACTTCAGATCTTTAAGAGCTGCTTGTTGTGATTTTGCAAAATTAAAATACGGACGTTTCTTATTGGTCATATATAGATGTTGCACTTTGGTAAGTACAACTTTTTCATAGGCCAAAATCATAGCATTAACGGTAGGTGGTGGAACCCACGTGGAAGGTTTCTTAACCACAGAAGTGTCTGTCGTGTAGGTTGGCTGGTTGCTGAAGTAATCTATAATTTTCAATTTACGGAAAATTTATATAGTTCCACATGTGTAGAGAATTTGTCATGTGTTTGGGTAGGTACATACTTGAGCCCTTTATCGAGAACTTGAAGTTCTGTTTCTGTAAGTGAATATTTTGAAAGATTGATAACTGAACTGCCAGGGCCTACAGGTCCCAGTCTAGATGTCTCTTGGACATCAGATTCTGGCTGTTCGTCCTCTCTCGATGTGAGTATTGCCGATTCCTGCGTTGGTATTATTGGTGTTCTGGTGACCTTGGTGACCTGTCTCTTCCTCCTCCAGCCCAAAGATTGTCCATATGAAAATCCCGTCTCTTGTTTTGTTGGTGATCTGTAGGTTGTGTAGGAAATAAGGAACCTGAGGGTTTTATTTTTTGTGAATGGTGTCGTGTTCTTTTACTACTACTCCCAGCTTCTGGAGTAGGCGAACAAGATCTATTTCTCATTTGTTGCTTGTTCCTAGTATCATTTTTTGAGACTTGTTTTGTTGATCTATATGGTCTTTTATACGAATTACTTCTCTGTCTGACTTTGTGATCGGCCTTATTATAGGTCCAGTAATATACTGTACCTAATTTATAATCTTCCTCATCCCTTTTTAATTTTTTAATCATTTTATCTTTTATAACCTGTCTGTAATCTGTAGTGTTCCTACCAAAATTCTTTTTCTCTAAATCATATTGTATATCTTTTCTTTGCAATTTCTCAATTTTTGTATCTATTTGTGGTTTTAAGGAGTCCACCCTGAGTTTGGATGTATTGATAAGAAGAATCATTAGATCTAATGAGCATTTATTTATTTAATTTTCTTATATACTGCGCTGTCATCAGTGCGGTTTACATTAAAACAATACAACAATTGGTCAGATATAACAGACCATTTATTAAGAATTTTTGTCCAATTGGACATAAAAGTAGGATCATCCTTGAACATGCCTGGTGCCTTTTGTACTCTCAATCCTCTTGGGATAATCTTTCTCCTACAATATTCTAATAAAGAAGCTGCGTGCAGTTCTTCTCTTATGTACCTTTGCATAACCCACACTAGTTCTCTATAATAAGGCCGATCACAAAGACAGACAGAGAAGTAATTCGTATAAAAGACCATATAGATCACCAAAACAAGTCTCAAAAAATGATACTAGGAACAAGCAACAAATGAGAAATAGATCTTGTTTGCCTACTCCAGAAGCTGGGAGGAGTAGTAAAAGAACACGACACCATTCACAAAAAATAAATCCCTCAGGTTCCTTATTTCCTACACAACCTACAGATCACCAACAAAACAAGAGATGGGATTTTCATATGGACAATCTTTGGGATGAAGGAGGAAGAGACAGGTCACCAAGGTCACCAGAACACCAACAATACCAACGCAGGAATCGGCAATACTCACATCGAGAGAGGACGAACAGCCAGAATCTGATGTCCAAGAGACATCTAGACTGGGACCTGTAGGCCCTGGCAGTTCAGTTATCAATCTTTCAAAATATTCACTTACAGAAACAGAACTTCAAGTTCTCGATAAAGGGCTCAAGTATGTACCTACCCAAACACATGACAAATTCTCTACACATGTGGAACTATATAAATTTTTCCGTAAATTGAAAATTATAGATTACTTCAGCAACCAGCCAACCTACACGACAGACACTTCTGTGGTTAAGAAACCCTCCACGTGGGTTCCACCACCTACCGTTAATGCTATGATTTTGGCCTATGAAAAAGTTGTACTTACCAAAGTGCAACATCTATATATGACCAATAGGAAACGTCCGTATTTTAATTTTACAAAATCACAACAACAAGCTCTTAAAGATCTGAAGTCCAATAAGAATATCATAATAAAACCTGCGGATAAGGGAGGAGCCATTGTGATTCAATATAGGGAAGCATATATAGCAGAGGTTCTTCGGCAATTAAATGATAGAGAGTTCTATGAGAAAATATTTGATGATCCCACAGAAAGATTGCAACATAAGGTAGACACCTTGTTCATTGGAAAAGAAGCAGGTTACTTAACTACTAACGAAATAGCTGTTTTAACAGTCAAGTACCCAATCACACCTACTATTTATACGGTACCAAAGATTCACAAATCTTTACAAAATCCCCCAGGTAGACCCATAGTATCTGCGATAGGGTCCCTATTTGAACCTTTATTAAAATTTTTAGATAAGTTTTTAAGACCATTTGTCATTTTAGCAGCATCTTATGTTCGTGATTCCACGCATATCATTAATATTCTCCAAGAATTCAAGGGATATCATGAGAATTTAATATTAGTCACATTGGATATCAAATCATTGTATACCAATATACCTCAAAAGGCAGCAATAGATGTATTAACCGATGTTCTTATTAGAAGAGAAAAACCTGTACGAGTACCCACCTGTTTTCTGACACAAATTGCTACACTAATTATGACAGAGAATTATTTCAGTTTCAATGGTATTTTTTATAAGCAGATCAAAGGGGTAGCTATGGGGTCTCCTATGGCACCTGATGTAGCGAACCTATACGTTACAGATTTTGAGATTAAATTTCTGTCTTTTCATCCATACAAATCTAACATTCTATTATGGAAACGCTACATTGACAATGTTTTGGTTATATGGGAAGGTACAGAAGCCACTCTTAATGCCTTTTTCATTTGGCTTAATACATTAGACAGGAATCTCCAATTTGAAGGCTCTTATAGTATGGACTCCATTCCCTATCTAGATATTTTTTTATTTAAAAAAACGATAGAGGATTCATGACTGACTTAAACAGAAAGCCCACGGAGAGAAATAACCTTCTGAAATATGATAGTTGTCATACTACTTCCCTAAAGAACAACTTACCCGTCAGTCAGTTCTTAAGGATAAAGAGATTGTGTACTAGAGAGAGAGATTTTCAACATCATTCCAGAGACATGTATAAAAGATTTCAACAGAGAGGGTATCCCATAAAATGTATAGCACAAGCCTATACGATAGCAAACAATGTGGAACGGTCCACACTTTTAAAGAAAACAGAGCGAGAAAAGATGGACAACATTGTATGTGCATTAACCTTCACAGCCCATTCTAAAGCCATCACCGACATTTTAAGGCAACAATGGCATCTTTTATCATCTATTCCTTCATTATCTACTAAAAGGTTGACAATAGCTTATAAGCGTAATACGAATTTGTCGCATCACCTAGTTCCCTCAGCACTCTCAGGAGTAAAGCCAATACCAACAATAAAAGGGCATTATAGTTGCGGGAATTGTTCCATTTGTATACACACTATTGTCACTAAAGGCGTATTCACACATTCTTTAACGGGTACAAAAATTTATTTACAGCAATACACCAATTGCAAAACTATTAACGTGGTATATCTGGTTCAGTGTCCGTGCAATTTAGTGTATATTGGTAAAACCCAAAGACAGATAAGAACTCATATCATAGAACATAGAAGTAACATATTAAGGAAATTTTCAGATAAGCCATTAGTCTCACATTGGCTTGAAAAGTTGCAATACGGTTAGAGATTTAAAATTTGTGGTTTTGAGGACAGTTTTACCCCACTGGAGAGGAGGAGATATTAATAAGATGTTATTAAAGTTAGAACAGCGATACATTTATGAATTTAACAGTATGGAGCCGCATGGTCTCAATCAAGAGACTGATTTGACTATATTTTTATGACAATATTCTTAACAACTGGTCCTGGTTATGTCATTATTATGTTTCTATAATTTTATGATCAGTTTCTTATATGGTTTAGTGTTTTTAACATGTTTTAACATTGTTTTTATGATAGTGTAGTTCTCCTTTTATAATTCATTATTTTATTATCTTTTATACTATTTATATTTGTAACACATACTATTTATGATTTTACTATGTATATTTTATTCATTGTTAGATACATTATGATTACATTTATATATGGTCTTAACTGTTCATGGTTTTGCACACTCCCCTCCTCTTGCATATATACTTTCCACCTCCCCTCCCCCTCCCCCTCCCCTCCTCCTCCTCCTCTCTCCTTCCTCCCCCCCACCCCCACCCCCCACCCCATTTCCCTTCCCCCCTCCCCTTCCCCCACCCCCGTCCCATACACCCACCCCTTTCCTTCCTTCTCTCTCCCCCCTTCCCCTCCCTCCCCCTCTCCCTTCTCCCCTTCCCCCTTCCCCTCCCCCTCCCTACCCCCTTTCCCCCCTCCCCCTTCCCCCCTTTTCCTTTCCTTCCTCTCCCCCTTTTTTCCCCTCCCTCCTCCTCTCCTTCCCTCCCCCCTCCTTCCCCCCTTCCCCTCCCTCTCCCTTCCTCTCCTCTCCCCTTTCCCCTCCCCCCTCCCCTTCCCTCTTTCCCCCCCTCCCCCCCCTTTTTTCCTTCCATCCTTGGTCCATAGTTTTCTTTGGTCTTGGTTTTTTAATATTCAGGCTTAATTCAATTCATTTCACATAATGAAATCCGCATGCACGTTTTAATAGGTTTAATAATTTTGTGCCGGTTCATAAGGTCTGTAGTTATTTTCCTTTTCAAATCGTTCTTTACACTGGTGTGGTTAAGGAATGTATTTGTAAGTATCTTTTACTATGTAAGGCTCGCCCATCATTTTTTGTCCTTTGCTGTCGGCTTTTCTATAATTATACCAGCGGTGGTTTTTGTTTTATTTTTATGCATCCTCTATTAATACCCAAACTATCAATTTTTCTTAGTTACACACTTTTGAATACAATTGTCAAATTACGGTCTACAGTGGTAACATGGTTAAAAAAAATTTTCAGTCTTGCAATTTTTTAGTTCCACACTACATCATTATTTCTGCCAAGATCTAGCACGTCATCCACCTCCTGCCCCTAATGGCACGTCTCAGATTTTTGGCGCGAATTTTAGCGTTCTTAAGCACTAGAGTTAATCAGTTTCGATTTCTTATCCGGTTTAGAGCTTGAATTCTAATGCTGTTAAGGTTAGTAGGTTCTGTTTAAACAAATCTTCACTACAATTCTTTTCAAATCTTGTTAATTTATTGGTGTTTCAATTGTGCTTGCAGTGCTTTTCTTATACGCTATTCTCGCCTGTAGAACCCATCCCAGTGTCGGATATGTAAGTAAAAACATGTAGTTCTTTCCAACCAAGGAACAGTTTCTTGTCTTCACACGTTTTTTATATAATTCCCCATTATACACTGTATCAAAAAAATTTTATCATTCAATTAGTTTTTCTAGTCCCCATTGGCATGATTCAGGTTTCCATCACGAATCTTTGTTCAATAGAGTTGACTTCTTCTTTACGCTGTCTAGGTTGGTAGTTTTATTTTAAAGGCATATGGTAATATTTTAGTTTCGTCTATAAATGATTGCCTAATGTTTGTTCGAATTATATTTTTAGTGGTCTCACATGCGCAATTTGCGCTTGCATCAAACCCCCCCCTTTATTGTCACATATGTAAGTAAGCATATTCTCTTCGGTTCCCTTTTTTGAAAACAATTTTGTATTGGTGTTCTCAATGTTTTTTCTCATTTTAATTTTCTAAAAGGTTTTTCCTTCCTCTTCCTCCCCCTCCTCTTCCCCACTTCCCCCGTCCCTTCCCCCCCATCCCTTCCCTCTCTCCCCCTCTCCCCCTCTCCCTCCCCTCTCCCCTCTCCCCCTCCCCCCCTCTCCCCTCTGCCCTTTCCCCTTTCCCCCTCCCCCTCCCCCTCCCCCCTCCCCTCCCCTCTCCCCTCTCTCCCCCTCCCCCCTTCCCCTCCCCTTTCCCTCCTCCTTCCCCTCCTTCACCTTCACCCCTCCCCCCTTCCCTCCTCCCTCCTCTCCTCTCCTCCCCCTCCCCCTCCTCCTCCTCTCCCCCTCCCCCTTCCCCCCTCCTCCCCGCTTTCCCTTCCCCTCCCCTTCCTCCCTTCCTTCCCTTCCCCCCTCCCCCCTCCCCTTTCCCATCCTCCCCTCCCCCCTCCCCTTCCACTCCCTCCCTTCCACCCCCCTCCTTTTCCCCCCTTCCCCCTCCCCCCACCTCCTCTTCCTCTCCCCCCTTCCCCCCTTTTCCTTTCTCCCTTCTCCTCCCCTCTTCTCTCCTTCTCTCTCTCTCCCTCTCCCTCTTCCCTTCTCCCCGTCTCCTTTCCCTCCCCCTCCCCCCTTCCCCCCCTTACTCATTCCCCCCTCCCTCCCTCCTTCCCCTTTCCCCCCTCCTCTATTTCACAATAATCTTGTTGGGTTATATTAATGTCATATTATTTATAATATGTCTGTTACAAATTCCAATGAGACACAAAAAGTGCAGTATTTTGTATTTGATACTTTATTTGTATGTATAATTCCTAGTATATCTTTTTATCTTTCATGTGGTTCTTCCACCTTGTGTTTGGACTTTTATTTATTCATTTTACTCATCATTTTATAAAATCTTTATGTTATTTATATTATTTTGCACTTCACCATGAGTATTATGTTGTGTACATGTAGGTGCTTTTACTATTGTTTATTATTATCAATGTTTTTAATCTTTTAATGGTTATTGTATTTTTAAATTTTGACTATTAATTATTGTATTGTTTAGTTGTGTGCCCCCTGAAGAAGGCGAAAGCCGAAACGTGTAGGGGATTCAATAAATTTATCTCACCGGAACAGTGTTTTCGGCCAGGCGGTACTCCGTAATCTCTTTGAGGTTTAGGCAACTCGTACCCTCCGGCCCTTTGTGTTGGGCTACCGTACGGGGTGCGTTCTCAGAGAAAATTCTTATCACGGATGCTGAGGCTCTTGAGAGGGAGCCATTTTTTCAGCCTAGAGCTGGGGAGTCCCATATGTGAGGACTGACTTCCTGCTTGGTCCTGGAGAAAGCATAGTTACTCACCTGTAACAGGTGTTCTCCAGGAGCAGCAGGAATCAGTCCTCACGACCCTCCCTCCTCCCCTGGAGTTGCAGTCCTATCCTTCATTTTGATTTTTGCTGTCTTTTAGTTATGTCATCAAACTGAGCAAGATGGCACCCTTGGGCAGGAAGGGGACTGTGTATGCGCGTTGCATTCCCAAAGGCTTTCTTTGAAAGCTGGGGAAATGCTCCGCACGAGGGCTCCATTGGTGCAGATGTCACCCATATGTGAGGACTGATTCCTGCTGCTCCATGAGAACACCTGTTACAGGTGAGTAACTACGCTTTTTGGTGGCTCTTTTCTGTACCTTTTCTAATTCTATTATATCCTTTTTAAGATATGGCAACTAGAATTGCACACAATATTCAAGGTGTGGTCGCACCATGGAATGATTCAGAGGCATTATAATATCCTTGGGTTTTATTCTCTATTCCTTTCCTTATGATTCCTAGCATTCTATTTGCTTTCTTGGCCGCTACTGCACACTAGACAGAGGGTTTCAACATATTCTCCAGCAACAAGCAGAAAATCAGTCGTCTCATATGGGTGACGTCTGCATCGACGGTATCCGCTCCCCAGCTTTCATAGAAAGCCTTTGGGAGTTCTACTATGCATACGTGGTCACCTTCCTGCCCAACGGTGCCATCTCTGGGAACAAGCAGAAAGTCAGTCCTCACATATGAGTGACATTGGCGCTGATGAAACCTGTGCAATAACCTCTCCCCAATTTTCAGAGAAAGCTTTTGGGAGATGTACCACACATGTGTAGTCCCCTTCCCACCTAAGGGTGCCATTTTGCCTCGGTCTCCTTTTTTTCCGTGGAGCCCTTGAAATGTGTATCTTCTTCCCCCGGAAAAAGTTGATTTTTTTTTTCTGTCTTTGTCTTGTTTTTCTCCGGTTGCATACCGGTTCCCTCCCATCTCCTGATTCCGCTTGCCACCAGCGTTGCATTTTTTTTCAGATTCCTATTTGTTTTTCCCCTTCAGAGGTCTTTTCTCCTTCTGAGGTCTTTTCTCCGGTGTGTGGGTTTTTCTGGCCTGGTATAGAGAGTTTTACCTCGCAGGGACAGTCTTCTTCGCCATGGCCTTGGTCAGTGGCTTCAAGCCGTGTGACTGCTGCACTCATAACTTCCCAGCTCCCCAATACAGCCAGCAGGCCAAGGGACAAGGGCATGGTCCTAAGCATCACTGCCCTCCTGGCACTGCAGCAGGCCCCGACCACTGGCCCCTCTACAGCAAGGGCCTCCTCTGAGGTGGAGTCAGTCCTCGAGCACCACTGGCTTTGAGATGCTTCTCTGGTCTGGTCCCAGTCAGGACTGAGGACTTCCCCACACAGCACACCCAACTCGAGGCGCAGAGGCGTCAGGACCCCTGGGCCATCGGGACTCGAGCCCAAGGCCCGGAAAACCTTCATAGTCTCCTCAGATTCTGGTTCAGACTGGGAGACCGAGGACGAGGAGTCCCTGGATACCCTGCTCCACATGGATGTGTCCTCGGACCCTTACTTGCTGGAGACCTGGCGCTGATCCCCACCGGAGGACTTGGCCTTCCTGGACTTTGTGAAGGACATGGCAAAGGCCTTGCCTTCAGCACTGAGTCAGAGGAGCCGCCTCGAACAGAGGACCTTGAGATCCTCCAGGATGAGGCTCCCCCTAAAGAGGCCCTCATGGTGCCTTTTCCTCATATCCTGGAGTGACTGCTCTGTTCCCATCATGAGCAGGTGGTTGGACTCAATGTACCAGGTCTGCCGGAGCCCTAACTTCCAAAAAGCTCAACTGCCCCATAACTCCATGGTGGTGGAGTCTGCCATGCAGAGGCTTAGGAGCCTTAAAATGCACTCCTCTGTGCCCCCGGGTAGGGAAGCCCGCCCCATGTTCACCCTGGACAGGAAATGCTTCCAGGGTTAGATGCTCATCAGCTAGATCCCGGCCTACTAGCTGTACATGTGGAAAGTGACATTAAAAAAGTGCAAATGCTAAACAAATACTTTTGTTCTGTTTTTGCTAAAGAAAATCCTGGAGAAGGACCACCTGTGATTGACAAGTATACAAATGGGAATGGAGTAGATACCACACCATTCACAAAAGATGATGTGTTAGAATAGCTTGCACAACTGAAAGTGGACAAGGCCATGGGACCCGATGGCATATATATTCCAGGATACTGAAAGAGCTCCAAGAGGTTCTTGCAAGGCCGTTAAAGGATGTTTTTAGTTCAAATCATTTTTATTCATTTTATACACTTAAACCCCTGAAATGTGCAGGGGAGTCATCAACAAAATGCAACATAATACCAGGAACATTACATAACCAGGATATCAACTCATCTAACACATAGTTAATATATCTGTACGCTCCCAGAAGCTCGAACTTACAGCTACATTCCTGAAGATGTCAGATATCTAACATACAGTTCTATCTTCTCTCTCCCTTCCCCCCCAAACCCAAAGCCACCCCTTCCCTCCCCGCCGGGACAAACAACCTCTCAAATCCCACAGAGCCACCCCAGCAATAAGCAGCACAAACCCCGCATCACCTTACAGGTTTCACCCAACAATCAACTCGCACCTCATACTCCAGCCCAGCTCTTGCAGCACAACTCGTTCATCCGAGTATCCCCTAGACATTCAGCACCCTACTTCGATCTCTCGTCGGTAGAGTGGCAATAAACGGACCCCAAAGGTCCAAGAACATATCCCACCACTTACCAGCTTTTTGCTTCGCCGTCAACTTTTCCATAACAACAGTTCAATCATAGCTCTCTCCCAAACAGTTATCACAGGCGGTGAAACTTCCACCCACTTACCCAACAGCACTTTTTTAAGTAACAAAAATCCCCTTTCTAAAAAAGCTCTATGTTGCGGTGCAACCCCCAGACCACCTGCTTCCCATCTATGGAACAAGCACACCTCTACTCGCAGTACATCCCCCACCCCCAGCCACTCCGCCATCTTACCACAAACTTGCACCCACAGAGCTTGCACTAAGTGGCAACTCCAGAACTTATGCAACAGAGTACCTGCTGCCAGCCCACACCATCCACACATAGCCGTAGTTCTGATTCCTACACGAAACGCCCACTCATCCGTGGTATACGCTCGCCACAAGAATTTATATGCAGCTCATGTAGATACACCCACCCTGACCCCTTCGAGGTTCCTTCAAAAGCCTCTTGCAAGGATGCCACGGACACTCCCTCCAACCCCTCTTTACCCCATCTATGGGCTAACTCGGAAAGAAACACAGTGTCTACTTTGGGACGCACCAGTTCCCTCCCCTCCACCCCTCCCGAACTCCTTCCCGCCAATTTGTCCAAAACATGCCTAGGCCCTCCCTGCACACCAAGGCTGCCCACATAATGCCAAGCTTGCAAATAACCATAGACGTCCCGCTTATGAAGTAGGTATTGCCCTTGAAAACTCTGAAAACTATCCACTACCATCCCGTCTGCCATAAATAGATCCCCAATACAAGAAAGCCCCTTCGCAGCCCACCCATGGAAAATAGTATGCCCCGAGAACACCAGAGTGAACCCCGGATTCCCCACCAAAGGAAGCAAGGCCGACTTCCTCCAATCCCAATCATATCTGGAACACACAGCCCGCCAAGCAGCCCGCAGGGCCCCCATGTATCCCCACCCCGCCCCACTACTGAACGCAGCACCCTTATCCATGTGAAACACATACAAACTATGATATGTGTAAACGGGGGCGCTGGGTGAGAATGTCCACAGTCTTGGCAAAGGCAAATATTAATATGACTTGCAAAGGATTGTGGGAAATGTAGTCCATTCATACCAGACTCAGCCGTTCACAATAAATTAGTTGTGCTTGCTCGAATGTAAAGCAAAGAAGATATTTTATTTATGGGGTTATTTTTCCCAACACAGATATACTTGGTAGCACATAAAAAGGAATACTTGCTTTCAGTATTATACTTAGAAAAACAAATAAGGAAAAACAACAGCTGAACTTGTTAAGCAATCAAATCAAAGAATAAAGACCTTGATGGGAACAGAAAGGTCTTTTCTGTAGGCTCCTGCTAATATCTTCTTAGCAGTGCTTCAAAGAACAAACAAAACCCCACAAAGTTAGAAAAAAACTGTTCTTTTTTCAGGGATAACTTCTTGTATCTGCACACACACTCAGAAGTGTCCCTTCAGAGCTCACAGGCAATTAGGCAAGGCTCAATTGCTAACAATTACCAGCTGAAAACCTCTTGGCTGGTTTACTTTCTATTACGTGGCTCAAATCCTACTCAGAAGCTTTTCTGAGTAGATTAAAGAACAAGTTTATATTTCTTTGTGATGGTTGTTGTATTTTGTAACAGCATATTACCACAGAGGTTTAGACAGAGAGCAATCCATGTATTCAAAGTCCCCATTTATAACATCTTCCCCTTCTTCAATTATCATAGGTTCACTATCATGGATTGGCACAGAGGAATTTCTCAATGGAACACTCTCAGGACAATACTTGTTTCCCTGCTGTCTTCCCAATGAAGAGCTAGGGCATAGATCAGTGTTCATACCTGAGCTTCCATTGCTGTTAGAGTTCCTCTCTAAATATCCTGGCCAGTATGTAGTCCAGTTCTTATGTCCAGCCTTCCAATCAAGATCCCTGGACACTGGATCTCTCTTCACATACCTTCTTGCACTGGTCTTAGGGTCCCTTCCAAGTGCAGCCGTCTCCCTCACAGGTGCCGTCCGGGGATTCCTGGCTCTGCAACCCCACTCCTCTGGCTTACCCCAGTCCAATGGTGTTTGCTTGCCTCTGGAATGCCTCCCAGTATACGTACTGCTATGGACTCCTTTAGACCTCCCAAATGCTTTTCTCTTCTTTCTTCCAAAGTGTTTCTTGCTCTCTCTGTCCGTCAGCTCTGGCTTCTGCTGATGATGATGGTCAGGATGATCAAGATGCTTCTTCTCCTCAAGCTGATTCTCTGTAGAATAAGCTTTTCTTTTATCCTGCTTAGATGAATGCTCCACCCTAGCACAGCGCAGCTGTGCTGAATCAAGCCCTGCCCTTGGAGATGAGTGCTTGGGGATTACCTCATAGCCCTCCTGATTGAACACACGTTTCCCCACTTCAGCTCTTCTAATGGCTGTTGGAAACCTGGTGCATTCTGGGACTGGTAGTCTTTTATGGAAACATTCTGTTTTATTATTTCTACCAGAACAGACAGGTTGCTTGTTCAGAGTCACTTCACCTCTATTATAGCTCCTTCCTGAACTATGATAAGCTTCCTTATCACATATGGCATACATAATTCATGCAGCTGTCGCAACGGGGAACATCCACCTTCCCCCTCTGCTATCGCCCCGATATGTCACAATAGATAACGAAGGTTATAGTTCCGTAACGACGGCAGCTCCAACCCCCCCTCGTCCCTCCTTCGCAGTTTTGCCTCTCTAAAGAGCCTTCTATAATGCATGGGTGTTAAACCCAGCCTATCTCTGATAGCTATTTTTACATCTGGGTAACTGGAAGACAGACCAACGGGCATGGTTTTGTAGGCGGCAAGCGCCTCGCCAGACAAGGTCATGGCGAATCTTACTGCCCACTGATCGGTCGGCCATTTAGCCGCTGCTGCAATCCGCTCAAACGCATCGGTGAAGTCATCGAAGTTATCATATGACTTCAATTGTCCCAGTGATAAAGCACTATATTCATGGAGTCCTACCGCCCTTGGTTCTGCAGGCTTAACCTCGGCTGCGGTAGCAGTTCTCTTGATAAGAGTCTCCAATAACTCCAATAGCGGCTGCTGCTGCTCAGTCATTGCGTTGATCATTCGCTCTTGGCTTTGCCGGGCCAGCTCTCCTTGTGCTTTCCATTGGACCTCCATCCAGTCCTTCATTTGCTGGGGATCCATCTCTTTACTGCATCACGCACCTGTAAAGAAAGAGAAAAGACAAACCCACCAAGTGCGGCACAAAACAAGGTGTTTTCTCTATATGTAATTTTTTTTTCTTTCTTTCACTTGCTGCTCCTAGCACCACAGCTCCCCCTTTCTCTGATCCTAGTCACCCCGTGCCTTCCTACCTTTACCTCAGCACGGTGAAGGATCGTGCGTTGAGAAAGCTGTAGGTTGCTGCACTCCAGGTCAGGAACTGAGAAAAATCCGCTCCGGTTTTTTTTTTTCCTTTTCCTCCGTCAGCAAACTTTTCCTCTTTTCAGCAAGGTAAATCCTCTGGTATCTTCGGTGCTGTGCTGTATTTTTTCTCCGCTTGAAAAAAATCCGAAGAACTACGCCAGGTTATGTCACCACCAGGGGGCAGACTGCTTCCAGTCCAGCAAGCCTGCGCCGGATGGCGAAGAAATAGTTGTGCAACTCGAATGGTAAAGCAAAAGTGAGGATTTATTCCCCTCCCGGGGTTGGATTATTCAAACAGATAAACAGAACACAAGCACTTAAACAAAAGTATCCATATCTTTTGGCAAAACACAAAAGAACATAAGGGCAATATCTTCTTGCTTCAAAGTAGGAATAACTGTAGCACACAGCCTTTCTGTGTGAACCCAACACGTAGTGTTTTCCTGTAACACTATGTTTAGCTCTGGTTAGCATAAAGACATTTTCTCAGATGAAATTAATGTACAGTCCATCGGGTCACAGGTGGATGAACATTCACTGAGGGTGTCCACTAACATTGGTTCTTCTTTACATTCAAAACCCTCTTTGTTAAAGAATGCCTGGATATTTCCCCGTGGCGTGCCCTCGCGGTAAATCTCTTTATTTCTATCCTCTGGTTGGGATAGATGGTATCTTTGTTCCCTCTTGCTACCAAGCTTTAGCCTGCAGGGTTTTCTTTGGGGTTTAGAGATTCCTACCAGGTCCTCATCTGACATGCATACGTCCTCTGGTAAATCTCTCTGCTTCTCTGAAGGCAGTGAATGCTCTCTGCTTAAAAGGCTAGGTTGGGAGTTGCTGCCCTGCCCCCACCTTAAGCTTCCTGTATAAGGCTGCTCTGCATTCACACGATAAGAACTTTTGTTCTTCTTAACTTTTAACTGCCCACATTCATTCCCCAAGTCCCAGCTTCTTGGTACATACTGTTTTGACACTGGCTTGCACTCACTCCGGCTAGAACGTAGCCTCCATGCTCCAACGTCTCTGTAATCAGTAGGGCATGCACACCTGGCTTCTGCACGAGTAAGCTGCTCCCTCCTAGTGGATTCTGGGTAGCTATGTGGGTGAATGCTTCCTGGTTCTGACTCTGAGTCACTTCCTAGGTTGAAGTGAGAGACTCTTCCTGGTTCCTCCCAAGCAGCTGCTGTAGGTAAGACAGGCTGTCTTCTCTGCCTACAGTGCTCACGCTGTTCCAGGTCTCTTACTCTCAGGTCTTGTTCCAAGTCTGACTGCTCTAGCAACTCCTCTCCTCGTGGCAGCTCCCTGGAGGTGTTGCTCTTGTAATGAACCCCCCCTGTGTTCCCTGCACTATCCTTATAAGGGCTGTAAGTACTTCTCCCTCCCAGGTGTGTGCTATCAGGAACTAGGGCGTTTCTCTTTGCTAAATGTTTCTCCAGACCTCGTGGCTGCCTTTGTTGTCATTGCCCCTGACAACAGCTGTCCACATGGTCTGTTCTCTTGTCAGTTTTAGAACTGAAATGCTGTGCGTTTTGCATTTTTAAAGTAGAAATTGGGGCTTCTTCATCACACTGGACGACTGGCTCATTCCAGCTCCTACTCAATCAGAGGCCAAGACTGCTCCAACCTGCACAATGCGTATCCTTCAATATTTATGGCTGGTAATAAACATCCCAAAATCCAATTTGATCCCTACTCAGTCTCTGGAATTTATAGGGGGCGCTACTGGATACCTCAAAGTCAAGGGCGTATCTTCCCCAGACCCGTTGCCTTCACTTGATGCAGTTAGCTTCTCAAGCAGAGTCAAAACCCCTTCTAACTGTTCGAGAGATGTTACAGTTACTAGGCCACATGGCATCCACAGTTCATGTGGTACAATATGCTCGCCTTCACATGAGAGCAGCTCAGTGGACTTTATCCACCCAATGGACCCAGGCATTAGGCTGCCTGTCAGACAAAATAGCAAACACAAGTCGCCTCATTTTGTCCCTCCAGTGGTGGAAGTCCCCTCAGAACCTGTTGCTGGGGTGTCCTTTTCAACAGCCTCTACCCCAGGCAACTCTTACAACAGATGCTTCTCCAATGGGCTGGGGAGCTCATCTTCAGGACCTCTCCACCCAGGGCATCTGGTCCCCACAGGAGACTTGTCTACATATCAATCTCTTGGAACTCAGAGCAATCTTCCTTGCTCTATGAGTTTTCCACACCCTGCTCAGCTACAAGACAGTCCTTGTCCACACGGACAATCAGGTAGCCATGTTCTATATAAACAAGCAGGGAGGAACTGGCTCTCTGTCGCTTTGCAACGAAGCTCTTCGACTGTGGGCCCTCGCCAGAGAGCATCACATTCATCTTCTGGCAGTCTATCTCCCAGGTGTTCAAAACTCTTGGGCAGACAGACTCAGTCGAGTTCTGCTTCCACACGAGTGGTCCCTACATATGGACCAGGTATCCAAGATTTTTCAAATTTGGGGAACCCTGGACATAGACCTCTTTGCAAGTCCGTGGAATGCCAGACTTCCCAGGTTCTGTTCCAGAACTCCGGCTCAGGGGGCTCAGGCAAGGGATGCTTTCCTCCTTCACTGGGGTCAAGACTTCCTGTATGCCTTTCCACCCATTCCCCTAATTCCCAAAACCCTGTTCAAGCTTCAGAGAGACAGAGGCCACATGATTCTCATAGCTCCACTTTGGCCATGGCAAGTGTGGTACCCTCTGCTTCTACATCTCTCTCAAGCTCCCTCCCTAGAGTTAGGGTCTGCTCCAGACCTCCTCTCTCAGGAGGACGGAAAGTTTGGGCATCCCAATCCCCAGTCTCTGCATCTCAGGGCTTGGTTGCTGAAGGCCTAGATCTCCAGGATCTTCCTCTTTCTCAACAAGTGAAAGATGTTCTTCATGCTTCCAGAAAACCTTCCACTAGACGTTCTTACGCCTTCAAGTGGAAAAGGTTTACCATCTGGTGTTCTGAAAAGGGTCTTAACCCCCATGCCATACCTCTGGAATCGTTGCTGGAGTATCTCCTGCATCTGTCTAATGCAGGCCTTAAGACAAATTCAGTAAGAGTCCATCTGAGTGCTATTGCAGCTTCACTCAAGCCTCTAAATGGACAACCTGTTTCCTCTCATCCCCTTGTAGCAAGGTTCATGAGAGGCCTCCTTTTAACAAAGCCTCCCATTAGACCACCACCGGTGGCATGGGACTTAAATTTGGTTCTTGGTCAGCTTATGAAGCCGCCTTTTGAACCTTTAGCTACTACCTCATTGAAATACCTTTCTTGGAAGGTTATCTTTCTCATTGCAGTCACATCAGCACGCCGCATCAGTGAATTGCAAGCACTGGTAGCTAATCCACCTTATACAAGGTTCCATCATGACAAGGTGGTCCTTAGGACTAATCCACATTTTATGCCTAAAGTGGTCTCGCCTTTTCACCTCAACCAAGAGGTCTACCTACCTGTCTTTTTTCCAGGACCTCATGCATCATATGCAGAGAGGAATCTTCATACCCTGGACTGTAAAAGAGCTCTAGCTTGTTACTCACAGAGGACACAGCAACATAGAAAGTCTTCTCAACTCTTTGTTGCTTTTGATCCTTCTCATTTGGGACAGCCAGTCTCCAAGAGAACACTTTCCAACTGGATTGCCCAATGTATTTCTTTTGCCTATCAGAGCAAGAACATTTCTCTGGAGGGCCATGTCACAGCTCACAATGTGAGAGCCATGGCAGCCTCAATGGCTCATCTGAACTCTGTGTCTATCGACGACATCTGTCGAGCAGCCACTTGGGCCTCGGTTCATACCTTCACAGCCCATTACTGCTTGGACAAGGACTCCCGCCGGGATGCCTTGTTTGGTCAGGCTGTTCTCAAACACCTGTTCCATACTTAATCAACTCCTACCCACCATCCCTCATGGGATGCCAGAGATCCAGGTGGGGAAGTGCAGCCCTGTTCCAGGGACACACAACTTATGGGCTCTCTCCCTGGCATCAAAAGCTAGGGAGTCTCCATATGTGAAGACTCATTCCTGCTTGTTCCTGGAGATAGCACAGTTACTTACCTGTAACAGGTGATCTCTGGGAACAGCAGGAATAAGTCTTCACAACCTACCCACCTCCCCTAGGAGTTGTCTCTCTCTCTCTTCCTTTCCCTCTCTCTCCCTCTTTGTCTCAGCTATAAAACTCAACTGAGGAGAGACAGTTGGAAAGGCGGGAAGGCAGCACGCAGGCACTGTGGGATGCTCCCAAAAGCTTTCTGATTGGACGCTGGGGAGTGTTCCCGCGCAGGCTCCGTCGGTACCGACGTACCCATATGTGAAGACCTATTCCTGCTGTTCCCAGAGATCACCTGTTACAGGTAAGTAACTGTGCTTTTTCAACATTTGTAATATCTTGGTACGCTTAACTGGAGATCCGACGCTTCCTACATTCCACGAGACTAATTTTATATGTGGCATGATTCAGTATGAAGGAGGCTATCAGCATTGCCCTTAATACCTGCACCCACTCCAGGAGACGCCCAGCCTCGCCCCCAGAGCCAGAACCCTTGCCTGCCCACTTTATACCATAGCCTGCACTGCTTACCCTGTGGACTCCCCAAAAGGTGTCTGCCACTCCATCCCAGGCAACCCCCCTCCCTATCCCCCCAACCCCCCCTCCCCTTCAACCATGAAGCTACAAACTCCTCTCTCCCCTACATCCCCTTATACAGTCCCCCACTCGCACTCTCACACTCTTCTCCGCATGCTCATCTCTACTTCCACTCACATACAGACCCCCCCTATCTCCCTCTGGAACCCCCCTCATATACAGCATTATGTAATCTTGCCGCAGCAAGACACCTCCCAGCCGGGAGTAGATCACTGTCTATGCACCTCCGGGTCACCCTCCCTGAAAAAATAGTCAAACAGGCCCGTACAACAACTCCAAACAGGCTTCATCCTCCACCGCCACCAGAATCCTTGGGAATTTTCTTGAAATTGTCTCTACGCATTAGTCCATAATATCCTGTCCATCCCCAGCTGACATACTGTCTCACTTCCAACGATGCTCCTCATACCACTCCAGAGGGTTTAGCTTTCCCAAGTGCACTGACAAACTTGTGGGCAGCATCCGCCTTTTCAAAAGTATGGGTGCTGCCTTTATGAAAAATTTTCAAAGTGGCCGGGTAGACTAGTGCAAATTTAATCTCCCCTTTTACTAGTGTAGCACAAATCGGGGAGAATTCTTTGCGCCTAGCAGCCAACGAAGCTGAGTAATCCAGGAACATAAGGACTGTCCCATTGTCCAACTTCAGGTCTCGCTTCTTCCGATATGCCTGCAATAGCATATCCTTATGCTGATAGTTGAGCACCCGCGCCAACACCGGTCTTGACCTGCTCTGCCCGTCCATCCTCTGACCCAATCTGTGGGCTCTCTCCACTTTGATGTGACCTTGTAGGTCGGGCAGGCCCAGCTCCTTAGGAAGCCATTCCTCAAACAGAGCGAAGAGCTGGTTCCCCACCCAAGATTCCGGTACGCCCACCAACCTGAGATTATTCCGGCGAGACCGGTTCTCTAAGTCATCCACTTTCTGCAGCAGATCCTCAATTTGTTTCTGTTGCTTATGGCTCGCCCTTTCCAACGCCAGCTCACCATCCTCGAGTACTGTCACTCGCTGCTCGACTTCCTCCAACCTTCTGGTGTACCCTCCAAAGGTCTCCCCCATCTCGTCCAATTTTTTCATGACCGTTTCGAACTTCAGCTCCAGCAGTTTCACCACTTCATGTGCCACTTCCTACGAATTCGAGTCAACACTCTCTCTCCCCGGAGATTCAGGCATGGCGCCACGCGAGCCGGAACCGCCATCTTGGTCTCCCACGTTCTCGCGGCCTTCTCCTTTTTCGCCGCCGCTTTCATCCTCTCTTTTAGGCACACCAGCCCACCAGCATGCACAGTGACACTCAGCCGCACGAGCGATATCACTTTCCCCGCTCTACACAGCACCGTTACTGAGTTAATCAGCAGAATTCAAGGGCAGCCCGGGAGCGCGACGAGGAAGCTCCTCACCCGCTCATGTGCACACGTGATTTCTAAAGGATGTTTTTAATAAATCCTTGTAAACAGGAGAAGTTCCACAGGACTAGAGAAGGGCTGATGTGGTACCTCTTTACAAAAGTGGTGATAGGGAAGAAGTGACAAACTACAGGCCGTTAAGCCTCACCTCGGTGGTAGGAAAAGTAATGGAGGCGCTCCTGAAAGAGCGAATAGTGGACTTTCTCGTAACCAACAGATTGCATGATCCGAGGCAACATGGTTTTACCAAAGGACGATCTTGCCAAACAAATCTGATTGAGTTCTTTGGCTGGGTGAACAGAGAACTAGATCAAGGGCATGCAATGGATGTGATCTACCTAGATTTCAGCAAAGCCTTTGATACTGTTCCTCATAGGAGGCTTATCAATAAACTCAACAGCTTGGGGATGGATCCTAAGGTGATGAACTGGATCAGAAATCGGTTGACTGACAGACGACAGAAGGTGATGGTAAACGGAACTCACTCGGATGAAAGGAAGGTGATTTCCGGTGTGCCTCAGGGTTCGGTCCTGGGACCGGTACTGTTCAATGTATTTGTGAGTGATATTGCTGAAGGGCTGAATGGAAAAGTCTGTCTTTTGCAGATGACACGAAAATTTGCAACAGAGTGGACTCCCCCGAGGGAGTGGATAACATGAGGAAAGATCTACAAAAGCTGGAAGAATGGTCGTCTGCTTGAAAGTTAAGATTTAATGTGAAGAAGTGCAGTGTCATGCACTTGGGAAGCAGAAACGAAAAGGAATTGTATGCAATAGGGGGCGAGAGATTGGTGTGCACGGACCAGGAGAAAGACCTCGGAGTGATTGTTTCAGAGGATCTCAAGGTGGCGAAACAGTGTGACAAGGCGGTGGCAAAAGCCAGAGAGATGCTAGTTTGCAACAGAGAGGAATTACCAGCAGAAAGAAAGTGATACTTATGCCACTGTACATGTTGCTGGTGAGGCCTCACTTGGAATATTGTGTTCATATCTCGCAAAGGATATAAATACACTGGAAATCATTCAGAGGAAGGCGACCAAAATGATTTGGAGCCTGCGTCAGAAGACATATGAGAAGAGACTTGAAGACTGGAGAGATATGATTCAGATCTTTAAATACTTAGAGTATTAACAAACAATCAAATCTCTTCCAAAGACGGGGAAACTGTAAAACTAGAGGGCATAACATGAACTGCAAGGGGGTAAACTGAAAGGCAACGTCAGGAAATACTTTTTCACTGAAAGGGTGGTGGATGCATGGAATGCCCTCCCGATGGAAGTGGCGGCGGCCAATACAGTGACGGCATTCAAAGTGGCTTGAGACAGACACAGTGGATCCCTTTATAGCAACACGATAAAATCAAAATAATCATAACTCTCGTTTATCTCAACAAATAGGGGTGATCTACACGAAGCTGTGGGTATACCCCTAAACAAAGGCATGGTGAAGGGTGACCTGCACGGAGCGGCAGGGGCGCACCTACTCTTACCGCCTGGCTGGGCAGACTAGATGGACCATATTGGTCTTTATTTGCCATCATATACTATGTTATTATGTTACTGTGTTACATGGGCATGTACATGAGGGGCACTGTGAGGAACCTCTTCAGTGGTTCCAGACCCTGATTTCCATGGTCTAGGAGTACTCTAGGTTTATGACTCGGGTGGCCGACAATGGCTTCGAGTCGGCAGCTAGAGTAGAAACACTGGGCATTAGTGCCTACTGCCATGCCTGGCTGTAGTCTTCTGACCTGGAGCAATGGGTACAGGACAAGTTGGTTGATGTCCCTTGCCAGGAAGAGAACCTCTTCGGCAAACTCTTTACAGAAAAGGCCGCCGTGCTGATGTCAGAGTTCATAACCAAGACCAGGCTCTCCAAGAAGACCGCTGATCCTTCCCGAAGGAAGACTTCGAGTAAAAAGCCCTTCTACCCAAAAAAGAGAGAGGTTTATGAAAACTACCCTCAGCACCCAGCCTTCTCAGCTCCCCAATAAGGCCAGCGGGCTAAGGGACAAGGGCAATAGCCCTCGTAAGCCTAAGGCCCCCAAGCTCCCAGCCCATACCTCAGGCGCAACCTGGGGGGGGGGGGGTGATTCCTGTATCATAGCTTTTCATCTCCAGGAACAAGCAGGAATGAGTCTTCACATATGGGTACGTTGGTACCGACGAAGCCAGCGCGGGAACGCTCCCCAGCGTCCAATCAGAAAGCTTTTGGGAGCATCCCTCAGCGCCTGCGTGCTGCCTTCCCGCCTTTCCAACTGTCTCTCCTCAGTTTTCGTTTTTCCGCGGAGCCGGCAGGACGTCTTCCTGTCACCGCAGAAAATGTTTTCTTTAAATCTTTTACTTTTTGTTTTCTTGTGGTCGCGGCTGCTTCCCCGACTCCACCGGTACCGCCGATGGTTTTTTCTTTTCTTTTTTCTAAAACTCAGGGAGTTTTTTTCCCTCTGTTTCTGTCTTGAATTTTTGGGCCTGTAAGGCCTCTCCATTATGGAGCCTTCTTCTCCTAAGAAGTGCCTTAACTGTGGAAATACTGTTTTCTTTTTAGACTCCAATAACTGGTGTCTAACCTGTTTGGGTCCTGACCCCTTTCCTCCAGAGCCATCAGGCTACAATTTTATGAGAAGAAATTCTCCATTTCGAGTTTCCCTCGATGCAGTTTTCCCTTCCAGTGTAAAGGCACCGACCTTTTCTTCTCTACAGGATCAGGTAACCCACAAACAGTCTGTTAAGACTAGCCAATTCTTGGGTGGTAGGTCTCATGCCAAGCATGATGAGGGCTCCGGCCTTGCCCTCAAGTCCTCATTGGCTTCAAAACCCTGGCGGGAGTCTTCGGTCTCCAAAGCCTTTCAGGGGTTTCAGGTTGTTCCTGGGGCTCACCCCTCACAGAACATACCTGAGCCATGCTCGGGGGTGGCATCCGCTTCGAGCGGTACCGATAACCCGGCATCGGCACTGGTGTTGAGCGATCCACTCCTCACCAGGGATCGTCATCTGGTGTACTCGGTACCTTCGGGACCGATCGATACCCAGATTGACTTTCCAGTATCGGCAGCTCCGTCGATACGACCCCTGACGTCGGTACCATCTAGACATGCATCGATAGATTCGCTTCCTTCGATGCCGAGTCTAGAATCGATATCTAGTCTGGAAGACTGGGTACCGACGCGTCTCGGAACCGACACGCACCGATTCCGGATGCGCGGTACCGAGGATATTCACCGAGACTTTCGAGTTTCCTCTGTACCGTTTGAGCAGCCTCCGATGACTGTTTCGATGTCGGTATCGCCTTCGATTCCGGCTTAGCTACCGGTATCGGTGTCAATGCTGGTACCTGCAGGAACATCGGGACCAGCTCCATCCATGCTTTTTTCACCAGGATCTCTCCTTTCTATACCTAGTTTGGAGTCGATACCTAGCATGGACGATACAGTACTGACGGTTTCAGGTCATACCCGCCAGTCCCAGTATCCATTCATTAGAGATCCTGCTTTGCACCAGACAAGTACTGGTGCCCAGCCTAGTTCTTCAAGTTTAGCCTGTCCAGGGATTGTTCCCATTGGAGATCCTTCTTTTCAGAAATTTCTCCTTGATATGGCAACATTCCTGGCTATACCTATCCCTGGCTATGATCCTACACAAGGCTTTTCTGGGGAAAAGGAAAATATAATGCTTCCTTTACATCATTCTTTACAGGATCTTCTTCTGAAAATATGGGAAACACCTTTAAGGGCTTCCTCACCTTCTACAGCAACTGCTCTTCTGTATCAGGTGCCCCCTCTCCAGGGTTTCAAAAGACTCAACTTCCCCATCATTCCATTGTAGTGGAATCAGCAATGAGGAAGGCAAAAAGCAAGAAGAAGCATTCTTCTTTCCCGCCAGGTCGTGCATCTAGAACACTAGATGCCTTTGGACGTCAAACCTTCCAAACATCTATGCTGGCAACAAGGATTCTCTCATATATTTTTTATATGAGTCTATCCCTTCAGGAGGTCACAGAGAAATTATCTCTTTTGACTCCTTTTCTTTCAGATCCCAAGGCTGCAGACTATTCCTTGCTTCTTAGTCATAGCCAGAATATCTCTAGGTTTCTTTCTCGTGCTTCCCTAGACCCCTTTGAGTCTGTTAGCAGAACCTCTGCTATAGCCATAGGAGCACGACGTAGAGCCTGGCTCCAAGCTTCAGACTTGAGTAGATGGGCACAACAAAGACTGGGTAATACCCCTTGTACTGGAGAAAATCTCTTCAATAAGGAGTCTTTGCGTCAGGTTGCTCATTGCTCCACTGACTTCCCTGTTTCTGAGGGCCATTCTAAACCTTCTCCTTCCCCAGCAGGTAAGAAATGCCCTACCAAACCTCCTTTTCCTAAAAGAAGAAGGTTTTATTCTTCTCCTGCCCATCATGCCGATGTTCCCAAACAAGGGAAACCTCGCCCTGGTCTGAAGAATCCAAACTCAAGCCAGGAAAATTAACCCTCAATAGGGTTCCAATTAATATGTTATAACCTACAGTTCACTTCTTCTCATTAGAAGTTTTTTCACTGTTTTTTCATTTAAACTTCTACACTTGGATTCCTGTTTCCAGGACATCCACTTGCTCTTAGGTATGCTGAGCTGTCAGGATATTCATGTCTATGGGTCACAGGGTTTTCCTCCTCTTCCTACAATGAAGAGAGGTTTGCCAACTATCTCATGATAGTTTTTCTGTACCACCATGAATTTTTCCTTCTACAGACTTACAATATGGCAAGTCTCACCTCAGCTCCTATTTTTTCTTTACCCTCTTTTCCAGGGTTCCCCTGTAAGAGTGGTACCATACCAATGGAAGGCTTTCTTAGCCTTTCCAGTCTCCTTTCCATTCCAGTGTAGAGTTTTTTCTCTTGAGTAAACCCCCTTTTCCTCATCTGGGCAGCTCGTCAGACAGGGACAGGATATTCTCCTCTTGTTCTGTCTGTTCTCTCTGTTAAAAACAGAAAGATCTCTCTGCTGTGCCATTCAGCAGCTGCCCATGCAGGAGCTTCAGTGCTTGCACTACTGGTACTTTTCTATAAGTTCCAGTATTGTCTTCCACTACTTTTTGTCTAGCCTTAGTAGTGCTTTCAAGATAGTGCTCATCTATCTTGGATAATCCTTATAACTTCTTTTCTGCCATCTCCAAATCTTTGGAGTTGGCAGCATAGTTGAGCTGGCAGCTGGTTATCTCCAACAGCCAGTTTTATTTCCCAACTCTCCTGCATAATGCTCTCTGCAATCCTACAGAGAAGCTTTCCACTATGGGCCCTTGCTAGAGAGCACGAGGGTTTTTTCTCTAATGACTATCCTATATGGTTGAAAAAGGCTTCCTCAGTCACCTCCCATGACTGTGAGGGTTCTTTACACCCTTCTATTTCCTTTTAATAAAGGACATAAGCCTTTCCTACGTGACTGTCTAAAGAGTTACCAAATTCCTACAGGAAATATGCTCTTTTTCCTTGCAGCTTGTCCTCATGGTATCCTAATCCTTCATGGACAGCACATGTTTAACTAAATAACGCATGATACCCCACCCCTTGTCCCTCAAGTGGGTCTACCTGGTGTCTCTTCCTATGCGTATTCTGTCCCTTCACCATGTTAGAGTTTTACTGGACTCAGGACTTGCTGTTTACAGGCTAATATTATCCTCTGTTTTCTCGCAACCATCCTGGTTATTTTACTGGGTAGCATTCTACTCCATCTTAACCAGAGGGAATAGATTCTCTATATCTTCTCAAGTAGGTTCCACCTTCTTGTTATGAGATGAATCATTCCTCTTCACATCTTCCATGTGAAGATTCCTGTAGACATATCTCTTTCTGCTTAATTGCAGACATTTCTCTTTAGACCTATATATATATTCATATATGTACATATGTCTATATGCTTTCTTTAGATGCATATGTCTGTCAGCCATGTGTGCATATGCTATACCCCCTGGATCTCGCCATAAACATATCTATATATATCTACACACACACATATATATATATATATATATACATATATATATGTGTGTATCTGTCGACATACTTCCTTTAGATAGATATGTATTCACATACTTATCTCTCTAACTGTCTGTGCTCATAAAGGTGTTTTTTCCTTCCTATCTGTTCCAGACAGTGGGTTTTCACATGTTCATACTATTTCATAGTATGTTTCGGCTCTTATGCACACAACCACTGCTGTGGTACTGACAGCTCTTATCATAACCTTAGGTTCAGGTATCCCTGAAGCTCCCTATTCCTTTATCTTCCTTCCTCTCGTCAGTTAGGAGAGACATGGGGATCTTCAGTAGATCTGAGGTTTCCAACTCCTCAGACATCTGTCCTTCCTTGGGATTACGGGGTTTTCTCCATACCCCTTCTTCCCTCAAGGACTAAGCCAGTTTTGTCCAACTCGGTCAGTCTTCCTCTTTTGCTCCTAACTATAATTAACTATGTAGCCAAAAGAGTTTTCAGCTTTTTCCATAAAGCTTTCTACTAAAGACCTACCGTTTTTGTACTTCCCCAGTTGAATCCTGGGGTCACCTGTCAGTTCCAGATTTTGACCTTCAACTCACTTCAGTGAGGTCATCTTGAAGATTCCTGTACTGGATCCCCAGTAGATTCCATCACCCTCTCTACTTCCTGCAATCCAGTAGGTGAGGTCCATATGGTGATTATTCATTTCAGTATATTTCATGATGCTTATCATATATACAGGGACTCCTTGCCTGTAGTCCTATCATAGGTCAGCTGTCTCCTACAGCTCCTCTCTTCTTCAACTCCTACCCTCCATCCTCGGGATGCCTGGGCATATGAGGTGGAGCATGTTTCAATCACCAACATGCTAGGGCTCCAGGCATCTTAGCTTGGGAGTCCCCATATGTGAAGACTCATTCCTGCTTGTTCCTGGAGATAGCACAGTTACTTACCTGTAACAGGTGATCTCTGGGAACAGCAGGAATAAGTCTTCACAACCCACCCACCTCCCCTAGGACTTGTTTCTCTCTATCTCTCTTCCTTTCCTCTTTCTCTCTTTTGTCTCAGCTATAAAACTAAACTGAGGAGAGACAGTTGGAAAGGCAGGAAGGCAGCACGCAGGCGCTGAGGGATGCTCCCAAAAGCTTTCTGATTGGACGCTGGGGAGCGTTCCCGCGCAGGCTCCGTCGGTACCGACGTACCCATATGTGAAGACTTATTCCTGCTGTTCCCAGAGATCACCTGTTACAGGTAAGTAACTGTGCTTTCCCACAGGAGGGCCTGCCCTGCAGCATACTGGGGGGCATCTGGTGTTTTTTGATGATGACTGGTCTGCCATCACCACAGACGGTTGGTCTTTGCAGGTAGTGAAGGAGGGGGTGCCTCCACCACCTTGAACAGACACCCCCGCCATTCTTTCCAGGAGAGCTTCTGATGTGTATCCTCTTCACCGGGATCTGGTTCAGCAGGAACTCGCAAACCTTATGACAGACAGGGCGTTGGAACGCGTCCCCCTTAAACTCAGAGGCAAAGGGTTCTACTCCCGCAACGTCCTGGTGCCCAAATGGACCGTGGGGCTTTGGCCTATCCTAGACGTGTGAGACCTCAACAAGTTCCTGGTGAGGGAGAAATTCAAGATGCTCACCCTTGGAACATTGCTGCCATATCTCCAGCAGGGAGATTGGCTATGCTCCTTGGATCTAAAGGATGCCTAGGGTGGTCCACTGCCATAGGGGAAAAAATAAAAGTAGGAATTTCTTTGCTCCCTGGCCTGATTCTGGTTCCATTTATGTAGAAAACAATGTGTGCAAAGTTTGAAGCCAATCAAATAATATTTAGGGGTGGCTCAAGGTCCCTATCTATCAGGCCCCTGGATCCCCCCCAGGGTTCGTCAGACCACTGGGTATTATCCGCTCATAGATGGGGGTATCATGCTTGCCAAGCACTCAATGTGGTCCAGATGCTAGTAAGGACTTTGACGATGTGGGGAACATCTTACGGTGTTGCGAGACAACACCCAGAAGGAACTGGAGTTGCTCTTCTTTTGTGGTGTGTCGGCCGTTGAACTCCTCAATGAGTTTGACCCCTCGCTCAGCCACATCGTTGATCACTGGAAGATTTTTTACTTTCTTCAGACCATCTTTGAATGATGCATTCTCTTCGCAGTCTTCTGGGTCTGCATTAAGAAAATCACTGTTGATGTCAAGGTGTTTCAGGAAACGGATTGACTTGCGAGTTGCAAAAGATTCAAGTGGTAGAATCATGGAACTTTTCAATTCGACCCGCTTTGGGGGATCTTCGTCTTCGTCATCATCCTCATCGCTTTCATCTGATTCTGCCGGGATCATGGCCGACACTATGGTCTGCTTTGTCGGTGCTGAAACAGCTTCATCGAACAGTGACAGTGCCACAAGCTCCTCTGACACATACCACATATGCTGTTGCAGTTTGTCTCTGGCCGCTCTTCCAACACGGTCATTGTGGTAAGAGTGTAGTTTCTTCAGCATCTCCAAATCTGTTCGAGGAGCAACTGCGGCATCAGGGGCAGAAAACCAGGCTTCCACATGAATCAGGATGGAGAAAATGCTCACATCACGAACACAGGACTGCTCCCGTTGGGTAAGATCTTTGAGTTGTCCTCGGAACATCCAAATCTTGAGACAGTACAAGACTTTTGCCATCCATCTGGCATGATGGAAAGCTCCGGGTTTCTTGAAATTGAAACTAGGAAGATTCCCTCCAAGGCAGACAATCGTTAACTCCAAGAATTCCAGGTAATCATCTTGGTGATTGCCCTGTGCCAACTTGGATTCCGCAAACTTCATGATGCGATCCCTGTCAGGTTGCAGCACCTCCAAGTCTTTTCCAGTTTGATAGTTGGACTTGTCAAGGGAGCCCCAATTCTTTTGGAACCGGCGAAAGAGTTGGACATCGGGACCCGATGAAGCTCCAGAGCATGTAGAGAATACTGCACCAAGAATTATTTCGTAAATGTGATGGCGGCATGCCAAATGAAGGACTGTGCGACGGAGTCTCTGTTCTAGAAGAATGCACGCTCCTGATCGACGTCCCATGTTCGATGCAGTTGTATCAAAGCAGAAGCCTGCAACCTTTTCATCCAAACACCATTCCTGTAACAGTTCATAAACTGCTGCAGCTTGATTCTCGCCCGTTCCTGATGTCAGTTTTGGTACACCAAGAAGTTGTGTTTCTCCAGTGGAGACAGCCGTTATCAAAACTGGAAGGCGGTCAACGGATGTGGTTGAACAGAGGAGAGATGGCAATAACTTGCTATCCCAATGCACAATGCATGTTTTGCCTTCGGCTTTGAATGCGTTGTGCAGGTCCGTCCATTGTTGCTGACGGTGCTTTTCTCTATGGCGCTTGACGCTGGAGTGGCTGATATTGAGCTCCTCAGGATAATGTCCCAGACTTCTGGCGGTTTCAGCTACCACAAACAGAGCATTGCGATCTGCTGTCCCTGTCCGATCCAGGGCTGCTGTAAGCTCTGGGGTCCAGACATTGTTAGGTCGAAACTGCTTCGTTTGTGGAGTTGCTTTCTTCTGTCCGTTATCTGAATCCGCAGATGTCGACGAGTCTTCACCTGACTCTGCTGAGGAAGAAGATCCTTCCAGCTGAACTTGGCTTGTAGTTGCCTCAGCTTCGGCAACATGTTTTTGTCTGCGCCTTTTCAGTTCTTCTCGCTGTTGCGATCTTGTTTCCGTGTTGGCCAGTTTCTTGTCCATTGCGCACATTGAGCCGCGGCGCCCTGGTTCTCGTTGCGCTATTAAGAATTCTTTGTCTTCTTGAATATGAATTAAAGACATTGCATTGGCATGCGCCACATCAAATAGGTTTTTCATTGCAACCTGGAATTCTTTTTCATTTGCCTCTTGTTTCCCTCCTCTCCCTTTGTTTTTCTTCAAAAGTTTCCACTGATTGAACAATTTCTTTACTTTTTCTTGAATTTTGTCATTTCTTTGAACAGGAAGCCTGGCCTTTTCCCAGTAAGCTTCTACTTCACTTGTTACAATAGATGCACTTTCACTAACGCCTTTGTTTAATGTCATATGGTGATGTAAAAATACACTTAACACTTGCTCCTTGCTGGGGAGCTTGGCCCCCAGAATTGTGGTGGACATTTCTTCAATGAGATAAAAACCACGTTTTTTTGCCATCTGAAAAGAATAAAGATACAAAGATAATAGTACAATGTCTTTGCCACCTCTCAGAGACGAGATTAGTTCAAATATGACGCAATCAAATGTAATCAGCGTGGAACTGAGTGGATGATACAAGATGATGCAACATTTCGTCATCTGCTCCCAGGGGGAAATCTCAAGAGTTGTTGAGCCACCCCTAAATATTATTTGATTGGCTTCAAACTTTGTACACAGTGTTTTCTACCTAAATGGAACCAGAATCAGGCCAGGGAGCAAAGGAATTCAGGAATTCATTTTTAGAGACCACCCTAATGCCTATACATACATCCTTATCCATCCCCCTTCACAGGCAGTTCCTCCGCTTCTTGGTGAGAGGCTGCCACTATCCATATAGGGCTCTTCCCTTTGGTCTGGGCTCCACCCTGAGGGTCTTCACCAAGTGCTTGGCAGTGGTCGCTGCCCTCCTGGGTCTCTATGGGGTGTTTGTCTTCCTGTACTGGACAACTGGCTCATAAAGAGCAGCACCGCTGCAGAAGCCTGCCAGGCATAAGCCCACACCATCCTCATCCTGGAACAACTGGGGTTCATCATAAACTACCCAAAGTCCCATCTCGAGCCATAGTAATTCCTGGAGTTCATAGAGGCAATGCTGGACACCATCCAGGCCAAGGCCTGCCTTACTTCAGACAGGGCCCAGCGTCTCCAGGTGCTTGCAGGGCACGTCCAGGGTCAACCCTCGGCTTCTGCCTGCCTCATGCTTTGCCATCTAGGCCACATGGCATCCATGGTGCATGTCACTCGGGACGCCCGCCTGCACATGCAGCTGGCCCACTGGGCTCTCAGCTCCCAGTGATCAGAGGCAATGGTGCGGTATGTGACAGAGTGGTCGTGACCCACTCTCTGGCCATCTCCCTTGACTGGTGGTGGCAGTTCCAGCACCTGCAGGCCAGAATGCCCTTCCAGGCCCCCGCCCCTCAGAGGATCCTCACCTCAGATGCCTCCAAACTGGGCTGGGGAGTCCATTGCAACAACCTCTGCACTCAGGGCAACTGGTTGCAGGAAGAAAGCCTCCAGCAGGTCAACTTCCTGGAGCTCCAAGTGGTAGCACTCACCCTTTGGGCCTTCCAACACCACCTTCAGCATCAAGCGGTCCTGATCCAAACCAACAACCAGGTGGCGATGTTTTATATCAACAAGCAGAAAGGAACGTGGTTCCTCCTGTGCCAAGAGGCAGTGATCCTCTGCTCCTTCGTCAGCAGCGGGATGCTCCTACGGGCAGTTTCCTCCCAGGACAGGACAACGTCCTGGCAGACTGGCTCAACCAAATCCTCCAACTCGACGAGTGGTGACTGGACCCCGAGGTGACCAGTTGACTGTTCATCTCTGAGGGCTCCCCCAGATGGACCTCCACCATCCCAACCAGTGCTCAGCTGGCATGCTTTTGCTCCAGGCAGCTGCATCCCTTGTGGGTGGTGGTGGATGTGTTCCTCATCCCATGGATGGAGGACCCTCTTCTATGCCTTTCTGCCCACACTGCTGATTGCCAAACTCTTTTCAAGGTCCAGCTCAACAGAACCACATTGATACTGGTGGCCCCTCGGTGGGCCTAGACAGTAATGGTTCCCGCTGCTCCTCTGCCTGTCCCAGGTGCCCCCGGTCCCTCTGGGGTACAACCAAGGTCTGCTTTTGCAGGAGGGCAGCTCCATCTTGCACCCCAACTTGGGATCCCTATCTCTGACAGCTTGGCTGCTGAAAGAATAGCCTTGGACCACTTTGGTCTCTCCAGTGAGGTTGAAGCAGTTCTCTTGACTTCACACAAACCTTCCACTTGTCGGGCCTACTCCTTCAAGTAGTGAAGGTTGTCAATCTGGTGCGCAGAGAGGTGGATTAACCCCTTCTCCTGTTTGATCCAACTGGTTCTCCAGTATGTGCTCCACCTGTCCCAGGTAGGGCTGAAGTCCATCTCCATCAGAGTTCACCTCTGCACGCTTTCAGCACACCATCATCTTGTCAAGGGCAAGTTCCACTAGCACACCCCCTCATAATGAAATTCTTGAGGGGCCTACTTCTTTCTATGCCACCCATCCGCTGCCCCCCCACTCCCCCCCCCCCCAGCAGCAGAGTGGCACCTCAGCGTAGTTCGGTTGAAACTCACTGCTCCACAGTTTGAGCCTCTCATGGAAGGTTGTCTTCCTCATGGCACTCACCTCAGCTCACAGATCAGTGAGCTCCAGGCCCTGATGGATCACCCAACATTCTACAATAATAGGGTCTTTCTCTGCATGCACCCCAAGTTTCTTCCAAAAGTGATATCTCCATTCCACTTCCACCAGGAGGTGGTACTTCCCACATTTTTTCCACAGCCCCACACTAGCAGGGCTGGCTGCTCCTCACAGTTCATCTCCCACGGTCCAAGTAGGCTGGGGACAGTGGTCTCTAAGCCTGCCCCGTCCACTTTGGCGGTGGACTGCATTGCCTTCACTGGCGAGCAGACTGGTCTTTCGCTGGACCGCCCGGTCACAACGCACAGCGTCTGGGCCATGACAGCATCTTTGGCAAAATTGTGCTCCGACCCCTTGGCGAAGATCTGCTGGGCTGCCACCTGGTCCTCTGTTCATACCTTTGCAGCTCACTACTGCCTGGAGAGCGAGTCCTGCCAGGACAGCATCTTCGACCAGGGAGTACTCCGTCATTTGTTTGGAATGTAAGGCAACTCCTGCCCTCCAGTCTTTCGGTGTGTTAAAGCTGCCAGAGAACTGGTTCCTCGCTGCACACTTGGGCCGCTTGTGGGTCTATTGTGTCTCAACATAGTTGCTTCTTCTCATGGGACACCTTTTCTGGTCACCTGTGGCTTTTTACATTTTTTTTCAGTATCCTGTAGCTGGGGCATCCCATATGTGAGGACTGACGTCCTGCTTGTTCCCGGAGAAAGCATAGCTAGTCACCTGTAACAGGCATTCTCTGGGGACAGCAGGAATCAATCCTCACAAACCTCCCTCCTCCCCGTAGAGTTGCTTTTTTTTTTTTGCCATCTTGTGCTGTTATCTGACTGAGGCAAGATGTCACCCTTAGGTGGGAAGGGGACCATGCATGCGTGGTACGTCTTCCACAAGCTTTCTTTGAAATCTGGGAAGAGGTTACCATGCGGGCTCCATCAGCGCCAACGTCACCCATATGTGAGGACTGATTTGTGCTGTCCCCGGAGAACACCTTACAGGTGAGTAACTATGCTTTACCTCAGTCTTCTTTTTTTCCGCGGAGCCCAGCTAGTCTGTGTCCCCCGAAAAAGTATAGATTTTTGACATACTTTTTTCATGATTCTTCTTTCTCCAGTCACATGCCGTCACCTTCTCGGCTTCCGGATCCGTCTCATCAGTGTCATATTTTTTTCAGGTTCTCCCCTTTTCTTCATAGGTTTTATTCATGCCCTCTTGACCAAGACATTGGAGTTTGACCTTGCAGGAGCAGTCTTCCCCGCTATGTCTTCAGTCAGCGGCTTTAAGCAGTGTTATCGTTGCAGCCATACTATGGCATGCACAGATGGTCAGGACTGATGCCTGCAGTGCCGACCGCGATGACTCTTCCTTCCCAGATGACGAGCAAGGGCCAGGAGAATCATGAAAGGGAGCGAGTCACTGTTTGGCCCTAAGACCTCCCTTTTGCCTCCAGCGTCGTCTGGGGAATCTGTGCCCTTGGGGGCCACAAATGAGGCCTTGGCCTTTCATGTGTGGACCATGCTCGCTCTGATACCCGAGGTCACGGGGCATCAGACCCAGGATTAACCGTGGAAGACCGTCCCCGGAAGGTTCAGATACCGTCGAAGTCCAGCATCGAAGATCGATTCCAGTGCCAAGGGTAAGTCTCATGACCACCATCATCAGAGCCTCTAAGCCGATAACGAGGGCCAGAAGTGGCCTTCCAAGCTGCCCCAGCGGGAGGAGACTGGCCTGGAGGGTCACAGTGGCCACCTTGGAGCACAGCATCTCGGCCCTCCTGGCACTGCAGCAGGCTCCAAAGACTGGTACCTCCAGTTCCTTGGGACTGGTTGGATCCTCCACCATGGGGGCGTAGCCCACTAAGGTTCAGCCTGTGCTGGAGCAGTTCCAACCCAGTTCTGATTCCAGGCATCAGTCCATCTCCCCACTGAGTGCCTCGGGATAAGATTGCTAGGAGTGTCGGGCCCCAGTGACTCCCCCTGCCGGGCACTGGGCCAGTGCCCACCGGATCCTGGAGAGATACCTGTTCCGAGTGGGAGATCGATGATGAGTCCCTGGATACTCATCGGCACCAGGGCATTCCCTCAGACCCATCCCTGCTGCAGGGTTTGTGCGGGACATGGGTTTGGCCTTGGCCTCTGCCTTCTTGAGGACGAGCCTCAAGTGGAGAACCTCGAGATCCTCCAGTAGGAGGCTCCCCTGAAAGAGGTACCCACAGTGCCCATTCCTCCCATCCTGGAAAGACTGCTCTTCAGGATGTGGGAGACATCAGTTATGGTGCCAATACTGAGCAAGCGGCTCAATTCTATGTATTGGATCTGCAAAGAGACCCGACTTCCAGAATACACAGCAACCGCATAGCTCCATGGTGGCGAAGTCAGCCATGCATCGGATCAAGGAGCCAGGAGACGCACTCCTGAATGCCCCCAGGCAGGGAGTCCCACACCATGGATGTCTATTGTAGGAAGTGTTATCAGGGCTCGAGGTTTGTGACCAGTATCCAGGCCTACCCAGCTGTACATGGGCATATACTTGAGAGAAGGAGTTTGCTAGGTCCTCAGCCGGCCTGTCTGATGAGCCTCTCTAGCGGTTCCAGTCCCTGGTATCGACTGTCGAGGAGTGCTCCAAATATATGCCTTAGGCGGCCTATGATGGCTTAGTCTGTGGCTATAGTGGCTGTAGTTGGCATTGGTGCCCAGCGCCTGGCATGGCTACAGTCCTCAAACCTGAAGCAATGGGTTCAGGACAAGTTGGTCGATGCCCCGTACTGGGGAGCAAACTTCTTGGGCAAGCCCATAACGGACAAGGCCGCAGAGTTTGAGTCCGCGTTCATGACCAGAACCAGGCTCTCTAGGAAGACTGCAGACCCTTCCTGATGGAAGGCTTTGAAGGAAAAAACACTTTTTCCCGAAAAAGAGGAAGGCTTACGGAACATACCCCTAATTTCTGGCCTATCCAGCTCTCCAACAGGGACAGCAGGCCAAGGGCAGGGATACGGCCCTCATAAGCCTAAGGCCCCCAAGCCCCAAACAATGCCTCTGCCGCAGACTTGTGGGGAGCTTTTGACTCCTTGAGCATAGCGACTCTTCTCCTCCGGGGTCAGGAGCCACAGCATACAGGGGCACATCTAGTCATCTTTGTTCACCGGTGGTCCGGCATCAGCACTGATGCTTGAGCTCTGCAGATGGTCAAGAAGGGTTACCTTCTCCACTTTGAATAGACGCTACCTTTGTTCTTCCCTGGAGAACTTACCATGACTCCTCTTCATTGAAGACTTCTCAGCAGAAACTTGTGGGCCTGCTGGCAGACAAAGCGGTGGAGCCTGTTCCCTCCGCTCAGAGGGGAACAAGGTTCTACTCCCGCTACTTCCTGTTTCCAAAAAGAATGGGAGGGTTTCTACCCATCCTGGATCTGCGAGACTTCAATTGGTTCTTGGTGAACGAGACGTTCAAAATAGTTTCCCTTGGAACCTTGTTGCCCTACCTCCAGTGGGGAGGTGTGCTCCTTGGATCTCAAATATGCGTATACCCACATCCTGCCATCCCTTGCACCAGCAGCACCTCCACTTCGTCATCAGAGGACAGCACGACTGTGGACTGCTGTTCGGACTGGCGTCTGCCCCCCCCGGGTGTTCATGAGGTGCTTGGCGGTGGTCCTTGCTCACATACACCTCCAGGGGGTATTCGTATTCCCCTTCCTGGATGACTGACTCAAGTCCCACCTGCAGCCTACTCAGCACCTGGAGTTCATCGGGACCCTCCTGGACACTGTTCATGCCAAGGCCTTTCTTCCCATAGATTACGCCTGGTGCAGGACCTTCAGGATCGCACGACGGCCCCGCCCCACTTGATGTTGCATTTTCTGGAACACATGGCCTCGACTGTGCATGTTACGCCCGACGCCTTCCTCCATATGCATCCGGCCCAGTGAACGCAGCTCCCAATGGGCCCAGGCGACAGGCCACCTCCATGACCGGGTCTGGGTGACCCCATCAATGATGACATCCCTCGATTGGTGACAGCAGCCACAGCACCTCCTGGCGGGGATGCCTTTTCAATCTCCACCCCCTCAGGTGACCCTCATGACCGATGCCTCCAGGCTGAGCTGGTGGGTCCACTGCGGCAGGCTATGGACCCAGGGCGTCGGGATGGTGGAGGAGTGTCTACATCAAATCAACGTCCTCAAACTCAGAGCCATTACGTACGCTCTGCAAGCATTCCAGCACCATTTATTGAACCAGGTACTTCTGATTCAGACGGACAATCAACTGGCGATGTTTTATCTACACAAACAGGGAGGCACTGGGTCATACCTTTTGTGCGAGGAGGCAATTCATCTCTGGAACTTCACCCAGGAGAGGGGTATGCTGCTTCAAGCAGTGTACCTTCAGAGACAGGAGAATGTCCTGGTGGATCGCCTCACCTGGGTCCTGCAGCCCCACGAGTGGAGGCTGAACCCTTGAGTGGCATGTTACCTGTTTCTAATGTGGGGGCTGTGATAAGCAAGCTTATCATAGCTCAGGAAGGAGCTATAGAAAAGGTGAAGTGACTCTGAACAAGTAACCTGTCAGTTCTGGTAGAAATAAGAAAACAGAATTTTGCCATAAAAGACTACCAGTCCCAGAATGCACCAGGTTTCCAACAGCCATTAGAGGAGCTGAAGTGGGGAAACGTGTGTTCAATCAGGAGGGCTATGAGGTAATCCCCAAGCACTCATCTCAAAGGGTAGAATAAAGGTAGAGTTTATTCTACAGAGAATTATCCTCATCCTCAGTTTCATCTGGGAGATCATCATCTTCATGATCTTGGACAGCTTCATCATCTGGAGGATCATCAGAAGCAGAAGCCAGAGGGGACGGACAGAAAGGGCAAGAAACCCTTTGGAAGAAAGAAGAGAAAAGCATTTGGGAGGTCTAAAGGAGTCCAGAGCAGTACGTATACTGGGAGACATTCAAAAGGCCAGCATGCACCATTGGACTGGGGAAAGCCAGAGGAATGGTGCTGCAGAGCTAGGAATCTCCAGACGGTACCTGTGAGGGAGACGGCTGCACGTGGAAGGGACCGTAGGACCCGTGCCAGAAGGTATGTGAAGAGAGATCCAGTGTCCAGGGATCTGGATTGGAAGGCTGGACATAAGAACTGGACTACATACTGGCCAGGCTATTTAGAGAGGAACTCTAACAGCAATGGAAGCTCAGGTATGAACACTGATCTATGCCCTAGCTATAACCTTGAAAGACAGCAGGGAAACAAGTATTTTCCTGAGAGTGCTACATTGAGAAATTCCTCTGTGCCAATCCATGATATTGAACCCATGATTGTTGAAGAAGGGGGAGCGGTCTTAGATACAGGCTGTGAATATATGGATTGCTCTCTGTCTAAACTCCTTTGGTAATTTTCTGTTACAAAGTACAACAACCATCACAAAGAAATACAAACTTGTTCTTTAATCTACTCAGAAAAGCTCCTGAAGTAGGATTTGAGCCACGCAGTAGAAAGCAAGCCAGCTAAGGGGTTTCAGCTGGGTAACTGCTAGCAATTGAGCCTTACCTAATTGCTTGTGAGCTCTGAGGGAATCACTTCTGAATCTATGTGTGAAGATAAAAGAAGTTAACCTGAAAAGAACAGTTTTTCCCTTCTTTGTGGGTTTTGCTTGTTTGAAACACTGCTAAGAAAATATTAGCTAAAGCCTACAGAAAAGACCAGTTTGTTACCAACCAGGTCTTTATTCTTTTGCTTTGATTGCCTGACAAGTTCAACTGTTGTTTTCCTGATTTTGTTTTTCTAAGTTTAACACTGAAAGCAAGTATCCTGTTTTGTGTGCTACCAAGCATATCTGTGTTGGGAGAAATAACCCCATAAATAAATATCTTATTGGCTTTACACTCAAGCACAACTAATTATTGTGAGCAGCTGTGACTGGTGTGAATGGACTGCATTTCCCACAATCCCTTGCAAATCATATTGATATATGCACTTGCCAAGACTGTGAACATTCTCACCCAGGCAGCCGTCTGACAGGGCTTTCCTACATTCGACCTCTTCATCAGTCCCAGCAATGCCTGGTTTCGGCGCTTCTGCTCCAGGATACTGACCTTGCATTGAGTAGCGGTTAACGCATTCCTCCTGTCATGGAGTGAGGGGCTGCTGTATGCATACCCTCCAACTCCTCTAGTCTCCAAGACTCTCTTCTCAAGATTCACTGGGATCGGGCCTCTCTGATCCTCGCAGCTCCCAGGTGGGCCTGGCAGCTGTGGTTTTTCTTTGCTGCTCCGTCTCTCTCAGGCGCCGCTGATTGCCCCGGGCTGCACCCTGGATCTGATATCACAGGAGGAAGGCTCCCTCCTGCACACCAACCTCAGGTCCCCTGCCCTGATTGTCTGGCTGCTGAAGGGGTAGCCCTTGGAAAATTTCATTTGCCCAGGATTGTTGAAGACGTTCCCCTGGCGTCCTGCAAGGATTCCACGAGGTGAGTATATGCCTTTAAATGGCATTGATTCTCCATCTGGTGCCTAGATCGGGTATTAACCCCTCCTTCTCTTCCAGTACCAATGGTGTTACAGTACTTGCTGTACCTTTCCCAAGTTTATTTATTTATTTAACATTTCTTCTATACCGCGCTATTATAATCAGCGCGGTGTACATCGAACAAAAACATACTACAATGCATACAAGCAACATTGAGTTTACAATGAACAGGAAATTAAACATGGGATAAACCGGGAAAACTATATACAAGTTAACTCGATACTATGTACAATACTCTAACTCATTTAGGAATTGCATGTGCTTTTGTTGGTGGGTGGTACACGTATGGTGAATAGCGGATGGGCTTGTGTGTAGGCTAACCATTTTCTGTTTGTATTAAGGTGCTAGGGCGACTGTGGCATGTGGGAAGCTTGCCGGTTGTGTGTTTGCCTCGGATGGTTTCTGGGTAGCATTTTGTGAACAGGTGGTGTTTCAAGGCTTTTCTGAATAGGACTAGGCTTTTGATGCCACGGATTTCATGGGGAAGGGCATTCCAGCTTAAAGGAGCAAATATAGAAAAGGCCCTGTTGGAGGTAGCCTTTGTACACTTAGTCATCATCTTGGGGACTACTAAGGTGTTCATTGCAGTAGGCCTCCTGTTTCTATTTTCCAGGGTACCATGGATTAGCTTGCTGATTGGCGTAGAAGAGTAGTTATTTAGGGCTTTGAAGGTAAGGACTAATGACTTGTATTGGAGTCTGGCATGTAAAGGTAGCCAATGCAGATCTTTCATGATAGGTGTTATGTGGTCAGATCTTGACGATCCAGAAAGGACTCTTGCAGCTGCATTCATAGCTAGGCGGAGCGGATTTAAGGTTGATTGAGAGAGACCATGGAGGAGGATGTTAGCGAAATCCAGATGTGGGAGGACTAATGCCTGGAAGGTTGTTCTGTAGTCGGTGAAATCCAGTAGGGGGCGGAGGTGACATAGCGTTCTGATCTTATGATATATTGCCTTTGTGACGTTCTTCACATGTGTTGTCATATCCAGGTGCTGGTCCAGTGTGGTCCAAGTTGGCTTGATATCCTCCTCGGTGAGGGTGCACCTCAGTGCTCTGGCAGCGCACCATCATTTGATAGATGGGCAACCCCTGTTTTTCCATTCACTTGTAGGCCGCTTTATGCGGCGTCTCTTAAGAACATAAGAAATGCCTTACTGGGTCAGACCAAAGTCCATCAAGCCCAGTATCCTTTTTCCAGTAGTAGCCAATCCAGGTTCCCAAAGAGGCACACAGGCTCCACAGTGTTTGTCCCAGGACGTCACTGTGTGTCGTCTAGTCTTTCTACTTTTTAATGGTGTAAATAACCGATCTACATTTACCCGTGCCACTCCATTCATTAATTTAGACACACCTATCATATCCCCCCTCAGCAGTCTCTTTTCCAAGTTGAAGAGCCCCAACCTTTTAAGCCTTGCCTCATAGGGGTATCCTTCCATTCTCTTTACCATTTTTGTCGCTCTTCTTTGTACCTTTTCTAATTCAGCTATATCCTTTTTAAGATATGGCGACCAGAATTGCACACACTATTCATGGTGCAGTCGCACCATGTTAACGGTACCGAGGCATTATAATATCCTTTGTTTTATTCTCCATTCTTTCCTTATGATTCCTAGCATTCTATTTACTTTCTGGGCACCTCTGCATACTGGGCATCCAGGGCGGAAAGTCAACACATTCTATTATAAGGCCATGGCAAAAAATGTGTATTGGGGGGACATACTGCGAGGGCAGCCATTTTACAAAAAAAACCCTTTTCAAAATAACAGCATCATTTGGGGTTTGCACATGCAAATGGTGGATTTACAAAATTGAATGTTCAAGGGGATCGAATGAAGGATCTGAGCTCCAAAACTCAATATTTTTGACTTTCTGAGGTGGTTTTGAACATCAGAAAGATTAAGCATAGTTCCTCATTCCTCTAAATCTCAGCTATGCATGACTCAGCATAGCATGTTGAAGGGAAAATTTGTATGTGTGTATTGTTTTGCGAAATAGGAAATGCATGCGTAACTTTAAGGTATGCCCATACCCTGTCCAGAACACAGCTACTTCAAATCTGCGCATGCTGCCTGCAGACACATGGAATGGAGAAGTGGCCTAGTGGTTAGGGAAGCAGTAGGGAAGTGAAAAAGACCAGAATTTGAATCCTGCTGACACTCCTTCTGGCCTTGGGCAAGTCACTTAACTCGCCATTGCCTCAGGTACAAACTTAGATTATAAGATCTCTGGGGAAAGGGAAATGCCTATTGTACCTGAATGTAACTCGCCTTGAGTTACTAATGAAAAGATGTGAGCTAAATGTAAATAAATAATGCCGCCTCTAAAATCACTACTTATATGTGGATGCCAAATTTACTTATGTAAATGACTTTTTAAACCTTCTAAAAATAACCTACAAAAATATCTAAATCCACACCTACTAATGAACATAATGAGATAACCAAACCCACTGCTTTATAATAGCCATATTTCCCAGATGCAAAATACAAGCCATCAAACATCAATAAATAACATAAAATCATAAAAACTTCACGAGGGGTACAACACACATGGCTCACATTGGTAAAGTCTGTGGGCTTGATGCAGAAACCCTGCTCTTGCTCACGTTAGCATCCCATTCAATGGCCTGGGACCTGAATGTGGTTTTGGGTAATCTTATGGTTCCACCCTTTGAGCCTGAAGTATCTCTCTTGGAAAGTGATTTTCCTGGTGGCAGTCGCCTCTGCCCGCAGGGCTCGTGAGCTGCAGGTTTTAATGGCATGTGCTCCTTACATCAGGTTTCACAGGAATAGGGTAGTGGTGCGCATGCATCCCAGATTTCTGCCTAAGGTGGTTTCCCCCTTTCATCTGAACCAAGAAGTGTTTTTCCCTACCTTTTTTCCCCGACCTCATATGAGTTGGGCAGAGGCCGCGCTCCACACTCTCGATTGTAAGAGGGTGTTGGCCTTCTGTCTTGAATGAATGAAAGCCCATTGCAGATCTTCCCAGCTCTTCATCTCCTTTGACCCCAACAGGCTTGGGATCGCAGTCTCTAAGCGCATGGGTGGCGGACTGTATTTCCTTCGCCTATGCACAGGCTGGTCTCTCCCTGGAGCAGCATGTCACTGCTCACAATGCACAAGCAATGGCAGACTCATTTACTAACTTGCGTTCCATCTCCTTGTTGGAGATCTGCCGCGTGGCCACTTGGTCCTCAGTCCATACCTTTGCAGTGCACTACTGCCTGGAAGAAGACTCCTGGCATAACAGCATCTTTGGCCAGGCGGGACTCTGTCATCTGTTTGGAGACTAATGCAACTCCTTCCCTCTGACCCTTCTGTGAGTCCAGGCTACTGGAGAACTGCCTCCCTGGTCAACGCTTGGATCGTATCAGAGGTCTTGAGGCCCATCTGCGTGCTCCGCTGGCATTCACAGTTCGATTTTTCGGTCGTTGGTGATCTTTTTTTTTTTTTTTCAGGTTTTTCGGTAACCTATAGCTTGGATTAGTCCCATATGTGAGGACTGACTTCCTGCTTGTTCCGGAGAAAGCGTAGATCTCCAGGAACAAGCAGGAATGCAGTCTTCACATATGGGTGACATCGGCACTGATGGATCCTGCGTGGAAATGCTCCCCAGCGTCCAATAGGAAAATCTTTAGGAGCACTCCACTGCGCCTGCATGTCTGCCTTCCTACCTTCCCAGCTCCTCTCCTCAGTTCTTCGTTTTCTGTGAAGCCAGCAGGTTGTCAGTCCTGTCACTGCCAAAAAAAATGTCTTTTTTGGTGCAATACCGTACTCTGCCTTTCCATCGATGCTGGTTCCATCAGAATCCATACCGGCCCCAATAAATTTTTTTTTTTTTTAGTTATAAAACTTTCTATTTCTTTTCTTTTCCCGTGGGTTTCACCGCTAACTTGGCCTTTAGGCCGTCATATCCTCTTCAATTCTGAATAATACTTTTAAAGATGGAAAAACCAACTAGTGGTTTTAAGTATCAGTCACGGATAAACATGACTGGTATCTAAAATGTTTGGGCCCTGACCATTTACCAGATTCTTGTCTTTTGTGTCAACCAATGACAAGGAGAGGCCTAAAGAACAGAGCCAGACAGTATGGATCACTGTTCTCCCCAGACTCGGTTTCAGTGGCTTCCACATCATTGAGAACATCAGCCTCCTCTCATGGGTCTCGGATGAGAAAACCTGGAAAAGAGACGGCTGAGGGGAGATATGATAGAAGTCTATAAATTAATGAACGGAGTGGAACGGGTAAACGTAGATCGATTGTTTATCTTATCAGAATATAGAAAGACTAGGAGACATGCAATGAAGCTACAGGGTAAACTATTTAAGACTAATAAAAGAAAATATTTTTTTCACTCAACGTGTAATCAAACTCTGGAATTTGTTACCGGAGGATGTAGTAAAGGCTGTTAGTGTAGCTGGGTTTAAAAAAGGTTTGGACAAGTTCCTGGAGGAAAGGTCCATAAACCATTATTAAGAAGTGACCGAAGATATCAGTGCTTGACCCAGTACAAGCATTGTGGAACTTGTGTCTCTTGGGGAAACTGCTAGGTACATATGACCTAGATTGGCCACTGTTGGAAACAGAATACTGGGCTTGATGGACCTTGGTCTGACCCAGTATGGCATATCTTATGTTCTTATGGATCTCTTCGAAGCCCAAACATAAAAGTAAGTCTCTGATTTCTAAAAAGTCATCAGCATCGAAGACAAATACCGAGACTAGAGACAAATCACAGCATAAGCATCAAGACTGCCCTAGGGGTGCTTCTGATGCAGACTGGTCAGCCAAGCATCCCCGGCGGGAGGACCTGTCCTCCAAAGCACAAGAGGGGCTCCAGGACGCTCCCAAGGAATCGACCTCTGGAGAGCTACCGCTTCCATGCTTTGGGATGGTGGCTCAAAGCTCCGTCGGTGATCCCACCCAGACATTGGCCATTTCGCTGGACCAGCACATGCTGGCTCTCAAGAATTTGGCTGCACTCCTGGCAGCCTTGGTACAGACAGTATTGACAGCTCCAGCAGTGCAGGCTTTGGCACCCTGCCTACTGCCAAGTGTATCAGCCCGATGCCGGCCCTCAAACCCGCATCATTGGAGATCCCGAGGCTGATGCCTCCATTGGAACCAACTGGCTACAGCTGCCATGGCTCCGATTCCGATACCTCTGAGTATCTGTATCGGCATCGACTCTCGACGTCAACAAAGCATCAAGGTCAAACACAAGACTGCCGATACTTGGCCTTTTTGTCATATTCTGATTCCAGTTCTTCCAATTCTGACCAAGGATCACTGGATTCCCAAGAACCTCCAGACATCCCTTCAGACCCTTCCCCTCCACAGGAGCGTCACAGGTCCCCACCAGAAGATATGTCTTTCGAGGACTTCATACGGGACATGGTAGCAGGACTGCCCATCACAGTAGCCTCGAAGAAGGAACCGAGGGCAGAGGAATTGGAGATAGTTCAATACCCTCTGTCACCCACTAACGTACCCAGAGGCTAAAAAGGGCTTGGGTCGTTTGATGGGGCAGTACTTTTATGGCTAGAGCTCCTATGAAGGCTTTAGCAAGGCCTTCTGGATCCTGTAGTTTTCACCGTTAGCCAAAGAAGTGTAGTTGAAACAGAGAGTAAGGTTTAAACTCAGGCTTTATTCCCCGTCCGGGGTGGATTCATAACAGTGGAACTTAAAGCAGGTCAGACCCTTCGTCTGATAACACAATTAAAGAAAAATACTTTCAACCCAACTTAGCTTTCTTCAGCATTAAACCATGAACAAAAAGTAACAGAAAACAGTTCCTTTTACTCACGGAACTCTGGCACCTGTTTCTTCTCATAAACAGTTCTGGCTGCTTTTAACATAGAGATGCTATACAATCAGATAATGTGTACGTGCAGTCCATCTCATTTTCCTCTAAGGATTCTTCAAGAGGTTCAATCTGCATCTCCTCTTCATCTGAGTAAACGTCTGGCTCCCAACTGCCGTTAAAGTTATAAGGTTTTTGTCGGGGAGTTAAAACACTCTCCTCCCCCACTATACTAGTGGCCCGTGGGTAACTACCGTATTTCCTGTAGTTGGGTTCCTGAGAACTACAGAGCTCTTGGTACGTGCATAGAAAGTCAGGGTATTGCAAACCTCTCTTATTAGGGTAAATACGCCTACCTTTAGGCACTGCTGTTTCCTGCTCTCTCGGATAAGCACAGCTCTGCTTGGAAGCCCCTTTTCCACGGTGTTTCTCTGACTCATTCAAATGTGCTTCGGGGTAAAAGTTTTCCCCTTCTTCATTTCTGGTGTTAGGTAATTTATATCTTAAAGCCTTGGCTGTTGGACTGCCTTCTCTGCTTGCCTCACAGTAACGCTCCTGGGAATATTGAGAGGCTGTGCACTGCTGTTCCCAACAGCTTCTCTGAGAATCACCAACCTCATGTACTCTGGATAATCCCCTTGGCTCCGTCCTCACAGCTCCACGGACACTGCTCTCAAGCTCAGCAGTACCTAATGGTTCTCCCGTAGTTCCAACTACAGCCCTTGTAGTTCCTACTACTTCTCTCTCCGTTCTACTTTCTCCTTCAGTTCTCTCTCTACCTCCCGGTAAGTAATTTTTAAGTACGTTCAAATTGGTGTTAGCCTGGGCTCTGCCCCCATGCAGGTGCTCTTCATTTTCTAATGAATTCTGTGCTCCCTTTCTGTTCGGGCGTTCCCTAACACCACGTGGCTTTGTTTTCATCTGTTGCTCATATCAACCTTCCCCCATGTGTGAACCTGAGCTGTCAGTTTCCCTTACATTTTGCTCACAATCCCCTACTTCCATGGGTTCTGATGGCGCTACCTTATGACACCTCCCATGCCCAAGGAAATGGCTACTTTACCGGTGTATCACATCTTACAAGATCTTATGTTCCGCATGTGGGAGGGTCCTCTCACGGTTTCACCTGTTAGCAAGAGGCTCGATACCACGTACCGAGTTCCAGAGTGCCCAGGCTTCCAAAAGCCTTAGCTCCCCCATCACTCAATGGTGGAGGAATCAGCGATGTGCTGAATTAAGAGTTCAAAAAATCACTTGTCCATGCCTCTGGGTAGGGACTCGAGGACACTCAATGCCTTTGGGCGTCAATGCTTTTATGCTTGGATGTTGGCTTCCAGAATAAACTCCTACATGCTATACATGGTCATGTTCTTAAAAAATGTTACTGGGGATCTGGAAACATTTACCCCCATGCTTCCTGATGATAAATGAAGTGCATTCTAGGCACTCATCAAGCAAGGCCAAAATACTTCAAAATTTATTACCAGGGCCTCTTTTGATTCCTTTGAGTAAACAAGCAGAGCTTCAGCAGTCTGCATTGGGGCTCACAGGATGACCTTGTTAAAGGCATCAGATCTCGAACAGTGGGTCCAGGACAAAGCTGGCTAATATCCCATTTACAGGAGAAAACCTTTTTGGAAAAGGTTGGAGAGAGAAAGCCGAGGAGATTGAGACAGATGATCTCACCTTCAAACACCTTTCCAGGAAAACGGCTGACTCCCCCCCTAAAGGAAGGCTGTTTTCAAGAAACCTTTCTATTCTAAGAAGAAGGGATGTTATCTTTCTTACCCACCTTTAGCTGCCTACCAGCCTCAGCATACTCAACAGCAGCAGCAGGGCCCTCGCCAACCCAAAAAGCCCAAGGCTCCTAAGCCTCAAACAGTGACTCAGGCACAATCGGTGCCTGGTTTTTCACTCCTTCCTAGAGAGCATTGCCACTCTGCCTCTGGAGGGTCCCCAGCACCTCCACATAGCAGACAGATTCTGTTCCTATGCCCACAGGTGGCACCTCATAACTTCAGAACAGTGGACTCTCGACATCGTCCAAAGGAGGTATCTGCTTCACTTCAAAACTTTACCCCCCACCAGCTTCACAGGGGACTGTCCCACCCATCCCCTTCAAAGCACCATAGAAAGAGTTCCTCCTCCTCAAGAAGGGAGAGGTTTCTACTCTCCATATTTTCTCATCCCAAAGAAAACAGGAGGATTCAGACCCATCTTGGATCTCAGGGACCTCAACAAGTTCCTTGGTTGAGAAAAATTAAAAATGATTTCCCTGGGAAATCTTCTCCCATACCTCCAGAGGCACGACTGGTTATGTTCTCTAGCCCTATAGGAGGTGTACATGCATATACTAATCCATTTTCTGCACAGACAGTATCTGTGCTTCATGTTTCAGGGAAACCACTACCAATATTGGGTGCTGCCCTTCAGTTTAGCCTCAGTACCACAAGTATTCACAAAATGCATAGCAGTAGTCATTGCCTATCTCTGCACTTTGAGAGTATTTATCTTCCCCTTCTTAGATGACTGGCTAATCAGGGCACACTCCCCTCAGGAGGTAAAACTCTCCCTTCATCACACCATCATGGTGCTACAACATCTGGGATTTGTCCTAAACTTCCCGAAGTCTCACCTCATACCAACTCAACGTCTGGAGTTCATCAGAGCATTCTTTAGACACTGTCACGCACCTACTTACCCCCGTAGGTAGGAGACCTGAGGGTTTCAGTGCGGCCTCTTCTAATAAGCTGGGACAAGTAATGCCCCCTGGGAGTTGGAGTCCCACTAGCTTTAAAAGAAGTGTAGTTGTGGAAGCGAGCAGCTAGGCTTTTTTTTTCAAAGAGGTATTTTATTTCCCGTCCCGGGAACTTTTGCAAAACAGGTATCAAAAGGAAAAACAAACCATACTTTTGGCATAACACAAAAATAGAACTACAAACTAGAAATCATGCTTCTTTTCAGCTCACAAAAACAAACGGGTGAAAAACAGTCCTTGTAATTCTCAACAGCTGTGCACTTGAAATCTGCTTTCCCAAACAGATTTCCCTTCTATACACTTTAGCATAGAGATGTTACTATACCGGAGAAAGCAAGTGTACAGTCCATTTGATAATCCCCCACGCTTTCCCCACAATCCTCACAGTCCATCTGTTCAGGGACGTCTGTATAATTTTCTTCTGGGGAACTGTAATTAGTGCCAGTATTGAAGAGTCCCTCTTCTTTCTGAACCGGGCTTCTCTCCTCGTCACTATTGAGGTGAAAAGGCAGGCTACCGTGTAGTTTAGACTTCTCCCTTAGAGGGCCATACACTTCAGGATAAGTGTAGGTGAAGTCCTGCTTTTCAACTGCCCTTCTATTAGAGTGAATTGGACTTTCTCCAGCCTGAGCTCTACCAAGACGTGTTAAGCCAGGAAGTTGGAAACAGCTTTTCTCTCTCAAAAGCTTTTCCCTTCCCTTTACAGGACGTCTCTCTCGGGGTTTAGAAAACTCCTTGGGGAAACTACCTTCACCCTCCTGGTACCTGCATTCAGGATAATTCCCTCTCACAGCTTCTCTGCGTCTGTTTGCAGGAATCCTCTCCTGAGCAAACTCCTCTGTGAAACTGCTGAAATCTTCGTCAGAGGTTTCTAGGTAGGTTTCCTGGATATCACTCTCCTGGATATCTCTGTCCCAGTTAGCATTCCTCCCTCTGGCTTCCTGCTTGGCTCCCCTCCGACTGAGGTGGTCCTGGTTAGCTCTCCTCCAACTGAGGTGGTCCTGGTTAGCTCTCCCTCTACTCAAGACTGACTCTTTCTTAAATGCGTCATTCTTAGCTTTTCCCCGTGGCTCAAGAGTGTGCAGCTGTCCCTGCTTAGCTAATGAGGCATGAGGTAATCTTTTGCTGGGGCGTTTCCCTACACCCTGTGCTAATGTTATTGATGGTTGCTCATAGCAACCCTCAGCCATGTGCTTGGAGCTACGTGTTTTAAAACTGCCCTGCACTTTCTCTTCTGTTTCTATAGGCACAATCTGCCCTGCACCATGACAACACTCAACAGGCCTGAGCTTTTCTCCCACAAGATCGCTATGCCTGCCTCATCGAGCTGGCAAAGAGAATGCAACAGCAAAGCCACTTAACAGCTTGAGAGATGCTGCATCTGTTGGGACACAAGGCCTCCACGGTCCATGTTGTCCCCTATGCTCAATTACACATGTGATAAACCCAGTGGACTCTGTCTTCTCAATGGACGAAAGCAACGAGGCATCTCGGAGACAAGATCCACATCACCTCTCAACTGACCAAGTCTCTTCAGTGGTGGTGTTCCCCACAGAACCTACTCAGAGGAATAGGGAAGGTAGCAAGGAAGACACGCAGGCACAGTGAAGTGCTCCCAAAGACTTTCCTATTGGATGCTGGGGAATGTTCCCGCGCAGGCTCTGTTAATTTCGATGTCACCCATATGTGAAGACTGATTCCTGCTGTTCCTGGAGAACACCTGCTACAGGTGAGAAACTACGCTTTACTCACCTGTAGCAGGTGTTCTCTGGGAACAGCAGGAATCAGTCCACACAACCCTCCCTCCTCTCCGTGGAGTTGTTGTTTTTTTATGCTTCTTTAAGCTATGTCATCATACCGAGGTAAGATGGCACCTTTTGGGCAGGAAGGTGACCACACATGCATGGTAGAACTTCCAAAGACTTTCATGAAAGCTGGGGACTGGATACTGTGCGGTCTGTTGGTGCCGACATCATCCATATGTGAGGACTGATTCTTGCTTTTCCTGGAGAATGCCTGCTACAGGTGAGTAACTACGTTTTAGTCACGATGATGCCTAAATCTTTTTCCTGGGTGGAGATCCCCAATGTGGACCCTTGCATCGTGTAACCATAGTTTGGGTTGTTCTTTCCTAGGTGCATAACACTGCACTTGTCTACATTAAATTTCATCTGCCATTTGAACGTCCAGTCTTTCAATTTATCAAGGTCCTCTTGCAATTTTTCACAATCCTCTTGCGTCTTAATAACTTTGAATAATTTTGTTTCATTTGCAAATTTGATTACCTCACTCTTTATTCGCATTTCCAAATCATTTATGAATATGTTAAAAAGCAGCAGACCCAGCACAGGTCCCTGGGGTATCACCTTTCTCCACTGAGAAAATTGGCCATTTAGTCCTACCCTCTGCTTTCTTTCTTTTAACCTGTTCTTGATCCACAGTAGTACACTACCACCAATCCCATGACCTTTTAATTTTGCCAAGGGTATCTCATGAGGGACCTTGTCAAAGGCTTTCTGAAAGAGACACTATATCAACTGGCTCACTTCTGTCTACCTGTTTGTTCACATCTTCAAAACAAATATAGCAGATTAATAAGACCAGACTGTCCTTGGCTAGATCCATGTTGGCTTTCTCCCATTAAACCTTGACTATCTACATGACTGCTGCCTATCCTAAGTCACCGACTGAGTATGGTTCATCAAATAGGACTGGCACCATTACCAGACCTGGCCATTAAAACCAGTTTCCCTCAACTAATCAGGAAGCATACCTTGGTCTGCTGTGTCAAAGGCTGAGAACAGGTCAAAACATTTTGCAGAAACTGCGCTCCCCTTGCGCGTTATATCCGTGTGCACGTTATATACGTAATTATCAACACAATATGAAGAAAATTTTGTTTTAACTTTTTTATAACTTCTTTATTTATGAAATGCTGAATTTCTATGAGACTAAATGCGAGTAAATTAAACTAAATTAGACTTGGCCAAGTCCAGTTCAATCAACGTCGTCGTCATCTGACTCCTCAAACCCTTCAAAGTCCGTTCCCTCCTCACTGTCATAATTGAAATAATTTAAGAGCCAGCTGCAGATGCTCTTCTGTGGTTTCTGAAGTGATGTCATCACTGCTATCAGCATCTTCAACTTTGTTGTCTGTATTGTGAATCCCAGATTACATCCATTCATCCCACACTGTTCTCACGAACATCTTGAATGGGTGGTTAAGCACTATATCTATCAGCTGTAGCTTGCTGGTAAGACAACCAGGTATTACAGTTATGTTATTTTGAACATTTTTTTTCTTTGTGGGCAGCCATGGCGTCAAAAATTAGTCAGGACTTCTTGGAGAAGAATCCCCCCTGCCTGACCGTTTAACATTTATCAACCCATACTTTTATAAGGTCACAGTCCATCCATCCCTTCCTATTGCAATGGACAACCACACTGGTTGCCATGGTAACTCTCTTGAAAACTACCATAGGCTTTAATTTCACTCCACTCGCAGTGTGAAGGACTACAGTGAAGCAGGTCCTCTCATGCCCGTGTTTGTAATATCTACAGTTTTCGTACCTGAAACAGCTTACAGTCCTGGTGACAGGGATGTCGAAAGACATTGGAACCTGATCCATATTTATAATGTCCACTGCAGATATACTATGTTCAGAGATTTCTTTGGAGATGAATTCATGGAAGTCGTTCATTTTTTGCTCCCAGTCGTCTGGAAGTTGCTTGCCTACAGTGGTTCTCATTCTCACTGAAAGTCCATTTCTTTTCAGGAATCTAGAAATCCAGATGAAACCCGCTTTAAAATTGGTGATTCCTCTTTCATTTGCCAGGAGCTTTGCTTTGATCTGAATTGCGACAGTAGAGACAGCTTGATTTTGTTCCCTCTGAGAAAGAACCCAATCTCTCAAGTCATTCTCCAGTTTAGGCCATTTTGCTTTGGGCCCACGACGTGCACATTTTCGGGGGTTCATATTCTCGAGCTTCTTTTTTTCCTTTCTTCATTTGCGAATGGGCATCTCTCCAACCTCGAACTCTGTCGCTGCTTCTCAGTTGCTTGTTTCTGCCACACTCAGGACAACTTTGAAGTTGGCGGTGTAGGCCTTGCGTTTCATTCCTGGCATAGTCATCAGCAAAAAGGGCATTCGTAGGCGCATATTATATGCATAGGCGCGTTATCTGAAAATTCTCGAACAGAATGGTGTCATTTCCGTGCGTTTTATACATGTCCGTGTTATATACATGAACATGTGCGTGAAAATATGGTAATAAGGTGTCCTCCCCACTGTCCGCATGCACATGAATCTTATTATTTTTTTTGCAATTTATTTTTTTATTTGTTTTTCAACATAACCTTACAGTTCAGTTCAATACTCTGCCAGTGTTTTACATAGCCATACAGTCAAATAATAGAACATTTTTTGCTAACTAGCAGCCACTTTCACCTCCCCTTTCCTCTACCCTATCTTCTCCTTCGCTGCACAATTTAATCATTTTAACAACTTTCTGGATGCTTATCCTCTCCACTTTATCCCTTCCCTCCCTCCCCTCCCCTAACCCTCTCTTATCCCTCCCTTACTCCTCTCCATTTTTATTTTCTTATACTTTTTTCCACCACTCTCTTTATTCCTTCCACCCTCTAATCTTCATACCAGTGCCACGTATCTTTATATTTTCTTGTATTGTGTCATCTATATGCTACAACTGCACAGAGACTCCATACCTGCTCCAATTTACACACCACCACCTCCAGAAGCGGAGTTTCTTTATTCTTCCACCACCTAAGAAGGATCAGTCGTGCAGTCACTACACAGTACCCTAAAAAAGTTTCTAAATCCTCATTTCCTCCTCCTACTTCTTTGTTTAGTACCACTATGGCTGGGGTTAAAGTGCCCTGTACTTTGGTGATCCCCCTATAGAGCCCTTCTACCTCTTCCAAAGCCTTTGTCTTTTTGGGCAGCTCCAAATCATGTGTAACAGGTCCCCCCTCCCTCTGCATCCCTTTCAGCACTCACTTGAGCTTTCGGGGTATATAGCATGTAGCTTTACTGGGGTCCAGAACATGCGTAAGCGCACCTTTTAAACTGTTTTTTAAATACAGGGTTCCTAGTGCTATCCTGTATGCCCTTTCATATGTACCCTCCCATTAGCTTGCATCTCAAGGACCTGTTATTTCTTCCTCCCATCTCTTCTGGCTCAATGGCATCTCCCCCTCTTTTGCATTTAGCATCCTATATAACAGGGATATCAAACCTTTTTGTTAGTTCTTCTTTTCCATTAGTTCCTCAAATGGTGTGGGTTTGGTTGTAAGTTTAGTCTTATTTCTTTCTGTTGTAGGAAGTACCAAAGTTGTACATATGCATAGTAATCTTTCCCATCTAACCTATAGGTTTGCTTTAGTTCTTCAAATGTTTTAACTTCTCACCCCTTTTTCACTATTTGGCCTTTTCGTATCAAACCTTTGCTCGCCCATTCCTCGTAAGTTTTCTTTGTCCGCCCGGGTAAGAAATCCCCCTATTCCCCGAATAAAGGTTCGTCTGGAGTATCTCTTCTCCCTCATTAGATATCGTCTCCATTTTTTCAAGATTTGGAGAGTGAGCTTTCTGTGGGAATTATCCACCTCCTCCCCTTTCGTGTGCTCTATTGGGTCCCAGACCATCGCCTCCAGGTTCACCCTTCCATCTGCTTCCATTTGCACCCACTGTGGGGCATCTCCCCCTTCCCTCCATGCAAACAGGGCTTGTATCTGCACTGTGGCATAATAACTAGCTAAAGATGGTACCCCCATCCCCCCGTCCTCTGCTTGTACATAGCGGCCCTTGCCACCTTGGGAAGTTTCCCATCCCAAATGTATTGCATTATCATGTTTTGGAGCCTTTTTATCTCTCCCCGGGGCACTGCGCACAGCAGGGATGTGAACGTGAATAATAAAGATGTTCACATGGCTGATGGTATACAATATATGGTAGAACATTCATTTTCACTACTTCTATGTGTCCCAACCAAATCAAGTGAAACTCCGACAACTTAGAGAGGTTCCCTCTTAAGATTTCCTGTCAGTGGTTTGTAGTTCCAAAACTTAATATTCTCAAGGGGTTTTCCTAACTGGATCCCCAAGTATCTGAAGTGCTGATCTACCCACTTAAAATGTTTTCTCAAGCTCTCCTCTCGTATTTTCAGTAGGTTAAAACCTAAGATTTCGGTCTTCCTTTGGTTTATTTTGTACCCTGCTACCTCGCTATATCTACTGATTGCTCTCATCAGAATTGGCAGTGTGGTTAGCGGCTGCCTCAGGGTAAATATGATATCATCTGCAAAGGGCTATTTTTGTTTTCTGCCCCCCCCCCCACCTTCACCCCTTTTTATATCTGTTTCCCGTCTAACATATTCAGCAAGAGGCTCAATCGCCAGGGTGAACAGGAGTGGTGACAGTAGACAACCTTGTCGTGTTCCCTTCTCCAGGTCAAAGCTCTCAGAATATCCTCCATTTATTCTGACTTGGGCTCATGGATGGGCATAGAGTGCTTTTATCCATTTTAGAAAATTTCCTCCTAGGTCCATACATTCTAACACCTGGAACATGAACCGCCACTCCACTTGGTTGAATGCTTTTTCTGCATACACCGTATCAAATACTGCTTGCTCTCCTGTCCTCTGGAGATCCCATGTTATATTTATAAGTTTGCTGATATTGTCGCTCTCTTGTCGCCCTTCACGAACCCTGTTTGATCTTTATGGACCAGTTGGGGCACTTCTCCTTGGAGTCAGTTAGCTAACACCTTTGCTGGTATTTTTGCGTCTGCTAATCAATGAAATGGACCTGTACGAGTCACATACTGTGATCTTTGCCTGGTTTAAGTAGGACTGTGATAACTGTTGCTTCCATTGATTTCAGGACACCCTCTCTTTGAGGTACTCTGTTAAAAAATTGGGTTAGCACCGGGGTTATTCGATCTGTCATTAACCGATAAAGCTTTGCTGTAAATCCGTCTAGCCCCGGGGCCTTGCCTAGCTGGAGTTTTAATCACTGCTCTAACCTTCTCCTTGTCGATTTCCCGTCCTGTTCTCTTCCTCTGCTTCTAGCTTCAAGTTGCATTCATCCAAAAATGCTGTTCCCTCCTCTTATTTCACTTTTATACAGATTTTCATAGTGTTCTCCGAACACTTTGCTGATCTCCGATGTGCGATATACCATTTCCTCTTTGCCATTTCGGATCCCTCCTATAAAGGCAGCCTGTCTCTTAGCTTTCAATTGACTAGCCAATATCTTACCAGCTTTATTACCCCCTTCAAAACGTGCTTGCTGAAACCCTGCTAGCCTATGTGCTATTTCTTGGGCCCTCAACTTGCTCAGTTCTCCCCGCGTTTTGATCAATTATGCAATCACTGATGGGTCATTGTCGCTCTGATGCCTCCTCTCTAGCTCTCCTAGCTGTTTCAGGAGTTCTTTTTCAGATTTGCCCCCCTCCCTTTTGATCTTTGTTACTAAGCTAATCAGATGGCCTCTGGTGACCGCCTTCAACCCATCCCATACTGTACCCAGTGCCACTTCTCCATTTAAATTGAAGTGGAGATATTCCTGTATATCTTTGCGTCGCTTGTTGACCTGGTTGTCATCATCTAACAGCAAATCATTTAATTTCCAGAACTTAACTCCTTCATCTCTCACCTAGTTGGGAGGAGTGGCTCAGTGGTTGGGACAGGTTACCTCAGGCCGGAGGGCCGGGGATTCAATTCCCGCATGGGGACAAGTAACCTCAGGCCAGAGGGACTGGGGTCTCTAGTCCCATGGCCGCTCCTTGTGGCCTTTGGCAAGCCACTTAACCCTCCATTGCCTCAGGTACACTTGGATTGTGAGCCCTGCGGGGATAAGGGAATAAAAAGTACCTGTTAGTATACATGTAAACCGCTCTGATGCGTAAGTAAAGGGCGGTATATCAAATGCCTAAAACCAAACCAACCTATATCGAACACTATGCTGACTAGTGCATGGTCTGTCCAGGTTATTGATACCTGTTCCACATTTCGGGCCTTTGATACCTAGCTCCTGCTCCCCCAAATCATGTCCAATTTATTCTGTGTCCCATGTGTATGTGAGTAAAATGTATATTTATGTTCCCCTGATGCCTACACCTCCCAAATGCCTACCAGTCCTAGCCGCTCCTTTAGTTTCCTCAAGCTCTGCCTGTCTCTTCGGCCTCCACTTGCTTGTCCTCCACTGTTGTCTAATCTTGGGTTGCTGGTTAGGTTGCAGTCTCCCTCCAGACTTATCAGGTTTCCTCCTAACCTTTCCAGTTTCTTTAACATCTGCTCATATATTCCCCCTGGTGCTCATTGGGGCCATATATATTTATTACCCAGACCTCTTCTTCTACTATCCTTAGCTGAACTCCCACCCACTGCCCCCCTTTGTCCCTGCATTTTCCCATTACTGTATGCTGGTACATCTCACAGATTAGAATCCCCACTCCTCCTTTCTAAGGGTTTACTCTTTGTCCTGCGAGGATCACTATGAGATAGTATCGTGGTGAGCATGTGTTTCTACCCCACCCTTAAGTATGTCTCTTGGACACAGAGGATATCTGCATTTAAGCGCCTCCCCTCCCTCTCTAGTAGGCGTCTCTTGCGCCATGTCTGTAATCCTTTAGCAGTTACTGCGGCTACTGTTAATTGCCTACTGTTCCGATTTCCGTTATTATTAGTCCCATCCCCCCATCTCCTCCCTTATTTCTGTTGCTCCCCCGCCCTCCCCCTGCCTTCCTCTTCCTTGCCCCCCCTCTTCCTTGCCCCCTTCCACCTCATAATCCAGAGATGATATCATGCGTAGTGTGTCCCCTGCCTCCCCTGATCATTCCCACCCTACCTCCCTTCCCCGCAGTTCCTCCCATTTTCCTTCCCCTTTCCTAATCTTTCTCTAATCTTCCCTCTCCCCCAATTTTCTCTGAAATATGTGCTACTGGCAAAGTTCCTTATTGTATACCATCAGCCATTTACTTTATCAACCCTTAGTTATCTCACTCTTTTAACCAGAAAGGACAGGGTAGGAAGAAGGGGAGGAGGAGTGGCATTATATGTAAAAAATACTATTGAAGCTTTGGAATTACAGAGCTTAAAAGGGAGAGAGGAGGCATTGTGGGTTAAACTAGAAAGAGGGAAAGAGAAATCTATTTGCATTGGTGTGATATACAGACCTCTCTCACAAGAGGAAGAGGTGGACAGAGAGTTAATTGAAGACATACGCAGCATTGCTAGGAAAAGAGAAGTGCTACTGATAGGGGATTTCAATATGCCAGATGTTGACTGGCACATTCTTGCTGCAGTATCATCTAGAAGTAAAGAGATCCTGGATTCTCTACAGGGAGAACTATTCAGGCAGTTGGTAACAGACCCCACACGTGAAGGGGCCATACTGATGCTTACCAATAGTGAAAGTGTTTCTGATGTTATAGTGGGAGATCATTTTGCATCCAGTGATCACCAGATGGAGTGGTTCAGTATTAGGACTAGGGCTGTTAGAATCCATTCAAAGGTGAGGGTCTTAGACTTTAGGAAGACTAACTTTGCCAAGATGGGCCAATACCTCAGGGAGTCGTTAGCGGGATGGGAACAGCTGGGGGATGTAGAAAAACATTGGGCAAAACTGAAAGGGGATATTTTAAGGGCAACCAACCTTTTGTTAAAATGGTAAATAAAGGTAAAAGGAAAAGGAGACCGTTATGGCTTTCGAAAGAAGTAGCTGAAAAGGTGAAGAAAAAGAGGGCGGCCTTCATGAAATACAAGAGATCACAGAGAGAGGAAGACAGGCATCTATATTTGGAAAAACTTAGAGAAGCTAGCAAAGTAGTCAGGAAAGCAAAGATTCAAAAAGAGGAGGAAATAGCCAATGCAATAAAATGGGATAAGACATTTTTCAGATATGTTAGTGAGAAGAGGAAGGGCAAAAGTGGTATTGTCAGACTCAAGGGTGAAGGGGAGGAATATGTAGAAGCTGATGAGGATAAAGCGGAATTGCTTAACAAATATTTCTGTTCTGTGTTCACAGATGAAGAACCAGGAGCAGGACCTCAGAAAACACCCACAAACAGGAAGAGAAGCAAGGGACATCTTGAACAATTTTTAGAAGACTGTGTTCGTGAGAAACTAGCTCAACGTAAAGTAGACAAAGTGATGGGACCGGATGGGATACACCCTAGAATACTGAGGGAACTTGGAGACGTTCTACCAGCTCCACTGAGTGACCTTTTCAATGCCTCGTTGGAGTTGGGAGTGGTGCCAAAGGACTGGAGAGAGGCTCATGTGGTGCCTTTACACAAAAGCGGAAGTAAGGATGTGGTTGAAAACTACAGGCCGGTTAGTTTAACTTCGGTGGTGAGTAAATTATTGGAAACTCTGCTGAAAGAGAAAATAATGAGGTTTCTGGAATCCAGTGGATTACAGGATCTGAGGCAGCATGGATTCACCAGAGGCAGGTCTTGTCAGACAAATCTGATTGCTTTCTTTGACTGGGTGACCAGGGAGTTGGACTGAGGGAGAACCCTAGATGTGGTGTATTTAGATTTCATTAAAGCCTTTGACACCGTTTCTCACAGGCGACTTATAAACAAACTAAGCACCCTAGGGATGGACCCTAAAGTTACTGCTTGGGTTAGAAATTGGTTGGGTGGGAGGTGACAGAACGTACAGGTAAATGGAGCTCACTCTGAGGAAAAGGATGTTACCATTGGTGTGCCCCAGGAATCTGTCCTTGGTCCGATTCTTTTTAACATCTTTGTTAGTGATATAGTAGAAGGGCTGTTGGGTAAGGTTTGCCTCTTTGCGGATGATACCAAAATCTGCAATAGAGTAGACACCCAGGAAGGTGTAGATAACATGAGGAGGGATCTAGCTAAGCTTGAAGAATGGTCTAGAATTTGGCAGCTGGGATTTAATGTTAAAAAATGTAAGGTCATGCATTTGGGCTGCAGCAATCTAAGAGAGCAATATAGTATAGGGGGTGAAGTACTTTTGTCCACTAAAGAAGAGCGGGACCTAGGCGTGGTTGCATCTGATGATCTTAAGTAGCTGAACAGGTAGAAAAGGCAACGGCAAAAGCTAGAAGGATGCTTGGTTGCTTGTGGAGAGGAATGGCTAGCAGAAAAAAGGAGGTGATAGTGCCTCTGTATAAGTCTTTGGTGCGACCTCATTTGGAATATAGTGTGCAATTCTGGAGACCGCACCTTCAAAAGGATATAAACAGGATGGAGTCAGTACAGAGGGTGACTACTAAAATGGTTAGTGGTCTTCATTATTAAGCATATGAGAAAAGGATCTTAATATGTACACCTTAGAGGAAAGGCGGGATAGAGGTGATATGATTGAGATGTTTAAATACCTCCGTGGCATAAATGTACAGGGGGAGAGCCTCTTTCAATTGAAAGCAAGTTCTGCTACGAGGGGACATGGGATGTGGGTGAAGGGGGATAGATTCAGGAGTGATATGCGGAAATATTTCTTTACGGAAAGAGTGGTGGATCCATGGAATAGTCTCCCAGTGGAGGTGGTAGAGATGAGGACAGTATCTGAATTCAGAAAAGCATGGGACAAACACAGAGGATCTCTAAAGGAAAAAAGGGGACTGTTGTAGTTGTTGATATGGAAGGACAGACTAGATAGGCCATGTGGTCTTTCTCTGTTGTCATATTTCTATGTTTCTATAACTAAGTACACACATATGATCCCTTTCCCTCCCACCTCTCCCCTCAATTTTCTATCCGCTAATACATGTAGTACTATCTTTTTTCCTTCTCTTCAAGTTAGCCTGTGGGCCTTTCGGCCTATACTGTTTAGTGGTTAATATGAAATACATTATAATGCTATTGTCTCTCCTTCACTCACAGTTCAAGTTACAGTTCCATGATGTTTTCTTCCTGGATGTCTTATTCGGCACTTAGGCGCGTCCTTGCGTACTCTGCCCATCTTCTCTCTTTGTTCTTGATGTTCCCCTCCATTTTGACTCGGTTCTTGTCGCTGTTCATTTCTCTTCTCCTGGCTCGCCCGCTCCTTCTCTTGACTAGCTGCTGCCACCTGTTGGTGTAGCCCTGCTTCCTTTAGTGCTGAAAGGGCTTCTTCCATTGTGCGCGCACTCCATACTCTCCCTCTGTGTGAACAACAGTCCAAATGGATGTAGCCAGCAGTACTTTATTGCTGCGCCTCTGAGAGCCTGCGTTACGGGTTGCATTGCTCTCTTCCTCTGCAGAGTTCTGGCAGACAGGTCCTCATATATGGCTACAGGATATTCTTGCCAAGTAAAGGTCCCTAGGCCCCTCATTCTTGCTGCTATGCGTTCTTTGCGCATATATACTGACATGCATATAATGATGACCCTGGGCCTGTTAGCTCTCAGCGGGCCCAGTGCTCTGTGTGCTCTATCTAACTTTATTTCTTTGGGGGCCACTTCCTCCCCCCCTTTTCTGCAATACTTTGGAGCAGACCGCTGTTGCTACTTCTGCAGTTTCTTTAAATTCCATGTCCTCAGGTATTTATTTATTTTATTTATTTAACAGGTTTTCTATACCGCCTCATCATAAATTCGAAGCGGTTTACATGGAACAAGTTCAGCAACAAACTTTTACATAGAACAGGGAACTGAAACTTAGAGGATTAGAAGGGTTTTTAATACATTTAACAAATGCTAACTATATACATAAACGTTGCTGTGGGTTAGTGGGATACTGGAGCAATCAGCAGTTATCCGTTATGTACAGTTGTTATATTGTTATGTGGCATTATATTCTAGATGGGCCCGTAGTATTCAAGGAAGAGATGGGTCTTTATGGCTTTCCTGAAGTCCAGTAGATCTGTGATTGCAAGTACTGAGGCAGGTAGGTCATTCCATAATTGTGGAGTGTACAGAGAGAAGGCTGTACTGCAGGTGGACTGTTTTGCTGTTTTGTAGCTTGGTGGAGTTTCCAGGATGATGGGGTCTGCACCTCTTCTTGTTCTGGTTGGACCCGCTTTCTTGATCAATGGTTGAAGAGTCGTTGGAGATAGGTTGTTTAGTATCTTGAAGATTATTATTATGTTCTTGTATTTGGTACAGACAGTGACAGGGAGCCAATGTAGCTGGTGGAGAGTTGGGTTTATATGACTGTAGTTTGCTGTTCCTGTAATGATTCTTGCAGCAGTGTTTTGTACCAGTTATAAAAGAAGTATTGCTTTCTTAGGCAGGCCATGATAGATTACGTTACAATACTCTATTATGGGCGTTACCATGGCTTGGCATACTGTTCTGAAGTCGTTGTCAGTAAGCAGAGGTTTGAGTTTGTGTAGAGTTCATAGCTTGTGGTATGCTGATCTAGTTTTCTTTATTTGCGGTTGGAAGGTGAGTTGATGGTCAATGGTTACTCCGAGGTATTTGACCTCTTGTTTGTTGGTTAGGGTGTAGTCTAAGATCCTGAGTGAGTCTGGAGGAGAGAATTTAGTGTTTCTAGTAATATGCATCAATTCAGATTTTTTTTAAAGTTTATGGAAAGATTCTGTTCTTTGAGCCACTTTGATATTAATTTCAGGCATGCTGTGATTTGTGAGTAATCCGGGAGGTTGATGTTGATGTGTGTAAAAATCATAATATCTGCATATATTCTGTAGTGGATGTTGTGTTGTCTTATAATGTTGCATATTGGTTGGATATATATATTGAATAACAGTGCAGAGAGGGCCGAGCCTTGTGGGACACCCTGGTATTGAATAAAAGATTTAGACTGTTCTTTTTTGGTTCTCACTTGCTGGTTATGGTGGGACAAGTAGGAGATGAACCAGTCTAATACTGTATCATTAATTCCAGTGTCTCGGAGCCTCTGTAGTAGTGTGTTGTGGTTAACAGAGTCAAATGCAGCAGTGATATCCAAGAAGCATATAACGAAGCCATGCAGTATATTGTCTATGCCTGTAACCAAGCTGTCCATAAGAGATGTGATCAGTTTCTACACTGTGATTTTGTTTGAATCCGTATTGGTGAGGATCTAACAGGGCGTATGTGTTTATGTGGTTCTGTAGTTGATACTGTACTATCTTTTCAATTATCTTGGTTACGAATGTGAGACTTGATATCGGACGAAAGGGGCTTGGGTCCTTTTTGTTGAGTTATTGCCTTGGATACGCAAATTGTTCCTCCAGGACCTATTTTCCAGGTCCTCCAGTTTATATTGAATTGTATCCTGCCATTCTTCTGCTTTAGTTATCCGATTGTCTATTTCCTCTCATTGCTGCTCTACCTCCTGCAGTCTATTTTCGTGGTCCCCCATCCTGTGAGTCAGTTTTGCAGTCTCCTCCTTCATGTTCCCAATGAGCTCCCCAAGTTCTGTTTTGACTACTTGTAGTTCTGTTTTTATTTCTTTAAATCATTCTCGCATTTCTGCTTTCGTTATGCCCTGAATGAGTTCTCCTTTTTCTTGGTTGTTCTGCTTGCATCTGCATCTCCACATTCTCTATTCTCTCAGGCTCCCGCGTCCCACTCACCGCTGTGTTATTTTATCCACTACTGGTGCCGGTATAAGCGTATTTCTACAGATCTGCTGCCTTCCTCCTGGTCATCATCTTGCCCCCACCGATTAAACTCTCTGGAGCCGTGTGTCTGTTTTTGTTTCAGTGCCATTTGGAGGTGTTTTACAGGGTTGGCTCCGGAGCCGATAGCTCAGGCAGCTATCATGCTGGGTGATGTCACTTCCTCCCATGAATCTTATTCTAAAGCAGGTTGTCTTGGCCCTTTCTCAGGATACACCTAGCCAGTCAGGTTTTCAGGATAGATGACATGAATATGTATAAGAGAGATTTGAATACAATGGAGGCTGTGCATACAAATTTCTCATATGCATATTCATTGTAGTTATTCTGAAAACGTAACTGGCAGTGTGTCCTGAGGACTGGGTTAAGAACCCCAATTCTAAAAGATTATTAAGATTGTCTTTTTTGCTCTGGCCCTTCCTGAAATCAGAATTGCAGAGGATGTAGCACAGTACCTTCCTCTAGGAAGAAAACAATTAACCTTCTTTACCAAGTCAAACAAAAAAAGGAAGATTGGAGACAGGCTGGTAATGATCCAGCACCAGTGGGTCAAAGGTAACCTTCTTCATAACTGGCCTAACAATTGCTTGGTTTTAAGAGAAAGGCAAATAGTCGATGAGAGAATGACATATCTCCAGGAACAAGCAGGAATGAGTCTTCACATATGGGTACGTGGGTACCGACGGAGTCTGCGCGGTAACGCTTCCCAGCGTCCAATCAAAGAGCTTTTGGAAGCATCCCACCACGCCTGCGTGCTGCCTTCCCGTCTTTCCCAACTGCCTCTCCTCAGTTTTCGTTTTTCCGCGGAGCCGGCAGGACGTCCTCCTGTCACCGCAGAAAATTCTTGTTTTATTTCTTTAGTTTTCTTGTGGTCGCAGCTGTCTCCCGACGCCACTGGTACCGCCGGTGTTTTCTTTTCTTTTCTTGTAAAATCTTCCTTGTTCAAGGAATATTTTTTCTTCATAGTGTCTTAGGCCTTTTAGGCCTCTTCTTTTTCCTTCATGGAACCGCCAGCCATTTTCTCCAAGAAATGTTCAAACTGTCGCGGTACAACTTTATTTTTAGACCCTCGAAGTCCGTGTCTAACCTGCTTGGGTCCTGGCAACAGTTTGGTGAGAAGAGGTCTTCAGTATCGAGGTTCCCTCGATACACGGTTTCCCTCCAGCTTCGGGGCACCGTTCCCTTCTCCTACACAGGATCAGGTAACCCACAAACAGTCTGTTAAGACTAGCCAGCCCTCGAGTGGTAGGTCTCATGCACAGCATGTAGACGGCTCCGGCCTTGCCCTCGAGGGCCAACTGGCTCCAAAACCCCAGCGGGAGTCTTCGGTCTCCAAAGCGTATAAGGGGTTTCAGGTTGTTCCTGGGGTTCACCCCTCACAGAACATACCTGAGCCGTGTCTGGTGGTGGCATCTGCTTCGAGCGGTACCGATACCCCGACATCGGCACTGGTGTTGGATGAAACACTCCTCACCAGGGATCATCATCTGGCGTCCTCGGTGCCTTCGGGACCGGTGGATACACTCCAGACTGACCTTCCATTATCGGTACCAGCACCGATACTACCACCGACGTCGGTACCCTCCAGACGTACATCGATAGCCTCGTTTCCCTCGATGCCGAGTCTGGAATCGATCTCCAGTCTGGAGGACTGGGTACCGACTCGCCTTGGTACCGGCTCTCGGCGGTACCGAAGGCTCGGTTCCGATGATTCGGATCCACAACTCTCGGTTCCCTCGAGGCCCATTGAGTTGCCACTGGTTGACCTTCATTCACCGATGTCTTCATTACCTTTACAGTCGGTGCCTTCCATGCTTCGCTTGTCAATGCAGAGTTTAGAATCGCTCTCTAGTCTGGAAGACTCGGTACCAATACACTTTGGTACTGACACCGATCGATACCGGTGGCTTGGTACCGAGGACAGCACCCGGAGGTTTTCGGTTACCTCGGTACCGATTGAACTTTCACCGATGACTGCTCCGATGTCTTTGTCAGGCTCGTCTCTGACATCGGTACCGGTATTGGCATCGGTACCGGTATCCACAGTAGCATCGTGGCCAACTCCTACCATGCTTTTTTCAACAGGATCACTCCCTTCTATGCCAAGCTTGGAGTCGATACCTGGCATGGACAATGTTGTAATGACGGTCGCTCCTCCTGACAGCCAGTACCGGCGACCATCCTTTAAGCATTCCACACTGCACTGTGCAGGATCTTCTATTCCTATATATCTGGATAGCTCTGTCAGTGCTCAGGCTAGTTCTTCAGATCTAACCTGTCCAAGGGAAATTCCTGTTGGGGAACTCTCCTTTCAGAGTTTCCTCCTGGATATAGCAAGATCTCTTGCCATTCCTATCCCAGGACATGATCCTGCACAGGGATCTCTTTCTACCAAAACAAAGGAGAACATAATGCTTCCTTTGCATCATTCCTTGCAGGATCTCCTTCTAGGAATGTGGGAAGCACCTTTAAGGGTACCCCCACCTTCCACAGCAACTGATCTCTTATATCAGGTGCCCCCCTCTCCAGGGTTTCAAAAGACTCAACTTCCTCATCATTCCATAGTTGTGGAATCAACAATGAGGCGGGTAAAGAGCAAGAAAAAGCACTCTTCTTATCCGCCAGGTCGTGAGTCTAGGACACTTGATGCCTTTGGACGTCAAATCTTCCAGACATCTATGCTTTCTGCAAGAATTCTCTTATATATTTTCTATATGAGTCTATCTCTTGAGGAGGTCACAAAGCAATTACATCTTTTGACTCCTTCCCTTCCAGAGTGCAGGAGTGCAGACTATTCTTCACTGCTCAAGCATCTCCAGAATATTTCTTGGTTTCTTACTCGTGCTTCCCTAGACTCTTTTGAGTCTGTTAGCAGGACTTCTGTTATAACTATAGGGGCACGACGTAGAGCCTGGCTCCAAGCTTCAGACTTGGACAAATGGGCACAGCACAGACTGGGACATACTCCTTGCACTGGAGACAATCTTTTCAACAAGGAGTCTTTACGTCAGGTTACTCAGTTCTCCACTGACTTACCTTTCCTAAGGGCTGTTCTGCACCTTCTTCTGTCCCAGTAGGTAGGAAATATCCTGCCAAACTTTCTTCCCATAGGAGAAGAAGGTTTTATGCATCATCTGCCCATCATACAGATGTTCCCAAACAGGGGAAGCATCATCCTGGTCTGCAGAGTTCAATCTCTCACCAGGCTCAGCAAACCCAGCAACCACAGGGTTTCTGATCAATCCATCAGATGCTTGTGACTCTTGGGATTATAATCTGCAGTTGCTTCTTCTCAATAGAGGCAATCCACTGCTGTCATTCTATATCCTAAACATGGATCTCTTCCCGAATGACATCCATTCTTTCTATCTTCTATGAGCTGTCAGGATGTTCATGCTTCTAGGTCACAGGGTTCTCCTCTTTTCCTGTTAGGGAAAGAGGTCTATCCACTATCAAATGATAGTTTTCTGTGCCAGCATGTCTTTTTTCCTTTCTATAAACTTACTACTTGTAAGTTTTCTTCAGCTCTATTCTCTTTACCCTCTTACCAGGTTTTCCTCTGTAAGAGCGGTATTGCTTCACTGGAGGGCTTTTCTTCAGCCTCTCTAGTTTTCTTACCTTTCCAGTGCGGAGCTCTTCTCTGAGTTGACTCCTCTTTTTCAATCTTCCTTTGAAGCAGTTCATCAGACACATCCAGAGTTTTCTACTCTTGTTTTGTCTGTTCTTTCTGTTTTTAAACAGTACCATTCTTCTGCTGTCTGGCAAGCAGCTGCCAATACAGGAGCCTTAATGTTTGGACCACTGGTTCTTGTTCACCAGCAACCAGATTTGTCCTCCACTAACATTCTGTCTAGTCTTAATAGTGACTCCAAGTCAGTGCTGTCATCTGTCTTGAAAATTTTTTCACTACAAGCTTGTTGGATTGTCTTCTCTTTCTGCCATCTCCATTCCCCTGGGTTTGGCAGCATAGTTGACATAGGTACTGGCTCTCCTGCAGCCAGTTCTATCTCCTCATTCTCCTGCATCATGCTCTCTGCAATTCTACAGAGAAGCTCTCCACTATGGGCCCTTGCTAGAGAGCATGGGGGGCTTTTTCTCCAACAGCTATACTGGATGGTTGAAAAAGGCTTTTTCAGTCATGTCTCCCATGACTAGAAAAATTCTCCTTTTAATATAAAGGACATAGGCCTCCTTTTACGTGAAAGCTTAAGGAGTTGCTAATTCCCTGCTTTGGTCCATAGTATTTTCCAATAGGGAATATGTTTTCTTCTTCCAGCTCGTCCTCATGGTAAGAACGCATGATACCTATTTGCCCTTAAGCAGGTCAGCATGGTATCTCATTCCTATGCGTCTTCTGTTCACTTACCATGCTAGAGTTCAAGAATACTCGGGACTTGCTGGCTGCAGACTGATATCATTCTCTGCTTTTCACGTACCTATCCTGGTTGTTCTACTAACTAGCATCCCTGTAGCCATAACCAGTGGGAATTGATTCTCTATGTATCTTCTCAAGTAGGTTCCACCTTCTTGTTATTAGATGAATCTTTCCTCTCCACATTTTCTTATGTGAATACTTTTTTTGTAGGCATATCTCTGCTTCTTTGCAGACTTCCATATAGAGGCCTATATATTCATACCTATAGCACACATCTTACAGATGTCTATGTCTATCATTTGTGTGTATTTTATGCCCTTCATATCTCACTATAGATATTTATTTTATTTATTTATATATGCTTTTCTTCTATACCGCCTCTTCTAGAGATCAAAGGCGGTTTACAGATAACGAAAATTGAACAAAGTTTTACATGGAACAGCGTTTGTAACTAATTACAGTCAACTCTTGCATATATATATATATATATATATATATATATATATATATATATATATATATTCTACTTATCTACCTGATTGTCCAGGCTCATATAGCTATATGATTCTGACAGATGGGCTTTACCCATACTTATGCTATCCAGCATGTTTTAGGGTCCTACACTCACAACCACTTCGTGGTAGTTAACACCTACCATAACCTTAAGGTTTAGATACCCCTGAAGCTCTCCTTGTTTCAATATCTCTCCCAGCTGACCTCAGTTAGGAGAGACATTGCGGATCTTCAGCTAATCACAGGCTCTAACGCCTCCGGCGTTGTCCTTTCTTTTGGGATACAAGGGGTTCCCATACCCTTTCTCCCCACAAGGACTAGGCCTGTTTGTCCAAATCAGTTAACCTCTCTCTTTTGTTCCTAAGAGTGAGCCACTCTGCTACAAAAGAGTTCGGCTTTTATCATAAAGCCTTCCGCTGAAGGCCCACCGTTTTTGTGCTACCCCAGTTTTCCCTACTGGGGTTACCTGTTACCTTTCAGGATTCTGACCTCCTTTGCTTTTTCTGCAGGGTTACTACCTCCACTTACAGTGAGGTCCTTCTCGAGGTTCCTCTACTGGGTTCCCCAGTAGATCCCATGAACCTCCATACTTCTCTAAATTCCTGTTAGGGGAGGTCCATATTGCAATATTTTTTCTTTGCAATATCATTGATGACAATTATCATCCACACATGGACTCCTTGTCTGCAATCCTATGCTAGGTTAACTGTTCCACAGCACCTTTCTCTCTTCAACTCCTACCCTCCATCCTCAGGATGCCTGGTGTTCTGGGGGATAGCATGTTCCAACCTATGACATGCTGGGACTCCAGGCATCTCAGTTTGGGAGTCCCCATATGTGAAGACTCATTCCTGCTTGTTCCTGGAGATAGCACAGTTACTTACCTGTAACAGGTGATCTCTGGGAACAGCAGGAATAAGTCTTCACAACCCACCCACCTCCCCAGGAGTTGTATCTCTATCTTTCCTTTCCTCTCTCTCTCTCTTTGTCTCAGCTTTAAAACTTAACTGAGGAGAGGCAGTTGGGAAAGGCGGGAAGGCAGCACGCAGGCGTGGTGGGATGCTTCCAAAAGCTCTTTGATTGGACGCTGGGAAGCGTTCCTGCGCAGACTCCGTCGGTACCGACGTACCCATATGTGAAGACTTATTCCTGCTGTTCCCAGAGATCACCTGTTACAGGTAAGTAACTGTGCTTTACCAAATCTGCCAGTCAGGGGCAAACTACTTTGTGTCTCTTTAACCAACCTTGCTGGAGTTGGGTCCATTTGACATCCTCTGGACCTTGCAACCAGTAACACTTTGCTATCCTCACTCATTGTTGCATGCTTCCATTCAGTTAAGGATGGAGAATATTAAAGACTGCAGCCATCACCAACCTAACCTTCCTATTCCCCAGACCACATTGTGCTGGGAACTACTTACAGTTATTTCTCATCTTCCTCTTGAAGGAGGACACAAAACCATTGGAAAACAACCCATGGGGGATCCTACTGCCAATCAAAGGACAGGCAAGTTCCTGTAAGCCTTGAAAAAGCAGGTGTGGCCTATTATTGGCCAATACCAGTTGCATAGAAAAGAGTAGTTCTTGGACTGCCATATTGGTGCTTTCTACTCCTAGGCCACTGCTGTACAGAATTTCAAGTGTACAAATGTGGGATCCTTTCACCTTTTGCACCCATAATGCCCAATCTCCTGATAAACCACCAATTATGAAGAAAGACTCAAGGAACAGAAAACTACTACTACTTGGTGATTCCATCATCAGAGGCACCAACTTGGAAACACAGTTCAAAGGAGGGAAGTTAGTCAAATGCCTCCCAGGCTCTTCATCTAGCAAGAATACAAGTTAGTCAAATGCCTCTCAGGCTTTTCATCTAGCAAGAATACAAACCAAATTGTTGATGTATTTAGTGCTGAAAGTGAGCACTCCAAAATTGATGTTATCATCCACTTGGGTACAAATGACCTGGCTAGAAGCAGTGCCACTAAAGTTCAAAGGGACTTTCAAACTCTGGGGGAGAAACTGAAGCCCATTGTTAACACTGTAGCATTCTCAGAAGTTCTACCTCTTCTTGGTAAGGTGGCAGAAAGGCTAAATTGCATAAACAGCTTTAACGCATGGCTCCAAACCTGGTGCAAAGAGGAAGGATTCAGATTTATAGGTGACTGGGGAAACAGATGGACCAACAAGAGACTATACTGTGCTGATGGACTACATCTCTCTGTCGCAGGGAGAAGAATCCTAAGTGAAAAATTCAACCAGTACGTGGATACGCATTTAAACTAGAAAAAGGGGGTGACGGATGGGGAAGATCAAGTTCTGGATGTCACTCCCTGCAAAAGCAGAACAACATCAGAAACAGATACACTTTTAAACCACACATCAAAAACAAGTGGGAAGAAGTAGACAGAACAAAATCAATGCAAAACACATGCAAGCCAGTTAAATGCTGGAAGCAATGAGCACAAATGCTCGAAGCTTATACAATAAAATTCCAGACCTGGAAGCCCTAATGGTGGAAATGGACTTGGACATTGTGGCCATTACAGAAACATGGTTTAATGAATCGCATGATTGGGATATAGCTATAGTTGGCTATAGTCTATTCAAAAGAGACAGAAAAAATGGAAGAGGAGGAGGAGTAGCCTTGTATGTCAAAAGCAATATTAAAGCTACTGAAATGCAGGGGGCATGGAGAAAAGAAGAAGCACTCTGGGTTGTGTTGGAAAGAGGAGATGGCACTATCATCCATACTGCTGTAGTCTACAGACCTCTGACTCAAATCGAAGAGCTAGATAATGAATTGATTATAGACATTGTCAAAATAGCCACAAAGGGGGAAGCGATCATATTGGGTGACTTTAATCTACCTGATGTGGATTGGATTACTCCTTCTGTAAATCTGGAAAGAAGCAAAAAAATTGTGGATGCTCTCCAAGATGCGTTACTTAGACAAATGGTGATGAAACCAACAAGGGAAAGCTCAACGCTGGATTTAGTCCTCACCAACGGTGATAGCGTGTCGAATGTCTGGGTGAGTGCACCTGTGAGCAGCAGCGATCATCACACAGTGTGGTTTGAGATAAAAACCAAGGTGCAGTCCAACTATAGCAAGCTCAAAGTTCTAAACTTCAAAAACACTGACTTCAATAAAATGGCCATGTACCTAAAGAAGGAGTTGACAGGGTGGAAGGAGATAAGGGAAGTGGAATTGCAATGGGCTAAACTAAAGATGGCAATAAAAGTGGCAACAGATAAATATGTAAGAAAAGTAAATAAAAACAAAAGGAGAAGGAAACCTATTTAGTTTTCCAAAGAAGTGGTTGCTCAAATAAAGGCAAAAAACACAGTTTTCTCAAAATTCAAAAGCTTGCAAACAGAGGAACACAGAAATGAATACAGGATCAAAGAGACAAAAAGAGAAATAAGGATAGCAAAATCAAAGGCAGAGGAAAAGATGGCTAAAGATGTGAAGTGTGGCGACAAAACTTTCTTCAGGTATATTCGGGGAAAGGAAGAAGATCAGAGGTGGAATCGCAGGACTCAGAAGTGCTGGGAATGGACTCGTGGAAAGGGACATTGAAAAAGCGGAATTGCTAAACAAATACTTCTGCTCTGTTTTTACTAAAGAAAATCCTGGAGAAGGACCAACTGTGACTCCCAAATATAAAGATGGGAATGAAGTAGATACCACACCATTCACAGAAGATGATGTGTTAGAACAACTTGCGAAACTGAAAGTGGACAAGGCCATGGGACCGGATGGAATACATCCCAGGATACTGAAAGAGCTCAGAGAGGTTCTTGCAGGGCCGTTAAAGGATGTTTTCAACAGTTCCTTGGAAACAGGAGTAGTTCCTCAGGACTGGAGAATGGCTGATGTCGTACCTCTACACAAAAGTGGTGACAGGGAAGAAGTGTCAAACTACAGGCCTGTGAGCCTTACCTCAGTGGCGGGAAAAGTAATGGAGGTGTTTCTGAAGGAGCGAATAGTGAACTTTCTCAAAACCAACAGGTTGCAAGATCCGAGGCAACATGGTTTTACCGAAGGACGATCTTGCCAAACAAATCTGATTAAGTTCTTTGACTGTGTGACCAGAGAACTAGATCAGAGGCATGCGATGGATGTCATCTACCTGGATTTCAGCAAAGCCTTTGATACTGTTCCTCATAGGAGGCTTATCAATAAACTTAGTAGTTTGGGGATGGGTCCCAAGGTGGTAAACTGGATCAGAAATTGGTTGACTGATAGACGACAGAAGTTGATGGTAAATGGAGCTCACTCGGAGGAAAGGAAGGTGATTAGCGGGGTGCCCTAGGGGTCGGTCCTGGGCCCGGCACTGTTCAATGTATTTGTGAGTGATATTGCTGAATGACTGAATGGAAAGGTCTGTCTTTTTGCAGATGACACGAAAATTTGCAACAGAGTGGAGTCCCCCGAGGGAGTCCTTAACATGAGAAAAGATCTGCAAAAGCTGGAAGAATGGTCAAATGCTTGCCAATTAAGATTTAATGCGAAGAAGTGCAGAGTCATGCACTTGGGTAGCAGAAACCCAAGAGAAATGTACACGATAGGGGGCGAGAGGTTGGTGTGCACGGATCAGACCTTGGTGTGATTATTTCTGTAGATCTCAAGGTGGCAAAACAGTGCGAAAGGGCGGTGGCAAAAGCCAGGAGGATGTTGGGCTGCATATGAAGAGAAATTACCAACAGAAAGAAAGAGATTCTAATACCACTGTATAAGTCACTGGTGAGGCCTCACTTGGAATACTGTGTTCAGTTTTGGAGACCGTATCTTGCAAAGGATGTAAAAAGAATGGAATCTGTTCAGAGGAAGGCGACCAAAATGATTTGGAGCCTGCGTCAGAAGCCTTATGAGAAGAGACTTGAAGACCTAAATATGTACACTTTGGAGGAGAAGAGGGATAGGGGAGATATGATTCAGACCTTTAAATACTTAAGGAGAAATAATGAACAAACAAACCTCTACCAAAGACGGGGAAGCTGTAAAACGAGAGGGCATAACATGAAGCTGCAAGGTGGAAAATTGAAAGGCAATGTCAGGAAATACTTTTTCACTGAGAGGGTGGTGGATGCTTGGAATGCCCTCCCGATGGAGGTGGTGGGGGCAAATACGATGACAGAATTCAAAATGGCATGGGACAGACACAATAGATTCATTTATAGCAACAGAATAAAATCAAAATAAACTGAACCATCTAACTTCTCAACAAATAGGGGTGTTCTGCATGGAGCGGTGGGTTCACCCCTAAACAAAGACATGGGGAGAGGTGGCCTGAGGGGCGGCCTGCACAGAGTGGCACCTATTCCTGCCATCTTACTCCGGCCTTCTTACTGGGCAGACTAGATGGACCATAGTGGTCTTTATCTGCCGTCATTTACTATGTTACAATGTTAATAGTTACACAGGCATGACCCAATATAGTACCAAGGCCTCATTTTATGTGACTTAATCCCTAGAACCTTTCCTGGAACTACCTGTCCAAAGTCCCTTGCCTGTTGTTCCGGTTTTCTTATGTGATAGTTTGTGAAAAGATTACTAGAAAATCTTTAGTTGTACTGCACTTTGAAATTTTTGGTTCGCTGAAGTTTTATTTTCTGAATAGAGAAACAGTAGAAGAGTGATTTCAGATCAACCAGGTCTTCACTTTCTAATGATACTTTTTATGGTACCAGACTTTGCTCACTGTGGACCCATTTCAGACAGTTTCTATAGCTGGGTACTGATACTTTAAATATCTGGAAGCACCCAAATTAGGAGATACAGTAACACGGAGGGGAATTTTAGAAGGGACATCTGGGAAAAAGAAAGCTGGCATGTTCATGTGCAGACATGATTTCAGAAACATGGACATGCCTGCTATGGATGTCTGCGGGGACATCTACATAGACATCGCCAGAACCGCATTTCAGAATATGGATGTCTAGGATAGCCTAATAGTTGGAGTAGTGGGCTAGGAACAGGGCAGCTAGGGTTCAAATCCCACTGCAGCTATTGTTGACATTGTGCTGAGTACTAGGGACGATGGAGTGCTTTCTTCTCTGGATGTTTTCAACCAAAATGAGCACCTTCACCACTTCATTGGGTAGACTAGATAGATCATGCTGGTCTTTTTCAGCAGTCATTTACTATGGGGGTCATTTTAGAAGCCCTATTTGTGATGTCCAAAAACAGGCATAGAGATGCCAAAAGCACAGAGATGTCTCCAGAGCCATTTTAGAAGCCAGCTCTGGAGACGTCTCTGTGCTTTTGACATCTCTATGCCTGTTTTTGGACGTCACAAATAGGTTTTCTAAAATGACCCCCATAATAAATGTTTGTAGATAAAGACCAGCATGATCAATCTAGTCTGCCCAATGAAGTGGTGAAAGTTATATCCATTGATCTGCACAAGTTACCCTCCTTTGTGCCTTTGGATAATATTGGAAGATCTGGACTTTTATGCAAGTAAAGCCTATGAGTGGCAGTGTAGCAGGTTTGAAATGGGCTTTTGGGATTTTCTTAGTCAGAATCCAGTATTGTGCAGTATGAACATCCTGCCTCAGTAAATCCCTTAAGTCAGTGGTTCCCAACCTTTTCTATGCCCCACACCCCTAGGAAATGTTTGATTAATGTTCGCACCCTCTACAAAAGTAATATCACATTTGAAGATGAAGTATAATTTCTAATTTTTGAACCACAAATTTAACCACATACAATACTGCGGGTGAACAAATTGAACTTAAAAAAAAAAAAAGCGTTTAACTCTGTGCATAAAATGCAAATATAAATTAAGCAATTAGATCTAATTTATTCAGAAAAAATTGTAAAAGGTAAAATCAATCCCAACTGTGAACATAAAATTCAATGACTTTTGTTCCTGCTTCTCATTCATGATTTTGTCAAAATGTGGAACTTTCTTGCTGACTGCGATCCGCAGGTCTGCCTGTGGATTCAGGCGATTCCTAGATTTTGTCTTGATTGACAAAAGAGAACTAAATCCAGATTCACACAAGTATGTTGTTGCAAATGGAATGAGGACAGCGAGACTACTGTCTACGCCAGGGGTCCTCAAACTACGGCCCGTGGGCCACATGCGGCCCGCCAAGAACATTTATCCGGCCCGCTGGGTGTTTTTGCCGCCGCTGCCTGTCCTCAGGGGCGGCTCTACCATGAGGCGGTTGCAGTTGCTGGTTGTGTGGCAGGCTTTCCCTTCATGCCTAGAGGTGCTTTGCCTTTCTTTGGTGTTCCGGTGGCCTGATTGGTCTTGTGAGGGTGATCGGGGAGGGGCTGCACTTCCCGCTTACCTCCCCGATGCCGACCATAAAAAAGGTAGGGGGTATTAGAATACCTTCTTGTCTGTGGCAGAATGAGAACTTTTCTGATGCGTATTCATGTCCTGGAGGAGGTACTGTATAAACTTGGATTCAATATGTGAAGGGCATTGCTAAAATTGGGTGTGGACATCCAAGGTCTTGGGAAAGCCCCAAACATGCCTCTATTCAGCCTTGGATGTTTTTGCGCTGGTGACATCCTTAGAACTGCTTTATAAAATGGCTCCAGGGATGCCTCTATGCTTTGAACATCTGTATGTCCATTTTCAAAGCAAGAATAGTGTTCCTAAAATACTCCCCCCCCCCCGATATTTATCATCTTGATTCAAAACATCTCATTCGAGTTTATTTCAGAAGTAAAAATACAATTAGGCCATACTTCTCCCTAAAGAAGGACTCTAGCTTCCTCTTTCCTATAGAATTTATTAGTTGACTGGAGAGCAAAAGTGGGCAACAAAGAAGGCAAAGTGGTTGGAAAATTTGGATTTGTTAACAGAAATGAAGCTAGAGAAGGACTGATAGAATTCTGCAAGACCAAAGATCTATTCATCTCAAATACCTTCTTCCAGTAACACAAGTGGCAACTGTACACATAGACTTTCCCCAATGGATTGCACAAATATCAAACTGACTAAATCTGTGAAAGTCAATGTTGGAAAAGCTCAATAATATTAACAAAGATAAAACCTGGAGCCAACTATTGTACAGATCACCAAAATAAGATATGTGCAGTGTGCATAGGAATTTGTTCATAGTTTTTTTTTAAACTATAGTCCAGCCCTCCAATGGTCTGAGGGACAGTGAACTGGCCCCCTGTTTAAAAAGTTTGAGGACCCCTGGTCTACGCAATGCAACCACCTAGTACCACTGCTCAAGGCATACACTGGCAGCTGGCTGAATGATGACTCATCATTAAGGGACACAAGCCACTCTGTTGCAACCCTGAAAGTTCATCTCACACCCGCTTTGCTGAACAGGTCTCTGACCTGGTGATATCACAGAAGTTATCATCTGCAAGTGCCTGTGTGTGGATACTGAAGATCATTGTTCTTTGTTCTGTTTGTGTGCTGAGACCCTGACATTGGGCATTTCTCCGCTTCAAAAATGCAACATTGTATTGGGATTCATACTATCTTCTATAGTATTTCATCACTCTTCATGGAATCTGTTGTGCATTTGACCACCTCCTATTAGCTGCTTTCCAATTCTTTCAGCTACCCAGTGGAGTCCTGGTGTAACCAATCCAAGAACAGGGTATGTGCCAAGATAAAAACTGAATAAGTAATAAAAAATGTATACACACACAGAGATTGCGCTTTTTGCCTTTGTGGTTTTGTGCCTTTTGCTACATAGATGCTTTGGGCCATTTGCTTTACCAAAAACACTGCATTATCACCCAAGGCTAGTCCAGTATTAATGATGAACAAGACTTGTGCGTGCAGTTCAGGTGCACTTTATCCTCTCCTAACCCCTGCACACTGCTCACCTGAGCTGTGTTCACAGAACTTAAGCAGTGTGGGGAGTAAATCCTGCCTCTCCTACAGAACAGCACCATGCCTTGGACCTGGCCAGGAGCTGCTGTAAAGTATTGGTTTTATTATTTTCTCATGGATGGTGGGTGGGCAGTCAAAAAGATTTATTTTCTGCTCTCAGAAGTGCAAGGCAGACTACAGGAGTTGGTAATTAGTCTTAGAATTTATTAGCTGTTTAAATCACATTTGCTATTAGCTCCTACTGCAAATGATTCTTACCTCATATTTGTGATTTCTAATAATTGTGTGAGTTCTTTCTATCATAATTATACATTTTTGCTAATCTTTTGCCAACAAAGGACAAGAATCAAAAGGGCTTGGCAAACACATTCCTAAACGTATTAAGTGAGCTACATATAGACCTGCTTGCCCTATGCCTTCCACTCCCAGATTGGCATGGATTAGCTTTCTCTGCTGTTGCTGGCACACTTTCACACACATCCACTTGCTTGCACCCATACTGTTTATCACATTCTCCTGTGCCCCACCCGAGGACTGACCTCATTAACCTCTCAGTCCTCGCTCCTGTTTTTTGTAGTAGCAGCATGACAGTTCAAGAAAATATTTTCAGTCCTTTGTATTTCTTGATCTTCTGTTCTCCTTCTCATCTTTCTTTGTTTCTTTATTCATCTTTTATTCTTTCATGTATATTTATTTTCATGTTTTAGCATTTCCATATTAATTCATGTTTACTTTTTCCACATTTCTTCTCCCCTCCAATTTCTGTTGTCTTCAGAAATATTTTCTCTAATTAATCTTAAATGTACTACTTTGTAGCCTCATGTGTCCCTTAGTCTTTGTGTTTTTTGAAGGAATAAAAAACCAATTCATATTTACACATTTCACTCCACTCATTATTTTATAGACCTCTATCATATCTTCCCTCAGCTGTCCTTCTCCAAGCTTGAGTTCCTCATTGAACTATCCTTCCATTTCCTTTATCATTTTGGTCACCCTTCTCTATACCTATACCTTTGCTATGTTTCTTTTTAAGATGCAGAGACCAGAATTGCACGCAGTACAAGGTGCAGTCACACCACTGAGGGATACAGAGGCATGGTGATATTCTTTGTTTTATTCTCCATGCCTTTCCTTACATTTCCTAGCATTCTGTTGGCTTTCTTGGCCGTCACTGCACAATGATCAGAGGGTTTAAATGTATTATCCATGATGACGCCTTTTCCTGGGTGGTGACTCCTAATATGGATTTGGATCCATAACGTAGTCGTTGCCCGTGTGTGCTCATGGTTTTGTGTGATTATGAGTTGTGAAACCGTCAGCCAAAAACCGTGAAGCGTCAAGAGGAGAGCATTAAGATAAGTAGAACGGTTGTTTTGCATCAAGTACTGACTATATTTTATACAGCATACTCCTCTATTTTCCTTTTTCAGATGGTGTCAGTCCCCGTGTGAGAGACTATCGGTGTTTGATCCTTAAAATTGGCTGCAATTTGTCTAGTGAAGTGGTGCCTCTACGAGATAGAGACACTTTATTTAGTGTAGATTATTAATTAAAATTTTGTGGTAAATTTATTTAATGTTTATATGAGATTGAATGAAGGAATCCTTTAAAAGTACTTTTTTAGGAGAATTTTTTAAGATTTTCAATTTGTAATAATTCTATTTATAATTAAAGATAAGGTATGGGTAGGTAGGGCTTGGCCTATGATGTAGTGATTTTCAGCTCAAACCAACGGTGACACTGTGCATCGATGGTAGGTATGAGCGGTAACTGAGGCCTTTTAATACCTGTTTTATAGGTTGTGGATAAAAGTTGTGTATTTTGTTGATAAGGTTAGGAGTAGAGTTGATTTTGAAGGGGTTTTGTCTTTGTGATTGGTTGACCGTTACCCTTCTGGCGGTTTTTGTTGTGAGATAGACTCCTAATATGGAACCATTTAGCTATTCTTTGGGTTGTTCTTCCCTAAGTGCATAATTTTACACTTGTCTGATGGAGTATAAATAATGTGGACATTTGGATGTCCAGTCTCCCGGTTTTTCAATGTCCTGATGCAATTTTTCACATTCCTTATCATCACTCCAGTCCAGTCCCTTTACTTCTGGGTTACGCAACCCTTCCAGCAGCTTGGAGGCTGAGCCCAACCCTTTTTGGGGATGGAGCGGTATAAATACCACTGGGACCACCCACCAACTCCAGTATTCTCAGCCTCCAAGCAGCTGGAGGGTTCCGTAAGCCTTGGGCTTACTGGAGTCCTACCTTTAGATATTCTCTTTAATTTAATTATTTTACTTAATTTTACGTTAAGTGTTTACCTTTATTTCTTTAGTTTACTTGGTTTCTAGTTTGGGGGCTCTGCTCCTTTAAGGTTTGCTCTCCTCTCCCCCCCCCCCCCCCCACTCTCCCTGATCCGGCACGGCTCTCTGAGCGATTTTCTGGTCGGCAGCAGCGAGGAGGTGCTCTGCCCAGCTACCGGTCTGCTAATTCTGCCTTCTTCGGGGGAAACAGCCTCGCGCCGAAGCCCTTCAGGTGGCTGAGCGCTAGAGGCTGCAACGCTAACCGGAGTGAACTGCCCATCCCGGCCCGACGCGATTGACCGCGGAGGCGAGCCATGCGGTGCCCAGGTTCCCACACGGTGCGATCAGACGGCGATCGCACACGTGCTTCAGTTGGGGCTCAGCGCCGGAGCACAGACAGGCGCCAGGAACACACTCGCGGTTCCCCCGGTCAGGCTCCACGTGGTGAGGCCTACCACGTGTTGAGCCTACGGGTGGTGATCGCAGAGTCGGGCCCAGGATCTTCAAGCCCTGAAAACCGCAAGTACCTCCCTTAGGGGATAAAGGAGTGTTAGCTTATTTTAGCTGCGATTTTAACTGCGATTTTAATTTCGTTTTTATTTTAATTTCGTTGTAATTTCGATTTTAATTTTAATTTCTCTTAATTTTATTGCAGTTCTATTAAGTTTAACTTCTGTTAATCTGGTTGAATTTCTTCGGGTTTTTAAAGGGGAACAAGGGGCTATTGATTCCTAAGAGTAATTGGGCCTTGGTTTCAGGGGGCCTGCAAGGGTAAGCCCCAGCTTTTCCCATGGCATCTAAGCCGCGCTGCCCTTCCTGTGGAACGCGCAGGGGCACCTCCGCAGAGGCAGGAGTCTGCAGGAGCTGTGCTGCAGTGGCTGCTTCAGTAGAACATGAAATATTGCAGCCCTCCCAGGGATCAACAGACCCTCTAGTAGGAGAGGGGGGGTCCCAGGGTTCAATCTCTACCCCTTCTGAGCTTCCCACGCCCCTACCCTCGGGGGGGATGGAGAATTTTTCTCCCCTGACTTCATCCTCTTGCTTCATAAGGCCTACTGCCTGCGCAAGCAGGGCCTAGGGGCAGAGGAGGTTGCCACTCCAGTGGAAGACAAATCAGCCAGACTCCTTGGGGCTATCAACCAGGAATCTGGCATCCCTTCTAAGCGTCCACGTCTGGATGGGGAAGACCTCCTACCGTCCTTTTCTCAGGGGGCTCCGGAGGAGGATAGCTCGGTTAAGGATCTGGACGAGGATGAGGAGGAGCTGGAAGAAGGAGAGATCCCAGAAGAAGATCAATCACGGATAGTTAGGGTTTTTCGTCGAGAGGAGCTCCCGGCTTTAATTAATGAATCCTTAAAAGTGCTCATTGTGGCCTCAGACATACCATCTCAGGATGAGGCGTTGGAGGACCCCTTAATCCAGGCCATTAGGAGATCCCAGAAGGTCTTCCCGGTCCACAGGGTGGTGCGCCAGATGATCCAGGAAGAATGGGACCAACCAGAATCCAGTTTAAAGGGAGTCAGAACCATGTCTCGCCTATACCCTCTCCCAGAGGCAGATAAAGAACTACTGAAATCGCCCAGGGTGGATGCAGCGGTATCAGCAGTTACTAAGAAGACGACTATCCCAGTTGAGGGCAGTTCAGCCTTAAAAGACGCACAAGACAGGAAGTTGGATACGCTCCTGAAACAAGCCTTTGATGTAAGCGCCCTCGCATTGCAGGCCTCCGTGTCAGGAGCTTGGGTGGCTCGAGCCTGCTTAAGGTGGGCTCAACAGCTTCAGACAGAGGGCTCTTCGGACGAGATTCAGGCCAACTCGGCCAGAGTGGAATCCGGCGCAGCCTACTTGGCGGATAGTCAGTACGACCTCATCAGAAGCCTAGCCAAGAACATGGCCTCGGTGGTGGCGGCTAGACGTTATCTGTGGCTACGAAATTGGGCAGCTGATGCTTCCTCGAAGACGCGCCTAAGTCGGCTCCCCTTTAAAGGGAAACTATTATTTGGGGAGGATTTAGAGAAGCTAGTTAAAGACCTGGGTGAGTCTAAGGGAGGCAGACTTCCAGAAGACAGACCAAAACAAGGCCGCCCCCTAGCCCCAGCGCGCACCCAGCCTAGGGAGGCGCGGAGATTTCGCCCAGCCAGATCAAATTCCTTTCCCAGGGGCCGGTTTCCCTCTAAGGGACAAGGCTTCAGAAGTTTCAGAGGGGCAGGTCGGGGTTTTGGGGCATCCTCCTCCTTCTCGGGCCCTAGGAAACAACAATGAAATGTCGGGGATCCAGGGGGAAGGACGGCCGGTAGGCGGCCACCTGAGGCTGTTTCTCCCCGCCTGGACCCGTGTCACGTCCGATCAATGGGTTCTAGAGGTGATCAGAGAAGGTTATGCGCTCGAATTTGCAAAACAAATTCCACCAGCATTTGTTCAGTCTCCCTGCGGCGCATCAGCAAAAAGGGCGGCAATAGAGTCAACTCTTGCCCGTCTAATAGATTTAGGGGCGGTGATCCCAGTACCACCAGAACAATGCGGATCTGGTCGGTACTCGATTTACTTCGTAGTACCAAAAAAGGAAGGTTCCTTCCGACCAATCCTAGATCTAAAACAGGTCAACTGCTGCCTCAGGGTGCCTCACTTCCGGATGGAGACCCTACGTTCAGTCATAGCGGCCGTGAGGGGAGGAGAGTTCCTAACCTCCCTCGACTTGACAGAAGCCTACTTGCACATCCCGGTCAGGAAGTCCCATCAGCAATTCCTGAGATTCGCAGTGCCAAGAGGCCACTTTCAGTTCCAGGCCCTACCCTTTGGCCTAGCTACGGCTCCCAGAACGTTCACCAAGGTAATGGTCGTAGTGGCGGCCTCCCTCCGGAAGGAGGGAATATTAGTGCATCCCTACTTGGACGATTGGCTGATCCGCGCAAAGTCGGAAGAGGAAAGTCATTCGGCAACGTCCAGAGTGATTCAGGTCCTAGAGGAGTTGGGGTGGGTCATCAACCGGGTGAAGAGCAGGTTGAATCCCTCTCAGGAACTCGAGTACCTAGGAGCAAGATTCGACACCCACAGGGGCAGAGTATTCCTGTCTCGGTCAAGACCAAGGGAACTAAGAGGTCTAATCACGCAGTTTCTAGGCAGACAAAATCCCTCGGCGTGGCATTATCTTCAGGTTCTGGGAACTATGGCGGCGACAGTAGAGGTGGTGCCATGGGCCAGGGCCCACATGCGACCGCTGCAGCGGGCGCTATTGCGTCGTTGGTCTCCCCAGCATCAGCCTCTCTAAATGCAGTTACCTTGCGCTCCGCGGACCAAACAGTCCCTCCACTGGTGGAGATGTCCGAGAAATCTGGACCGCGGAATGCCCCTCGATCCCCATCAGTGGTTGCTGTTGACGACGGATGCCAGCCTGTCAGGCTGGGGAGCGCACTGCGAGGACCAGTTCATCCAGGGTCGCTGGTCACAGTTGGAGTCACAGTGGCCCATCAACAGACTGGACTTGCGGGCCGTCACCCTGGCTCTCAAGGCGTTCAGGGCCTTAGTACAAGGAAAGGCAATTCGAGTTCTCTCCGACAATGTCACCGCGGTGGCCTACATCAACCACCAGGGAGGCACCAGCAGTCACGCCTTGGAGAAGGAGGCGGACACTCTTTTCCAGTGGGCGGAGTCCCGGCTGCTGGCACTCTCAGCGCAGCATGTGGCGGGCGAGGACAACGTCACAGCCGACTTCCTCAGCAGGTGCAAGATAGACCACGGAGAGTGTGAACTAGAGCAGGAGACCTTCGACCAGATAGTGGCCCTTTGGGGTCACCCAGTCATGGACCTCATGGCGCGGTTCTCTACAGCCAAGGTAGACAGATTCTTCAGTCGAAGGAAGGAAAGGATGTCCGAGGGATTAGATGCCCTGTCACAAAAGTGGCCTTCGGAAGGACTTCTCTATGTATTCCCTCCGTGGGCTATGATCGGAAAGGTTCTCCAACGGGTGGAGTCTCACCAGGGCTTGGTAATCCTCATAGCTCCGGATTGGCCTCGCCGCCCCTGGTATGCCGATCTGATCAGACTGCTCGCCGACCTTCCTTGGCGGCTTCCTTACAAAAGAGACCTGCTGAGGCAGGGTCCGGTCCGGATGCCTCACGTGGATCGATTCTCGCTTACGGCCTGGCTATTGAAAGGGCGCGGCTCCTAAAATGAGGCTACTCAGGAGCTGTAATCTCGACGCTGTTGAAGGCCAAGAAGCGCTCGACCTGTCTATCTTATGTAAGGGTTTGGCGCATCTTCGAAGCTTGGTGCGCAGAGCACCGTCGGAAGCCCCTTTCGGCCTCGGTCCCGGAGGTTTTGGACTTCTTGCAAGCAGGTTTTGATAAAGGTCTGGCACACAGCTCCTTGCGGGTCCAGCTGGCGGCGATCTCTTGCTATAGAGGAAAGGTCCGGGGCAAACCCTTAGGGGCACACCCGGACGTCTCCAGGTTCCTAAGAGCGGTTAGTTGGCTATGTCCGCAACGGAGATCAGTCATCCCCCCTTGGGATCTTAATTTAGTGCTAAATGCCTTGATAGGGGAACCCTTTGAGCCGGTAAAAAGAGCCTCCTTAAAGGATTTAACCCTAAAGACAGTGTTTCTGGTCGCCATCTGCTCGGCCAGAAGGGTTTCGGAATTACAGGCGCTATCTTCCCAGCCCCCCTTCCTGTCCTTCCTCAAGGACAAAGTGGTTCTGCGTACAGTGCCGTCCTTTTTGCCCAAGGTTATCTCTCCCTTTCATGTGAACCAGACAATTACCCTGCCGGTCTTAGCGACCAAGGGGCAGGAAGGTAGGAATGACAAACTGCGTCTCCTAGACGTCCAGAGGGCCTTGAAACGTTACCTCTCTCGCACAGCGCCATTCCAAAAGTCCGACCGACTGTTCATCCAGTTTGGAGGTCCGCACAAAGGTGAGGCGGCTGCCAAGGCTTCGATCTCCAGGTGGATCAGAGAGGCGATTGCCTCCGCCTACATACTGAAGGGGAAGCAGGTCCCGGTGGGGCTGCGGGCACACTCCACTCGGGCTCAGGCGGCCTCTTGGGCGGAATTTTCCCTGGTTCCTCCGCTGGACATCTGTAGAGCAGCGACTTGGTCATTGCTGCATACCTTCTCCAAGCACTATAGACTGGACGTGCAGAGTGCAGCGGACGTGCGGTTCGGTCTAGCGGTTCTTCAGTCCGGTATGCCGGAACCCACCCAGGGTTGAACTGCTCTGGTACATCCCAGAAGTAAAGGGACTGGACTGGAGTGACGATAAGGAAATGGTAATTAGATCTTACCTGCTAATTAGTGTTCCTGAAGGAACGACAGTCCAGTCCCTGATCCCACCCGCTTCCGGCAACCGTTCAGACCTCAGGTTCATGGTAAGGCATCGGACCGGGCGTAGGGCCGGTGCGGCAGGAAGGAGAGCAGGATAAAGCCGGCTTGGGTAGAAGCAGACATCTCCTCAGGCTGTTACCATGCCTCCTCTCCTTTCCCCGCTTTATATATATATACTTATATTAAAAAAAAAAAAAAAAAATGCCTGTTGGATAGGTTTAAGGTTTTATATTATGTTACGTTATGGAGTTTTGATTAGAAGTTCGTTAGATCTGCTTTTTCAATCGAATACTGGAGTTGGTGGGTGGTCCCAGTGGTATTTATACCGCTCCATCCCCAAAAAGGGTTGGGCTCAGCCTCCAAGCTGCTGGAAGTGTTGCGTAACCCAGAAGTAAAGGGACTGGACTGTCGTTCCTTCAGGAACACTAATTAGCAGGTAAGATCTAATTACCATATCCTCTTGTGATTTAACAATTTATATTTATTTATTTATTTAGCATACACTTATATACCGCTACTTCCAGCGATCAGCAGCGGTTTGATTACATCTTTGGGAGTTGTCAAATCATGACGGAAAAGTTGGGGCATACACACATAGATTCGGGGGTAAGGCACAGCACACAGAATTAGGGGTCTTAAAGATTGGACTTTACATATTTACATTTTTACATATACCATTTCTACAGAGCATGATTCCTGATTCATTCGCTTCATCTAGTATCCCACCGTGATTTACATCTGGTTGTAGTGACATTGGAATAGATGAGTTTTTAGTTTTTCCTGAAAGCACTAATGTCTTTGATTGCTCGTAGCTCGTATGGTAGTTGGTTCCAGATGGTTGGGGCAGAGAATGAGAATGCTCTGCGGCTAGTACTGGCTTTTACAGATCTGATGCTGTTTGGAACTTGTAGTGTGTCTTGGAACAATTTTTTGCCATCTACAAATTTGATCATCTCACTCTCTCATTTCCAGGCCATTTATAAATATGCTAAAAAGAAGTGGGCCCATTACAGATCCTGGGGGTCAGGATCAGCCCAGCCATTGGGCAAACTAGGTGGTTGCATTGGTTGGCAGCTTCGGGGAGGGGGGAGCAAAGAGCAGGGCATTCCAAGTTAAACAAGAGATTCTGACAGCCAGGGGGGCATAAGGCTTAAGGTTTACCTATGACTCCAATGCCTTGAACCAACTCTGGGGCTGGCCCTGCCTGGGGTATTCCACTATTCAACTTTCTCCATTGAGAAATTTGACCACCTAACCCTACTCTTTTTTTTCTATCTTTTAATCAGTTCCCATTCCACAATAGGACACTGCTTCCTATCCTATGACTTTCTAATTTTCTCAAGAGTCTCTCAGGAGGGACTTTGCCAAACGTTTTCTGAAAGTCCAGATAAATTGTATCAACAGTCTTATCTTTACCTCTTTGTTTGCACCTTCAAAAAATGTAGCAGATTGTTGAAGCAAGACTTCTCTTGGCAAAATCCATGTTGGCTTTGTTCTCTTAAACCATGACTGACTATATGTTCAGTAATTGTATTCTATATAATGGTTTCTACCATTTTGCCCAGCACTGACATCAGGTTCACTGGTCTGTAGGTTCCTGGATCACCATTGGAATCCTTTTGAAAAATTGGTGTTACGATGGTCACTTTTCCAGTCTTCAGAAACTATAGACAATTTGAATGATAGGTTACAAATTACTAATAGTAGGTCTGCAATTTCATGTTTGAGTTCTTTAACCATCCTAGGATGTATACCATCTGGTCCAAGTGATTTGCTGCTTTTTGTTTGTCAAATTGCCTTGTTACATCTTCCAAGTTCACTGAGATTTGTTTTGACTTCTCTGCTTCAACACCTATCATTTCTGACATGGGTATCTTCCCTACATCATCTTCAGTAAAGACTGAAGCAAAGAATTAATTTAGTTTTTCAGCAATGGCCTTATCCTCCCTTAGTGTCTCTTTTATCCCTCTATCATCTAATTGTCCAACTGCCTCTCTCACAGGCTTTTTGCTTTGAATATATCTGAAAACGTTTTTATGAGTTTTTGCTTCTTATCAAATTCTTTCTTTGCCTGCCTGCTTGCCTTATCAGTGCTTTCCATCTGATTTGCCAATGTTTATCTCCTGTTTTCTTCATTCTGATCCTTTAAAAAATTTTTGAATGCTGTTTTTTTTGCTATAATAGCCTCTGTCATTTCACGCTTAAACCATGCTAGTAGTTGTTTTGCCTTTCTTCATCATTTTTAAAGTGTGGAATACGTCTGGTCTGGTCTTCCAAAATGGCATTTTTATACCTAGAAATATGATGACAGAAAAAGACCACATGGCCTTTCTAGTTTGTCCTTCCATATCAACAACTACAACAGTCCCCTTTTTACCTTTAGAGATCCTCTGTGTTTGTCCCATGCTTTTTTGAATTCAGTTACTGTCCTCATCTCTACCACCTCCATTGGGAGACTATTCCACGGATCCACCACTCTTTCCGTAAAGAAATATTTCCGCATATCACTCCTGAATCTATCCCCCTTCACCCTCATCCCATGTCCCCTGCGGCGACCCTGCCCGGCTTAAGGGGTTAAAGGCAGGAGCAGCCGCTGGTGCTTCGTGAGGGAAGAGTAAAACCTTTACCCCAGGAATGCTGGGAGTTGTAGTTTCAGTTCTTCTCACTCCGAAATTAAAGAAACTGTAGTTGTGGGGTTTCTTGATAATAAGTATTTTATTAAAGCAAAGGATAAATGTTCCATCACATGGCAAAACAAAGGTGCTTCAAAAAGGCTAACAGAAAACTCAGAATAAATGCAACTCAAAGATATACTGCTGCTTTTCACTTTTCAGCCAAATTACTCTCTTTTGCCTCCAGAGGCCAGTTGGGCTTACTGCAGCCTCTTACAGCCACTGTTACTCTCACAGTGCTGGGGAAACATGTGCACGTAATTAGAGCTTCTTTCAGCAGTGCAAACAACAGCTTTGTAACTCTCAGATCACAGACGGCAAAAGCATTTCCTTCAGCTTGACTTATCTATACAACAAATCGTACAGTCCATTTGTTCACAGCCTGGTAAGTCTGTATTACTCTCTGTTACTCCTTCAAGCTGTAAGGCATTACTAGCTTCTTGTGAATTTAGCTGTTGTCTAGCTTGCAACTCTAAGAATTGTTTAAAGCTTTGAAGAAGCAATTCAGCCTGTTCCTTGTGAGATAGGGTACTATCATCTGTTATAGAACTTCCCTTCTGCTCAAGGCTGTTTGTCTTCTCTTCTTGTAAGTTAAAGGCATCAGAATAATTGCTAGTCTCTTTGGCAATTGTTTCATAGATAGGAGAATTATCTTTACATTCAGCTTGGCAAGCGTGTGGCCAATTACTCACTTTTTGCAGAGCCCTTCTGTCTTCCGACGGCTCCAAGGTTCTCCAGCTGTTCTGTTTGTTGCTTTCTGGTACAAACGACACTTCAGAGAGTGATGGCTCTCTCACCTGTGTTTGCCTTGAAGGCTTTCTTCCCCAGGGCGGTGCCTTCCAATGGCTATCCCCTTCAAGGCTAAGTCCTCTCTCCGTGGGACTTCTGCTTATTTCCCTTGAATAGAATTGTGCAGGTTTTCTTCTTATGCCAGATTCCCAAGTATCATTAGACTCTCCTCTGGCTTTCCAACCATCCTCTAGTTTCCTCCTCCTGTATTCCTTCCTGGGCTGCTTCTTAAACTTCTTCCCATACTCATACTGAGTCTCAGCCTCCTTCGGAATCTCGTACTCCTTCTTTTTCTCCTTTTGCTTCCCCTGCTGAATCTCCTTCTCAGAGCCCTGCTCTGGTTTAAAAGTACGTTCTCTCTTAGGCACGCCCCTTCTCAGGGCTGGGTGTGCCCAATCGGAACTGCAGGACTCCTCCCCTGGGCTGGTCTCCATGCTCAGCTCTGTGGAATAGAGTCTGTCTTTTTTCCTTGCCCTGTCATTTTGGTGTAAATCCTGCTGAACCTCAGGATTTTCCCCTGTCTCCATAGGCTCAGGAGTGCGCTGCTCACCACACCCCTCGTAGCAGAACTTGCTTTCAATTGAAAGAGGCTCTCTCCCTGAACATTTATGCCACGGAGGTATTTAAACATCTCAATCATATCACCTCTATCTCGCCTTTCCTCTAAGGTGTACATATTAAGATCCTTCAGTCTGTCCTCATATGCTTTATAATGAAGACCACTAATCATTATAGTAGCCACCCTCTGCACCGACTCCATCCTGTTCACATCCTTTTGAAGGTGCGGTCTCCAGAATTGCACACAATACTCCAAATGAGGTTGCACCAAAGACTTATACAGAGGCATTTTCACCTTCTTTTTTCTGCTAGCCATTCCTCTCTGTATGCACCCAAGCATCCTTCTAGCTTTTGCCGTCACCTTTTCTACCTGTTTAGCTACTTTAAGATCATCAGACATAACCACGCCTAGGTCCCGCTCTTCTTTAGTGGACAAAAGTACTTCACCCCCTATACTATATTGCTCCCTTGGATTGCTGCAGCCCAAATGCATGACCTTACATTTTTTAACATTAAAACCCAGCTGCCAAATTCTAGACCATTCTTCAAGCTTAGCTAGATCCCTCCTCATGTTATCTACACCTTCCTGGGTGTCTACTCTACTGCAGATTTTGGAATCATCTGCAAAGAGGCAAACCTTACCCGACAGCCCTTCTGCTATATCACTAACAAAGATGTTAAAAAGAATCGGACCAAGGACAGATCCCTGGGGCACACCACTGGTAACATCCTTCTCCTCAGAGTGAGCTCCATTTACTTGTACTCTTTGTCGCATCCCACCCAACCAATTTCTAACCCAAGCAGTAACTTTAGGGTCCATCCCTAGGGTGCTCAGTTTGTTTATAAGTCGCCTGTGAGGAACAATGTCAAAGGCTTTACTGATATCTAAATACACCACATCTAGGGCTCTCCCTCGGTCCAACTCCCTGGTCACCCAGTCAAAGAAATCAATTAGATTTGTCTGACAAGACCTGCCTCTGGTGAATCCATGCTGCCTCGGATCCTGTAATCCGCTGGACCTCCAGAAGCCTCACTATTTTCTCTTTCAGCAGTGTTTCCAATAATTTACTCTCCACCGAAGTTAAACTAACCGGCCTGTAGTTTTCAACCACATCCTTACTTCCTCTTTTGTGTAAAGGCACCACCTGAGCCTCTCTCCAGTCCTTTGGCACTACTCCCGACTCCAACCAGACATTGAAAAGCTCAGTCAGTGGAGCTGCTAGAACATCTCCAAGTTCCCTCAGTATTCTAGGATGTATCCCATCCGGTCCCATCACTTTGTCTACTTTAAGTTGGAACAATTTTTAATACAATGTCCAGGCCTTTTTTATATAAAGCTCCTTTTAGTTTTTACCTAACCATTTTCCTCATTTTATTATAGTCTCCTTTTTGAAAGTTAAATGCTAGTGCAGTAGATTTCCTTGCTGTCCATTTATTAAATCAAATTTGATCCTGCATTCCTCAAAGGACTGGGTCCAAAATAGCTCTGTCGTGTTGGTTCCTGAACCAGCTGCTCCATGAAGCAGTTATTTATTTCATCTAGAAACTTTATCTCCCTAGCAAAGCCCTGATGTGGCATTGATCCAGTTGATACTGGCGTAATTGAAATGACCTATTATTTATTTGTTCTCCATTTTGTTAATTTTCCTAATTTCTGTAAGCATTTCATCATCTGTTCATTTTGGTCAGGTGGATAGTTGTACACCCACACTGCTATTCCCCTCCCCTTCTCATAATCAATTTCTATCCATAAATATTCTACAGTACATTTTGTTTCCTGCAAAACTTTTATCCTTTTGACTCCATGCCTTCTTTAACATATAGTGCCACCCTATAACAATTTGATCTAACCCATCATTGCAATATAATTAGCATCATGGTATCATAGTGTCCCGTTGGTTATCCTCCTTCCACCAGGTCTCTGTGATGCCAGTTATATCCTCCTCTCCATTCAGGGCTATGTATTCTAACTGTCCCATCTTATTATTTAGACTTCTAGGTTTTGTATAAGGCCTTTCAAAGTGTGTTTTCTGTTCACATTAACAACCTCCCTAGAGCTGATGTAAGGGACCTAGGCTTCATTTATGTGTGTTTGCAGCCATTTAATGCTAATGTTCTATACAGTTAAATTTGCATGGATTTGACTTTATAGAATAGGCTGCATAGATATGGGGAGCAGTACTTCTTCCTTCCAACACCTCCTCAAACTACACCCATTGTAAATTCTAGTGCCTACTTTCATTCTGTCTTTTGATAAGCTTTATTTGACAGAAAGTTCTTAATAAATTTGCCTCTATCCTGTCTAACTTTGCTGTATGAATCCTGTGGTTGCTGAAGCACTTTATAACTTACACTGTACTTTAAAATGTACTTTTGTTTTATAAAGTGTACTTTATAAAACCATCTTTTCTTTCTTTTGATTGTAAATCTTATACGTAATCTGTTTTATATGATTTCAGAACAGTAGTATGTATGTTTGTTTACACACATTTAAATCTACACAGTGAATTCTTCCTTTAAGAACAGTTTTTGGTTTGAAATAAAATTGTTCTTTTGGGAGGAATTAGTACTACTGAAAGGAATCAATTTCGAGTAATCTAAATATTCTTACAACAGCAATTGTTATAAAGGAAATCTATTTTCTCTGTGGTCAAGCAGGAATGAAGCCCTCATGTATGGGTGATATCATCCGATGGAGCCTGTGCAGGAACATTCCCCAGCTACTAGTGGAAGCCGCGGCGACACCATCTTGAACTAGTTTTTGTTTTTCCGTGGAGCCCAACAGACACGTTCCTAGTGTCTGATTGGTAATTGTTTTTATTCCCCTCTGGGGAATCTATGCCTTCCGGTTTTTATTGTAATTGCCTGCTGTCACGGTTACTTCTTTTTTTCCTTTTTACATTTCCCTTCTCGATCGTTTTAAGTTTTTCTTTTCCATAGCACCTTTGCCCCTTTGGTTGTCGGTGCTCCGGCCGGGCTCTCCTCTTCTTAGAAAAAGAGCCATTTGAGTTCGCTGCAGCTATCTTTCTGGCCAACATGTTCTAAAAACTAGCACAGGGATCATATCCGCCACAGATAACTCATAGTTGATGCTTTCAGTGCCTGGTACCTGATAATCAGCCCTCTTCTTGTAAATTGTGTTTGCAGATGACAAAAAAAGACTTAAGGGTCGAGAGAAGCAGCACAAATCACTTTTTGGCGCTCACAAGTCCAATCCATTGGCATCGGTTTCAGTGGCTTCAGAGGCTTCATTGGACACTGGCGGTGCATCAACATTGAGGAGTTCTTGAGTCCACTTGGAGATCCAGGATTTCCAAAACTCATTCCTCTATGCACCTGGGGAGGGAGGCTCGGACATTGGACTCTTTGGTGAGAAGGTATTTTCAGAGTTCCATGCTCATAGCTCACATTGGCTCTTACCCAGCTCTACATGGGCATGTTTTTGAAGAACACCATTTGTGACCTTGCTGATCTGTCACGGTATCTCCCTCCAGAGAAATAGGGACAGTATTGTTCTCTAGTGGTTCATGGCAAGGACTACTCAAAGTTCATGGTCCGAGCGACCTATGATACCTTTGAAACATCATTGAGAGCTTCTGCCTTGGTTATTGGTGTCCGGAGACTCTCCTGGCTTCAGTCCACAGACCTGGAACAATCCGTGCAGGACAAGCTTGCTGATGTGCTGTGCTGTGGAGAGAATCTCTTCAGAGAACAGGTCAAAGAGAAAGCTGACTTCATTGAAAAGCAGCATGTCATTCTTCGTAATCTGTCAAGGCACACATCTTAGCTGGCCTTATGTCGCAGGAGGTACCAAAGAGGAGGCCATAAAAAGATCTATTACTCTTGTAGACATAGGTACTTTTCTGGTTCCCAAATCTCCCAACCAAGACAGGCTCCTCATCCACAATCATGATGAGAAGAGCCTCAGAAAGCCCAGCCTGCTCCTCTGCTAAAGCCAGGGGTGGAGTATTGACTGGTTCCTTCAGAGCATAGTCACTCTACCAGTAACCGCAGTGGAAGACCCTCCAGTTGGGGGAAGGCTCACTCTTTTTACCCAAAAGTGGCTCCTCATAACTTCGGACACATGGATTCTGCAAATTGTCCAAAGCAGTTACAAATTACGTTTATTCAAACTACCTCCGTATTGCTCACCGAGGATGCATCACATCAACCTTCTGCATCAGGAACTGCTTCAGAGAGAAATCACCGCCATCTTGATGGATCTCACGATAAAGCTCATGCCACCGGAGCAAAGAGGATAAAGATTTTATTCCAGGTATTTTCTGATTCCCAAGAAGACAGGGGGATACCGTCCCATCCTAGACCTAGGAGATCTGAACTCATACTTGATATAAGAGAGGTTCAGAATGATTTCTCTAGGCATCCTGCTTCTTTACTTCAAAAAGGAGATTGGCTATGCTCCCTGGATCTGAAGGATGTGTAAACCCACATACAAATACATCCCACTCACAGGAAGTATCTCAGATTTGTCCTGGAGGGACATCACTTTCAGTACTGAGTGTAGCCTTTTGGCTTAGCCTCAGCACCTTGCATTATCACAAAATGCCTCGTGGTAGTAGCTGTTTACCTCTGGACGCTGGGGGTGTTTGTCTTCCCCTACTTGGACGATTGGCTGATCAAGAGAACAGATTACGATTAAAAAGTATTGAAACTTGTACAATAACACAAGAAGTATAGCACTGATAGTTATTGCACTCAATCTCCTTCAAAGTAGTCCCTTTCCGATAAAACACACTTCCTCCAGCGTTCCTGCCACTGCTGGAAACAATTTTGAAATGTCTCTTTTGTTATGCTATGAAAATGCTGTGTCGAATTTTGGTTAATGGTCTCCAAAGAGTTGAATCTCCTTCCTTTCAGTGGTAATTTTAGTGTTGGAAACAAGAAAAGGTCACAGGGAGTGAGGTCAGGTGCGTACAGAGGCTGACTGACTTGCTCGATTGTTTGGTCAAGAACTGCTGGACAAGATGTGATGCGTGAACTGGGTCATTATCGTGATGAAGCAACCATTCGCCATTCCTATGCAACTCTGGCCTTTTACATAAGTACATAAGATATGTCATACTAGGTCAGACCAAGGTCCATCAAGTCCAGTATCCTGTTTCCAACAGTGGCTAATCCAAATGACAAGTACCTAGCAGGTTCCCAAAAAGACACACAGGTTCCACAATGCTTGTATTGGGGGGCAAGCAGTAGATTTCCTGGGTCCTCTTTAGTAATGGTTTATGGATCCTTTTATGGACCTTTCCTCCAAGAACTTAGCCAAACCTTTTTTATGTTCAAATATGTTTTATTATTTACAGCATGAAAAACATTACAACAGGCAAAGTAATGATAAACCTCGGTGACAACTGAAACAGTAAAACAAATAGTACAGGCGGCGCCCACTTCGAGCAATCATGGATAATAAGAATGAGAAAACAATAGAAAACAATAGATCCTCCCCTCCCTACCAGGGAGGGGGGGCATCTCAAATCTACACTGCGGGGATAATTATTAAACCATAGGGGGTGCCGTGGATGCAAGAGGAATAGTAAATAATATAATCGCCAATCGTAAGCCTTACGGGCCTCATCCCCCCCCACCCCCCTCATGGCTGCCACTGACTTTGGGGTACAGATCCAGGGTTTACTCTTCTCCCAGATCTGTATCCTTACGAAGCAACCCAGCTATGACTCCCCCCCCAACCCCCCCCCCCCATCCCTATACAGTCTTCGTCTAACGTGTGGAAGTGTGTGGGTAACTGGAGATGACAGAGAGAACTAGAGAACAGAAGGGGCTTAGGGTTCTTGATTTCCCAGAACCTCCAACTAGCCATCAGCCTAGTAGTCTGGCTAACTTTGAGAAGTGGGGAAAAGGCAAAGGAAGCAAACAGAAAGTACGAACAGGAACAACGGGAAGGATAGAGAACAACACAAAGGTGGGCCCCCCGGCAGAAACGCTCCCGGGCCCCCAACACCCCAAGACCGCATTCGCTGCAGGGTTTGTGGTGGCAGGACTTCCCCTAGAGAGATGATGGCTTGGTTCAGTTCAATGCCCCCCCAAAACTCGGTGGCGGGCCCCCGCTGGTAACAATTGTAGGTGGGGTCCCCAGCTCCGGAGGAAGCGAGCCCAGCGCTGCTCGTTACCAGCCGCTGCTAGTCGCTCTACGAGGAGGAGCTTGTGGAGTCTGACCCGCCATATCCCATATACCGGTCCCCGGACATCTAGCCAGCGCTGCATGATAGTCATTCGGGTGGACATCAGCACCAATCGCAGCCAACGCAGCACCCAACTTCCCAGCAAACTCCCCCAGTTAGCTTCCCATATATCCAAGACCAAGTGGCGTGCGGTAAGCGGTTCCAGTTGTGGCACACATTTACGGATGTGAGATACCACCCGCCCCCAAAACAGCTGGGCCCTGTGGCAATGCCAGTACATATGTCCCAACGTCGCTTTAGCGGCCCCACACCTGGGGCAGTCAGGACCTGCCACAAGACCCGCCCTCCATGCCCGAACGGGGGCAAAGTAAAGGCGACGTACCAGGCGATATTGGGTGTCCCGATGCAGGACCTGAGTGCTCACAGTGGAAATGGCCGCCAGCCCACTCAACAAGGATTCCTCCCCAATGTGTTCACCTAAATCCGTCGTCCAGGTCGCCGCCAGAGCATCAATAGCACTCGGTGGCAGCCCATCCCACAACATCTGATAGAGTAACGACACGCGAGTATGCTGGGTACCCCCCATAAGGGTTAGCTCAAGGTCCGAGCATATTGATCCTCGCAGTGCTTCTGCCGGGATCGTACGAATGTAGCTCCGGAGCTGTGTATACTGGAACACATCCCAGACCCCCAATGGGCACCGACGTCGCAGCTCCGCGAAGGTCACCAACGTACCCTCTGGAGATAGTACATGCTCGAGGTTCACCAGGCCTAGGTCATCCCAGGCTCGGAAATGGCTCCGTCCCATGCCCGCTGCAAAATCCGCATTACCCCGTATGGGAAGGTATGGGGTGTAGTAAGCAGAAATCTGACGACCTGCACAGAAAAATTGCCACGCCCTTCGAAACGGAACCAAAAAGAGATCCCTGATAATCGGTGCCACCCCGCGCAAGGTCCGGGCGTGTAAGACATACCGAGGATGTAGGGGCGCCAACAGGGCCACGAACTGTTCCGTCGGGGTCCAGTCAGACAGATCCCACAGCCAGTCCCGAACGTGACGTAATAGGCAGGCCATATTATACCGACGGACGTCGGGAAAACCCATCCCTCCCAAGGATCTTGGTTGTTGTAAAACGGCCAGGCGAACCCGGGGTTTACGGCCCCGCCACAAGAATCTATTGAAGTGACGTTCTAACTGGCGCAGGTCCGCCCGCCGTAGGAGCAGCGGGAGAGTCTGGAGGGGGTAGAGAATCTTAGGGAGCAGGGTCATTTTACATAGAGCCACCCTTCCCCCCAACGATAAGGGGAGATCCTTCCAACGATCAACACACTTGGAGATCTCCTCCAGGATCTTGGTGACATTTAACTGGTAAAGGTCCTCACCTCGCGCCGGCAAATATACCCCAAGATATTTAAAATGGCCTGTCGCCCACCGCAGAGGAAACGGTCCCTGCCATCCTAGTCGCCCCGCAGGGTTTAAGTATAGGGCCTCGGATTTGTCTAAATTGAGGCGGAAACCGGAGGGGACACCATATTCCTGTATAAGCTGCAACAAGTGTGGCAGGCCCTCCTGTGGGTCCCCCAAATGCACCAGCAGATCGTCGGCGAAGGCAGCCACCTGAAATTCGTCGTTCCCCACCCGAATGCCCCTAAATTGGGGGTCATCTCGTATACGACGGAGCAGGGGCTCCAGCGACAATACAAAGAGCAAGGGCGACAGCGGGCAACCCTGCCGAGTCCCTTTTTGAATGGCGAATGCTGGGGACATGACTCCATTGACCATTAGGGCCCCGAGAGGATCAGCGTATAACAGTTTAACCACGTCAACAAATAGGCCCTCAAACCCCATCGTTTCTAGGGTCTGGTGCATAAAAACCCAACTAACCCGGTCAAACGCCTTCTCTGCGTCAAAACTAACAAGCAAAGATGTCTCCCCAGCAAGTCGCCCTGCACTAATGGAGAGCAGAATCCGCTGCAGATTGTATGCGACCTGTCGCCCCCGAACAAACCCTGCCTGGTCTCGGTGTACCAAGGAGGGCAGAATGTGCGACAGCCGATCCGCCATAATCTTGGCCAAAAGTTTGGTGTCTACATTCAGTAGGGAGATGGGGCGGTAAGATCCGGGCAGGAGCGGGTCTCGTCCTGGTTTAGGCAGGATGGTAATCAACGCCTTGTTGGGCTCAAACGGAAATTTCCCGCGTCTCACGAGATCCTCAAAGTATCCAATAAGGGGGACAACCACCATATCGCTCAGGGCCTTATAAAATTCACTTCGGAACCCATCCGCCCCCGGGGCTCGTCCATTCCTGAGGTGTCGAATGGCTGCTTGAACCTCCTGGCCGGACAAGGGCACATTGAGGGCATTTAATTGCTCCGCCGTCAACTTAGGTAATCTACAGCCCTCAAGGAAGGATCGCCCCGCCGAAGTCCCGGTCTCCTCCTGAGCGTATAATTGCTGATAAAATTCAGTGAAGACCTTTTCAATTTTAGCAGAGTCGCGGGTAACCTTGCCATCAGGTTGTCGTATGGCCCCTATTTGCCGAGAGCCACCAGGGGGTTTCAATAGGGAAGACATCAGTTTACCGGCCTTGTTCCCAAACCGGTAGAGTTTATAACGGTAATACAACAGCGATTTACACGCTCGTTGGTGAAGTAATGACTCTAATTCTGTTTGTACTTCCCGGAGTCTGCGTGTATGGACTCCCCTGTGTGAGCTCGCGACCTCCCGGCGCACTCGGCCCAATTCCTTTTCCAGCCTAATGATCTGTTGGTTAAGTTGCCGTCGTCGGCGACTCTGGTAACTGATAATATCCCCCCTGAGTACCGCCTTGCCGGCCTCCCAAAAAAGAGCGGGGGAGATATCCGGTGAGGCATTGAGAAGTTCGTATTCCTTCCAGCGTTCCTTCAGAAAGGATTCAAAATGGACATCGCCACAGAGCTCCAGTGGGTATCTCCATATTCTACCTGCACTAGGGCGGCTCCTCCGCAAATCCAGTATCACCATAGAATGGTCGGAGATAACAAGGGGGCCAATATTGGCCTTGGAGACCCGGTCGAAAAGGGAGTCCGCCACCAAGAAAAAGTCGATATGTGACCACGTACCATGTGCCCGAGATAGATGTGTGTAGTCCCTGTCTCCGGGGTGCAACACCCTCCAAATGTCCATAAGGCCATACGCGTCACAGAGACCCCTGAGCCTACGGCGCGCCCGAGGATTCCCACTCTCCGAGGGGCTCGACCTATCGAGACTGCTATCCATGGTGACATTGAAGTCGCCTCCTATGATGGCCTCATAGCCACTAGAGTCTGCCAACAATTGAGATAGATCCCGAAAGAAGGTAGCCTCATAGACATTGGGACCATATACTGAACAGAGAAACACCTTCCTCCCAGCCACGCTTCCCCACACACCAACATAGCGGCCATGTGGGTCTACAACCACCTTTTCTTCTTCCCAGGGAATGGATTTGGCCACTAGAACCACCCCCCCCCCTCTTTTTCCCCACAGCCGGGGCCCCATAGACATGGGCTTTAAAGCCAGATCCCAGTTTCTGGTGCTCCCCCCCAGTTTGATGGGTCTCCTGTAATAGAATAATGTCCGCACGGTGGCGCTTTAAATGTTGTAGAACTTTGGAGCGTTTCACCGGAGAGCCCAGCCCACAAACATTCCAGGAAATAACCCGAGTGAAATCAACCATAACAGTTAAAGAAGACAGAGAACCAGTAGTTACTCACCCAGTAATTTAGCGAAGGAGAGCCCCCCCAGCCAAGGGCCCCCCTCCGTGTCAGTCCACACCCCCTCCTCCAGCGCACCCAACTATAATTCCCACACTTGCTCTCTCCCCCATCCATCAGACCAGTTTTTCCCTTATCTCCACACTCACTTCCGAGTTCTATGTCATCGCTTCTCCCCCCTTCCCCGCACCCCCCCTTCCCCCTTCCCTTAGCGTCCCCCCATCCCCCCTCCCTCCCCTCACAATCACCTCCATCACTTTCACACTAGCCTAGGCTAGTCCCTCCTAAACTTCTGTGGCATGTAGGCCCCCCGCCCCTCCCCAACTGCTCGGTGACATCCCCAGTTCTATTTCCTAATAAACCCTACTACCCCCCAGGGCCCAACTATCTCAGGAGAGCAGGAGTGACCGTGATTCAGCAGCGTCCAACCAAAGCCAGCTGAGCAGTCAATTACCCGACAGCCTCCCAGCCCCCCTGCACCGCTCTGAAATATGTGGCACGGTTCAATACATAAACACTTCCATGCAGAGGGCGCCTCTTTCCAGCCCCCGTACCACAATTCGGCTATTACTGGAGGTAAACCCCCATTGAAGACCGGGAGGGCCGGCAGCAGCCCTCACGGTGTCCAGAGCCTCCCATCGGGGTAGGAATAGTAGGGTGATCTGATCTGCTCCCCGGGCTGCCTGCCTCCACAGGCTATAACCCGGCAGTAGGGCTCTGGGTACCCCTTAACATGAGCACAGCACAGAACAACAGAGCATCTAACAAATCTCTCTCGTGCCGTGTCTTCCGTATCATTATTAGAACAGGGAGCAGGGAGCAGACCATAGGTAGGGAGAACGGTGGAAAGGTGGTATCCCTTGCAGAGGAGCAGCGGCCCACCGGCATCTTCACTGATGCACGATGGTGCCGCCCCTCCCCCGCCCCACCGCCCAGGAGCCCTCCCCCGGGTAGGCCCCACACCGCCACTGGGAGTTCGGTAGCAGATCCCTTCCCTCCCCCAAACATTTAACTGTACCTAACTTCCCTGGGGCCCCAGATTTCCGGCTCACCCAAGAGACAAATTGCAATCGTTACTAGTAATCTAAGACAAGCAACAAAGTAAAACTTTGAACAGAGACAACTGTAGCCAACCAGGGTACATACTGCTGTTACTGTAACAGGAACTAAATACAAAATAACAGATTGAGTTGGGTATTCCTGTAAGGCCAGTCTAACATCCCTCATTCTCCTCGGGCCTCACGAAGTGATGGCTGCGTTGATAGTAGAGACGGAAGTGGAGTTGGTGAATGTCCCATAGGGTCAGGGCGGCTGCTCAGCCGCAGTCCAATGCTCGCTTCCCTCCAGCCAGATCAGCAAGGCAATAACCCCACTCCGCAGTCTACTCGGTTGTGAGAGGCCATGTGATACTTATGGTAGCATCGTGGGGTATAGGGGAAGTTCGCGACGCTAGTATGCCCTCACCCTCTCCGCTTAATAACTGTTATAAAATTACAGCCCATACTCTCTTCAGGCAGGAAATATTTCTGTATAATTTGGCGGAAGCGTGATACTCTCACATGCCGGTTAGCCCAAACTGTTACAGAAGTCCCGGGCCTCTTCGGGGGAGTTGAACACGCGGTTCCCACTTTCACCATGGATTCGCAAAATTGCTGGGTATGCAAGAGTGAAGCGAATCCCGCGTTCTATGAGCTTGCTACAGGAGTCTTTGTAAGCCTTGCGTTTGAGGGAGACGCCTGTAGAATAGTCCTGGAAGATCAGAACCGGGTTGTTGGAAGCTTCCCTCCGCCGCAACTGTCGGGAGGCCCTCAGTACCTCGTCTTTCTGCGCGGAATTGAGAAATCTGGCAATCACCGCCCGCGGGTGACGGTCTCTCGCCCTAGAGGGCCCCAGGCGATGGGCACGCTCCAGCACAACTCGCCCGACGTCCTCAGGTAAATTCAGAGAGGTGGCGATCCATCGCTCCAAATATTGCCGCAGATCTCGTTCTGCAATAGCTTCTTCAATTCCGATGAACCGCAAATTGTTGCGGCGGCTGCGGTTCTCCAAATCTTCTAATTTTTCCTGGTGTTGGACTACGGTCTCCTCCAGGCTCCGAATCCGGGCGATGTCTTGCTCATGCTGGTCTTCTAGGGAGCCGATCCGATTTTCAGCATGCTCAACCCGCTTTGTGAAATCCGCCACTGCCTGAACCACCTCCTTCATCTGAGTGGATAAGCCTCCCAATCGTCCTTCCAGGGCCCCCACCACTGCCCTCAACACCTCTGCCACCAGCGCCGTATTTTCTGGGGGTCCCGGGAGCTCGTGTCTGCTCTCCGCCATCTTATCCTCCCTGTCGCGTGCTCTGGTTCTGCGGGGGATTCTCGTGGCCATGCACCAGATTTCTGTGTGTGGGAAGAATTAACACTTCCTCCGCGTCCCCGCAAAGTTGCTCCCCCACGCTGGCTTAAAATTAAGAATATTAGCGCGATTATTCAGTATGGGGGAGGGTGCGGGCTCCGGAGCCGAGACAGACACGTCCACTCAGCTCACCATGCCACCGGAAGTCATCCAAACCTTTTTTAAACCCAGCTATACTGACAGCTTTTACTACATCCTCCGGTAACGAATTCCAGAGTTTGATTACGCGTTGAGTGAAAAAATATTTTCTCTTATTAGTCTTAAATGGGTTACATAGTAGCTACATTATGTCCCCCCTAGTCTTTCTACTTTTTGATGGCGTTAACAATCAATCTATGTATCTCCAGGAACAAGCAGGAATGAGTCTTCACATATGGGTATCGTCGGTACCGACGGAGCCCGCGCGGGAACGCTCCCCAGCGTCCAATAGGAACACGTTTGGGAGCGTGCATCCACGCATGCGCGCTGCCTTCCCGCCTATCTACCTCCCTCTCTTCAGTTCTTCGTTTTCCGCGGAGCCGACAGGACATGAACCCTGTCACCGCAGAAAATTCTACTTTTATTTCTTATTTTTTGTGGTCGCGCCTGCCTTCGTTCGACGCCCACCGGTACCACCAGTGCTTTTTCTTTCTTTTTTTAAAAAAAAAAAACACAGAACTTGTGCTTTTTCAGTCAGGGGTTTGCCCCTGCTTGCTGCTTGGCGCCATTTTGGCCACTAGGCCTCTTCTTTCAGCATGGAGAAACCAACTACTGGTTTTAAAAAATGTTCGAAGTGTGCCAGCACAATTTCTGTCACAGATACCCATGACTGGTGTCTTAAATGTTTAGGTCCTGACCATTGCCCAGCGGAGTGTCTCTCCTGCAGGAAGCTGACTAAAAGAAGTCTTCAGAATCGAGCAAATCAACTCGGTGCCCTGTTTGCATTGGACACAATGTCAGTAGCATCAGTGTCCTCCAGGGCCTCTACTTCTTCCCAGGGATCTCAGGTAACTAAACATAAGTCTAAATCAAGCCAGTCCTCAAAAGGTAGATCTCCCTCTATGTACCGAGATGCCTCTGGCGTTGGCCTCGAGGATCCTGCACCAGCAAAACAGCCCCGGCGGGAGTCTTCGGGCTCCAAAGCACTATTGGGGCTCCAGAATGTTCTTGAGACTTCGGCCTCAATGGACGTTCCTGTTCCATGCTCGGGGGTTGTGGCCGCTTCCATCGGTACCGACATCCCAGCATCGGAAATGGTAATGGATAAAAGACTCCTTGCCATTGAACGTAGTCTAGCGAATCTTTTGGCTACTTCGGTACCGCTAAAGTCGCTGCAGACTGTTCCACAGGCACCGGTATCACTGTCGGTACCAGTGCCAGTACCCTCGGTATCTGCTTCGGCAGGCTTACTTCCCCCGATGCCGAGTTTGGAATCACTCTCAAGCATGGGGGATCAGGTACCGACTCGCTTCGGTACTGACCTCGAGCGGTACCGAAGACAACTTTTGAAGGAGAACCCGGTGCTTCCTCCCTTTGAGTCTTCCGATTCCGATGACTCAGATGACTCCACCGGTACCACAGCTGAACTTTTACAAGATTCAACTCTTTCTCCTCAATGTAGGATGTCTCCTCCTGAGGACATGTCTTTTCACGATTTTGTGCGTGATATGGCAAGTGCTCTTGCCATTACAGTGGTTCCTGAAAAGGAGCCTAGGGCAGAAGAATTAAGAATTCTACAGTACCCCTTGGCTCCAAAGGAAGCAGCTATGCTCCCTATACATCAGATCTTGCATAATCTAATGTTACAAATGTGGGAAACCCCTTTAACAGTAACCCCACATTCTAAACACCTTGATACTATGTATAGAGTGCCACCTTGTCCAGGTTTTCAAAAGACTCAACTACCATACCACTCTATGGTGGTGGAGTCTGCCATGAGACGGATTAAGAGTACAAAGAGACACTCTTCTAATCCACCAGGTCCTGAATCTAGAACACTGGATGCTTTTGGGCATAGATGTTTTCAGGCCTCCATGCTTTCAGCAAGGATTAGTTCCTATATTTTATACACGGGAATGTTTCTTGAGGAGGTTACAAAAAACTTAGAGTTTTTGAACCCCTTCCTTCAAGATGATAAAAGAGCAGACCATTTATCACTAGTCAAACATGCTCAGAATGTCTCTAAGTTTATGAATCGTGCTACCTTTGACTGTTTTGAATGCATTAGCAGGACTTCTGCTGTAGCTAAAGGAGCACGACAAATTGCCTGGCTCTAAGCTTCTGACTTGGAGGAATGGGTGCAGGAAAAGCTGGGAAATATTCCTTGCACTGGAGAAAATCTTTTTGGCAAGGATTGGCAATCTAAGGCTAATCAGTTGGACACTGATAATGCCACTTTGAATAGATTGTCAAAGATTTCTGCTAACCCAGCTAAAAAAAAGACTTTTAAGAAAACATTTTCTATAAGAAGAAAAAGTTCTATCCATCTTCCACCCAACAGGCATATGTTCCCCAAAAAGGGCAACAACAGACAAGACAAAGAAAACCCAAACACCAACCGGCTCAGCAGACTCAGCCTCCTCAGGGTTTTTGACTTTTGTCCAGAGAACTTAATCATTCTTCCTGTGTTAGGCCCAGAACCTTTAAACATTCCGGGCCGTATCTGCCACTTTGCCAACAGATGGCAACAAATCACATCAGAGGCCTGGACTTTGTCCATAGTGAGTCTGGGGTACAAGCTTTGTTTCCTCAGCTTACCATCACCCACACTGGTAAAACAGTTCAACTCTCAACCTCTAGGCATAGACCTCTTGCTACAAGAAGTCTCCACTCTTCTAGCTCAAGGAGCTATAGAAGAGGTTCCTTTATGCCTACAAGGTGCAGGGTTTTATTCCCCCTATTTTCTCATTCCAAAAAAACCAGGGGTTTTATGACCAATCCTAGATCTCAGAGAGCTGAACAAATATCTAGTCCGAGAGAATTTCAAAATGCTTTCCCTCAGCTCTCTTCTGCCATACCTTCACAGGCAAGATTGGCTATGTTCTCTAGATTTAAAAGACGCCTACATGCATATCCTTATTCATGTAGATCACAGGAAATTCCTTCGGTTCCTGGTCCAGGGAAGACATTTCCAGTACAGAGTCCTTCCCTTTGGGCTGGCCTCGGCTCCAAGGGTCTTCACAAAATGCATGTCAGTAATAGCAGCATTCATGAGGATTTTTGTCTTCCCTTACTTGGACGATTGGCTCATCCGAGCACAGTCATCTCAAGAAGCTCACCAGGCCCTGTTACGAGCAAAACAAATACTCCAGTATTTGGGATTGGTCATAAATCGTCCAAAGTCTCAGCTCGCCCCATCTCAGACCCTCGAGTTTATAGGTGCTCGCTTGGACACACAGCTTGCAAGGGCTTTCCTGCCCCAACCGCACTGTCTGGAATCATCGAGCTAGCATCTCAAGCAGCGCTGCAGACCTTCCTCACTGCTCGACAGATGCTTCGCCTACTAGGTCACATGGCATCGACCGTCCATGTAATACCTTATGCTCGTCTTCACATGAGAGCGGCCCAGTGGACCTTGGCTTCCCAGTGGTCCCAGGCCTCAGGAAACCTTTCAGACAAGATCAGGGTTACCACACGCCTGATTCTGTCTCTCCATTGGTGGCAATCTCTGGAAAACCTTTTACTGTTTAAATCTTTTTATTCATAGAAAGAAGCATACACAATAATACAATGTGGCAAATAACAGTTTGTAAATTAGAACAATATTAGAACGATATTGGAACAATATGATGCTGCTGACACAACGGCATTATAGAAGGGGAGCCCCAAAAGCATCCCTATAGGCCGTCCCCGGGATAAGCAGGGGAAGCAGCAAGCAGCCAGTTGTAAAGCGTACAGAGAGAGAGAGAAAGAAAGGAACTACCCCCCACCACACCACTGACACCAGCCTGGGCCACGGTCAGCTATCTAACCCCCTGCCGTCTGCAGCCGACCTCCCCCCTGATTCTCCCCTCCCCCCAGTACCCCCCTGTCTACCACCCCCTACCCCTCCCCCCCCAGTGCCAGGCCAGGGGACCACCCGTCCCGCTCACTACTTCCAATCCAAGGCGCAGGCCCGGGGTGGGTTCTTCCCCCAGGCCCACCCGCTCACCTGAAATATAGGCCCGAGCCCGGACCGACACCCTACCCCACCCCCCCACCCCCCCAAGAGGCAGCTTAACAAATATAGATACGGAAGAGAGAAGGAGTGTAACAAGGGACCGTTACCAAGCCAACCAAGACTCACCTTAATTCCCCAGACATGCGCACATCAGCCGACGCTATACCACACTCCCAGGCCAACTCTATGGGCGACGCCCTAAAATACGCCGACGCACCCCTGCAGGCAACAATTGCACATGAGGTCCCCACATCCGCAGAAAACGGTCCCATCGCCGCTCGGCTCCAGCCGCATGCAGCTGGTCCATAAGCAGAGCGTTATGTAGCCGCAGTCTCCAGAGCCCATACAATGGCCCCCGCACATCCAACCACTGATGCAGTACCGTCAGACGTGCCAACAGCAACACCAGACGCAACCAGCATACTTGCACAGGCTCCAGCACGTCCCCCCATTCAACTTCCCAGATGTCCAACACCGCATTCCGTGCGCTCAGAGGCTCCAGCCAGGGAAAGCAGCGATGAAGGTGGTCACCCACCCTGCCCCAGAAAACCTGAACTATGGGGCAAGTCCAGAACATGTGTCCCAGCGTCGCCCGATCCCGCCCACAGCGAGGACAACAGTGACTCCCTCCTATTCCTGCCCGCCAAGCCCTCAGAGGAGCAAAGTAGAGACGACGCGCAATCCGGTACTGGGTGTCACGATGAATCACTTGAGTACTGAGAGACGGGATATCAGCCATCCCTCCCAATAGTTGCTCCACACTAACCGCCTCCCCCAAGTCCATGGACCAAGCGGTCGCCAAAGCATCCACCTCCAGGGGAGGCACGCCTTCCCACAACATCCTATGGAGACCGGACACGCGAAGCCCCTCGTCTCCCCCCAGCAACGCCAACTCGATCTCCGAACAAACCTCCCCGCGCAAGGCTGCCAGAGGAAGCGTACGATGATAACTCCGAAGTTGATGATAGCGGAAGACATCCCAAGCCCCCAGCTGATAGGAGCGACGCAGCTCAGCGAAGGACATCATAGCTCCGTCAGTAGTTAGCACATGTTCTAAATTCACCACCCCAAGAGAGTCCCAGAGTTGAAATGGGGATCGCCCCAAGCCTGGTATAAAGTCTGCGTTACCCCGAATAGGTAGATAAGGGGTGTACAACGCGGAGAGCCGACGACCAGCACAAAAGGAACGCCACGCCTGTCGAATAGGCCTAAGAAGATACTCCCGAAAAATCGGGGGGACAGTCTGAATCGTTTTGGCATGCAACAGGTACCGCAGGTGGAAGGGCGCCAGCGCGGCCGCCCACAGTCCCAACGGGGAGCATACAGTTAGATCCCATAACCAGTCGCGGACGTACCGCAGCAAACAAGCCACGTTATAGCGCCAAATATCTGGAAACCCCATCCCACCCAGTCCCCAAGGTTGCTGCAAAATCGCCATACGAACCCGAGGTTTCCGCCCCCGCCAAAGGAGCCTACTGAACAAGCGCTCCAGCTGCCGAACATCAGTTCGCCGCAAAAGCAGCGGGAGCGTCTGAAGAGGGTAAAGTATTTTCGGAAAAATCGCCATCTTGCAAAGAGCGATCCGACCCCCCAGAGACAGTGGCAAATCACTCCACCGGCCTACGCACGCCGTCACCTCCCGCACTATTTTAGAGACATTAAGCTGATAAAGGTCTTCCAAGCGTGCCGGCAAGTAAATGCCCAAATACTTAAAGTGCCCCTTCGCCCACTGTAGAGGGAAGGGCCCCTGCCACCCTGGATGTTCCGCGGGGGCCAAGAAAAGCGCCTCCGATTTATCAAAGTTGAGGCGGAGCCCCGAAGGCTCCCCATACTCCTGAATAAGTTTGATTAGGCAAGGCAGACCCGCCACCGGGTCCCCCAAGTGGACCAACAAATCATCGGCGAAAGCAGCCAGGCGAAATTCCGAACCCCCCATCCGAACCCCCCGAATTCGCGAAGATGCTCTGATGAGAGTCAGGAGGGGCTCTAGCGAAAGAACGAAGAGAAGGGGCGAGAGTGGGCAACCCTGCCGAGTGCCCTTCTGAATATCAAAGTCAGCCGACATAGTCCCATTGATCATAATCGCCCCAATAGGGTGCGCATAAAGTAATCGAACCACGTCCATGAAAAACCCAGCAATCCCCACGGCGTCCAGGACCTGGTACATAAACCCCCAGTTGACCCGGTCAAAAGCCTTCTCGGCGTCAAAACTAATTAGGAGAGAGGGGTCCCCTGCTAGGCGCCCTGCTCCAAGCGATAGCAAAATCCGCTGCAAGCTGTACGCAACTTGACGCCCGCGCACAAATCCCACCTGGTCGCTATGAACCAACAAAGGTAAGTAGATCGCCAACCGTTCCGCAATTATTTTAGCAAGGAGCTTAAGATCCACATTTAGTAAGGAAATAGGACGATAAGAACTCGGCAGGAGGGGATCCCTCCCCGGTTTGGGCAGAATAGTTATCAAGGCCTTATTGGCTTCAAACGGGAAATGACCACGCCGTATCAGGTCCTCAAAGTAGCCCACCAAGGGAGGCACCACGGCAGCCCCCAGGGCTTTGTAGAATTCACTGCGATATCCATCTACCCCCTGGGCCTTCCCATTCTTCAAAGTCCGGATAGCGGTCTGAACCTCTTGCCCAGTGAGGGGTTGATTGAGGGCCTCCAGATGCTCTGCTGCGAGACGCGGTAACCCACACCGTTCAAGGAGGAGGCGCCCCTCAACATCCTTATCGCCATCACTAGCGTAAAGGCGCTGATAAAAGGCCGTAAAGACTTTCTCAATCTCAGCCGAATCACGGGTAATAGTACCATCAGTTTTCCTTATCGCCCCTATCTGCCGAGATCCCCCGGCGGGTCGCAGCAACGAAGACAGCAATTTCCCAGCTTTATTCCCAAAGCGATACAGCCGATACCGGTAATATAACATCGATTTCTGGGCCCTTCGATGCAGCAACATCTCCAACTCCGCCTGCAACTCCCGGAGCTTGCGCTGAGCAACCGCGGTCTTATGGCCAGCCACCACTCTACGCGCTTTGCCTAAGTCCCGCTCCAGCTGAAGTATCTGCTGATTCATCTGTTTATGTCGCTGACTGAGATAGATAATAATATCCCCGCGGAGTACAGCCTTCCCCGCCTCCCAAAGGAGAGCCGGAGACACATCTGACGCTCCATTCTGGGATTCATACTCCTTCCATCGCTGTCGCAAGAACGCCTCAAACGAAGCATCTCCACACAACTCCAAGGGGTATCGCCACAACCGACCAGCCGATGGGCCACGCCCTTTCAGCTCCAGGATCACTATCGCATGATCGGATATAACAAGAGACCCTATGTCCGCCCGGGAGGTCCAGTTAAATACCGAGTCCGCAACTAAAAAGTAGTCAATACGTGACCATGTACCATGCGCCCTGGACATGTGAGTATAATCGCAATCGCCGGGATGCAGCACCCTCCAAATATCAACTAGGCCATAGGCTTCACACAGCCCCCTCAGGCGTTGTCGCCCCCTGCGACTCCCACTCCCCGACACGCCAGACCGGTCAAGACCGACATCCAAAACCTCATTAAAGTCACCACCCATGATTACCTGGTAGCCGCTAGCTTCCGCCAACAACTGGGTGATATTCTGAAAAAAACGCGCGTCATAAACATTCGGACCATAAACCGAGCACAGCAACACCTTGTTCCCAGCGAGTCTCCCCCAAACGCCCACATACCGGCCGTCGACATCTGCCACCACCTTTTCCTCGATCCAGCTGACCGACTTGCCAACCAGAATGGCTACACCCCGCTTCTTCCCCACCGCAGGAGCACCATACACATGGGCAATAGGGCCTGAGCCCAATTTCTGATGTTCCGCATCCGATTGGTGAGTCTCCTGCAACAAAACCACATCCGCCCTCTGGCGCCTCAGGTGTTGTAGAACCTTATAGCGCTTTACCGGGGAGCCCAGCCCGCAGACATTCCAAGAGACTATACGCGTGTTCCTAGCCACCACACAGCACCAAACCAGGATACCACTGAGATAGAACCCTTTGCATACTTGAGCAAGGACCCCCCCAGCCAAGGGCCCCGTTCCAAGACAACCCAATCAGGATAGGCCAAAGGAACCAAGCATCCAACACCCTCAAAACAGTCCTCCACACATCATCCAAAACACAGCCATCCCGCACTCCCATACAGACTATATTGCCCCCCCTTCCCCTCCCAAACCCAACAAACCCCCCTGCTTACCTACCCCCATCTCCCCCACCCTCCCCCCCCCCAACACCCCCACTCAAACTATCCACACACCCACAGCCAGTCGTCCTGGCCCCACCAACCCTTCTTGGGCATGCAGCCCCACCCGCTCCTCCCCTACAAGACTGCACCAATATCTTCCCCATCCCCCCCATTCAGTAACCCTTGGAGGAGAAGGAACCAACGTAATAGTAGGAATGCAAAGCAGAGAGTTAATGAAAGATAGGGGGTCTCTACCCCCCCTCATCAAGGTTGAGTATCGATAGGCTGTCCCCCCAAATATTGGCCAGCCCGGGCTACTGACCAGGTCGGCCGTGCTACCGGCCCCCCCCCCCCGCACCCCACGGCAGCCTGTTCACCCCTTACTCAACATGCACTTAGGGGATCCGTCAGCAGTACCTATCCCCAACAACAGTAAAGGCCCCAGAACCCCCACGCCCCCCCGGAAGGCAAGCACCCGAGGGATCGCTCTTCCCAATGTCCGAATAAAGCACGAGGTCCCCCCAACCCCTTCGCAACCCTCCCCCAGCCTCATCAAGCCTCTCAATAAAGGGGAAAAACGAGAACAGAGAGAGACTGAGAGGAGGACATGCGCAAGAACGGGGGACTGGAAAAAAGCAAGGAGGAATAACATGAAAGTAGTGAGAAGTTAGTAAGGTCCCCCAGAATGTCAACTCGGGTGCCCCATTTACTGGCAGATAGTATCAAACATACACAGGTAAAATACACAGAGAAGGCTAACGGCCGTCCAGAGTTCCCCCAGGGACGGCACACAAAGCCGGTGGAAGCATTCCGGGCACCCGAGAAACATAGCGAGCAGTCTGGGGTGCAACAGGCCAGGAGATTCTGAAAACAAGGAGATTTTTAATCAGAAAACCAGGAGATTCAGTGAGTACCCACAAGCAAAAAGGTGAAAGTACATGAGAAAGGAGATGAGAAGACCAGAAAGGTAGGCCCCAGTCACCTGGTGTCCGCTTGGCGCGAAAAAGAGCCATTAGCTATGCAGGTGAAAGCAGGGCCCAGCAGGGAGCTGCCTGAAAGAGGCCACGATAAGTAAAGAGATGCAAGCATGCACAAATATACCTTTTCTGGAACAGGCATGGAATTACACACACCAGAACAAATGAATTAGGGGAAGTGGAGGCTTATATACTGAGAAAAGAACTAGTGGTGAGAGACAGCCAGACAGGCCACTTCCTCGAGGGGGCAACCAACGGTTGCAGGCCTCGCTCAGCATTCTCCCCCCAAAGGGAAAGAACCACAAGAGCCAAACCGCCAGGGCAGTAGGCCGCAACCCGGTCCGAAACAGCAATTAAATGCCTAAAACCCGCAGGCAAAGCAGGCAGCTTCCCTCCATGTAAGGATCAAACATGCAGAGTGTGTCTCGGCCGTGCCCCACCACAAGCTATACAGAGTACCTACTCACTCCCGCTGCAAGGGAAAGGTCCAAAGAAGGAAAGGGAGAAAGAGTTACCTCCCGCCCGATCAGGGAGCAATAATCTGTCACAGCAGCCACCATTAGAGAGCCCAGACCAAGTCGGAGCCCCTTAACATACCCTATACCTATCCTTGCAGCCCACCTCCCCAACCCAGCCAAGGATCCATAGCCCCGTTGAAAAAATGCCCAACTCTAACAAGGACAGCCAAACAAGAGGGTACAAACAGGTAGAAACAGGCATAAACAATGAGGCCAGTAAAGCCTGAGCAAGACCCAGGGTCCAGGGTCCACAAGCGGTCCAAAGAACAGGCATAGCATTTACTATTCGCCGTCCCAACAAGGTCCCCGCACTCGCAGAGTATGGTTCAGGCCCACATTCAGTCGGAGTACAGCACTCTTCTAGCCAGGTAAGGGCCGACGCCATCAACCACGCTGCTGGCAGTACGCCATGGCTTCCTCGGGAGAAGAGAACAGTCGCTGCCCCCCGTCACAGTCCACTTTCAGGCGGGCAGGATAGGCCAACGTAAAACGAAGGCCCCTCTCCACTAGCATGCCGCAAACTTCTTTGTAGGCCCTCCGACGTAAGGAAACTCCCGCAGAGTAGTCCTGAAAAATGAGGAGGGTATTGGCGCCAGTTCCACCGCGGCGCTGCTGCCGAGCCGCACGTAGGACTCCCTCCTTCTGGGCAGCATTAAGAAACCGGGCGATGACGGCCCTCGGTCTGTTGTCCCCTTCACGGTACGGACCCAGCCGGTGAGCCCGCTCCAGGACGATCGCCCCCATTCCTTCGGCTATCGGCAGATGCTCGGGGATCCACTTCTCCAGGTAGCCGCGCAGATCGATCTCCCTCACCGATTCCGCTATTCCTATGAACCGCAAGTTGTTTCGGCGGCTCCTGTTCTCCAGATCCTCTATTTTATCAGCTTGCTTTGCCAACAGCTCCTCCAATTTTTGAATCCGAGCTGAGGCCTGAGTGTGGCCATCTTCCAACGTGCTGATGCGCTGTTCAGCCTGCTCCACTCGGCCATTAAAGTCCGCGACGGCTTGCGCCACCGCACTCATCTGGGCAGCCAGGCCGCCGAGGCGATCTTCCAGGGCCAGTACCACCGCCTTCGAAACCTCCGCTACCACCAAGCCCTGTGCAGGCAGGATCTGGCCCTCCACTCCACTCTCGGCCATCTTTGCGTCCACACCGCGGGGCTTTTCCTTCCGTGCAGATTTCGTGGCCATAACCTCTCCAGCCCCAAAGTCGGTACCACTGCACCCCCGCAAGCACGCTGCTAGGCTGGGCTGCCTCCCCCGAGTGGAATTTGCCGTGGGAAATCTGAGAAAAGCTGATGGGGGAGGAGCGGGCTCCGGAGCTAGGAAAAGCACGTCTTCCCTAGCCCACCATGCCACCGGAAGTCCCTGGAAAACCTTTTAATAGGTGCTCCTTTCCAGCAGCCACAACCTCAGGCTATCCTCACAACAGATGCCTCCAAGATGGGTTGGGGAGCCCACTTGGACAGTCTATCAATGCAGGGCCTTTGGTCTTCACAGGAGGCTCTTCTTCATATAAACCTCCTAGAACTCAGAGCCATCTCCAATGCTATTCGAGTCTTTTGCACCCAGCTCGTAAACAAAACAGTTCTGGTGCAAACAGACAATCAAATAGCCATGTTTTACCTCAACAAACAAGGCGGAACAGGCACTCTGCATCTATGCAACGAAGCTCTGCAACTATGGGCCTTTGCCAGAGAGCATCGGCTTCATCTGCGGGCAGTCTATCTTCCAGGCATTCAAAACGTTTGGGCAGACAGACTCAATCGAGTACTCCTGCCACACGAGTGGTCACTCCACTCTTATCATCTTTCTCGAGTTTTTCGTGTCTGGGAAACACCAGACATAGACCTCTTTGCAAGTCCACAGAATGCCAAACTTCCCCAGTTTTGTTCCAGACTTCCAGCACAGAACTGTCAAGCCAGGGATGCATTCCTGCTTCACTGGGGTCAGGATTACCTATATGCATTTCCGCTAATCCCTCAAATCCCCAAAACCTTATTCAAACTCCAGAGGGATAAGGGACGCATGATACTCATGGCGCCTTCCTGGCCGAGGCAAACATGGTATCCTCTTCTCTTGCAACTCTCTCAAGCCACCCCTCTGGATTTAGGGAGTGCTCCAGATCTTCTGTCCCAGGACAACGGATCTCTACTGCACCCCAGTCCCCAGTCCCTACATGTCAAGGCCTGGTTACTCAAGGCCTAGATTTTCAAGATCTAGACCTGTCTCAGCAAGTGAAGGACATTCTTCTGGCCTCCAGGAAACCTTCCACAAGACGTTCTTACGCTTTTAAGTGGAAAAAGTTTTCTTCCTGGTGTAATCAGAGAGGACTTAATCCCTCTTTGGTACCAGTAGACTCTCTTCTAGAGTATCTCCTTCATTTGTTGGCTTCTGGTCTTCAGACCAATTATGTTAGAGTCCATCTTAGTGCTATTGCTGCATCTCATAAGCTCTTAGATGGACAACCAATTTCCTCTCACCCACTTATTTCTAGATTTATGAGAGGACTTCTTCTAAGAAAACCTCTCATTAAACCACCTCCGGTGGCATGGGATCTCAACCTTGTTCTAGGTGTGCTCATGGAGCCACCTTTTGAGCCTTTGGCTACTTCGGATCTAAAATTTCTTTCATGGAAAGTTGTTTTCCTGATTACCATCACTTCTGCTAGATGCATTAGTGAACTTCAGGCTTTAATGGCTGATCCGCCTTATACAAGGTTTCATCATGATAAGGTGGTTCTTAGGACCCATCCTCATTTTCTTCCAAAGGTGGTTTCACCTTTTCATCTAAACCAGTCAGTTTATCTTCCCGTTTTCTTTCCTAGGCCTCATTCCTCCTCTGCGGAAAGGAAACGTCATACTTGAAGGACTAGAAAAAGGGACTGTTACTTCTGGAGAGAGATCTGCAAATTGAGTATATACTTCTGGGAATTTTCTGAAAGGAATTCTTTCTATTAAATCTATTTAATCTGTGAACCCACTATTTTTTGTTAAATCAGTCAGGGCTAGTAGTAGCAGTTTAAATTTAAAACACAGAAGAGAACTTTCTGGTTACATTTCATATCCAGCAGAGAGCTTATAGTTTTAATTTAATAGTCACTCAGGGCCTAGTATCAGCAAAGTATTTTTAGTTTAAATTTAAAACACAGAAGAGAGCTTTCTGGTTAAATTTGGAACCCAGCAGAGAGCTGTAGTTTAAATTTAATAGTCACTCAGGGCCTAGCATCAGCAAAGTACTTTTAGTTTAAATTTAAAACACAGAAGAGAGCTTTCTGGTTAAATTTAGAACCCAGCAGAGAGCTTGTAGTTTAAATTTCATAATAAGTTAGAGCCTAGCAGCAGCAAAGAGCTATAATTTAAATCAAATAAGAATATAGCTTACCTCAGCAGCTCAGGATAGGGTACTGTGTAGCAGCCCTCTTTTAATAAGTGTTATTTCCCTCCCTCCCCTCCCCACACCCAGCCACCCCTGGGATAATCGTAGCTTTATAGGTACTTACACATCTTAAAAGACAGGAGGTGCTCTCAGGTCAAGCTTGTTACCCAAATCAGACATACACTAAGGACCTGAGATTAATTAAGCTTCAGGTGAACAAGGTATATTAAACGTATTAGGTACAGTTTTATTGGTATAAATATCCATAGCAACCCTTAGTAAGTAAAGAACTTAAAGATCTAAACAAAAACTTAAAACTAAGATGCAGACAGCAGTCCAGCAGCGGGATGGGGCTTTCCAGTCTTTTGCATTGAGTGTCACTTGTATGATTTTCTCCCAGTTGGTGAGAGGTCTTACGTGTGCACTAGGTGCAAGGAGCTCTTTGCTCTCAGGGAACGAGTCCGTTCTCTAGAGGCTGGAGTAGCAGACTTGGAAAACATAAGAAAGACAGAGAGGTACATAGACGAGACCTACAGGGATATAGTCCTGAAGTCCCACCTCCAGTCTGGCAGCATACCTGTTGCCATGGAGGAGAGAGGTCACGTGACAGGAGAGCATCACCCTGGTGTGGCAGGAAGTGATCCTGTAACTAGGACCTGTCCTCCAGGTGATGTAAAACCCTCTAGCACCAAGGAGGTTTCTCCAGGGCCATGTGCCCATGAGGGAAGGGTTAGGACAGCCGTTATAGTTGGTGATTCGATCATTAGGCATGTAGATAGCTGGGTGGCTGGTGGACGTGAGGATCGCCTGGTAACATGCCTGCCTGGTGCGAAGGTAGCGGACCTCACGCGCCACCTAGATAAGGTCTTAGATAGTGCTGGGGAGGAGTCTGTTGTCTTGGTACATGTCGGTACCAATGACATAGGAAAATGTGGTAGAGAGGTTCTGGAGGCTAAATTTAGGCTTTTAGGTAGGAAGTTGAAATCCAGAACTTCCAGGGTAGCGTTCTCCGAAATGCTTCCTGTTTCACATGCAGGACCCAAAAGGCAGGCAGAGCTCCGGAGTCTCAATGCGTGGATGAGACAATGGTGCAGAGATGAGGGGTTTGGATTTGTTAGGAACTGGGGTACATTCTGGGGAAAGGAGGGGCTCTTCCGAAGGGATGGGCTTCACCTTAACCGGGATGGAACCAGGCTGCTGGCATTAACCTTTAAAAAGGAGAGAGAGCAGCTTTTAAACTAGATAATAGGGGAAAGCCGACAGTCGCCCAAGAGCAGATGGTTCGGAAGAATGTATCCTTGAAGGATACTACCAAAAGCAGAGAGGTTCCAAAAAAGAGTAAAGTAACCCAAATGCCCTCGTGTATGGAACAGACAGAGCTTAAAGATCCCAAATTACCCATGTTTCTCCAGGACCAAGCAGGAAGTCAGTCCTCACATATGGGTGACGTCGGCGCCGACGGAGCCCTCGCGGAGCAATTTCCCCAGCTTTCAAAGAAAGCCTTTGGGAATTGCAGCGCGCATGCGCGGTCCCCTTCCCGCCCAAGGATGCCATCTTGCTCAGTCTTCTTTTTTCCGCAGAGCCCTACAGACGCTGTTTGTGATCGCCGCAGAAAAAGTTGATTTTATTTACTATTCTTTTCTCGGTTCGACGCCAGATCCTTTTCCCGCCCGGACCAGCTACGCCGGTATCGGGTCCGTTCTTTATTTTTCGGTTTTTGTCCTTCGTGCCTAGTGTTCGCGCCACTTTTCTTTTTCACTGGCAGCCCTTCTTTTGACCTCGCAGGGGCCCTTTTTCCCCCGATGGCTGCCAGCGGGTTTAAAAAGTGTGATCGGTGTAAGAAACTTATGTCTCTTACCGACACACACGACTGCTGCCTCCGCTGCCTCGGACCCGATCATGACCCGATGATCTGTGGTCCGTGTGGCAAGATGTCCTCAAAAGCGTTGAGGAGTCAGCAGCATCAAAAAGAACGAATCTTCTCTGACTCCGCGTCCGGCCAGGCCCGGACCTCGTCAGAGGCTTCGACGTCCCGGGACTCCGGTCCTGAGCATCGTCGGAGTTCCTCTGAGCGGGGGTCTCCTGCCCAGGAACATCATAGGAAGAAGAAACCCGCGAGGGCAGCGTCGGTGGACGCTCCTGGTTCCTCGAGGGCCAGGTCGCATAGCCCCGATAGCCGTCCCGGGTCCTCGGAGTCGGAGAGGCCTTCGAAACATCCTCGTCTCGAGATGGAGTCTCCTGGACACATGAGTACTGTAGTCCTCGTGGACTCGCCTCCAAAGGAGCCGATGTCGGGCCTGACGCCTTTGGGGCCCGAGTCGGGGGCTGCTGGGTCTCCTGAGCTCGGACTCAGGTTGACGGCCTTGGAGAGCAGTTTCGCTGCCTTCATGGACCAGCAGCGGGCATTGATCGCTGGCCTCGCCGGTGCATCTGCCCCGACCACCGGGACGTCGACGTCCAAGTCAACCCCGGAGACCGAGCCGATCCTCGAGTCCATGCGAGCTCGAGTCAATCCTCGGTCACGGTCTCCCTCGGCCTCCCGTTCGGGACCGAGGTCGTCGACGCCGACACCCTCGGCATCGGGCGGAGGGCATCGGTGCCCGCCCGACCCGAGCCGCTCGATTCCTCCTCCGAGGAATCAGCCTTGGGAGACGGAGGACGAAGAGTCACCCGGTACTTTTCGGACTCGGTGCGTCCCATCGGACTTGCCCGAGTCCGAACCTCGGAGACGGTCCCCCCCGGAGGACACCCGGTTCTCGGACTTCATGCGGGATATGGCCAAGGCCTTGGCATTCCCCACGGATCCCGAGGAGGAGCCTCGAGCCGAAGAGCTCGATGCCCTCCAGTATGACTCTCCCCCGAAGGAGGCCTTTACTGTACCGGTTCCTCCGATGCTGGAGCGACTTCTCTTCCGCATGTGGGAGAGCCCGGCGTCGGCGCCAGTGTTAAGCAAGCGGGTCGATTCCATTTATCGAGTCCGCAAGAGCCCCGGGTTCCAAAAGGCACAACTACCGCACCATTCCATGGTGGTGGAATCGGCCATGCATCGACTCAAGAGTCAGAAGATGCACTCCTCAGTGCCTCCCGGCTGGGAGGCCCGGAACCTGGATGCCCTCGGTAGGAAGTGCTTCCAAGGCTCTATGCTTGCTTGTCGAGTCCAGACCTACCAGCTCTATATGGGCATGTATCTCCGAGACCTGGCAAAAGAAATTGCCGGGTTCTCTGCTGGTCTCTCCGAGGAACCTTTGCAGAGGTTCCAGGCCTTGTCCACTGGTATTCGAGAGTGCTCGAAGTTTATCTCTCGAGCAGCCTACGATGGCTTCGAAGCATCGGCTCGAGTAGCCGGAGCTGGCATCGGTGCCCGCCGACAGGCTTGGCTTCAGTCATCCGGCCTCGAGCCATGGGTACAGGACAAGTTGGTTGATGTTCCCTGCAGAGGTGAAAACCTCTTTGGCAAGCCCATGGCTGAAAAGGCTGCACAGATCGAGACCGAGACTCTGACCAGGACTCGGCTGTCCAGAAAAACCTCTGCCCCTTCTCAGAAGAAGACGGGCTCGGGGAAAAAGCCCTTTTACCCGAGGAAGGCGGCTGCCTATAAACACTACCCTCATTATCAGGCCTCAGCAGCTCCCCAACAGGGTCAGCAGGCCAAGGGACGGGGTAATGGGTCCCGTAGACAGCAGGCCCCCAAGCCCACAACACCGGCCCCTGCTCAGCAGGGTGGGGTTTTTGACTCCGTCAGCATAGCCTCTTCCCCTCCGCTGGTTTCTCTCAGCACTGGAGGCCGGCTGGTCCACTTTGCCCACAGGTGGTCAGCCATCACATCAGATACCTGGGTGCTTCATATAGTTCAGAAAGGCTATCTTCTACACTTTCACCAGGTACCTCCCTCCTACTTTCCAGGGGAGCCTCCAAGACTCCCCCTGCACAGGGACTTACTCCTTCAGGAGTTAGCAAGTCTTCTTCAGGAACAGGCTGTGGAACCGGTGCCCCACCACCTGAGAGGTCACGGCTTTTATTCCAGGTACTTTCTGATGCCAAAAAGAACAGGGGGCCTCAGACCCATCCTGGACTTGTGAAACCTCAGCAAGTTCCTGGCAAGGGAAAAGTTCAAGATGCTTACCCTTGGAATCCTGCTGCCCTACCTCCAGCAGGGAGACTGGCTATGCTCCTTAGATCTAAAGGATGCCTATACTCACATCCTTATTCATCCAGACCACAGACAATATCTCAGGTTTGTTGTGGGAGGAAATCATTACCAGTACAGAGTACTGCCCTTTGGCCTATCCTCCGCCCCCAGGGTGTTCACCAAATGCCTAGCAGTGGTGGCGGCCTATCTAAGACTTCAAGGCCTTTTTGTATTTCCATACCTGGACGACTGGCTCATCAGAGCCCAGTCTTCCCAAGAGGCCACTCAGGCCATTCATCGCACTGTGACTCTGCTCCAGCACTTGGGATTTGTCATAAACTTCGCAAAGTCCACTTTGCTTCCCTCTCAAAATCTCGAATTCATAGGCGCAAGGTTGAACACACTTCAGGCGCGGGCCTTCCTGCCTCTAGACAGGGCACACAGGCTCATGGATCTCGCCAGCCACTTTCACAGCAATTCCCTGGTCGCTGCCAGGCACTTTCTGAGACTGCTCGGCCATATGGCTTCCACGGTCCATGTGACTCCCAATGCCCGCCTGAACATGCGACCTGCTCAGTGGTGCCTTCGCACTCAATGGCATCAGGCGGACTCAGTACAGGTATCCGACCTACTGGTCTCTTCTCTGCGGTGGTGGCTTCATCTGCCAAACCTGGTGCTGGGAGTGGATTTTCAATCTCCTCCGCCTTCTCAGGTGCTGACAACCGATTCTTCTCTCCTGGGTTGGGGAGTACATTGCCAAGGGACATGTACTCAAGGCTTCTGGACTCCTTGGGAGTCTGCTCAGCAGATAAACTTCCTGGAGCTCAGAGCCATCCGCCTAGCTCTCTGAGCCTTCTCCCACCTCACTTCTCACCAGTCTGTGCTGGTCCAGACGGACAATCAAGTTGCATTGTTCTACGTGAACAAACAAGGAGGCACAGGCTCCTTCCTTCTCTGTCAGGAGGCACAAAAACTGTGCTCTTGGGCCGTCCTTCACGGCATCCTGCTCAAAGCTGTCTATCTCCCAGGTCAAGAAAATTGCCTGGCAGACAAGCTGAGCAGGATCCTCCAACCTCACGAGTGGAGATTGGATCCGTTGGTGGTTCAGCAGATCTTTCTCAAGTGGGGCCTCCCCACCATGGATCTATTTGCCAGTCCCCTGAACCGGCAGCTTCCCAGATTCTGCTCTCGACAACTGCATCCTCTCAGAGTAGCGGCGGATGCTTTTCTGATTCCATGGTCCACAGGCCTCTTGTATGCCTTTCCTCCCATGCCACTGGTGTCTCGGACGCTCTTCAAAGTTCTCAGAGACAGAGCCTCGATGATCCTAGTGGCTCCCCGGTGGCCGAGACAACCCTGGTTCCCGCTTCTAATGCAGCTGGCGGTGGACACTCCTCTTCCTCTGGGGTTTCAACCTGATCTCCTGTCACAGGATCAGGGGACTCTCCTACACCCCAACCTCCGGTCCCTTCATCTGATGGCCTGGCTGCTGAAAGGGTAGTCCATGCTCCCCTCCTGCTGCCTCGGGAGGTGGAAGAGGTCGTCTTGGCCTCCAGGCGGCCCTCCACCCGGAAGTCCTACGCACTTAAGTGGGGTCGGTTCTCCGTGTGGTGTGCTCAGCAGTCTGAGAATCCCTTCTCCTGCTTGGTGGCAGTGATCTTGCAATATTTGCTTTACCTCTCCAATCTGGGCCTTAAGTCCAACTCTGTCAGGGTCCACCTCAGTGCTCTCTCTGCGCATCACGCACCGGTGGATGGCAGGCCTCTTTCCAACCACCCTTTGGTGGCTCGTTTTCTCCGAGGCCTCCTTCTCCTTAAGCCTCCTTTGCGCCCACCAGCCCCTGAATGGGATCTGAATGTGGTCTTGCAGCGGATTACCTGTCCGCCCTTTGAACATATGGCTACCTGCCCTCTTCGTTTTCTTTCCTGGAAAACCTTGTTCTTGGTAGCCCTTACCTCTGCTAGGCGCGTTAGTGAACTGCAGGCCCTTGTGTCTGATCCTCCTTACACTAGGTTCTACAGGAATAGGGTAGTCTTACGGACTCACCCTAAGTTTCTTCCAAAAGTGGTTTCTCCTTTTCATCTCAACCAGGAGGTGGTTCTTCCGACCTTCTTTCCCAGGCCGCACACCAGCCGGGCTGAAATGGTCCTGCATACCCTGGACTTTAGGAGGGCCTTGTCCTTCTACTTTGATCGTACACAGGAGCATAGGAGGGCTGTTCAGCTCTTCGTTTCTTTTGACTCCAATAAGTTGGGGCTACCTGTCTCCAAGCGTACTTTGTCCATCTGGGTCGCTGACTGTATCGCCTGGGCTTATGGGGCAGCCGGCCTCTCATTGGAGGGTCGAGTCACGGCTCATCGTGTCAGGGCGAAGGCTGCGTCAGTGTCTCATCTCCGCTCTGTTCCGTTGGCAGACATCTGCCGGGCCGCTACTTGGTCTTCAAGCCAGACTTTTGTGGCCCATTACTGCCTGGAGAGGGAGTCCCGCAGGGAAAGTGCTTTCGGTCAGGCAGTCCTCCATAATCTCTTTGAGGTTTAGGCAACTCCTACCCTCCGGCCCTGGTTTTGGGCTACCAGTCGGGGGCGTTTTCAGAGAAGATTCCTTCCTTCTGTGCTACTGAGCTGGAGGGAGCTCATTTTTCCGCTTGAGGTCTCTGGTAGCCTTAAGCTAGGGAGTCCCATATGTGAGGACTGACTTCCTGCTTGGTCCTGGAGAAAGCGTAGTTACTCACCTGTAACAGGTGTTCTCCAGGAGCAGCAGGAATCAGTCCTCACAACCCTCCCTCCTCCCTTTGGAGTTGCAGTCCTATCATTTCGTTTTTGCTAATTTTTTTGCTGTCTTTTAGCTATGTCATCAGACTGAGCAAGATGGCACCCTTGGGCGGGAAGGGGACCGCGCATGCGCGCTGCAATTCCCAAAGGCTTTCTTTGAAAGCTGGGGAAATTGCTCCACGAGGGCTCCGTCGGCGCCGACGTCACCCATATGTGAGGACTGATTCCTGCTGCTCCTGGAGAACACCTGTTACAGGTGAGTAACTACTCTCTACCAATAGCCAAATTAATATGAATAAAATACAGTCTCTAAAATGCTTGTATGCAAATGCTAGAAGTCTAAAAAATGAGATGGGAGAGTTAGAATATATAGCACTAAATGAGAGGTTAGATGTGATTGGAATATCAGAGACATGGTGGAAGGAGGACAACCAGTGGGACACTGTGATACCTGGGTACAAACTATATCGTAATGATAGAGCTGATCAAATTGGTGGAGGGGTTGTGCTCTATGTTAGAGAGGGCATTGAGTCAGAAAGGATTAAAGTTTTGCAGGAAACAAAATTTGCTGTAGAATCTCTATGGATTGAAATTCCATGTAAAAAGGGGAAGGCGATGGAGGTGGGGGTGTACTATCGACTGCCTGGCCAGAATGAACAAATGGATGATGAAATGCTCAAAGAAATCAAGGAAGCTAACAAAGGTTACAGCGCGGTAATAATAATGGGCGATTTCAATTACCCTGGTATCGACTGGGTCAGTGTCACGGCAGTACATGCTAGGGAGATAAAGTTCCTAGATGACATAAATGACTGCTTCTTGGAGCAGCTGGTTCATGAACCGACCAGAGGGGAAGCCATATTAGACCTAGTCCTTAGTGGAACACCAGATCTAGTGCAAGAGATAAGGGTGTTGGGGCCACTTGGCAATAGTGATCATAGCATGATCGCCTTTGATTTAATTAGTGGAGGAGGGATAGTAAGGAAATCCACAGTACTACCTTTTAACTTTCAAAAGGGAGACTATGATAAAATGAGGAAAATAGTTAAGAAAAACTAAAAGGAGCAGTTGCAAAGGTTAAAGACTTACATCAAGCTTGGGTGTTGTTGAAAAATACTATCTTGGAAGCCCAGACCAGCTGTATTCCACGCTTTAAGAAAAGTGGAAGGAAGTCCAAAAAACTGCCAGCATGGTTTAAAGGTGAGGTCAGAGAGGCGGCTGTTGCCAAGAAAGCATCTTTCAGGAAATGGAAAAAAGAGCCAAACGATGAAACCTGGAAACAGCACAAGCACTGGCAGGTCAAATGCAAGGCATTGATAAAGAAGGCAAAGAGAGAATTTGAGAAGAAGCTTGCTGCGGAAGCAAAAACGCAAAATAAAGATTTTTTTCAAGTACGTTCGTAGCAAAAAACCTGTGAGTCAGTTGGACCATTAGATGATAGAGGAGTTAAAGGGGCACTAAGAGGCGACAAGGCGATAGCGGAGAGACTGAATGAATTCTTTGCTTCGGTCTTTACTGAGGAAGATGTAGGGATGTTACCCATGACTGAAGTGGTATTTAAAGGTGCGGAAGAATTGAAGGAAATATCGATACATCGGGAAGATGTATTACAACTATTAGATAAACTGAAGAGTAGCAAATCACCTGGGCCGGATGGTATACATCCAAGGGTGTTGAAAGAACTGAAATATGAGATTGCAGACCTGCTATTAGTAATCTGTGAACTATCATTAAAATCATCTCTAGTACCTAGTACCTGAAGATTGGCGGATCGTCAATGTAACACCAATTTTTAAAAAGGGTTCGAGGGGTGATCCGGGAAAGTACAGACTGGTGAGCCTCACGTCAGTACCGGGAAAAATGGTAGAAACCATCATAAAGAATAAAATTACTCAGCATGTAGATAGTCATGGCCTAATGGGAGACAGCCAACATGGCTTTAGACAAGGAAGATCTTGTCTTACTAATCTGTTATGTTTTTTTGAAGGAGTGAATAAACAGGTGGACAAAGGTGAGTCGGTTGATATACTGTATCTGGACTTTCAGAAAGCCTTTGACAAGGTCCCTCATCAGAGACTTTTGGCAAAACTAGAGTCATGGGATAGGAGGCATTGTACTACTGTGGATCAGGAACTGGTTAAAAGATAGAAAGCTTGGGGTTGGGCTAAATGGCCAATTTTCCCAATGGAGAAAGGTGAATAGTGGTGTACCCCAGGGATCTGTGCTGGGTCCGCTGCTTTTTGACATATTCATAAATGACCTGGAAAGTGGAATAACAAGTGAGGTTATCAAATTTGCAGATGACACAAAACTATTTAAAGTTGTTAAAACCCTTGAGGATTGTGGAAAATTGCAAGAGGATCTTGATAAATTGGAAGACTGGGCATCAAAATGGCAGATGAAATTTAATGTGGAGGAGTGCAAAGTTATGCACCTAGGGAAGAACAACCCAAACTATGGTTACACGATGCAAGGTTCCATATTAGGAACCACCACCCAGGAAAAAGATTTAGGCGTCATTGTGGATAACATGTTACTACCCTCGGCCCTCGGCCCAGTGTGCAGCGGCAGCCAAGAGAGCAAATAGAATGCTAGGTATCATAAGGAAAGGAATGGAAAATAAAACAAAAGATATTATAATGCCTCTATACCGTTCCATGGTGAGACCGCACCTTGAATATTGTGTGCAATTCTGGTCGCCGTATCTTGAAAAGGATATAGCGTTATTAGAAGAGGTTCAGAGAAGAGCCACCAAAATGGTAAAGGGGATGGAAGGATACTCCTATGAAGAAAGGCTAAAAAGGTTAGGGCTCTTTAACCTGGAAAAGAGACGGCTGAGGGGAGATATGATAGAAGTCTATAAATTAATGAACGGAGTGGAACGGGTAAACGTAGATCGACTGTTTACGTTATCATTATATAGAAAGACTAGGGGACATGCAATGAAGTTACAGGGTAAACTATTTAAGACTAATAAAAGAAAATATTTTTTCACTCAACGTGTAATCAAACTCTGGAATTTGTTACCGGAGGATGTAGTAAAGGCTGTTAGTGTAGCTTGGTTTAAAAAAGGTTTGGACAAATTCCTGGAGGAAAGGTCCATAAACCATTATTAAGAAGGGACCCAGGATATCAATGCTTTACCTAGTTACAAGCATTGCAGAACCTGTGTCTTTTGGGGAAACTGCTAGGTACGTATGACCTAGATTGGCCACTGTTGGAAACAGGATACTGGGCTTGATGGACCTTGGTCTGACCCAGTATGGAATATCTTATGTTCTTATGTTCTTATACTTTGGACTGTAAAAGAGCTCTAGCTTTTTATCTCCAAAGGACCCAGCCTCACAGAAAGTCTTCTCGGCTTTTTGTGGCTTTTGACTCTAGCCATTTAGGACTTCCTGTCACTAAAAGAACCCTCTCTAAATGGATTGCAGATTGTATTTCCTATACATATCAAAGTAAAGGAATACCTCTTGAAGGCCATGTCACAGCTCATAATGTCAGAGCCATGGCAGCCTCAACAGCTAACCTTCGTTCTGTGGCTATTGATGAAATCTGTAAAGCAGCAACTTGGGCCTCAGTACATACTTTCACTGCCCATTATTGTCTAGACAAGGACTCCCGCCGGGATGCCTTGTTTGGTCAAGCTGTTCTACAACACCTTTTCCACTCATAGTTCAACTCCTGCCCTCCATCCATTTGGATGCCTGAGGTCCCTGGGGGAAGCATGGCCCAACTACATAGATTTGCTAAGTGCTGGGTCTTCCCTAGGCATCTTTCAGCTCTGGAGTCCCCATATGTGAAGACTCATTCCTGCTTGTTTCTGGAGATAGCGTAGTTACTCACCTGTAACAGGTGATCTCCGGGAACAGCAGGAATAAGCCTTCACAACCCACCCGCCTCCCCTAGGAGTTGTCTTTCTCTCTCTCTCTTTCTCTATTTTTATCTACTTCTCTCCTTCGGTTTCAGCTTTAAACTCAACTGAAGAGAGGGAGGTAGATAGGCGGGAAGGCAGCGCACATGCGTGGATGCACGCTCTCAAAAGCGTTCCTATTGGACACTGGGGAGCGTTCCCGCGTGGGCTTAGTCGGTACCGACGATACCCATAAGTGAAGACTTATTCCTGCTGTTCCCGGAGATCACCTGTTACATGTGAGTAACTACGCTTTACCCATTCCACTCCATTCATTACAACAAACTGTATCGCTCAAACAAGTCGGAACTTGGATATGTAGTACTCCCCTTATTTTCTTATTCCAAAGAAGACAGGGGGACACAGGCCTATACTAGACCTCAGAGGATTAAACAAGTATTTTTTCCGAGAAAAGTTCAAGATGATCTCCCTCGGAACACTTTTACCTTACCTTCAAAGTCAAGATTGGCTATGTTCTCTAGATCTAAGAGATGCGTACACGCTTATTCTCATCCACTCAGATCACAGGAAGTTCCTTCGATTCCTGATCCAAGGAAGACACTTCCAGTACAGAGTTCTTCCTTTCAGACTAGCCTCTGCTCCAAGAGTCTTCACAAAATGCATGGCAGTGGTAGCAGCATTTATGAGGACTCTGGAAATATTCTTCTTCTCTTACTTAGACGATTGGCTCATTTGAGCATCGACAGCTCCAGAGGCCAGCTTCGCTCTCTCTCGAGCAATGACAATTCTTCAATGCTTGGGGTTGGTCATAAACCTCCCAAAATCTCATCGCACCACTTCTCAATATCTAGAATTCATAGGGGCTCGTCTAGACACACGACAGTCAAAGGCTTTCCTGCCCCAGCCACACTGTCTACATATAATACAACTGACATCTCAAGCATCTATGAAGGTATTCCTTACTGTTTGGGAGATGCTTCAACTGCTGGGACACATGGCATCCACTGTACATGTGGTTCCCTATGCTCGCCTCCACATGCGAGCAGCACAGTGGACCCTTTCCTCTCAGTGGTCACAAGCCTCGGGTCAACTAACAGACAAAATCAGAACTACCACACATCTGATTTTGTCCCTGAAATAGTGGCAATCCCTGGAAAACCTCCTTGTAGGCTGTCCTTTCCAGCAGCCTCTATGCCAAACCACTCTGACGACAGATGCGTCCAAGATGGGTTGGGGGGCCCACTTGCACGATCTCTCCACTCAAGGTCTTTGGACCTCACAGGAGGATTCCCTTCACATAAACTTCCTAGAGCTGAGAGCCATTTTCAATGCTATTCAAGTCTTTCAGGGCCATCTCAGCAACAAAACAGTATTGGTCCAAACCGACAATCAGGTAGCTATGTTCTGTGTGAACAAGCAAGGCGGAACAGGCTCTCTGTCACTATGCAATGAAGCTTTGTGAATATGGGCCCTCGCCAGAGAGTTACAAATTCACCTGTTTGCAGTATATCTTCCGGGCATTCAAAACTTGTGGGCAGAGAAACTCAGTCGAACACTGCTGCCACACGAGTGGTCCCTCCACTCATACCAGCTTGCTCAAGTGTTTTGAATCTGGGGAACACCAGATATAGACCTCTTTGCAAGTCCACAGAATGCCAAACTTCCCCGATTCTGTTCCAGAATTCTGGCTCAAAACTGTCAGGCAAGAGATGCTTTCCTACTCCACTCGGGAAAGGACTTCCTCTATGCCTTCCCACCCATTCCCCTCATTCCCAAGACTTTATTCAAACTTCAGAGAGACAGAGGTCATATGATACTCATAGCTCCACTCTGCGTCTCTCTTAAACCACTCTTCTGGAGTTGGGGAATGCTCCAGATCTCCTGTCGCAGGAGAACGAATCTTTACTGCATCCCAGTCCCCAGTCCCTACATCTCAGGGCCTGGTTACTGAAAGCCTAGAATTCCAGGATGTTAACCTTTCTCAACAAGTAAAGAGTGGAGGAGTGGCCTAGTGGTGGGGCAAGGTACTTCAGGCCAGAAGGTCGGGGGTTCAAATCCCACTAGAGGACAGCAACCTTGGGCTGGAAGGACTGGGGTTTCTAGTCCCATAGGTGCTCCTTGTGGTCTTGGGCAAGCCACTTAATCCTCCATTGCCCATGTTCCCTGTAAGTATTAGTGTATGTGTCTCATATCCCCTCGTGTTAAATGTATCCCCCAATTGTGTTGTGACCACTTTGATTGAAGGATAAGGTGGTATACAAAACTGTTTAAATAAATAAATATCCTCCTGGCTTCCAGAAAACCATCCACAAGATGATCCTACGCTTTCAAGTGGAAAAGGATCTCTATCTGGTGTTCACAAAAGGGACTTAACCCCCTTTTAGTACCTGTAGAGTTGCTACTACAGTATCTTCTACAATTATCAACTTCTGGTCTGAAGACCAATTCAATTAGGGTCCATCTTAGTGCTATTGCTGCTTTTCATAAACCTTTCGATGGACAACCTATGTCCTCTCATCCACTTTTATCAAGATTTATGAGAGGCCTACTTTTAACAAAACCTCCCATTAAACCACCACCGGTGGCATGGGATCTAAATCTTGTTCTTGATCAGCTTATGAAACCGCCCTTTGAACCTTTAGCCACTTCAGACCTAACGTTTCTTTCATGGAAAGTTATTTTCCTAATTGTCATCACTTCTGCAAGACGCATTAGTGAACTACAGGCGTTAGTAGCTGACCCTCCTTATACAAGGTTTCACCATGATAAAGTAGTCCTCAGGACTCATCCTCACTTTCTGCCAAAGGTGGTTTCGCCTTTTCATTTAAACCAGTCGGTTTATCTTCCTATATTCTTCCCTAGGCCTCATGCCTCCAATGCGGAAAGGAATCTTCACACATTGGATTGTAAAAGAGCCTTAGTTTTTTATTTCCGAAGAACTACGCCACATAGAAAATCATCTCAGCTTTTTGTGGCTTTTGACTCTAGTCATTTGGGACTTCCAGTTTCTAAAAGAAGTCTGTCAAATTGGATTGCAGATTGCATCAGAGTAAGGGACTTTCTCTCGAAGGCCATGTCAGGGCTCACATTGTGAGAGCAATGGCAGCCTCAACGGCTAACCTTCGTTCTGTCTCTATTGATGACATCTGTAAAGCAGCCACTTGGACTTCGGTACATACCTTCACAGCCCACTATTGCTTAGACAAGGACCCCCGTTGGGATGCCTCGTTTGGCCAGGCTGCTCTATCTTCCATACTTAATACAACTCCTACCCACCATCCACAGTTTGGATGCCAAAGGTCCATGGGAGGAAGCATGACCCATCTCACCTGGGTTCGCAGCCAGCTGGGGTCACCCCTTGGCATCTTTCAGCTGGGGAGTCCCCATATGTGAAGACTACATTCCTGCTTGTTCCTGGAGTTAGCGTAGTTACTCACCTGTAACAGGTGATCTCCGGGAACAGCAAGAATTTAGTCTTCACAACCCACCCACCTCCCCTAGGAGTTTGTCTCTATCTCTCTCTTTCTCTACTTCTCTCCTTTGGTCTCGGCTATAAACTCAACTGAAGTGAGAGAGGTACAGAGGCGGGAAGGCAGCACACATGCGCTGTGGGATGCTCCTAAAAGCTTTCCTATTGGACGCTGGGGTGCGTTCCCGCGCAGGCTCCTTCGGTACCGACGATACCCATATGTGAAGACTAAATTCCTGCTGTTCCCGGAGATCACCTGTTACAGGTGAGTAACTACGCTTTTTGCTACGGAGAACTGTTTTCTAGGTTTGTTTATTGCTTTGGTGATGAGGTTGAAGTAATATTCTTGTTTCCGGTTTAAGGTTTCTTTGTTGTAGATCTTTAATTGTTCAATGTAGGTAGCCTGGAAGTGAGGGTCCCTTGAGATTCTCCATTTATATTCTAGCCTGTGTAAGTTGCTTTTCTGTTTTTGTAGAGAGATTGACAACCACAGGGCTCTTCTTCGATATTTTAATGTTAATTTCTTTGGAGGTGCAAAGGCTGCTGCAGCTAGGGTATCGTTCCAGATTGCAATCATTTTGTCAAGGTCCAAGTTTGCTGCTTGGATGAGTTCCAGTTGTGGTGTGACTGCTTCAAGGAATTGTTGATTCTTGAATTTCCTGAACCTCCGGGTTGTGAGTGATTTGGGTTGTAGTGTGGATTGCTTTGACATGGTTTGGATGTAGAAGAGAATAGCTGCTTGGTCAGACCATGGTACTGGGAGGATGGTTGTTGGGGAGAATGTCTGAGGGTACAAATACTAAATCAAGGACATTTCCTTTCTTGTGAATAGGTTCTTTTTCGATCTGCATGTATCCAAGTGCTTGCCTGTCTTTGAGGAAGACTCTTGATTGTGATATGGGGAGGAGGCCACGTTGAGGTCTCCAAGTATTATTAGAGGATGGTGACGGGGCAGTTTCTCCAAATGGATTAGTTTTGCTCATACCATGACAGGCATGGACCTCACTTCTAAGCCAGGGCATGGGGAGTATGATCTCAGTCTCTCAAATTCACTGCTAAGGCTCAGCGTAATACTTGCATCATGCCAAAGATAGCCTCCTGCTGGAGTTCGTAAGATGTAACATGTATGGGCAGTTTGTTAAGATGTGCTTAGACATTCTTCTTTATCAAGCTGGTGGCACCCAACACAGTGAGAAATATTTCTGTATTTTTCTGCCACATTTTTTTTCTCTCAGACTGTCATTCCTGGTATTTCAGAATCTTCTGCCTCTCCATGTGATTCACAGAGGTAGTCATTTAGAACTGACACCTCTATTATCAATGCCATTCTGGTGTTTTTCCCCTTAACCACTATATCCAGCTTCCTCGCATCCAGCTTTTTATCGGTCGGAATAGGAGTATCCCAGGTGATCATAACCACCTCATTCTCTGTAATTCTCTTAGGGTCATGATCCCAGTGCTTTTCGGGCACAGTGATGTTGTAGTGCTTACAGAGTTTCCAGTGGATGAGGCTCGCTAATTTTTTATGTCTTTCTGTATAGAAATTTTTTGCCATCAGAACTTCACAGCCAACTATGAGGTGAGTCACCATTTCCAGGTCTTTCTAACAAAATCAACATGTCTGTATTACAAGTTTTTTCAACACTTGCTGTAGACCATCTTGTCCGTAAGCCGTTGTCCTGGGCAGCAAATATTAACCTCTCATACTTCGGTTTCAGTTCACCCCTCTTTAACCATTCATGTGTCCGTTCTTGATCTACACAGGATTCCTGAAGTAACACTCTGTATTTCCCACTGTATTTGTGCATCTGCCACTTGTCTTTCCTTGTTTGTTGATCTTATTCCTTGAAGATTTTTTTTCTCTTGTTTTGCAAATTCTGTTGCTGCCTTCCCTCTGCATGCTTTTGGATTTTCATTCATTCCTTCTAGTCGGAATGCTTGTCCAAGTTTAATGATAGAAACAGATTCTGGACGTTTACTTTCATATTTCAGCACTTTTTGCATATTTGGATCCGAGGATGCAGTTAAGTAGGCCTACATTGATGTCTTGGCATTCATTGATTCTTGTAAATCACTTCATGGGCGTGTTTTCATGTTTGCACATCCAGTTTTTCAAGATCTTTAAGAGACCAGTCCACAACCCCAAAGCTGTATGAAAGTACAGGAATTGCCAACTGACTGTTGTAGTGGTTGATATGGAAGGACAGACTAGATAGGCCATGTGGTCTTTTTCTGTCGTTGTGTTTCTTTGTTTCTATGATTGATGGCTTGTATCTTATTTTATGATGTTAAAGCACTTTTCAATAATGATTTTAATCTCCTATAATATTCTGTGCTTATCTTTTCTCTCAGTAATTTCTACTTGAGTGTCGTTCCTCCTACTCAGAGATACTTACATATGCTAGCGATTCTGTGGAGCATAACATGCTGTTTCGAGTAGGGTAGCAAGGTCTGCAGCAACCCCATGAGGTGCTCGATACGCTAAGCAGAAGTCAATGTAGTTATTTGTTATGTATATAAGGTGTTCCTTTCTTTAGTTGTGCTGGAGTTTGTGACATTGAATTCTAGGTTCTCTTTGGAAATTATACATACTCCTCTGTCTCTGCTGTTGGTTCTGTTTGAGGTGAATATTGTGTATGCAGGAGGGCATAACCAGTTTAGGAGTATTGTACTGTATCTATGTCTGAGAACCAGGTCTTGGTGATGAAAAGTAAGTCTAAGTAGTTTTCATTTATAAGGTCAGCTAGTGTTTGGATTTTATTTCTTGCTGAGCATGCGTTGATGAGTGCACATTTTATGAGGAGCGTCGTTTTGTTCACAGGATGTGGTCCTCTGCCTCTGTTTAAATGTGGGATTTGTTTTAGAGTGCTGTTGCATTTCTGATATTGTAGATTGTATTGTAGTGTTAGTGCTCCATCTAGTGGACCTCTATTGCTATAGATTAAGTGCTGTTGTAAGGAGGATAGGTAACAATAGGCGCAGTATGATAGTGGCGTTTGTTGGGCATGGGATTTCCATGTTGGCTGTGTGGAGTGCCTTCTCTCCGTTTATGCTAATGCCTGCAGGTGCTTCTGTTGCCATCGTGTGGGTAGGGTGGTGGTGGGTGGCCTTTCCTGTTTTCTGTGTGATGTAGAGTTGTGCGTGGTAATTTGGTCACTTTAGGGGTGGTCCTCCAGTCTCTCTGCACAGTCCAAGGTGCGGATACACCTGAGAGTAGTGAGGTAGCTGGGGGGAGCTAGGTAGTGCTAGTAAACCTGCTATGTTAAGGCGGGGGGGGGGGCACTTTGTGGTGGAGAAGCTTTGTTATATAAGGCTTCATTGGGGAAGCACTTACCCCGTGTTTAGTCTTGCAGTGGTAGTTTTGTCGATGCTGCACAGTTGAATGGTGAGGTACTGTTTCTTTTTTGATGTCTGGTGGGTTAGTGGAGGAGACTTATTTTATTTTATTTTTTATCTGCATGGGGGTGTATCACAATTGCATTGGAGAACATCTTTGGAGGCGATGCATCAAGTAACTCTATCCAGGGAAGCGTTTCTAGTGCTTTAGTCCACGCCTAAGGACCATGCCAAAGAGCCCTCTGGCGAGGCGCTTGGGTGTGCCCTCAGTGCAGTCTTTTTGAAGATGTCCTCTTCAGCTGATTGGCCTTGGCATTGGGAGCGGGGAGAAGCTTACCTGACCCGCTCCCTTGTGCTGATGCCGATCAGGGGGCTTTGGCTACTTAGTTGAATACTTATACAGAAAGTCCAGTTTTAAAAATACTGCTATCGGGATCCAGATGGTTATCGCTAAGAGATTCATCTCTGACCTCTAATAGCTGTCACACATTGAATTCCTTAGCTGCTTCTGGGTTTACATACTGCATTAGAAACTCTGAAGATGGGCCATTGCTTCATATAAAAATCTGGTCCAGGAACATATTTTTCTTTTGTTTTGTAAGAAGATCATTTGTCCATAAGAGGTCTTTGAAAGCTGAATTGCACCCTCCTATGTTTAGCAAGACTGTTGAAAGTGTTATGAATATATATGAGACCAGTGCTAGAGAATGAGTTTTATACTTCCAGTGAACCCTTGAGTCAGACGCAAAATGTCTCTTAAATTCTTTGGGATGCTTGTTAAAATTTCTGCAATCCTGCTGTTGTATTAAGTCATCACAGTCTCTTTTTTTTCCTCTTCATATCTTTTAATGCTTATTAGGAAGAAGGGGTTGACTTAATGATAAATAGAGAAACGGCACATGAAAGGTGAGTATATCTGGAAGACTGAGAATAACAATGTTTTTCTCCATAAAATTTGAACTGAAGTTCATGGTTTTCTTTCTATTTACTTGCAGGGAAGTACAAGTGACAATGCAGATGAGTCAGTCATGGGAAGAAAACTTGAGCCTGGTAACCTAATGATTTTGTTTTATTTTTTATTTTTTTACATCAGATTTTAAAACACAGATAAATATGCTAGTATGTCATCTAAAAAGCAATAGACACTAAACAGATGATATCTTGCATTCCTGTTTATTGATTGAGAGATCGGTTGGGGGAGGTTAGGAACTATAGCCCAAGTAGTCTGACCTCATTAATGGAAACGCTGCTAAAACATAGGATAATGAGATATCTCCAGGAACAAGCAGGAATAAGTCATCACATATGGGTACGTCGGTACCGACGGAGCCTGCGCGGGAAAGCTCCCCAGCCTTTCAGATGAAAGGCTTTTGGGGCCTCCCACTGCACATGCGCGCTGCCTTCCCGCCTTCCTGACCAGCTCTCCTCAGTTTCTCTTTTTCCGCGGAGCCAGCAGGTCGTGTTCCTGTCACCGCTGAAGAAATTGTGAAATTTGTTTGTTTTCTTTAGACCGCGTACCTGCCTTCCCCATACCGAAACCGGTACCGCCGGTCTCTCTTTCTTTCTTTATAAAAAAAAAAAAAAAGACTTTTTTATTTTCTTCAGCACAGCTTGGTAGCTTTTGTTAGGCCTTAAGGCCTACACAAATTCTCCTCATGGAGAAGCCAGTTCCTGGTTTCAAAAAATGTACCAAGTGCAGTGCTGTCATTTCTGTCACAGACACCCATGAATGGTGTCTCAAATGTTTGGGACCTGACCACTCCATACCGGACTGCCCATCCTGCACCCAGATGTCCAAACGTGGTTTGCAGAACCGGGCCAACAAGCTCCATGTGCTGTTTCCTTCAGAAGCATCACAGTCATCCAGGTCTTCCTCTCCGGATGGATCTCAGGTAACCAAAACTCCTGTGGGCAAATCCTCTAAAAGCAAATCTCTTTCTAAAGATCGAGAGGCTCTCAATTTTGAGTTCGAGGATTCTGCCCAGGCCAAAAAACCCCGGCGGGAGGCTCCGGCCTCCAAAGCAATCATGGGGTCACAGGTTGACATCGATGGCACGGCCTCGACCGATCACCTGTTGGACTGCTCTGGGGTACCGGCCCATACCGGTACCGACATCCAGGCAGTAGTGGCATCTATGGGCAATACTGTCCAGACCATGCAGCAGGCCGTTCTGGCATTCATTAAGGCTGCGACGCCCTCGGTACCGATTCCATCGGTACCGACCCCGGTTCCGGTATCCACACCGGAACCGAGACCATCGACTTCCAAGCGTCGATCGGTTCCGCATGCCGGATTCAGGCTTTCGCCCGGTACCGATCCCATGCCCGATACGCCCGATGTCGATACCGATCGGTATGCGTATCGTACATTGGAAGCACAGAGGGAATACTCAGATTCTTCTGATGAATTCAATTCCTCTGATGACTCTGCTGAGCTTACTCTTCCTGAGGAGCCCTCTTCTCCAAAGAGGAGGATGTCTCCTCCAGAGGATTTATCCTTTCAGGATTTCATTGTTGATGTAGCTAAAGCACTTTCTATTGCTACATCTTCTGAAAAAGAACCCAGATCAAAAAATTGGATATTTTAGGATACTCTAAAGCTCCTAAAGAGGCAGTCACTCTGCCTATCCATGAAATCCTTCAAGAACACTTGATGGATTTGTGGGAGACTCCTTTAACACTGTCTCCCCATTCCCGTAGGTTGGACACCATGTATCGGGTCCCTCCTTCTCCTGGTTTCCAGAAAACTCAGCTGCCTCACCACTCTATTGTGGTGACGTCTGCCATGAAGAAAATAAAGAGTCCTAAAAGGCATTCTTCTACCCCTCCAGGGCGAGAATGTAAGACTCTGGACTCTTTTGGTAGAAAGATGTTCCAGGCTAGTATGCTTATAGCCAGGATCAATTCTTATAGCCTTTATATGGGCATGTTTCTTGGACAACTTGCCCTAAAGGTACAGAATTTTGCCCCCTTTATCCCTGATGATCAAAGGGCGGACTTCTTTTCTATGGTGACACAACTTTCAGAGGTCTCCAAGTTCTCCAACAGGGCAGCCTTTGATTCCTTTGAGGTTGCTGGCAGGGCTTCGGGAATTGCTATCGCAGCCCGACGTCTCGCTTGGCTCCAGGCTTCTGACCTAGAACCCTGGGTTGTAGATGGCCTCAGGAATCTGCCCTGTACCGGTGAGAACTTATTTGGGGAAGACTGGCAAATTAAAGCTGCTCAAATGGATGCAGAAAATGCCACTCTAGATAGACTTTCCAAGTCTACTTCTACCCCTGCCAAAAAGAAGTCTTTTAAAAGGCCTTACTATAAGAAGGCCAGATTTTCCACAAATACTGGCCAGCAATCTGCTCAGCCTCGCTTTGCTGCTAAGCGTCAACAATCTAAGCAGGTAAAGTCAAAGCCTGCAGTGTCTGCTACACCCCAGCAGGCTCAACCCCCTCAGGGGTTTTGACTTGCCCCTAGAGAACTTGCCGTTTCTGGCTCTAGAACAACCAGAGCCCCTCACCATTCCTGGAAGGCTAGCTCATTTTGCTCCCAGATGGGAACAAATCACATCAGAGCAATGGACCCTCTCTATTATCAGGGAGGGCTACAAACTTCATTTCTCCAGCCTTCCTCCCCATACCATGGTGAGGCAATTCAGTTCTCCCCCATCTCTTCTGACCCTGTTGGGTCAGGAAGTCTCTTCTCTCCTTGCCCAAGGGGCAATAGAGGAGGTTCCTCCTCCACAACAGGGGTTAGGTTTCTACTCCCCTTACTTTCTCATAACAAAGAAGACAGGGGGCTTCAGACCTATCCTAGATCTGAGAGAATTGAACAGGTTTCTATTCAAGGAGAAATTGAAAATGCTCTCTCTGGGCCTTCTCCTTCCATACCTTCAGAGTCGGGATTGGCTTTGTTTCTCTAGATCTCAAGGATGCGTACACTCATATACTCATCCATCCATCCCACAGAAAATATCTAAGATTTCTGTTCCAGGGAAAACATTTCCAGTACAGAGTACTACCCTTCGGTCTGGCCTCTGCTCCAAGAGTCTTCACAAAATGCATGGCAGTCGTAGCCGCATTTCTCAGAGGCATGGGAATCTTTGTCTTCCCATATCTGGATGACTGGCTCATCCGAGCTCCATCTCAGTCAGAAGCCCAGATTTCTCTGGACCGCACAAGGCGTATTCTTCAATATCTGGGACTTGTGCTAAACATTCCCAAGTCCCAACTCATCCCTACTCAGTCCCTGGAATTCATAGGGGCCCAATTGGACTCCACCACTGCAAGGGCCTACCTCCCTCTGGTCCGAGGCCAAAGGCTAATAAGCTTGGCCTCCCAGGCTCAGTCCAGAAGTCACTTGTCAGCCAGAGAAATGCTGCAACTTCTGGGCCACATGGCCTCCACGGTACACGTGGTGCCCTACGCTCATCTTCATATGAGAGCAGCTCAATGGACCTTGGCCACCCAGTGGTCTCAAGCATCAGGACTGCTCTCAGACCAAATACTCACCTCAAAACGACTGTTTTGGTCTCTCCAGTGGTGGACATCCTCCAAAAATCTGTTGTTGGGGATCCCCTTCCAACCTTCGTTGCCCCAAGCAACCCTCACAACAGATGCCTCCCAGACAGGGTGGGGAGCTCATCTCCAACACCTCTCCACTCAGGGCACCTGGTCTCCTCAGGAGACCACCTTTCACATCGACCTTCTGGAACTGCGAGCAATCTTCCTTGCCCTCACAGTCTTCCACACCCTCCTTGTCAACCTGACTGTCCTAGTACAAACAGACAATCAGGTAACCATGTTCTATGTCAACAAACAAGGAGGGACGGGCTCTCTGTCGCTTTGCAACGAAGCTCTCAGATTATGGGCCTTCGCCAGAGAGCATCAAATTCATCTTCTGGCAGTATATCTTCCAGGAGTTCAAAACTCTCGGGCAGACAGACTCAGTCGAGTTCTGCTCCCACACGAATGGTCCCTGCATATGGACCAGATACGCAGAATCTTTCAGGAATGGGGGACCCCGGACATAGACCTCTTTGCAAGTCCGTGGAATGCCAAACTTCCCCGGTTCTGTTCCAGGACTCCGTGTCAGGGAGCTCAGGCCAACGATGCCTTCCTCCTACATTGGGGTCAGGAATTCCTGTACGCCTTTCCACCCATTCCTTTGATTCCCAAGACTCTGTTCAAACTTCAGAGGGATCACGGATCCATGATCCTCATTGCTCCACGCTGGCCACGCCAAGTGTGGTTCCCTCTCCTTCTACAGCTCTCCCAGGGCTCCTCCCTGGACCTGGGAGCTGCACCAGACCTTCTGTCTCAGGAGCAGGGGACTTTGTGGCATCCAAACCCCAAGTCCCTACATCTCCGAGCTTGGTTATTGAAGGCTTAAGCCTTCATGAGTTTAATCTTTCCCAACCAGTGAAAGATCTCCTTCATGCCTCTAGGAAACCCTCTACTAGGCGTTCCTATGCTTTCAAATGGAAACGTTTTTCCATTTGGTGTGTGCAACAGGGTCTTGACCCTCTAGCACTTCCTTTGAATTCTCTACTGGAATATCTCCTGCATCTTTCCAATGCAGGCCTCAAGACGAATTCAGTACGAGTCCATTTAAGTGCTATTGCAGCATCCTTAAAACCTATAAATGGACAACCTGTCTCCTCTCATCCTCTTATTGCAAGATTCATGAGAGGCCTGACCCTCACTAAGCCTCCCATCCGACCTCCTCCGGTAGCATGGGACTTGAATCTAGTTCTGGGTCAACTTATGAAGCCACCTTTTGAACCGTTGGTATCTACCTCCCTGAAATTTCTTTCCTGGAAGGTTCTTCTCCTTATTGCAGTCACTTTGGCTCGCCGCATCAGTGAACTGCAGGCTTTGGTGGCTAATCCACCTTATACCAGATTTCATCATGCTAAGGTGGTCCTTAGGACGAATCCCCACTTTATGCCTAAAGTGGTCTCGCCTTTTCATCTTAATCAAGAGGTATATCTACCTGTTTTTTTCCCGGCTCCTCATGCATCCAGTGCAGAGAGGAACCTTCATACTCTTGACTGTAAAAGAGCTCTCGCCTTTTACCTCAACAGGACTCAGCCACATTGAAAGTCTTCCCAACTTTTCGTGGCTTTTGATCCTTCTCATTTGGGACTTCCAGTCACCAAACGTACACTTTCCAATTGGATTGCTCAGTGTATTTCTTTTGCTTACCAGAGTAAGAACATTTCTCTGGAAGGCCATGTCACCGCTCACAATGTGCGAGCCATGGCCACTTCTATGGCTCATCTTCACTCTGTGTCCATAGATCAGATCTGTCGAGCAGCAACTTGGGCCTCGGTTCATACCTTCACAGCCCATTACTGCTTGGACAAGGACTCCCGCCGGGATGCCTTGTTTGGTCAGGCTGTCCTCAAACACCTGTTCCATACTTAAACAACTCCTGCCCACCTTCCCTGGATGGATGCCTGAGATCCATGCGAAGATGGTTTACCCTTGGAAGGGGATCTCCCAGGCATCTCAGCTAGGGAGTCCCCATATGTGAGGACTTATTCCTGCTTGTTCCTGGAGATAGCACAGTTACTTACCTGTAACAGGTGATCTCTGGGAACAGCAGGAATTAGTCATCACAACCCACCCACCTCCCCTAGGAGTTGTATCTCTATCTATCTATCTTCCTTTCCTCTCTCTATTGTCTCAGCTTTAAACTCGAACTGAGGAGAGCTGGTCAGGAAGGCGGGAAGGCAGCGCGCATGTGCAGTGGGAGGCCCCAAAAGCCTTTCATCTGAAAGGCTGGGGAGCTTTCCCGCGCAGGCTCCGTCGGTACCGACGTACCCATATGTGATGACTAATTCCTGCTGTTCCCAGAGATCACCTGTTACAGGTAAGTAACTGTGCTTTATGGAATCCAGTGGATTGAAGGATCTGAGGCAGCATGGTTTTACTAGAGGCAGGTCTTGTCAGACACATCTGATTCCATATCGTCCTGCTAGACCAGTCCAGACAAGTGGATTGTTCCCCTACCAGCAGATTGGTAGAGACAACCAATGAAAAGCCCAGGTTTCAATGACATCGCTCTCATGCCTTGATCTGCCTCGGCCACCAGACGTCTCTTCAGTATTTCTTTGACTCCAGAAGACGGTGGATGGATTTTCTATACTCTGAAGAAAATCGGAATAATTTAGAGGAAAAGATTAATTTAAATGCTCATGAATGACCATCTTGAGTGTGACTCTCTCACTTGAGCGCAACATGGGAGGCACCACTAGAATGCGGTCTTTTCGGTGCCATAGGAGGAGGGAAAATTGGGTTTAGCCTCATGCTCTTATCCTGTTAAGGGCCCATTGAGCAGCCAGAAAATTGGAAGGATCTGGAAGAGTTCAGCAGCCTCACACTGCTTCAATGCCCCCTCCCTCCTCCTCTGTCCCCCCTGCTCTTTCCCAAAGATTGTAGAAGCTCTCAGAGGAATCTGCCTGCCAGTCACCTTAAAGAAACTGTTTCAGGGGAGTAGAGCTGAGCCCAGCACGGATTCTCTACCTGGGGCTCTCAGGGGTTGAATATCAAGCCTTGACCTTGACATTGTCCTTGTTAGGGGCTCCCAGTTCCATCTGTCTGGGACGCAACTCAGGGTGGACAGCTGGTGACCATTGGAGCAGTGTGGGGGTTTCCTGCTGTTTTCTGCATGCGTTAGCATTTTTAATCTCCAGGAACAAGCAGGAATGTAGTCTTCATATATGGGTGACATCTGGTACCAACAGAGCCCATGCGGGAAGCTTCCCAGCTACCAATAGGAAAGCCTTTGGGAGCACTCCACTGCGCATGCGCTACGGCCTTCCCGCTCTCCCAACTTCCTCTTCTCAGTTCTTCTTTTTCCGCGGAGCCAACAGGTCATCACCCTCTCAACGGAGAAAAGAACTTCAAAACGTTTCTTAAAACCGCTTCTGCCTAACCGCAGCAGTATCGTTCGATACTGGTTTCCTTTTCCTTTTATTTTTTTCTTTTCAAATTCCTTTTCTTTAAAAAATAAATAAATAAAATTTTTCTTTACCTCAGGACCTCGGGCCCACCGGGCCTTGCCCACCTTCTTTATCATGGAGAAATCCTCCAGTGGTTTAAAAAATGTACCAAGTGCTCCAGCACCATTTTGGTGACAGATAAACACGATTGGTGTCTGAAATGCCTTGGTCCTGACCATATACCCCAAGAATGCTCCCTCTGAAAACAGATGATGAAGAGGGGCCTAGGGAACCGGGCCAAAATGTTTGGAGAACTCTTTCCATCGGACTCGATGTCTCTGGCCTCCATTTCCTCCAGAGCATCCTCATACTCCTATGGTTCCAAGCATTCAAAAGAGTTGAGACACTTGGAGAAGGAGAACAAAATAAAGCACATCTCCTTCAAAAGACAAGATAAAGCTCCGAGAGTCCTCGGAGAAGTTGAAGGATCTGAAGGAAAGGTCCAAAGATTCCTCAAACAAGCCTCAGGAATTGAGTGAGAGATCCCGCTCTAAACACCGGAACTCATCCAGGACTTTTCCCGACTCTGGCCATTGCTCTAAGCACCCCGGCGGGAGGACGTCCTCCAAAGCCTTAATGGGGAATCAGGAGGAACCCGAGGCCTTGGCCTCCAGAGAGCCCCTGATACCTTGCTCTGGTATGGTGGTACCCAGCCCGTTCTTTCATTGGACCAGATGCAGACAACCTCCCTGGATCAGCGCATGCTGTCCTTGGAGAGAATGTTAGCGGCTCTCCTCGCAGCTTTAGTTCCTCTTACACCCGCAGCCGCAGGACTGCAACCAGGAACATCGACTTCAATGACTCCATCGACTCCAGTGCAGGCTTCAACATCTATACTGCCTTTGGCGCCTATGCATCCTGTACCAAGAACCAAAACCTTGGTACCGACACAGACATCATATCGGTAGCAGATAACCCGTGGAGTACCCCAGGTGTAGACCCCAAAGACATTGCCATACATCAACACCAGTTATGCCGCCGTTGGCATCATTGATATTCACTAGTGTCAGATTCGGATTCCTCCGATTCCGACCACTGGTCTTTTGATTCCGCTGACCTCCTGGACATTGCCTCGGAACCCTCACCTCCATCCATCAGTACTCGGCGTAAATGCCCTCCTGAAGACATGTCATTTCAGGAGTTTATCTAAGACATGGTGGCTGGCCTATCAATTCCGGCAGCATTGGAACTGGAACCCGAGAGCGGAGGAGCTGGAAATACTCCAGTATCCTACAGCCTCAAAGGAGGCCACAATCCTCCCGGTACACCGGATCCTCCATAATTTGATGCTCCAGATGTAGGAAACCCCTCTCACAGTTTTCACAGTCAGTCGCCGACTAGACACCATGTACAGGGTACCAGAGTGCCCTGGATTTTTGAAGCCACAACTTCCACACCACTTCATGGTGGTGGAATCGGCGATGCATCGCATCAAAAGTGGCAAGAACCATACTTCGATTCCTCCAGAAAGGGAACCGAGAAATCACAATTCCTTTGCCCAACATTCCTTTCAGGTATCCATGCTAGCCAACAGTATTAATTCTTACATCCTCTATATGGGGATGTTCCTCAAGGAACTCAACAAGGACTGGGAAGGTTTCCTTCCTTCCCTTCCTTCCAGAGGACATTCCAGGTTGTTTTGGCACATAGCCAAAATGTCTCAAAGTTTGTAAATAGGGCAGCATCCGATGCCTTTGAGTCAACCAGCAGGGCCTCTTCCATTACCATTGGTGCAAGACGGTTAGCTTGGCTGCAGGCTTTGGACCTGGAACAATGGGTCCAAGATAAGTTGGGCAATATACCCTTCACTGGGGAGAACCTTTTTGGAAAAAACTAGAGGGAGAAGACTGGAGAGCTCAAAGGACAATATTATCTTAAAGAGGCTGTCTAGAAAAACTGCTGACCATACAAAGAAAAAGGCAGCAGCTAAAATACCCTTCTACCCTAAAAAGAGAAGGTTCAACCCCTCATATTCCAAACAGGTTTATCAGACCCAACAGAAATAACAGGGTCCTAAGCAGGCAAAAAAGCCCAGATTAGCCAAGCCACAGACAACCACTCAGGCACCGACAACACCAAGCTTTTTGACTCCCACATAGGGAGCACAGCCATTCTTCTGCATATTCAGGAGCCCACTGCTATTCCAGGGAGACTCCCATTTTGCACAGTGATGGCATTCCGTCACCACAGAGCAATGGACTCTGTCCGTTGTTCAAATAGGTACCAACTAAATTTTCGAGAACTTCCTCCTCACCACTTCAAGGGAGACTTTCCCACCCATCCTCCTCTGGATACGCTGCTCAAGCGGCAAGTCAACAATCTTCTTACCCAAGGAAGCATAGAAGCAGTTCCCCCAGACCAACTTCTAAAAGGCTTCTACTCCCCCTACTTCCTCATTCCGAAGAAGTCAGGAGGCTATTCTCGACCTAAGGGAGCTAAACAAGTTCCTTGTAAAAGAGAAATTCAAGATGATCTCTCTGGGAACCCTCCTTCACTACTTACAGGAACACAACTAGCCCTGTTCCCTAGACCTCAAAGAGGCTACACCCACATTCGGATTCACCAAGACTACAGACAATACCTTTGCTTCATTTGTCGGGGCACCCATTACCAGTACAGGGTCCTTCCCTTCGATTTTGCATCTGCACCAAGGGTCTTCACAAAGTGCATGGCCGTGGTGGCTGCATATATTCAAAACAACAAAACCTTTGTCTTTGTCTTCGCTTAGACGACTGACTAATAAAGGCAGACTATCCTGGAGAACTCTGCTTATCTCGTCAAAGAACTCTTGCACTATTGCAGAATCTGGGTTCCTAGGCGTTCCTCCAGTCCAGTCCCTTCACCTCTGGGTTGTGCTCCTCTACCAGCAGCTTTGGAGACTGAGCTCGTCATTCTGATGATCCTCCAGTACAAATATCACTGGCTCCTCCCACCAGATCCAGTTTTGCTCAATCTCCAAAGCAGCTAGAAGGAAGACTAAGCCAGGGGAAGTAGGTTTATTGGAGAGACTATAAGATAGTTAGTGAGTTCATTGAATTTGTTGCATTTTTTGTTTTCTTTGGGAGAAATTATTTGTCTTAAATTTATAGTATAGGCAGGACTGTGCTTGGCAGGAGAGAATTCCTCCCCTCCCCCCTTACCTTCCCTCTAGTCACCTTCGTCGGGGTCTGGAAGAGAACTCCGTTTTTAAGAGAAGAGAAGAACTAGAGGAGAAGCGCCTCCCGAACCTTGCTGGGGTGAGGAGCCACTGGGGAAACAGGAGGTTTTTCGTCTGAAGGGGCTGCCTTCCGCGCCGATCCCGTCTCGCTGCCAAAGCCCTCGTGGAGGCTGAGCACGAGGGCGGGATTCGGCAGACAACGCTAAGGCAGTAAAGCGGCGGCAGGAAGCGGCTGCATTTTCGGCGATGATCCATGTGGCGCAGAGCCGTGGAGGCACTAGCCGTTCTTCTTTGTGCAGAACCCATCACCTCCGGGAAGGGAAGCGACGGAGGTAAGTGACTCTGTTGTGGGGGGAGTGGAGTTGATTTTTGTTTTGCGCGCTTTTGGCGTGCCCGGGCCTGGCAGGTCTTGTGAGTGTTTTCTGCCAGGTGGGACTCTTGTGCACAGTAATTGTTGGTCCTGTGTTTAAAAAAAAAAAGAAGAAATAGGTTTTGGTTTTCTTTCTTTATTTTGGGGTTCTGTATATGGCTAATTAGGTAACAGGGGGAGCCCTTAGATACAGTGTGCCTTTGTTTTAATTGGTTCCCAAAGTCATTATGCCAGCCAGGCCGCAGTGCTTAGTGTGTGGCACAAAGTGCGGAGCAGTGTAAGAGGCAGGCATCTGCAGGGGGTGTGTGACGGAAGCCGCCTCTGTGGAGCAGGAAATCCAGGCTGGTATGGCACCGGACCCGGTAGCTGGCACTTCTCAGGATTCAGGGGAGGCGATAGGGGCAATGCTCTGTTCGGAGGGGCCTTCTACCTCGGCTTCTGAGCAGCCGGTCCCTACCCAGCCTCTTCCCGGTCCATCCACATCGCCGACTGGTCAGGAGGGAGAGGCTTGGGCGACTTCTCCCCAGAGTTTGTGTTGCTTCTGCATAAGGCGTTTTGTCTTGGGAAGCAGGAGCAGAAGCAGGGAGCAAGGCTTGACGGTCCTACCAAGAGAAGCGTTGAGCCCAGTGAAGCGGAGCCAACTATACCGCATAAGCGGCAGAGGATAGCGAAGGACTATTCGCCTTCTCTGCCATTGTCGGGGGATCGGGAAGAGGAATTTTCCGATCCAGAGCTAGGTGAAGACAAGGAGGAACTCGAAGAGGGCAAGATTCAGGAGGAACAGAGAGCCAGGATTGTACGGGTCTTCCGCCGGGAGGAGTTACCGGCTTTGATTGCAGAATCCTTGAAGGTCCTCAATATGGTCCCGGGCGTGCCAGTGGACGACGACGAATTGGAGGACCCTCTTATTCAGGCGGTAAGGAAATCGCAGAAGGTTTTCCCGGTGCACCGTGTGGTGAGGCAGATGATTCAGGAAGAATGGAATCAGCCGGACTCTGGCCTAAGGGGGGTCTGGTCCATGGCCCGTCTGTATCCTTTGCCAGAGCTCTATAGGGAGCTATTGCGATTGCCTAGGGTGGACGCTGCAGTGTCGGCGGTCACCAAGAAGACAACTATTCCAGTGGAAGGCAGTGCGGCACTGCGGGACTGACAGGACCGGAAGTTGGATACATTGTTGAAGCAAGCTTTTGACATCAGTGCCCTGGCTCTTCAGGCCTCTGTGTGTGGCACGTGGGTAGCACGCACTTGTCTGCGCTGGTCGCAACAGCTGCAGCAGTCCAGCGACTCCCCCAGCGGTTCACAGGGGGAAGCAGAAAGAATTGAGTCAGGGGCAGCCTATCTGGCAGATAGCCAGTATGACCTTGTCAGAAGCTTGTCAAAGAACATAGCTTCAGTGGTCACTGCCCGACGGTACCTCTAGCTGCATAACTGGGCGGCGGATGATTCTTCTAAGACTCACCTTAGCAAACTCCCCTTCAAAGGAAAGCTTCTGTTTGGGGAGGATTTGGACAAGTTGGTGAAGGAACTGGGAGAGTCCAAGGGAGGCAGGCTCCCTAAGGATTGGCAGAAGCAAAATCGCACTCCCACTCCTGCGGGGGTGCAGCCGCAGGAGGCCCGGAAGGTTTGGTCAACGCGGTACGCTCCTTTTCAAGAGGACTTTTTTCCTCCAGAGGACAGGCCTTCCGGGGGTTTCGAGGAGCAGGGAGAGGTTTTGGGGCCTCCTCCTCAGCCACAGGACCAAGGAAGACGCATTGAAGTGAGGGGGGTCAAGACGGGGGTGCTGCCAGTAGGAGGACGGTTACGGCGGTTCCTTCTCGCCTGGACCCGGGTCACATCCGATCAGTGGGTCCTGGAGGTAATTCGAGACGGCTATGCTCTCAAATGGGCAAGTCCGGTGTTCCCAGCGTTCGTACAGTCTCCTTGCAGATCTCCGGCAAAGAGAGCAGCGGTAGAAGAGACTCTGGACCGGCTGCTGGAATTAGAAGCGGTCGTGCCAGTGCCCAACGACCAGTGCGGCTGCAGTCGATACTCCATCTATTTCATGGTGCCAAAGAAAGAGGGCACCTTTCGCCCAATCCTCAACCTGAAGCGCGTCAATCGTTGTCTCCGAGTTCCTCATTTCTGCATGGAAACTCTGAGGTCGGTGATAATGGTGGGGTGGCAGGGAGAATTTTTGATCTCACTCGACCTGATGGAAGTGTATTTGCATATTCTGGTCCGGGAGTCCCACCAGCAGTTCCTGCAGTTTGCGGTACCAAGGGGACACTTTCCGTTTCAGGCCTTGCCCTTCGGCCTGGCAACAGCTTCACACACCTTCACCAAAGTAATGGTGGTGGTGGCGGCAGCACTATGCAAGGAAGGTATCCTGGTCCATCCGTATCTCAACGACTGGTTGATTCGGGCCAAGTCTGAGGAGGAGAGTCGGAAAATTACGGGCAGGGTCGTAGATCTCCTTAGGAGTCTGGGGTGGGTGATCAATCTGGCAAAAAGCAGACTGGTTCCATCCCAGGTGATAGAGTATCTCGGAGCAAGGTTCGACACAGACAAAGGAAGGGTGTTCCCGCCGGTTCAGCGGGCAGATGTGCTGTGGCTTCTGATTCGTCAGTTTCTGGCCATGAAGTCACCCACGGCGTGGCATTACCTGCAGGTACTGGGGACGATGGTGGCGACGATCAAGCTGGTTCCTTGGGCCAGAGCCCACATGAGACCACTTCAGCGTGCTCTTCTCCATCGTTGGTCTCATCGTCGTCAGTCCAGTCAGTTCGGCTCCCATGTCCTCCGGAAACCAGGGAAGCCCTGCATTGGTGGCTCCGGTCGGGCAATCTGGAGAGAGGCATGCCCCTAGAGTCCCCAAGGTGGTTGCAGTTGACGACGGATGCCAGTTTGTCGGGCTGGGGGGCTCACTGCGAGGGGCACTTCGCTCAAGGGTCATGGATGGCGGTGGAAGCCCAGTGGTCCATCAACAGGTTGGAAATATGAGCAGTGGCTCTAGCGCTCAGGGCCTTCGAGCAGTGGGTCCACCAGAAAGCGGTCCGAGTGTTTTTGGACAACATGACCACGGTGGCATACATCAACCGGCAGGGCGGCACAAGCAGCCCACTCTTGGAGGAGGAGGCAGAGGGGCTGCTGATATGGGCCGAAGACCATCTGGTGGCGCTATTGGCACAGCATGTGGCCGGAGTAGAAAATGTCGCGGCGGACTTCTTGAGCAGGTGCAGGGTGGATCCCAGAGAATGGGAGCTCTGCCATCAAGTGTATGAGCAGGTGGTTCGTCGGTGGGAGCCACCCATCATGGATCTTATGGCAAGGTTTGAGTCGGCCAAAACCAGCCACTTCTTCAGCAGGAGAAAGGAAAGGATGTCGGAGGGCCTAGATGCTCTGGTACAGAGGTGGCCCATGGAGGGGCTGCTTTATGTGTTCCCTCCGTGGGCGCTGATAGGAAAGGTCCTTCAGAGGGTAGAAAACCACCAGGGGTGGGTGGTCCTCATAGCGCCAGATTGGCCACGCTGTCCTTGGTACGCTGATCTCATAAGGCTGTTGGCCGACAAGCCATGGCATCTGCCTGTGAGGGACAATCTCCTGTTGCAAGGACCCTTGCGGATACTGCAGGTGGATTGGTTCTCGCTTACAGCCTGGCTATTGAAAGGGCACGGCTACTTAAGCGAGGATATTCCGGAGCAGTTATTTCCACCTTGTTGAAAGCCTGCAAGCGTTCAACTTGCCTCTCTTATGTTAGAGTCTGGCGCATTTTTGAGGGCTGGTGCATGGACCAGAAGAAACGTCCTATGGAAGTTTCGGTTCCAGAAGTGTTGGAGTTTTTACAGGCAGGATTGGAGAAAGGTCTCGCAGCCAGCTCTCTTTGGGTGCAGGTAACAGCCATTTCTTGTTACAGGGGCAAGACGATAGTCAACACCTGGATGTAGGTAGGTTTCTGAGGGTGGTGAGGCGCGTCCGACCTCAGCGCGTGATGTCGGTTCCTCCCTGGGATCTTAATCTGGTTTTGAATGTTCTGGCGTACAAGCCTATGGAGCGAGCCTCCTTGAAGGACTTGACGCTTAAAACTGTTTCTGGTAGCGATCTGTTCGGCAAGGCGTGTTTCAGAACTTCAAGCGCTTTTGTGCCGTCCACCCTTTCTTTCGTTCTTCAAGGAGAAGGTGGTCTTGCGGACGGTTCCTTCCTTCTTACCCAAGGTTGTTTTGCCGTTTCACGTGAATCAGTCAGTTTCCGTTTCCTCCTTTACGGAGGCGGGGAAGGGGCCGGAGGAAGTACGTCTCCACAAACGCGACGTGAGAAGGGCCTTGAAGCGTTACTTGAAACGCACAGTGCCGTTCCGAAAGTCAGAACGGTTGTTTGTGTTGTTCGGGGGTCCACCTAGAGGCGAGGCGGCGGCCAAGAGTTCCATTTCTAGATGGGTCAGAGAGGCCATTGCAGCGGCCTACATTCAGAGGGGTAGACTGATTCCGGTAGGTTTCCGGGCCTATTCTATCCGAAATTTAGCAACCTCGTGGACGGAGTTTAGTTTGGTTCCACCCTTGGAGATTTGTAAGGCGGCAACTTGGTCTTCGCAGCATACCTTTGCTAAATTTTATCGGTTGGATGTTCAGGCTATGGAGGATGCTGAGTTTGGGTCAGTGGTGCTTCAGGCCACTCTGTCAGGTCCCACTCAGAATTGAACTGCTCTGTTACATCCCAGAGGTGAAGGGAATGGACTGGAGGAACGCCTAGGAAAGAGTAATTAGACCTTACCTGCTAATTAGCGTTCCTGAAGGAACTCCAGTCCAGTCCCTGATCCCACCCAGTTTTCAGGTAACAGTCGATCCGAAGCTTCTGGTAAGTCAAGAAACAGGAAGCTGCTGTGGGTGTTTTCATCAGGGGGTTCTGGTGAAAGTGGAAATGTACCGTAAGTAAGGAAGAAGAGCGCTTATGGGTAATTTCATTCCAGGTAAACCACCTCCCTTGGGGGAGGGGTGGAAAGGTCTTTCTGTCCAAGGGGGTGGGAGTAGATTTGTCTTAAAATGTTCCTAAGCTATTATGAAGAATTGTTTGAAAGTAGTTTAAGGTTAGTCTAAAGTTTTTCAGTTTGAGTTATGGTTGTTTAATGTCTCTCCGTTAAGTCTGCTTTGTCAATAGAATACTGGATCTGGTGGGAGGAGCCAGTGGTATTTATATTGGAGGATCATCAGAATGATGACGAGCTCAGTCTCCAAAGATGCTGGTAGAAGAGCACAACCCAGAGGTGAAGGGACTGGACTGGAGTTCCTTCAGGAACGCTAATTAGGAGGTAAGGTCTAATTACTCTATTTGTAATAAACTTCCCAAAATCCCATCTTACTCCAATCCAAAGATTGGAGTTCATAGGAGCCTTACTGGACACCCAGCAGTACAGAGCCTTTCTTCCTGTGGACCGCATGAACAAGCTAGTGGACCTAGCCTCCCGCATGCGCCATCAACTGACTGCCATGGCTCGAAACTTCCTGTGCCTCTTGGGACACATGGCTTCTACAGTACAAGTAGTACCTTACGCGAGACTCCACATGCGATTGACACATTGGACACTCAACCCAGTGGTTCCAGGTCACGGGGAGTCTGCGGGATATCATACAAATAACACGCCCTCTGGCTGAATCTCTCCTGTGGTGGTGCACCCCAATAAATCTTCTCGTAGGGTCACCTTTTCGGATGCCCCAACCTCAGCATACACTGACTACGGATGCATCTGGATTCCATCTCCACACAAGGTCTGTGGACATCCCAGGAATCAACTCAACAGATAAACCTCCTTGAGCTTCCAGCAGTCATGAATGCCCTGCGAGTTTTCCAACACCACCTCTCCAACAGTCAGATACTGGTCAAAATGGACAATCAGATGGCAGTATTTTACATAAACAAGCAAGGGGGGACAGGATCCCTTCCTCTCTACCAGGAAGCCTGCCACCTCTGGAACTTTGCCATTCTCCACCACATGCATCTTCGTGCATTTCATATTCCAGGAGAGTGCAATCACTTGGCGGACAAGCTGAGTCGGATCTTACAACCTCTTCCAGACCTTGGGAACTCCAGTGATAGATCTCTTTGTCACTCCACAGAACGCTCAGCTTCTACAGTTCTGCTCCAGGAGGCCATCCAAATTCATTCTGGCATCCCATGCCTTCATGATCCACTGGGGTCAGGGACTACTTTATGCGTTTCCCCATCCCTCTCATCCTGAAAACCCTCCTCAAACTACAAGCAGACAAGGGTTCTATGATCCTCATAGCCTCTTGCTGGCCCTGTCAGCCTTGTTTTCCCCTCCTGCTTTAACTGACACAGACTCCTCCGATTCCATTGGGATCCAAGTCGGGTCTTGTGTCTCAGGACAACGGAGCACTCCTCCATCCCAATCTGCAGTCTCTGTCTGATCTTTCAAAATCTATCACTATTAACAGCCGTAAAGGATATACTCCTTTCTTCAGAAAGCTTTCCACCAGGAAGACGTAGATGCACCTCATGGTAGATGCTCTTTCAAATGGCGTAGATGCACCTCATGGTGTAGGTACTGATGCTTTGAAGCATCAGTACCTACACTTCTTCAATACCTTTTGCATTTGTCCTCTCTAGGACTCAAAACGAATTCAGTGCAGGTGCACCTCAGTGCTATTTCAACTTTTCATAAACCTGTGGATGGTCGACCCATCTCCTCAGTTCCTCTCGTGGCATGTTACATGAGGGGTGGCCTCCTCATGAAGCCATCTCTTTGACCACCCCCAGTAGCATAGGATCTCAATATGGTATTGGCTCCACTTCTAAAGTCTCCGTTAGAGCCCTTAGCAACCACACATGTGCATTACCTATCTTGGAAAGTTTTATTTCTCATCGCCCTGATCTCAGCCAGACACATCAGTGAGCTGCAAGCCTTAGTGGTGCATCCACCGTATACAAAATTTCATCATGACAAAGTCGTCCTTCGTACACATCCCCACTTTCTGCCAAAAGTGGTGTCTCCTTTCCATATCAATCAGTCAGTCATCCTGCTGGTCTTCTTTCCAAGACCCTCATGCATCTTGTGCAGAGGCAACCCTGCATACACTTGATGGTAAGAGGGCTCTAGCTTTCTATCTTCAAAGGACAGAAGACATTAGAAAGTCCTCCCAAATGTCTCCTTTAATTCTAATCATCTGGGTCTTCTTGTAACTAAATGTATGTTCTCCAGATGAATAGCGGATGGTATTTCTCTCACATACGACAAAGCGGGACTTACCCTCACAGGTCGTGTCACTGCACATAATGTTCGTGCAATGGCAACATTGGTGGCCAACCTATGTTCAGTAGCCATCAACGAGATTTGCTGAGCTGCAACATGGTCCTCTATCCATACCTTTGATGTCCATTACTGCTTGGACAAGGACTCCCACTGGGATGCAGCCTTTGGCCAGGCAGTCCTTCAACATCTCTTTGAAACATAGACACAACTCCAACCCCCCACCCACTTTCATGCTAGATCTCCTTGGCGGTGAAGTATAGGTTCAGATGACCTTGTCTGACTTTCTGACCCGGTTCAACTCTTCAGAGATCTGGGAGCTAGGGAGTCCTATATATGAAGACTACATTCCGGCTTGTTCCTGGAGATAGCATAGTTACTCAACTGTAACAGGTGATCTCCAGGAATAGCAGGAATTTAGTCTTCATAATCAGCCCTCCTCCCCATGGAATTGTAGGGTTGTTTTTTTGTTTTTCACGCCTTCTATTCAGCTACAAACTCAACTGAGGAGAGGGAGTTGGGAGAGCGGGAAGGCAGTAGTGCAGGCACAGTGGAGTGCTCCCAGAGACTTTCCTATTGGAGTTGGGGAGCTTCCCGCATGGGCTCCGTCGGTACCTGATGTCACACATATGTGAAGACTAAATTCCTGCTGTTCCCGGAGATCACCTGTTACAGGCGAGTAACTATGCTCTATTGTGCGCCTGGTGATCACATGGTCTATGCACATGTTCGCCCAAGCTGCTCCAACACACATTCCTACCCAGAGCCTGTTTCTCCGTGAACAGCAGGAATAAGTCCTCACGTATGGGTGACGTCCTCAATGGACTACAGTGATCCCTCGTTTTTCGCGGTTAATGGGGACCAGAACCTTCCGCGAAAGCTGAAAAACCGCGAAGTAGTATTTGCCCCTAGGAATTTTTGTGTATGCGGGTACTGTACAAGAATGTTTTAAATATGTAAACAGTATTCATACTTTACTCATTTAAGACAAAAATTACAACAGTACTGTATACGTATTTACTTAAACGTGTCAGTGCTAATTACAATAGGGTTAATTACAAAACCTTATACAGTAATAAACATTATGCGGAGTTATCACACGTTTTGCTTCTTTGTTGAAGGTTATTGAAGCAGTTTTGCGGATGTTTGCTTCCTCTTTCTTGATGTACCGCACTGTAGATTCATTCACCCCGTAATGGCGTGCCACAGATGCATAACTTCTGCCCTCTTTGATCATATCTAAAAGTTTCACTTTTTCGCTGATGGTCATCATCTTCTTCCTCTTGGGCGCCCCGGAGGAAGCTTTCGCAGGGGCACAGCGCTTAGGCGGCATTATAAGGGCTTAATTAATAAAAAAAGTTATCGCCAACACAACACTAAAATACAGTACTGTATGCGAGACAGTCAACATCATGGACAAGACTGGCGAGATACAACAAGAGAAGATGCTAGGTGAGGCTGCAATGATGCGCAGACAATCAACTCACAGGGATAAATCCACTCATACTCTTATTGGTCGATGTCACACCCGAAACCAATCACGCGCCTTTATGAAAGCCCGTGGTATGTACAGTACATGTACTCTGAGTCAACTCATCTCTTTGGTTGACATGCAGGGATCCTTCTCTCTCGCGCATCAACATGAAACAACGCTCCTTTCCACAATGTGGCTGCTGACCCGCGAAGCACTGAAGCCGCAAAACATGAAGCGCGAAGTGGCGAGGGAACACTGTATTCCTGCATCAACGATTACTTCAATAAAATCATCCTATGGTTACAGCATCACAATCTTGCAATAAACCTCAACAAAACAGAGATCCTTCACGTCTTCAAAGATCACAACTTCACACACCCCAACTATCAAACTCGGAGATGTGAACTTACAAGTCAAATCCCAAACAAAATACCTCAGCATCATCTTGAATCAGCATCTAAGCTTCCAACATCATGTCAAGAATGTCACCAAAAACCTATATTTCAAACTCTGAATCCTCCGAAAGCTTTGACCCCTCCTACCAGACAGCTTCCAGACAATCTGTCAAGCCTCCATTACTCCACTCCTCGGCTACTGTAACTCTGTTCTCCATGGACTCCCTAAGTCTACCATTTCTCCTCTCCAGCTTGCTCAAAACACCATAGCTTGCATCATAGCCGGTGTTCCAAGACAGTCACATATCACCCCCACCTTGAAATCCCTTCACTGGCTCCCTGTTGCATCCCGCATTAAATTTAAGATACTCACCATCATCCACAGAGCTTATTTCAACACTTCGGCTGAACAGATCCAGTCCCTAATCAAGCAAGCTATTAACAACAGACTCCATTAGCAAAATGCAGTCAATCTCTGTTAACCATGAGCAACTCCTCTATCGACTTCAGGAATAGGGAATCCATGGCTTGGCCTGGGAATGGTGTAAATCCTATCTAGCCAACCGTTGGCAACATGTACGAATAGGATCCTCAACATCTAAACCATTCCATCAACAACAGGGAGTACCCCAAGGATCCCTCCCTATCTGCTCTACTTTTTAATGTATATATGCAACCGATCTGTGATATCATCCGATCATTTAATATATGCAGTCTGATATATGCAGATGATGTCTTAATATTCACCCCAATTAAAATCATGCACCTGACCTATCCTCACTAGTAGAGTGCTTCAACGTGATCACTGACTGACTCTTATCCCAGAATCTACATATAAACTTCAAGAAAACAGAAGTCCTATTTATAACTAAGAACAAGAACTTCTCTCCCCCCACCTCTTTGAAGGTACGAGATGCAGAACTGCCATGTAAATCGGTCATACGCTACCTGGGTGTCACAATAGACCAACAACTCAACTTCAAGGAGCACATAAAGAATACCACCAAGGCCATTTACAATAAGATACGGACATTAAGACATCTAAGACCTCTACTTGCCCCAGACGATTTCAGAACGATATTCCAAACGCTTGTAACGCCTCACTTCGACTATGCTAACATCATCCTAGAAGGACTTCCTAAGAATACCCTCAATCCACTTCAGATGGCAATGAATACAGCAGCCCGCATTCTTTGCAGCATATCCAGAAGAGATCACATCACACCAATACTCATGGATCTACATTGGCTACCGGTGCAATCCAGGATCACTTACAAGGTACTACTACTAACATTTAAAGCAATTAACCGACTATCCCCACTTTCCCTCTCCGCACTCTTGACCATCACTCCTGCAAACAGGCTAAGAAGGTCAGTATCCGTCAATACGCTGACTATACCAATTGAATTCACTAAATGTTCTCAAACAACTAGAAACCAAACTTTTGCATTCTATGCTCCTAAATGTTGGAATGACCTCCCACCTCAACTCCAAATGATCAATGACCTTTTGCAGTTCAGGAAAGCCCTTAAACACCACTTATTCTGCCTACTCTTTGTCAACCCTAATTCAACACAATCATTCCCCACACCACAATCTACACACGCAGCCTCGAATGCTCCACCAACATAACCACCGACGAGACACAAAACAGACCTACACTCAGGAACTCCCTCAATGATCATAGATTTTAAGGTCTTCTCCATTACGACTTACCAAGTTGATATATAAACTGTAAATAGTTCACAACTATTGTTGTTAATTGTATATAGTTTCCCCTGTTTCATTCCCAAGTTACAGACCCTGCTACAATGTATGCAAAAGATCCTGTTCTGATGCAAGTTTCTGTTATTTGTAAACCGCACTGATACCAAATAGCGTGGTATATAAGAACTGTAAATAAATAAATAAAATCTCCTCCTTCCATCAATGCAATTCTGTAAGAAACCCCAACGCACTTGCTCCCGAGCATTTGAATTTTATGCCCCCACCTTATGCTGCATACAATCTCACATCATCTTTAAGAAGCACCTCAAAACATTCCTATTTGAAGAATACTATGGTAAATCCCCAGCATCCAACCTACAGCAAGACCATCCCATACTCTCTCACACTATCCTCCTCTCTCCCCCACCATAACCCTTTATTTTCCCCCTCCTAGACATAAACCCACATATTCTCGTAAATCCCTTAGCACCTACATTCTTTCCCCTCTCACCCCCCTCACATACAATATAATACAATTGTTGCCCCTGAGTTCCAATATCGACACACTCCACACTACTTCCATCCACTATATCAACTCTACCAACCTAACACCAGCTATCTCCTCATAGCTGTCTGTATATAGTTTGCCAGAATTGGCTTTGTACATAGTTGACTGCACTGTTCTATAAAGTTATTTGTACCGTTATCAACTTGTTCTATGTAAACTGTTATGCCTTGTAGAATAATGGTATATCAAATTCAGTTAAATAAATAAATAAAGATGGAGCCCAGTGCAGAAAAGCTCCCCAGCTTCCATTGGTGAGTAACTACGCTTAACGTATGCCTTCTGGGCTGCTGCGGCCTTAGCATACACTGTTGTGATGCTTGCCTTAACACTGTCTTCTTCCAGGAAATATTTGGCCTATGGCAAACAAGGTGCTTCATCTCCGGCTTCTGGACTCTGCTCTTCTTGCATGGCAGCTTCTGCGTCATCCCTGGAGTGATTGCTCCCCTTCTCTACACCAGGGGATGCGGTTAGTCTGGCCTTGCCTTTCATAGAGCAAGAGATGGTGACTGGCACTGTGGGTAAAGATAACCAGCCGACTGGAGGTTGCAGCAACCATGCTGTGCATCGCTTCCTGACCTCTAGGGGATCGGTAGCGACTGTCTCCTGGTGTAGGGGGCTCATTTTCATGAGGAGAGTTTCCGGAGTCCAGATTGTTCTCCCCAGAATTCTTTTCCTTTTTACAAGAGGCCTGGTCATTCTGGTGTGGAAATTCAGACCCTCCAGCCTCTGGGTTCCTCCAAGTGCAGTCTCGTGAGGGGCAGGCTGAGAGTGGAAGCCCTATTTGATTGCCCATGGTTAAGCGTCCCCAGCAAAGGGTGCCCCCCGGAGATGGGAATCTGTAGCTTGGATTCAGATGTCTGATGTGGATGTAGAAGTACTTTCACCTTCAGAGACTTGTGAGGAGGCCAGTGTTATCTCCAGGAACAAGCAGGAATGTAGTCATCACATATGGGTATCATCGGTACCGACGGAGCCTGCGCGAGAACGCTCCCCAGCATCCAATTAGAAAGCTTTTGGGAGCATCCCACAGCACCTGTGTGCTGCTTTCCCACCTTTCCCAACTGCCTCTCTCCAGTTCTTCTTTTTCCGCGGAGCCAGCAGGTCGTGTTCGTGTCACCGCAGAAAAATTCTTTTTTATTTATTTCTTTTTTGTGGTCGCGTCTGCCTTCCTCGACGCTTTACCAGTACCACTGGTTTTTTTCTTCTTATTTCTGTCTTAAAAAAAAAAAACTCTCTTTTTTCTTTTTCTTCAGGTGCATGCGCCTTTTTGGGCCTTAGGCCCCAAAACCTTTCCTTACCATGGAGAAACCTGCCTCAGGTTTCAAAAAGTGCACCAAGTGTGGCGGTACCATTTCCGTCACCGACATCCATGAATGGTGTCTAAAATGTTTAGGCCCTGACCACTCCATCATCCTGCGCCATGATGTCTAAAAGAGGTCGGCAGAACCGAGCTGCTAAGCTCAGTACCCTGTTTCCCTTTGATGCAGCTTCGGTGGCATCGACGTCTTCCAGGGCTGCTTCTTCCTCCCGTGGATCTCAGGTAACTAAACATAAGTCCAGCCAGTCCTCAAAGGGTAGATCTCCTTCTAAGCATCGAGATGCCTCTGGCATTGCCCTTGAGGATTCTGCACTGGCAAAATTACCCCGGCGGGAGGCTTCGGCTTCCAAAGCATTATCGGGGTTCCAGGATGTTCTCGAGGCCTCGACCTCGGCAGAACTACTGGTGCCATGCTCTGGGGTACCGGCGGTCTCCTCCGGTACCAACATCCAGGCATTGGCAGCGTCGATAGAACAGAGAGTCCTGGCTATTGAGCGCAGTCTGGCGGCTTTCCTTGCGGCATTGACGCCCTCGGAACTGCGACAGACAATTCCACCGGTACCGGCACCGGCCCCAGTATCGGTATCGGTACCGGTACCAGTACCGATAGCATCAACATCGGCATCAGTGTCTGCTTTGCCGGTACCCAGTCATCCGATGACCTCCAGTACCGATACCCTGGTACCGGTTACTCCCGGTACCGACTTTGGTCGGTACGGGTATCGGGCTCTTCAAGAGCATCTGGACAGACGGTACTTCGAGTCCTCAGAAGAATCTGAGGATTCTGACAGTTCTGTCGATGCAGCGATGCTTCTCCCAGAGGAGCCCTCCTCCCCTAAATGCAGGATATCTCCTCCAGAGGATATTTCCTTCCAGGATTTTATCAGGGAGGTGGCTCGGGGCTTGTCCATTACTGTGGCCCCTGAAAAAGGGCCAAGGAGTTGGAAATTCTACAATATCCCAGAACTCCTAAGGAGGCAGCTACCTTGCCCATTCATGAGATTTTATATGATCTCATGTTAAGGATGTGGGGGACACCTCTTACCACTTCTCCTCATTCTCAAAGACTGGATACTATCTATCGAGTCCCTCCTTGTCCTGGTTTCCATAAGACTCAGCTTCCTCACCATTCTATTGTAGTGGAATCAGCTATGAGAAGGATCAAGAGTGCAAAGAGGCATGCCTCTAATCCTCCAGGACGTAAGTGCAGAACCCTGGATGCTTTTGGACGTCGGGTCTTCCAAGCTTCCATGCTTTCTGCCATGCTTTCTGCCAGGATCAGTTCCTATAGTCTCTACATGGGAATGTTCCTGAAGGAGGTCACAGATGATTTAGAAGCTTTAAGTCCTATTCTTCCTGAGGATAGAAGACAGGATTTTCTCACTTTGGTCAAACATGCCCAAGATGTTTCTAAATTTGCCAACCGTGCAGCCTTTGACTGCTTTGAGTGCATAAGCAGAACCTCCGCTATTGCCATAGCTGCATGTAGAATTGCTTGGCTCCAGGCATCTGATCTAGAGCTCTGGGTACAAGACAAATTGGGAAATATCCCTTGTACTGGTGAGAACCTGTTTGGTAAAGATTGGCTTGAAAAGGCCTATGAAATGGATGCTGAAAATTCCACCTTGGATAGATTATCCAAGTTCACTGCTGATCCTGCTAGAAAGAAATTGTTCAAGAAACCATTCTTTTCTAAAAAGAAAAGATTTTATCCTGCTTATGTTCAGCAGGGACGTTCTGCAGGTCAGCTTGCCAGAAAAGGTCAGCAGCCACCCAAACAGAAGAAAGCAAAGACTGCTAGGCCTCAACCGGCCCAGCAGGCTCAGCCTCCACAGGGCCTTTGACTCTCAACTAGAGAACTTAGCCTTCCTGGCTCTCGGGGAACCAGAGCCTTCCACCATTCCAGGAAGGTTATGTCATTTTGCCCCCAGATGGGGGCAAATAACAGCAGAGCACTGGACACTCTCCATCATAAAGGAGGGGTACAAGCTTCATTTTTCAAGCATGCCCCCTCACACAATAGTACAGCAGTTCAATTCTCCGACCTCTCTCATCAACCTGTTAGGTCAGGAGGTCGCTATCCTTCTTGCCCAAGGGGCAATAGAAGAAGTACCCATTCATCAGCAGGGTACAGGGTTCTATTCCCTTATTTTCTTATCCCAAAGAAAACAGGGGGTTACAGACCTATCTTAGACCTCAGAGAATTGAACAAATTCCTTGTTAAGGAGAAATTCAAGATGATTTCTCTCGGATCTCTGCTGCCATACCTTCAGAGTCAGGATTGGCTTTGTTCTCTAGATCTCAAGGATGCGTACACTCATGTCCTCATCCATCCAACCCACAGAAGGTTCCTTCAGTTCCTTTTTCAACAAAAGCACTACCAATACAGGGTGCTTCCTTTTGGCCTGGCCTCAGCACCAAGGGTGTTCACGAAATGCATGGCTGTAGTAGCAGCAGCATTTCTCCGCACTCTAGGGATATTCGTCTTCCCTTACTTAGACGACTGGCTCATTCGAGCACCAGCAGAGTCAGAGGCCAGGACTTCTCTATCCTGCACAATGCGTATCCTTCAGTATTTAGGGCTGGTAATAAACATCCCAAAATCCAGTCTAACTCCCACTCATTCTTTAGAGTTCATAGGAGCTTTGCTGGATACCAAAAAGGCAGGGGCCTATCTCCCCCAGGCCCGTTGCCTTCGCATGGTGCAGTTAACTTCTCAAGCAGTGCTAAAGCCTCATCTAACTGCTCGAGAAATGTTACAACTACTAGGCCACATGGCATCTACTGTGCATGTGGTTCCCTATGCTCGCCTCCATATGAAGGCAGCTCAGTGGACTTTATCCACCCAATGGACCCAGGCATCAGGATGCCTGTCAGACAAAATAGCAAACACAAGTCGCCTTATTTTGTCCCTCCAGTGGTGGAAGTCCACTCAAAACCTGTTGCTGGTGTCCCCTTTCCAACAACCCTTACCCCAAGCAACTCTCACAACAGATGCTTCTCTGATGGGTTGGGGAGCTCATCTCCAAGACCTCTCCACCCAAGGCACCTGTTCTCCACAGGAGAGTCATCTACATATCAATCTCTTGGAGCTCAGAGCAATCTTCCTTGCTCTGCAAGTATTCCACACCCTGCTCAGCTACAAGACAGTCCTCATTCATACGGACAATCAAGTAGCCATGTTCTATGTGAACAAGCAGGGGGGGAACAGGCTTTCTGTTGCTTTGCAATTAAGCTTTGCGACTATGGGCCCTCGCCAGAGAGCATCAGATTCATCTCCTAGCAGTGTATCTTCCAGGCATACAAAACTCTTGGGCAGACAGACTTAGTCGAGTTCTGCTTCCGCACGCATGGTCTCTGCATGCAGACCAGGTAACCAAGATTTTTCAAATTTGGGGAACCCCGGACATAGACCTCTTTGCAAGTCCGTGGAATGCCAAACTTCTGTTCCAGAATTCCGGCTCAGAAGGCTGAGGCCAGGGATGCTTTCCTCCTTCATTGGGGTCAAGACTTCCTGTATGCCTTTCCACCCATTCCCCTAATTCCCAAAACCCTGTTCAAGCTTCAGAGAGACAGAGGCCATATGATTCTCTTAGCTCCACATTGGCCACGGCAAGTGTGGTACCCTCTGCTTCTATATTTCTCTTAAGCTCCCTCCCTTTATTTAGGGTCTGCTCCAGATCTCCTATCTCAGGAGGACAGAATATTATGGCATTCCAATCCCCAGTCTCTACATCTCAGGGCTTGGTTGCTGAAGGCCTAGATCTCCAAGATCTTAATCTTCCTCAGCAAGTAAAAGATATTCTTTTTGCTTCCAGGAAACCTTCCACAAGACGCTCTTATGCTTTTAAGTGGAAAAGGTTTACCATATGGTGTTCGCAGAAGGGTCTTAACCCCCTTACGATACCTCTGGAATCATTGCTGGAGTATCTCCTTCATTTATCCAATGCAGGACTTAAGACTAACTCAGTAAGAGTCCATTTGAGTGCTGTTGCAGCTTCCTTTAAACCTCTAAATGGACAACGTATTTCCTCTCATCCTCTTATAGCAAGATTTATGAGAGGCCTTCTTCTAACTAAGCCTCCCATTAGGCCACCACCGGTGGCATGGGACTTAAACCTGGTTCTTGGGCAGCTCATGAAGCCACCCTTTGAACCTTTAGCTACTACCTCCTTGAAATTCCTTTCTTGGAAGGTTATCTTTCTCATTGCAATCACATCAGCACGCCGCATTAGTGAGTTGCAAGCGCTAGTAGCTGATCCACCTTATACAAGCTTCCATCATGACAAGGTAGTCCTTAGGACTCATCCACACTTTATGCCAAAGGTGGTCTCGCCTTTTCATCTAAACCAAGCGGTCTGCCTACCTGTGTTTTTTCCAAGGCCTCATGCATCAAATGCAGAGAGGAATCTTCATACCTTGGACTGTAAAAGAGCTTTAGCCTTTTACTTACAAAGAACACAGCAACATAGAAAGTCCTCTCAACTCTTTGTTGCTTTTGATCCTTCTCATTTGGGACTTCCAGTCTCCAAGAGAACACTCTCTAACTGGATTGCTCAGTGTATTTCCTTCGCCTGTCAGAGTAAGAACCTTTCTCTGGAGGGCCATGTCACAGCTCACAATGTGAGGGCCATGGCAGCCTCAATGCTCATCTGCACTCTGTGTCTATCGACGACATCTGTCGAGCAGCCACTTGGGCCTCGGTTCATACCTTCACAGTCCATTACTGCTTGGACAAGGACTCCCACCGGGATGCCTTGTTTGGTCAGGCTGTTCTCCAACACCTGTTCCATATCTAATCAACTCCTACCCACCATCCCTGGTAGGATGCCAGAGATCCATGGGGGGAAGTAGAGCCCTGTTCAGGGACACACAACTTCTGGGGTCTCTCCTTGGCACCTAAAGCTAGGGAGTCCCCATATGTGATGACTACATTCCTGCTTGTTCTTGGAGATAGCATAGTTACTCACCTGTAACAGGTGATCTCCGGGAACGGCAGGAATTTATTTTTATTTATTTTATTTATTTATTTAACGCTCTTATATACCGCACTTTTTATCATCAGCGCGGTTTACAGTAAACTTAAAGTACTCACAGATAGCAACAGGCTGTCGTGAGTTTACATGTAACAGGAAGTCTAACAGGATACAACTTAGGGGAAAACTTTGTACATATGAATTATTTAACTGTATACAATGGTATCCTTCTGTTATACACGGAGTGATAGAACATTTCAATATTGGTTTGTAATGGGGCTTAGGTTAAGTTGGGATCTGGTATTGAGAGAAGTATGAAAGGAACAGGTGGTGTTTTATGGCTTTTCTAAATTGCTTGAGGTCTTTAATTGCTCTTATGGTGGGTGGAAGATTATTCCAACATTTGGGAGCGAAGTATGCGAATGCTCTTACTGTGGTTGTGTGTGTACATTTTGTGGAGTCAGTTGGGATGATTAGGGTATTAGCTGCCATTGATCTTCTAGATCTAGTGTTAGGTGTGTGTGTGATGAGTGTGGAGATTGCTAGGGGGGAGCTAAGTTATTGATGGCTTTGAATGTCATGAGTAATGCTTTGTAAGTAGTTCTGCAGGATATTGGGAGCCAGTGTAATTCCTTTAAGATGGGGGTTATGTGATCATTCCTTGATGCACCATTGAGGATACGGGCAGCAGCGTTCATCGCTAATTGCAGCGTGTTTAGTGTGCTTTTTGGGAGGCCGTGTAGAACTATGTTTGCATAGTCAAAGTGTGGAGTGACTATCGCTTGAAAGATGGTACGGAAGTTGTCAGGGTCGAGCATGTTTTTGAGGTTTCGGAGGGTCCTAATCTTGAAGTAGATGGTTTTCACTGTGCGGTTTATGTGTTCTTTGAAGTCCAGTCGGTGATCCAGGGTTACGCCTAGGTATTTTACGGCGGATTTGATAGGAAGCTCAGCGTCCCGTACTTTTAGAGTAGACGGGGGTGAAAATTCTTTATTCCTCGTGATGATTAGGGCTTCTGTTTTTTTGAAGTTTATTCTCATATTCTGTGTGAGAAGCCAGTCTGTAATTGCATCAAAACACCCTGTTAGTACTGCATAATCAGGCCGGGTAACGTTGTTTGGAAATCAACTATGCTATTTAGTCCTCACAACCCACCCACCTCCCCTAGGAGTTGTATCTCTCTATCTATCTCTTTCCTTTCCCTCTCTCTCTCTTTGTCTCAGCTTTAAAACTCAACTGGAGAGAGGCAGTTGGGAAAGGCGGGAAGGCAGCACGCAGGCGCTGTGGGATGCTCCCAAAAGCTTTCTAATTAGACGCTGGGGAGCATTCCCGCGCAGGCTCCGTCGGTACCTACGATACCCATATGTGAGGACTAAATTCCTGCTGTTCCCAGAGATCACCTGTTACAGGTGAGTAACTATGCTATCCGCATGTTCCAGGAAGAGGAACTTGAGGTGTTGATTCCCTGGGTCTTATCTACCCTGAGCTTGGCAGATGCTCCAGGCATGGAGCAGGAACCGAAGATGCATCCACTCTTACAAAGAGTACAGAAATCCACTACTGTCTTCCCATTCCCTGAGGTGCCCGTTCCAGTCGGAGTGGGATTGCCCCAACTCCCTGCCTAAGGGGCAGAGAGTGTATAAGAAGATGCACACTCTTGTGGAGAAGGATTGTGTTATGTAGTTTGATATTTCCAAGGTGGATGCACAGGTCATGGTAGTTACCAAATGGACCACCATTCCTGTGGAAGGTGGATCGACGTTAAAGGATACTCTGGATCGACAGGTGGATTCGTGTTGAAGAACCAGTTCTCACTAACCTATGCTATTTTTCAGTTGGCAGTATGTGTAAGCCTGACGTCTCGCACCCTGCTCCAATGGATTCAGTCTCTTCTGCCAGATGTTTGTATTCCACTTTTGGAGTCTGCTTCAGCCCTAGTTTTTGATGCCATTTATGGCCTGGTACGTCTAGCGGCCTGGGATTGTGCCTTGTCGATAGTGACAAGACATTGGCTTGGCTCTGACATAGAGCAGCAAACTCCTTTTCCAAAGCCCGGTTATTTTATTTATTTAACAAACATTTTTATACCATGCTTTCCATAAGATCAAGTGCAGTTTACAAACAACAAAGGTCTAAAAAGTACTCTAACATGGTCGTTTTCCGTTACAAGGAACATAACTGCAACATCTCGTTGCAACATCTGGTCTTAGAGGGACACTTCAGTTGGGTCCAATTTGGAGAAGCTGGTTGAAGGACCTGGGCGAGACGACATCTTTCTACCTTCCAGAAGACAGGACCAAGGGGCCTGTGAAGTGGGGAGGAGCCCTTTTTCTGTCACCCTCTGTCCGCTCCTCGCAGGCATGCTGGTTAGACTCCTGGGGGTTTCGGATTCCCATCACTACCAGCCTGGAAAGCCTTTCTTCCCCTTTGCTTATGGACTTTGGGCTCATTCTTAGTCCCTTCATGGAACTCTTGGGCCCAGGGACCCGGTCCCATCAGGAGGAGGACCCTCCTCCACTGCACAGTGAAGTTTTGGGGGGGGGGGCCATTTTCTGGTTCCTCCAGTTAGGGGCAAGCTTTCACCTCTTCTTTCAGGAATGGGTCCGGGTCATAAAGAATTGCCCGATGCTAGTCCACATTCATTACAGCTATGTCCTGGAATGCAAAAAGCCAATCTTGGCCGCTTTCTTCTTCTTCCCTTGTGGATTTTTGAACAGCAGGGTCACTGGGCGTATCACTGGACAAGTTGCCTCTCCTGAAGGCAGTAGTGCCTGTTTCCCCTGATGATCGGGACAAGGGCAGGTATTCCATCTGTTTCGCGGTGCTGACATAGAAGGAACATTCTGGTCCATTAATGACATCAAGTGTGACAACGAGCGTTAGCACATCTGCGCTTCTAGATGAAAACTTTATGATCCATGATTCAAGCAGTGCGCCAAGGGGAGTTCCTGGCATCTCTGGATTTGGCCAAGGCATATTTTTATTTCCCAGTCTGGGGGATAAGCAAAGAATCTGTGTTTTGCCATGCTTGGCTCTCACCTTTAGTTTGCCGCCCTCCCATTCGGACTCTCCACTGCCCCAAGGATGTTCTCCAAAGTAATGGTGGTGATGGCTGAGGCTCTATGGCAGCAAGGGATTTGTTTGCACCTTTATCTGGACTACTGGCTTATCTGGGCCCATTCTCTTTCAGAGATGTCTCAGGTAGCTCCCTGAGTGGGGATCTTTCTGTTGAGCCTTGGCTAGGTGATCATTTGAGGAAAAAGCCAGTTGTTGCATTCCGAGTTCCTGGGAGCATGTTTCGATACGTGAGTGTGCAGGGTCTTCCTGCCAGAGGAGAAAGTCAGATTGTTGTATTGCCTAGCGCTGTTTGTTCACAGCAGGCTCCCAGAGTCCGGGTTGCTCTTCAGCTCCTCGGATTGACGGCGGTGACATCAAGATGGTGCCATGGGCGCATGCTCATATGCAGCCACTCCAACGGTCTTTACTTACTTGGTGGTTCTAAAGTTCTCAATGATGAGCTCAGGCTCCTGCTCCCAATGATGGTGATGGCCAGCCTGCAGTGATGGCAGCAGCCTAGTCTTCTGAGGGAACAGCATGCCACTGGATGATGGGCTCATGGATCCTTCTGATGACTACTGCCAGTCTCTTCAGCTGGGAAGCCCATTGCCAAGGCTGAATGGCCCAAGAAGGTGGTGTGGTCCTTCAATTGCCTTGAGGTGAGGGCCATTAGGTTTACAGTTAAGCATTTCCAGTCCCCAGTCGAGGGCCAGGCAGTTTTAGTGTTCTCGGACAATGCCACAATGGTGGCTTATGTCAGTTGGCAAGGTGACATGAGGAGAGTGGGAGTTGAGTCAGGTGGTGGTTCAATTTATCTCCAGGAACAAGCAGGAATGAGTCTTCACATATGGGTATCGTCGGTACCGACGGAGCCCGCGCGGGAACGCTCCCCAGCGTCCAATAGGAACACGTTTGGGAGCGTGCATTCACGCATGCGCGCTGCCTTCCTGCCTATCTACCTCCCTCTCTTCAGTTCTTCATTTTCTGCGGAGCCGACAGGACGTGAACCCTGTCACCGCAGAAAATTCTACTTTTATTTCTTATTTTTTGTGGTCGTGGATGCTTTCGTTTGACACCCACCGGTACCAAATTTAGAGCTTTTGAACCCCTTCCTTCAAGATGATAAAAGAGCAGACCATTTATCACTAGTCAAACATGCTCAGAATGTCTCTAAGTTCATGAATCGTGCTACCTTTGACTGTTTTGAATGCATTAGCAGGACTTCTGCTATAGCTATAGGAGCATGACAAATTGCCTGGCTCCAAGCTTCTGACTTGGAGGAATGTGTGCAGGACAAGCTGGGAAATATTCCTTGCACTGGAGAAAATCTTTTTGGCAAGGATTGGCAAACTAAGGCTAATCAGTTGGACACTGATAATGCCACTTTGAATAGATCGTCAAAGATTTCTGCTAACCCAGCTAAGAAAAAGACCTTTAAGAAAACTTTTTTCTCTAAAAAGAAAAGGTTCTATCCATCTTCCACCCAACAGGCATATGTTCCCCAAAAAGGGCAACAACAGACAAGACAAAGAAAACCCAGACCCCAACCGGCTCAGCAGACTCAGCCTCCTCAGGGTTTTTTACTTTTGTCCAGAGAACTTACTCTGTGTTAGGCCCAGAACCTCTAAACATTCTGGGCTGTATCTGCCACTTTGCCAACAAATGGCAACAAATTACATCAGAGGCCTGGACTTTGTCCATAGTGAGTCTGGGGTACAAGCTTCGTTTCCTCAGCTTACCACCACCCACACTGGTAAAACAGTTCAACTCTCAACCTCTAGGCATAGACCTCTTGCTACAAGAAGTCTCTACTCTTTTAGCTCAAGGAGCTATAGAAGAGGTTCCTTTATGCCAACAAGGTAAATGGTTTTATTCCCCCTATTTTCTCATTCTAAAAAAAAACAAAACAGGGGGTTTAAGACCAATCCTAGATCTCAGAGAGCTGAACAAATTTCTAGTCCGAGAGAAGTTCAAAATGCTTTCCCTCGGCTCTTTTCTGCCATACCTTCACAGGCAAGATTGGCTATGTTCTCTAGATTTAAAAGACGCCCACATGCATATCTTTATTCATGTAGATCACAGGAAATTCCTTCGGTTCCTGGTCCAGGGAAGACATTTCCAGTACAGAGTCCTTCCCTTTGGGCTGGCCTCAGCTCCAAGGGTCTTTACAAAATGCATGTCAGTAATAGCAGCGTTCATGAGGACCCTGGGGAATTTTGTCTTCCCTTACTTGGACGATTGGCTCATCTGAGCACAGTCATCTCAAGAAGCTCATCAGGCCCTGTTACGAGCAAAACAAATACTCCAGTATTTGGGATTGGTCATAAATCTTCCAAAGTCTCAGCTCACCCCATCTCAGACCCTCGAGTTTATAGGTGCTCGCTTGGACACACAGCTTGCAAGGGCTTTCCTGCCCCAACCGCGCTGTCTGCGAATCATCGAGCTAGCATCTCAAGCAGCGCTGCAGTCCTTCCTCACTGCTCGACAGATGCTTCGCCTACTAGATCACATGGCATCGACCATCCATGTAATAGCTTATGCTCGTCTTCACATGAGAGCGGCCCAGTGGACCTTGGCTTCCCAGTGGTCCCAGGCCTCAGGAAGCCTTTCAGACAAGATCAGGGTTACCACACGCCTGATTCTGTCTCTCCGTTGGTGGCAATCTCTGGAAAACCTTTTAATAGGCGCTCCTTTCCAGCAGCCACAACCTCAGGCTATCCTCACAACAGATGCCTCCAAGATGGGTTGGGGAGCCCACTTGGACAGTCTATCAACGCAGGGCCTTTGGTCTTCACAGGAGGCTCTTCTTCATATAAACTCTTCTTCATATACAAAACTGTCTAAATAAAAAATAAACCTCCTAGAACTCAGAGCCATCTCCAATGCTATTCGAGTCTTTTGCACCCAGCTCGTAAACAAAACAGTTCTGGTGCAAACAGACAATCAAGTAGCCATGTTTTACCTCAACAAACAAGGCAGAACAGTCTCTCTGCATCTATGCAACGAAGCTCTGCAACTATGGGCCTTTGCCAGAGAGCATCGGATTCATCTGCGGGCAGTCTATCTTCCAAGCGTTCAAAACGTTTGGGCAGACAGACTCAATCGAGTACTCCTGCCACACGAGTGGTCACTCCACTCTTATCATCTTGCTCGAGTTTTTCTTGTCTGGGTAACACCAGACATAGACCTCTTTGCAAGTCCACAGAATGCCAAACTTTCCAGGTTTTGTTCCAGACTTCCAGCACAGAAATGTCAAGCCAGGGATGCATTCCTGCTTCCCTGCGGTTAGGATTACCTATATGCTTTTCTGCCAATCCCTCTAATCCCCAAAACCTTATTCAAACTCCAGAGGGACAAGGGACGCATGATACTCATAGCGCCTTCCTGGCCGAGGCAAACATGGTATCCTCTTCTCTTGCAACTCTCTCAAGCCACCCCTCTGGAGTTAGGGAGTGCTCCAGATCTTCTGTCCCAGGACAACGGATCTCTATTGCACCCCAGTCCCCAGTCCCTACATGTCAAGGCCTGGTTACTCAAGGCCTAGATTTTCAAGATCTAGACCTGTCTCAACAAGTGAAGGACATTCTTCTGGCCTCCAGGAAACCTTCCACAAGATGTTCTTACGCTTTTAAGTGGAAAAGGTTTTCTTCCTGGTGTAATCAGAGAGGACTTAATCCCTCTTTGGTACCAGTAGACTCTCTTCTAGAGTATCTCCTTCATTTGTCGGCTTCTGGTCTTCAGAACAATTATGTTAGAGTCCATCTTAGTGCTATTGCTGCATCTCATAAGCTCTTAGATGGACAACCAATTTCCTCTCACCCACTTATTTCTAGATTTATGAGAGGACTTATTCTAAGAAAACCTCCCATTAAACCACCTCCGGTGGCATGGGATCTCAACCTTGTTCTAGGTATGCTCATGGAGCCACTTTTTCAGCCTTTGGCTACTTTGGATCTAAAGTTTCTTTCAGGGAAAGTTGTTTTCCTGATTGCCATCACTTCTGCTAGACGCATTAGTGAACTTCAGGCTTTAATGGCTGATCCGCCTTATACAAGGTTTCATCATGATAAGGTGGTTCTTAGGACCCATCCTCATTTTCTTCCAAAGGTGGTTTCACCTTTTCATCTAAACCAGTCAGCTTATCTTCCTGTTTTCTTTCCTAGGCCTCATTCCTTCTCTGTGGAAAGGAAACTTCATACTTTGGACTGTAAAAGAGCTCTAGCTTTTTATCTCTAAAGGACCCAGCCTCACAGAAAGTCTTCTCAGCTTTTTGTGGCTTTTGACTAGCCATTTAGGACTTCACTAAAAGAACCCTCTCTAAATGGATTGCAGATTGTATTTCCTATACATATCAAAGTAAAGGAATACCTCTTGAAGGCCATGTCACAGCTCATAATGTCAGAGCCATGGCAGCCTCAACAGCTAACCTTCGTTCTGTGGCTATTGATGAAATCTGCAAAGCAGCAACTTGGGCCTCAGTACATACTTTCACTGCCCATTATTGTCTAGACAAGGACTCCCGCCGGGATGCCTTGTTTGGTCAAGCTGTTCTACAACACCTTTTCCACTCATAGTTCAACTCCTGCCCTCCATCCATTTGGATGCCTGAGGTCTCTGGGGGAAGCATGGCCCATCTACATAGATTTGCTACATGCTGGGTCTTCCCTAGGCATCTTTCAGCTCGGGAGTCCCCACATGTGAAGATTTATTCCTGCTTGTTCCTGGAGATAGCGTAGTTACTCACCTGTAACAGGTGATCTCCAGGAACAGCAGGAATAAGTCTTCACAACCCACCCGCCTCCCCTAGGAGTTGTCTTTCTCTCTCTCTTTCTCTATTTTTATCTACTTCTCTCCTTTGGTCTCAGCTTTAAACTCAATTGAAGAGAGGGAGGTAGATAGGCGGGAAGGCAGCGCGCATGCGTGGATGCACGCTCCCAAAAGCGTTCCTATTGGACGCTGGGGAGCGTTCCCGCGCAGGCTCCATCGGTACCGACGATACCCATATGTGAAGACTTATTCCTGCTGTTCCCGGAGATCACCTGTTACAGGTGACTACCTACGCTTTCTGTGCTGCTAGGTTTGCCCCAAGAGAGATGTGATGGCGACTCGTTCCAATGCCAAAGTGTGCCGCTTTTTTAGTTGCCACATGGAGGCAGGGTCTGAAGACATCGATGTCCTGGCTCAACCTTGACCAAGTCAGCACCTGCTTTATGTTTCCTCCATGGCCCCTGGTGGGGCATGTGATTCGGCATATGGAGCGCCACCCGAGAAGGATTATTTTGGTGGACTGGATTGGTCAAGAAGAGTGTGATTCAGAGATCTGTTGCAGCTCCTGCGAGCACTACCTCTTTCATTTGCCTCTGTCTCGGGGTCTATTTTGTCTGGGGCCATTTGTCCTGGAGGACCCAGTTCCCTTTTCGTGTAAGGCTTGGCTCCTGTAAGGAGATGGTTAGCGCATACAGGCTACTCTCCAGCGGTGGTTTTCCACTCTGCTCAGAGCCTGGAGGAGCTCTACCAATCAGGCAGGTCTGGTGCCTTGAGTGCTAGTGCAGCACATAGCAGCTGGCTCCTGAGGCGGCCAAGGTGCCTTCTCTGTTGGCCTTCAGGATGGTCTGGAGAGCAATGTTCCCTCTAATTTTCTGTAGGCTGTGTGCGCATAAAATATCAGCTGTGTGCAGCTTTTGAAGGAAGGTAAAATTTTTGTGCGCCACATAACGACACTCGGAGTTATATACTTTAAAATTTGACTACACGTCAGAATACAGTATGTACAGCACATTGATTTTAATCAAATTAAATGAAAATAGACGATTACTAAATGAAGCGGGAAATTTCTAATAATTACAATCATAACTTTTAAATTTTAAGACGGCTGTGTTGTTTTCTATCAGAATCAGAGCCGTAATTTTTGTGCGCTCTGTTGTAAAGCATGTGCGCTCGCTCGGAGAGGTGTGTGCGCGCGCACACGCGCACAGCTTAGAGGGAACAGTGCTGGAGAGGACTTTTTCTCTTAACTTCCTGAAGGTTCAGGAGGCAGCATTGGCCTGTTTCAGAGGTCTGTTGGCTGGTAAATCTCTAGCTTTAGACTTGGATGTTTCATGTCTGTATCCTCCCCTCTGGTCTGTAGTCTTTTCCTGGAATCTGTGTCTGGTGCTCCAGGGCCCTGATGTTGGAGTCCTTTGAGCCATTGAAGCATGCTACTCTGAAGGATTTAATACTTACTGTGGTGGTCTTTGTTGCAATTTGTTCCGCAAGGAGGATTCCGGTCTGATGGCTTTGTCTTGCCTAGATCTTACCTATCTATTCTGAGGAGGCCGTTTCCATTCAGCCTGTATCTTTCTTCCCTGAAGTGATTTCTCCCTTCCATGTAAATCAGGTGGTTTGCCTGCCCTCCTTCTCTAAGGAGCAGTATCATGGGGAATGGTAAAGATCTTCGACTTGTCATGAAGGGTGCCTCTCCAGTTCTTGGAGGTTACGAATTCTTTTTGTAAATCAGACCATCTTTTTGTGGTGTTGGCAGGCCCTGCAATGTGACACGGCAGTTAAGTCTGCACTGGGGCGCTGGGTTAAGGAGGCCATTGCCTCGGCAGATCTGTTGTGAAACCGGCTAGTTCCGGAGGGGTTGCACGCCCATTCTTCCCAAATGCTAGTGTACTCATGGGCGAAATGGAGCTTGGTAGCCCCTGCAGACATTTGATGGGCATGTGGCAATGTGGATATCACTTTCTACCTTTGTCAAGCATGTCTGCTTGATTGTCCACACTCGGGCAGACATGGTCTTTGCTCTAAGGTTTTGCAAGTTGTTGTGTCGTCTTCCCACCCAGTGGTGGCTCAGCTTTGGTACGTCCCACTGGTTTAGAAGGATGATATGGAAGGTGACATTTTACTTACCAGATAATGTCCTTTCCTTGAGTCCTACTAGACCAGTCCAGGACCCGCCCCCTGGAACTATGTTTGCTTTGTTCTTCCACAGCAGTACTCTGAGGTCTGCTATGATTTATATACTTGGCTCTGCAGGTCCAGCTTCTACTGACAGCCTTCTGTTTATGCTTCCTATACATAGTTCTCTGTTTGTTTACTCATTGTTGACCACATGGAGGTTGTGTGATGCTTGCCATGTTCTCCCATATGCTTTGGGATGAATACTGTCTCCACCAATCTGCTGGTTGGGGAATACAATCCACTTGTCTGGACTGGTTTTGCAGGACTAAAGGAAAGGACATTATCTGGTAAGTAAAATGTCACCTTAATTTCTTTGACTGGATGACCAGAGAGAGAGCGCTAGAGGTGACGTCCTTATATTTCAGTAAAGCCTTCAACTCGTTTCTTGCACAAGCAACTTATAAATAAATACATTGAACTGGAGGGGGGGTCATGTGATGCAGTGAGCCAGGCAAGATGTGTTGCCTTCGACTCCGGGGCTTCCTCTCAATTCCAACAACTTAATATAAGCTTTATTTTAGTTGGCCCCTCGGAGACTTCTCTTCTGGGATATACTACCACTTCAGGCCACCACCTAATGTACCTTGAACCTTTTAGGTGTATATGGCCATAAAAGGAGCCCGCTTGAAAAATCGCATTGCTGCAAGTGCAAACAGATAATCTGACTAACCTGATGGCAGAGGTGACTTCGGCCGTGGTACAGGCCTTAGGTGAGCGGCTCTTGAAGTTGGATGAGCGGCTGATCCAAGTGATGCAAATGGTGACTGAGTTTGTGGGACGAATCACAGGAGTTGAACAGCGGGTCTCTGATATGGAAGACAATCAACAGGCCCATGCTGCGGCTATCAAACGTATGGAGGACACGCTCAGTCAGTGCCAGGAAAAGCTGGATGATTTTGAATGCAGAGGTAGAAGGAAGAATCTCAGGTTTGTTGGGGTGGTGGAATTAGTTGCAGATGTGGAGTTGAGAGGCTTTCTTGAGGCTTGGCTACCCCTCAATATGCAGCTAAGTGGCCCTTTGGGTAAAGTTCTGCTGGAGCGGGTGCATAGGCTTAGGCCGTGTGGTGGTAACAATTCTAGACCGCGGGTGGTGATTGCAAGATTCCACAACTACATGCAGAAGGAAGGTGTACTGTGGGTGGCTAAGACTCATTGGAGGGTCACTAAAGATGCAAATGCAACTAACCTCCTCATATTTCAGGACTACTCTCCTCTTTTAAGCCGCCGGAGGTGAGAATATTCTCAACTTTGTGGTCAATTGGTGAATAGAGGTATCAGATTCTCCTTATTGTACCCGGCTAGACTACGCATCGAGCACCAAGGACAATATCATTTTTTCTCTTCCTCAGCCGAGACGAACACTTTTTGGACACACTGCTGGTGTAGCCAGTGGTTTGCTTAATAGGCCCTGAACTGTGGGGTGTACACAGAACAAGAGGACAGCAACTACAGCAGTGTTTCATCATGTTTCTAACTGGAATGGCTTCTAATTCCACTTGGGAGTCCACTAATGAACAGTGTATTGGACTCCTGCTGTTGTACTCAGTGGGACTGCGCATCGAGCACTGGGAATGGTGGTGTTCTCCCCTTTTGGTCAAGTTGTTACCAAAGGAGGTGGTTTGCTAAGTATGCCTTGTATTGCGTGCTGTTACTCGAGCATGAGGACAACTACAACAGCTCCTTACCATGCTCTTCACTGGAGTAATTGCAATGGAGATCTTCGGTTAGTAAGATCTGGAGTATTTGTGCAAAGTTAGATGTTTTCTACTGATTTGAGATAGTTATGGTTCCTCCGTGTGTTGTAGGGAACCAAGTAATATTTTGAGGATGCCTCTCCTCTAGTTAAACTGTAGAAGCTAATGTGATAGAGAAGTATTTTTTTCCACTGTGTCTTTTTCTCTCTCCCTCACTCCCTTTTTTTTTCTTTTTCTTTTTCTTCCTCCCTCTCTTAGCCATGGGGATAGGGCAAGGGGAAGTATTGTGAGTGTGAGGAATCGGGGGGGGGGGGGAGAGAGTGTTAGCATTGGGTGGACTCTGGGGGTAGATTTGTGAACTGGGTTTTATTCATGGATTAAACTGAGGGATAACGAGGGGGAGGAGAATGGTGAGGGTAGAGTGAGGGGACCGTTGAGATACAGTGGGAAAAGGGTATAATTTGGTGGTGGGCAGGAGGGAGGGAGTGGTTGAAGAGGGGAGTGTACTTTGTAGTGGGGGGAGCCCTAATGCCACATAGACCTCTAACCCATCATTTATCAATGGGGTGGGATAGTGAGATAGTATCATGAGGGGGAGGGGTGGATGTTGGGAAGGGGTTTACGATGAGAGGAATAAGCCTATGAATTTTTCAGTATTGGGGTTATGGAGAGGACTGGGGGGGGGGGGGGTTGGATGGGACTGTAGGTTCCTGTGGATGTCTCCATGCTATTTTTGTTTTGGGGGGTTGGGCTTAGGCTGAGGGCCACCCCCCCCCCCCCGGATGATTTGCTGTTGAGTGCTGTCTGGTCTCTATTGTGTTTGGAGGTTACATGACTAGTGGGGGTTTAAGGATAATTTTGTGGAATGTTGGAGGTATCGGTGATCCGGTCAAGTGCTATAAAGTGTTGAAGGCATTCCAAGAGTCTAGGACAGATGTTGCCATGCTTCAAGGGACTCATATGACTGAAGCAGAGCATGCCAAACTCAAAAGGAGCTGGGTTGGGGAAGTGTACAGAGCCGCAGCGGGGAGTAGACGTGCAGGCATGGCCATATTGGTTAAGAAGGCACTCACTTTAAAAGTGGAACATGTTGATCGAGATGGAGGAGGGAGATACATATTGTTGTCGGGTCATTTGCAAGGCTGCCCGATTGTGTTGGGTAGTATTTATGGTCCTAACCAATATGAGAGGCAGTTCTTTGATGATTTAGTACCCAGGCTGACAGATAACCGGGACCAAGAAGTAATCTTGGTGGGGGGGGGGGGGGACGACTACAGTTGTGTGCTTGACCCAGCCGTGGATCGTTCCAGTGGAGGAGTGGGGAGTGACGCCAGACAATGCGTCGCTTACTGGGCCTTTGTGCAGGTAGGGATCTAATTGATGTCTGGCACACTCTTCATCCAGGAGAACGTGTTATACGCATCTTTCCAGGGCCCATGGTACATGGTCTCAAATAGATTTCTTTTTAATTTCCCGAGGTCCCTTGTGTAGAGTTGAGGACGCCCAGATAGGGTACATGCAGATTTCGGATCATGCAATGGTCCGGATGGATTTTCAACTCTCAGACCAGTCGGGCCTTTGGGGAGGGTGGCGTTTTCCCTTTTACTTGAAGGGGGATGCAAACTTTGTTGGGTATCTTCGGGAACAATGGGACATATTTGAAGAAACTAACAGGAACCATAAGGACAATCCCCCGCTTTTTTGGGAGACAGCCAAAGCTTATGTTAGAGGAGTCATAATTGGTTATGTGTGCCGGAGGAGAAGAGAGGCTGATTGGAAATTGGTGAAATGTGGCTCCCAACTCTGTACTCTGCGTCATCGTATGATCAGTCAGAACACTGATGCAAATCGAACAGCATACACTTAGCCCTGCAAAGCCAACTAAATACTCTCATCCACGACCGGTCAAAGCATTCGCTGTTGCACTATAGGCATACTCTCTACAGGTTTGGGAATCGATCGGGCCAATTAATGTCAATATTAATCAAAAAGGAAGACACTCCCTGAGGGGTTGCGGCGATTAGGGAGGCAGATGGAACTATTTGGACTGCACAGCAGGTAGTGGAAGCTGCCTTCTTGCCTATTATAAAGGCTTGTATACAGAAGATCCACAGGATGGTCAGGGAGCGGGACAGTATTTGTGGGGTTGTGACCTACGTAGATTAGAAAAGACACAGTGTGAACAACTGAAGCACCTATAAGTCCACGGGAAATACAAAAAGTAATTAAAGGATTGAAAACACCCCGAACACCTGGACCTGATGGGTTTAGCGCGGAATTTTACCAGGTCCTGGGGGATAAAGTTTGTGTTCTCTTAGCTGAATATTATCAGCAATTGGCAGAACTGCAGCAGTTCCCCTATCACACTAACGAAGTGTTGATCGCTGTCATCCCTAAGCCAGGCCGCGACCCGTGTCTACTGGGGTCATACCGACCCATCTCTCTGTTGAATGTCGACCTTAAGGTCTTAGCTAAAGTGTTGGCAGAAAGACTCTTCCCCCTTCATGCTTCATTTGATACACCCTTTTCTCAAGTAGGCTTTGTTAAGGGCAGGCAAGCGGTAACCAATGTGCGCCAAATTTTGGCAACTCAGTACTATTGTAAGAACAATATGCTTCCCTCACTTTTAATTAGTTTTGACGCTGAGAAAGCGTTTGATAGAGTGGGTTAGCGATATATGTTTGCTACTTTGGAACACTTTGGTTTTGGGGGTCTCTTTTTACAAACTGTGAGGACATTGTATGTAAGTCCTTGGGCAGGAGTTCTGGTTAATGGGCAACGCACAGAGAGGTTCTCTCTGCAATGTGGAACACGTCAGGGTTGCCCACTATCTCCTTTATTTATTTTAACTCTCGAACCTTTGCTGTCACGAATAAGAGAAAATCCAGATATTGTGGGGATTCGAATGGGGCATATGAGTTTAAGTTGGCAGCATTTGCAGATGATTTGCTTCTCCACCTGACTAATCCCCAGCAGTCTTTATCTACTCTCTTAACAGAATTTCAGACTTTTGGCCATATATCGGGTATTAAACTTAACCTGGATAAGTCTGAGGCTATGGCGGGGCTAGAATCGGTGAGGGTGGACTGAGAGGGAGATTTCCGTCTGAAGTGGGCAGCATACTCCTTCACCTATCTGAGAATAAAGATACCATGTAACCCACAAGATCTATATAGCTGTAACGTAGAGCCCTTGATGCTTCATTCAGGGCAAGCATTGGCTCGGTGGCAGGACTTACCATTGTCGCTGGGAGGGAGAATTGCCCTGTATAAGATGGTTCTTTTTCCACGGTGGCTGTATATGTTTCAGCTACTGCCCATGCAACTACTGAAAAGAGACCTAACCAAGTTAGATGGGTTACTGTCCCGGTTCTTGTGGTGCGGCCACCGGGCTAGAATTGCAATACAGACACTTAAAGGGTCTTGGTGTAGAGGAGGCATGGGAGTTCCCGATCTCCAGGCCTATAATTTAGCCTGTCAGCTAAGACATCTCAAGGACTGGTTATTTGATACCACTGATTATACTCCTTTGAGGTGCAAACAAGCAATGGTTGCACCTATAGCACTCCAGTATGTATTACATGTCCCACTCCGCAAACTACCAACTTCATTGAGGAAATGTGGCCTCGTTCGTACAATGCTCCAGACTTGGAGATGGATCTGTGGTAGACTGGGACACTCTGCTTACCAGTCAGTCTATCTTCCGATTCAGGGTAATGCGGACTTCATCCTGGGTATGATGGCTTCAAGGATTTGGTGGTGGCGGAACGTAGGAGTGTCCGGCCTGGAGCAGGTGGTATCGGAGGATGCGGACCTCTTGTCTTTTGAGGAGTTACAGACTCAATTTCAATTGGGGTCTAACGACTTATTCTCCTATTATCAGCTTAGTAGTTATATTCAGGGGTCAAACAGGCAGAAAAGGCGACAGCGAAAGCCAGAAGGATATTTGGGTACATATGGAGAGAAATAGCCAGCAGGAAGGAGGTGGTGGTAGTGCCTCTGCATAAGTCTCTGGTGTGATCTTATTTCAAGTGCTTTGTGCAGTTCTTGAGATTGCACCTTCCAAAGGATATAAACAGGAAGGAGTCTTTGCAGAGAACGATTACTAAAAGTGATCTTGGTCATAAAGCATATGGGAACAGATTAATTATCTCAATATGTATACTTTGGAAGAAAGGTGGGTGAGAGGGATATGATAGAGACAGAAGAGCCTCTTTCATTTGGAATAAAGCTCTGGAATGAGGAGTCATAGTATGAAGATGAGAGGGGATAGACTCTGGAGTAAACTGAGGAAATATTTCCTTACTGAAAGAATGGGTGGATGTGCAGAAAAGCCTACCAGTGGAGGTGGTATATAGGACTATATCTCAATTCAAGAAAGCATGGGACAAACAGGGAATCTCTAAGGGAAAAGAAGGAATTGTGGAGGCTAGTAGTTGGTATGGCTGAGCAGACTGAATAGTCAGTATGATCTTTTTCCAGGAACAAGCAGGAAGTCAGTCCTCACATATGGGTGACGTCGACACCGACGGAGCCCTCGCGGAACCATCTCCCCAGCTTTCAAAGAAAGCCTTTGGGAGATGGCACCATGCATGCGTGGTCCCCTTCCTGCCCAAGGGTGCCATCTTGCTCAGTCTCTCTTTTTCCGCGGAGCCCTACAGATGTTCATCTTTCTCCCCCGAAAAAAAGTTGATTTCCTCGTGCACTTCTGTGCCTTTTTCCGGTTAGCACTGATTCCTTTCCCGCCTTCGAGTCCCACTGCCCTGGCATCGAGCCTTGAAACCTTGTTATTAGGTTCTTTTCCATCCAGCGCTTTTCGCGCCTTTTTCAACCACTGGCCGGATCGAGGGTCTTCGACCTCGCTGGGGTCCTTTTTGCCCCAAAGGCCACAAGCTTCAAGAAGTGTGATTGGTGATCGAAAAACATGTCCCTCACCAACACACACGACTGTTGCCTCTGGTGTCTGGGTGCCGACCATGACTCGGAGGAATGCTCCCCGTGTAAAAAGATGTCCGCCAAAGTCACCGGCAGAAGCAGGACGACATCTTCCACAAGGCAGACTCGTTCCCCGGTAGCCTCGCGCTCTAAGGCCTCGCACGGATCCTTGGAGTAGCGTAAAGCCCCCACGGTTCCTGAGCGGGCATGCAGACACTCTGACCAAGGGTACCCAGAGTGGGAGTATAAAAAGAAGTAGTCGTCCTTGAGGGTCTCATCCTGGGAGGTGGACAAGCATGGCAAGCCCCATGTGCAGTCCCTCAGCCCCCAAGGAGCATCCGAGGAGTCTGAGCGGGAGAAACCGGCGAAGGTACCCAGGATCGACGTCGAGGTCTCCGGCGATGGATCTCGGACTCCCGAGACCCATTCCATCGAGGACCCCCTCTCCTCTTAGACACCTGACCTGGTCACCCCCGCGTCTGTGTCAAAGACTGCAGCTCCCGAGCGGGAAACCAGGATGCTGGTGTTAGAACTCAGCATGTCTGCATTCCTTGTCTTGCAGCAGATGTCGATGCTCGGCCCGCCAGTGCACATGCTGAGACCACAGAGACCTCGATGCCGAGGACTTCCTGGGCCGTCAAAGCAATCCCCAAGAACCACATCCCTCGTGGGTCCTCGGCAAGGGTCTCAATCCCTCTCCCGGTCCTTGAGAGCAAGGTCTTCTCAGGCAAGCACCTCTGGCTCCTGCTAAGCCTCTGCCCTGAGACACCGAAGACTGGAGCCAATGATGACTCTGGAGCCGTCGCGCCTCAAGTCTTCGACGGACTTCTCGGACTGGGAGTCCAACGTTGAGACCTTCCTGGAGACACAGGCACACTGTAACCTTTCCTCGGACCCGTCTCGGCCAGCCTCGAGGCTCTGGTCCCCTCTGAGGACACCTCGCTCCTTGAGTTGGTCTGGGACATGGCAAGGGCTCTCTCCTTCACCACAGAGTCAGAGGAGGATCCTCATACGGAGGAACTCGAAATCCTCCAGTACGAGGCTCAACCCAAGGAGGCCCTCACAGTCCCCATTTCCTCCATCCTCGCTCAACTCCTTCTCCAAATGTGGGAGGCACTGGTATTGGTGCCGATCAAAGGCCGAAACCGTGACACCATGTATTGGGTCCAGCGAGGACTGGGCTTCAGGAGGATGCAACTCCCTCACACCTCCATGGTGGTCGAGTCAGCTTTGCGGTGATGAGAGAGCCCGAAGACCCACTCATCAGTGCCCCCCAGGCAGAGAGTCCCGCACCCTCAGTGCCCTTAGGTGAAAATGTTACCAGGGCTCAATGCTGGCATGCTGCATACAAACTTACCAACTGTATATTGGCATGTTCCTCCGAGACCTCACTAAGGAATTCAGAGGCTTCGCAACAAGCCTCGATGGAGACCACCTCCAGCTCTTCCAGATCTTCACAAATTCGATTGGGGACTGCTCAAAGTACTTGTCTCGGGTAGCCTACGACTGCTTTGAGTCCAGTGTGAGGTAGCCACTGCGGGCATCGGTGCCCGACGTCAGGCTTAGCTCCAGGTATCGGACCTCAAGCAATTGATCGAGGAGAAACTCCTCAACGTCCCTTGCCTCGGGGAAAGCCTTTTCGGCAAGCCAATGGAGGACAAGATGCCTGAGATCGAGACAGAGTATGTCATCAGGACTCTGCTCTCGAAGAAGACTTCCACTCTTCCCAGGAAGAAATCATCCGGGAAGAGACCTCCCTTCCACAGGACGGGCCAGCCCTATCACGGCTATCCTCCCTACCTGGCCATCCAGACCCCTCAGCAGGGTCACCAGGGCAAGGGAACAGGCCAGGGCCCACTTAAGCCCAAGGGCCCCAAGCCCCAGACACCAGACCCAACCCAGTCGGGGTTTTGACTCTCAAGGCATAACCTCTCTACCTGTAGGGGATCAGCTACCAACAGGAGGGTGCCTGGTTCTTTTTGCCCATCGGTGGGCCATATAAGAATATAAGATATGCCATACTGAGTCAGACCAAGGTCCATCAAGCAGTTTCCCCATAAGTCACAGGTTCCACAATGCTTATATTGGGTCAAGCAGTGATATCCCGGGTCCCTTTTAATAATGGTTTATGGCCCTTTCCTCCAGGAACTTGTCCAAACCTTTTTTAAACCCAGCTACACTAACAGCTTTTACTACATCCTCCAGTAGCAAATTCCAGAGTTTGATTACACGTTGAGTGAAAAAATATATCTCCAGGAACAAGCAGGAATGTAGTCTTCACATATGGGTGACTTCGGCACCAATGGAACCCGTGTGGGAACGCTCCCCAGTGTCCTATAGGAAAGCCTTTGGGAGCATCTCACTGCGCCTGCGTAGCTGCCTTCCCATCTTTCCAACTCTCCCTCCTCAGTTTTTTCATTTTCCGTGAAGCCGACAGGGAGCAATTCCTGTCACCGCAGAAAATGTACTTTTTTTGTGATCGCGTCTGCCTTCCCTTCGTCGCTAGCAGCGGCATAGTCGCTGTATCTGTTTTTAATGTTTTCTTTTCTTTAAAAAAAAAAGGAAAAACTGTTTTTTTCTCTGAGGGTCCTTGCCCTCCAGATGCTTAGGCGCCATTTTGGGCCTTAGGCCCCTTTTTCCCTCAAAATGGATAAACCAGCTAGTGGTTTCAAAAAGTGTTCCAAATGTAGCAGTACTATTTCTGCTAACGACACCTATGACTAGTGTCTTAAAGGTTTGGGACCAGACCATTTGCCATCAGAATGTCTTCTCTGCAGGAAGATGACAAAGAGGGGGCTACTGAATAGAGCTGCGAAACTCAGCACCCTCTTTGCCTCGGATGCAATGTCCATTGCATCGACATTCATAGAAGACTTCATCTTCCTCCCATGGATCTCAGGTAACGAAACCTAGGTCGTCTTCGAAGACTGGCCGGCTTCAAAGGGTAGATCTACTTCTAAGCATCGAGATGCCTTAGGCATTGCCCTAGAAGAGAATACACTGGCCAAGCAACCACGGCGGGAGGTCCTTGCCTCCAAAGCATTAACGGGGTCCCAAGATGCTCCCGAAGCTTCCACCTCTGGAGAGCTCTTGGTGCCATGTTCTGGGGTCGTGGCCCGCTGTTCAGGTACCGACACCCAGGCATCGGCTGGTTCCATGGATCGGTGTATCCTGGCCATTGAGCAGAGTTTAGCAGCCTTGCTAGCAGCTTTGGTACCACTAAGGCCTCTGCAATTGGTTCCGCAGTCATCGGTACTGGTGCCGGTACCAAATATATCTGCATTGACTATTGCGCCACTCTCAACGCTACCACCCATGCTGGCCCTGGAGTCAGTGTCTGGTATTGAGGGTCCAGTACCAAGGCATTCCGATGCCAATTTTGATCAGTACTGTCGGCGGGCCGGGCAGGAGCACCCAGCCCATCGATACTTCAAGGATTCCAATTCCTCCGATGAATCGATCAATACCAGGGAGGCTCTTCCAGAAGATCCTTCTCCTTCCCCACAACACCATATGTCTCCTCCGGAGGACATGTCTTTTCAAGACTTTATATGGGATGTGGCTCGGGGCCTCTCCATTACGGTGATCTCCGAGAAAGAACCGAGAGCTGAAGAACTTGAAATTCTTCAGTATCCAGCAGCCCCTAAGGAGGCTGCTACCTTACCCATTCACCGGATATTGCATGACCTCATGCTTAGGATGTGGGAAACACCCTTAACGGTCTCTCCATATTCTCGGAGACTCGATACCATGTACCGGGAACCGCAGTGTCCCGGTTTTCAGAAGACGCAGTTACCGCACCACTCCATGGTAGTGGAATCGGCATGCGTCGAATCAAAAGTGCCAAGACACACTCATCTAATCCTCCGGGCCACGAGGCGAGAACTCTCGATGCTTTCGATCGTCGATGTTTTCAAGCCTCTATGTTATCGGCCAGAATAAGTTCTTACATACTCTATATGGGTATGTTCCTTCGGGAGGTGGCTAAAGATTTAGAGCTAATAGCTCCTCTTCTCCCTGATGACAAGAGGACTGATTACCTGGAACTTATTAAACATGCCCAGAATGTTTCCAAATTCATGAACAGAGCAATGCTTCGATGCCATAACTGACTGGCTCCTATCCCAAAGCCTTAAGATCAACTTTAGCAAGACTGACGTACTATTTGTGACAAGGAACCAGTCCTTCGTGCCTCCGACAACCATAAGGACAAGAGATGCAGAACTCTCTAGCAAACCTAGCATCCGCTACCTAGGAGTTACATTAGACCAACAGCTCAATCTCAAGGGACATATCAGCAACACTGTCAAACAAATATACCACAAGATACGAACCCTACGACATCTTTGACCCTTGCTGCAACCGGAGGACTTCAGATCTGTTTTTCAGGCATTGGTGATCCCCCACTTCGATTATTCCAATGTAATCCTCCAAGGCCTACCCCAAAACACCTTAAACCCCCTACAGTTAGCCACGAATGCTGCCGCACGTGTCCTGAGTGGAACCGCCAGAGGTGATCACATCATCCCGGTACTTAAGGAACTACATTGGCTGCCAATATACTGTAGGCTGTCCTATAAAGTAATCATCATTACTTTCAAGGTCATCAACAAATTAGCCCCCACAGCTCTAATGGACCTTATCCACCCAATGGCAGCACACAGAGAAAGGAGAACATGCACAGCCAATACCCTACTGATTCCCAGGGAAATAACAAAATGCACCAAGATAACAAGGAACAGAGCGTTTAAATTTTATGCCCCCAGCTGTTGGAATGCTCTCCCAGCATCCATCAGATCCATAACAGATCTAGCCCAATTCAGAAAAGCACTAAAGCATTATCTCTTTCTCTTACACTACTCTCAACCCTCCAACCCGACACCTTCTGGCATACACACAACCATGAACACATGAATCACTGCCAATGGGTGTACATACTGCAGATACAATTTGTAAATAATTTGAAACACTTATACATAGTTACCCCCAGTTGAAACCCAAGTTCAGTTATCCAGTTCATTGTAAGTGCCTTACTGGCACAATACCGTTGTATGTAAACCGCGCTGATTTTTAAGAGTGCGGTATATAAGAACAATAAAATAAATAAAAATAAATAAATAAATAACATTTGATTGTTTTGAGTGTATTAGCAGGACTTCTGCTATCTGCATCAGTGCACATCAAATTGCTTGGTTACAAACATCTGATCTTGAGCAGTGGGTGCAAGATAAGCTGGGGAATATTCCTTGCACAGGGGAAAACCTCTTTGGCAAGGATTGGCAGGACAAGGCTTCTCAGCTAGAGTCTGAGAATACCACTCTCAATAAGCTTTCTAGAACCACTGCCAACCCAGCTAAGAAAAAGTCTATAAAGAAGCCCTTTTTTCAACAAGAAAAAGAAGTTTTATTCTTCTTATACCCATGCTGTGCTCTGTATGGTCCATGGTTCCCAGAAGGGACAGCAACAGCCGAAGCAACAAAGGAAGGCTCAGGCCCCCCAGAGCTCAGCCAGCTCAACAGACCCATCCTCCACAAGGTTTTTGACTCCTTTCTAGAGAACTTAGCTGTCCTACCTCTGGAAATTCCAGAGTTGGTCAACATTCCAGACAGACTATGTTACTTTGCCCAAAGGTGCCCACCAGATAACATCAGAGCATTGGGCTCTCTCCATAGTGACAGAAAGGTACAAACTTCACTTTTCAAAGTATGCCCCCTCCTTCTACTCCAAGAGAGTTCAGCTCTTGGCCTCCTCTCACCGCTCTCTTGTGCCAGGAGATTACCACCCTTCTCGCTCAGGGTGGGATAGAGGAGGTACCACTCTCTCAGCAAGGCCCAGGCTTCTACTCCCCCTACTTCCTTATCCGAAAGAAGACAGGAGGATACAGGCCCATTCTGGACCTCAGAGAATTAAACAAGGATCTGCGTCAAGAGAAATTCAAGATGATCTCTCTCGGATCACTTCTCCCTTACCTCCAGAGTCAGGACTGGCTTTGTTCTCTAGATCTAAAGGATACGTATACACATATCCTTATTCACGTAGAACACAGGAGGTTTCTTTGATTCCTCTTTCAAAGAAGACATTACCAGAACAGGGTGCTACCTTTCAGCCTGGCTTCTGCCCCAAGAGTCTTTAAAAAATGCATGACAGTAGTGGCAGCATTCCTAAGATCTTTAGGGATATTTGTCTTCCCTTACTTAGACTGGCTCATCCGAGCAATGTCAGCTCCAGAGGCCAGCTGTGCTCTCTCCCACACAATGCAGGTTCTTCAACACTTGGGATTTGTAATAAATCTTCCAAAATCCCAACTCACCCCTTCTCAAACCTTAGAGTTCATAGGGGCTCTCCTAGACACGCAGCAGTCAAGGGTTTTTCTACCACAGGTCTGCTGCGCTTGAATAGTTCAACTAGCTTCTCAGGCAGGTATGAAGACTTTCCTAACTGCTCGAGAAATGCTTCAATTGCTGGGTCATATGGCTTCCACTGCACATGTGATTCCCTATACTCGTCTGCATATGTGTGCAGCTCAATGGACCGTGGAATCGCAGTGGACCCAAGCATCAGGTTGTCTGGGGGACAGAATCATGATCTCTGCACGTCTAATTTTGTCCCTCCAATGGTGACAATCACCAGAAAACCTTCTCATAGGGTCACCTTTTCAGATGTCATCACACCAATCCATCCTGATGACGGATACCTCCAAATTGGGTTGGGGAGTTTATCTGGACGATTTCCCCACCCAGGGTTATTGGACTCAGCAGGAGGCACGATTTCACATAAATCTGTTAGAACCCAGGGCTGTCCACAATGCTCTCAGGGTGTTCCAAGACCACCTTCGCTCCCAGACAGTTTTAGTCCAGAAGGACAATCAGATAGCCATGTTCTATGTGAACAAGCAAGGTGGAACAGGCTCTCAGGCATTGTGCAACAAAGCCCTACATCTATGGTCCTTTGGCATAAAGCATCAGATTCACCTACTAGCGGTATATCTCCCTGACAAACAAAATCTCCTGGCAGACAAACTCAGTCGAGTTCTACTGCTACACGAGTAGTCTCTCCATGTGGATCAGATTGCTCAAGTCTTCCAGATCTGGGGAATCCCAGATATAGACCTGTTTGCAAGTACTCAGAATGCCAAACTTCCCCGCTTCTGTTCCACAATATCTGCTCAGAACAGTCATTCGATGGATGTTTTCCATCTCCACTGGGGTCAGGACTTCCTACATGCCTACCCTCCCATTCCCCTAATCCCCAAGACTCTTTTCAAACTCCAGAGAGACAGGGGCTACATGATCCTCATAGCCCCGTTTGGCTGCATCAAGCGTGGTATCCACTGCTTCTACATCTCTCTCAAGCCAAACCTCTGGAGTTAGAATATGCTCTGGATCTCCTATCCCAGGAGAACGGGACACTTCTGCATCCAAACCCCCAGTCCTTACACCTGATGGCGTGGCTGCTGAGAGCTTAGAACTCCAGGACATCAATCTCTCTCAACAGGTTAAAGATACCCTATTGGCCTCAAGGAAACCTTCCACAAGGCGTGCTTACGCCTTTAAGTGGCGAAGGTTTTCAATCTGGTGCTCAAAAAGGAATCTTAATCCTTTTTCCGTTCCCGTGGAGGCATTACTTGAGTAACTCCTCCACCTCTCATCCGCTAGATTCAAAACCAATTCGGTAAGGGTCCACCTAAGTGCCATTGCGGCTTTTCACATGCCCTTTGATGGACAACCTCTCTTCTCAGCCACTTGTAGCACGATTCATGAGGGGTCTACTCTTAACTAAACCTCCCATTAGGCCACCACCTGTGGCATGGGATCTCAGTCTTGTCCTCAGACAGCTCATGAAGCCACCCTTCGAACCCCTAGCCACTGCATCTCTGAAGTTTCTTTCTTGGAAAGTTATCTTCCTAATTGCCCTCACTTCTGCAAGACGCATCAGTGAGCTCCAGGCTTTAGTGGCTGACCCTCCTTATAGACGGTTCCATCATGATAAAGTAGTCCTTTGGACTCATCCTCACTTTATGCCAAAGGTGGTTTTGCCTTTTCATTTAAACCAGTCAGTTTACCTTCCTATTTTCTTCCCTAGACCTCATGCCTCTAGTGCAGAATGAATCTACATACTCTGGATTGCAAGCGTGCTTTGGCCTTTTATCTTCAGATAACTAGTGTGACGCTGCAACAAGGCCAGAAGCCATGGAAACAGATGGTGACCCGGTGGAAGGTCCGGGTACTGCAGCTAAAAGCAAGATATTTCCTTCTCAGTACAAGATGGACATAGATAATCAGCCAACACAACTCACCTCGGGAGAGGGGAGAAGCAGAGTTGCTGATTGGGCACGCCCTAGCTGGAGGCGGGCTTCCCAGAGCAGAAGCAGCTTGTTAAACTGGAAGAAGGAAGAAGGAAGAGAGTTGGAGAGGAAGAGCGAGAAAGGGAAGCAGTTGGAGCTTCATAAGCAGTTGGAGACTCAGAGAAGGAACCAACCGAGGAGGTGGAAGGAAATACTGGAACCAGATGAAGCAGGTGTGTGCTTTAGAGATGAAGTAGCCTTGGATGCCAGAGCCTTTGAATGTGAAGGAGAAACGCTCCCCAGCTGCAATTCCAGGAGAAGGCCTGTAAAGCCAAGAAGCAGGTACCAGGGAGACTCAGTGCACAGCAGAACCTTCTGGAAGAAGGAGAAGGGCGTGGCACTGAGAGACCCAAGGGTAAAGCCTAGGCTTTTGGAGCAGAGAGCTGATCAATGGAATGAATGGCAGACGGCTGAAAAACCTCCAGATATTCCTCAGCACAAGGTACAGGATACTTTTAATACTGATAACAGCTTTTATGAGAAGCCAGACTGTGTAAGTGCATATTTTAAACCTCAGGAAAAGCCCAGGTTTTATGAGAGCAGTTGGATGCAACCGGAAGCTTATTCAGTTAAACCCTGTGTGTCTCCTCAAACTGCTGACAAGATTAACAAGCAAGCTAGCTATAAGGACATAGCAGAGATATTTGCCAGAGACATTTGCCAGAAAGTTTCAGGAAGCTCTAAGTTGGATTTGCTGCCCACAAACGTTTCACCTGCAAAGGAACTGATTTACCCAGCACTTGATAACAGAGACAAGTGGGGGAGGGGTAACTCCACTGCAGTGAATGAGCAGAGTAACCAGGCTGAAGCACTCCTGAGAGACTTTAAAGCATTCCTAGAGAAACGTAATATAGTTGAACCAGTACAGAGTCCAGAAGCACCAGTACCATTGGCTCATCCCATACAGATGCAGGATTTGAGTCAGCCAATGGACTGCTCGACATGCCTTGTAGATAAGCAATAGTCCAAGCAGAGCTTGTGTGGTTATTCTTTATAAAGTGAAAAAGTGCACACTGTCAAAGTTCCTTACCAGAAGAGCTTATGAGAAAGATATGAGAATAAGCTAAAGCAGAAGTTGGAAACAGTGCATGAACTTTATTGTTGGTCTTTTTGTTTAAGTGTTTTCAAGGACAGTTCACATGACTGGAATGTGAAGTGCTGTGAAAAGGACAGTTTTGAAACACAGTGTCGGAAAAGCCTATCTGTTCTTTGTTCTTGTTTTGGCTGTAAAAATATATTTCCTTTAAGCCTGTTCCAATTCCACCACGGAGCGGGAGAAATAAAATCCTCATAAAATAAATATTCTTTATACCTGCCTTGTCACTCAATCACCGCATCTACAATTTTACCTCAAGGCACACCCCTCCTTAAACCCTCAAGGTCAAGGGGCGGGTGCACGGTTATACTAGGCAGCACAGAAAAGCTTCACAGCTATCTCCAGGAACAAGCAGGAATAAGTCCTCACATATGGGTACGTCGGTACCGACGGAGCCCGTGCGGGAAAGCTCCCCAGCTTCTTAGAATAGAAGCTTTTGGGACCTCCCACTGCACATGCGCACTGCCTTCCCGCCTTCCTGAACAGCTCTCCTCAGTTTCTCTTTTTCCGCGGAGCCAGCAGGTCGTGTTCCTGTCACCGCTGAAGAAATTGTTATTTTATTTGTTTCTTTAGACCGCGTACCTGCCTTCCCCATACCGATACCGGTATCGCCGGTCTTTTCTTTCTTTCTTTAAAAAATTATAATTCTTTTTTCTTATTTTTTAGCTTTTTGGTCACTTCAGAGAGGCCTCTCGGCCTACTCAATTTCTCCTCATGGAGAAGCCAGCCCCTGGATTTAAGAAGTGTACCAAATGTAATGCTGTTATTTCAGTCACAGACACCCATGACTGGTGTCTGAAATGTTTGGGGCCTGACCATTCCATACCGGACTGCCCATCTTGCTCCCACATGTCTAAACGTGGGCTGCAGAACCGGGCCAACAAATTCCATGTGCTGTTTGCTTCAGAGAATACAGCATCACAGTCATCCAGGTCTTCTTCTCCGGATGGATCTCAGGTAACCAAACCTTCTGTGGGCAAGTCCTCAAAGAGCAAATCTCCTTCAAAGCATCGAGAGGCTCTTAGCTTAGAACTTGAGGACCCTGCCCCAGCCAAACAACCCCGGCGGGAAGTCCAACTTCCAAAAACGCCAATTCAGGGGTCTCAGGTTGATATCGATGCTACGGCCTCGACAGATCACCTGTTAGCCTGCTCTGGGGTACCGGGTCACTCCGGTACCGACATCCAGGCAGCTATGGCGTCCATGGGCGATACTGTACAGTCCATGCAGCAGGCCGTCATGGCTTTCATTAAAGCTGCAACGCCATCGGTTCCGCTTTCAGCGGTTCCGGGCCCGATACCGGTATCGTCCGCCATGCCGGTATCGAGGCCGTCCACCTCTAAACGCAAGTCGGTACCGTATGGGCTTTCGCTCCATACCGGTTCCATACCCGATACGCCCGATATCGATACCGATCGGTACGCGTATCGTGCGTTAGAGGAAAGCACCGATTCCTCTGAGGATTTTCACTCCTCTGATGATTCTGCTGAGTTTTCACTCAACTTACCTGAGGAGCCCTCTTCTCCTAAAAGGAGAATGTCCCCTCCAGAGGATTTGTCCTTCCAGGACTTTGTTTTAGATATGGCTACAGCCCTTTCTATTACCACATCCTCTGAAAAGGAACCCAGATCCAAAAAACTGGATATTTTGGGATACTCAAAGGCCCCTAAGGAGGCAGTTACCCTGCCTATCCATGAAATCCTTCAAGAACAACTGATGGATTTCTGGGAAAATCCTTTGACTTTGTCTCCTTATTCCCGTAGGTTGGACACCATGTATAGGGTCCCTCCTTCTCCTGGTTTCCAAAAGACTCAATTGCCCCACCACTCTATTGTGGTGAAGTCTGCAATGAAGAAGATTAGGAGTACCAAAAGGCACTCTTCCACCCCTCCAGGACGGGAATGTAAGACTTTGGACTCTTTTGGTAGGAAAATTTTCCAGGCTAGTATGCTTATAGCCAGGATTAATTCCTACAGTCTCTATATGGGCATGTTCCTGGAGGAACTTGCCAAAAAGGTGCGGCATTTTGCCCCCTTTATCCCTGAGGATAAAAAGCAGGGATTCCTTTCCCTAGTGAAACAACTCTTAGAGGTTTCTAAGTTCTCTAATAGGGCAGCATATGATTCCTTTGAGGGAGCCAGTAGGGCTTCGGGCATTGCTATTGCAGCCCGACGTCTTGCTTGGCTCCAGGCCTCTGATCTGGAACCTTGGGTTCTAGATGGCTTACGGAATCTGCCCTGTACAGGTGAGAACTTATTTGGGGAAGAGTGGCAAATCAAAGCCACCCAGATGGATGCTGAAAATGCCACCTTGGAAAGACTTTCAAAGTCCACTTCAATTCCTACTAAGAAAAAGTCTTTTAAAAGGCCTTACTATAAGAAGGCCAGAGTTGCTTCAAATACTGGCCAGCAGTCTTCTCAACCTCGCTATACTGCTAAGCGTCAGCAATCCAAACAAGCACGAGCTAAGCCTGCAGCAGCTACTGTAGCTCAGCAGGCTCCAACCCCTCAGGGGTTTTGACTTGCTCCTAGGGAACTTGCCACTTCTGGTTCTAACACAACCAGAACCTCTCACCATACCCGGAAGGTTGGTTCACTTTGCTCCCAGATGGGAACAAATCACAACAGAACAATGGACCCTCTCTATCATTCGAGAGGGTTACAAACTTCATTTCTCCAGCCTTCCTCCCCATCATATGGTGAGACCATTCAATTCTCCCCCATCTCTCCTAACCCTGTTGGGTCAAGAGGTTTCCTCTCTTCTTGCCCAAGGGGCCATAGAAGAGGTTCCTCTTCCTCAACAAGGGTCCGGTTTTCTACTCCCTTATTTTCTCATTCCAAAGAAGACAGGGGGATTCAGACCAATCCTAGATCTGAGAGAATTGAACAAATTTCTCTTCAAGGAGAAATTCAAAATGCTGTCTCTCGGCATTCTCCTTCCTTACCTCCAGGGTCAGGACTGGCTTTGTTCTCTAGACCTACAGGATGCGTATACACATATACTCATCCATCCATCCCACAGAAAGTATCTTCGCTTTCTGTTTCAGGGAAAACATTTCCAATACAGAGTACTCCCCTTCGGTCTAGCCTCTGCTCCAAGAGTATTCACAAAATGCATGGCAGTCGTAGCCGCATTTCTAAGAGGCATGGGAATCTTTGTCTTCCCATATCTGGACGACTGGCTCATCCGAGCTCCAACTCAGTCACAGGCCCAGATTTCCCTGGACCACACAAGGAGCCTTTTGCAGTATCTGGGACTGGTAGTAAACCTTCCCAAGTCCCAACTCATCCCTACTCAATCTCTAGAATTCATAGGGGCCCAGTTGGACACCATCACTGCAAGGGCCTACCTTCCACATGTTCGAGGCCAGCGCCTCCTGAGTTTGGCCTCCCAAGCTCAGTCCAGCACTCACTTGACAGCCAGGGAAATGCTACGCCTACTGGGTCATATGGCCTCCACAGTGCATGTGGTGCCCTATGCTCGTCTTCATATGAGAGCAGCTCAATGGACCCTGGCCACTCAGTGGACTCAGGCGTCAGGAGCGCTCTCAGACCAAATACAAACCTCCGATCGTCTGTTTTGGTCCCTCCACTGGTGGACTTCCACCAAGAATCTGTTGTTGGGGGCTCCATTTCAACCATTGCTACCCCAAGCAACCCTCACAACAGATGCCTCCCAAACAGGGTGGGGAGCCCATCTGCAAACTCTCTCCACTCAGGGCACTTGGTCTCTACAGGAGACCACCCTTCATATCAATCTTCTGGAACTGCGAGCAATTTACCTTGCCCTCAAGGTCTTCCACTCCCTCCTAACCAACCTCACTGTCCTAGTTCAGACGGACAATCAGGTGGCCATGTTTTACATAAACAAACAAGGAGGGACGGGCTCTCTGTCGCTTTGCAACGAAGCTCTAAGACTATGGGCCTTCGCCAGAGAGCATCAGATTCACCTGCTAGCAGTGTATCTCCCAGGAGTTCAAAACTCTCGGGCAGACAGGCTCAGTCGAGTTCTGCTGCCACACGAATGGTCCCTACATTTGGACCAAATAAACCGAATCTTTCAGGAATGGGGGACCCCGGACATAGACCTCTTTGCAAGTCCGTGGAATGCCAAACTTCCCCGGTTCTGTTCCAGAACTCCGTGTCAGGGAGCTCAGGCTACGGACGCCTTTCTCCTGAATTGGAATCAGGCATTCCTATATGCCTTTCCACCCATTCCTTTGATTCCCAAGACTCTGTTCAAACTCCAGAGGGATCATGGAACTATGATCCTCATAGCTCCACGCTGGCCACGCCAAGTGTGGTTCCCTCTACTTCTACAGCTCTCCCAGGGATCCTACTTGGATCTGGGAGCTGCGCCAGACCTCCTGTCTCAGGAGGAGGGGACTTTGTGGCACCCAAACCCCAAATCCCTTCACCTCAGTGCTTGGTTACTGAAGGCTTAAACCTTCAAGACTTTCATCTTTCCCAACCAGTGAAAGATATCCTTTCTGCCTCTAGGAAACCCTCTACCAGGCGTTCCTATGCTTTCAAATGGAAACGTTTTTCCATTTGGTGTGCTCAGCAGGGTCTTGACCCTCTGGCACTTCCTTTGAATTCTCTTCTTGATTATCTCCTGCATCTCTCCAATGCAGGCCTCAAGACGAATTCGGTAAGAGTCCATTTAAGTGCTATTGCAGCATCCTTGAAACATATAAATGGACAACCTATCTCCTCTCATCCTCTTGTTGCAAGATTCATGAGAGGCCTGACTCTCACTAAACCTCCCATCAGACCACCCCCGGTCGCATGGGATTTGAATCTAGTGCTCGGTCAACTTATGAAGCCACCTTTTGAGCCAATGTTTTCCACCTCCTTGAAATTTCTTTCCTGGAAGGTCATCTTCCTCATTGCAGTCACTTCGGCTCGCCGCATCAGTGAGCTGCAGGCTTTAGTGGCTAATCCACCTTACACAAGATTTCATCATGATAAGGTGGTCCTTAGGACGAATCCCCACTTTATGCCTAAAGTGGTCTCGCCTTTTCATCTTAATCAAGAGGTATATCTACCTGTCTTTTTTCCAGCTCCTCATGCATCCAATGCAGAGAGGAACCTTCATACTCTGGATTGTAAAAGAGCTCTCGCTTTTTACCTTAATAGGACTCAGCCACATCGAAAGTCTTCTCAACTTTTTGTGGCCTTTGATCCTTCCCATTTGGGACTTCCAGTCTCCAAGCGTACACTTTCCAATTGGATTGCTCAGTGTATTTCTTTTGCTTACCAGAGCAAAAACATTTCTCTGGAAGGCCATGTCACTGCTCACAATGTGAGGGCCATGGCAACTTCTATGGCTCATCTGCACTCTGTTTCCATAGATCAGATCTGTCGAGCCGCTACCTGGGCCTCGGTTCATACCTTCACAGCCCATTACTGTTTGGACAAGGACTCCCGCCGGGATGCCTTGTTTGGCCAGGCTGTCCTCAAGCACCTGTTCCATTCCTAAACAACTCCTGCCCACCTTCCCAGAATGGATGCCTGAGATCCATACGAAGATGGCGAACCTTTACAGGGGATCCCATGCATCTAAGCTAGGGAGTCCCCATATGTGAGGACTTATTCCTGCTTGTTCCTGGAGATAGCACAGTTACTTACCTGTAACAGGTGATCTCTGGGAACAGCAGGAATTAGTCCTCACAACCCACCCACCTCCCCTAGGAGTTGTATCTTTTATCTATCTATCTTCCTGTCCTCTCTCTGTTGACTCAGCTATAAACTCGAAACTGAGGAGAGCTGTTCAGGAAGGCGGGAAGGCAGTGCGCATGTGCAGTGGGAGGTCCCAAAAGCTTCTATTCTAAGAAGCTGGGGAGCTTTCCCGCACGGGCTCCGTCGGTACCGACGTACCCATATGTGAGGACTAATTCCTGCTGTTCCCAGAGATCACCTGTTACAGGTAAGTAACTGTGCTTTTTGTTGCTTTTGACTCCGGTCACCTAGGTCTACCAATTTCCAAAAGAACACTCTCCAAATGGATTGCAGACTGTATATCTTTTACCTATGAGAGTAAGGAACTTCCTCTCGAAGGTCAGGTCACCGCACACAATATGCGAGCTGCCTCCATGGCAAACCTATGCTCAGTGGCAATTGACAAAATATGCAGGGCAGCAACTGGTCCTCTGTCCACACTTTTGCGGCCCATTATTGTCTGGACAAGGACTCCCGCCGGAACACCTCGTTCGGCCAGGCTGTTCTCCTAGGACAAGCAGGATGAAGTCATCCACACCAGGTGACGTCATCCGACGGAGCCAAGATGGAAGTACTCTCTCTCTAGCCCAGAAGGCGTTTCCCTTCTGGGCATGCTTCACACTGGCCCTACCCCCAGGTCCACCCCTAGCCAGCCACTTTTTCGTCTTCCGCCTTGCCAGCAAGACGGATGCTAACCTCTCTCCAAACATTTTAAAGAAAATACAGCTACTCCAGTCATTTTAAAGAAGATACAGCTTCTCCAAGAACTTTGGGGTCAAGATGCCTAAGCCGGGTTTTAAAAAATGCTCGAGCTGTGCTAGGAAGGTGAACTCCACTGACCTGCATGATCGCTGCCTCCGGTGCCTGGGTATCTCCCACCGAGTTGAGGACTGTGCCCACTGTGCCAGGATGTCGCCTCGAGCTAGAAAATCCCGCAAAAATGCCCTCAAAGAACTGTTTCCAGCTCCTCCAGTCGGGCCTCAGCTGATCACTACTAACCATCGGCAGTGCCCTCCGGTTCAGGAGCTCAGGGCAGTAGCGTGGACAACGGGACCTCGTCAGCTCCAGCGCTACCTCCTATGACTCTGGGTGCGCCCATAGGGGCCTCCTCCCACAGCCTTGCTAATTCGGGCTCTACTTCTGCTCCAGAGGCACTTTCCTCCTCTGTCCGGCTGCCCCAAACAGCTCTGCTTCTCTGCAGCCACAAAGCTCCCATGGCGGCGGCCATGTTTGATGACATCAGTGCTCCTAACTCCTCCCCCACGGTGCCATTGGTCCACGCCGAAGCCCGCATCACAGCAGGAGGAGGAGCCGCTCCCGCGGGCACACCCACCACCGGAGCTCTCACTCGGCGCGGAGGCATCGCTCGGACACGCGCCGTCAATCCAGCCACCGGCACAAATGGAGGAGAGGTGCAAGAAACAGCAGCAGTAGCAGAAGCAGTTCTGCCAGCACCACGGAAGGAGCAGTTCATCACAGCAACATAGAAAGCATCACCGGACCGACAGGGGCAGCTATAGAGGAGACTCCACATCTGACAGCAGCCAAGCCAGCATCAGGTACAGCAGCCAACGCGATCTCTCCCCACTCCTGACTTTTGCTGCCTCTCCAGCCTCCCCAGGACCCCAGGAACAACTCCTAATCTCCAGGAACAAGCAGGAATGAGTCTTCACATATGGGTACGTCGGTACCGACGGAGTCCGTGCGGGAACGCTTCCCAGCATCCAATCAGAAAGCTTTTGGAAACATCCCAACACGCCTGCGCGCTGCCTTCCCGCCTTCCCAACTGCCTCTCCTCAGTTTTCGTTTTTCCGCAGAGCCGGCAGGACGTCCTCCTGTCACCGCAGAAAATTCTTTTATTTTTTAGTTTTCTTGTGGTCGCGGCTGCCTTCCCCGAGGCCACCAGTACCGCCGGTATTTCTTTCTTCTTTTCTTGTAAAATTTTTCCTTAAGGAGTATATTTTTTCTTCTTAGTGTCTCACGGTTCTCAGGCCTTCTAGGCCTCTCCATTTTTCCTCATGGAACCGCCAGCCACTTTCCCTAGGAAATGTACAAACTGTGGCGGTACAACTTTATTTTTAGACACTCACAATTGGTGTCTAACCTGCTTGCGTCCTGACCATTTTCCTCCGGAGCCCTCGGGCACCAGTACTGTGAGAAGCAGTTTTCAACATCGAGTTCCCCTCGACACGCAGTCCCCTTCCAACTTCAGGGCACCGACCATATCTTCTTCTACACAGGATCAGGTAACCCAAAAACAGTCTGTTAAGACTAGCCAGTCCTCGAGCGGCAGTTCTCATGCACAGCATAGAGATGCCTCCGGCCTTGCCCTCGAGAATCCACTGGCTTCAAAACCCCGGTGGGAGTCTTCGGCCTCCAAAGCCTGTGTGGGGTTTCAGGTTGTTCCTGAGGTTCACCCCTCACAGAACATACCTGAGCCATGTCCGGTGGTGGCATCCGCTTCGAGCGGTACCGATACCCCGGCATTGGCACTGGTGTTGGATGAAACATTCTTCACCAAGAATCGTCGTCTGGCGTCCTCAGTACCTACGGGCCCGATGGATACGCTTCAGACCAACACTACAGTATCGGTATCGACACCGATACAAGTACCGACGTCGGTACCCTCCAGACGTGCATCGATAGACTCGCTTCCTTCGATGCCGAGTCTGGAATCGATCTCCAGTCTGGAGGACTGGGTACCGACTCGCCTTGGTACCGACTCCCGTCGGTACCGAAGGCTCGGTTCTGATACTTCGGATCCGCAACTCTCGGTTCCGCCAATACCGTTAGAGTTGCCACCGGCTGGTCTTCTTCCACCGGTATCAGATACGGTACCGAGATCGGTACCGATATCCACAGTACCATTACAGTCGGTACCTTCCATGCTTCTCTCGTCAGGATCACTTCCCTCGATGCCGAGTCTGGAATCGATCCCTAGCATGGACGATCTGTTACCGACTGTCGCTGGTTCTGACCTGCAGTACCAGCGACCACCATCTAAGGATCCCATACTGCACCATTCAGGATCTTCTATTCCTATATACTGGAATAGATCCCTCGGTGCCAACGCTGGTTCTTCATCAGATCTAGCCTATCCAAGGGAAGTTCCCTCTGGGGATCCTTCTTTCCAGACTTTCCTCCTGGATATGGCAAAATCACTTGCCATTCCTATTCCTGGACAAGATCCTACACAAGGGAATACAGAATACCTCTCTGTTCCTAGCGGAGCAAAGGAGAATATAATGCTTCCTTTGCATCATTCTTTGCAGGATCTCCTTCTACGAATGTGGGAAGCTCCTTTAAAGGTACCCCCACTTTCCAGAGCAACTGATCTCCTATATCAGGTGCCCCCCTCTCCAGGGTTTCAAAGGACTCAACTTCCTCATCATTCCATTGTAGTGGAATCAGCATTGAGACGAGTGAAGAGTAATAAAAAGTACTCTTCTTGTCCGCCAGGTCGTGAGTCTAAGACACTAGATGCCTTTGGACGTCAAACCTTCCAGACATCCATGCTTTCAGCAAGAATTCTCTCATATATTTTGTATATGGGTCTATCTCTGGAGGAGGTCACAAGAAAATTACATCTTTTGACTCCTTTTCTTCAAGAGCCCAAACAAGCAGACTATTCCTTACTGGTTAGTCATGCTCATAATATCTCTAGGTTTCTTACTCTTGCTTCCCTAGACTCCTTTGAGTCTGTTAGCAGGACTTCTGCTATAGCTATAGGGGCACGACGTAGAGCCTGGCTCCAAGCTTCAGACTTGGACAAATGGGCACAAGAAAGACTGGGAAATACTCCTTGCACTGGAGAAAATCTCTTCAACAAGGAGTCTTTACTCCAGGTTACTCAGTTATCCACTGACTTTTCTGTTTCCAGGGGCTATTCTACGCCACCTTCTTTCCCAGTAGGTAGGAAATGTCCTACCAAACTTTCTTCCCCTAGGGGGAGAAGGTTTTCTTCATCATCTACCCATCATACAGATGTTCCCAAACAGGGGAAACATCGCCCTGGTCTGAAGAATCTCTACAAACTCAACAGGGTCAACAAACCCAGCAGTTGCAGGGTTTCAAATAGATCATTGTCCCTCTTGGTTGCTGGTTAGAGTAGCAGTCTGCTTCTTTTCACTTGCAGTATCTGCACTAATTATCCTAACCTACCTAGATATCTCTTCATGAGACATCTTTTCTCTAAGAGTCTTTATCATGATCATGCCCATACTTAACACATTTCCTCTTCCTCTTGGAGGGAAGAGAGGTAACAACTATCAATAGACAGTTGTTTTTCCCTGTATTGGCATGTATCATCTCACCTGTCGGAGACTTCCTCCATAATTGGTCTCTTGCAACTCTCTTACCTCCCTCTTACTACAACATTTAGTTTGTAAGAGTGACTTTTTTACACGGGTAAGCCCTTATAGTCCTCTACCTGTTCTACCGCGGGATTCTCCCTTCTGGAGTTGTCTTCCCCCTTGTTACCTTAGGGCAGCTCCTCAGACAATGGGAAGTCCTACCATGTCTGTTTCTTTTTTCAAAAAAAAATAAATTAAAAATAAAAAAGAGGAGGGAAAAGAAATTCTCCATGCTGCCCTGATAGTTGCCGCAAAGGCAGCAATTCCTAGTGGTTAAACCACTGGTTTTGTTCTCTACACAACCAGGGTTTCCCCTCCACTAGCAATCCTCCTAGCTTCAGTGCTAAGTCCCAAACAGGTTATCAACCTTCGTTGGGAAACCCTGTTATCACAGTTTGGTTGGTTAACTTCTATTCTTTGCCCCCCTGTCCTTGGCAGAATAGTTGATTACCTGCTGGCTTTCCACATTCCTCATCAAGGATTGTCCACAGCCAGTTTTTCTTCTAACCAACCTGCAGCATGCTCTCTGCAACTCTACAGAGTAGCTTTGCACTATGGGCCCTTGCTAGAGAGCATTAGTATCTTGTCTAACAGATAACCCCAGATGGTTAAAAAAGGGTTTCCCCCAGTCATGTTCATGCCTGGCAGGTATTCTCTACCCTTTCCATCTTATCTTAAATCTCTGTTGAGGCATAAGCCTCAGGCCTTTCATTACGTGAAAGCCTAAAGGAAGGGCCAATTCCCTGGCTTGACCCATATCGCCTGGGGTTTTTTCCCGTCAGGGATAAATTCTACACTGGCAACTAGAGGACACCTAATACCCATCTTGCCCTCATAGGCGGATCACTAGGGTATCTTCCTCCAGAGGCCTCCTCTATCCAATCTCCATACTACAATTCTGGAGATATTCTTGACTTCCTGTCTGCAGACTGACGTTATCCTCTGCCTTTTTCACGTAGGCCATCCTGGTTATTCAAGAGCTCAAATTCTGCAAAGAATTAAGCCGCCTTCTTGTCAGGGACTACCTTCCTCTGACTATGCCAGTCATAACCAGGAGAAGAGGATTTTTTCTATTTATCTACTCAAGCAGGTATCAACCTTCTTGCTGTCAGATGAATCTTCCTCTCCCCCTATAAGGGGGGATGGGGTTCTCTGGACATCTCTCCATCCATATACCTGGAGACATGTCTCTGTATGCCTGCCTATTCATCTGGGTATAGATAGATAGATAGATAGATACAGATATATACTTATCTATATCTATCTGTGAGTCTTCTGCCCATACATATCTCTTTATAGATATATGCATATATACCCTATATGTATATATATTTATATATATATATATATATTTTTTTTTTTTTTATGATATAATGAGATATATTTTTAGATAGATCTGTATCCATCTACTTATCTATCTGTCTGTTAGGTTCAAATATCCTTACATTCTTATATGATCCTGACAGATGGGCACTACCCCTATCAATGCTGTGCCAGCATACTTAGGGGGCTACACCTATAATAACCACTTCCTGTGGTAATTAACAGCCTTTCTCTTTACCATAACCTTTTCAGGTTAGGTACTCTTGAAGCTCTCCATGTACCTTTTTTCTTTCCTAATTGACTCCATTTAGGAAAGATATTGCAGAGCTTCAGTTGCTCTAAAGCTTAGCGCTCCTGAGTCTGTCTTTACTTCTTATCAGATACAAGGGTCTCCATACCCTTTCTCCCCTACATGGACTGATCCAACCCCAGTCCAGTTGGGTAAGACTCATTTTTTCTCTGGGACCAAAACAGCTTAAGCTTTCTTTAATAGTACCTTCTGTGTCTCCGCTGAAGCTCTACCTCTTATACTACCCCAGTTTTTCCCTGGGGCTATTTCTCACCCTGAAGGGTTCTGACCTCCACTTGTTTCTGCTTCTACTTTATTACCTCTACTTCTCAGTGAGGTACCCATTGAGCACATTCACGGGCTCTTCTATCGGATCCATATGTAGCTCAGTGCACCTGTGCAATCCCAACAAGGGAGGCCCAGATCACAATATTTTACTACCAAATGCCCTCGATACAGGGTCTTCCCCTTCTGAAGCCCTGTTCTAGCCAGCTGTTCCACAGCTCCTTTTCTGTATTCAACTCCTACCCTCCATCCCCAGGATGCCTGAGGTCCTGAGGAATAGCATGGCTCGTTCTAGACTTGCAACATGCTAGGACTCTCTCCGGGCATCTGAGCTTGGGAGTCCCCTTATGTGAAGACTCATTCCTGCTTGTTCCTGGAGATAGCACAGTTACTTACCTGTAACAGGTGATCTCTGGGAACAGCAGGAATAAGTCTTCACAACCCACAAACCTCCCCTAGGAGTTGCTTTTATCTATCTCTATCTTTCCCTTCCTTGCTCTCTCTCTCTTTGTCTCAGCTTTAAAACTTAACTGAGGAGAGGCAGTTGGAAAGGCGGGAAGACAGCGCGCAGGCGTGTTGGGATGTTTCCAAAAGCTTTCTGATTGGACGCTGGGAAGCGTTCCCGCGCGGACTCCGTCGGTACCGACATACCCATATGTGAAGACTTATTCCTGCTGTTCCCAGAGATCACCTGTTACAGGTAAGTAACTGTGCTATCTCCAGGGATCCTACTTGCTTTGCTCCCGGACTGCCTGAAGCACCTGAGCCACACGCTCAGTTCTTCAACTTTCTTTCTGATCTCTTTGCTCAATGGAGTTCCACAGCTCAGATCCCTATTGCAGGAACCCCTCTCAGCGCTCCTCTTCCTTCCCCTCCCAAGGTCACAGACCCGACCTCTGTACCCTGTGATGCCGCTGAGGTGAGCGCAGCTCAAATATCTTCAGGAAATCCCCCTCCCTCCGTGGATCTCAAGTCCTCGGCACCGTCAGCCGAGACCCCGGCGGACGTTCCAGCCAGCAGCCCAGAGGACTTAACCTACCCCAAGTTCCTCATGAAGGTTGCCAACGCGCTAAACCTCTCCAGCCCCTGCGTCTCGTCCGACCAGCGCCCTGAGACCCAAGCGGCCAGGAAGTTCCTGGAGGCCCCATGACCCACTGCGCTTATCCCGGTGCACCCTCTTCTTAAGGAGAACCTCCTCTCCCTTTGGCAGAACCCTACCTCCGGGGCAGCCGTCTCACGGAAGCTGGATGCCAAGTACCAAGTCCAGGACTCACCGGGCTTCGTCAAAATCCAACTTCCTCACAACTCCATAGTGGTGGAGTCTGCGCTCAAGCGCTCTAGGTCCAACCGGACCAACAGTAACTACCCCCCCCCCGGAAAGGACCTCAAACTCCTGGATGATGTTGGCCGCAAGACATTCCAGGGCGCAATGCTTTGCTCCAGAATCTCCGCACACCTGTTGCAACAGACCCTTTACCAGGATACCCTGGTGGAGCAGTTAAAGTCATCCCTCTCCACCTCCAGCCCGGAGACACAGACAGCTACCGCCGCCACCATCGCAGACCTACAGGAATGCATCAAACACCAGGTGCGAGCATCTTTCGATGCGTTTGATGCAGCGGCTCGCACGGCGGCCACCTCGATTTCTGCTCGTCGGCAAGCCTGGCTCAGAGCGTCTGGCCTGCGGGAAGACACCCACGACCGCATCGCTGACGCACCCTGCACGGGAGATACCCTGTTCGGTGAACAAGTCAACGACACCGTTAATGCCATGAAGGACGAGGGCATGGAGCGGCCCAACCGCAGAAGCTCCTACCAGCACAAGCCCTACTCCTTTTCTTCGTCAAAATGCCAATATGGATCCTATCGAAGATGGCAACAACCCCGCTACAAATCCCAGCCTCACCCTTCACAGTCGGCCTACAGGCAAAAGCCCCGTCATCGTGATAGGAAGCAACCGCAGAAAAGCTCACAACCGGGACAGGGGAAAGCAAACCAGCCCTTTTGACGCCGAGCCTGGGGCCAACGCTCCTACGGGGGGTCGCTTGGCCATGTTTCTGCCGGCTTGGGAATCTATCACTACGGACAAGTGGGTCCTAGCAATCATCTCCAACGGATATCGGATAAAATTCCTGTCACCCCCGGTACAGCGGGTGATTCCAGCCTGCAAAGAGACTACCTCATCTTTAGAGAAAGAGATCTTGTCCCTCCTATCATCCAGGGCCATCGAACCTGTCCCAGAAGCGGAGCGGAACACTGGATTCTACTCCAGATACATTCTAGTTCCCAAAAAGTCTGGCGGCATGCATCCTATCCTCGACCTCTGCAAGCTCAACCTATTCATCGCAAAGGAAAAATTCAGGATGCACTCCCTCGGATCCATCCTGCCTCTCATCCAGCCTGAGGAGTGGCTCACATCCCTGGATCTCCTGGATGCATACACGCACATCCCCATACACAAGGACCACAGACAGTACCTACGTTTTCAGGCCGCAGGGCAACACTTCCAGTACAAAGTCCTTCCGTATGGCCTGTCACCCACTCCACAGGTGTTTACGAAGTGTGTCGCGGTGGCTGCCGCACACCTCCGCAAACAAGGGATCTGCGTTTTCCCCTACCTGGACAACTGGCTGATTTCCGTCCCCTCCTCGATGGATTCCAAGCGCTCAACTCAGACAACCATCAACCTGCTGACTTCCCTCGGGTTTCTGGTGAACTATCCGAAATCGCAACTCCACCCCTCACAGCGGCTGGAGTTCATCGGAGCACTGATAGATACTGTCCGCTTGAAAGCCTTCCTCCCCCAGCCACGAGTGAACAACGTCAAGGAACTGACACAGCTCGTGCGAGCAGAACGATTCCCTACGGCCAGGGTACTCCTTCGCCTCCTGGGTCACATGGCGTCGGCTACTCAGACGGTACCCCTAGCAAAGCTCCACATGCGCTGCCTTCAGTGGCACTTACGAGCTCACTGGTCCCAACACTCACAGCCTCTGGAATCTACCATTCCCCTGGACAAGACAGTAATCTCCTCCCTCGCTTGGTGGACCCGCGAAAGGAACCTATCATGCGGGAGACCCCTCTCCCAACCAGTGCATCAACTGACTATCACCACCGATGCCTCCCCAATGGGCTGGGGGGCACATTGCCTTCACCTCCGGACTCAAGGAGCCTGGTCACAGCAGGAACAACAATGCCACATAAACTTCCTCGAGCTCAGAGCCATGAGGTACGCTCTGGAAGCCTTCCAAGACATGATCAATGACAAAACTGTCCTACTACAGACGGACAGCCAAGTGGCCATGTTCTATATCATCAAACAGGGTGGCACAGGGTCACGGAACCTTTGCGGAGAAGCCCTTCGGATCTGGGCCTTCGCAATCTCTCATCGCTGCACTCTCCAGGCCTCCTACCTCCCCGGTCTGCAGAATGCGTTAGCGGACAGACTCAGCCGACATCTCAACCCACACGAGTGGTCCCTCAAACCCCAAGTGGCCCACTCTCTCTTCCAGGAATGGGGCCAACCAGCAGTCGACCTCTTCACTACAGAAGTGAACATGAAATGCAAGATCTTCTGCTCGAAACGCCCCTCTACTCGGAGTCACTCGGCGGATGCATTCGATGTGTCATGGGGGGAGTGGTACTTGAATGTATATAGTTTCCCCAAGTTTACCTCCATGTTAAATCCCTGTTCTATGTAAACGACGGCCAGATGTATCTGACCAAGTGTTATAATGTTGTAATGTAAACCGCACTGATGACAAATAGCGTGGTATATAAGAAATGTTAAATAAATCAATCTCCAGAACCATCCAACGCATCATCTCCGACAGGGTGCAGGCCATCCTAGTGGCCCCAAACTGGCCACGCCAAGGATGGTTCCCGCTTCTCCTCCGACTTGCGGTGCGTCCTCTGATCCGGCTCCCCCTGATACCGGACCTTCTCTCACAGGACGACGGGAATACCCTCCACCCCAGCATACGAACACTGGCCCTAACGGCCTGGAAGCTGAGCAGATAGCCCTGTCCCCTTTTCACCTCCCTCATGAGGTCGAACAAGTGGTCCTCGCATCCCGCCGCCCCTCAACCAGAAAATCTTACAGCCTCAAGTGGCGGCGCTTCACCTCCTGGTGCTCCCCTCAAGGTCTGGATCCTTTCTCCTGCACAATACCTAACATCCTACAGTACCTTACGTCCTTAGCTCAACAAGGCCTGCAGACACAGTCCATCCGTGTCCACCTAGAAGCCATTGCGGCCTTCCACGACTGGCCAGGAGACAGCTCCATCGCGCAGCTCCCCATCGTTACTCGCTTCATGAAGGGCCTCTCCAATCTTCATCCACCAATCAGGAAGCCCGTTCCGCACTGGAGCCTCAATGCGGTTCTCCACCAGCTAACCCTACCTCCTTTCGAGCCCATGCAGTCGGCTGACATCAAGTTTGCCTCCTGGAAGACCCTTTTCTTGGTTGCCATCACTTCGGCCAGGCACATCAGCGAACTCCAGGCCTTGGTGGCACACCCACCATACACACAGCTCTCTGAGGACCACGCTTCCCTCCGGACACATCCTAGATTTGTTCCGAAGGTAGCTTTGGCTTTCTACATTAACCAGACTATAGAACTCCCTACCTTCCACCCGGAGCCCCATGCTTCCCCCGAGGAGGAGCGGCTTCACAAGCTGGATTGTGTCAGGGCCTTGCGCCTCTACCTTCTCAGGACTGTGGCCCAAAGACAAGGCACGCAACTCTTTGTCTCCTATGACCAAAACAAGCCAGGCCGCCCGGTCACCAAGCGCACCTTATCCCTATGGATCTCTGCCTGCATCTCCTTCTGCCTGGACCAAGCCGGCACAGGGCCCTCACCACCTGCAAACGCGCACCAGCTGAGGGCGCTCGCAACTTCCATTGCCAATCTACGCTCGGTACCGGTGGCCGACATATGCAAAGCGGCTACCTGGTCCTCTCTCCAAACCTTCCAGAGACACTACTGCCTTGACCTGCAGATGGGTTCCTTCGGTCGGGCGGTCCTGACGGCCGCCACCGGACCACCCACTCCTTGAAACATTGAACCATGGCCGTGCCGTGCTGGCCACTTGATACATGAACCTGTACCCGGACACAGTTCTCCTACTCAGGGGTGTTCGCACAACTGCTGCTTTCGCACGCATTCTTGGTGCACATGGCCTTATTTTTGATTGTTACATATGTGTTGTGGCTTGCACATGTTGTTGATCTGACTCGCGCTATCTATTGCACATGTCATTGATTTACTATGCATTTATTGCATTATTTGATTACACATATTGCACATGTTACTATTGATTGCACATGTTGTGGTTTTACCTTGCACATCTTGCGTTTACTTTGCACATATATGTTGTTGTTGTTTTACCTTGCACATCTTGCGTTTACTTCGCACATACTGCGCATGTTGTTGCTCATTCTGACTAGCAATTAAAGCCTTGTCGAAACCCACCATGCTTCTGTTATATAGAAACATAGAAACATAGAAACATGATGACAGAAAAAGACCACACGGCCTATCTAGTCTGTCCTTCCATAACAATAACTACAACAGTCCACTTTTTACCTTTAGAGATCCTCTGTGTTGGTCCCATGCTTTTTTGAATTCAGTTACTGTCCTCATCTCTACCACCTCCACTGGGAAACTATTCCACGGATCCACTACTCTTTCCGTAAAGAAATATTTCCGCATATCACTCCTGAATCTATCTCCCTTCACCCTCATCCCATGTCCCCTCGTCGCAGAACTTGCTTTCAATTGAGAGGCTCTCTCCCTGAACATTTATGCCATGGAGGTATTTAAACATCTCAATCATATCACCTCTATCCCGCCTTTCCTCTAAGGTGTACATATTAAGATCCTTAAGTCTGTCCTCATATGCTTTATAATGAAGACCACTAATCATCTTAGTAGCAACCCTCTGCACCGACTCCATCCTGTTCACATCCTTTTGAAGGTGCGGTCTCCAGAATTGCACACCATACTCCAAATGAGGTCGCACCAAAGACTTATACAGAGGCATTATCACCTCCTTTTTTCTGCTAGCCATTCCTCTCCGTATGCACCCAAGCATCCTTCTAGCTTTTGCCGTCGCCTTTTCTACCTGTTTAGCTACTTTAAAATCATCGGACACAACTACGCCTAGGTCCCGCTCTTCTTTAGTGGACAAAAGTACTTCACCTCCTATACTGTATTGCTCCCTTGGATTGCTGCAGCCCAAATGCATGACCTTACATTTTTTAACATTAAATCCCAGTTGCCAAATTCTAGACCATTCTTCAAGCTTAGCTAGATCCCTCCTCATGTTATCTACACCTTCTATCCCAACAGGGCCCCTTCCACCTCAGCCATTCATAGCTACGGAGGCACCTGGTGTGGATGACTTCATCCTTCTTGTCCTAGGAGAAATTGGAGTTACTTACCTGTAACAGGAGTTCTCCGTGGACAGCAGGATAAGTCATTCACACTTTCCCTCCCTTCCTCCCCTGCAAGGGACCCTGCCTCGGTACTGGCCCTCTTTGCCCCTAGCATCTGGCTAGCTCTAGACAGAGTGGTTGGCTAGGGGCGGACCTGGGGGTAGGGCCAGTGTGAAGCATGCCCAGAAGGGAAACAACTTCTGGGCTAGAGAGAGAGTACTTCCGTCTCTGCGCCGTTGGATGACGTCACCTGGTGTGGATGACTTATCCTGCTGTCCACGGAGAACTCCTGTTACAGGTAAGTAACTCTGATTTCTCCAGCATCTCTTTCAGATCAACTCCTACCCCCGTCTCGGGTTTCGATACCAAAGATCCTTGGGAGGATATATGACCCACTTAGGCCTGTGTTTCACTGCTCTCTCTGTGGTTATCTCCCTGGCATCTCCAAGCTAGGGAGTCCCATATGTGAAGACTACAATCTCCAGGAACAAGCAGGAATGTAGTCTTCACATATGGGTATCGTCAGTACCGACAGAGCCTGCGTGGGAACGCTCCCCAGCGTCCAATTAGAAAGCTTTTGGGAGCATCCCACAATGCCTGCGTGCTGCCTTCCCACCTTTCCCAACTGCCTCTCTCCAGTTCTTCATTTTCTGCGGAGCCAGCAGGTCGTGTTCCTGTCATCGCAGAAAATTTTCCTTCTTTTTTGTGGTCGCGTCTGCCTTCCTCAACGCTTTACCAGTAGCGCCGTTTTTTCTTTCTTTCTTTTCTTTAAAAAAAAAAAAATTTCTTAGTACTTTTTTCCCATTTTTTCCAGGTGCACGCGCCATTTTGGGCCTTAGGCCCAAGATTTTTTCCACAATGGAAAAACCCTCGTCGGATTTTAAAAAGTGCACCAAGTGTGGTGGTACCATCTCCGTCACCGATACCCATGAGTGGTGTCTGAAATGTTTAGGTCCTGACCATTCCATCTCGGAATGTATGGCCTGTGCCATGATGTCCAAGAGAGGTCGACAGAACCGAGCCGCCAAGCTCAGTACCCTGTTTCCCTCTGATGCAGCTTCGGTGGCATCGACGTCTTCCAGGGTTTTGTCTTCCTCCCGTGGATCTCAGGTAACTAAACATAAGTCTAGCCGGTCCTCAAAGGGTAGATCTCCCTCTAAGCATCGAGATGCTTCTGGCGTTGCCCTTGAGGATTCTGCACCGGCAAAATTGCCCCGGTGGGAGGCTTCGGCTTCCAAAGCATTATCGGGGCTCCAGGACATTCTCGAGGCCTCGACCTCGGCAGAACTACTGGTGCCATGCTCTGGGGTACCGGCGGTCTTCTCCGGTACCGACATCCAGGCATCGGCAGCGTCAATAGACCAGAGGGTCCTGGCTATTGAACGCAGTCTGGCGGCTCTCCTTGCGGAATCGACACCCTCGGAACCGCGTCAGATAATTCAACTGGTACCGGTACCGACTCCGGCACCGGTATTAGTACCGGTACCAACAGCATCGACATCGACATCCGCATTGCCGGTACCGTCATGCAATGCCTTCCGGTACCGTTACACCGGTACCGATTCCCCTCAGTAACGACTTGGTCGGTACGGGTATCGGGCTCTTCAAGAGCATCCCGACAGAAGGTACTTCGAGTCCTCAGAGGAATCTGAGGATTCTGACAGTTCTGCTGTTGCGGGAATACTTCTCCCGGGGGAGCCTTCCTCCTCTAAATGCAGGATGTCTCCTCCAGAGGACATTTCCTTTCAGGATTTCATCAGGGAGGTGGCTCGGGGTCTGTCCATGACTGTGGCCCCTGAAACAGAGCCCAGAGCAAAGGAGTTGGAAATTTTACAATATCCTAAAACTCCTAAGGAGGCGGCTACCTTGCCCATCCATGAGATCTTGCATGATCTCATGTTAAGAATGTGGGAGACACCTCTTACCACCTCTCCTCATTCTCGTAGACTGGATACTCTGTATCGAGTCCCTCCTTGTCCTGGTTTCCAGAAAACCAGGATAATTTCCTATAGTCTATATATGGGAACGGAGTGGAGGCATAGCCTAGTGGTTAGAACACTGGTTTGGCAACCAAGCAACCAGGGTTCAATTCCCACTAGCACTCCTTGTGGCCTTGGGCAAGTCACTTAACCCTCCATTGCCTCGGAAGAAAGGCCTGGCAATCTACTTCCGGTGACACTGCCAAGAAAACCCAGGAGCTTCTGGGTCGCCAGGAGTCAGGACTGACTCAAAGGCACACATTGCATATATATGGGAATGTTCCTGAAGGAAGTCACAGGTGATTTAGAGGCTTTGAGTTCTCTTCTTCCTGAGGATAGAAGGCAGGATTTTCTCACATTGGTTAAACATGCCCAAGATGTTTCTAAATTTGTCAACCAAGCAGCTTTTGACTGTTTTGAGTGCATAAGTAGAACCTCTGCCATTGCCATAGGTGCGCGTAGAATTGCTTGGCTCCAGGCATCTGATCTGGAGCTCTGGGTACAAGACAAACTGGGAAATATTCCTAGTACTGGTGAGAACCTGTTTGGTAAAGATTGGCAGGAAAAGGCCAATGAGTTGGATGCTGACAACTCCACCTTGGATAGAAGTCCACAGCTGATCCTGCAACAAAGAAATCTTTCAAGAAACCATTCTTTTCTAAGAAGAAAAGATTTTATCCTGCTTATTCTCAGCAGGGACATTCTGCAGGTCAGCTTGTCCGAAAAGGTCAGCAACCACCCAAACAAAGAAAAGCAAAGACTGCTAAGCCTCAGCCGTCCCAGCAGTCTCAGCCTCCAAAAGGCCTTTGACTTTCAGCTAGAGAACTTAGCCTTCCTGGCTCTCATTGGACCAGAGCCTTCCACCATTCCAGGAAGGTTGTGTCACTTTGCCCCCAGATGGGGGCAGATAACAGCAGAGCATTAGACACTCTCCATCATAAAAGAGGGGTACAAGCTTCATTTTCCGAGCATGCCCCCTCCCACAATGATAAGGCAGTTCAATTCTCCGACCTCTCTTATCAACCTGTTAGGTCAGGAGGTCACTATGCTTCTTGCCCAAGGGGCAATAGAAGAAGTACCCATCCATCAGCAGGGTACAGGGTTTTACTCCCCCTATTTCCTTATCCCAAAGAAAACAGGGGGATACAGACCTATCTTGGACCTCAGAGAATTGAACAAATTCCTTGTCAAAGATAAATTCAAGATGATTTCTCTGGGAACTCTGCTGCCATATCTTCAGAGTCAGGATTGGCTTTGTTCTCTAGATCTCAAGGATGCGTACACCCATGTTCTCGTCCATCCAACTCACAGAAGATTCCTTCAGTTCCTTTTTCAAGGAAAACACTACCAATACAGGGTGCTTCCTTTTGGCCTGGCCTCAGCACCAAGGGTGTTCACAAAATACATGGCTGTGGTAGCAGCATTTCTCCGCACTCTAGGGATATTCGTCGTCCGCTACTTAGACGACTGGCTCATTCGAGCCCCAACAGTCAGAGGCCAGGACTTCTCTATCCTGCACAATGCGTATCCTTCAGTATTTGGGTCTGGTAATATACATCCCAAAATCCAGTCTAACTCCCACTTAGTCTTTAGAGTTCATAGGAGCTTTGCTGGATACCAGAAAGGCAAGGGCCTATCTCCCCCAGGCCCGTTGCCTTCGCATGGTGCAGTTAGCTTCTCAAACAGTGCTAAAGCCTCATCTCACTGCCCGAGAAATGCTACAACTACTAGGCTACATGGCATCTACCGTGCATGTGGTTCCCTATGCTCATCTCCATATGAGGGCAGCCCAGTGGACTTTATCCACTCAATGGACCCAGGCATCAGGATGCCTGTCAGACAAAATAGCAAAGACAAGTCGCCTTATTTTGTCCCTCCAGTGGTGGAAGTCCACTCAAAACATGCTGCTGGGGTCCCCTTTTCAACAACCCTTACCCCAGGCAACTCTCACAACAGATGCTTCTCCGATGGGTTGGGGAGTTCATCTCCAAGACCTCTCCACCCAAGGCACCTGTTCTCCACAGGAGAGTCATCTACATATCAATCTCTTGGAGCTCAGAGCAATCTTCCTTGCTCTTCGAGTGTTCCACACCCTGCTCAGCTACAAGACAGTCCTCATTCATACAGACAATCAAGTAGCCATGTTCTACGTGAACAAGCAGGGGGGAACAGGCTCTCTGTTGCTGTGGAACGAAGCTTTGTGACTATGGGCCCTCGCCAGAGAGCATCAGATTCATCTCCTGGCAGTGTATCTTCCAGGCATACAAAACTCTTGGGCAGACAGACTCAGTCGAGTTCTGCTTCCACACAAGTGGTCTCTGCATGCAGACCAGGTAGCCAAGATTTTTCAAATTTGGGGAACCCCAGACATAGACCTCTTTGCAAGTCCGTGGAATGCCATACTTCCCCGGTTCTGTTCCAGAACCCCGGCTCAGGGGGCTCAGGCCAGGGATGCTTCCCTCCTTTACTGGGGTCAAGACTTCCTGTATGCCTTTCCACCCATTTCCCTAATTCCCAAAACCCTGTTCAAGCTTCAGAGAGAGAGAGGCCACATGATTCTCATAGCTCCACATTGGCCATGGCAAGTGTGGTACCCTCTGCTTCTACATCTCTCTCAACCTCCCTCCCTGGAGTTAGGGTCTGCTCCAGATCTCCTATCTCAGGAGGACAGAATGTTATGGCATCCCAATCCCCAGTCTCTGCATCTCAGGGCTTGGTTACTGAAGGCCTAGATCTCCATGATCTTAACCTCCCTTAGCAAATAAAGGATATCCTTTATGCTTCCAGGAAGCCTTCCACAAGACGCTCTCATGCTTTCAAGTGGAAAAGGTTTACCATATGGTGTTCGCAGAAGGGTCTTAACCCCATTGCTATACCTCTGGAATCATTACTGTAGTATCTCCTTCATTTATCCAATTCAGGACTTAAGACTAACTCAGTGAGGGTCCATTTGAGTGCTATTGCAGCTTCCTTCAAGCCCCTAAATGGACAACCTATTTCCTCCCATCCTCTTATAGCAAGATTTCTGAGAGGCCTTCTGCTAACTAAGCCTCCCATTAAGCCACCACCTGTGGCATGGGACTTAAATTTGGTTCTTGGTCAGCTCATGAAGCCACCTTTCGAACCCTTAGCTACTACCTCCTTGAAATTCCTTTCTTGGAAAGTTATCTTTCTCATTGCAATCACATCTGCACATCGCATCAGTGAGTTGCAAGCACTAGTAGCTGATCCACCTTATACAAGGTTCCATCATGACAAGGTAATCCTTAGGACTCATCCACGCTTTATGCCAAAGGTGGTCTCACCTTTTCATCTAAACCAAGCAGTCTACTTACCTGTGTTCTTTCCAAGGCCTCATGCATCAAATGCAGAAAGGAACCTTCACACTTTGGACTGTAAAAGAGCTTTAGCCTTTTACTTACAAAGAACACAGCAACATAGAAAGTCCTCTCAACTCTTTGTTGCTTTTGATCCTTCTGATTTGGGACGTCCAGTCTCCAAGAGAACACTATCTAACTGGATTGCTCAGTGTATTTCCTTTGCCAATCAGAGGAAGAATCTTCCTCTGGTGGGCCATGTCACAGCTCACAATGTGAGAGCCATGGCAGCTTCAATGGCTCATCTGAACTCTGTGTCTATCGACGACATCTGTTGAGCAGCCACCTGGGCCTCGGTTCATACCTTCACAGCCCATTACTGCTTAGACAAGGACTCCCGCCGGGATGCCTTGTTTGGTCAGGCTGTTCTTCAACACCTGTTCCATACCTAAGCAACTCCTACCCACCATCCCTCGTTGGATGCCAGAGATCCATGGGGGGAAGTGGAGCCCTGTTCAGGGGCACACAACTTCTGGGGTCTCTCCCTGGCATCTAAAGCTAGGGAGTCCCCATATGTGATGACTACATTCCTGCTTGTTCCTGGAGATAGCATAGTTACTCACCTGTAACAGGTGATCTCCGGGAACAGCAGGAATTTAGTCTTCACAACCCACCCACTCCCCTAGGAGTTGTATCTCTCTATCTCTTTCCCTTTCCCTCTCTCTATCTTTGTCTCAGCTTTAAAACTCAACTGGAGAGAGGCAGTTGGGAAAGGCGGGAAGGCAGCACGCAGGCGCTGTGGGATGCTCCCAAAAGCTTTATAATTGGACGCTGGGGAGCATTCCCGCGCAGGCTTCGTCGGTACCGACGATACCCATATGTGAAGACTAAATTCCTGCTGTTCCCGGAGATCACCTGTTACAGGTGAGTAACTATGCTTTCCTGCTTGTTCCTGGAGATAGGGTAGTTACTCACCTCTAACAGGTGATCTCCGGGAACAGCAGGAATTGAGTCTTCACAATCCACTCTCCTCCTCTAGGAGTTGCTCGCTCTCTCTCTCCCCCTCCCCACCTCTCTCTCCTTTTATCTCAGCTACAAGCCCAACTGAGGAGGGAGAGTTGGGAAGGCAGCTACGTAGGCGCAGTGGGATGCTCCCAAAGGCTTTCCTATAGGACACTGTGGAACATTCCTGCGCGGGCTCCATCAGTGCAGACGTCACCCATATGTGAAGACTCAATTTCTGCTGTTCGCGGAGATCACCTGTTACAGGTAAGTAACTGTGCTTTTCTCTTATTAGTCTTAAATAGGTTACCCTGTAGCTTCATTGCATGTCCCCTAGTCTTTCTATATTCTGATGATGTAAACATTCGATCTACATTTTCCTGTTCCACTCCATTCATTAATTTATAGACCTCTATCATATCTCCCCTCAGCTCTAACCATTTTAGCCTCTCTTCATAGGGGTATCCTTCCATCCCCTTTATCATTTTGGTGGCTCTTCTCTGTACTTTTTCTAATAACGCTATATCCTTTTTAAGATATTGTGACCAGAATTGCACACAGTATTCAAGGTGCAGTCGCACCATGGAACGATACAGAGGCATTATAATATCTTTTGTTTTATTTTCCATTCCTTTCCTTATGATATCTAGCATTCTATTTGCTCTCTTGGCCACCTCTGCACACTGGGCAGAGAGTTTTAACATGTTATCCACGATGATGCCTAAATCTTTTTCCTGGGTGGTGGTTTCTATTGTGTAACCATAGTTTGGGTGGTTGTTCCCTAGGTGCATAACTTTGCACTTGTCCACATTAAATTTCATCTGTAATTTGGATGCCCAGTCCCAATTTATGAAGATCCTCTTGCAATTTTCCACAATCCTCTTGGGTTTTAACAACTTTTAACAGTTTTCTGTCATCTGCAAATTTGATAACCTCACTTGTTATTCCCATTTCCAGGTCATTTATGAATATGTTAAAAAGAAGTGGACCCAGCACAGATCGCTGGGGTACTCCACTATTCACCTTTCTCCATTGGGAAAATTGGCCATTTAGCCCTACCCTCTGCTTTCTTTTAGCCAGTTCCTGATCCACAATAGTACGCTGCCTCCTATGCCATGACATTTTAGTTTTGCCAAAGGTCTCTGATGAGGAACCTTCCCAAAGGCTTTCTGAAAGTCCAGATACACTCTAGCAACTGACTTATCTTCAAAAAAACATAACAGATTAGTAAGACAAGATCTTCCTTGTCTAAAGCCATGTTGGCTGTCTCCCATTAAACCATGACTACATGTTCAATAATTTTGTTCTTTATGATGGTTTCTTCCATTTTTCCCGGTACTGACGTCATGTACGCAGGTCTGTAGTTTCCAGGATGACCCCTGGAACCCTTTTTAAAAATTTGCGTTACATTGGCCATCCTCCAATGTTCAGGTATTACAGATAATTTTAATGATAGTTCACAGATTACTAATAGCAGGTCTGCAATCTCATATTTCAGTTCTTTCAACACCCCTGGATGTATACCATCCAGCCCACGTGATTTGCTACTCTTCCGTTTATCAAATAGTTGTAATGGTGTATCGATATTTCTTTCAATTCTTCTGCATTATCACCTTTAAATACCACATCAGTCATGGGTAACATCCCTACATCTTCCTCAGTAAAGACCAAAGCAAAGAATTCATTCAGTCTCTCCGCTATGTCCTTGTCCCTATTTAGTGCCCCTTTTTACCCCTCTGTCATCTAATGGTCCAACTGACTCTCTCACAGGTTTTTTGCTACGAATGTACTTGAAAATGTCTTTATTATGCGTTCTTGCTTCCACAGCAAGCTTCTTCTCAAATTCTCTCTTTGCCTGCCTTATCAGTGCCTTGCAGCTAACTTGCCAGTGCTTGTGCGGTTTCCAGTTTTCGTCATTCGGCTCTTTTTCCATTTCCTGAAAGATGCTTTTTTAGCAATAAGAGCCTCTCTGACCTCACCTTTAAACCATGCTGGCAGTTTTTTGGACTTTCTTCCACTCTTCTTAAAGCGTGGAATGCAGCTGGCCTGGGCTTCCAAGATAGTATTTTTAAACACACAAGCTTGATGTAAATCTTTAACCTTTGCAACTGCTCCTTTTAGTTTTTTCTTAACTATTTTCCTCATTTTATCATAGTCTCCCTTTCGAAAGTTAAAAGGTAGTACTGTGGATTTCCTTACCATCCCTTCTCCATTAATTAAATCAAACACAATCATGCTATGATCACTATTGCCGAGTGGCCCCAACACCCTTATCTCTTGCACCAGATCTGGTGTTCCACTAAGGACTAGGTCCAAAATGGCACCCCCTCTTGTTGGTTCATGAACCAGCTGCTCCAAGAAGCAGTCATTTATTTCATCTAGTAACTTTATCACTCTAGCATGTCCTGCCGTGACATTGACCCAGTCAATACCGGGGTAATTGAAATCACTCATTATTATTACTGTGCTGTAACTTTTGTTAGCTTCCCTGATTTCTTTGAGCATTTCATCATCCATTTGTTTATTCTGGCCAGGTGGTCGATAGTACACCCCAACTGCCATCACCTTCCCCTTTTTACATGGAATTTCAATCCATAGAGATTCTGCAGCAAATGTTGTTTCCTGCAAAAATTTAATCCTTTGTGACTCAATGCCCTCTCTGACATAGAGTGCAACCCCTCCACCAATTTGATCTGCTCTATCATTATGATATAGTTTGTACCCAAATATCAGTGTCCCACTGGTTGTCCTCCTTCCGCTGTGTCTCTGAGATACCAATCATATCTAACCTCTCATTTAGAGTTATATATTCTAACTCTCCCATCTTATTTTTTAGACTTCTAGCATTTGCATACAAGCATTTTAGAGACTGTATTTTATGCATATTAATCTAGCTATTTGTAGGCAGGGGTCATTTGGAATCTTTAAGCTCTGTCTGCTCTTTACTCAAGGGCATTTGGGCTACTTTTGTCTTTGGGACCTCTCTGCTGATATACCCTAACTTCATTCTTTTGGTAGTATCCTTCAAAGATACATTGTTCTGAACCATGCGCTCTTGGGCGACTGTCTGCTCTCCCCTATTATCTAGTTTAAAAGCTGCTCTGTCTCCTTTTTTAATGGTTAATGCCAGCAGCCTGGTTCCATCCCGGTTAAGGTGAAGACCATCCCTTCAGAAGAGCCCCCCCTTCCCCAGAATGTTCCCCAGTTCCTAACAAATGCAAAACCCGCATCCTTGCACCATCAACTCATTCATGCATTGAGACTCTGGAACTCTGCCTGCCTTTTGGGTCCTGCCCGTGGATCGGGAAGCATTTTGGAGAATGCTACCCTGGAAGTTCTGGATTTCAACTTACTACCTAAAAGCCTAAATTTAGCCTCCAGAACCTCCCTACCACACTTTCCTATGTCATTGGTACCGACATGTACCAAGACAGCAGACTCCTCCCAGCACTATCTAAGACCTTGTCTAGATCACGCATAAGGTCTGCTACCTTTATACCAGGCAGGCATGTTACCAGGCGATCCTCACGTCCACCAGTCACCCAGCTATCTACATGCCTAATGATCGAATCACCAACTATAACGACTATCCTATCCCTTCCCTCATGGGCACATGGCCCTGGAGAAACTTCCTCGGTGTGAGAGGGTTTTACATCACCTGGAGGACAGGTCCTAGCTACAGGATCACTTCCTGCCACACCAGGGTGATGCTCTCCTATCACGTGACCTCCCTTCTCCATGGCAACAGGGATTCTGCCAGACTGGAGGTGGGACTTCAGTACTATATCCCTGTAGGACTCGTCTATGTATCTCTCTGTCTTCCTTATGTCCTCCAAGTCTGCTATTCTAGCATCCAGAGATCGCACTCATTCCCTGAGAGTAAAGAGCTCCTTGCACCTAGTGCACACGTAAGACCCCTCACCAACTGGGCGAAAATCATACATGTGATACTCAATGCAAAAGACTGGAAAACCTCCGTCTTGCTGCTGAACTGCTGTCTGTATCTTAGTTATAAGGTTGTGTTTAGGTATTTAAGTTCTCCAGGACCAAGCAGGAAGTCAGTCCTTACTTATGGTGACGACACCGACGGAGCCCGCGCGGAGCAATTCCCCAGCTATCAAAGAAAGCCTTTGGGATTGCTGCCACGCATGCGAGGTCTTCTTCCCGCCCAAGGGTGCCATCTTGCTCAGTCTCTGTTTTTCTGCGGAGCCCTTCGGACACACGTCCTCGTTCCTCAGAAAATGTTTCTCTCTTTTAGGCTCTTTGGCCTTTTTTCCAGTTTCACCGGTCCTCTCCCATCCTCCCTGATGACTCCGCTTCAGCTGTGGGTCAGGGGATCCCTATTTTTCCCTTTCTTCCTTTTTTTTTCACTTCAGGCCCTTTTCGTGCCCTTTTCTTACCGCTGGCCACCTTGCAGGCATTCGACATCACAGGGGCTCCTTTTGCCCCCATGACCACCGACTTCAAAAAATGTGACAGTGCTCTAAAAACATGTCGCTCATGGACACCCGGACTGTTGTCTGAGGTTCCTGGGGGCTGACCACAACCCGGAGCTCTGGTCACTTTGCAAGAATATGTCCGTTAAGGCCTTATAAAACTGTAAGCAGAAGTCAGATGATATTTTCCGTAAGTCAGCCCTGGAGTCCCCGGTGGCGCCCTGCTCCACTGATCCACCACTTGTGGGGTCCCCGCAGTGACTCCACGTCCCAGGCGTCACTCTGACCAGGATTCTCCCGAGGTGGAACGGCAAAAAAAGAAGACCTTGAAGATTCTGTCGGGGGCTCTGGATAAGCGTGAGCGGTCTCGAGCTCGTTCCCTTAATCCTCTCCGTGTTCCCGAGAGTCGTACAAGGAGCAGCCTCGAAAGGTACCTCGTACAGACACGGAGGCCTCTGGAGATGGTGCCCGGTCTCCTGAGGGTCATCCCGGTAAGGACCCCTTCTCCTCCTCCATGCCAGACCTGGTAACACCGGCGTCAGCATCCCAGGGACCCACTCCTGAGTGGTCCCATATGCTGGCACTAGAGCGCAGCATTTCTGCCTTCCTAGCTGCCCAGCACGACTGGCTCGCGCCTCGAGACCGAGGGTCCCTCGACTGTGGGCCCGAAAACTGCCTTTGAAACCCCCAAGAACCACGGGCCTCGTGAGGGTCCTCGACACCGGTGTCGCTCGCCGTCCCATTCCTCGGGGGCGAGGTCTTTCAGAGTCAGTGCCTCCGGCTCCAGACAGGCCTCGGCCACCGGACATGGGGATCAGCCCGACTCCGAGTCCTTCTCGGACCTCTCGGGCTGGGAATCTGATGGTGACACGTCCCCTGAAACCCGCGCCTATCGGGACCTTCCTTCTGGCCCGTCCCCGCCCGCCTCGCGAAGGCAGTCACCCCTCGAAGATACCTCCTTCTTGATATTCATGCGAGATATGGCTCGGGCCCTCAATCTGCCCACACAGACTGAGGAAGAGCCAAGGGCAGAGGAATTCGACATTTTGCAATATGAGTCTCCCCCAAGGGAGTCTCTCACGGTCCCTGTACCATCCATCCTGACCCGGCTGCTTCTCCGCATGTGGAAAGCACCCGCCTCTGTCCCTATTATTAGTAAAAGACTTGATGCCATGTACAGAGTCCAGCGCGGTCCTGGGTTTCAAAAGGCCCAGCTTCCTCATACCTCCATGGTAGTGGAATCCATGATACGGAAACAGAAGAGCCTGAAGTCACATTCTTCGGTTCCACCTGGCAGAGAATCCCGTGCCCTCAATGCACTCGGACGTAAGGCTTACCAGGGATCTATGCTGGCATGCCGCATCCAAGCATACCAACTATATATGGGTATGTTCCTTTGCAACCTCACTAAAGAGCTCGGCGGTTTCTCTGCAGGCCTCGAAGGTGACCACCTTCTCAAATTTCAGATCCACCTGAGATTGGTCGCGGACTGCTCAAAATACCTTTCTTGCGTCGCATATGACAGGTTCGAGTCTTCCGCCCGTGTGGCAGCGGCTGGCATCGGAGCCCAGCGTTGAGCATGGCTCCAGTCCTCAGGCTTGGAACAGTGGGTCCAGGAGAAACTCTTGGATGTTCCCTGCCTTGGTGAATCACTGTTTGGCAAGCCTATGGGAGGACAAGGCAGCCGAGATCGAGACGGTGTTCCTAACTCGCACCTGTCTCTCTCAGAAAACCTCTTCTCTTCCCCGGAAGAAACAGCACAGTAAGAAACCCTTCTTTCAGAGGAAGGGGCTTCCTTACCGTGGATACCCACCCTTTCCACCCGCTCCAGCTCTGGCGGCCAAGGCAAGGGCAGAGCTCAGGGCCACTGGAAACCTAAGGGGCCCAAGACCCAACCACCGTCGCCACCCCAGCCAGCTCCAGGGTTTTGATGCCAAATGCATAGCCTCTCATCTTCCAGTTGCACTCCCACCGGTAGGAGGACATCTGTCCCTTTTCGCCCCCGAGTGGGAGGCCATCACATCGGACACCTGGGTCCTCCAGGTCACCCGGGACGGTTACCGTCTCCATCTGGACAGACTCCCCCCTCCCTGCTCCTTCGCTGTACGCTGGGGCATGACTCTAAGAGCTGTCTACCTCCCAGGCCAAGACAATATCCTCGCGGACAGGCTCAGCAGGCTTCTACACCTGTACGAGTGGCACCTGAATCCAGAGGTGGTTCTCCACCTGTTTTGCCGCTGGGGGATTCCGTCCATAGACCTATTCACCAGTCCAGCAAACGCACAGCTTCCCCGCTTTTGTGGGCCGATACCGCATCCGAGCAGTGTAGCCCCAGACGCATTCCTCCTGAGCTGGAACTCCGGGCTTCTGTATGCATTCCCCCCCCCCCCCACTCCTCTCATTGTGAGGATTCTCCACAAAATTCAGCGGGACCGAGCCTCTCATGGCTCCCTCGTAGCCTCGACAGCCTTGGTTCCCACTTCTACTCTGACTCTTGTCGGAGTCCCCAGTCCCCCTGGGCAGTGCTCTGAGGAGGAGGGACGGGTGCTTCACTCGAACCTGGACTCGCTATCCCTAGCAGGCTGGCGACTGAACGGGTCTCCATAGCCTCGCTGCACCTCCCAGAGGAGATCGAGGAAGTCCTGCTCACATTGAGGAAAGACTCGATGAGACGGGCCTATGCCCTCAAGTGGCAGTGCTTCTCGGTCTGTTGCTCCGGGCTCCAGATCGATCCATTCTCCTGTTCTACCCGGTGGGTTCTCCAGTACCTCCTCCACCTCTCGCAGGTGGGACTGAAATCCAATTTGGTCAGGGTTCACCTGAGCGCCATTTCAGCCAACCACTTCCCCGTCGAGGGTAAACCCATCTCGGGCCAGCCACTGGTTTCCCACTTCATGTGGGGCCTTTTACTCTCCAAGCCCCCTGTCTGGCCTCTGCCGAGGGAGTGGGACCTGAACATCATGCTCAATGCAGCTGACTCAGCCGGCCTTCGAGCCGATGGCGATGTGCTCGCTTCAGTATCTGGTGGCGCTGACCTCTGCTCAGCGAGCCAGCAAACTTCAAGCCCTCATGGCCACGGCCCCCTACACCAGGTTTTACGGGAACAGGGTGGTCCTTCGCACTCACCCCAAGTTCCTACCAAAAGTTGTCTCGGATTGCTATCTCAACCAAGAGATAGTCTTACCGACTTTCTTCCCGAGACTTCACGCTGACCGGGTGTCGGCGGTCCTGCATATTCTCGACTGCAAGACGACTGTCGCCTTCTACCTTCAGCGCACCCAGGGTCATTGCAAGTCTGAGCGGCTATTCATCGCCTACGATCCCAACTGTCTGGGGCTTGCAGTCACCAAGTGCACCCTCTTCATCTGGGTGGCAGATTGCATCGCCTTTGCCCAGGCAAAGACTGGGGCCCCGTTGGATCGACGAGTCACCGCGCACAGCGTCCTTGCCAAGGCAGCATCAGTGGCTTTGCTGTGCTCAGTGCCTCTGACGGACATATGCCGGACTGCGACCTGGTCTTCAGCGAATACCTTCGCTTCGCACTACTGCCTGCAGAGGGAGTTCCACCAGGACAGTACCTTCGGCCAGACTGTACGCCGTAATCTGTTCAGGGTATAAGCAATTCCTGCCCTCCAACCCTCCTTCTGCGGCTACTGGGAACTTGGCCCCCCAAGGACCCGAGGACTAGGGCTCCCTTCAGATCATCGGCATCTGCTCATGGCTTCACGGAGGCGCTTTGCTTATAGGTTTCGGTAGCTTGTAGCTGGGGAGTCCCATAAGTGAGGACTGACTTCCTGCTTGTTCCTGGAGAAAGCGTAGTTACTCACCTGTAACAGGTGTTCTCCAGGGACAGCAGGAATCAGTCCTTACTACCCTCCCACCTCCCCTTAAGAGTTGCTATTCTTATCCTTCCCTTGCCATCTGCTTAGTAGGGTTCTAGCTATGGGACCTGACTGGGCAAGATGGCACCCTTCGGTGGGAACAGGGCCACACATGCGTGGCAGCAATCACAAAGACTTTCTTTGAAAGCTGGGGAATTGCTCCATGCGGGCTCCGTCGGTGTCGACGTCATCATAAGTGAGGACTGATTCCTGCTGTCCTTGGAGAACACCTGTTACAGGTGAGTAACTACACTTTCTTTACCTACTAAGGGTTGGTGGGGATACTTATACTAATAAAACTACACCTAATACGTTTAATGTTCTTTGTTCACCTGAAGCTTAATTAATCTCATGCCCTTAATGTATGCTGATGAAGACAAACAGCTGCACCTGAGAGTGAATATGGCACATCCTTTCCTATAAAGCTACAATTATCCCAGAGGTGGGGGGGTGGGTGTTGGGAAGGGAGGGAGGGTAAAAGACGTATTAAAAATTGGCTGCTACACAGTACCCTGTCCTGTGCTTCTAAGGTAATCTGTAGCCAATTTCCAGGGGGAGTCCCACAGCCCTTGCTTGGATAGAGGAAGTCTTGGGGTCTAAACTTAACCAGAAAGCTCTCTGCTGTGTTTTAAATGTAAACTGAAAGCTCTTTGCTGCTACTAGGCCCTGACTGATTTAACAAATATATTGGGTTCACAGATTAATCAGCTTTAGTATACCTTTTTCCCCAAGATTTAGAAAAATTCCCAGAAGTAAATACTTACAATTGCAAATCTCTCTCCAGAAGTAGCAGTCCCCTGGGCACTCCAGGCAGTCCGGAAAGGTTACCTTATTCATCTGGACCAGAAACCCCCACCTTTCAAGGGGAACCTCCTCTGACTCCCCTGCACCAGGTCCTGCTACTTCAGGAACTTGCAGGTCTTCTCAGGGACACGGCTGTCCAGTCGGTACTACCCCACTCAAAAGGAAAAGGGGTTCTACTCCAGGTACCTTTTAGTCCCAATAAATAATAAAAGGAGACACTGCCTCAGAGGTGCAACAGGCGACTGCCTGTACCATCAAGGTCCTACAATATCTGGGGTTTGTGATCAACCACCCCAAATCCTCCTCCCTCCAACACAGGACCTGGAGTTCATAGGGGCTTGCCTGGACACCCACCAAGCTCTAGGGCCTTCCTCCCCCTGGGCAGGGCAGATTGCCTCAGGGTCCTGGCGATCGAGGTGCAGCACAATCACGCCATATCGGTGCAGTCCATGCTTCGCCTGCTCAGCCACATGGCTTCCACAGTCCATGTGGTCCCCAACACTCGCCTCCACATGCGGGCAGCTCAGTGGTGCCTCCGCTCACAGTGGACTCAAGCCAATGGCAGACTCTGGGACAGGGTCTCGGTATCCCATCAACTGGCGGAGTCACTACATTGGTGGCAGGATGCACAGCACCTGCAGAGGGGTATGCCCTTTAAGCAACCCAACCCCCAGAGGGTCCTCACTACAGACGCTTACCTACAGGGCTGGGGTGCCCACTGTGAGGAACTGCGCGCACAGGGCACCTGATCTCTTGAGGAAAGCAGGCAGCAGATCAATCTGCTGGAGCTAAGAACCATCTTCCTAGGGCTCAGAGCTTTCCGTCACTGCCTGCAGCACCAAACGGATAACCAGGTCGCAATGTTCTACCTGAACAAACAGAGGGGCACAGGGTCTTACCACCTCTGCCAGGAGGTAGTAGCCCTCTGCTCCTACACGATCAGTCAGGGAATGTACCTCAGGCAGTATACCTTCCGGGCCAGGAAAATGCCCTAGCAGACAGACTGAGAAGGGTCCTCCAGCCACATGAGTGATGCCTAGATCCCAGAATACTCAGCTGCTCCGCTTCTGCTGTCCCCATCCACACCCGTCCTGGATAGCGGCGGATGCCTTCCTCATCTCATGGTTGGAGGACCCGCTGTGTATGCCTTTCCTCCCACACTGCTAATCGGGTGGACCCTCTTCAAGGTCCAACAGGACAGGGCTTCTATGATCCTGGTGGCCCCAACAGCCCTGGTTTCCCCTGTTACTCCGCCTCTCGATGGAGCTCCTGTTGCCTCTGGGGAATTCCCTGGGATTGCTAACCTAGGAGAAGGGCTCGATCCTCCATCCCAACCTGGGGTCCCTCTTGTTAACAGCGTGGCGGCTGAACGGTTCACCCTAGTGCCCTTCAACCTCCCCAGGGAGGTGGAGGAAGTCCTCCTGGCTTCTCGCAAAGACTCCACAAGATGAGCCTACGCCTTCAAGTGGCAGAGGTTTTCCTTATGGTGCGCAGAGCAGCGGATTGACCCATTCTCCTGCCAGATGCACAGGGTGCTTCAGTACTTGCACCACCTCTCGCAGACTGGACTTAAGGCCATCTCTGTGAGGGTACACCTGAGCGCGCACTCTCCGCGGATCATCACTCTATAGAAGGCAGACCTCTCTCTGGTCAGCCCCTCATCACCTGATTCATGCGGGGCTTGCTGCTCTCCAAACCTCCCATCTACCCAATTCCGGCAGAATGGGATCTCAACATGGTTTTGACACAGCTTACCAAGCTGCCCTTCGAATCCTTGGCTACATGCCAATTGCACTACCTATCTTGGAAGGTTGCCTTCCTAGTAGCGCTCATCTCTGCCCACAGGGTCAGCGAGCTTCAGGCCTTGGTGGCCGAGCCACCTTACACCAGGTTCTACAAGAACAGGGTCGTGCTTTGCACCCACCCTAAATTCCTTCCGAAGGTGGTGTCCGCCTTCCACCTCAACCAGGAGGTGGTGCTCCCCATCTTCTTTCCATGGCCCCACTCCGACAAGGCATCGGCCATTCTTCATACTCTTGACTGCAAAAGGGCCCTTTCCTTCTACTGCAACGTACTCAGGGCCACCACAAAGCCTCACAGCTTTTCATTTCTTATGACCCTAGTTGGGGGGGGAGCTGTCACCAAGCGGATTCTGTCCATCTGGGTGGCGGACTGTATCGCCTTCGGCAACAACCAAGCTGTGCTTCTGTTGGAGCGCTGAGTCACAGCGCACAATGTCTGTGCTATGACAACTTCAGTAGCGAACCTACACGCTGTCCCTTTGGTGGACATCTGCTGGACTGCCACCTGGTCTTCCGTTCACACTTTTGCAGCCCACTATTGCCTGGAGAGAGAGTTCCAATGGGACAGTGCCTTCGGCCAGGCTGTACTCCATACTCAGTAATCTGTTCGGGGTTTAGGCAACTCCTGCTCTCCGACCTTTCTTGTTCAGGCTACCAGAACCATGGTTCTCCCTGGACATGGGGGTCCTCAGAGTCTGTTCTCAGATTCGCTTGCAGCTGCTCACGGCTGGGCCATGCTTTTTTTTCCAGTCCAGGAAACGTGGAAAGCAGGAGAAGGACTACTTTTATTAAATAAACTTAAGCCACTGGCCCGACACAGGCCGTGTTTCGTTCTGCCTTCATCAGGGGCTAAAGATGGCTTAACTACAACATATAAAAACAAATATAAATATATATAACAATGATAAAAGGCCTATTAAATGAACCATTATACTATTTCCCTTGTATAAATAATAAAAACATTACATATATAAACATTACAAATAATGTAAAATATAAATGAAAAAAACACAGCAAATGTAAGTAAAGACATTAATACCAAATTATGTATTACCTACAAATAGTGTGTATAAAAATATTAAGTGGAACTACAGTTACTATTTATCTTACAGAACCTTGCCACATAAACTAAGTGATTTAACAAAATCATTCTGTAAAATAATACCTACCTCAATGTAGTCTCTCACATACACAATACCTTCTATATTATTGAGAAAATAGGAAAAAACAAAAAAATGAGTATGTATACCCATGTTCAGTATGAAACCCTTATAACACATTCTATATCTTAAAAAACCCAAAATAAGTGTTTTAATAAAAAGGGCTACACTAAACAGAAGGAATCAGTGGAACAGGCACCCAGCACTGCACAATGGTGGGGGGTGGGGGGGGGTAGTGAATATCAAAAATATGTCTAAGAAAATTTTCTATAAAAATACCTTAACTTAAAACTTGGATTAATACCCACATTAAATTGACACTGTATATACTTTGTCTCCATAGCCTGCAGATCTTCAATTCATTATTGTTATTATGGTATTATTAAACCGATCGTAAAAACACCGCAAAGCAGGCTAAACTACCACATATGAGAATTAACAAGTTGTTCTACCTACGTGATACAATTCAGAGTAATGTGATATATGTTATTCCTTATTGCTCATCTGCAGAGGGATGTATATCTGCATAAACCGTCTTCGTTTGGCACTATAGAGGAAAAATATCTGATTGTTACTCGAGGGGTCGACCCGCACATCTAACAAATATGTAACTTTATTATTATCCTCTATACCTTTTAATGTGATTCTATTAGATCACGCTAGTAATGTGAACTGCTCACCGAAGCGGCAGGTTGCCTCAAGAGGAAGGTTTTTAAAATTAAATCAAAAAATCCCATTCTATCGTGGGATGAGAGTCCCATATGTGAGGACTGACTTCCTGCTTGTTCCTGGATAAAGCATAGTTACTCACTTGTAAGAGGTGTTCTCAAGGGACAGCAGGAATCGGTCCTCACAACCCTCCCTCCTCCCCTTGGAGTTGCTGTATAATTTTTGCCATCTTCTTTTGTCAGCTATAGCTGTGTCATCTGACTGAGCAAGATGGCACCTTTGGGCAGGAAGGGGACTACACATGCGGGTTGGCATCTCCCAAAGACTTTCTTTGAAAGCTAGGGAGATGCTTCCGTGAGGGCTCCGTCGGTGTCGACGTCACCCATATGTGAGGACTGATTCCTGCTGTCCCCGGAGAACACCTGTTACAGGTGAGTAACTACACTTTTGTTGCTACCATTTTTCTCTATTTCTGTGTAGTGTGATAACCCACAAGGATTTTTAAGTTTGTTTTCACTTTGACCGAACAGCTTGAAAATGCATTTTCAGGAGCATCCTATAATCTTTCACACCTCAGGCTATAAGAAACTGAATTAAACGGTCTGAAATAAAATATAGCAATGCAGTGTCTTATGACATTTCCACTTTTCAACCATAAGCTAGATCACTGTGTCTGGGGAGATGGAGATTTAATTAGTGCACTCAACTACTTTTTTTGGGAGGATTGTGATAAACCTCAGATGCAGAACAGAAAAGGTGATGGGGTAGCTGGAAAGAGAACGGGGCTTGCTGCATTCATCACAAATAAGTCAAGACAGAAAATAGGTGCATCTAGTCAAAAAACGCTGAAGTTTCTAAAGGTATATTAACAGAATAGGGCACAAAAAAAATAAAAATAAGTATTATTTATTCCAATGGTTTGATCATAAAACCATTTTCAAAGTTCCGAAATGGGACATATATATATATATATATATATATATATATATATATATATAAGCATTCTAGAAAGGCCCCTGGTATGAAAACAAGGTAAAAGACCAATCCTAGATGTTTGAAAATGTAGAGGCCTCCGACTAGATGGCTGAAAATGAAATAATTAGTATTAAGTACATAAAGATGGGTAAATGATGCAGAAGGTTGAAACCAACATAAAGTAATAAGAATAAAACTTTAAAGTGTAAACATATTTATCAAACTTGTTTTCTCTAGTACTGAAAGCATAACTGTTTCTTAATGAGTAGGAATTAAGATCTGCTTATTAATCAATAGTGCCTTTCATTAAATTCTGATGTAATCCTTTCAAGTTAGCCCCAAGGAAATCAACCTTTCTTTAACCTATTGCTTAGAGCATCAATTTGCAGGGGATTACTCCTCCACCGTGGTTTGCCTACTAATGTGAAATCCTCTTGTACAGCAAGAAGTGGAGGAGTGGCCTAGTGGTTGGGACAAGGTACTTCAGGCCGGAAGGTCGGGAGTTCAAATCCCACTAGAGGACTTCAACCTTGGGCCAGAAGGACTGGGGTTTCTAGTCCCACAGGTGCTCCTTGTGGTCTTGGGCAAGCCACTTAACCCTCCATAGCCCATGTTCCCTGTAAAATAGTTATCTCCAAGTTATAATGTCCTATTCAATGTAATTTCAGTTTGTTCAATGTAAACAGCACTGATGCAGAATAGCGCGGTATATAAGAGATTGTAAATAAATAAATAAATTTGCTATAATGTAATTTCATGTTGACCTTGTACAGAGTGACAATGATTTGGACAAATCAACTTCTCCAAAGCGAATTGACTTTGTTCCAGTTTCTCCAGCCCCGTCTCCCACCAGAGGAATAGGGAAGGTATGGAAAATATAATGCAAAGGTCTTTTAAAATTTCACCTTGTCCTAGCTTTTCATGGGCATTACCTATCCTGTGTTTCTAAGCCTTCTCTTGAGGAGTATATATATTCATGGTTTCCTTATCGTCCCTCCAGTCCAGTCCCGCACCTCTGGGTAGTGCACCTTCTCTCGCAGCATGGAGACTGGGCATGTCAGAACTCTGAGGTCACTAGCCCATACACCGCTGGCACCTCCCTACAGCTGGAGGTGGTGAGCCTAGGTGCTGGGCTCACCGAGGGACAAATAAGGAACACTTCCTTTAGAGTAGCTAGTTTTTAATATTTCTAAATTTACTTTTGTTTGGGGTAGTAAAGGTTAATTTAAAAAATAAATAATTAATTTGGTTCGGGGCTTGAACTACGGAGGAATTTCTGCTTCGGCTGCCGCTGCTGTTTCCTCGTTCACTCCCCTCCTTGTCTGCACGGAGGGGAGTTGATTGGTAGAGAACTTCCCTGCTGCTTGTCTGAATGATCGCGTTGGGGGTAAGATCTTCTCGACAGAGAAAATCAGGCTGACTGCCGGCAGTGCTCAGGGCCTCTGGGGAAGGCACTCAGGCCGAGGACACAGCAAAGCGCTGAAAATGAGCGATTCTTTTTAAGGCGGCTGCAGCCGCAGAGGTGAGTGCTTTGCGGCGGGGAAAGTTCCAGTCATGCTGCCATTGCAGCCTAGGACCTTGTGGTGGCTAGATTGCTAGTTTTGTCTCTCCTCACAGAACGGCCCGTTTTTCCTGCATTTTTTTTCGACGCAGTTTTTTCTACGTCGGAGCTGTTTTTCTTCAGTTCTTTGAAGTAATTTCGGCTGTCATTTCCTTTGGGCCTTTCAGTGAGTTTCTTGAGGACATTTCATTTTGATTTTAAATTGAAAGAAAAAAAATAGTAAGAAGAAAAGCAGACCAGGTGGTAGATCTGACAGCTTAATTCTAGTTATAATTACTTGTGGAACAACGCACGGGCTTGTGCCGGCACGTCCTCAGTGCCTCGTCTGCAGTACCTGCTGTGGCACAGTCTCTGATGCCAGAGTTTGCCATGGTTGCGCATCCGAGGCATTAAGCATGGAGCAGGAGCTCCAGGATAAAGCTAAGGAGGTGCCATCCTTGCCTGCGCAGGAGATGTTAGCGCCTATGATGGCTACTCCCGTATAAGAGGCTCCTGCTTCGCCACAAGGCGTAGCACAGACCGTGCCAGGTCCCTCTGCCTCAACGGCTTTGGAGTCTGCTGCTCTAGCGGATTTTTCCCCAGAATTTGTTCTGTTGTTGCACCAAGCCTTTTGTTTGCGGCGGCAGGGGGCCGTTGCGGGACTTTCAACGGTCGGATCCGCAGCGAGTCGGATTACAACAGAAGTTGGGGAGTTCTCGGGTACGAGACCAGCTAAGAGAGCTCATTCTTTCGAAGAGTATTCAGCGCAAGCGGACTGGTTGTAAGAGGATGAGTTGGACATCGAACCAGAAGCGGGCGTAGAAGATTTAGAGAAAGGTGAAATTATAGAGCCAGAGGATCAGGCTAGGATTATTTGGGTCTTTCGCTGAGAAGAGTTGACGGCTTTAATTACGGAGTCGCTTCAGGCACTTAGTGGGGCCACCAGCAGAGGAGGAGACAGTAGAGGATCCGCTCATTCAAGCGGTACGGAAGACTCAAGCAGTATTTCCTGTTCATTGTGTGGTCCGGCAAATGATTCAGGATGAATGGGATCTGCCTGAGATCTCCGGGGGGTAAGAGCTAGGAACCACCTCTATCCCTTGTCAGATCGGGAACGTGAGACATTTCATTCTCTGTGCATAGATGCAGCCGTCTCAGCTATTACCAAGAAGACTACCATTCTGGTGGGGGCAGTGCCGTCCACAAGGATGGGCAGGATCGCAGGCTTGATTCTTTGTTGAAACAGGCATTTGAGGTCAATGCGCTATCCTTGCAAGCATCTATCTGTGGCGCTTGGGTGGCTAGGGCCTGCCTTTGTTGGTCTCAGCACCTGCAGTGGCCGGTGGTTGATGTTACCAGATTGGAATCGGGTGCGGCTTACTTAGCTGATTTACAGTATGATCTCCATAGGGCATTGGCCAATAGCATGGCATCTCTGGTATCGGCCCAGCATTATCTTTGGCTTCGGAATTGGGCGGCAGATAGTTCCTCCAAATCTCGGCTCAGCAAGCTTCCGTTTAAAGGAAAACTGCTGTTTGGAGAAGATCTCAACAAGTTAGTCAAGAATTTGGGGGAATTCAAAGGGGGCCGCTTGCCTGAGGGAGGACAAGCCAAAGCCCAGGCATGTGGCGCCATCGGTGAGAGGTCAGAGGTGGGATTTCAGGCGTTTTATTACTTCGCGTTTGGGAGCTTTCCAAAGAGGGTGCTTTCCCTCTCGAGGGCAAGGATTCCTGGGATTTCGAGGGGCAGGCAGAGGGTTTGCTAGCCCCTCTTCCTCAGGATTTTATAAGACCCAATGAGGTCAGGGGAGTCCAAGCAGTGGAACATCCCGTGGGGGGTCGGCTTCAGGATTTTCTTCCAGCCTGAGCTCAGATAACATCCGACATTGGGTGCTAGAGGTCATTTGCGAGGGTTATGCCCTCGGGTTCGTCAGACTTCTGGCCGAATCGTTCATTCTTTCGCCCTTCAGGGATCATTCAAAGGCTGTAGCGGTGGAGGAGACGTTGTCTCATTTACTCCAGTTGGGGGCAGTGATTCCCGTGCCTCCAGACCAATGTGGCTGTGGTCAATACTCGATTTATTTTGTGGTTCCCAAAAAGGACGGGTCCTTTCATCCAATTCTAGATCTAAAACGGGTAAACCATTGTCTACGGGTGTCTCATTTTCGAATGGAAACCTTGCATTCGGTGATCATGGCGGTGAGAAAGGGAGAGTTTTTGATGTCTCTCGATCTCACCGAGGCGTATTTGCATATTATGATCAGGCCGGCACATCAACGTTTTCAGTTCCAAGCTTTGCCTTTCAGCCTGGCAATGGCTCCGCGTACTTTCACCAAAGTGATGGTGGTGGTGGCCGCAGCGCTGCGCAGAGAGGGGGTGTTGGTACATCCCTATCTCGACGATTGGTTGATTCGAGCAAAGTCCAGGAGCGAAAGTGTACAAGCTACAGCCAGAGTTGTTCAGCTGTTAGAGAGCCTTGGCTGGGTGCTCAACAGGGCCAAAAGACATTTGGTTCCATCTCAGGTTCTGGAATATTTGGGAGTTCACTTCGATACCCAGCGGGGGTCGGTGTTTCTGCTGGATCAAAGGGCTCAAGGTCTTCGTCTCTTGATAAGCACATTCTTGAAGAGTCCAGCTACTACGGCTTGGCAGTATCTCCAGGTGCTGGGTACGATGGCCGCGACTCTAGAAGTGGTTCCATGGGCAAGAGCGCACATGCGGCCTTTGCAGAGCTCCTTGCTGTGCCGCTGGTCTCATCAAGAGGATGCTCTGTCCAAACAGCTTCCTTGTCCGAAAGCAGTCAGGCAGTCGCTTTTGTGGTGGTTGCTCCTGGAGAAACTCTCAGCGGGCATACCTCTAGAACAGCCGCAGTGGGTTCCTGTCGTAACGGATGCCAGTCTAGCAGGTTGGGGACCCCATTGCGAGGGACTCTTTGTGCAAGGGATCTGGAATGCGCTGGAAGTCCAGTGGTCGATCAATCAGCTGAAATTGAGAGCCGTGGATCTAGCACTCTGAGCCCTCGAGTCCAATCTTTGGGGTCGAGCAGTTCGAGTTCTATCGGACAATGCCTCTGCGGTGGCATATCTCAAAAAGCAAGGGGATACAAGCAGCATGGCTGTAGCGGAGGAAGCGTCGGCGGTGTTCAGCTGGCCGGAGAGTCGGCTTCAGGCACTGTCATCGGCGCACATTGCTGGAGTGGACAATGTGACAGCGGATTATCTCAGTCGGGTTTGCGTGGATCCCGGAGAATGGGAGCTTCACGTGGCTGTCTTTGCGCATAGTACACAAATGGAGCACGCCCATAATGGATCTGATGGCCACTTTCAGCTCAGCCAAAGTAGGGCCCTTCTTCAGCAGAAGGAGAGAGAGAATGGAGAATGTCCGAGGGCCTGGATGCCTTGTTGCAGCCGTGGCCTGCAGAGGGTCTCCTATATGTCTTTCCGCTGTGGGCACTCATAGGTCGAGTGATTCAACACATAGAGGCTCATCGAGGGCAGGGACTTTTCATCGACCCGGATTGGCCTCGGCGTCCATGGTACGCCGACCTGGTACATCTTCTCAACGGGTTGCCATGGCGTCTTCCTTTCAGGGAGGATTTCCTGCAACAGGGTCCTCTGCGGATGCTGCAAGTGGATTGGTTCTCGCTTACAGCTTGGCCCTTGAAAGGGCAAGGTTAAAGAAAAAGGGTTACTCTCGGGCGGTGATCTCTGTCTTGCTTTTCTCCAGAAAGCGTTCAACCTCGTTGGCATATATTCGCGTCTGGCGTGATTTTGAAGATTGGTGCAAGGCGTGACGAGTGCGGCCTTCCGCGGCGTCAGTCCCGGAGATTTTGAATTTTCTACAGGATGGTTTTGACAAGGGTCTAGCGGCAAGCTCCTTGAGAGTGCAGTTGGAAGCTATTTCTTGTTATTGCGGAAAGGTGCAGGGTGGTCGGTTTGGACGTTTATCCAGATGTCCAGCAGTTTTTAAGAGCAGTGTCTCGGTTTCGGCCGCCCAAAAGAGTGGTTCTTCCAGCTTGGGATCTTAATTTGGTTCTTAATGCAATGACAAGAGCCCTTCGAACCCTTGCGTCAGGCTTCCTTGATGGATTTGATCTTGAAAGCGGTCTTTTTTGTAGCGATCTGTTTGTCGCGCCGAGTCTCGGAGTTACAGGCATTGTCTTGTCCGGGAGCCTTTTCTTACTTTCTTTAAGGATAAGGAAGTGTTGCAGCCTGTTCCATCGTTTCTGCCAAAGATACTATCCATGTGAACCAATTGGTTTCTTTACCAGTGCTAAGGTCTTCAAAGGATTGTTCTTTGGAGCGTGGTTTACGTTCGCTAGATTTGAAGAGGATTATTCGTATTTATCGTAAAAGGTCAGAGTCTTTTCGTAAGATGGATCGGTCATTTCTGCTGTTTGGAGGACCGCGAAAGGGAGAAGCAGCGGCCAAGGCTTCTATTTCTAGATGGATCCATGAGGCAATTTCCTCGGCTTATTTATTGCAGGTCGTCAGGCTCCCTTAGACTTGTGAGCTCATTCTACCAGAGCTCAGGCAGCTTCGTTGGCAGAGTATACCTCAGTTCCTCCGGTAGAAATTTGCAAGGCGGTTACATGGTCGTCTTTGCATACTTTCAGTAAGCATTATTGTCTGAATATTCAAGCGGCGGGAGATGCCTGTTTCGGATCAGCAGTGTTGCGAGCTGGTTTGGCGGGTCCCTCCCATTGATTTACTGCTTTGTTACATCCCAGAGGTGCAGGACTGGACTGGAGGGGCGATAAGGAAAGAGAAATTAGACTTACCTGTTAATTATAGTTCCTTGAGGAACTCCAGTCCAGTCCCGAATCCCACCTGAAGTTTGTTCAGTACAGGTAAGTAACGTAGAACTTCTACAGTTGCAACAGTGTAAGCGATGGAAAGAGAACTCACGAGGTTATGCGTATCATGCTAGTTGTGTTCACTAGCTGCCCTGCTTTCTTTTTTCTCATTTCCTCAACCCTTGGGACAGTAAAAGAAAGAAATTCCTCGGGGTTTGAGGACAGACCTTAAAGTTGACGTTCATATTTAACTGTTAGTATCATTGTTTGATTAATATTAGCTACGGTCACTGGAAGCTGATGGGAGGTGCCAGCAGTGTATGGGCTAGTGACCTCAGAGTTCTGACATGCCCAGTCTCCAGGCTGCGAGAGGAGGTACCCAGAGGTGCGGGACTGGACTGGAGTTCCTCAAGGAACTATAATTAGCAGGTAAGTCTAATTTCTCTTTGGTGACCCACTGTCCTAATATCAGTTGTCTTGAAAGCTGTACTTTACCTGAACTGTTTAAAAATGAGCTGTTCAGAATGTTCTCTCTTGTGTGTATAATGCTAAAATGTTACATTACATACCATTAGTTTCTAACAGGGACGTCAGCCTTAAAAGGTCATGCTGTGTGTGTGTCTCCTCTATATACGTTTCCCTTCATAACTTTGAATCTTTCATCTAGCTCCATGTAAATTTCTGCCACAGACAATAGAACACCAGTGACTTGGCTTCCATTCTGCCATACCTGACACACTCGGCTGCTAGAATCAATTCTTAAAGGAAAACAGCCTAGTTTAGTCAATTGAAATTTCAAATAGGTTGGAGCACAATGTAATCTCCAGGAACAAGCAGGAATGTAGTCTTCACATATGGGTATCGTTGGTACCAACGGAGCCTGTGCGGGAACGCTCCCCAGCATCCAATAGGAAAGGTTTTGGGAGCATCCCACAGCGCCTGCGTGCTGCCTTCCCGCCTTTCCAAACTGTCCCTCTCCAGTTCTTCATTTTCCGCGGAGCTGACAGGTCGCACATCATGTCACCGCAGAAAATATTCCCGTTTATTCTTCTTTTTTGTGGTCGTGTCTGCCTTCTTTCGACGCTACACCGGTACCGCCGGTTTCTTCTTTCCCTTTCTAAAAAACAACCCCCCCCCCCCCCAAAAAAAAAACCTTTCTTCTGGAATTTCTTCCAGCTACTTTTTCCTTCAGGTGCCAAGCCCCATTTTGGGCACTAGGCCCAATTTTCCCTCTAACATGGAAAAACCTGCTTCGGGTTTTAAAAAGTGTTCTAAGTGTGACAGTACCAGCTCCGTCACCGACACCCATGAGTGGTGCCTCAAATGTTTAGGTCCTGACCACTCTATTTCAGAGTGTGTTGCCTGTGGGATGATGTCGAAGAGGGGTCGGCAAAACCGAGCTGCTAAACTTAGCACCCTTTTTCCCTCCGATGCAGTGTCTGTGGCATCGACGTCTTCCAGGGCTTCGTCTTCCTCCCATGGATCTCAGGTAACTAAACATAAATCTGGCCGGTCCTCAAAGGGCAGATCTCCTTCCAAGCATCGAGATGCCTCTGGCGTTGCCCTTGAGGGACTTGTACCGGCAAAATTGCCCCGGTGGGAGGCTTCGGCTTCCAAAGCACTAACAGGGCTCCAGGATGTTCTCGAGGCCCCAACCATGGCAGAACTACTGGTTCCATGCTCTGGGGTACCGGCTGCTTCATCCGGTACCGATACCCAAGCATCGGCAGCGTCAATAGACCAGAGATTCTTGGCTATTGAACGCAGTCTGGCGGCTCTTCTCATGGCCTCGATGCCCTTGAAACCGCTTCAGACAATTTAATCGGTACCGGCACCGACTGCTTTGACATCGGCAAGTATTCTACCGGGACCGAGTCAAGCTTACCCATCCGGTATCGACAAGTCGGTACCGGACCCCTCCGACACCGACTTCAATCAGTACCGGTATCATGCCTTGCATGATCACCCGGATCGAAGATACTTTGAATCCTCGGATGAGTCTGAAGACTCTGAAAGCTCTGCCGATACCAGAGTACTTCTTCCCAAGGATGATTCTTCTCCTCAACGTAGGATGTCTCCTCCAGAGGATATGTCCTTTCAGGATTTTATCCGAGATGTGGCTCGAGGTCTTTCCATCACAGTGGCTCCTGAAAAAGAGCCTAGGGCAAAGGAATTGGAAATCCTGCAATACCCTAAAGCTCCCAAGGAGGCGGCTACTTTACCTATTCATGAGATCCTGCATGATCTCATGTTAAGGATGTGGGAAACACCTCTAACCACTTCTCCTCACTCTCGAAGGCTCGACACCATGTATCGAGTTCCTCTTTGTCCTGGATTTCAAAAACCTCAGCTACCACACCATTCCATGGTGGTGGAATCAGCTATGAGAAGGATCAAGAGTGCAAAAAGACATGCATTTAATCCTCCAGGACGTGAGTGTAGGACTCTTGACGCCTTTGGATGTCGAACCTTCCAGGCCTCCATGCTTTCTGCCAGGATCAGTTCCTATATATTATATATGGGAATGTTCCTTAAGGAGGTCACCGGAGCTTTATAGCTTATGAGCCCTCTCCTTCCTGATGATAAGAGGCAGGATTACCTTGCACTTGTCAAACATGCTCATGATGTTTCCAAGTTTGTAAATCGTGCAGCCTTTGACTGCTTTGAGTGCATAAGCAGAACCTCTGCTATTGCCATAGGTGCAAGTAGGATTGCCTGGCTCCAGCAATCTGACTTGGAACTTTGGGTACAGGACAAACTGGTGAATATTCCTTGCACATGAGAGAATCTCTTTGGCAAGAATTGGCAGGAAAGAGCTAATGAGATAGATGCTGACAATATCACCCTGGATAGATTGTCTAAATCTACAGCTGATCCTGCAAAGAAAAAATCCTACAAGAAACCATTCTTCAGTAAGAAGAAGAAGTTTTACCCCCTCCTATACCCAACAGGGACATCGTGTAGGTCAGTCTGCCCAAAAGGGACAGCAGCAACAGCCTAGGCAAAGAAAATCCAAAGCTGCTAAGCCTCAACCTGCTCAGCAGACTCAGCCTCCACAGGGGCTTTGACTCCTATCTAGAGAACTTTGCCTTCCTGGCCTAGAACCCTCCGCCATCCCAGGAAGGTTATATCATTTTGCCCCCAGATGGGAGCAGATAACAGCAGAAAGTTGGACTCTGTCCTTTGTAAGAGAGGGATACAAGCTTCACTTCCTCAGCATGCCCCCTGCTACATTGGTAAGACAGTTCAATTCTCAGACCTCTCTCAACGCCCAGTTAGGTCAAGAGGTCACTGTGCTTCTTGCCCAAGGGGCAATAGAAGAGGTACCCATTCCCCATACGGGGTACAGGGTTCTACTCCCCCTATTTCCTTATCCCAAAGAAAACAGGAGGACACAGACCCATTTTGGACGTCAGAGAATTGAACAAATTCCTGTTCAAAGAGAAGTTCAAAATGATTTCTCTGGGAACTCTGCTGCCATACCTTCAGAGTCAGGATTGGCTTTGTTCTCTAGATCTCAAGGATGCGTACACTCATGTTCTCATCCATCCAACTCACCGAAAGTTTCTTCGCTTTCTATTTCAAGAGAAGCACTATCAATACAGAGTTCTTCCTTTTGGCCTGGCCTCGGCACCAAGGGTGTTTACAAAATGCATGGCTGTGGTGGCAGCATTTCTTCGCACCCTGGGAATATTCATCTTCCCTTACTTAGACGACTGGCTCATTCGAGCTCCGTCAGAGCCAGAGGCCAGGATTTCTCTATCTCGCACAATGTGTATCCTTCAGTATTTGGGACGTCATAAACTTCCCAAAATCCAACCTAGCTCCCACTCAGTCTCTAGAGTTTATAGGAGCTCTGCTGGATACCAGGCAGACAAGGGCCTATCTTCCACAGCCCCGCTGCCTTCGCATGGTGCAGTTAGCTTTCCAAGCCGTGCTAAAGCCTCACCTCACTGCTCGAGAAATGTTACAATTGCTAGGCCACATGGCATCCACCGTGCATGTGGTTCCTTATGCTCGCCTCCATATGAGGACAGCCCAGTGGACTTTATCCACTCAATGGACTCAGGCATCAGGTTGCCTGTCAGACAAAATAACAAACATGGATCATCTTATTTTGTCCCTCTAATGGTGGCAGTCACCCCAAAACCTTTTGGTGGGGTCCCCTTTCCAACAACCCCCACCCCCCACCCCAAGCCACTCTGACAACAGATGCCTCACAGGTGGGTTGGGGAGCTCACCTGCAAGGCCTCTCTACCCAGGGTACCTGGACTCTACAGGAGACCTATCTACACATCAGTCTCCTGGAACTCAGAGTAATCTTCTTTGCTCTTCGAGTATTCCACACCCAGCTCAGCTATAAGACAGTCCTTGTTCAAACGGACAATCAGGTAGCCATGTTCTATGTAAACAAGCAGGGCGGAATAGGCTCTCTGTCGTTCTGCAATGAAGCTTTGCGACTATGGGCCCTCGCCAGAGAGCATCAGATTCATCTCCTTGAAGTGTATCTTCCAGGCATTCAGAACTCTTGGACAGACAGACTCAGTCGATTTCTGCTTCCAAACGAATGGTCTCTCTATGTAGACCAGGTGGCCAAAATTTTTCAAAATTGGGGAACCCTGGATATAGACCTCTTCGCAAGTCCGCTGAATGCCAAACTTCCCCGATTCTGTTCTAGAATTCCGGCTCAGGGTTGTCAGACCAGGGATTCTTTCCTCCTCCATTGGGGTCAGGACTTCCTGTATGCCTTTCCACCCATTCCCCTAATTCCCAAAACCCTGTTAAAGCTTCAGAGAGACAGAGGCCATATGATTCTCATAGCTCCACATTGGCCACGGCAAGTGTGGTACCCTCTGCTTCTACATCTCTCTCAGGCTCCGTCTCTGGAGTTGGGATCTGCTCCAGATCTCCTGTCTCAGGAGGACGGGATGCTGTGGCATCCCAATCCCCAGTCTCTGCATCTCAGGGCCTGGTTGCTGAAAGCCTAGAACTTCATGGTCTTAACCTTTCTCAGCAGGTAAAGGATATCCTTTATGCTTCCAGGAAACCTTCCACAAGACGCTCTTAAACTTTCAAGTGGAAAAGGTTTACCATATGGTGCTCGCAGAAGGGTCTTGGCCCTCTTGCGATACCTCTGGAATCATTACTGGAGTATCGCCTTCATTTGTCTAATACAGGGCTTAAGACCAATTTAGTGAGAGTTCATTTGAGTGCTATTGCAGCATCTTTCAAGCCTCTGAATGGACAACCTATTTCCTCTCATCCTCTCATAGCGAGATTTATGAGAGGCCTTCTTTTAACTAAGCCTCCCATTAAGCCACCACCGGTGGCATGGGACTTAAATCTGGTTCTTGGGAAGCTCATGAAGCCGCCTTTTGAACCGTTAGCTACTACCTCTTTGAAATTCCTTTCTTGGAAGGTCATCTTTCTTATTGCAATCACATCAGCATGTTGCATCAGTGAATTGCAGGCATTGGTGGCTGATCCTCCTTATACAAGGTCCCATCATGATAAGGTAGTCCTTAGGACTCATCCACAGGTGCCAAAGGTGGTGTCACCTTTTCATTTAAACCAAGCGGTTTACCTTCCTGTATTCTTCCCCAGGCCTCATGCTTCAAATGCAGAAAGGAATCTTCATACTTTGGATTGTAAAAGAGCTTTAGCTTTTTACTTGCAAAGAACTCAGCAACATAGAAAGTCCTCTCAACTTTTTGTTGCTTTTGATCCTAGTCATTTGGGACTTCCAGTCTCCAAGAGAACACTGTCCAACTGGATTGCACAGTGAATTTCTTTTGCCTATGAGAGTAAAAACCTTCCTTTGGAAGGCCATGTCACAGCTCACAATGTGAGGGCCATGGCAGCCTCTATGGCTCATCTTCATTCTGTGTCTCTCGACGACATCTGTTGAGCAGCTACTTGGGCCTCGGTTCATACCTTCACAGCCCATTACTGCTTCGACAAGGACTCCCGCCAGGATGCCTTGTTTGGTCAGGCTGTTCTTCAACACCTGTTCCATACTTAATCAACTCCTACCCACCATCCCTGGTAGGATGCCAGAGATCCATGGGGGGAAGTGGAGCCCTTTCAAAAAGGCACACAACTTCTGGGGTTCTCCCTGGCATCTGCAGCTAGGGAGTCCCCATATGTGAAGACTACATTCCAGCTTGTTCCTGGAGATAGCATAGTTACTCACCTGTAGCAGGTGATCTCCAGGAACAGCAGCAATTTAGTCTTCACAACCCACCCACCTTCCCTAGGAGTTGTATCTCTCTATCTCTCTCTTTCCCTCTCTCTCTCTGTCTCAGCTATAAACTCAACTGGAGAGGGACAGTTGGGAAAGGTGGGAAGGCAGCACGCAGGTGCTGTGGGATGCTCCCAAAAGCTTTCCTATTGGATGCTGGGGAGCGTTCCCGTGCAGGCTCCGTCGGTACTGACGATACCCATATGTAAATTCCTGCTGTTCCCGAGATCACCTGTTACAGGTGAGTAACTATGCTTTATCATTAAGCATTTTAAAACTTGGCTACTGGTCCTAATAATATGCAAAGTTTTTATATACCAACAAAGAAAATTAAACTCTGTGAAAGGTTCGCACATTTCCTTGTTTTAGTATGTTATTTTTTAAATTTAGTTGTTAGGCTTTATTGCAAATGCAATGTGTGCCTTTGAATCAATATTGACTCCTGGTTACCCAGAAGCTCCTGGTTTTTCTTGGCAGTGTGACTAGAAGTAGATTGCTAGACCTTTCTTCTGAGGCAATGGAGGGTTAAATGACTTGCCCAATGCCACAATGAGTGCCAGTAGAAATCAAATCCTCGTCTCCTGTTTACCTAGCCAGTGCTCTAACCACTAGGCTGCTACTCCATTCCATTAACTGCCTTTATAGAGAGATCCACCCAAGGCAATCTCTCTTGACATAGACAGCTTTATATTGTGGTAGCAACATAAGAATAGAAAAATGACCCCATATCAGCATAATAGATGATTAGAACAGTAAGATAAACTTGGAAATAGGCAATGATAATAATATGATACAATTCAGTAATTTGTACCTTAAAGCAGCATAGTAAAACATTCAAATAACAGAAGTATGATACGATGTCTGCAGAATACAAGGCAACATAATAGAACATTCAAATAATATAGATAGGATACTTGCAATGTTAGTTCTCTACAATGAAACATCCTAATAGGTAGCAGAGGGGACAAATGCAGTTCAGTAAGACAGAGGCATACGATAAAATAAAAATGGGTAACTAGATTTTATCTCTAAATTAATGTTGGCACATGCCAAAAGCCATTCCCATTCCATGTGATGTGCAGCCACTCCTTGGTAGGCTTAGGAGAGGCTCAGAAAACAGTTGAGTGCATGCTAATCTGAAGAAAACACTAGCATGACAGAGAAAATAATTATTTATTGAAAAGTTATTCTCCTTAAAAGATGACTAGCACTATGTTTTAGCATTGTACACCTGCAGTGAAATATCTTTATTTAGCTAAATTTATATACCACAAATCTAAAAGGCTAAGTGGTTTACAATAAAACAACATGGCCAGTGAGGCTTTACATAGAACAAGGACTTAAAAGAAAATGTTACATAAAACTATGATAGACAAATTAAGAGCTGGTAATTAAATTGTTATGTAAGAAATGTTCCGTATATAGGTGTGCCTTCAGTTTCCTTTTAAAGTCCAGTAGATTATTGATGGCACGAAGTTCATATAGGAGCATGTTCCAAAGAATTGGAGCAGAGAAAGAGAGAGCTCTCCTTGATGTTGCAAAACTAACCCTGGCATAAACTTGGAGGCACATGGAGTGTTGAATACTCTTGAGCTTATATTAAATGTTTCTTACTGTGTGACTTATGTGTGAAGAGAGGGTGAATTGTTGATATATGATAATGCCAAGGTAATGTATCTCTGCTTTTACTTGTAATTGAATACCATCAACGGTAATAAAGGGAAGTGGAGTGAAGTTGATATTCTTAAAGATGTAGAGGACTTCAGTCTTTTTGTGGTTAGTAGTTAAATTTTGCCCCATAAGCCAATGTGTGATGGAGCTGAAACACTTTTTTTTAGAGGTGAGAGCTGGGTTGTTGGTGTCAACAGGAGTATATAACATATCGTCGTCAGCATATAAATGGTAAAGGATGCTGTGCTCCAGTATGATCGAGCATATTGGCTAAAGGGAAATGTTGAATAGTAAAGGATAAGGCGGAACCTTGTGGGACACCTTGCAGTTGTGCGTTAGTGGATGAGTTTTTGGGGCCGATTTTGAACTGTAACTGTCAGTTTGCAGGGTATTTTATTTATTTATTTATTTACATTCTCTTATATACCGCGCTATTCTGCATCAGTGCGGTTTACATTGAACAAACTGAAATTACATTGAACAGGGCATTATAACTTGGAGATAACTATTTTACAGGGAACATGGGCTATGGAGGGTTAAGTGGCTTGCCCAAGACCACAAGGAGCATCTTTGGGACTAGAAACCCCAGTCCTTTCGGCCCAAGGTTGACTTAAACCATCTAAGAGTGGCGTCTCTTAAGCCTAGAGCATGAAGGCATTGAATAAGTAAGTTGTGAGGGACAGAGTTGAAGGCCACTCTGATGTCTAAGAAGATGTCAAATCCTGAATTAGGTTTGCCTAAGCCTATTATATAATGTTATCAGTTAGGGCTGCTAGTAGGGTTTCAACTCTGTGCTGTGGCAGAGGCCATATTGCTGCTGTGAGTTGAGTTTGAAATGGGTATCAATGCAGCCTTAGAGTTGAATTAAGACGGGCTTTTCTATTATCTTTACCAAGAAGGGTAAGCTAGCAATAGGATGATAGGAGCTAGGTTGTGCTTAGTCCAATGTAGCACCTTTCTTGACTGGGCGAATAGATGCCATTTTTAGATCAAGAAGCATGTATCCATGTAGCATTGAGAGGTAGACATTTTGAGAGTTGCTTTAATTTGAATTCATAATAATGTCATCAGATAAACATGGTGTATATTATGGGGTAATTTTTCAGTAGGATGCTTAACTGGCACTATACATACCTACATTTTAGCATGCACAATTTCTAATGATTTTCAAATACAGAGTACCTGCTTCCTTTGTGTGATTATTTGCCTGTTATGTGGCTTATAGTATGCCCAGTGCTATCCTGGGGGCTATGAATTAGTGCAACCACCCTGATCCCATTGCTTTTGCGGATAGTGTTATACAAGGGTACAAATTATATCAAAATGATAGGGCAAATCTAATTGGTAGAGGGGTGTCACTGTATGTTAAAGATAGCATAGAATCAAATAGGATAAAAAATGTGCAGTTCTTATGGATAGAATTCCATGTGTGATGAGGAAGAGTGTAACAGTGGAATTATGCTACCATTCACCTAGCCAGAGAGAGGAGTATTCAAGATTGTGTCCTCACTGCAACACAGGACCTTATCCAAGGGACAACTGTGATGGGACTGCTAGGCAATAGTGATCCTAATGCAATCAAATCTGGCATAATCACTGGAGGGAGAACATTAGGAAAAACTACTGCAGTTGCATTTCACTTTAAAAGGTGGACTACTGTTTGATGAAATGAGAGCAGAACTAAAAGGAGGGGTTGCAAATGTTAAAAGTTAGCATTTTATTTATTTATTTAACAGTTTTTCTATACCGCGCTCTTCAATATCAGTGCGGTTTACAAATAACAAATTCTGCAAAGACAAAGGGAACAGCCTTGCACATACAGTGAACAGGATCTTATAACTTGGAGCTGTAACTAGTGAACTATTTACATAACCAACCACTCAGGTAGGGTAACTATTTACAGGTTATAAATTATGCTCAAGCAGGATAGTAGGGTTGGGTCTCAACATATGGTAAAGTGGTATAGACACTTTAAAAATGTGGTATAGACACTTTAAAAATATCCTTTTTCTCCAGGAACAAGCAGGAAGTCAGTCCTCACATATGGGTAATGTCTGTGCCGATGGAGCCTGCGCGGATCCAATCCCCAGTTTTCAAAGAAAGCCTTTGGGAGCTACACTGCACATGCATGGTCACCTTTCCACCCAAAGGTGCCATCTTACCTCAGTCTTCTTTTTTCCACGGAGCACTGCAGACATGCTATCTGTGCACCCCAGATCGAGTTGATTTTTTTCACCGCTCATCGGTAGTTTTCTTGTCTGTCTTTGGTATCGATCACCTCCCGCCGCCCAAGTCCAACCCCTCAGCGTTGTGTTTTTCACTTGGGTACTTCTTTTTTCTTTACTTTCTTGGTCCGTGGGGTTTTTGCTAGCGACCTAGCTGGTCAAGATGTCGGAGTTTAATCTCGCGGGGCTCATTTTTCCCGCTATGTCTTCAACCAGTAGATTTAAGCAGTGTGGCAAGTGCAACTGCACTATGTCCCGCACGGACCGCTAGAGTATCTGCATTAAATGCCTTGGGGTGGACAACAACGTGTCTTCCTGTTCGCTCTGCCTTTTGATGTCTGTCAAGACCCATTAGGAACGCAAAAGGTGGCAGGGGGAGCTGTTTGGTAAATCTGCCTTGGGATTGGCATCAGGGGTGGAATCCCTGCCTTCGACGCCGGCATCAGGAGACTCTGCGTTGTGCTGTTGGGCTAAGTCGGAGCCCCAGGATCGTTGAGAGTCAGAGTCATCCTCGGAGGACCTTCCCCGGGCGTTGAAGACTTCATAGAAATCGAGGTCCGACCCTGGCCCGGGGGAGTAAGACCTCCAGGATCCAGGCAAAGAATCCTCAACTCGACACTGGTGATGATGGCCAGGAGTGCCCTTCCAAACAGTCCTGGTGGGAGCCGTCATCAGTGGAGTTGGGGGGATCAAGTTGGGTCCCCATGACACCATCATCATTAAGGACTCCCCTGCCAGGGACCCGACACTGGCCTCGATGTCCTCGAAGCTGGCGAGCTGTCAGGCATCGAGGCCAGGATGGTAGCCCTGGAACGCAGCTTTGCTGCATTCATTGAGGCACAGAGGGGCCCGACTCCTGGTCACTCCGGGTCGTCAGTGCCCGCCACAGGCTGACCTCTACCAGGACTTCCCTGAAGGATGCTCCACCCATCCTCGAGAGGCTAGCTTGATTGGTGTCGACTCCATCAGCGACCAACTCAAGGCCCAGCACGGCATCAGGTATGGCTGCAAAGGAATCCCGATGCCGGGTGTCATCGACGCCGAGCTGGTCCAACGACCGCAAGGCGCTCACCCATTCTTCCGGCTCAGAGTCACCGTGGGAGATGAATGAGGAGTTTCCAGACACTATCCTCCACTTGGACATCCCCTCCGACCCATCCCCGCCACACTATCAGTGGCGGTGACCTCTGGAGGATCTCGCATTCCTAGAGTTTCTGTGGTGGTGCCCGAAGATGAGCTGTGTACCGAGGATCTCGAGGTCCTCCAGTACAAGGCTCCTCCTCGGAAGGCACTGATGCTGCCCATGCCCCTCATCCTAGAATGGTTGCTGTTCAGGATGTGGGATACCCCAGTGACGGTGCCAATTGTGAATCATTGACTCGATTTGCAGTATTGAGTCGGCCGGAGCACTGGCTTCCAGAAAACACAGCTGCCACATAACTCCATGGTGGTGGAGTCGGCTGTGTGGCACATTAAGAGCCAAAAGATGCACTCTTTGGTGCCCTCCAGCAGGGAGGCATGCACCATGGATGCTTTTGGTAGGAAGTGTTTCCATGGCTCCAAGCTCACAACCTGGATCCAGGTATACCAGCTGTACATGGGCATGTACCTATGGGACCTGGTGAAGGACCTCGCAAGGTTCTTGGCTGGTCTGTCAGGTGAACCCCTTGAGCGCTTCATGACCCTGGTGTCTTCGGTCAAAGAGTGCTCCAAGTTTCAAACTCGGGCAGCCTTCGACAACTTCAAGTCGGTGGCTCAGGTAGCTGCGGTGGGCATTAGGGCCCGCCACCTTGCTTGGCTATAGTCCTCTGACTTGGAGCAGTGGGTTCAGGACAAGTTAACTGATGTCCCTTGCATGGGAGAAAATCTCTTCGGCAAGCCAATGACGGAGAAGGCTGACGAGCTGGAGAAGGAATTCATTACCAGAACCAGGCTGTCCAAGAAAGTGTCTGAACCTTCCCACAGGAAGACTTTGGGGGAAAAAGCCCTTTTACTCAAAGACCAAGAAGACTTATGGGAATTTCCCCAAGTTTCAGGCCTGTCACTCTCCCCCTCAGGGGCAGCAGGCCAAGGGCCAGGGGCAGATCCCCATAAGCCAAAGGTCCCCAAACCCCAAAATGTGCTCCAGCCGCAGTCTGGGGGGAGTTTTTAACTCCTTGGGCATAGCCTCCCTCCCCAGGAGGTACAAGGGCCGAGGTGCATGGGAGGATGGCTGGTTCACTTTGCACATCAATGGCCAAGCATCACCATGGACATCTGGGTGTTGCAGGTGGTCAGAGAAGGTTATCTCCTCCACTTCGCCCAGCTGCTTCCTTCTTTCTTCCCAGGGGAATTACCCATGGACCTCTTGCACAGGGAGCTTCTGCAAAGGGAGCTTGAGTTTTTGCTAGAGGATCAAGCGATGGAGCATGTCCCCCAACCTCTTCAAGGCCGGGGATTCTACTTCTGCTACTTTCTCATCCCCAAGAAGACAAGGGACTTATGGACCATCCTGGATCTACAGGACCTCAACCGCTTCCTGGTCAAGGAAAAGTTCAAAATGGTATCCCTTGGAACCTTGCTGCCTTGCCTCATGCAGGGAGATTGGTTATGCTTCTTAGATCTCAAAGATGCCTACACCCACATCCTAATCCATCCAAGGCACCATCAGTGCCTCCGCTTCGTCGTTAGTGGATGTATTATCAGTAGCCTCGGCTCCTTGGGTATTTACAAAATGCCTGGCAGTCATGGCTGCCCGCTTCTGGGAATTTTTGTCTTCCCCTATCTGGCTGACTGGCTCATACGAGGAGGAAGTGCGCAACATAGCACAGTGCACCATAGGTCTACTCCAGCGCCTGGGCTTCGTGGTAAACTTTCCAAAGTCTCACCTCCTGCCCACCTTGCACTTGATGTTTATCTGCACCCTACTGGATTCAACTTGGGCAAGAGCCTTTCTGCCATTGAATAGGGTGCAGTGCCTCTCTGCCCTGGCGCAGACTGTGCAGGGCAGCTCAGCGGTGACAGCCAGGCAGATGCTCCGTCTCTTGGGACACATGGCATCCACTGTCCATGTTGCCCTGTTTGCCCGCCCCCGCATGTGGCAGGTTCAATGGTCATTCAGCGCCCAGTGGACACAGGCTTTGGGCCGTCTGGAGGACCGGGTTCAAGTCCTGCCAGCCCTAGCAAATTCTCTAGCCTGGTGGCAGGCCCCCTTTAACCTCAGAGCCAGCCTGCCCCTCCGGGCTACCAGGTGCAACGCATCCTCACAACGGACGTGTCCAAGTTGGGCTGGGGGGCACATTGCGATCACCTGCAGTCACAAGGCCCATGGTCACCAGAGGAGAGTGCCTCGCAGATCTGTCTGCTGGAACTCAGAGCAGTCTATCACGCCCCATGAGTCTTCCAGGATCCCCCTGGAAAGACAGATAGTTCAGGTCCAGACAGACAACCAGGTGGCCATGTACTATCTCAACAAGCAAGGAGGCATGGGTTCTTACCACCTCTGCTGGGAGGCGGTGCTCCTCTGGAACTTGGTGAGAGGGAAGAACATCTCCCTCAAATCGGAATACTTGCCGGGCCAGGACAAACATCTGAGCAGAGTCCTCCAGCCCCATGAGTGGAGGTTGAACCCGGCTGTGCTGAGGGAAGTCTTCTGACTCTGGGGGACCCCAGAGATCAACTTCTTCTCCAGTCCAGAAAACACGTAGCTGCCACATTTCTGTTCCCAGAGACCGGCCCAGGAACAGGTGGCAGGAGACGCCTTCCTCCTGCTCTGGTCCAAGGGCTTTCCTGTATGTGTTTCCGCCCACGCCCCTGGTACTGCGGGCCCTTCAAGATCCAGGCAGAAGCGGCCTCAGTCCTCTTCATTGCGCCTAGGTGGCCTAGGGAGCCCTGGTTCCCCCTGCTTCCGCAGTTGTCTCAGTGGGATCCACTACCGCTTGGAAGCGTCCTGGACCTGCCTTCTCAGGACAGATCACTACTGCACCCAAATCTCCAGTCCCTTGCCCTGATGGCCTGGATGCTGAGAGGCTAACTATAGTGCACCACTGCCTCTCCAGGTCGGTTGAGGATGTGCTCCTTGCCTCGTGTAAAGACTCCACGTGATGGACGTATGCTTTTAAGTGGCGCAGGTTTTCGCACTAGTGTGCGGCTGGGGGTCTTAACCCCTTTTACTGTGCGATACCAGACATCTTGTGGTACCTTCTGCATCGGTCAGGGTCTGGCCTCAAGTCCAGCATTGTCATAATGCACCTATGTGCCATCTCGGCTCACCACCCCATGGTGGATGGTCAGGCCGTATCCCTGAACTCTCTGGTGGGCCGGTTTATGCGAGGCTGCCTCCTCTCCCAGCCCCCGATCCGTCCGTCACCAGTGGCATTGGACCTCAATGTGGTTTTGGGTAAGCTCATGACTCCACCTTTCAAACCCCTGGCTACTTGCCACCTCAAGCATCTTTCTTGGAAGATAGTGTTCTTCGTGGCACTCACCTCCGCCAGCTGTGTGAGCGAGCCGAGGCGCTAGTGGCACACGTGCCGTACACCAGGTTCCACAACATCAGGGTCATCCTTCGGACTCGCCTCAAGTTCTTGTCAAAGGTTGTCTCTACCTTCCACTTGAATCAAGAGGTGGTATTGCCCACTTTCGTCCCTCAGCCTCATTCCTCCAGGGCGGAGGCCTCTTGACACACGCTGGACTGTATGCGTGCCCTATCCTTTTACATCCAGAGGACACCCCCATTGCCACTTAGTGCAGTTCTTTGTCACTTTTGACCCCAGTTTATTTTATTTATTTATTTGCTTACATTTTTATACCGCCCTTTCCAGAGATCAGGGGCCGGTTTACATTATAACAATGAACTTTAACAATAACAGTTACATGTAACAAGGTTTAGAACTTTATACATACAACAGATTTAGTGAGGGAATGCCTCGTATTTATTTACATGCAGCAGTACATGAAAGACCGCTGAAACTATTTACAGAGAATTTACAGTAGTGTTCTTACTGGCGACAGCTAATCGGTACAAACATCAACTAGCAAATTAGTTGAGTGGGGGAGGGGTAGAAGGAAAGGGGATAGCATGGGAGGGAGGGGGTGAGGATAGAGGGTGGAGTAACGGGAGTGTGGTCTAGGTATTATTGTAGTGTTCTCGAAATAGGTGCATTTTTAGACCCTTGCGGAATGATTGAAGGTCCTTGTTTCCTCTTAGTGTATCCGGAAGATTATTCCATTGGAAGGGTGCCATCTATGTGAATGCTCTGTTGCTCGTAGATTTTTTGTTGCATATAGTGTGAGATACCTTTAGTATGTTTTGGTTGGGGGTTCTTCTGTTTCTATTAGGGGGTTGAATTTCGATGAGTGTGGAAAGGTGTGATGGGGATATATTATGTATTAATTTGAACGTCGTCATTATTATCTTGTATCGTACTCGAGCTTGGATGGGGAGCCAGTGGAGCACCATTAGGATGAGTGTGATATGAGCTGAGAACCGTGATTTCATTATGATTCTTGCCATTACATTCTGTGCCAATTGAAGTATGTTTAGTGTTTTTTTAGGAATTCCTTGTAGTAGGCTATTGCAGTAGTCCAAGTGCGGAGTTATAAGTGCTTGGACTACTGTTCTGAAGTCAGACAGCTCAATGAGGTTTCGTAGTGGTTGTAAAATTCTTAGCTTGTAGAATATTGTTCTGTTTAATGACCTTAGCTGGGTCTCCATACTGAGCGTTTTATCAAGGGTGACCCCTAGGTATTTTATTTCCTGTTTGACGTTGAATATATTATTATTCAGGATTGTTGTAGGGGGATTGAATTCTGGGTTTTTTTGTGATGAACATTACCTCTGTTTTCTTGAGGTTGATGCTCATATTATTTTCTTGAAGCCATGCTTGGGTTTCTTTGACATCAAAAACTAACCTCACGAGCCAAAAAACAGTTCACCAAGCTCCAAAATACAATGAAATAAAAAAGTGAACCAAATACAAGGAATGTATATCCCCAAAACTCCTAGTATTTTTGTTTTTTTGTTGGACAAACTTCCTCTCGCCGAAGCTACCAACCGTGAAGCTACGGCAAAGGAGAAAAAATGTCCATTTTAATCAAAATGCAGTCAAGGGGATAGACCGGTAAACTCACCCAGACAAAAACCCCAATATCACTTATCTGCAAATTTTGGCGAGGACGCTGAGATGGTTGATGTATGCACGACACAGTCCTGCGATTCGGGTATTTAAATTTCATACACCCTGCTTCAGGTAAACTTGCCATCACTCAACAAAAACGCCAAACTAAAAGGAGAAGGGGAACACCCTCTTTAAATGCCAAACACTGACGTAACACCAGGCACATGACTATTGCGGCGCAAAGCCCGTAAAGGAGAAACTCCTCACCCTCCAATCCAAAAGCAGTCACAATAGGCTGTGCCAGTCCAACTCCATATTTAAACCCCTCGGGAATAATGTCTTTAATCGGAAGATCCATCTTTGTTCAGTGTATTGCAATCGATAGAGCCAGTCTCCCCCCAGAACATGAGGTGAAACCCAATCAATAGCTCTCCAAGTGAACTCTTCAAATTTATGATTGCACGCCAAAGCATGTTGCACCAAAGGCGCCGAAAGGACGCCATTGCGAATTCGTGAAGCATGTTCCGCCAAACGCGTCTTCAGAGAACGACTAGTGCGGCCCACATAAGTTAACCCACACGGGCAACAAATCAGGTAGACCACAAAAGTTGACAAACAGGTAGTAGTACAACTAAAGGTCCAAGTCTCTTTAGTCAATGGGTCCATCCATGTGGAACCTGTCATTGAACCAGAACAATAAACACAAGAGCCACATGGAGAATGGCCATCCTGACCAACAGAAGGTGGAGACTGTGACATTGTATGAACCAATCTATCACGTAGATTCTTTCCACGAGTGAAAGCTACACATAACTGTTTACAAAAACATGAATGCACCGAAAGCACTTTCCAATGTTTATGCAAGATAGCTTTCACCGATTGAGCCCGGGTGCTAAAGGGCAACACTCCCACAATCTTATCAGACCGAGCTTCTTGTCATGAAGGTGAAAGGAGCCATTCTCTATGGTTGTTCAATGCTCGTTTGAAAGCTTTTTTAATGACAAGACGAGGATAACCCCGATCACGTAAACGTTGAGATAATGGACGTTTGTCCAACAAAAATACTAGGAGTTTTGGGGATACACATTCCTTGTATTTGGTTCACTTTTTTATTTCATTGGGTTTCTTTGAGGCAGGCTGCTAGGGATTCGTATATCGGGTTACATGTGTCTAGTTGGGTGTACAACATTATGTCGTCTGCATATAAGTGAAAATCAATTTTGTATTTTTTTACTATTGTGCAGATAGGTATAAATTAAATAAGAGGGCTGATAAAGCTGACCCTTGGGGTATTGCTTGGGTTTGTGGGAATGTATTTGATGTTTCTTTTTATCAAGGTGTACCTGTTGAACACAGTTAGTTATATAGGAGGAGAACCAATTCAGAATGGTTCCTTTTATTCCTAAGGATTTAAGTCTTGTAATAAGGGTCAGGTGGTTTACAGTGTCAAACGCTGATGTTAAATCAAGAAATATTAGGATGAACATTTTTTGGTGTTCTCCAGGCCTTGTATTTGTCAAACAGCACTAGGAGAAGTGTTTCAACTCCATGAAAGGGTCGAAAGCCATATTGTTGATCATCTAGGGCGTTGAGTCTATAAAGTCTTGGAGCTGACGTTGAACTGCTTTCTCAATGGTTTTGGCTATAAAAGGGATGCTTGAAATGGGTCTATATGCAGAGGGGTCATCTTTGTTGAGTGTTTTGTTTTTTAGTATTGGATGGATTATGGATCTTTTGAGGTTGGAGGGCATAGTTCCTTGCTGGAGGGATTGGTTCACCATATTTTATATGATTGATGCCATTTCTATTTTCATTGCCTTGATCCAAGCTACTGGGCAGGGATCTAGAGGGGATGTGGTAATGTTTAAGTTTGAGATTATGTCCAAGATTTGTCTTGAGTATTGGGGTGGAAGGTATGCCATGTTTTTGCAGAGGCCATAGATACTGGTAGCTGTTGAGTACAAGTTTTGTTTTTGGAATTTAGTTTGCTGGCATAGAAGTCAGCCAGGGTCTGTGGCTGGATTGGGGTTTTTAAGTTACTATCTTGAGGGGGCTTGTTAATTGATTTTGCAAGCTCAAAAAGTTCCCTTGGGCGATTTATGGCATTATTTAGTATTTTGGAGTGATAATTATTTTTCGCTATGTTTATTGCATCCTTGTAAATTGCAAGAATTGACAGGTATTGTGTTTTATTTTCTATGGTCTTTTTAGCTCTCCATTTCTGTTCCGCTTTTCTTGATTAGGTCTGGGGTGTACCATGCTTCCGATTGTTTATTCATATTGGCTTGAAGTTTGGGTGGTGTTTTTGCAACTGCTTCTATACCTGCATTCCATTGATTTATGAGTACATTAAGGTCAGTTTGTTTCGTATTGATGTGGGAGTAATTAAACTTATTAGTGCGTCTTTATCAAAGGTTTTGAACCTGTTTGTACGTTGGGCATGAGATGGTGATTCTTGAGTAGAGAGGTGCATTGACATATTAAATGTAAATTGAATTAGATAGTGATCTGACCACGGGACCTGTGTTATGTTAGGGGAGTGGTTATATCTGTGGGGACAGATGTCAGCTTAGGGAGGAATACCATGTCGAGTATATTTCCCTTATTGTGAGTGGGGTTTTGTATTATTTGTTGGTATCCCATTTGGTCCATTGCTTCCAAAAATGCATTTGTGTGTGTGGTTTGTAGGGATGCTAAGTTGATGTCTCCTAATATTATCTGGGGTTTTCTTATTGGTGTTGCACATACTGTTTCTAGCAAAGTTGCTAGTACTTCATGCCTAGATGAGGGGGGGGTCTATAAATGAGGCAGATTGTAAGTCTTCTGTTCTCAATTTTGAGTATATCTCCTTCGAGTGAGTTATGGGTACTGGAGGATAAGTTTAGGGCAGTTTTTGCAATTATCATTACCCCTCCTCCTCTCTTATTGGTACGGGGACAATTAAATATGTTGTAACTTGGTTTCCTTAGTTGGTTAAGGAGGACTGTGTCAGTGTCAGCTAGCCAGGTTTCCATGATGCATAGAATATCTGGCTTTTTGTCGTAAATGAGGGGTAATTTATTTCTGATTGACCTAACATTAATTAGTATACAGTTTAGTGGGACTGTTATGGTGTTATGTGCCCTTAAGTTTGGTGGTGTATTAATTTTGATTAGTCTAGCATAGGGTTTCTTTGATTTTGATTTAGGGTGTAATGGGTTATACTGAGTAGTTCTGAGAGGGGCACTGAGAATGTTTTGTATAGGGTATTGTATGTAGGTAGGACCGTATAGCGTGCTTAAAGAGAATGTGTGTGTATGTCAAACTCATTTGGGTATACAATATAAAACGGAAGTAAAGACTTATCAACATTTTTGAGATATCCATGGTCCGACTACGGTTATTTTACTTTGGGTTACAAATTTTATACAGCACTATTGCACTTAGGTAATCTATTGATTGACTGTAGTATGTTGCTAGGTGGGTGGAGACCTATTATGGGCTTAGCATGTTGGTTGACGTATACAGGGTTATTAGTATATGTTGGGGTTTTCTCTCGGGTAGAACAACATGAGACATGTACAGTATTAATACAGGAGAGCAATGTTCTATGGTAACAGATGAGCAGTTGGCAATTATTAAAGGTAGATTGTAAATACATTTGGTTGGTTTCTTTGTGTTTGTGCTACTCCTAAGGGCCACACCAAAGAGCCCTCAGGCACAGGCCTGCCAGGTGCGGGCATGCCTGTGCGTGTTCGTGTTCTTATGTGTCCTGCTGAGCCCTGATTGGGCCTTGCTGGCTGGAGCGGGAGGGGCAGCTGGTTCCGTTTTGGCCGATCTTGAATCGGGGGCTGTTGGAGGTGGAGGAGGCGAGTTGGAGGAGAAAGGGCTGCTGATCCGGCGTGCTCGTGTTCTTACATGTCCTGCTGAGCCCCGGCTGGAGCGGGAGGGGCAGCTGCTCCCGTTTTGGCCGATCTTGAATCAAATCAGTTGGCTTGGGGTCGCAGTCTCCAAGTGCACCCTCTCATGGTGGGTGGCCAGCTGCATTTCCTTTTCCTGTCAACAGGCGGGGCTCTCTCTGGAACATCATGTGGCAGCTCACAATATGCATGCCACGGCAGTCTCCTTGGCAAGCCTGTGCTCTGTGCCCTAAATGGACATCTGCCGGGCCACCACCTGGTCCTGTGTGCACACTTGCTGTGCACTACAGTTCGGAAGAGACCTCCCAGAGGAATAGTGCCTTCGGCCAAGCAGTACTTCATCACCTCTTTGGGGAATAGCACAACTCTTTCCTTCCAGCCCGTGATGTCCAGGCTACCAGAGTGGGAATTGCATCTTCGATGCTGCTGGTGCTGCAGTGTCAGACTTCCAGCCAGTCAGCGCCCCCTGCTGTGCTTTATGACCCGCTTTTTGGGTTGCCTTTGGCTTTTACATTTTTTTTCGGTAGCCTGTAGCTTGGCAGTCCCACATGTGAGGACTAACTTCCTGCTTGTTCCTAGAGAAAGCATAGTTACTCATCTGTTACAGGTGTTCTCTGGGGACAACAGGAATTGTTCCTCACAACCCTCCCTCCTCCCCACAGAGGTTTTTTTTTCTTTTTATGCTTGTTTGAGCTATGTCATCATATTGAGGTAAGATGGCACCTTTGGGCGGGGAAAGTGACTGTGCATGCGAGGTGTAGCTCCAAAAGGCTTTCTTTGAAAGCCGGAAACTGGATCTGCATGGGCTCCGTTGACATCACCCATGTGAAGATGATTCCCTGCTGTCCCCGGAAAACACCTGTTACAGGTGAGTATCTGCGCTTAAAGGTTGGGTCCAAATGAAGAAAACAGGAAAGAGTATAAAGAATGACAAGTTAATAGTGAAGCTTTAATAAGGCAGGCTAAAGGACATTTTGAAAAAAAATATTTACCATAGAGATGTGAGCTAAAAATAAAAACTTTTACCAGTATATCAGAACCAAATTTGGACCATTAGATCAGTGTTTTTCAACCTTTTTTGTGCAAAGGCACACTTTTTTCATGAAAAAAATCACGAGGCACACCACCATTAGAAAATGTTTAAAAAATTTACCTCTGTGCCTATATTGACTATATATAAAGTAATTCTCTTGAATAGGAATCAAACACTCACACCAACCCCCTCCCCTGCCGGTTCACACCAACCCCCCTCCCCTGCTCCTTCACTCACACCACCCCCCCCTCCCCTGCTGGTTCACTCACCCACCCCACTGTCACTTACTCACCCCTCCTGCTGGGTCACTCACTCACTTACCCCCCCTCCCCTGCTGGTTCACTCACACCACTTCCCCCCTCCACTGCTGGTTCACTCACACCCCCCCCCCTTGCTGGTTCACTCATACTCCCCCCCCCCTTGCTGGTTCACTCACACACACACACACACCCCCCCTCTGCCCAAGCCGCTGCTTCTGCTTTGTACAGAGCAGCGGCTGCACTACACTTACATTGAAAAGTAAGAGAAACTGTGTCAGGAGCCCTCCGGTCATCGCAGAGCCCGAGGAAGTGATGTCATGGGGCGGGCTCCTCACAGGCTGTCTTTCCTTTTCAAATTAACTTTATTGCAGCTAAAGTTAATTTGAAAAGGAAAGACAGCCTGTGAGGAGCCCGCCCCCATGACATCACTTCCTCGGGCTCTGCATGATCGGAGGGCTCCTGACACAGTTTCTCTTTACTTTTCAATGTAAGTGTAGTGCAGCCGCTGCTCTGTACAAAGCAGAACCAGCGGCTGCACTGCTATAGGGAATCGCGATCGCGTTCGCGCCGCGGACTTCGGCACAAAAGCCGGTTTTTGCTCTGGCCGCTCCCGATCTTGCGGCCAGAGCAAAAAAACGGCTTTTCAATGGCCGGTTTTACAACTGTGCTGGCAGCCGGCCTGGCCATGGAAAAACCGGCCAGGCCGGCTGAAAACCGGCCAGTTGGCAACCCTAATTTGTGAGCCGAGGCCACATGTTACGGATGAAATTGGAATTTTTCCCACGGCACACCAGACAATATCTCACGGCACACTAGTGTGCGCGGCACAGTGGTTGAAAAACGCTGCATTAGATGATCAAGGGATAAAAGGGTCATTCAGGGAAGACCAGGCCCTAGCAGAAAAACAAAATAGAATTATTTGTTTCTGTCTTTCATGAAGACAGTTTTGAAAGATACCCACTGTGGAAACACATTGTTGATCGTGATAACTCACAGGAAATTAAGCACACCCTGGTGAACTTGAAAGATGTAATGAAGCAAACTTAAGGGACAAATCTCCAGGAGCGAATGGTATGCACTCCAGAGTTCTCAAAGAGCTCAAAAATTAATTTTCAGGCCTATTACTAATGATCTGTAATTTGTCATTAAAATCAGCTACAGGATCTGAGGAATAGAAAGTGGTCTAATAATGTTAATCTTTAAAAATGGCTGTGATGGGATCCAGGAAACTATAAACCTAAAAGCCTGCAATTGGTGTTGGGCAAAAGATAAAAACTTCTGAAAAACAAAATTACTGGCCATATGGCTAAGACATGACTTAATGGGGTAGAACCAACATGGATTTAGGAAAGTTTTGTCTTATCAATCTATTAGATTGTTTTGAAGGTGTTAATAAACGTGGATAAGGGTTAGATGGTTAATATGGTTTATGTGAATTTTCTGAAGGCATTTGACAAAGTCTTTCATAAGAGATTCATGACAAAATTAAAAAGTCATAGGATAGGAGGCCGGTTCCCAATCCCTGTTGTGGGTTGGGAACTGGGTGAAAGATAGAAAACAGAATAGGACTAAATGGCATGTGTTCTCAGTGGAGAAAAGTAAATAGCAGAGTTTCTCCGTGGACAAGCAGAAAATAAGTTCTCACATATGGATGACGTCCTCCGACAGAACCCGCGTGGGAACACTCCCTAGCTACTAATCAAAGCTTTTGGGAGGTTCCTCTGCACATGCATGCCATCTTCTTGCCTGCTACCACAGCGCCATTTTAGATCAGTCTTCATTTTTCCACGGAGCTCAATGGATGCATCTTTTCTAGCTTGTACCTTTCAATAAATTTCTGCCCTGACAGGGGGACTCTTCTGCCTATTCAACTTTTTCAAAACATTTTCCCGCTTGCACGTTGCATTTCTTTATTTTCTTTAGTCAGTTTTTCGGCCGTTTCAAGTTTCCTTTCTTTTTTTGCAGCACCTCTGCCCTTTTAGGCACCAGTGCTTCGGCCATGAGTAAACTGTCATTCTCCAGGAAGAAGCAGCAAGTCGGTCCTCATATGTGGGTGATGTCAGCGCCAACAGAGCCCACGCGGAGCATTTCCCCAGCTATCAAAGAAAGCCTTTGGGAATGCTACCATGCATGCGTGGTCCCCTTCCCACCCAAGGGTGTCATCTTGCTCAGTCTCGTTTTTTCCGCGGAGCCCAACGGACACATGTCCAGTTTACCTGGAAAAAAATCCTTGCTAAATCCTTAAAAATTAGCTGTTCCCGGTTTGCATACCGGTTCCTCTTCCCACCTTAAGCTGGAACCGGGCCCGGCACTGTTCTCTGCTCTTTCCCATTTTTTTTCATTGAGGCTTGCCTTAACTATTTTCCTCATTTTTGGCCACTGTTGGAAACAGGATACTGGGCTTGATGGACCTTGGTCTGACCCAGTATGGCATATCTTATGTTCTTATGACCGGCGTTTGTGCCATTTTTTGCCCAGGATCGTCAACCCCGGCTGGGTGTCCCCCCACCATGTCTTCCGGTGGGTTAAAAAAGTGTGATCGCTGCAGTCAAACTGTGTCTGTCACCAATACCCATGACTGCTGCTTACACTGCCTGGGACCGGACCATGATAGCACCTCTTGTGACCTGTGCCAAGCCATGACGCCTAAAACTAATAAAAAGAGGTTGTAATTTCAGGAAAAGCTGTTCCCAAGGTCCGACTTGGCACTGGCTTCCCTGATGCCAAGCTCCAAGCCCAGCACTTCTTGTGAGGCCCGAGCATCCTCGGCGTCCCGTAGCTGCAGCTCCTCTGGAAAAGCCTCGTACCATAAGAACATAAGATCATAAGATATGCCATACTGGGTCAGACCAAGGTCCATCAAGCCCAGTATTCTGTTTCCAACAGTGGCCAATCTAGGTCATATGTACCTAGCAGTTTCCCCAAGAGACACAAGTTCCACAATGCTTGTACTTGGTCAAGCATTGATATCTTCGGTCACTTCTTAATAATGGTTTATGGACCTTTCCTCCAGGAACTTGTCCAAACCTTTTTTAAACCCAGCTACACTAACAGCCTTTACTACATCCTCCGGTAACAAATTCCAGAGTTTGATTACACGTTGAGTGAAAAAATATTTTCTTTTATTAGTCTTAAATAGTTTACCCTGTAGCTTCATTGCATGTCCCCTAGTCTTTCTATATTCTGATAAGGGAAACAATCGATCTACGTTTACCCGTTCCACTCCGTTCATTAATTTATAGACTTCTATCATATCTCCCCTCAGCCGTCTCTTTTCCAGGTTAAAGAGCCCTAACCTTTTTAGCCTTTCTTCATAGGAGTATCCTTCCATCCCCTTTACCATTTTGGTGGCTCTTCTCTGTACCTTTTCTAAAATCGCTATATCCTTTTTAAGATACGGCGACCAGAATTGCACACAGTATTCAAGGTGTGGTCTCACCATGGAACGATATAGAGGCATTATAATATCTTTTATTTATTTATTTATTTATTTAACAATTCTTCTATACCGCGCTATTAAAATCAGCGCGGTGTACATCGAACAGAGATACTACAATGTATACAAACAACATCGAGTTTTACAGAGAACAGGGAATTGAACATGGAAGAAAAACCGGGGAAACTATATACATATTATACTCAAACTAAGTACAGTACTCTAATATAAAATGGTAGTGGGGGCTACCTACTTATCATACCTAGCATTCTATTTGCTCTCTTGGCCGCCGCTGCACACTGGACCGAGGGTTTTAACATGGTATCCACAATGACGCCTAAATCTTTTTCCTGGGTGGTGGTTCCTAATCTGGAACCTTGCATTGTGTAACCATAGTTTGGGTTGTTCTTCCCTAGGTGCATAACCTTGCACTTGTCCACATTAAATTTCATCTACCATTTTGATGCCCAGTCTTCCAATTTATCAAGATCCTCTTGCAATTTTTCACAATCCTCTTGGGTTTTAACAACTTTAAATAGTTTTGTGTCATCTGCAAATTTGATAACCTCACTCGTTATTCCACTTTCCAGGTCATTTATGAATATGTCAAAAAGCAGCGGACCCAGCACAGATCCCTGGGGTACACCACTATTCACCTTTCTCCATTGGGAAAATTGGCCATTTAGCCCTACCCTCTGCTTTCTATCTTTTAACCAGTTCCTGATCCACAATAGTACACTGCCTCCTATCCCATGACTCTTTAGTTTTGCCAAAAGTCTCTGATGAGGGACCTTGTCAAAGGCTTTCTGAAAGTCCAGATACACAATATCAACCGACTCACCTTTGTCCACCTGTTTATTCACTCCTTCAAAAAAACATAACAGATTAGTAAGACAAGATCTTCCTTGTCTAAAGCCATGTTGGCTGTCTCCCATTAGGTTGTGACTATCTACATGCTGAGTAATTTTATTTTTTATGATGGTTTCTACCATTTTTCCCGGTACTGGCGTCAGGCTCACCGGTCTGTAGTTTCCCGGATCACCGCTGGAACCCTTTTTAAAAATTGGTGTTACATTGGCGATCCTCCAATCTTCAGGTATTAGAGATGATTTTAATGGTAGTTCACAGATTACTGATAGCAGTTCTGCAATCTCATATTTCAGTTCTTTCAACACCCTTGGATGTATACCATCCGGCCCAGGTGATTTGCTACTCTTCAGTTTATCTAATAGTTGTAATACATCTTCCCGATGTATCGATATTTCCTTCAATTCTTCCGCACCTTTAAATACCACTTCAGTCATGGGTAACATCCCTACATCTTCCTCAGTAAAGACCGAAGCAAAGAATTCATTCAGTCTCTCCGCTATCGCCTTGTCGCCTCTTAGTGCTCCTTTAACCCCTTTATCATCTAATGGACCAACTGACTCTTTCACAGGTTTTTTGCTACGAATGTACTTGAAAAGGTTTTTATTTCGCGTTTTTGCTTCCGCAGCAAGCTTCTTCTCAAATTCTCTCTTTGCCTGCCTTATCAATGCCTTGCATTTGACTTGCCAGTGCTTGTGCTGTTTCCAGTTTTCGTCGTTTGGCTCTTTTTTCCATTTCCTGAAAGATGCTTCTTTGGCAACAACAGCCTCTCTGACCTCACCTTTAAACCATGCTGGCAGTTTTTTGGACTTCCTTCCACTTTTCTTAAAGCATGGAATACAGCTGGTCTGGGCTTCCAAGATAGTATTTTTCAACAACACCCAAGCTTGATGTACGTCTTTAACCTTCGCAACTGCTCCTTTTAGTTTTTTCTTAACTGTTTTCCTCATTTTATCATAGTCTCCCTTTCGAAAGTTAAAAGGTAGTACTGTGGATTTCCTTACTATCCCTCCTTCACTAATTAAATCAAAGGCGATCATTCTATGATCACTATTGCCAAGTGGCCCCAACACCCTTATCTCTTGCACTAGATCTGGTGTTCCACTAAGGACTAGGTCTAATATGGCTTCCCCTCTGGTCGGTTCATGAACCAGCTGCTCCAAGAAGCAGTCATTTATTTCATCTAGGAACTTTATCTCCCTAGCATGTCCTGACGTGACACTGGCCCAGTCGATACCGGGGTAATTGAAATCACCCATTATTATTACTGCGCTGTAACTTTTGTTAGCTTCCTTGATTTCTTTGAGCATTTCATCATCCATTTGGTCATTCTGGCCAGGTGCTCGATAGTACACCCCCACTGCCATTGCCTTCCCCCTTTTATATGGAATTTCAATCCATATAGATTCTACAGCAGATTTTGTTTCCTGCAAAACTTTAATCCTTTCTGAGTCAATGCCCTCTCTAACATAGAGCGCAACCCCTCCACCAATTTGATCAGCTCTATCATTACGATATAGTTTGTACCCAGGTATCACAGTGTCCCACTGGTTGTCCTCCTTCCACCATATCTCTGATATTCCAATCATATCTAACCTTTCATTTAGTGCTATATATTCTAACTCTCCCCTCTTATTCTTTAGACTTCTAGCATTTGCATACAAGCATTTTAGAGAATGTATTTTATTCATGTTAATTTGGCTATTGTTAGACATGGGTAAATTGGGATCTTTAAGCTCTGTCTGCTCCATACTTGAGGGCATTTGGGCTACTTTACTCTTTTGTGGAACCTCTCTGCTTTTGGTAGTATCCTTCAAGGATACATTCTTCCGAACCATCCGCTCTTGGGCGACTGTCGGCTTTCCCCTAATATCTAGTTTAAAAGCTGCTCTATCTCCTTTTTAAAGGTTAATGCCAGCAGCCTGGTTCCATCCCGGTTAAGGTGAAGCCCATCCCTTCGGAAGAGCCCCTCCTTTCCCCAGAATGTTCCCCAGTTCCTAACAAATCCAAAACCCTCATCTCTGCACCATTGTCTCATCCACGCATTGAGACTCCGGAGCTCTGCCTGCCTTTTGGGTCCTGCGCATGGAACAGGAAGCATTTCGGAGAATGCTACCCTGGAAGTTCTGGATTTCAACTTCCTACCTAAAAGCCTAAATTTTGCCTCCAGAACCTCCCTACCACATTTTCCTATGTCATTGATACCGACATGTACCAAGACAGCAGACTCCTCCCCAGCACTATCTAAGACCGTATCTAGGTGGCGCGTGAGGTCCGCTACCCTTGCACCAGGCAGGCATGTTACCAGGCGATCCTCACGTCCACCTGCCACCCAGCTATCTACATGCCTAATGATCGAATCACCAACTATAACGGCTGTCCTAACCCTTCCCTCATGGGCACATGGCCCTGGAGAAACTTCCTCGGTGCGAGAGGGTTTTACATCACCTGGAGGACAGGTCCTAGTTACAGGATCACTTCCTGCCACACCAGGGTGATGCTCTCCTGTCACGTGACCTCTCTCCTCCATGGCAATAGGGGTGCTGCCAGACTGGAGGTGGGACTTCAGGACTATATCCCTGTAGGTCTTGTCTATGTACCTCTCTGTCTGTCTTATGTTTTCCAAGTCTGCTACTTTAGCCTCTAGAGAACGGACTTGTTCCCTGAGAGAAAAGAGCTCCTTGCACCTAGTGCACACGTAAGACCTCTCACCAACTGGGAGAAAATCATACATGTGACACTCAATGCAAAAGACTGGAAAGCCCCCATCCCGCTGCTGGACTGCTGTCTGCATCTTAGTTTTAAGTTTGTGTCTAGATCTGTAAGTTCTTACTTACTAGGGATTGCTATGGGTATTTATACCAATAAAACTGTACCTAATACGTTTAATATACCTTGTTCACCTGAAGCTTAATTAATCTCAGGTCCTTAGTGTATGACTGATTTGGGTAATGAGCTCCACCTGAAAGCACCTCCTGTCTTTTAAGATGTGTAAGTACCTATAAAGCTATGATTATCCCAGGGGAGGGTGGGTGTGGGGAGGGAGGGAGGGAAATAACACTTATTAAAAGAGGGCTGCTACACAGTACCCTGTCTTGTGCTGCTGAGGTAAGCTAAATTCTGATTTGATTTAAATTATAGCTCTTAGCTGCTGCTAGGCTCTAACTTCTTATGAAATTTAAACTACAAGCTCTCTGCTGGGTATGAAATGTAACCAGAAAGCTCTCCTCTGTGTTTTAAATTCAAACTTTAATTGCTGCTACTAGGCCCTAACTGATCCAACAAAAAAAACCAATGGGTTCACAGATTAAGTAGCTTTAATACAAAGAATTCTTTTTAGAAAATTACCAGAAGTATATACTCACAGTTGCAGATTTCTCTCCAGAAGTAACAGTCCCCGAGCGTAAGAAGTCGTCGCTCTAGAAGCCCTTCAAGGTTACACTGGGGAAACCCGGTAAGATGAGCTGGAGGGACTCAGGTTACTCTGAGAAGCGTCCCACCAAGGTCCCCAAGAAGGATTCCTAAGCCGGTGGAGACCATGCGAGGATCCTCGAGGCCATAGTCCTCATCGAGGATGCACTCGCGAGAGTGCTGGCGCCGGGCCCATAATCTTCTATGCCCGCTCCGGAAGCTGTGGATCCTTCTGTCTTGGAGACCAGAATGGCAGCCATGGAGCAGAACATCACTGCTATCCTGGCTATGCAGCAAGCAATGATGTCAGGTTCATCTGCATCATCTGCCCCAATTACCGAGCCCCTGACTTCTGGGGAGTCCCTGGTCATCGAGCCGAGCTCTGAGTGCCACCGGCCTTGGGTAAGTCCTCGGCCCCGGTCGAGGTCCTGGTCCCGTTCCTCAGGCATCTGGTCCTCCCCAGCAAGTTTCAGAGACTCGGACCCCAGGTCCTCAGGGGGCACCCAGTCTTTTGGCTCAGGCCTCGAGGCATGGAGCTGCAAGGCCTCGGGACTTGTCATCCCCCCTCGACTCCGAGTGGGAAACTGACAACGAGGTCTCCCCGGAAACAAGACGGCACCAGACCCATCTCTCCCAGCGCCCTGGTATCATTCCCCTCTGGAAGACGTCGCCTTTCATGACTTCGTCAGGGATATGGCCCAAGCCCTATCGGTGCAAACCGAAGCTGAGGAGGACCCACGCACCAAGGAACTGGAGATCCTCCAGTTCGAGTCTCCACCCAAGGAAACTCTCATGATACCGGTTCAGCCAATCCTCGAATGGCTACTCTTGAGAATGTGGAAGACCCCAGCATCGGTGCTTGTGGTCAGCCAATGCCTCAACACCATATATCGCATCAGGAAGGGGATGGGGTTCCACAAGCTCCAATTCCACATAATTCCATGGTTGTCGAGTCAACCATGCAGAAACTCAAGAGCCAGAAGAATTACTCTTCAGTCCCCCCTGTAAAGGGATGCTAGAGCCCTCGATACCTTTGGACGCAAGTGCTACCAGGGCTTGATGCTGGGGTGTTGAATCCAGGCCTATGAGTTGTACTTAGGTATGTACTTAAAGGCCTTAACCCAGGAGCTGTCCGGGTTCTCAGCAGGGCTGGTCAGGGATCCTCTCCAACGGTTTCAAGCCCTGACCTCCAGGATCAAGGACTGTTCTAAGCCTACGATGGATTAGACAACAGCTTGAGTAGTAGGAGCAAGTATTGGGGCTCGACACCAAGCTTAGCTACAGTCCTTGGACCTCGAGCAGTGGGTCCAGGACAAGCTGCTCAACATCCCCTGTACCGAAGAGAATCTGTTTGACAAACCCATGGCCAACAAGGCAGCCAAGATAGAGGCTGAAGTGGTGACCCGGCAGAGGCCCTCAAAGAAGACATCTTCCTTTCCCCACAAAAAAACCTCAGCGAAAAGGCCCCTGTTTCAAGGGGAAAAAAAGGGCACTTTCAGCAGAGTCACCAATACCAACCCTTCTCAGGCCAGCAACAGGGTTCTCACTCCAAGAGACAAGGGCAGGGAGCTCAGAAGCCCCAAGCCCCAGCTCTGGCCCAACTAGGGGGAAGCTTTTGACTCCCAGGGTAGGGCCTCCCCTCCCCCAGGAGGCCTTCACCAGCCCAAAGGGGGCTGCCAGGCACTCTTTGCCCACAGATGGGCCGAGGTCACTTCAGACCAGTGGGTGCTGCAGGTGGTAAGGGAGGGATACCTCCTCCGTTTACATAAGTTATCATCCAAGTTTTTCCCAGGAGAGCCTGTGCAATCTCTCCTTCACCAGACTCTTCTGCTCTCAGAGCTTACAGATCTACTCAGGGACAAGGCAGTGGAACTTGTACCCAAACACCTATGGGGAAAGGCTTCTACTTAAGGTACTTCCTTGTCCCAAATAGAACTGGGGGTCTCAGGCCCATACTAAACCTGAAAAACTTTTTAAAAAAATCTGGTGAGGGAGAAGTTCAAGATGCTCTCCCTTGGAATATTTATTTTATTTATTTATTTCTAGCTTTTCTATACCGCGCTATTTGACATCAGTGCGGTTTACAGTTAAACAATTTTACACAAGGCAGGGAAGTACCTTGTGCTTACATCAAACAGGACATCGTAACTGGGATTCATACATTGAACTATTTACATCTGAACAAAGGAAGCTTACTAGTGTCGCTTTTACATTCTTAGAGCTGTTGGATGGTTGTGTTTGTGCAAGGTGTAGGGGGACAATTGGAATACTGCTACCATACCTCTACCAGGGAGATTGGCTGTGCTCCTTGGATCTAAAGGATGCATACACACACATCCTAATCCACCCCTCCCACAGGCACTACCTACAGTTCGTCGTGGGGGGAGGGCACTATCAGTACAGAGTGCTGCCCTTCAGCCTGGCCTCCTCACCAAGGGTGTTTACCAAATGCTTGGCAGTCGTAGCCACCCACCTGCGTCTACAAGGGGCCTTTGTATTCCCCTACCTGGCCGACTGGCTAATCAGAGGGGGTTTGGCCTCAGAGGTCAGTCAGGCTGCAGAGTGAACAATCCTCTTGCTGCAGCATCTGGGGTTCATCATCAGCTACCCCAAATCAAACCTTTCTCCAGTCCAAGATCTGGAGTTCATAGGGGCTTGGCTGGATACGTCGCGAATCAAGGCCGTCTTCCCAAGAGAAAGGGTAGACCGTCTCATACAATTGGCAAGGGAGGTACAACACTGCCTGTCTGTACCGGCTCTCCGCCTGTTGGGTCACATGGCCTCCACGGTCCAGCAGCTTAGTCTTCGCATGCCGGTACTTTAGGCCGGAAGGTCGGGGGTTCAAATCCCACTAGAGGACAGCAACCTTGTGCCGGAAGGACTGGGGTTTCTAGTCCCACAGATGCTCCTTGTGGTCTTGGGCAAGCCACTTAACCCTCCATTGCCCATGTTCCCTGTAAGTATTAGTGTATGTGTCTCATATCCCTGCGTGTTAAATGTATCCCCCAATTGTGTTGTGACCGCTTTGATTAAAGGATAAGGCGGTATACAAAACAGTCTAAATAAATAAATAAATAGGCCATCACTGCCCCTCTGATGCCTTGGAGAAGCAGCTCTCCTCTCTTCAGGGCAGCTTAGAGGGGCACTCTTGTGGACTCTCATTGCTCTCGATGCTGTGCCTTAAGGGGCTTCGATGTCGAGACACTGGTGTCTCCACTTGATGCTTACACACTATAGTATTGGCCTCTTATTTAGGAACGATTCACAGCTGTAATCCAAAAAGAAGATCGTTCACTTTCACCACTCTAGGATCAGAACAAAAATACAGAGGTCTCAGTTTAAAAGAGCACTGCTGTTTAAGGCTCGCACCAAATTACAGCCACATGCTTTATGACATCAACGACCTCTAACCCAAAAGTAAAAACAGATAGCCAGTCAGCATTAACTATCCATATTGTGAGGGTACACCGATAGAATCTGAAAACTTAATGGATAGACCTCACTCGCAAGACTGGACACATCTGAAACACCCGTCGATCCCAACGTACATCCCCGGTACCATCAAGACGTTTCACACAAACGGTTTCTTCAGGGGATCTTGCCAAATCTAAAAGACAAACAAAACAACCCACCATCATCCTAATCCCAACTACAAACTATCCTCACGTTACACACACCCATGCCCATAAAAAGAACACCACCAGAACCTTACCGCAAATGCTGCTCGCGTTCAATTAAATGTCGGCTCACTACTGCTCTCCGTGGATCGGGAGCTATACCCGCCTTCCTGGACAAAAAAACGCCGCGCATGCGGAATACCGACCACGACTCCATTTTTAAAGCTCCCAAAATAGATGACACTAACCTATAGAGAATTGCCACGTCATAAATTCCACCAAATCGCGCATGGAACACCTTCCTTACTACACCGAAATTCCACTTAAAAAACACCAAACACACCACTATTACAAGAGGCCCAAGACACTTGAGGTCAGCACCCAACACAAAGGGGCGCCTGACATTCATAAAAAATGCCCTTACGCAGACATAGACACAAACCGCCAACAGCCTACAGCCGCTACTATATCACAACCAGCTCTACACTATAGACACGCCGCCCAGTCTATACTGCTATTTAAGCCAAACGGGGCAAGAGTATTCAAACGATAGATCAAGCTCTGTTCCACCTTAATCAGAACCTGATCTACCGTCCTTCTGGTGCTTCCCCGGGTGACCTGATCCAAACACAGGCAACGCAACTGCTCAAAAATGTGGCCCCGTTGAACACAATGTGAAACAATAGGAGCCTCTAGAATCTTACGATGTAATCGGCTGTGATGCTCACGCATCCGCGTGCGAAAAGCACGCGTAGTTTTTCCAATATAACACAACCCACAAGGGCACACTATAGCATAGACTACATTGCACGAATCACAAGTGGTGGAACGTTTCAATCTAATCCGGATCCCCCGATACTCGAAATCAGTAGCCGGGATGGTGATCCCACAGATATCACACTCTCCACAACCCACATGTCCTACCCCCCTACCTACAGGCGATCCCTCTGAAATTGAGGGCAACACTGCTGGGCTCAACCACTCTTTTAAATTACGATCCCTTTGCCACACACACCTGACAGATTTATTAGCCAAACCTGGTACTAGCTGTAAGATATTGCTATGCTTTCGGAGAACTTTTTGAATCCCATTGCTCAACGGGGAATGCTTTGTAATTAAATTAACACTTCGACGTCCAAGTTGACCCCGGAGGCCGAGCCAATCCTCGAGACAATGAGGTCTCGAGTTGATCCTCGGCGTCGGGGCAGTCGAGACCGAGGCCCTCGAGGCCGGAGCAGATCGACTCCTCCTCGGAGTCCGGCTGGGAGACGGAGGACGAGGAGTCCCCCGGGCACCCACCATACCAAGTACGTCCCGTCAGACTCCCCGGGTTCTGAACCTCAGAAACGGTCACCCCCGGAGGATACCCGGTTCTTGGACTTCATCCGAGACATGACAAAGGCTTCGTCATTCCCGTCAGATCCCGAGGAGCTCGAGATCCTCCAGTGTAACTTTCCTCCAAAGGAAGCCCTTACTGTACCAGTGCCCCCCATTCTGGAACGGCTGATGCTCCGGATGTGGGAGACTCCAGCCTCGATGCCGGCTCTCAGCAGGTGGATCGATTCCATCTATCGAGTTCGCAAGAGCCCTGGGTTCCAAAAGGCACAGTTGCTGCACAGCTCCATGGTTGTGGAATCGGCCATGCGCTGGCTCAAAAGCCAGAAGATGCACTCTTCGGTGCCTCCTGGCCGGGAGGCCCGCAACATGGATGCTCTTGGCAGAAAGTGCTACCAGGGTTCGATGCTGGCATGCCGAATCCAGACGTACCAGCTGTACATGGGCTTGTACCTGCGAGACCTGGCAAAGGAGATTGCCGGGTTCTCTGCTGGTCTTTCTGAGGGACCTTTACAGCGCTTCCAGGTTTTGTCCACTGGGATCCGAGGGTGCTCGAAGTTTATGACTCGAGCAGCCTATGACGGCTTCAATGCTTCGGCCCGGGTAGCAGGGGCCGGCATCAGTGCACGACGCCAGGCATGGCTACAGTAGTCAGACCTGGAGCTATGGGTTCAGGACAAGTTGGTCGATGTCCCTTGCCGAGGTGAGAACCTCTTTGGCAAGCCCATGACTGAGAAGGCTGCCGAGATTGAGTACCTGATCCGGACAAGACTCGAGAAGAAGACTTCTGCCCCTTCTAAGAAGAAGGGCTCTGGTAAGAAGCCCTTTTTCCCGAGGAAAGGGTTAGCTTACTGAAACTACCCCACGTATCGGGCCTCCCCAGCTCCCCAGCAGGGACAGCAGGACAGGGGCAAGGCCCCGCATAAGCAAAAGGCCCCCAAGCCCCAGGCGCCGGCTCCGGCCCAGACTGGAGGGGTCTTTTGACTCCCAGAGCGTAGTCTCTCTCCCAAAGGACGCAAGGCCATGCACAGGAGGAAGGCTGACCCTGTATGTCCACAGGTGGCCAGCCATTACCACAGACACCTGGGTCCTCCAGATAGTCCAAATGGGCTATCGGTTACATCTCACCCAGGTGCCTCCCTCTTACTTTCCAGGGGAGCCTCTCAGACCCCCTCTTCACAGGGACCTTCTCGTGAAGGAATTGGCAGGTCATCTCGAGGATCAGGTGGTGGAACAGGTGCCCCACCACCTACAGGGTACAGACTTCTACTCCAGGTACTTTCTGATACCAAAGAAAACTGGAGACTTAAGACCTATCCTCGACCTGCGAAACCTAAACAAGTTCCTGGTGAGGGAAAAGTTCAAGATGCTTTCCCTTGGAATATTGCTGACTTACCTCCACCAGGGAGACTGGCTATGCTCCTTAGACCTCAAAGATGCGTATACACTCATCTTGATTCATCCAGACCACAGACAATACCTAAGATCTGTGGTGGGAGGAAAACCATTTTCAGTACAGAGTGCTTCCCTTTGGCCTAGCCTTGGCACCAAGGGTATTCACAAAGTGCCTTGCAGTGGTGGCGGCCTTTCTAAGGACTCAGGGGGTATTCGTCTTCCCCTACTTAGACGACTGGCTCATCAGAGGCCATTCACCTCTAGAGGCACAACAGGCCATGTCTCACACTATCCAGCTGCTTCAGCACCTGGGCTTTGTGATCAACTACACAAAGTCCACTCTGGTTCCTTCTCAAGGACTGGAGTTCATAGGGGCAAGGTTAGACACCCTTCAATCAAGGGCTTATCTACCAGAAGAAAGGGCTCAATGACTGGTAGCCCTAGTGCAGCAAGTGAGTCGCAGATCCCGCATCTCAACAAGACACTTTCTGCGCCTCCTGGGTCACATGGCCTCCATGGTGCATGTGACACTCAATGCTCGGCTTCACATGAGAACAACTCAGTGGTGCCTCAGAGACCAGTGGACACAAGCCACAGGGAGACTCAGGGACAACATCAAGGTGTCCTATCGCCTCATAGTCTTTGAAATGGTGGCTTCATCCTCACAACCTCCTAGAGGGAGTGCCTTTTCAGCCTCCCCCGCACTCCAGAGTGCTGACTACGGGTGCATCCCTGTTGGGATGGGGTGCACATTGCCAACAGGTCTGCACTCAAGGTGTGTGGTCTCAGTGGGAGAGCACACAACAAATCAACCTCCTAGAGCTTCGAGCGATCCACCTGGCTCTTTGGACCTTCTGCCAAACCTGGCTCATCAATCTGTCTTGATTCGGACAGACAACGAGGTAGCGATGTTCTATGTGAACAAACAAGGGGGCACAGGCTCTCGTATCCTGTGTCGGGAAACCCTGGACAAATGCTCCTTCGCAGTCAGTCAGGGTATATCCCTCAAGGCGATTTACTTGCCAAGTCAGGAGAACTTCCTAGCAGACAAGCTAAGCAGAATTCTCGAGCCGCACGAGTGGCAACTGGATCCCAATGTAGCCCAGCAACTCTTCCAGTGCTGAGAGCGACCATCCATCGATTTGTCTGTGAGCCCTCAAAATCACCAGTTGCCCCAGTTCTGTTCCAGACAGCCACACCCACACAGGGTAGCTGCAGATGCTTTCCTAATATCCTGGTTGGTGGGCCTCCTATATACGTTTCCTCCCACACCACTGGTGGCTCGGACCTTATTCAAGATCCTTCAGGACAAGGCTTCGATCATCCAGGTGGCCGAGACAGCCTTGGTTTCCTCTCCTCCTGCAGTTGGTGGAGGAAACGCCAATCCCTCTGGGAACTTCGTCCAACCTCCTGTCGTAGGACGGGTGCTCACTCCTGCACCCCAACCTCAGGTCCCTCAACCTGATGGCATGGCTGCTGAAAGGGGCAGTCCTTGCACCACTTCTTCTCCCAAAAAAGATAGAGGATGTGCTGCTGGCCTCTAGAAGGCAATCGACTAGGAAAACCTACACATTGAAGTGGCGTAGGTTTGAGGTATGGTGAGAACCCATTCTCCTGCCAGGTGGCTGTGGTGCTGCAGTACCTGCTTCACCTTTCAGATTTAGGCCTGAAGTCAAACTCAGTCCGAGTTTATTTATTTATTTATTTACATTCTCTTATATACCGCACTATTCTGCATCAGTGCGGTTTACATTGAACAAACTGAAATTACATTGAACAGGGCATTATAACTTGGAGATAACTATTTTACAGGGAACATGGGCTATGGAGGGTTAAGTGGCTTGCCCAAGACCACAAGGAGCACCTGTGAGACTAGAAACCCCAGTCCTTCCGGCCCAAGGTTGCTGTCCTCTAGTGGGATTTGAACCCCCGACCTTCCGGCCTGAAGTACCTTGCCCCAACCACTAGGCCACTCCTCCACTCCACTGAGTTCACCTCAGTGCTTTATCAGCACACCACTCTCCAGTGGAAAGGCAACCTCTCTCTGTTCACCTCTTGGTGTCCAGGTTCCTGAGAGGTCTGCTTCTGCTGAAACCCCCAGTTCGCCCCCCAGCGACCGAATGGGATCTGAATATGGTCTTGCAGCAGCTTACTCGCCCACCCTTCAAGCCGATGGCTACCTGCCATTTTGCTTCCTTTCTTGGAAGACGATTTTCTTGGTGGCACTCACATTGGCCAGACGAGTGAGTGAGCTGCAAGCTCTGGTGTCCGATAGACCGTTCACTTGGTTCTATAGGAACAGGGTAGTGCTTCGCACGCACCCCAAGTTCCCGCCGAAAGTGGTCTCCTCTTTCCACCTCAACCATGAGGTGGTGCTTCTGACCTTCTTTCCCAGGCTCCATGCCAGCCGGGCAGAGGCAGTTCTGCATACCCTGGACTGTAAGAGGGCGTTGGCCTTCTACTTGGAGTGTATGAGGGGACATCGAAGAGCTCCTCAGCTCTTCGTCTCTTATGACCCCGGTAAGCTGGGGATGCCTGTCTCCAAGCATACGTTGTCCACCTGGGTGGCGGATTGCATCGCCTGGGCATACAGGGCGGCCGATCTCCTGTTGCAGGGTTGAGTCATGGCCCACCGGGTCAGGGCTAAGGCCGCATAAGTGGCTCACTTCCGCTCTGTTCCGCTGGCAGACATCTGCCGGTCCGCAACCTGGTCTTCAAGCCAGACGTTTGCGGCCCATTACTGCCTGGGTAGGGAGCCCTAACGGGACAGTGCTTTCAGCCAGGCTGTACTCCGTAATCTGTTTGAGGTTTAGGCAACTCCTACCCTCCGACCCTTTGGTGTCAGGCTACCGGGGTATTACGTTCTCGGTTGAACTCCTATCATGGCTGCTGCGGCTCTTCTAGAGGAAGCCTATTTTTCAGTTATGGGTTCTCGGTAGCCTATAACTAGGGAGTCCCATATGTGAGGACTGACTTCCTGCTTGTTCCTGGAGAAAGCGTAGTTACTCACCTGTAACAGGTGTTCTCCAGGAACAGCAGGAATCAGTCCTCACGACCCTCCCTCCTCCCCTGGAGTTGCAGTCCTTTGATTAATTTTTATCCTTTTGACGTCTTTTTAGCTATGTCATTTGACTGAGCAAGATGGCATCCTTGGGCGGGAAGGGGACTGATCATGCGTGATGCAGTCCCAAGGGCTTTCTTCGAAAGCTGGGGATTTGCTCCGCATGGGGGCTCCATTGACGCTGACGTCACCCATATGTGAGGACTTATTCCTGCTGTCTCTGGAGAACACCTGTTACAGGTGAGTAACTACGCTTTCCTCTCTGAGTCTGACTCAGAAGGCTGGGTTACCGATGTTGAATCGTAAGATATGTCAGAGAACAGGTCTTCAGGGCTTCCATCAGACCCTTCTCCTCATGAGTGATGCAAGCCACCTCCTGAGGATATGACCTTCCAGGATTTTGTGAGGGATATGGCCGAGGCCATACCATTTTCTTCAGAGACTGAGGATGAACCCAAGGCAGAAGAATTGAAGATTCTTCAGAAAGTGGTGACAGTGCTTATGCACTGTATCCTTCAGATAGTGCAGATGAGAATGTGGGAGAAGTCCTTCACTGAATCTCAAGTTAGTAGAAGGCTTGATTCCATGTATAGAGTTCAGAAGGTTCCCGGATTCAAGAAGCCCCAGCCTCCTCACCATTCCTTGGTGGTCAAATCCACCCTTAAGATGTCTAAAAGTTCCAAGAACACCACCTGTGCCCCTATCTGCTTCACTCTGTGTCCCAGAGCCATGAAGTCACTCTTGATACGCTCAGATGGATACCTGGCAGTATCATTTGTGCCGACATGGATGAGCAACATCAGGTAATAGTCAGTAGGCTTGATGAATCTCAGCAAACTCTCTATAACATCTTGGATTTTGACACCTGGCAGACAGCATACCTCCCTGAACATCAAGTCCGGTCGGCAGATGTACCCCTCAGAAGAGAGTCACCAACCACCACTATTGTTCGCTTCCTAGTGGTCACTGATTCTGCATCTTTGGGGTGCTCAAGTTCTAGTTCTTCCCTTTCCTGGGATGCCTCCGCATCCTCCACGTCCAGGGCTGCATAATGGTTCTTCATTTCAAGGGCTTGAGAAGTTTGATTAATGATTCTGCAGTCCCTGGTGACGCGTGTCCAACCTTGGTCCTTCTGTAGGCTCCCATCCTCACTCTGCTGGAGAGCTTGGATGTTTCAAGAAACATCTCTTGTACCTCTTACTGTCCTAAATGCTCCTCATCCTTGCCATCTCTTCTCTGAGCTCCTCCACCTGTTTCCTGAGAACTTCAGCATGTAGGCATCCTGCACATGGAACCGGTCCTTCATCTGGCATTGGGACCTCTGTCTGGACAGAGGTAGAAGCTGTAATGGGGGCTTTGGCAATTTCATTTTTCTCAGCCATTGTTTAGTTGGAGGAGCTTTAGTAGCTCGCTTTGAAATGGAGAGACCCTGTTAGCTTGGAGAAGACACCACTAAGAGAAAATATGATAACAGTCTATATTCTCCAGGAACAAGCAGGAAGTCAGTCCTCACTTATGGGTGATATCGGCACCGACGGAGCCCGGCAGATCAAGTCCCCAGCTTTCAAAGAAAGCCTTTGGGATTGCTGGCACACATGCGTGGTCCTCTTCCCGCCCAAGGGTGCCATCTTGCTCAGTCTCCCTTTTTCCTCGGAGCACTTCGGACGCACGTCCTCGTACCTCAAAAAAGGTTTTTGGTTTTGGCCTACAGGCCTTTTATTTTCTAGTTGCACCAGTCCTCTACCCATCCTTCCCCTGCTCTATCTTTTTTGAGCTGTCGGGGATAGTTCTTTTTTTCATTTTTTGTCACGGGCTTTGCGCCCTTTTTCTTTCCCTAACCGCTGGCTGTGTGGGTCTTAGACCTCACGGGGGCCATTTTTGCCTCCATGGCCCCTGGCTTCAAAGAATGCGATAGATGCTCTAGGAACATGTCGCTTATGGACACTCATGACTGTTGCTGTGGTACCTCGGAACTGACCATGATCCGGAACTCTGTTCGCTCTGCAAGAAAATGTCCTCTAAGGCCCTGCTCAGTCGTAAGCAGAAGTCCGAAGACATTTTCCAAAAGGCCGCCTCGGAATCCCCGGTGGCACCCTCGGTTGTCTTTCCCCCGGTGGGGTTCCCTCCTTCGGCCCCGTGCTCTCGACGGCCAGGGATTCCTCGAGGTGGAATGGCGCAAAAAGAAGAAGGCCTTGAAGTCGCTGTCGGGGGCTCCCGATAAGCATGAGTGCTCCCGCGCTCGGTCGCTCAGCCCCATTCAGCGTTCCTGAGAGTCAGACATGGAGCGGCCTCGCAAGGTACCCCGCACAGAGGCAGAGGCCTCTGGCAAAGGCACCTGGTCTCCTGAGGGCCGTCCCAGTGAGGACCCCCTATCCTCCTCGACGCCCGACCCGGTGACCCCAGGGTCGGCGTCACAGGGCCCCATGCCTGCATGGGAGTCCTGCATGCTGGCGCTAGAACACAGCTTTTCTGCGTTCGCTTCCCAGCAGGCACTCACAACCAGCTTTGCTGACTCGCGCCCAGAGACCGTGGGTCCCTCGCATGGGACATCAAAATCTGTCCAGGAAACTCCCGAGAGCAGCGGGCCTCGTGAGGGTCCTCGATGTCGGTCTCACTCACCCTTCCGTTCCTCGGAGGCGAGATCTTCCAGGGCCTCTGGCCCCAAGCGGGCACCGGCCATTGGACAGGGCAATCTGCCCAGCTCGGACTCCTTGACTGATTTCTCGGAGTGGAAGTCTGATGGGGACACCTCCCCAGAAACCTGTACTCACTGGGATCTTCCATCGGATCCCGCTCCACCTGCATTCCAGCGGCGCTCGCCAACCGAAGACACCTCCTTCCTAGTGTTCATTCGGGACATGGCACGGGCCCTTAACCTGGCCACTCAGGCTGAGGAGGACCCTTGTGCTGAAGAACTCGATATTCTTCAGTATGAGTCCCCGCCTAGGTTTCTCCTATTCTATCTCGGTTGCTGCTCTGCATGTCAGAGGCCCCTGCCTCGGTCCACATCATGAGCAAGCGCCTGGATACTATGTAAAAAGTACAACGCGGGCCAGGGTTCAGGAAGACCCAATTTCCTCACTCCTCTATTGTGGTGGAGTCAACCAAGAGGAAGCAGAAGAGCCCAAAATCGCACTTGTCAGTACCGCCAGGCCGAAAGTCGAGAGCCCTTGATGCCCTGGGCTGCAAGGCCTACCAAGGCTCCATGCTCTCTTGTCGCATTCAAGCATACCAGCTATACATGGGTATGTTGTTGCGCGATTTAGCCAAGGAGCTCGGAGTGTTCTCCGCGGGCCTCGAGGGCGAGCCTCTCAACAGATTCGGCACTCTGTTGAAGTCTGTCACAGACTGCTTGAAATACCTCTCCCGAGCTGCCTACGATGGATTCGAGTCATCGGCTCTGGTGGTGGCCGCTGGCATCAGGGCCCACCGCCAGGTATGGCTCCAATCCTCAGACTTGGAGCAGTGGGTGCAGGAAAAGCTCCTGGATGTGCCCTGCCTCAGCGAGCAGCTCTTCGGCAAGCCAATGGAGGATAAAGCTTGTCAGACGGCTGCCTGGGTGAGAATGTTCACAGTCTTGGCAAATGCATATATCAATATGATTTGCAAGGGATTGTGGGAAATGCAGTCCATTCACACCAGACACAGCCACTCACAATAATTAGTTGTGCTTGAGTGTAAAGCCAATAAGATATTTATTTATGGGGTTATTTCTCCCAACACAGATATGCTTGGTAGCACATAAAACAGGATACTTGCTTTCAGTGTTAAACTTAGAAAAACAAAATCAGGAAAACAACAGCTGAACTTCTCAGGCAAACAAATCAAAAGAATAAAGACCTGGTTGGTAACAAACTGGTCTTTTCTGTAGGCTTTAGCTAATATTTTCTTAGCAGTGTATCAAACAACAAGCAAAACCCACAAAGAAGGGAAAAACTGTTCTTTTCAGGTTAACTTCTTATATCTTCACACATAGACTCAGAAGTGATTTCCTCAGAGCTCACAAGCAATTAGGTAAGGCTCAATTGCTAGCAGTTACCCAGCTGAAACCCCTTAGCTGGCTTAATTTCTACTGCATGGCTCAAAATCCTACTCAGGAGCTTTTCTGAGTAGATTAAAGAACAAGTTTGTATTTCTTTGTGATGGTTGTACTTTGTAACAGTAAATTACCAAAGGAGTTTAGACAGAGAGCAATCCATGTATTCACAGCCTGTATCTAAGACTCCTCCCCCTTCTTCAACAATCATGGGTTCAATATCATGGATTGGCACAGAGGAATTTCTCAATGGAGCACTCTCAGGAGAATACTTGTTTCCCTGCTGTCTTTCAAGGTTATAGCTAGGGCATAGATCAGTGTTCATACCTGAGCTTCCATTGCTGTTAGAGTTCCTCTCTAAATAGCCTGGCCAGTATGTAGTCCAGTTCTTATGTCCAGCCTTCCAATCCAGATCCCTGGACACTGGATCTCTCTTCACATACCTTCTGGCACGGGTCTTAGGGTCCCTTCCACGTGCAGCCGTCTCTCTCACAGGTACCGTCTGGAGATTCCTAGCTCTGCAGCACCATTCCTCTGGCTTTCCCCAGTCCAATGGTGTATGCTGGCCCTTGGAATGCCTCCCAGTATACGTACTGCTCTGGACTCTTCTAGACCTCTCAAAGGCTTTTCTCCTCTTTCTTCCAAAGGGTTTCTTTCCCTCTCTGTCCGTCCGGTTTGGCTTCTGCTTCTGATGATCCTCCTGATGATGAAGATGATCAAGCTCAAGCTGATTCTCTGTAGAATAAACTCTACCTTTATTCTGCTTAGATGAGTGCTCCTCCCTAACACAGCGCAGCTGTGCTGAATCAGGCCCTGCCCTTTGAGATGAGTGCTTAGGGATTACCTCATAGCCCTCCTGATTGAACACACGTTTCCCCACTTCAGCTCCTCTAATTTCTGTTGGAAACCTGGTGCATTCTGGGACTGGTAGTCTTTTATGGGAAAATTCTGTTTTCTTATTTCTACCAGAACTGACAGGTTGCTTGTTCAGAGTCACTTCACCTTCTCTATAGCTCCTTCCTGAGCTATGATAAGCTTCCTTATCACAAGCTGCGGAAATAGAGACAGAGTTTGTCACCAGAACCCGTCTCTCATGCAAGACCTCCACTTTGCCCCTGAAAAAGCAACTGGCCAAAAAGCCGCCTTCCCTCAGAAGGGCCTCCAGTACCGGGGCTACCTGCCATACCCGGCTACCCCCACGCCGACTACTCCAGCGCAGGGCAAATCCGGCCAAGGGCATCGAAAGCCAAAAGGGTCGAAAGCCCAAACTCCAGCTCCTCCACAACCCGCACAGGGGTTTTAACGCCATCGACATAGCCCCTCACCCTCCGGTGACACAACAGTCAGTAGGGGGACGCCTGTCTTATTTTGCTCCGCTGTGGGCTTCCATCACCTCAGTCACCTGGGTTCTCCAGATTGCCCGAGACGGCTATCGCCTTCGTTTCAACAGACTTCCACTTCCCTTCTCCCCGGCAGAGCCTCTTAGACTTCCCGCACACCAGGTTATCTCCAGGAACAAGCAGGAATGTAGTCCTCACATATGGGTATCGTCGGTACTGACAGAGCCTGCGCGGGAACGCTCCCCAGTGTCCAATAGGAACGCATTTGGGAGCATCCCTCAGCACATGCGCGCTGCCTTCCCGCCTTTCCAACTGTCCCTCTTCAGTTCTTAATTTTCCACGGAGCCAACAGGACCTATTCCCTGTCACCGCAGAAAATTCTGTCTTAAAATTCTTTCTTGTGGTCGCATCTGCCTACCGCACGACACCTACTGGTACCGCCGGTTCTTTTCTTTTCTTTTCCTAAAAAAAAACAAAAAAAAACCCTAGACTTAGACTGTTTATTTTCAGAAATTTTCCTGTTTTGGTGCTAGGCGCCATTTTGGGCATTAGGCCCCATTTTTCCAAAATCATGGAAAAGCCAACTAGTGGTTTTAAAAAATGTACTAAGTGTGGCGGTACCTTTCTGTCACTGACGCCCATGATTGGTGTCTAAAATGTTTAGGACCTGATCACTCTCCAACTGAATGTCTCTACTGCATGGGAATGACCAAAAGAGGAAGACAGAACCGGGCCACAAAGCTCAGTACCCTCTTTTCTTCAGATGCCAGATCCAATGCATCGTCATCGTCAAGGGCCTCTTCTTCCTCCCATGGATCTCAGGTAACTAAACACAAAAGCCGGTCCTCAAAGGGTAGCTCTCATGCTAAGCATTGAGAGGCCATTGGCATTGCCTTTGAGGGAACCACACCGGCAAAACAGCCCCGGCGGGAGGCTTCGGCTTCCAAAGCATCGATGGGGTTTCAGGATGTTCTCGAGGCCTCAACCTCGCAAGAACTACCTGTGCCATGCTCAGGGGTTCCGGCCGTTCTTACCGGTACTGACACCCAGGCATCGGCAGCGTCGCTAGACCAGAGATTTCTTGCTATCGAACGCAGTATCGCAGCTCTTCTCTCAGCTGCGGTACCGGTGGTCCCAAGGGCACCGGTGCCAACATTGACACCGATGCCGGTACCGACACAGGTACAGACACCGGTACTGACACTGACGATGGTGGTACCGGCCCCGATGGTAACTCTTCCCATTCCACCTCCAGCTGGAGTGGATAAAGTGGGGCCGGGTCACCTCAGTACCGACATCGTGCTTTGCAGGAGCATCGGGGTCAGGAATACTTTGATTCCTCAGATTCCGAAGACTCTGACAATTCTGCTGGCACTAGAGGGTTTCTCCTAGAAGATCCCTCTTCTCCCCAACGCAGAATGTCTTCTCCAGAGGACATGTTGTTTCAGGATTTCATCCGTGATGTGGCTAAAGGTCTTTCAATCACAGTAACTCCTGAAGAGGAACCCAGAGCAAAGGAATTGGAAATCCTCCAATATCCTAAAGCTCCTAAGGAGGCAGCTACTCTACCTATCCATGAAATTCTGCATAGCTTGATGCTCAGAATGTGGGAGACACCTCCGACTACTTCTCCTCACTCTGGGAGACTTGATACTATGTATCGAGTTCCACCATATCTTGGATTTCAGAAAACTCAGCTGCCACACCATTCAGTGGTAGTGGAGTCAGCCATGCGTAGGATGAAAAGTACAAAAAGACATGCATCCAATCCTCCAGGTCGTGAATGCAGGACTCTGGATGCTTTTGGACGCCGAACTTTTCAAGCTTCCTTGCTTTCAGCTAGGATCAGCTCATATATCCTATATATGGGAATGTTCCTCAAAGAAATCACAGGAGACTTGGAACTTATGAGCCCATTTCTCCCAGATGATAAGAGACAAGACTTTCTTACTCTGGTTAAGCATGCTCAGGATGTCTCCAAGTTTGCCAATCGTGCAGCCTTTGACTGCTTCGAATGCATTAGCAGAACTTCTGCTATTGCCATTGGCGCACGATGGATTGCCTGGCTACAGGCATCAGACTTGGAGACTTGGGTACAGGACAAGCTGGGCAACATTCCTTGCACGGGAGAAAATCTCTTCGGCAAGAACTGGCAGGAGAAGGCTAACGAGTTAGATGCTGACAATTCTACCTTAGATAGAAACATAGAAACATGATGACAGAAAAAGACCACATGGCCTATCTAGTCTGTCCTTCCATAACAACAACTACAACAGTCCACTTTTTACCTTTAGAGATGCTCTGTGTTGGTCCCATGCTTTTTTGAATTCAGTTACTGTCCTCATCTCTACCACCTCCACTGGGAGACTATTCCATGGATCCACTACTCTTTCTGTAAAGAAATATTTCCGCATATCACTCCTGAATCTATCTCCCTTCACCCTCATCCCATGTCCCCTCGCAGCAGAACTTGTTTTCAATTGAAAGAGGCTCTCTCCCTAAACATTTATGCCACGGAGGTATTTAAACATCTCAATCATATCACCTCTATCCCGCCTTTCCTCTAAGGTGTACATATTAAGATCCTTAAGTCTGTCCTCATATGCTTTATAATGAAGCCCATTAATCATTTTAGTAGCAACCCTCTGCACCGACTCCATCCTGTTCACATCCTTTTGAAGGTGCGGTCTCCAGAATTGCACACCATACTCCAAATGAGGTCGCACCAAAGACTTATACAGAGGCATTATCACCTCCTTTTTTCTGATAGATTGTCAAAGTCTACAGCTACTCCAGCCAAAAGGAAGCCTTATAGAAAACCCTCTTTTAGCAAAAAGAGAAAGTTTTATCCTTCCTATACCCACCAGACTCAGACTCCAGGTCAGGTTGCCCAAAAGGGACAAACTAGACAACAAAAGAAACCAAAAGGCCCGAGAGCCCAACCAGCTCTCCAAGTTCAGCGCCCTCAGGGGCTTTGACTCCTTCCTAGAGAGCTTTGCCTTCCTGCCTCTGAGGGGTCCTCAACCCCCCAATATTCCCAGCAGGTCATGCCACTTTGTCAACAGATGGCATCAGATAACAGCAGAAGATTGGACTTTGTCCATTGTAGGGGGAGGGGTACAAACTTCATTTTCACAGCTTACCCCCTCCTATAGATCTAAAGCAGTTCAATTCACGAGGTCCTCTGCGGACAATCTGCTAGATCACGCGGTCTCCACACTTCTTGCCCAAGGGGCAATAGAGGAGGTACCCATTCTTCAGCAGGGTGCAGGGTTCTACTCCCCCTATTTTCTTATCCCAAAGAAAACAGGAGGACACAGACCCATTCTAGACCTCAGAGAATTGAACAAATATCTGTTTCGAGAGAAATTCAAAATGATTTCTCTGGGAACTCTTCTGCCATACCTTCAAAGCCAGGACTGGCTTTGCTCTCTAGACTTAAAGGATGCATACACTCACATTCTTCTCCATCCACATCACAGGAAATTTTTACATTTCCTTTTCAGGGGAAGACATTTCCAGTACAGGGTTCTTCCTTTTGGTCTGGCTTCAGCACCGAGAGTATTCACGAAATGCATGGCAGTAGTAGCTGCATTTCTACGAACCCTGGAGATTTTTGTCTTCCCTTACTTAGACGACTGGCTCATCCGAGCCTCCACAGTGACAGAGGCCAGCACTGCACTGTCTCGTACAATGCGAATCCTCCAATACTTGGGATTGGTAATAAACTTCCCGAAATCTCAACTAGTTCCTTCCCAATGCCTAGAATTCATAGGAGCCTGTCTGGATACCAGACAGGCAAGGGCTTTCCTTCCACAAGCCCGGTGTCTTTGCATAATGCAGTTAGCTTCCCAAGCAGCAGGCAAATCCTCCCTCACTGCTCGGGAGCTACTGCAGTTACTGGGACACATGGCATCCACAGTTCATGTAGTCCCATATGCTCACCTCCACATGCGAGCAGCTCAGTGGACCTTCTCCACACAGTGGACACAGGCCACGGGTCATTTGTCGGACAAAATAAGAATCTCTCAACGACTAATTTTGTCCCTCCAATGGTGGCAATCATTAGAAAATCTGACAGTAGGGTCTTCTTTCCATCAACCCCTATTTCAGGCCACCCTAACAACAGATGCATCACAGGTGGGTTGGGGAGCACACCTGAATCATCTCTCTACCTAGGGCACCTGGACTCCACAGGAGGTTGGTTTACACATAAACCTCCTGGAGTTAAGAGCAATTTATTTAGCTCTTCGAGTGTTCCACGCCCAGCTCAGCTACAAGACAGTTCTAGTCCAGACGGACAATCAGGTAGCCATGTTCTATGTGAACAAGCAGGGCAGGACAGGCTCTTTGTCGTTATGCAACGAAGCTTTACGACTATGGGCCCTCGCCAGAGAGCATCAAATTCACCTTCTAGTGGTATATCTTCCAGGCATTCAAAACCTTTGGGCAGATAAACTCAGTTGAGTATTGCTACCTCACGAGTGGTCACTCCACCTAGACCAGGTGGCAAAGATATTTCATCTCTGGGGCACTCCAGACATAGACCTTTTTGCAAGTCCACTGAATGCCATACTTCCCCAGTTCTGTTCCAGGATTCTGGCGCACAACTGTCAGGCAAGGGATGCCTTCCTCCTTCACTGGGGTCAGGACTTCCTTTATGCCTTCCCACCCATTCCCCTCATCCCCAAAACACTCTTCAAGCTTCAGAGAGACAGGGGTCGCATGATTCTCATAGCACCACGATGGCCACGCCAAACGTGGTATTCCCTGCTTCTGCATCTCTCTCAAGCGGCACCTCTGGAGTTAGGGCATGCTCCAGATCTCCTTTCCCAGGAGAACGGGACGCTATGGCACCCGAATCCCCAGTCCCTGCACCTCACGGCCTGGTTGATGAAGGCTTAGACCTCCAGGATTTCAACCTTTCCCAGCAGGTAAAAGATATCCTTCAGGCTTCTAGGAAACTTTCCACAAGAAGATCTTATGCCTTCAAGTGGAAACGTTTTACTATATGGTGCTCCAAGAAGGGATTAAACCCCCCTGGTCATACCCTTAGAATCGATACTAGAGTATCTCCTTCACTTATCGAATTCTGGGTTGAAGACCAATTCGGTAAGAGTCCATCTTAGTGCAATTGCAGCTTCTTATAAGCCTCTAAATGGACAACCAATTTCCTCTCATCCACTCCTATCAAGATTTATGAGAGGCCTTTTATTAACTAAACCTCCCATCAAGCCACCACCGGTAGCATGGGATCTAAATCGAGTTCTTGGGCAGCTCATGAAGCCGCCTTTTGAACCTTTAGCCACTACAGCCCTTAAGTCTTTGACTTGGAAGGTCATCTTCCTGATTGCAATCACCTCTGCCCGTCGCATTAGTGAATTGCAAGGTTTAGTAGCTGATCCTCCTTATACTAGATTTCATCATAAGGTTGTTCTTCGAACTCACCCACACTTTATGCCAAAGGTGGTTTCGCCTTTTCATTTAAACCAATTTATCTTCCTGTATTTTTTCCGAGGCCTCACGCCTCTAATGCAGAAAGAAACCTTCATACTTTGGATTGTAAAAGGGCCTTGGCCTTTTACATACAAAGAACACAGCAACATAGAAAGTCCTTCCAGTCTCCAAAAGAACTTTATCTAAATGGATTGCCCAATGCATATCCTTTACTTATGAGAGTAAGGGTCTTCCTCTTCAGGACCATGTCACAGCTCACAATGTGAGAGCCATGGCAGCTTCTATGGCTAATCTCCACTCTGTGTCTATCGATGGCATTTGTTGAGCAGCCACCTGGGCTTCGGTACACACCTTCACAGCCCACTACTGTCTAGATAAAGCCTCCCGTCGGGATGCCTTCTTTGGCCAAGCTGTTCTTCAAAATCTCTTTCAAACCTAAACCAACTCCTACCCACCAACCCTGGTGGGATGCCAGAGATCCATGGGAGGAAGGATTCTCACCTTCGACTGTGGCACCTTCCTGGGGATAGCTCCCTGGCATCTTCAGCTAGGGAGTCCCCATATGTGAGGACTACATTTCCTGCTTGTTCCTGGAGATAGCGTAGTTACTCAACTGTAACAGGTGATCTCCGGGAACAGCAGGAATTTAGTCCTCACAACCCACCCACCTCCCCTAGGAGTTGTCTCTCTTTGTCTCTTTCCTCTCTCCCTCTATCCTTTCCCCCAGCTACAAACTTAACTGAAGAGGGACAGTTGGAAAGGCGGGAAGGCAGTGCGCATGTGCTGAGGGATGCTCCGAAAAGTGTTCCTTTTGGACGCTGGGGAGCGTTCCTGCACAGGCTCCGTCGGTACCGACAATACCCATATGTGAGGACTAAGTTCCTGCTGTTCTCAGAGATCACCTGTTACAGGTGAGTAACTACTGTAGCTGGAACTACTTTCTCTCCTTTGCCCAACGTGCAGTCGAGAAGGTCCCTCCGCACCTTCAAGGTCGGGGCTTCTATTCCCTTTATTTTCTCCTTCCAAAAATGACGGGGTGTCTGCAGCCCATCCTTGACCTCCAAAAGTTGAACAAAATCTTGGTGCAAGAGAAGTTCAAGATGTTATCCCTTGGCATTCTGCTGCCCATCCTCCGGCAGGGCGACTGGCTATGCTCCTTGGATCTAAAGGATGTTTACACCCATATCTTAATCCACCCCCAGCATAGGCAGTATCTGCACTTCAGGGTGCAAGGAGAGAACTTCCAGTACAGTGTGCTCCGCTTCGACCTCGCGTCCACCCCACGAGTCTTTACGAAATGCCTCATTGTAGTCACCGCCCGCCTCAGGTGTCAGGGCGTGCTGGTCTTTCCCTACGTCAACGACTGGCTCATCACGGGGTCCTCGGTCGAGGTAACCGAGCAAGCAATGTCGAGCACAATCCTTCTGTTGGAGGGCTTGGGGTTTTTGGTCAACTACCCAAAGTCTCACCTTGAGCTGGTGCAGGCACTCGAGTTCATCAGGGCGGGCCTCGATACTCAGCGGGCGACCACCTTCTTACCAGCAGATCGCGCTGACCACCTCAGAGCTCTGGTGGCCCGTGTCCAAAACACTCCCCGGGTGACCGCTCGGACCATGCTACGCCTCCCGGGCCACATGGCCTCTACCGTGCATGTGGTCCCCTACGCCCGCCGGCACATGTGGACAGTTCAGTGGTGTCTTAGCGCCCAATGGAGCCTTTCCCTCAGTCACCTCAGGGACCCTGTGAGGGTCCTTCCCGCACTCCGCTTGTCCCTGAGCTGGTGGCAAAACCCCCGCAACCTCCTCTGGGCATTTCCCTTCCAGGCCCCACAGCATGATGTGGTGCTGATGACAGACACTTCCCTGTTATGGTGGGGAGCCCACTGTGGGCCGCTGTGCACGCAGGGGCAGTGGTCGCCCGAGGAGTCTCAGCAGCAGATACACTTGCTTGAGCTCCAGGCAATTCGGTGGGCCCTGAGGGATTTCGAGGACCACCTCAAGGGAAGGTCCATTCTCGTGCAGACTGACAACCGCGTGGCGATGTTCTGCATCAACAAAGAGGGAGGCACGGGATTGCACTCCCTCTGCCGGGAAGCAGTCCTCATCTGTTCCTTCACTGTCCAATGGAAGATATCCCTCAAGACGACCTACCTTCCATGCTAGGAGAATGTCCTGGTGGACAGGCTCAGCAGAATCCTTCGCCCCCACGAATGGTGGCTGGATCCAGGGGTAGCAGGCTAGCTGTTTCTTCGCTGGGGGGTGCCGGCAATAGACCTCTTCGCCAGTCCCCAGAACACGCAGCTCACCCGCTGTTGAGGGCCGGTACCTCACCTGAGCAGGGAGAGCCCCAATGCATTCCTTCTGGACTGGTCATCCAGCCTGCTTTAGGCATTCCCTCCCTTCCCTCTGATTGCGAGAACCCTTTTCAAGGCTCGGCGGGATTGAGCATCATTGATCCTCATAGCCCCTTCGTGGTCTCGGCAGCCTTGGTTCCTGCTTCTGCTTCGGCTGTCGACGGAGCCTCCTGTTCCACTGCAGCACCCGAACCTAGCCTCCTTATCCCTCACGGCCTGGCGGCTGAACGGGTTTACCTAGCCTCTCTGGCTCTTCCGGAGGAAGTCGAAGAAGTCCTCCTCGCTTCGAGAGAGGATTCCACTAGACGGGCCTACGCCTTCAAGTGGAGGCGCTTCTCAATCTGGTGATCGGGGCTCCATATCAACCTGTTCTCGTGCCCCATTTGGTGGATACTCCAGTACCTCCTCCATCTCTCGAAGGAAGGGCTGAAGTCGAACTCTGTCAGGGTACACCTGAGCGCCATCTCAGCGAACAACCTCCCCATCGAGGGAAAAAGCCCCTGTCGGGGCAGCAGTTAGTCTCCTGCTTTATGCGGGGGTCTTCTGCTTTCCAGGTCACCCATCCTATACACCAAGTTCTATCCGGAATAGGGTGGTCCTCCATACCCACCCTAAATTCCTGCCTAAAGTCGTCTCGGATTTCCATCTTAACCAGGAGATAGTCCTGCCGACTTTCTTCCCAAGGCCCCACGCCGACCAGGCATCGGTGGCTCTCGCCTTCTACCTGCAGCGCAAACAGACATTGCAAGTCTGGCCGACTCTTTGTGACCTACGATCCCAATAGACTGGGTCAGGCAGTTACCAAACGCACCTTCTCGGTTTGGGTAGCGGACTTTATCACTTTCGCTCATATGAAGGCGGGTGCCCCGCTAGATTTTCGAGTCACCGCATCACGGGGTTCGGGCCTCGCTGTGCTCCGTGCCCCTGATGGACATGTGCCGGGTGGCGACCTGGTCTTCCACAAATACCTTCACTGCTCACTACTGCCTGGAGAGGGAGTCCCACCGGGACAGCGCCTTCGACCAGGCTGTACTCCATAACCTGTTTGGGGTATAAGCAACTCCTGCCCTCTGACCTTTCTTCACGGCTACCGAGGGCTTCGCCCCAAGGACCTGAGGACTCGGGCTCCTTCGGGCATCGGCTTCTGCTCATGGCCTCGCGGAGGCATTTTTGATTACAGGTCGGTAGCCTATAGCTGGGGAGTCCCATAAGTGAGGACTGACTTCCTGCTTGTTCCTGGAGAAAGTGTAATTACTCACCTGTAACAGGTGTTCTCCAGGGACAGCAGGAATCAGTCCTCACTACCCTCCTGCCTCCCCTGATGAGTTGCTAGATTTTTGTCCTGCCCTTGCCATCTGCTTGGTAGGGCTCAAGCTAAGGGACCTGCTTGAGCAAGATGGTACCCTTGGGCGGGAAGAGGACAACACATGCGTAGCAGCAATCCCAAAGGCTTTCTTTGAAAGCTGGGAAATTGATCCACGCGGACTCCGTCGGTGCCAACATCACCCATAAGTGAGCACTGATTCCTGCTGTCCCTGGAGAACACCTGTTAGAGGTGAGTAACTACGCTAAATCATCAAGCCACCCCTCGATACCCATTCCCTCCAATGCTCCTCTCCCGGCAGACTCTCTCCCTTCTCCAATCCCATCCCAACTCTTATCATGGTCTCTGGTATTGTACTGGGAACAGGAGTGATACCCAGTCACTCATGCTCATGACAGCCCCTCAGATTCCAAAATGGCAGCCGTGACATCTAGTGGTAATCTTGTGGTGCTACTATTAGGGTTAAGCTGCCAAATATGGGCAGTTGGAAGGGGTGAGGGTTTGGGGGTATAGCATGGAATTGTTGAGATCATATCAGTCAGATCTCAAAGTGTTCTGTGGAGTGGAATATGTTTGGATGCGTTCCTGTTGCTCTGTGAGTCTAATATGTATTTCCATATCATCCTGCTAGACCAGTCCGGACAAGTGGGTTGTGTTCCCTTACCAGCAGATTGGTGGAGACAAAGAACCAATGAAAAGCCCAGGTTTCAGTGACCACTCCCATGCTTCCATTCGCCTCAGCCACCAGAGGTCCTGTCAGTATCTCTGTGTCTCCAGCAAATGGTGGATAGAGTTATTCCTCTCTGAAGAAAATTCTGAAGATTTGAGAGGAAAAGATTGATTTAAATGCTTGCGAAGGACAGCCTGCGTGTTGATCTTACACTAGACTGTGACGTGGGAGGCTCCACTAGACTGTGACGTGGGAGGCTCCACTAGACTGTGACGTGGGAGGCTCCACTAGACTGCAGAGGAGGGAAAATTGGTTTAGTTCTGCATTCTTACCCTGGATAAGAACCTGTTGAGCAGCCAGAAGTTGTAAGGATCTGGAAGAGTACAGCTGCCTCACACAACCTCAGTGCCCCCTCCCTCCTCCTCCTCTGTTTCCCCCCTGCTCTCTCCCGAAGATTGCAGAAGGCTCTCAGAGGGATCTGCCTGTTAGCCGCCTTAAACACAGTGCTGCAAAGCCATAGAAACAGTTCCTGGGGAGTAGAGCTTAGTCTGGCACAAGTTTTCGGCCTGGGGCTCTCAGGGTATGAGTACCAAGGCTTGACCTCGTCACTGTTCGTTTTGGGGGCTTCTGATTCTGTCTTCTTGGGAGGCAATTCGGATGGACTGCTGGCGACCGTTGGTGCAGTGTGGGGGTTTTCTGCTATTTTCTGCACGTGTTAGTAGCGTTTTTACCTATTGTGCGCCTGGCAGTCCTAACGTGCGTTCCGCCCAAGCGGCTCCAACTGTGTTCCTTCCCTAGCGCCTGTAACATGCATTACTCTAAAATGCAGTTAATACATACTGCAGTAAAAGCACAGTTAAAGTGCATCTTCGAGCTGCCGCAACCTTAGTGTGCACTGTTCTGATAATTGCCTTAACTCTCTATGCCTTCTAGGAAGCATTGTTTGATCTGTGGCAAGCGAGGGGTCTCATATCTGGATTCTGGACTTTCTGTATGGCAGCCTTTTCATCCCTGGAGGGCCTGCTCCCCCTCTGTCAGCCGGGGAATGCAGTTAGTCCAGCCTTGCCTGCCATATCCAGCTGACTGGAAGTCCGGCAACTAGGCCTTGAGCTGATCCTCAGCCTCTAGGACAGGAATCTCCTCCAGTCCTGGAGGGCCACAAACCAATCCGATTTTCAGGATATCCCTAATGAATATGCATGAGATAAATTTGAATATGATGGGGCAGTGCATGCAAATATATTCATGCATATTCATAAGGGACATCCTAAAAACCTGACTGGTTTGCAGGCCTCAAGGACTGGAGTTTGAGACCCCTGCTCTAGGGGATAAGCGACGGCGATGCCCCCTGGTCTTGGGGAGTCTTTATTGAGAGGTGAGCTTCAGGACTCCAGATTGTCCTCCCCGGAATTCCTTTCCTTTTTACAGCAGGTCTGATCCTTCTGCTGTGGAAATTCAGCCCCTGCGGCCTCCAGGTGCCCCCGGGTGCAGTTTTGTGAGGGGCAGTTTGAGAGTGCAATCCCTGTTCGACTATCTTTGGCTAAGCATCCCCAGTGAGGGGCGTTCCTTAGAGATGTAGGTCATCTCAGACCAGTTTGAGATTTTGGACTGCGACTAAGATTTAGATATCTCAGTGCCGGGCTCTGATGTGGACAAAGAAGCGTGCTCACCTTCAGAGAACTGTGATAAGGCCGAGGTAATACATCTATTCTGGAAGAAGGAGCTGGTAGCATTGATTGCCAGGGTTTCATCTGCCTTGAATTTGGCAGATGCGCGAGGGATGGAGCAGGAGCCGAAGATGTATGCACTTCTGCAAGGGGTTCGGAAATCCACTACTGTCTACCCGTTCCCAGAGGTAATCAAGAATATGATCCAGTTGGAGTGGTATTCTATCTTGGGGATTGAGAGTGTGTAAGATGATGTACAGGAGAAGGAGTGCATTGGGTGGTTTGATATTCCCAAGGTGGATACACAAGTCATGGCAGTTACCAAGCGGACCCCCATCCCTGTAGAAAGCAGCTTGGCCTTCCAGATCATACTGCTAGACCAGTCCAGACAAGCGGGTTATGCACCCCTGCCAGCAGATAGGGAGACCCAAAGAGTGGATGCCTTGTTGAGGAGCCAGTTTGCTGCAGCAGTGGCTATCCTTCAGTTGTCAGAATGTGCAAGCCTGACTTCTCGAGCCCTGCTTCAGTGGATTTAGTCTCTCCCACTGGATCATACTGCCCCTCTTTTGGAGTCTGCTGTGGCCTTCCTTTCTGATGCCATGTATGACCTGCTACATTTGGCATCCAGGGACAGTGTCCTGTTTGCTGCTAGATGGAGGTGGATCTGGCTCAGGCATTGAGTGGCAGACTCCTTCTCCAAAGCACAGCTGGCCCAACTGGCCTTAAAAGGGAAGCTTCTGTTTGGAGCAGATTTGGAGAAGCTGGTGAAGGACCTGGCTGTGACAGTGTCTTACCGCCTTCCAGAAGACAAGTCCAGGGGGCCAATGAAGCGGGCAGGAACCCCTTTCTCATCAGTCTTTGCCTGCACCGCAGGCATGCTGGCATGACTCCCAGGGATCTTGAGACTCTTGTCATCACTGACCTGGAAAGCCTTTCTTCTCTTCCGCCTCCAGACTTCAAGCTCGCGTTCAGTCCTTTTGTGGAGCCCGTGGGACCAGGGATTCGGTCCCCTCCAGAGGTGGACCCTCCCAGACTGCGCAATAAAGGTTTGGAGGCCTATTCCCCAGTTCCTCTGGTTGGAGGCAGGCTTCACCTGTTTTTTAAGGAATGGGTCTGGGTTACCAAGGATCGCTGGATGCTAGACACCATTCAGTTTGGCTATGTCCTGGAATGCAAGGAACCGATTCTGGATGCCTTTGTCATTTCCCCTTGTGGGTCTGCAATCAAAAGTGCCGCAGTGTGGTCCACCTTGCACAAGTTGCTGTTCCTAAAGGCCATAGTGCCTGTTCCTCCAGACGAGCAGGGCAAGGGAAGATACTCCATTTATTTTGTGGTGTCAAAAAAGGATGGTCCCTTCCATCCCATTCTTATCCTCAAAGGGGTCAACGAGCACTTGCGCATCCTGCGCTTCCAGATGGAAACCTTGCGCTCTGTAATTCAGGCGGTGCACAGAAGGGAGTGCTTGGCTTCTCTGGATCTGGCCAAGGCATACTTTCACATCCTGATGCCGGCAGATCAGCAGAAGTATCTGCATTTTGCTGTGCTTGGCTCTCACTATCAGTTCGCCACCCTCCTCTTCGGGCTATCCATCTCCCCGAAAACCTTCTCCAAGGTCATGGTGGTGATAACTGCAATGCCAAGAGATTTGTGTCCGTTCCCTCTCTGAAGCGTCTCGGATTGCGTCCTGAATGGTGTCCTTTTTGGAAAGCCTCAGCTGGGTAAAATCAATTGGGGAAAGAGCCAGTTGCTGCCTTCCCAGTCCCTGGAGTTTCTGAGAGCACTTTTTGACACTTGAGTGGTCAGTATTTCTGTCAGAAGAGAAAGTTAAAAGACTGTTGGATTGTCTGGCACTGTTCTGTGTGCAGCAGGCCCCCAGAGTCTGGGATTATCTTCAGCTGTCAGATTGATGGCGGTGACTATAGAGATGGTGCCATGGGCCCATGCTCACATGTGACTGCTCCAGCGATCCTTGCTGGCTCAGTTGTCCCCGAGTTCTCAGGAATTCGAGCACAGGCTTCCGCTCCCATTGATGATGAAGTCCAATCTGCGATGGTAGCAGCAGTCCTGTCATCTGTAGAATGACGTGCTGCTGGATGATTCTTGTGGATTCTCCTGATGAAGGATGCCAGTCTCTTGGTCTGGGGGCCCATTACCAAGACCAAATGTCCCAGGGCCATTAGAACTTCAGGGAAACTGTGTTGTCCATCAGCCGCCTCGAGGTGAGGACCATCAGGTTGGTTCTTCTGTGTTTCTGGCTCCTGATCAATGGCCGAGCGATTTGAGTGTTTTTGGACAGCACCCACCGTGGTGGCTTATACTAATCTGCAAGGCGGCCTGAGGAGTACCAGGGTAGCTCTGGAGATGGCTCTCTTGTTTGCCTGGACGGAGAAAAACATCCTATCCTTGTTGGCTCAGCACATTGCTGGGGTGGACACTGTGGAAGCAGACTTTCTCAACCGGCACTCTCTGGATCTTGGAGAGTGGGAGTTGAGTCAGGAGGCATTTCAGTTGATTCTGTGCCACTCGGATCACCCTGAAATGGATCTAATGGTGGCCGGCTCCAGTGCCAAATCTCGCCGTTTCTTCGGTCACCACATGGAGATGGGGTCTGAGGGCATTGGCACCTAACCCAGCCCTGGCCAAGTTGGTACCTGCTGTATGTGTTTTCTCCGTGGTCCCTGGTGAGGCATGTGATTTGACGAATAGTGCACCACCCAGGCAGGATAGAAGACGGTTTGAGTTGACAGACAGCTATTGTATTTCACGGTGTCACGCAGATCCAGCAATTCATGTGAAGCTCTCAGTGATGGATGTAGGCGGCTACGTATGAAGGTGGATTCATAGTCGAGAAGGAAGCCTTTTGGTTTTAAACACATTGGCGATGGCATTGCAAATGAAGGGTTCAGCACAAGATTAATACAGTTGAGTCTACCTGGCAATAGAGACTTGAGTGCACCAGATTTCCCCTGATGAAGTCATTTCAAAACACGGCCTGTGTCGGGCGATATGGTGTAAGAAATATATGAAATGAAGTATTCCTTCCTTTATATACCACGTTTTTTGGACTGGGTTCTTATTGGTTACGTGGTCATCTGCTTTGTTGTTGGTGGACCTTACTCCTAGAAAAGGGTCTCTCCTTTAGCTCTCTGGAAGTTTAAGTAACAACTCTGGCCTGTTTCTGAGGTCCAGTGGCTGGTAAGTCTCTAGCCTTGCACCCAGACATCTTGCACCCTTTCCAGGGAGTTTGGTGTCTGCGTCCTCCCCTCCAGTCTGTGATCCCTTCCTGATCTGGTGCTCAGGACCCTGATGGTGCACCCTTTGAGCCGTTGAAGTGCACTACTTTAAAGGATTTGACATTCAAGATGGTGGTCTTCGTTGCGATTTGCTCTGCAGTGTAGATTCCAGAGCTGGAGGCTCTGTTTTGCTGGGATCCTTATCTGCCTTATTTACAGGAGACTGGCCTGTGCTTTCTCCCTTTTTCTTTCACAGAATGCAGTCTCTATTTGGCCTGTGCCTGCCTTCCTTGCCTAAGGTGTTTTCTCCCTTTCACTTGAACCATGTGGTTTGCCTGCCCTTTTTCTCTAAGGAGCAGTGTCAGGGGAAGGATAAGGACCTTCAGCTTGTGGATGTCTGGAGGGTGCTTCTCTGGTACTTGGAGGTTACAAATTCCTTTTGTAAGTCTGACCATCTTTTTTGTGATGTTTGCCAGCCCACGCAAGGGTGAGGTGGTGGCTAAATCAACTTTGGAGTGCTGGATTAAGGAGGCTATTGCCTTGGTGTATCTGTTGCGGATCCAGCCATTTCCGGAGGGTTTGTGCACCCATTCTACCGAAGCACAAAAATCCTCTTGGATTGAGCAGAGCTCGGTAGCCCCTGTGGATATTTGTCAGGCAGCAACGTGGACATTACTTTCCCCTTTTGTCAAGCATTACTGCTTGGATGTCCATGCGCAGGCAGACACAGCTTTTGGCTCAAGGGTTTTACAAGCTGCTGTCTTCTTCCCACCCAGTGGAGTTGCAACTTTGGTACATCCCACTTGTTTGGACTGGTCTAGCAGAACGATATAGAAGGTGGCATTTTTCTTACTAATTAATGTCCTTTCCTTAAGTCCTGCTAGACTAGTTCAGGGCCTACCACTGGAACTGTATTGCTTTGTTCTTTTGTGGTACCCTTGGGTCTGCTATGATTTTATACTTGGCTATGATTTTATACTTGGCTCTGCAGGTTCATCTTCTACTGACAGCCATTTCTTTATGCTTTTCTGTACATAGTTCTCTACTGTTTCATTACTCATTGAAGTTGTGTGAGGCTTGCCATGTTTCTCCCATATGATTTGGGACGAATACTGAAGGGACCTCTGGTGGCTGAGGCGAATAGAAGCATGGGAGTGATGTCATTGAAACCTGGGCTTTTCATTGTTTGTCTCCACCAATCTGTTGATAGAGGAATACAACCCACTTGTCTGGACTGATTTAGCAGGAATCAAGGAATGGACATTAATTGGTAAGTAAAATGTCACCTTGAGTGGGGTGGAACAAATAACTCTCTGTAGACAAGCAGGAATGAAGTTCTCATATACGGATGATGTCATTGATGGAGCTCCATGCAGGAACGCTCCCAAGCTTCTATTGGAAGCTTCTGGGAGGCTTCACAGCACCAGTCAAATCGTATGCTATGGCACCATCTTCCCCAGTCTTTGTTTCCACAGAGCCCCTAGGACATGTTTGTGGAGTCTGCTAGTAAATGTGCCTTTTTTTTTCTCCTCCGTGGGTTGTTTTTTCACTTCATTTTCTTCCGTGGCATCGGTCCCTTCTTTGGGTTTGTCCAGTTCCAACGCTTCCTTTTCTTTTTTCCTTTGATATTTGGTATTTTTCTTTCGTTGTTTCACCATCGAGCCATTCAACCTTGCCATGGTCATTTTTCCGGACATGCCCCAGAAGTCACCCAGCGGTTTTAAGAACTACACCAAGTGTGCCAGTACCATTTTGGTCACTGATAAGCACAACTGGTGCCTTAAATATCTGGGTCTGACCACCAGCCCTCTTCTTGTAATCTGGGTCTGCAGATGACAAAGTGCCTGAAGGATTGGGAGAAGTAGAGGGAGAGGGAGTCCCTCTTCAAGCAACGCTCCAATTCTGCATTGTCTGCTAAAGCATTGGTTCCAATGGCCCTGCTAGGACATGCTGAGACATCGACATCGAGAAGTGCTGTTACTCACTCAGAGCTGAGGGACTGCTGTGGCTTTTGATCAACCTTCGAATGGAGCTAAGGAAGGAATAGACATAGACCCCATCAACGTTGAAGGGGGATCTGCCCGGACATCAGGCTAAAGCCCATGTGCATGGGAGTCCTTCCCGATGCAACACTGGTAGCGATGGCTGGGAACGGCCCACCAAGGTGTCCTTGCGGGACCAATCGACTCCCAGAGTTCCGGAGGAGCGCTGTTCATCCCCCGATGCCCACTGCCTCTGCCTGTTGGGGGATGCCGGAGACATTGGCTGAAGCTGTTTGGGTCCCAAAGTCTTCAGAAGTGGTGGCCCTAGAGGAATGGTTCCGGCCCTCAAAGCCCACATGATGGCAGTGGTTGCACAGAAGCAAGCTGGTCCCTCAATGCCCATGGCATTGTCAGCATGCATCGTACAACCAATTCTCGAGACCCATGCGCTGCCTGAGACTGCTGTAGCATCAAGGCATCAGTCGGAGTTGACACCGGTTTCCCCTGCTGTCTCCCTCTCAAGTATGTAAGGGTCCGATGTCCCAGTAAAACCCTGGAAACACTCGACGCCGCACTGATCCCTTTCGGGGTTTTTTTTTTTTTGAAATTTCTAAATTTAACATCATTACATCAAGCAATAATCACATACTTGAAGGAAACGGAATAGCAGATAAAGAAATCAAACAAAATATCTGATAACAAATCAAGTAACAATAGGAAAATGAAATATGTGCTAGACACAAATAGCCCACAAACAGCCTGGGGGGGGGGGGGATCCAGCAAGGAGACTAGATAACATAAATGTCACTTAATAATCATTGTTGATGTTGTTAAGTGCCGTCGAGTCAGAGTTGACTCATGGTGACCCTCTGGATAGCTATCCTAAATTGTGTTCGGTCTTCAGTCAGGCGGCTCATTGTTGACAGACTGGTACCCATAGCTGCTGTTATTGTATCAATACATCTCATTGCTGGCCTTCCTCTTTTGCGTTGACCTTCTATCTTGCCAAGCATGATGTCTTTCTCTAATGATCTCTCTCTTCGCATGATGTGTCCAAAGTATGAAAGTCGAAATCTTGTCATCTGAGCTTCTAAAGAAAGCTTAGGTTTGATTTCCTCTAGTACTGACTGGTTTGTTCTTCGGGCAGTCCATGGTATAATAATAATAATAATAATTATTATAATATTAATCATAATAATATTAATAATATAATTAATTATTATAATCATTATAATATTAATAATAATCATTAAGAAATATTTTTCTAGAAAAAGACAGCCACGTGGCCCAAATACAAAATCATAGCATCCCGGATAGAGTCAATCTTAAGATGGGCCAACTGTGACTACAACTGAACTGGGAGACTTTCTAGCATCCAGAAATGCTCGCAGTTGTTTAGGCTCATAGAAAATATATCTAGTGAGGAACACTTCATTATGCATTTACATGAAAATCATAATACAAAGGAAAAACCTAACGAGGTGATTTCAGGATGCATTGGCAAAAACTGACGTCTTTTAGATTGTGTTACATAGGAAATGTTTGGGAAAACTCATACTTTTTGTCCAAATAACAACTTAGTAGAATTCCTGAAATAAAGTTTGCGTCCAAGCCCGATCCGGTTCAAGTACATAGGTAACCAAAAGAATTGCCTTCCGCACATTCTCATTGGATGATCCTTCTAAAATCTGGGTCAAGTTCAAGGTGTCAAAAGAAGCAGCCCCCCCCCGTTCTTTGTCCACTGCAAGACTACTCAAATGCTCTTTTGTCGGCAGGTAATAAACTTTAGAAGTGGAGGGTAAAGCATTTTCTGGCATACCTAATATTTCAAGCAGATATTTTTTAAAGAATTCAGCCAGAGAGACATTGGAGGAAATAGGAAAATTACAAAACGCAAATTTAGGCTCTTGGAGAAGTTTTCCAACTTCTCAAATTTAGCATGTATCATAGAGCTATCCCGAACAAAGGATATGCTCTGAGTTTGCAAAGCCAAGACCTAAGAAGAAAGTTCCCACCATATTGCAGACATCTGTACAAGCTTGGTCATGAGATTCAAACCTTGTCCGAAGTTCCTGAATTCCCTCCTCCACGACATTCAGGCCGACTGGAGACTGATTTTTTTTCAATGAGACAATTGCAGTCCAAATGGCATCCAAAGTTACCACCGGTGGCTTCACTAGGATGCTACCACCGACTGAGGTATAGGGACTCCCTTCTGGCCGCGATTCAGATTGTATCACCTGGTGAAACACCACACTTTATGCCATTCCACCGGTGCACATACTGGTCTCAGAACAGGGGAATTCCCCAACTCCACCAGAGGCTATTGGCAGTGTTTCTGGACCTGTCTACTCCCTTGAAGACAGCAGCTTATCCCTAACCCAGACGTGGGGGGCGGCAGCTGGAGTGGCAGGACAGCTGACAATGGGAGAGACTCAATCGGTGGGACACATTGCTCTGGGCTCAGACCAATGTCTGAGGCTGAAAGGACCGCCTTAAAGTCAGCTCCAGCACAAACCCCTGCAGGTTCCTTTTCAGCTCCGACAGTTACAAACCTTGCAATGGGTAAAAAAAAGAACCAAAAGGAAAAAATAGTTGTTAAGAGCAAAGCCCCATTACAAGTGAACAGCTGGAGCAGGCTCACATGCAGTCACCATCTTGGATCCCACTCCGCACTGATCCCTTTCAAATAATACTAAGACAAGGATACACTCCATGAAATTAATAGGTAGCACATATAAAGCAAATCTATGAAAGTATTTTTTCATTCAGCACACAGTCAACCTGTAGAATTTGTTGCTGAAAGATGTGGTCATGGCATTTCTTAGAGCTGGGGTTAAAAAGGGCTTAGACCACTCTTAATTTCCTGGAAGAAAAGTCCATAAGCAATTATTAGCTATGTCTGATTGGGAAAGCCACTGGGTATGAATAATAAGGTATCCTGCCAATACTTGTGATCTAGATTGGCCACTGTTAGAGATAGGATGTTTGGCTTGATGGACCTTTGGTCTGACCCAGAATAGCACATTTTTTGTTTGTAAGCATCATTGCAGTAGTTTTTCCCTTGGCATCATGACATTAGGCTGCATCCCCACCTCCAGTGGCTTATTGTTTTTTTTCTACAGTTTTTGCTGTGCCCTGATATAGTACATGATGGTGAAGAATAGCTGAACTCCATGCTTCACTGGAGCCAAGGAGGTAAGAGTTGCCCCAGGCAGCAGGAGAATGGTGACAGCAGGACCAGCACTTCTATCTTGTTCCTGTTGCTATTTGTTTCTCTTCCTCCCCCACTGTTCAAACTGCTGATCTGACTCACATGGGAGCAAGAAGAGCCAGTGGCAGCAGGAGTATCGAGAGGTGGTGAACTGCCAGCCCACTTTCTTGCTGATCATGCTGTAGAGATAAAGAAATGGTTCCTGGGGGGTGGTAGATGCAGTCTTCAACCTGGGGATATAGAGATAGTGTCGGGGGAGGTAGCTGAGACTTGGGGATGAGACTGAAGCAGTGGGGTCGTCTTTGGAGTGGGGTGACTGAATCAACGCAAGTACTAGCATCACTCTTAGCAGGCCAGGAGGCATTGCAAGCATGGAATGCTCCTCCCCCCAGTCTTCAGTCTCAGAGGAATCACTTCTCCCATTCTTCAACCATGTAGTTAGGGGCCTGTCTCTGGCCAATTTGCCCTGGGCTCTACATCCTTTCTAGGGTCATCCCCGAGTACACTTATATATTTAACTCCATCAGTGTTAGGTATGAGCAATAGCATACCTTCATTCATTTTTAACCTTTTATACCTGTATATAGTTTTTCCCCCATCCAAGTTATGCCCCCTGGGAACATCTCTTATCTCCAGGAACAAGCAGAAATGTAGTCATCACATATGGGTATCGTCGGTACCACGGAGCATGCGCGGGACCGCTCCCCAGCGTCCAATTACAAAGCTTTTGGGAGCATCCCACAGCGCCTGCGTGCTGCCTTCCCGCCTTTCCCAACTGCCTCTCTCCAGTTCTTCGTTTTCCGCAGAGCCAGCAGGTCGTGTTCCTGTCAGCGCAGAAAATTTTCCTTCTTTTTTGTGGTCGCGTCTGCCTTCCTCGACGCTTTACCGGTACCGCCGGTTTTTCTTTCTTTCTTTTCTTTAAAAAAAAATTATTCTAGTACTTTTTTCCCATTTTTTTTTCCAGGTGCATGCACCATTTTGGGCCTTAGGCCCAAGATTTTTTCCACAATGGAAAAACCCTCTTCGGGTTTTAAAAAGTGCACCAAGTGTGGTGGTACCATCTCCGTCACTGACACCCATGAGTGGTGTCTGAAATGTTTAGGTCCTGACCATTCCATCTCAGAATGTATGGCCTGTGCCATGATGTCCAAGAGAGGTCGACAGAACCGAGCTGCCAAGCTCAGTACCCTGTTTCCTTCTGATGCAGCTTCGGTGGCATCGACGTCTTCCAGGGCTTCGTCTTCCTCCCGTGGATCTCAGGTAACTAAACATAAGTCTAGCCAGTCCTCAAAGGGTAGATCTCCTTCTAAGCATCGCGATGCCTCTGGCGTTGCCCTGGAGGATTCTGCACCAGCAAAATTGCCCCAGCGGGAGGCTTCGGCTTCCAAAGCATTATCAGGGCTCCAGGACGTTCTCGAGGCCTCCACCTCGGCAGAACTACTGGTGCTATGCTCTGGGGTACCGGCGATCTTCTCCGGTACCGACATCCAGGCATCGGCAGCGTCAATAGACCAGAGGGTTCTGGCTATTGAACGCAGTCTGGCGGCTCTCCTTGCGGCATCGACACCCTTGGAACCGCATCAGACAGTTCAACCGGTACCGACACCGACTCCGGCACCGATATCGGTATCAGTACCGGTACCGACAGCATCGACATCGGCATCTGCATTGCTGGCACCCAGTCATGCAATGCCTTCCGGTACCGTTACACCGGTACCGATTCCCCTCGGTACCAACTTCGGTCAGTACGGGTATCGGGCTCTTCAAGAGCATCCCGACAGAAGGTACTTCGAGTCCTCAGAGGAATATGAGGATTCTGATAGTTCTGTCAATGCGGGAATACTTCTCCCAGAGGAGCCTTCCTCCCCTAAACGCAGGATGTCTCCTCCAGAGGACATTTCCTTTCAGGATTTCATCAGGGAGGTGGCTCGGGGTCTGTCCATTACTGTGGCCCCTGAAACAGAGCCCAGAGCAAAGGAGTTGGAAATTTTACAATATCCTAAAACTCCTAAGGAGGCAGCTACCTTGCCCATCTATGAGATCTTGAATGATCTCATGCTAAGAATGTGGGAGACACCTCTTACTACCTCTCCTCATTCTCATAGACTGGATACTCTGTATCGAGTCCCTCCTTGTCCTGGTTTCCAGAAAACTCAGCTTCCTCACCACTCTATTGTAGTGGAATCAGCTATGAGAAGGATCAAAAGTGCAAAGAGGCATGCCTCTAATCCTCCAGGATGTGCGTGCAGAACTTTGGATGCTTTTGGACGTCGTGTCTTCCAAGCTTCCATGCTTTCTGCCAGTATCAGTTCCTATAGTCTATATATGGGAATGTTCCTGAAGGAAGTCACCGATGATTTAGAGGCTTTGAGTCCTCTTCTTCTTGAGGATAGAAGGCAGGATTTTCTCACCTTGGTCAAACATGCCCAAGATGTTTCTAAATTTGTCAACCGTGCAGCTTTTGACTGTTTTGAGTGCATAAGCAGAACCTCTGCCATAGCCATAGCTGCACGTAGAATTGCTTGGCTTCAGGCATCTGATATGGAGCTGTGGGTACAAGACAAACTGGGAAATATTCCTTGTACTGGTCAGAACCTGTTTGGTAAAGATTGGCAGGAAAAGGCCAATGAGTTGGATGCTGACAACTCCACCTTGGATAGATTATCCAAGTCCACAGCTGATCCAGCAAGAAAGAAATCTTTCAAGAAACCTTTCTTTTCTAAAAAGAAAATATTTTATCCTGGTTATTCTCAGCAGGGACGTTCTGCAGGTTAGCTTGTCCGGAAAGGTCAGCAACCACCCAAACAAAGAAAAGCAAAGACTGCTAAGCCTCAGCCGTCCCAGCATTCTCAGCCTCCACAGGGCCTTTGAATTTCAGCTAGAGAACTTAGCCTTCCTGGCTCTCATTGGACCAGAGCCTTCCACCATTCCAGGAAGGTTGTGTCACTTTGCCCGCTGATGGGGGCAGATAACAGCAGAGCATTGGACACTCTCCATCATAAAAGAGGGGTACAAGCTTCATTTTTCGAGCATGCCCCCTTCCACAATGATAAGGCAGTGCAATTCTCCGACCTCTCTCATTAACCTGTTAGGTCAGGAGGTCACTGTGCTTCTTGCCCAAGGGGCAATAGAAGAGGTACCCATCCATCAGCAGGGTACAGGGTTTTACTCCCCCTATTTCCTTATCCCAAAGAAAACAGGGGGATACAGACCTATCTTGGACCTCAGAGAATTGAACAAATTCCTTGTCAAAGATAAATTCAAGATGATTTCTCTGGGAACTCTGCTGCCATACCTTCAGAGTCAGGATTGGCTTTGTTCTCTATATCTCAAGGATTCCTTACACCCATGTTCTCGTCCATCCAACTCAGAGAAGATTCCTTCAGTTCCTTTTTCAAGGAACTACCAATACAGGGTGCTTCCTTTTGGCCTGGCCTCAGCACCAAGGGTGTTCACGAAATGCATGGCTGTGGTAGCAGCATTTCTCCGCACTCTGGGGATATTCGTCTTCCCCTACTTAGACGACTGGCTCATTCGAGCCCCAACAGTCAGAGGCCAGGACTTCTCTATCCTGCACAATGCGTATCCTTCAGTATTTGGGTCTGGTAATAAACATCCCAAAATCCAGTCTAACTCCCACTCAGTCTTTGGAGTTCATAGGAGCTTTGTTGGATACCAGAAAGGCAAGGGCCTATCTCCCCCAGGCCCGTTGCCTTCGCATGGTACAGTTAGCTTCTCAAGCAGTGCTAAAGCCTCTTCTCACTGCCTGAGAAATGCTACAACTACTAGACCACATGGCATCTACCGTGCATGTGGTTCCCTATGCTAGCCTCCATATGAGGGCAGCCCAGTGGACTTTATCCACTCAATGGACCTAGGCATCTGGATGCCTGTCAGACAAAATAGCAAACACAAGTCGCCTTATTTTGTCCCTCCAGTGGTGGAAGTCCACTCAAAACCTGTTGCTGGGGTCTCCTTTTCAACAACTCTTACCCCAGGCAACTCTCACAACAGATGCTTCTCCGATGGGTTGGGGAGCTCATCTACAAGATCTCTCCACCCAAGGCACCTGGTCTCCACAGGAGACTCATCTACATATCAGTCTCTTGGAGCTCAGAGCAATCTTCCTTGCTCTTTGAGTGTTCCACACCCTGCTCAGCTACAAGACAGTCCTCATTCATACGGACAATGAAGTAGCCATGTTCTATGTGAACAAGCAGGGGGGTAACAGGCTCTCTGTCGCGTTGCAACGAAGCTTTGCGACTATGGGCCCTCGCCAGAGAGCATCAGATTCATCTCCTGGCAGTGTATCTTCCAGGCATACAAAACTCTTGGGCAGACAGACTCAGTCGAGTTCTGCTTCCACACTAGTGGTCTCTGCATGCAGACCAGGCAGCCAAGATTTTTCAAATTTGGGGAACCCCAGACATAGACCTTTTTGCAAGTCCGTGGAATGCCAAACTTCCCCGGTTCTGTTCCAGAACCCTGGCTCAGGGGGCTCAGGCCAGGGATGCTTTCCTCCTTTACTGGGGTCAAGACTTCCTGTATGCATTTCCACCCATTCCCCTAATTCCCAAAACCCTGTTCAAGCTTCAGAGAGACAGAGGCCGCGGCAAGTGTGGTACCCTCTGCTTCTACATCTCTCTCAAGCTCCCTCCCTGGAGTTAGGGTTGGCTCCAGATCTCCTGTCTCAGGAGGACAGAATGTTATGGCATCCCAATCCCCAGTCTCTGCATCTCAGGGCTTGGTTGCTGAAGGCCTAGATCTTCATGATCTTAACCTTCCTCAGCAAGTAAAGGATATCCTTTATGCTTCCAGGAAGCCTTCCACAAGACGCTCTTATCCTTTCAAGTGGAAAAGGTTTACCATATGGTGTTCGCAGAAGGGTCTTGACCCCCTTGCGATACCTCTGGAATCATTACTGGAGTATCTCCTTCATTTATCCAATGCAGGACTTAAAGCTAACTCAGTAAGAGTCCATTTGAGTGCTATTGCAGCTTCTTACAAGCCTTTAAATGGACAACCTATTTCCTCCCATCCTCTTATAGCAAGATTTATGAGAGGTCTTCTTCTAACTAAGCCTCCCATTAGGCCACCACCGGTGGCATGGGACTTAAACCTGGTTCTTGGTCAGCTCATGAAGCCACCTTTCGAACCCTTAGCTACTACCTCATTGAAATTCTTTTCTTGGAAGGTTATCTTTCTCATTGCAATCACATCAGCACGTCGCATCAGTGAGTTGCAGGCATTAGTAGCTGATCCACCTTATACAAGATTCCATCATGACAAGGTAGTCCTTAGGACTCGCCCACACTTTATGCCAAAGGTGGTCTCGCCTTTTCATCTAAACCAAGCGGTCTACCTACCTGTGTTCCTTCCAAGGCCTCATGCATCAAATGCAGAAAGGAACCTTCATACTTTGGACTGTAAAAGAGCTTTAGCCTTTTACTTACAAAGAACACAGCAACATAGAAAGTCCTCTCAACCCTTTGTTGCTTTTGATCCTTCTCATTTGGGACTTCCAGTCTCCAAGAGAACACTATCTAACTGGATTGCTCAGTGTATATCCTTTGCCTATCAGAGTAAGAATCTTCCTCTGGAAGGCCATGTCACGGCTCACAATGTGAGAGCCATGGCAGCTTCAATGGCTCATCTGCACTCTGTGTCTATCGACGACATCTGTCGAGCAGCCACCTGGGCCTCAGTTCATACCTTCACAGCCCATTATTGCTTGGACAAGGACTCCCGCCAGGATGCCTTGTTTGGTCAGGCTGTTCTCCAACACCTGTTCTATACCTAATCAACTCCTACCCACCATCCCTGGTAGGATGCCAGAGATCCATGGGGGGAAGTGGAGCCCTTCTCAGGGACGCACAACTTCTGGGGTCTCTCCCTGGCATCTAAAGCTAGGGAGTCCCCATATGTGATGACTACATTCCTGCTTGTTCCTGGAGATAGCATAGTTAGTCACCTGTAACAGGTGATCTCCGGGAACAGTAGGAATTTAGTCCTCACAACCCACCCACCTCCCCTAGGAGTTGTATCTCTCTATCTATCTATCTCTCTCTTTCTCTTTCCTTCTCTCTCTCTTTGTCTCAGCTTTAAAACTCAACTGGAGAGAGGTAGTTGGGGAAGGCAGCACGCAGGCGCTGTGGGATGCTCCCAAAAGCTTTCTAATTGGACGCTGGGGAGCATTCCCGCGCAGGCTCCGTCGGTACCGACGATACCCATATGTGAGGACTAAATTCCTGCTGTTCCTGGAGATCACCTGTTACAGGTGAGTAACTATGCTTTCCTTATCGTTCCTCCAGTGCAGTCCTCATACATCTGGGTAGTCAACCTCTTCCCGCAGCTAGGAGACTGGCATATCAAAATTATGACATCACTGGAGATATATACTGACCCCCTTTGCTCCTCCTCCTTCCAGTGTTGCCAGTCTCCTTGCAGCAGGAGGTGGTTGAGCCCAAGTGTGGGCTCTCTGGACTGATCATCTAATAAGAAGCTGGTAGTGTTGTCAGCATTTGTGGGTTTCAATTCTCATTTAAATTTTGTTTTGGTTTATCAGGAGCCTGTGCCTTTAATTCTTTCACACAGGCTCCTTCAGGAGGGGAGGGGGGGGGGCGAGTGCTCCTGCAGTGAGTTCTGCCTTCTGCCTGTTTCCCTCAGCAGCTACAGACTTTAATTTCTTTCATTTCTTTAAGTTTTTTTGTTTTTTCTGCAGTTTTGGATGCGTGCCTGTGCTGCATATGCACGGCAGAAGTTCTCTCTCCCCGAACACTACGGGAGAGAGCCCTTCTCTGCTAAACCGGCTCAGGGATTCCTCTCTTAATTGGGGATTTCCCTTTGTGCCCTGAGGCTGTTTTTCTTCGTGGAGAGTTGCCGGTTGAGCTGAGGCTTTGTAATTTTCCCTGCTGCACTAGTCGGTCTACCTCACCGGACTAGGCAGCTACAGAGCACCTTGATTTCTTCAGTGCAGCTTTTTGGCGCCCTTTTCTTTCCTCGAGTTGAATTTGCGGCGGCCATTTTGAATCAAACCCTCGTGTTGCACAACTCTGATTTCATTCTCTGCAAAGCCTCAAAATCTGTAAGTACCCTTTACTTTTCGGATTTCTTTTCCTGTTTTCTTTTAGTTTATTCATTTTCTGCCATTTTTTTCTAAGGTACTCCCTACTTCCCTGTTCGCTTCAGTGGAGGGAGGGGAGGGGCCCCAGAGGAGCTTCAAGTGTTCTTTTAGGATTCAGGAGTTTTGACTCCAGCTCTTTTGGCTAATGCCCAAAAGACATCTCTGCCTGGTCTGTGGTACCGGGAGAGGGTCTTTGTCTGTCACAGGTGTCTGCAGTGGCTGTGCCACTCTATCGGCTGCCATGGAGCAGCAGCTTGAGAGAGCAGACAACGTGGAGGATGCAGGAGCTCCAGCCCTAGTCCCGGAGGTGGCTTCTCGGACGCTACTGCCTTCTCCAGTTCCGGAGGTCACTGCGGGTCCCTCAGACGTCTCGCAGGGGGGTGCTTCTTCGGAACTTGGGGCGTTTTGCCCGGAGTTAATTTTAATGATGCATCAAGCTTTTTGTCTGCGTCAGCAGGATACCTTTTCCGGTTCTGGAACTTCGGGGGTGCCTGACACATCGCGTGACTCTGTCGCGGCGACAGGTACAGACCCGCCGGCTGCTAAGCGGGCACGAAAGCTGGAGTCCACAGCGGCTGATGACGAATGGCCGGATGTCTCTGAGCCGGCCTGGGAGGCTGAAGGTTCTCCTCCAGACCTGGAGGAGGGGGAAATACCGGAGCCCAAGGACCAGGCCAAAATTATTCGAATTTTTCGGAGGGAAGAGTTGTCTTCTCTTGTGGCCGAGGCGTTACAGGTTTTGAACATGGCCTCTCCGATTGTCTCGGACGCTGCCATAGAAGACCCTGTGATTGAGGCTGAACGTCAGACACAGGTGGTTTTCCCATTACACCGGGTGGTCACCAAAATGATCCAGGATGAGTGGGACAAGCCCGAAGCCGGGTTGCGGGGAGTCCGCACTCTCAATAGGCTTTATCTGCTCGCGGACAAGGACAAAGAGCGGTTTCGAGCTCCGCGGTTGGACGTGGTGGTGTCTGCGGTGACCAAAAAGACCACCATTCCGGTGGAAGGTGGTGCGGCGTTAAAGGATGCTCAAGATCGGAAGGTGGATGGGCTCTTGAAGCAAACTTTTGACGCGAATTCTATTTGTCTTCAGGCCTCCGTGTGTGGAGCTTGGGTTGCGCGTACTTGTTTGCACTGGGCTCAACGTCTTCGTCTTTCTTCCCGCATGGAGGACAACGACGTTAAAGAGTTAGATCGTTTGGAGTCTGGTGCCGCTTATTTAGCGGATGCCCATTACGATCTCATTCGCGTTCTGGCTAACAGTACGGCTTCGGTAGTAGCCGCTCGACGTTCAGTGTGGCTCAGAAACTGGTCGGCTGATGGTTCCTCTAAGTCCCAGCTCACTAAGCTTCCCTTTAAAGGCGGGTTACTCTTTGGGGAGGACTTAGATAAGTTGGTGAAAGACTTGGGCGAGTCTAAGCCTGGTCGACTCCCCGAAGATAAGCCCAAAACGGTTCGGTCGGCGACAGCGTATCGCGGTTCCTCTCGCGATTTTCGTCGCTTTCGATCCTCCCGTTATGGTGGTTTTCAGAGGGGCCGATTCTCGACTAGAGGACAGGGGTTTCGGAATTTCCGGAGCAGCGGCAGGGGGTTTTCCGCTTCCGCGGCCTCCGCCTCGCGCAAGTCGCAATGAAATGAGGCGGGTCCCGGCAGAAGAGATTGCCATTGGCGGACGCCTGCGAGAGTTTCTTTCTGCCTGGACCCTCATTACGACAGATCAGTGGGTTCTAAACATTATTCAACACGGCTACGCTCTCGAGTTTGCCCGTTCCGTGCGCGAATCCTTTGTTCGCTCCCCGTGCAAAGGCTCTGCGAAAGCGGCAGCGCTGGCCTCTTCCATCAACCGTCTGCTTCAGTTGCGCGCGGTTTACGGAAGTCCCCAAGGCCGAGTTCGGGTTGGGTCGTTACTCCATTTTTTTCGTCGTCCCCAAAAAGGGGGGAACATCACAGCCCATTCTGGATCTCAGGGCTGTCAATCGTTGCCTAAAGGTCCCTCATTTCCGGATGGAGACCCTTCGGTCCGTCATCATGGCGGTGCGTCCCGAGGAGTTCTTGACATCGCTGGACCTCTCCGAGGCGTATCTCCACGTTCCAATACTCGATTCCCATCAGACGTTTCTGCGATTCGCCCTTCCGTGGGGTCACTTCCAGTTTCGAGCTCTTCCCTTCGGTCTAGCTACGGCGCCACGTACGTTCACAAAGATCATGGTGGTCGTAGCGGCGGCATTAAGGCGGGAGGGCGTTCTTGTCCACCCGTATCTGGACGATTGGTTGATTCGGGCGAAGTCCTACGAAGAAAGTCTTCGGATGATGGACAAGGTGGTCTGTTTTCTCCAGAGCCTGGGTTGGGTGATCAACCTGACCAAGAGCCATTTAGAGCCCTCTCAGAATCTCGAGTATCTGGGAGTCCGATTCGATACCAAGGCAGGACAAGTGTTTCTCCCCCACGAGCGGGCGGAGGCCTTACGGTTGCTCTTACGAACCTTCCGATCGCAGTCGAATCCTTCGGCCTGGGATTATCTACGCGTGCTGGGCACCATAGCAGCAACTCTGGAGACGGTGCCTTGGGCGAAGGTGCACATGCGTCCTTTGCAGCGCGCTCTGCTCCGTCGTTGGTCTCATCAGAACGATTCTCTCAAAAAAAGGCTGCCCTGTCCTCCGTCGGTTCGCCGGTCTCTTCAGTGGTGGTTACTTCCTCAGTCTCTGGCGGCTGGAATGCCTCTGGAACAGCCGCACTGGCTTCCCTTGTTGACGGACGCCAGTCTCGGCAGCTGGGGAGCGCATTGTCAGGGCCTATTTGCGCAGGGTCTATGGTCTCCCCCGGAGGCGGCGTGGTCAATCAATCGATTGGAACTTCGAGCAGTTCGGTTAGCGCTTCTAGCCTTCGAGTGGACAGTGTCCAACCGGGCGGTTTGAGTTCTTTCGGACAACTCGGCAACGGTTACATACATCAATCGTCAGGGCGGCACGGGCAGTACCGCCATGGAGGCGGAAGCGTCTCTGTTATTCCTGTGGGTGGAGCCCCGTTTGACAGCGATATCGGCAGCCCATATTGCGGGAAAGGACAATGTGCAGGCCGACTTTCTCAGCAGAGTACACGTCGATGCCGGAGAGTGGCAATTACACCCCGAGGTGTTCTGTCAAATTGTTCAACGCTGGGGGATGCCGGTGATGGATTTGATGGCGACTTTCCTGTCTGCCCAAGTTCCTCGCTTCTTCAGTCGACATCGAGAGCGGATGTCCAAAGGCATAGATGCCCTCCTCCAGCAGTGGACGTTGGACGGTCTGCTGTATGTGTTTCCACCGTGGGCGATGATAGGCCGTGTGGTACAAAGAATCGGGCGGCATCCGGGGAGGGTTCTCCTGGTGGCGCCCGATTGGCCTCGTCGTCCGTGGTTCGCGGATCTCGTCCGGCTCTTGGACGGTCAGCCCTGGAGGCTTCCGGAGCGCCCGGATCTTCTGATCCAGGGGCTGCTCTTCATGCCTCAAGTGAGTCGGTTCTCGCTTACGGTTTGGCCATTGAACGGGCGAAGTTGCGGAAGCGTGGTTATTCCGTGGCGGTGGTCTCCACCATGCTGAGTGCGCGACGTCGCTCTACGTCACTGGCGTATGTGCGTATCTGGCGACTCTTTGAGGATTGGTGTTCAAGGCGCTGGGTTCGGGCGTCCACAGTCGCCATTCCGGTAGTTCTGGATTTTCTCCAGGACGGTTTTTCCAAGGGCTTGGCAGCCAGTTCTCTGCGGGTACAGGTCGCGGCGCTGGCTTGTTATCGGGGCAAGATCAACGGCGTGTCGTTGGGTTGTCACCCGGATGTTCAGAGATTCTTGACTGCGGTGACTAAGCTGCGTCCCGCTTCTCGTTCCGGGGTCCCGGCTTGGGATCTTAATTTGGTGCTTACTGCCCTGTCCAACTCGCCCTTTGAACCGTTGAAGCGCGCTTCGTTGAAAGATTTGACTTTGAAGGTAGTTTTCCTGGTAGCGATTTGCTCTGCTCGCTGTATCTCTGAATTGCAGGCCTTGTCCTGTCGCGAACCGTTTCTTGTCTTTTCAGAGGGTAAGCTAACCTTGCGTACGGTTCCTTCCTTTCTGCCGAAAGTGGTTTCTCCCTTTCACGTCAATCAGGTAGTGTCTCTGCCAGTTTTAGGGAACCTTGATGGGGGAGGGTCGGACCCGGTCCTCCGACGCTTGGACGTGCGACGTGTTTTGCGGCATTATTTACAGGTCACTGAGCCCTTTCGTAAAACGGATCGGTTGTTCTCTTTGGAGGAGCGCGTAAGGGCGCAGCGGCGACTAAGGCTTCCATTTCCAGATGGATTAAGGAAGCAATCTCTTCTGCGTACCTGCTTCAGCGACGTTCGGTGCCGATCGGATTGCGAGCACATTCCACTAGAGCGCAGGCTTGCTCGTGGGCGGAGAGTCGCTTGGTGCCGCCCGCGGACATTTGTCGGGCGGCGACTTGGTCGTCGTTGCATACTTTCAGTAAACATTGCCGCCTCGATGTGGCTTCTGCTGCTGATGCCCGCTTTGGAGCGGCGGTGTTATCTGTCGCTCGATAAGATCCCCTCCCGTGAATACTGCTCTGGTACATCCCAGATGTATGAGGACTGCACTGGAGGAACGATAAGGAAATAGTAATTACGCTTACCTGGTAATTGTAGTTCCTTTAGTTCTGACAGTGCAGTCCTCCTTCCCACCCTTGATCTTTCTTTACAGGGTTTCTGCTTGGAGTTCGAGCTAAAGAAAGGTAGGCGGTGAGCCGACTCCTCTGTTTTACAGTCTCTGCTTTACTGTGTTCCTCTGTTTCAGATGCTGCAGGGGTCGAGTAGCAGGCAGGACATGCGGTAACGTATCATACATTTCAAAAAAACAAACAAACAATTTTTAGTGATTGATAAGCTGAGCTTTGTTTTTCAACGCGTTTGTATGGTTATTGCTTCTTATTTCTTTATTGCTCCTTTGAGTCTGCTTTGTTAATAGTTCACACTGGAAGGAGGAGGAGCAAAGGGGGTCAGTATATATCTCCAGTGATGTCATAATTTTGATATGCCAGTCTCCTAGCTGCGGGAAGAGGTTGACTACCCAGATGTATGAGGACTGCACTGTCAGAACTAAAGGAACTACAATTACCAGGTAAGCGTAATTACTATTTACTGCAGCTGAAAGTATGTACGTATATACATATTTGTGGCTGATTTTTGTGAAATCATGATAGTTGTGTTAGTTTTTTATAGCTATTTAGACATGGTGAAGAGACAGAGGGTACTTGGGGAGCATATACAAAAATAATTAAAATAACTGTTGAATATGTGTGAGAAGAAAAGAAAATTTGCTTTACTTTAATATTTAAAATAAGAAATATCTAAGAAGTAAGGAAGCCTGAAAAGGAAATTCTTCTAGAAGTTATAGTAAACTGTTCCAATACAAAATATGTTGAAAGATTACTTGGTTGCTTATTAGGTTTTGGGCAAATTAAGGAATACTGAAGAACCTCAATAACAGAGGTGGTTAAAGTTATGGCTGGTAGGAACAGATGATGGGCCTCACATAGGCTTCTATTCTGCATGAGTCTGCAGAGTGCATTGAACAACCTATAGCATTTTCTTCATTGTGCAAAAAGCTGTTTGGGCTTGCCTGGTGAATATTGACGTGACCTATGGAAGTATACTCCTTTATATAATTTTTCACATATTTCTGGATTTTGCATTACAGAGACACTGGTACCTGTTTCAGCAGTACATTTCCCCCTGAAGTCTTCTCTGTCCTCTTCCAGTTTAGCCACGGTGCCATCTATTGCTTCTCTTTAGCAAGTAAGATGGCAGCATTTGTTCTAACTGTGCAGGATGTGGCAGTATTTCATTAAATGTGACAGCAAATATGATGGCAGATAAAGATTGGGCTATCCAGTCTTCCCACCTTTCTTCTTGATGCAATGCCATAGACCTTAGCTGACATTTGACTTTCCCTTCCCGGAAACCTTTGCATAAAAGGAAAGCTTTTTAAAATATCTAATACACAATCTTTCAGACAAATTTAATTTCTGTTTCTGTAATTGCACAAAAACAACCCAATGAACTTTGCTAATGGACGCTAGTATGCATTTCTGATGGTTGGAAGTACATCATCATGCATCCGGTCTGTACCAGTGATGCAAAATAGTGTGTTTCACTCAAAAATATGTACAGTAATAATATATGATGCTCGTCATTCCTCTGGGATACAGTACAACAATGACTATATTGTTATTACTTCAAATGGAGCCTATTTTTTTGGGGTGATTTTCAAACCATCCACATTGCTGCACAGTCTTCAGGTGCTTCTTATCCATAGTATTTGCATATATTTCAAAGTGAAAGTACATGCGCACATTTCGACTTTGAAAATTGCTGCTGGTATAGAGTAATACAGATATTTGTACATGCTTTTTCTGCAGTTTTAAAATGCAGTCTACATAAAATATTTTTTCCAGGACCAAGCAGGAAGTCAGTCCTCACATATGGGTGATGTCGGCGCTGACGGAACCCCCATGCGGAGCATTTCCCCAGCTTTCAAAGAAAGCCTTTGGGAATGCAGCCATGCATGCGCGGTCCCCTTCCCGCCCAAAGGTGCCATCTTGCTCAGTCTTCTTTTTTCCGCGGAGCCCTACGGACGTGTGTCCCTTTCATCCGTGGAAAAAGTGGATTTTCTTGCGTTGGAACAAGTTCTTTTTCTTCGGTTCGACGTCGGTTCCTATCTCCAGGAACAAGCAGGAATGAGTCTTCACATATGGGTACGTCGGTACCGACGGAGCCTGCACGGGAATGCTCCCCAGCATCCAACCAGAAAGCCTTTGGGAGCATCCCTCGCGCCTGCGCACTGCCTTCCCGCCTTTTCCACTGCCTCTCCTCAGTTTTCGTTTTTCCGCGGAGCCGGCAGGACGTCCTCCTGTCACCGCAGAAACTTTTTTCTTTAAATTCTTTATTTCTTGTTTTCTTGTGGTCGCGTCTGTTTTTCCCGCCGCCACTGGTACCGCCGGTGGGTTTTTCTTTTCTTTTTCTTAAACTCAGAGAGATTTTTCCCTCTGTTTCTGTCTTAACTTTTTTGGGCCTACAAGGCCTCTCCATCATGGAGCCTTCTTCTCCTAAGAAGTGCCTTCACTGTGGAAACACAGTTTTCTTTTTAGACTCCAATGCCTGGTGTCTAACCTGTTTGGGTCCTGACCCTTTTTCCCCTGATCAATCAGGCTGCAAAACTGTGAGAAGAACTTCCCTCTTTCGAGTTTCCCTCGATACCGTTTTCCCTCCCGGAGTGAGGGCACCGGCCTTTTCTTCTCTTCAGGATCAGGTAACCCACAAACAGTCTGTTAAGACTAGCCAATCCTTGAGTGGTAGGTCTCATGCCAAGCATGATGACGGCTCTGGCCTTGCCCTCAAGACCCCATTGGCATTAAAACCCCAGCGGGAGTCTCCGGGCTCCAAAGCATTTCAGGAGTTTCAGGTTGTTCCTGGGGCTCACCCCTCACAGAACATACCTGAGCCATGCTCGGTGGTGGCATCCGCTTCGAGCGGTACCGATACCCCGGCATCGGCACCGGTGTTGAGTGTTCCACTCTTCACCAGGGATCGTCATCTGGCGTCCTCGGTACCTTTGGGACCGATCGATACGTTCCAGATTGACTTTCCTGTATCTGAGCCATGCTCGGGGGTGGCATCCGCTTCGAGCGGTACCGATACCCCGGCATCGGCACCGGTGTTGAGTGATCCACTCTTCACCAGGGATCGTCATCTGGCATCCTCGGTACCTTCGGGACCGATCGATATGACCCAGATTGACTTTCCTATATCGGCAACATCGCCGATACCACCACCGACGTCGGTACCCTCTAGACATGCATCGATAGACTCGCTCCCTTCGATGCCGAGTCTGGAATCGATATCTTGTCTAGATGACTGGGTACCGACGCGTCTCGGAACCGACCCTTATCGTTTCCGGATACGCAGTACCGAGGATATTCACCAAGCGTTTCTGGTTCCCTCGGTACCGCTTGAGCAGCCTCCGATGACTGCTGCGATGGCGTTACCATCTCCGGTTCCGACTCAGCTACCCGTATCGGTATCGATGTCGGTTCCTGCAGTTACATCGGTACCATTGATCCTTTCTATGCCTAGTTTGGAATCGATACCTGGCATGGACGATGCAGTACTCACTGCCTCAAATCGTGACTGCCAGTACCACTATCCTTCTAGTGGGGTTCTTTTTCTGCACCAGACCAGTACATCCTCTGGTGCTCAGGCTGCTCCTTCAACCTTAGCCTGCCCAGGGATAGTTCCCATTGGAGATCCCTCTTTTCAGAAATTTCTCCTTGACATGGCAATATTTCTTACTATTCCTATCCCTGGCTATGATCCTACTCGAGGCTCTCCTGCAGAAAAGCAAAATATAATGCTTCCTTTACATCATTCTTTGAAGGATCTTCTTCTGAGAATATGGGAATCACCTTTAAGGGTTCCCTCACCTTCTACAGCAACTGATGTTCTGTATTAGGTGCCCCCCTCTCCAGGATTTCAAAAAACTCAACTTCCCCATCATTCCATTGTAGTGGAATCAGCAATGAGGAAGGTAAAAAGCAAGAAGAAGCATTCTTCTTATCCGCCAGGTCGTGCATCTAGAGCACTTGATGCCTTTGGACGTCAATAAACATAAACATAAACCTTCCAAACATCTATGCTGGCATCAAGGATTATCTCTTATATTTTTTATATGAGTCTATCTCTCCAGGAGGTCACAAAGAAATTATCTCTTTTGACTCCTTTTCTATCAGAGCCTAAGGCTGCAGACTATTCCTTGCTTCTTAGTCATAGCCAGAATATCTCTTGGTTTCTTTCTCGTGCTTCTCTAGACTCTTTTGAGTCTGTTAGCAGATCCTCTGCTATTGCCATTGGAGCACGTCGTAGAGCCTGGCTCCAAGCTTCAGACCTGAGCAGATGGGCACAACACACACTGGGTAATTCTCCTTGTACTGGAGAAAATCTCTTCAATAAGGAGGCTTTACGTCAGGTTGCTCATTGCTCCACTGACTCTCCTGGTTCTAGGAACCATCCTAAGCCGCCTTCTTCCCCAGGAGGTAGGAAATCTCCTACCAAACCTTCTTTCCCCAAGAAAAGAAGGTTTCACCCTTCTGCCCATCATCCCGATGTACCCAAGCAGGGGACACCTCGTCTTGGTCTGAAGAATCTAAACTCTAACCAGTCTAAGCATACCCAGCAACCATAGGTTCCTAAAGGTTGCAACCTACAGTTAACCTCTTCTTAGCAGAAGTTTGTTCACTGTTTTTTTTCTTTAAAGCTCTACACATGGCTTCCTTTCTTCAGGATGTAATCAGCTGTCAGGATATTCTTGTCTATGGGTTACAGATTTCTCCTCTTCTTCCTTCCAAGAAGAGAAGTTAACTACTATCCCATGATAGTTTCTGTCCCAACATGAACATTTTCTTCTTCAGCTGACTCACCATAGGGTAAGTCATCCCAGTTTTTTCCTGAATGAGTGGTACCATACTGTACACCTTCATTTCAGTGTAGAGTTTTTCTTTGACTAAATTCTCTGGACAGCTTATCAGACAGGGACAGGTCCGTTTCCTCTCCTTTTGTCTGTTCTCTCTGTGTTTCACAGGCAGATTCTCTCTGCTGTCTCCTTCAGTTGCTCTTCATGCAGGAGTTCCAGTAATTCATCTACTGGTACCTTCCCACAAGTTTCCAGTCTGTCCAGCCTTAGTAGTGATTCCAAGATTGTCCTCATCTATCTTGGATAATCCTACTCACTTCAGGCTTCTCACATTATCTTCTTTCTGGCCATCTCCATTTCCTTGGATATGGTAACACAGCTGACCTACAGTCAGTTTTATCTCCTAATTCTCCTGCATAATGCTCTCTGCAATCTTCAGATAAGCTTTCTACTATGGGCACTTGCTAGAGAGCATTGAACTTTGTCTCTGATGGCTATTCTGTATAGTAGAAAAGGCTTATCAGTCATTTTCCATGACTGTAAGAGTTCTCCACACCCTCTTGTCTCCTGTTATAATACAGGACACAAGCTTTTTCTGCCTGAATGTCCAAGGAGTTTCCCAATCCTGCAGGAATATGCTCTTTTTTCCTTACAGCTTGCCCTCCTGCTATCCTACTCCTCATGGACAGCACATATTCTACCAGTAACGCATGATACCCCTGTGTCCCTCCAGTGGGTCATCCTGGTATTTCCTTCTATGCGTTTTTCTGTCCATTTACCATGTCAGAGTTCTACAGAACTCACGACTTGCTCTCTACAGACTGATATTATCCTCTGTTTTTTCACGCAACCATCCTGGTTATTTCACTGGATAGCATTCCTGCACTCTCCTAGCCCGGAGGAATAGATTCTCTGTATATCTTTTCAAGTAGGTTCCATCTTCTTGTTATTAGATGAATCTTTCTCCTTCACATCTCTCATGTGAATGTTCTCAGGGGGCTTAGTTGCAGACCTGTATCTTCAGACTTATATATTCATGTATGTATATATCTCTATATATATTCTATACATACATCTGTCTGTAAGCTCTGTGTGCATAAGTTATGCCCTTATATATATATATATATATATACACACACATATATCTCTACATATATATATATATATATCCCTCTATATATGTATCTGTTGAGATGCTTTTTATAGGTAGATATGTATTACATACCATCTCCCTAACTGTCTATACTATAAAGGTTTACCTTCTTAGAGGTTCCAGACAGTTGGCTGGCTTATCTTCATACTGTCCCTCAGTATGTGGGGGCTGTTATGCACACAACCACTACTGTGGTACTAACAGCTCCACTTTACTCTAGGTCTCGCTATCCCTGAAACATCATGCTTTAATATCTTTCCTATCTCTCACCAGCTAGGAAAGACAGTGTAGATCTTTAGTAGTTCTGAGGTTTCAGCCCTTCACACATCTGTCCTCCTTGGGAATGCGGGCTTTTTTCCATACCCTTTCTTCCCTCCAGGACTAGGCTACTTGTCCAAATCGGTCGGTCTTCCTCTTTTACTCCTCAATGTTAATGACTCTGTACCTAAAAGAGTTTTCAGCTTTTTTCCATAAAGCTTTCCACTGAAGACCTGCCGTTCTTATACTACCCAAGTTGACACCTGGGTCACCTGCCAATTCCAGGTTTGGACCTTCATCCTCACTGCTGTGAGGTCACCTTGAGGATTCCTCTACTGAATCTCCAGTAGTCTCCATCACGCTCTCTACTTCCTACAATCCAGCAGGTAAGCTCCATATTATGATTGTTCATTAAATAATTTTAATGGTACTTATACATACCACGGACTCCTCTCCTGTAGTCCTTAGGTTCGCTGTTTTTTCTTACAGCTCCTCTCTTTTCAACTCCTACCCACCATCCCTTATGGGATGCCGGAGATCCATGTGTGGAAAGTGCAGTCCTGATCTAGGGACACACATTTTATGGGATCCCCCTGGCATCTATAGCTAGGGAATCCCCATATATGAAGACTCATTCCTGCTTGTTCCTGGAGATAGCACAGTTACTTACCTGTAACAGGTGATCTCTGGTAACAGCAGGAATAAGTCTTCACAACCCACCCACCTCCCCTAGGAGTTGTATCTATCTATCTATCTTCCTTTCCTCTTTCTCTCCTTTTGTCTCAGCTATGAAACTCAACTGAGGAGAGGCAGTGGAAAAGGCGGGAAGGCAGTGCGCAGGCGCGAGGGATGCTCCCAAAGGCTTTCTGATTGGATGCTGGGGAGCATTCCCGTGCAGGCTCCGTCGGTACCGACGTACCCATATGTGAAGACTTATTCCTGCTGTTCCCAGAGATCACCTGTTACAGGTAAGTAACTGTGCTTTCCCGCCTGGACTCGGTACACCGGTACCGAGCCCGGATCTCTTTTTTTGGTTTTTGTCCTTAGAGATTGCGTTCGCGCCATTTTTTCTTTTCCCTGGCAGCCTGATTTTTTGATCTTGCAGGGGCCCTTTTTCCCCCAATGGCTGCCAGTGGCTTTAAGAAGTGTGATCGGTGCAAGAAGCTGATGTCTCTCACCGACACACATGACTGCTGCCTCCGGTGCCTGGGGCCTGACCATGATCCTAAGGTCTGTAGTCCCTGTGGTAAAATGTCCTCGAAGGCATTGCAGAGCCGTCAGCACCAGTGTGAGAGGAACTTTTCCGACTCGGCGTCTGGACGGGTCCGGACTTCGTCAGAGGCCTCGACGTCTCGGGAGTCTAACCCCGAGCATCGTCGGGGCTCCTCTGAAAGGGAGTCCCCCTCGAGGGAGCACTGAAGGAAGAAGAAACCCGCGAGGGCAGCATCGGTGGATGCTCTTGGCTCCTCAAGGGCCAGGTCGCATAGCCCCGATCGCCGTCCCGGGTCTTCGGAGTCGGAGAGGCCTGCAAAGCATCCTCGTGTGGAGTCAGAGGCCCTGAGTCACGTGAGTACTGTAGTCCTTGTGGACTCTCCTCCGGGGGAGCCGACGTCGGGCCCGACACCGTCGGGGCCCGAGTCGGAGGCTGCTGGGTCTCCTGAGCTTGGACTCAGGTTGATGGCCTTGGAGAGCAGATTGTCTGCCTTCATGGAGCAGCAGCGGGTGCTGATCGCCAGCCTCACCGGCGCTTCTGCCCCGACCACCGGGACCTTGAAGTCGACCCTGGAGGCCGAGCCGATCCTCGAGACCATGCAAACTCGAGTCGATCCTTGGCCGAGGTCACCCTCAGCCACCCGTTCGGGACCGAGGTCGTCGACGCCATTACCCTCGGCATCAGGGCAGATGGCGTCGGTGCCCGCCCGCTCGGAGCCGCTCGATTCCTCCTCGGAGGAATCGGCGTGGGAGACGGAGGAAGAGGAGTCCCCGGACACCTTCCGGACTCGGTACGTCCCTTCGGACTCACCGGGATCCGAGCCTCGGACAAGGTCCCCCCCGGAGGATACCCGGTTCTCGGACTTCGTACGGGACATGGCCAAGGCCTTGGCCTTCCCAGCAGACCCCGAGGAGGAGCCTCGAGCCGAGGAGCTCGAGGCCCTGCAGTATGACTCTCCTCCCAAGGAGGCCTTTACTGTACCGGTTCCTCCGATGCTGGAGCGGTTGCTCTTCCGCATGTGGGAGGCGCCAGCCTCGATGCAGTTTTAAGCAAGCGGGTCGATTCCATCTATCGAGTCCGCAAGAGCCCTGGATTCCAAAAGGCACAGCTACCGCACCACTCCATGGTTGTGGAATCGGCCATGCATCGCCTGAAAAGTCAGAAGATGCACTCCTCGGTGCCTCCCGGCAGGGAAGCCCAGAACCTGGATGCCCTCGGTAGAAAGTGCTTCCAGGGCTCTATGCTTGCTTGCCGCGTCCAGACCTACCAGCTGTACATGGGCATGTACCTTCGAGACCTGGCAAAGGAGATTGCCGGGTTCTCTGCTGGTCTGTCCGAGGAACCCTTGCAGAGGTTCAAGGCCTTGTCTTCTGGTATTCGAGCATGCTCGAAGTTTATCTCTCGAGCAGCCTACGATGGATTTGAGGCTTCGGCCCGAGTAGCAGGGGCCAGCTTCGGTGCACGCCGCCAGGCCTGGCTACAATCCTCGGACCTCGAGCCATGGGTACTGGACAAGTTGGTCGATATCCCCTGTCGAGGTGAAAACCTCTTTGGCAAGCCCATGGCTGAAAAGGCTGCAGAACTCGAGACCGAGACTCTTACCTGGACAAGGCTGTCCAGGAAATCCTCTGCCCCTTCTCAGAAGAAGAAGGGCTCGGGGAAAAAGGCCTTTTACCCGAGGAGGACCACTGCCTACAAAACATACCCTCACTACCAGGCCTCTGCAGCTCCCCAACAGGGCCAGCAGGCCAAGGGGCTGGGTCATGGGCCCCATAGGCAGAAGGCTCCCAAGCCTCCTACTCCGGCTCCTGCTCAGCAGGGAGGGGTTTTTTGACTATGCCAGCATAGCCTCTCCTCTCCAGGGCACAGGAGGTCGGCTGACCCTGTACGCAGACAGGTGGCCAGCCATCACAGGGGATACTTGGGTGTTAAGCATCATCGAGAGGGGCTATCTGCTCCACTTCACCCAGATACCCCCCTCCTACTTTCCAGGGGAGCCTCCAAGACCCCCTCTGCACAGAAACTTACTCCTTCAGGAGTTGAAAGATCTGCTACAGGACCAGGCGGTGGAACTGGTGCCTCACCACCTGGAAGGCAAGGCTTCTACTCAAGGTACTTCCTGGTACCAAAAAGAACAGGAGGCCTCAGACCCATCCTAGACCTGAGAAATCTGAACAAGTTTCTGGAGAGGGAAAAGTTCAAGATGCTTACCCTTGGAATCTTACTGCCCTACCTCCAGCAGGGAGATTGGCTATGCTCCTTAGACCTGAAGGATGCTTATACTCACATCCTCATCCACCCAAGTCACAGGCAACACCTCAGATTTGCGGTGGGAGGGAACCACTTCCAGTACAGAGTGCTTCCCTTTGGCCTCACCTCTGCCCCCAGGGTCTTTACAAAGTGCCTGGCGGTGGTTGCGGCCTACCTCAAGAACCAGGGGATCTTTGTGTTCCCTTACTTGGACGACTGGCTTATCAGGCGCCAGTCTCCACAAGAGCCCAGGCAGGCCACCTTCCAAACCATATCCCTGCTTCAGCACCTGGGGTTCGTTATAAACTTCCCAAAGTCCACTTTAGTCCCCTCACAGGACGTGGCGTTCATAGGGGCAAAGTTGGATACCATCCATGCAAAGGCCTATTTGCCTGTGGACAGAGCTCACAGGCTGATGAAGTTGGCCGGCCAGTTCCAGACAAACTCTCTGGTCTCTGCCAGACACTTCCTCCGGCTCTTAGGTCACATGGCTTCAGCAGTGCATGTCACCCCAAATGCCCGTCTGCACATGAGGCTGGCTCAGTGGTGCCTCAGGGCACAGTGGGTACAGGCCACAGGGAAGTTGTCAGACAGGATAAAAGTGTCCAAACCCTTGGTGGACTCCCTACGCTGGTGGAGGCATCTCCCAAACCTGGTCGGGGGAGTTCCTTTTCTAGCCGCCCTACACACTCAGGTACTGACAACCGATGCTTCCCTGCAAGGCTGGGGGGCACATTGCCAGGGGAACTGCACCCAAGGCCTGTGGTCTCCATGGGAGGCCGCCCAGCAGATCAACCTGTTGGAATTGAGAGCCATTCGACTAGCCTTACGGACTTTCTCTCGGGTCCTCTCTCACCAGTCTGTCCTGGTTCAGACGGACAACCAGGTGGCTATGTTCTACATGAACAAGCAGGGAGGCACAGGATCCCGACTCCTGTGCCTGGAAGCACAAGCTCTCTGCTCCTGGGCTATCACTCAGGGCATGACCCTCAGGGCGGTCTACCTCCCAGGCCAGGAAAACTACCTGGCGGACAGGCTAAGCAGACTCCTGCAGCCCTACGAGTGGCAGTTGGATCCTCAAGTAGTCCAACAGATTTTTCTGAAGTGGGGACTTCCTACCATGGATCTTTTTGCCAGTCCGTTGAACAAGCAACTACCCAGGTTCTGTTCCAGACAACCGCATCCTCTGAGGGCAGCGGCAGATGCATTCCTGATCTCCTGGTCCAAAAGCCTGCTGTATGCGTTTCCTCCCACACCTCTGGTGGCCCGGACTCTATTCAAAATCCAGCAGGACCGAGCCACGGTGATCTTGATAGCCCCCAGGTGGCCCAGGCAGCTGTGGTTCTCTCTTCTTCTGCAGTTGGCGGTGGATGCTCCTCTTCCTCTGGGGCTGTGTATTGCCAAGTTTTACGCTTTTCCTTTAACCCTATCACTCACTAGTTCACTGACTAGGCAAAAATATTCTGGCAAATACAGTATGAGTTAACTCTGTCACTCATTAGCCCAAATACAATATGAGTTAACCCTGTCATTCATTTAGCTCACAGACTATGCATAGACACTTTAGTAAATGCAATATGAGTTTTATTAAATTAAGTCCTTTTGAAATAATGATAAAGCACAAAGGTAAGCATTAATACTTTTACCGGATATTATAGCTCATCACTCCAGGTGGGGGACTGTTTAGCAATCACTCTCAGGAGGAAAATCCAGAACGCTTGTCTCGTATATCAGTTGCAGTCCCATCTTTCCTTCTGAGAGTCCCCCTAAAGTACCTTAACCAGACTCATGCTGGCTGCATGCCATAGGTTAACACAAAATCAGACTCGTGCTGGCTGCATGCCATAGGTTAACACAGATTCAAACTTGCCTGCATGCCATAGGTTAACACAGAGTCAGACTTGTGCTGGCAGCATGCCATAGGTTAACACAGAGTCAGACTTGTGCTGGCAGCATGCCATAGGTTAACACAGAGTCAGACTTGCCTGCATGCCATAGGTTAACATGTTGTATGCTCAAATCAGGATTGGCCAGGGCCAAATCTGTGCTGTGACCAGCAGTGTTAGCTGCTGAGTCACTCATCTAGTTTTGTCCAGCCAAACCTGTTTGCCTGCTTAGAGAATTTTGACCTACAACATTCTTTGCTGGTCAGACATTAATGGGTTTAAAATTGTTTGCCTTAAGGACTCCTTGTCAAGGGAGACACCCCCCATGGTTTTAGAAGCAGTTCAAGGCTTTACATTACAATTGATGAATTCTTATCCTGTCCTCACAGGCAGAATGGCTCATGAGTTCAATTTCTTATAATAAAGTACAATATCTTTGCTGATCCAAAAAAAAAATCCAAATAAATCTTTAATTAGTAATACATTCCACCCTTGGATCAACAAGGATATTGCACGTAAGCAATGGCTGAATCGCCTTTGTAATTCATTTAGAAATACAGTAATGACAACTTGGGCTAAAACATAGTGGATAGCATTAAGGCAAACGCTGGAGGGGACAAGCCTCAGTGTAATTTGGGTGATATTTTCCCATTGGGCCCATCCCCCCCCCCCCCCAGCATTACAATTGTCAAAGCCAAATGGCTTGTAGGTCTCAGCTATCTTTATCAGTTCCCCATGCAGTGGGGGACTCATTTCACCTGCACATTCAGAACTTTTTCCCATTGTACATCTGCCCCATAGACTCTAATAACTAAAATCTGGGGAACAGGTGACATAAGCAATTGGGCACATGATGTTCAGCAGAAAAAATCTGAGATACTAAAATTACAGTTACTTTCCAAGGAAACAATAACAATACATAAGGAGAAAAAAAAATCATTCACAAAAGTCCAATAGTCCTTTTCCTATTTTCAGATAATTTGGCCTGCTTCTCAGCAGTTTTTCAGGACTCCGTAGCGTCATTTTCACCTTTCTCTGAAGTTTAAACTTGGCCTCTCTCAACAGTTGAACCTCTCATTCTCGTAGGTGGACATCTTGGCCTTTCTTTCATTGCGACACATTGAAGCAGATAGGGACTTCCTCACACGTTTCTGCGGTGTGTAGTCCAGATCTCTCGGGATGGTCTGCTCCATCTGGACTCTGGCCAATTCCCTCCGCTGGACTCTCCGGCTTGCAGTTGGTGACATGGCTCCAGGCCTCATTCAGAAGAGCAGCGCCAATATTAAATGAAAAGACTAAAAATTCTAGATTAGACTTCACAATAAGATAAACTTAGTTTCATCTATATTTACTAAGATCATATCCTACAGATAATAAATATTGCTTTTGTAAACTTTCAGTGATCTATTAGTAACTATCTCGTATGGTGTCAATCTTATCTCGCAGTTTGATTAACTCCTTGTCTCTCTATCACTGGAAATTCATTTTGCTTGTAGGAAATATTCCATTTTGCCCTTGAATGACCTTTACATGTTTCAGATCAGACAAGCTGCACATACGTGTTCTGCAATTTTGACAAGTTTTAGAATTATACCCAATTGTGTGAGAATTTGTCATCAAATCATCCCCCTTTGCCTCTGCATGCCTGGCCAGGACATACAGAGGAAAAGTGAGGCACAAAGCATCTGGAAGTACCACATGGCCAGTGTGGGTTTTCCAGAGCTCATCAGGGTGCAAGGTGCACCTAGTCTGTCTCCAAATATCTATTTCTTCCAATTGTTGAGTATGACTTCCTGAATTGAAGCTTCTGGAGACGGCACAGTCAAATAAAGTCATTAGGAAAATACATCACTTCAAATTACCTTCATCAGTTTATTGTCTATCACAGTTTCTCCTTTAATATTCTACTTCATCCCTCCATAACACAACACTTTTTCATCACCTGCATCATTCCACCAACTTTATACCACACTAATGTATCCTTATTTGGCAAGGCTGCTAAGAATATCAAACAATTGTTAATAGCTTAAATTTAGATTCCTCAATGAAATAACAGTATGAGTAAACAGTGTCCCTTTCCCATCAACTTAATTGGTCCAATGCTAAGTGGACATATGCTCATTCTAAAATAGGAACAATCTGGGTAAAATCCTTACAATATAAAACTATCATTTTGCAGCATTCTATAACATCAATCCCAATAGAAAGAAATATGGCTCATCTCTCACGTATAACTAGAATCTGTCATATACCCTGTCCTCAGTGAGAGTGCTGTTAGACTGATTTTAAAATTGCAGTGTTCACAAGGATTTGTATAAGCTACTCATTAATTATGGTGTCAAAAAGAGATCCTTTTGAGGTGAGAGATCTAAGAGGGTACATGGCATTGGTGGCTAGGCCTCATCTTCAGGTTCTTCTTGGATTGCAAGGCATTCATGACTATCCTCGGGTTCTTCTCGGCCTATGCTCCCCCTGCCTATCTATGTCTCTTCAGAGGCATAAATATGCAAGGTTCCTGTTCTTCAGGCCTTGTGGATCCTCAAGGAGTCTTAGAGCTTGGTAGCCCAGATCATCACACTGGAAGCAGCACATTTAGCCTAGGCTGTGGCCTCACCTTTCTGCCTCTCTCTCTCTCTCTCTTATTCTTTTTCTCAAACCTCTCCTGGATCATTGCTGACAAGCAAGATTTGGTTTTATCCAATCAACTCAAGTTCTCATTATTTTCTGGGAACTCAGTTCCATCTTTAATCTATATTTGTTCTATATGTTTGAGAATAGAGCAATTTCATATCAGCCTCTGTCTAAAATTTCATCAAACTTATTAATATTTTACTCATCTGGTAATTGCTGTGTGTGTACTGGACCTCTGCGTAATGTACTATTACCACAAGTGTCATAAGTGCAAGTGTATAAACTACCAACTTAATATCTCACAATGCTGCAACATATATCTGTTTTATATCTATTTTCTCAGGAACTGTACTGAAAATGAAATATAAACTTTTAGAACAAAGTACACTTTTTCTCTAAAATTCAAATACAGGAAAACAGGTGTCCCTCAGTCGTTAGCACAAAGCTTAAAGTAATTATCTTGAACCTCACAGTTCAGGCTCAAGTGAGGTGAAACTTCTAAAAGGTGTTACTTTTAAATTAACCTGAAACTGGTCAACAAACAGATCTGAAATGTTATCTTCAACACAGCCAGTAGAACAAACAATAGGTATGCAGATTACTATGTAGCTAAACAATTAACCTATAGTTATAGCTGTTTAGGGTTAACTATGCCCCCTGGGGTGCTTGCCACAATTTAAAAATCTTCCTTTAACTTTTAGGTTTGCCTGGTAGCATATACAGTCAAAGACAAAGAACAGATGCATAACATATTAATGATAAAGATCACCCTCTCACTTACTCAGGATTCAATGCCCCACCGTCCTGTCAGGATTCTCAACCTCCACTTTGGAGGAAAAAAGTTTGCCTTGTTTATTTGAGCTAGTCACTTCAGCATTCAGGGACTATAAAATCTACTGGAGTAGCCAGTAATGAAAGAAAAACAGTTTTTTACTACAAACATTTGAATACAGAACAAATCAAAGCTTACAAGTGCATTATACCTATCTGATCAGAGTTTCTTTTAACCATGGACCTTAAAAAAAGTCTTCACTTCTTCATAATCTTATAAGGATTTTCCATAACAATTAATACTAACTGTACAGGATAGGCATTTTGTTCAAAGCACTGAATTAAACATCTTTGCAGCACAAGGTTACATATTTTCCTAAACAGTTTGGCTGCAGATCCAGCTGCAGTCATTTCCCTTATCAATTTGAAATTGAATTTGTAAAGTCATAATAACATGACAAAACTGATCTTGTATCAGTGGGTCAGAACTAATCAAACAGAATTTCTTTTAACCGGGGACCTTAAAAGATAGGCATCACATTAGATATGCAGGCAACAAAAGCAACAGTTGCAAGCATGTAAGGAAAAACCAACACCCAGTTCTCACTTAATCCTGACCCACAGGAACACTTAATGCCAGCCTTGAATATTTACAATATTCACATTTTACACTATTTGCATTCTTCACTCTTTTAACACATTATCTTTTCTCAAACCCCCACTCCTGGTACCAAATATCTTACTACATCAAAGGTTAACACCTTGTAATTAAGACGTGCAGTTTATCCACAAACAAAGCAAGGATACTTCTCCAAAAAAGCAAGTAACTCTCCCAGTCACACGAGTGGTCAGAAAAGAAAATTAGAAAGCAATTAGAATACACTTAATTACAGAAGAATACTGGTAATACTTCACTAAAAAAGTTATGAGATAGTGCAGCTATTTACAAAGAATATTCACGTCACCAAACTTACATCATGCAGTACAGTAACATCAGCTGGGAGAACTCAGCGGAGTCTGCAGACGTCTGGGATACTTCATGCTGGCCCAAGCAGATCCACTCTCTCTCTGTCCTGAATTCACTTCAGCAGATTTCTCATCATACAGCCCCAAAAGCTGCAGACATCTGAGATTCTTCATGCTTGGCCACGCAGATCTACACTCTCTCCGTCCTGGATTTTCTCTATCCAGTGCTTGATTCCTATATGCTATTAACAACACCCAGGTCTGTCGTCCTAGGGTCCCTGCTCCCTTGAGCTTATCATTATGTAATAATTTAGGACATGATCATCCTCGTCGCCATTTATGTATTGCCAAGTTTTACGCTTTTCCTTTAACCCTATCACTCACTAGTTCACTGACTAGGCAAAAATATTCTGGCAAATACAGTATGAGTTAACTTTGTCACTCATTAGCCCAAATACAATATGAGTTAACCCTGTCATTCATTTAGCTCACAGACTATGCATAGACACTTTAGTAAATGCAATATGAGTTTTATTAAATTAAGTCCTTTTGAAATAATGATAAAGCACAAAGGTAAGCATTAATACTTTTACCGGATATTATAGCTCATCACTCCAGGTGGGGGACTGTTTAGCAATCACTCTCAGGAGGAAAATCCGGAACGCTTGTCTTGTATATCAGTTGCAGTCCCATCTTTCCTTCTGAGAGTCCCCCTAAAGTACCTTAACCAGACTCATGCTGGCTGCATGCCATAGGTTAACACAAAATCAGACTCGTGCTGGCTGCATGCCATAGGTTAACACAGATTCAAACTTGCCTGCATGCCATAGGTTAACACAGATTCAAACTTGCCTGCATGCCATAGGTTAACACAGAGTCAGACTTGTGCTGGCAGCATGCCATAGGTTAACACAGATTCAAACTTGCCTGCATGCCATAGGTTAACACAGAGTCAGACTTGTGCTGGCAGCATGCCATAGGTTAACACAGAGTCAGACTTGCCTGCATGCCATAGGTTAACATGTTGTATGCTCAAATCAGGATTGGCCAGGGCCAAATCTGTGCTGTGACCAGCAGTGTTAGCTGCTGAGTCACTCATCTAGTTTTGTCCAGCCAAACCTGTTTGCCTGCTTAGAGAATTTTGACCTACAACATTCTTTGCTGGTCAGACATTAATGGGTTTAAAATTGTTTGCCTTAAGGACTCCTTGTCAAGGGAGACACCCCTCATGGTTTTAGAAGCAGTTCAAGGCTTTACATTACAATTGATGAATTCTTATCCTGTCCTCACAGGCAGAATGGCTCATGAGTTCAATTTCTTATAATAAAGTACAATATCTTTGCTGATCCAAAAAAAAAATCCAAATAAATCTTTAATTAGTAATACAGGCTGCATACCGACCTTCTGTCTCAGGATCAGGGGTCCCTCTTGCATCCCAACCTCAAATCCCTCAATTTGATGGCCTGGCCGCTGAAAGGCTAGTCCTTGCTCCCTCGCTGCTACCAAAGGAGGTTGAAGAGGTGGTGTTGGCCTCCAGGAAGCATTCCACTCGGAAGGCCTATTCTCTGAAGTGGCGTAGGTTTTTGACTTGGTGTTCTCAACAGCAGGAGGATCCCTTCTCCTGCTCGGTCCCGGTGGTGCTGCAATACGTGCTCCACATGTCCAACCTGGGACTTCAGTCCAACTCTGTCCGGGTCCACCTCAGTGCCCTCTCAGCTCACCACTTGCCGGTGAATGGACAATCCCTCTCGGGCCACCCTCTGGTGTCTCGCTTCCTCAGAGGCCTGCTTCTGCTCAAGCCTCCTGTTCGTCCACCGGCCACTGAGTGGGATCTCAATGTGGTCTTGCAGCAACTGACTCGTCCACCTTTTGAGCCGATGGCTACCTGACACTTACGTTTCCTATCATGGAAGGTGTTATTTCTTGTGGCACTCACCTCGGCTAGGCGTGTGAGTGAGCTTCAGGCCCTGGTCTCGGATAGGCCGTATACCAGGTTTTATAAGAACAGGGTAGTCTTGAGGACTCATCCTAAGTTCCTTCCCAAGGTGGTGTCCTCCTTCCACCTCAACCAGGAGGTGGTACTTCCGACGTTCTTTCCCAGGCTGCATGCCAGTAGGGCCGAAACTGTCTTGCATACCCTGGATTGTAGAAGGGCGCTGTCCTTTTACCTAGAACGTACGCAGGGGCATAGAAGGGCTTCTCAGCTCTTCATTTCCTTTGACCCTAATAAATTGGGGTTGCCTGTCACTAAGCGTACGTTGTCCATCTGGGTGGCAGACTGTATCGCCTGGGCGTACAGGGCAGCCGGCTTCTCCCTGGAGGGTCGAGTCACGGCCCACCGGGTCAGGGCGAAGGCCGCATCAGTAGCTCACTTCCGTTCTGTTCCGTTTTGGCAGACATCTGCTGGGCTGCTACTTGGTCTTCAAGCCAGACTTTTGTGGACCACTACTGCCTTGAGAGGGAGTCCCGTAGGGATAGTGCTTTCGGGCAAGCGGTACTCCGTAATCTCTTTGAGGTTTAGGCAACTCCTACCCTCCGGCCCTGGTGTTGGGCTACCGTTCAGGTGTGGTCTCCGAGAAGATTCTCTCACTGTTGCTGGGGCTCTAGAGGGAGCTCTATTTTTCAGCCTGGTTTCCTGGTAGCCCAGAGCTAGGGAGTCACCCATATGTGAGGACTGACTTCCTGCTTGGTCCTGGAGAAAGAGTAGTTACTCACCTGTAACAGGTGTTCTCCAGGAGCAGCAGGAATCAGTCCTCATGACCCTCCCTCCTCCCCTTGGAGTTGCAGTTGTATATAGTTCATTTTCTTTTTTCGTGCTGTCTTTTAGCTATGTCATTGGACTGAGCAAGATGGCACCTTTGGGCGGGAAGGGGACCACGCATGCGTGGCTGCATTCCCAAAGGCTTTCTTTGAAAGCTGGGGAAATGCTCCGCATGGGGGCTCCGTCGGCGCTGACGTCACCCATATGTGAGGACTGATTCCTGCTGCTCCTGGAGAACACCTGTTACAGGTGAGTAACTACTCTTTCCTCCCTCAACACAAGCACTCCCACAGGAGTGCCTGCACATTCGTGTAGCTAAATTACATGCACTGTAGAACCCCATGCAAACTTTTAGCTAGATTAAGGGTGGGCAGTTTTCAGACTACTTTTTTTATCTAGGTAAATTGGTATTTACCTAAGTAAATGACTTTTACAAAGTGCCCTCTTTATGGCTATTCTAGAACAGAACACATGTAAGCCTTGTTTAATTTACTAGGACTATGTATGTTCATTTTGTTTTGTTTTGTTTTGTAATAGCACACTCTTATTTTGTGTAGTACACAATGATTTTAGTGGGTACTAAGTGAAATGGCATGTGCTATTATGAAATAACGCTCACTATTTCAAAACAGCAAAGGCTATTTTGAAATAGAAAAAGAGAAAATTACTGCAGATAAAACATCATGCCAATTTTTAAATGAACATATATGTTTACCAGCTCTCACCAGCCTATAAATCCACTTTGAGGGAATTTTATAAAAATAGTTTTTGTGCATAAAGGCCTTTTATAAAATTAACCCAGGGATTATGTGTGTAAAGGTATGCACGGTGCAAGAAGGCATGTACTTTTATGTGAACCATATGTAGATGTATTCAGTGGTGACGTGGCAATTTATCTGCGTTGTATAAAATACAACGTGAACATTTATGCTGTCACCCAAGCAGGCATAAACTTCCATGGTTTCAGTCCAAGCACATTTTCTACCACTTTGGCCCTAGTAATTTTATAGAGACACATAAGCACCTGTAAGAATTATTTTAGAAGCATCCCCAGGTTTAAATGACAATTTTAAAACATGTAGGTCACCTACACGTGCAAGTAACTATTTTAGAAAGCTGCTATTTACATCTGGTGATCCCCACAACATAGATTACAAGGGGGGGTGGGTTGTTAGGGCTTGGAGAGGGAGTGGTTTGGGCAGCCGTAAAATATCAATGTGTATTCCCCATTTTACAAGGGGATTACATGTGGATGTAAAAAAAAATCTAGACTTTGGCATTTACACCTCTGCCAAGGCATGCATAAGTGCCTAATGAAGGGACAAGTGCAAAGGTTGAGGCCAGTACCCTTTCTACCTCCCCCAAAAAAACAATCACCCCACCTGATATGATGTACTTTTATTGTTCTTTTTGCATTGCACCTCACTTCAAACTTGTCGGTCTTCCTCACTTCCATTCCTAGTTATATTTGATCGCTGTGGTTCTATTCCCGGCCCTTCCTCAGTCAACACCAAATACCAAACTTTGCTAAGCAATTCTGCTATCTCCAGGAACCAGCAGGAAAAGTAGTCTTCACATATGGGTGACATCGGTACCGATGGAGCTCACGCGTGGAACACTCCCCAGTGTCCAATTGGAAAGCTTTTGGGAGCACTCCACTGCACCTGTGCGACTGCCTTCCCACCTCCTTCTCTTCAATTCTTCGTTTTCCACGGAGTCAGCAGGAAGCAAATCCTGTCACCACAGAAAAACTTTCTTTTTGTGATAGCGTCTCTGTCTTCCCGTCGACACCGGCACCATCGCAGACATTGCTGGCTCCCTTATTCTTTTCTTTTAATTCTTTCTTTATCTTTCTTTTAAAAAAAAATGAACTTGGGCATACACTCTTTTTAGGCCTTAAGCCTACCATTCCCTTCACATCCTCAAAGGCATGGAGAAACCAACCAGTAGTTTCAAGAAATGTGCTAATTATGCCAGCACCATCTTGGTGACTGACACACATGACTGGTGTTTAAAATGCCTTGGCGCAGAGATCACGTGATGTGGTAAGCCCGGGTGGACGCTGATCGCCTGGGCTCCGGACCCCTAACCCCTGTACCGGTACTTTAGAGCCATTTGTTGGGGACGAGAGGCATAAAAATTGCTTCCCGGTGTGTGGTGATCAGGGGAGGACACCTTTGCACCGCGATTGGCAGTGGTGCCGATGGCATCGGCAGTGAAATCCAGTCGGCGGGAGAAGGAACGGGCGGTGGGCCCACAAAATATGGCGGATCCGCCCTCGCCGAGTGCACCCTCTACAACCTTGGCCTCTGTCGCGGAGATTTCAACTGCGGTAGCAGGGGCCCTATCGGTGCAGTTTGATGCCCTCCATGGTAAAATGGACACTTTGCAGAGCTCCGTGGATGGTCTGGGCACGCGGATGCAGGCTGCGGAGGACAGGATCTCGCACACTGAAGAGGAGGTACAAACTCTAACGCGGGAGCTGGGGAAGGTGCAGGCCGTGCTTAAGGCGCACGAGGCCAAAATCGACGATATGGAGAATCGCTCCAGACATAACAATTTGCGCTTTCTGGGGGTTGCTGAGCGGATACTCGACAAGGACTTAGTCGTTTGTGGAAACCCTAGCTCTGTCTCTGATGGGCGATGTGGAGGAGGGAAGACGGGTCCAGCTTGAGCGCGTTCACCAGGTCGGAGCTAGACCGGTGGAGGGTCGTCGGCCCCGGATAGTCCTCGCGAAATTTTTGCAATATCCGCAAAAGGAGGCTGTCCTGAGTGCAGCCAAAAAATCCGGTGCGGTTGAACAGGATGGCATGAAGATACGGATTACCCAGGACTATTCTATTGTCTTGAGCCAGCGCCGGAAGGCCTATGCGCCCCTATGCCAGCTTCTGATTGAGGCCAAATTTTGTTTTTCTATGCAATACCCGGCTTGGCTGCACATTGTACACAACGGAGTGCACAAGGTTTTTGAGTCGGCAAGCGAAGCAGCCCCCTACATAGAACAGCTGCGGAGCGGGGACAAAGGATCTGGGCCAGAGTGATGTGGTGGACTTGCATAGCATAGCAGCGTGGTGGAGCCCAGCTATACCCCCTGTCTGACGGGGCCCACTGGAGTACGGTGGGTCTTGTTGCTGGGGGGTCTCGGAGGACTCTTGATGGGATGTCCCCCGTACTTCCCGAAGGGACTTGGCTAGCCGGGGAGCGGGGGGGGGGTGATACGTTTTGTCCCTACGGGGCTCCCCCTCCCTGCACCTGCCCGGAGTGTTTTTTCCTGTGGCGTTTGTTGGGAGCCTGTTCCCCATATTATGCTGGGCATGCAGGGGCGGCACCGCAGTGACCCGTTGGAACGGTCTGCTTTGTGTGGGACTACTGCTGTTGTTGTCGTGGGTGTGCGGACGGTGCCGCTCCTGCCTTCATATTGGAGAGCCACACAGGCGGTGAGAACCTGGGTCAGCTTGGCCATTGGGCCCCCCTCCTTCCTGCACTACGATGTCAAGTTGGTGAGCGGAGAGGAATGCAGAGGACGTCTCCCCCCTGCGGACAATTCTTGCGGTTGTTCAGGACATTGGGAGGGATGTTATTTGTTTTTGGGGTGGTATTATTTTGTACTATGTTTGGGGTAGGTATGTTATTGTTGCAACTGTTTGTTATGCTGGGGATTGAGAGGCTGGGGGGGGAGGGTGGTGTCGGTAAGTTGCGGGCGGGGGAGGTTGGGGCGTGAAAGGTTGAGGGTAGAATGGGGGTGGGAAGCGAGGTTGGGTATGAGTGGGGCTGTGGGGTAAGAGAATCTCGTATGTCTATGACAGAGAGGGGGGAGGGGGTCTGGAGCACATCTAACATGATCCTAGTGAGAGGGAAGCTGGGGGAGCGGAGGAGTAGGATAAGGGTTCTGAAGAAGGGGGGGTGGGAGGGGAAGGGGTGGTGGAGGAGGAGGGAGGGGAGGGGGGTAGGCTGGGAGGGGGCGGAGAGAAGGGGGGTGCGGGATTGGGGAACCAGAACGCACAGAGGAACTCTTGTTTGTTTCTAGGTATGGCAGTTGGGAGCGCTTCATTGACTGGGGGGGGGGGACTTCAGGCTGGGGAGGTCCCGCCCTACTTTCACTATATGCTGGATAATTATAACCTGTTTCAATTTAACCCAGCTTGAGGGTTGTCTCCTGGAATGTGTGTGGCGTAGGTAACCCCATTAAGAGATATAAAGTGCTGCAGGCCTTAGCCCGGCTGAACTGTGATGTTGCTATGTTACAGGAGACCCACCAGACGGCCGAAGAGCATGCTAAGTTGCGGAAAACATGGGTGGGGCAGAGTTGGGGCGCCCCGGCCAAAGGGAAAAAGGGTGGCGTGGTCATTCTGATTAATACTCGGGTTCGTTTTGAGTTGGAAAAGCAATACTTGGACCCGGAGGGTAGGTATATTTTGTTATATGGCTGTCTTGAGGGCCGGCCCATTGTGTTGGGCAACCTGTATGGACCTAATGTGTTGGATCGGGAGTTGTATGCCCGTTTAGCCTCCCGGGTGGAGCAGCTGCCGGATGTGCCTTTGATTTTGGCAGGAGATCTGAATGGGGTGCTGGATGTGGAGCTCGATACTAGTGGAGGTGGGAGTGAAAGAGTGCGAGCCCTGACTACTAAGGCGCTGTGGGGGTTGTGTCATCACCTGGGGATGGTGGATCCCTGGCGCCTGCTGCATCCGTTTGAGAAAGATTTTACGCATCAGTCGAGAGCCCATGGCTCTAGTGCTCGCATCGACTATGTTTTGGTCTCTGAGAGGCTCTTTGCGCGGGTCGGCGATGCACAAATTGGGCCCACGGCGGTGTCTGATCATGCCCCGGTCTGGGTGGATCTTTCATGGGGGAGTCCGGTTACTTCGCCGCGTGTTTGGCGCCTTCCTATGGGGCTGTATCATGACGCTAACTTCCGTAATCATCTTGTGCAATGTTGGAAGGACTTTCTGGCCCACCATGAGCAGCATAAGGACGAACCGGAGTTGCTATGGGAAACGGCAAAAGTAGTGTTGCGGGTAAATATTATAGAATATGCTGCAAGAAAGCGTAAATTGCTGGCGGTGCAAATTGTTCAGCTTGAGAAACAGGTAGTACGAGTCCGGCGGCGCTGTGTGGGGGACCCTAGCAGGACTCATAAGCGCAGCTTGTGGGAACTGCAGACCTCTCTTAATGAGCTGCTACACCAGAGAGCGAAGAAATCTCAGATGTACTACCGCTATCAATTATACCGCTTTGGGGATAGACCTGGGAAACTCTTGGCGCGCTGCCTTCAAGGCAGCCGAGGGGCTCGGTTGATTGCCGCGCTTCGGGATGAGCAGGGCAGCTTGCAGACGGCGAATACGGCCATAGCTCATTCATTTTGCACCTTTTTTCAGCAGTTATATGCGCGACGGGAGGGGTCCCTTACTGAAATGCAGAATTATTTGCAGGGGGTACAACTGCCTGCAGTGACGGCTGACCAGCGGGCGTATTTGGACGCCCCGATCATGGTGGAGGAAGTTGGGGGAGTCATTCAGCGTGCTGCTTGCTGCAAAGCGTCCGGTCCCGATGGGTTCGGGGCAGAGTTCTATAAACTGCTGGGGGATCTTGTGCCCCCGACGCTCGTGGCTATGTATCATCGTAGAGTGGCACAGGGGACTTTTGAATGGGGCACCAATCATGCGTACATTACTTTAATACCTAAACCCGGCAAGGATCCCACCCAGGCGTCGTCCTATAGGCCCATCTCTCTGTTGAATTTTGACCTGAAAGTTTTGGCAAAGGTTTTGGCGAATAGACTAGCTTCTGTTTTAGGGGACCTGGTGCATGAATCACAAGTTGGCTTTGTTAAGGGGAGATACGCCGTGCGGAATTTGCGGAGAATCCTGGCTTCACTTGAGTGGGTGCGGGAAAAGGATTTGTCATCATTGTTAGTTAGCTTTGACGCGGAGAAAGCCTTTGACCAGGTGCACTGGGATTATTTGAAGCATCTTCTGCCATACTATGGACGGGGGGACTCCTTTTGTAAGATGGTGGAACTGCTTTATACAGACCCTACCGCTGGAATTCTCTGTAATGGGGTGATATCGGATAGCTTTCGACTGGAAAGGGGCACACGCCAGGGATGCCCACTCTCCCCATTGCTCTTTGTGTTGACCTTAGATCCGCTCATACGGTGAATAGAGGAGTCCTCGGATATTTGTGGAGTACGTATTGAGCTACATGGGTTCAAAGTGGCTGCCTTTGCTGATGACATGCTGGTCCACCTTACGAGGCCCCAACAATCGCTGCCTCGGTTGCTGGAGGAGTTTTCCCTCTATGGCAGATTTGCAGGCTTATGCCTTAACTTGGACAAGTCTGAGGCTTTGGATGTAGATGGGAGATTGAGGGGGAGCTGGCAGGGGAGCTTCCCGTTCCGTTGGGCTGCAGAGTCTTTTGTTTATTTAGGCATTTTGCTGACCAGGACTCCTTCTCTGCTCTATAAAGTTAATTTCGAGCGAGTTCTTCTCAGGCTCCGAGCGCAACTACTGGCCTGGGCACCCCTTCCGCTGTCCCTATTGGGTAGAGTGGCTGCTTTGGGGATGGTAGTTCTCCCCCGAGTGCTTTACTGGATGCAAACGCTACTGGTGTGGTTATTGAGACGTGACTTGTGGCGTCTGGAGCGGGAAATCCGTGGGTTTCTTTGGAAGGGCGCTAGAGCGCGTATACCGTTGGCTAGGATGAGAGGGGGGTGGCGTTCGGGAGGTGTTGGAGTTCCGGATCTTTGGAAGTATGCGTTGGCCTGTCAAGCCCGCCACCTCGCCGACTGGCTGGGGGATACTGAGGTTTATACACCCCGAGCCTTTGAGGAGGCCTTCGTGGCCCCGCACACTCTGGATGCGGTGTTGCATTTAAAATGCATCGCCTTGCCGGCTCGGCTGACGGGCAGTGTCTTGATGCAGGCGACATGGCGTATGTGGCAACAGATCAATAAATATTGGGGGTGCAACCCTGAGATTTCCAGTTGGCTGCCTCTGCGGGGCAACGCTTCCTTCACCCCGGGCTCCAACTCAGCTCCCTTTCGGCGTTGGGAACAGTCGGGGATAAAGCGCCTTGGCCATGTGGTGGATCAGGACGGGAGATGCAAGGCCTTGGGGGTGCTTTGTGGGGAGTATGGCTTGGACCCTGGGAAGTCTGGTTTTGCATATGCGCAAATGTCTCACTATGTTGGCTCGTTGTCAGGGCGGGAACTGCATGCGGAGCACTCGGCACGGATTCTTGAATTCTTTGCCCTAGGGGCGGAGTTTCCCCCGACCATAGCTATGTTAAAGAAGCGGTTGGATTTACTTGACCCGCCCCCTGACTATTCGGCGGTGGAGCAGTCCTGGACGAGGGAATTGGGTCGGGAGTTGGCCCCAGGCTCGGTCCAGGCAGCGTTGGGACGGATTGCGTCATTGGTCGAGGGGGCCCGGTGGCGTGAGATCCAGTTTAAATGCATTATTCGAGCCCACTTTTCTCCGCGGCGAGCGCTGCGAAGCTGTATCACAACTTATGGGGGGTGTCCCAAATGTCCCTGTTCTTTAGCGGATCTGGGTCATATGTGGTGGGGCTGCCCCCTTGTTCGCCGATACTGGTTGCGTATTGGGGAGTACCTTAGTGGCCTGTTGCAGCAGCGGGTCTGCTGGACGGGACTGTTGGTAATCCTGGATCAGGTGGGACCACTCCACCCTAAGGGGTGCTGGGAGAGAATATTGGTGCGGAAGGCCTGTCTGGTGGGTAAGGGCCCTATTCTTCACCGGTGGAGGGAACCTTCGGCCCCCACGTTTTGTGAATGGCGCAACAACCTGCATCAACTTATGCTTATGGAACGGTGGAGTGCGCAGCGGCACCCCCGGCGATGGGCCACCTTTTTGCTGATCTGGATGCCTTATATTCAGCAGCTGGGGCCTCGAACCCGTAGTGAAGTGCTCAAAGTGGGGCAGTAGTGGGTGGGGCGGAGTGTTGCTCCTTGGTATGATACTCTTGTGGAGTTCTGGTTCCTGGAGGGGGTTGTGGGGGGATTTGGGTACACTGGTGTGGATTTGTGTTGTTTAAATTTTTGCTGTCGTTATAACCCCCGGGTGGTGGACCAGACACAGCCCTGCCCGGGAGGTGCTCTTGTATGACAATGGATGTTATTGTGTAATACTGGATGCGGTTTGGCTGTTTGTTATCATTGCTTTATCTGATATCAATAAACAGATTTGAAAAAAAAAAATGCCTTGGCGCAGACCAGCAGCCGAAAGACTGTCCCCTCTTTCAGAAAATGACACGGAGAGGTCTACAAAACTGGTCTTCTAAATTTGGGGCACTCTTCACCTTGGACACAGTATTGATGGCATCCACTTCGTCGAGAGCCTCATCATCCTCCCATGGATCTCAGGTATCTTCGAAGTCCAAGCATAAGGCCACATCGAAGTCTGACAAAACCTCCAGGGGAATATCTCGCTCAAAGCATCAAGATCTCTCGGGTATTGCCTCGGAGGTGGATCAGTCTGCCAAAGAGCCTGGCGGGAGGCCCTGTCCTCCAGAGCCATTGAGGGGCCCCAGGATGCTTCCGAGGCCTCAACCTCCAGAGTGTTACTGGTGCCATGCTCTGGAACAGTAGCACAAATACCCGTCACAGACACCCAAGCATAGGCAGCCTCGACAGACCAACACATACTGGCCATCGAGCGGAGCTTGGCAGTTCTCCTTGCAGTCTCAGTACGTATAAAACCCTTGGCTACAGGCACCGCCCCATTGATACCGGTTCTGGAACTGACATAAACATTGGTTGCAGACACTACACCAGGGCTGCTGCAGATGACATAGACATTGCTCCCACCCATGCCTCCCTTGAAACTATCACCGATACTAGTACCAAACCCGAGCGGCTCACTGAGGCCAATACTTCGGAGCATTGGATCAGGCATTTAGCTTCAGGTGAACACCATGCCCATCAATACTTTGAGTCCTCTGACTCAGATTCCTCTGTTTTGGATGTGGAGTCACTCGATTCCCGAGAGCCCTTAGACTTTCCTTCGGACCCTTCCCCATCTCAACAGCAGCACATGTCTCCTCCAGAAGACATGTCCTTCCAGGAATTCATTTGAGACCTAGCCAAGGGTCTCTCTATCAGAGGAGTCAAGGGTGGAGGAATTAGAGATTCTCCAATACTCAATAGCACCCAAAGAGTCAGCCACATTACCGGTGCACTGCATCCTTCATGACCTTATGCTCCATATGTGGGAGAAGCCTCTCACGGTCTCACCTCAAAGTCGACGTCTTGATACCATGTATCAAGTACTGGAGTGTCCCGGCTTCCAAAAGCCGCAGGATCCCCACTACTCCATGGTGGTTGAATCGGTGATGCGCCATATCAAAAGCTCGAAGACTCACTCCTCTAATCCTCCAAGTAGAGAATCAAGAACTCTCAACGCCTTTGGGCATCAGTGCTTCCAAGCATCCATGCTCTGGGCTAGGATCAACTCCCTATACTCTCTAAATGGGAATGTTCCTCAAAGAGGTCTTCAGGGATCTCGAGGCCTTTTCCCCTCTCCTCCCAGATGACAAGAGGGCAGATTATTTTTTCCTAGTCAAGCATAGCCAAAATGTTTTGAAGTTTGTCAATAGGGCTACCTTCAATGCCTTTGAATGCACAAACAGGGCCTCAGCAATATGCATTGGTGCACGTAGAATTGCATGGCTTCAAGCCTCAGATCTTGAAAAGTAGGTTCAAGATAAGCTGGGCAACATACCTTGCACAAGGGAAAAGCTCTTTGGCAAAGACTGGCAAGATAAGGCCTCTCAATTAGAGTAAAAAAAAACTACTCTAAAGCGACTGTCCAGAGTAACAGTTGACCCTGCTAGGAAAAAGACACTGCAAAGAAGTCTTTTTACAATAATAAGAATAAATTCTTCTCTTCCCATCAGCCTGTTTCTTAGTATCAGAGCAAGGCCCCACAGAAGAGGCAGTAGCCTCCTAAGCAACAACAGAAGCCACAGGTGGCTAAATCTCAACCAGCTCCACAGCCACAGTCTGCACCTGGTTTTTAACTCTTTTCTAGAGAACATTGCCACTCTGCCTCTGGAGGACTCCCACCCCCTCCACATAGCAGGCAGACTGTGTCACTCTGCCCACAGATATCACCTCAGAGCAGTGGACACTCGCCATAGTCCAGGAAGGGTACCGACTTCATCTGTAAACTTTGACCTTCTCCACTTTCACAAGGGAATATTAAATGCAATCCCCACTCACTGCTGTCCTACAGGACTAGGTGTCCTCTCTTCTGTCTCAGGGCACCATAGAAGATGCCCCTATATCCCAACAGGGAATGGGCTTCTACTCTCCGTACTTTCTCATTTCAAAGAAAACCGGAGGATACAGGCCCATTCTGGACCTCAGAAACCTCAACAAGTTTCTAGTCCATGAAAAGTTCAAGATGATCTCTCTCAGGACTCTTCTTCCCTACCTCCAGAGTCAGGACGGACTCTGTTCTCTAGTTCTAAAAGAAGCATACACACATCCTCATCCATCCAGGACACAGGAAATAGCTACACTTCCTTTCAAGGAAAACATTATCAATACAGAGTCCTTCCCTTTGGACTTGCCTCTACCCCAAGAGTCTTCACAAAGTGCATGGTAGTCGTGGCTGCATATCTAAGATCTCTGGGGATATTTGTCTTCCCTTACTTAGACGACTGGCTAATAAAAGCAGATACCTCCCAAGAGGTACTGCTTTCCTTGCATCGTTTCATCACAGTACTACAATACTTGGGATTTGTGATAAACTTCCCAAAATCCCAGTTCACTCTAACTCAAAAGCTAGAGTTCATCATGGCCCTACTAGACACCCGTCCAGCTCTGTTGTGCCCGCCTAGTTGAACTAGTGTCCCAGACACTCCTACGAGACCATCTGATTACTGAGAGATGCTGAAGCTCCTTGGCCACATGACCTCTACAGTACATGTTGTTCCATATGCCCGACTACATATGTGGACAGCCCAGTGGACTCTTGCCTCCCAGTGGAAGCAGGCCTCAGGCCTACCACATCCCTTCAGTGGTCGTGTTCTCCAGAAAATCTGCTTGTAGGGTCACCTCTTCAGATGCCTCTACTTCAATGCACCCTGATGATGGATGCCTCCAAACTGGGTTGGGGAGCCCACTTGGACAACCTGACTACAGAGGGTCTATGGACAACGCAAGAGTCACAACTCCAGATCAATCTCCTGGAACCGTGCTATCTCAAATGCCCTTCAGGTGTTTCAAGACCACCTCAGGGTACAAGAAGTCCTAGTCAGGATAGTCAGTTTGCCATGTTCTATGTGAACAAGCAGGGAGGAACAAGTTCTTGGGCCTTCTGCGAGGCGGCTCTACACCTGTAGTCCTTTGCCATTGCTCATCACATACACCTCCAAGCGGTGTACCTCCCTGGGGAGTTCAGTGTCTTGGCAGACAAACTGAGTCGCATCCTTCTTCTCCACGAATGGTCTCTCCATCCGGACACAATGTCCTATATCTTCCAGACCTGGGGAACTCCAGACATAGATCTGTTTGTGACTCCGCAAAATGCCAAGCTTCCTCACTTCTGCACAAGAACTCAGACATCCAGCAACCAACAGATGGATGCCTTCCACCTACACTGGGATCAGAGTCTGCTTTATGCTTTCCCTCCTATACTCCTTGTTCTGAAGACAGTTTTTCAAGCTTCAGTCCGTCAAGGGCTCCATAATTCTCATAGCTCCTCACTGGCCACGGCACCTGTGGGTTTCCACTGCTACTATGTCTGACTCAGGGCGCATATCTCAATCGCAGATGATGAGTCTAACTCCTCTTCCAGGAAAGCCCTCCACCAAACGTTTTACACTTTTAAGTGGTGTAGATTCTCTGTCTGGTGTTCCCAGAAAGAACTCAATCCCTTTTCTGCTCCATTGGAGTCACTCCTCCAGTATCTCCTTCACCTGTCCTAGACAGGTCTAAAGACAAACTCGGTGAGAGTCCACCTCAGTGCCAATTGCAACCTCTCACCACCTGGATGGACAGCCCATCTCTACGCAACCGCTAGAAGCGCGTTTCATGTGAGGTCTCCTACTGTCCAAATTGCCCATTAAGCCACCTTCGGTAGCTTGGGACCTCAATGTCATTCTAGTGCAAGTTCTCAAGTCGCCCTTTGAACCATTAGCCATGACCTCACTGAAGTTCCTCTTTTGGAAGGTAATCTTCCTAATTGCCCTCACTTCAGCAAGACGCATTAGTGAGCTTCAGCCTTTGGTGGCAGATCCACCCTATAACCCCGTTCCACCATTACAAAGTCACCCTTTGGACTCATCCACACTTTATGCCAAAGGTGGTGTTTCTCTTCCATTTAAACCAGTCAATTTACCTTTCCTAAACCGCATGCGTCTCGAGCAGAAACAGCTCTGCACACTCTTGATTGCAAACTTGCATTGGCTTTCTCATAGTTGTTTATCTCATTTGACCCTAGTCACCTGAGGTTACCTTTTCTAAGCATGCGCTCTCCAGATGGATAACGGACTGCATTTCATTTGCCTGTGACAAAGCAGGACTCTCCCTGGAAGGGCATATCACCGCTCACAACGCTCGCGCCATGGCAACCTCAGTGGCAATCCTATGCTCAGTAGCCATTGACGAAATTTGCAAGGTAGCAACTTGGTCTTCCGTCCATACCTTCACTGCCCATTATTGTCTGGACAAGGACTTTCGTTGGGATGCCATGTTTGGTCAGGCTGTACTCCAGCACCTCTTTCAGACAGATGCAACCGTCCCGGACTTTGACGATACCAGAAATCCATGTAGGATCCATGACTTCTTCATGCCTACTCTGAGGTGAGCCTCTACCGGTTCTGAGGTCACTTCATCTGGGAGCTGGGGAGTCCCATATGTGAAGACTACAATCTCCAGGAACAAGCAGGAATGAGTCTTCACATATAGGTACGTTGGTACCGACGGAGCCTGCACGGGAACGCTGCCCAGCTTCCAATCAGAAAGCTTTTGGCAGCATCCCTCGCGCCAGCGCAGTGACTTCCCGCCTTCTCCACAGCCTCTCTTCAGTTTTCGTTTTTCCGCGGAACCGGCAGGACGTCCTCTTGTCACCGCAGAAACCTTTCTTTTTAATTACTTTAATTATTTTAGTTTTTTGTTTTCTTGTGGTCGCGGCTGTATTTCCCGCTGCCACCGGTATCGCCGGTGGATTTTTGACTAAATTCTGAGAGAAGTTTTCTTCAGTTTTTTGCCTTAACTTCTTGGGCCTACTAGGCCTTTTCATTATGGAGCCTTCTTTTCCTAAGAAGTGCATTCGATGTGGAAACACCTGTTTCTTTTTAGACACCAATAGTTGGTGTCTCAACTGTGTGGGTCCTGACCCTTTTTCCCCTGACTTGTCAGGAGATAATTTTGTGAGGAAACCTTCAGTATTTAGAGTTTCCCTCGATACCGTTTTTTCCTCGGCAGTGAGGGTACCCGGTTTCTCTACTTCACAGGATCAGGTAACCCAAAAACAGTCTGTTAAGACTAGTCAATGCTTGAGTGGTAGGTCCCATGCCCAGCATGGTGACGGCTCCGGCCTTACCCTCAAGAATCCATTGGCATTACCCCTGCAGGAGTCTTCGGGTTCCAAAGCGTTAAAGGGGTTTCAGGATGTTCCTGGGGCTCACCCCTCACAGAACATGCCTGAGCCATGCGCGGGGGTGGTATCCGCTTCGAGCGGTACCGAGCCTCCGGCATCAGCACCGGTGTCGAGTATTCCACTCTTCACCAGGGATCGTCATCGGGCATCCTCGGTACCTTCGGGACCGATCGATACGCACCGCATTGACTTCCCTCAATCTCAGCCATGCTCCGGGACGGTACCGGCGTCGATCGGTTCCGATACCCTGGCATCGGCATCGAGGTGGACCACCTTACCCTTTGCAAGAGGTGCTCATTGGGTATCCTCGGTACTGTCGGTATCGATCGATGTAACCCAGGCTGCCTTAGTGGTATCGGCATCGCCGATACTGCCACTGGCGTCGGAACCCTCGCGACATGCATCGATAGTCTCGCTTTCTTCGATGCCGAGTCTTGAGCCAATATCTAGTCTCGAGGACTGTGTACCGACGCGTCCCGGAACCGACTCCTGTCGTTTCCAGATAGGCAGTTCCAAAGATCCTAGCCATAACTCCCTCATGATCTCGGTACCACTGCAGCAGTTCCCGATGGCAACTTCACCTGCTAATCCTGTATCAGTATCGATGTCGATGCCTGTTCTTGCACCGATGCCTAGTTTGGAACCGATACCTGGCATTGGTGCAGTACCCTGTACGTCCTCTGGTGCTCAGGCTCTTTCTTTAGCCTTACCAGGGATGGTTCCCATAGGAGATCAGTCTTTTCAGGCTTTTCTCCTGGATATGGCAACCTTTCTTAATATCTCTATCCCTGGTTGTGATCCTACTCATGGCTCACCGGCACAAATGGAAAATATGATGCTTCCTTTACATCCTGCTCTGCAGGATCTCCTTCTGAGGGTCTGGAAATCGCCCTTACGACTTCCTCTAGTTTCTACAGACATTGAGGTTCGGTACCGGGTGCCACCCTCTCCAGGGTTTCAAAAGCCTCAACTTTCTCATCGTTCCCTTGTAGTGGAATCGGCACTGAGGAAAGTTGAGAGCAAGAAGAAGCATTCTTCTTATCCGCCGGGTCGTTCTTCAAGAACACTCGATGCTTTTGGTCGTCAGACCTTCCAAACCTCTATGCTGGCCTCCAGAATTCTTTCATATATTTTTCACATGAGTCTAACACTCCAGGAAGTCACAGAGAAATTGTCTCTTTTGACCCCTTTTTTACCAGAGCCCAAGGCTACTGATTATTCCTTGCTCATCAATCACAGCCGGAATATATCCTGGTTCCTGTCTCGTGCTTCTATAGACTCTTTTGAGTCCGTTAGCAGATCCTCTGCTATTGCCATTGCAGCACGTCGCAGAGCCTGGCTTGAAGCTTCAGACTTGAGCAGATGGGCACAAACTATACTGGCTCATTCTCCTTGTACAGGAGAAGGTCTCTTCAATAAGGAGGCTTTACGTCAGGTTGCTCAATGCTCCACTGACTCTCCTTCCACTAAAAACCATTCTAAGCCACCTCCTTCTTCAAGGAGTAGGAAATGTCCTACCAAACCTTCTTTCCCTAAGAAAAGAAAGTTTCATTCATCTCCTGCCCATCATTCGGCTGTACCTAAACAAGGGACGCCTCAGCCTAGTCTGAAGTCCTCCAGCTCTGGCCAGTCTCAGCATTCCCAGCAACCATAGGGGCCGGGAATTGTAACCTACACTTCACTTCTACCCATTAGAAGTTTATTCACTGTGCTTTTCTTTTTCAGTGTACTAACCTGTCGGAAATTTTTTGTTCAGGAACTACAAACTTCTCCTCTTCTTACTCTCTAGAAGAGCAGTTGCAACTATCCCCTGATAGTTTCTATCCCACCTGAACATTTCTTCCTTCAGTTGACTTACCCTATGGGTACGTCACCCTCCAATTTTTCCTTGACTGAGGGGTACCATACTGAAAAGCTTCTCTAGCAAGCTCATTCCTCAGACAGGGAGAAGAGATATCTCCTCTCTTTTCTTGTCTGTTTTTCTTTATTCGGCACAGGACAATCTCTCTGCTGTTTCCGTCAGCAGCTGTGCCTGCAGGAGTTACAGTAATTGTATTACTGGTACTTTTTCCAAGTTCCAGTCCCTTGTTCAAAATTTTGTCTAGCCTCAGTAGTGATTCCAAGCTATTCGTCAGCTATCTTGGATCCTCCTACTCGTTTAGGCTTTCTCACATTATTCTATCCATCTCCTCTCCTAGGATATGGCAACACACCTGACTTCAGTCAATTTCTCTCATATCTCTCCTGCACAATGCTCTCTGCAGTCTTCAAAGAAGCTTTCTACTATGAGGGCCTTGCTATAGAGCATTGACCTTGTCTCTGAAGCTTCTCTATTAGTAGGGAAAAGCTTATAATCCCTTCCCATGCCTGTGAGGGTTCTCCACACCCTCTGGCCTAGGGTGTTAACATGAAATATAAGTTCTTCTGCGTGAAAATCCAAGGCTGATGTTTACGCATGCTACCTCTGGGTCCCTCCAGTAGGTCCCTCTGGTATCTTCTTCTGCGTTTTCTGCACATCTGCCATGTCAGTGTTCTGTGGAACTCCCGCCTTGTTCCTTACAGATTCATATGATCATCTGTTCTCACGCAAACATCACGGTTATCTTGTTGGATTGCCTTCCTGCATCCCTCAATCCACGGAAATAGATTCTCTATACATATCCCAAGTGCATTCACCCTCTTGTAGAGCGAAGAATCTTTTTCTTTTTTATTCCCCATGTACAATTATGGGGCTGGGTGGTAGACATGTATCTTCAACCTGTTGTCTTGTATGTAGCATCTCCATATATGTCTACATACCTATATCATTACTCTGGTGGTGCAAAACCATGCCCCACAAATGTATATATATTTAGGTATATCATATCTATCTATATATATATATATTTTGATACATTTCTCCACCCATATCCTAATATACACATATGGACATATGTGTGTGTATATATATATATATATATATATATATATATATATAGATATATATATATATGTGTTTGATGGGGGGCTTCTTAAGGGTTGGTCTGTCTTACAAACTATCACCCTTACTGTCTATACTACATGTTTTACCTCCTAGAGGTTTTAGACAGTCTGTCGCCCTACGTCCCATACTATATTACGATGCAGAAACTGTTAGGCACCAATAACCACTTTGGTGCTAACATCTTCCATTTTTTCTTTAAGTCCTTGAAGCATCAAGCTTCAATATTTTTCCTATCTCTCGCCAGCTAGGAAAAACAGTGTACATCTTTATCTTTGAGTACACATCTGTTTTCCGTGGGAATAGGGATTTTTTCCAGTCCCCCTCTTCCCGCCAGGACTGGGCTAGTTCTCCAACTCCGTCAGTCTTCTTCCTTTAGTCCTCAATGTTAATGACCTTATGCCTAAAGGAGTTTTCAGCTTTTCCCATAAAGCTTTCCATTGAAGACCTGACGTCTAATCCTACCCAGTTGACACCTGGATCATCTACTACCTCCAGGTCTGGACCTTCATCCTCACTACTGGGAGGTCACCTTGAAGATTCCGCCACTGCTTATCCAGTAGACTCCATCATGCTTTCTACTTCCTACAATACAGTAGGTAAGCTGCATATTTTAAGTGTACATTAAATGTGTTTTAATGCTACTCATCATATCTACCAAGGACTCCTGTAGTCTGTAGAACCCTCTAGTCCTTGGCTATGCTGTTTCTTTCCTCACAGCTCCTTTATTGTCAACTCCTACCCTCCATCCCACATTGGATGCCGGGGATTCCTGGAGACAAAATGCACCCCTGATCCAGGCTCTTGCATTTTTATGGGATCTCCCCCTGGCATCTCCAGCTAGGGAGTCCCCATATGTGAAGACTCATTCTTGCTTGTTCCTGGAGATAGCACAGTTACTTACCTGTAACAGGTGATCTCTGGGAACAGCAGGAATTAGTCTTCACAACCCTCCCACCTCCCCTAGGAGTTGCATCTTTTTTTATCTTCTTCCTTTTCTCTCCTCGCCTTTGTCTCAGCTATGAAACTCAACTGAAGAGAGGCTGTGGAGAAGGCGGGAAGTCACTGCGCAGGCGCGAGGGATGCTGCCAAAAGCTTTCTGATTGGAAGCTGGGCAGCGTTCCCGTGCAGGCTCCGTCGGTACCGACGTACCCATATGTGAAGACTAATTCCTGCTGTTCCCAGAGATCACCTGTTACAGGTAAGTAACTGTGCTTTCCTGCTTGTTCCTGGAGATAGCATAGTTACTCACCTGTAACAGGTGATCTCCGGGAACAGCAAGAATTTAGTTTTCACGATCCGTCCTCCTCTCCTAGGAGTTATAGGGTTTAATTTACTCTTTTCTCAGCTGCAAACTTTACAGAAGAGAGGGAGGCGGGAAGGCAGTGGCACAGTGGAATGCTCCTAAAAGCTTTTCCAATTGGACACTGGGGAGCGTTCCCGCATGGGTTCCATCGGTACCGACGTCACCCATCTGTGAAGACTAAATTCCTGCTGTTCCCGGAGATCACCTGTTACAGGTGAGTAACTACACTTAATTCCTCATCAGTCTCCCTTTCACCTTTGAGTCTTACAGTACTACTTTTGCACTTCCTGCAGTTTGGTTGCTCTAATAGTGTGGTAAGAACAGGTGACTGAGAACCAGGAAAGCCAGGCTTCAAATCCCACTGACGCTCCTTGTGTTCTTGGTCAAGGCACTTAACCCTGCATTGCCTCAGCTACAAACTTAGATTATAAGCCCTGCAGGGTCAGGGATATACCTTCAATACTTGAATATAACTCGTCTTGAGCTACTACTGAAAAGATGTGAACTATATCCAAAATTCCAAGCCCTTTCCCCCTTCACCCTTACTCTTTCCCTTCTCCATAGAATATAGCCTGGTGCAATCAAAAACTACAAAGTAGCCACAAACTTTGTAAGGTCTGCTTTATGCATGCTCCAGCATTTTTTGGAGGTGTCTGTTGCCACTTGGGAGCGCCTGTGCTACTTTTGGAAATGCTGATGCTGCCTCCCTCCCCCTCCTGAGATGGAATCAGAGACAGCTGGGGGCGGGGGGTGGTGGCGAGGCAGGGGTTTCTGCCTAGGGTGGCAGAAACCCTTGGGCCAGCCCTGCCATTGGGGCATTTAAACCGGTCTTTGAGCTCCATTTAGTATAGTTAAAATATGAGTATAGTTTCTTTTGGAACACAGATTTTGTGTGCTTTTTCTTAAGAGAAGGTACATATGAATTTGTTTATAAGCACCATATATTCAAAGGCTTTTTGTGACTTTATGCTGTGAGAGCAGTGAGTTCTTTTGCATTTTTTTGAAGATTTTAAGAAGCATCAATACCCTACAAGGTTTGTGGCTAGTTCGTAGTTTTTGATTACTGGATTTATTTTTGTAGCCAGTGGTGGTTATTTTTTTGCCAGTGCAACCATAGCCTGTCATGGTTCTCCATGTATGGTTATGGTTAAGGTACTTGATATACTGCCCTTTACTTGCGCATCAGAGCGGTTTACATGTAAGTATATACTAACAAGTACTTTTTATTCCCTTGTCCCTGAAGGGCTCACAATCTAAGTGTACCTGAGGCAATGGAGGGTTAAGTGGCTTGCCCAAGGCCACAAGGAGTGGCCATGGGACTAGAGACCCCAGTCCCTCCAGTCTGAGGTTACTTGTCCCCATGCGGGAATTGAACCCCCAGCCCTCCAGCTTGAGGTAATCTGTCCCAACCACTGAGCCACTCCTCCCCCCCCCCCCCATAACCATGTACCACATCTCCATGACTACCTCTAAATCCAAGCTAGCCTCTTCCATTACAGCCTCTAGATCTGGGATTTTATTTCCTATACTATGGGCATTAGTATGCACGGTCTTTTAGATGGCAGCCTTTCCCCCCCCCCCCCCATTTCTATACAAGTGTTTAGTGTTTTACATAGTTTAGGATTTTGGCTGCTCACCCCATTGATCCTAGTTTAAAACCCTCTACAGTAGGTTAGCTGGTGTGCTCCAGAAGCCTCTTTACCCCTTCTTCAATATGTGGACACCGACTCTGTTTGACTGCCCTTGGAAAATCATCTCATGGTCTAGGAAGCTGAAAGGCTTTTTGTCAACACCATCCCTGCAGCCATGCATTCATTTCCAGAATGTGAGCTTTTCTGCCTTGACTGGGAGGATTAAAAAGATAAACACCTGCATATTTATCTACATCGCCCTGTCTCCCAGAGCCACAAAGTCACTTTTGATATTTTCAGGGGATATCTAGCAATGTCATTTGTGCAAACATGGATAAGCAGCATTGAATAATAACCAGTAGGCTTGATGAGCGTCTGCGATCTTACCAGGTTGTCTAAGATCTTCACAGCCAGTAGACAGCACATCTCCTGGAACAATATGTCTGACGGGCAGATGGATACCTCCATACCCCTCAGAAGGGACTCAACCATGACTACCTTTTGCTTCCTAGGCACAGTGGTGACTGATATTACATTTTTTTGGAGTGTAGAAGTTTTGGTTTCTCATCTGAGATGCTGCACACTGGTTCTTCAGCTGCACACTGGTTCTTCAGCTCCAGGGAAGGTGAAGTTGGAGTATTAATTTTACTGGCTTTAGCAACTTGTGCCCAGCTGTCATCTCATGGTCCACTTTTATCTTCCCTCTGCTAGAAATCTTAGATACCTCAAGAAGTATTTCATCTATGTAGTTATTATTTTTGCAGATGCTTCTCAGCTTTGCTACCTTCTTTTTTATAGTTCTACTAGCTGTTTTCTGAAGCTGTCAACCTGCGAGCATCTTTTTACACTGAACCAGCTCATGGTGGATCAGGATATTTATCTGGACAAATATAAAGGTATTCCCCGTGACAGTAACTTTGACGATACAATATTTTCCAGACATCTTTCTGCTGTAAGGAGCTCTGGTACCTGTTGAAAGAAATAAGTAAAGCTACCAAAGTCCCTTCTGACCTGACTTGTCCGACAAATGTAATCAGCTAACTTCTTTTCTGTTAGATTTAACCATCCACACTGATTTCTGTGTGTAGTCCTGTTTGTTTGCTCACCTGTTATTGGGATAAGGAGCAGTTTTTTTTATTACTTCAGACTTGAAAATGTTTGTCAGGGCTGGATTTAAGAATTTGCTGCCCATAGGCAAATCCGGTTGGTTGTCAGAGATCCCAAAGATTGGCGAGCTAAGGCAATAATGCAGCAGTGGCATGCCTTTCAAGCAGCCATATGCACATGAACCTAAAGGAAGAGAGATCAGGCATTTCTTTGGCCTGGGTATTTGGTGCCATTAAAATGTGTTGCCCTAGGCAATTTCCTATGTTGCCTATGCCTATGTCCAGGCCTGGTTTATATATCTAAGAGGTGTATAGTTCAATATGGTTCATTTGAAAGAATTATCTTAGAGATCTAATAAGATCAAGACCCCCTGATATTTACTTAGATGTTCTCTTTTCACAAATAACCAAATTTGAACTAATTACTTCCTTATTTTTGGTCTTCCAATTAATGTCAAACAATTCTATCTAATACAGTCTTCTAATAGGTGAGTGGGGTCTGTATAGCCAGATTTAAAGATGGGGTGGGTAAAAGCTGCGATGGGAATGAAAGGAGAACGTAGTACCATCAATCTCCAGGAACAAGCAGGAATGAGTCTTCACATATGGGTATTGTCGGTACTGATGGAGCCTGCACGGGAACGCTCCCCAGCGTCCAATAGAAAGCTTTTGGGAGCATCCCACAGCGCCTGCGTGCTGCCTTCCCGCCTTTCCCAACCGCCTCTCTCCAGTTCTTCTTTTCCGCGGAGCCAGCAGGTCGTGTTCCTGTCACCGCAGAAGAAGTTCTTTATTTTTTCCTATTCTTTTGTGTCGCGTCTGCCTTCTTCGACGTCGGACCAGTACCGCCGGTCTTTTCTTTTCTTTCTTTCTTAAAAAAACCCCCAAAAACTTTTCTTCACTGTGCATTTTCAGTTTTTGGGCCTTAGGCCTAAAAATATTTTCCTCATGGAGAAGCCTGCCTCCGGGTTTAAAAAATGCACAAAATGTGGCGGTACTATTTCTGTCACCGACACCCATGACTGGTGTCTAAAATGTTTGGGGCCTGACCATTCCATTACGGATTGTATGTCCTGTACCATGATGTCTAAAAGAGGTCGGCAGAACCGAGCAGCCAAGCTCAGTACCCTGTTTCCCTCTGATGCAGCTTCAGTGGCATCGACGTCTTCCAGGGCTTCTTCTTCCTCCCATGGATCTCAGGTAACCAAGCATAAATCTGGCCGGTCCTCGAAGGGTAGATCTCCTTCCAAGCATCGAGATGCCTCCGGGCTTGCCCTCAAGGATTCCGCACCGGCAAAATTACCCCGGCGGGAAGCTCCGGCTTCCAAAGCATTGTCTATGGGGTCACAGGTTGACATCGATGGCTCGGCTTCGACAGATCACCTGTTGCCGTGTTCTGGGGTACCGGTGGCTCCCACTGGTACCGACATCCAGACATTGGTGGCGTCGATGGATCAAAAGATCCTGACCATGCAGCGCACCCTAGCAGCATTCATACAGGCTGCGACGCCTCCGGTACCGCAACAATCCCCGTTGTCGGTACCGGCTCCGGCACCGGCATCACTCCCGGTGCCGGTACCGATCGCATCGACATCGGCTTCGGTGTCGGCTGCAACGGTACCCTGTCCTATGATGCCCTGTCCTATGATACTCAGTACGGTTATCGGGCTTTACAGGAGCATCCAGACAGGCGATACTTCGATTCCTCTGAAGACTCTGATGAGTCTGAGGGTTCCGTCGAGGCATCCATACTTCTTCCTCAGGAGTCGTCTTCTCCTAAGCGAAGAATGTCTCCTCCAGAAGACTTGTCTTTTCAAGACTTCATCAGGGAAGTGGCCAGGGGCCTCTCCATCACAGTGGCCCCTGAGTCAGAACCCAGAGCCAAGGAATTGGATATTTTACAATATCCTAAAACTCCTAAGGAGGCAGCTACCTTGCTTATCCATGAGATTCTGTATGATCTCATGTTGAGGATGTGGGAGACACCTCTTACCACCTCTCCTCATTCTCGCAGGTTAGACATGTGGTGAAGAGCGCCCTCCTGAGGAAATGGAGACTGAAGGAAATCCTGAAATGCAGCAGGATTTACACAGGATTTACAATCCTAAAAGGGAAAAAAAACCCTCTTCTGCTGAGCTGAGAATGAAGACCAGCCCAGGGGAGGAGTTGAGCAGTGCTGATTGGGCACACCCAGGGGTTGGACGGGGTGTGTCTGAAAAAGAATCCCTTTATGAAGTGGTGAAGGGCGCTGCTAAAGAGATTAAGGGGATCAAGAAGAACAAGAAGAGAGAGAATAGCTTGAAGCAGAATTCCCAGGAGCAGAGGACCTGTGAGCAGAGGGCCTGGAAGCAGAAGCAGAATAACTGTGAGAAACAGGAAAGCCATGAGCAGAGGACCAGGAAGCAGTTTGGCTGCACGTCTGAGCCTGGTAGCAGCAGAGGACCTGCAAGGATCTTAACAGGTGCTTGGAAAGGAAGTCCTACGAGAAGTGGACGAAGCCCTGGTTTAAAGTCTTGGGAAAAGGCAGAGCCCTCGTGGATACAGTTTGGACCGGAGAGACCCAGAAGCCCTCACAGCTACAAAGCTTTTGAGCTACCTAAAAGGAGAGGAGCCTGGCAGAAAGACAGCAGTTTCTATAGGAACCTGGATAGAGAAGGTAAAGTCCCATCTCCTATATTTAAGGCTGTTTTAAAAGATCCCAATTGTTACCCTGAGTCATTCAAGCCAAGAGCTGAAGGGGGAAATATTATTGACTGGGAGAAAAACTCAGTGTTGGCTGACAACGGTTTGTCAGGAACTGAACAGGCTGAATTGCTCCTTCAGGACTTTAAAGAGTTCTTAGAATTGAAAGCAGGCAGACAGTCAAAGCTGAATGAGGACAATAGCTCTGTGCAGTCAGAAGATTTTATGCAAGTGGAAAATGTCTTACCTTTGATAAACTCTGACGATAATAGCATGGACTGTTCAATATGCTGTAAGGAAATAGCAGTATAACAAAGCTTGCCTGTACCTTGTATGAAAAGAGTACAACGTGGAAGTTTCTGCTGCCGTGCTCTGAAAACCTAATTGTTTGCACCTGAGTGTGAGTTCACACTGTGAATGGAACAGTGATTGCATGAGGCTGCAATATATGTAAGTCACCTCTTGAGGCAGAGCTGAGTTAAGCTCTATAGAAGAAAAGCTGATCTCACTTTACGTTGTCTTATATTCCTGAGTTTCTTCTGTTACCATTTAAAGCACCATTTATGTTCATGTATCTGAATTTTGATGCGCTGGAGGAATCTCCCCAACACGAATAAAATATTCTTGCAAAGCCTTACCGTCTCTGGCGCAACTACATTTATCAGTGAGAGAAAGGAGAACAAAACTACATCTCCCATCATTCCAAGGGAATAGTTTTAATCCATTCCTCACGGGACAATAGGCCACTCCTGTCCTTTAGCCCTAGGGCGGGGGCAGGAGCGTCGCAGACACTATGTATCATGTCCCTCCTTGTCCTGGCTTCCACAAGACTCAGCTCCCTCACCACTCTATTGTGGTAGAGTCTGCCATGAGAAAGATAAAGAGTGCAAAGAGACACTCATCGAATCCTCCAGGATGTGAATGCAGGACCCTAGATGCTTTTGGCCGAAGGGTTTTCCAAGCTTCTATGCTAGCTGCCAGGATCAACTCCTATAGTCTCTATATAGGGATGTTTCTAAAAGAAGTCACAGATCATCTGCAGACTTTAACCCCTTTTATTTCAGAGGATAAAAGGCAGGAGTTTCTCACTTGGCTCAAATATGCCCAAGATGCCTCCAAATTTTCCAACTGTGCAGCCTTTGACTCTTTTGAGTGTGTAAACAGAGCTTCGGCTATTGCCATAGGGGCACGCAGAATTGCTTGGCTACAAGCTTCTGATTTGGAGCTCTGGGTACAAGATGAATTAGGGAATATCCCTTGTACAGGTGAAAACCTTTTTGGTAAGGATTGGCAAGCAAAGGCCAATCAGATGGATGCTGAAAACTCTGCTTTGGATCGACTTTCAAAGTCTACCTCTTCTCCTGTTAAGAAAAGATTGTTCAAAAAGACATCTTTTTCTAAAAAGGGAAGATACTATCCTGCTTATACTCAGCAGGCATCTTCTGCAGGTCGTTTTGCTGCAAAGCGTCGGCAACCACCTAAACAGGCCAAATCAAAGGCTACTAGGCCTGCCATGACCCAGCAGCCTCAGCCTCCTCAGGGCCTTTGATTTGCAGCTAGAAAACGTAGCCTTTCTGGCTCTGGAAGAACCAGAGCCCCTTACCATTCCAGGAAGGTTGACTTACTTTGCTCCCAGATGGGAACAAATCACAGCAGAGCAATGGACACTCTCTATCATAAGGGAAGGGTACAAGCTTCATTTCTTAAGCCTTCCCCCTCACACCATAGTGAAACAGTTCAATTCTCCAACATCTCTCCTCGACCTTCTGGGTCAGGAGATTGCCACCCTTCTTGCCCAAGGGGCAATAGAAGAAGTACCTCTTCTTCAGCAAGGCACAGGGTTCTACTCCCCTTATTTTCTTATTCCAAAGAAAACAGGGGGCTACAGACCCATCTTAGATCTCAGAGAATTGAACAAATTTCTATGCAAGGAGAAATTCAAGATGATTTCTCTTGGTGCTCTGCTTCCATACCTTCAGAGTCAGGACTGGCTTTGTTCTCTAGATCTCAAGGATGCATACACCCATGTCCTCATCCATCCAACACACAGAAGGTTCCTTCGGTTCCTTTTTGGAGAAAAGCACTACCAATACAGGGTGCTTCCTTTTGGTCTGTCCTCCGCACCAAGGGTGTTCACGAAATGCATGGCAGTAGTAGCTGCATTTCTACGCACCCTGGGAATATTCGTTTTCCCATATCTGGATGACTGGCTCATTCGAGCTCCCTCTCAGTCAGAGGCCAAGATTTGTCTAACCTGCACAATGCGTGTCCTTCAGTATTTGGGACTGGTAATAAACATCCCAAAATCCAATCTCACCCCTACTCAATCTCTGGAGTTTATAGGGGCTGTCCTGGATACTACAACTGCAAGGGCCTATCTTCCTCAGGCTCGTTGCCTACGCTTGGTGCAGTTAGCCTCCCAAATACAGTTAAAGTCCCATTTAACTGCTCGGGAAATGTTACAACTCTTAGGCCACAAGGCAGCCACCGTGCATGTGGTTCCATATGCTCGCCTTCACATGAGGACAGCTCAATGGACTTTGTCCACCCAATGGACTCAGGCATCAGGTTGCCTGTCAGACAAAATAGCAAACTCCAGTCGCCTTTTTTGGTCTCTCCAGTGGTGGAAGTCCTCTCAAAACCTGTTGCTGGGGTCCCCTTTTCAGCAGTCACTTCCCCAAGCAACCCTTACAACAGATGCCTCTCCAATGGGTTGGGGAGCTCATCTGCAAGATCTCTCCACCCAGGGCATCTGGTCTCCACAGGAGACTTCTCTACACATCAATCTCTTGGAACTCAGAGCAAATTTCTTAGCTCTCAGAGTGTTCCACTCCCTGCTCAGCTACAGGACAGTCCTCATCCACACGGACAACCAAGTAGCCATGTTCTATGTGAACAAGCAGGGAGGGACTGGCTCTCTGTCGCTTTGCAACGAAGCTTTGCGACTGTGGGCCTTCGCCAGAGAGCATCAGATTCATCTTATGGCAGTATATCTTCCAGGCGGGCAGACAGACTCAATCGAGTTCTGCTTCCACACGAGTGGTCCCTCCACATGGACCAGGTAGCCAGGATTTTTCGAATTTGGGGAACCCCGGACATAGACCTCTTTGCAAGTCCGTGGAATGCCAAACTTCCCCGGTTCTGTTCCAGAATTCCGTGTCAGGGAGTTCAGGCCAAGGATGCCTTCCTCCTTCACTGGGGTCAAGACTTGTTCACTTGTTCACTTAATCCACTTATGGCCTCTGTCCTCTCACTTGCCCCCTTTTCCATGGTATATATACCGGTCCATTGGGGTCACCGCCCACCCAGGGCCCCTCACTACCGTTCACGTTGCTATCCCAATCTTCAATCCTGTGTTCTCTCCACTTCTACCTCTTTGCAAACCCCTCCCACCTCTGCCTCTTCTCTCCTGCCGCTCAAAGTTTGTCTTCTTAACTGCCACTCAATAAGATCTAAGTCCCTCCTTATCCAAGACCTAATCTCTCAGGCATCCTTCGACCTTACCCTTCTCACTGAAACGTGGTTGAGGGAAGGGGAGGACGCCTTTCTTGCTCATTGCCTTCCTGCCGGCTTTTCAGCAGTTTCCGTTCCCCGTATCGTCCGTTCAGGTGGCGGTGTGGCAGCCATCCTCGCCCCCTCTCTCCCCTTCACCCAGATCTCTTCCCCATCTCTCTCTTACCCCGAGGCCCTTCTTCTCCGTCTTCATATTTCTCCTCTGACCCATGTTCTTCTAGTCTATGCACCTCCTGCCCTCCGTCCCGATCTCTGGGATTCTCTTCTTCACTCTCTCTCAGATCTTTCCCTGCTCTTCCCTCACCTCCTTATCGCGGGAGATTTCAATCTTCACCTGGACTCCCCTTCATCCCCTAGGGATCACGCCTTCCTCGCCCTCATTCAGGACCTGTCTCTCCACCAGCATGTCCCTTTCCCCACTCACTCTGCTGGTCACACCCTTGATCTCTTTCTGACCCTCTCCTCTTCCACACTCTCACTTCACGATCTGTCTTCCCTTTCTCTCCCTTGGTCTGACCACCTTTGCCTAACGTTTTTTTGCTCCTACCCTCAAACCTAGACTCCAGCCTCCTCCCCAGTATCTCCACCTGCTCCGCGTCTCTCACGCTCTATCACCCCCTCTACGATTCAGCGTTTTCCCCCAGCCGCAGAACTGCTCCCCTCTAACTTCTCTTCTTTATCTCCCAACTCTCAGGCATCTGTTTGGTTCTCATCCCTTTCAACTGCCCTCGACCAAGTTGCCCCTCTTCGTCCACGCATATCCTCTCGCCGCCCGTCACACCCCTGGTATCATCCCGGTCTTCTCTTACTCCGGTCTCAGCTCCGAAGAGCCGAAAGGCGTTGGCGCAAATCCCCCTCCTCATCCACCCTGTCCTTTTTTAAAGCTCAGCACTCTTATTACCGTTCTCAGGTTCACCTCGCCAAATCCACTTACTTTTCCACTGCCATCGCCAGTGCCCCCAACCAGACCCCTCACCTCTACTCTATACTACGTTTCCTCACCTCCCTACATCCCTCTACCACCACTGCCTCTTCTCACCCTGTCCCTGCCCCCTCTCTTCTAGCCTCAGCCTTCAGCAATAAAATTGCCACCCTGAGGACCTCTCTGCCCTCCCATCCTCCACCTATTTCTTCCCCCCCCCCAGTTGCCTCCCCTCCCCCACTTCCCTGCTATCCCACACCTGGTCCTCCTTCTCTCCACCACCAGTGAACTACACCACCTCATTTCCTCTTCAAACAAAACCTTCTTCTCCCTCGACCCTATCCCCTCTGCCTGGCTGCTTACCCCCTTTCTATCCCTCCTTCCCTACCTTCAAACTATGCTTAACTCTAGTCTTTCCACAGGAACCTTTCCTTCTCCCTGGAAGCACGCTCTGATCTGTCCTATCCTTAAGAAATCTTCTCTTGACCCCCTAGACCCTAACAACTATCGCCCAGTTTCCAACCTTTCATTTCTTTCCAAGCTCCTTGAGAAAATCGTCTTTGCTCAACTGTCTCACCATCTGGACTCTATCAATCTCCTTCACCTTCGTCAATCAGGCTTTCGCACCGGGCACAGTGTTGAAACCATTCTCCTCGCCTTCACTAATTCCCTGCACGTGGCTCACGATCGTGGTGACATCTCGGTGGCGGTGGCTCTCGACCTTTCCGCTGCTTTTGACCTAGTCGATCACTCCCTTCTTCTCTCTCGACTTCGCGATGCTGGTCTCTGTAGCACAGTTTTTCGGTAGTTCCACTCCTTCCTCTCTTCTCGGTCTGGCACTGTTCTCTCATCTTCTCCATCCGTCATTTCCTCTGACTCCTTTCCCCTATCCTGTGGGGTTCCTCAGGGTTCTGTTCTGGCCCCTCTGCTCTTTAATCTCTTCCTAACCCTCTCACACTGCTAATTCAACAATTCGGTATCTCAGCTTTCTACTATGCGGATGATATTCTTCTACTATACCACACCTCCCCTCTGTGTCCCGATCTTGCCCCACTTGACTCCTGTCTTGCTGCTATCTCCAATTGGATGACCCAAAACTGCTTACACCTCAATCTATCAAAAACCACTGCTATCTGGTTCCCTTATGGTCACCCTTCCCCATCACTGGCACCTTCCTTCCCAGGTACCTCTATCTCTCTAGTTTCCACCTTTCGGTATCTTGGGGTACTCTTCGACTCTGATCTTTCTTTTTCTGCCCACGTCTCACATGTCTCAAAGACTTCCTTCTTTTACCTTCGTCAGATTCATGCAATCCGCCCCTTCCTCTCTCCCTCTGCTCTTGCTACCCTCCTGCTATCCTTGGTCATCTCCCGGATTGATTTCTCCAATTCTGTTTTCTCAGGCATCACCAAGTTCCAGTTGACACGCTTGCAAAGAATCCAGAATACCGCTGCCCGACTTGTGTCCCACTCCTTCCCTAGAGACCACGTCACTCCCCTTCTGCTTCGTCTTCACTGGCTTCCCATACCCTTCCGTATCCAATTCAAACTTCTCACACTCGTTCATAAGGTCCTTCATACTACCACCCCGCAATACCTTGCTGATCTCATCCACTTTCATACTCCTCGGCACACCCCTCGGTCCTTCCACCTCAATCGCCTTGCACTACCCCCTCCGTCACAGGCCCACCTTCATTCCACCCGCTCCTCAGCCTTCTTCTTTGTAGATCCCGCCCTCTGGAACTCCCTTCCCACTACCCTCCGTCTTGAACCACATCACCCCACCTTCAGACACGCTCTAAAGACCCACCTATTTACCCTCGCCTTTGACCTTCCCCCTTCCCAGCCTTAGCCTCTACCCTGTGTCTACTACTCTTTCTCTGTCCTCTTTTCTCTGTCCTATTATTGAGTTGTAACTTCTTTTCCTTTCTGGCCCCGAGCCTTGCTGTATTGTTGCTTTTTTTTTTTTTTCATTGTACACCGCTCTGTTTACCCTGAAGGGTGGTTAAGTAAATAATAAACATAAACATGGGTGTCATCGGCGCCGATGAAGCCCCAGCGGAGCATTTCCCCAGCTTTCTATGAAAGCCTTTGGGAATGCAGGCACGCATGCGCGGTTCCCTTCCTGTCTAAAGGTGCCATCTTACCTCAGTCTCTTTTTTTCCGTGAAGCCCACCGGACGTGTGTCCAGTTTTCCCAGTTAAAAATTAGATTTTTCGCGATTTTTTTCTCTCCGGTTCGACGCCGATTCCCCTCCCGCCGGGTTCGGTACACCGGTATCGAGCCCGATTCTTATTTTTCGGTTTTTGCCCTTCGTGGCTGGCGTTCGTGCCCTTTTTTCTATTTTTCCCTGGAAGGCCGGTCCTTTGACCTCGCAGGGACTCTTTTTTTCCCCAATGGCTTCCAGCGGTTTTAAGAAGTGTGATCTGTGTAAGAAACTAATGTCTCTCACCGACACACACGACTGCTGCCTTCGGTGCCTCGGCCCCGACCACGATCCTAAATCATGCGGGGCCTGTGGAAAGATGTCTTCCAAGGCACTCCGCAGTCGACAGCAGCAAAAGGAAAGGCTTTTCTCAGACTCAGCCTCCGGCCGGGCCCGGACCTCGTCTGAGGCCTCGACATCTCGGGATTCCGATCCCGAGCGCCGTCGAAGCTCCTCGGACAGGGGGTCCCCCGACCGGGAACGCAAGAGGAAGAAACGGCTTGCGAGGGCGTCGGCGGAGGAGGTCCCTGGCTCCTCGAGGGCCAGGTCTAAGACCCCCGACCGTCGCCCTGGGCCTGTGGAACAAGAGAAGCCTGCCAAAGTTCCTCGCGTGGAGCCGGAGTCTGCTGGACACGTAAGCCCCGTAGTCCTCGAGGACTCTCCTCCCAGGGAGCCGACATCGGGCCCCGGTGGCTGCTGCGTCTCCCGAACTGAGTCTCAGGATGACAGCCTTGGAGAGCAGATTGTCTGCCTTCATGGAGCAGCAGCGAGCACTGATGGCCAGCCTGTCTGGCGCATCTGCCCTGACCACTGGGACATCGACATTGAAGTCGACCCCGGAGACCGAGCCGATACTCGAGTACATCGTGGCTCGGAGTCGACCTCGGTCGCGGTCTCCCTTGACCTCCCGTTTGGGACCGAGGGCGTCGACGCCGGTGCTTCTGGCGTCGGGGCGGGTGCTCCAGTGCCCCGCGGGGTCGGACCCTGACTCTTCCTCGGACGAGTCGGCTTGGGAGACGGAGGACGAGGAGTCTCCTGATACCTTCAAGACTCGGTGCATTCCTTCGGACTCACTGCAGTCTGAGCCCCGGAGTAGGTCCCCCCCGGAGGACACCCGGTTCTTGGAGTTCGTCCGGGATATAGCCACTGCCTTGGCTATCCCGGCGGACCCAGAGGAGGAGCCTCGAGCTGAAAAGCTCGAGGCACTACAGTATGACTCTCCTCCGAAGGAGGCCTTTACTGTCCCGGTTCCTCCAATGCTGGAATGGCTCCTCTTCCGTATGTGGGAGGCACCGGCCTCGGCCCTGGTTCTGAGCAAATGAGTCGATTCGATCTATCAACTCCAGAAGAGCCCTGGTTTTCAGAAGGCACAGCTACCACATCATTCTATGGTTGTGGAATCGGCCATTCATCGTCTGAAGAGCCAGAAGATGCACTCCGCAGTGCCCCCTGGCAGGGAGGCCCGGAACCTCGATGGCGTTGGTAGAAAGTGCTTCCAGGGCTCGATGCTTGCTTGCCGTGTCCAGTCCTACCAGCTGTACATGGGCATGTACTTGCGAGATCTGGCCAAAGAGTTGGCCGGGTTCTCTGATGGTCTCTCCGGGGAACCCTTGCAGAGATTTAAGTCCTTGTCATCGGGGATTCGGGACTGCTCAAAGTTCAGGTCCCGTGCCGCCTACGATGGCTTTGAGGCTTCGGCCCGAGTTGTGGCAGCCGGCATCGCGGCTCGACACCAGGCATGGCTGCAGTCATCGGACCTCGAGCCATGGGTTCAGGACAAGTTGGTCGATGTCCCTTGCCAAGGTGAAAACCTTTTTGGCAAGCCCATGACCGAGAAGGCCGCTCAGCTCGAAACTGAGCACCTCACACGGACAAGGCTGTCGAGGGCCTCTGCCCCTTCTCATAAAAAGAAGGGCTCAGGTAAAAAGCCCTTTTACCCGAGGAAGGGCACTGCCTACAAACAGTACCCGCAATATCAGGCTGTCCAAGCTGCCCCCCAGGGTCAGCAAGCCAAGGGCCAGGGTAATGGGCCCCGTAGGCAGAGGACCCCCAAGCCTCAGGCCCCTGCTACCACTCAGCAGGGTGGGGGTTTTTGACTCGTTGAGCGTAGCCTCTCCTCCACTGCTCTCCCAACCCTGCACAGGAGGTCGCCTCGCCCACTTTGCCCACCAGTGGCCCCTTATCACCGGGGACAGTTGGGTACTGGAGATCGTCTACAAGGGCTATGCCCTCCATTTTCACCAACTGCCTCCTCCATACTTTCCAGGGGAGCCTCCAAGGCCTCCCCTGCACACAGACCTTCTCCTTCAGGAGCTTCAGGTTCTGTTGATGGACAGGGTGGTGAAGCCTGTGCCTCCCCACTTGCAAGGTCACGGATTCTACTCCAGGTATTTCCTGGTGCCCAAAAGAACCGGTGGCCTTCGACCCATTCTGGACCTCAGGAACCTCAACAAGTTCCTAGTAATGGAAAAGTTCAAGATGCTTACTCTTGGGACCCTTCTGCCCTACCTCCAGCAGGGAGATTGGCTATGCTCTTTAGATCTAAAGGATGCGTACACTCACATCCTCATTCATCCAGACCACAGAAAGTACCTCAGGTTCATTGTGAGAGGAAACCATTATCAGTACAGAGTGCTGCCTTTCGGCCTCACCTCCGCCCCCAGAGTCTTCACAAAGTGCCTAGCAGTGGTGGCGGCCTACCTGAGAAACCAGGGCATCTTTGTCTTCCCCTATCTGGACGACTGGCTCATCAGGGGTCAGACATGCCAGGACGCCAAACAAGCCACCCTCAGCACTATTGCTCTTCTCCAAAGGCTGGGGTTTGTCCTAAACTTCGCAAAGTCCACTTTGCTCCCCTCCCAGAACTTGGAGTTCATAGGAGCAAGGCTGGACTCTCTGCTGGCAAAGGCTTTCTTGCCAGCAGACAGGGCCCAAAGGTTGATGGCCTTGGCAAATCAGTTTCTCAGCAGGCCCATGGTCTCCGCCAGACTCTGCCTGAGGCTTCTAGGCCACATGGCTTCGACAGTACATGTGACCCCCAATGCCAGGCTCCATATGAGGCCTGCACAGTGGTGCCTTCGGGCTCAGTGGTCACAGGCCACAGGCAGCCTCAGAGACAAGATAAGGGTGTCCAGACCATTTCTGCATTCCCTCAACTGGTGGCTGCACACACCCAATCTACTGAAGGGGGTGCCTTTTCAGATTCCAGGGTACACAGTAGTGCTGACCACAGACGCCTCCCTGCAAGGCTAGGGAGCTCATTGTCTGGGCAAGTGCACCCAGGGCCTCTGGTCTCCCTGGGAAGCTGCACAGCAGATCAATCTCCTCGAACTCAGAGCTATTCAGTTAGCTCTCAAAGCTTTCACTCCTACCCTGGCTCACCAGTCGGTGCTGATTCAGACAGACAACCAAGTTGCCATGTTTTATGTGAACAAACTATGCGGCACTGGGTCCCAGATCCTTTGTCGGAAAGCTCAGGACCTTTGTTCATTTGCCCTCAAGCACAACATGCTCCTCAAGGCTGTATACCTTCCAGGCCAGGACAACTACCTGGCAGACAGGTTAAGCAGAATTCAGCAGCCCCACGAGTGGCAGCTGCATCCTTCAGAGGTTCAGAAGAACTTCCTGAAATGGGGTCTCCCTTTGATAGATCTCTTTGCCAGTCCAATGAACAAGCAACTACCAAAGTTCTGCTCCAGGCAACCACATCCTCTGCGGATAGCAGCGGATGCTTTTCTGATATCCTGGTCTCAGGGCCTCCTCTATGCGTTTCCTCCCACGCCTTTGGTGGCCCGAACCCTGTTCAAGATTCTTCAGGACAAGGCCTCGGTCCTGCTGGTAGCTCCCAGGTGGCCGAGACAGCCTTGGTTTCCTCTTCTGCTTCAACTGGCAGTGGATCCTCCACTACCTCTGGGGTTACAACCCGACCTTCTCACACAGGAGCAGGGTTCTCTTCTGCACCCCAATCTCAAAGCTCTCAATTTGATGGCCTGGAGGCTGCAAGGGTAGTTTTGGCTCCCTGGGGCCTACCTCAGGAAGTTGAGGAGGTTGTCCTAGCCTCTAGGAAACAGTCCACTAGAAAAACCTATGCTCTTAAATGGAAAAGGTTTTCTGTGTGGTGTCAGCTACGTAGAGAGGATCCTTTCTCCTGTACTGTGCCAGTAGTGCTTCAGTACTTACTGCACTTATCAAATCAGGGACTTAAGTCCAATTCTGTTCGGGTCCACCTCTCAGCTCTAGCAGCTCACCACTCACTGGTGGAGGGGCATTCTCTATCTGGTCACCCCTTGGTGTCCCGCTTTCTCAGGGGCTTGCTTTTGCTCAAGCCTCCCATCCGTCCTCCTGCCCCTGAGTGGGAGCTGAATGTGGTCTTGCAGCAACTGACTCGCCCACCTTTTGAGCCGATGGCTACTTGTCCACTATGCTTCCTCTCCTGGAAGACACTCTTCCTGATAGCCCTTACCTCGGCTAGGCGAGTGAGTGAGTGAGCTTCAGGCCCTGGTCTGTGATAGGCCTTACACCAGGATTTATAGGAACAGGGTAGTCCGTAGGACTCATCCAAAGTTCCTCCCTAAGGTTGTCTCCTCTTTCCACCTCAACCAGGAGGTGGTTCTTCCAACATTCTTCCCTAGGCCTCATTCAAGCCAGGCTGAGGCAGTCCTGCATACCCTGGACTGTAGGAGGGCCTTATCCTTCTACCTTGACTGTACACAGGGGCATAGAAGGGTTACTCAGCTCTTCGTATCCTTTGACCCCAATAAGTTGGGTTTGGCTGTGTCCAAGCGTACCTTGTCCATCTGGGTGGCTGACTGTATCACCTGGGCTTACAAGGCGGCTGACCTTCCTTTGCAGGGTAGGGTCACGGCCCATCGTGTCAGGGCAATGGCTGCCTCAGTGCTCATCTCCGCTCTGTGCCCTTGGTAGACATCTGCAGGGCTGCAACTTGGTCTTCAAGCCAGACCTTTGCAGCCCATTACTGCCTGGAGAGGGAGTCCCGTAGGGACAGTGCTTTTGGCCAAGCAGTACTCCGGAATCTCTTTGAGGTTTAGGCAACTCCTGCCCTCCTGCCCTCTGTTGGGCTACCGGTGGAGGTTGTGTCCTTGGAAAGCCTTTCTTTGCTGCTGAGACTAGAGGGAGTTCTCTTGTTCAGCCTGGGTTCCTCGGTAGCCCAGAGTTTGGGAGTCACCCATATGTGAGGACTGACTTCCTGCTTGGTCCTGGAGAAAGAGTAGTTACTCACCTGTAACAGGTGTTCTCCAGGAGCAGCAGGAATCAGTCCTCACAACCCTCCCTCCTCCCCTGGGAGTTGCAGTTGTACATAGTTATTTTTTCATTTTTGTGTGCTGTTCTTAGCTATGTCATTTGACTGAGGTAAGATGGCACCTTTAGGCGGGAAGGGAACCGCGCATGCGTGCCTGCATTCCCAAAGGCTTTCATAGAAAGCTGGGGAAATGCTCCGCTGGGGCTTCATCGGCGCCGATGACACCCATATGTGAGAACTGATTCTCCAGGACCAAGCAGGAAGTCAGTCCTCACATATGGGTGACGTCGGCGCCGACGGAGCCCTCGCGGAGCAATTTTCCCCAGCTTTCAAAGAAAGCCTTTGGGAATTGCAGCGAGCATGCGCGGTCTCCTTCCCGCCCAAGGGTGCCATCTTAGCCAGTCTTCTTTTTTCCGCGGAGCCCTACAGACGTACCCGTCGTGTCCCCGCTGAAAAAGTTGATTTTAGTGATTTATTTCTCTTTTTCCCGCCAGGGAACACTTTACTGTACCGGTTCCTCCCATGCTGGAACGACTACTCTTCCGCATGTGGGAGAGTCCGGCATCGTCGCCGGTATTAAGCAAGCGGGTCGATTCCATCTATCGAGTCCGCAAGAGTCCTGGCTTCCAAAAAGCACAGCTGCCGCACCATTCCATGGTAGTGGAATCGGCCATGCATAGGCTTAAGAGCCAAAAGATGCACTCCTCGGTGCCTCCTGGCAGGGAGGCCCGTAACCTGGATGGCCTTGGTAAGAAGTGTTTCCAGGGCTCTATGCTTGCTTGTCGTGTCCAGACCTACCAGCTCTACATGGGCATGTATCTCCAAGACCTGGCTAAAGAGATAGCCGGATTCTCCGCTGGGCTGTCCGAGGAACCTTTGCGGAGGTTCCTGGCCTTAACAACTGGTATTCGGGAATGCTCCAAATTCATGTCCCGAGCAGCCTATGATGGCTTTGAAGCATCGGCTCGAGTGGCCGCAGCCGGCATCGGTGCCCGCCGACAGGCTTGGCTTCAGTCGTCTGACCTTGAACCCTGGGTGCAGGACAAGTTGGTCGATGTCCCCTGCCGAGGTGAGAACCTCTTTGGCAAGCCCATGGCTGAAAAGGCTGCACAAATCGAGACGGAGACTCTCACCAGGACTAGGCTTTCTAGGAAGACCTCCGCCCCTTCCCAGAAAAAGAAGGGCTCGGGAAAGAAGTCCTTTTACCCGAGAAAGGCGGCTGCCTATAAACACTACCCTCAATATCAGGCCTCCGCAGCTCCCCAACAGGGCCAGCAGGCCAAGGGACGGGGTAACGGGTCCCGTAGGCAGCAAGCCCCCAAGCCTGCACCACCAGCCCCTGCTCAGCAGGGTGGGGGTTTTTGACTTCATCAGCATAGCCTCTCCCCCTCAGCTGGCTCCTCCCAGCACCGGAGGCCGGCTGGTTCACTTCGCCCACAGGTGGTCCAACATCACTTCAGATGCCTGGGTGCTTCAAGTCGTAAGAGAAGGCTATCTTCTCCACTTCCACCAGGTCCCTCCCTCTTATTTCCCGGGAGAACCTCCACGACTCCCTCTGCACAGGGACTTACTCCTTCAGGAGTTAGCAAGTCTTCTTCAGGAACAGGCTGTGGAACCGGTGCCCCACCACCTGAGAGGTCAAGGCTTTTATTCCAGGTATTTCCTAATACCAAAAAGGACAGGAGGCCTCAGACCCATCCTGGACTTGCGCAACCTCAACAAGTTCCTCGTGCGGGAAAAGTTCAAGATGCTTACCCTTGGAATCCTTCTGCCCTACCTCCAGCAGGGAGATTGGCTATGCTCCTTGGATCTAAAGGATGCCTACACGCACATCCTCATCCACCCAAGCCACCGCCAATACCTAAGGTTTGTGGTGGCAGGCAATCATTACCAGTACAGAGTACTGCCCTTTGGCCTATCCTCCGCACCGCGAGTCTTCACAAAATGTCTCGCGGTGGTGGCGGCCTATCTCCGGCTTCACGGCCTCTATGTCTTTCCGTACCTCGACGACTGGCTCATCAGAGCATCGTCCTCTCCGGAAGTCACCAATGCCACACACCGCACGGTGACTCTTCTGCAGTACTTGGGCTTTGTCATAAACTTCGCAAAGTCCACTTTGCTCCCCTCACAGGATCTCGAGTTCATCGGCGCAAGACTGCACACTCCTCAGGCACGAGCTTTCCTGCCTCTCGACAGGGCTCAACGGCTCATGGACCTAGCCGGCCGTTTTCGCAGCCAGTCCCTGGTCTCAGCCAGGCGCTTCCTGAGACTACTCGGCCATATGGCTTCCACCGTCCACGTGACCCCCAATGCCCGCCTGAATATGCGGCCTGCTCAATGGTGCCTTCGCAAGCAGTGGCAACAAGCCACCGGCGGACTAGCCGACTTAGTGCGTGTCTCCGGGCCGCTGGCCTCTTCTCTACAGTGGTGGCTTCATCGGCCGAACCTGGTGCTCGGAATGCCTTTTCAATCACCTCAGCCGGCTCAAGTGCTGACGACCGATGCTTCCCTCCTGGGTTGGGGAGCACATTGCCAAGGGGCATGTACTCAAGGTCTCTGGACCGCGTGGGAGTCTGCTCAGCAGATCAACTTCCTGGAGCTCAGAGCAATCCGTCTGGCTCTCAAGGCTTTCTCCCACCTGACTTCTCACCAGTCCGTCCTTGACCAGACGGACAATCAAGTTGCCATGTTCTACGTGAACAAACAGGGGGGCACGGGCTCCTTCCTTCTCTGCCGAGAAGCTCAGAAGCTCTGCTCTTGGGCCGTCAGTCACGGCATTCTTCTCAAGGCAGTTTATCTCCCAGGCCAAGAAAATTGCCTGGCGGACAAACTCAGCAGGATCCTCCAGCCGCACGAGTGGCGTCTGGATCCCTTGGTAGTTCAGAAACTTTTTCTGAAGTGGGGACTCCCCACGATGGATCTCTTTGCCAGTCCTCTCAACCGGCAACTTCCTCGCTTCTGCTCTCGTCAGCCACATCCCCTTCGAGTGGCGGCAGATGCTTTTCTACTCTCATGGTCGGAGAGCCTTCTGTATGCTTTTCCTCCCATCCCGCTAGTCTCTCGAACTCTTTTCAAGGTTCTCCGAGACAAAGCTTCCATGATCCTGGTGGCTCCTCGCTGGCCCAGACAGCCGTGGTTTCCACTCCTGCTACAATTAGCGGTAGAGGATCCGTTCCCTCTGGGGTTTCAACTGGATCTCCTAACACAGGATCAGGGGTCCCTACTACACCCCAACCTCAGATCTCTCAATCTAATGGCCTGGCTGCTGAACGGGTAGTCCTTGCTCCCCTTCTACTGCCGGCAGAGGTGGAAGAGGTCGTCCTAGCTTCTCGGCGACCTTCTACCCGCAAATGCTACGCCCTTAAATGGCGTCGCTTTTCCGTTTGGTGTGCCCAGCAGTCTCAGGATCCCTTCTCCTGCTCGGTGTCGGTGATCTTGCAGTACTTGCTCTACTTCTCTAATCTGGGACTTAAGTCCAACTCCGTCAAAGTTCACCTCAGTGCTCTTTCAGCACATCATGTGCCGGTGGACGGCAGACCTCTTTCCAGCGACCCTCTCGTAGCGAGGTTTCTCCGAGGTCTCCTTCTACTTAAACCACCTCTGCGCCCGCCAGCTTCTGACTGGGATCTGAATGTGGTTTTACAGCGGATCACCTGTCCGCCTTTTGAACCTATGGCTACCTGTTCTCTCCGTTTCCTTTCTTGGAAATCTTTATTCCTGATAGCCCTCACTTCCGCTAGACACGTAAGTGAATTGCAGGCCCTCGTGTCTGATCCCCCTTACACTCGGTTCTACAAAAATAGGGTAGTCCTACGGACTCACCCTAAATTTCTTCCAAAAGTGGTCTCCCCTTTTCACATCAATCAGGAGGTGGTACTTCCGACCTTCTTTCCCAGGCCTCACTCCAGCCGAGCTGAAATGGTCCTGCATACCCTGGACTGTAGAAGGGCACTGAACTTCTACCTTGACCGTACGCGGGAGCACCGTAAAGCTGCTCAGCTTTTTGTGTCTTTTGACCCCAATAAATTGGGGCTCCCGGTCTCCAAGCGTACTCTGTCTATCTGGGTTGCTGACTGTATCGCTTGGGCTTATGGGGCAGCCGGACTCTCCTTAGAAAGTCGGGTCACGGCTCATTGTGTTCGGGCGAAGGCTACGTCAGTGGCTTACCTCCGCTCTGTTCCATTGGCAAACATCTGCCGGGCCGCTACTTGGTCTTCGAGCCAGACTTTTGCGGTCCATTACTGTCTCGAGAGGGAGTCCCGCAGGGACAGTGCTTTCGGACAGGCAGTCCTCCGAAATCTCTTCGAGGTTTGAGCAACTCCTACCCTCCATCCCGGATGGGGGCTACCGGTGGGTAATAATTCAGTGAAGATTCCTTCCTTCTGTGCCGCTGAGCTAGAGGGAGCTCATTTTTGTGCTTAGGGTCTCCGGTAGCCTTAAGCTTGGGAGTCCCATATGTGAGGACTGACTTCCTGCTTGGTCCTGGAGAAAGCGTAGTTACTCACCTGTAACAGGTGTTCTCCAGGAGCAGCAGGAATCAGTCCTCACAACCCTCCCTCCTCCCCTTGGAGTTGCAATCATCTGCTTAAGTTTTTTTGCAAATTTTTATGCTGTCTTTTAGCTATGTCATCAGACTGGCTAAGATGGCACCCTTGGGCGGGAAGGAGACCGCGCATGCGCGCTGCAATTCCCAAAGGCTTTCTTTGAAAGCTGGGGAAAATTGCTCCGCGAGGGCTCCGTCGGCGCCGACGTCACCCATATGTGAGGACTGATTCCTGCTGCTCCTGGAGAACACCTGTTACAGGTGAGTAACTACGCTTTCCTGCTGCTCCTGGAGAACACCTGTTACAGGTGAGTAACTACTCTTTCTGGACCATCTAACGTCTCAAATAGGGGTGTCCTACATGGAGTGGTGGGTTCACCCCTAAACAAAGACATAGGGAGGGGTGGCCTGCACAAAGCGACAGGTGCACCTACTCTTGCCATCTTGCTGGGCAGACTAGATGGACCATGCTGCTCTTTATCTGCCGTCATTTACTATGTTACTATGTTACTGTAACACATTGAATAAGACGGGTACAATTTTCCTTACATATGCAAAAATTAACCCGGCTGCAGAATGTGGATTAAAAATTTAAAGTAAGCCTTCAAAGGGTTAAAGAGGACCCTGGAAATCCACTGCTTACCTCAAGACAAGCATTGGGGAACCTATGTACCTTTTTGGGAACCTACCAGGTACTTGTGACTTGGATTGGCCACTGTTGGAAACAGGATGCTGGGTTTGATGGACCTTGATCTAACCCAATATGGTATTTCTTATGTTCTCATGTTATGTAACCAGCCTATGGCATATGTCAACAGGGGTATGAAAAAACATAGAAACAAGATGGTAGAAAAATTCCATATGGCCTATCCAGTTTTCCCTGCCATGCCAACTACTATAGTCCCTTTTTTTTCTCTTTAGAGGTCTTCTGTGTTTGTCTCATGCTTTCTTGCATTCAGATACTGTCCTCGTCTCTACTATCTTCACTGGGAGACTTCCACACATCTACCACTCTTTCCGGAAAGAAATATTTCCGCATATTACTCTTGAGTCTCTCTCCTTTCACCTTCATCCTATGCCCCCTCATTTCAGAACTTTCTTTCAATTGAAAGAGGCTTTCCTCCTGTGCATTTATGCCACTGAGGTATTTAAACATCTCTAGCATATCTCTTCTCCTGCTTTTCCTCCAAAGTATACATATTGAGATCTTTAAGTTTGGTCCCATATTCCTTCTGATGAAGTCCACTGACCATTTGGTTGCCACCCTCTGCACAGACTATCCTGTTTATATCCTTTAGAATTGCACACAATACACCAAATGAGATCCCACCGAAGATTTATACAGAGGCAATATCGCTGCCTCCTTCCTGCTGGCCATTCCTTTCCCTGTGCGCCCAAGCTTCCTTCTGGGTTTTGTTGTCACGTTTTCTACCTGTTTAGCCACCTTAAGATCATCAGAAACAATCACGCCCAGGTCCTGCTCTTCTTTTGTGAAGAGAAGTACTGTACCACTCCCTTGGATTTTTGCAGTCCGGATGTATTCCCCCTTATTTTTTAGCATGAAATCTCAGCTGCCAAATTCTTGACCATTCTTTAAGCTTAGCGAGATCCCTCCACATCTTATCTACTCCTTCCTGGATGTCTACTCTATTGAAGATTTTTGTATCATCTGCAAAGAGGCAAACCTTACTCAATAGCCCTTCCGCAATATCACTAACAAAAATGTTAAAAAGCATCAGACCAAGGAAAGATCCCTGCAGCACACCACTGGTTACATCCGTCTCCTCAGAGTAAGTGCCATTTACTTGTACCCTTTGTCGCCTCTCACTCAACCAATTTCTAACCCAGTCAGTCACTTTAGGGTCTATTCTTAGGATGCTCAATTTATTTTTATGACTGCGGAACAGTGTCAAAGGCTTTACTGAAATCTAAGTACACCATATCTAGGGCTCTCCCTTGGTCCAACTCTGTGGTCTCCCAGTCAAAGAAATTAATTAGATTTGTCTGACAACACCTGCTCCTAGTAAAACAATGCTGCCTCGGATCCTGCAATCCATTGAATGCCAGAAGAGTGCTGGGGTGGCCCTGGAAAAGGCCCTCTTGTTTCTTTGGGTGGAGAGAATACTCTTGGCTCTCTCAGCACAACATATTTTGGGTGTGGATAGTGTGGAATCAGACTATCTCAGTTCCCAATCCTGAGGAGTGGGAGTTGAGCCAGATGGCGTTCCAAAAGATTCTGGACCGACAGTGTCATCCTGAGATGGATCTGATGGCATCCTGGGCCAATGCCAAGGTGTGAAAATTCTTTAGTCACCACAGAGAGAAAGGTTTTGAGAGCATGAATGCCCTTGTCCAGCCTTGGCCAAGGAAGTGGCTGCTGTATGTGTTTCCTCCGTGGCCTCTTGTAGAGCGTGTGCTTTTCTGCATAAAGCCCCATCTGGGTCTGGTAGTTCTGGTGGCACCGGACTGGCCAGTAGTTCATAGATCTGGTGTGGCTCCTGCAGGGGCTGCCCTTGCACCTTCTGCCAGCCCATGGGCCTTTGCGGCAGGGGCCAGTCTTGCCGGATGGCCCAGCTTCCTTCTCACTTAAGGTCTGGCTCTTCAGAGGCAATACTTAGTGCATAAAGGCTATTCTCCTGCTGTGGGTTCCAAGCTCCTTAAAGTGAAGAGAGGCTCTTCCTGCTTCACCTGCATGTATTTCTGGTGCCCATTTGATCACAGGTGTCGCAAGGACCAAGTCAGCCCTAGTATAGCAAACTTTCCCTCCTTGCTTGTCTTCCTTCAGGATGGCCTTGACAAGGGCCTCTCCCTTAGCTCCTTGATGGTTCAGGTGGTGACTTGTCATGTTTATGGGGGCCAGTGGGAGGGTGCTCCATGGCCTCACACACAGATGTGCCAATTTCCTTTGGGGAGTAAGGCATTTGCTTCATCCCCTGCAGTCATTTGTTACATCACAGGATCTCAGCTTAGTTCTTTGGACCTTATTGACTGAGTTTTTTGGCCCTTGAGGTAGGCTACACTTAAGGATAGTCCCTCAAGACCGCTGTCTTGATCATGGTCTGCTCGTCTCAGATTGCAGTCCTTGTCATGCAGAGATCCCTATCTGTCATTCTCAGAGGAGGTTATGTTTGTTTGGCCCATCCCTTCCTTTTTGCCCAAAATGGTTTCATCTTTTCATATCAGTCAAGTCGTCCGTCTACCTTCCTTTCCTAAAGAGCAGTGCCAGGGAAAGGATAAGCACCTTTACCAGGTGAGCGTCAGGCGAGTGCTTCAGTACTTTAAGGTCACTAATTCCTTCTGAAAATCAGACTGGCTTTTCACCTTCTTTGTAGGTCCTTGTAAAGGGTGACAAGGCCACTAAGTCTACTCTGGGTTGCCAGATAAAGGAGGCGATAGCCTTGGCTTATCTGATCTCCAGGAACAAGCAGGAATGTAGTCCTCACATATGGGTATCGTCGGTACCGACGGAGCCTGCGCAGGAATGCTCCCCAGCGTCCAATAGGAACGCTTTTGGTTGCATCCCTCAGCACATGCGTGCTGCCTTCCCGCCTTTCCAACTGTCCCTCTTCAGTTCTTTGATTTCCACGGAGCCGACAGGACCTATTTCCTGTCACCGCAGAAAATTACATCTTTAAACTTCTTTCTATGGTCGCGTTTGCCTACTGCACGACGCCTACCGGTACCGCCGGTTCTTTTCTTTTTCTTTTTCTTTCTTTCAAAAAAAAAAAAAGAAAACTTTCAGTGTTAATTTTAGAAACTTTCCTTTTTGGTGCTAGGTGCCATTTTGGGCACTAGGCCCCCATTTTCCTGAATCATGGAAAAACCAACTAGTGGTTTTAAGAAATGTACTAAATGTGGTGGTACCATTTCCGTCACTGACACCCATGATTGGTGTCTAAAATGTTTAGGACCTGATCATTCTCCAACTGAATGTCTCTCCTGCATGGGGATGACCAAGAGAGGAAGACAGAACCGGGCCCTAAAGCTAGGTACCCTTTTTTCTTCAGATGCCAGATCCATTGCATCAACATCGTCGAGGGCCTCTTCTTCCTCCCATGGATCTCAGTAATTAAACATAAGAGCCGGTCCTCAAAAGGTAGCTCTCCTGCTAAGCATCGAGAGGCCGTTGGCATTGCCCTTGAGGGAACCACACCGGCAAAACAGCCCCGGTGGGAGGCTTCGGCTTCCAAAGCATCGATAGGGCTTCAGGATGTTCTCGAGGCCTCAACCTTGCAAGAACTACCTGTGCCATGCTCAGGGGTTCCGGCTGTCCTTACCGGTACCGACACCCAGGCATTGGCAGCGTTGATAGACCAGAGGTTCCTCGCTATCGAGCGCAGTATCACAGCTCTTCTCTCGGCTGCGGTACCGGTGGTCCCAAGGGCACTGGTACTGACATCGACACCGATAACGGTACCGACACCGGTACAGACACCGGTACCGACACTGGTGATGCCGGTACTGACGGGATTGTGCCTTGCAAGAGCATCGGGGTCAGGAATACTTTGATTCCTCCGATTCCAAAGACTCTGAAAATTCTGCTGGCACTAGAGGGTTTCTCTTAGAAGATCCCTCTTCTCCCCAACGCAGAATGTCACCTCCAGAGGACATGTCTTTTCAGGATTTCATCCGTGATATGGCCAAAGGGCTTTCAATCACAGTAGCATCTGAAAAAGAACCCAGAGCAAAGGAATTGGAAATCCTCCAATATCCTAAAGCTCCCAAGGAGGCAGCTACTCTGCCTATCCATGAAATTCTGCATAGCTTGATGCTCAGAATGTGGGAGACACCTCTGACCACTTCTCCTCACTCTAGGAGACTTGATACTATGTATCAAGTTCCACCATGTCCTGGTTTTCAGAAAACCCAGCTGCCACACCATTCAATGGTAGTGGAATCAGCCATGCGTAGGATGAAAAGTGCAAAGAGACATGCATCCAATCCTCCAGGTCGTGAATGCAGGACTTTGGATGCTTTTGGACGCAGAACTTTTCAAGCTTCCATGCTTTCAGCTAGAATCAGTTCATACATCCTATATATGGGAATGTTCCTTAACCCTTTCCAGGCCGAGCCCAAAACTCTTGGGATCCAAAATTCTGACTAAATATTCCTATCAAATGGTATATAATACATGACCATAGCAGAAGGAAGATCACAATTAGAACATATTGAATAAGACGGGCAAAATTTTCCTGAAATATGCAAGAATTAACCCGGCTGCAGAATGTGGATTAAAAATTTAAAGGAGGCCTTGAAAGGGTTAAGGAAGTCACAGGAGACTTGGAACTTATGGGCCCTTTTCTCCCAGATGATAAGAGACAAGATTTTCTTGCTCTAGTTAAGCATGCTCAAAATGTATCCAAGTTTGTCAATCGTGCAGCTTTTGACTGCTTTGAATGCATCAGCAGAACTTCTGCTATTGCCATTGGTGCACGACGGATTGCCTGGCTACAAGGCATCAGACTTGGAGACTTGGGTACAGGACAAATTAGGCAACATTCCTTGCATGGGGGAGAAACTCTTTGGCAAAACTGGTAGGAAAAGGCTAATGAGTTAGATGCTGACAATTCTACCTTAGATTGTCAAAGTCTACAGCCACTCCAGCCAAAAGGAAGCCTTATAAAAAACCTTCTTTTAGCAAAAAGAGGAAGTTTTATCCTTCCTATACCCAACACAGTCAGACTTAAGGTCAACTTACCCAAAAGGGACAACCTAGACAGCAGAAGAAACCAAAAGGACCTAGAGCCCAACCAGCTCTTCAGGTTCAGCCCCCTCAAGGGCTTTGACTCCTTCCCAGAGAGCTTCGCCTTCCTGCCTCTGAAGGGTCCTCAACATTCCGGGCAGGTTATGCCACTTTATCAACAGATGGCATCAAATAACAGCAGAAGATTGGACTTTGTACATTGTAGAAGAGGGGTACAAACTTCATTTTCACAGCATACTCCCTCTTACAATTCTATAGCAGTTCAATTCACAGACCTCTGCAGACAATCTGCTAGATTACGAGGTCTCCACACTTCTTGCCCAGGGGGCAATAGAAGAAGTACCCATTTTTCAACAAGGAATAGGGTTCTACTCCCCCTATTTTCTTATCCCAAAGAAAACAGGGGGGGACAGACCCATTCTAGACTTCAGAGAATTGAACAAATATCTGTTTCGAGAGAAATTCAAAATGATTTCTCTAGGAACTCTTCTGCCATACCTTCAAGCCTAGGACTGGCTTTGCTCTCTAGACTTAAAGGATGCATACACATACATTCTCATCCATCCAGATCACAGGAAATTCTTACGTTTCCTTTTCTGGGGAAGACATTTCCAGTACAGGGTTCTTCCTTTTGGTCTGGCTTCAGCACCAAGGGTGTTCACGAAATGCATGGCAGTAGTAGCAGCATTTCTACGAACCCTGGGGATTTTTGTCTTCCCCTGCTTAGACGACTGGCTCATTCGAGCCCCCACAGTTGCAGAGGCCAGCACTGCAATGTCTCATACAATGCGAATCCTCCAATACTTGGGATTGGAAATCAGCTTCCCGAAGTCTCAACTAGTTCCTTCCCAATGCATAGAATTCATAGGAGCCTGTCTGGATACCAGGCAGGCAAGGGCTTTGCTTCCACAAGCCCGGTGTCTTCGCATTATGCAGTTAGCTTCCCAAGCAGCAGGAAAATCCTCCCTCATGGCTCAGGAACTACTGCAGTTGCTGGGACACATGGCATCCACAGTTCATGTGGCCCATATGCTTGCCTTCACATGCGAGCAGCTCAATGGACCCTCTCCACACAGTGGACACAGGCCACGGGCAATTTGTCGGACAAAATAACAGTCTCTCAAAGACTAATTTTGTCCCTCCAATGGTGGCAAGCACTAGAAAATCTGACAGTGGGGTCTCCTTTCCATCAACCCCTCTTTCAGGCCATCCTGACAACAGATGCATCACAGGTGGGTTGGGGAGCACACCTGAATCATCTCTCTACCCAGGGCACCTGGACTCCACAGGAGGTTGGTTTACACATAAACCTCCTGGAGTTAAAAGCAATTTATTTAGCTCTTCGAGTGTTCCACGCCCAGCTCAGCTACAAGACAGTCCTAGTCCAGACGGACAATCGGGTAGCCATGTTCTGTGTGAACAAGCAGGGTGGGACAGGCTCTCTGTCGTTATGCAACGAAGCTTTACGACTCTGGGCCCTCGCCAGAGAGCATCAAATTCACCTTCTAGTGGTATATCTTCTAGGCATTCAAAACCTTTGGGCAGACAAACTCAGTCGAGTACTGCTACCTCACGAGTGGTCACTCCACCTAGACCAGGTGGCAAAGATATTTCATCTCTGGGGCACTCCAGACATAGACCTCTTTGCAAGTCCACTGAATGCCAAATTTCCCCGGTTCTGTTCCAGAATTCCGGCGTACAACTGTCAGGCAAGGGATGCCTTCCTCCTTCACTGGGGTCAGGACTTCCTTTATGCCTTCCCACCCATTCCCCTCATCCCCAAGAAACTCTTCAAGCTTCAGAGAGACAGGGGTCGCATGATTCTCATAGCACCACGATGGCCACGCCAAACGTGGTATTCCCTGCTTCTGCATCTCTCTCAAGCGGCACCTCTGGAGTTAGGGCATGCTCCAGATCTCCTTTCCAAGGAGAATGGGACGCTATGGCACCCGAATCCCCAGTCCCTGCACCTCACGGCCTGGTTGTTGAAGGCTTAGACCTCCAGGATTTCAACCTGTCCCAACAGGTAAAAGATATCCTTCAGGCTTCTAGGAAACTTTCCACAAGAAGATCTTATGCCTTCAAGTGGAAACGTTTTACTATATGGTGCTCCAAGAAGGGATTAAACCCCCTGGTCATACCCTTAGAATCGATACTAGAGTATCTCCTTCACTTATCGAATTCTGGGTTAAAGACCAATTTGGTAAGAGTCCATCTTAGTGCAATTGCAGCTTCTTACAAGCCTCTAAATGGACAACCAATTTCCTCTCATCCCCTCCTATCAAGATTTATGAGAGGCCTTTTATTAACTAAACCTCCCATCAAGCCACCACAGGTAGCATGGGATCTAAATCTAGTTCTCGGGCAGCTCATGAAGCCGCCTTTTGAACCTTTAGCCACTACAGCCCTTAGGATTTTGACTTGGAAGGTCATCTTCCTGATTGCAATCACTTCTGCCCGTCGCATTAGTGAATTGCAAGCTTTAGTGGCTGATCCTCCTTATACTAGATTTCATCATGATAAGGTTGTTCTTCGAACTCACCCACACTTTATGCCAAAGGTGGTTTCGCCTTTTCATTTAAACCAATCAATTTATCTTCCTGTATTTTTTCCAAGGCCTCACGCCTCTAATGCAGAAAGAAACCTTTATAGTTTGGATTGTAAGAGGGCCTTAGCCTTTTACATTCAAAGAACACAGCAACATAGAAAGTCCTCACAACTTTTTGTAGCTTTTGACCCTAGTCATTTGGGACTTCCAGTCTCCAAAAGAACTTTATCTAAATGGATTGCCCAATGCATATCCTTTGCTTATGAGAGTAAGGGTCTTCCTCTTCAGGACCATGTCAAAGCTCACAATGTGAGAGCCATGGCAGCTTCTATGGCTAATCTCCACTCTGTGTCTATCGATGACATTTGTCGAGCAGCCACCTGGGCTTCGGTACACACCTTCACAGCCCACTACTGCTTAGATCAGGGGTCTCAAACTCAAATTGCTTTGAGGGCCAAATGAGGACTTGTAAAGTAACCCGGGGGCCGCATAAGACGCGGGGCCTCATTTGCATAAGGGGCCTCATTTGCATAAATATTTGCATAATGTTACCATACACTAACTTTTAGTAAACATGCCTCTTTAATGAGTATGGATAAAGAAAGACTAAAAGATTTAGAAACAAGAAGACAATAATTAAACTGGGAACCCCAAAAGCCAAACTTGGAATGTACAACAACACTGTAGAAATAAAACTATAAATTAATTTCCTCTTGTACTAAACAAAGCGCAAACATTAATGATGCACATTTCCCAGAGCTGACATATTCCAGTTAATAAATTCAAAATAAAGAGATATTTTTCTACCTTTTGTGCATTTTTTTCAGTTGCAATTGTTCCAGCCACTTTCTTCTGGTTTCTTCATGTCTTCTGCTAACTCTCCATCGTCTGCTGTCCATTTGCCCTTTCTTCTCTCCTAGTTTTTTTTCCATTCTCTCTCTACATCTGCTTTAACATACTAATCTTTCTCCTTTTTCTCTTTCCTCATTCCTATTTCATCCACTCAAATTTTACCCCTCCATCCTCAATCCCCACTTACTCTCCCAATACCTGGCCAATTGTAGATTTGTCTTCTCTCCCAGACAAAATATTTTTCCCCTCTCCATTTCACTTTCCCAGCTCCATCCCATTCTAATCCTCCCCCAACATCAGCTCCCTTCTAGTTCCAGCCCCACCCAGCATCCGCTCCCTTCTAGTCCCCCCATTAGTCCATTTCCAGTCCTATCCTAGCCTCACCATCAGCCCATTTCCAATCCTAGCCCCCCATCAGCCCATTTCCAATCCTAGCTCCCTCCCCTCACAGCCCATTTCCATTCCAAGCCCCCCTCCCCATCAGCCATTTCCATTCCAAGCCCCCCTCCCCATCAGCCATTTGCAGTTCAAGCCCCCCTTCCACTCAGCCCACTTCCAGTCCTAGCAACCCCCCCCCAGCCCATTACCAGTCCTAGACCCCCCATAGCCCATTACCAGTCCTAACCTCCCCATAGCGCACTTCCAGTTTTACCCCCCATCACCCCATTTTCAGTCTTACCCCCCCATAGCCCATTACCAGTCATAACCCCCCTGCCAATAGCCCACTTCCAGCCCTAACCCCCATTACCCCATTTCAGTCAGCCCTTCCATAGCTCATTACCAGTCCTAACTCCCCCCATCAGCCCACCTCCAGTCCTTCCTAACCCCCACCTGCCCATTTCCAGTCCTAGCCCCCACCATAGCCCATTACCAGTCATAACCCCCCTGCCAATAGCCCACTTCCAGCCCTAACCCCCATTACCCCATTTCAGTCAGCCCTTCCATAGCTCATTACCAGTCCTAACTCCCCCCATCAGCCCACCTCCAGTCCTTCCTAACCCCCACCTGCCCATTTCCAGTCCTAGCCCCCACCATAGCCCATTACCAGTCATAACCCCCCTGCCAATAGCCCACTTCCAGCCCTAACCCCCATTACCCCATTTCAGTCAGCCCTTCCATAGCTCATTACCAGTCCTAACTCCCCCCATCAGCCCACCTCCAGTCCTTCCTAACCCCCACCTGCCCATTTCCAGTCCTAGCCCCCACCATAGCCCATTACCAGTCATAACCCCCCTGCCAATAGCCCATCTCCAGTCATAACCCCCCCCCCCTGCCAATAGCCCATCTCCAGTCATAACCCCCCCCTGCCAATAGCCCATCTCCAGTCATAACCCCCCCCCCTGCCAATAGCCCATTTCCAGTCATACTCCCCCCCCCCCTGCCAATAGCCCATTTCCAGTCCTACACACCCCCCCCCCAGGTAAATTTAAAAAAAACCTGGCTTCTGCTGCTCAAGCAGCAAAATCAGCTGTCCTGCGGCCCCTTCCCCTGTGCCCGGAGATCCGAGTCTGCTCTATCAGCGGCGTGCTTTTCAAGCCGCGAGGAGAGTATTCCCCTCTCGCGCGGCTTGAAACCGCGCGAGAGGGGAATACTCTCTTCGCGGCTTGAAAAGCACGCCGCTGATAGAGCAGACTCGGATCTCCGGGCACAGGGGAAGGGGCCGCAGGACAGCTGATTTTGCTGCTTGAGCAGCAGAAGTAAGTTTTTTTAAAAATTTGACAATTGATTCTGCCGCTGCCACGGCGGCAACGGCAGAAGCCAGGGTTTTGGGGTTTTTTTGTTTTCCTCCATCGCGGGCCGCACAAAGTTGTCTCGGCCCGCGGGCCGCGTGTTTGAGACCCCTGGCTTAGATAAAGCCTCCTGTCGGGATGTCTTCTTTGGCCAGGATGTTCTTCAGAATCTCTTTCAAACCTAAACCAACTCCCACCCACCAACCATGGTGGGATGCCAGAGATCCATGGGAGGAAGGATTCTCACCTTCGACGGTGGCACCTTCCTGGAGCTGTCTCCCTGGTATCTTCAGCTAGGGAGTCCCCATATGTGAGGACTACATTCCTGCTTGTTCCTGGAGATAGCGTAGTTACTCACCTGTAACAGGTGATCTCAGGGAACTGCAGGAATTTAGTCCTCACAGCCCACCCACCTCCCCTAAGAGTTGTCTCTCTCTCTCTTTGTCTCTTTCCTCTCTCCCTCTATCCTTTCACTCAGCTGCAAACTTAACTGAAGAGGGACAGTTGGAAAGGCGGGAAGGCAGCGCGCATGTGCTGAGGGATGCTCCCAAAAGCGTTCCTATTGGACGCTGGGAAGCATTCCCGCACAGGCTCCGTCGGTACCGACGATACCCATATGTGAGGACTAAATTCCTGCTGTTCCCGGAGATCACCTGTTACAGGTGAGTAACTACACTTTACGGAACCAGCCAATTCTGGAGGGTTTGCATGCACATTCCACTCGAGCACATGCTTCTTCCTAGGCAGAGTGTAGGTTTGTCATTCCCTTAGACATTTGTTGGACGGCAACATGATAATCACTTTCCACTTTTGCCAAGCATTACTACTTGGATGTCCACTTTCGGGCAGACGTGGCCTTTGCTGTAGAGATTCTTAAGGCTGCCATGTCTTCTTCCCACCCAGTGAAGTTGATCTTTGGTACATCCCACTTGTCTGGACTGGTCTAACAGAACAATATGGAAGGTTACATGTTACTTACCAGATAATGTCCTTTCCTGGAATCCTGCTAGACAAGTCCACTACCTGCTCCTATGATCTGTTATGTTAGTCTGTGATTTGGCACTGTGGGCTGTCACACCCCAGCCCCCGGCAACGTGCCTAAAGAGCTAGAGTGGACATTATGTCCTTCATAAACGGGTTGAAAAACTATCTTCAGCACTGAGGCATGCTGGGAGTTGTAGTTTCCCTTTTAAAAGTATAGCCGTGACAAACCAGTATGAAGGTAAATGATATAGGTTTATTTCCCCAATGTCATAAGGTTCAACATAAAGCATCAGGATATTCTCTCCAGTTAGTGTTTCCAAAGATATTTACAAAACTCAGGTTGCATGTGTTTCACAGTCATTACTTCTGTGCAGGTGTTTTAATCCAAAACTTAGCAGATAAAACAAAACACAAGCTTCTTCATTCAGCTTAGTAAAAATGTTCTCTTTTATCCTTTCATTCCTTAGTAACACCAAACACAGGTGATAGGCAATATTCCTTTGATTAAATAAGCTCTTACCTTCAACAAGGTCAGACTTCTTTACTCTGTTACTCAAAAAGCGCACATCCTGAAAGCTATTCCTCAGTTAAGGACTCCCTGCTCCCAGCCAAACATAATGTTCAATCCATGGGAAACTCATGTAGCAAGGAATCCTGTTCGCTAGGATCTATCTGCATTTCTTCCTGCTCTGAAGAAACATCAACTTGCTCTGAGCTTTCCCCGTGTCTCCCAGGATACACTTTCTCTGGGGATCTCTGTAATTCCCTCCAGCAGTGGTCTACCTGGTATGGAAGACAAGTATCTGGGGTTTGAGCTATTACTTTCTGGCTAGGTTCACAAACCTCTCTCCAGCTGCGGTTAAACAGTTCCTGGCCTCCTTGCTTAAGTTCTTCTCTGGTGTTAATCGATGGCTCCCTGTTCCAGGCTGGGTTCTTCTGCCTCCTAGCTTGAGCCTTGGGCACCCACCTCTGAACATGTTGAGACTGCCAGTCCGGCATAGACGTGGGAAGACTTTTATGCTCTCTCTCTCTGAGCTGTGCTTTCCTGGTACCTCTCCTGACGGCTTCTCCTTGGAGCTCTCCACCTTGGGACTGCTGGCCTCTTTGGAACTTTTTCTTATCCTGCAACGACAGCCACTCTAGCTGCCTTGCTTGGTGCTGCTTCGTCACCTTCTCCCTCTTCTCCCCTTTCTCTCCTTCTAAGCAAGGCTTATAAGGCTGCTTCTCTGTCAGGGTCTCTCTCACTCCCCCCAGGTGTGTGTGATCATCCCCTAAGTTTGTAACTACCTCAGGATAGCTTGGGTGTGGCAACCTAACTTCAGACTCTCTGTGCTTACTCCCTCTAGCTGCACTCTGCAGTGTGTGTATTGCAGATCTGTCACATTCTTTAAAGGTACATTCACTAGTTTTTCCTATCTCCATAGACTCACTAGCATCTTCTTCATCACAGGGCGCATAACCTTCTTAATGGACCTTCTGTCCAAAGACTGTCTCATTCATACTTGTGGTTCCTTGTTCTGTTGATTCTTCCCTGTCCTCATTGAGGTTATGTATGGTCAGGAATTCTTGACCATGTGCTTGGGTATGAATACTGAAATATGCCCCTAGCTTCAGCAGCTGTAGTAGCAGGGATGATGTCATAAGAAGCTTCTGGATTTTTTCTTTGTCTCTACCTCTGCTGGAAGGGGACACAACTGAACTGATCTAGCATGACTCCAGAAAAGGACGTTATCTGGTAAGTAAAATGTCACCTTTATCCAGTTAGTACGTTTTTCAGTTACCACCTTTCTAGCCAATTTAGGCCGCTTGAAAAAACTGTCCGAAGTTGGAAGCCAGATAAGCGATGGCTGAAAATCATCACTAACTGTGGATATTCAGTGCCAGCTCCTATCTGGATGGATACTGCAGCTGAATATCCCATCAATATTTAAGTGCCATGGCTAACTGTTGTAGCATTTGAATAACAGCCATTTTGCAAATCCGACCCCATTGTTATTAGGCGTATATCCCATTAATTAATATTGATGCATGCAACACCAGTCAGAATGCAGAATTTTCCACTTCTACAGTGTAGCCATTCTACACTAGGCTTATGATTCCTGTTTATAAGGAATATTTAGGTGTTTTAGAATTTTACTTGGGTTTGTTAAATTGGTGGAAAACATCTTAAGGAGCTTTTGAAAGTGAGCATTTTTCCTGGTGAGGTGAAACTTTTAAATATTCAAGGCTGTATATGTAGGATGATCATACAGATGTAGGGAAATCGGCTTGGCCACTTTTTTTCCCCATTGCATGCATAGACATGTAGTGCTGGCACTCTTAGAGAAATCAATTTGGAAATCAGAACTACATGTCTGTGCATGCAGTGCAGTAAATCCAGGGTAATTATTTATAGTCTCATTTGGAAAAAGTATTTCTATAACTGACAAATAAGAAAAAAAAGCAACCAATAGTGATCATTGACAGAATATTTCAAGGACATAACAAGGAACAATGTCATCTTTGTGTTTGATTGAACTAGGTGACTCTATATTTTTTGTTTTCAGCAATGTTTCTCGCCATCTTTGCAAATTTTTGTGAGTAGTAACGGATTGCCTCCAAGTCCTATTCCCAGTCCAACAAGACGATTTACAACGTAAGTGTATGTCACTGAAAATATGAAAGTGGTTAAAGTAAGGGTGTGCAACTGTACGTATATAGTCCATGAAGGTCACAAATGGTTCTCGTTTCAGGATATCCTAAATAAATATTGGGCATATTCTCATCCATATTCATTAGGCATATCCTGAAAACCCAGCTGGTTTACAGCCCTTAAGGATTGCAGTTTGACACCCATGGGGCAGTGTCAACTTACAGTTCATCTCTGAGTGTTACAAATTGGGGCCCTCCCTATGAAATTTTCCACTATGCACATTTAAACAAAAAACTTTTCTGACAGTGAACTCTGATCAGCAAGTTTCACCTACAGAAATGGATTAAAATCACTTCTAGATTTTCTAATGTTTTGTATTGAAATACAAATTTGATGAATTTGTTTGGATTCAGATTTTTTTTCTTAAAATTAGTTAAAAAGGTAAGAATATAAAGATCTAGATAACAAATCATTTGTACATATTTAACAAGTGGCTATATATAATTATTTCTGTATGGAGAGAGAGAAAATGACTTGTTGATGTAGTCAGGGGGTAAATGAAATAGGAACTATAAAAACATAGATGTTGGGCAGATAAGGACTACTTGTGCTGATCCACCATCTATGGTTCCTTTGAGAGTACTTCTCGTAACAGGATGTCTCGGCTGTGAAGGCACGTGGGCGCAGATATTAAGTTTTTTTTAGAAAGACAACATATGCGTATATGTCTTTTTGAAAAGAACCCCCTAGAGAGTAGGCACAGACATTTAAGCTTCTTCTTGGGCAAGTGCAAATTGTCTGTCTGTGGGCTGTGTGTGCATTTTATATAACATTTATTTATTAGTGATATTTGTTATACCACTAAAGGCACAAAAAATGGCATTATAGTGCTTTACAAAAAATCAGTAGGTAACTCTGTCCCTGCTCAACACAACCTCTGCCCTTGAGAACGTCTACACTTGCTCCTCATAAAAGTACACACTACATATCTGTAGTGCATATTTCTAGGCATTTATACTTTCTGGTTATTTTATAAGCACCCAAAAGTTTTATAAAATTGCCCTTCCTGTTTGACCTTTGGTTGCTCACAGAACAAAATGTATAGGATAGTTTTACTAAGGAAACAATTGAAATAATTGAGTGTAAAGATATATATGTTAATTCAATTATAAGTATGTGTGGCTTGCACATATTAGAATTTGTAAATCTGCCTAGTTGAGATTTGACAACTTTGGATAACTGCACATAAAAATTCTCATATGTAATGCCAGTTCCCCTTTTCCTCATGTCTTCTATCTGATCTCTCAACCTCCATCTCACCAAGGTTATCCAATTCTATCCTGGGGATTACCAAAATCTGTTCTGTTGGTGATCTCCACCAATAGGCCATTTCAGGCCTTGCTGTCTTCAGTTTTGCTTTTTATAAGATCCCAAACCCTGGCCCCCTTCTATGTTTTATTGTAATAACCATATATCTAACAAGGTTAAATGCAGAGTCCCTCTGCTCCTTGAAGTTTGGGTTCTGGATATGGTCTCCATGAAGATAACCCCTAGTCCTCTGGGAAGCCAGATACTGTTGTACGGCTGCTTCTTAGGATTGCAATCACTACTCCAAGCAGGTTTTCATTTAGCTTTCTTGAAAGCCTAAGGCAGTCCTAAAAACATAAATACCATATTGGGTCATACCAAGGTCCATCAAGCCCAATATCCTGTTCCCACAATGGCCAATCCAGGTTACAAATACCTGTCATGTTCCCAAAATGTTCCACAATGCTTGTCCTGGGATAAGCAGTGGATTTTCCTGGTCCACTTTAATAGTGGTTGGACTTTTCCTCCAGGAATTTGTCCAACCTTTTTTAAACCCAACTACATGAACAGCTTTTACTACATCCTCCAGTAACGAATTCCAGAGTTTGATTACACATTGAGTGAAAAATATGATCTCCAATTAGTCATGTGCTACATTTTAGCTTCATTACATGTCCCCTGGTCTTTCTACTTTTTGATGGAATAAACATCCGATCTACGTTTACCCGGTCCACCATTCATTAATTTATAAACCTCAGTCATATCTCCCCTCAGCCATCTGTTTTCCAAGTTGAAGAGCCCTAACCTTTTAAGTCGTTCCTCATCCTCTTTACCATTTTGGTGGCTCTTCTCTGTACCTTTTCTAATTCTGCTATATCCTTTTTAAGATATGGCATCCAGAATTGCTCAGAATTGCTGTTGCACCATGAAATGATTCAGAAGCAATTTAATATCCTTGGTTTTTATTCTCCATTCCTTTCCTTATGATTCCTAACATTTTATTTGCTTTCTTGGCTGCCGATGAACACTGCGCAGAGGTTTTCAACATATTACCCACGATGATGCCTAAATCATTTTCCTAGGTGGTGGTTCCTTATATGCAGCCTTGCATTGTTTAACCATAGTTTGGGTTGCTCTTTCCTAGGTGCATAACTTTGCCCTTGTCCACATTAAATTTCATTTGCAATTTGGATATCCAGTCTTCCAATTTATCAAGGTCCTCTTTCAATTTTTCATACTCCTCTTGTGTTTCAACAACTTTGAATAATTTTGTGTCATCTGCAAATTTGATCACCTCACTTGTTGCTCCTGTTTCCAAGTCATTTATGAATATGTTAAAAAGCAGCGAGCCCAGCACAGATCCCTGGGGTACTCCACAATTTGCCTTTCCCCATTGAGAAATTTGGGCAGTTAGCTCTGCTTTCTATCCTTTAACCAGTTCCTGATACACAATAGTACACTACCTCCTATCCCATGACTTTTTAATTTTGCCAAGAATCTCTCATATGAGGGACCTTGTCAAAGGCTTTCTGAAAATCCAGATGCACTATATCAACAGGCTCACCTTTATCTACCTGTTTATTCACACCTTCAAAAAATATATAACAGATTAGTAAAATAGGACCTTTCTTGGTTAAATCCATGTTGGTTTTCTCCCATTAAACCTAACTTATCTATATGTTCAGTAATTTTATTTTTTATTATGTTTTCTGCCATTTTGCCCGTTACTGTCATCAGGCTCACTGGTCTGTAGTTTCATGGATTACCCATGGAACCCTTTTTAAAAATTGGCATTATATTTACCATTCTTCAATCTTCAGATACTGCAGATGATTTTATTGATAGTTCACAGATTACTAATAATAGGTCTGCAATCTCATATTTCAGTTCTCCAGGAACAAGCAGGAAGTCAGTCCTTACATATGGGTGACTGCATCAGTGGAGATGTCGTGTCCATCGTGCCCAGTAAAAGTTGATTTTTCTAACCATTCTCTTAACGTTTTTTCTCTTCTTGCCAGTTGGTTCCGATAACCTTCTTGCCGCCTGAATCCACACTCGCCTCTGCAGCACAGTTTTCTCGGGTCCTTTTTCTTTTTCGGTGCGTCAGTCTTTTCTCGCACTCTCCTTGACTGAGACGTCTCAAGTTTGATCTCACTGGTTCCGCTTTCCCCACAATGCCTTCAGTCAGTAGATTTAAAGCAATGTGGGGGAAATGCTGCCGTACCATGTCCATAACGGACCGCCACAGTTCTGTATCAGGTGCCTTGGTGCGGATCACGACAACTCCACTTGCCCGCTCTGCATGCATGTGTCGAGCAAGAGCCGGAGGAATTGTGGAAAGCAGCCAGGGGTAAGACTTCTGGTACCTAGTCTCAGAGTCCTCACCTGACGCCGAGGGTGATTGCCGTGAGCAGCCCTCGAAGCTGCCTCGGTGGGAGGAAACTCCCACCACGTTGGGGGATCAGACTCTGTCCTCTGATATTATCACCATTGGTGATTTCCCTTTGAGGGAGCCGACTTCAGGCTCGATGCCTTTGAGGCCTGAACTAGTCGCTGCGGAGCCTACTAGCATCAAAGCCATGATGGCGTCCTTGGAACACAGCCTGGCTGCCTTCCTCAAGGCGCAGTGAGGCCCGACGCCCGGAGTCTCTGGGTCTTAAGTGCCGACAGTGGGACTCTCCACTGCGAGGACCTCCCCTGGAGGATGTCCAGCCAGTTCTGGAACGATTTGCTCTCTCAGAGCTGCATCGGTCAGCCAGCCGTTTGAGGCGTGACTCGCCCACAAGTACCTCGGGGTTGGTGTGTTGGGCACCTCTTTCTCCTTTGGTGCCGGCAGCTCATCCTTCCAATGACCGTCTGGGCTTCGAGGTCTCATCAGGGTCAGAGTTGGGCTGGGAGACCAATGGGAACCTCGCATTCCTCGACTTTGTCAGGGAGATTTCCAAGGCTCTGGCCTTCATAGCGGAACCAAAGGACGAGTTCCGTGCTGAGGACTGGATCCTCCAGTACGAGGCCTCTCTGAGGGAGGCACTGATGGTGTTGATTTCCCCCATCCTGGAGCGCATGCTGTTCAGGATGTGAGAGAGCCTGGTGACAATAGTGAGCCAACGACTCAATTCCCAGTATCGAGTTAGCAAAAGCGGCGGCTTTCAGATGACATAGCTGCCTCACAACTCCATGGTGATGGAGTCAGCCATGCATCGAATAAAGAGTCAGATGAAGCACTCCTCGGTGCCCCCTGGTAGGGAGACCCACACCATGGACGGGTTTGGCAGAAAGTGCTTCCGGGGCTCAATGCTCGTGGCCCGCATCCAGACTTTCAAGCTGTACATGGGCATGTACCTGAGGGACCTGACGAAGGAGCTCACTGGGTTCTCAGCTGGGCTGACAGGTGAATCTCTCGAGCACTTCCGGACCCTCATCTCCTCGGTCAAGGAATACTCCAAATTTGAGACTCGAGCGGCCTATGATGGCTTCGGGTCTGTAGCTTGTGTGGCTGCAGTGGGCATTAGTTCCCACTGCCTGGCTTGGCTACAGTCCTCGAATTTGGAGCAGTGGATACAGGACAAACTGGCCGATGTCCCCTGCCGAGGAGAGAACCTCTTAGGCAAACCCATAATGGACAAGGCAGCCGAGTTGGAGTCAGAGTTTATGACCAGGACTAGGCTATCCTGGAAAACTGCTGACCCTTCCTCCAGGAAGACTTCAGGGAAAAAGCCTTTCCACCTGAAGGGGAAGAAAGCTTCTGGAAAATACCCCCAATTTCTGGCCTATCAGGCTCCCAACAGGATCAGTAGGCCAAGGGCCAGGGCACAGCCCTTGTAAGCAGAAAGCCCCCAAGCCCCATACAGCACCCCAGCTGCAGCCTGGGGGTGACTTTTGACTCCTTGGGCATAGCCCATCTTCCCCCTGAGGATCATGGCCCAAGACACATGGGAGGATGTCCGGTTTACTTCGCTCATCTCTGCCTGGGTATCACAACTGATGCCTGGGTGCTGCAGGTGGTGTGGGAAGGTTACCTTCTGCACTTCAACCAGACCCCTTCTTTCCAGGGGAACTTCCCATGACCTTCCTGCACAGAGAACTCCTGCAGAAGGAACTGGAGTCCCTGCTCGAGAACCAGGTGGTAAAGCCAGTCCCTCGGCCCCTCTGGGGCACAGGGTTCTACTCCTGGTACTTCCTCATTCCAAAAAAGATAGGAGGCTTTTGCCCATCCTGGATCTGCGGGACCTCATATGCTTTTTGGTCAAGGAGAAGTTCAAGATGCTATCCCTTGAAACATTGCTGCCCTACTTCCAGCGGGGAGATTGGCTGTGCTCCTTGGATCTCAAAGATGTCTACACTCACATCCTGATTCACCCTCGACAATGTCAGTACCTCCACTTTGTCATCAGAGGCTGCCATTACCAGTAACGAATGCTCCCCTTCGTCCTCTCCTCAGCCCCTCGGATGTTCGCGAAATGCATGGCGGTAGTTGCCACTCCACCTCCGTTTGCTGGGAGTCTTTGTCTTCCCCTATCTGAACAACTGGCTCCTAAATGCCAGCTTGCCAGAGGAGATATTTCACGCGGCCCACCCCACCATCAGTGTGCTGCAGCATCTGGGGTTCGTGATCAACTTCCCTCCTTCACATAATAAACCAATCATTACTACAAGGTACCATGCCCACAGATCTTAAGATATCTTCCATACGCCCTGTACTAAAGAACAGGACACTCAACAGAAACGAACCTAGCTCCTACAGACCAATAACAAGTATCCCCTTTGTCACTAAAATCATTGAAAAAATTATCCAAATACAACTCCAAGATCATGTTGACAGCAATGCTGCCTTAAATAACCAACAGTTTGGTTTTCAACCTTTTCATGGAGTCAAAATCCTTTTGATAGCCTTACTTGACCACCTTATCCGAGGCATAGACGACCCTAAATGTGCATTCTTACTAGTCCTCATAGACTGCCTCAGCATTCAATAATATTAACCACAATACCCTCACTACTAGACTAACACAAATCGGAATAGGCAGAACAGTCCTACAATGGTTTAAGTCCTATATCTCAAACCGCAGACTACATATCCAGATAGGCAACGAACCCCCGGTTACCTTCCCACAAGATCAAGGAATCCCCCAAGGGTCTGTCCTCTCAGCCCTATTTAACCTTTATCAGCAACCAATCACCAATATATTCAAAAAATTCAACATCAGGTATTATATCTATGCGGATGACATCATGTTGTCCCTCCCCGTAGACATAAACAACCCCACCTTTAACAACTTATCAGACTGCATTAGTGAAACTGAAGCATGGCTAAACGCCAGTAACCTCAACATCATTTTCAAAAAAACGGAAGCCATGTACATTACAAAAAATCAAAACCACACCCTCCCTCAAAATATCACCCTGAGCTCCACTGTCCTCCCAATCAAGAATGAGGTCAAGTACCTCAGTATAACCCTTGATCAAACCCTCAACATGCTCCCCCATTTGAAACAAACAGTGAAAACCATATTCTACAAGCTAAAGACCATTCAGCACATACAACCATTCCTAGAAGCAAATGATTACAGATCAGTACTCAAAGCAATTGTCACACCCCATTTTGACTACTGTAACAGCCTGTTACAGGGTCTACCTGCCAAAAACCTACACATTCTCCAAAGAGCACAAAACATCACAGCTAGAATCATTTGCAAAGCCCCACTGACCAACCGCATCACACCCATCCTATATGACCTCCACTGGCTCCCAATAATGAGTCGAATAAACTTTGAAATACTCATGACAACCTTCAAACTAATTAACAATATAGCGCCATCCATTCTCTCAACACTCATTCATACCCCCCCCCCCCCCCCCCCCGGACACAAGAACTAGAAAAGAAAATGCACTAAATTCCCTTGAAATCCCCAATACATTCTGTAAAACAAAACAGGCCACAAGCTCCAGGGCCTTCACATTACCGGTCCCACCCTCTGGAACTCCCTACCACTATCTAGCCACTCAATTAAGGACCTCCAGATGTTTAAAAAATTGCTTAAAACATACCTCTTCACAGGCATATTAACCACATACACAATGCTGACCTACAGACACCTAACCTCATTCATAGATGAACCCACATCTCATACTCCAGGCAACACCTGTCAATAACCTGCTTGTACATAGTTACTGTTATGTTAAGTATTCAGAATGTTTAAAAGTTACCATGTAAAAAGTTCTTAAAACTGTTTTATGTAACATGTTAGTTATATGTAACCCACCCCTGATCTCTGGAAGGGGCGGTATAGAAAAGTGTAACAAATAAATACAATAAAAAGTTGCATCTGCTATCGACCCAATGCCTGGAGTTCATAGGAGCCCTTCTGGATTGCACCCAGAACAGAGCCTTCCTTTCTCTAGACAGGGCGCAGCATCTGGCGACCCTAGCAAAGGAAGTACAGAGTTGCTCATTGACATCTCCCCATCTCCTACTGCGCCTATTGGGGCACATGGCCTTGAGGATTCACATGACCCCACAGGCCCGTCTACAGATGCGATATGCCCAGTGGCCCCTCAGCTCTCAATGGACTCAGGCCACGAGTCAACTGGAGGATAGGGCCCAGATCACCCAGCCTCTGTCAGCGGCCTCTCTCGCCTGGTGGCAGAGCTGACAGAATCTCATGGCTGTCCTACCCTTCGAGTCCCCACCGGCCCAATGTGTTCTGACCACGGATGCCTCTAAGCTCGGCTGGGGAGCCCACTGTGAAGTATCATTAAAATCATCTCTAATACCTGAAGATTGGAGGATCGCCAATGTAACACCACTTTTTAAAAAGGGTTCCAGGGGTGATCCGGGAAACTACAGACCGGTGAGCCTGACGTCAGTACCGGGAAAAATGGTAGAAACCATCATAAAGAATAAAATTACTCAGCATGTAGATAGTCATGGCCTAATGGGAGACAGCCAACATGGCTTTAGCCAAGGAAGATCTTGTCTTACTAATCTGTTATGTTTTTTTGAAGATGTGAATAAACAGGTGGACAAAGGTGAGTCGGTTAATATAGTGTATCTGGACTTTCAGAAAGCCTTTGACAAGGTCCCTCATCAGAGACTTTTGGAAAAACTAAAGAGTCAGGGGATAGGAGGTAGTGTACTACTGTGGATCAGGAACTGGTTAAAAGTTAGAAAGCAGAGGGTAGGGCTAAATGGCCAATTTTCCCAATGGAGAAAGGTGAATAGTGGTGTACCGCAGGGATCTGTGCTGGGTCCGCTGCTTTTTGACATATTCATAAATGACCTGGAAAGTGGAAGTCTCCAGGACCAAGCAGGAAGTCAGTCCTCACATATGGGTGTCATCGACGCCGATGAAGCCCCAGCGGAGCATTTCCCCAGCTTTCCATGAAAGCCTTTGGGAATGCAGGCACGCATGCACGGTTCCCTTCCCGCCTAAAGGTGCCATCTTACCTCAGTCTCTCTTTTTCTGAGAAGCCCACCGGACGTGTGTCCTGTCATCCCGGATAAAAGTTTGATTTTTTCGGCGAATCTCGCTATTTTTCTTCTTCGGTTCGACGTTGGTTCCCTTCCCGCCGGGTTCGGTACAGCGGTATCGAGCCCGTTTCTTCTTTTTCGTTTTTTGCCCTTCGTGGCTGGCATTTGCGCCCTTTTTTGCTTTTCCCCTGGAAGGCCGGTCCTTTGACCTCGCGGGGACTCTTTTTTCACCGATGGCTTCCAGCGGTTTTAAAAAGTGTGATCGGTGTAAGAAGTTGATGTCTCTCACCGACACACACGACTGCTGCCTTCAGTGCCTCGGTCCTGATCACAACCCTAAGACGTGTGGACCATGTGGGAAGATGTCTTCCAAGGCACTGCGAAGTCGCCAGCAGCAGAAAGAAAGGCTTTTCTCTGACTCAGCCTCTGGCCGAGCCCGGACCTCATCTGAGGCCTCGACATCTCGGGGTTCGGATCCCGAGCGCCATCGTGGCTCCTCGGACAGGTGTCCCCTGTCCGGGAACGCAAGAGGAAGAAGCGGCTCGTGAGGGCGTCGTCGGAAGAGGTCCCTGGCTCCTCGAGGGCCAGGTCTAAGACCCCCGACCATCGCCCCGGGCCCGTAGAACAAGAGAAGCCTGCCAAAGTTCCTTGCGTGGAGCTGGAGTCTGCTGGACACGTAAGCCCTGTAGTCCTCGAGGACTCTCCTCCCAGAGAGCCGACGTCGGGCCCGGCGCCGCCGGGGCCCGAGTCGGTGGCTGCTGCGTCTCCCGAGCTGAGTCTCAGGATGACAGCCTTGGAGTGCAGACTGTCTGCCTTCATGGAGCAGCAGCAGGCACTGATGGCCAGCCTGTCTGGCGCATCTGCCCCGACCACCGGGACATCGACATTGAAGTCGACCTCGGAGACCGAGCCGATACTCGAGACCATGATGGCTCGAGGTCGACCTCGGTTGCAGTCTCCCTCGACCTCCCGTTTGGGACCGAGGGCGTCGACACCGGTGCCTCCGTCGTCGGGGCGGGTGCTCCCAGGCCCCGCGGGGTCGGATCCTGACTCCTCGTCGGACGAGTCCGCCTGGGAGACAGAGGATGAGGAGTCCCCGACACCTTCAAGACTTGGTGCATCCTGTCGAACTCACCGCAGTCTGAACCCCGGAGTAGATCCCTTCCGGAGGATACCCAGTTCTCGGAGTTTGTCCGGGATATGGCCACCGCATTGGCCATCCCGGCGGACCCCGAGGAAGAGCCTCGAGCCGAGGAGCTCGAGGCCCTGCAGTATGACTCTCTCCTCCGAAGGAGGCTTTTATTGTCTCGGTTCCTCCGATGATGGAACGGCTCCTCTTCCGGATGTGGGAGGCACCGGCCTCGGCGCCGGTTTTAAGCAAGTGAGTCGATTCGATCTATCGACTCCGGAAGAGCCCTGGCTTTCAGAAGGCGCAGCTACCACACCATTCCATGGTTGTGGAATCGGCCATGCATCGCCTGAAGAGTCAGAAGATGCACTCTGCGGTGCCCCCCCCCGGCAGGGAGGCCCGGAACCTTGATGGTTTTGGTAGAAAGTGCTTCCAGGGCTCGATGCTTGCTTGCCGTGTCCAGTCTTACCAGCATGTACATGGGCATGTATTTGCGAGATCTGGCCAAGGAGTTGGCCGGGTTCTCTGTTGGTCTCTCCAGGGAGCCCTTGCAGAGATTCAAGTCCTTGTCCTCGGGGATTCGGGACTGCTCCAAGTTTATGTCCCGCGCCGCCTACGATGGCTTCGAGGCTTCGGCCCGAGTTGCGGCAGCCGGCATCTCGGCTCGACGCCAGGCGTGGCTGCAGTCATCGGACCTCGAGCCATGGGTTCAGGACAAGTTGGTCGATGTCCCTTGCCGAGGTGAGAACCTTTTTGGCAAGCCCATGGCCGAGAAGGCCGCACAGCTCGAGACCGAGCACCTTACAAGGACAAGGCTGTCTAGAAAGACCTCTGCCCCTTCTCACAAAAAGAAGGGCTCGGGTAAAAAGTCCTTTTACCCGAGGAAGGGCACTGCCTACAAACAGTAGCCACAATATCAGGCTGCCCCTCAGGGTCAGCAAGCCAAGGGGCAGGGTAATGGGCCCCGTAGGCAGAGGACCCCAAGCCTCCGGCCCCTGCTCCCACTCAGCAGGGTGGGTTTTTTTGACTCCTTCAGCATAGCCCCTCCGTCCCTGCTCTCCCAACCCTGCACAGGGGGTCACCTCGCTCTGTTTGCCCACCATTGGCCACTCATCACTGGAGACAGTTGGGTGTTAAGCATAGTCCAGAAAGGCTATGCACTACACTTTCAGCAACTGCCTCCTCCATACTTTCCAGGGGAGCCTCCAAGGCCTCCCCTGCACACAGATCTTCTCCTTCAAGAGCTCCAAGGTCTGTTGGTAGACAGGGCAGTGGAGCCTGTGCCTCCCCACTTGCAAGGTCAAGGGTTCTACTCCAGGTATTTCCTGGTACCCAAAAGAACCGGTGGTCTTTGACCTATTCTGGATCTCAGAAACCTCAACAAGTTCCTGGAGAAGGAAAAGTTCAAGATGCTTACGCTTGGAACTCTTCTGCCCTACCTCCAGCAGGGAGATTGGCTATGCTCCTTAGATTTAACGGGTGCGTATACCCACATCCTCATTCATCCAGACCACAGAAAGTACCTCAGGTTCATTGTGGGAGGAAACCATTATCAGTACAGAGTACTGCCTTTTGGCCTCACCTCCGCTCCCAGAGTCTTTACCAAATGCCTGGCAGTGGTGGCAGCCTACCTGAGGAATCAGGGAATCTTTGTCTTCCCCTATCTGGACGACTGGCTCATCAGGGGTCAGACATGTCAGGAGGCCAGACTCTGTTCAAGATTCTTCAGGACAAGGCCTCAGTCCTGCTGGTGGCTCCCAGGTGGCCCAGACAGCCCTGGTTTCCACTTCTCCTTCAATTGGCAGTGGATCCCCCTCTGCCTCTGGGGGTGCAACCCGACCTTCTCTCTCAGGATCACGGTACCCTTCTGCACCCCAATCTCAAAGCTCTAAATTTGATGGCCTGGAGGCTGCAAGGGTAGTTTTGGCTCCCTGGGGGCCTACCTCAGGAGGCAGAGGAAGTTCTCCTGGCCTCTAGGAAACAATCCACTTGGAAAACCTATGCTCTTAAATGGAAGAGGTTTTCAGTGTGGTGTCAGTTACGTACAGAGGATCCTTTCTCCTGTACTGTGCCAGTAGTGCTTCAATACTTACTGCACTTATCCAATCAAGGTCTTAAGTCCAATTCTGTTCAGGTCCACCTCTCAGCTCTAGCAGCTCACCACTCACTGGTGGAAGGGCATTCTCTGTCGGTTCACCCCTTGGTGTCCCGGTTTCTCAGAGGCTTGCTCTTGCTCAAGCCTCCAATCCGTCGTCCTGCCCCTGAGTGGGAGTTGAATGTGGTCTTGCAGCAACTGACTCGCCCACCTTTTGAGCCGATGGCTACTTGTCCACTACGCTTCCTGTCCTGGAAGACACTCTTCCTGATAGCCCTTACCTCGGCTAGGCGAGTGAGTGAGCTTCAGGCCCTGGTCTATGATAGGCCTTACACCAGAATTTATAGGAACAGGGTAGTCCTCAGGACTCATCCAAAGTTCCTCCCAAAGGTTGTCTCCTGTTTCCACCTCAACCAGGAGGTGGTTCTTCCAACATTCTTCCCTAGGCCTCATGCAAGCCAGGCTGAAGCAGTCCTGCATACCCTGGACTGTAGGAGTGCCTTATCCTTCTACCTTGACTGTATGCAAGGGCACAGAAGGGCTACTCAGCTCTTCATATCTTTTGACCCTAATAATTTAGGGTTAGCTGTGTCCAAGCGTACCTTGTCCATCTGGGTGGCTGACTGTATCACCTGGGCTTACAAGGCGGCTGACCTTCCTTTGCAGGGTCGGGTCACGGCCCACCGTGTCAGGGCAATGGCTGCCTCAGTGGCTCATCTCCGCTCTGTACCGTTGGTAGACATCTACAGGGCTGCAACTTGGTCTTCAAGACAGACTTTTGCGGCCCATTACTGTCTGGAGAGAGAGTCCCGTAGGGACAGTGCTTTTGGCCAGGCAGTACTCCAGAATCTCTTTGAGGTTTAGGCAACTCCTGCCCTCTGTTGGGCTACCGGTGGAGGTTGTGTCAGTGAACAGCCTTTCTTTGATGCTGGGACTAGAGGGAGTTCTCTTGTTCAGCCTGGGTTCTTGGTAGCCCATAGCTAGGGAGTCACCCATATGTGAGGACTGACTTCCTGCTTGGTCCTGGAGAAAGAGTAGTTACTCACCTGTAACAGGTGTTCTCCAGGAGCAGCAGGAATCAGTCCTCACAACCCTCCCTCCTCACCTGGGAGTTGCAGTTGTACATAGTTTATTTTTCATTTTTGTGTGCTGTTCTTAGCTATGTCATTTGACTGAGGTAAGATGGCACCTTTAGGCGGGAAGGGAACCGCGCATGCGTGCCTGCATTCCCAAAGGCTTTCATGGAAAGCTGGGGAAATGCTCCGCTGGGGCTTCATCAGCGTCGATGACACCCATATGTGAGGACTGATTCCTGCTGCTCCTGGAGAACACCTTTTACAGGTGAGTAACTACTCTTAACGAGTGAAGTTATCAAATTTGCAGATGACACAAAACTATTTAAAGTTGTTAAAACCCAAGAGGATTGTGGAAAATTGCAAGAGGATCTTGATAAATTGGAAGACTGGGCATCAAAATGGCAGATGAAATTTAATGTGGACAAGTGCAAAGTTATGCACCTAGGGAAGAACAACCCAAACTATGGTTACACAATGCAAGGTTCCACATTAGGAACCACCACCCAGGAAAAAGATTTAAGCGTCATTGTGGATAACATGTTAAAACCCTCGGCCCAGTGTGCAGCGGCGGCCAAGAGAGCAAATAGAATGCTAGGTATCATAAGGAAAGGAATGGAAAATAAAACAAAGGATATTATAATGCCTCTATATCGTTCCATGGTGAGACCGCACCTTGAATATTTTGTGCAATTCTGGTCGCCGTATCTTATAAAGGATATAGCGATACTAGAAAAGGTTCAGAGAAGAGCCACCAAAATGGTAAAGGGGATGGAAGGATACTCCTATGAAGAAAGGCTAAAAAGGTTAGGGCTCTTTAACCTGGAAAAGAGACGGTTGAGGGGAGATATGATAGAAGTCTATAAATTAATGAACGGAGTGGAACGGGTAAACGTAGATCGATTGTTTACCTTATCAGAATATAGAAAGACTAGGGGACATGCAATGAAGCTACAAGGTAAACTATTTAAGACTAATAAAAGAAAATATTTTTTCACTCAACGTGTAATCAAACTCTGGAATTTGTTACCGTAGGATGTAGTAAAGGCTGTTAGTGTAGCTGGGTTTAAAAAAGGTTTGTACAAGTTCCTGGAGGAAAGGTCCATAAACCATTATTAAGAGGGGACTCAGGATATCAATGCTTGACCCAGTACAAGCATTGTGGAACCTGTGTCTTTTGGGGAAACTGCTAGGTACGTATGACCTAGATTGGCCACTGTTGGAAACAGGATACTGGGCTTGATGGACCTTGGTCTGACCCAGTATGGCGTATCTTATGTTCTTATGACTCAGGAAGAAAGTGCCCTCCAGATCAACCTCCTGGAACAGAGCTGTGACAAATGCCCTTTGTGTTCCAGGCCCACCTGGCGAGCCAGGTTGTCCTCAATCAGATGGACAACCAAGTAGCAATGTTTTACATCAACAAGCAGTCCTCGTATCTTCTCTGCTGGGAGGTGGTTCACCTCTGGATCTTTGCCACGGAGAAGGCATGACTCTCCGGACGGTCTACCTACCGGGTCAAGACAATTTGCTTGCAGATGACTCAGCAGAGTCCTTCAGCCCCACAAATGGCACCTCAACCCAGCAGTGACCACCTTCATCTTTCGATGTTGGGGGACTCTGACATTAGACCGCTTCGCCAGCCCCAAGAATGAGCAGCTGCCATGTTTCTCTCCCGGATGCTGACACCGAACAGGTGGTAGCAGATGCCTTTCTCCTGTCCTGGGCTATGATCCTGCTGTATGTGTACCAGCCTACTCACATGGTTCCCAAGACCTTGCTCAAGGTTCAGTTGGACTGGGCCTCGGTAATTCTCATTGCTCCTCATGGCCCTGGCAACCATGGTTCCCTTTGCTCCTGTAGCTATCCTTAGTGGCCCCATTACCCATGGGCCAGGCCCTGGACTTGCTGTTGCAGGAGAACAGGATCCTTCTCCATCCCAACCTCCAGTCCTTTGCCCTGATGGCGTGGATGCTGAAGGCTAGCCATAGCACACCTCCACCTCTCCCAGGACATGGAAGACGTCCTACTGGCATTGTGCAAGGACTCAACACAGGACACATATGCCTTGAAATGAGTTAGATTCTCTGGTGCGCAGGCAGGAATCTCAACCCTTTCTCTTGGTCCGTGTAGGATATCCTCAAATATCTTCTGCACCTCTCCCAGACTGGTCTAAAGTCCAACTCTGTCATGAATCACCTCGTCGATGGCCAGCCTGTCTCTCTGCACCCCCTTTTGGGCTGGCTTATGAAGGGGCTTCTCCTCACTCAGCCCCCTGTCCGCCTACAACCGGTGGCATGGGTCCTGAACGTTGTCCTCGGGAAGCTGATGGCTTCCCCTTTTGAGCCTCTGGCTATGTGCCATCTCAAATTCTTGTCATGGAAAGTAGTGTTCCTGGTAACACTCACTTCATCCAGGAAGGTTAGTGAGCTTCAGACGTTGGTGGCCCACGCCTCCTATACTAGGATCCACAAAAATAGGGTCGTTTTCCGGACTCACCCGAAATTACCACCTAAGGTAGTGTCCGCTTTTCACATGAACCGGGATGTTGTCCTTCCAACCTTCTTCCCCTGAGACATCCTGAGCAGAGGCCTCGCTACATACCCTGGACTGCAAGAGGGCACTGACCTACCTCCAGAGGACACAGGCCCATCGCCACTTGTCACAACTGTTCATCTCCTATGACATCAACAGGCTTGAGGTTGCAATCTCTAAGTGTACTCTGTCTGCCTGGGTGGCAGACTACATCTCTTTCCCTATGAGCAGGCCGGACTCTCTGGAGTGTCATGTTACTGCACATAATGTGCATGCCATGGCGGTCACTGTGGCTCACCTTCACTCTGTTCCCCTGCAGGACATCTGCTGTGCCGCCACCTGGTCTTTGGTCCATACCTTCGCAGTGCATTACTGCTTGGAAGAGAGACCACAGCACTATAGCGCCTTCGGCCAGGCAGTACTTTGCCATCTCTTTGGCCATTCGTTTCCAAGCTACCAGAGAGGTGTTTCCAGCGTCTGCATCACTGGACTTCAAGCCATTCAGCGTTCCTTACTGCCCTTCATTGTTCACCTTTTGGGTCGCCTGTGGCTCCTACAGCTTTTTTTGGTAGTCTATAGCTGGGAGTCTCATATGTGAGGACTGACTTCCTGCTTGTTCCCAGAGAAAGCATAGTTGCTCACCTGTAATGGGTGTTCTCCAGGGGCAGCAGGAATCAGTCCTCACAACCCTCCCTCCTCCTCGTAGAAGAGTATTTTTTATGCTTGATTGAGCTATGTTGTCATTCTGAGGTAAGATGGCACCCTTGGGCAGAAGGGTGACTGTGCATGCGTAGTCTAACTCTCAAAGGCTTCTTTGAAAGCTGGGGAGTGAATTCTCGTGGGCTCTGTTGATGCCGATGTCTCCCATATGTGAGGACTGATTCTTGCTGTCCCCCGAGAACACCTGTTACAGGCGAGTAACTATGCTTTCTTTCAGCACCCTTGGATGTATACACTCTAGTTTATCAAATAGTTGTAATACATCTTCACAGTTATCAAAATGTGTTTCAGTTTTACTGATACATCACCTTTCAATACCATTTCAGGCATCATCTTCAGTAAAGACCGAAGAAAAGAATTCATTCAGGCTCTCCATTATGGCCTTGTCCTACCTTTAATGCTCCTTTTACCCTTTTGTCATCTAATGGTCCTCCTGTCTCTCTCACAGCTAGCAGTACAATGTAGTTTTCTAATCCCTATACCATACTGATTATGACATTTTTTTGTTTTTAATGGTAACTATGTGTCCAATGGTGGGATTCAAATCCACAGTGCACGGTTTGGTCTGTGGTAGGAAGCAGCTGGTCGCACCGTTTCTCGCAAGCCGGTTCCTAGCATTTCCTGTGTTCGCCAAACCGGTCCCTACAGGCTGTTTTATCGCTGGATCTGCATTGGTGGCTTTCAAAACACCCTACATTATTTGGATGGCATCAGGGGCTTCTCCCAGTGCTGTGATCCCCCTGATGCCATGCCATGTCAATAATGTCAGTTTTTTTTGAAACCCGAAAGTCCCGATCTGGCGGTGAAACAGCCTGTAGGGACTGGCTTGGCGAACACTGGAAACATTAGGAACCAGTTCATGTGAATTGTCTTTGTGTGAGATGTGGCAGTGGGTGCCTTTGTGTGGGTGGGGTGCAGGGCTGCAGTGTGTGTGTGTGGCACAGAGGTGGGTTGCTTGTGTGTGTGGTGCTTCTCTGTAACTGTCAAGTGAAGATGGAGTGCACATTGTAGGGATGGGATGCATGTGTGTGTAGTGTGGAGGTGGGCTGCGTGTGTGTATGTTCAGGCAGGGATGCACCCTTTGGCATATACAAATTTGTCATTTTTGTCCTCCAGCTTGCACACTTCCCTCTCCATTTCAACCCCTCTCCACTCTGTTTCCCTTCTGGACGCTTTCCCTTTCACCACTGCATGTGTCACAAGAAAAGACAGAATGAAGTTAATATTTTGTAGACAGAAATGTGTTTCTAAAAATGTTTTCTGAAATAAAATGATTTGTTCCTTTAAAAACAATGTTTTAGGAAAGTTTATTTTCATTCAGTCTTTGCTTGAATACTTCCATGGAAACTATGTAACCAACCTTTTAGTGCATGAAAGTTTTATTACTCTCTTCATTTTGAGTTAGATAGAAGAAGAGATAAGTAGAATATATCAGTTGGAAATGGAAATACTTTTTTAAAATTAAACAATAAAGCTTAGAAAGTTCTGGTTTCATGGGAGACCTTGATTAGATCCTTTCTCTTGGTTTTCTCCAAATTAAATTATTACTTTTTGTTGTTAAATGATAGCATTGGTCTTGTTGTTGTATTTCTTATACAAGTATTACTTAATATTAAAATATTTTTCTTTCCATTAGCAGAAGAAGTCAGAGTCCTATCAACTGCATTAGGCCTAGTGCTCTTGGACCTATAAAAAGAAAAGGTAAATGTGTGTTTCTCAAGGAAGCTTTAACCATTTCACAGATTCTCTTCCTTTCCTAACTTGACATTTTATTCTTTGGTCTAAGGCAGGGTTCCCAACCTGTCCTGGGGCCTCCCCAACTGGTCAGGTTTTCTGGATATCCACAATGAATATGCATGAGAGATTTGCATACAATGGACACAGTGCATGCAAATCTCTCTCATGCATATTCTTTGTAGATATCCTGAAAATCCGATTGGCTGGGAGGCAGGTTTCGGAACCCCTGGTTTAAGGGAAATTTTCAAAGGCATTTCTAGTCATAAAATGTGCTTTTTGAAAATTGCATACAGCAGGTCTTGACACATTTTATGTGGATTTAGGAGCCAGACCAAACTCTTAGGAGCCTATGCTTGTGCACTTCTCATCCCCCTCCCCCTCCGGTTCTCTCTCACTGATCTCATGTTCTCATAAGACCAGTGCCAGAGTTTCTACACTATACGTCATCTTTAGATAACATGTTTCTTTGTGGATGTGTGGTGCAACGGTGGTGTGCCTGTCTTTGTGTGAGATGTGGCAGTGGGTGCCTTTGTGTGGGTGGGGTGCAGGGCTGCAGTGTGTGTGTGTGGCGCAGAGGTGGGTTGCTTGTGTGTGTGGTGCTTCTCTGTAACTGTCAAGTGAAGATGGAGTGCACATTGTAGGGATGGGATGCATGTGTGTGTAGTGTGGAGGTGGGCTGCGTGTGTGTATGTTCAGGCAGGGATGCACCCTTTGGCATATACAAATTTGTCATTTTTGTCCTCCAGCTTGCACACTTCCCTCTCCATTTCAACCCCTCTCCACTCTGTTTCCCTTCTGGACGCTTTCCCTTCCCCCAGCACTCTCACCCCTGCCCTCCATTCCTCAATCCTCCTTATTTTTTTAAGGTACTGCCTCTTTACATTTTTGCCGCCTCACTCCCTATCTTACTTTTTTTTCTTCTTCAAGGTTTCAACCCCTGTGTGCTCTCTGCTGCTTTGGTGTTCCCCTCCTGTTTTGCCGAAACTATAGGCCTACCAGGGGGGTGTACCAAACTTTTATGAATTTTAGGTAAAAGAAAAAATTTAGCCAGATTAGGAGACAAGACATTCAAAAAAGATGGTTCTTTTTTAGATATCAGCTTATCATTGAATGCAGTATGGGTAATTTCTTTAATGCATGCCTGTAAACAGCCAGTTGTTTGTGGAAGTGCTGAAGATCGGGGTCCGGGTAGAGTGCAGTTACCTTTGAAGTCCACGTGGAATCTGCCAGGTCAAGTTCATCCAGCTCTGTCCATTTATAAACAATTGATCCTTCAGGATGTGGAGCATTTAGAAAACACGTCAAGATGGACGTTCTGTGTGTTGACTACAGAGGAGAAGAAAGCATTGCAAGATCTTTGTTCTATGCCAGTGGTGATGATTAGACGTGCAGATAAGGGGGGTGCCATTGTGGTGCTTGACCGTGAGGACTATTTGATGGAAGCTGCTCGCCAATTGTCTGATTCAGTGGTTTACGAACAATAAAGGCATTCCACAAGGTTCAGCATTATCCTCCATTCTATTTAACATATTCATTCAACCCTTTTGTAGCATAATCATGCACCACAAAATGCTTTACCATCTATATGCAGTTGACATCATGGTCTACTCCCCCATTAACATTTACAAACCCGGACCTGACTCCTGTAACCAGGTGCCTTGAAGATAGGATTATTTGGCTCAATAATAATTCACTTTCAGTAAACTGTGATAAAACAGAAGTAATGTTTATCACCAGAAACTCTTCCTTCTTGCTACCGAAAACAGTCACTGTCAATGACAAATTTATAACAGTAAAAGAGGAGGTAAAATATCTAGGTGTTATCCTGGACAAAAGTCTGGCTTTAAGGTCTCACATAAGCAAAATTGCCTCTAAAGCACACCACAGACTAAAAATCATTGGGCGGCTCAAACCTATTTTGAATAATGATCACTTGCGTTCAGTGTGTCAAGCAATAGTCACCCCCATTTTGGACTATGCAAATTCACTCTATCAAGGTCTTCCGATACAGTCCCTCTACCCTCTCCAATTGGTGCAAAACACAGTAGCCAGGATTATTACAAATACACCCAGGAAAGAGCATATCACACCATTCCTTCAGCAACTTCACTGGCTACCCATCCTTTTACGTGTACATTACAAGACATCTCTAAACATCTTCCGAATCTATCATAACACCTCTGCTACAGTCCTTCAAAGCCTTATAATCAAGGACTGCAGCTCAAGGCCCAGATGCAGTAACATGATGGATAGACTTGTTACACCTGTTGAATTCTAACGATTCAATCAGTCTACAATAAGAAGAGCCCCATCACTTGATGTGCCCGCCATATGGAGCTCTTTAACAGAATACATGAGATCTATCAGAGGCATTAAGGACTATTGTATGATGTTAAAGGCTTTGCTGTTTTCGGATCACTTTGGTCCTCCTCTTATTGATATGACCTATTGCTTTTCTTTTTTCTTTTTCTTTATTTCCTCTTTTGTAATTGTAATAACCCTTAATGTAACTCCTAATGTAAACCACTTTGATTGAAGGAAAAGGTGCTATATAAATCTGGATAAATAAAATAAATAAATAATTGCATACTGATCCAACTGGCTGTTTACAGGCATGCATTAAAGAAATTACCCATACTGCATTCAATGATAAGCTGATATCTAAAAAACGAATTGTCTTTTTTGAATGTCTTGTCTCCTAATCTTGCTAAATTTTATCTTTTACCTAAAATTCATAAATGTTTGGTACACCCCCCTGTTAGGCCTATAGTTTCAACTAGGGGAACTGTCCTGGAAATTTTGACTGTTTGTAGATTCTATTTTAAGACCTTTGCTGGTAGACATTCCTTCCTATATAAAAGATACCTCTCATTTTTTGCAAATTTTGGAGGAGGTTTCCCAACACTCTTTTGGTCACCCTTGATGTTACGACGTTAAGTATTCCTCAATCGGCAGCTCTTAAGGTCGTGGAGGTGGCTTTACGCTGTCGGGGTGACCTTACAGATTGTATGACTCGTTTTGTTATGGAATTGGCTGAGTTGGCTCTACAGTATATCAGAATTATTTCAGCTTTAAAGGGAGCTACGTTTGCCCCATGGGAGCTACGTTTGCCCCATCGATTGCCAATTCGTTTATGGGGGTATATGAGCTGAAATGGCTTTTAACATCACCGTTTGTACCCCATATTAAACTCTGGTGTAGATATATAGATGATGTTTTTTTAATTTGGAAGGGGTCTGTGGAATCTTTGGTTGAATGGTGTAGATCATTGTATACAGTTTACCTATACATGTCATAGGGATACTATTGTTTTTTTGGATGTTTTGATACGACGGGGTGAAACTGGATGGGAAACCTCAGTTTATACAAAATCAACCGATAGAAATATGTTCCTTCCTTATTCTAGTGCTCATCCTGTGTGGTTATGGGAGGGACTATCCTTTTCTCAATTTATTAGAATTCGGAGGAATTGTTCTGATATTTCTGATTTTAAGATTAAATGTAATATTTGATGGCCAATTTTAGGGCTAGAGGCTACCCAGCTGGGGTATTGGATCATGCATATCGTCGGGCTCTGTTTAATAATAGAGATTTGTTGTTGCATCCATGTGGGAAGGAGAAGACTACGTTGGAAGATGAGTGTGTTAATTTCATATCCAAATATTCTCTGTTCAGTTATGGGATCCAGCGGATTATTTTGAAGCATGCAAATGTTTTGAGAGCAATTCCTGGACTGGTTTATAAAAGAACGCGGTGTGTCTGGTTGCGGGATCATAACTTAAAAGAAAAGTTGAGTCCTGCATGCTTGCACTGTTCCTTTTGTTCAGTTATAGCCAGACATTCTCATATAATGGTAAGGATTATAGGTTAAGGAGTGTGACTTCCTGTGCGTCTACATATGTTTTGTATGGGATTCGCTGCCCTTTATTTATTTATTTATTTAATTTTCTTATATACCGCGCTATTTATCATCAGTGCGGTTTACATTGAAACAATACAACATTTGGTCAGCTATAACAGACCTATTACAAGTAACAGGAAAATTAACATGGAAATAACAGGGAAATCATTTATATTGTGGGCTTATATACATTGGGAAGACGGTACGGTCCTTTAGGATACAGATGAGTGAGCATAGAAGTTGGTTGAATTGTAAAAGACAAGAGGCCCCTATTGTATAGCACTGTTTAGAAAAAGGTCATGTTTTTAGTGATCTGCGGTGCTTTTGTATTGATGTTGTAGGAGCAGGGAGGAGAGGCTGTACCAGGGAACGAGCTTTGATTGTGTGTGAACAACAGTGGATTTTTCGATTGCAGACGGTGATTCCAGGGGGCCTTAATTTGCAAATTGATTGGGGTGCGTGCCTGTGAATTCATTGGTCTGTTGAGGTTGAGTATTAGTTTCTCTTTAAGTAGTCAAAGGCAGGATTCTATTTTAGGTCGCGTGCACGGCATTTTTTTAGTTGATCCGGTTTTTGTTGAAGAGTGGTGGGGACCGAATGTTTGGTGAGAACTTAATTGGCCATGGTAAGTGAGGTTTCACATTCATGTGGTTATTTGTTTGGTTATGGTAATTATTGAGGGCAATGTTTTATGGTTTTTTTGTGTTTTTTAACAGTTATAACTCTTTACCCCCTGAAGAAGCATTTTTAGCGAAACGCTTAATGGGTGCCACGGAGAGGTGTTGGGGTGATGCAGATCTGAGCATTGGATGAGATCTTCTTTGATCGATCCTCAGGAAACTGTTTAAGATAAGTTGTGCTTAAAGCTCTTGATCTGCTGGGTTGCATTTGAACTGATAGTTGATTATGAGAGAAGGGAGATTTAAAGGTCGTTGATGTGTTGGAACAGTGGCTAGAAGGGTCTCTCCGTTGCTTATTGATAGTCCTGTGTTGATCTGAGACCTGTTCTCCCCTCTCTCTTTTTCTGTTTTCTTTTTGGCTCCAGTATTAAATACCATGTACTTTGTGATAATCTAATAGAGTGAGTTTTTTCTATTTGGAAGGCTTGTTGTTCACTCTGGAAGTGATCTGTTTTTGAATTTGAAGCTTAGAGGGATGTTTGCAGCAATTGCCACTGCTGCATATCCCAGAGAGGGGTGACAGCAGCGCCAATGGGCACTAGGGGGGGACACAAAGGATGAGGTTTGCCTAGGGCGGCTCATCTCCTTGCACCAACCCTGGATAATCCTTAATGCCTCCTTGGACCTTACATTAAAATCTCATGTTGAGATCAGCCTTCTGGTCTTCTGTGCACTTCTCTGCATCTGCACTGCATAGCTAATTGCTTCATTGCCATCCATTTAAATGGATTTAATTACTCTGTGCTGCCATTAGTGCAGGCATTTGCCCATTGTTTATACTCTTGTTAGATTCGTTCTTGCATTCTGCACTGACACTAGTGTAGAAAATTCTGCTTAAACACTGCGCAGATGCCCACATTAATAGCAGAAAATTTTTCTCTGGGAACAAGCAGGAAGTCAGCCCTTTGAGAGATGCTACCACACATGCATGGTCCCCTTCCCGCCCAAGGATGCCACCTTGCTCATTCTCCTTTTTTTTGCAGTGCCCTTCAGACGTCTGTCTGGCTTATCCCTGGAAAAAGTTGATTTTTAAGCCTGGGTTTCATACTCTCCTCCAGTTCTGCACCGGTACTCTTCCTGCCACCCGACCTCGCTACCTCGGCATCGAGTTTGGGTCCTTTTTGTAGTTTTTCCCTCCTTGGCGTCTTCGCGCCTTTTTTCCAACAGGCAGCCCAGCAGGTCTTCGACCTCGCTGGGGTACTTTTTTTCCCCATAGCTACCTGTGCCAAAATTATGTCTTTGACCGACACACATGACTTCTGCCTTCGCTGTCTTGGGCCAGACCACGATCCCATAGCATGCGGTCTCTGCAAAAAGATGTCCAGCAAGGCCCTCAAGAGCCGCCAGCAGCAGCATGATAAGTTTATTTTTTCCCCGAGACCCTGGTACCTCTGAAGGCCAAGGCCTAATCTGAAGCCATGGCATCCTGGGGCGGCTCAGCAGAACCCGAGTGGCACCATGGTGGTTCTGAGAGGGTTCTCCTCGAGGGGAACCAAAGAAGAAGACCTCAAAGGCGGCATCCCTGGACGGATTTGACAGGTCGGGTGCGTCCCGGGCCAGGTCCCACAGTCCGAGACACTTGCCCGAGGGATCGGAGAGGGAGCAGCCTCCGAAAGTCACCCGAGAGGACTCGACTTCGGACTAGCCTCTGTCACCAGACACCATCCTTGTCGAGGATTCCCCTTCGGGGGAACCGGTGTCGAGCCTGATTCCTTCGGTGCCCACGCCGATGGCTGCGGAGCCTTCTGGCCTGGAATCCAGAATGGCGGCCCTAGAGCGCAGTTTGTCTGCCTTCATGGACCAGCAGTGGGCGCTTTTGTCTGGCATAACCAGTTCCTCCGCCTCGACCACTGGGTCCTCGACATCGAAGACATCTCCGGAGGCCGAGCCTATCCTAGAGACCCTCCGGCCTCGAGTCAGACCTCGGCCGAGGTCTCGATCTGGTTCCTGCTCGACAGGACCACGATCGTCCCCAGCCAGTTCGCTCAGCGCCAGTCCTGGGGCCCGCGGGCCAGCCTTCCATCAAGTCCTCCACGGACTACGAGGAGTCACCCACCACCTGTCGCCATTGCAACGTCCCCTCAGACTCCCCCACTTCGGAGCCCTGGTGGCGGTCTCTGCCAGAGGATATGGCATACCTTGACTTTGTCAGGGATATGTCTAAGGCCCTAGCATTCCTGACGGAATTGGAGGAGGACCCTCAGGTGGAGAAGCTAGAAATCCTCAAGTACAACAACAACCTTCATCCATTGTTCACAGCAAGTATAACACTCCTTGATGAATTAACTATAAGCTGAGACTTCTAACACACCAAATTATAGCGATATACTGTTGCCAGTAGTCCTTACAGTACTGTCAAGAGCCACACTTACTGTAGCCAGTAGGTGTGTAATATTACTAGTAATCTCACATACTGTTGTCAGTAACCCTTGATGTCAGTAACATATATAACATAGCTAGTAGCCTCATATACTGTTATACTATTGTCAGTAATCTATATAACACTGTCAGAAGACCCTATTGTATTGTATTGTTGGAAACACTCTTACTGTTGTCAGTAAACTACATAACATTATTAGCAACCTCATATACTGTTGCCAGTAGCCTAATGTTACATTATTAGTAGTCCTATATACTGTTGTCAGTAATCATTATAGCATTGTTAGTAGCCTCATATAGTGTTGCACTATCATCATTAATCCTTCATCTATCTACTATTATACTAATCATCCCCACACACAACTCCCACACTCAAAAACACATAATGTCTCCAATAAAATGTACAAACTTCTCCCTCCTCCTCCTCCTAATAACACTCCTAACACAACACATCTATACATACAATTCCAATCAAAGCCCCTACATCAACATCCCCATTATTCATAACCACTACCAGAACCCATATAACACTCCCACCACACAAAACGTATCTCAAAACCCACAACACATAGTAACATACTCACACTCCCACAACCACTTTTCTCGTCACAACCCAGGCAGACGCCCCCACAAACTTATTCAAATAAAATGTCAACCACAAAGCAATAAAAAGGACAACACAGCTAATATAGACATTAAAACCAAGCTCTACCTAATAAATATCAGATCCATACGAAACAAAATACCAATAATTAATGACATGATAAAAGACAAAAACCCAGATATTATCTGCATCACTGAGACATGGCTCTCACCCACGGACACCATATTATTAAACCAAATAACCACACATCAATATGATATATTCAACTGCCATCGAGATGTAAAAAGAGGTGGTGGTGCTCTCATACTAACCAAAAAAGTCCTACAATACACCTTAACAAGCCTAAATAATATAGATGGAATGGACATCATCAATATACAAAGCAGAACCATGGCACTCTCCCTCATTTATAGACCACCCTCAGCTGATCAAAATAACCTCTCCTCCATCCTTGAACTTGCATGCACAGCATCACAAAACAAACCACTAGTAATTCTAGGTGACCTAAACCTCCCCTCTCTAAATAAATCTCAATCAGATAACTTCATGGACGCCATGAACCAAATGGGATACACTCAGATAATTCATACCTCCACACACATAAAAGGCAACATTCTAGATCTCATCTTCCTCCCTTCCTCCCTTAATAACCATCAACAACTCACACCTCCAACTACAACAGAAGTACCATGGTCCGACCATCACCTCATAACACTCCACCTCCCAGCACAAGCAACACCAAATACAATAAGCACATCACCCCATTTATCACGCTTTGCTCACTTTGACAAGGATTCTTTCCTTGACAAAGTATTACCAGTACTCAACACAAACTTCCCTGACATCAACTCCACTGTAGATCACTGGAATCTAACTATACATGAAGCAGCTATCCCCACACGTAATAGGCATAAACAAACAAAGAAGTCAGAAAAATGGTTCACCAAAGAACTAGCAAAACTAAAAAAGCAACTGAGAAAACAGGAAAAGAGATGGAGGAAAACTAAAACAGATGAAAATAAATCACAATATATGAACACACTTAACGAATACAAAAACGCAATAAACAACTCGAAAAGGGATTACCACTCTAAAGTAATAAATCTAGCCATCAACCGACCTAGAGAACTATTTACAATTGTAAAAACACTAACCAAAACTAAAAACTCCGAGCCAAAGCTACCAACAATAAGCATTCAAACTTTAGCAACTCACTTTGCAGAAAAACTAAAATCTAAACCCAATACTCTAACACCAATACTGACTACAAGCACCAAAATCAATAACAATTGGACAACTTTCCACACAATTGACCAAAAGCAGCTCATTAAAATCATAACAATGATCAATACTACAACCTCCCCACTCGATCCTTGCCCTGTGTCCTGGATTAAATGTACAAAAGAAGCACTTGCTGAAAACATTCAATACATGGTGAACCTGTCCCTTTCCCAGGGCGTCATGCCTGATGCTCTAAAGCTCACAACGCTTCGCCCAATAATAAAAAACAACAAACTTGACTCAAAAGACCCCAACTCATACAGACCGATAGCTAGCATTCCTTTTATCGCTAAAATAATAGAAAAATCAATTCAATTACAATTACAAGAGCATATTGATGAACATAAACCCCTTGACACACACCAATTCGGTTTTCGCCCTTTCCACGGAGTGGAAACCCTCCTGATTACATTGATTGACTATCTCATCAAAGGCACAGATGTCAACAATCAAGGTTTCCTACTACTCTTTATTGATATCTCGGCCGCCTTCGATAACATCAACCACCCTACCCTGATCAATAGACTAGAAAACTTAGGAATAGGCGGTACTGTTCTCAAATGGTTCAAGTCATACATCACACATAGACTAATACGTGTCCAAATAGATCAAGAAACATCAGAAACCTTCCCCCAAGGACAAGGTATACCTCAGGGATCAGCCCTTTCTGCCCTCTTATTCAACTTATACCTGCAACCTATCACAAACATATTTAGAAAACACAAGATTGATCACTTCATATATGCTGACGATATCATGCTCGCTATCCCCATAACCACAAAAAACCACTCTTATGACAACCTAGCTGAGTGCATGGCTGAGACCACCTCTTGGATGGAAATCAATCACCTCAGCATTAATCTCAAAAAAACGGAAGCAATGTTCGTTACAAGAACACTTGTGACTGAGGACACTTTTCCAACAACGATCTCAATCAATAACACCTCTATACCCGTTAAAAAAGAGGTAAAATACTTAGGTGTAATAATAGATCATACTCTCACCATGCTACCTCACATAAAGAAGACAGTAAGAACCATATTCCTTAAACTCAAAACCATACAACACCTAAGGCCCCTCTTGGATACACATGACTTTAGATCAGTTGTCAATACACTCATCACACCCCATTTCGATTATTGCAACAGTCTCCTGATTGGCCTACCACAGAAAAACACATACCTATTACAAAGAGCCCAGAACATCTGTGCAAAAGTAACTACCAAAGCTCGTCTAACAGACCATGTGACTCCTATACTCCGAGAACTACATTGGCTCCCCATAAACAGCCGTATTAGATACAAAATTCTCCTAACAACTTTCAAACTCCTAAATGACATCGCCCCATCACATCTATCAACATTACTACAGACCCCATCTGAATCAAGAGCTCGCAGACAAAATGCAGCCCACTCACTTGATCTACCAAAATCATTCAAGAAGACAAAAAAATCCACAAGTGACAGAGCCTTCACATTCACTGCCCCTATACTCTGGAATGATCTCCCACTAGACCTCCGCACCATAAAAGACCTCGCCCAATTTCGGAAGGAACTCAAAACTTACCTATTCTCTGAACATTTCCAAATCCCCTACCCCTCAAGCTCTGTACCCCCAAGCTCTGTACCCCCCAAGCTCTGTACCCCCAAGCCCTATCCCACACCATCCACACACCAACTCAGAACTCCCTAAACCACAACTAGACAACCCAACACAGCCCCCACCCACCCCCCCCTCCACACACAAAATTCTTGAAAAAATGGAAATAAATTCCACCACATACACATGATACACGATTATTCTGAATATCCTTGTATAGAATCATTTGTAAATAACCTATGTAAATAGTTTGGACAGACTTTTACATCTGTCATTATTTGTAAAAAGTTAGAAAGTTTCTCTGTTTCAATGTAATGTATATCTATTCCATGTAAAAAGTTAAAAAGTTCTCTGTTCAATGTAAAGTATACAGTAGTATACATAATTTGTTAAATTGTTCCATGTAAACCGCCCTTGATCACTGGAAGGGGCGGTATAGAAGAAATAAGTAAATAAATAAATAAATAAATAAAGTACGAGGCCCCTCCGAGGGAATCTTTTATGGTGCCCTTCCCTCCCATCCTGGAACAGCTAATGCTCCGTATGTGGGAGACACCAGCTTTGGTGCCAGTGGTGAGCAAGCGGTTCTACACGATGTATGGAGTCTGCTGGATCCTGGGCTTCCAGAAATCACAGCTGCCGCATAACTCCATGGTGGTGGAGTCGGCCATGCATCGACTGAAGAGTCAGAAAACGCACTCTTCCGTGCCACACACCTTGGACACCCTTGGCTGAAAGTGTTACCAGGGCTTGATGCTCATCGGCCATATTCAGGCTTACCAGCTGTACATGGGCACGTACCTCAGAGACCTGGAGAAGGAAATTGCCGAGTTCTCGGCTAGTCTGGCTGAGGAACCCTTGCAGCGGTTCAAGAACCTGGCCAAGGCTGTCCGTAAGTGCTCCAAGTTTGACTCGGGCAGCCTATGATGGCTTCGAGTCGGCGGCTCAAGTAGTGGCAGCAGGCATCGGTGCCTGATGCCAGGCTTGGCTATAGTCGTCCAATCTTGAGCAGTGGTCAAGACAAATTGGTCGATCTCCCATTCCAAGGAGAGAACCTTTTTGGCAAACCCATGACCAGCAAGGCTGCCGAGTGGAGACCGAGTTCATGACGAGGACCAGGCAACCTAAAACAACTGCTGACCCTCCCTGACGGAAGGGTAAAAAAACCCCTCTACCCAAGAAAAGGGTCTGCTTTGAGAAACTACCCACCTTTTTAGGCCTCCCTGGCTCCCCAGCAAGGTCAGCAGGCCAAGGGACATGGGCATAGTCCTCATAAGCAGAAGGCTCCCAAGCCCCAGGCATCTGTCCTGGCCAAGCCAGGGGACAGTTTTTGGCTCCTTGGGCATAGCCTCTCCACCCCAAAGAGGTCAGCAGCCCACAGGGGGACATCTCATTCACTGTCACCACTGATTCCTGGTCACTTCGGGTGATCATGGAGATCTATCGCCTCCATCTGACTCAGACACCTCCCCCTTACTTTCCGGGAGAGCCCCTCATATCTCCCCTTCACTGGGACCACCTACTGAAGGAGCTCACAGGTCTTCTCGAGGACAAGGCGGTGGAACCAGTCCCCCACCATCTCAAGGGTAAGGGGTTCTACTCCAGGTACTTCTTCATGCCAAAAAGGACTGGAGGTCTAAGGCCCATCCTCGACCTGTGCAAACTGAACAAATTCCTGGTGAGGGAGAAGTTCAAGATGCTCTCCCTTGGAACATTGCTGCCTTACTTCCAGCAGGGAGATTGGCTGTACTCCTTGGATGTGAAGGATGCTTACACCCCACATCCTTATTCACCCCAACCACAGGCAGTACTTGCGGTTCATGGTGGTAGGGGGGGACCACTACCAATACAGGTTGCTGCCTTTTGGTTTGGCATACGCCCCAAGGGTCTTCACAAAATGCCTGGTAGTCGTAGCTGCCTTCCTCCTTTGTCTTCCCCTATCTGGCTCATAAAAGGAGGCATGGCCTCAGAGGTGCAGCAGGCCACTGCATGCACCATCCAGGTCCTACAGCACTTAGGATTTGTGATAAACTACCCCAAATCCCACCACCTCCTGACACAGTGTCTGGAATTCATAGGGGCAAGACTGGACACCCTCCAGGCAAAGGCCTTCCTGCCTGGAGACCGAGCCGACTGTCTCAGGGCCCTGGCCCTGGACATACAGCACTGCTCCTTGGTACCCACCCATCTCCTCCTGTGCCTACTCGGGCATATGGCCTCCACATTCCACGTCACCGCAGATGCCCGCCTCCGCATGAGGGCCACGCAGTGGTGCCTTCGGGACCAGTGGACTCAGACCACGGGACGCCTCCGGGACAAAGTCTGTGACCCACCAGTTGACAGACTCCCTGACCTGGTGGCAGACTCCCCAAAACCTCGAGGCGGGCATGCCTTTCCAAGCCCTGAGCCCCTTAAGGGTCCTCATCACGGATGCCTCCTTGCTCAGCTGGGGAGCCCACTGCGAGGAACTCCATACCCAGGGCAGCTGGTCACTGGACGAGAGTAACCAGCAGTCAACCTCCTGGAGCTATGGGCCATATACTTAGCCCTCCGAGCCTTTTGTCACCGCCTTTGACACCAGCCGGTGTTGGTCCAGACTGACAACCAGGTGGCAATGTTCTATGTGAACAAACAGAGCGCACGGAGTCTCATGTCCTCTGCCGAGAGACAGTAGGTCCTCTGCTCCTACGCACTCTGGCAGGGTATACTCTTGCAGGCAACATACCTGCCAGGCCAGAGCAACTTGCTGACCTACAGGCTGAGCAAGGTCCTCCAGTTGCACGAGTGGCAGCTGGACCCCAGTGTGGCCTCTTTCAGCTCTAGGGGGAACCCGAGATAGACCTGTATGCCAGTCCAGACAACTACCAGTTGCCCCACTTCTGCTCCCGGTAGGTCTACCCCTCCAGGGTGGCGGCAGATGCGTTCCTCATCCCGTGGTCGAGAGGCCTCATGTATGCCTTCCCGCCCACTCCTCTAATTACAATGACATTGTTCAGAACCCTCTGCGACAAAGCCTCGCTCATCCTGATAGCCCCTCGATGGCCCAGGCAGCCATGGTTCCCACTATTCCGCCGGCTATCGGTGAAGACTCCCATCCTGTTGGGGAACTCTCCAGGGCTCCTGTCCCAGGAGGGGCCTCTCTTCTGCACCCAACCTGGGATCCCTGGCGCTGACAGCATTGCTGCTGAAAGGGTAACCCAGCCCCTTTCAACCTCTCGAGTGAGGTGGAGGAGATCTTTCTGGCCTCTCGTAAGGCTTCCACTTGGAAAGCGTATGCCCTCAAATGGCATCTGTTTTCAATTTGGTGTGTAGAGCATGGGACCGACCTGTTTTCCTTCTCAGTGGGACTTGTGCTACAATACATTTTCCACCTCTCGCAATCTGGGCTTAAATCGACCTCCATCAGGATGCACCTCGGTGCCCTGACGGCACAACACCACCCGGTGGATGGCAAACCCCTCTCGGTCCAGCCGCTGGTGATCCACTTCCTACGTAGTCTGGTCTTATCAAAAACCCCGGTTCGCCCTCCGGCGACTGTGTGGGACCTCAATGTGGTATTGGGACAGCTCACTCGCCTTTGAGCCTCTGGCTACCTGCCATCTGTGCTACCTCTCGTGGAAGGTGGCGTTCCTGGTTACACTCACCTCCGCTTGCAGGGTTAGCGAGCTTCAGGCCTTAGTGGTGGAGGTGCCATATACCAGGTTCTACAAGAACAGGGTGGTGCTCCGCAAACACCCTAAATTCCTTCCGAAGGTGGTATCGTCCTTCCACCTCAACCAGGAGGTGGTACTTCCCACCTTCCTCCCAAGATCTCACTCCAGTAGGAGGGAGACGGTCCTCCACACCCTGGACTGTAAAAGGGCTTTGTCCTTCTAAATCCAGTGTACTCGGGGCCACCGCAGAGCTGCTTAGCTTTTCGTCTCGTACGACCCCAGTAGACTGGTGGAGGCAGTGACCAAATGCACACTGTCCACCTGTGTGGCGTATTGTACTGCTCTCGTCTATGAGCAGGCGGGGCTCCCACTGGAAAGCCGAGTCACGGTGCATCGTGTCAGGGCCACAGCGACCTCGGTGGCAAACCTGGTGGACATCTGCTGGGCCGCCACCTGGTCTTCGGTTCATACCTTTGCAACTCATTACTGCCTGGCCGTGCTCCAGAATCTTTCGGGCTTTAGGCAACGCCTACTCTCCGACTCTTCTTTGTTCAGGCTACCAGAGTGCTGGTTTCCATCAGACACAGCGGTCCTATTGTAGTCTGTAGTCACAGACTTAATTGCTACTGCTCACGGCTCCCCTTGAGGATGACCGTGTTTTTTTGCTCTGGACTTTTGGTAGCCTATTGCTGGGGAGTCCAATATGTGAGGGCTGACTTCCTGCTTGTTCCTGGAGAAAGCATAGTTACTCACCTGTAAAAGGTGTTCTCCGGGGACAACAGGAATCAGTTCTCACAACCCACACTCCTCCCCTTGGAGTTGCTCCTTTACCATCTTTTATTTATTTTTGCCGTCTTTCAGCTATGTCATCTGACTGAGCAAGATGGCACCCTTGGGTGGGAAGGGGACCACACGTGTGGGATAGTATCTCCCAAAACCTTTTTTTAAAAACTGGGGGATGCTTCTGCGAGGGCTTTGTCGGTGCCAACGTCACCCATATGTGAGGACTGATTCCTGCTGTCCCCAGAGAACACCTGTTACAAGTGAGTAACTACGCCTTCTGCATCGAGCTGTCAAAGGGAAATATCATAGGACATTTCCCTTTGATAATGAACTTATAGGCCCATGGCTAGCTCTGTGAGAAATCAAAAATGGGCCCTCTTAAATGTTAGTTATATGTTGCTTGCCTCCATCTCCAAAATACTCTAGATCAGTGCTTCTCAAACATTGTGCTATGGTCCACTGATGTGCCATCGTGGTGACAGCCAAGGGTATGGCTACACATTGGCTCATAAGGCTCTTGCCCCTTTAATCTGCCCCTCTCTCCCTCTGCTCCTGTCATTCAGGGATAGTAGAGAAGAGGTGCGGGGACGGCCTAAGGGTATCCAACACCCTAGGTGAATCTTCAATCATGTTTCCTCCCACCGATCCTCAGAGCAGCTTAAGGCCCTATCCCTCCCACTCCAGCATCTCATCTTCCCTTCCCTGTCTCCTCCCCAAGGTGTCTAGCATCTCATCTTCTTTTCACTAGCTCTGTCCCCATGTTGTCCATCATCACAAGCTCCCTTACCCTCCTCCCTACGTTGTCCAGCATCACAAGCTCACTTACCTTCCTCCCCACGTTGTCCCGCATCTCATTCCTATCTCCAGGAACAAGCAGGAATAAGTCCTCACATATGGGTACGTCGGTACCGACGGAGCCTGCGCGGGAAAGCTCCCCAGCTTCCCAGAAGGAAGCTTTTGGGGCCTCCCACTGCACATGCGCGCTGCCTTCCCGCCTTCCTGACCAGCTCTCCTCAGTTTCTCTTTTTCTGCGGAGCCAGCAGGTCGTGTTCCTGTCACCGCTGAAGAAATTATTGTTTTAGTTTGTTTCTTTAGACCGCGTACCTGCCTTCCCCATACCGAAACCGGTACCGCCGGTCTTTCTTTTCTTTTCTTTAAAAAAAAAAAAAAATCATCTTTATCTTGCACAACTTGGTGACTTCGGTTAGGCCTCAGGCCTACACAAATTCTCCTCATGGAGAAACCAGCCCCTGGTTTTAAGAAGTGTACCAAGTGTAGTGCTGTTATTTCTGTCACAGACACTCATGAATGGTGTCTTAAATGTTTGGGACCTGACCACTCCATTCCGGACTGCCCATCCTGCTCCCAGATGTCTAAACGTGGTTTGCAGAACCGGGCCAACAAATTCCATGTGCTGTTTGCTTCAGATAATCCAGCATCACAGTCATCCAGGTCTTCCTCTCCGGATGGATCTCAGGTAACCAAACCTTCTTCGGGCAGGTCCTCAAAGAGCAAATCTCCTTCAAAGCATCGAGAGGCTCTCACGTTTGAATCTGAGGATCCTGCCCCAGCCAAACAACCCCGGCGGGAAGCTCTGGCTTCCAAAGCACCATCTATGGGGTTACAGGTTGACATCGATGGCACGGCCTCGACTGATCACCTGTTAGACTGCTCTGGGGTACCGGCCCATACCGGTACCGACATCCAGGCAGCAGTGGCGTCTATGAGCAATACTGTTCAGACCATGCAGCAGGCCATGCTGGCTTTTATTAATGCTGCGACGCCCTCGGTACCGCGTTCAGCGGTACCGGGTCCGGTTCCGGTATCGTCTCCCATACCGGAACCGAGACCATCGACTTCCAAACGCAGATCGGTTCCGCATGCCGGATCCGGATTTTCACCCGATACCGATCCCATACCCGGTACGCCCGATGTCGATACCGATCGGTATGCGTATCGTGCGTTGGAAGCAAATAGAGAATACTCTGATTCTTCTGAGGATTTTGACTCCTCTGAGGACTCTGATGAGCTGTCTCTAGTTCTTCATGAAGACCCCTCTTCCCCAAAGAGGAGAATGTCTCCACCAGAGGATTTGTCCTTTCAAGACTTCATTATTGAACTAGCTACAGGACTTTCTATTACCACATCCTCTGAAAAAGAACCTAGGTCAAAGAAATTGGATATTTTAGGATACCCTAAGGTTCCTAAAGAGGCAGTCACCCTGCCTATCCATGAAATCCTTCAAGAACACTTGATGGACTTATGGGAGGCTCCTCTAACGTTGTCTCCTTACTCTCGTAGGTTGGACACCATGTACCGGGTCCCTCCTTCTCCTGGGTTTCAAAAGACTCAGCTGCCTCACCATTCCATTGTGGTGAAGTCTGCGCTGAAAAAGATTAAGAGCACCAAAAGGCACTCTTCTACCCCTCCAGGACGAGAATGTAAGACCCTAGACTCTTTTGGCAGGAAAATTTTCCAGGCTAGTATGCTTATAGCCAGGATTAATTCTTACAGTCTGTATATGGGCATGTTTCTCAGGGAACTTGCCCTAAAGATACGGCATTTTGCCTCCTTTATCCCTGAGGATAGAAAGGAGGAGTTCATTTCTCTGGTGAAACAGCTTCTAGATGTTTCTAAGTTCTCCAACAGAGCAGCTTTTGATTCCTTTGAGGGTGCCGGTAGAGCTTCGGGCATTGCTATTGCAGCCCGACGACTTGCTTGGCTCCAGGCCTCTGACCTAGAACCCTGGGTCCTGGATGGCTTACAGAATCTGCCCTGTACAGGTGAGAACTTATTTGGTAAGGACTGGCAAATTAAAGCCACTCAAATGGACGCAGAAAATGCTACATTAGATATTCTAAGTCTACCTCTACTCCTGCCAAGAAAAAGTCTTTCAAGAGGCCTTACTACAAGAAGGCCAGATTTTCCACAAATACTGGCCAACAATCTTCTCAGCCTCGCTTTGCTGCTAAACGTCAGCAACCTAAACAGGCAAGGTCAAAGCCTGCAGCGTCTGCCGCTCCTCAGCAGGCTCAACCCCCTCAGGGGTTTTGACTTGCCCCTAGAGAACTTAACCTTTCTGGCTCTAGAACAACCAGAGCCCCTCACCATTCCCGGAAGGTTAGCTCACTTTGCTCCCAGATGGGGGCAAATTACATCAGAGCACTGGACCCTCTCTATCATCAGAGAGGGCTACAAACTTCACTTTTCCAACCTTCCTCCATATACCATGGTGAGGCACTTCAATTCTCCCCCATCTCTCCTGGGCCTGTTGGATCAGGAAGTCTCTTCTCTCCTTGCCCAAGGGGCAATAGAAGAGGTTCCTCTTCTTCAACAAGGGACAGGATTCTACTCCCCTTATTTTCTCATAACAAAGAAGACAGGGGGATTCAGACCTATCCTAGATCTGAGAGAATTGAACAAATTTCTGTACAAGGAGAAATTCAAAATGCTTTCTCTAGGCATTCTCCTTCCATACCTTCAGAGTCAGGATTGGCTTTGTTCTCTAGATCTCAAGGATGCGTACACACATATACTCATCCACCCATCCCACAGAAAATATCTAAGATTTCTGTTTCAGGGAAAACATTTCCATTACAGAGTACTTCCCTTCGGTCTAGCCTCTGCTCCAAGAGTGTTCACCAAATGCATGGCAGTGGTGGCTGCATTTCTAAGAGGTCTGGGAATTTTTGTATTCCCATATCTGGACGACTGGCTCATCCGAGCTCCATCTCAGTCAGAGGCCCAGATTTCCCTGGACCGCACAAGGCACCTTCTGCAGTATCTGGGACTGGTGGTAAACCTTCCCAAGTCTCAACTTACCCCTACTCAGTCTCTGGAATTCATAGGGGCCCAGTTGGACACCACCACTGCAAGGGCCTACCTACCTCAAGTCCGGGGCCAACGTCTGGTGTGCTTGGCCTCCCAAGCTCAGTCCAGCAGTCACTTGACAGCCAGAGAAATGCTGCGACTTCTGGGCCACATGGCCTCCACGGTACACGTGGTGCCCTACGCTCATCTTCATATGAGAGCAGCTCAATGGACCTTGGCCACCCAGTGGACTCAAGCATCAGGAGCGCTCTCCGACCAAATACTCACCTCAAAGCGTCTGTTTTGGTCCCTCCAATGGTGGATGTCCACCAAGAATCTGTTGTTGGGGGCCCCCTTCCAACCTTTGTTGCCCCAAGCAACCCTCACAACAGATGCCTCCCATCAGGGTGGGGAGCCCATCTACAATCCCTCTCCACTCAGGGTACTTGGTCTCCGCAGGAGACCACCCTTCACATCAACCTCCTGGAACTGCGAGCAATCTTCTTTGCCCTCAAAGTCTTCCATACCCTCCTGGTCAACCTGACCGTCCTAGTTCAGACAGACAATCAGGTGGCCATGTTCTACGTAAACAAACAAGGAGGGACAGGCTCTCTGTCGCTTTGCAACGAAGCTCTCAGATTATGGGCCTTCGCCAGAGAGCATCAAATTCATCTTCTGGCAGTGTATCTTCCAGGGGTTCAAAACTCTTGGGCAGACAGACTCAGTCGAGTTCTGCTTCCACACGAATGGTCCCTACATATGGACCAGATAAGCAGAATCTTTCAGGAATGGGGAACCCCGGACATAGACCTCTTTGCAAGTCCGTGGAATGCCAAACTTCCCCGGTTCTGTTCCAGGACTCCGTGTCAGAGAGCTCAGGCCAACGACGCCTTTCTCCTACATTGGGGTCAGGAATTCCTATATGCCTTTCCACCCATTCCTTTGATTCCCAAGACTCTGTTCAAACTCCAGAGGGATCACGGATCGATGATCCTCATAGCTCCACGTTGGCCACGCCAAGTGTGGTTCCCTCTACTTCTGCATCTCTCTCAGGGACCCTCCCTGGACCTGGGAGCTGCGCCAGACCTTCTCTCTCAGGAGGAAGGGACTTTGTGGCACCCAAACCCCAAGTCCCTACACCTCAGAGCTTGGTTACTGAAGGCCTAAACCTTCATGACTTCAATCTTTCTCAACCAGTGAAAGATATCCTTCATGCCTCTAGGAAACCCTCCACGAGGCGTTCCTATGCTTTCAAATGGAAACGCTTTTCCATTTGGTGTGCTCAACAGGGTCTTGACCCTCTAGCACTTCCTTTGAATTCTCTACTAGAGTATCTCCTGCATCTTTCTAATGCAGGCCTTAAGACGAATTCAGTAAGAGTCCATTTGAGTGCTATTGCAGCATCCTTAAAACCTATAAATGGACAACCTGTCTCCTCTCATCCGCTTGTTGCAAGGTTCATGAGAGGCCTGACTCTAACTAAGCCTCCCATCCGACCTCCTCCGGTAGCATGGGACTTGAACCTAGTTCTGGGTCAGCTTATGAAGCCACCTTTTGAACCGTTGGTTTCTACCTCCTTGAAATTTCTTTCCTGGAAAGTCCTTTTCCTTATTGCAGTCACTTCGGCTCGCCGCATCAGTGAACTACAGGCCTTAGTGGCTCATCCACCTTATACCAGGTTTCATCATGATAAGGTGGTCCTTAGGACGAATCCCCACTTTATGCCCAAAGTGGTCTCGCCTTTTCATCTTAATCAAGAGGTATATCTACCTGTCTTTTTTCCAGCTCCTCATGCATCCAGTGCAGAGAGGAACCTTCATACTTTAGATTGTAAAAGAGCTCTTGCCTTTTACCTCAACAGGACTCAGCCACATCGAAAGTCTTCCCAGCTTTTCGTGGCTTTTGATCCTTCTCATTTGGGACTTCCAGTCTCCAAACGTACACTTTCCAATTGGATTGCTCAGTGTATTTCCTTTGCTTACCAGAGTAAAAATATTTCTCTGGAAGGCCATGTCAAAGCTCACAATGTGAGAGCCATGGCCACTTCTATGGCTCATCTTCAATCTGTCTCCATAGATCAGATCTGTCGAGCCGCCACATGGGCCTCGGTTCATACCTTCACAGCCCATTACTGTTTGGACAAGGACTCCCGCCGGGATGCCTTGTTTGGTCAGGCTGTCCTCAAACACCTGTTCCATACTTGAACAACTCCTGCCCACCTTCCCAGGATGGATGCCTGAGATCCATACGAAGATGGCGAACCCTTGGAAGGGGATCCCCCAGGCATCTTAGCTAGGGAGTCCCCATATGTGAGGACTTATTCCTGCTTGTTCCTGGAGATAGCACAGTTACTTACCTGTAACAGGTGATCTCTGGGAACAGCAGGAATTAGTCCTCACAACCCACCCACCTCCCCTAGGAGTTGTATCTTCTATCTATCTTCCTTTCCTCTCTCTATTGTCTCAGCTATAAACTCGAACTGAGGAGAGCTGGTCAGGAAGGCGGGAAGGCAGCACGCATGTGCAGTGGGAGGCCCCAAAAGCTTCCTTCTGGGAAGCTGGGGAGCTTTCCCGCGCAGGCTTCGTCGGTACCGACGTACCCATATGTGAGGACTAATTCCTGCTGTTCCCAGAGATCACCTGTTACAGGTAAGTAACTGTGCTTTCCCTTGCGCTCTCCTCAAGGTGTCCAGTATCACAAGCTCCCTTTTCCTCCTCCCTACCACTACTGGCACACTGTTTTTCTTCTCACCTATTCAATGCTACTGCAAAATTAAAGTTTGTGTGGCTCCCACATAGCAGGAGAGCACTGTTCCCTCTAAGCTGTGCGCGTGTGCACGCGCACACACCTCACCTATCGAGCGCACATACTTTACAACAGAGCGCACAAAAATTATGGTTCTGATTCTGGTAGAAAACACAGACGTCTTAAAATTTAAAAGTTGTGATTGTAATTACTAGAAATTTTCCGTTTCATTTAGTAATCGTCTATTTTCATTTAATTTGATTAAAATCAATGTGGTGTACATACTGTATTCTGACATGTAGTCAAAAAAGTATATGACTCCGAGTGTCGTCATGTGTCGCACAAAAATTTAACTTTCCTTCAAAAGCAGCACAGCTGGTATTTTATGCGCACACAGCCTACAGAAAATTAGAGGGAACATTGCAGGAGAGGAATAATTTCATGCTGTTTCATTGTGGTAGCAAGCTTTTTAGTATAAGCCTGTGGTCAGGCACTGAAAAGTACTACTATCATTTGTTTAGCATTAGAAGGCATACCAGCACTGTACACAAACAAGTAAGAGACAATCCCTGCTCCACAAACTTACATTCTAATCAAGGCAGATAAACAGAGCAAACAGGGGACTGGAGAAGTTCAAAGGGAAATGATAAAAACACATGCATGTTAAACAGGAGAATAAGGGGGGTCAAGATCGAAAAGCAGCCCCGAGAAGGTGGGTTTTTAGCCCGGATTTGAATAGGACCAGAGATGGAGCCTGGCATACTGACTCAGTGTGAATCAGGGTCTAAAATAAGCATATAAAACCAGCATAGCTTTCAGTCTTTACCTGAAATCTCTTTTAGGTGAAATGGAAATAGAAAATCAACCCAAAAGGCTTTTCCAAGGAACTACCAACATGCTTTCTTCAGATGTCACACATCTGTCAGATCTCAATGCCTGGTAAGGACTGTCATCAGTCATATTAAAAACTTCATAAAAGGTCTTAAGTCTTAGAAGACTTAGCTGAAGTGGTTTACTTTTGTTGATGACCTTTTCAACAAATAATGCTGCAACTCATGGAAAGGAGAAGGAAGATGAGCCCATAAAGCCCTGTTCCATCCTGGCAATAATGCATGATTTGTCCTACAGTAGAGATCCTGAAACTTTGGCTGGCAACCCATATCCAGCCTCCCATACATTGTTATCCATTGTGCCGGGGCTCTCAAAAGAGATTGCTTGACTGCATGGAGCTGACAATAGTAGCATAATACTAAGTATGCATCATGGGGAACATTGAAGTAGTATGTTTGCCAGCATGCACTGTTCCTGTGGTGGTGGCCGCCATGCTGTCATCTCTATTTGCAGCCCAAACTTCTGAAAACCAGCAGAAGTACTGCAAATAAAGCTGGCAGGCAACAGGACTATTGTAGGGGTACTGCATATGTATGCACACACACCTTCAACATCCCTGTGGTGCATGCTATCAGTTGTAGTCTGCCACTAGTAATTCTGAGTCTGGAGGGTAGTAACTGTCAGCATACATTTCATCCAGCTTTGGACTCTGGTGATTTCAGTCTCCAAAGGTAATAGGACAGTTTACAAGATGAGATTAACTCTGACCCCCTGGTGATTTCAGTCTCCAAGGCCTGTCTGAAGCCCCTCCTTGCTAAATCAAGAATGGCAGACCTTAAAGGGAGTGGCTAGCAGACCTCAAGGGGAAGTGCTGGAGAGGATTCAATTCACTATAAAGGACAGAAACACTTCCTCTCTCTCTCTCTTCCACCATTCATCGGACATGAAGGACAGGAGGCTCTGATAATCAATTCCCTTCACCCCTCCCCCGCTCTCTCTCTCTCTTCCACTACACCTTGCCATGAGGCTCTGACTCACATGTTCTGGCCTATCTCTCTCTCACACTTCACACATGCACATGCACACACAGATTCATTGATGCACACTGAAACAGCTCTGTAACAATCACTATATACCTCTGTTCAATACCTATGTAATAAGCCTATTTCTACATAAAAAAACCTTTCTCCAAGCCACACCTGTTTGGTTGTCTTATTACAAGCCCTCCTGCTTCTGTGAAGTGAAATGAACCCAGGACCTACAGAAGAATAACTGACTAAATCTTACATCAGCAGCAAGCTGAGCAGTGGATCCCATTTTATTACGGAGCACCTCTATATCAATTATATTAAGGGCACCCAGTGCAGTCCCTGTGCCACCTAAAATTGTATCAATTAATTCACGCTTGTGTCGAAATTGCTTGGCTCGGGGTGTTACCGACTGCATATCAAATCAAGTATTGAGCATTTGTATGCGGTTGGCAACAAACTGAGAGCAATTTGGATATTTGTGAGTAACTAGAAACAATTTGGGAAATAGATGCCAAGTAAGAAAATGGTATTCCACATCTTATAAAACATCGTGTGGTGTATCATATTTAATCTGAAAGGGATGTCCTTCCTGAAATGGGTGGATATCAGAAAGGTAGAGTACAGGAGGAGCAGAAGTGGTGGGAGGGGTGGGATGAGGGGTGGTGGGTAAACAAGATACATCCAAAAGGAATGAAGTCTCAGTGATGTGCTGTTGATCACTCACAACCCATGTATAAGTTATTTTCCAGGTACCTCTGTCCTGACAGGAAATATTGTACAAAATCAAAGCAGGAGGACCTAGAAAGTAACGTTCTGGGCGTGCCCTCAATTCTTGTGTCCTTTCTAGAGAAGTGGAAACTGGTGGCTCCCACTGTACTTGAGTGATGTTTAATGAATAGAACACTGGCTTGTCCTGTACCGAACAGAAACTCAGGATGACCAGATCCTTTCCTTCCGGGAAAGGTGGGGGTATTTCTTGGTAGCGATACACTCCACCTGTGGAATTAGCCCAGCCAATCGTGCATATTCGGATGGTAGTTCCTGTAATGAGACTTGAGTAGAAGAGAGCAGATACAAGAACAACAGGAAACCGAGACATAATAAAAGCAAACTTGTTTCACTCTACTAGGGAGTAAACTAATGCTCCCCACTTATACTATGTAACAACAAAACAAAAAAAAAATAATTTCTACTACTTATTTACATAACTATTAAACACATGTCAACTATACAGCAGGAGTAAATAGTTACCGTCCTCAAGCGACTTTTGTTCAGAAAGCAGCTGTCCGTGCTGTCTTCAGAAAGCAGCTGTCCGTGCTGTCTTCAGGTGGTATCTGAAAACAAAGACTGATAAAACACGTATTACCCATATGGTTTTAACTGGGTGATGTGTTTCCAGTACTGCTGGTTGTCAGGCATTAGGATTTGGTATAGGCTTGGGCCTAAGGTATCAGTAACTAAGTACGGTCCCTCCCACTGTGCAGTTCCAAAGGGGAGGTTTGGTCTAGGTCTCATCTCTGCAAGACACTAGTGACAGGGCTTCCTTCATGTATTCATGAAATATTGATGGAGAATCCTTATATCCCTGTGGAAGCACAGTCCATGCATATTGTTTATTCAGCCACTGAAAGGCTGTTTTGTATTGGCACTCAAGGGCCAGGGGCAGACTCCAAAACCCATTGGATATGTCTAAAACAGAGAAAAATTTACATTTGGGATTCAGTTTAGAGATCATTTCAGGGTATGAGGCTACCACGGGCACTACAGATTTTGAAACTTGATTCAGGGCACGGAAGTCCATAGTGAGCCTGAAGGAACCCCCCGGTTTAACTATCGGCCAGGCTGGTGAATTGCATGTGGAAGAAATAGGTCTAATCAGACCCCTCTCCTCCAGTATCTTCACAATTTTAGTCACTGGTTCTATAGCCTGATGAGGTACTGGGTATTGCTTCTGTGGTGGAGGATCCTCACCTTCCAACAGTATTTCTGTGTGCATTTTCCCACAATCTAACTTGTCTTGAGCCCAGACTGGAATATCAGCCACTTCTGAGGGAATTAAACACAGATCATACTGCTGAGCTGCCTTGGTGCACTGAGTTGCTAACTGCATGGGAATGACTTCATGCACTAAAGTTTTAGAAGCACTTGAAGTTCCTGAATACTGCCACAATTTAAGATTAGCCATATCCACCACCAAATTTAACTGGTTGAGAACATCAATTCCAATTATTTCTTTTGGTGTGTTCACTATAGTGGAGGCAGTGGTTTCCAACATTTCCTTATTTTGTTCACTGTGCACAGGGATACCCCATTTAACTGGGATAGCCACACATTTGGAAGCTGTGTCATTAATTCCTTGAATTTCATAAATTTCCATATTTTTCTGATCTGTAGTGGGAGAAGCTCTGTTTGTAAAACTAATTCCAGCCCCTGTGTCAATCAAAGCTAATTTATCCTGACCCCCTATTCTGCTGATAACAGTCCAGTATCAAGGGTGTTACAAGCCTTAAATTGTGTCCTGGGCCTGTATCCATTTCATCATCCAGAGGCTCTGTAATTGAGTCCTCTGCTGAGATAAAGGAGGCAGGCTGGGCTATGAAGGCTTGAGACATTTTGATATCTGAACTCAAGAGGTCAGGACACCCCTATGCACTAGCCTTGTGTTTGTTCTGAGCTGCTTGTAAATCCTGTTTTAATTTATCTATTTCTATCTGCAGTATGTGTTTGTCTTGTTCCCATTTCGTTTTCTCCTTTTCTAGCCCATCTCTCTGTGCTTTGAGCTCTTGAAAAGGAATGTAACCTGAGGAGTTTCTAAAAGTACCTCTGCCATGTGCTCTCCATGGTGTGTGTCCTCTGTCTGTGTTTCTTGTGTACTGAGAGGATCCCTCGGCTTGCCACTTAGGTGTGTGTCCTCTGTCTGTGTTTCTTATGTACTGAGAGGATTCCTTGGCTTGCCACTTCCGTGCTTCTGATACTGTAATGACCTGCGAGGGCTGGGTCTTCCAAACAGACCCAATTCTGAGCATTAAAGTATCAAAAGGGGTTGTTTCAGGGTCTTCAGAAAATAACAGAAGGTGTTTTGTAATCTCAGGGGATAGCAATTCTAATAAAAATTCCTTATGCATGCTCTCCCCATAATCTTCTGCCTTGGGCCAGGACTCCTGCTCATTAAGAACTGCTTTTAAAATCCAGGCTCTGTATGCAAACTGTTCCAGTGTATCATTTGGTAGAGGTGAAATAATTTTAAATACTTGCATTGGGGAACAGTGAAATAGTTTCTCAGTACCCCTTTTAACCAACTGGTATGGGTGAGTGAGAGAGCCAACTCTATAATAGTGTGGCCCCAGAGCCAAATGCATAAGTCTATCAAAGTCTGATTGTTTTCTTCTGTATTTCCCTAGACTCCAGTGAATCAGAATATCAATCGCCCATTTAACCCACTGATTTACATTAAGAGACATAGTGCCAATTTTCTCAACTATTTTTTCTATATCTCTATCTTTTAAATTGTCCTGCAAAATTACTTTAACTGGTGCTTTGAGTTCAGTACTGGGTGCCATGTCTAAGTCATCTGAATTATCCTCCTGACAGAGATCCTGATTATTGCTGGGTTCTAGCTGAGATAAACTATCATGAATTTCTTCATGTGATTCATCTGTATTCTTCCCATTTCTAAGTTGAACTATGCATACTTTAGTATTCTTTTGTTTGTCAGTAGCTTGTATGCATTGTTGATAGGGTGTGTCATCGGCATAGGGGGCTGAGGGAGTAGTGGGTATTGGCTTTTGTCTTCCAGAGGCCAATTGATCCTTAACGTGCCTCAATTCAAGTTTAAGTGCTTCTAATTGCTCACTAACAGTTATAAAAGAATTTGTGGCTTGTATCACTTGAGTTCTTTGTATAGTGTGATGCAGCGGACCCTCCTGAAGGGAGAGAAAAAGTTTTAAAACCAGAAAAAGGTGGGCATAACCTGCAATATTGGGAGGATCCATCTAGGGGGAGCAGGAGAGTTGAGAGAGAGACCGAGAAACCACGCCCCTCTGGGTGGGACGCAACCCCAGCCAGCTTCTTTTTGAACAGAGGCAGGTCTGACTTAAAAAGCAAGGACCAAGGCCGAAGCAAAAGCAAGGACCAAGGCCGAAGCAAAAGCAAGGACCAAAGCAGAAGCAGCAGCCAGAGCCAGAGTACAGAAGGCAAAGAGGAAGGCCAAAGCACTGGCAAGAGCAGAAAGAAGCAGAGTCCTGAGCAGGAAGCAAAGCAGGAATTTCAACAAGAGTTGGAGTGGAATAAGGAACAGAGAAAAAGCCAAGAGAGGTACTGGGACCGCAAGGGAGTACCTGGCAGAGGGTCACCACAGCAGCCGTGGAATAAAGAGGTTCATCCATTTTCAGAGGTGGGAAATGTTTGTTTGGAGAAAAGAAAACATCCTTACCACTATGGTCTGAAGCCTAAGGAAAGACCACAGGAGAGCCTGAGCACTGCTGCGCTGAAGACAAACCAAGGTAGGCCTCAAGCCTTATTAGAGAGAAGGAAGAGAAGCCTCAAAGGTAAAACTCTTATTACTGATAATTGCCTTCAGAAGCCCAAAGTAGGGGGAAGACAGTGGGAAGAGGAGTACTGTTACCCTAAACATTCTGGTGAGCAAAAGCATGAAAGAAGCTTGTCTAAAAAGAGAAGTTTGAGTGGGAAATCTTTTTATGAACCTGCTTTTGAACCTCTAACCAGAGAGGGACCGTTGTACTGCAAAACTCCTAGAGACCGACGCCCAAAACTAAATGCTAGGCATTGGGACATAGTGCAACAAGTATATAAGAAACCAGACTATAATTACCTGGAGGCTACAGATTCAGAGGCTTCTGAGGTTGAATCCATGCAAGTGGAATCAGTGGGGGAAGAATCCGATAATGCAGTGGATTGTACATATTGTGCCTCAGGGAGTGTTGAATCTATCCCCAGTTTATCAGATACCTAAGTGAAGGAAGTTTATTGTTTTGTACAATGTTCTGTGAAGATAACAGCCTTTACTTTATTGCTTGCTTTTATTTTTTTTTCTCTATCCTGAAGTAAGGACATTTCAGTTGTTACCATAGCCAATCCTTATGAACCGTTTTGTGCAAGAAAGGGAAATAAAGCCTTTAACATTCCCTCCACTCTGTGCATTTATTCTTTGAGTGTTGGTTACAAGGAAGCCACAAGGAATAACCACCCTTGACCCTTGCAGCATAGGCCAACCTCAAACCTCACCTTTCTTGTGTCCGGGCCCCTCCAGGATCTACTACATCTCCATAGGGGGTGCCCTGCGACAATAGAGATGCAAATTTGTGCCTCCTCAAGGTCTTTGGTCAATTGGGTACACTGAGAAGTCAGTTCAGTATTGTCCTTTTTCATGCTAATGAGCCCCCTGCACATGCGTTGGATAAAAAGGCATTTTCTTTTATTTGTTTTCTTTTTGAATTCTTGATCATGGTTTAACATTTGTCTTTGAATATTATACCATGATGACTCAGGGAATTCACCTTCAAAGGGACCCCCTTTCCTCTTACAGTATGAAATTAAAATTTCTTTAAGTTCTTTAAAATCAAAGGCTTCCATATTTGATACAGCAGAAAGGCTGTAGTTGGACTATCTCAAATGTGTAACCTTAGAAGGAGGAATGCTCACTTTTATGAAGAAGTGAGACTTAGAATTATAGTTGGAATGGTATAAATTTTATGGGTGTTCAGTAAAGAGTACTGGCATAAAGACCACACCTTAAAATTATACCTGAATAAAAAGTGCTTATCACCTTTTTAACAGGGTGTAAGTTTAGGGTGAAGTTATAGTAAGAAGGGTGTTAGGAGATTAACAGAATTGTTGTATCAATTGCAGCCAGCTTTAAGCCTGCTCTCACTAAGATAATTACTGACAGGAGACAGAGAAATAAAAGTTAAAAGGGACAGGAGGTAATAGCTTTATCAGGAAAGATGTATATTGTATTCAATGAGGGACTGTTTACCTGTGTACCACTTCCAAACTAAATCTGGACTATCTCTCTGTCTTTTCTTAGCAGCTCAAATACTATAGCAAGCCTATATACATCATAATAAGACAATTGCAAGCCACTCTGTGTGATGTCTTTAAAATTCTAGATGCTTACAGAGCCTTTTGACAATAAAAATCTCACCTTGTCTAACCCACAAAACAAATTTATCACTGGAACTGTTCACTAAATAGTGTCTAAGTGTCATCCAGTCTGGCAATTGTAAATGGTCACAAGGACTTTTGATTCTGTCTGAAATCTACTTAATGTATTATACAAAATTATTACTTACCCAACTGGTGATCTGCTGTGAAATCCGATAGACGAGCCCCCATAAAGATGTAAGATTTAGTCAGTTATTCTTCTGTAGGTCCTGGGTTCATTTCACTTCACAGAAGCAGGAGGGCTTGTAATAAGACAACCAAACAGGTGTGGCTTGGAGAAAGGTTTTTTATGTAGAAATAGGCTTATTACATAGGTATTGAACAGAGGTATATAGTGATTGTTACAGAGCTGTTTCAGTGTGCATCAATGAATCTGTGTGTGCATGTGCATGTGTGAAGTGTGAGAGAGAGATAGGCCAGAACATGTGAGTCAGAGCCTCATGGCAAGGTGTAGTTGAAGAGAGAGAGAGAGCGGGGGAGGGGTGAAGGGAATTGATTATCAGAGCCTCCTGTCCTTCATGTCCGATGAATGGTGGAAGAGAGAGAGAGAGAGGAAGTGTTTCTGTCCTTTATAGTGAATTGAATCCTCTCCAGCACTTCCCCTTGAGGTCTGCTAGCCACTCCCTTTAAGGTCTGCCATTCTTGATTTAGCAAGGAGGGGCTTCAGACAGGCCTTGGAGACTGAAATCACCAGGGGGTCAGAGTTAATCTCATCTTGTAAACTGTCCTATTACCTTTGGAGACTGAAATCACCAGAGTCCAAAGCTGGATGAAATGTATGCTGACAGTAACAAACTTATGACGCTAGAGAGAAGCATTGAGAGGAAGTGATTGAGCTTGGAGAGATCTGAAGGCATACTTGAATGCTGGGTAACACAAGAAGGATGATTGTGGCAGAAGAGTGCACTGAGAAGAGAACACTTGAGGCTAAGATAGGACTTGATTGAGGTTGAAGAGCAGACACAGAGTAAACGATTGAAGCTGAAGGGCAGATGCTGAGAGGGAATGATTGAAGGTGGGATGAGATATTCAGGGGGGGACAATTGAGATGGGAATATTGAAGAAAAATGATTGATGCTGAGAGGCGCTGGTTGATAACATTGGGACTGTGGGGGGTGCACAAAAGGAAAGTTGAAGCTGGGAGAGGGCACTGAGGGAAGGAGATGAAAAAAGGAACTGAGAAAGAGAAACAAAACAAAGTGGGGAAGCACTGAAAGAAAGATGGAAGATATTGCTTCACTGAGAAGGGGAGAGGTAAGATTGACATTTATATGCAAAAACGTATAGGACTTAAGAACATAAGATATGCCATACTGGGTCAGACCAAGGTCCATCAAGCCCAGTATCCTGTTTCCAACAGTGGCCAATCTAGGTCATACGTACCTAGCAGTTTCCCCAAAAGACACAGGTTCCGCAATGCTTGTACTGGGTCAAGCATTGATATCCTGGGTCCCTTCTTAATAATGGTTTATGGACCTTTCCTCCAGGAACTTGTCCAAACCTTTTTTAAACCCAGCTACACTAACAGCCTTTACTACATCCTCCGGTAACAAATTCCAGAGTTTGATTACACGTTGAGTGAAAAAATATTTTCTTTTATTAGTCTTAAATAGTTTACCCTGTAGCTTCATTGCATGTCCCCTAGTCTTTCTATATTCTGATAACGTAAACAATCGATCTACGTTTACCCGTTCCACTCCGTTCATTAATTTATAGACTTCTATCATATCTCCCCTCAGCCGTCTCTTTTCCAGGTTAAAGAGCCCCAACCTTTTTAGCCTTTCTTCATAGGAGTATCCTTCCATCCCCTTTACCATTTTGGTGGCTCTTCTCTGAACCTTTTCTAATAACGCTATATCCTTTTTAAGATACGGCGACCAGAATTGCACACAATATTCAAGGTGCGGTCTCACCATGGAATGGTATAGAGGCATTATAATATCTTTTGTTTTATTTTCCATTCCTTTCCTTATGATACCTAGCATTCTATTTGCTCTCTTGGCTGCCGCTGCACACTGGGCCGAGGGTTTTAACATGTTATCCACAATGACGCCTAAATCTTTTTCCTGGGTGGTGGTTCCTAATGTGGAACCTTGCATTGTGTAACCATAGTTTGGGTTGTTCTTCCCAAGGTGCATAACTTTGCACTTGTCCACATTAAATTTCATCTGCCATTTTGATGCCCAGTCTTCCAATTTATCAAGATCCTCTTGCAATTTTCCACAATCCTCTTGGGTTTTAACAACTTTAAATAGTTTTGTGTCATCGGCAAATTTGATAACCTCACTCGTTATTCCTCTTTCCAGGTCATTTATGAATATGTCAAAAAGCAGCGGACCCAGCACAGATCCCTGTGGTACACCACTATTCACCTTTCTCCATTGGGAAAATTGGCCATTTAGCCCAACCCTCTGCTTTCTATCTTTTAACCAGTTCCTGATCCACAGTAGTACACTGCCTCCTATCCCATGACTCTTTAGTTTTGCCAAAAGTCTCTGATGAGGGACCTTGTCAAAGGCTTTCTGAAAGTCTAGATACACTATATCAACCGACTCACCTTTGTCCACCTGTTTATTCACACTTTCAAAAAAACATAACAGATTAGTAAGACAAGATCTTCCTTGTCTAAAGCCATGTTGGCTGTCTCCCATTAGGCCATGACTATCTACATGCTGAGTAATTTTATTCTTTATGATGGTTTCTACCATTTTTCCCGGTACTGACGTGAGGCTCACCGGTCTGTAGTTTCCCAGATCATCCCTGGAACCCTTTTTAAAAATTGGTGTTACATTGGCGAGCCTCCAATCTTCAGGTATTAGAGATGATTTTAATGATAGTTCACAGATTACTAATAGCAGGTCTGCAATCTCATATTTCAGTATGCATTTAAGAGCTAGAGAGGAGGAGAGATGGGAAGATGTGGGGAACTGTACATCAGTATGACCTTTTATGAAATAGTGGTTAATAAAATGACAATAAATAAATAAAGACAAATAAGAGTGAGAGGAGGGAAGATGGAGATTTGCAGGGTGCATGATGAGACATGAAAAGGCGTTGGACATCAGAAAGAGAGGAACAAAATGAAAAGTGAGGTGGGAGAGAGAAATCTTTGTTGAGAAATGGAAGAGAATAAGAATGAGAGAGAAAGGAGGAGACACTTAAGACAAGATAAAGTGGAAAGATAACCAGAGAAATAATTGAGGATAGTCAAGAGGAAAGATTGCAAATCTTAAAATTGAAAAAAACTTACTTTAGTCAAAGGTTTGCAAACATACCACCTGATATTCAAGCACCGCAGCAGTTAGTTACAGCTCTTTAAATATTCTCCGGATATTCAGTGGTAGTATCAGGATAGTGACTGCTGCTGAATATCCAGATTGGATATCTGGATAATGGCAGCAGTTATACGGATAGTGGAAATGTTCAGGCGCTATCAGAATAATTTATCCAGATAGCAATTTAGGTCAGTTTTATCACCAGCCCAAACCATCTAGATAAATTTCTGGAAAGTGATCAAAAATCACCACTATCCAGATAACTGCCATTAGCTAGAAAGTAACCATGCCACCCTAGCTCCACCCACAGACCGCCCCTGCACTAACCAGATAGTGCTACTTAATCTCTTTCTTGGCACCCTTATCCGGATAACCTCCATGCTTATCTGGATAAGGGCTTTTAAATATCGGGCCCATAGTTTTTATTTTTAGCAGTCTGATTATGTAACTTTATATAGAAATGTAATAGTTCAATACAGCAGTCTTTACTTGTTTACAATTATATAAGTAATAACTGACAAGTCTGTCTACAACTTAATTTGTACATTTTTTTATACTTTATTTTAATTGGCAAATAGAAAATTTTAATAGTTGGCAACGTTTGGACATTTTTGGAGCCCTGCAGCCTGACATACTGTTCTCCTTACTCTTTCCTCACCTTCCACATTTGAGAAAACTTAGGGGAAAGAAAAGGTGGAAGGAGGGCTGGCGCAAACTATGTGGTCACTTAGGGCGGCAGCTTCTGGGGGGATGGGGGTGCAAAGAGCAAGGCATTCAAAACTAAACTATGGATTCTAACAGCCGGGGCAGCAGAAGACTTAAGGTTTGCCTAGGGTGCCAATATCTTGAACAACTCTTGGGCCGGCCCTGGGAAGAAGGAGATCACTGGAAAGAGGGTGATGCTGTGGGGAGAGATTATTAAAATGTTCATCTAGTCCTTTCACTGATGTGTAATATTCTGTTTGGGGACCTCTAAAAACAGGGGTTTGGTATTTCTCCTTGTCACGTTTTCCATCATGTGTTAGCTTTTTATTTCTCTTTGCATTATTTTTTAATTCATAAAGGAAGTTGTCTAAATAATTTTTAAGTACAGATATTCTCTTTACTAGTTCTTTGTCCTTAACATAAGAACTGTCATACTGGATCAGACTAAAGGCCCATCAAGTCCACTATCCTGTTTCTAAGAGTGGCAAATCCAGGTCACAAGACCTAGCAGGATCCCAAATTGAATGAATGTTTTCACTGTTCTCAAACAACACAGTTTGGGCAGAAATCGTAGGTAGCAACAACTATGTGTAAAACCCGAAGCTTGCCTGTCAAACTAGAAATTTGGGGACAAAAAACAGTGAAAACAAAAGGGATGCCCCCACAGCAAATAAGAATAAAGGAAAAACAAAGAGCCAGGGAGCAAAGTGTGTCGCTGTCAATTTTGCTCCCCCACCCCCACTGTTTTTCTTTTAGACTAGAAATTTGTCCTTATTTGCATTCTAAAGTTAACTCACTGTAGAGCTCCCTTTCCTTTTGAAAGAAGGGGCTACACAGATGAGTGGTGTGTTCTGCTTTTTCATTTTATGGCAGAAGTTGGGAGTGGTTTCAACACTGAGTTGTTTTTGTTAATTAGCAAGAACCCTTTCTATTTTCTTTGAAAAGGAACGTCACCAAAAGTACAGTTAAACAATTTTTTAACCTTCAGTTCATGCTGTCTAGTTCTGTCTCTTAATCAGTTTTGGTACTGGCTTTTTTCACTACTTTTCAATATTTGGCCTAGTTTTTTACAATTCTCCCCTATTGGCCCTTGCAGCTATGACTTTTGTTACGATTACAAGTTTAGGACTAAATTCTACAAAGGCTTGCTACAAATATATTTAAGCTTGCTAAAGTGAAAGGTAAATGGGGTGGAAAGGTAAATATAAAATGCACACTATATAATAGAAGAGATGATTATTTTTCACCCTAGACCAACCACTTGATTTGGACTTCAAAAAGGTAATTTCCATATCGTCCTAGACCAGTTCAGATAAGTGGGTTGTGTTCTCCTACCAGCAGATTGGTGGAGACAAAGAACCATTGAAAAGCCCAGGTTTCAATGACATCACTCCTATGCCTCTATCCGCCTCAGCTACCAGAGATCCCTTCAGTATTTCTTTGTCTCCAGCAGAGGGTAAATGGATTTTCTCCAGGAACAAGCAGGAAGTCAGCCCGCATATATGGGTGACGTCTGCGCCGATGGAACCCCACGTGGAGCATTTCCCCAGCTTTCAAAGAAAGGCTTTGGGAATGCTACCACACATGCATGGTCCTCTTCCTGCCCAAGGGTGCCATCTTGCTCAGTCTCCTTTTTTCCGTGGCGTCCAACGGACGTAGTCCTCTGCTTCCCTGGAAAAAGTTCTTAAAATCCTTCAAATTCTCCGGTTTGCATACCGATTCCCTTCCTGCCTCGAGCCGGCACCCTCGGTGCTGTCCTCGGTTCTTACTCACTTTTTTTCCTCGAGGTTCCTCCTCAACCGGCCTTTGTGCCATTTTTCGCCCCGGGGTCATCGACCCCAGCTGGGTGTTCTCCCACCATGACTCCCGGTGGGTTCAAGAAATGCGACCACTGCAGTCAGACTATTTCAGTTACTGACACCCATGACTGCTGTCTTCACTGCCTGGGCCCGGACCACGACAGCTCCACCTGCGACCGGTGTCAGGCCATGACCCCCAAAACAAACTAAAAATAGTTGGAGTTGCAGGGGAAGCTGTTCCTGAGATCTGACTCTGCCCCAACGTCCCCATTGCCAAACCGTGAGGTCCGGGCATCCTCGGAGTCCCACAGCAGCGGCTCTTCTGGCATGGCCCTGGACCCTCCCAAGAAAAAGGTACTGAAGCCTGCCAAGGTGCCTCCGATGAAACCTGGCAAAAGTCCCGCAGTTGGACACGGGTGACTCCGAGCAGCATCCTCAAAGTCTCGAGACAGGATTTCTCAGCTGGCGGAGACCGCGTCAGGACCCGTGAGCCCATAGTCGTCCTTGAGGACACACTGTCCGGAGTGCTGGTGTCAGACCCGAAGTCCTCGATGTCCAAACCAAGAGCAATGCAGACATCGGGCCTCGAGTCCCGAAAGGCAGCCATGGAGCAGAGCATCTCCTCCATCTTGGCCTTGCAGCAGGCATTGATGTCTAGCTTTCCAGCATCATTGGCCCTAACGCTGGGCCCCCTGACCTCGAGGGAGTCCCTGGGCTTTGAGCTGGGCACCGAGTGCCATTGGCCTCGGGTAAGTCCTCAGCGTCGATCGAGGTCTCGGTCACGCTCTTCGGGGATCCAGTCCTCCCCGGTGAGTTTTTGGGAGTCCGACCCCAGATCATCTGGGAGGCCCCAGTTCCTCGGGGCTACCCCCAATGCCGAGTCCTCGGCACCCTCGGGATCTGGAGACCTCCCAGCACAGGGATGTCTCCCCCGGAGCCTTGACACCACTCCCCGCTTGAGGACGTAGCCTTTCATGACTTCGTCCGCATCATGGCCCGGGCTCTTTCGGTCCAGACGGAGTCGGAGGAGGATCCACGCACCAAGATCCTGCAATATGAGTCTCCTCCCAAAGAGATTTTCACAGTGCCAGTTCCACCCATCCTCGAAAGGCTACTCCTCAGGATGTAGGAGACCCTGGTCTCTGTGCCAGTGGTCAGCGCTTGGACACTATCTACCGCGTCCGGAAGGGCCCCGGGTTCCATAAGCCGGAGCTCCCCCACAACTCTGTGGTGGTGGAGTCCTCATTGAAGAAACTGAAGAGCCAAAAACCTACTCTTCGGTTTCCCCCAGCAGGGAGGCCCTGGGTTGCAAGTGTTATCAGGGCACCATGCTCGGGTGCTGGATACAGGCGTATGAAATATACATGGGAATGTACCTAAAAGGCCTGATACAGGAGCTCTCGGGGTTCTCGGTGGGCCTTGCCGGGGAACCCCTGCAGAGGTTCCAGTCCCTGGCAGCAGGCATCCGGGACTGTTCCAAATTCCTCTCTAGGGCCGCCTGTGACAGGTTTGAGTCTGTGAACAGGGTGGCAGCTGCCGGCATCGGCGCTCGGTATGGTTACAAGCCTCAGACCTTGAGCAGTGGGTACAAGAAAAGCTGCTGGATGTCCCCTGCAATGGCAAGAACTTATTCGGGTAGCTGATGTCTGACAAGGCGGCTGAAATCGAGGCCAAGGTAGTGACCCAGCAAAGGCTGTCCTGGAAGACCTCGACTCTCCCTAAGAAACAATCCTCGGGGAAAATGCCTTTTCTCCCAAGGAAAAAGGGTTATCACCAGGCCAGGCCCTACCAACCTTACTCGGGGTAGCAGCACCAGGCCTCACAGCATAAAAGCCAGGGACATGGGCCCCAGAAGCCCAAGGCCCCGAAGCCTCAGACACCAGCTCCCACCCAACCGGCGGGGGGGGGGGGAACTTTTGACTCCCTGGGCAGGGCCTCCTCTCCCCCCGGGAGTCCCACCTCAGCCCACAGGGGGTCGGCTGGCCTCATTTTCCCAAAGCTGATCCAGCATCACCACGGACAGGTGGGTCCTACAGGTAGTGAGGGAGGGTTGCCACCTCCATCTACAACAGAACCCTCCAGACTTCTTCCCAGAAGAACCATCATGGCCTCTCCTCCACCAGGCTTTGCTCATTGCAGCTTTACTCAGGGACAGGGCAGTGGAGCCTGTATACCAACATCTCTGAGGAAAGGGGTTCTACTGAAGGCATTTCTTTGTCCCAAAAAGGACAGGGCCTCTGGCCTATCCTGGACCTGTGCAACTTGAACAAGTTCCTGGTGAGGGAGACGTTCCTAGATGCTCCCCCTTGGGACAGTGTTGCCCTACCTCCGCCAGGGAGACTGGCTCTGCTCCTTGGACCTCAAGGACGTGTACACCCACATCCTGGTCCATCCCTCCCACAGACAGTACCTGAGGTTCGTGGTGGGGGGGGGGCAGCACTACCAGTACAGGGTACTACCATTCGGCCTCGCCTCCTCTCCAGGGGTCTTCACAAAATGCCTGGTGATTATGGTGCCCATGTGCACCTACAGAGGGCCCATGTCTTCCCCTACCTGGACAACTGGCTCATCAGAGGTAGCATGGCCCTCGAGGCCAGCCAAGCCACAAGGCTTACAGTCCATACCCTGCAGAAATTGGGATTCATCATCATCTAACCCAAGTCCAGCCTCTCCCCATTTCAAGACCTGGAGTTCATAGGAGCCCAGCTAGACACTCTGCAGGTCAAGGTCTAGCTCCCAATAGAAAGGGCCTGCCGCCTGATGCAGTTAGTGAAGGAGGTTCAAAACTGCAGGTCGGTGCCAGACCACCTGCTCCTCTGCTTGTTAGGCCACATGGCCTTGACGGTTCATGTCACGCCCTTGGCTTGCCTGCACATGCAAGCAGCCCAGTGGTGCTTCAGATCCCAATGGATACAGGCCACGGGCAGGCTGAGGGACAGGGTAAGGGTCACCCACTGACTGGCAGCCTCCCTCAACTGGTGGCAGTCCCCGCAAAATCTCAGGGCAGGGATGCCTTTCCAAACACCAGCACCACAAAAGGTCCTGACAACAGACACTGCCCTGGCGGCTGGGGCACACATTGTGAGGGCCATTGCACCCAGGGCAACTGATCCCAGATGAATCTCAGTTACAAATCAACCTCCTCGAGCTCAGGCCTTCCGCTATCTCCTGAGCAACCTCTCGGTCCTCATACAGACAGACAATCAGGTTGCCATGTTCTTTGTGAACAAGCAGGGAGGCACGGGCTCCTCCTCCCTCTGTCAGGAGGCGGTAGCCCTCAACTCCTTCGCAGTACGCAACAGCATGCTCCTGAAAGCGGTATATGTGCCGGGCTAGGACAACCTCCTGGCGGACAGGCTCAGCAGGATCCTTCACCTACACGAGTGGAGTCTGGATCCCAGGGTGGCAGAGAAGCTCTTCTGCCTCTGGGGCAGACCTTGGCTGGACCTGTTCGCTTCCCCGGACAATGCACAGCTGCCCAGATTCTGCTCATCTCAGCCACACCACAGGAGGGTGGCAGTGGATGCCTTCCTTGTCTCATGGTTGAGGGGCCTGCTTTATGCATTCCCACTGACCCCTCTTAATAGTCAGGTGCCTTTTCAAGATCCAGAGCGACCATGCCTTAGTAATCCTGGTTGCTCCCAGATGACCCAGACATCCCTGGTTCCCCCTGCTACTCTCCCTTTCAGTGGCACCCCCAGTGGCACTGGGCTGTCAGCCAGATCTTCTTTCGCAAGAGGGGGGGATCCCTTCTCCTCCCCAACCTGGCATCCCTGACATTAACTGCATGGATGCTGAAAGGGTAGCATATGCCCCCTTAAGTCTCATGGATGAAGTGCAAGAGATCATCCTGGCCTCCCAGAAACCCTCCACCAGAAGGGTGATATATGCCTTCAAGTGGAGGAGATTCTCTCTATGGTGTGCAGAGTGGAATAAGAATCCCTTCTCCTAGCAATTAAGAGTTTTATGAACTCCACGTTAGGGAGCACAGAGAAAAAACAAACCCGCCAACCTACTTCTCAGCCAATTCCCTCGCAGTCAGAAATTTCTGTAACTGTAATACATCAGTATAAGCATAACTTTGCCCCTGGTAAATAACCAAGCAGCGACAAGGAAATTGTAGAAAAAAGGACGCTCCCAAACTCTTAATTGCTAGTAACATTTATATTTCCTTTGATATTGTTGATTATCTCTCCTTGATGTGTGCTTTTTTTTCTTTTGTGAATCCTTTTTCTTGAATATTATCCTGTTTACTTGGATTTGTTTTTCCTTTGTTAGTTTTGTATTCAGGGAAGAAAAACCTTAAATAAAAGATTTTTAAAAAATCCCTTCTCCTGCCCTCTGCAGCTCATACTGCAGTACCTGCTGCATCTCTGCTGCTCAGGGTTGAAATCTAATTCAGTCAGGGTGCATCTCAGTGCCATAACAGCTAACCATCATCCTGTGGCGGGGAGACCCCTCTCAAGCCAGCCCCTGGTCACCAGGTTCCTCAGAGGCCTTCTGATATCAAAGCCCCCCCCCCTCCGCCCACCTTCAACGGAGTGGGATCTTAATGTAGTGCTGTCACAGCTCACCAGACAGCCATTGGAGCCCTTGGCGACTTGCCACCTGAGGTATCTCTCCTGGAAGGTGGCCTTCCTGGTGGCCTTGACATTCGCCTGGAGAGTGAGCAAGCTACAGACCCTGGTGGCAGATCCATCTTATACCAGGTTCTATACGAACAGGGTTGTGCTTCGCACACACCCCAAGTTCCTCCCAAAGGTCGTTTTGGCTTTCCTCAATCAGGAGGTGGTCCTCCCCACCTTCTTCTCACGGCCTCATGCCGGTAAGGCAGAGTCGGTTCTGCATACGTCAGATTGTAAGAGGGCCCTGTCCTATCTACAGAGGACCCAGGCCCCCGCAAGACTCCTCAACTCTTTGTCTCTTATGAGCCCATCAGGCTGGGGCTACCTTTGACTAAGCGAATCCTGTCCACTTGGGTGGTGGACTGTATTGCCTTCACTTATGAGCGAGCTGACCTCTCCCTAGAGCACCAGATTACTGCTCATCATGTAAGGGCTATGGCCACTTCGGTGGCCAACCTGTGCTCAGTGCTGGTGACAGAAATTTGTAAAGCCGTCACATGGTCTTCAGTGCATATGTTCACAGCTCACTACTGTCTAGAGAGTGAGTCCCGCAGGGACAGTACTTTTGGCCAGGCAGTAAACCAAATCACTCTGTGTATAGGCAACTCCTGCCCTCCAACCCTTCTGTGTTCGGGCTATTGGAGTGATGGTAATGCTGGACGCTGGGGTCTGCAGAGTCTCTTGGTAGGGGCTCACCCTCTGCAACGCACGGCCTCTCTATTGGTAGCCGTTGGTGCTGTCGTGGTTCGGTCCCTGGCAGCCTGGAGCTAGGGAGTCCCATATGTGAGGATTGACTTCCTGCTTGTTTCTGGAGAAAGTGTAGTTACTCACCTGTAACAGGTGTTCTCTAGGGACAGTAGGAATCAGTCCTCACAACCCTTCCTCCTCCCCTGGGAGCTGCCTCCTTTACTTTATTTAACTAACTTCACCTTTTTCTTAAACGATGTCATCTGACTGAACAAGATGGCACCCTTGGGCGAGAAGGGGACCACGCATGCATGTTAGCATTCCCAAAGGCTTTCTTTGAAAGCTGGGGAAATGCTCTGCATGGGGCTTCGTCGGTGCCAACATCACCCATATATGAGGATTGATTCCTGCTGTCCCTAGAGAACACCTGTTACAGGTGAGTAACTACACTTTCTCCTCTCTGTAGAAAATCTGAAGATTGAGAGGAAAAGAGATTGATTAAATGCTAGTGAACAACCACCATAAGCCCTAAAAAGGTGACTCACATTTGAGCATGATGTGGGAGGCTTCACTAGACTGCGGTCCTTTTTGTAGCCATAGGAAGAGGGAAAATTGGTTTAGCTCCACGCCCTTATCATGATAAGGGCCTGTTGAGTAGCCACAAATTGGAAGGGTTTGGAAGAATCTGGAAAAGTACAGCAGCCTCCCACAACATCAATGCCCCCCTACTCTCTACTGAAGACTGCAGAAGGCTCTCAGAGGGATCTGTCTGCTGGCCACCTTTCACATAGTGCTGTTTAAAATGAATCCAGCCAGTTAAGCAGTTTCAGAGAAGTAAAGCTGAGCCTGGCATGGATCCTACACCTGGGGCTCTCAGGGATTGAGTACCAAGGTTTGACCCTTGTCATTGTCCTTGTTGGGGGCTTCCGGTTCCATCCCTGAGGGACGCAATTCGGGGTGACCTTCTAGTGATTGTTGGTGCTGTGTGGGAGTTTCCCGCCGTTTTCTGCACACGTTAGTAACGTTTTTGCCTATTATGCACATGGGAGTCGTATGGTCCTAACGCACATTCCGCCCAAGCGGCTCCAATGCATGCTCCTCCCCTAGCACACATTACATAAAAGCGCAGTTAACACACACATTCAGGCCAACCCAGCCTTAACGTGCGCTCTTATAATACTTACCCTAACTGTCTATATCTTCTTCCAGGAAACGTTGTTTGACCTGTGGCAGGTGAGGAGTCTCTTGGATTCTGGACTCTGCCTTTCCTGTATGGCAGCTTCTGAGTCCCCTTGGAGGGCATGCTTTCCCCCTCTCAGCCAGGGAATACAGTTAGTCCACCCTTACCTGCAGGAGGTGCAGGATGGCGCTAAGAGTAAGGATGCTCAGCCTGCCGGTGGCTCCGGCAACCATTTTGTGAGTTGCTCTTCATCCACTAGGGGGTCTGTGGCGGCTATGCCCCCTGGTGTCAGGGACTCTTTTCCGAGAGAAGAGCTTCTGGAGTCCGGACTTATCCTCCCCGGAATTCTTTTCCTTTTTGCAAAAGGCCTGGTACTTCTGGCATGGAAATTCAGACTCTGCAGCCTCTGGGTACCCCCAGATGCAGTCTCCTGCTGAGCAGGCTGAAAATAGAAGACCTATTCAATTACTTTTGGCTAAGTGTCCCTGGCACGGGACACTCCGTGAAGATGAGGAAAAGTTGGGAGCTATCCGAGATGTTAAATATTCCTCTGACCCAGATGAATCAGTATTGGGCTCTGATACGGATGAGTATCTACTCTCACCTTCAGAAGACTTTGCCGAGGCCAGCATGATCCTCCTGTTCTGGAAGGAGGAGCTGGCAGCATTGATTTCCAGGGTCTCATCCAGCTTGAACTTGATGGATGCTTCCAGCACAGAGCAGGAGCTAAAAGTGCATTCGCTTCTTCAGAAGATGCAGAAATCCACTACTGTCTTCCCGTTCCAGGAGGTGATCAAAGATATGAGCTGGTCCGAGTGAGATTCGCCATATTTCCTGCCTAAAGGGTTAAGAGTCTAAGAAGATCTACGTTCTCCTCGAGGAGGAAAGTAGCGTGTGGTTTGACATGCCCAAGGTTGATGTACAGGTCACGGCGGATACCATCAGACCACCATTCCTATGGAAGACGAATCAGCCTTCAAGGATGTTCTGGACTGCAAGGTTAGTTCTTTGATGAAGAGTCAGTTTGCTGTGGAGGCAGCTATTCTACAGCTGGAAGTATGTACTGGCCCGACACCTTGAGCTTTGCTCCAGTGGATTCAGTCTCTAATGCCTGATGATACTACTTCTCTCTTGGAGTTAGCTGCGGCCTTCCTTTCTGATGCCATATATGACCTGGTGCACTTGGTGGCCAGGGATGGTGCCCTGATGATGGTGACTTGGCATTGGATTTGGCTGCATCACTGGCGGCAGACATATCCTCCAAAGCCCGTTTGTTTCAACCAGCCTTTAAGGGGAAGCTCCTGTTTGGAACCTATTTGGAGAAACTGGTGAAGGACCTAGGCAAGACATAGTCTTACTGCCTCCCAGAAGACAGAGTCAGGGGGCCTGTGAAGTGGGCCACTGGCTCTTTCTTGTCATCCTCCTCCTGACCAACAAGGGCGCAGTGGCCGGATTCCCAGGGGTCTCGGGACTTTCGTCACTACCGTCCTGGAAAACCTTTCTTCCCATCTGCTTCAGGGCCTCAAGCTCATTCTCAGTCATATTGTGGAGCACATGGAACCAGGGACTCAGCCCCATCCCAAGGAGGAACCTCATGGACCATGAAATGACAGTTTGGAGACCCATTCCCTGGTGCCTCCAGTGGGCAGCAGGCTTTGCCACCTCTTTCAGAAATGGACCCAGGTTACCAAGGATCGCTGGGTGCTGGATACCATTCAATTTGGCTGTGTCTTGGAATGCAAAAAAGCCAATTCCCGATGCCTTTATCATTTGCCCTTGTGGGTCTCCAAACAAAAATTCTGCGGTGTGGACCACTTTGGACAAGTTGCTTTGCCTAAAGGCAGTGTTGCCCATCCCCATAGATGAGCAAGGATACTCTATCTACTTTGTGCTGCCAAAGGAGGACAGTCATTCTGGACCTCAAAGGGGTCAATGTGCACTTGCATGTCCTGTACTTTCAGATGGAAACTTTATGCTCCATGTTTCAAGCAGTGCACCGAGGGGAATTCTTGGTTTTTCTGGATCTGGCTGAGGCATATTTTCATATCCCAATCTGGTTAGATCAGCAGAAGTATCTGCATTTTGCCATGCTTGGCTCTCCCCATCAGTTTGCTGCCCTTCCTTTTGGGCTCTCCACCCCAAGGATGTTTTCAAAGGTCATGGTGGTGGCGGCAGCTGCAGCGCTGTGACATCAAGGGATCTGTGTTCATCCCTATCTAGACTACTGGCTCATCCGAGCCTGTTCCCTGTCATAAGCATCTCGGGTGATGTCCTTTTTGGAAAGCCTTGGCTGGGTAATCACTCAGGAAAAGAGCCAGCTTTTACCTTTTTAGTCCTTGGAGTTTCTGGGAGCACATTTCAGCACTCGAGTGGGCAGAGTTTTCCTGCCAGAGGAGAAAGTCAGAAGACTGTTGAATTGCCTGGCGATGTTCTGTGCGCAGCAGGCCCCCAGAGTCAGGGATTATCTTCAGCTCCTCTGATTGATAGCGGCGAGCAGAGATGGTCCAATGGGTGGGTGCTCCCATGAGGCTGCACCAGTGGTCCTTGTTGATTTGATGGTCCCCGAATTGTCAGGAGTCTGAGCACAGGCTTCTGCTTACCTGGAGGATGAGATCCAGCCTGAAGTGATGGCAGCAACCCTGTCATCTGAGAAAGGGCATACTGCTGGATGATTACTTCTGGATCCTGCTGACAACGAATGCCACGCTCTCAGAATGGAGAGCCCATTGCCAAGACCGTATGGCTCAGGGCTGTTGGAATCACAGAGAAGCAGTGTGGTCCATCAACCACTTCAAAGCAGGGGGGAACAGGTTGGCTGTTCTGCATTTCCGGCCACTGGTCGAGGACTGGGCGGTTCAAGTGTTTTCAGACAATGCCACGACAGTGGCTTATGTCAATTGCCAAGGCAGCAGAAGTGCCGGAGTGGCCCTGGCGATGGATCTCCTGTTTGCTTGGGCAGAGCAGAACCTCCTAGCTTTGTTAGCTCAGCAGATTGCTGGAGTGGACATTGTGGAAGTGAACTAACTCAGCCAGCACTCTCTGAATTCCAGCGAGTAGGAGTTGGGTCAGTAGGCGTTTCAGTTAATTCTGTGCCACTGGGGTCACCCCGAAATGGATTTGATGGCAACCCACTTCAGTGCCAAAGTATGCTGCTGCTTCAGTCGCCAAAAGATGGGGTCCGAGAGCGTGGATGTCCTGACCCAGCCTTGCAACAAACAAATAGGAGTGAAGTGAAAAGAAGTCACCACCCCTAATTGTCAGGGTAAAAGCTTATCTCCAGGAACAAGCAGGAATGTAGTCTTCACATATGGGTATCGTCGGTTCTCCAGGACCAAGCAGGAAGTCAGTCCTCACATATGGGTGTCATCGACGCCGATGAAGCCCCAGCGGAGCATTTCCCCAGCTTTCTATGAAAGCCTTTGGGAATGCAGGCACGCATGCGCGGTTCCCTTCCCGCCTAAAGGTGCCATCTTACCTCAGTCTCTTTTTTTCCATGAAGCCCACCGGACGGTGTGTCCTGTCCTCCCGGTTAAAAATAGATTTTTTTTGGCGATTATCGCTATTTTTTCTTCCGGTTCGACGCCGGTTCCCCTCCCGCCGGGTTCGGTACGCCGGTATCGGGCCCGATTCTTCCTTTTCGTTTTTTGCCCTTCGTGGCTGGCATTCGCGCCGTTTTTTCACTTTTTCCCTGGAAGGCCGGTCTTTTGACCTCGCGGGGACTCTTTTTTTCCCCGATGGCTTCCAGTGGTTTTAAAAAGTGTGATCGGTGTAAGAAATTAATGTCTCTCACCGACACACACGACTGCTGCCTTCGGTGCCTCGGCCCGGATCACGACCCTAAGTCGTGCGGGCCCTGTGGGAAGATGTCTTCCAAGGCACTCCGAAGTTGACAGCAACAAAAAGAAAGGCTTTTCTCGGACTCAGCCTCCGGCCGGGCCCAGACCTCGTCTGAGGCCTCGACATCTCGGGATTCCGATCCCGAGCGCCGTCAAAGCTCCTTGGACAGGGGGTCCCCCGACCAGGAATGCAAGAGGAAGAAGCGGCTCACGAGGGCTTCGTCGGAGGAGGCCCCTGGCTCCTCGAGGGCCAGGTCTGAGACCCCCGACCGTCGCCCCGGGCCCGTGGAACACGAGAAGCTTGCAAAAGTTCCTCGCATGGAACCGGAGTCTGCTGGACACGTAAGCCCCGTAGTCCTCGAGGACTCTCCTCCCAGGGAGCCGACGTCGGGCACGGCACCGCCGGGGCCCGAGTCGGTGGCTGCTGCATCTCCGGAGCTGAGTCTCAGGATGACAGCCTTGGAGAGCAGACTGTCTGTCTTCATGGAGCAGCAGCGGGCACTGATGGCCAGCCTGTCTGGCGCATCTGCCCCACCACCGGGACATCGACTTTGAAGTCGACCCCGGAGACCGAGCCGATACTCGAGTCCATCGTGGCTCGGAGTCGACCTCGGTCGCTGTCTCCCTCGACCTCCCATTCGGGACCGAGGGCGTCGACGCCGGTGCTTCCGGCGTCGGGGCTGGTGCTCCAGGGCCCCGCGGGGTTGGACCCTGACTCCTCCTCGGACGAGTCAGCTTGGGAGACGGAGGACGAGGAGTCTCCTGATACCTTCAAGACTCGGTGCGTCCTTTCAGACTCACCGCAGTCTGAGCCCCGGAGTAGATCCCCCACGGAGGATACTCGGTTCTTGGAGTTCGTCCGGGATATGGCCACCGCCTTGGCTATTCCGGCGGATCCCAATGAGGAGCCTCGAGCTGAAGAGCTCGAGGCTCTACAGTATGACTCTCCTCCGAAGGAGGCCTTTACTGTCCCAGTTCCTCCGATGCTGGAACGGCTCCTCTTCCGTATGTGGGAGGCACCGGCCTCGGCGCCGGTTCTCAGCAAGCGAATCGACTCGATCTATCGACTCAGAAAGAGCCCTGGCTTTCAAAAGGCACAGCTACCACACCATTCTATGGTTGTGGAATCGGCTATGCATCGTCTGAAGAGCCAGAAGATGCACTCCATGGTGCCCCCTGGCAGGGAGGCCCGAAACCTCGATGGCGTCGGTAGAAAGTGCTTCCAGGGCTCGATGCTTGCTTGCCGTGTCCAGTTGTACCAGCTGTACATGGGCATGTACTTGTGGGATCTGGCCAAGGAGTTGGCCGGGTTCTCTGATGGACTCTCCGGGGAACCCTTGCAGAGATTTAAGTCCTTGTCCTCGGGGATTCGGGACTGCTCGAAGTTCATGTCCTGCGCCGCCTACAATGGCTTCGAGGCTTCGGCCCGAGTTGCGGCAGCAGGCATCGCAGCTCTACGCCAGGCATGGCTGCAGTCATCGGACCTCGAGCCCTGGGTTCAGAACAAGTTGGTCGATGTCCCTTGCCAAGGTGAAAACCTTTTTGGCAAGCCCATGACCGAGAAGGCCGCTCAGCTCGAAACTGAGCACCTCACACGGACAAGGCTGTCTAGGAAGACCTCTGCCCCTTCTCATAAAAAAAGGGCTCGGATAAAAAGCCCTTTTACCCGAGGAAGGGCACTGCCTACAAACAGTACCCGCAATATCAGTGCCCAAGCTGCCCCCCAGGGTCATCAAGCCAAGGGGCAGGGTAATGGGCCCCGTAGGCAGAGGACCCCCAAGCCTCCGGCCCCTGCTACCACTCCGCAGGGTGGGGGTTTTTGACTCGTTGAGCGTAGCCTCTCCTCCACTGCTCTCCCAACCCTGCACAGGAGGTCGCCTCGCCCTCTTTGCCCACCAGTGGCCCTGTATCACCGGGGACAGTTGGGTGTTGGACATAGTCCACAAGGGCTATGCCCTGCATTTTCACCAACTGCCTCCACCATATTTTCCAGGGGAGCCTCCAAGGCCTCCCCTGCACACAGACCTTCTCCTGCAAGAGCTTCACGGTCTGTTGATGGACAGGGCGGTGGAACCTGTGCTTCCTCACTTACAAGGTCACGGTTTCTACTCTAGGTATTTCCTGGTGCCCAAAAGAACAGGTGGCCTTCGACCCATTCTGGACCTCAGGAACCTCAACAAGTTCCTAGTGAAGGAGAAGTTCAAGATGCCTACTCTTGGGACACTTCTGCCCTACCTCCAGCAGGGAGATTGGCTATGCTCTTTAGATCTAAAGGATGCGTACACTCACATCCTCATTCATCCAGACCACAGAAAGTACCTCAGGTTCATTGTGGGAGGAAACCATTATCAATACAGAGTGCTGCCTTTCGGCCTCACCTCCGCCCCAGAGTCTTCACAAAGTGCCTAGCAGTGGTGGCGGCCTACCTGAGAAATCAGGGCATCTTTGTCTTCCCCTATCTGGACGACTGGCTCATCAGGGGTCAGACGTGCCAGGAGGCCAGACAAGCCACCCTCAGAACTATTGCTCTTCTTCAAAGGCTGGGGTTTGTCATAAACTTCGCAAAGTCCACTTTGCTCCCCTCCCAGAAATTGGAGTTCATAGGAGCAAGGTTGGACTCTCTGCTTGCAAAGGCTTTCTTGCCAGCAGACAGGGCCCAAAGGTTGATGGCCTTGGCAGCTCCATTTCTCAGCAGGTCACTGGTCTCCGCCAGGCTCTGCCTAAGACTTCTTGGCCACATGGCTTCAACAGTACATGTGACTCCCAATGCCAGGCTCCATATGAGGCCTGCACAGTGGTGCCTTCGGACTCAGTGGTCACAGGCCACAGGCAGCCTCAGAGACAAAGTAAGGGTGTCCAGACAATTTCTGACCTTCCTCAACTGGTGGCTACATCCACCCAACTTGCTGAAGGGAGTGCCCTTTCAGATCCCTGGGCACACGATGGTCCTGACCACCGACGCCTCCCTGCAGGGCTGGGGAGCTCATTGTCTAGACAAGTGAACCCAGGGCCTAAAGTCTCCTTGGGAGGCGGCACAGCAGATCAATCTCCTGGAACTCAGGGCTATTCGCCTAGCTCTCAAAGCTTTCTCTCCTGCCCTTGCTCATCATTGTGTCCTGGTTCAGACAGACAACCAGGTGGCCATGTTTTATGTGAACAAACAGGGCGGGATGGGGTCCAGGCTCCTTTGTCGGGAAGCCCAAGACCTCTGTTCCTTTGCCCTAAAGCACAATATGCTCCTCTGGGCTGTCTTTCTTCCAGGCCAGGACAATTACCTGGCCGACAGATTGAGCAGGATTCTGCAGCCCCACGAGTGGCAGCTCCACCCACTTCCTGTTTGGTTGCAGCAGGGAGTGGCTCAGTTGAGCAGAGCTCCTGCTAGGGAAAGGTTCCTGTCTTCTCTGCTCCTGCCTGGATGTCGGGACCTGGGCCGCCTCCGGCGGGAGAGGCCCAGGCCCAGAGGCCTGCCAAGCCTGGTGGGTCTCCTCCTTCTTCGGACCTGGATGGAGGGACCAGGGAACAGCTGGCGCCCCGGGTGGGGGAACCCCCAGGTAGGACTGTGCCTGACCAGACAGGAGGGACCCACAGGTCTGGAGGTTTGGGCCCGCTTCCCCAGGAAGGAGGCTCCTGTCTCCTCCCCAGGCAGGGTGTGGAGGCTGGGTGGCAGCAGGGAGAGGCCCTAGGGAGACCCTGGCAGACCATGCAGAATAGGGCTGGGGGAGGCAGGTTCCCCCCTTCTCCTTGGGTCCTGGAGGAGGCCTCTACCTCCTCCAGTGAGGATGAGGAGGGAGGGTCGGGCCTGCCGTCCTTCCAGCAACCAGCCCAGGCCCCAGACGAGATCGTGGCGGCAGTAAGGCGGCTTCAGGGTCTCCAGGAGGAGGCGGCCCGGCTGCAAGCCCAGCTCTCCCACCTGGAGAGCCTGAAGGCCACCATTCCAGGTGAGGAATGGGTGGCCTATAATAACTATCGGAGGAGGGTGAAGCGGGCCTTGAAGGGTACAAACCAGGATATTGCTTATCTGAAGCAATACGGTTGTGGGTCCCTCACAGAGATTTATGGAAATTATGACAAATGGGATCGCAGTATAGGTACGGTCCGGGGGGGGCCCCCGGGGGTGAGACGACAGGTGGCTGTACAAGGTGGCTACTTTTCCCCCTTATCCCTCCCGGGTGCAGTTACAGAACGTAGATCATCCTTGTTACACATGACAGAGTCTAGAATGCCTTACCTGTCGGCTGTCGCTGGGAAAGAGGAGGCTGCCATGACTGCTGGGCTGGCTCGCTTCACACCAGTGACTCCCTTGCAACCTGAAGCCCCCGGGGAGGTGGGGAACACGGTACGGAAAATGACCTACAGAGATCCGCGGGGCTTGAAGATGGCTGCAACACCAGGGCATCAAGTAGCAGAGAGGGAAGCTGACAGGAGAGCTGAGCAGTTGTTGTCTGGGGAATCGTCGGCGTTTCCTGAGCCAGTCTCCGGTCACCGAGGATTCCAAAATGGCCGCCGGAGCTTCAATGACGCCGTCCCTACAGCTGACCGGAGTTCCCTGCAGGAGGTGGAGCAGGCATTTCCCGATCGTCCCTTGCTGTCCCCGACGGTTTCGAGGGATGCGGGATGCAGCAAAGATGGCCGCCGGGGATTCCCCGATGCTGTTTGCCGTCCCCCTGCACAGGATACCGAGACACCGGAGCTGTTTGTAGGATTACCCCCATCCAGTCTTCAGAGGAAAGATGGCCGCCGCAATGCCGATGATGTCACTTCCGGGTCTCCCCGGAAGTGTGCTGACAGGGGTATTCTACATCTTGCTCTCCCGGAAGAACACCAGAGACGATCCGGCAAAGAACTGCGTCCTCCCTGTGGCTCCTTTGGGCAAGGAAGTTCTGCAGCACCAAATCAGCCACAGGATGGGTCTGATGAACGTCGGGGAGTAGTAGCTGCTGCACTTAACCCTTGGATGTCTGCCGGTTTCTCTGAGGGGGAAGTTTTACAGCCTGTAGCTCTCAGGGAGCTGCCTGGAGGTCCTGTTGCTTCTTCCCTCAGGAATCTTCAGGGGATGGAGGGGGACCGGTCCCAGCCTTCTGGGGTGGCTGTCCGGCGTCGGGGGGGCTCCGGAGGGAGGAAGGAGCAGGGTAAGGGCTGCTATTCTTTTTCGGCAGCCCCGGGGTGGGGTGGGGGGAAGCTGGGTCAGCTGTCCTTGCGGTCTGAGGCAGCGGAGAAGGATGCGCAGCTGCCTGTTGCGGTGACCAGGGGAGGCCTGGCTCGCAGGGGGGTGTCCTCCCTCCCTGCTGGAGCCCTGGCTGCCGGCCGGACATCTTTGGATCCCTGTGCCACGGCTGGCACCGACGACCAGGTAGGACCTGAGGGGGACATGGGGCAGGGGGGTGGAGGGGTGGGGGATAAAGTTTTGGGTAAGGGATCTGCCCTGTTGTCTCGGGCGGGTCCTGCTTTGTCGTCGGTGGCTCTATCGGGGATGGTGGTAGGTGGGCTAGGGGAAGCATTGGTGGAGGAGAAGGGGGAGCGGATGACTGGTAATGTGGTTGGGAAGGAGTAGGTCGCCCTGTAACCCGGGGAAGGAGGGGAGCGGGGTTCGTCCCTGGTAGTGGTGGCCGAAACCCAGGAGCCTTGTGCTGGGTCGGAGGAGCGGGATGGAGGTTTGAAGGGGCTTTCCGGTTCCCTGGGTATTACCGAGAACCAAGTTCGTGCCGCTTTAAAGTTGGCTTTGGAGACCCCGACGGGCCCTCCTGGGGCCTTTGCTGCCTTTCAACATCCGGTGGTGGCGACGGGGGATGATCCAGGGGTTCTCGGTGGCACCCAGGGATCCGGAAGGGAGAGCATCCCGGACTCTGTTTTCGCGGAGCTGACCCTGCCCAGTCCTCAGGTTGCTCCAAGGGAGGAGGTCACGACTCCTGTGGTTCGGCAAGAGGTTCCCCTGCAGGGGGAAGGAGGAGGAAAACAGCAAGACGGGCAGGAGCTGGAGGCTGGGGGGTCGGCTCCCCCCCTCCGTACCTTTGCAGAGGCTCTGAAGGGGTCGGGCACCACTCCAGGGACGTCGGGTGAGGGTGGGGGGAGGGGAGGTATGCAGGGGAATGGTCCCGTAGGAGGGGAGGGAGGAGGGGGAGGGGGAGGGTTTCAAAGGGGAGTAGGGGGTGAGGTCCGACGGCGCAACGTGGCGCAGATCCGATGGGCTGGGGAGGGGTCCCCTCCAGCCAGGGAACAGGTCTTGAGGATGGTCCTTGGGCTGGGGTTTCTCCCGGGAGATCTCTATGCCTTTATCCACATGAACAACACCATTGAATATGATGTTAGTTTCATGTTGCGACGGGGGCTGGAGATTTTCTGGGACCGATACCAGCAGCAGAGGGGGCAGGGAGGGTGGGCTGACTTTCGTGTTGTTGTGCCTATCTCTCGCCAGGGGACGGTACCTGTGACCATCCTCTCCAGGAATGAGTCGCTCCCAGGGCAGGACATCCAGTTTTGGTTGTCACGCCATGCGGTGCTTCTCGCACCCCTGGTTAAGGGCGCTGGGCCCCTAGGGGTGTGGGACGGGTCGTGGAAGGGCAGGATCCGTTTGCGTGAGGTGGGAAACGTGGTGCAGCACGTGCCCTCGGCCGGTTTCCTCGGTCGGGATCGCATCTTGTGCTATTACCCCGGGCAACCTCGCGAGTGTCACCGCTGTGGCTCATTCCGCCATTTGAGCATGAACTGTCCTGAGCAGGTCTGCACCCGTTGTGGTGGACGGGGTCACGCTTCGGCCGGGTGTCTGCTAATTCGGTGTAACCTTTGCGGGGAGTTGGGCCACCCCTTTGCCCGCTGCCCCTCCGCGTCACACAATGGACCGGGGGGGGTTGCCGTCACTCCGCCCCAGGCTCCTGTGCGGGAGGAGGTTGTAGAGGCCCCTCTCCCTCAGGAGGAGACTGGGGGCCCTAGTGCAGAGGAGTTCATCGAGCCGAGGGAGCCACCAGGGGGAGGGGATTTGGGTAGGAAGGAGGAGAGGGTTGATGTGGTGGAGGTTGTTGCACAACAGGATAAGGGGTTGCGGGGGGTGCCGCCTGAGGAATGGACTACTGTCTCTTCCAAGGGTGGCAAGTCCAAGAGGAGGAAACGGGAGACCTCCCCATTGTTGGAGTTAGAGCCCGTGTTGGACGTCAATCGTTTCGTCTTCCTGGCTACTGATGTGGCTGAGGCGGATGAGGGCTTGTCAGTGGAGGCAGGGCCTCCTTTGCGGCGTTCGGTACGGTTAGCGGCGGAGGCAGCCCCTCTTCCTCAGCGGCAGCCTCAGAAGGTTCCGAGGGCACGCCGCAGTCAGGGTCCGCCTAAGAGTGTGGAAACTGGCCCCCGGCCTCCGGTAGTGGCCCTGGAGAAGCTACCGGGGCGGGTGAGGGAGGACAGGAGTTTGCCTCCGCGGTTGGGTGCTGGGCCTGAGCGGGAGCCCCCTGCTGACCCGGCCGCCCCGGCCTCCCCCGCGAGGGTGGGCACTGTTATGTTGTCTCAGTCTTTGTCTGGGGACGGGAAGGGGGAGGAGGCACCGGTGGTGGACCCCACTGAGGAGGTCATTCCTCCGACCCCTGACCTGTTTTTGCCCCCTCATTCCGTGGGGGCTGGAATTGCCCTCGCGACAGCTTTGCCTGGTGGTCCCGAGGGAGCCAGCACCTGCTGGGGTGACAGGGTTGAACAGGAGGAGCAGGAGATCCTCGAGGTGGTCGCCGTGGACCGTGAGGAGTTATCCCAGCTTGCGGGCTTGTCCTGTAAGCGGGATTCCGGGGATCCAGGGGTTGGGGAGAAGAGGAGGAAGGGGTCACTGCACAAGAAATAGGTATGGCGTGCACTCCTGCATTCTCGTGCGCCACTCTCAACGTGGCTAGCATTTTGACAGACCAGGCGCGGGCTTCGGCCTATGATTTTCTTTCCACGAGTGGGCTGGATGTCATCTTCTTGCAGGAGACCAGGCTCACCTCGCTCGCTAGCCTTCATCGGGCGAAGCGGGAGTGGAGGTGGGGCCCTTCGTACTGGTCACTTGCGGCACAGCCCTACGCAGGAGTGGCGGTTTTGTTCACGTCCAACCGATTTCAGGTGCAGTACGTGTGGGAACTGGAGCAGGGCCGGTGCCTGCTTTTAGATGGCTACTGCGGGCCCCATCGGTTTCGTTTCGTGGTGGTCTACGGCCCCCAGTCTAAGTTGGCGCGGAAGACCCTTTTCGGGGTTATCCGCCCCTACTTACACACCTCCCGTTTGGTGGTCCTTGCCGGGGATTTCAACACCACCACCTTTTTGCAGGACCGAGGGGGGGAGCGTTGCCCACCTAGTTACGAGGGCCTCTTTTTGGCCGAGATGACCCGGACGGCTGACCTGGTGGATGTTTTCCACCGGGCCTTTCCACGGTCGCCGGGTTTCACCTACTACCATGGGACCTGCAGGAGTCGTATCGATCGGATATATGTGAGTGCCCGGGTGGAGTGTTCCCCTCCGCAGTTGCAGGCGGTTGACTTTTCGGACCACCGTGTCCTCTCCGTGTCCTTCCTGGCTAACCACGGGGAGCTCAGCAGGGGTCCTGGCCTGTGGCGACTGAATGTGCAGTTGTTGGCAACATCAGAGGTGGTCCAGGAGTTCTTGGCCTTTCTCGCAGACCAGGAGACCCTGTTGGGTGTTTTTCCTTCCCGTGGCGCCTGGTGGGATGAGGTGAAGACGCGTGCCCGACAACTCTTCCGTTCCCGGGGTACCTCCATGGCTCGATCCCGCTACCTCACCTACACTGTCCTCCGGAGGTCGCTGGATCGTTTGGTATCCCGAGGGGCAGCGCGGGAGGAGGTTGAAGAGGTGCGCGTCCAGCTCCGTGGCCTGCTTTATGATCGCCATGCCTCCCTATGCTTCGAGGGGGCGGCCGGTGGGGGCGCCACTCCAGACCCTTTCCGGACTTGTAGGGAGAGGGTTCAGCGTCGGGAGGTCATGGCCCTGCGGGACGAGGACGGTGCCATTCATACCTCCCAGGAGGACCTTTTGCGGATGGTGGGGGAATACTTCTCGGACCTGTTTGGGGATCGCCCCGTGGACCTCACCCATATCTGAACGTACCTGGGCCTTCCCCCGGTGTATTCGGCTGTGGTCCAGGCACAGGTCGATGCACTCGCTGCTCCGATTCAGCAGGTGGAGGTGGAGAGGGCGATTCGTGCCATGCCGTTGGGGAAGGTGCCTGGGCGCGATGGGCTCCCTGTGGAGTTCTATCGCACTTTCATCGCCCAGCTGGCCCCCTTCCTGACCTCCCTGTTTCAGGAGATCATGGACACGGGGTATCTCCCGCGGTCATTTCGCGAGTCTGTCCTGCTGCTGCTCTCCAAGGGGAAGGACGATAGCTCCTTGGACTTCTGGCGGCCGCTCTCTCTTCTGAACGCGGACCGGAAGATCCTGGCCAAGTGTTTGGCCAACCGACTGGTGGAGGTGTCGGGCGATTTGCTGTCCCCTTCCCAGTATTGTTCCGTTCGGGGGAGAGGGGTTCTGGACGCTGTCGCCACAGTCCGGGAGATGGTGGAAAGAGGCCGGTCGCTCCAACGGGACCACTGGTTGGTCTCCTTGGATCAGTCCAAGGCCTTTGATCGAGTCAGTCACCGGTACCTGTGGGTGGTGCTCCAGCACTTCGGCCTCCCCGCAGGTTTCCTCTTCGTCGTGCAGGCGCTGTACCGAGGGGGGGTGAGCTTCCCGTTTATTAACGGGTGGCTCGGACGGCCGTTTGGTGTCGCCTCGGGGGTGCGGCAGGGGTGCCCTTTGAGCCCCCTGCTGTATGTTTTCTCCCTCGACCCCTTCCTCCGGAGATTGTCCTCAGGTGGGTTGCGGGGCCTGGAGGCGCCTGGTGCGCCCCCGGTGTCCGTCGTTGCCTACGCTGACGACATCTCAGTTTACGTGGACGGCACTGAAGGGGTAGAGGCCCTGCGGGAGGCCGTGGAGGAGTACTCGGAGGTAGCCCACTCTGTTGTCAACCACAGCAAGTGCCAGACGCTGTGGTTGGGCCCCTCGGAGGCCTCCCCGCCTTCCTGCGCCCCCTTTCCTCCTCCCGTGGGGGAGGTCCGCGTTTTGGGCCTCGTCTTCGGGTCGGAGGACTGTGCGGAGTCCAATTGGGACCGTTGTCTCGAGACTGCACGGTGTCGGGTGCTGCGGTGGAGGGGGTGGAGGTGTACGTACGAGGAGAAGATCAAACTCCTCGGGACGTTTCTGCTTCCTCTCTTTCTGCACGTGGCCACGGTCTTCGTCCTTCCGTTGTCCCGTCAGGCGTCTGTCTGTGCCGTCTTTTTCTGTTTTCTGTGGGGTAACCGCCTGAACCCTGTCCAGCGCAATATAGTCTGCCTGGATCGGGCAGAGGGTGGTTTGGGTATGTTGCACCCCCTTGTCTTCCTGTCAGTCTTGTCTATGGCGTTTCACTTAGGTAGGATGAGGGAAGGGGGAGGGGTCTGGTGGGTGGCCTCCTATCGGGAATGGTTCTCCCGCTTCTGGGAGCAGTGGGAGGGGGCGTCCTCGGTCCCACGTGTGCGCCGGAGAGGGGAACAGGCCCCATCGTACGTATTTGTGATGGTGGGGCTCATACGGCGGTGGGGGGTGACCGACCCGCTCGCCCAGTCCTTGGGGCGGAAAGGATTATACCGGACGGTACTCACCTCTCACTATCAACCACGGTGGGCCCTGCGGGACTGTCCGGCGGATGTGATGCAGCGGGGCCTTCGGCTGTTGAACTCCCCTCGGCTACCGAAGAAGGTTCGGGATGTAGCCTGGTTGTCTTTCCACGGGCGTTTGTACGTGAGGGACAACCTCAAGTACAGGTCACAGGCCGAGCGGGTCTGTCCGAGGGCCGGGTGTGAGGGGCAGGCAGAGACCATGGACCATTTCCTCCGGCAGTGCCCCTTCAACGTGGAGGCCTGCCGGTTGGTGTCCGCCGCCCTTCACCTGCGCGACCTTTCCCTCCTCACGTATGCGGAGTGGGTGTACGGGGCCTGGTCCTTTCCTCTAAGGCAGGACTCCGGGACCCTCTACCTTGTCACGGCCGTAGTACGCTACCACCTGTGGCATGCGCGCTGTCATGTCTCGACCCGGGGGTTGGTCCTGCCCCTCGACGAGGTGGTGCGGGACATTCTGGAGGAAGTGTCCAGCATGGCGCAACGCGAAAGGCGGGTGGTGGAGGTCCATCGTTGGGAGCGTCTGTGGCGTCACCTCACCCTCCGCCCCCCATGAGGGGGAGGGGTTCCCTGGGTTTATTGTCCCAGTAGGGCTCTGAGGTTTGTTTTGTTTCACTAGGGGAGGGGTGTGGCAGGAGGGGTTGGGTTCCCTTCCCTGGGGTTTGGTTCTGAGTGTAGCTTTGGGGTTGTTTTTCTCCCGGGGGGGGGGGTGGGCTGGATAATCCCGCTTCAGGGGTGAGACCGTTTGTCCGCTCACCCTTTCCTTTTCGAGGGGGCTATCCCAATTGTTTTTGTTTTTGTTGGTAGTGATTTTTGTATGTCCTTTTTCTGTCCTGCGCATCCTGCTCCGCTGACTGACCGCAAGGCAGCACAGGGGTTCTGTTACTTTTGCTTTTCCTTTTGTTCGCCTTTGAGTTGTATTTATTTCTGCTTTGTTTTGGTGGGATTATGTTGGGGATGGGCCTGAGGTGCCTTTTTGTTTGGTGGTTGGGGGGGGGGGGGTGGCAAGGCTTATTTTTCTTTGCTATGTTGGTTTCTGTGGGACGGACGGGGAGGGGGCAGGGGTTGGGGTGGAGGGAGGGGGAGCTGCTGCTCCCGCTGTAGGGGGATGGATTGGGACAGGGGACTTTGAGGGGGTTGGGGGGGGAGTCTGGCAGTTCCCTGCACAATGAAGGACTGCAAGAACATTTGGACTGCACGAACATTTGGACTAGTGGGGACTGTTTGTGTGGGGGAGGGTTTCAGGGATTGTATGATGGACAAGGTATGGACTGGATTTCGGGTGTTCTTGCAGGGGGGGTTGGGTCGGGTAAGGACAATGGACTGAGGGAGGGAGGGGACATGGACATTGTCGGGGTCGTTCGTGGGTTGTTGTTGGGAGGAGGGGCACGTGTGTTGATTGTTGAATATGGTGGTGGGTTTGGGGAGGTGGGTCACGGGGGGGGTGTGATACTTGTGTTGTGCTATGTCGGGGGGTGGGGGTTTTTGGGGGGGTGTGGGACTTGGTTGGGGTGAGTGTTTCTGCTTTTTGTATGTATTTTGTTGCTTGTTTAATAAACTCAAAATTTTCATCCTATGGTAGTTCAGAAGATTTTCCTGAAATGGGGACTTCCCACTATAGATCTGTTTGCCAGTCCACTGAACAAACAGCTGCCCAGATTCTGTTCCAGACAACCACATCCTCTGCGACTAGCAGCAGATGCTTTTCTGATTCCCTGGTCTCCGGGCCTCCTGTATGCGTTTCCTCCCATGCCTTTGGTGGCCCGAACTCTCTTCAAGATTCTTCAGGACAAGGCCTCGGTCCTGCTGGTGGCTCCCAGGTGGCCGAGACAGCCTTGGTTTCCACTTCTGCTTTAACTGGCGGTGGATCCCCCACTGCCTCTGGGGTCGCAACCCGACCTTCTCTCACAGGAGCAGGGTTCCCTTCTGCACCCCAATCTCAAAGCTCTCAATTTGATGGCCTGGAGGCTGCAAGGGTAGTTTTGGCTCCCTGGGGCCTACCTCAGGAAGTTGAGGAGGTTGTCCTAGCCTCTAGGAAACAGTCCACTAGGAAAACCTATGCTCTTAAATGGAAAAGGTTTTCTGTGTGGTGTCAGCTACGTACAGAGGATCCTTTCTCCTGTACTGTACCAGTAGTGCTTCAGTATTTACTCCACTTGTCCAATCAAGGACTCAAGTCCAATTCTGTTCGGGTCCATCTCTCAGCTCTAGCAGCTCACCACTCACTGGTGGAGGGACATTCTCTGTCAGGTCACCCCTTGGTGTCCCGCTTTCTCAGGGGCTTGCTTTTGCTCAAGCCTCCTATCCGTCGTCCTGCCCCTGAGTGGGAGTTGAATGTGGTCTTGCAGCAACTGTCTCACCCACCTTTTGAGCCGATGGCTACTTGTCCACTACGCTTCCTCTCCTGGAAGACACTCTTCCTGATAGCCCTTACCTCGGCTAGGCGAGTGAGTGAGCTTCAGGCCCTAGTCTGTGATAGGCCTTAGACCAGGATTTATAGGAACAGGGTAGTCCTCAGGACTCATCCAAAGTTTGTCAGACAGCTGCCTAGGGTGAGAACTTACACAATCTTGACGATGCATATATTCATATGATTCTTGCAAGGTATTGTGGGTATTGTAGTTCATTCACTCCCAAACACAGCTGATGACAATAATTTAAGTTGTGAAACCAAGTGGTAAGATCAATAAAATACTTCTTTTATTGATGGGGTTTAATTCACCCAGCACATGTATGCTTGATAGCACTATAAATGAGGTTACTTGCTTGCAGTGTTTAAAAATGGATAACAAAAAGTCACAAAGTAAACCAGAAAACAACCTTCAGCTTGTCAGGCAATTAGCTAATGTTTTCTTAGCAAATAATTACCAAATACAAAGGCACAAAGTAAAGAATAAACTTTGCTGGTTAGGTTAACTTCTGCTTATTTTCCACGCCGATCTCAGCAGTGATTCTCCCTTGCTCACACACACAATCAGGTGCAGCCCTAATTACTATCAATGGACCAGCTGAAAGCCTTTAGCTGGCTGGCTGCTACTGTGTGAGCCCAAATCCTGCTTTAAGAGCTGTTTGCAGTGGAAATAAAGAACAAAGTTAGGTTTCTTTGTGATGGCTGATGTGTTTGCTCAGAGAAAGCTAGTAATAGCATTTAGATAGAGAACAGTCCATATAAACTGTACTTTCATCTGCTGTATCAATCAGCATAGGGTCATTATCATACATTGGCACAGACGAGTCTTTCATTAAGGCACTATCATGAGAATGCTTATTCCCTTGCTGCCATTCTCTATTATAGATAGGGTCTGGATCAGTGTTCATACCTGAGCCTCTCCTGCTATCATTATTCCTCTCTGTATAGCCTGGCCAATATGTAATCCAATTCTGATGCCCAGCCTTCCAATCTTGATCCCTGGACACTGGATCTTCTCTCACATACCTTCTGGCCTTGGTCTGAAAGTCCCATCCACATGCAGTCTTCTCTCTTCCAGGTAGCCACTGGTGATTCCTATCTCTGCCACTCCATTCCTCTGGCTGAATCCAGTCCAATGGACTCTGCTGGCTTTTGGAATACCTCCCAGTATGAGTACTGCCTTGGAATCTCCCAGACCTTCCAATGGCCTTTCTTCTCTTCCTTCCAGAGAGTTTCCTTCTCTCTCTATCTGCGTGGCTTTTGCTGAAGCTGTTCTTCCAACTGTTGCTGAAACTGTTATCTGAAGAATAAGCTCTATTCTTATCCTGTTCTAATGTGTGCTGCTCCCTAACACAGCGCAGCTGTCTTGAATCAGGCCCTGCCCTTTGAGATGAGTGCTTAGGGATTACCTCATAGCTCTCTTGATTGCACACACATTTTCTCACTTCAGCCCCTCTCATGGCTGCTGGAAACCTGGTGCATTCTGGGACTGGTAGTCTTTTATGTGAAAACTCTGTTTTCTTGCTTCTACCAGAACTGACAGGTTGCTTGTTCAGAGTCACATCATCTTTTCTATAGCTCCTACCTGAGCTATGATAAGCTTCCTTATCACAAGTTTCTCCCAAAGGTTGTCTCCTCTTTCCACCTCAATCAGGAGGTGGTTCTTCCAACATTCTTCCCTAGGCCTCATGCAAGCCAGGCTGAAGCAGTCCCGCATACCCTGGACTGTAGGAGGGCCTTATCCTTCTACCTTGACCGTACGCAGGGGCATCGAAGGGCTACTCAGCTCTTCGTATCCTTTGACCCCAATAAGTTGGGGTTGGCTGTGTCCAAGCGTACCTTGTCCATCTGGGTGGCTGACTGTATCACCTGGGCTTACAAGGCGTCTGACCTTCCTTTGTAGGTTAGGGTCACGGCCCATCGTGTCAGGGCAATGGCTGCCTCAGTGGCTCATCTCCGCTCTGTGCCCTTGGTAGACATCTGCAGGGCTGCAACTTGGTCTTCAAGCCAGACTTTTGCGGCCCATTACTGTCTGGAGAGGGAGTCCCGTAGGGACAGTGCTTTTGGCCAAGCAGTACTCCAGAATCTCTTTGAGGTTTAGGCAACTCCTGCCCTCTGTTGGGCTACCGGCGGAGGTTGTGTCCTTGAAAAGCCTTTCTTTGCTGCTGAGACTAGAGGGAGTTCTCTTGTTCAGCCTGGGTTCCTCAGTAGCCCAGAGCTAGGGAGTCGCCCATATGTGAGGACTGACTTCCTGCTTGGTCCTGGAGAAAGAGTAGTTACTCACCTGTAACAGGTGTTCTCCAGGAGCAGCAGGAATCAGTCCTCACAACCCTCCCTCCTCCCCTTGGAGTTACAGTTGTATATAGTTTATTTTTTCATTTTGTGTGCTGTTCTTAGCTATGTCATTTGACTGAGGTAAGATGGCACCTTTAGGCGGGAAGGGAACCGCGCATGCGTGCCTGCATTCCCAAAGGCTTTCATAGAATGCTGGGGAAATGCTCCGCTTGGGCTTCATCGGCGTCAATGACACCCATATGTGAGGACTGATTCCTGCTGCTCCTGGAGAATCCCTGTTACAGGTGAGTAACTACTCTTACCGACAGAGCCTGCGTGGGAAGGCTCCCCAGCGTCCAATAGGAAAGCTTTGGGGAGCATCTCACTGCGCCTGTGTGCTGTCTTCCCGCCTTTCTAACTCTCCCTCTTCAGTTCTTTGCTTTCCGCGGAGCCGACAGGTTGCATACCCTGTCACCGCAGAAAATTTATTCTTATTCTTTTGTTTTTTGTGGTCGCGTCTGCCTTCACCCGACGCCTACCGGTACCGCCGGTTTTCTTTTCTTCTTTTTTTTTTTTTTTAAAAACCTTAACTTTCTAAAAGATTTTTTTTCAGGGGCCTCTCCCTTCTCGGCGCTAGGCACCATATTGGGCACTAGGCCCACTTTTCTTCAAACATGGAGAAACCAGCTAGTGGTTTCAACAAATGTTCTAACTGTGGTGGTACCATATCCGTCACTGACACCATGAATGGTGTCTTAAATGTTCATTCTCCATCAGAGTGTCTCTCCTGCAGAAAGATGACCAAGAGGGGCCTGCAGAACAGAGCTGCAAAACTCTGTACCCTTTTTGCCGCAGATACGATGTCAGTCGCATTGATGTCTTCCAGGGCTTCATCTTCCTCCCATGGAAAGGGAGGAAAGGCGGGATAGAGGTGATATGATTGAGATGTTTAAATACCTCCGTGGCATAAATGTTCAGGGAGTGAGCCTCTTTCAATTGAAAGCAAGTTCTGCTACGAGGGGACATGGGATGAGGGTGAAGGGAGATAGATTCAGAAGTGATATGCGGAAATATTTCTTTACGGAAAGAGTAGTGGATCCATGGAATAGTCTCCCAGTGGAGGTGGTAGAGATGAGGACAGTAACTGAATTCAAAAAAGCATGGGACCAACACAGATGATCTCTAAAGGTAAAAAGTGGACTGTTGTAGTTGTTGATATGGAAGGACAGACTAGATAGGCCATGTGGTCTTTTTCTGTCATCATGTTTCTATGTTTCTATGATCTCAGGTAACTAAACCTAAGTCTTTTAAGACTGGCCGGTCCTCAAAGGGTAGGTCTCCTTCCAAGCATCAAGATGCCACTAGCGTTGCCCTTGAGGAAAGTTCACAGGCAAAACAGCCTCGGCGGGAGGCTTCGGTCTCCAAAGCATTAACGGGGCTCCAGAATGTTCCAGAGGCTTCCATCTCTGCAGAACTACTGGTGCCATGTTCTGGGGTCGTGGCTGTTTCCACCGGTACTGACACCCAGGCATCGGCAGGAGCGATGGATCAAAGAATACTTGCTATCGAACGCAGTCTAGCGGCTCTCTTAGCAGCTTCAGTACAGCTACCGCTACAGATGGTTCCACAGGTATCGGTACCGACATCGGTGCCGGTACCGACTGCATCTGCCTCGGTGTCTTGCTACATCAAAGGCTAACACACCTTGTTAATGAAGACGTGCAGTTTATGTACAAACAAAGCAAGGATACTTATTCAGAAAGGCAAGTAATTCTCTTAGTTACACATGAGTAGTTAGAAAAGATAACTAGAAAGCAATTAGAATAATGATAACTAAAAGCACTTAATTACAGAAGAAAAAGATGAAAGCTAATTACAGAAGAATAATACTTCACCAAACTGTCATGGCAGCCCCTTTAAAACATCAGCTGGGAGAGCTCAGCGGGGGGGGGGGGGGGCTAGAGAGAGAAGTCTGGGATTCTTCATGCTTGGCATGCGCCTGGCCAAGCAGATCTACGATCTCTCTGTTCTGGGTTTTCTATATATATATATAGGCTAAGTGCAGCCGGCCATCACATGATTCCTTACATGAGATTATTCCTACAGCCATTCTCCACCCCATACAACCCCTGCTTGACCAGTCCCTCTCCAGCCTTTGTTTGCTCCCAGCCTTTGGTTTCTGGGCAGGCTTCTGATAATGCTCACCCCCCATGGTTTTAGAAGCTCAAAACTTACACAATCAAGACGCTGGTCAGACATCTGAGAATGCTCAAGGGAGACACCCCCCCCCCCCCCCATGGTTTTAGAAGCAGCTCAAAACTTCTATATTATAATTGATGAATTCTTATCCTGTCTACATTGGCTAGGTAAATGTTTCTGTATTGGCTAAGAGAATTGTTTCGAAGGCTAGGTGAATTGTTCTCTTTAATGGATCTCCATTAGAAGAACTCCTCCCTGGTCTTTCAGTATCCCTCAGGCTAGATGTGTAAGCAGTTTCTCACCAGATTGCAAATACAGCTTTGGTCTTTGGGCTAGCAAGCTGGGTCAGCATGATTTCTCACAGGCAGAATGGCTCAAAGCAGAATGGCTCAAGAGTTCAATTTCCTTGCAAAGTTCAATATTCCTTGCTGATCCAAATAAATATTTAATTAGTAATACACTCGGCCGGTATACTTCCTCCCATGCCGAGCCTTGAGTCTATTTCAGGTATCGAAAGATCGGTACCGAGACACCTCGATACTGACTTCGAGCGATACCGGTACCGTGCATTGCAGGAACACCCGGCACAGAGATACTTCGAATCCTCTGATTCCAATGACTGATGATTCTGCCAGTACTAGAGCAATCCTTCCAGAGGATCCCTCTCCTTCTCCTCAATGCAGAATGTCTCCTCCAGAGGACATGTTCTTCCAGGATTTCATACGTGATGTAGCTCGAGGTCTTGAAATCACGGTGACTCCAGAGAAGGAACCCAGAGCAGAAGAATTACATAAGAACATAAGAACATAAGATATGCCATACTGGGTCAGACCAAGGTCCATCAAGCCCAGTATTCTGTTTCCAACAGTGGCCAATCTAGGTCATACGTACCTAGCAGTTTCCCCAAGGGACACAGGTTCCACAATGCTTGTATTGGTTCAAGCATTGATATCCTGGGTCCCTTCTTAATAATGGTTTATGGACCTTTCCTCCAGGAACTTGTCCAAACCTTTTTTAAACCCAGCTACACTAACAGCCTTTACTACATCCTCCGGTAACAAATTCCAGAGTTTGATTACATGTTGAGTGAAAAAATATTTTCTTTTATTAGTCTTAAATAGTTTACCCTGTAGCTTCATTGCATGTCCCCTAGTCTTTCTATATTCTGATAAGGTAAACAATCGATCTACGTTTACCGTTCCACTCCGTTCATTAATTTATAGACTTCTATCATATCTCCCCTCAGCCGTCTCTTTTCCAGGTTAAAGAGCCCCAACCTTTTTAGCCTTTCTTCATAGGAGTAGCCTTCCATCCCCTTTACCATTTTGGTGGCTCTTCTCTGAACCTTTTCTAAAATTGCTATATCCTTTTTAAGATACGGCGACCAGAATTGCACACAATATTCAAGGTGCGGTCTCACCACGGAACGATATAGAGGCATTATAATATCTTTTGTTTTAATTTTCCATTCCTTTCCTTATCATACCTAGCATTCTCTTTGCTCTCTTGGCCGCCGCTGCACACTGGGCCGAGGGTTTTAACATGTTATCCACAAGGACGCCTAAATCTTTTACTTGGTTGTGGTTCATAATGTGGAACCTTGCATCGTGTAACCATAGTTTGGGTTGTTCTTCCCTAGGTGCATAACCTTGCACTTCTCCACATTAAATTTCATCTGCCATTTTGATGCCCAGTCTTCCAGTTTATCAAGATCCTCTTGCAATTTTCCACAATCCTCCTGGGTTTTAACAACTTTAAATAGTTTTGTGTCATCAGCAAATTTGATAACCTCACTCGTTATTCCACTTTCCAGGTCTTTTATGAATATGTCAAAAAGCAGCGGACCCAGCACAGATCCCTGGGGTACACCACTATTCACCTTTCTCCATTGGGAAAATTGGCCATTTAGCCCTACCCTCTGCTTTCTATCTTTTAACCAGTTCCTGATCCACAGTAGTACACTGCCTCCTATCCCATGACTCTTTAGTTTTGCCAAAAGTCTCTCATGAGGGACCTTGTCAAAGGCTTTCTGAAAGTCCAGATACACAATATCAACCGACTCACCTTTGTCCACCTCTTTATTCACTCCTTCAAAAATACATAACAGATTAGTAAGACAAGATCTTCCTTGTCTAAAGCCACGTTGGCTGTCTCCCAGGAGGTCATGACTATCTATAGGCTGAGTAATTTTATTCTTTATGATGGATTCTCCCAGTGTTCCCGGTCCTGATGTCAGGCTCACCGGTCTGTAGTTTCCCGGATCACCCCTCGAACCCTTTTTAAAAATTGGTGTTACATTGGCGATCCTCCAATCCTCAGGTATTAGAGATGATTTTAATGATAGTTCACAGATTACTGATAGCAGGTCTGCAATCTCAAATTTCAGTTCTTTCAACACCCTTGGATGTATACCATCCGGCCCAGGTGATTTGCTACTCTTCAGTTTATCTAATAGTTGTAGGACATCTTCCCGATGTATCGATATTTCCTTCAATTCTTCCACACCTTTAAATACCACTTCAGTCGTGGGTAACATCCCTACATCTTCCTCAGTAAAGACCGAAGCAAAGAATTCATTCAGTCTCTCCGCTATCGCCTTGTCGCCTCTTAGTGCTCCTTTAACCCCTTTATCATCTAATGGACCAACTGACTCTCTCACGGGTTTTTTGCTACGAATGTACTTGAAAAGGTCTTTATTTCGCGTTTTTGCTTCCGCAGCAAGCTTCTTCTCAAATTCTCTCTTTGCCTGCCTTATCAATGCCGTCGGGGCCCGAGTCGGGGGCTGCTGGATCTCCTGAGCTCGGACTCAGGTTGACGGCCTTGGAGAGCAGCTTCGCTGCCTTCATGGAACAGCAGCGGGCATTGATCGCCGGTCTCACCGGTGCATCTGCCCCGACCACCGGGACCTCGACTTCCAAGTCGACCCCGGAGGCCGAGCCGATCCTCGAGTCCTTGCGGGCTCGAGTCGATCCTCGACCACGGTCTCCCTTGACCTCCCGTTCGGGGCCGAGGTCGTCGACGCCGGTACCCTCGGCGTCGGGGCAGAGGGCATCGGTGCCCGCCCAACCGGAGCCGCTCGATTCCTCCTCCGAGGAGTCGGGCTGGGAGACAGAGGACGAAGAGTCACCCGACACTCATCAGACTCGGTGTGTCCCATCGGACTCGCCCGAGTCCGAACCTTGGAGACGATCCCCACCGGAGGATACCCGGTTCTCGGACTTTGTGCGGGATATGGCCAAGGCCTTGGCCTTCCCCACGGATCCCGAGGAGGAGCCTCGAGCCGAGGAGCTCGAGGCCCTCCAGTATGACTCTCCCCCGAAGGAGGCCTTTACTGTTCCGGTTCCTCCGATGCTGGAGCGGCTGCTCTTCCGCATGTGGGAGACCCCGGCCTCGACGCCGGTGTTAAGCAAGCGGGTCGATTCAATCTGTCGAGTCCGCAAGAGCCCCGCGTTCCAAAAGGCGCAATTACCGCACCACTCCATGGTTGTGGAATCGACCATGCATAGACTGAAAAGTCAGAAGATGCACTCCTCGGTGCCTCTCGGCCGGGAGGCCCGGAACCTGGATGCCCTCAGTAAGAAGTGCTTCCAGGGCTCTATGCTTGCTTGCCGTGTCCAGACATACCAGCTCTACATGGGCATGTACCTCCGAGACCTGGCAAAGGAGATTGCCGGGTTCTCTGCTGGTCTCTCCGAGGAACCTTTGCAGAGGTTCCAGGCCTTGTCCACTGGTATTCGGGAGTGCTCGAAGTTTATCTCTCGAGCAGCCTACGATTGCTTCGAGGCTTCGGCCCGAGTAGCCGGGGCCGGCATCGGTGCCCGCCGACAGGCTTGGCTACAGTCATCTGACCTCGAGCCATGGGTACAGGACAAGTTGGTCGATGTCCCCTGCCGGGGTGAAAACCTTTTCGGCAAACCCATGGCTGAAAAGGCTGCTGAGCTTGAGACAGAGACTCTCACCAGGACTAGGCTGTCCAGAAAAACCTCTGCCCCTTCTCAGAAAAAGAAGGGCTCAGGAAAAAAGACCTTTTACCCAAGGAAGTCATCTGCCTATAAACAATACCCTCATTATCAGGCCTCTGCAGCTCCCCAACAGGGTCAGCAGGCCAAGGGGCAGGGTCAAGGGCCCCGTAGGCAGAAGGCCACCTACACCGCCATCTACACCGCCACCTTCACCAAGCCACCTACACCGGCCCCTGCTCAGCAGGGTGGGGGGTTTTGACTCAGAAAGCATAGCCTCTTCTCCTCAGCTGGCTTCTCTCAGCACAGGAGGCCGGCTGGCCCACTTTGCCCACAGGTGGTCAGCCGTCACATCAGATACCTGGGTTCTTCATATAGTCCAAAAGGGCTATCATCTCCATTTTCACCAGGTACCTCCCTCCTATTTTCCAGGGGAGCCTCCAAGACTCCCTCTGCACAGGGACCTACTCCTTCAGGAGTTAGCAAGTCTGCTAAAGGATCAGGCTGTGGAACCGGTGCCCCACCACCTGAGAGGTCACAGCTTTTATTCCAGGTACTTTCTGGTACCAAAAAGAACAGGAGGCCTCAGACCCATCCTAGACTTGCGCAACCTCAACAAGTTCCTGGAGAGGGAAAAGTTCAAGATGCTGCTGCCCTACCTCCAGCAGGGAGATTGGCTATGCTCCTTAGATCTCAAGGATGCTTATACTCACATCCTTATTCATCCAGACCACAGACAATATCTCAGAATTGTTGTGGGGGAAACCACTATCTGTACAGAGTACTACCCTTTGGCCTGTCCTCCGCTCCCAGGGTGTTCACCAAGTGCCTGGCAGTGGTGGCGGCCTACCTGAGGCTTCAAGGTCTTTTTGGGTTTCCGTACCTGGACGACTGGCTCATAAGGGGCCAATCTTCCCAGGAGGCCAATCAAGCCACCCTTCGCACTGTGGCTCTACTTCAGCACTTGGGGTTTGTCATAAACTTCGCAAAGTCCACTTTGCTCCTGTCCCAGAACTTAGAATTCATAGGGGCCAGACTAGACACTCTTCAAGCGAAGGCTTTTCTGCCAATGGACAGAGCCCACAGGCTGATGGATCTGGCCAGGCAGTTTCGCAGCAATTCCCTGGTCTCTGCCAGGCAATTCCTGAGACTACTCGGCCATATGGCTTCCACGGTTCATGTCATCCCCAATGCTCGCCTGCACATGCGGCCTGCTCAGTGGAGCCTTCGCACTCAGTGGCATCAGGCCACGGGGAGCCTAGCGGACTCAGTAAAGATATCGGACCTGCTAGTCTCCTCTCTGCAATGGTGGCTTCATCTTCCGAATCTGGTACTCGGAGTGCTTTTTCAATCCCCTCCGCATTCTCAAGTGCTGACAACAGATGCTTTTCTTCTCGGTTGGGGAGCACATTGCCAAGGGACATGTACTCAGGGTCTCTGGACCCCTTGGGAGGCTGCTCAACAGATAAACTTCCTGGAGCTACGGGCGATACGCCTAGCTCTGAGAGCCTTCTCCCACCTCGCCTCTCATCAGTCTGTACTGGTCCAGACGGACAATCAAGTTGCCATGTTCTACGTGAACAAGCAAGGAGGCACAGGCTCCTTCCTTCTATGTCAGGAGGCACAGCGGCTGTGCTCTTGGGCCGTCACTCACGTAATCCTCCTAAAGGCTGTCTACCTCCCAGGTCAAGAAAATTACCTGGCGGACAGACTGAGCAGGATCCTGCAACCACACGAATGGAGGTTAAACCCGTTGGTTCAGCAGGTCTTTCTCAGGTGGGGCCTCCCCACCATGGATCTTTTTGCCAGTCCTCTGAACCGACAACTCCCAAGATTCTGCTCCAGACAACCACATCCTCTCAGAGTAGCAGCGAATTCGTTTCTGATCTCGTGGTCCACAGGCCTACAGTATGCGTTTCCTCCTACGCCACTAGTGTCCAGGACGCTGTTCAAAGTCCTCAAGGACGGGGCTTCATTGATCCTGATAGCCCCCAGGTGGCCGAGGCAACCGTGGTTCCCGCTTCTGCTGCAGCTAGCGGTGGACACCCCTCTTCCTCTGGGGTTTCAACACGATCTCCTGTCTCAGGATCAGGGGACTCTCTTGCACCCCAACCTCCAGTCCCTTCATCTGATGGCCTGGCTGCTGAAAGGGTAGTCCTGGCTCCCCTACTACTACTGCCTCGAGAGGTGGAAGATGTGGTCTTGGCCTCTAGGCGACAATCCACCAGAAAATCCTACGCTCTTAAGTGGCGTAGATTCTCCGCATGGTGTGCTCAGCACAGCGAGAATCCCTTCTCGTGCTTGGTAGCGGTAGTGTTGCAATATTTGCTTTATCTCTCCAATCTGGGCCTTAAATCTAACTCTGTCAGAGTTCACCTTAGTGCTCTCTCAGCCCACCACTCGCCAGTGGATGGGAGGCCTCTTTCTAACCACCCTTTGGTGGCTCGTTTTCTCAGAGGCCTCCTCCTGCTCAAGCCTCCTTTACGTCCACCAACCCCTGAGTGGGATCTGAATGTGGTCTTACAGCGGATTACTTTTACGCCATTTGAACCTATGGCTACCTGCCCTCTCCGTTTTCTCTCCTGGAAAACCTTGTTTCTGGTAGCTCTTACCTCTGCTAGGCGAGTGAGTGAACTTCAGGCACTAGTGTCTGATCCTCCTTACACTAGGTTCTACAGGAATAGGGTAGTCTTACGGACTCACCCTAAGTTTCTTCCTAAGATTGTCTCACCTTTTCACCTCAATCAGGAGGTGGTTCTTCCGACCTTCTTTCCCAGGCCGCATGCCAACCGGGCTGAGATGGTTTTGCATACCCTGGACTGTAGGAGGGCGTTGTCCTTCTACCTTGACTGTACGCGGGAGCATCGAAGGGCTGTTCAGCTCTTCATTTCTTTTGACCCCAATAAGTTGGGGCTACCTGTCTCCAAGCGTACTTTGTCCATGTGGGTCGCTGACTGTATCGCCTGGGCTTATGGGGCAGCCGGCCTCTCGTTGGAGGGTCGAGTCACGGCTCATCGTGTCAGGGCGAAGGCTGCGTCAGTGGCTCATCTCCGCTCTGTTCCGTTGGCAGACATCTGCCGGGCCGCTACTTGGTCTTCAAGCCAGACTTTTGCGGCCCATTACTGCCTTGAGAGGGAGTCCCGCAGGGACAGTGCTTTCGGACAGGCAGTACTCCATAATCTCTTTGGGGTTTAGGCAACTCCTACCCTCCGGCCCTGGTGTTGGGCTACCAGTCGGGGGGCGTTCTCAGAGAAGATTCCTTCCTTGCGTGCTGACGAGCTAGAGAGAGCTCATTTTTTCCACTTGAGGTCTCCGGTAGCCTTAAGCTGGGGAGTCCCATATGTGAGGACTGACTTCCTGCTTGGTCCTGGAGAAAGAGTAGTTACTCACCTGTAACAGGTGTTCTCCAGGAGCAGCAGGAATCAGTCCTCACAACCCTCCTTCCTCCTCTTGGAGTTGCAGTCATATGATTTGTTTTTGCTAATTTTTTGCTGTCTTTTAGCTATGTCATCAGACTGAGCAAGATGGCACCCTTGGGCGGGAAGGGGACCGTGCATGCGTGCTGCAATTCCCAATGGCTTTCTTTGAAAGCTGGGGAAATGCTCCGCACGAGGGCTCCGTCGGCGCCGACGTCACCCATATGTGAGGACTGATTCCTGCTGCTCCTGGAGAACACCTGTTACAGGTGAGTAACTACTCTTTCATTGTGCAAAGCAGAACCATCAGTACATAGTGAGGTCAAACAGTAACAATCTGGAAGAAAACTGGAGGGTTTTTTATTTTTTTTATTCCAAGTGTAGAAGACGCGAAAACTGAATGAGAGGCATGTTGTAGTACTAGAAAATCAGTAATTTGGATTGCAAAGACTACTGCTGCCAGAGACTGAAAGCATGGAGGCATTCCTGCTACAACAGAGTAACAAAATTCGGGAAAAAAAAAAACCCAGTAGCTTAAGTCCAGTGGGAAATTTCTGAGCGAGAACACAAACAGCAGCAATAGAAGAGGTAGGCATATTGAATCTACCTCAGTGATACTAATTTAAAACTATTCCACTAGCAACAAGGCATTCGCTTCACACTTGCAATTAATAACATCAGTTCTGCAGAGGTCTTTCCATAATAACTAAAACATACATGACATGAGAATTTAAGATCACTCCTCCAGTCGACTCTTGCAGATTAGTTTAAAAGAGACTAGGAAAAATATCAGCATTTTTTTTTCTGCAGACATTATTACTCATACACTATCATAGTTGTAATTTTCAACTAGTCTACTATCACAAAGGAAAAATAAAACATTATACATATATTTACCATATTGTTTTAATTACGTAATTCACTTGTTTGAATGTAGTTGTATCATTCACTTTTTCCCTTTAATTAAACAAACTTGCTTGACTTAACTTGACAAGCAATTCAATTTTGTTTTGGTTTTTTTCCAGTTAAGTTACTAACTTCTATCTTTCCTTTAAACACTTAATTTTTCTTAACCTTTGTCACATCACACAAAGCCTCACAATTTATCAAATATCTAAATACATCAAAGCATGGAAGATCTTCCCATTCATAAGAACATAAGATATGCCATACTGGGTCAGACCAAGGTCCATCAAGCCCAGTATCCTGTTTCCAACAGTGGCCAATCTAGGTCATACGTACCTAGCAGTATCCCCAAAAGACACAGGTTCCACAATGCTTGTATTGGGTCAAGCATTGATATCCTGGGTCCCTTTTTAATGGTTTATGGACCTTTCCTCCATTCATTCATTCATTCACATCAATTATAACTAAAAATACAATTTGGAGAATATCATCAATCATTTTTCTTCCCAGAGTATCCGAAGATATAAAAAGCACCAAAGAGTACTGTTTCTAATAGTACTTTTCAGCATTTGCATTATTACACATAGAATGGAATCAGTAGATAAATTCTCATAACCAAAATAAGTTCAGATCCATGACCTAGACAACAAAACTTATTTTACTATACATACACAAGTAAAAGAATGGTTAATCACATTTGGAGTTGTTTTTTTTTTAAATTCCCCAATAAGGCTTATGGTTAGTCTAACACAAAAAAATCTTACCACGGTTGCTCAAGACTTTCTTCCTGCTAAAAATATACAGTCATGCCAAGCTGTTTTCTATGCCGGAAACCTCCAAATTGTTACTGCAGTGTACTGTACAGCACATTTCTCTTCCCTAACCACTAAATTAGAGAAAACAAAACTTCATACTACAGTTATGACATGAAAATTAGTCCTTCAAAACTTTGCTTGATTAATTCTATTTTGTCATAGAGCAATGATTTAAGTTTTTCCCTATACGTTTTAGTTTCTTTTATATTTACACTATCCTTCCAACCACTCAAACTAATTACTGATCAAAATCTTCAATCTCTGCCTTCAGCCTTAGCTGATATTGTGCACAGGTTTCCATTTGCTTCGCCTCAGTATCCAGCCTTTCACCTAAAAATATATCTGATAACTTTGGATGTGACAGTGACCATTCCCCCTCAGAGACACTCCTCTCCAGTGAAGTGACTCTATTTGGAATCATCTGTCTTTAATCTTTCTGCCTAGGAGTGCTTCCCTTCCTGAGAAACAGCTCCTTTTCCTAAATTTGTACGGTGGAAGTACAAAGCTTTTGATGTAATGCTAAGCCAGCAGCACTACTAGCAGCAGGGCTCACTAAGGATACCACTAAAGCATTGAAATCCTCCTCATAGGCTGGAGGAGCAAAAGGACATTACAGGATTCACAGTTCTTTAGAGGAGGATTACTAGCATTAATTTCAGTTTCTGTCCTTTTTGTTAAAACACATATCCATCCTAAACACTTGATTTTTAAATTTTTCAAACAGAGTCAGGTGCTTGCTGCACTTTTTCAGCAGCCTTAAACTGCCACCAACCATGCACGATCCATTCGTGACTGCTATGAGGTCGCCCCAAGTCATCAAGGGCCATCTCATAGTGTAACCAGCACAGCTTGTCCTCATGAAACGTTCCACCAAGCGGGAGCTGCAAACTGGGGTTAGAGGCAGTCATTGAATGCCAACAGCCAACATAATCAAGGGCACTATCACCAAACCTGCACCTCATTTCATAATTCAGGCTTCCCTTTTTCTGCCCTCCATTACAAGCTTTCTCTGCCCTATATTACAAGCTTTTTTGCCCCATTCATCTAACAGAGTACTCTGTTTAGTTTTACCGGCATTATTGCCCATTTTAAATACACACGACAGAAACCTGCCACACGTATCCTGGAGACTTGTCTGCTGTACCCCGTGATCTGGCCACAGTACCACAGCTCTTTCGGTCTCTTGTCCCTCAAGCAGTGAGAAATAAGCAGAGAGTAACACAGAACACAATCACACACAAAGTGCTACTTTCTTTGAGCTCAGAGGGAAAACAACAGACGGTCTATGGACTCAGCACAGTTCCACGTCTGTTGGATTCAAATTCTTCCTCTTGAAAAGCTCTTTTTATTAAAGAAAAAGGGGAAGTAACACAGTCATTAATCATAACACAAGGTGTCGCTAGAGTTCTTTTTACAGAGTAAGAGCTGATTACATTGTATTAAATAAAATTTATTTGATTATGACAGAATTATTTATAATTGCAGAGTTGCAGAAATTATGCTGTGTCAGCAGGGACCTATAGTTGACTGTACAATGAACTATGTATGCACAGTTCATAGCCTATGTTTACTCTTTATGCTTGCGTTAACAATGTTCCCAAACTATTTTAAAAAACAGTTACACAGAACTCATGATCATGATATCCTATTCTATTTAAGAGGAAGTAGGTGAAAGGACAAACGTCTGAGCACATTTTAGAGATCTACATCAAGAAATTCATCTATCTTTAATTACATATTGGGGATTCTGGTATCCCCTTTATCTGTCCATTTCTACAGTAGTTAGCTCACACGTTTCTAGTAGTAGTTCAGGGCAAGTTACATTAAGGCATGCTAGGTATTTCCCTGTCCCCAAAGGGCTTACAATCTAAGTTTGTACCTGTAAGTCTAGAAGATGTAACAGATCAAATTGACAAACTCAGTAGCAACAAATCACCAGAACTAGATGGTATTCACCCCAGAGCCCTGAAAGAGCTGAAATATGAAATTGCTATCTTGTTACTAAGTAATGTGTAACATCTTATTTGAAACAGTCATGATACCTGTGGATTAATGGGTGGCCAGTGTAGCACCAATTTTTAAAAAGGGCTTATGGGTAATCCAAGAAACTAGACTGGTGAGCCTGACATCAGTGTCAGGCAACATGGTTGAAGCAGTATTTAAAAACAAATACTGACCATCTAGATAGACATGGCTTAATGGGACTGGGTTCAACAAAGGCAAATGTTGCCTTACCAGTTTATCAGGGTTTTTGAAGGTATTAACAAATAAGTGGGTAATGCTGAATTGAGACATTGGTCGAGACATATATAGTTCTGCTGATATTTTAGAAAAACCCCTGTCAAAATGTGAAAGCTTTTATTAAATATGTATAAGGATGAGCAGGAGTGCATGTGTATTTGTTGACAAGTAGGATTGGAGGAGCCATTTTACAAATCTACACATGGGACAAATCAACAGAGGAACCTTGGCAACTTCCCCTCCTATAAGAGACTGGCCAAAATGAGCATTTTTTACAATTTTATATGTGTTAGGGAGCAACTGTAAATCCTGATGTGGAAATATTAGGTCCTACACATGCATTCAATTTATGAAATGGGGAATACACATGTAAAGTTTTTATCCACCTGTGACGGGGTATATGTCATATCACAGGGAAAATCCCTAAAACAACGGGTCCGGAAAGGGAGAACACATCTGGGTACCCAGCATCATCCCAACCCTAGGGTCTCAACATTGGCGGGAGGGTCTTTGATCCCTGAGATTGGGAGGGGGGAACAGGAAGGAAAGCCCCTTGAAAACAAAGCGAGGATTTAGTTGGGTCCCCCAAAATAGGTAACACAGTCCTGACAGTATGGGAAGAAACCCCTGTCTCTGACATGGGCATAGAGGTGGAACTCCCTTCAGAGGACTCTAACGAAATGGAGTGGGAACAGGAAAACCCAAGTCCAGGGGAGGACTTTATATTCTAAACCCCCATGGATGTCTCCTTGATGGATACCAAGTAAGGCCTGCTTGGGATGGAAGTAGTGTTTCCTGCTACATGGGAGGAGGCAGGCTGACCAGACAACTGGAGGCCTGAGTCACTTACCTAGATGAACTTGGAACTGCTAAAGACTATTGAGTGTAGAGATTGTTTTAAAGGTACTGGAGAGCTACCTGTTGCAGTATGATAATGAAGAGGCATGACCTTATTTACACTTGTACTTAGAGAAGGCAAGGAAGACACTGCATCAGGTTCCGGGACAGTATCCAGGAGGAGAGGGGGCAGTGGTGGAACTCTGTGTTAGTGTGGATAGAAATAATTGTTAGTTTGTCTCTTCATCCTGAATGTACAGGGACGACTACCCATAGACTCTCTAGATCTGGGGACCTCAGGTTCCCCAGCCTCTTCTAGCGATGTCAAGCAAGCGGAATGGAGAGGCAGAGGCCAGAAAAGGACTTGCTGAAAACAGTGTTGCCATACAGAGGACTTGCAAAGTCAGGCGACGACTCCAGGATACCAGGTCCAGGCCAGAAGGGCATTACAGTGACAGATACCCCCCAGCCATGCCCAAGCCACACCCCAACATGCCCCCTTCCAGTTTCCACATATTATAGACATGTAAATTGAGTCCTTTCTAAAATCACCATGTACATTTGGATGCTGTTTCCACCTGGAAATTGTGAATAAAACGTCTAAAATATCCCCCATAGTGTGTTTGAATTTTCAGACAGCATTTGACTAAGTCCCTTATTAGAAAGTTAAACTTCTTAGAAAATGAAAGAGTCATGGGATTGGAGGCCATGCCCTTCTGTAAATTGGAAACTTGTCAGTTATCCACAAGGAAAAGGGTCAGTAGTGGAGCGCCCCAAGGGTCTATACTGGGTGTTTAATATATTCATAAATGATCTGAAGATAGGAGGGACAAATGAGATGATAAAAAAATCAGTCTCTCTCTCTCTCTCTCTCTATAGATCTATCTATCTATCTATCTATCTATCTATCTATCTATCTATATATATATATATATATATATACATTTTTATTTAGAACTCCCATACTGGATGAGACCAAAGATCCATCAAGCCCAGTGTCCTGTTTTCAACAATGGCTAATCCAGGTCTCAAATACCTAACATATCCCAAAGTAAGCATTTCCATACTACATATCACCAGGGTTAAGCAGTGGTTTTCTCAGACTATTTTAACAGTTTATGGACTCCTCCAGGAAACCTTTTTTAAACCCAGCTGTACTACATGGTTTTACCACATTCTCCAACAGTGAGTTCCAAAGATTAATAATACATTGAGAAAAAAATATTTTCTCCTATCTTTTTTAAATATACTACTTTGTAGCTTCATTGCATGTCCCAGAGTCTTTGTATATATTTTTTAATATTTTCAATTTTTATTTGTATTGGGTCAAACAAACAATGCTTCCTTATTACACATCTTAATTCAGATTTTTTACAGAAAAAATCCCATCCCTCCCACGACCCTCCTACACTCTAGCATTTAAGTCTGCAAAAAGTCCAACAATGGTCACCATTGGCCATAAAATCGATCTGTACTCTGATGTCGTGCTGCAGTGAGCTGTTCCATCAATACTATTCGTCACAAGCGCACCTTCCAAGTTTCAATTGCAGGGGTAGCCAGCTTCTTCCAGTTCCAGGTGATTTCTCCTCGTGCTGCCTAGATACATGTCCGGATAGGTCTGGCTCAGCATAGTTGTTCCCCTGACGATTTACCCAACAAATAGAATCCCGGGTCCAGTACCACCTCTACATTAAATGCCTTTTTAATAAGTTCATGGATGTCCAATAGAAGGACATCCCCGGGCACTCCCACCAAATATGGTAGAAAGGACCCTTTAGCCCCACAATTTCGCCAACATCGATCAGATGTCTGAGGGAACATTGTATGCAGTTGATCTAGGCAGGGCCGGCCCGTTCATTATGCGAGAATATCATTCACGCAGGGCCCCGCGCCAACAACATCCTGCACATGTTCGGCTCTCGGCTCACCTCCCTATAGCAGCTTGTGTCTCTCGGCAGGCTCAGCAACAGCTCCCTACAGCTGCCGAAATGAAGAGCGTTGTTTTCCTTCACTTTGGCAGCTATGTTGTAATGTAGATTGTTGGCGCGCTGAGTGACGGCACACAGGAAATGTCCTTTGACCTCCGGCACTCCAGTTACTTTACAACACCAGCTGCCGAAGTGAAGGAAAACACCACTCTTCACTGAGTGGGGTTGGAACTAGAAGGGAGTTGATGTTGGGGGAGGACTAGAAGGGGATGGGGCTGGGGGAATGAGGATGGAGGGGGAAAAGATATTTTGTGTGGAAGAAAAATCTATGAGTGGCTGTTATTGGCTGAGTAAGTGGGGATTGAGGATGGGTGAAATTTGACTGGATGATAAAGGAATAAAGAAAGAAATGGGGGAAAGAGCAAAAGGAAAGATCAGTATGTTAAAGCAGATGTAGAAGAAAGAATGGAAAAAATCCAGAAGAGAGAAGAAAGGACAAATGGACAGTAGTCAATGGAGAATTAGCAGAAGACAGAAGAAACCAGAAGAAAGTGACTGGAGCAATTACAATTGAAAAATAAAATGCTTTTTTATTTTTAATTTATTAATTAGAATGTGTATTGCTAACGTCTTTGCGGGGGGTTTTTAGTACAAGAGGAAATTAATTTATAGTTTTATTTCTCCAGTGTTGTTGTACATTCCAAGTTTGGTTTTAGGTGTTCCCAATTTAATTATTGTCTTCCGATTTCTAAATTGTGATCCCTTGTTCTTTGTTTGGTGACAGTCTATGTTCTGTATGTGTAAACCAAGCTGAGGTATTCTGTTCATGTAGTTTCTATTTGACAGTGCCACTTATTCTCTTTCCCCAGTAGGAGATGTATTGGTTTAATATTTGCTGATGCTTTGAGTCCTGGTAGTGTGGTTATGATATGGTGGGTTTGCTATGGGTTCTAAATGGGCAGTGTTTATAGTACTTCCTAATATACCTGGCGGTTGGCGCTGGAGTATAGTAATGTAGAAATCTGGTAGTCTCTTTATCCAGACACTCATTAAGAGGTGTGTTAACATTGTGCTAATATTTATGCAAATGAGACCTTATGCAAATGAGGCCCTTCAGTGAGTTTCCGCACATGGCCCCGCACCCCCCTTGGGCCACCCCTGGATCCGGGGTGTAGTACCACCGCATCAAGAGGTTTCCCTAATACACACCTTCTCCCACTCTTTCTCCATCCACTCACACCTCATGTCACGATCCCAAGCCACCATATAGGGAAGCCTTAAAAAGCTTTATATAGCATTCATCTCCAGGAACAAGCAGGAATGTAGTCTTCACATATGTGTATTGTCAGCACCAATGGAGCCTGCGCGGGAACGCTCCCCAGCATCCTATAGGAAAGCTTTTGAGAGCATCCCACTGCGCCTGCGCTGCTGCCTTTCCAACTCTCCCTCTTCAGTTTTTCATTTTACGTGGAGCCAACAGGCAGCAATTCTTGTCACCGCAGAAAATGTTATTTTTTGTGGTCGCGTCTGCCTTCCCGTCGATGCTGACACCTTCGGTGTAGTCTTCTTTCTTTCTTTTAAAAAAAAAATATTTTTTAAAGAACCTTTTTCTTGAGGGTCTTTCCCTTCTTGGTGCCTCGGCCCCATTTTGGGCCATAGGCCCTGTTTTTCTCTATAATGGAGAAACCAGCTAATGGTTTCAAAAAATGTTCAAAATGTAGCAGTACTATTTCTGCTACCGACACCCACGACTAGTGTCTTAAATATTTGGGCCCAGACCATTCACCATCGGAGTGTCTCCTCTGCAGGAAGATGACTAAGAGGGGCCTGCAGAATAGAGCTGCGAAACTCAGCACCCTTTTTGCCTCGGATGCAATGTCCATTGCGTCGACATCGTCCAGGGCTTCGTCTTCCTCCCATGGATCTCAGGTAACCAAACCCAGGTCTTTCTCGAAGACTGGCTGGTCCTCAAAGGGTAGATCTCCTTCTAAGCATCAAGATGCTTTTAGCATTGCCCTCGAGGAGAATACACCGGCCAAACAACCCCGGTGGGAGGTCCTTGCCTCCGAAGCATTATCAGGGTCCCAAGACGTTCCCGAGGCGTCCACCTCTGGATAGCTCTTGGTGCCATGTTCTGGGGTTGTGGCCCGCTCTGCCAGTACCGACACCCAGACATCGGCAGGCTCCATGGATCAATGTATCCCAGCCATTGAGCGGAGTCTTGCGGCCTTGCTAGCAGCCTCCATACTACTAAATCCGATGCAATCGGTTCCGCAGTCATCAGTACTGGTACCAGAGGCATCTGCATCTACTGTTGCGCTGCTCTCCACACTACCACCCATGCCGGCCCTAGAATTGGTGTCCAGCATAGAGAGTCCGTTATCAAGGCATTCCGATGCCGACTTAGATTGGTACCATTGACAAGCCGTGCGGGAGCACCTGGCCCGTCGATACTTCGAGGAGTCTAATTCTTCCGATGGCTCCATCAGTACCGGAGCGGTTCTTCTGGAGGATCCCTCTTCTTCCCCGCAACGCCGGATGTCTCCTCCGGAGGACATGTCTTTTCAAGACTTTATACGGGATGTGGCTCAGGGCCTCTCGATCACTGTAACCCCCAAGAAGGAACCGAGAGCTGAAGAACTTGAAATTCTTCAGTATCCGGCAGCCCCTAAAGAGGCCGCAACCTTACCCATACATCAGATTTTGCATGACCTCATGCTTAGGATGTGAGAAACACCTTTAACAGTGTCTCCACATTCTCTCAAACTCGATACAATGTGCCGGGTACCACAGTGTTCCGGTTAACAAAAAAAAAACAGTTACCACACCATTCCATGGTTGTGGAATCGGCAATGCGCCGAATCAAAAGTGCCAAGACACATCTAATCCTCCAGGCCATGAGGTGAGAACTCTCGATGCCTTTGGCCATCGATGTTTTCAGGCCTCTGTTATCAGCCAGAATAAGTTCATACATACTCTATATGGGTATGTTTCTTCGAGAGGTTAGTAAAGATATGGAACTAATAGCTCCTCTTCTCCCTGATGACAAGAGGGCCGATTTCCTTACACTTGTTAAACATGCCCAAAATGTTTCTAAGTTCATGAACAGGGCAACCTTTGATTGTTTCAAATATATTAGCAGGACTTCTGCTATTTCCATCGGTGCACGTCGGCTTGCTTGGTTGCAAGCATCTGATTTAGAGCAGTGGGTGCAAAATAAGCTGGGGAATATTCCTTGCATGGGAGAAAACCTCTTTGGCAAGGATTGGCAAGACAAAGCTTCTCAACTTGAGTCCGAAAACACTACCTTAAATAGCCTATCAAGGACCATTGCCAACCCAGCTAAGAAAAAGACAGTTAAGAAACCCTTTTTCAACAAGAAAAAGAAATTCTGTCCTTACGCCCATACTGTCCTCTGCCCAGTCCATGCTTCCCAGAAGGGACAACAGCAGCCGAAACAACAGAGAAAGGCTCAAGTCCCCAGAGCTCAACCAGCTCAGCAGACACAGCCTTTGACTCCTTCCTAGAGAACCTAGTCATCCTAACTCTAAAAATTCCAGAGCTACTCAACATTCCAGGCAGACTGTGTTACTTTTCCAAGAGGTGGCAGCAGATAACATCAGAGCATTGGACTCTCTCCATAGTGACAGAGGGGTACAAACTTCATTTCCACAGTATGCCCCCTCCCTCCACTCCAAGTGAGTTCAGTTCTTGCCCCCCCCCCCCCCCTCACCACTCTCTTGTGTCAGGAAGTTACCTCACTCTTTGCTCAGGGTGCGATAGAGGAGGTACCTCTTTCTCAACAAGGCCTGGACTTCTACTCCCCCTGCTTCCTTATACCAAAGAAAGCAGGAGGGTACAGGCCCATACTGGATCTCAGGGAGTTAAACAAGTATCTGTTCCGAGAGAAATTCAAAATGATCTCTCTCGGAACACTTCTCCCTTACATCCAGAATCAGGATTGGCTATGTTCTCTAGACCTAAAGGACACATATACACATATCCTTATTCATGCAGAAACAGGAGGTTTCTTCGATTCCTCTTTCAGGGAAGACATTACCAGTACAGGGTTCTACCCTTTGGCCTGGCTTGCACCCCAAGAGTCTTCACAAAATGCATAGCAGTAGTAGCAGCATTTCTAAGGACTCGAGGGATATTTGTCTTCCCCTACCTAGACAACTGGCTGATCCGACAGCTCCAGAGGCCAGATCTGCTCTTTCCTGCACAATGCAACTTCTTCAATATCTGGGATCGGTCATAAATCTCCCAAAGTCCCATCTTACCCCTTCTCAATCCCTAGAGTTCATAGGGGCTCTTCTAGACACGCAGCAGTCAAGGGCTTTCCTGCCACAGCTCCGCTGTGCTCGAATAGTTCAACTGGCTTCTCAAGCAGCTATGAAAACTTTCCTAACTGCTTGAGAAATGCTTCAGTTGCTCGGTCATATGTCTTCCACTGTACATGTGGTCCCCTGTGTTCACCTACATATGTGGACAGTTCAGTGGACCCTAGCCTCTCAGTGGACTCAAGGATTGGGTCGTCTTAGGGACAAAATCAGAAATTTCGTCCCTCCAGTGGTGGCAATCGCTAGAAAACCTACTCGTAGGCAGGGCCGGCCCATCCATTGAGCAAGAATGTTTTTTGCACAGGGCCCCATGTTTCAGGGGGCCCCTCGCAAAGAACATTCTGCTTTAAAAGTAAATTTTACATTTTTTTTAAAAAAGCTGTCTGCTGCCGGCCTGCCGCTGCCTCTGCGGCAGATTCCAGTGTCCCGCGGGGCCCCCCCCTGCCCAGCAGAGGCTGCCCTCCCTGCATCAGCTCCCTCTCCGCAGTCGAAACCGGCTTTCAGAGTGCGAAGGGAGAGTTTCCCTTTCGCGGCTCTGTTAAGACCGCAGGGGCTGATGGGAACTTTCCCATCAGCGCCCGCGGGCTTAACAGAGCCGTGAGGGAGAAACTCTCCCTTCGCGCTCTGAAAACCAATTTTGACTGCGGAGAGGGAGCTGATGCAGGGAGGGCAGGCTCTGCCGGGCAGGGGGGGGGGGCCCGCGGGACACTGGAATCTGCCGCGGTGGCAGCAGCAGGCCGGCAGCAGACAGCTTTTTTTAATTTTAAATTTTCCCTAGGCTGGGGGGGAGAGGGGGGGTTTAGGACTGGTAATGGGCTATGGGGGGGGGGGCTGAGTCCGGAAATGGGGTGATGGGGGGGTTAGGACTGGTAATGGGCTATGGGGGGGGCTACGTCTGGAAATGGGGTGATGGGGGGGAGTTAGGACTGGTAATGGGCTATGGGGGCTAAGACTGGAAATGGGCTGAATGGATTAGGGCTGGAAGTGGGCTGATGGGGATTAGGACTGGTAATGGGCAATGGGGGGGCTTAAACTGAAAATTGGGTGATGGGTGTTAGGACTGGAAATGGGCTGATGGGATTAGGGCTGGAAGTGGGCTGATGGGGATTAGGACAGGAAATGGGCTATGGGGGGGGCTTAAACTGAAACTTGGGGGCTGGGGGTTAGGACTGGAAATGGGCTGATGGGATTAGGATTGGAGTGGGCTGATGGGGGTTTAGGACTGGTAATAGGCTATGGGGGGGGGCTAGGACTGTAATGGACTGAGTGGAAGGGAAGGCTTGAACTGCAAATAGCTGATGGGTACGGGGGCTTGGAATGGAAGTGGGCTGATGGGGGGTTAGGACTGGTAATGGGCAATGGGGCGGCTTAAACTGAAAATTGGGTGATGGGGGTTAGTACTAGAAATGGGCTGATTGGATTAGGACTGGGAGTGGGCTGATGGGGGTTAGGACTGGTAATGGGCTATGGGGGGGCTTAAACTGAAAATTGGGTGATGGGGATTAGGACTGGAAATGGGCTGATGGGATTAGGACTGGAAATGGGATGATTGGATTAGGACTGGAAATGGGATGATTGGATTAGGACTGGGAGTGGGCTGATGGGGGGTTAGGACTGGTAATGGGCTATGGGGGGGCTTAAACTGAAAATTGGGTGATGGGGGTTAGGTCTGGAAATGGGCTGATGGGATTAGGACTGGGAGTGGGCTGATGGGGGGTTAGGACTGGTAATGGGCTACGGGGGGGGCTTAAACTGAAAATTGGGTGCTGGGGGTTAGGACTGGAAATGGGCTGATGGGATTAGGACTGGGAGTGGGCTGATGGGGGTTTAGGACAGGTAATAGGCTATGGGATAGCTAGAACTGGTAATGGGTTTGGGGGGGTTGCTAGGACTGGAAATGGGCTGAGTGGAAGGGAAGGCTTGAACTGCAAATAGCTGATGGGGACGGGGGCTTGGAATGGAAATGGGCTGAGGGGTAGGGGGTCCTTGAACTGCAAATAGCTGATGGGGAGGGGGCTTGGAATGGAAATGGGCTGTGAGGGGAGGGAGCTAGGACAGGAAATGGGCTGATGAAGGGGCTAGATAGGACTGGGAATTGGGTGTTGGGGGGAGCTAAGATTGGAAATGGGCTGTGGTGGGGGCTTGAATTGAAATGGACTCATGAAGGGGCTGGAACTGGAAGTAGGCTCATGGGGGGCTTGGATTGGAAATGGGCTGAGTGGAGGGGAGCTAGGATTTGACATGGGCTGATGGGGCTAGGAAAGGACTAGAAATGGGCTGATGGGAGGCTGGTATTGGAAATGAGCTGATGGAGGGACTCGGATAGGATTGGAAATGGATGGTGGAGCTAGGACTGGAATAGGGCTGATGCAGGGACTAGAAGGGAGCGGATACTGGGTGGGGCTGGAACTAGAAGGGAGCTGATGTTGGGGGAGATTAGAATGGGATGGGGCTGGGAGAGTGAAATGGAGAGGGGAAAAACTTTTTGTGTGGGAGGGAAGAAAAATCTACAATTGGCCGGGTATTGGGAAAGTAAGTGGGGATTGAGGATGGAGGGGTAAAATTTGAGTGGATGAAAAAGGAATGAGGAAAGAGCAAAAGGAGAAAGATTAGTATGTTAAAGCAGATGTAAGAGAATGGAAAAAAACTAGAAGAGAGAAGAAAGGACAAATGGACAGCAGACGATGGAGAGTTAGCAGAAGACACAAAGAAACCAGAAGAAAGTGTCTGGAGAAATTGCAACTGAAAAAAAAATGCACAAAAGGTACAAAGATATCTCCTTATTTTGAATTTATTAACTGGAATATGACAGCTCTGGGAAATGTGCATCATTAACGTCTGTGCTTTGTTTAGTACAAGAGGAGATTTATAGTTTTATTTCTACATTGTTGTTGTACATTCCAAGTTTGGCTTTTTAGGGTTCCCAGTTTAATTATTGTCTTCCTGTTTCTAAATTGTGATTCCTTGTTTGGTGTTGGTCTGTGTTCTGCATATGTAACCGAGCTAAGGTATTCTGTTTATGTAATTCCTATTTGACATTGCCACTTGTTCTCTTTCCCCAGTAGGTCATGTATTATTATTCTCTGAAATGTATTGGTTTAATATTTGCAGTGTTTCCTTTTGATAGGTAGGATCTGGTGCTTTGTGAGTCCTGGTAGTGCTGTTATGATACGGCGGGTTTGCTATGGGTTCTAAATGGGCAGTGTTTGTAGTAGTTCCTAATGTGCCTGGCGGTTGGCACTGGATTATAGTAATATAGAAATCTTTTAGTCTTTCTTTATCCATACACTCATGAAGAGGCATGTTTACTAAAAGTTAGTGTATGGTAAAATTATGCAAATATTTATGCAAATGAGGTCCCTTATGCAAATGAGGCCCCGCGCTGAGTCTCTGCACATGGCCCTGCACCCCCCTTGGGCCGCCCCTGCTCGTAGGGTCACCTTTTCAGCAGCCACCGCACCAAGCTACCTTGACGACGGATGCGTCTAAGTTGGGTTGGGGAGCTCATCTGGACAATCTCTCCACTCAAGGTCTCTGGACCCATCAGGAGGCTTGTCTTCACATAAACCTGCTGGAACTTGGAGCCATTTTCTACGCTTTTCGGGTATTTCAGAACCATCTGGATTGTCCGTCTGGATAAGACAGTTCTTATCCAGACGGACAATCAGGTAACCATGTTCTTTGTGAAAAAGCAAGGTGGAACAGGTTCTCAGGCATTGTGCAACGAAGCTCTACACCTGTGGTCCTTTGCAAGAGGCCTTCAGATTCGCCTACTAGCGGTGTATCTCCCAGGCAAACAGAATCTCCTAGCAGACAAACTCAGTCGAGTGCTGCTGCCACACGAGTGGTCTCTTCATTCAGAGCAAATTGCTCGAATCTTTCAAATCTGGGGAACCCCAGATATAGACCTATTTGCAAGTCCTCAGAATGCCAGACTTCCCCGATTCTGTTCCAGAATTCCTGCTTGGAACAATCAGGCAATGTATGCTTTCCACCTCCACTGGGGTAAGACTTCCTATATGCCTACCCACCCATTCCTCTCATTCCCAAGACATTGTTCAAACTTCAGAGAGACAGGGGCCATATGATCCTCATAGCCCCACGCTGGCCACGACAGACGTGGTATCCACTGCTTCTAGGTCTCTCTCAAGCCAATCCTCTGAAGTTGGAAGGGGCTCCAGATCTTTTATCCCAGGAGAACGGGACGCTTCTGCACCCCAACCCTCAGTCCTTGCACCTGATGGGCATGACTGCTGAGAGCTTAGAACTCCACGATATCAACCTCTCTCCAGGTTAAAGATATCCTTTTGGCTTCCAGGAAACCTTCCACAAGGCGTGCTTATGCTTTTAAGTGGAGAAGGTTCTCTATCTGTGTTCAGAAAGGGAACTTAATCCTTTTTCAGTTCCAGTAAAGGCTTTACTGGAGTATCTCCTCTACCTATCATCCTCTGGACTTAAAACTAATTCAGTAAGGATCCACCTTAGTGCCATTGCGGCTTTCCATACGCCCTTTGCTGGACAACCTGTCTCCCCTCAGCCGCTTGTAGCGTGTTTTATGAAAGGTCTACTCTTAACTAAGCCTTCCATTAAGCCACCACCAGTGGCATGGGATTTAAATTTTGTCCTTGGACAGCTCATGAAGCCACCCTTCGAACCCTTAGCCACTACATCCCTGAAGTTTCTTTCTTGGAAGGTGATCTTCCTAATTACCCTCACTTCTGCAAGACGCATCAGTGAGCTCCAAGCTTTAGTGGCTGACCCTCCTTACACAAGGTTCCACCATGATAAGGTAGTCCTTAGGACTCATCCTCACTTTATGCCAAAGGTGGTTTCGCCTTTTCATTTGAACCAGTCGGTTTACCTTCCTGTCTTCTTCCCTAGGCCTCATGCCTCTAGTGCAGAAAGGAATCTTCACACGCTAGATTGTAAACGGGCTTTAGCCTTTTACCTTCAGAGGACTAGGCAGCATAGGCTTCACAGCTTTTTGTTGCCTTTGATTCCAGTCACTCGGGTCTACCAGTTTCGAAGAGAACACTCTCCAGGTGGATTGCAGACTGCATATCCTTTACCTCTGAGAGTAAGGGACTTTCTCTCAAAGGTCATGCCACATCTCACAATGTGAGAGCAATGGCTGCCTCTATGGCCAACCTTAGCTCGGTGTCGATTGACGACATCTGCAAAGCAGCCACCTTCTCCTCTGTCAACACTTTTGCGGCCCATTACTGCTTGGACAAGGACTCCAGTCTGAATGCCTTGTTTAGCCAGGCTGTTCTCCAGCATCTCTTTCAGACTTAGAACAACTCCTACCACCGTCCCGGGTTTCGATACCAGAGATCCTTGGGAGGAAGCATGACCCACCTCAGCCTGGGTTTCGCTGCTTTCTGGGGTCATCTCTCTGGCATCTCTAAGCTTGGGAGTCCCATATGTGAAGACTACATTCCTGCTTGTTCCTGGAGATAGCGTAGTTACTCACCTGTAACAGGTGATCTACGGGAACAGCAGGAATTGAGTCTTTACAACCCACCCACCTCCTCTAGGAGTTGTATCTCTATTTCTCTCTTTTTTTCTTCTTTCCTTCTGTCCTTTTGCAGCCCAACATCCTCCTGGCTTTTGCCACTGCCCTTTCGCACTGTTTTGCCACCTTGAGATCTACAGAAATAATCACACCAAGGTCTGATCCGTGCACACCAGCCTCTCGCCCCCTATCGTGTACATTTCTCTTGGATTTCTGCTACCCAAGTGCATGACTCTGCACTTCTTTGCATTAAATCTTAATTGCCAAGTATTTGACCATTCTTCCAGCTTTTGTAGATCTTTTCTCATTTTAAGGACTCCCTCGGGGGAGTCCACTCTGTTGCAAATTTTTGTGTCATCTCCAAAAAGACAGACCTGTCCATTCAGTCTTTCAGCAATATCACTCACAAATACATTGAACAGTGCCGGGCCCAGGACCGAACCCTGGGGCACCCCGCTAATCACCTTCCTTTCCTCCGAGTGAGCTCCATTTACCATCACCTTCTGTCGTCTATCAGTCAACCAATTTCTGATCCAGTTTACCACCTTGGGACCCATCCCCAAACCACTGAGTTTATTGATAAGCCTCTTATGAGGAACAGTATCAAAGGCTTTGCTGAAATCCAGGTAGATGACATCCATCGCATGCCCCTGATCTGGTTCTCTGGTCACCCAGTCAAAGAACTTAATCAGATTTGTTTGGCAAGATCGTCCTTCAGTAAAACCATCTTGCCTCGGATCTTGCAACCTGTTGGTTTTGAGAAAGTTCACTATTCGCTCCTTCAGAAGTGCCTCCATTACTTTTCCCGCCACCGAGGTAAGGCTCACGGGCCTGTAGTTTGACACTTCTTCCCTGTCACCACTTTTGTGTAGAGGTACGACATTAGCCATTCTCCAGTCTTGAGGAACTACCTGTTTCCAAGGAACTGTTGAAAACATCCTTTAAAGGCCCTGCAAGAACCTCTCTGAGCTCTTTCAGTATCCTGGGATGTATCCCATCTGGTCCCATGGCCTTGTCCACTTTCTGTTTTGCAAGTTGTTCTAACACATCATCTTCTGTGAATGGTGTGGTATCTACTTCATTCCCATCTTTATATATGGGAGTCACAGTTGGTCCTTCTCCAGAATTTTCTTTAGTAAAAACAGAGCAGAAGTATTTGTTTAGCAATTCCGCTTTTTCAATGTTCCTTTCCACGAGTCCATTCCCAGCACTTCTGAGTCCTGCGATTCCACCTCTGATCATCTTCCTTTCCCGAATATACCTGAAGAAAGTTTTGTCGCCACACTTCACATCTTTAGCCATCTTTTCCTCTGACTTTGATTTTGCTATCCTTATTTCTCTTTTTGTCTCTTTGAGTTTGATCCTGTATTCATTTCTGTGTTCCTATGTTTGCAAGCTTTTGAATTTTGCAAAAGCTGTGTTTTTTGCCTTTATTTGAGCAGCCACTTCTTTGGAAAACCAAATAGGTTTCCTATTCGTCTCTCCGTGCCAGTCCAGGACATTTGGGTGGTCAATCCGCTCCAGCAGCTGAGGACTGAATACTGAAAGTTTTCCTGACAGCTTACCCAGCTCCCCCTGGTGTCAGAGAGTCAGTCTTTCAGTCCTCAGCAGCTGAATAGGACGTCGGATTGACCAGCTCCCCAGAGAGACAGATAGAGAATTTGAATTAATTGGCAAAATAAATAAATAAATAAAGGCTATGCTGGTAGTCGGCATAAGTTACAAAGGAGTTAGCTCTTGGTGAATTTTTTTGTCCTAGCAGGGCAGTCAAAAAAAAAAAAGGAAAGAAAGAGGGATCTATTAAAAGGTCAGTGGAGCTCCAGTTCTCCTGCCGACGGCTTCGATCGGCTTGTAAAGGCAGAGCCTGCCTCTTTGGAGATTTGTGACCGGGGTATTGGGAACAGGCCTGGGAGCCCCAGGGTCCTCTTCGCTACATCCAATTTCGGCACGTTACCGGCTTGCCACTAGCAGCGGCAAAGCGGTTGGCTGAGCTGTTACCTTCTGTCGGGGTGTTCAGGGAAGGCTCATTACACGGGGTGTGCTATTACCTACTCCGGGCTGGATTCGCCGCCGCAGGGGTTGTTGTTTTCAGCAGTTTGTTTGCTTCTTCGATGGGGACAGCTTTCTTTCGGCAGGAGCGGCACGCGCTTCAGTTCCTCGAGGCCCCGATTGTTTTGGGGTTCTGGGTTGGCGATTTTCTAGATTCAAGTCTCCTTGCTTCCTTCTTTAAAAAAAAAAAAAAAGAAAAGAGAAGCCACAGCTAATGGAACGCAAGGTTTCGGAAGAGTTTTTAGGCCAGTCTTTGGCTTCCTTAGAGAGAGCGGCTCGCTTAGTGCTGATAGAATTTGGCTGATTGCTCGAAGGAAAAGTGGTTCGGGTTTTCTCTGACAATCGGGTGACGGTGTCTTACATCAACAGGCAAGGAGGCACCGGCAGTGCAGTGTTGCTGGAGGAAAGTCAGCAGTTGTTTCTTTGGGCAGAAGTCCATCTCTTAGCGATTACGGCGGCACATGTCGCAGGGAAAGACAACATTCAAGCCGATTACCTCAGTCGACATCTCTTAGACCCCAGGGAATGGGAGTTGAACTGGGCGATATTTCAAGAGATATCGCTGCGCTGGGGTCAGCCAGTCATGGACCTCATGGCTACCCAGACCAATGCCAAAGCAGCTTGTTTTTACAGCAGGCGCAGGGAGCACATGTCGGAAGGTCTCGACGGCCTGGTGCAGCCTTGGCCGTCGGATCACCTTCTTTACGTGTTTCCTCCGTGGCCGCTCTTGGGGCGGGTCATACAGAGGATTGTGAGACACAGGGGAACAGTGATTCTCGTTGCTCCGGATTGGCCCAGACGACCATGGTATGCCAACCTGATGAGACTTCTTGTGGCTCCTCCTTGGAGACTGCCCGTTCGGTTCGATCTTTTGAGTCAAGGGCCTGTGTTAATGCCTCAGGTAGATCGATTCTTGCTTACGGCTTGGCTCTTGAAAGGGAATGTTTGCGCCGGAAGGGCTACTCAAAGTCAGTGATAGCCACTATGTTACAGTCCAGGAGGCGGTCTACTTCATTAGCGTACATTTGGATGTGGCGCGTTTTTGAAGCATGGTGTAGCGATCGGCGGGTTATGCCTTGGGGGGCAAAGCTGCCAGAGATCCTAGGTTTCCTTCAAGGAGGGCTAGAAAAGGGGCTGGCTCTTAGCACGCTGAAGGTACAACTGGCGGCGCTGGCCTGCTATAGAGGGAGATTGCAGGGCAGTCCGCTTTCGTCACATCCAGATGTGCTACGCTTCCTGCGAGCTGCCAAGAACATTAGGCCTCCGGTGAGGCAGATTGTGCCTCCTTCGGATTTGAATTTGGTTTTACAGGCGTTGACGGAGCCTCCATTTGTGGCAGGCACGTCGGGGAACCTTCGAGAGTTGTCCTGGAAAACAGCTTTTTTGGTGGCATTGTGTTCTGCAAGAAGAATTTCGGATCTGCAAGCTCTCTCATGCAGGGAACCGTACATTCATTTTTCGGCAGAAAAGGTGGTGTTGCGGCCGGTGCCGGCCTTCCTACCTAAGGTGGTTTCCAGTTTTCACGTGAATCAAGTCGTTTCGCTTCCCACCTGTAGTGTTCAAGGAAATGGTAAGTTGGATCGTTCACTTAGGCGACTAGATTTAGGTCGGGTGTTGCGTAGATATCTTAAAGAAACAGAGTCTTCGACAATCCGACAGATTGTTTGTCCTCTTCGGAGGGTCGGCTAAAGGTAAGGCTGCCACGAAAGCTTCTATCGCTCGCTGGGTGAAGCATGCGATACGGGCGACGTTTGAGGCGAAGGGCCAGCCGGTTCCAGTGGGGCTCGGAGCTCATTCAACCAGAGGTCAGGCAGCCTCATGGGAGGAGTATGCGTTGGTTCCGCCGGTTGATATCTGTCGGGCAGCAATGTGGTCTTTGCTGCATACCTTTGTGAAGCATTATCGGTTGGATATTTAGGCCAGAGATGATGCTAGAGTGGGTGCCTCGGCGATTGTTGCGGGGCTCGCAGGTCCCTCCCGGATTTAGGTACTGCTTTGGTACTGCCCAAATGTCCTGGACTGGCCCGGAGAGACGAATAGGAAGAAGAAATTAGACCTTACCTGCTAATTGTCTTTCCTTGAGTTCTCTCCGGGCCAGTCCAGGACCCATCCTTGATGTCTGCGAGGCTTAAAAAATGGTTTCGTCCTCGGCCAGAGTGTTAGCACAGTTAGCATATGTTATCGGGCTCATGGCCGGGGATGCGGGGAGTGGAGAGCGTATTGGAAGTGGATTCTGGGGGTCCCTCTATAAGAAAGCAGGGGTTCTTCCAAGCAAAAAAAAAAAAAAGGAAAAGAATTGGAAAAGGAAAACATGGATAGCCTTTTCCGGGAATCCTATTTGTTTTAGGGACTACGTTGTCCAGTAGTTAGAATTTGTTGTTTTGGGTTCTAGTACTAGTTTGAGTTTCACTGCTTTGATACCGTAAGACTGACTCTCTGACACCAGGGGGAGCTGGGTAAGCTGTCAGGAAAACTTTCAGTATTTAGTCCTCAGCTGCTGGAGCGGATTGACCACCCAAATGTCCTGGACTGGCCCAGAGAGAACTCAAGGAAAGACAATTAGCAGGAAAGGTCTAATTTCTTCTTCCTTCTCCTTTTGTTTTTATTTACTTTTCTTACATATTTATCTGTTGCCCCTTTTATTGCCACCTTTAGTTTAGCCCATTGCAATTCCACTTCCCTTATCTCCTTCCACCCTGTCAACTCTTCCTTTAGGTACATGGCCATTTTATTGAAGTCAGTTTTTGTGAAGTTTAGGACTTTGAGCTTGCTATAGTTGGACTGCACCTTGTTTTTTATCTCAAACCACTTCGTGTGATGATCGCTGCTGCTCACAGGTGCACCCACCCAGACATTCGACACGCTATCACCGTTGGTGAGGGCTAAATCCAGCGTTGAGCTTTCCCTTGTTGGTTCCATCACCATTTGTCTAAGTAATGCATCTTGCAGAGCATCCACAATTTTTTTGCTTCTTTCCAGATTTGCAGAAGGAGTAATCCAATCCACATCAAGTAGATTAAAGTCACCCAATATGATCGCTGCCTCCTTTGTGGTTATTTTGACAATGTCTATAATCAATTCGTTATCTAGCTCTTCGATTTGAGTCGGAGGTCTGTAGACTACAGCAGTATGGATGACAGTGCCATCTCCTCTTTCCAACACAACCCAGAGCACTTCTGCTTTTCCCCATGCCCCATGCATTTCAGTAGCTTTAATATTGCTTTTGACATACAAGGCTACTCCTCCTCCTCTTCCATTTTCTCTGTCTCTTCTGAATAGATTATAGCCAGCTATGGCTATATCCCAATCATGTGATTCATTAAACCATGTTTCTGTAATGTCCACAATGTCCAAGTCCATTTCCACCATTAGGGCTTCCAGGTCTGGAACTTTATTGGATAAGCTTTGAGCATTTGTGCTTATTGCTTTCCAGCATTTAACTGGCTTGTGTGTGTTTTGCATTGATTTTGTTCTGTCTACTTCTTCCCACTTGTTTTTGATGTGTGGTTTAAAAGTGTGTCTGTTTCTGATGTTCTGCTTTTGCAGGAAGTGACGTCCAGAACTTGGCCTTCCCCATCCGTCACCCCCTTTTTCTAGTTTAAATGCGTATCCACATACTGGCTGAATTTTTCTCTTAGGATTCTTTTCCCTGCGACAGAGAGATGTAGTCCATCAGCACAGTATAGTCTCTTGTTGGTCCATCTGTTTCCCCAGTCGCCTATAAATCTGAATCCTTCCTCGTTGCACCAGGTTTGGAGCCATGCGTTAAAGCTGTTTATGCAATTTAGCCTTTCTGCCCCCTTACCAAGAACAGGTAGAACTTCTGAGAATGCTACAGTGTTAACAATGGGCTTTAGTTTCCCCCAGAGTTTGAAAGTCCCTTTGAACTGTAGTGGCACTGTTTCTAGCCAGGTCATTTGTACCCAAGTGGATGATAACATCAATTTTGGAGTGCTCACTTTCAGCGCTAAGTACATCAACAATTTGGTTTATATTCTTGCTAGATGAAGAGCCTTTTTGGTCTTGAATGTAGTCAGAAATGGTGTGAATTTTGTTACGGACAGAGCTTGCGTTTATTAGAGAGCACTTAATTGTTCGTGACTGTTGCTTGGTCATCAAGCTTGGCAAGGAGGCTTCCTTAGTGTGTATGTTGATGAGACGGGATGGTCTTTTGTGAGGATTGGAGAAGAAGGGTTGATTGGCTAGCAATTGTCTAGGTCTGTGTAGGATTGATATTGAAGTGTTCCAGCTGTATGTTGCTCCATTTGGTTTTAAGAGGAGAGTTGAGATGAAGGAGATGATTAGGGTGGTGTGAATCCACTTCATGTTTTCTGTCTCAGGCTGCAGTGCTGTATAGTGTTGGGTATGGTGGGTCTCGCTACTGCTGGCGAGTACTTTGTGCAGAGGGGTTTCTTGGTTGTCTAATTAGAGTTGGCTGGTGTTTCCTCTGAGTTACATTGAGATGATAGCGCAGCTTGATATCATCTGTTATTAGGCTTAAATCTGTTCTTGATCAATGTAAGTTAGAGTTTTTCATTGGGAACATAGGTTCTTATCCCTGCTGAGTTCTTGGTTCTATAAGTGGGTATTCTAGGTATTAAACATTTCCAATTAAACTTACGTTTGGTGTCAGAGGTGATTGAAGACTCTGGGTTCCGGCATGCTGTGTAGATGTTCTTTTACGTTGCAGATCATGTGGTTACTTGCTGGAGGGGCGGGGGATTGTAGATGATGAGGACGCCGCCTTTGAAGAGGCACTGTCGTGGTGGTCTTCAGGTTGTAGGTAACGCCAAGTATTCTTTACAGTCCACTAGGGCCCAGGGAAGTTTTGAGGTTTTGTGTACCTGTGCGTGTGTTTTGTGCAGCAGGTTAGCTCGTTAACTTAAATGCCATCGGGAGGAGCAGCGTTGTGGACCCCTGATTGGGCTGGAGCTGGCGATCAGGTTGCGTTGGCTGCATGGTCCTCAGCTTGACCCCTGATTGGGCTGGAGCTGGCGATCAGGTTGCGTTGGCTGCGTGGTCCTCAGCTCGACCCCAATCGGGGAGCTAAGGCGGCAACGGAGGTGGAAGCTGGAGGCTGCAGTGATCTCGTAGTGTAGATCTTCTCTTTTGGCTTATGTTGTCTTAATTGCACTTTCTTTGTTTGCTTTTCTGCGATCCCCACCTAAGGGCCACGCCAAAGGGCCCTCTGGCGAGGCCCTCAGGCGTGGGCACCTGGGAGCCGCCGAGGTTTTAAAGCCCTGATGGAATTGGTCTGATTGGTGGAGTCGGTGGGGAGCAGGGAGGAGTTTACCATCCCGCTCCCTGCTGGAGCCACTAATCGGTCTGGTAGGGCTGCTGGAAAGGCTGCATACCTGGGAGCCGCCGAGGTTTTAAAGCCCTGATGGAATCGGGCTGATTGGTGGAGTCAGTGGGGAGCAGGGAGGACTAACCTTCCCGCTCCCTGCTGGAGTCGCTGATCGGGCCGGTAGGGCTGCTGGACAGCAGATAAAGACCAGTATGGTCCATCTAGTCTGCCCAGCAAGATGGTAAGAGTAGGTGCACCTGCCGCTCCGTGCAGGTCACCTCTCCCCATGCCTTTGTTTAAGAGTGTACTCATCATTCCGTGTAGATCACCCCTATTTGTTGAGATATAAGAGAGAGTTATGTTGGTTTTGATTTTGTCCTGTTGCTATAAAGAGATCCACTGTGTCTGTCCCTTGCCATTTTGAATTCTGTCACTGTACTTGCCCCCACCACTTCCATTGGGAGGGCATTCCAAGCATCCACCATCCTTTCAGTGAAAAATATTTCCTGATATTGCCTTTCAGTTTACCCCCTTGCAGCTTCATGTTATTCCCTCTAGTTTTACAGCTTCCCCATCTTTGGAAGAGGTTTGTTTGTTCATTAATACTCTTTAAGTATTTAAAGGTCTGAATCATATCCCCCCGTCCCTCCTCTCTTCCAGAGTGTAATATTTAGGTCTTCAAGTCTCTTCTAATATGTCTTCTGACGCAGGCTCCAGTCTTTTTATATCCTTTGCGAGATATGGTCTCCAAAACTGAACACAATATTCCAAGTGAGGCCTCACCAGCAACTTGTATAGTGGCATTAGTACCTCTTCCTTTCTGCAGGTAATTCCGCTTTGTATGCAACCCAGCATCCTTCTGGCTTTTGCCACCACCTTGTCGCACTGTTTCGTCATTTTCAGATCTTCAGAAACAATCACTCCGAGGTCCTTCTCCTGGTCCGTGCACACCAACCTCTCGCCCCTTATCGCATACAATTCTCTTGGATTTCTGCTTCCCAAGTGTATGACACTGCACTTCTTCACATTAAATCTTAACTGCCAAGCATTAGACCATTCTTCCAGCTTTGTAGATCTTTTCTCGAGTTCTCCACTTCCTTAGGGGAGTCCATTCTGTTGCAAATTTTCTGTCATCTGCAAAAATACAGACTTTTCCATTCAGTCCTTCAACGATATTACTCACAAATACATTGAATAGTACCTGTCCCAGGACTGAACCCTGGGGTACATTGCTAATCACCTTCCTTTCATCCGCGTTAGTTCCGTTTACCATCACCTTCTGTCGTCTGTCAGTCAACCAATTTTTGATCCAGTTCACCACCTTGGGACCCATCCTCAAGCTGTTTAGTTTATTGATAAGCCTCCTTTGAAGAACAGTATCAAAGGCTTTGCTGAAATCTAGGTAGATCACATCCATTGCATGCCCTTGATCTAGTTCTCCAGTCACCCAGTCAAATAACTCAATCAGATTTGTTTGGCAACATCGTCCTTTGGTAAAACCATGTTGCCTCGGATCATGCAACCTGTTTGTTTCAAGAAAGTCCACTATTCGCTCTTTCAGGAGCGCCTCCATTACTTTTCCCGCACAGCTCCTCAAATCATTATAGCAACCCCCCCCCCCCCCCATTTCTTTCTCCCAGAATCTGTTGCCACAAAATATATCTGGAGATAGGCACCAGGGCATACCAGGCACCTCATCTTTACCAAGCAATTGCGTCTCCTGTATAAATGTAATTTGCCAGTCCCAACGTTTGAGGTCATTGAATACAGCAGGCGGCACTTTTGTGGCGTATTGAGGCCCTTGACATTGAGTACTCATTCGAATACATCTTATGCTATCACCCAGTGGCTGGTCAACCCATTGCTCCCCCTTTGCTGTGTAGTTCCCCCTCCCCCTCCGATTTCCCCTCCTCCAGCTTGCAGAGTACACTTCTGCCATTGGTTATGAGGAAGTGATTCCCCAGAGATGTCCCTCCTTGTAAATAAGCCTCTGAAAAGCTTCCCTCTTAATGACCCCCCAATGTTCCCTATTACTTTCATTCAAATCACAATAGACCCCCCCACCCCCATTCATTCAATTGCCACTCCCCTCACAGGCACCTCATACACCCCATTCATCCACACTCACCGTCCCTCTCCTCCCTTTTATGCCATCCCTCCCCCATCCCCACCCCTCTTATCAAACCACATAACCTAGTAAACCCTTTTATAACCTGGGCAGACTTCTGGAACTGGAAGTCCATGCCACGATAAAAGCTATCTAAAAGCTATCTACTTCAAGATCAAAACCCTGCGGCACTTGAGACCCATGATGGAACCCGATGACTTCCGCACCATCTTCCAAGCGCTAGTTACACTGCATTTTGACTATGCTAACATAATACTGCACGGCCTCCCCAAGACTACCCTAAACCCTCTACAGTTAGCCATGAATGCAGCAGCCCGGGTCCTGCGCGGAACCTCAAGGAGTGACCACATCACCCCCATTCTAAAAGAACTCCATTAGTTTCCAATAAGCTGCAGAATCTTATATAAGGCCCTCCTCATTACCTTCAAGGCCTTCAACAAAATATCACCTTCTTCAATTTCTGACCTTCTTACACATACCACGAACAACAGATCCAGGAGATCACTAGCCGCAAATATGCTATTAACACCAAGTGAATCTGCAAAGCTTAACCATTCAACCATCAATAGGGCATTTGTTAACTACGCTCCCAGGTGCTGGAACAGACTCCCTCCCAGCATTAGAGAAATCAGGGACCTTATGCAGTTTAGAAAGGCCCTCAAACATCACCTGTTTCTCATGCACTTCACACAGCCCGATATACCCTCCCTTCACCCTCCCACATCCCCCCTCACCCTACAATCACAAACCTGTGCTATCTGATAACATAGACATGCTAGTCTCAAACTCTACGCAAATTCGACAGTTGTCACCTATAGCGAATTGAACACCAGCAGGTATATTGTTTAAAATGTAAATAGTGAGAGGATCACGTGAGCACATGAGCGGGTGAGGAGCTTCCTCGTCGTGCTCCCGGGCCGCCAGCAAAAACTTGCTAATTAACCGGCAAATATCATCAAGTGACGGGCACCGCTCATTGGATTTTGGACACTAGTCCTTTGGTGCAAGCGTGGAGTGTCTCTGACGGCCTAAATCGCCCCGGGAAGACCATGCGAGCGGCTTCTAAGAAAGATAAACCCCAGAGCACGAGGGAGGCTAAGATGGCTGCCGCGGCCCGCGCTGAAAGTCTGCCCAGTTCCCCGGATACCGACAGGGGGGAGACTAGTTCGGAGGACGTGGCTCAAGAGGTGGTGAAATTACTGGAGCCCAAATTTGATAATGTGCTCAAGAAACTTGAAGAGATGGGGGACACTTTTGCAGATCTTACCGACATGTGGATGAAGCGGAACACCGCGTGACTGCATTGGAGGAGGGTGAGCTGGCCCTGGAGAAGAGTTCCCAAGCACAGCAAAAACAGATTGAGGCCTTAATTCAAAAAGTGGACGATCTGGAAAATCGTTCACGTAGGAACAATATCAGATTGGTTGGAGTGCCCGAGACTTGGGCAGATGCACAGTTGGTCCAACTTTTTGAAGAATGGCTGCCAAAGGAGCTTGGTCTCGCGAATTTGCTGGGGCAGATAAAAGTGGAACGGGCACATAGACTGGGGCAAAGGTTGGAGGGCCGTAGCCGTCCGCGGCCTATTTTGGCGAAGCTGCTGAACTTCCAACATAAAGCGGCCCTGCTGCAGGCTTATCGTAAGCAGCGGGATCTGAAGTTGGACAACGCAGCGGTGCTACTGTTCCAGGATTATTCTGCTGCGCTAGCCGCCCAACGTAAAGAATTTTCCCCCATCTGTTCGGCGCTGGTGCAAAAGAGCGTACGCTTTGCTTTGGTGTACCCGGCAGTGTTAAAGATTTTCCATCTGGGCACTACACATTCTTTTACCAAGTCGGAGGACGCCCGCAAGTATTTGGCTAAATTGTCCCCGCCTGCGTCACCTACAGCGGCCATCTGAAGAAGTGCTGGAGAGTGGGGCCTACTACAGAGCCCCCGTGGACTCATAATTGGCGGTGCTCATGCTCAGGGACTTGCAGCCTGCGCGGCATGTGTAACTGCTGACACGCGGTCCTGGCCGCTTAGCCGCCTTGGCCGTTTCGACCGTCGGAGTGGAGGACCAGGCCTTAGGGACACTGACCTGCTTCGATGAACCCTACCAGTATGTTGGTGGCCCGGAGGTGCCCTGGACGGTGATCTGTCTCCCTTTGGGAGAGTCTTGGATACCAAGACTGTGCGATTTGAGGGATGTTGCGTTTTGGGGGGGCGAGGGGAGGGATTCTTGATATCTTTTTTGCTCTTGTTGTTATGCTCCTATGTGTATATGTTGGAGTGAATGGGGGAATGTGTGTGATCATTATTGGGGGGGGGGAGTGTGTGAGTTTGAATGCATGTGTATACTGGGCAGGTAAGGATGGGTGGTGTGACTGTACAATGGAGAATCACTGTTCTAAGAGAGTTGGCTGTAAGGGGTGTAGGGAGGGGGGGTGTGGAGTGAATGTACGCTTGGGGGGAGGGTGGGGAGGGACCGGGTTGGATGGGAGGGGAGAGGATGGGGGGAGGGGTGGAGGGGTGGAGGGGGGAGCCCCAAAGGGGATAGCATGGACCCGTGGTGTATTAGAGGGGCGATGTTAGTTATAAACACGTGGGCTACAAGCACTCTTGACTGGAGGTATAATGTGGGGGTAATACTCTGTTTTGGTTCTGGGGGTGAGGCTGGGCACCTCTGGTTCCTCATACATCTGTATCAACTACTGAATTTTCTAGTGGAAGGGCGATATGCCTGAGGTTAAGATTGTCTCCTGGAACGTAGGAGGAATAGGCTCTCCTACTAAGCGCACCAAAATTTTGCAAACGCTTAAGAGGAAGGGCGTGCACATAGCCATGTTGCAAGAGACTCATTTAAGTGCCTTGGAACATTGTAAGCTCGCTAGGGACTGGGTAGCGAGTGCATACGGGGCGGACTCGGGCACGAAGAAGGCGGGCGTAGTGATCATAGTAAAAAAGGGTGTGCCCTTGGAAGTGAGTAACCTGGAGGCTGATCCACATGGGCGTTATATTTTACTACATGCTAAGCTATATAATGAGCCTGTGTGGTTGCTAAATGTATATGCTCCTAATGTGTATGACCACGAATTTTATAAACGGATCCTACGATTAGTGGCTAACCATGGCAAGAACAAGTTAATTATTGCAGGGGACTTTAACTGCCCCCATGACCCATGCCTTGACAAATCCCAACAGAGCCAAGCAGGTTCCTGGACCAAAAAGGGGGTGGGGTATTTGTGTAGGATGGGAGACCTCATAGATGTGTGGAGAGTCCTACACCCTGGGGTGCACGATTACACGCACCAATCGCGTGCACATCATACGTGGTCCCGTATTGACTATATTCTGGTTAGCGAGGGTGGATTCCCACGGGTTTTGCAGGCGGGCATTGACCCTATCGTGGTCTCTGACCATGGCCCAATCTGGATCTTGTGGGACTCTCAGGGACCTTCACAAAGGGGATGGCGCTTTCCCCGCCTATCTTTGGGAGGATGAGGCATTTCGGAACTATCTTGAACAGCAGTGGGATGACTATGTCTCTTTTAATGACCTTCCTCAATGCCCATCCATCTTATTCTGGGAGGCAGGTAAAGCAGTGCTGAGGGGAGCTATCATTTCCTATACATCGGCGCGACGCAAGTACTTAGATCGTAGTCTATTAGTGATGGAGTGTGCTTTGAGTGCCCTTCAGCGCCGATTGGGGGGAGGTCGGGACGAGAAGCTACAGAAGGAATATATGTGCACGCAGGTGGCCTTGAATGATCTGCTCGAGAGTAGGGCGCGTATGTCGATGTAGTACTACCGCCATCGCCTATATCGATATGGTAACCGGTCGGGCACGTTGCTTGCCAAACTTGTTCGAGACCCACGGGGGACCCGCTTTATCCCTGTCTTAAGAGGGGAGGCCGGAGCTCTGTTTCACAAGCCGGGGCGCATAGCCGAGATTTTCCGAACGTTCTTTGCTCAGGTCTATAGTGAGGAGGAGCAGGACTACGCGGCAGGGATGGAGTTCTTGGCCGCGCAGTCCTTACCACAGGTTGATGAGGCTGACTTGCAGGCTCTTAATGCGCCGCTGTCAGTGCAGGAAGTTTTACAGGGGATTAAGCGTGGCAAATCTCATAAGGCCCCAGGCCCCGACGGGTTTAGTATTGAATACTATAAAATGCTGGCTTCTCGGTTGGCGCCGTCTATGGTGGTGATGTATGATGATGCCCGCACCGCAGGTATTTTTCCTCGAGACATGCGTTGCGCAGATATTACGGTCATTCCAAAGCTTGGCAAGGATACTTTGGACCCGGCCTCCTACCGGCCAATTTCCCTTATTAATTGCGATATGAAAATCTTGGCATCTATATTGGCATCTCGACTTAACCCGATCCTGCCGAAACTTGTTGATGCAAGACAGGTGGGCTTTGTACAAGGTAGGGAGGCCTCCCGGAACTTGTCTAAATTGTTATTGGGTATGGACCACTGTATACGCCGGGACGAGGCTCTACTCTTGGTGAGTCTCGATGCCGAGAAGGCATTTGACAGAGTGGCATGGGGTTATCTTTGGCATGTGCTGTCTAGTTTTGGGCTTCAGGGACCTTTTGTTCAATGGATTCGAGCGTTATATGCTCAGCCCACGGCTAGAGTGGGTGTTAACGGGATTTTCTCGGAGTCATTTACTCTAGAGAGAGGCACGCGTCAGGGCTGCCCGCTGTCTCCCCTACTTTTTATTCTCGCGTTGGAGCCTTTACTCCAGGCCATTCAGCAGGACCGGGGGATTTCGGGCATTCGAATGGGGGGCGAGGAAATGAAAATAAGCGCCTTTGCTGATGATATGCTGATTTGTTTAACGACAGTGCCTGCCTCTCTCCATCGTCTGCTCCACTTGATAAGGCACTTCGGCATGTTTTCGGGCCTAAAAATTAATGCGTTGAAATCTGTGGTGCTGGATGTGGGGGGCAAGGTACGACCAATGTGGGAGGGAGAGTTTCCGTTGGTTTGGGCAAATGGGGTGATTAAATATCTCGGGATCCATTTGCCTGATAGACCTGACCGTTTATATCAGGTGAATATCCCTGGACTCCTGGCTCGGAGTTTGGAAACGTTCCAGGGTTGGCGGTGTCTCCCATTATTCCTTAGAGGGAGGATTGCTCTTTATGCTATGGTTGAATTTCCCCGCTGGCTGTACGTTTTACGCATGCTACCCCTTTGGATATCGACTGCCGACTGGAAGCGTTTTGAAGTTGGTTTAAGAGGATTCTTGTGGAGGGGTAAGCGCTCTTGCATTCCCTTGCAGGCCCTTATGAGTAGGAGGGAGGAAGGCGGTCTGGAGCTGCCCTCTTTGCGCAATTATAATCTCCGGTATGTAACTAAGCATGTGGTGGCCCTTTTGGGGGTGTTGGGGGCGGTGCGCTGGTGCGGCACCTTGACGAGATCGTGGAGCCGTACCATCGTCTATATGTTCTCCAGATGAGCAAGTTGCCGGTAGCACTCCGGGAAGGGGTGGGGGGGATTTACTTGGGCACTTTGCGCGCTGCGTGGAGTCCTCTCGCAACGCTTTGGCTGGAATTGGACTGGGTCGTCTCTGCTTCCTCTCGCGGGGAATCCCGCTTTTGCCCCCGGATTCTCTAGAATGAATGTGTTTCGAGGTTGGGAGTGTAGACAGGTGGTCTGCCTGTGGGATTTACTTATGGAGGATGGCCAAACTATGGATAGTTTCCAGAACCTCCAGCGACGGTATGACTTACCTAGCCATGATTTTTATGGTTACCTGCAGGTGCGGCATTATTGGCAGGGCTTAACACGGGCTATGACCACTCGTGCTGGAGTGGAGAAGGACACCCCACGGCTTATTCTGGAAAGGCTGGCGGAAAACCAACGGGGAGAGGAGGCGTGTAGGACGCTACTTCGGCCCAGTAGGGGAGATACTTACCTTCTGAGTTTGAGTGCGCGATGGAAGAGAGATGGGGTGGAAACTATGACACCTGATCTGCTGCGATTGGCTTTTGTGGGGATAGCGAAGGGGCCTGAATGGGTATACCTACAGGAACTACAATATAAATCTTTGTGGAGAGCGTACACATGTGATACCTGGGCATGTCATGTGGGACTAAAAATCTCTGCCCAATGTGGATGGTGTGGTCGAGAGCCGGGTACTCTTCTACATAAATTTTGGGGGTGCCCCTTGGTCCAGGACTTCTGGATACAGGTCTGTCGCCTGCTTGCGGGGTGGTTGGGTTTTCAATTTGTAGCTCACCGGGAGATCTGCCTCTTCCACTGTTGGGAGTTGGGTCCCGGGGGGCCTCCAGTGGTGCAAAGGACCTTGTTTGAGCGAGGCTTTCTTCTTGCTAAGAAGTCCTTGCTACACAGATGGGCTGAGGTCTCCCCTCCTCCTGTTGGGTTCTGGGAATCAGCGATGTATGACCTGCTCCGCATGGAAAAACTGACGGCGCGGCAGAAAGGAGGCAAATGTTGGGATGGGTTTGTGGCATTGTGGTCCCCCTTTATCTTCCAACTCTCCTCTAATGAGTGTGCTCTGATCCTGAACGCCTGATTTTGAGGGTCTTGCAATACCCAGTACTTATTCCTAGGTTTTTGTGGGGTATGCAACTGGTGTGCCCCGTGGAAGGCGTGGCGGAGCAGAGACCATTGGTAGTGGGTGGCTGGTAATGGCTCTCAATGCTTGTATATGCTTGTGAACTGGATAATCTGTTCGGGCTATGGGGCTGGGTGGGGGGGGGGGAAAGGGGGGGTAGGGGGGAGGGAAGGGTTGCCAAAATTGTGGATCATCTTGCGGTCTTTGTCTCGTAGAGGAATTATGTATTAGTATATTGTGTATATCTTTGTGTTGATGTTTTGTTTTGTTTTGGCATATCCTATAATACCAATAAAAATGATTTGAAATAAAATGTAAATAGTTTCCCCCGTTTACTTCCATATTAAAGCCCTGTTATTTGTAAACGTTGGCCAGACTTGACTGACCAAGTGTTATTTTGTTTCAGTGTAAACCGCACTGATGACAAAGAGCGCGGTATATAAGAACTGTTAAATAAATAAACAATAGTAACAAGAATGGGTCCAAGAATTGTCATTAACATAGGATTCTAGTTAATCAGTCCCCCACGTCCGTCTGATCGCCACCACTCTTCACCACAAAGTTGGATTGTCCTTTACTTTCCACCTCATCCGCTGACCATTGTTGGTGACTCTCTCCCACCTCGAGGGGAGTCTGTCCAGCTCTCTCTCACACCGTAATAGGAGTGGTCACTGGTAAATTGGTTGCTCTTTCCTCCTTCAGACAGGCCCAGGCTTCCTTTGCTAACTGTACCTTTTTTGAACGTCCATTAATTTCAAATTGTAGCGCCAAGGGGAAGAGCCAGCGATATCTGATATGCTGTTTGAGTTGGTATTGAGTGACTCCCCTCATGTCCCGCTGGCACTGTAAGGTGGCTGGGACCAAGTCCTGATAGATCTCAGTTGTGTGAGAGTCCCACTGGAGTTTCCCTTTAGTGCGGGCAAGATGCAGCAGTTTATCCTTAATTGCATAGGAGCCCATGCATGCCACAATATCTCACGGGTTTGGGGCCAGATGGGGGGCCCAGTGCCTGATGTGCCAGATCAATAACAAATAAGCTCTCCGGAGCCTCCAGGGCTTCCTCTACCACAACGCTTGACATACAGCTCTAACCATCTTTGTATGCTTCGGAATACCTCTGAGGCAGATATTGCAGCGTCGGGAGCGGTTTTCTAAGTCCTCCACCTTGTTCTTCAGCAATTCCTGTTCCAATTCAAGTTGTTGCACACGCGCCATATGCATTTCTGCAGCCTCCTCATGGTGTTCCATCTGCAACTCTACCACCTCCAAGTTCACACTGATATTTCGAATTTCCCCACGGAATTCTCCCAGACCTTCTTCTATTCCTCTCACACTGTGGTAAACTGTTTTGTTTAATTCCCGGAGCCATTGCCAAAGGACACCACGGGTGCATTGCTCATCTGCGCGATCATTCTCTTCCTCTCTGCACTCAACCCTGCTTCAGCTCCTGCCTCGCTTCACACAGTCTAGGATTTGGGGGCATAAAAGGACTTAAATCGCTCCAGTTTTTCCCATATAGAGATCCACTCTTGTCCTGTGGGGTCCCGTCATCTATATCTAATAGATGGGAACCTCGGCACTGCTATAATATTGCTATTTGTGACACCTCCGATGGGAGCCCACACATTAGGCAGCCATCGCTGTCGGTGACATCACTTCTTCTGTCTTTGTATTTTTTGAAAGAGTAAACAATCCATTCATGTCTACCCATTCCACCCCACTCTGGATTTTATAGACCTCTATCATATCGTCCCTCATTGATCTAGTTTCTAAGCTGAACCTCTTTAGCCTTTCCTCAAAGGAGAGAAATTTTTCTCCTTTATCGTTTTGGTTGCCCTTCACGGTACCTTTGCTGATACCACTATATCTTTTTTGAGATGCAGAAACCAGAATTGCACGCAATACTCAAGGTGCGGTTGCACCATGGAGCGATACAGAGGCATCATTTTATTCTCTATTCCTTTCCTAATGATTCCTAATATTCTGTTTGTTCTTTTTGGCTGCCATCACACACTGAACAGAAAATTTTAATGTATTGTCTACAATTGCACCCAGATTCTTTTCCTGGGTGGCGACTCCTAATGTGGGATCTAGCATTGTGTCTTGTCCAAATTAAATTTCATCTGCCATTTGGATGCCCTATCTTCCAAACTCACAATCCGCGTGCATTTTAACAACTTTTAATAATTTGGTGTAATCTGCAAATTAATCATTTTACTACTTGTTCCCAATTCCAGATAATTTATAAATATACTAAAAAGCACTGGTCCCAATACAAATCCCCTCGGATAAACTATTTCTCCAGGACCAAGCAGGAAGTCAGTCCTCACATATGGGTGACGTCGGCGCCGACGGAGCCCTCGCGGAGCAATTTCCCCAGCTTTCAAAGAAAGCCTTTGGGAATTGCAGCGTGCATGCGCGGTCCCCTTCCCGCCCAAGGATGCCATCTTGCTCAGTCTTCTTTTTTCCGCGGAGCCCTACAGACGATGTTTGTATTCACCGCTGAAAAAGTTGATTTTCTCTCTTATTATTTATTCTTTTTCAGTTCGACGCCGGATTTATTTTTCCCGCCCGGACCCGCTACGCCGGTATCGGGTCCGTTTCTTTATTTTTCGTTTTTTTGTCCTTCGTGACAAGCGTTCGCGCCATTTTTTTCCTTTTCACTGGCAGCCCTGTCTTTTGACCTCGCAGGGGCCCTTTTTCCCTCGATGGCTGCCAGCGGGTTTAAGAAGTGTGATCGCTGTAAGAAACTCATGTCTCTTACCGACACACGACTGCTGCCTCCGCTGCCTCGGACCCGATCATGACCCGATGATCTGTGGTCCGTGTGGCAAAATGTCCTCAAAAGCGTTGAGGAGTCGGCAGCATCAGCGAGAACGAATCTTCTCTGACTCCGCATCCGACTGGGCCCGGACCTCGTCAGAGGCTTCGATGTCCCGGGACTCCGGTCCTGAGCATCGTCGGAGTTCCTCTGAGCGGGGGTCTCCTACCCGGGAACATCATAGGAAGAAAAAACCCGCGAGGGCGGCGTCGGCGGATGCTCCTGGTTCCTCGAGGGCCAGGTCGCATAGCCCCGACAGCCGTCCCGGGTCCTCGGAGTCGGAGAGGCCTTCGAAACATCCTCGTCTCAAGATAGAGTCGCCTGGACACGTGAGTACTGTGGTCCTCGTGGACTTGCCTCCGAAGGAGCTGACATCGGGTCCCGAGTCAGGGGCTGCTGGGTCTCCTGAGCTTGGACTCAGGTTGACGGCCTTGGAGAGCAGTTTAGCTGCCTTCATAGACCAGCAGCGGGCATTGATCGCTGGCCTTGCCAATGCGTCTGCCCCGGCCACCGGAACGTCGACGTCCAAGTCGACCCCGGAGACCGAGCCGATCCTCGAGTCCATCCGAGCTCGAGTCGATCCTCGGTCGCGGTCTCCCTCGGCCTCCCGTTCGGGACCGAGGTCGTCAACGCCGACTCCTTCGGCGTCGGAGCAGAGGGCATCGGTGCCCGCCCGACCGGAGCCACTCGAATCCTCCGCGGAGTCCGACTGGGAATCGGAGGACGAAGAGTCCCCTGGTAGTTTTTGGACTCGGTGTGTCCCCTCGGACTCGCCCGAGTCCGAACCTCGGAGACGGTCGCCCCCGGAGGACACCCGGTTCTCGGATTTCATGCGGGATATGGCCAAGGCCTTGGCATTCCCCGCGGATCCCGAGGAGGAGCCTCGAGCCGAGGAGCTCGATGCCCTTCAGTATGATTCTCCCCCGAAGGAGGCCTTTACTGTACCGGTTCCTCCGATGCTGGAACGACTTCTCTTCCGCATGTGGGAGAACCCGGCGTCGGCGCCGGTGTTAAGCAAGCGGGTCGATTCCATTTATCGAGTCCGCAAGAGCCCCGGCTTCCAAAAGGCACAACTACCGCACCATTCCATGGTGGTGGAATCGGCCATGCATAGACTCAAGAGTCAAAAAATGCATTCCTCGGTGCCTCCCGGCAGGGAGGCCCAGAGCCTGGATGCCCTCGGTAGAAAGTGTTTCCAGGGCTCTATGCTTGCTTGTCGAGTCCAGACCTACCAACTCTATATGGGCATGTATCTCCGAGATCTGGCAAAGGAAATTGCCGGGTTCTCGGCTGGTCTCTCCGAGGAACCTTGCCTCCAAGCCTTGTCCACTGGGATTCGAGAGTGCTCAAAGTTTATCTCTCGGGCAGCCTACGATGGCTTTGAAGCATCGGCTCGAGTAGCCAGAGCCGGCATCGGTGCCCGCCGACAGGCTTGGCTTCAGTCATCCGACCTCGAGCCATGGGTCCAGGACAAGTTGGTCGATGTCCCCTGCAGAGGTGAAAACCTCTTTGGCAAACCCATGGCTGAAAAGGCTGCACAAATCGAGACCAAGACTCTGACCAGAACTAGGCTGTCCAGAAAAACCTCTGCCCCTTCTCAGAAGAAGAAGGGCTCGGGGAAAAAGCCCTTTTACCCGAGGAAGGCAGCTGCCTATAAATACTACCCTCAGTATCAGGCCTCAGCAGCTCCCCAAAAGGGTCAGCAGGCCAAGGGACGGGTAATGGGTCCCATAGGCAGCAGGCCCCCAAGCCCACTACACCGGCCCCTGCTCAGCAGGGTGGGGGTTTTTGACTCCATCAGCATAGCCTCTTCCCCTCAGCTGGTTTCTCTAAGCACAGGAGGCCGGCTGGTCCACTTTGCCCACAGGTGGTCAGCCATCACATCAGATACCTGGGTACTTCATATAATTCAGAAAGGCTATCTTCTACACTTTCACCAGGTACCTCCCTCCCACTTTCCAGGGGAGCCTCCAAGACTCCCTCTGCACAGGGACTTACTCCTTCAGGAGTTGGCAAGTCTTCTTCAGGAACAGGCTGTGGAACCGGTGCCCCACCACCTGAGAGGTCACGGTTTTTATTCCAGGTACTTTCTGATACCAAAAAGAACAGGAGGCCTCAGACCCATCCTGGACTTGCGAAACCTCAACAAGTTCCTGGCAAGGGAAAAGTTCAAGATGCTTTCCCTTGGAATCCTGCTGCCCTACCTCCAGTGGGGAGACTGGCTATGCTCCTTAGATCTAAAGGATGCCTATACTCACATCCTTATTCATCCAGACCACAGGCAATATCTCAGATTTGTTGTGGGAGGAAATCATTACCAGTACAGGGTCCTGCCCTTTGGCCTGTCCTCCGCCCCACGGGTTTTCACCAAATGCCTGGCAGTGGTGGCGGCCTATCTCAGACTTCAAGGCCTTTTTGTGTTTCCATACCTGGACGACTGGCTCATCCGGGCCCAGTCTTCCCAAGAAGCCACTCAAGCCACTCATCGCACTGTGTCCCTGCTCCAGCACTTGGGCTTTGTCATAAACTTCGCAAAGTCCACTTTGCTCCCTTCTCAAGATCTCAAATTCATCGGCGCAAGGTTAAGCACTCTTCAGGCGCGGGCCTTCCTGCCTCTGGACAGGGCCCACAGGCTCATGAATCTCGCCAGCCACTTTCGCAGCAATTCCCTGGTCTCTGCCAGGCAATTTCTGAGACTGCTCGGCCATATGGCTTCCACGGTCCATGTGACCCCCAATGCCCGCCTGAACATGCGACCTGCCCAGTGGTGCCTTCACACTCAATGGCATCAGGCCACGGGGAGCCTGACGGACTCAGTACAAGTCTCGGACCTGCTGGTCTCTTCTCTGCGGTGGTGGCTTCATCTGCCAAACCTAGTGCTGGGAGTGGATTTTCAATCTCCTCCTCCTTCTTCTCAGGTACTAACAACCGATGCTTCTCTCCTGGGATGGGGAGCACATTGCCAAGGGACATGTACTCAAGGCCTCTGGACTCCTTGGGAGTCTGCGCAGCAGATAAACTTCCTGGAGCTCAGAGCCATCCGCCTAGCTCTGAGAGCCTTCTCCCACTACACTTCTCACCGGTCTGTACTGGTCCAGACGGACAATCAAGTAGCAATGTTCTACGTGAACAAACAAGGAGGCACAGGCTCCTTCCTTCTCTGTCAGGAGGCACGACGGCTGTGCTCTTGGGCAGTCGGCCACGGCATACTCCTCAAAGCGGTCTATCTCCCAGGTCAAGAAAATTACCTGGCAGACAAACTAAGCAAGATCCTCCAACCACACAAGTGGAGATTGGATCCATTAGTGGTTCAGCAGATCTTTCTCAAGTGGGAACTCCCCACCTTGGATCTGTTTGTCAGTCCTCTGAACCGGCAACTACCCAGATTCTGCTCTCGACAACCGCATCCTCTCAGAGTAGCGCCGGATGCTTTTCTGATTCCATGGTCCACAGGCCTCTTGTATGCCTTTCCTCCCATGCCGCAGGTGTCTCGAACGCTCTTCAAGGTTCTCAGAGACAAAGCCTCGATGATCCTAGTGGCTCCCCGGTGGCCGAGACAACCTTGGTTCCCGCTTCTAATGCAGCTGGCGGTGGACACTCCTCTTCCTCTGGGGTTTCAACCCGATCTCCTGACATAAGACCACGGGTCTCTCCTACACCCCAACCTCCGGTCCCTTCATCTGATGGCCTGGCTGCTGAAAGGGTAGTCCTTGCTCCCCTCCTACTGCCTCGGGAGGTGGAAGAGTTCGTCTTGGCCTCCAGGCGGCCCTCCACCCGGAAGTCCTACGCTCTTAAGTGGCGCCGCTTCTCCGTGTGGTGTGCTCAGCAATCTGAGAATCCCTTCTCCTGCTTGGTGGCGGTGGTCTTGCAATATTTGCTTTACCTCTCCAATCTGGGCCTTAAGTCCAACTCTGTCAGAGTCCACCTCAGTGCTCTCTCTGTACATCACGCACCGGTAGATGGCAGGCCTCTGTCCAACCACCCTTTGGTGGCTCGTTTTCTCCGAGGCCTCCTTCTGCTTAAGCCTCCTTTGCGTCCACCAGCCCCTGAATGGGATCTGAATGTGGTCTTGCAGCGGATTACCTGTCCGCCCTTTGAACCTATGGCTACCTGCCCTCTTCGTTTTCTTTCTTGGAAAACCTTGTTCTTGGTAGCCCTTACCTCTGCTAGCCGTGTTAGTGAACTGCAGGCCCTAGTGTCTGATCCTCCTTACACTAGGTTCTACAGGAATAGGGTGGTCTTACGGACTCACCCTAACTTTCTTCCAAAAATGGTTTCTCCTTTTCATCTCAACCAGGAGGTGGTTCTTCCTACCTTCTTTCCCAGGCCGCACTCCAGCCGGGCTGAAATGGTCCTGCATACCCTGGACTGTAGAAGGGCCTTGTCCTTCTACCTTGACCGTACGCGGGAGCATAGGAGGGCTGTTCAGCTCTTCGTTTCTTTTGACCCCAATAACATGGGACTCCCTGTCTCCAAGCGTACCTTGTCCATCTGGGTAGCTGACTGTATCGCCTGGGCTTATGGGGCAGCCGGCCTCTCGTTGCAGGGTCGAGTCACGGCTCATCGTGTTAGGGCGAAGGCTGCGTCAGTGGCACACCTTCGCTCTGTTCCATTGGCAGACATCTGCCGGGCCGCTACTTGGTCTTCAAGCCAGACTTTTGCAGCACATTACTGCCTGGAGAGGGAGTCCCGCAGGGACAGTGCTTTCGGTCAGGCAGTCCTCCATAATCTCTTTGAGGTTTAGGCAACTCCTACCCTCCAGCCCTGGTGTTGGGCTACCGGTCGGGGGCGTTTTCAGAGAAGATTCCTTCCTTCTATTCTGCTGAGCTAGAGGGAGCTCATTTTTGTGCTTGGGGTCTCCGATAGCCTTAAGCTTGGGAGTCCCATATGTGAGGACTGACTTCCTGCTTGGTCCTGGAGAAAGAGTAGTTACTCACCTGTAACAGGTGTTCTCCAGGAGCAGCAGGAATCAGTCCTCACAACCCTCCCTCCTCCCCTTGGAGTTGCAGTCCTATCATTTCGTTTTTGCTAATTTTTTTGCTGTCTTTTAGCTATGTCATCAGACTGCGCAAGATGGCACCCTTGGGCGGGAAGGGGACCGCGCATGCGCGCTGCAATTCCCAAAGGCTTTCTTTGAAAACTGGGGAAATTGCTCCGCGAGGGCTCCGTCGGTGCCGACGTCACCCATATGTGAGGACTGATTCCTGCTGCTCCTGGAGAACACCTGTTACAGGTGAGTAACTACTCTTTACCTTCCTCTGTTGAGAAAATTGACCATTTGTTCCTACTCTCTATCTTCTCTCTCTCAACCAGTTTCTAATCCACATTAGGACATTGTCTCCTAGGCCATGACTTTTTAATTTTCTCAGGAGTCTCTGATGTGGGACTTTGTCAAACACTTTCTGAAAGTCTAAATACACTATATCCACTGACTCACATTCATCCACATGTTTATTCACGCCTTCAAAAAATGGAGCAGGTTGGTGCACAATTCCCGATCAGCCTCATTTGGAAGCGTGTCAACCCTCTCTTCATATAGGCAGCTGGTTATAGAGGCTAAGAATGGCTGTTAGCTTCAGGTAGCTGTTAATCATCCTAAGGAACTATTTTGGCTTGTTCGGAATTATAGTAGTGAATTGTTCTTGGCTTCTATAGTTGACAAATGGCTAATTCAACTTGAGATCTGGATTAATACTTGTGGTGCTTTAGCTACATCAGCAACATTTTGGTTCTGTAAATCATGATCTACTGCTTTGGCAATTGGAACATTTGGCAATATGCAACACGATTTGCAATAGTTTCGTTCTTATCTTACCTATCCTGCATTACAAGTTGTTTAAATCAGCAAGTGTCTCAAGCCTGCTCTTTGATTCGAGGTGTGCCACAAGGTTCTACACTATTTGCTCTCCTATTTAATTCGTATCTACAGCCTATTTATTATAAGTTCAGGGCTCTTGGCCTGGACTGTAGGATTTAGGCCGATATCATAATTAAAGCTGTTCCTGTCGATGGTACTTTAAGTTTGGCAGTTTCTTATATTCAATGGGGTATTACAGAGACTGTCACATGGCTGAGAAGTTATTGTATAGAACTTAATGTGAGGAAAACAGAATTTCTGTTTTTACATAATGGAAAGAGATGTGATCTTTCTCAACAAATTATTTGAAAGGGTATGCAGTTTAGGTTAAGACAAAGGTACATTACTTAGGAGTGTTGATTGATTCTGATTTAATGTTTTGAACCCAGTTGAAAAATGTTATATGAAATGCGTTTGTGAATTTGAGACATATGCACAGATGATTTTAGAATGGTCCCACAATCTCTCCTATTGATGCCTGTGGATTACTGTATTATATCTTGGATTGCTTGCTTGCTGAGTTCAAGCACTGCAACTAGTTCAAAATGTAGCGGCGGTGCTTATTGCAGGCATTCAAAATTCTGATCACATCTTGCCAATTTTGCAGCAACTTCATTGACTGCCTATGGGCTGTCGGATACAGTTTTGGGTCCTATGGATGATTTTTAGATTTTTGAGAGTTAATCTTCCTTTGATCATAATTCCATTTTCCTATTAGCCAGGGTGACAACGTTCTCAAGCTCAGTCTTTGCTTATAATTCTGTCATTGCGATCTGTGAAGCTTTTTAGAACCAGAAATCATGCTTTCTCATATATGGGCCCGCAACTTTGGAATCAATTATGGGAGCCACTTAGGTAGTGGACGTTTTAGATTTCAAAACCAGTTAAAGGCTGTACTTTCTAGGAAAGCCTCAATATTGAGTAAAACTGTATTTTATTCTCTTTATTGCTAAGTAATGATGTCTGTATTTTATTATGTATGTTATTATTGTACTCCACCAAGGACATAGGATTGTCAGATTATAAATGTTTAAAAAAAATAAAAGGCCTAACTACAAACTAGGGCAAATTAATTTTAAATCTTTAAACCAAGCAAATAACTCAATTATGCTTTTAAAGAATTTAAAATATAGCATTTTCCACATAAGTCCACAATCTATTTTGTCCCAAGCCTTAAGTCACCAAACTTTACAAGCAAATGTGTACCACTTACCTGCAGAGGCCTCTAGTGCTATTAGATTCCCCTGAGGAGAAAGTTTGCAGATGAAACAAAATTATTCAGTGTCTCAAAAATGGCAGAGGATTGCGAAGATTTCCAGAAGGATCTTTTGAGACTAGGGGATATGTTTACTAAACAGCAGTAGCGGCTTCCATGTGATATTGGAGCCACGGCCCAATTGAATTCAATAGGGCCGCGGCTCCGATACCACACTGAAGCTGCTACCGCTGCTTAGTAAACATACCCCTAGAAGACTGGGCATCTAAATGACAGATGAAACTTAATGTGGATAAATGCAAATAGAAGCATGTAGGGAAAAATAATCCCAACCAAAGGTACAAAATACTGGATTCCAGTTAGTTACCATCCAAGAAAAAAGATATTGGAGTCATTGTGAGCAATATGTTAAAATTTTCAGCCCAGTGTGGCACAGCTTCTTTAAAACAAAAAGCAAAGAGGATGTTAGGGATAGTTTGAAAGGGGATGAAACAAAAATGAGAATGTCGTTATACCGCTGTATAAGCCCCTGGTATGACCACATTATGAGTATCGTGCACAGTTCTGGTTGCTCCATCTAGAAAAGGTTCAGAAGATGTCAACAAAAATGATAATGGGGATAGAACACTTCTCTTATGAAGAAAAATTAAACAGTTTTAGACAACTAAAAGGGGGGGTATGATAGAAGTTTATAAAATCAAGAGTGGAGTCTGTTATATGGGGAAGGTTTTTTTATATTTTATTTTACATTTATTATGTTTTCAACAATGATGTTCCAAATACACCACTTATTCTCTTTCAGTTCTTCCAAAATGTCATGTAGAAAGCAAATTCAGATCTCCTAACAGCATTCCAACTCTTTAGCAACAGAGACAAAAAATGAAGAAAAAAATAGAAGTGTATGCCAATTCCCCAGCCCAGCTCCCCCTACATATCTCATACTTGCAAATAGCCCATCCCAAATTACAAAACCAAAAGAGGAGCTCCCAGCTGGTTCAAATCTATGGTCTTGCCTCCCCCCCAAGCATTCTCTGGTCTAAGCCTCTTCCCTCAACCTTATGGTCACCTTACTACCTGTACTGTCTTTTCCAAAAGCTATCCTAAAACATAAACATAGTAACAAAACAGTACCATATCTCTTAGCATACATGATATCTTTTCCATTATACAAATTTCACTCACCCTACAAACACACTCTGCTGTTGAAGGTGTTGCCACACAATGCTGTGTGGCTGCCACTAGCAAATCTCTAACCCAGTCCTCCTCAACCCAGTCCTCTGGGAACCACAGGCCAATCAGGTTTTCAGGATATCCACAATGAATATGCATGAGATAGATCTGCATGCACTGCTTCCAGTCCCAGAGGACTGGATTGAGAATCACTGGTTTAACCATTGCTGCCCTTTCCTTGTCCGTGCCAGGGATTGTAGTACTGATATGATGACCGCAGGGGAATTGGAATTGTTAACCTGCAAAGTCTGAGCTTCAGCCTCCTGTATTCTCCTCTAATAGCCCTTCACCCCCTCACAACCCTCTGCGATGCCCCATCGTACCTTCCTTCCCACACCCTCTCCAGAACTTCCCATTTGTCCTAGGATGAATCAGAAGCCTTTGAGGGATGGGATACTAGCAATTATAATACTTTATACCCATTCTCTAAGATTCTAATGCATATAAACATCCTGGCAACATTTCAAAGGTAGCGGACCACACGCGCCACCTAGACAGGGTCTTAGATAGTGCTGGGGAGGAGTCTGCTGTCTTGGTATATGTCAGTACCAATGACATAGGAAAATGTGGTAGGGAGGTTCTGGAGACCAAATTTATGCTTTTAGATAGGAAGTTGAAATCCAGAACTTCCAGGGAAGCGTTTTCCGAAATGCTTCCCGTTCCACGTGCAGGGCCCAAAAGGCAGGCAGAGCTCCGGAGTCTCAATGCGTAGATGAGGCGATGGTGCAAGGATGAGGGGTTTGGATTTGTTAGGAACTGGGGAACATTCTGGGGAAAGGAGGGGCTCTTCCAAAGGGATGGGTTTCACCTTAACCAGGATGGAACCAGGCTGCTGGCATTAACCTTTAAAAAGGAGATAGAGCAGCTTTTAAACTAGATAATAGGGGAGAGCCGACAGTCGCCCAAGAGCGCATGGTTCGGAATAATGTATCCTTGAAGGATACTACCAAAAGAATGAAGTTAGGGCATATCAGCAGAGAGGTTCCAATAAAGACAAAAGTAGTCGAAATGCCCTTGAGTATGGAGCAGACAGAACTTAAAGATTCCAAATTACCCCTGCCTACTGATAGCCAGATTACTATGAATAAAATATAGTCTCTAAAATGCTTGTTTGCAAAATGCTAGAAGTCTAAAAAATAAGATGGGAGAGTTAGAATATATAGCATTAAATGTGAGGTTAGATATGATTGGTATCTCAGAGACATGGTAGAAGGAGGACAACCAGTGGGACACTGTGATACCTGGGTACAAACTATCTCCAGGAACAAGCAGGAATGAGTCTTCACATATGGGTATCATCGGTACCGACGGAGCCTGTGCGGGAACGCTCCCCAGCGTCCAATAGAAAGCTTTTGGGAGCATCCCACAGCGCCTGCGTGCTGCCTTCCCGCCTTTCCCAACCGCCTCTCTCCAGTTCTTCTTTTCCGCGGAGCCAGCAGATCGTGTTCCTGTCACCGCAGAAGAAGTTCTTTATTTTTTCCTATTCTTTTGTGTCGCGTCTGCCTTCTTCGATGTCGGACCGGTACCGCCGGTCTTTTCTTTTCTTTCTTTCTTTAAAAAAAAAAACTTTTCTTCGCTGTGCATTTTCAGTTTTTGGGCCTTAGGCCTAAAAATATTTTCCTTATGGAGAAGCCCGCCTCCGGGTTTAAAAAATGCACAAAATGTGGCGGTACTATTTCTGTCACCGACACCCATGACTGGTATCTAAAATGTTTGGGGCCTGACCATTCCATTACGGATTGTATGTCCTGTACCATGATGTCTAAAAGAGGTCGGCAGAACCGAGCATCCAAGCTCAGTACCCTGTATCCCTCTGATGCAGCTTCGGTGGCATCGACATCTTCCAGGGCTGCTTCTTCCTCCCATGGATCTCAGGTAACCAAGCATAAATCTGGCCAGTCCTCGAAGGGTAGATCTCCTTCCAAGCATCGAGATGCCTCTGGGCTTGCCCTCGAGGATTCCGCACCGGCAAAATTACCCCGGCGGGAAGCTCCGGCTTCCAAAGCATTGTCTATGGGGTCACAGGTTGACATCGATGGCTCGGCCTCGACAGATCACCTGTTGCCATGTTCTGGGGTACCGGTGGCTCCCACTGGTACCGACATCCAGACATTGGTGGCGTCGATGGATCAAAAGATCCTGACCATGCAGCGCACCCTAGCGGCATTCATACAGGCTGCGACGCCTCCGGTACCGCAACAATCCCGTTGTCGGTACCGGCTCCGGCACCGGCATCGCTCCCGGTGCCGGTACCGATCGCATCGACATCGGCTTCGGTGTCGGCTGCAATGGTACCCTGTCCTATGATGCCCATCGGTACCGAACCGGTACCGGTTACTCCCGATACCGATCCTACTCGGTACGGTTATCGGGCTTTACAGGAGCATCCAGACAGGCGATACTTCGATTCCTCTGAAGACTCTGATGAGTCTGAGGGTTCTCTCGAGGCATCCATACTTTTTCCTCAGGAGTCTTCTTCTCCTAAGCGAAGAATGTCTCCTCCAGAAGACTTGTCTTTTCAAGACTTCATCAGGGAAGTGGCCAGGGGCCTTTCCATCACAGTGGCCCCTGAGTCAGAACCCAGAGCCAAGGAATTGGATATTTTACAATATCCTAAAACTCCTAAGGAGGCAGCTACCTTGCCTATCCATGAGATTCTGTATGATCTCATGTTGAGGATGTGGGAGACACCTCTTACCACCTCTCCTCATTCTCGCAGGTTAGACACTATGTATTGTGTCCCTCCTTGTCCTGGCTTCCACAAGACTCAGCTCCCTCACCACTCTATTGTGGTAGAGTCTGCCATGAGAAAGATAAAGAATGCAAAGAGACACTCATCTAATCCTCCAGGATGTGAATGCAGGACCCTAGATGCTTTTGGCCGAAAGGTTTTCCAAGCTTCTATGCTAGCTGCCAGGATCAACTCCTATAGTCTCTATATAGGGATGTTTCTAAAAGAAGTCACAGATCATCTGCAGACTTTAACCCCTTTTATTTCAGAGGATAAAAGGCAGGAGTTTCTCACTTGGCTCAAACATGCCCAAGATGCCTCCAAATTTTCCAAACGTGCAGCCTTTGACTCTTTTGAGTGTGTAAGCAGAGCTTCGGCTATTGCCATAGGGGCACGCAGAATTGCTTGGCTACAAGCTTCTGATTTGGAGCTCTGGGTACAAGATGAATTAGGGAATATCCCTTGTACAGGTAAAAACCTTTTTGGTAAGGATTGGCAAGCAAAGGCCAATCAGATGGATGCTGAAAACTCTGCTTTGGATCGACTTTCAAAGTCTACCTCTGCTCCTGTTAAGAAAAGATTGTTCAAAAAGACATCTTTTTCTAAAAAAGGAAGATACTATCCTGCTTATACTCAGCAGGCATCTTCTGCAGGTCGTTTTGCTGCAAAGCGTCAGCAACCACCTAAACAGGCCAAATCAAAGGCTGCTAGGCCTGCCATGACCCAGCAGCCTCAGCCTCCTCAGGGCCTTTGACTTGCAGCTAGAGAACTTAGCCTTTCTGGCTCTGGAAGAACCAGAGCCCCTTACCATTCCAGTAAGGTTGACTTACTTTGCTCCCAGATGGGAACAAATCACAGCAGAGCAATGGACACTCTCTATCATAAGGGAAGGGTACAAGCTTCATTTCTTAAGCCTTCCCCCTCACACCATAGTGAAACAGTTCAATTCTCCAACATCTCTCCTCCACCTTCTGGGTCAGGAGATTGCCACCCTTCTTGCCCAAGGGGCAATAGAAGAAGTACCTCTTCTTCAGCAAGGCACAGGGTTCTACTCCCCTTATTTTCTTATTCCAAAGAAAACAGGGGGCTACAGACCCATCTTAGATCTCAGAGAATTGAACAAATTTCTATTCAAGGAGAAATTCAAGATGATTTCTCTCGGTGCTCTGCTTCTTTACCTTCAGAGTCAGGACTGGCTTTGTTCTCTAGATCTCAAGGATGCGTACACCCATGTCCTCATCCATCCAACACACAGAAAGTTCCTTCGGTTCCTTTTTGGAGAAAAGCACTACCAATACAGGGTGCTTCCTTTTGGTCTGGCCTCCGCACCAAGGGTGTTCACGAAATGCATGGCAGTAGTAGCTGCATTTCTACGCACCCTGGGAATATTCGTTTTCCCATATCTGGACGACTGGCTCATTCGAGCTCCCTCTCAGTCAGAGGCCAAGATTTGTCTAACCTGCACAATGCGTGTCCTTCAGTATTTGGGACTGGTAATAAACATCCCAAAATCCAATCTCACCCCTACTCAATCTCTGGAGTTTATAGGGGCTGTCCTGGATACTACAACTGTAAGGGCCTATCTTCCTCAGGCTCGTTGCCTACACTTGGTGCAGTTAGCCTCCCAAATACAGTTAAAGTCCCATTTAACTTCTCGGGAAATGTTACAACTCTTAGGCCACAAGGCATCCACCGTGCATGTGGTTCCATATGCTCGCCTTCACATGAGGGCAGCTCAATGGACTTTGTCCACCCAATGGACTCAGGCATCAGGTTGCCTGTCAGACAAAATAGCAAACTCCAGTCGCCTTTTTTGGTCTCTCCAGTGGTGGAAGTCCTCTCAAAACCTGTTGCTGGGGTCCCCTTTTCAGCAGTCACTTCCCCAAACAACCCTTACAACAGATGCCTCTCCAATGGGTTGGGGAGCTCATCTGCAAGATCTCTCCACCCAGGGCATCTGGTCTCCACAGGAGACTTCTCTACACATCAATCTCTTGGAACTCAGAGCAATTTTCTTAGCTCTCAGAGTGTTCCACTCCCTGCTCAGCTACAGGACAGTCCTCATCCACACGGACAACCAAGTAGCCATGTTCTATGTGAACAAGCAGGGAGGGACTGGCTCTCTGTCGCTTTTCAACGAAGCTTTGCGACTGTGGGCCTTCGCCAGATAGCATCAGATTCATCTTATGGCAGTATATCTTCCAGGCGTTCAAAACTCTTGGGCAGACAGACTCAGTCGAGTTCTGCTTCCACACGAGTGGTCCCTCCACATGGACCAGGTAGCCAGGATTTTTCGAATTTGGGGAACCCCGGACATAGACCTCTTTGCAAGTCCGTGGAATGCCAAACTTCCCCGGTTCTGTTCCAGAATTCCATGTCAGGGAGTTCAGGCCAAGGATGCCTTCCTTCTTCACTGGGGTCAAGACTTCCTTTATGCCTTTCCACCCATTCCCCTAATTCCCAAAACACTTTTCAAGCTTCAGAGAGACCGAGGTTCCATGATCCTCATAGCACCACATAGCACCACACCAAGTGTGGTACCCTCTACTTCTGCATCTCTCTCAAGCTCCCTCCCTGGAATTGGGCTCTGCACCAGATCTTCTATCCCAGGAAGACGGAACGTTGTGGCACCCAAATCCCCAGTCTCTCCATCTCAGGGCCTGGTTGCTGAAGGCCTAGACCTTCAAGTTTTTCATCTCTCTCAGCAAGTCAGAGATATTCTTCATGCTTCTTGAAAGCCTTCCACTAGGCGTTCTTATGCTTTCAAATGGAAAAGATTTACCGTTTGGTGTTCAGAGAAGGGTCTTAACCCTCTTGCAATACCTCTGAATTCTTTACTAGAGTATCTTCTGCATCTATCCCATGCAGGCCTTAAAACGAATTCAGTAAGAGTCCATTTGAGTGCTATTGCAGCGTCCCTCAAGCCTCTCAATGGACAGCCTATTTCCTCTCATCCTCTTATAGCAAGATTCATGAGAGGCCTTCTTTTAACTAAACCTCCCATTAGACCACCTCCAGTGGCATGGGACTTAAATCTGGTTCTTGGCCAGCTTATGAAGCCACCCTTTGAACCTTTAGCCACCACCTCCTTGAAATTTCTTTCTTGGAAGGTTATCTTTCTCATTGCAGTCACCTCAGCACGTCGCATCAGTGAGTTGCAAGCCTTGGTGGCTAATCCTCCTTATACAAGGTTCCATCATGATAAGGTAGTCTTCAGGACCAATCCACACTTTATGCCCAAAGTGGTTTCGCCTTTTCATCTGAATCAAGAGGTATACTTACCTGTCTTTTTTCCAGGACCTCATGCATCAAGTGCAGAGAGGAATCTTCATACTTTGGATTGTAAAAGAGCTCTCGCCTTTTGCTTACAAAGAACACAGCAACATAGAAAGTCTTCTCAACTCTTTGTTGCTTTTGATCCTTCCCATTTAGGACTTCCAGTTTCTAAGAGAATACTGTCCAACTGGATTGCTCAGTGTATTTCTTTCGCCTACCAGAGTAGGAACCTTTCTCTGGAAGGCCATGTTACAGCTCACAATGTGAGGGCCATGGCAGCCTCAATGGCTCATCTAAACTCTGTGTCCATCGACCAAATCTGTCGAGCGGCCACCTGGGCCTCGGTTCATACCTTCACAGCCCATTACTGTTTGGACAAGGATTCCCGCCGGGATGCCTCTTTTGGTCAGGCTGTTCTCAAACACCTGTTCCATTCCTAATCAATTCCTACCCACCTACCCTGGTTGGATGCCAGAGATCCATGGGGGGACGTGGAGCCCTTTTCAAGGACACACAACTCTGGGGTCTCTCCCTGGCATCTGCAACTAGGGAGTCCCCATATGTGAAGACTCATTCCTGCTTGTTCCTGGAGATAGCACAGTTACTTACCTGTAACAGGTGATCTCTGGGAACAGCAGGAATAAGTCTTCACAACCCACCCACCTCCCCTAGGAGTTGTATCTCTCTATCTATCTTTCCTTCCCTCTCTCTCTCTCTTTGTCTCAGCTTTAAAACTCGAACTGGAGAGAGGCGGTTGGGAAAGGCGGGAAGGCAGTACGCAGGCGCTGTGGGTGCTCCCAAAAGCTTTCTATTGGACGCTGGGGAGCGTTCCCGCGCAGGCTCCGTCGGTACCGACGATACCCATATGTGAAGACTTATTCCTGCTGTTCCCAGAGATCACCTGTTACAGGTAAGTAACTGTGCTATACCGTAATGATAGAACTGATCAAATTGGTGGAGGTTGCGCTCTATGTTAGAGAGGGCATTGAGTCACAAAGGATGAAAGTTTTGCAGGAAACAAAATTTGCTGTAGAATCTCTGTGAATTGAAATCCCATGTAAAGTGGGGAAGGCAATGGGAGTGGGGGGTATACTATTGACTGCCTGGCCAGAATGAACAAATGGATGATGAAATGCTCAAAGAAATATGCTAGGGAGATAAAGTTTCTAGATGAAATATATGACTGCTTCTTGGAGCAGCTGGTTCATGAACCAACCAGAGGGGAAGCCATTTTGGACCTAATCCTTAGTGGAACACCAGATCTGGTGCAAGAGATAAGGGTGTTGGGGCCACTTGGCAATAGTGATCATAGCATGGTCGCGTTTGATTTAATTAATGGAGGAGGGATGGTAAGGAAATCCACAGTACTACCAGTACTACTAACTTTCGAAAGGGAAACTATGATAAAATGAGGAAAATAGTTAAGAAAAAACTAAAAGGAGCAGTTGCAAAGGTTAAAGACTAACATCAAGCTTGGGTGTTGTTTAAAAATACTATCTTGGAAGCCCAGACCAGCTGTATTCCACGCTTTAAGAAAAGTGGAAGGAAGTCCAAAAAACTGCCAGCATGGTTTAAAGGTGAGGTCAGAGAGGCTGTTATTGCCAAAAAAGCATCTTTCAGGAAATGGAAGAAAGAGCCAAATGACGAAAACTGGAAACAGCACAAGCACTGGCAAGTTAAATGCAAGGCATTAATAAAGCAGGCAAAGAGAGAATTTGAGAAGAAGCTTACTGAGGAAGCAAAAACGCGTAATAAAGACTTTTTCAAGTACATTCGTAGCAAAAAACCTGTGAGAGTCAGTTGGACCATTAGATGATAGAGGGGTAAAAGGGGCACTAAAAGGGGACAAGGCCATAGCGGAGCAACTGAAGTAATTCTTTGCTTCGGTCTTTACTGAGGAAGATATAGGAATGTTACCCATGACTGAAATGGTATTTAAAGGAGATGCTGCGGAAGAATTGAAAGAAATATCGATACACCGGGAAAATGTATTACAACTATTTGATAAACTGAAGAGTAGCAAATCACCTGGACCGGATGGTATACATCCCAGGGTGTTGAAAGCATTGAAATATGAGATTGCAGACCTACTATTAGTAATCTGTGAACTATCATTAAAACCATCTGTAATACCTGAAGATTGAAGGATGGCCAATGTACCGCCAATTTTTAAAAAGGGTTCTAGGGGTGATCCGGGAAACTACAGACCAGTGAGCCTGATGTCAGTACCGGGAAAAATGGTAGAAACCATCATAAAGAACAAAATTACTGAACATGTAGATAGTCATGGCTTAATGGGAGACAACCAACATGGCTTTAGACAAGGAAGATCTTCTCTTACTAATCTGTTATGTTTTTTTGAAGGTGTGAATAAACAGGTAGACAAAGGTGAGTTGGTTGATATAGTGTATCTGGACTTTCAGAATGCCTTTGACAAGGTCCCTCATCAGAGACTTTTGGCAAAACTAAAAAGTCAGGGGATAGGAGGCAGTGTACTATTGTGCATCAGGAATTGGTTAAAAGATAGAAAGCAGCGGGTAGGGCTAAATGGCCAATTTTCCCAGTGAAGAAAGGTCAATAGTGGAGTATCCAGGGATCTGTGCTGGATCCACTGCTTTTTGACATATTCATAAATGACCTGGAAAAGGAATAATGAGTGAGGTTATCAAATTTGCAGATGACACAAAACTATTTAAAGTTGTTAAAAACCATGAAGATTGTGGAAAATTGCAAGAGGACCTTGATAAATTGAAAAACTGGGCATCCAAATGGCAGATGAAATTTAATGTGGACAAGTGCAAAGTTATGCACCTAGGAAAGAACAACCCAAACTATGGTTGCACGATGCAAGGTTCCACATTAGGAACCACCACTCAGGAAAAAGATTTAGGCGTCATCATAGATAACATGTTAAAACCCTCCACCCAGTGTGCAGCGGCGGCCAAGAGAGCAAATAGAATTCTAAGTATCATAAGGAAAGGAATGGAAAATAAAACAAAGGATATTATAATGCCTCTGTATTGTTCCATGGTGCGACAAAACCTTGAATATTGTGTACAATTCTGGCCACATCTTAAAAAGGATATAGCGTTGTGTACAATTCTGGCCACATCTTAAAAAGGATATAGCGTTGTTAGAAAAGGTACAGAGAAGAGCCACCAAAATGGTAAAGGGGATGGAAGGATACCCCTATGAAGAGAGGCTAAAAAGGTTAGGGCTCTTCAACCTGGAAAAGAGACAGCTGAGGGGAGATATGATAGAGGTCTATAAATTAATAAATGGAGTGGAACGGGTAAACGTAGATCGATTGTTTACGTCATCAGAATATAGAAAGACTGGGGACATGCAATGAAGTTGCAGGGTAACCTATTTAAAACTAATAAGAGAAAATATTTTTTTACTTAATCTGTAATCAAACTCTGGAATTCGTTACCGGAGGATGTAGTAAAAGCTGTTAATGTAGCTGGGTTTAAAAAAGATTTGGACAATTTCCTGAACGAAAGGTCCATAAACCATTATTAAAAGGGACCCAGGATATCACTGCTTGACACAATAAAAGCATTGTGGAACCTTTGTGTTTTGGGGAAACTGCTAGGTACTTATGACCTAGATTGGTCACTGTTGGAAACAGGATACTGGGCTTGATGGACTTTGGTTTGACCCAGTATGGCACATCTTATGTTCTTATATTGACTTCCACTAAACCTCTGATAACTGAATAGCCAGGTCCTGCTGCTAACATAGGGAATGGTTCTTTACCTTTTCAAACACCACAAAAATGACAGGACACTCCATAAAATGAATGACCAGCAGACTGAAAAGAAATCTTGGAATTTTTTTTATTACATATAACACATAATTAAACTAATGGAATCTTTTGCCAATGGATGAGGTCATAGCACCTAATGTAATGGGATTCAAAAAATGTTTGTACAAGTTCCTGGAGGAAATGCTTTAGCCAGGTAGACTTGGAAGAGTCATTGCTAATCCCTGGAATTTAACTATAAGAAAAAGAATCTACCAAGTATTTGGTCAGTGTTGGAGACAAGATATTGGGCTGAGGGAACTGGGCCTGACTCAGCGTGGGTTTTCTTAATGTCCTTATGTTCTTAATATTACCAGTCTCTGAGAACTTGCCCTTACCAAAATAAATGTTTAGATGAGTGGCCATATCTGAGTTTTTTTATAAAATTAACCCTAACAAGTACATGGATTAAAATGTTAATTGACAAATTGGTCACAGAAACAGTTAGGATACTTCTGATATATAAGAATATAAGATATTCCATACTGGGTCAGACCAAGGTCCATCAAGCCCAATATCCTGTTTCCTACAGTGGCCAATCCAGGTCACAAGTACTTATAAGGTTCCCCAAAAGACACAGTTCCACAATGCTTGTATTAGGGCAAGCAGTGGATTTCCTGGGTTCTCTTTAATAATGGTTTATGGACTTTTCCTCCAGGAACTTGTCCAAACTTTTTAAACCCAGCTACACTAACAGCTTTTACTACATCCTCTGGTAACGAATTCCAGAGTTTGATTACGCGTTGAGTAAAAAAAAAAATTCTCTTATTGGTATTATACGGGTTACACTGTAGCTTCATTCCATGTTTTAATAAGTAAAATAAACTATTCATGGATGCTATTATACTTTAGTTTTGCTGGTCTCATAGTTCCTGCATTCATAATAACACATAATAAAATTATTTATAAAAACTTAATTCTCATGTAGAAGATTTCTACTCTTGAGATGTTTCTGAAATCGTGTATTTGCTCTGATAAAGTATTGTCTGTATTTGCCAGCTCACACTCCATGAATATTGTAAGAATAGGTATTTTTAATCAGTATCTCGCTTGCATGAAAATATAAAGGATATATTGCTAGTACAAATAGATAATTCTGCAAGACATAATCTTTATTTTGCTGTCTGCAGTTCTTTTGTTTTTTTGCCTTTTAAATACATATGCATCTTTTTAAAGCATAATTGATTGACTGATATGTGATCCAAAAGCAAATCTTTTTCTAACTTTTAAATTTTATGAAAATGGCTTGTGTACGTTTCTTTCTTGCAGCTTGTCTTCAGGTATCCTGGATGGCAGTAGCAGCAGCGTGGGTTCTTCCTGCAGTTCACCTGCTAAAGCCAGCAGTGTGATGGAGTCTCCTGCATCTTCTTTGGACTCCTGCTCTCCATTCATTCCACTCGATGATCCCTTACCCAAGTAACCTTGCAGCTAAAATGAAAATACATGATCTATAGTCATCTCTCAGATATGGTTCATCATCTGTACATCTGTTTAATGCTGTACAAAATATCCAACTGACTCTTGTCTGTGGGTATTTATTATTCCTAGAATACTTTCATTATGACTCCAGAAGGAATCATTTTTAAACTTTAGTATAGTTATTTTTGGATTAGACATTTTACAAAGGAAATATGTGTTTAACTTCCAAATATGCTCTATTTAGGCTGAGGTCTATTTATTTATGGGCATATAGTAAGTTCAGATAAAGTAATATATAATTGATGTTGGATTACTCAATTTAAGAAACTTATCTGTGGCACTGTAAAACTGGACATTTCTTGCTGTTTTATTTTGGCTAGTTTTAAAAGGTACTAATAACTTAGGCAGTCATTGCTGTTAGAAAAATAAAGAAGTTTTCAAAAATGTTTGGGTGGTTCTTATATTTTTTATCCTGTAAATCACAATAGGACTGCATGTGAGGGAGGAGTGGCCTAGTGGTTGGGGCAAGGTACCACAGGCCAGAAGGTTGGTGGTTCAAATCCCACTAGAAGACAGCAACCTTGGGCTGGAAGGACTGGGGTTTCTAGTCCCACAGGTGCTCCTTGTGGTCTTGGGCAAGCCACTTAACCCTCCATTGCCCATGTTCCCTGTAAGTATTAGTGTATGTGTCTCATATCCCCTCGTGTTAAAATGTATCCGCCAATTGTGTTGTGACCACTTTGATTGAAGGATAAGGTGGTATACAAAACTGTCTAAATAAATAAATGTGAATGATGGTTCATCTCCCTCAGACACTAAAATAAAGAAACAGTTAATTGTAAAGCCAGCTTGACTTGCTGAACAATAACATTTATGTATTTAAGGGCAAATTACCAAAATATTTTGCTCCCTTGCAAAAATTGTTCCAGGTTATTATTTTTCTGTTAAAAATATTGGAATAGTATCATTAATAAATCTGGAGCAATTTTTCCATTAGAACAAATCATTGATATATATTCTTTAGTATATATTCAGTGGCTTCTCATGCCTTCTCTACTGAATTAGTTCTGAAATCTGTCAAGCAGGTCTGGTGTTCTGTGTAGCCAGCTTCTGAAGATTTGCCTGGAATTTGAATTCATAACAAATATATGTGATGAATATTCATTCTGCATGTTCTAAAAAGAAAAATCTGGCTTGCTTAGGGGCCTCGAGGACCAGATTTAAAGATCACTGTTGTAAAGATTTACTGTATCGGGGGACAGGCGGACATCATTAAATGCTTGGCAGTTGCTGGGACAAGATGGGTATTCTCAACATTAGTAGAGTCTCATGGCGATCATAGGATTTCTAGAGAGCCCTTTTGTGTTTGCATCTTCAAAACGTTTGTTTTAAATGAATCTTTTGTTCTCTTTTTTTTTTTTTACACCAACATACAGTCAAAATATTACAATCAACAAAAACTATACAAACAAAAACCCATTTGCATCCCACAGATGTAAGAGTCATAAGTCATACTGGAGACAAACGAAGAAATAGCATAAATATGCGAGAAGAAGAAGAAACAATGCAAACGTACCACCAATACTGGTTATACCATTCATTACTTTAAATTCATTGTGTAAAAAGAGGCCAGGGTTGGATATTTTTGTTTTGGGAGAATATTAAATAGTTTTCATATAACTGCATCATCTTGTGAAGAAATTACAAATTTGTATATTGATATAGCAGCTTGTCTTTTTTTTTAAGTGAATACAGACCATTCTGTCAATAATGATAAAATTAGCAGGGTTTTTTTGAATGTGGGTATTTTTTAGTTTATTTAATTGAAAATAAATTTTAAATGTCTGAGTTGTAATGTATTTATGAGCCGTATACCGTAAGGGGCTTATTCAAACCTGGTTATTTTTCTATACATTCAACTGACTCTTTTCCAGCCACAGGAAGCACCTTAGTTGATTACTCTTTATTAGAATTGGTCCTAACTTTTCTAGTTGCTTTGTATCATTGGAACGCATATTTGGTCCAGATCCAAACAGTTGCAGCCAGCTCATCTGCATAGAGGGGATTTTCAGCACTGGAAAATAACTAACCTTCCATTCTGACTGATTCAGCTTTAGCCAGCACATAAATTCTGTGTGGGAGGTAGCCATTGGTAGCAATTGTGTGAATCAGATCTTTTGCAAATAGTTCTCGTAGGGCTCAAATTCACATAAAAATGATCAGCTGAGCAAAATGGTTTACTCCTACTAAAAACCCCAAATGTGACCAGTCTGATATGTGATTTGAGATTTTCTCATGCACAAACCACTCTGCTGTCTGGGACTTCCAGGATCAGGTCCTTATCCTTACTGTACTATATATTTTTATACTCTTGGTTTTGGTGATATTAAGAGCTAGATTTATTAAAATGCACTACTGCATTATCATGTACAAATGATCATTAATGTGTGTTATTTACCACTGGTCTCTCTTAATGCAATAGGACCTATTTGCAATGCAATGTGTGCCTTTGAGTCAGTCCTGACTCCTGGCGACCCAGAAGCTCCTGGGTTTTCTTGGCAGTGTCAACGGAAGTAGATTGCCAGGCCTTTCTTCCAAGGCAATAGAGGGTTAAGTGACTTGCCCAAAGCCACAAGGAGTGCTAGTGGGAATCAAACCGTGGTTGCTTGGTTACCAAGCCAGTGTTCTAACCACTAGGCTACTCCTCCACTCCTTAGGGCCTATTTACTGTACTAATAATGCACATTAACAGCACAGGAATGCATTTTGGTTAATTTATCCCTAAATATGTGGTATTACCAAAAACTGTGTGATGTTAATGTCTATTCTCTGTGGACCAGCAAGATAAGTGCTCTCACATTTGTTTATTTATTTATTTAACAGGTTTTCTATACCACCTTATCCTACAATCAAAACGATTTACAGAGCAGCTTGAACAATTTGCAAAGTAACATAGTGCAAGGGGAAACATACGGGCATTACTAAGCAAAATAACCTGTATACAATGGGGAGGTCATTCTGCACAACGATTAGCGGGGATGTACATCCAGTTTGGACGTACATTCCCCGCTAATCGCTTGGGACCGATTCTTTCCCCAAAACTCCCTGCACGTACAGAGCAGATGCGCAGGGAGCTCTAGATGGGGGTGGGAGGGGGAGGACTGGAGGAAGAGTGCAGGTGGAGCAGAGGCGGGCCCATGTCCCTGGATGTACAGGGCCTATTCCATTCACGGAAAGGCGAACGGAAGAAGGGAATTACCAGCAGTCCGGCCCCAGCCATGGAAGGACCCTCCTAGGGTCGGGTGGCGAGGAAATTAAATCTGGTGACAGGATGCCGGGGCTCCATGCAGGAGCATTGGCTGGGTTAGGTGGGGTGGTTGCTGGACATGCAGCGCTTCTGAATCGGGGCACATCCGGCTTGTCTATATGCCCCTATTCTTCTCCCATGGGAATGTATACCTCCCCCAGTTGCAGAATCGGGTGCAAATACGGCCCATCCAGATTTTGGACATCCGGATGAGCCGGACATGTCACGATCAGAATTTACCTCGGTATGTACAACCTATATACAGTGGGGGTCATTCCGATGGCGGGAACTGGATGTCAGACATGGACGTCCAGCTCCTGTCATTCCCCTAGACCCGATTCGGAACGCAGAGCTCCCCGCATGTACTGCTGAGCTCTGAACGAGGGCAGGAGGGGGCGGGGCGAGATGGAGCAAGGGCAGGCTGGAGGCATGACCCTAAACTCAGACATACAGGGCCTGTTCCGGTGACGGCCCTGTATGTTCAGGCTGGGGGACCTCGAGGTGGAATAGGTTCTCCCCGACAGAGTGGGACAGCCATGCTGGGACCAGCAGATGAGGTGAAAGGGGCAGGGGGTTCCTACAGCCCAATCCCAGCCCTGGAAGGCCTGATCGGGTGGCGGGGAGCATGGGTTGGACGCCGGTGCAGGCGATTAGGGCTCCTGCATGGAGCTGTGGTGCCATGGCAACAGGATGCCACTGCACCACGGCTCCATGAAGGAGCCCAGGCTGAGTTATCTGGGGAATCAGCGAGACATCCAGCCTGACAGAATCGGGGCATGATCTGCCTGTCCAGGCCGGTTGCACCCAATTCAGATCCTGCAGAAACGTACAGCTCCTGCAGGGTCAGAATCTGGCACATATCCAACCCGTCCAGATTCTGGAGGTCAGGATGGGCCCTGATGAGAATAGGCCTCTAAATGTACATATGAGTCCCATGCAATAGACTCTCCCAACTCCTTCTAGAAGCTTTTGGATTGGTTCCTCCATGCATGCGTGTGAATTCAAAGCTGCCACTAACATTTCTCATCTCAATGTTCATTTTTCACAGAACCCCATAGAAGTACTTTCTTTATTCTGCGTTGATTGTTTCAGTTGTTTGTTAAAAACATAAGATATGCCATATTGGGTCAGACCAAGGGTCCATCAAGCCCAGTATCCTGTTTCCAGTAGTGGCCAATCTAGGTCACAAGTACCTAGCGGTTTCCCTAAAAGAAACAGGTTCCACAATGCTTGTATTGGGACAAGCAGTGGATATCTTGGGTCCCCTTTAATAATGGTTTCTCCAGGAACAAGCAGGAAGTCATTCCTCACTTATGGGTGATGTCGGCACCAACGGAGCCCGCATGGAGCAATTTCCCACTTTCAAAGAAAGCCTTTGGGATTTCTGCCACACATGCGTGGTCCTCTTCCCGCCCAAGGGTGCCGTCTTCCTCAGTCTCCATTTTTCTGCAGAGCCCTTCGAACGCACGTCCTCATCCCTCAGAAAATGTTTTCGTTTTTGGCCTACAGGCCTTTTGTTTTCCGGTTGCACTGGTCCTCTACCATCTTTCCCCTGCTCTATCTTTTTAGAGCTGTCGGGAATAGTTCTTTTTTTTTTCATTTTTTTGTCAGGGGCTTCGCGCCCTTTTTCTTTCCCTAACCGCTGGCCGCGTTGGTCTTCGACCTAGCGGGGGCCATTTTTGCCCCCATGGCCACCGACTTCAAAAAAATGCGATAGATGCTCTAGGAACATACCACTTACGGACACTCACAACTGTTGTCAGCGGTGCCTCAGAGCTGACCATGATCCGGAGCTTTGCTCGCTCTGCAAGAAAATGTCCTCTAAGGCCCTGCTCAGTCGAAAGCAGAAATCTGAAGACATTTTCCGAAAGGCCGCCTCGGAATCCCCAGTGGCACCCTCGTTCGTCTCTCCCCCGGTGGGGTCCCCCCCATCAGCCCCGCGCTCTCGGCGGCAGTCCAACCAGGGATCCCCCGAGGTGGAGCGGTGCAAAAGAAGAAGGCCTTGAAGTCGCTGTCGGGGGCTCCCGATAAGCGCGAGCACTCACGCGCTCTGTCACTCAGCCCTCCGGTGTTTCCGAGAGTCGGACAGCGAGCGGCCCCACAAGGTACCCCGCACAGGCCTCCGGTGAAGGCACCCGGTCTCCTGAGGGCCGTCCCGGTGAGGACTCCCTCTCCTCCTTGATACCAGACCCGGTGACCCTGGGGTCGGCATCACAGAGCACCATGCACGCGTGGGAGTCCCACATGCTGGCGCTAGACTGCAGCGTTTCTGCATTCATCGCCTCCCAGCAGGCGCTCACAGCCAATTTGCTGATGCACCCAGAGACCGTGGGTCCCTCGCGTGGGAAATCAAAATCCATCCAGGAAACCCCTGAGAGCCGTGGGCCTCATGAGGGTCCTTGACATTGGTCTCACTCGCCCTCCCTCCCGTTTCTCGGAGGTGAGATCTTACAGGGCCTCTGGCCCCAAACGGGCACCGGCCATTGGACAGGGTGATCTGCCCGGCTCAAACTCCTCGACCGATTTCTCAGAGTGGGAGTCCAATGGGGACACCTCCCCGGAAACCCGTACTCACCTGGATCTTCCGTTGGATCCCTTCCTGCCTGCGTTCCAGCGGCGCTCTCCACCCGAAGAAACCTTCTTCCTGGTGTTTGTTCGGGACATGGCACGGGCCCTTAACCTGGCCACTCAGGCCTAGGAGGACCTTCATGCTGAAGAACTCGATATTCTTCAGTACGAGTCCCCGCCTAGGGAATCTCTCACTGTACCGGTTCCTCCTATTCTATCTTGGCTGCTGCTCTGCATGTGGGAGGCCCCTGCCTCGGTCCCCATCGTGAGCAAGCGCCTGGATACTATGTACAAGGTACAACACGGGCCGGGGTTCAGGAAGACCCAATTTCCCCACACCTCTATGGTGTGGAGTCAGCCATGAGGAAGCAGAAGAGGCCAAAATTGCACTCGTCAGTACCGCCAGGCCGAGAGTCGAGAGCTCTTGATTCCCTGGGCCGCAAGGCCTACCAAGGCTCCATGCTCTCTTGTCGCATTCAAGCATACCAACTATACATGGGTATGTTCTTGCGCGATATATCCAAGGAGCTTGGAGTGTTCTCCGCGGGCCTCGATGGCGAGCCCCTCAATAGATTCGGCACTCTGTTGAAGTCCGTCGCAGACTGCTCAAAATACCTCTCCCGAGCCGCCTATGATGGATTCGAGTCATCGGCTCTTGTGGCGGCCTTTGGTACCGGGGCCAGCCGCCGGGCATGGCTCCAATCCTCAGACTTGGAGCAGTGAGTGCAGGAAAAGCTCCTGGACGTGCCCTGCCTCGGCGAGCAGCTCTTCGGCAAGCCGATGGAGTATAAAGCTGCGGAAATAGAGATGGAGTTCGTCACCAGAACCCGTCTCTCACGCAAGACCTCCACTTTGCCCCAGAAAAAGCAACCGGCCAAGAAGCCCTTCTTCCCTTGGAAGGGCCTCCAGTACCAGGGCTACCCGCCATACCCAACTGCCCCCATGCCGACCACCCCAGCAAAGGGCAAATCCGGCCAAGGGCATCGAAAGCCGAAAGGGTCGAAAGCCCAAACTCCAGCTCCTCCACAACCCGCACAGGGGTTTTGACGCCATCGGCATAGCCCCTCGCCCTCCGGCGATGCAGCAGCCAGTAGGGGGATGCTTGTCTTTTTGCCCCGCTGTGGGCTTCCATCACCTCAGACACCTGGGTTCTCCAGGTCGTCCGAGATGGCTATCACCTTCGTTTCGACAGGCTTCCACCTCCCTTCTCCCCGGCGGAGCCTCCTCAACTTCCCGCACACCAGGGGGGTTACTGCAGTGGGAACTACTCTCTCTCCTTGCCCAACGGGCAGTCGAGAAGTTCCCTCCGCACCTTCGAGGTTGGGGCTTTTATTCCCTGTACTTCCTTGTCCCGAAAAAGACAGGGGGTCTGCGGCCCATCCTTGACCTTCTCAAGCTGAACAAGTTCTTGGTGCGGGAGAAGTTCAAGATGTTATCCCTTGGCATTCTGCTGCCCTTCCTCCGGCAGGACAACTGGCTATGCTCCTTTGATCTAAAGGACGCTTATGCTCATATCTTAATCCATCCCCAGCACAGGCAGTATCTGCGCTTCAAGGTGCAGGGAGAGCACTTCCAGTACTGGGTGCTCCCCTTCGGCCTCGCATCCGCCCCATGAGTCTTTACGAAATGCCTCGTCGTGGTTGCCGCATACCTCAGGCGACAGGGCGTGCTGGTCTTTCCCTACCTCGACGACTGGCTCGTCACGGGGTCCTCGGTCGAGGAAACCCAGCGAGCAGTGTCGCGCACAATTCTTCTGTTGGAGGGCTTTGGGTTCTTGGTCAACTACCCAAAGTCTCACCTCGAGCCGGTGCCGGCACTCGAGTTCATCGGTGTGCACCTCGATACTCAGCGGGCGACCGCCTTCTTACCAGCGGATCGCACAGACCGCCTCCGAGCTCTGGCGGCCCACATCCAAAACACTCCCCGGGTCACCGCTCGGACCATGCTATGCCTCCTGGGCCACATAGCCTCTACCGTGCATGTGATCCCCCACACCCGCCTGCACATGCGGACAGCTCAGTGTTGCCTCAGCACCCAATGGAGCCTGTCCCTCGGTCACCTCAGGGACCCTATCAGGGTCCTTCCCGACCTCCGCTTGTCCCTGAGTTGGTGGAAAACCCCCCACAACCTCCTCTGGGGATTGCCCTTCCAGGCCCCCCAGCACAATGCGGTGCTGATGACAGACGCTTCACTTTTAGGGTGGAGAGCCCACTGTCCACTGTGCACACAGGGGCAGTGGTTGCCCGAGGAGTATCAGCAGTAGATAAACTTGTTTGAGCTCCGGGCGATTCGGTGGGCCCTGAGAGCTTTCGAGGACCACCTCAAGGGGATGTCAGTTCTCGTGCAGACCAACAACCGCATGGCGATGTTCTACGTCAACAAAGAGGGAGGCACGGGATCTCCTCCTTTGCTTTCCAACAGAAGATATCCCTCAAGGCGATCTACCTTCCAGGCCAGGAGAAATGTCCTGGTGGACAGGCTCAGCAGAATCCTTCGCCCCCACGAATGGCAGCTGGATCCAGGGGTAGCGGACTGGCTGTTTCTTCGCTGGGGGACTCCGGCAATAGACCTCTTCGCCAGTCTCCAGAACGCGCAGCTTCCCCACTTTTGTGGGCCGGTACTGCACCCGAGCAGGGAGAGCCCCGATGCATTAATTCTGGACTGGTCATCCAGCCTGCTCTATGCATTCACTCCCTTCCCTCTCATTGCGAGAACCCTTTTCAAGGCTCAGCGGGATCGGACATCGTTGATCCTCATAGCCCCCTTGTGGCCTCAGCAGCCTTGGTTCCCGCTTCTGCTCCCGCTGTCAACGGAGCCTCCTGTTCAACTGGGCTCTGCCCCGGGTCTGCTAATGCAAGAGGAGAGGCGGGTGCAGCACCCGAACCTAGCCTCCTTATCCCTCACGGCCTGGCGGCTGAATGGGTTTCCCTAGCCTCTTTGGCTCTTCCAGAGAAGGTTGAAGAAGAAGTCCTCGCTTCGAGAAAGGATTCCACTAGACGGGCTTACGTCTTCAAGTGGAGGCACTTCTCGGTCTGGTGCTCGGGGCTCCAGATCGACCCGTTCTCATGCCCCATTCAGTGGATCCTCCAGTACCTCCTCCATCTCTCGAAGGAAGGGCTGAAGTTGAACTCTGTCAGGGTACACCTGAGCGCCATCTCGGTGAACCACCTCCCCATCAATGGAAAGCCCCTGTCGAGGCAGCCGTTAGTCTCCTGCTTTATGTGGGGTCTTCTGCTTTCCAAGCCGCCCATCCGACCTCCACCGGCGGAATGGGACCTGAATGTGGTGTTCATGCAGCTCACCTGTTCACCCTTCGAGCCAATGGCGACGTGTTCATTTCGGCACCTGTCCTGGAAGTGGCCTTCCTGGTACCGCTGACCTCAGCCTGCCGAGTCAGTGAGCTCCAGGCTCTCATGGCTGACGCCCCTTACACCAGGTTCTATCGGAATAGGGTGGTCCTCCATACCTACCTTAAATTCAAGCCTAAAGTCGTCTCAGAATTCCATCTTAACCAAGAGATGCTCCTGTGGAGGAGCCTCATATTGGAAGATTTCCAATACATCCGCCCGAGGGTCCTCCTCCAACTCGGTCGGGAATACCAGGGCCTTAGACATGTAGATGGGACGTCGCGGTGCTGATGGGTATCGGGGGACTCCTCATCCTCCATCTCACACATGGAATAGTCCATCGAGGACTCGTAGGATGGCTGCTCTGAGGGCCCCGGGGCCCCTGATGCCCTGGGGCCGGTGCCTGGTAAATTTGCCGAGGATGACCGCGACCCTATCAAGCGGGACTTGGATCGTGACCTCGGCTGAGAATGGATTTGAGGCCTAAGGACCTAGAGGATCGGCTTGGCCTCCGGGGATGTCTTGGACATCAAGGGTCCAGTGGTCAGGGTGGATGAACCAATTGTGCCGGACAGCAGCACCCACTGCTGGTCCATGAAGGTAGACAAACTGTACTCCAGGGTTGCCATTCTGGACTTCAGACCAGAAGGCTCCGCAGACTTCGGCATGGGCACCAAGGGACTTGGGCCCGACGCCGGCTCCCCCGAAGGGGAATCCTCAACAAGGATAGTGTCTGCGGTCTGAAGCCAGTCTGCGGTCAGATCCTTCTGGGGGACCTTCACAGGCTGCTCCTTCTCCGATGCCTCAGACTGCGGAACCGGGCCTGGGGAGCACCTGGCCGGTCGGAACCGTCCAAGGATTCGAGGGTTTCTTCTTTTTCCTGGGTTCCCTCGAGGGAGACCGCCTTTCTGACGACCCACGATGAGGCTTGGGTTCGGAAGGCTCTGCCCGAGATGTCAGGGCCTCAGACGAGGCCCTGGCCTTCGGAGGCACCGGGGACTTGGGGGAAAAACTTATCATGCTGCTGCTGGCGACTGTTGAGAGCCTTACTGGACATCCTCTTGCAGAGACCACAGGCTGCCGGGTCATGGTCTGGCCTGAGGCAGTAGAGACAGCAGTCGTGTGTGTCGGTCAAAGACATAATTTTGGAGCACCGATCACACTTCTTAAAGCCACTGGTAGCCATGGGGGAAAAAAGTACCCCTGCGAGGTCGAAGATTCTCCGGCCTACCAGTGGAAGAAAAAAGGCGTGAAGACGCCAGGAAAAGAAAACGAAAACTACAAAAAAAATAGACCAAATTCGACGCCAAGGCAACGAGGTCGGTAGACGGGAAGAGAGCCGGTGTGATACCGGAGAAGAGTATGAAAACTCAGAGAGAAAAATCAACTTTTTCCATGGACAAGCCAGATGAACGTCTGAAGGGCTCCGTGGAAAAAAGAAGACAGAGCAAGATGCACCCTTGGGCGGGAAAGAGACCACGCATGCGTGGTGGCATCTCCCAAAGGTTTTCTTTGAAAGCTGGGGCTCCGTCGGTGTTGACGTCATTCATATCTGAGGACTGACTTCCTTCCTGTTCCCAGAGAACTAAAAATAATGCCATGCCGATGGAGCCACCATGAGCAAGAATTTTGGCACCTGCTCCTGGATCTTCACAACCCTCTCACAGGGAAGGTTAACAGTCCCATCCACCATCCTGAAATGGACACCCAAATACACCATGGTCCTGAGTAAGCTGCAATTGGCTCTTTTCCACATTGACTACCCAGTCCAGCTGCAGTTGCTGCAGGAGTGGCCCGTGTATTCTCTTCTAGAGATTTGGCTCTTATCAACCAGTCGTCGAAGTATGGGTGAACCAGGATGACCTTGCACCGCAACTACCATCACCTTTGTAAAGGTGCATGGTGCTGTGGCCAGCCCTAAGGCAGCGCCCTGAAGTGGTAGTGGCCCATTTGCAGAGCAAATCAGAGAAATCTTTGATGTTTGGGAAGGCTTGGAATGTGAAGCTAGGCCTCCGTGAGTTCCAAGGCTGTTAAAAACTTGCCCTTGTACATGGCAACAATGACTGACCACAAGGTTTCCATGCGAAAATGTGTTACTCACAAGGCTTGATTTGACCCCCTTGAGATCCAAAATGGGCCAAAAAGCTCCCTCTTTTTTGAGAGCCACAAAATATATAGAGTATCGGACCTAGTTCTAATTAGTCAGATGGTACAGGTTCCACCGCCTTTAGGTGGATAAGCCACAGCAGAGTATCCTGCACTGCCTATGCCTTGGCTGGAGCCCGGCAGGGAGATAGCATAAAGGCACTGGAGAGTGGGTGGGCGAATTCTAGAGCGTAGCCCTTGCGGACAATCTCCAGAATCCACTGGCCTGTGGTTATTCGGGCCCAAATGGAGTAAAATAGCTGCAGTCAACCTCCTACAGGAACAAACCACCTGGGCTGGCCTCGCTACATTGTGGCTTCTTTGTAGCTGCCAGAGCTCCAGAATAATATCCTCTGCCTGCTCCTCATTGCCTGCAAAAGGACTGTCCCCTAGAAGAATAGCGGCCCCACTGAAAAGGGGTAAACCGAGCCACCCTAAAACGGAGATAGTCTTGAGATGGACCTCTAAGAGGAGCAGAAGACTTAGGACCCTTGGGCTTGTCCTCTGGAAGCCTGGCCCCCTTATTGTCGTTAAGATCCTTCACTAGTTTCTCTAGAGTCTCTCCAAACAAGAACGTCCCCTGGTAGGGAAGTTTGCCGAGCCAGGACTTTGAGGACACATTCACAGACCAGTTACGTATCCACAAAAAACGCCTCACAGCTATAACTAACGCCATGGTCTTAGAGGCTCCGACCATATCACAGAACAAATCCACCAAACAGGCGGATGCAGTTTCCAGCTAGCCTGCCTCTGAGGGCATTGGATGAGTGCCCTATGCCTCAGGCAATGCTTGTGCCCATCTAATGCATGCCCTAGTAACCAAAACTCCACAAATAGAGGCCTGCAATGTGAGGACTGAAGCTTCAAATGAATGTTTCAAGAAAGTTTCAAGCCTACGGTCCTGCATATCTCTCAGAGCCGCCCCGCCTTCCACAGGAATAGTGGTCTTCTTCGTGACTGCTGTGACTAGGGCATCTACTCTGGGCAGTTTAAGGAGATCTCTTTCCTCCTGCTGGATAGAGTACAGCCGACCCATAGCTCTACTGTCCTTCAGGCCAGCCTCAGAAACCTCCCACTCTGCCTCAATCATCTATTTGATTGCCCTATGTACTGGGAAAGATCCTGGAGGAGAGGATCATCTAAGGGCTCCTCCATAGATTGCGGTAGCTTAGCAATATTTAAAGCTGATAGGGAATGGGAGATTAGGGATTCCAATTTCTCTTTCCAAAATACCCGTAAAATATTAGGGTCCTCTCCTGGTAGGATTTCCCCTTCCTCCCAGAGGTTAGAGGGACCTTCCTTCAGGTCCTCTGAATGCGGGAAGCCCTGGTTTTCCCAGACAGCAGGTTCCAACCTCCTGCGCCTGGGGATTGGGCCCTCTGGCTGCCCTGTGATATGAAAAGGGTCCAAGCTGCCAGGCTGCGCTGGCACCGAGCAACCTTGTGAAGGAACACTGTCCTGTAATACTTGCTTTAGGTTTTCCTGATGCAATAATAAAATGAAATTCAGTGAAAAAGGCACTCTAGGAGGCCCAGAACTTTGTGAATCGCTAGTCGGAGAAGTATTCCTCCCCCCCCCCCCCCCCACGACTCTCCTGGACCTAACTGAGAAGAAAGGCAAAATGGATGCTGTTCCTGCCAAAACTGCTGCAGCTAGACTACTCTGAGGAGACATCCCCGCTGATTTCTGGCCCCCAAAACACTCCCTGGCCGCAGTCAATTAATTTTCCTCCGCTTTCTCTTCCTTTAGACACAAGCGGCATAGCCCCCCATCTCTGCAACTGCCACAGGCCGCACAAATCAGTTTTTCAGACGGCATCATAAGGTTCTCCCTTAGTAGTTCTCCAAAGTAGTAGAAAGCAGGAAAAAAGATAACAGACTCGCCCACTGTGAGGAAACCAGCAGTGCAGCGGCCCTCACATAGCCGCAGCTCCAGAGCTCCCTTCAACACAAGCACTTCTCGGTTCTTTTTTTGGTTTTGTAACAGCAGAAGCCCCAAAGTCAGCTGCGATTAAAAGAATTTGCCTGCACAAGCAATGGTACTGGCAGAATTCAGCCTGTGGAGGTTGAGTGGGAGGGACCAGGACTACAGGTGTAGAACCCCAGCAGAATTGGACCGATTCAACAACCCTGGTTTAAATTCCAGCCAATTTCTTAATTCTGCCGAGCTCTGGCTGTTTGATTTTTTTTTTTTTTTTAACACAGCAATACTGCCAGGTAGGCTGGAAGGGAATAGTCAAGTCACCCCTCCTCTATTCATTCTTTCAGCTTTTTTTTTTAAGTCCTTTCAATGGAGTCCAAAGCAGGAGCTCTTCACCAGCTGCTGGAGACTGAGTTTACTGGCCGTGGAGGTGGTGCAAAGACCTCTTCTGCTGTGACATCAGAAAATTCTGACATGCTCAGTCTCCAGCTACTGGTGAGAGGAGATAACTTCCACATATCTGGACTGGAGGGACAATAAGGAACTGTGATTTGAATGCCCAGTCTCAAGTTCCTCATGCAATTTTTCACAATCCTCTTGTTAAACAACTTTGAATCATTTTGTGTCATCTGCAAATATCATCTCATTCATTCCCATTTCCAGGTCATTTATGAATATGTTAAAAAGCAGCAGGCCCAGCACTGATCCCTAATGTACTCCACCAGTCAACTTTCTCCTTTGAGAACATTAGCCATTTAGTCCTACTCTGTTTTCTACATTCTAACTAGTTCCCAATCCGCGATAGCACACTGTCTCCTATCCCATGACTTTTTAATTTCCTCAAGAGTCTCTCATGAGGGACTTTGTCAAAGACTTTCTGAAAATCCAGATATTGTGTACCTACCGGCTCACTTTTATCTACCTATTTATTCACACCTTCAAAAAATAATAGCAGATTGAGACAAGACTTTCCTTGGTTAAAACCATGTCTACCTTGCCCATTAAACCATGACATGTTCAGTAGTTTTGTTCTTTATAATGGTTTCTACCATTTTGTCTGGCATCAACATCATGCTCACCAATCTGTAGTTTCCCAGATCACCCCTGAACCCTTTTTAAAAATGGGCATTACGATGGCCATTCTCCAATCTTCAGGTACTATAGATGACTTTAACGATAGTTCACAGATTACTAATAGTATGTCTACAATTTCATTTTTGAGTTCTTTCAGCAGCCTGGGATGTATACCATCTGGCCCAGGTGATTTGCTACTCTTTAGTTTATCAAATAGCTATATTAAATCTTCCAGGTCTATCGAGATTTGTTTCAATTCCTCCAGATACATCACCTTTAAATATAATTTCTAGCATGGGTAACTTCCTTACATTATATTCAATAAAAACCAAAGCAAAGAATTTATTCAGTCTCCACTATTTGTCCTCCCTTAGTGCCCCTTTTATCCCTCTATCATCTAATGGTCCAACTGACTCTCTCGGGCTTTTTTTTACAAATGTACTTGGAAAAGATTTTATTATGAGATTTTGCTTCCATAGCAAACTTCTTATCACATTCTCTCTTTCACTGCCTTATCAATGCTTTCAATCTGACTTGCAGGTGCTTATGTTGTTTGCTGTTTGTGGTTTGGTTCCTTTTTCCATTTTCTAAAAGACTTTTTTTTTGTCAGCCTCTCTGACGTCACTTTTAAACCAGCTGGCAGTTGTTTGGCTTTCCTTCCATCTTGGTTAAAGCCGTGGAATAGATCTGGTCTGGGCTTCCAAGAAAGTATTTTTAAACACCAACCAGGCTTGATGTAAACTCTTAACCTCTGCATTTGCTCCTTTTAATTTTTCTTAACCATTTTCTTTATTTTAAATACTAACACACTGGATTTCTTTGCTGACCTCCCTCCATCTATTAAATCAAATGTGATCATGTTATAATCACTATTGCCAAATGGCCCCAACACCATTACCTCTCAGCGTCTCCCTCATGTTGGCTCCTGAAGCAGTTGTTCTCCAGGACCAAGCAGGAAGTCAGTCCTCGCATATGGGTGTCATCGACGCCGATGAAGCCCCAGCGGAGCATTTCCCCAGCTTTCCATAAAAGCCTTTGGGAATGCAGGCACGCATGTGCGGTTCCCTTCCCGCCTAAAGGTGCCATCTTACCTCAGTCTCCCTTTTTCCGAGAAGCCCACCGGACGTGTGTCCTCTCATCCCGGATAAAAGTTTGATTTTTTTTGGCGATTCTCGCTATTTTTTCTTCTCCGGTTCGATGCCGGTGCCCCTCCCGCCGGGTTCGGTACACCGGTATCGAGCCCGTTTCTTATTTTTCGGTTTTTGCCCTTCATGGCTGGCGTTCGTGCCCTTTTTTGCTTTTTCCCTGGAAGGCCGGTCCTTTGACCTCGCAGGGACTCTTTTTTCCCCGATGGCTTCCAGCGGTTTTAAAAAGTGTGATCGGTGTAAGAAGTTGATGTCTCTCACCGATACACACGACTGCTGTCTTCGGTGCCTCGGTCCTGATCACGACCCTAAGACGTGTGGACCATGTTGGAAGATGTCTTCCAAGGCACTGCGAAGTCGCCAGCAGCAGAAAGAAAGGCTTTTCTCTGACTCGGCCTCCGGCCGGGCCTGGACCTCGTCTGAGGCCTCGACATCTCGGGATTTGGATCCCGAGCGCCGTCGTGGCTCCTCGGACAGGGGGGTCCCCCGACCAGGAACGCAAGAGGAAGAAGCAGCTCGTGAGGGCGTCGTCGGAAGAGGTCCCTGGCTCCTCGAGGGCCAGGTCTAAGACCCCCGACCATCGCCCCAGGCCCGTGGAACAAGAGAAGCCTGCCAAGGTTCCTCGCGTGGAGCCGGAGTCTGCTGGACATGTAAGTCCTGTGGTCCTCGAGGCCCGAATCGGTGGCTGCTGCTCTCCCGAGCTGAGTCTCAGGATGACAGCCTTGGAGTTCAGACTGTCTGCCTTCATGGAGCAGCAGTGGGCACTGATGGCCAGCCTGTCTGGCGCATCTGCCCCGACCACCGGGACATCGAAGTCGACCCCGGAGACCGAGCCAATACTCGAGACCATGATGGCTCGAGGTCAACCTCGGTCGCGGTCTCCCTCGACCTCCCGTTCGGGACCAAGGGCGTCGACGCCGGTGCTCCTGGGCCCCGCGGGGTCGGATCCTGACTCCTCATTGGACGAGTCCGCCTGGGAGATGGAGGATGAGGAGTCCCCCGACACATTCAAGACTCGGTGTGTCCCGTCGGACGCACCGCAGTCTGAACCCCGGAGCAGATCCCCTCCGGAGGATACCCGGTTCTCGGAGTTTGTCCGGGATATGGCCACCGCGTTGGCTATCCCGGCGGACCCCGAGGAAGAGCCTCGAGCCGAGGAGCTCGAGGCCCTGCAGTACGACTCTCCTCCGAAGGAGGCCTTTACTGTCCCGGTTCCTCCGATGCTGGAACGGCTCCTCTTCCGGATGTGGGAGGCACCGGCCTCGGCGCCGGTTCTAAGCAAGCAGGTCGATTCGATTTATTGACTCAGGAAGCGCCCTGGCTTTCAGAAGGCGCAGCTACCACACCATTCCATGGTGGTGGAATCGGCCATGCATCGCCTGAAAAGTCAGAAGATGCACTCCACGGTGCTCCCCGGCAGGGAGGCCCGGAACCTCGATGGTGTGGGTAGAAAGTGCTTCCAGGGCTCGATGCTTGCTTGCCGTGTCCAGTCTTACCAACTGTACATGGGCATGTACTTGCGAGACCTGGCCAAGGAGTTGGCCGGATTCTCTGCTGGTCTCTCCGGGGAGCCCTTGCAGAGATTCAAGTCCTTGTCCTCGGGGATTCGGGACTGCTCCAAGTTTATGTCCCGCGCCGCCTATGATGGCTTCAAGGCTTCGGCCCGAGTTGCGGCAGCCGGCATCGCGGCTCGACGCCAGGCATGGCTGCAGTCATCGGACCTCGAGCCATGGGTTGACAAGTTGGTCGATGTCCCTTGCTGAGGTGAGAACCTTTTTGGCAAGCCCATGGCTGAGAAGGCCGCACAGCTCGAGACCCGAGCACCTTACACGGACAAGGCTGTCTAGAAAGACCTCTGCACCTTCTCACAAGAAGAAGGCCTCGGGTAAGAAGCCCTTTTACCCGAGGAAGGGCACTGCCTACAAACAGTACCCTCAGTATCAGGCTGCCCAAGCTGCACCCCAGGGTCAGCAAGCCAAGGGGCAGGGTAATGGGCCCTGTAGGCAGAGGACCCCCAAGCCTCCGGCCCCTGCTCCCACTCAGCAGGGTGGGGGTTTTTGACTCCTTCAGCATAGCCTCTCAGTCCCTGCTCTCCCAACCCTGCACAGGAGGTCGCCTCGCCCTCTTCGCCCACCAGTGGCCACTCATCACTGGAGACAGTTGGGTGTTAAACATAGTCCACAGGGGCTATGCACTACACGTTTGCCAACTGCCTCCTCCATATTTTCCAGGGGAACCTCCAAGGCCTCCCCTGCACACAGATCTTCTCCAGGAACTCCAAGGTCTGTTGGTGGACAAGGCAGTGGAGCCTGTGCCCCCTCAAATGCACGGTCGAGGGTTCTATTCCAGATATTTCCTGGTACCCAAAAGAACCGGTGGCCTTCGACCTATCCTGGACCTCAGGAATCTCAACAAGTTCCTAGAGAAAGAAAAGTTCAAGATGCTTACTCTTGGAACGCTTCTGCCCTACCTCCAGCAGGGAGATTGGCTATGCTCCTTAGATCTAAAGGATGCGTACACTCACATTCTCATTCATCCAGACCACAGAAAGTACCTCAGGTTCGTTGTGGGAGGAAACCATTATCAGTACAGAATACTGCCTTTTGGCCTAACCTCCGCCCCCAGAGTCTTTACCAAATGCCTGGCAGTGGTGGCGGCCTACCTGAGAAATCAAGGCATCTTTGTCTTTCTCTATCTGGACGACTGGCTCATAAGAGGTCAGACATGCCAGGAGGCCCAACAGGCCACCCTGAGAACTATTGCTCTTCTTCAAAGCTTGGGGTTTGTGATAAACTTCGCAAAGTCCACTTTGTCCCCCTCCCAGAACTTGGAGTTCATAGGGGCAAGGTTGGACTCTATTATGGCAAAGGAATTCTTGCCAGAAGACAGAGCCCAAAGACTGATGGACTTAGCAAAGCAGTTTCTCAGAAGGTCAGTGGTCTCCGCCAGACTCTGCCTGAGGCTGCTTGGCCACATGGCTTCGACAGTTCATGTAACCCCCAATGCCAGGCTCCATATGCAGCCTGCACAATGGTGCCTTCGGAGTCAGTGGTCACAGGCAGCCTCAGAGACAGGATAAGGGTGTCCAAACAACTTCTGAACTCCCTCAACTGGTGGCTACACCCACCCAATCTGCTGCAAGGGGTACCCTTTCAGACCCCTGGGTTCACAGTGGTGTTGACCACCGATGCCTCCCTGCAGGGCTGGGGAGCTCATTGTCTAGGCAAGTGCACCCAGGGCCTGTGGTCTCCCTGGGAAGCCGCACAGCAGATCAATCTCCTAGAACTCAGGGCTATTCGTCTAGCACTCAAAGCTTTATCCCCTGCCCTGGCTCATCAATCTGTCTTGGTTCAGACAGACAACCAGGTAGCTATGTTTTATGTGAACAAGCAAGGAGGGACTGGGTCCAGGCTCCTTTGTCAGGAGGCACAGGACCTTTGCTCATTTGCCCTCAAGCACAACATGCTCCTCAAGGCTGTGTACCTTCCAGGCCAGGAAAACTACCTGGCCGACAGGTTGAGCAGAATTCTGCAGCCCCACGAGTGTCAGCTGCATCCTTTGGTAGTTCAGAAGATCTTCCTGAAATGGGGTCTTCCTTTGATAGATCTGTTTGCCAGCCCACTGAACAAACAGCTGCCTCGGTTCTGCTCCAGACAGCCGCATCCTCTGCGAGAAGCAGCAAATGCTTTTCTGATATCATGGTCTCAGGGCCTCTTGTATGCGTTTCCTCCCACGCCTTTGGTGGCCCAAACCCTGTTCAAAATTCTTCAGGACAAGGCCTCGGTCCTGCTGGTGGCTCCCAGGTGGCCGAGGCAGCCTTGGTTTCCACTTCTCCTTCACCTGGCGGTGGATCCTCCCCTGCCTCTGGGGTTGCAACCCGACCTTCTTTCTCAGGATCAGGGTTCCCTTCTGCACCCCAATCTCAAAGCCCTCAATTTGATGGCCTGGAGGCTGCAAGGGTAGTTTTAGCTCCCTGGGGCCTACCTCCAGAAGTTGAGGAGGTTGTCCTAGCCTCTAGGAAACAGTCCACTAGAAAAACCTATGCTCTCAAATGGAAGAGGTTTTCTGTGTGGTGTCAGCTATGTACAGAGGATCCTGTACTGTACCAGTAGTGCTTCAGTACTTACTGCACTTATCAAATCAGGGACTTAAGTCCAATTCTGTTTGGGTCCACCTCTCAGCTCTAGCAGCTCACCACTCACTGGTGGAAGGACATTCTCTGTTGGTTCACCCCTTGGTGTCCCAGTTCCTCAGAGGCTTGCTCTTGCTCAAGCCTCCAATCCGTCCTCCTGCCCCTGAGTGGGAGTTGAATGTGGTCTTGCAGCAGCTGACTCGCCCACCTTTTGAGCCGATGGCTACTTGCCCTCTCCGCTTCCTGTCCTGGAAGACACTCTTCTTGGTAGCTCTGACTTTGGCCAGGCGAGTGAGTGAGCTTCAGGCCCTGGTCTGTGACAGGCCTTACACCAGATTCTATAGGAACAGGGTAGTCCTCAGGACTCATCCAAAGTTCTTCCCAAAGGTTGTCTCCTCTTTCCACCTCAATCAAGAGGTGGTTCTTCCAACATTCTTCCCTAGGCCTCTGCAAGCCAGGCTGAAGCAGTCCTGCATACCCTGGACTGTAGGAGGGCCTTATCCTTCTACCTTGACCGTACACAGGGACACAGAAGGGCTACTCAGCTCTTCATCTCTTTTGACCCTCATAAGTTAGGGTTGGCTGTGTCCAAGCGTACCTTGTCCATCTGGGTGGCTGACTGTATCACCTGGGCTTACAAGGCGGCTGACCTTCCTTTGCAGGGCCCACCGTGTGAGGGCAATGGCTGCCTCAGTGGCTCATCTCCTCTCTGTACCGTTGGTAGACATCTGCAGGGCTGCAACTTGATCTTCAAGCCAGACTTTTGCGGCCCATTACTGTCTGGAGAGGGAGTCCCGTAGGGACAGTGCTTTTGGCCAAGCAGTACTCCGGAATCTCTTTGAGGTTTAGGCAACTCCTGCCCTCTGTTGGGCTACCGGTGGAGGTTGTGTCAGTGAAAAGCCTTTCTTTGATGCTGTGACTAGAGGGAGTTCTCTTGTTCAGCCTGGGTTCCTCGGTAGCCCAGAGCTAGGGAGTCACCCATATGTGAGGACTGACTTCCTGCTTGGTCCTGGAGAAAGAGTAGTTACTCACCTGTAACAGGTGTTCTCCAGGAGCAGCAGGAATCAGTCCTCACAACCCTCCCTCCTCCCCTGGGAGTTGCAGTTGTACATAGTTTATTTTACATTTTTGTGTGCTGTTCTTAACTATGTCATTTGACTGAGGTAAGATGGCACCTTTAGGCGGGAAGGGAACCGCGCATGCGTTTCTGCATTCCCAAAGGCTTTCATGGAAAGCTGGCGAAATGCTCCGCTGGGGCTTCATCGGCATCGATGACACCCATATGTGAGGACTGATTCCTGCTGCTCCTGGAGAACACCTGTTACAGGTGAGTAACTACTCTCTCCATGAAGTAGTCATTTATTTAATCTAGAACCTATCTCCTTAGTATGTCCTGATGTGATACTGATGCCATCGATACTGGGGTAATTGAAATTATCCATTTTTAATGTATTGTAAATTTTGTTAGCTTCCCTTATTTCCGTTAGCATTTTGTCATGTTTGTTCATTCTGGCCAGGCGAATAGTAGTGCACCCCACTACTGCCAATCCCTTCCCCTTTTTACATTGAATTTCTATCAATAGAGATTCTACAGTGTATTTGTTTCCTGAAAAACCTTTGTCCTGATTGACTCAATGCCCTCTTTAACATATAGAGCCACTCCTTCACCAATCTGATCTATTCTATCATTGCAATATAATTTGTACCTAGGTATCACAGTGTCCTTTTGGTTATCCTTCTTCCACAAAATCTCCGATATGCCAATTAAATCTAACCATTCATTCAGTGTTTTATATTCTAATTTTCCCACCTTATTTTTTTTTCAGACTTATAGCATTTGCATACAGGCATCTCAAAGTTTGTTTTTTGTTCATATTAACAATCTGGTTATTAGTTGACAAGCTAATTTGGAATTTTTGAACTCTGTGTACTCTTTACTTAAAGGCATCAGGGTTACCTTTCCTTCATGGGAATCTCTATATCAGGATGCCCCAACTTCCTTGTTTTGCTAATATCCTTCAAAGAATCATCATTCCAAATCATGTGCTCTTGGATGACTGTCAGTCTTCCCCCATTATCTCGTTTAAAAGTTGCTCTATCTCCTTTTTAATGGTTAATGCGAACAGTCTGCTGCATCCTTTTGGAACCCCCCCTTCCAAATGTTGCCCACTTCCTAACAAATCTAAAACCCTCTTCCTTGAACCATAGTTTCATCCATGCATTGAGACTTTGAAGCTCTGCTTGCCTCTTGGGTCCTGCACATGCAACAGGAAACATTTCTGAGAATGCTACTTACTGTGGAAGTTCTGTATTTCAGCTTCACACCTAAAAGCCTAAATATGGCTTCCAGAACTTCCCTCCCACATGTTCCTGTCATTGCTATCAACATGTACCATGACAGCAGGCTCTTCCCCTGCACTATCTAACTCCTTGTCTTTATGGAGCATGAGGTCTGCTACCTTCGCACCAGGCAGGAAAGTTACCAGGTGATCCTCACCCTCACCAGCCACCCAGCTATCTACATGCCTATGACTGAATCACCAACTATAACGGCCGTCCTAACCCTTCCCTCATGGGCACATGGCCCTGGAGATACACCATCAGTGTGAGAGGATATTACATCATCTGGACTACAGGTCCTAGTTACAGAATCACTTCTGCTACACCAAAGTGATACTCTCCTTTTCAAGTAACCTCTCTCCTCCATGGCAGCAGAGAGGCTGCATACTGGAGATGGGACTTCTCTGCTATGTCACTGAAGGTCTCCTCTATATACCTCTGTCTCAGCTCCTCCAAGTCTGTTGCTCTAGCCTCCAGAGATTGGACCTGTTCCCTGAGAACAAGGAGTTCTTTGCACCTAGTGTACACATAAGACCTCTTATCAACTGGAAGATAATCATATATGAGACACTCGGTGCAAAAGACTGGATAGTCCCTATCTTGCTGCTGGACTGCTGTCTGCATCTTAGTTATATTGATTTGTTTAACTATGTAAAGCTTTTAATTATTTAAAGTTGCTAGGGGACTAGGGATACTTGAACCAATACAAATATGCCTAATAAGTTTAAGGGACTTTGTTTAGTGTTCACCTCAAGATGAACTGCAAGGACCTAGAATTAATCTAGTCCTAAGGCCTAATAGCTTGCTGATGGAGATAACCAGTTAAGCCTGAAAATGAACAACTTCCCTCTTTTCCCCTTAACTGGCTTAAGGGCCTATAAATCAAAGATTATGATTGGGGTGGGTGGGATGGAAATAAACACTAACTGAAAGTTTGCCTCTTACACTATGCCCTAACTGATTTAATATAACACAGAATTTTAAAATAGACAGATTTTATCAGCTTAACTGAAAGCAATTTCTTATTCCTCAAGATTTTGAGAATGCCCGAACAGGTAAATACTTACAAGTGCAGATTCCTTCCCAGCAGTAGCAGCTCCTCTCTCAGCAGTCCAGGCAATAAGGAATAACAAGAGCAACATATTTGGCACTCAGTTATCTGAAGTTGGTGTAGTTTTTCCCTGCACCAGAATCCACTGAATGATGCCACCCATCTTGTTATCCACAGATAACACCACCTACAGGTAAGTAACTTGGTTTTCTACATTTCTAAGTCGCTTAGCATCATTTATATAGCACTGAGTACATAGTTGTTATGCAGTTATAACCCTCCCCCCCCCCCCAACACTTTAACTTGCCCCAGGACTCTAGTCTGACAGTCATCATGAAGATGAGAACATTTTAGTACTGTCGCCTGTAATCAAAATCTTTGATGTTTCAGTCACTTAGAGAGTCTTTGCAATTTCACTCTGTCCTGTTATGTTCCAATCGTAGGTGCTAATCTGATAGATTATTAGAATATTAGACAGATGTCGAGGGAGGAGTGGCTCAATGGTTGGGATAGGTTACCTCAGGCCAGACGGCCAGAGTTCAATTCCCACATAGGGACAAGTAACCTCAGGCCCAGAGGGAATGGGGTCTCTAGTCCCATGGCCACTCCTTGTGGCCTTGGGCAAGCCACTTAACCCTCCATTGCCTCAGGTACGCTTAGATTTGTGAGCCCTTCGGGGAAGAGGGAATAAAAAGTACCTGTTTGTATATATCTGTAAACTGCTCTGATGTGCATAGTAAAGGGAAGTTTATCAAGTGCCTAAACCATAAACGTGGTGAATGGTATTGAACAAGATTATTGATTTTTTAAATCAAACAAGAGGCTAAACAGGTACTTTAAAATAATTAATGTTTACTTCGCTTCTCTCTCAGTTTTCATTCTGTTAATCATCTCATCAGTGCCATTTCTACATGACTGGCTTAGAAGGCGTTAGTGATCATGCACAGGATTTGAAAATTCTTCTAGGACTCATTCACCATGAATGAAAAATATTTCCCATACTCTCTCAGTATTTTGCATGTGTGGGGGGGGAAGGAAGGAACATAGATGATAAGTGCAGTTCTCCCCCCCCCCCCCTTCCCCACGTGCAGTTCTGTCTTCTCCTACAGTGGTCCATTACCCTCCAGCTCTTTTATTCTCCTCTCCCTCAGACCAACTGCAGCTGCCTCTTTCCTCCCTACGAGGCCCTGACTCGTTCATACCTCCCGAGGCCCTGTTCAGAAGCTGATCATGATACCATCAAAGGTTCCTGGACCTTGACTAGGAATTGAAGAGGTCACTGACTCTCCAGGTCCCAAATGGAGCCAATAATGCAATCTTCATTGGAAGGGCAGATGAGTGGAATCTCCAGGAACAAGCAGGGATGTAGTCTTCACATATGGGTATCATCGGTACTGATAGAGCCTGCGCGGGAAAGCTCCCCAGCGTCCAATAGGAAAGCTTTTGGGAGCATCCCACAGTGCCTGCGTGCTGCCTTCCCAACTGTCCCTCTCCAGTCTTTCATTTTCCGCGGAGTCAACAGGTCGCACATCCTGTCAACGCAGAAAAAATGCCCTTCTTATTATTCTTTTTTGTAGTCGCATCTGTCTTCTCTCGACGCTACACCGGTACCGCCTGTTCTTTTTTCTTTAAAAAAAACCCCAAACCTTTCTTTCTAGAGTCTTTTCCAGTAATTTTCTCCTCACGCGCCATTTTGGACACTAGGCCCAACCTTTTCCCTCAGGATGGAAAAACCCGCTTCGGGTTTTAAAGTGTTCTAAGTGTGGCGGTACCATCTCCGTCACCGATACCCATGACTGATGCCTCAAATGTTTAGGTTCTGACCATTCTATTTCAGAGTGTGTTGCCTGTGGGATGATGTCGAAAAGGGGCCAGCAAAACCGAGCTGCTAAACTTAGCACCCTTTTTCCCTCCGATGCAGCCTCTGTGGCATCGACATCTTCCAGGGCTTCGTCTTCCTCCCATGGATCTCAGGTAACTAAACATAAATCTAGCAGGTCCTCAAAGGGTAGATCTCCTTCTAAACATCGAGATGCCTCTGGCGTTGCCCTTGAGGGACTTTCACCGGCAAAATTGCCCCGGCGGGAGGCTTCGGCTTCCAAAGCACTAATGGGGCTCCAGGATGTTCTCGAGGCTTCAACCTCAGTAGAACTACTGGTGCCATGCTCTGGGGTTCCGGCCGCTTCATCTGGTACCGATACCCAAGCATCGGCAGCGTCGATAGACCAGAGATTCTTGGCTATTGAATGCAGTCTGGCGGCTCTTCTCATGGCCTCAATGCCCCTGAAACCGCTTCAGACAACTCAACCGGTACCGGCACCGACTCCAGTACTGGCACCGACTGCATCGACATCGGCAGGTATTCTACCGGGACCAAGTCATGCATCTCTATCTGGCATCGACAAGTCGGTACCGGACCACTCCAATGCCGACTTCGATCGGTACCGGTACCGTGCCTTACACAATCACCCAGGTCGGAGATACTTTGAATCCTCGGATGAGTCTGAAGATTCTGAAAGCTCTGCCGATACCAGAATACTTTATCCTGAGGATTCCTCTTCTCCTCAGCGTAGGATGTCTCCACCAGTGGATATGTCCTTTCAGGATTTTATCCGAGATGTGGCCTGAGGTCTTTCCATCACAGTGGCTCCTGAAAAAGAGCCTAGGGCAAAGGAATTAGAAATCCTACAATACCCTAAAGCTCCCAAGGAGGCAGCTACCTTACCTATTCATGAGATCTTGCATGATCTTATGTTAAGGATGTGGGAAACACCTCTAACCACATCTCCTCACTCTCGAAGACTCAACACCATGTATCGAGTTCCTCCTTGTCCTGGGTTTCAGAAGACTGAATTACCACACCATTCCATGGTGGTGGAATCAGTCATGAGACGGATAAAGAGTGCAAAAAGGCATGCATCTAATCCTCCAGGACGTGAGTGTAGGACTCTTGACGCCTTCGGACGTCGATCCTTCCAAGCTTCCATGCTTTCTGCTAGAATCACTTTCTATATCTTTTATATGGGAATGTTCCCTAAAAAGAGGTCACAGGAGATTTAGAGCTTATGAACCCTCTCCTTCCTGATGATTAAAGGCAAGATTATCTCGCTCTTGTCAAACATGCTCAGGATGTTTCAAAGTTTGTGAATCGTGCAGCCTTTGACTGCTTTGAATGCATAAGCAGAACCTCTGCCGTTGCCATAGGTGCACGTAGGATTGACTGGCTCCAGGCATCTGACTTGGAAATTTGGGTACAGGATAAACTAGGGAATATTCCTTGCACAGGAGAGAATCTCTTTGGCAAGAATTGGCAGGAAAACGCTAATGAGATAGATGCTAACAATATCACTTTGGATAGATTGTCTAAATCTACAGCTGATCCTGCGAGGAAAAGATCCTCTAAGAAACCATTCTTCAGCAAGAAGAAAGTTTTATCCCTCCTGTACCCAGCAGGGACATCGTTTAGGTCAGTCTGCCCAAAAGGGGACAGCAGCGACAACCTAGGCAAAGGAAGCCAAAAGCAGCTAAGCCTCAACCGGCTCAGCAGACTCAGCCTCCACAGGGGCTTTGACTCTTATCTAGAGAACTTTGCCTTCCTGGCCCTGAATGGCCCAGAACCCTCCACCATCCCAGGAAGGTTATGTCATTTTGCCCCCAGATGGGGTCAGATAACAGCAGAAAATTGGACTCTGTCTATTGTAAGAGAGGGGTACAAGCTTCATTTCCTCAGCATGCCCTCTCTCACAATGGTAAGATGGTTCAATTCTCAGACCTCTCTCAATGACCAGTTAGGTCAAGAGGTCACTGCGCTCCTTGCTCAAGGGGCAATAGAAGAGGTCCTTATTCCCCAACGGGGTACAGGGTTTTACTCCCCCTATTTCCTTATTCCAAAGAAAACAGGACACAGACCCATTTTAGACCTCAGAGAATTGAACAAATTCCTGTTCAAAGAGAAGTTCAAAATGATTTCTCTAGGAACTCTGTTGCCATACCTTCAGAGTCAGGATTGGTTTGTTCTCTAGATCTCAAGGATGCATTCACTCATGTTCTCATCCATCCAACTCACCGAAAGTTCCTTCGCTTTCTGTTTCAAGGGAAGCACTACCAATACAGGGTTCTTCTTTTTGGCCTGGCCTCTGCACCAAGGGTGTTCACAAAATGCATGGCTGTGGTGGCAGCATTTCTCCGCACCCTGGGAATATTCGTCTTCCCTTACTTAGATGACTGGCTCATTCGAGCCCCTTCAGAGCCAGAGGCCAGGGTTGCTCTGTCTCGCACAATGCGCATCCTTCAGTATTTGGGACTTGTCAAACTTCCCAAAGTCCAACCTTGCTCCCACTCAATCCCTAGAGTTTTAGGAGCTCTGCCAGATACCATACAGACAAGGGCTTTCCTTCCACAACCCCACTGCCTTCGCATTGTGCAGTTAGCTTCCCAAGCAGTGCTAAAACCTCACCTCACTGCTCGGGAAATGTTACAGTTGCTAGGCCACATGGCATCCACCGTGCATGTGGTTCTTATGCTCGCCTCCATATGAGGGCAGCCCAGTGGACTTTATCCACTCAGTGGACTCAGGCGTCAGGTTGCCTGTCAGACAAAACAGCAAACTCAGATTGCCTTATTTTGTCCCTCCAATGGTGGCAGTCACCCCAAAACCTTCTGGTGGGGTCTCCTTTTCAGCAACCCCCACTCCAAGCCACTCTAACAACAGATGCTTCACAGGTGGGTTGGAGAGCCCACCTGCAAGGCCTCTCTACCCAGGGTACCTGGACTCCACAGGAGGCCTATCTCCATATCAATCTCCTGGAACTCAGAGCAATCTTCCTTGCTCTTTGAATATTCCACACCCAGCTCAGCTACAAGACAGTCCTAGTTCAAACGGACAATCAAGTAGCCATGTTCTATGTGAATAAGCAGGGCGGAACAGGCTCTCTGTCGCTCTGCAATGAAGCTTTGCGACAATGGGCCCTCGCCAGAGAGCATCAGATTCATCTCCTTGCAGTGTATCTTCCAGGCATTCAAAACTCTTGGGCAGACAGACTCAGTCGAGTTCTTCTTCCACACGAATGGTCTCTCCATGCAGACCAGGTGGCCAAAACTTTTCAAAATTGTGGAACCCCGGACATAGACTTCTTTGCAAGTCCGCTGAATGCCAAACTTCCCCGGTTCTGTTCCAGAATTCCGGCTCAGGGTTGTCAGGCCAGGGATGCTTTCCTCCTCCATTGGGGTCAGGACTTCCTGTATGCCTTTCCACCCATTCCCCTAATTCCCAAAACCCTGTTCAAGCTTCAGAGAGACAGAGGTCATATGATTCTCATAGCTCCACGTTGGCCAGGGCAAATGTGGTACCCTCTGCTCCTACATCTCACTCAAGCTCCGCCTCTGGAGTTAGGATCTGCTCCAGATCTCCTTTCTCAAGAGGACAGGATGCTGTGGCATCCCAATCCCCAGTCTCTGCATCTCAGGGCCTGGTTACTGAAAGCCTAGAACGTCACGGTCTTAACCTTTCCCATCAGGTAAAGGATATCCTATATGCTTCCAGGAAGCCTTCCACAAGACGCTCTTATGCATTTAAGTGGAAAAGGTTTACCATATGGTGCTCGCAGAAGGGTCTTAACCCTCTTGCGATACTCCAGTAATGATTCCAGAGGTATCGCCTTCATTTATCAAATGCAGGGCTTAAGACCAATTCAGTAAGAGTCCATTTGAGTGTTATTGCAGCTTCTTTCACACCTCTAAATGGACAACCTATTTCCTCTCATCCTCTCAGCGAGATTTATGAGAGGCCTTCTTTTGACTAAGCCTCCCATTAAGCCACCACCGGTGGCATGGGACTTAAATCTGGTTCTTGGGCAGCTCATGAAACCGTCCTTTTAACTATTAGCCACTACCTCTTTGAAATTCCTTTCCTGGAAGGTCATCTTTCTTATTGCAATCACATCAGCACATCGCATCAGTGAATTGCAAGCGTTGGTGGCTGATCTTCCTTATACAAGGTTCCATCATGATAAGGTAGTCCTTAGGACTCATCCACACTTTATGCCAAAGGTGGTGTCGCCTTTTCATTTAAACCAAGCGGTTTACCTTCCTGTATTCTTTCCAAGGCCTCACGCCTCAAATGCAGAAAGGAATCTTCATACTTTGGACTGTAAAAGAGCTTTGGCCTTTTACTTGCAAAGGACACAGCAACATAGAAAGTCCTCTCAACTCTTTGTTGCTTTTGATCCTAGTCATTTGGGACTTCCAGTCTCCAAAAGAACACTGTCCAGCTGGAATGCACAGTGTATATCTTTTGTCTATGAGAGTAAAAACCTTCCTCTTGAAGGCCACGTCACAGCTCACAATGTGAGAGCCATGGCAGCCTCTATAGCTCATCTTCACTCTGTGTCTATTGACGACATCTGTCGAGCAGCTACTTGGGCTTTGGTTCATACCTTCACAGCCCATTACTGCTTAGACAAGGACTCCCGCCGGGATGCCTTGTTTGGTCAGGCTGTTCTTCAACACCTGTTCCACACTTAATCAACTCCTACCCACCATCCCTGATAGGATGCCAGAGATCCATGGGGGGAAGTGGAGCCCTTTTACAAGGGTACACAACTTTCTGGGTCCATCTCCCTGGCATCTGCAGCTAGGGAGTCCCCATATGTGACGACTACATTCCTGCTTGTTCTTGGAGATAGCATAGTTACTCACCTGTAGCAGGTGATCTCCAGGAACAGCAGGAATTTAGTCTTCACAACCCACCCACCTCCCCTAGGAGTTGTATCTCTATATCTCTCTTTCCCTCAGCTTTAAACTCAACTGGAGAGGGACAGTTGGGAAAGGCGGGAAGGCAGCACGCAGGCGCTGTGGGATGCTCCCAAAAGCTTTCCTATTGGACGCTGGGGAGCGTTCCTGCGCAGGCTCCGTCGCTACCAAAGATACCCATATGTGAAGACTAAATTCCTGCTGTTCCCGGAGATCACCTGTAACAGGTAACTATGCTTTTTCAAAATGCTGACCATAATTACTCCAGTGCTCTACTAAAGCTGCTACAGCCTCTTTGAAGATTTACCAAACTGCCACAAAAATGATTTTTGTTGGACGTTTGCACTCAAATTCTCACTTTGTCCCCAAACAAATTTTACCCAAAACTGAAGCCAAACTGGTGGTCAAGTGTAGGAAGTATTTTTCTCTGCTCTTCCACAAAACGTACCTTCAATTTTAATGTTCTACCTATATAAAAATAATTCTGGGTCGATCAGAAAGCCTCTCTTAAATGTCCAGAACTACAAGATAATAGTTCAGAATGTCAGTTTAACCTTTTAGCACACATATTGCCCAAACCCTTAGAGTTTGGGAGTGGTGCCAAAAGACTGGAGAGAGGCTCATGTAGTGCCTTTACACAAAAGCAGAAGTAAGGATGTGGTTGAAAACTACAGGCCGGTTAGTTTAACTTCGTTAGTGAGTAAATTATTGGAAATGCTGCTGAAAGAGAAAATAGTGAGGTTTCTGGAGTCCAGCGGATTATAGTATCCAAGACAGCATGGATTCACCAGAGGCAGGTCTTGTCAGACAAATCTAATTGATTTCTTTGACTGGGTGACCAGGGAGTTGGGCCGAGGGAGAGCCCTAGATGTGGTGTATTTAGATTTCAGTAAAGCCTTTGACACTGTTCCTCACAGGCGACTTAAAACAAACTGAGCACCCTAGGGATGGACCCTAAAGTTACTGCTTGGGTTAGAAATTGGTTGGGTGGGAGGCGACAAAGAGTACAGGTAAATGGAGCTCACTCTGAGGAGAAGGATGTTACCAGTGGTGTGCCCCAGGGATCTGTCCTTGGTCCGATTCTTTTTAACATCTTTGTTAGTGATATAGCGGAAGGGCTGTCGTGTAAGGTTTGCCTCTTTGCGGATGATACCAAAATCTGCAATAGACACCCAGGAAGGTGTAGATCTTTTTCTGTCATCATATTTCTATGTTTCTATGTAACCATGACAGCTTTCTGCCTTAATTTAGTACACAAGAATGGCTCACAAGTAACACAGCAGACAGATAATTCATCAGTGTTGTTCCCAGTGCAACAATTGCTTTAACTCTGCACCAAGATATTTTGAACAATAAATTTGGATCATGGCTTTGAATAATCTCTTGAAGAAACTCACTGGCTCCATGGTTCTTTGCCTCTGTACCAATGGCTCTCTCTCAGGCAGAGCATGGATATTGAGGATTAGCCACCCAGTCCAAAATACGTGGTTGGCAGGAAGAATTACTTTATTAGGAATTAATGGTACTTGACATCAAAAAGCCTAAATTGCCAGACACAGACCGTTTCGAATTCACTTCTTCAGGGGATTCAGGCGTACTACATTCATAAATACACAAACATAAATATCATAAAAAACATACAAATGAATGAATATAAAGCTCCAATTATACAATTATATCAACACATTTGCACATAAAGAATAAATCATTAAACCATATGTAAAAAATTATAAAAACATATGAACTATAAAAATATGAACCATTAAAACAAACATGTGCCTTAAAAATGAATTGTAAATATACCATATCATTAATTAACACTTATATCCACTATCACTAAATAATTGATAAATAATTAAAAAATAAATAATAAAAGGTAATTGAACATGACATATGAAAGGGTGAGTAACCATATATTCTCTGTATCTATACCTTAGTTAGATAAGTTCAATTAGATTGTTCTGTGTACTAAAAAAGAAGAAGAGGAGATTATTATATGTCACACTAGTAATCAACACAACAGGAGTAGGAGTGAGTATATCACAGACTGGATGAATCAATTTATATATAAACAAAAATCTGGTTCTTGGGAAGCTCATGAAGCCGCCTTTTGAACCGTTAGCTACTACCTCTTTGAAATTCCTTTCTTGGAAGGTCATCTTTCTTATTGCAATCACATCAGCATGTTGCATCAGTGAATTGCAGGCATTGGTGGCTGATCCTCCTTATACAAGGTTCCATCATGATAAGGTAGTCCTTAGGACTCATCCACAGGTGCCAAAGGTGGTGTCACCTTTTCATTTAAACCAAGCGGTTTACCTTCCTGTATTCTTCCCAAGGCCTCATGCTTCAAATGCAGAAAGGAATCTTCATACTTTGGATTGTAAAAGAGCTTTAGCTTTTTACTTGCAAAGAACTTAATCTTAAAGTTATTAAATGAGCCTAGATTTTTGTTTATATATAAATTGATTCATCCAGTCTGTGATATACTCACTCCTGCTCCTGTTGTGTTGATTACTAGTGTAACATATAATAATCTCTTCTTCTTTTTTAGTACACAGAACAATCAAATTGAACTTATCTAACAACTAAGGTATAGATACAGAGAATATATGGTTACTCACCCTTTCATATGTCATGTTCAATTACCTTTTATTTATTTTTTAATTATTTATCAATTATTTAGTGATAGTGGATATAAGTGTTAATTAATGATATGGTATATTTACAATTCATTTTTAAGGCACATGTTTGTTTTAATGGTTCATATTTTTATAGTTCATATGTTTTTATAATTTTTTACATATGGTTTAATGATTTATTCTTTATGTGCAAATGTGTTGATATAATTGTATAACTGGAACTTTATATTCATTAATTTGTATGTTGTTTATGATATTTATGTTTGTGTATTTGTGAATGTAGTACGCCTGAATCCCCTGATGAAGTGAATTTGAAACACGGCCTGTGTCAGGCAGTTTAGGCTTTTTGATGTCAAGTACCATTAATTCCTACTAAAGTAATTCTTCCTGCCAACCACGTATTGTAGACTGAGTGTCTTCTAACAACATGGTATAGTGCTTCCTATTGAGGATTAGCTGCATCTCCTGTTGCATCAACCTTGATGCATTCAAAATGTTGCATTGCACTGAGCCATGAAGCCTTCCATCTGCTCTACTGTTTTTATGAGATGCACCTCAAAGGCTCTGGGACTGCAGAAGGAGTTGGCTATGTTGTCCTGAGTTATTCCAGGGATATTGGAAGACTGGTCTCATCCCATTTGAGTCTCCAGTATTAAGGAGGATGCACAGTCCTCGTTGCAGATACTTCAAGAATAATGGATCACTCAATGCTCACAAAATCATGCATCAATAAGCTTTGACACTCATGTACTCCATCCTCCACGGTGCTTGGTGTTGCAAGCCCTTGATGTCAATAACAATAAGGCTGAATCCTTCCTCTTCTAGCAAGAACCAGATGGTATATATTCCCAATGGGCTCTATTGATGCTCAATATTGAGGGTAACCAATGTCCTCTCAATGTCAATGTATCCCCAGCATCCAGTGCAGCTTCTGGTGCCATGAAGACCAATGCTTCCATTGCCAAAGTTGATGGACTGGCCTTATCGGCACCAAAAATTAGCTGAATTTCTTTTCATGACCCTTGAGCTCTCTCTTTGACATCTGTAAACACAAATTACAATGAGAGGGATCATGATCACAGCCCAGACTGCAGGTACCAGTTATGGGTATCTGTAATGAATATAATCCTGCTGCATCTTAAGTGTGTCTTAAAATTGCTAGGGAGTTTACTCTGAGATATATCACCAAAAATATATAGCCACAGTGAAATCATATGACTTCACTATGAAAAATACTTCTAGTCAGAGTGTGCAAGGCATCTGTTTGGGCTCATTTAGGCAATGCAAAAAAATAAAGAAAACAAAAATTAAAAATGGCCAAAAAAAACCCAACTAGGATGCTAACAAGAATCAGCACCACACGACAGCAAGAGTGAAAAAAAGAAGGGAAAAAAACATAAAAATTCATGAGAAAATTTGGTATAGGCCAAAGGCAAGAATAAGGAGAATCAATAGACACATCCTCTTGGCTCCACGAAAAATGAAAGACAGCGGTGGTCCCACACAACAGCAGCTGGTGCGTATACATGGCAGAGCACTTTCAAAAGTTTCAAGAAGAATCTAAAGTTGGTGAGCTTTTCTTGCACCAGGCTTGGTCAGTGACATCACTCAAACACAAGGGCTCACTATCCTGCTTGTCCACGGAGAAAGTGTAGTTACTCACCTATAACAGGTGATCTCCGGGAACAGCAGGAATTTAGTCCTAATATATGGGTATCGTCGGTACCGACGGAGCCTGCACCTGGAACGCTCCCCAGCGTCCAATAGGAACGCTTTTGGGAGCATCCCTCAGCACATGCGCGCTGCCTTCCCGCCTTTCCAACTGTCCCTCTTCAGTTAAGTTTGTAGCTTAGTGAAAGGATAGAGGGAGAGAGGAAAGAGACAAAAGAGAGAGAGAGAGAGAACTCCTAGGGGGAGGTAGGTGGATTGTGAGGACAAAATTCCTGCTGTTCCCGGAGATCACCTGTTACAGGTGAGTAACTATGCTATCTCCAGGAACAAGCAGGAATGTAGTCCTCACATATGGGGACTCCCTAGCTGAAGATGCCAGGGAGATAGCCCCAGGAAGGTGCCACCGTCGAAAGTGAGAATCCTTCCTCCCATGGATCTTCCAGGTCAAAAGCTTAAGGGCTGCAGTGGCTAAAGGCTCAAGAGGCGACTTCATGAGCTGCCCGAGAACTAGATTTAGATCCCATGCCACCGGTGGTGGCTTGATGGGAGGTTTAGTTAATAAAACGCCTCTCATAAATCTTGATAGGGGTGGATGAGAGGAAATTGGTTGTCCATTTAGAGGCTTATAAGAAGCTGCAATTGCACTAAGATGGACTCTTACTGAATTGGTCTTTAACCCAGAATTCAATAAGTGAAGGAGATACTCTAGTATCGATTCTAAGGGTATGACCAAGGGGTTTAATCCCCTCTTGGAGCACTATATAGTAAAATGTTTCCACTTGAAGGCATAAGATCTTCTTGTGGAAAGTTTCCTAGAAGCCTGAAGGATATTTTTACCTGCTGGGACAGGTTGAAATCCTGGAGGTCTAACCCTTCAGCAACCAGGCTGTGAGGTGCAGGGACTGGGGATTTGGGTGCCATAGCTTCCCGTTCTCCTAGGAAAGGAGATCTGGAGCATGCCCTAACTCCAGAGGTGCCACTTGAGAGAGATGCAGAAGCAGGGAATACCATGTTTGGCGTGGCCATCGTGGTGCTACGAGGATCATGCGACCCCTGTCTCTCTGAAGCTTGAAGAGTGTTTTGGGGATGAGGGGAATGGGTGGGAAGGCATAAAGGAAGTCCTGACCCCAGTGAAGGAGGAAGGCATCTCTTGCCTGACAGTTGTGTGCCGGAATCCTGGAACAGAACTGGGGAAGTTTGGCATTCAGTGGACTTGCAAAGAGGTCTATGTCTGGAGTGCCCCAGAGATGAAATATCTTCGCCACCTGGTCTAGGTGAGGTAGCAATACTCGACTGAGTTTGTCTGCCCAAAGGTTTTGAATGCCTGGACGATATACCACTAGAAGGTGAATTTGATGCTCTCTGGTGAGGGCCCATAGTCATAAAGCTTTGTTGCATAACGACAGAGAGCCCGTTCCACCCTGCTTGTTCACATAGAACATGGCTACCTGATTGTCCGTCTAGACTAGGACTGTCTTGTAGCTGAGCTGTGCGTGGAACACTCGAAGAGCTAAATAAATTGCTCTTAATTCCAGGAGGTTTATGTGTAAGCCTACCTCCTGTGGAGTCCAAGTGCCCTGGGTAGAGAGATGATTCAGGTGTGCTTCCCAACCCACCTATGATGCATCTGTTGTTAGGGTGGCCTTAAAGAGGGGTTGATGGAAAGGAGGACCCCACTGTCAGATTTTCTAGTGCTTGCCACCATTGGAGGGACAAAATTAGTCGTTGAGAGATTATTTTGTCCGACAAATGACCCATGGCCTGTGTCCACTGTGTGGAGAGCGTCCACTGAGCTGCTCGCATGTGGAGGCGAGCATATGGGACTACATGAAATGTGGATGCCATGTGTCCCAGAAGTGCAGTAGTTCCCGAGCCGTGAGGGAGGATTTGCCTGTTACTTGGGAAGCTAGCTGCATAATGTGAAGACAGCGGGCTTGTGGAAGGAAAGCCCTTGCCTGTCTTCCAGACAGGCTCCTATAAATTCTAGGCATTGGGAAGGAACTAGTTGAGACTTCGGGAAGTTTATTTCCAATCCCAAGTATTGGAGGATTTGAATTGTATGGGACAGTGCAGTGCTGGCCTCTGCAACGGTGGAGGCTCGAATGAGCCAGTCGTCTAAGAAAGGGAAGACACAAATCCCCAGGGTTCGTAGAAATGCGGCTACTACTGCCATGCATTTCGTGAACACCCTTGGTGTTGAAGCCAGACCAAAAGGCAGAACCCTGTACTGGAAATGTCTTCCCCTGAAAAGGAAACGTAAGAATTTCCTGTGATCTGGATGGATGAGAATGTGAGTGTATGCATCCTTTAAGTCTAGAGAGCAAAGCCAGTCCTGGCTTCGAAGGTATGGCAGAAGAGTTCCTAGAGAAATCATTTTGAATTTCTCTCGAAACATATTTGTTCAATTCTCTGAGGTCTAGAATGGGTCTCTGTCCCCCTGTTTTCTTTGGAATAAGAAAATAGGGGGAGTAGAACCCTGTCCCTTTTTGAAAAATGGGTACTTCTTCTATTGCCCTTTGGGCAAGAAGTGTGGAGACCTCGTGATCTAGCAGATTGTCTGCAGAGGTTTGTGAATTGAATTGTTTCAGAATTTTAGGAGAGGGTATGCTATGAAAATGAAGTTTGTACCCCTCTCCTACAATGGACAAAGTCCAATCTTCTGTTGTTATCTGATGCCATCTTTTGACAAAGTGGCATAACCTGCCTGGAATATTGGGGGAGTGGGGACCCCTCAGAGGCAGGAAGGCAAAGCTCTCTAGGAAGGCGTCAAAGCCCTTGAGGGGGCTGAACCTGGAGAGCCGGTTGGGCTCTCTGGCATTTTGGTTTCTTTTGCTGTCTAGTTTGTCCATTCTGGGCAACCTGACCTAGAGTCTGACTCTGTTGAGTATAGGAAGGATAAAACTTCCTCTTTTTGCTAAAAGAGGGGTTTTTATAAGGCTTCCTTTTGGCTGGAGTGGCTGTAGACTTTGACAATCTATCTAAGGTAGAGTTGTCAGCATCTAACTAGTTGCCCTTTTCCTGCCATTTCTTGCTGAAGAGATTCTCCCCCATGCAAGGAATATTGCCTAACTTGTCCTGTACCCAAGTCTCCAAGTCTGATGCCTGTAGCCAGGCATTCTCCAGGACCAAGCAGGAAGTCAGTCCTCACATATGGGTGACGTCGGCGTCGACGGAGCCCTCGTGCGGAGCATTTCCCCAGCTTTCAAAGAAAGCCTTTGGGAATTGCAGCGCGCATGCGCAGTCCCCTTCCCGCCCAAGGGTGCCATCTTGCTCAGTCTTCTTTTTTCCGCAGAGCCCGACGGACGTAGTTCGTTTTTCCCCGAGGAAAAGGTTGATTTTCCCTATTTTTTCTCTTTTTTCTTCGGTTCGACGCCGGATCCTTTTCCCGCCTTGGACCGATACGCCGGTATCGAGTCCTCACTCTCTTTTTAGGTTTTTGTCCTTTGTGACTAGCGTTCGCGCCATTTTTCTTTTTTCCCTGGCAGCCCGGTCTTTGGACCTCGCAGGTGTAAGAAACTTATGTCTCTTACCGACACACATGACTGCTGTCTCCGCTGTCTCGGTCCCGATCATGACCCGATGATCTGTGGTCCGTGTGGCAAAATGTCCTCGAAGGCATTGAGGAGTCGGCAGCACCAAAAGGATACGATCTTTTCTGACTCCGCGTCCAGATGGGCCCGGACCTCGTCAGAGGCCTCGACGTCTCCGGCCCCGAGCAGCGTCGGGGTTCCTCTGAGTGGGAGTCTCCTTCGCGGGAACATCGCAGGAAGAAGAAACCCGCGAGGGTGGCGTCGGTGGACGCTCCTGGTTCCTCGAGGGCCAGGTTGCATAGCCCCGATAGCCGTCCCGGGTCTTCGGAGTCGGAGAGGCCTGCCAAACATCCTCGTATTGAGATGGAGTCTCCTGGACACGTAAGTGCTGTAGTCCTCGTGGACTCTCCTCCAGGGGAGCCGCCGTCAGGGCCCGAGTCGGGGGCTGCTGGGTCTCCTGAGCTCGGACTCAGGTTGACGGTCTTGGAGAGCAGCGTCACTGCCATCATGGAACAGCAGCGGGCATTGATCGCCGGTCTCACCAGTGCATCTGCCCCGACCACCAGGACCTCGACGTCCAAGTCGACCCCGGAGGCCGAGCCGATCCTCGAGTCCATGCGGGCTCGAGTCGATCCTCGAGTCCATGCGGGCTCGCGTCGATCCTCGGCCACGGTCTCCCTCGGCCTCCCTTCGGGACCGAGGTCGTCGACGCCGGTACCCTCGGCATCGGGGCGGATGGCATCGGTGCCCGCCCGACCGGAGCCGCTCGATTCCTCCTCCGAGGAGTCGGGCTGGGAGACGGAGGACGAAGAGTCACCCGATACTTATCGGACTCGGTGTGTCCCATCGGACTCGCCGGAGTCCGAACCTCGGAGACGATCCCCACCGGAGGATACCCGGTTCTCGGACTTCGTGCGGGATATGGCCAAGGCCTTAGCCTTCCCCGCGGATCCCGAGGAGAAGCCTTGAGCCGAGGAGCTCGAGGCCCTCCAGTATGACTCTCCCCCAAAGGAGGCCTTTACTGTTCCGGTTCCTCCGATGCTGGAGTGGCTGCTCTTCTGCATGTGGGAGACCCCGGCCTCGACGCCGGTGTTAAGCAAGCGGGTCGATTCAATCTATCGAGTCCGCAAGAGCCCCGGGTTCCAAAAGACGCAATTACCGCACCACTCCATGGTTGTGGAATCGGCCATGCATAGACTGAAAAGTCAGAAGATGCACTCCTTGGTGCCTCCCGGCCGGGAGGCCCGGAACCTGGATGCCCTCGGTAAGAAATGCTTCCAGGGCTCTATGCTTGCTTGCCGTGTCCAGACTTACCAGCTCTACATGGGCATGTACCTCTGAGACATGGCAAAGGAGATTGACGGGTTCTCTGCTGGTCTGTCTGAGGAACCTTTGCAGAGGTTCCAGGCCTTGTCCACTGGTATTCGGGAGTGCTCGAAGTTTATCTCTCGAGCAGCCTACGATGGCTTCGAGGCTTCGACCCGAGTAGCCGGGCCGGCATCAGTGCCCGCCGACAGGCTTGGCTACAGTCATCCGACCTCGAGCCATGGGTGCAGGACAAGTTGGTCGATGTCCCCTGCCGAGGTGAAAACCTCTTTGGCAAGCCCATGGCTGACAAGGCTGCAGAACACGAGACCGAGACTCTGACCAGGACTAGGCTGTCCAGAAAAACCGATGCCCCTTCTCAGAAGAAGAAGGGCTCAGGGAAAAAGCCCTTCTACCCGAGGAAGTCTTCTGCCTATAAACCATACCCTCATTATCAGGCCTCTGCAGCTCCCCAACAGGGTCAGCAGGCCAAGGGGCAGGGTCAGGGGCCCCGTAGGCAGAAAGCCCCCAAGCCCACCACACCGGCCCCTGCTCAGCAGGGTGGGGGTTTTTGACTCAGCAAGCATAGCCTCTTCTCCTCACCTGGCTCACATCAGCACAGGAGGCCGGCTGGCCCACTTTGCCCACAGGTGGTCAGCCGTCACATCAGATACCTGGGTACGCCATATAGTCTAAAAGGGCTATCTTCTTCATTTTCACCAGGTACCTCCCTCCTACTTTCCAGGGGAGCCTCCAAGACCCCCTCTGCACAGGGACCTACTCCTTCAGGAGTTAGCAAGTCTGCTAAAGGAACAGGCTGTGGAACTGGTGCCCCACCACCTGAGAGGTCACGGCTTTTATTCCAGGTACTTTCTGGTACCAAAAAGAACAGGAGGCCTCAGACCCATCCTAGACTTGCGCAACCTCAACAAGTTCCTGGAGAGGGAAAAGTTCAAGATGCTGCTGCCCTACCTCCAGCAGGGAGATTGGCTATGCTCCTTAGATCTCAAGGATGTTTATACTCACATCCTTATTCATCCAGACCACAGACAGTATCTCAGGTTTGTTGTGGGGGGAAACCACTACCAGTACAGAGTACTTCCCTTTGGCCTAGCCTCCGCTCCCAGGGTGTTCACCAAGTGCCTGGTGGTGGCGGCGGCCTACCTGAGGCTTCAAGGTCTTTTTGTGTTTCCATACCTGGACGACTGGCTCATAAGAGGCCAGTCTTCTCAGGAGGTCAGTCAGGCCACCCTTCGCACTGTGGCTCTGCTTCAGCACTTGGGGTTTGTCATAAACTTCGCAAAGTCCACTTTGCTCCCGTCCCAGAACTTGGAATTCATAGGAGCAAGACTGGACACTCTTCAGGCGAAGGCTTTTCTGCCACTAGACAGAGCCCACAGGTTGATGGATCTCGCCAGGCAGTTTCACGGCAATTCCCTGGTCTCTGCCAGGCAATTCCTGAGACTTCTCGGCCATATGGCTTCCACAGTTCATGTAACCCCCAATGCCCGCCTGCACATGCGGCCTGCTCAGTGGAGCCTTCGAACTCAGTGGCATCAGGCCACAGGGAGCCTTGCAGACTCGGTGAGTGTATCCACCCTGCTCGTCTCCTCTCTATAGTGGTGGCTTCATCTTCCGAATCTGGTATTCGGAGTGGATTTTCAACCCCCTCCACATTCTCGAGTGCTGACGACAGATGCTTCTCTTCTAGGTTGGGGAGCACATTGCCAAGGGACATGTACTCAGGGTCTCTGGACTCCTTGGGAGACTGCTCAGCAGATAAATTTCCTAGAGCTACGGGCGATACGCCTAGCTCTGCGAGCCTTCTCCAACCTCACGTCGCACCAGTCTGTATTGGTCCAGACGGACAATCAAGTTGCAATGTTCTACGTGAACAAACAAGGAGGCACAGGCTCCTTCCTTCTCTGCCAGGAGGCACAACGGCTGTGCTCTTGGGCCGTCAATCACGGAATCCTCCTCAAGGCTGTCTACCTCCCAAGTCAAGAAAATTACCTGGCGGACAGACTGAGCAGGATCCTACAACCACACGAATGGAGATTGAACCCGTTGGTGGTTCAGCAGATCTTTCTCAGATAGGGCCTCCCCACCATGGATCTTTTCGCCAGTCCTCTGAACCGGCAACTCCCAAGATTCTGCTCCAGACAACCGCATCCTCTCAGGGTAGCAGCGGATGCGTTTCTGATCTCGTGGTCCCAAGGCCTGCTATATGCGTTTCCTCCCACGCCACTAGTGTCTCGCACACTGTTCAAGGTCCTCAAGGACAGAGCCTCAATGATTCTGATAGCCCCCAGGTGGCCGAGGCAGCCGTGGTTCCCACTCCTGTTGCAACTGGCGGTGGACACTCCCCTGCCTCTGGGACTTCAACACGATCTCCTGTCTCAGGATCAGGGGTCTCTCTTGCACCCCAACCTCCAGTCCCTTCATCTGATGGCTTGGCTGCTGAAAGGGTAGTTCTGGCTCCCCTACTCCTGCCTAGAGAGGTGGAAGACGTTGTCTTGGCCTCTCGGCGGCAATCCACCAGGAAGTCCTACGCTCTTAAGTGGCGTAGATTCTCCACCTGGTGTGCTCAGCACAGCGAGAATCCCTTCTCGTGCTTGGTAGCGGTGGTATTGCAATATTTGCTTTACCTCTCCAATCTAGGCCTTAAGTCCAACTCTGTCAGGGTTCACCTCAGTGCTCTCTCAGCGCACCACTCGCTGGTGGATGGGAGGCCTCTTTCCAACCACCCTTTGGTGGCTCGTTTTCTCAGAGGCCTCCTCCTGCTTAAGCCTCCTTTGCGTCCACCAGCCCCTGAGTGGAATCTGAATGTGGTCTTACAGCGGCTTACTTGTCCGCCATTTGAACCTATGGCTACTTGCCCTCACCGTTTTCTCTCCTGGAAAACCTTGTTTCTGGTAGCTCTTACCTCTGCTAGGCGAGTGAGTGAGCTTCAGGCCCTAGTGTCTGATCCCCCTTACACTAGGTTCTACAGGAATAGGGTAGTCTTACGGACTCACCCGAAGTTTCTTCCTAAGGTTGTCTCCCCTTTTCACCTCAATCAGGAGGTGGTTCTTCCGACCTTCTTTCCCAGGCCGCATGCCAACCGGGCTGAGATGGTCCTGCATACCCTGGACTGTAGGAGGGCGTTATCCTTCTACCTTGACCGTACGTGGGAGCATCGGAGGGCTGTTCAGCTCTTCGTTTCTTTTGACCCCAATAAGTTGGGGTTACCTGTCTCCAAGCGTACTTTGTCCATATGGGTCGCTGACTGTATCGCCTGGGCTTATGGGGCAGCCGGCCTCTCATTGGAGGGTCGAGTCACGGCTCATCGTGTCAGGGTGAAGGCTGCGTCAGTGGCTCATCTCCGCTCTGTTCCGTTGGCAGACATCTGCCGGACCGCTACTTGGTCTTCAAGCCAGACTTTTGCGGCCCATTACTGCCTTGAAAGGGAGTCCCGCAGGGACAGTGCTTTCGGACAGTCCCGCAGGCAGTACTCCATAATCTCTTTGGGGTTTAGGCAACTCCTACCCTCTGGCCCTGGTGTTGGGCTACTGGTCGGGGGCGTTCTCAGAGAAGATTCCTTCCTTACTTGCTGAAGAGCTAGAGGGAGCTCATTTTTTCGGCTTGAGGTCTCCGGTAGCCTTAAGCTTGGGAGTCCCATATGTGAGGACTGACTTCCTGCTTGGTCCTGGAGAAAGAGTAGTTACTCACCTGTAACAGGTGTTCTCCAGGAGCAGCAGGAATCAGTCCTCACAACCCTCCCTCCTCGCCTTGGAGTTGCAGTCATTTGATTTGTTTTGCTAATTTTTTTGCTGTTTTTAGCTATGTCATCAGACTGAGCAAGATGGCACCCTTGGGCGGGAAGGGGACCGCGCATGCGCGCTGCAATTCCCAAAGGCTTTCTTTGAAAGCTGGGGAAATGCGCCGCACGAGGGCTCCGTCGGCGCCGACGTCACCCATATGTGAGGACTGATTCCTGCTGCTCCTGGAGAACACCTGTTACAGGTGAGTAACTACTCTATCCGTTGTGCGCCAATGGCAATAGCATAAAGTTCTGCTGATGCATTCGAAGCAGTCAAAGGCTGCACGATTGGCAAACTTGGAGACATCTTGAGCATGCTTAACTAGAGCAAGAAAATCTTGTCTCTTATCTGGGAGAAATGGGCTCATAAGTTCCAAGTCTCCTGTGACTTCCTTAAGGAACATTCCCATATATAGAATATATGAACTGATCCTAGCTGAAAGCATGGTAGCTTGAAAAGTTCTGCGTCCAAAAGCATCCAGAGTCCTGCATTCATGATCTGGAGGATTGGATGCATGTCTCTTTGCACTTTTCATCCTACGCATGGCTGATTCCACTACCATTGAATGGTGTGGCAGCTGAGTTTTCTGAAATCCAGGACATGGTGGAACTCGATACATAGTATCAAGTCTCCTAGAGTGAGGAGAAGTAGTCAGAGGTGTCTAGCACATTCTGAGCATTAAGCTATGCAGAATTTCATGGATAGGTAGAGTAGCTGCCTCTTTAGGAGCTTTAGGATATTGGAGGATTTCCAGTTCCTTTGCTCTGGGTTCCTCTTCAGGAGCTACTGTGATTGAAAGACCCTTGGCCATATCACGGATGAAATCCTGAAATGACATGTCCTTTGGAAGTGACATTCTGCGTTGGGGAGAAGAGGGATCTTCTAGGAGAAACCCTCTAGTGCCAGCAGAATTGTCAGAGTCTTCGGAATCGGAGGAATTGAAGTATTCCTGACCCCAATGCTCTTGCAAAGTACGATCCCGGTACCGATCAAAGTCGGTACCGAGGTGACCTGGTACCGCTTTGTCCACTCCAGCCAGAGATGGCATGGAAAGAGCTCCCACCGGGGCATCACCGGTGTCTGTACCGGTGTCGATTTCGGCACCGGTGCCCTTGGGAGCACCGGTACCGCAGCCGAAAGAAGAGCTGCGATACTGCGCTTGATAGCGAGGAACCTCTGGTCTATCGACACTGCCGATGCCTGGGTGTCGGTACCGGTGAGGACAGCCGGAACCCCTGAGCATGGCACAGGTAGTTCTTGTGAGGATGAGGCCTCGAGAACATCCTGAAGCCCCATCGATGCTTTGGAAGTCGAAGCCTCCCGCCGGGGCTGTTTTGCCGGTGTGGTTCCCTCAAGGGCAATGCCAATGGCCTCTCGATGCTTAGCAGGAGAGCTACCCTTTGAGGACCGGCTTTTATGTTTAGTTACCTGAGATCCATGGGAGGAAGAAGAGGCCCTTGACGATGTTGATGCAATGGATCTGGTATCTGAAGAAAAGAGGGTACCAAACTTTGCGGCCCGGTTCTGTCTTTTTCTTTTGGTCATCCCCATGCAGGAGAGACATTCAGTTGGAGAATGATCAGGTCCTAAACATTTTAGACACCAATCATGGGTGTCAGTGACGGAAATGGTACCGCCACACTTAGTACATTTTTTAAAACCACTAGTTGGCTTTTCCATGTTTTAGGAAAATGGGGTCTAATGCCCAAAATGGTGCCTAGCACCAAAGGAGAAAGTTTCTGAAAAGAAACAAAGTGTTTTTTTTTTAAAAAAGAAAAGAAAAGAAAGAACCGGCGGTACCGGTAGGCGTCGTGCAGTAGGCAAACGCGACCGCAAGAAATAAATTTAAAGATGGAATTTCCGGAACTTCCAGTGATGCGGTGAGCTCGAGCGGACGCATGCCTCTTGAGCTCCGGGCCCCCCCGCTCCAACACAGCGACAAATCAATGAAATAAGCGGCAGAAGCGCCGGGTCTGAGATCCGTCCTCCTCCCCCGATCCTCTGCGCCAGCCGCAGAGCCGCAAGTTGGAGGGATTGGGGAACTGAGGCCCCCACGCTCCTCTGGGCTGTCGGGAGATCACTAGGCCACTGATTCCAAAGCCCGGGCCACTGGGAGCAATGGGAACGGGCGCGGCGACGCTCCGCAGCCCCCCTGATCTTCTGAGCCGCCGGAGAAGGTACCGCTGCTGAATTGGAGTTCCAGACTCCTCCGGGCCTTGGCATGGGCGGCGGGAGGACTCTGGGCCCCTCTGCTCCGCCACGCCGGTGGGAGGCCGGAGAGCCATCGGCGCTGAGGCCTGGGCTGCCACGACCCTCAAGACCTGATCTTCAGGGCTGACATCAAGAAGAGCAGCTGATTTGGGGATCCCGACCCCCCTCGTCCCCCCCCCCCCGCTGAATGTAACAGAGAGCTGGGCCCCCCCCTGCTCTCCCACGCAGTAAAGTGACAGCTGGGGCCTCCTGGTCTCTTGGGCTGGGCCTTGACTGTGGGAGAGACCTCAGCAGCTGAATACAAGCAGGTACACTGAGGAGGGGAGCAGGGGTGCTGGAGGAGAGGAGAGTCATGGCGTCGACGGCGAGGGGGGGGGGTCGTCGAGAGAAGGAAAAGGAGAAACTAGCCATGCCGTCTAGCGGGGCGGAGCTGCCTTCCACGCTGAAAGCGTCACCCAAACCGGAACTGGCAGAGGAGATCTCCCTGGCGGTGGTGGGGGCATTGTCCACGCAATTTGAGGACCTAAAGGGCCGGATGGACTTTCTTCAGTCCTCGGTCGAAGCCCTAGGTAGCCGTATGCACGAGGCAGAGCACCGGATCGAGCAGGCAGAGGAGCATGTGCTAGAACTGCAGCAAGAGGTGAACCGTCTGAAAACAACGCTGCAGGGACAAGAGGCCAAGCTAGATGATCTGGAAAATAGATCTCGCCGTAACAACCTGCGATTTCTGGGTGTTCCAGACAGCATGGAGGATAAGAATTTAAAAGTATACCTGGAAGAATTGGTGACGCAGATCTTAGAGGGCAACGCAGAAGGAACTTCGGTGCAGATAGAGAGAGCACATCGCATAGGGCCCAGGAGAGTAAACGACGGCTGCCCTAGAGTGGTTCTGGCGAAGTTTCTACGGTTCCCGCAAAAGGAGGCAGTGCTGCGGGTGGCGAGAAAGAGGGGGGTGGTCATCAAGGACAATGTCAAGCTGCGGATAGTGCAAGACTACTCGGCAGCCCTGGGCCAGCACAGAAGAGAATGCGGACCCCTGTGTCAGACGCTGATAGACAATAACATTAAATTTATAGTGCAATACCCTGCTCGTCTGATTTTCACACATGAGGGGGTACGCCGGACATTCGAATCAGCCAAAGCAGCAGCATCATATGTGGAGGAGATAGGGAGAGGAGCAACAGCTGCAACAGGGGTCCAGCGCCAAGATGGGGAGAGAGTGGCCTGAGACGGAAGGACATGACAAGAAGGGACTCCCTATCGGAGTGAGAACAGACCATGCCACTTCTAGCGGCGTGGTGTGCTGACTCCGGGGGGCGACAAAGAGTGCACAAAGTTATTGACTTGATGTTAATGATTAATGGTTAAGTGTTATGCTGTTTTCTTTTCTTGTTTACTCTGTCAAAGTTGGCGTTGCGGGGAGTGGAGGAGGGCGGGGAGGACAGGAGTAGGGATGGACTAAGATGGGTCAGAGAGCAGGAGGAGGGGGGAGGAGGGCTTAAACGGAGACACAGGGAGCAGAAACGGAGACACAGGGAGCAGATACGGAGGGTGGAGCGGGGGGGGGGGGCACCGCACGCATCATGGGGACATAAAGGAGAGAGGGAGAGAAGATAGTAGGTTTGGATGGGGGGGTTGGGCGAGAGAAGGGGATGAGAATGGGAGTGAGGGGGGGAGGAAGTGACGAGGGGAGGGGGAGGGGCGGGGGAGAAGAGGGGAGAGGGCGGAGGGGGAAGGGGGAAGGGAGCAGCTCAATTGAAGAGATCAGATTAAGCGGGTGGCACACATGCAGCAGAGGGGGAGGGCCTCAGGCTGGGGAGGTCCTTCACTATGTTAAGGGAATTGCTGAATGGTTTGAGTTTTATTGTTTCCCAATGACCTGAAGATTGTATCATGGAATGTGTGTGGGATAGGTAACCCTATCAAGCGATATAAGGTGTTGCAGGCCTTGGCAAGGCAGAAGTGTGACATGGCAATGTTGCAGGAAACCCACCGGACTGCTGAGGAACATCTTAAATTAAAGAGAGATTGGGTGGAGCAAGTGTGGGGGGCCCCAGCGATGGGGAAGAAAGGTGGAGTGGTCATTCTGATACACAAGCGAATTTGATTCGTCCAGGAGAGCATGTGGGTGGGCGCCGGGGGAAGATTTGTGCTTTTGCATGGGCTACTAGAGGGGAAGCCTGTGGTGCTGGGTAACCTATACAGCCCAAATGTGCTAGACCGGGCACTATATGCCAGCTTGGGGTCACGGGTGGAGCAGCTACCAGATGCTCCCCTGGCGGGGGATTTCAATGGAGTCATGGACGCGGATCTAGACACTACTAGGGGGGGTGGAGATAGAGCTCGGGTGCAAACTGCTAAGGCGCTACAGAGTCTGAGGCATAGACTAGGGGTGGTGGACCCCTGGCAGCTGTTGCACCCGCTGGAAAGGGACTTTACGCATCAATCGAGTGCACATGGCTCGAGTGCGCATATTGACTATGTGCTGGTCTCGGAACAACTATTTGCCCAAGTGGAAGATGCGCAAGTGGGTCCTATAGAGATCTCGGACCATGCATTAGTCTGAGTGGAAATGGATGGCAGGATGTGAACACACAAACTCGAATCTAGCGGTTCCCCATGGAACTGTACAGAGATGTTGAGTTTCATGCTTACATAAGGCAGAGGTGGCAAGAATTTGCAGCTCATAATGCTCAACACCAAGGGAACCCGGAGTTATTTTGGGAAACCGCGAAAGTGGTTTTGCGGGGAGACATTCTGGGGTATGTAGGGAGGAAGCGGAAAATGCTGACGCAGCAGATCATACGGCTGGAGCAGCAAGTAGGCAGGGAGAGAAGGAGACAGGCGAGCCACCCATCGGCAGCGAATGGGAGAAAGGTGTGGGAGACTCAAACGGCTCTGAATGAGCTGTTACACCAACGGGCCAAGAAGTCGTTCTTGTATTACCGATATCAGCTATATAGATATGGGGACAAGCCGGGAAAGCTGTTGGCGCGATGCCTCAAAGGTAGTAGGGGGACTTGTACGGTGGCGGCGCTGAGAGATGACCGGGGGAAACTACACAAGGAGAGTAAGGCGATTGGTCAGGTGTTCCGGACGTTTTATCAAAAACTGTACTCAGAGAGGGCGGGGTCCCAGGTTGATATGGAAGAATACATGCGAAAGGTACAATTGCCCAGACTGGCGGCAGACCAACGGCCCAGATGGGTTTGGGGCGGAATTTTATAAGCTGTTGGGCGAGGAGCTAGCCCCCACCCTGGTAGCAGTGTATCATAGGAGGGTGGAACAAGGGGGGTTCCGGTGGGGGAAGAACCATGCACATATCATACTGATACCTAAGGCAGGGAAGGATCACGCGCAGGCCACCTCCTATCGGCCTATCTCGTTGCTGGACTTTGATGTGAAATTATTGGCCAAGGTGTTGGCGGACCAACTGGCCCAGGTCTTGGGGGAGCTTGTGCATGATTCCCAGGTGGGTTTTGTGAAGGGACGGTATGCGGTGCGGAACCTACGTAAAATTGTGGCTTCGCTGGAGTGGGTACGAGGCAGGAAACAGCAATCTCTTTTGGTTAGCTTCGACGCAGAAAAGGCGTTCGACCAAGTGAACTGGGCATACCTTAAGTTTCTGTTGCCCCAGTACGGACTTGGGGAGTCCTTTTGTAATATGGTGGAGCTCCTTTATATGGAGCCTACAGCGGGAGTACTTTGTAACGGAGTGCTGTCAGATGGATTCAATCTGGAGAGAGGGACGAGACAGGGCTGTCCGCTTTCGCCCCTGCTATTCGTGCTGTCTCTAGACTCCCTGGTAAGACGGATAGAGGCGTCGAAGGAAATACAAAGTATAGACATAGGGCGACATGGGTTTAAGCTGGCAGCATTCGTGGATGATTTGCTAGTACACTTGCAGTCTCCCCGGACATCGCTGCCTAGCCTATTGGAGGAATTAGCTAGTTTTGGTAGTTTTGCCGGGCTCTGTATCAATATGGAGAAGTCGGAGGCCCTGGATGTGGCGGGGACGCTTCAAGGGCAGTGGGGCGGAAGCTTCCCACATAGGTGGGCAGGGGACTCCTTTGAGTATCTGGGGGTACTCCTGACCAGAGAGCCGAGAGAGCTGTACAGGAAGAACTGGTAGAGGGTCCTGGCTAAGACTCGGCTGCAGCTGCAGGCGTGGACCCTGTTGCTCCTCTCTACTGGGCAGGGCGGCGGCATTGGGGATGGTGATTTTGCCTCGTGTGCTTTACTGGCTGCAGACCCTCTCGGTGTGGCTATTGAAACGAGACTTAAACGATATGGATCGGGAGATTCGGAGGTTCCTCTGGAGAGGGGCACGGGCCCGTATACCGCTACATAGACTGAGGGGGGCATGGAAGCGCGGGGGGATAGGACTTCTGGACCTCCGGGTATACGCCTTGGCGTGCCAAGCGCAGCATATCGGGGACTGGCTAGGGAACATGGAGGTGTATACCCCCAGAGCACTGGAGGAGGCCTTTGTGGCCCCGCAGACCCTGTTGGCGGTGCTGCACCTGGAAAGTAGGCATCTGCCTGGCGGAGTGGCGGCCAGGGAACTGATTCACCCAGCACGACGGACGTGGCAGCATCTACACAGACTTTGGGGAGAGCCGCCGGAGGCTTCGAGTTGGCTGCCGATACAGGGGAACAGTAGATTCACCTCGGGCTCAGAATCGCCGGTGTTTTTACAGTGGCGGAGACAGGGAATACAGAATATCGGACATGTGATAGATCACAGGGGGCAGTGCAGGCCTCTCGAGGCACTATGCAGAGAATACAAGATGAGTGGCCGGCATTATTTTGCTTATGCCCAGCTGCGTCACTACATAGCCTCGCTCCCACAGAGTGCGCTCCAAGTGGAAAGATCGGCACAGATATTGGAGTTCTTTGCGTTGGGGGAGGAGACATCGCCCACAATTGCAAATTTGAAGAAACGGATAGATGGATATGGTAGCTCGCCGGACTATGGCGCGGAAGAGGCTCTGTGGGCTCGGGAGCTGAAGTGAGGGTGCCCCCGGGCTAAATTATCCGGGCCTTGGGTAGGATTGGAGGAGGGAGCCCGATGGCAAGAAGTACAGTTTAAATGCCTAATATGAGCGCACTTCTCTCCGAGGCGAGCCCTGCGGTGCCGTCTTATGGAGGTGGGAGGTTGCCCAAAATGTTCCTGCCCCTTGGCGGACTTAGGGCATATGTGGTGGGGATGTCAGAGGATTCGCCTGTATTGGAAAAAGATTGGTAATTATATGAGAGGGCTCATACAACAACAGATTAGCTGGACGGCGTCGCTTGTGGTGTTAGACCAACTTGGACCACTCCACCTGAAAGGGAGATGGGAGCATCTATTAGTCAGGAAGGCATGTCTGGTGGATAAGGGCCCGATACTTCATAGATGGAGAGAAGCGGCAGGCCCCTACCTTTTGGGAGTGGCGCAACAGCTTCCACCAGTTGATGCTAATGGAAAGGAGGGGAGCTAGGGGAAACGCCCAACGTTGGGCTTCATTCCTGCTGGTATGGGAACTGAATATCCAAACCCTGAGACCCCGTACTCGGAACGAAGTACTTCGGGTGGAATGAGGTGGGCCAGGTGAGATGGGGGAGAAGATTGAGGACTGCGACTTTAGCTGGGCAAGGGGGTACAATCATTCTTTGTGTCTGTGCCCATTAATGGATGCGAAGGAGAGCTGCAGGGGTTAGGAGAGGTTGGGGGGTGGGAGGGGGGAAGAAGGGGAGAAAGCACTGAAAACTTTGTTGTATTTTTTCTGTGAAGGACCGGTTGTGGAACCCTGGAATGGGGGAGAAGAAACACCCCCCACCAGGGATGCTATCTCTGTATGTAGGGGGGTTTTTTTGCATGGTCTGTACGGAGTAGATGTGCCTTCAATAAACAGATTTAAAATTTTTTTAAAAAAGACGGGATTTTCTGCGGTGACAGGGAATAGGTCCTGTTGGCTCTGCGGAAAACGAAGAACTGAAGAGGGACAGTTGGAAAGGCGGGAAGGCAGCACGCATGTGCTGAGGGATGCTCCCAAAAGCGTTTCTATTGGACGCTGGGGAGCGTTCCCGCGCAGGCTCCGTCGGTACCGACGATACCCATATGTGAGGACTACATTCCTTCGTTTCTGGAGATAAGTATATACTCTACCAAATGTATCTAACAAATTATACAAACTAAATGGTACTTATAGAAAACATCATTTGCTTTAGTGACCTGGGCTATAAACGAACCCCTCTACAAAACTGTGGAACTATTTCCTTTTGCATCATGATATGAGTTGAGAATAAGTAAAAATCCTTGCCTGATCAGGCTCAAAGTATCAAGATGCTTTGAAATCGTTGAGTTATGTTGCTATAGAAATTGAACCTCATGAAAAAGCTCAGATGCAAGAGCCTGGCTGTTTGGATCTTAATGACTCAACAGCTGAAATGACTTTAGAGGAAATGATCATTCAGGAATTCCATCTCAACTGCCTGTAAGCCCAGACTCGTAAGAACTACATCACATCAGTATGTCACTTTACAAGAACATTAATGGTATGGAAGATTGTGGTCTATTGCTGCAAACTAAATATAGAGGCAAATAATATGGGATGCAGTGGGATTTTAGAATGCTTCAGGTGTGCTGATGCTATGTCCCCTCAACATAACATTAAGTTAATCTGTACATAGTACATTAAGTTAATCTGTACATAGTTCCCCCGGTTGTCCTATTGTTGAAGTTCCCTGTTTAATGTAAAACTCAATGTTACTTGTATGCATTGTAGTATGTTCTTGTTCATTGTACACCGCACTGATTGTAATAGCGCGGTATAAAAGAATTGTTAAATAAATAAAATAAATAAATAAATAAACATCCATGAAGTGTTGAGATCCCACTGTATAGCATAGTTACTCACCTGTAACAGGTGATCTCCGGGAACAGCAGGAATCAGTCTTCACATATGGGGGACGTCCGACAGAGCCTGCGCGGGAACACACTCCCCAGAATCCAATAGTATGTTTTTGGGAGCATCCCTCTATGCATGTATGGTTACCTTCCCGCCTTTCCAGTGATTCTCCTCAGTGAGATTTATAGCTGAGAAAAAAGGAAAAACCCTACAAACTCTTATGAGGAGGAAGGCAGGTTGTGAAGACTGATTCTTGCTGTTCCGGAGATCACTTGTTACAGGTGAGTAACTATACTATCTCCAGGAACAAGCAGAAATGCAGACTTCACATATGGGACTCCCTATCTCCAGGCTACCGGAAAACAGCGACGAGTAGGTCCCGTTATAAAACAGGAGAAAAAGCTGAAGAACAACATGGGGAGTCCAGGCGATCTAGTGGACTTTGCATCCCCAGCATACCCCATCAAGATGGCATTGGTGGTAGCCTGGATGGACAGAGGACCGGAGGGAAGCAGGTGTAGCTAAGTCCCAAAGAGGTGCTGGAGTATGGCTTGGGCCAAAGTCACTATCCTTATGAGAGTCCTTGTCCAGGCAGTAATGGGCTGCAAAAGTATGAATCGAGGACCATGTTGCAACACGGCAGATCTCCGCTATGGAAACAGAGTGCAAGTGGGCTACAGATGTTGCCAGGGCTTGAACAGTGTGAGCAGTAACATGACTCTCTTATGTCAGACCCGCCTGAGCATATGCAAAGGATATGCAGTCTGCTATCCCAAAAGAAAGAGTTGCTTTGTCACAGGGAGACCAAGGTGACTAGGGTCAAAAGAAATAAATAATTATGAGGCTTTCCAATGTACTTTGGTTCTGTCAAGGTAATATGCTAAAGCCCGTTTGCAATCTAGGGTATGCAGTGCAGCCTCAGCCCAAGATGCATGTGGTTTAGAAAATAGGTCAGAAGAATTACCAACTGGTTGAGATGAAAAGGAGATACAACCTTTGGAAGGAAACACGGATGCATTGCAGGACCACCCTGTCATGATGAAAATGTGTATAAGGCAGAAGTGCAACCAAAGCCTGCAGTTTGCTGACCCGGCGAGCTGTGGTGAGCGCAACTAGGAAGGAAACCTTCCAAGTAAGAAACTTGAGGGAAATAGTGCAGAGAAGCTCAAATGGAGGTTTGAGCAATTGAGCAAGAACCACATTAAGGTCCCTGGGGGCCGAATCGGTGGCTTAGTCAACAGACTGCACATGAAGCAGGCTACCAATGGATGTATGGTGTAATACAGAAGCACAGGCACAGCCTATGGAAGTAGAAAGAAAGGTGGATTTTACCTTTAAAAATGACAGCCAACACACACAGCTCAGGGTCTGCACAAGAGAAGCGAGCAGTTGAGCTGACACACCCAAGCTCTGACGTAGCAGCAAGCTCGGAGTTTGATTACTCTCACCTGCTTAAAAAAGCCGAGCCAAGCTTCAGAGAGGAAAAAGATAAACGCTGCTCAGTAGCTCCAGGAAGGGAGAAGGAGGCAGAGAAGGAGGGAAGCAGAAGGCCTGGCAGAGAGCAGAGAAGGAAGCAGTGGCCAAGAAGGAGAGACTGGCACACGGAGAGCTTCAGAGAAGTGGAGAGGCTCAGAGACTTCAGAAGGTTGGAGACTCTGTGAAGAACCTGGTGGTAGTTCGGGAAGTGAGACTAACCGAGCAGGAGAGAAGGCACAGCCAGTTACTAGGAACCTGCCTAGACGGAGAGAATTGGGAGCCCTTCAGATCTCACTGCCGGAGGAAAGGTCTCAAGGTCTATACAGGTGGGAACCTAACACTAAACCAGGGAAGTCAAGAGGCTCAGCTTGTACTAAAGAGCTAGGGCAGTACTTTAGGCAGGAATTGAATGCAGAAAGGTATAAAGCATTGCCTAGCAGCTGGACAGAACTAGGGGAGAGCCAGGGAAGAATCCCCACAGCCACAAACCTTACAAAACCTCACCATCTAGAACGGTACCCAGGGGAAACGCCCCAGAGAGAGGTTATTCACAGCCTAGCAGTCGCAGTTTGAAACAAAGCTCAGTAAGCGCTGAGGTTGAGGAGATGCAATGGGAATTTAATTCTGCTGACTCAGAAGAAATTCCAATGGATTGTACGCTCTGTCTCGCAGACGACATTAAATCTCTTCGCTAAAGATTTGGGTGAATGAGCTGAGATAAAGCAGAGGAAAGAAATCTTCTTTGAGGAAAAAGAAGAAGCTGTTTTGATTTACTACTTTGTTGTAGAGAAAAATACCTTGCACGTTTTGGAAGCTAGGAGTATGAAAATACAGCTATTTTGTTTCTGTAAATAACCTTCAAGCAAAGCTCCTGTAAAGAGTACTGTTTGTTCTGCACTAAGTCTGTTTGGGAAGGGGAATAAATTTTCTTGTCAATTTTTGCCTAACACTCGACTCGCGGCTATCCTTTTATCAGAGGACTAAAAACTACCACTCCCATAAGGCATAGCGGGAGTAAAAGCTACAGTCATTTTCTGCATAAAGGACATCATGGCAGCCCCAACCCTCTGCCCCCTAGGCGGAGGGCTGGGGGGCGTATGACAATGGAAACTGGTTTTCCATCAATCCCCCAATGAGAAGCCGAAATGGCACCGAGGTGGGCACAAATGGAATTAGTTTTGAGACCATAAAAGAGAGGTGGAGAAAGAACAATAGGAGAGACTCCACTGGACAATTGAAGGGGTTGAGGGTATGCAGAGCGCACCAACCTGCAAACCGGTGCCATTTAAATGCATATATGTGTTGCGTGGAATCCTTCCGGGACACCAAAAGGATGTCCATTATGGCATCTGGTAAATTGAGGTCTGAAAGGACTACCCTCTCAGCAGCCAAGCCATCAGGCGGAGTGCACAAATACTGGGATGGAGCAACGCCCCGATCTTGCAAGATCAGGTCTGCAACGCATCCCAGACACATAGGCTGATGTTGCGCTAGACAAAGACGTAGGGGAAACCATGGCTGTTAGGGTCAGAACAGGGCTACTAGGATCGTGGTGCCTTTGTCAGCCTGCAACTTGAACAGCATCTTGGCTATGACTGGAAGGATAAGTGTATAAACAGACCCATTCCCCAGTGAAGGAGGAAAGCATCTGGGGCTTTACATTGTGGAGAATGCACCCTGGAGCAAAAACAAGGGACCTGCACATTGAACAGAGTGGGAAACAGGTCGGTCTGCAGGATTCCCCAGAGCTGGAAGATGCGTGTGACTACTCTTCGATGAAGAGTCCACTCGTGAGGTCGAAGGACCCGACAGACTGTCCGCAAGAACATTCTGCTCTCCCGGCAGGTAAACAGCTCAAAGAACCATTCCATGAGCCAGGGCAAAGGTCCACAGGTAGATTGCCTCATCGCAGAGGAGGTGGTAGGAACCCATGCCTCCCTGTTTATTGATGTAAAACATGGCAACCTGGTTGTCTGTCTGAACCAAGATCGATTGATGTGAAAACTGATGGCAAAACACCCGAAGGACATTGACTATTACTTTCAACTCCAGGAAGATGATCTAATTTATTTATTTATTTGGACAGTTTTGTATACCACCTTATCCTTCAATCAAAGTGGTCAACAAGACATTGGGAGGCTTACATTCAACAGGAGGAGATACGATTCACATACATAAAAAGCTATCTACTTATAGGTCTAAATGGGGATGGGCGGTTGGGGCTAAGGGTAGCTAGTGGGCCACTTGGGTGGTATCTAGTGCTTGGCAACTTAAGGTGTTTGCTCATAGGCCTCGGTGAAGAGATGGGTCTTGAGAGCTTTGCGGAAGTCCTTGGTATCATTTAGGGTCCTTAAGTCCATGGGGAGGGAGTTCCATAATGCAGGTGCCAGTAGCAAGGGAGCTCTCTTAGATGTTACTTGCTTAGTCTTGTGATAACCTGTGGGTAAGGTGATCCTGTTGTCATTGTTGGTTCTTTTAGGCCTGTTACTGACATCCTTGGTTATTACATCCTGGAGCGCATCTGCAGAGCGCATCTAATGGGAGGCTTTGTCGAGACCAGAGGCCCTGCATGCCCAGGCCACCCAGATAAGCTTCCCAGCCCTGTTTGAACACATCGGTAGTGAGGGTCCGCTGAGGTGGAGGCATCTGAAAAGGTAACCCTACGAGAAGGTTTTGAAGAGAGAGCCACCACTGAAGGGAATCTGCCAGAAGTGAGGTGACTACCACTGTCTCATAAATAGTTCATCGCCTGTTTCCATTGGGAGGAGAGGGTCCACTGCGCTTGGCGCATGTAGACACGGGTGTTGGGAACTACATGGATGGTAGAGGCCATGTGACTAAGGAGATGAAGCATGCCTCACACAGTGGCGTGACAACTGCACTGAACGATGCCCGCCATCTCTGTGAAGCATTTGAGACTGTCCTCATGAAGGAAAGCGTGAGCCTGAGACATGTTGAGAAGGGCACCTATGAATTCCAGTCTTTGAGTGGGAGAAAGGTGCAAATTTGGAAAGTTTATGACAAAGCTGAGATGTTTGAGCATCATGACGATATGATGAATGGACAAATGTACCATTTATGGTGATTCGCCCCTGACAGGCCAGTCATCTAAGTAGTGGCAGACGAAGATGACCAGGGTGCAGAGATAGGCTGCGACTACCGCCAGACATTTTCATGAAGACCCTTGGGGTAGACGCCAGGCCGAAGGGCAGGACCTGGTATTGGTAATGTCCACCATTGAACATGAAGTGAAGGTACTGCCTGTGAGAGGAATGAATGGGAATGCGTGTGTACGCATCCTTTAGATCCAGAGAATAGAGTCAATCGTTCCTCTGAAGGTAGGGCAGCAGGTTTCCTAGAGAAACCATCTTGAACATTTCTCGTACTAGGAACTTGTTGAGATTCCGGATGTCTAGGATGGGACGGAACCTTCCTGGCTTTTTGGGAATAAGGAAATACCGGGAGTAAAACGTAACCTTTCTTGCGTTCTATCACACCGTCTCTTAGAAGGGTGGTGACCTCTTGCTGCAACAGAGCCTGATGGAGAGGTAACTGAGCAAATTGGAGCAGGTATCCTTGAGGACGACCTGTAGAGCCCAGGGTTCTGACGTTATGAGGGGCCATCTGTGGGCAAAATGGACCAACCTGCCCGCAATGTGAGAAGGCTGGGGGTCCTTTAGGGGAAGAGTGACAATGTTCTTGAGGAAGCAGTCAAAAGCTAGTCCCAGGCTGGGGCTGTGGAACTGGTTGTGACTTAGAAGGTTTAGGCCTCTTGAGTTGGCGAGGAGCCTGAGGCTTCTGCTGACCTTTGGTGAGCATGGCAGGGCATGTAAGCTAGATAGGAGGTGTAATACTATTTCTTCTTAGGATAGAAGGGTTTCTTTACAGAGGCCTTCTTTCTAGAAGGATCTGCTGTTTTATGAGAGATGCTTCATGGTAAGATCATCTGTCTCTATCTCACCAGCCTTCTCCCTCTAGCCCTTACCAAAGAGGTTTTCATCTCTACAAGAATGTCTGGCAGCTTTTCTTGAAACCACTGTTCCAGGTCGGAAGACTGCATCCAAGCCAGCCTTCTGGCTCCAATGCCCACTGCTGCAGCTCTGCTGGTAGACTCAAAGGAGTCAAAAGCTGCTCTAGTGATGAATTTAGAGCAGTCCTGACCATGCTTACCTAAGATCTGGTAGGTATATATGTATGTATGTATAGCACAGTTACTTACCTGTAACAGGTGATCTCTGGGAACAGCAGGAATAAGTCTTCACATATGGGTACGTCGGTACCGACGGAGCCTGCGCGGGAACGCTCCCCAGCGTCCAATCAGAAAGCCTTTGGGAGCATCCCACAGCGCCTGCGTGCTGCCTTCCCGCCTTTCCCAACTGTCTCTCCTCAGTAGAGTTTTAGAGCTGAGACAAAGAGAGGGAAAGGAAAGAGAGATAGAGAGAGAGACACAACTCCTAGGGGAGGTGGGTGGGTTGTGAAGACTTATTCCTGCTGTTCCCAGAGATCACCTGTTACAGGTAAGTAACTGTGCTATCTCCAGGAACAAGCAGGAATATGGGTACTCCCTAGCTTTAGATGCCAGGGAGAGATCCCATAAATTGTGTGTCCCCGGGACAGGGCTGCACTTCCCCACATGGATCTCTGGCATCCCATGAGGGATGGTGGGTAGGAGTTGATTAAGTATGGAACAGGTGTTTAAGAACAGTCTGACCAAACAAGGCATCCCGGCGGGAGTCCTTGTCCAAGCAGTAATGGGCTGTGAAGGTATGAACCGATGCCCAAGTGGCTGCTCGACAGATGTAGTCAATAGAGACAGAGTTCAGATGAGCCATTGAGGCTGCCATGGCTCTCACATTGTGAGCTGTGACATGGCCCTCCAGAGAAAGGTTCTTGCTCTGATAGGCGAAAGAAATACACTGGGCAATCCAGTTAGATAGTGTTCTCTTGGAGACTGGTAGTCCCAAATGAGAAGGATCAAAGGCAACAAAGAGTTGGGAAGACTTTCTATGTTGCTGTGTCCTATGTAAGTAAAAGTCCAGAGCTCTTTTACAGTCCAGGGTATGAAGATTCCTCTCTGCACTTGATGCATGAGGTCCTGGAAAAAAGACAGGTAGGTAGACCTCCTGGTTGAGGTGAAAAGGCGAGACCACCTTAGGCATAAAGTGTGGATTAGCCCTAAGGACCACCTTGTCATGATGGAACCTTGTATAAGGTGGATTAGCTACGAGTGCTTGCAATTCACTAATACGACGTGCTGATGTGATTGCAATGAGAAAGATAACCTTCCAAGAAAGGTATTTCAAGGAGGTGGTAGCTAAAGGTTCAAAAGGAGGCTTCATAAGCTGACCAAGAACCAAGTTTAAGTCCCATGCCACCGGGGGTGGTCTAATGGGAGGCTTTGTTAAAAGGAGGCCTCTCATGAATCTGGCTACAAGAGGATGAGAGGAAATAGGTTGTCCATTTAGAGGCTTAAGGGAAGCTGCAATAGCACTCAAATGGACCCTTACTGAATTTGTCTTAAGGCATGCATTAGACAGATGGAGGAGATACTCCAGCAAAGATTCCAGAGGTATGGCAAGGGGGTTAAGACCCTTCCCAGAACACCAGATAGTAAACCTCTTCCACTTGAAAGCATAAGAACGTCTAGTGGAAGGTTTCCTGGAAGCATAAAGAACATCTTTCACTTGTTGAGAAAGATGAAGATCCTGGAGATTTAGGCCTTCAGCAACCAAGCCCTGAGATGCAGAGTCTGGGGATTTGGATGCCACAACTTTCCGTCCTCTTGAGAGAGGAGGTCTGGAGCAGACCCTAACTCCAGGGAGGGAGCTTGAGAGAGATGTAGAAGCAGAGGGTACCACACTTGCCGTGGCCAATGTGGAGCTATGAGGATCATGTGGCCTCTGTCTCTCTGAAGCTTGAACAGAGTTTTGGGAATTAGGGGAATGGGTGGAAAGGCATAGAGGAAGTCTTGACCCCAGTGAAGGAGGAAAGCATCCCTTGCCTGAGCTCCCTGAGCCACAGTTCTGGAACAGAACCGGGGAAGTTTGGCATTCCACGGACTTGCAAAGAGGTCTATGTCCGGGGTTCCCCAAATTTGAAAAATCTTGGACACCTGGTCCATATGTAGGGACCACGCGTGTGGAAGCAGAACTCGACTGAGCCTGTCTGCCCAAGAGTTTTGAACGCCTGGAAGATAAACCGCCAGAAGATGAATGTGATGCTCTCTGGCGAGGGCCCATAGTCGCAAAGCTTCATTGCAAAGCGACAGAGAGCCAGTTCCTCCCTGCTTGTTCACATAGAACATGGCTACCTGATTGTCCGTGTGGATAAGGACTGTCTTGTGGCTGAGCAGGGTGTGGAAAACACGCAAAGCAAGGAAGATTGCTCTGAGCTCCAAGAGATTGATATGTAGACAAGTTTTCTGTGGGGACCAGATGCCCTGGGAGGAGAGGTCTTGCAGATGAGCTCCCCACTCCATTGGAGAGGCATCTGTTGTAAGAGTTGCTTGGGGTAGAGACTGTTGAAAGGGGGACCCCAGCAACAGGTTTTGAGGGGACTTCCACCACTGGAGGGACAAAATGAGGCGACTTGTGTTTGCTATTTTGTCTGACAGGCAGCCTAATGCCTGGGTCCATTGGGTGGATAAAGTCCACTGAGCTGCCCTCATGTGAAGGCGAGCATATGGTACCACATACACGGTGGATGCCATGTGGCCTAGCAACTGTAACATCTCTCGAGCAGTTAGGAGGGATTTCAACTCTGCTTGAGAAGCTAACTGCACCAAGCGAAGGCAACGGTCCTGGGGAAGATAAGCCCTTGCCCTTGTGGTATCCAACAACGCCCCTATAAACTCCAGGGACTGAGTAGGGATCAAATTGGATTTTGGGATGTTTATTACCAGCCCTAAATACTGAAGGATATGCATTGTGCAGGTTAGAGATCTCTTGGCCTCTGATTGAGTGGGAGCTCGAATGAGCCAGTCATCCAGGTAAGGGAAGACGAATATTCCCAGGGTGCGCAGAAAAGCAGCTACCACTGCCATGCATTTCGTGAACACCCTTGGTGCAGAGGCCATACCAAAAGGGAGTGCTTCTCTTGAAAAAGGAACCGAAGGAACCTTCTGTGAGTTGGATGGATGAGAACATGAGTGTACGCATCCTTGAGATCTAGAGAATAAAGCCAATCCTGACTCTGAAGGTATGGCAGCAGAGTTCCTAGAGAAACCATCTTGAATTTTTCCTTGACTAGGAATCTGTTCAACTCTCTGAGATCTAAGATGGGTCTGAAGCCCCCTGTTTTCTTTGGAATAAGAAAATAGGGGGAGTAGAACCCTGTGCCCTGTTGTTGAAAAGGCACTTCCTCTATTGCCCCCTGGGCGAGAAGAGTGGGAGGTTGGAGAATTGAACTGGTGCACTCTTGTGAGAGGGGGCAAGCTTGAAAAATGAAGTTTGTACCCCTCTCTTATGATGGAGAGTGTCCAATGCTCTGCTGTAATTTGCCCCCACCTGGGAGCAAAGTGACATAACCTTCCTGGAATGGTGGAGGGCTCTGGTCCTTCTAGAGCCAGGAAGGCTAAGTTCTCTAGCGGAAAGTCAAAGGCCCTGAGGGGGCTGAGGTTGCTGGGCTGGAGCAGGCCTAGCAGCCTTTGCTTTGGTCTGTTTGGAAGATTGCTGATGTTTGGTAGGGAACTGAGCTGCAGAAGATGCCCGCTGACCATAAGCAGGATAGAATCTTCCCTTTTTAGAAAAAGGTGTTTTTTTGAATAACCTTTTCTTAGCAGGAGCAGCTGTAGATTTGGATAGTCTATCCAAAGTAGAATTTTCAGCATCCATCTGATTGGCTTTTGCTTGCCAATCCTTACCAAACAGGTTCTCACCTGTACAAGGGATATTCCCCAATTCATCTTGAACCCAGATCTCCAAATCAGATGCTTGAAGCCAAGCAATCCTACGTGCACCTATGGCAATAGCTGAGGCTCTGCTTACGTATTCAAAGGAGTCGAAAGCTGCACGGTTGGAGAATTTGGAGATATCTTGGGCATGTTTGAGCCCAGTGAGAAAGTCCTGCCTTTTATCTTCAGACATAAAAGGACTTAAAGTCTGCAAATGGTCAGTGACTTCTTTTAAGAACATTCCCATGTAGAGACTATAAGAATTAATTCTCGCAGCAAGCATGGAAGCTTGGAAGATTCTTCCAAAAGCATCCAGGGTTCTACATTCACGTCCTGGAGGATTAGAGGCATGTCTTTTGGCACTTCTAATCTTTCTCATTGCAGACTCAACCACAATAGAGTGGTGAGGAAGTTGAGTTTTATGGAAACCAGGACAAGGAGGGACACGATAAATGGTATCCAACTTGCGAGAATGAGGAGAAGGTGGTTAGAGGAGCTTCCCACATCCTCAACATGAGATCATACAGAATCTCATGAATAGGCAAGGTAGCTGCCTCCTTAGGAGTTTTAGGATATTGTAAAATATCTAACTCCTTGGCTCTGGGCTCTGTCTCAGGGGCCACTGTGATAGAGAGGCCCCGAGCCACCTCCCCGATAAAGTCTTGAAAAGACAAGTCCTCTGGAGGAGACATCCTTCGTTTAGGAGAGGACTCCTCCTGTGGAAGAAGCATCACTGCATTGACCGACTTTTCAGAATCCTCAGAGAAATCGAAGTATCGACTGTCCGGATGCTCTTGCAAAGCCCAATACTCGTACCGACTGGGGTCGGTATCGGGAATAACCGGTACCGGGGTATCGGTACCGGAGGGCTTCAGCGGACAGAGTACCCGCATAGTGGACGTCGATGCCACCGGTACCGGGATCGGTACCGATGGCGATGCTAGAGCCGGTACCGGCGGAGTAGTCTGTTGCGGTACCACGGGCGTCGATGCCACAAGGAAAGCCGCCAGACTGCGCTCTATGGACAGAATCCTCTGATCCATTGACGCCGCCAATGCTTGGAAGTCGGTACCGGTGGAAGTCACCGGTACCCCAGAGCATAGCACCAGGAGATCTGTCGAGGCCACACCATCGAGATCATCCTGGAACCCTGATGATGATGCTTTAGAGGCCGAAGCCTCCCGCCGGGGTAATTTTGCCGGTGCAGAATCCTCGAGGGCAACGCCAGAGGCATCTCGATGCTTAGAAGGAGATCTACCCTTCGAGGACCGGCTGGATTTATGTTTAGTTACCTGAGATCCATGTGAGGAAGAAGCAGCCCTGGAAGACGTCGATGCCACCGAAGCCGGATCAGAGGGAAACAGGGTACTGAGCTTGGCAGCTCGGTTCTGCCAACCTCTTTTAGACATCATGGAACAGGACATACAATCTGTTATGGAATGGTCAGGACCTAAACATTTTAGACACCAGTCATGGGTGTCGGTGACGGAAATGGTACCGCCACATTTTGTGCACTTTTTAAATCCTGAGGCAGGCTTTACCATATTTAAGGAAAAAAAGGTTTTGGGCCTAAGGCCCAAAACACAAGTGCACCTGAAGAAAAAGAATGGAAAAAAAGTTGTTGTTTTTTTTTTTTACAAGAAGAAAAGAACAAAGACCGGCGGTACCGGTACAGCGTCGAAGAAGGCAGACGCGACACAAAAGAAATAAAGAAAAAATAAGGAAATTCTTCTGCGGTGACAGGAACACGACCTGCTGGCTCCGCGGAAAAGAAGAACTGAGGAGAGACAGTTGGGAAAGGCGGGAAGGCAGCACGCAGGTGCTGTGGGATGCTCCCAAAGGCTTTCTGATTGGACGCTGGGGAGCATTCCCACACAGGCTCCGTCGGTACCGACGTACCCATCTGTGAAGACTCATTCCTGCTTGTTCCTGGAGATGTATTTATTTATTTAACTGGTTTTAATATACTGTATTTCTACAAGGCAGAACGGTTTACAGTGAACAGGTTAATAACAAATGCAGGCAACTATATACAAGAACAAATAGAGGCAACTATGTACATGTGGCTAGAAATAGTGACAGCTAACTGCGCACAGCATTTGGCAAGAGGGAGAGGAGGTAATAAGGGGGAGAATTGGGCTGGTAAGTGTATTACAGAATACTGAGAGAGGTATGGGGAGGGGAGGGGCGGGGAGGGTGGGAGGGAGGGGCGGGGAAGGGAAGTGAAGGGAATGCTTGGAGTATGTTAAGTAAAGTTATCTTGGTTGACGTTTTTATCATGGATGATGTTAAGGGGAAAGGAGAAAGAAAAAGACATGGGGGAGGGGATAGAGGAATGGTGTGTGAGAGTGTAGGATGTTGGGGGTTGGTTGCAGTGAAAATACCATAATGTTCTTTGAAGAGGAATGTTTTAAGGTGTTTCTGGAAGAGGGTGTGGGATTGTATGCACTGTAAGGTGGGAGGGAGTTGGTTCCACATGGTAGGAGCATAAAAGTCAAAAGCTCTGGTGCGAGTTCGTTTGAGTTTCTTGCGGATTTGCGTTGGTTGAAGGAGAAGATTGGATGTATTGAGTTGGCGGAGTCTGTTGTTTTCAGGATGTTTGATTAGTAATGGGAGCTGTTCAGCAGAGGTATTGAAAAAGGCTCTGTGAATGATGGCAAGTATCTTGAACTTGATTTGGGATGCAATGGGGAACCAGTGAAAAGACTCTAAGGTAGGAGGGATGTGAGAGTGTCTTGGGACTCCGGTTATGATGCGGGCGGTGGTGTTTTCAGCAAGCTGTAGAGGGGCAATGGTAGCCTTAGGGAGTCCATGGAGGACAGAGTTACAGTAGTCGAGTAGTGGTGTGATGAAGGCTTGGCAAGCTGTCAGGTGATAGGAGGGGTCATAGTTGCGGAGAATTCGGAGTTTGAAATAGATGCTTTGGGTAACAATCTTGATATGAGTTTGGAAGGTCCAGAGTAATGCCGAGGTATTTGGTCTGAGATTTGACTTGTATGTCTGTGTCTCCGAGCTTTATACTTGGGGGAGGTGCGAAGGTGAGGTCTCTGGACATGTGAAGAATCTCTGTCTTGTTGAAATTTACTGCTAGGTTGTGATGCTGTAGCCATAAGACAATTTCTTTGAAGCATTTGGTAAGACAGGAGTAGTCAGGGGAGGAGGTGTGGAAGGGAGTAAAGATTATTATATCGTTGGCATATAGCTGGTAACCGACCTTGAATTTTTGGATGATGTAGCATAGAGGCCTGATGTAAATATTGAATAATAGGGCGGATCCTTGAGGGACTCCTTGGGGAAGGGTGTAAGGCGCTAAAGATTGGTTGCCGAGCCTTACTGTTTGGGTTCGGTGGGAGAGGTAAGAGTGGATCCATTTGAGTGGGGCACCCTATACACCATAGCATTGAGTTGATTGAGTAGAATTTGGTGGGATACAGGGTCAAATGCAACAGAGACGTCGAGGAATAGTAATACGAAGCCAGAGAAGGGTCTTTCAGTTCCAGTGATGAGAGTATTTAGTAGAGAGGTAAGGTTTCAGCACGGTGGTAAGGGCAAAAGCCATGTTATTTATTTACATTCTCTTATATACCGCGCTATTCTGCATCAGTGCGGTTTACATTGAACAAACTGAAATTACATTGAACGGGGCATTATAACTTGGAGATAACTATTTTTACAGGGAACATGGGCTATGGAGGGTTAAGTGGCTTGCCCAAGACCACAAGGAGCACCTGTGGGATTAGAAAACCCAGTCCTTCCGGCCCAAGGTTGCTGTCCTCTAGTGGGATTTGAACCCCCGACCTTCCGGCCTGAAGTACCTTGCCCCAACCACTAGGCCACTCCTCCACTCCATGTTGCCTGTGGTCCAGTGGGGCAAATCTGTCAATATGTTCCTGGAGCTGAATTTGAACTGCTTTTTCAATAATTTTGGAGAGGTATGGTACGCTGGCTATAGGTCTGTAGGATGCAGGAGAGGAAGGGTCAAGGTTGATTTTCTCAAGTAAGGGTCTCACAGAGGCTTGTTTGAGAGCAGGTGGGAGATACGCTTGGGTGAGTGAGGATTGAAGGATGGTAAAGATGAATGGTAGCATAGCAGTCTTTGCTGTCTCGATCCAAGTCACTGGGCAGAGGTCAAGGGGGGAGGTGGTGGCATTAATGAGGTTGATGATATTTAAAAGTTCTTCTTGGGGAACATCTCTGAATGTCGTCCATGGAGTAAAGGTGGTAGATGAGGAAATGGGAGGAGAAATGATAAGGGTGGAAGAGTCAGGAAGTTTGTGTTTAGATATTAGGAAGTCATCTATTAGTTAAGCGTGGATGGGGCCATTGTGACAAGGCTGAGATGGATTGTTAGTGAGTGATTTGATGAGGTTGAAAAGTTCCCTCGGCTTGTTTATGGATCGTAGTACGATGTTATCATGGTAGTAACTGCTGGGTTTAAAAAAAGGTTTGGACAAGTTCCTGGAGGAAAGGTCCATAAAGCACTATTAAAAAGGGACCCAGGATATCAATGCTTGACCCAGTACAAGCATTGTGGAACCTGTGTCTTTTGGGGATATTGCTAGGTACGTATAACCTAGATTGGTCACTGTTGGAAACAGGATACTGGGCTTGATGGACCTCGGTCTGACCCAGTATGGCATGTTTTATGTTCTTAACGCTTGTCATTGAAGGTGTTATTGGAGTATGCTTTACGATGGTCTAGGTAGATAGCTTGAAGTTGTGTGTCCTTGGACTTTCTCCATTGTCACTCGGGTCTTCAGAGGGAACGTTTCTGCTCTCTGAGAAGGGCTCAGTACCATGGAGCATGAGAGCGATGAGTTTTGTAGATGCATGGTGGAGCTTTAGCGGCTTGAGAGATGGTAGTATTCCAAGAATGTACAAGCGTATCAAGGTTTGAGTGAAGAAACCTTGCTTTAGGGTGGGGATGGTTTGCTAAATGAAGGATGTCTCATTGAAGTTGATGAATCTTCTTGCTGAAGGTGGTTTGGGAGTGGGGAAATGTTTTGGCAGGGAGGTAGGTAGAGTCAATGTTATTAGGTGGTGGTCAGACCAAGGGACAGGGGTAGATGTGGGGGTAAGGGGGTGTAATGAGGAGAGTAATTTGTTGGAGAAGAAAATCAGGTCAAGGGCACCACCCTTTAAATGAGTTGGGGTGTTGATTAGTTGTGTGACGTGAAGATCGTTCATCGCTTGAAGGAAAACATTGCTTTGATTGATATTAGCCCAGGGGAGATTGAAGTCATCAAGGAGGATAAAGTGCTGGTGGGAAGTGTGAGAACATGCAACTTCAAGAAGTGTGTCAAATTGGTCTGTGTTGTGATGGGGTGCCCTATAGACAAGGCAGATGGCAAATTGCTTGTTGCTTATGACAAGGGTAACCAGACCAAGGGAGGATGTTGCACTCACCGTGGTGAAGTTGAGTTGCTTGTGCAATAGAATGTAGACTCCCCCGCCTCTGCTGTTGGCTCGTGGGCAGTTGTGAATGTTGTGAGTGCTGGTATTCAGTTGATTGAGGAGGACATTATCAGTTTCGGAGAACCAGGTTTCTGTGATGCAGAGGAGATCTATTGCTTCATCAGTGATGTAGTCAGCCAGAGTTTGTCGTTTATTTTGAGTGGAGCGAGCATTGATTAAACTGCATTTAATTGTGTGGATAGGATGGGTGGAGGGGAGAATATGAGGATTGGTTAGTTCAGTTTGAGGAGAGGTGGGGATGTATAGTACGCAAGGATGTCTTATATTGATAGGTGTATTGTTGAGATAGAATAGAGGGTATGATAGGCCTCGTGAGGTGGATGATTGGGATAAGAGAGGGGAGGGTGAGTGGGTCAATATGCTGTGTGTGAGGAGGGAGGAGAGGTATAGGAGAGCTAGCCAGTTGAGTAGAGGTGGCATGATTGAATGGTGTTATTTAGAGGGGGGTCTAAAAAGGTGCAGATGATGATACAAATTGTAGTAATGTTTAGGATACAATGAGATATAGCAGTGCTTGAGATGGAATGGGATGTAGCAGTGTTTGAGAGGCAGCGAGGTATGACAATACTTAAGGTGCAGTAAGAGACAACAGTGTTAAATTATAAAAAAACCACAGCAGTGTTCAACATATAGAGAATCTAATTAATGCGTAGGCTGCAATGTATACAGTAGGGCTTAGAAGTCTAAGGGATACAACATAACTTAGGGGTAATGATATATAACAATGCTTTAGATGCAATGGTACCTTATTTATAAAGGGTTATAGTAGTTCTTTATAAGCAATACGGTACAGCAGTGTCCAAAATGCAATGAGATGAAATGGTGTCAATGCTAAAGTGATAAAATCAGAGCTTATGTAGATATGTGAACTAGGGATATTTAAGATATAGTATGGTATAGCAATGGTAAAATTATAGTACCGCGAGGCTTTAGAGAAGAAGAATGTGACAATAATGTACTGTATTGGAGGTTAAGTTAATACAATGCATAGCATGATTAGCAATAAAACTGGAGTGAGATAGAGTCATCATTGTGAATAACATACAGTACGAGCAATGGGATATCAGTAGTGGAGAGAATGTAGACTGTAAGGGTGATTATAGTAAGAAAAGTCAGTTGGAAGTGATAGGCTGTGATCAAGGCTTCAGGTCCCCGCCTAAGGGCCACTCCAAAGGGCCCTTTGGCGTGGGCACACCTGGTGATGTGGAAATTTAAAATTGCAATGGGGCCTCTTGATTGGTCTCGGTGTGGAGAAGCGGGAAAAGCTCACTTACCCACTCCTTTGTGGTGGTGCTGATCAGGAGTAGAGGCAGGAGGAAATGGATTGTCCGGCACTGTTCCCGCCAAAGTTTAAAGTTGCAATGCAGCCTCCTGATTGGTCCCAGAGTGGTAGGCCTCTTGCTTCTTCAAAGTGATCATAGCAGAGAACTCATCAAGGTGGTGAAGGATCCATCGGCACATCACATTGCCTCTGTGAAACAGAGGACTCAGCCTACGATTCCCAGGCATCGGAATCGGAAAGGAAGTCAAAATAGCAACGGCTACCATCACATCTCTGCTGCCAATCTGATGTCGATGGACAATCTTGATGTCGATGTCCAGAGGCATCGAAACCATAGAAGCTCTATGCCTGCTCCTCTGGAAGTCGATGGGATTCGGCCAGTTCCAGGCTTGGCATCGAGGGCTCTGAAGTGCCTGGTATTGAGATCTGGGCTCCTGAGGGCCTTGAAGCTACCGGCACAGATGCCACCAGGAGTGCAGCCAAATTGCTCTCAATGGTCAGCATGTGCTGCTCGAGGGAGATGGAGGAAGTCTGGGTGGACTCTGGTGCAGGACTCTGGACCACCATCCCAGACAACAGAAGTGGAGGCTCTCCTGAGGTCAAAAGAACATAAGAAATGCCATACTGGGTCAGACCAAGGTCCATCAAGCCCAGTATCCTGTTTCCAACAGTGGCCAATCTAGGTCACAAGTACCTAGCAGTTTCCCCAAAAGATACAGGTTCCACAATGCTTGTATTGGGGCAAGCAGTGGATTTCCTGGGTCCCCTTTAATAATGGTTTATGGACCTTTCCTCCAGGAACTTGTCCAAACCTTTTTTAAACTTGGCTACATTAACAGCTTTTACTACATCCTCTGGTAACGAATTCCAGAGTTTGATTACACGTTGAGTGAAAAAATATTTTCTCTTATTAGTCTTAAATAGGTTACATTGTAGCTTCATTGCATGTCCTCTAGTCTTTCTATAGTTTGATGATGTAAACAATCGATCTACGTTTACCTGTTCCACGCCATTCATTCATTTATAGACCTCTATCATATCTCCCTTTCCTTTCTGTACTCCATTCCTAGCATTCTATTTGCTTTTTTGGCCGCTGCTGCACACTGGTTTCAACATGTTATCCACGATGATGCCTAAATATTTTTCCTGGGTGGTGGTTCCTAATGTGGAACCTTGTATCGTGTAACTATAGTTTGAGTTGTTCTTTCCTAGGTGCATAACTTTGCACTTGTCCACATTAAATTTCATCAGCCATTTTGACACCCAGTCTTCCAATTTATCAAGGTCCTTTTGCAATTTTTCATAATCCTCATGGGTTTTAGCAACTTTGAATAATTTTGTGTCATCTGCAAATCTGATTACCTCACTCGTTATTCCCATGTCCAGGTCATTTACGAATGTTAAAAAGTAGCAGACCCATCATAGAACACTGGGGTACTCCACTATTCACCTTTCTCCATTGGGAAAATTGGCCATTTAGCCCTACCCTCTGCTTTCTATCTTTTAACCAGTTCCTGATCCGCAATAGTACACTGCCTCCTATCCCATGACTTTTTAATTTCACTTAGAGGCAGTTATCTCCTGCTATGCCTAAACACTCTCTTTTCTTTGATAAGGGAGCTTATTTTGTTTAGTATTGATTATTTCACTTACCCAAGCTAAAATCTCTGGCTCTTTGCTAGCAGGGGAGTACTGCTTGTTCGCTGGGTAATACATGCTGAATTTCTGTTATTTGGTGGAATATTAGGGCTCACGTATTGCTGTATTAATGTTAGATTCGTGCGTTATGTTATGTGGGTGTGTCAATGGTACGGACTTTGTCATTGCTTTACTTGTTTGTCTATGATGGCATGTTACTACAAAATTTCAATAAAAATGATTTGAAATAATTTCACTTAGAGTCTCTCATGAGGGCCCTTGTCAAAGGCTTTCTGAAAATATCAAAGGCTTTCTGAACATTCAAAGATTTTCTGAAAATTCAAAGCCTGGGTTGCACTCTGGAGCCTCTCTTGTGCTTTCAAGGTGGCTTCGGTGGCTGGCTGTTTCTTACCACGGTCCTTTGGTTCAGAGGGAGTGTGGGAACTGCACGAAAAACAGGAGCCCCAAGAAGTTGCATCAAAGAAGAGTGTGCTGAGGCAGATCCAAAAAGACTCTCCTGTTGCTTTTCCTGTTTTTTTTAACCCTTTCCTTGTCATTTGCTGACACAAACTACAAGAGTCCGGGTTACGGTCAGGGCCCAAGCACTATAAGAACCAATTGTGCTTGTTGGTGGCCGAAATAGTGCAGTTGCAGTTAGTACACTTTTTAAAACCCCTGGCTGGTTTCTCCATGTTGGGAAACACAGCCTTTGTCAAAAGAATGTATGGCGACCTGGACAGACAAAAAAAACCTGTGAGAACCACGATGTAAAAGAAGAGAAAAAAATAAAAGTAAGGGAAGTGCCAAGAAAAGGCACCAGCATTGTGTTGATTGGAAAGCAAAAAATTAAGCCCCTCAAAGAGCACAGTAGAAAAAGTTTTAATAAGCGTCTACAGGGCTCTACAAAAAAACTAAGACTGAGGAGATTCACTGGGAAAGCAACCACACATCCGCAGAAGGATGCTCCCAAATGCTTCCTGTTGGATGCTGGGAGTATTCCCGTGTGGCCTTCATCAGTGGACGTCACCCATATAGGAAGACTGCATCCCTGCTTGTTCCTGGAGATAACATATACCCTTGAGTGCACGTGTTGACATTAGCACAGGAGGAGCCTCTAGCAGTGAACTACATCACACAGATCTTTCATACTTCCTATTTTATAATAAAAAGAAAACATACACTAAAGCAAAGTCAAGCTGTTGTTTTTAAAACAGGAGTCCATTATCTTGCCACAATCCATTTTGGGAACTTTTATGCAATTAAAATATAAATCAGATAAATAGTGGCTCTATTTCACATTATGTAAGAAAGAAAGACATAGTTATGACAATTTTCTTTAATGTCTCAAAAGGTGCTGTTCCATTTTTATTTTTATATTAGATATATATATATAGAGAGAGAGAGAGAGCACAGGCACAATATCTGAGAAAACCTTTGGTGATTAGGGCACTGACACACAGGTAACAGTCTTCCCAACTCCAAGTCCTCACTTTACTGTAAAGAAGACAACTTTGCTACAAGGAAATACCAGAACGTACTGAAAGTTGAAACTTGATATCAGGACTCCTAGACAATGAGACAAACCCTGGTTACATTCACCTTTTATTTCATGGCTATTTGTGCTATCAATATCATTCCTTACAATTAGATTTAAATATGGATCCACTATTTGCAAACTCTGCTCCTCTTAGTGGTTTATTTTTTCATGGATGCAAAATTTAATACTTACAAGTCATGAAATGACCCACTGAATACTTCTGAATGTATTCACCCTGATCAGGCATCGTTATCTTTAAACACCAATGAGGTGATTTTGGAAAGATATATATAAATTAAAAATGTTTTAATAGAGGTTTTCTGTAAGTGCTGATATAAAACACAATTTCTTAAAAATTGTTTCACAGATATCACGAAACAAAGCTTCCTATTTGCCTGTAACATTAGCACCCAATGTGGCTTGCAGTCTTTCAATTACAGTTATACATAAAGTTAAAGTATATATTACACTTCTGCAAATATTTAAAACTACTGTAGTGTTTTTCTCCATAAAAAATTAATGGGCAAAACAGGAATAAAAGGCAGTCCACTCATGATGATGTGAAAATATGTATATACGTATACATATTCATAAATACATGTATGTGTGTGTGTATGTATGTCTGTGTGTTTGAGTGTGTATATATATATATATAACATACATACATATATACATACATACATACACACACGCATGCACAGAGTAAACTTCTTATTTGGAGCACAATTAAATCAGTGTTCATGTCCTAAGGATAACCATTGTGATAAGACCTACAAGACAAAAAAAAATTGGAGAGCAAGTCAGAAACAAAGCTTTAGGTTTACTTTAACAGATGCAAAACTTCAAACTGTAACCAACATCTGTACAGCAAATGAAGAGAGAAATGCACAATCAGCAAAACGTCAAGTAAACTTAGAACTAATGTGTAATCTGACAAGCATTTTTAATAAGAAAATACAGAAAGGTTATTCAGTTAATAAAGAAGATTAATCCCAAGTGTTTAACAAGGCCTTGCATATTCCAGTTGGAACAGCAAATACCATCTCAGCTGTGAAGAAGTCACCAGCACATTCTGTACAACTTTATTTCACTGTGTTTGAAAGATGTGGTTCATGCAATTTGGAAAATTTTCATTTAAATTTTTTTGTCGATCCACAAATAAAACAAAAAAAAAGAGAACATAAAAAATGGTACCTCTTTATTGGACTAACATTTGTTTACTAGCTTTTGAAGGTTAAACCCTTCTTCCTCTAGACAGGACATGTTGGTCCAGTATCATAGGAATCCCAATACACAAGAAATTCAGTTTTATCCAGGACCAATGTAAGAAATGGCCAAAATAGTTTTCTTCATTTTCTTACAGTGAGGCCTCCATATTACTATTAAAGTGTAGGTTTCACAGGGCAAAAATATAAAATTGTAATCACTAAAGAATGCTTACCTAAAACATAAGCAGCTACTAATTTTTGATTCACACTTAAATGGAGGTAGAGAGGCACTACAGATTCCATTTCCCCCAATGTTGGTAACATGAGCGCTGCAATGCAGACGATTCCCAGGAAGACAGTCAGAAAACTAGGTCCCAAAGTAGTTCGGTGCTCTAAAAATTTTAAAAAAAAAATTGTATCTTCTGCCTGAGACATTCAACATTACCTATTAACTCTACATTTTCACAATATAAGCAGACTCTATTTCTTGCACAGAAGCAGCTATCATAAATCTGGAAATTTCATATAGGCCAATGTACTAATATGCAAAGTAAATTTCATAAAAGGGGGTCTTAAGGAAAAAAAAAATCCATAACGTGCAAAAATGTCTGAGAGAGCCCACATTCCAGCATTTTGCACTTTTTCACATGAAGATCACTTTTGTGAAATGACTTTGGAAACCTCTCCTTTTCCTGTAGTAAACATTTGTGCACTCTCTGCAGACAGTGAAAGTTTGCTAAAATTCTAAATTAACATGCAGCTGTGATGCAATATTAGAAGAAAACTGAGGGAGTACAAATAGTCACAGAATTAGGTGTTACCTAATTCATATCTAGAGAGAACAGAGATGTCTCCTTTAAATTCCCCTTGTCTCCATACTGCACTGTACCTAGTAACAGCGTCAGTATGCCACTGAGAGGGAAGGAGGTGGCCTCTGAGCAGAGAGCTGCAACTTGAGGCTAACATTCACCGCGGCAATGCCCTTCAACAGCAGATACCCTGTCTCATTCACAAGCCAGTGAACCATTTTTTACAATTTTTAAATGCATTTGAAACCTTGAAAAAACTTAACTGTCGTTAACTAGAGCCCCAACCCTCAGAAATGGTGTTGTTTCTGCACCATGCGTCGTTTCACCCACCTTTAAAGGGCTGCAATTCAAACCCTCAATAATGAATATTATCCCACCAGAAAGGGGAATTTAACTGGAAAAGAGAAAGCATTCAAACAGACCCCCAGCCAATGAGTTCAAATTGCTGTCAGCCAATATACCGACTCATTCAAGCCGATAGGCTTAAGAGCCTTGTGCGTAAAGATCCACCTTTGTTTCTCAGCCCGACAGAAGGATCACCTATAGCATCCAATATTAACCAGAGAAGGTGTTGCCATTGGTGTTCGAAAGTCACATTCTTTTTGGTGCTTTAGTTTAAAAGGAGAAATATTTTCTTTAGTGGGATAGGTTTAAAACTCTGCTTTAGTAACTTTCTCAGCTCTTTGGTGCTACTGACACCTAATCAGAAGTTAGTGGGCCTGATTAGCCTATAAAAGAACTGAGAGCAGCTGAGGACTGCATAAAAGGCTTCCAAGCCCTGCATTGTTGAGACATTCCTAACAGGGGCTATACATTTCAAACAAAGGTAAGAATCTGTGGTTTTTTAAATTGCTAGCTCTCTGACTGGGAGCTCTTAAAAGGGTTTTGGTTCATTTTTAAAACAAAGTTACATTCTTTTTGGTGCTTTAGTTTAAAAGGAGAAATATTTTCTTTAGTGGGGTAGCTTTAAAACTCTGCTTTAGTAACTTTCTCAGCTCTTTGGAGCTACTGACACCCAATCAGGAGTTAGTTCCCTCCCTACCACCCCCAACTCCCACCCACCCCTAGTGAGCAGTCTTGCTTTATAGGGCACCTCCACAATTAACAAAACACAGGGAGACTTGGAACAGCACATTTTGAATATAATTTAAGAGATTTAACTGCTTGTTCTCTGAAAAGACAGCTGGGAAACCGGCTGGTACTTTGGTAGAGCTCTCTCTTTTGTTTTAACAGATAACTAAGCTCCACAAACAGAACAATGGCTGGGAAAAATCATATCGCTAAAGCTCTTGCACCCATTACAGCTTCTGCCTCTTTGTCCAGACAGAGGTCCCAATGCCAGTTGAAGGACCGGTTTCATGTGCAGGGTGCCTGCATGCTGAAGCTCTCAGGAAACAAGTGGAGGAACTCAGAGAGGAGTTGGCGAGGCTGAGGAGCATTCAAGACAGAAGTACATTGATGAGATGCTTCTTGCAACAACCAAGCTCTCCAGCAGAGGAGAAGTTGGGTGCCTACAGAATGACGAAGGTTGGACACAGGTCACCAGGGCCTGCAGAATCACCAATCCAACTTCTCAAGCCCTTGAACTGAAGAAGCAGCCCTGGAAGTGGAGGAGGTGAAAGCATCCCTGGAAAGGGAGGAACCAGAGCTCATGTACCCCAAAGTTGCAGAATCAGTGACCACAAGGAAGCGAAGGGTAGTTGTAGTTAGTGACTCTTCTGAGGGGTACTGAGGCATCATCAAGCCCACTGACTATTACCCAATGTTGCTAACCAATGTCAGAAAAAGCACAGTTACTTACCTGTAACAGGTGATCTCTGGGAACAGCAGGAATAAGTCTTCACATATGGGTACGTCGGTACCGACGAAGCCTGCGCAGGAACGCTCCCTAGCGTCCAAAAAGAAAGCCTTTGGGAGCATCCCACACGCATGCGCGCTGCCTTCCCACCTAAACACATTCCTCTCATCAGTTGGGTTTGTAGCCGAGACCGAAGGAGGGAAGTAGACAAATCAGAAAGAGAGAGAGAGAAAAAGAGAGCAACTCCTAGGGGAGGTGGGTGGGTTGTGAAGACTTATTCCTGCTGTTCCCAGAGAACTACCTGTTACAGGTAAGTAACTGTGCTATCTCCAGGAACAAGCAGGAATGAGTCTTCACATATGGGGACTCCCAAGCTAAGATGCCTGGAGGAGGCCCCAGCATGTTGCAAATCCGATGGATGGGCAATGCTTATCCTTTAGAACCCCAGGCATCTAAGGGATGGAGGGTAGGAGTTGAATTAGAAAAGAAAAAAGGGTGCTGTGGAACAGCTTGACTAAACAAGGTATCCAGAGGGGGGGGCCCTTGTGTAGATCATAACTGTTAGAAAAAATTGAATCCCAATTTTCTAATGTGGATCTTACTCAAAATATTGCAAAAGCATTTGTTGAGGCCAATATGGGTCTGTAATTGAGAGCCAGTATATTATCCTCAAATAAATTCCCTCACTGTGAAGTAGAGGAAAAATAAATTTTGCAATACAGGAAGAGATAAGAATTCTTGATGGCTAGAACTAATCCCAGAATAAGAAGTGGGGAAGTTTAATGGGGTTGGAATTTAGAGAACTAGGTAAAGCTTCTATAAAGTTCAAGTTTGAACCCTTTGTCCTTGGAGCAGAGTAAGGCCCTAGGCAAGAGTGGAGATAAATCTGACTGGTTTGGATGAAAAGGTAGAAATACCCCTTACAGAAAAAAGGGGTAGGTCTTTAAGACCCCTCTTATCCAAAAGAAAAACAGTTATTTGTATTAGGCGTTGGGCCTCCAACTTCTTGAAGATCAGTAAAAATCTTTCATAAGTGATGTCACTTATGATAATGACTTTACATGAAGAGCTTCAGATGTGACGTAACCGAAAAGGTTACGGTAAGAAGGTATTTCCCAATTTACCAGAGAAAATGGTTGTCCATTAAGTTTTATGATATGCTGGGACAGCATTAATATGGACAGTAAACAAATCTTTCAAAGTCAGATATTGTATAGAGATTGACTCAATAACAAGAAGGATTAAGACCTACTTGAGAATATTGATGGAGAATCTCTGCTTGGTTAAAAATGGAAGAACTATAGGGAAAGTTTCGTCGAAACTGGTATTATGTTCTTCACTTACAAGGAGAGGACTAGATTTCTTTAAAAGATCTAGGTCCTGACTAACCAGATCTGGAGACCTACGCGAAGGAGTGCAGAGGAGATCCTTAGTCTTAAGACAGCAAGTCTGGATCCTTCTATAACTTCAGGTAGTAGCTGGAGAAAAAGACGCAATATAAGGAGATACCATGTTTGCCCCTCCATGAGAGCAATATGAGTATCATACATCTTTTTTATTCATTATAAGCTACAATGAAGTATAGGGAATTAGAAGGAAAGTAGTAATTAAGGACCGACTGCAGTGAAAAGAATGCATCCCTGTTGTAGGAGTTCCAGTGAAATGTGGAACAACCCAGGGAATTGTGTAATTTTTTATGCCTTCGCGTGGTCTAAGCCCTGGTTAGTTTTCCTTAAAAGAACATTTTTAAGGAAGATGGTAAGAGTAGGAACAAACCAGTCATGTAGGAGCATGACTGGGCAGAGTCTACCAACTGAAGCCCTTTTAACCATCTGGAAGCTACCTGCTAGGAGTAGCTCTTAGGCTTTCTGGCAAGGCCCATAGTTGCAGAGCTTCCTTATATAATGGCAGAGAGCATGTTGTAGGTTGGTTAGATATGGCTGTTTAATTGCCAGTGTGCAACCTAATCTATTCTGTTGGAGCCAAAAAGAAATGAAGATGGCTAAGAATAGTAGACAGGCCTGATGCCTGCAACAATAAAGTGTAACCTCTCTTGGAGTTATCTGTTATTAAGGCAGCAGAAAAAGTAGGTCCTATAGGTTGGAGAGGACTGACAGACATAATTTGGAGTGGTAATACTCAATTTCTGTCTGATAAGCTGCCTTAAAGAAGTATCTGAGATACATAGAGAAGAAGATGAACCACAAAGGGGAAGAAAACTCTGTATGGAAACTACCCACTGGAGTAGGTATTGAAGAAAAATCCTATGGGTTTAGAGAATAAGCCCTCCAGTTGATTAGTAGTACTCTTAGAGACTGAAAGTCTGGACTAAGAGGGATAGAAAGTAATACAGAGTTGAGAGGACTTACAATTTGGTAAGTCTTTGAAGAGGTAGAGTCCCCTTGCGGTTAAAAGTATAAGATATCCTCGTACAGAAAAACTGTCAAGGTGAAGGGTATAGCTCACCTTGTTGTTAGTTGTTAGTTCTCCCTTTCTTTTAAAAGGAGAAACCTGTTATCTCTAGGGTATGATGGTCCTCAATAGCTCTTGGAGCTAAAAAGATGAATTTCCCTTGTAGTAAGAGATTCATGCCCAGAGTCGAGGATTGAGTCAATGTATGACTGGTATCTCAGCATGGATGAGATGAACCTTAGATGCTTCTGTTAAAAAGAAGTAGGCTCAGAGGTTCTAAACCTCACACAGAAAAACAGAGAATAGAAATATCAGAAACCCTGCAACTGCTGGGCTTGCTGAGGCTGTTGAGGTCTTGATTTTCTTAGCCTGGTTTGATGTTGCCTGTCTTTGGAAACATCTGCATGATGGGTAGGAGATGGATAAAACTTTTTTCCCCTAGGGGGATAAAGCTTTTTAGGAGAGTTTTTATTGGCTGGGATAGAGGAAAGTTTTGACAATCCTCTGACAGTAAGAGCATCAGTGTTTAACTGAGTAGCTTGAAATAAAGCATCCTTGTTAAAGAGATTTTCACCAGTACAAGGAGTATTTCCCAGCCTTTCTTGTACCCATCTGTCCAAGTCTGAAGCTTGGAGCCAGGCCAGGTGTTGTGCTCCTATGGCTATAGCAGAAGTTCTGCCAATAGACTCAAAACAGTCTAGGGAAGCACAATTAAGGAACCTAGAGATATTTTGAGCATGACTGACTAGTGAGAAATAGTCTGCTCTCTTATGCTCTTGAAGGAAAGGGTTCGAAAGCTTTAAGCTCTTTGTGACCTCTTCAAGAGACAATCCCATATAGAAAATATATGAGATAATTCTTGCTGAAAGCATGGATGCCTGGAAGCATCAACGTCCAAAGGCATCTAAAGTCCTAGACTCACGACCTGGCGGATAAGAGGAGTGCTTCTTTGCACTCTTAATACACCTCATTGCTGATTCTACAACAATAGAATGATGAGGAAGTTGAGTCTTTTGAAAACCTGGAGAAGGTGGCACTTTGTACCTAGTTTCAAGTGTCTCAGAATGTGGTGATACCGTTAAAGGAGTTTCCCACATCTTTAAAAGTAGATCTTGTAAGATCTGATGCAAAGGAAGCATGATTAGCTCCTTTGGCAACCAGGGGGATTGCAGGGTCTCTGAATCCCCTGGTAAGGATTCTTCACCAGGTATAGAAATGGCAAGTAACCTCGCCATATCAAGCGGAAAAGCTTGAAAGAAATCTCCCCTGAGGAGGACCCTCTAAAATGAGGGGTAAAGGCTAGACTTGTTGAAGATTCAGCCTTGGTACCGATGGGCTCATCCCAGTCATCGGTATCGGAAGACTTGAAAGGATGAAGCATCGGATTTTCTCTAAATCGATGTCTTTGGTACCACCCGAAGTCGGTACCGAATCATCCATGCTAGGGATCGATTCCAGGCTCGGCATCGAAGGAATCGAGTCTGTCGAAGCAAGCATGGATGGTACCGATACTGATGTCGATACCGGTACCAAAGGCGATACCGATACTGGAGGAACGGTCTGCAGCCACTCTAACGGTACCGAAGTAACCGAGAGCGCTAGACTACGTTCATCGGTGAGGAGTGTTTCATCCATCACCGTAGCCAATGCCGGGGTGTCGGTACCGCTCGAAGCGGCCACAACCACCGAGCATGGCCCAGGTATGTTCACCGAGGTGAGAACCCCGGGAACGACCTGAAGTCCTGTTAATGCTTTGGAGCCCGAAGACTCCCGCCGGGGCTTTATTTCCAAAATGTCCTCGAGGGCAAAGCCGGAGCAATCTCGATACTGGAAAGGAGATCTACCACTCGAGGACTGGCTAGTCTTTACAGACTTTTGTTTGGTTACCTGATTCTGTGGAGATATTCTAGCTGGTGACATAGAGTGCGATGTGAACCGGGTATCGAGCTGTGCTCGATTCTGAAGATTTCTTCTGTTTGAACTCCAGCAGGAAAGACACTCCAGTGAGCAATGGTCAGGACCCAAACATTTTAGACACCAAGTATGGGTGTCTAAAAGAATATTTGTACCGCCACACTTAGAGCATTTCTTAAGGGTAGTGGCTGGCTTTTCCATAGCGGAAAAATGTAGGCCTAGTGGCCTAGAAACTGTCAGACACTAACAGGAAAACATTTCTGTCGAAAAGAAGAAATTATTTAGAAAAAAACAAAAGAAAAGCACCGGCGGTACCGGTGGCGTCGAGGGAAGGCAGACGCGACCACAAAAAAGTAAGAATAAAAAGAAGAATTTTCTGCGGTGACAGAAATACATCCTGCCGGGTCCGCGAAAAACGGAAAACTGATGAGAGGGAAGTGTTTAGGCGGGAAGGCAGCGCGCATGCATGTGGGATGCTCCCAAAGGCTTTCTTTTTGGACGCTGGGGAGCGTTCCCACACAGGCTCCGTCGGTATCGACGTACCCATATGTGAAGACTCATTCCTGCTTGTTCCTGGAGATAATAATACTGCCAGGTATCCCTCTGAGCGTATCAAAAGTGATTTCATGGCTGTGGGACAGAGGGTGAAGCAGATAGGTGCACAGGTGGTGTTCTCTTCAATCCTCCCTGTTGAGGGTAAAGGCCAAGGCAGAGAGGCTCGCATCCTGGAGATCAATGCATGGCTGCATGGATGGTGTCATCAAGAGCGTTTTGGTTTCCTGGACAATAGGATGCTGTTCCAAGGGTTGCAGAGCAGAGATGGCGTCCATCTGTCCAAGAAAGGTTGAAGCGTCTTCAGTAGTAGACTGGCTAATCTACTGAAGAGGGCTTTAAATTAGATTCATTGGGGATGTGTGAAGAAAGCCCCCAGGTAAGTGGAACATTCAATACCTTTATGGAAATGGGTAAAAGGGGCAACATATGGAAAGCGGTGTGTATAAATGCCTGTAGCATGGGAAATAAGATCCCTGATCTTGAAGTTTGATGGGAGTGGCTGACTTGGATTTAGTGGCAGTTACAGAAACATGGTTCACAGAAAACCATGACCGGGATGTAACTATACCAGGCTATACTTTATTCAGAAAGGACAGGGTAGGAAGAAGGGGAGGAGGAGTGGCACTATATGTAAAAAATAATAGTAAAGCTTTGGAATTACAGAGCTTAAAAGGGAGAGAGGATGCACTGTAGGTTATACTAGAAAGAGGGAAAGAGACATCTGTTTGCATTGGCGTGATATACAGACCTCCCTCACAAGAGGAAGATGTGGACAGAGAGTTAATTGAAGACATACACACCACTGCTAGGAATGGGGAAGTGCTACTGCTAGGCGATTTCAATATGCCAGAGGTTGGTTGGCACATTCCTGCTGCAGTATCATCTAGAAGTAAGGAGATCCTGGATTCTCTACAGGGAGAAGTATTCAGGCAATTGTTAACAGACCTCACACATAAAGGGGCCATACTGGACTTGGTGCTTACCAATGCTGAAAGTGTTTCAGATGTTATAGTGAGAGATTATTTTGCATCCAGCGATTACCAGATGGTGTGGTTCAGTATTAGGACTAGGGCTATTAGAATCCACTCAAAAGTGAGGGTCTTAGACTTTAGGAAAACTAACTTTGCCAAGATGGGCCAATACCTCAGGGAGTCGTTAGCGGGATGGGAACAACTGAGGGATCTAGAAAAACAGTGGACAAAACTGAAAGGGAATATTTTAAGGGCAACCAACCTTTTTGTTTAAAATGGTAAATAAAGGTAAAAGGAAAAGGAGACCGCTATGGCTTTCGAAAGAAGTAGCTGAAAAGGTGAAGAAAAAGAGGGAGACCTTCATGAAATACAAGAGATCACAGAGAGAGGAAGACAGGCATCTATATTTGGAAAAACTTAGAGAAGATAGCAAAGTAGTCAGGAAAGCAAAGATTCAAAAAGAGGAGGAGATAGCCAATGCAATAAAATGGGGGGATAAAGCACAGTTACTTACCTGTAACAGGTGATCTCTGGGAACAGCAGGAATAAGTCTTCACATATGGGTACGTCGGTACCGAAGGAGCCTGCACGGGAATGCTCCCCAGCATCCAATCAGAAAGCTTTTGGGAGCATCCCTCGCGCCTGCGCACTGCCTTCCCACCTTTTCCACTGCCTCTCAGTTGAGTTTCATAGCTGAGACAAAAGGAGAGAAAGAGGAAAGGAAGATAGATAGATAGATACAACTCCTAGGGGAGGTGGGTGGGTTGTGAAGACTTATTCCCTCTGTTCCCAGAGATCACCTGTTACAGGTAAGTAACTGTGCTATCTCCAGGAACAAGCAGGAATGAGTCTTCACATATGGGGACTCCCTAGCTAGAGATGCCAGGGGGAGATCCCATAAAATGTGTGTCCCTGGATCAGGACTGCAGTTCCCACACATGGATCTCCGGCATCCCATGAGGGATGGTGGGTAGGAGTTGAAAGGAGAGGAGCTGTAAAAAACAGCAAAGCTAAGGACTACAGGAGAGGAGTCCTTGGTATGTATGATAAGTACCATTAAAATTATTTAATGAACAATCACAAAATAGATCTTACCTACTGGATTGTAGGAAGTAGAGAGCGTGATGGAGTCTACTGGAGATTCAGTAGAGGATCCTCAAGGTGATCTCACGCAGTGAGGGTGAAGGTCCAAATCTGGAATTGGCAGGTGACCCAGGTGTCAACTGGGGTAGTATAAGAACGGCAGGTCTTCAGTGGAAAGCTTTATGGAAAAAAGCTGAAAACTCTTTTAGCTACAAAGTCATTGACATTGAGGAGTAAAAGAGGAAGACTGACCGATTTGGACAAGTAGCCCAGTCCTGGAGGGAAGAAGGGGTATGGAAAAAAGCCCGTATTCCCAAGGAGGACAGATGTGTGAAGGGCTGAAACCTCAGAACTACTGAAGATCTACACTGTCTTTCCTAGCTGGTGAGAGATAGGAAAGATATTGAAGCATGATGCTTCAAGGATAGCGAGTCCTAGAGTAAGTGGAAGCTGCTAGTACCACAGTAGTGGTTTTGTGCATAACAGCCCCTACATACCGAGGGACAGTACGAATATATGCAAACCCACTGTCTGGAACCTCTAAGAAGGTAAAAACCTTTATAGTAGAGACAGTTAGGGAGATAGTATGTAATACATATCTACCTATAAAAAGCATCTCGACAGATACATATATAGAGGGATATATATATATAGGGGCATAACCCATGCACACACAGCTTACAGACATATGTATGTACAGAAATAAATAGAGATATATACATACATGAATATGTAAGTTTGAAGATACATGTCTGCAACTAAGCCCCATAAGAACATTCACATGAGAGATGTGAAGGAGAAAGATTCATCTAATAACAAGAAGGTGGAACCTACTTGAAAAGATATATAGAGCATCTATTCCTCCAGGCTAAGAGAGTGCAGGAATGCTATCCAGTGAAATAACCAGGATGGTTGCGTGAAAAAACTGAGGATAATATCAGTCTGTAGAGAGCAAGTCGTGAGTTCTGTAGAACTCTGACATGGTAAATGGACAGAAAACGCATAGAGGGAGATACCAGGATGACCCACTGGAGGGACACAGGGGTATCATGCGTTACTAGTAGAATATGTGCTGTCCATGAGGAGTGGGATAGCATGAGGCCAAGCTGTAAGGAAAAAAGAGCATATTCCTGCAGGATTGGGAAACTCCTTGGACATTCACGCAGAAAAAGCTTATATCCTGTATTATAACAGGAGACAAGAGGGTGTGGAGAACCCTCACAGTCATGGAAAATGACTGATAAGCCTTTTCTACTATATGGAATAGCCATCAGAGACAAAGTTCAATGCTCTCTAGCAAGGGCCCATAGTAGAAAGCTTCTCTGAAGATTGCAGAGAGCATTATGCAGGAGAATTAGGAGATAAAACTGACTGTAGGTCAGCTGTGTTGCCAAATCCAAGGAAATGGAGATGGCTAGAAAGAAGATAATGTAAGAAGCCTGAAGTGAGTAGGATTATCCAAGATAGATGAGGACTATCTTGGAATCACTACTAAGGCTAGACAGACTGGAAACTTGTGGAAAAGTACCAGTAGATCAATCACTGGACTCCTGCCTGAACAGCAACTGAAAGAGACAGCAGAGGGAATCTTCCTGTGAAAACACAGAGAGAACAGACAAAGGGAGAGGAGTAGTCCTGTCCCTGTCTGATAAGCTGTCCAGAGAATTTATTCAAAGAAAAACTCTACACTGGAATGAAAGGTGTACAGTATGGTACCACTCAATCAGGAGAAAACCTGGATGAGAGGGTAGAAAAACAAACAAACCAGGAACTGAAGGGTGACTTACCATATGGTGAGTCAGCTGAAGAAAAAAATGTTCATGTTGGGACAGAAACTATCATGGGATAGTAGTTAACTTCTCTTCTTGGTAGGAAGAAGAGGAGAAATCTGTAACCCATAGACAAGAATATCCTGACAGCTCAGTACATCCTGAAGAAAGGAAGCCATGTGTAGAGCTTTAAAGAAAAAAACAGTGAACAACTTCTGCTAAGAAGAGGTTAACTGTAGGATGCAACCTTCAGGAACCAATGGTTACTGGGTATGCTTAGACTGGCTAGAGTTTGGATTCTTCAGACCAGGACGAGGTGTCCCCTGCTTGGGTACATCGGGATGATGGGCAGGAGAAGAGTGAAACCTTCTTTTCTTAGGGAAAGAAGGTTTGGTAGGACATTTCCTACCTCCTGGGGAGGAAGAAGGCTTAGGATGGTTTCCAGAACCAGGGAAGTCAGTGGAGCAGAGAGCAACCTGACGTAAAGCCTCCTTATTGAAGAGATTTTCTCCAGTACAAGGAGAATTACCCAGTGTGTGTTGTGCCCATCTGCTCAAGTCTGAAGCCTGGAGCCAGGCTCTACGATGTGCTCCTATGGCAATAGCAGAGGTCCTGCTAACAGACTCAAAAGAGTCTAGAGAAGCACGAGAAAGAAACCAAGAGATATTTTGGCTATGACTAAGAAGTAAGGAATAGTCTGCAGCCTTGGGCTCTGATAGAAAAGGAGTCAAAAGAGATAATTTCTTTGTGATCTCCTGAAGGGATAGACTCATATAGAATATATATGAGAGAATCCTTGTTGCCAGCATGGATGTTTGGAAGGTTTGACATCCAAAGGCATCCGGTGTTCTAGATGCACGCCCTGGCGGGAAAGAAGAATGTTTTTTCTTGCTTTTTACCTTCCTCATTGCTGATTCCACTACAATGGAATGATGGGGAAGTTGAGGCTTTTGAAATCCTGGAGAGGGGGGCACCTGATACAGAAGATCAGTTGCTGTAGGAGGTGAAGAAACCCCTAAAGGTTTTTCCCATACCCTAAGAAGAAGATTCTGCAAAGAGTGATGTAAAGGAAGCATTATATTTTCCTTTCCTGCAGAAAAACCATGAGAAGACTCATAGCCAGGGATAGGAATATTAAGGAAGGTTGCCATGTCAAGGAGAAATTTCCGAAAAGAAGGATCTCCGATGGGAACCATCTCTGGACAGGCTAAATTTGAAAAGGTAGCCTGGGCACCGGAGGATGTACCTGTCCGGTGCAGAACAGGATTTGTAATGGATGGACACTGGAACTGGCAGTTATGAGTCGAGACAGTCAGTAGTGCATCATCCATGCCAGGTATCAACTCCAAACTAGGTATAGAGAGGAGCGATCTGGGTGAAAAAAGCATGGAAGGAGCTGGTTCCGATGATACTGCAGGTACCGGCATCGATACCGATACCGGTAGTCGTGCCGGAATCGAAGGGAAAACCGACACCGAAGCAGGCATCGGAGGCTGCTCAAACGGTACCGAGGTAACTAAAAACTCTTGGTGATTATCCTCGGTACCGTGCATGCGGAATCGGTAAACATCGGTTCCGAGACGCGTCGGTACCCAGTCCTCTATACTAGAAATCGATTCTAGACTCGGCATCGAAGGGAGCGAGTCCATCGATGCATGTCTAGAGGGTACCGACGTCGGTGGTGGTATCGGCGATGTCGATACAGGAAAGTCGATCTGGGTCGTATCGATCGGTCCCGAAGGTACCGAGAACGCCAGATGACGATCCCTGGTGAAGAGTGGATCACTCAACACCGGTGCCGATGCCGGGGTATCGGTACCGCTCGAAGCGGATGCCACCACCGAGCATGGCTCAGATACCGGAAAGTCAATCTGGAACGTATCAATCGGTCCCGAAGGTACCGAGAACGCCAGATGACGATCCCTGGTGAAGAGTGGATCACTCAACACCGGTGTCGATGCCGGGGTATCGGTACCGCTCGAAGCGGATGCCACCACCGAACATGACTCAGGTATGTTCTGTGAGGGGTGAGCCCCAGGAACAACCTGAAACCCCTGAAGTGCTTTGGAGCCTGGAGACTCCTGCCGGGGTTTTAATGCCAATGGGGTCTTGAGGGCAAGGCCGGAGCCATCATCATGCTTGGCATGAGACCTACCACTCAAGGATTGGCTAGTCTTTACAGACTGTTTGTGGGTTACCTGATCCTGTAGAGAAGAAAAGGCCGGTGCCCTCACTCCGGGAGGGAAAACGGTATCGAGGGAAACTCGAAAGAGGGAAGTTCTTCTCACTGTTTTGCAGCCTGATTGTTCAGGGGAAAAAGGGTCAGGACTCAAACAGGTTAGACACCAGGCATTGGAGTCTAAAAAGAAAACTGTGCTTCCACAGTGAAGGCATTTCTTAGGAGAAGGCGGCTCCATGATGGAGAGGCCTTGTAGGCCCAAAAAATTTAAGACAGAAACTGAGGGAAAAATTTCCCTGAGTTTAAGAAAAGGAAAAGAAAAACCCACCGGCGGTACCGGTGGCGGCTACCACAAGAAAACAAGAAATAAAGAATTTTAAGAAAAAAGTTTCTGCGGTGACAGGAGGACGTCCTGCCGGCTCCGCGGAAAAACGAAAACTGAGGAGAGGCAGTGGAAAAGGCGGGAAGGCAGTGCGCAGGCGCGAGGGATGCTCCCAAAAGCTTTCTGATTGGATACTGGGGAGCATTCCCGTGCAGGCTCCGTCGGTACCGACGTACCTATATGTGAAGACTCATTCCTGCTTGTTCCTGGAGATGACATTTTTCAGATTTGTTAGTGAGATGAGGAAGGTCAAAAGTGGTACTGTCAGACTCATGGTGAAGGGGAAGAATATGTAGAAGCTGATGAGGATAAAGCGGACTTGCTTAACAAATATTACTGTTCTGTGTTCACAGATGAAGAACCAGGACCAGGACCTCAGAAAATACCAGTTTAAGCGAGGGGCATCTTGAACAATTTCAGAAGACTGTGTTCGTGAAAAACTAGCTAAACTTAAAGTAGACAAAGCAATGGGACCGGATAGGGTACACCCTAGAATACTGAGGGAACTTGGGGACGTTCTAGCAGCTCCACTGACTGATCTTTTCAGTGCCTTGTTGGAGTCGGGAGTGGTGCCAAAGGACTGGAGAGAGGCTCATGTGGTCCTTTTACACAAAAGCGGAAGTAAGGATGTGGTTGAAAACTACAGGCCGGTTAGTTTAACTTCGGTGGTGAGTAAATTATTGGAAACACTGCTGAAAGAGAAAATAGTGAGGTTTCTGGAGTCCAGCGGATTACAGGATCGGAGGCAGCATGGATTCACCAGAGGCAGGTCTTGTCAAACAAATCTGATTGATTTCTTTGGGTGACCAGAGAGCTGGATTGAGGGAGAACCCTAGATGTGGTGTATTTAGATTTCAGTAAAGCCTTTGACACCGTTCCCCACAGGAGACTTATAAACAAACTGAGCACCCAAGGGATGGACCCTAAAGTTACTGATTGGGTTAGAAATTGGTTGAGTGGGAGGCGACAAAGAGTACAGGTAAATGGAGCTCATTCTGAGGAGAAGAAAGTTACCAGTGGTGTGCCCCAGGGATCTGTCCGTGGTCCGATTCTTTTCAACATCTTTGTTAGTGATATAGCGGAAGGGCTGTCGGTTAAGTTTGCCTCTTTGTGGATGATACCAAAATCTGCAATAGAGTAGACACCCAAGAAGGTGTAGATAACATGAGGAGGAATCTAGCTAAGCTTGAAGAATGGTCTAGAATTTGGCAGGTAGGATTTAATGTTAAAAAATGCAAGGTCATGCATTTGGGCTGCAGCAATCCAAGGGAGCAATATAGTATAGGGGGTGAAGTACTTTTGTCCACTAAAGAACAGCAGGACCTAGGTGTGGTTGTGTCTGATGATCTTAAAGTAGCTAAACAGGTAGAAAAGGCGACAGCAAAAGCTAGGATGCTTGGGTGCATACAAAGAGGAATGTTAGCAGAAAAAAGGAGGTGATAGTGCCTCTGTATAAGTCTTTGGTGCGACCTCATTTGGAGTATTGTGTGCAATTCTGGAGACCACACCTTCAAAAGGATATATAAACAGGATGAAGTCGGTACAAAGGGTGGCTACTAAAATGGTTAGTGGTCTTCATTATAAAGCATATGAGGAGAGACTTAAGGATCTTAATATGTACATCTTAGAGGAAAGGTGGGATAGAGGTGATACGATTGAGATGTTTAAATACCTCCGTGGCATAAATGCACAGGGGGAGAGCCTCTTTCGGGTGAAAGCAAGCTCTGCTACAAGGGGACATGTGATGAGGGTGAAAGGGGATAGATTCAGGAGTGATATGCGTAAATATTTCTTTACGGAAAGAGTGGTGGATCCGTGAAATAGTCTCCCAGTGGAGGTGGTAGAGATGAGGACAGTATCTCAATTCAAAAAAGCATGGGACAAACACAGGATCTCTAAAGGAAAAAAGGGGACTATTGTAGTTGTTGATATGGATGGACAGATTAGATAGGCCATGTGGTCTTTTTCTGTCGTCATTTTTCTATGTTTCTATAAGAGCTGACAGGATCTCATCGCGCAACCGTGATCTGTGTTCCCTCAAGCAGACTTTCATTTTATGACAAGATTTCCCCACATCCACTTTTGCACATGGGCATATAATTGCATACACCACCTAAGTGGTTTCACAATTCATTACATCTCTTAAGCTATAGGTAGTCCTGCTAGTTGGGTTAGTCCATTCATCTACATCTAAGGAGTTGTCACATATTGTGCAGTGTCCACATGGGCCATGGTGCCCCTTTTGTTTCCTCATTGAAAAATGTGTTGAAAAATCAGTATGGACAAGAATGTCCCATAAGTTCTTGGCTCGAGTTAAGGCTATGCAGAGTCTGTTCTGAAATGCCGTATGTAGGGCTACAATTCAGAATAGAAAAAAGAATAGAAAAAAAATCACCAAATGTCCACCAATCTCAAAATTTATCAATTTATTGTCGGGCATGCTCTCCAGAAATAACTGCCGTAGAACGCCCAAAGAACAAAGGCCATTTTGAGAAAAGAGCCGCTGTATGATTGACCGATGTATCATGCCGTCATGAGGAGAACCGCCAATGAAAAGGGAACACCCCCCATGATACACAGGGGTTCCCTTACTCATTGGCAAATGGTTAGAACAGATTCTGCCAATCGATCTCTCGACTGAGGACCCGGGGATACATTGAGCCCAAGGTAAAAAATCCATCTTTGTTCGAGCCATTGTAGCTGGGAAATCTTGTCCCCGCCCCGAGGGTCATGTGGAACCAAATCTATAATTCTCCAATGAAGATCTTGAAAACTATGGCCCAAAGCTAAACAATGTTCAACAGTGGGTGCTGAACAATTTTGTAAACGTAATCGTGAAGCATGTTCCCCCAATCTGATCTTAACAGCCCAAGTGGTACGGCCCACATACAGCAAACCATTGGCCAATGAGTAAGGGAACCCCCGTGTGTCATAGGGGGATGTTCCCTTTTAATTGGCAGTTCTCCTCATGACGGCATGATACATCAGCCAATCATACAGCAGCTCTTTTCTCAAAATGGCCTTTGTTCTTTTGGTGTTCTATGGCAGTTATTTCTGGAGAGCACATTGAGGATTTAGACAACGTTTATTTGCACTTGAAACAGGGTCTTTTGTGGACTTGAAATGTGCACGTCGTGCAGTTGCTTTATCCTTCGTATTGTTGGCATCTCACTCTACTGCTGATCTTCTAAAGCTAAGTACTGTTCATTTTAATGAGTTTGAACCATATTTGATTAAAATGGACATGTCCAGTTTTCGAGGTTGAGTAAACCACTCTCCTTCCTGATGGCATGCCCGACAATAAAGTGATAAATTTTGAGATTGGTGCACATTTGATGATTTTTTTTCTATTCTGAATTGTTTATACATCACCACTGGGAGTTTGCACTTATTGTATGTAGGGCTACAACATGCCAATGTCTATAAATACTAATGGCTATCTTCTGTATCTGATCGGAATACCATAGCACACAAACATGTCTGTCCATCTCATTTGTGCCCTGTTTCTGCAACAGCAAAGAACGATTAGGATACTTAGCTCTCAAATAGGCTTTACACATTGCACCTGCTGGATATCCCCTCCATATAAATCTGTTGTTAAGTATTTTGGCATGACGCTGAAAATCTGAATCATTGGTAAAACATAGGGAGGAGTGGCATAGTGGTTGGGGCAAGTTACCTCAGGCCTGAAGGTCAGGGGTTCAAATCCCACTAGAGGACAGCAACCTTGGGCCGGAAGGACTGGGGTTTCTAGTCCCACAGGTGCTCCTTGTGGTCTTGGGCAAGCCACTTAACCCTTCATTGCCCATGTTCCCTGTAAGTATTAGTGTATGTGTCTCATATCCCCTCGTGTTAAATGTATCCCCCAATTGTGTTGTGATCTCTTTGATTGAAGGATAAGGTGGTATACAAAACTGTCTAAATAAATAAATAAAATGATGTACTCACAAAAATTGCCCTATAGGTAACGCTCACTTTAACTTCCATGGATGATGGCTGTTAAAATGTTGCAGCTTGTTGCGATCAACTGATTTTCTGAATAGCGAGGTGCTTAAAACCCGTTGTCACATATAACTAACATGTCCAAAAAAGAAAGTTGTCTCTCTCTCATAGCCACCCCAATCATCATCCAGTATGTCTCTCTCCCTCTCATAGCCCCTTCAGCCATCACCATCTCTCTCTCTCATAGCCCTCCCAATCATTGTCCCCCCTCTCTCTCATAGCCCTGCAGCAATCACCCAGTGTCTATCTCCTTTCTAGCTCCCTCCCCCAGCCATCACTCCATCTCTCTCTCTCTCTCTCTCTAATTGCCCCCTCCCTGCAACCATCAACTAGGTCTCTCATTCCTGTTGTGCAGCACCAAAAATGCTGTGCTTCCTCATACTACTGTGATCAGCTCTCTACAAAGACCCATGCTGTGGCTCTCATGTCCACCAAACGACATGGAGAGATGACAAATGCATCCGGGATCGGCTACTTGAAGTTTAGGACATAGCCACTTTGAATGGTGCTTAGCACCCTTCCATCCTTGGTGATATTCAGGAACGGGCCCCAAAACCTACAAAGTGATGAATTGGAGGAACCCTCTCTGGAGGGGACGAGCCCCATCGAAAAGACTAATTACGGGTCCAAAATCCAGAAGCAGAGAAGAAGGGCTTTCCAAAATGAAATGCCAGGAGTCCTGAGACCCCTGGAAGTCAGTCCAGAATGCTAGCACAGAACAGGCAGAGGCCAAAGAGGGGAAAGACGTTGCTTGCTTCTCAGGCTCTTCTGGTCTATCCTCTCAAAGACGATAAGACTCTGCCTCAGCCAAGTCCTTCACCAATTTCTCCAATGAGCTCCAGAATGGAGCTCTCTCTTAAGGCCAGTTGAGTTAGCCGAGTTTTGGAGGATGTATCCACTGCCCAGTGGCAAAGCCACCAACACCACATTACGACTGACAGGACAATATCCCTAGGCGCCAAGTGGGCTAGAACATACATAGCATCAGAAAGAAGGCAGTAACTTACTCCAATGGAGGCCCACAGTGTGGCACCATGACCTCCGTCTCCACCTTGGGTGGGCCAGACCATGCGACGTACTCTTCTCAGGGAGAGCTCACATCCCTTTACATGCCTTTATTCCCCTAGAGGGGAATTCAGTAAGGACCCATTCTGACCAGAACATGTTCCTGATTATTTCCGTAAATGCCGTGAATATCCGCACCGCTTACAGAAGCAGGGAACCTGCGGCTCCCATTCCATCGCGGGAGTGTTAGCCACATACCAGGTGTCAAAATTTGAGCAATCAATGCCATCAGATCCCCCTTCCAGAACAGGCAGAAAATGCCAGCTTCCACATGAACCTCTGACAGAGAAAACACTTTTTTTTGTATCAGACTCCTCAACCAAGACATCAGAACCAGCACTCAAGTCCAAGTCTCGGACAGACTCCAACCAACCCACGTCTCCAGAAGGCTTCCTCTGTCTGGGTTACTTAGGAGGTGGCACTCAAGCTGGGCTTCTACCCTATGTCCATCCCTCACGTGACTGAGCTCAAAGGAATCCAAAGGCTGCAGGGGATCTAAGTTTCTGTGCCAAAGACCAGGCTAGCCGAAGAAGGAAAAGAATTCTAGGGAGGACAACCCAGATTCTGGGAGTTTGTCTCCCTGAGAATGACCCCCAATGCAGGAGACACAGCTGGGGTCAAACCCTCCGAAGAAGGGGAGCAGCCAGAAGCATGGTTACCGGAACTCAAAGCTGGGCTGCTATTCTTACCCACAGTGCCATGAGTCGCCTCCTACCTTGAGGCGGAAAATACTAGGCCAACTGAATCCCTTCACTGGAAGAAGGGAGACGGGCCCATCGGTGAAAGGTCAGAGGCTGCCTTGCAGAGTGAATCCAGTGAGAAGACTCTTCGCTTGCCACAGGTCAAACAACATTTCCTGGAAGAAGACAGAAAGAGTTAAAGCAAGGCAAATATTTGCATGCATTAAGGTCAAGGTCGGAGTGCGTATATGAGCATGCGTTATGGGCGCGTGTTGAAGCCGCACAGGCAGAACGTGTGTTGGAACCTCTTGGATGCAAGGTGTGCAAAGGCAAAAAACATTAACAGCGCATGCTGGAAAATGGTAGGAAGCACCAATGCCAAGCCAATGGTCGCCCGCGATCCACCCCAACATACGCCCTAAAACATACAAGTACAGGAGCCCCCATCAAGGACAATAACAAAGTCACGGTACTCACCCCATGGGAGCCACAAGTAGGGCAAACCATGCCAGGCCCAGTGCTTCTCCCCAGATGCCATTTCTTTCTTTCTTATGTTTTCTTAACAGGCTTGTACCTGCATACCTCTGAAGTGTCTTCATTCTTCGGAGAGAGCAGGGGGGAACAGAGGAGGAGGAAGGGGGCATAGAGGTTGTATGAGGCTGCTGATCTCTTCCAAATTCTTTCAATTTTCTGGCTGCTCAATAGGCTCTTATTATGATAAGAGTGTGGAGCTGAACCAAATTTTCCCTCCTCCTTTGGCTACCGAAAAGACCTTAGTCTACTGGAGCCTCCTACGTCATGCTCAAGTGACAGAGTCACGCCTCAAGATTGTCGCTGACGAGCGAAATCTATCTTTTTCCTTTGTTCAGATTTTCTTCAGAGCTGAGAAAATCCAACTACCATCAGCTGGAGCCAGAAGAATACTGAGGTGCCCTCTAGTGGCTCAGGCTGATAGAGGCACGTGAGAAATGTCAGTGAAACATGGGCATTTCGTTGGCTGTCTGTCTACCAATCTACTGGAAGGGGGACAAAATCCACTTGTCTGGACTGGTCTAGCAGGACAATATGTATTTTTTTAAATGAAACTGTTTATTTAAACAGACAGGCAATACACCAAGCAGAAATGACAAAAATAGGCAAGTACAGTGCTTACCAAAATGAAAAATACAAACATCCTTCCTCATTTCAGGAAAAACATATACAAACCACGCTCATAACTCCCAAAAGAATGTTCATCAGGCACTAGCTAGAGAACCTCCCCCCCCCATACTACGGCCCTCCATGTCCGGTATTTGTCAGATCTTATTGTGCGTATCAGACTGACCCCTCAAAGATTGCGACAGTTTCTCAATAAGTGCTACCTGCAACACCTGTTGTTGCCAAAGTACAAGCATTGGGATGTTGTTCCAAACAGTAGCAATCGCATGTCTAGCAGCCAAGAGAAAGTGATCAAGTAAGCTGCCTCTGCAGGTGAAGGAAAGAGACTCTGCAACCCATATTTCAGCAAATGAAGGTAAGGAGTCAAAATCACATCCTAGCACATTATGACCTGGATCTGCTGGGACACATGCAACCAAAACTGTGCTATCCGGGGATAAGTCCATCAAACATGGACATAATCACTGGAGAGATCACAACCCGCTCATGGCTATGGGCTGTGTATATCTCCAGGTCAGCCCTTTCTATCCTTCACTGAGAACGTATTCAGGGGCCAGTTTGTGGGGTTGGAGGCCATGTATTGCTGTCTTTTGCCTCTGCCGGGGTTTCGCTTTCTACCAGCACCAACAGCTTCATAATAAATATCAAGGTGTGTATAAGAAGCGCCTTCACAGCGCCCATGTGCTATGGCCACGGGTTCCCTACTACTATACCAGTGATGTGACTAGCGCAGCCGTGCCTCTGCTTCTACTGCATCCGCTTCACCTCACGACAGTAGAAACACGCACTGTGGATTAGCTCCACACTGACTGCGGCACTTTAGTAAACATTCCCTTCAATTCAAAGCATTTTATCAGATAGGACCCAAGTGTCTGACAAACTGCAAAAAATAATATCCAAAACATACCTTGCACTCACAGGATGATAAGCTCATGGTATTTCCCTCTGCCAGATGCTTAAAGGCATCTAGTTACAACTGTTTTAGGGACAGTACTTCTGTTTAAATTGTAACACAAACTGTGTTAGTTGATTTATTGAATTATTCTGCTTAGTCTTTTAAACCCTTTGTTGTACAAGTTAAGATGTTCTATGTAAAAAGTTATAATTGTTCTATGTAAAACAAGCTCTGCATTGTTAATTGTTGTTAATTGTACACCGCAACTGATCGCTGGAAGATGCGGTATATAAATAAGTGTTAAATAAATAAAAATAAATAATAAATAAATCTAAAGACCACGCTTTTCCAGCAGATTATCAAAGTTATGGAAATGACCTTCCTTTTTGTGGTGAGAAAATGAGCTAACTAGATTCTGACAAAATCTAAAAACTCATCTATTTTCAAAATGAAAAGTATGTCTTAAATTGAAAGCTATCCTGCAATGATGTTACAGGGGAAGTATCAAAGTCTCTACTGCTACCGCCTTGCTTTTGTTTGTATTTTTTTATGTTGCTATATTTGCTTTTAATATTATTCAGACTTTATATATTACTTTAGGACTGTGCTATTGTACCCTGTGGAGTGGAAAAGTACCTTATGGTTAGAGCACTGGCTTGGTAACCAAGAGAAACACACTCTTTGTGGCCTTGGGCAAGTCACTTAACCCTCCACTGCCTCTTAAGAAAGGCCTGGAAATCTACTTCCAGTTACACTGTCAAGAAAACTCAGGCACACATTGCATTTTTTTGCATTGTACCCTGACTTGAGCTTTTATTAAAGATAGGTTAAATATTAAAATTAATGAAATAAAATGAAAAATTGCTCCAAGGATCTTCTCACTAGTCCATTAAAAGAACCTCTGAAAATATTAAAGGCATTGTAAGTACTTTGAACCAGGACTTGCCTAACTCAACCTATAAGCATAACAGGACTTCCCAAACCTGCCCCGGGGACATCAACAATGAAAACACATGAGGAAAATCTGCATATAATGGGTCTCCAGTATACAAATGTTTCTCATTCATATTGGTTGTGGATATCCTGGAAAACCAGGTAGCTGAGAGGTCACTAGCGCAGGTTTCGGAAGCCCTGCAGAAATAGCTTCAGCATTCCAGACAGTACCCACCTGGCTGACATGGAGCTTGTTCAAAAAAAACACTTTCTACTAAATGTTCCTTTATTCTCTTTTCCTCCTCTTCCTTCTGCTGTTGCTCCTTTGCTGATGGTAAAAGAGTGGCAATGACTTCTTTTCGCCCAAGGGCTTTCCTCTGGCTCTGCTCAGACACCTGGAGCCGAAATTTGTCTATTACACCATAATGACAGGCTCGGACATCTCTGTGACGAATCACACTGTAATAGACACAGAAACAGAGACTGGGTTGTTTCTGCTTTTACATAAATGCAAGAAATAGTTTTTAAAAAGCCACTTTCATAATTTGATGGAATGATTTATATTCATAGAAAAACTCCTTTGCCAAGATTGCCCCTGAAAGTAAAATTGCCACAGACCGAAAAATGTATTAAAATGTTCATATGTTGCATTGACATGGCATTATGCCTGTTAGTAACTATCCACGCAACAATATACTCTCTTTCTTTCTAGGCAACCAATCAGATATGGGATGCAAGTTTCATTTTATATGTGCCACACTAAAATTAATGGCAATTTTCATCTTAAATACAGCTCTTTCTACTGTAGCACAATCCGAGTACTGCCCCTGCTCTTCTCCATGTTAGGTAGATGAAAGTCACACAGATATTTCTAAATCATTTCATTCTCCTGTTTGTCATTGAGGATTTCAGGGTATCTGTGGAAGATTAGGACTGGCAACCAGCCAGACAACCCTGACAATTAGCACACTAATAATCTCTATTCTAGTATTTGACCTGTACATAAAACAACAATTTTAGCTTTCCTGAGACTTCTATGTAGAAATATTCAGACAATGCCTTTTAATTTAAATCTTCATGCCCCTATCAAAGAAAAGTTCATAAATGGCAGATGCAAGACCAGTGACTGAATTAAGCCTATAGTTTGTTAAAAAGATCTTGAAAATGTTTTAGCTTATTTGATTAATTTGCGTGAAATACAATTAAATATATTAAATATATTTTAGCATTTTGTTCCTATGTTCATAAAACAGGCATATTATTACATAGCATAGATATTGCATGCTGCTCAGAATATTAGAAGACAGGATTTTGGATGCAATGATTAGAAATTAATATCTGCACTGATAAACATTAGAGGCTGAGATCATACTTCAACAAAACCCTGGTTTACAAGTGAGGTTCATGATTGTCATGGTATGCGCAAAACTAATGCCAGTAAACAAAAACCCACACCAGGGGAATCTATCACTAAACCAAAAAAAAACCCCTAGCCCAGAACTTGCAACTACAAAATAAAGACCAATTCTTATATCTAAAAGGAGGCTTAACTTACCACTTTTCTACCATAACTACAATCCCATCTAAAGAGCAAAAAAGCACTTCATATATGTTGTTGCTAAGTGCCGTTGAGTCGGTGTCAACTCATGGCGACCCTCTGGATAGTTGTCCTAAATTGTGTTCGGTCTTCAGTCAGGCGGCTCATTGTAGACAGACTGGTACCCGAAGCTGCTGGTATTGTATCGATCCATCTCATTGTTGGCCTTCCTCTTTTGTGTTGACCTGCTATCTTGCCAAGCATGATGTATTTATTTAATGATCTCTCTCTTCGCATGATGTGTCCAAAGTATGAAAGTCAAAGTCTTGTCAACTGAGCTTCTAAAGAAAACTTAGGTTTGATCTCCTCTAGTAGTGACTGGCTTGTTCTTTGGGCAGTCCATGGTAAACACAGTATTTGCCACCAGCACCATAATTCAAAGGCATCAATTTTCTTCCTGTCTATCTTTTTCACTGTCCAGCTTTCGCATCCATATGATGTTATTGCAAATATCATGGCTTGAACGAGTCGAATCTTTGTATGGAAAGAGACATCTCTGCTCTTGAGAACCTTGTCTAGATCTTTCATAGCCATTCTGCTAAGAGCAATGTGTCATCTGATCTCTTGACTGCTTGTTGCTTCTTTATTGATAGTTGATTCAAGTAGGTTAAAGTTGTCCACGATTTCAATTTCTTCTCCTTCAACGATGAACCTGTTGATTTTGCCAGTTGTCATGATCTTTGTCTTCTTTACATTAAGGTCCAGGCCCATTTTAAGACTGTTCCTTGATTGCGAGAAGCAAATGTTTCAGATCATCTTCACTTTCAGCCAGTAATGTGGTATCATCGGCATAGCGAAGGTTGTTGATGAGTCTTCCACCAATCTTCACACCTCTGTTGTCTTCATACAATTCTGATTCTCTGATGATTTGTTCTGCATATAAATTAAACAGGTAGGAGGAAAGTATGCAGCCTTGTTGTACACCTTTGCTTATTTTAAACCATTCTGTTTCTCCTTGTTCCGTTCGAACTGTTGCTTCTTGATCAATGCACAGATTGTGCAAGAGAACGATCAGGTGTTCTGGTATACCCATGCTTCTTAATGTGGCCCAGAGTTTCTCATGGTTTACACAGTCAAAAGCCTTGCTGTAGTCGATAAAGCACAAATAAATATCTTTTTGGTATTCTTTAGTCTTTTCCAGGATCCATCTCACAGCCGCAATGATGTCTCTCATTCCTCGCCCTTTCCTGAACCCTGCTTGCACTTCAGGTAGTTCTTGTTCCAGGTATGGTTGTAGTCTCTGTTGAATAATCTTCAGTAGAATCTTGCTGGCATGTGGGATCAGAGCGATTGTGGAATAATTTCCACAGTCAATTGGATCACCTTTCTTTAGTATTGGTATAAACACAGATCTTTTCCAGTCAGTTGTCCATGATGTTGTCTTCCAAATTTATTGGCAGAGTCTTGTAAGTATGGTAACAGCTGCATCAGATTGCTGTAACACTTCTATGGGAATGCCATCAATGCCTGGTGCTTAGTTCTTTGATAAGGCTTTCAATGCTGCTTCAACTTCTTCTTTCATCACCAATGGTTCCAGATCATAAGGTACAAGTTGAAATGGCTGTTGGTTCACTTGGTCTTTATCATATAAAAACTCTGTATATTCTTTACACCTTTTCTTGATCTTCTCAGCATCATTCAACATATAACACTGAGCATCTTGTAACATTCCAATTCAAGGCTGGAATTTTTTCTTTAACTCTCGTAGCTTTAGGAAAGTTGATCTTGTTCTTCCTCTAATAGTTTCTGCTTCTATTTCCTTGCATGTGTCATTGTAGTACTTTTCCTTGTCCTGTCTTGCTGCACGTTGGAAATCTCTGAGTTCTGCAATTGTTTTTCTTTCTCCTCTGGCTTTAGCTTCCCTGCGTTTCTGGGCAATTTTCAGAGTTTCCTCCGTCATCTATTTTGGCAGTTTTTGTTTTTTCACCTTTTGTAGAGACTTCTCGCTTTCTTCTAACACAACCTTCTTGATGTCATTCCATAACTCTTCTGGAGCTCTGCATTTGCATCTAAAGCAGCAAATCTGTTTTGCAGGCAGTCTTTAAATTCCAGTGGTATATTCTCAAGGTCATATTTTGCTACATTCATGAGTGGCTTGCTCTTTTTCAACTTTAGCTTGAGTTTGCATACTAGTAGTTAGTGATCTGTACCACAGTCAGCTCCAGGTTTTCCATCGCTGACTTCCACAGATGTAGTCAATTTGATTTTTCTACAATCCATTAGGTGAAGTCCATGTGTACAGTCGCCACTTGTGTCGTTGGAAGAAGGTGTTTGAGATGAATAGATCGTTGGTCTTGCAGAATTCTATCAGTCTTTCTCCAGCTTTATTTCTGTTGCCAAGTCCATATTTTCCAACCACTTTGCTTTCTTCTTTGTTGTCAACTTTTGCATTCCAGTCACCCATGAGGATATCCTGTTTGCATGTTCTGTCAATTTCAGCTTGTACTTGTTCATAGAACTCATCAATTTCATGCTCTTCTGCAGCTGTTGTTGGGGCATATACTTGAATTATAGTTGTGTTGATAGGCATTCCTCATAGATGAATAGAGATTAAGCATTCACTGACTGCATTGTATTTCATTACAGTTCTTGCAAGTTTCTTCTTTATTATAAATGCAACACCATTTCTTCTTTGTCTTTCATTTCCAGCATAGTAGACCATGTGATCATCTGAGGCAAAGTGCCCAATGCCAGTCCATTTCAGTTCGCTGACACCCAACAGATCACGTTGTACACGTTCCATTTCATTCTTGACCACCTCCAACTTCCCTTGGTTCATGCTTCATACGTTCCATGTCCCAATATGTAAGACATCTTTACAGCTTCTGACTCTCATTTCATGCGCAGCTACATTAGTAGTCAGACGTCCCAAGGGCTTTGATCCAACCACATCATAAATGCTGGCTTTACTCTGAAAAGTCTTCAGCTTATCCCCAGTAGCTAGCTGAGTGCCTTCCGACCTGGGGGTCTCATCTTCCAGCACTATAGTGCAATTTGTTTTGTTGTGACTATTCATTGGGTTTTCATGGCAAGATACAGAAGTAGATTGCCAGGCCTTTCCTCCGCGCAGTTTTAGTGTTTCCGTTGTCACAGAAATGTGATCCTCCGCCGACAACACTGTCCCATTCTGCTGCAGCCCAGATGGGTAGTTTGTCTTGGTCTGGCACCTCAGCTGAGACCTGTCCATCTTGGGAGACCTTGCCAGTAGTTAAACTACCGATAGCTTAGCCTTCAGCATCACTGATGCACACAAGCCCTCACAGCACGACAAGCTGCAAACCAAGTGAAGGACTTAATATATATATATCGGCACAAATTATTAACAGAAGAAAAAGGTCTCAGTAACTCTCAATAGTATCCTTCTATACGGCAATTACTTGCCCGAAGGAGAACACATTGCACCTTACCATCACAGGCCTAAAAAAACCTCCCTTTTAAATAAGAGTAACTATCTTTACTGAACAATTTTTATATATATAAAAAAGCAAATCAAAGATTTTTAAACACAGCTTTACATAGACGGAAAACCTTAGCCATTGCACAAGTCAAAGACTGTTGAGCACAGCTTTACATAAACAGCAAACCTTAGCTGTTGCAGCAACTCAAACACAGACACTAGGTCTTACATGCCAACAAGGTAAACTGTCTCATGATTTCATTGTTTTTCCTAAAATAAAAAAAGAATAGTTCAAATGGAGGACATCCTCAAACAACGGCACAAGCAGTGCTCCAAAACATATTTCAAGAAACGCCAGCTCTTCAGATGGAACAGCCACCCAACCAAGATCTTTGTTTCGCCGAAAACCAGCTTCATCAGGGGCATGGCTTAGAAGGGACCAGTCAAAATCACTCCAGCAGCAAAAAAACCCCTACTGCCACCACCACTTTTAAACTAAAAATGAGCCAATCAAAGATAAGGTAAGCGGAGCCTTGCTTACCCTTGGCCCCTACGTACTGAATACATTTTGTACCGTTAAGAGCAAGGATAGTACATGTTGACAAAAAGAGATGTTGAGAGATACATCAAAAAATATTCCATTCGATTTTATTGTTCAACCCTTCCGGTTCCATTGCATATAAGGCAAAAACCCACTTTTGTTCACGCTGGAGGAGCACTTTAGCGCGATCACTGCCCCGAAGTGATCATGGGACATGATCAATCACAACAAAATGTAAATCAAACTGCTTTGATTGAATGATAAGGTGGTATATAAATACCATTAAATAAATAAATCAGTAAATGTATGTTGAAAACTCTCACAATGTTCAACTAATGATGAGTCAAATCTGCTGTCTTGAGAGGCTATATTTTTGTTCAAAATGTGATGGTGGCATTTGATTTTTTTTGCTGCTGGAATAATTTTGACTGGTCCCTTCTAAGCCACACCCCTGATGAAGCTGGTTTTCGGCGAAACAGAGATCTTTGTTGGATGGCTGTTCCATCTGAAGAGCTGGCGTTTTTTGAGGTAAGTTTTGGAGCACTGCTTGTGCTGTTGTTTGATCATGTCCTCCAGTTGAGCTATTCAACGGAGCCTGTGCGGAGCAAATCCCCAGCTTTCAAAGAAAGCCTTTGGGAATTGCTACCACGCATACGTGGTCCCCTTCCCGCCCAAGGGTGCCATCTTGCTCAGTCAAATGACATAGCTAAGGGAGGGTTGTGAGGACTGATTCCTGCTGTCCCCGGAGAATACCTGTTACAGGTGAGTAACTACGCTTTCTCCAGGAACAAGCAGGAAGTCAGCCCTCACATATACTCCCTAGCTACAGGCTACCTTGAACCTATAGCCCAAAAAAGGCTCCCTCATCGAGAGCCGCAAGCAGCCGCAATGAAAACCTTAACCAGGGAAGTAGCACTCTGGTAGCCTGAACACAGAAAGGTGGGAGGGTAGGAGTTGCCTAGACCCCGAAAAGGTTATGGAGTACAGCCTGGCCAAAGGCACTGTCCCATCGGGACTCCCTATCCAGGAGGTAATGAGCTGCAAAGGTATGAACCGAAGACCAGGTGGCGGCCCGGCAAATGTCTGCCAGAGGAACAGAGTGGAGGTGAACCACTGATGCTGCCATGGCCCTAACCCTATCAGCCATAACACGACCCTCCAACAGAAGCCTTGCTTCCTCATAAGCCTGGGCAATACAGTCCGCCACCCATGTGGACAGCGTACGCTTGACCACCACCTCCCCCAGCTTACTGAGGTCGTAGGAAACGAAAAGCTGAGAGGTTTTCCGGTGACCTTGAGTATGCTGAATGTAGAAGGACAGAGCCCTCTTACAGTCCAAGGTATGGAGGACCGCCTCTGCCCGACTGGCATGCGGCCTGGGAAAGAAGGTAGGAAGAACCACCTTCTGGTTGAGGTGAAACCAGGAGACCACCTTCGGAAGTAACTTGGGGTGCGTGCGAAGCACCACCCTATTCTTGTAGAACCTGGTATAAGGCCTCTCCACCATGAGGGCCTGGAGCTTACTCACCCTCCGGGCAGAAGTGAGCGTAACCAAGAAAACCACTTTCCAGAAAAAGAACACTACATTGAGGTCCCATTCGGTCGCCGGGGGATGGACCGGGGGCTTCACAGGAGCAGACCCTTAAGAAACCGGGACACAACTGGATGAACAGAGAGAGGCTTTCCGTCCACGGGATAGTGGTTCACCGCTAGGGCAATGAGATGCACCCTGATGGAGTTGGACTTAAGCCCCGTCTTGGAGAGGTGGAGAAGGTATTGCAACACCACAACCACCAGGCAAGAAAAAGGGTCCACCCCTTGCCCAGTGCAACAAAGCATGCGCAATCAACACAAACCACAAACCTCTAATCTTACTAGGTGACTTTAACCTCAGCTCCTCCACCAATTATGACAAGGAAACCTTCCTGCAAGCAATGGACTCTTTACAATACACCCAGCTAATAAACACTCCTACGCACAGATACGGATCCATGCCGGACCTCATTTTCGCCCCAAACCACATTATAGATAAGGGCAACATCTCTTCACCCGTAGTCACACCGGTTCCATGGTCAGACCACCACAGAATCAAAGTGGAATTCACAAACAAAATGGGTAAGCTTAATAAGACACAAACTGCTTCATTTGGACTAAGAAGATTCAAAGCTTTCAACAAAGAACAATTCCTACAAGACACACTACCTTACCTTAACACAGACGAACTCGATCTGGACAAACAAGTTGACAATTGGTATAATACCATCAGTACAGCAGCGAAAACTAAAGCAGGCACAAAAACGAATAACAAGAGACATCACGCACCATGGTACTCCAAAAGCATACGCAACGCTAAAAGAGAGTTAAGAAAGCTAGAACGCCACTGGAAACGATCCAAATCTCATACCTCACAGGACTTATATTTAACACAGCAAAAGAAATAAAATGATCTTATCAATAAAACAAAACGAGACCACCACACAAACACTATCCAGAAAGCATATAACAAACCCAGGGAACTTTTTGAGATAGTAAAAAATCTAACCAATGAACCAAGCTCTGACAAAGACATACAGGTCAACCCACAAACATATGCAGATTATCTTCAAGAGAAAATAGGCCACACTCCGCCACAAATACACACAGAAACCAACAGCCCTATCATACCCATCACAAGTTGGGACAAGTTCCACACTCCTTCAACTATGCAACTATCAGATATCATCTCCGCTCTCAACACAAGCACTGCACCCACGGATCCTTGCCCAGTCTCATGGATCAAAGCAACCAAGCAAAACTTCCTCAGTTATATACACAACCTCGTAACCAACTCCCTAACTCGAGGAACAATGCCAGATCAGCTGAAACTAGCCACAATAAGGCCTATCCCCAAGAAAACCAACCTAGAAAAGAGCAATCCAGCAGCATACAGGCCAATCTCCAGCATACCGCTCCTAGCCAAAATCATAGAAAAGACAGTACAACTACAGCTCCAGGACCACATTGACGAGCATGCTCCGCTCGATATACATCAACATGGCTTCCGCCCCAACCATGGAGTTGAAACACTGCTGCTATATCTATTCAATGACATCATCCAGACCATAGACAACTACAATCGAGGAACCCTAATGATCTTCATAGACATATCAGCGGCCTTCGATACAGTCGACCACAGAATCCTCCTAACCAGACTACAGAGCATTGGAATAACCGGCACCGTCCTAAGCTGGTTCAACTCATACTTGACAGACAGGCAGTTCCAGGTTAAAATAGGAACCAACACCTCACAACCCACGAAGATCAAACAAGGAGTACCACAAGGATCTGCGCTCTCCTCACTTCTATTTAACATATTTATCCAGCCGATCTGCCACATCATTGCAGCCCATCAAATAGATTACACAATTTATGCTGATGACATCATGATTTACACGCCAATCAACCTTAACAGCCCCGACTACAACAAGATAACGAACTGTCTTGACAACATGTCCGCCTGGCTAACGCACAACAACCTAGCTATAAACTTTAACAAGACAGAGGCACTTATTATCACCCGAAACACCGACTTCAGCCCCCCACCATTCATCATAAGCAACAACACAACAATACCAATAAAGGATGAAGTTAGATACCTCGGAATAACCCTTGACAAAGGACTCAACCTACAGTCCCACATAAGAAAAACTGTTAGAAACGCATACTACAAAATGAAAATAATCAGACGCCTCAAGCCTCTACTCTCCCATGAACACTTCCGCACAGTCTGCCAAGTGCTAATAACTCCCATATTGGATTTCTGTAACCCGATCTACAACGGAATATCAAAACATTCACTCAAACCGCTTCAAATGGCTCAAAACACAGCAGCCAGAATAATCACCGGCTCCACAACTCATGCCCACATCACCCCCATCCTCAAAGAACTCCACTGGCTCCCAATAAGCCACCGCATCAAATATAAGATGATCATAAATATATTCAAAATCAGACACAAGAGCTCTGTAATCAGCCTCCAAGCCCTCTTACTCCCTAACACCAACAGCAGACCAAGAAGGAAAACCACATCAGACACCCTCAGCACCCCAAGTAACTACACAAAATCATGCAAATTCACTACACAAAGAGCACTTTCTTTAGCGGCCCCATTAATATGGAACTCTCTCCCTCCTGACTTACGATCAATCGAGGATATAAAGGACTTCCGAAAGCAATTAAAGACTGTACTATTCACAGAGCACTACGGCTCAAACACCTAACTAGAATCCTTTTATTGTAACCTTTATGTAAAATGATTGTCTGTAATGGTTTACCTATGTTATGTATCCCACCTTACTACTTCGATGTTTTGATTAAGCAGTGCATGTTTCCCTTGCTTTTGTATAACCTTTGTTTGTCTTTGTAACCGCTTTGATTGAAGGAAAAGGTGGTATAAAAAACTTGTTAAATAAATAAAGCGCAAATCTGCGCCACTTAAAAGCATATGCCCATCTAGTAGACGGTCTTCGCAAAGCCAGCAAGACCTCCTCTATGTCCTTCGGAAGGAGGAGAGAGGCGAGAGTCACCCTCTCTGCAGCCACGCCGTCAGCGAAAGGAAGCTGAGGCTGGGGTGCAAGAGAGAGCCCCCCTCCAAGGGTGAGGAGCCGTGGAGACGAACCCAAAGGAATGGAGGTCTCCACCGCTAGCTGCAGGAGAAGCGGGAACCACGGTTGCCTGGGCCACTGTGGAGCTATCAGGATGACAAAAGCTCCGTCTTGAAGGATCTTGAACAGAGTCTTGGCGATCAGAGGCATCGGGGGGAAAGCAGAAAAACAGTCTGAAACATGATATTGTGGAAAGACAGAGCTTTTATTGAACCAATGACAACCCAACACAGGCCCTGTTTCGCTACCCTTCGTCAGGGGTTTGTCTGGCAAATGCTAAAAACATAAATATACAAATACTTAAAACAAAAAAGAAAGATCACTCAAAAGACAATAAATCAATTAAAAAATAATTAAAATGATAAAAACATCAAAATGAATATCAAAACCATCAATTAAAAAGATCAATTAAAAATGGATAACAAAAAACAGAACAAATGTACTTAAAATACAAAAATAGCTAAAAAGGATAAAAGAGAGTAACATATAAAACATGATTACCTCTGTTGAAGATCGTTAAACCAGAAGTTCTTGTAATGCAGTTTTAACCTATTAGAAATCTATACATTCTAAAAGGAATGTGAATAAATATATTAAAAGCAATAAATAAACAGTGAAGTACATGAACATACATCAGTGGAATATGGGAAACATGAGGAACACAGCTATAAAACATAATATTCCCTATAAAAAAGGGAGGGAGGAAGAGAAGCAGGAGTGAGCGAGAAAAATGCCAAAAAAAGAGAGGCCCATGTGTGTGTGACAATGCAGAGGCTCAGAAAGAGAAGAAAAAGGGTTTAAAACACCTTCTGTCACCTCATATGTTTACGGATACAGGACAGGAAGGGGTTAAGATTTCAGCACATGAACCTTCTCTGCAAAGAAGAGCAGGGAAAGAACCACACCCTAGCTCTAGGCTAACCCAGAGACCTAGCCAATCAGGGAGGTGGGCGGAGTCAGACCGGATTGGGTCCCCCTGCACTCATAACCAGGAAGCAGCAGTTAGTAGTAGAGGAGAAAGGGGAACGAAGGACAGAACCGGAGAAAGGAGGAGGAAAGGAGTTACAAGGACCGGAGGTGGAGTTGAAAGGAGAGTTCCTGTGGGTGGTCCAGGAAGAGACCCAGGCAGAGCTCAGCTCCAAGAGAGAGACTTGGCTGATCCAGATCCAGGGGGAGATCAGGAGGGGAGAGTGGACCCTGGAAGAGACCCCGAGCCAGACTCAGGATCCTTGGACATAGACTTGGAGTCAGTGGAGTTCCCCAGAGTTAAAAGCTGCCAGAACCAGGTCAGAGCAAAACCTTTTGAACCTTGTAAAGTAGATAGCTCTGAAGTAAGCCAGTCTCGAGAGAGTGGTAATAGAGTGCTTTCTAGGAGGAACAGGCCTGAACCAAGTTTTGAAAGGAAACCTGGAATTACCAGAGAGAAGCTGGGCTGTAGGAGAGTCCCTATTGAGAAACTGCAAGCATTTCCCTTATACAGACAGCGTGACCAGAGCACTAGCTCAGAAGGTAGCACACCTGCCTATCAGCAAAAGACTAATTGGCAGTTACCGGGCAGAGAACTAGGAACAGACCCTGAGGACCAGGCTGTGCTGAGGGATCTCATAAGGCAGTACCAGAAGAGACATATCCCTCCCAACCAGAGGCAACTACCTAGGCAAGGCAAGGAGGAAATAAACCCCTTTTATGAGGTGCTGATAAACCCAAAGCCTTGCAAGTGCCCAGAAGACAGAGAGAGAATAAATGGAAACAGCTTCAGACTATAATTAAGGAATTAAAGTCTGAAGGCTTATATGTTCCCCAGGATAAAGGGATTTCAGAGAGGCTGGAAGAACCAATGGAGTTAGGGGCTCCCTTATCCAGTAACAGTGATTCTGAGATGGAATGTGGAATGTGTATGAAAGAGTAAGGATCTATAATTTATTCAGGTTCTATGACTGAGTGCTGTGAAGCCCAAATCGAGATTCTTAGAGTTTGCACAAAAAACAGCAGCGTTCTGCTGGGTGCAATGACTCAAAGCTTCATACACTGCAGCTGTGTATGAAAGGCAACGTAAGGAAGTGTTCCTGCACAAGAAGCCTGTTATCAAGAGGCCAAGAGAGTGTGGAGATTGCCATTTTATTTAAAGCTGTTAAAGCAAGATATGAATATTAGAAAGAAAATACAACAGCTAGAAGTTTCCTTTATTGAGAGCTGATATTTGGAAGGCATTGCTAGCGTTCTGGAAATGTTGTTGTATTGATGAAGCTGGAAGAAGCCCAAAAGCATTTAAGTTTGTTACCTGTCCCTGAGAAGAATCAGGAGAACTGACTTTATACTTGGACTTTAATTTGGTACAAAAAGTTACCACTTTACTTTCTGTGTTGGGGGAGTAAATCCTGTGCGGTCCTTTATGCAATACTTTGTGCTATACTTTGTGCAACAATAAAAGTATTCTTTAACTTGAAACCCAACCTTGGCTGTCGTCACTTCGGTCCACAACTACACTAGGACACAGGGCTACAGCACTACCAAGGACTTTAAAAACCCGTGTCTCACTTACCAACTACCTAATATGCCCAGGGCTAGGCGGTGAGGTGTCACATGTGTTACTAAAAAATGTATGCAGAATGTTGCAATAAAATGTATAAACAAATATGAAATAAATAAAATAAAAAAAGCACGACTTAATCTTACGTGTTTATCAAGATCAATGTCAATTAACAGTAGACTGCCCAAATAAAACCAGTCGCAATGTATCAGGCGTGATAAGAATTTTTGTGGCAAAAGGCTCCTATGGAAATTTGTTCGTAAAATACTAGCATCTAGTTAGAAAAAATGCACAAGGCTTGCAAATGAGTCTTTTAAACAAATGTCAAATGAATAAAATGAAATAAAAACAAAAAGGGAGGGGGAAGTATATAGTAATCGATTTACATATTTACTTAAAATAACTATCAATGTGTTATTTAAATACGAGGATGCCTACTGTAATGGGGAAAAGATATCCTGTGATAGAGGAACCTATGAACAATAGGGCTGTTTCTAGCAGGAAGGAAGATATCAGGACACCCAGTTGCCAAGAGCAACACAAACATTCCCAGCCACGAGGGAAAGAACCCCGCACAGCTGATAAGCAATCCCCAGCTCCTAGCTCTAATAGCTTTCACCTGGGAGGGGGAAGGGCTGGATTAGAGCCTCAGCAAATGTATAAGGGACGTTCACTAGAGTTAGTGAGCAGCAGTGGCAGTAGGAGGAGCAGGAGCTTTGGCTTTGGTAGCTCCAGAGAAAGCAGCTCAGAGAATTCAGAGAAGCCAGCAACAGGAAGCAGGAAAGACGTGGTGAATCAGAACCAGCTGGAGTCTGTGTGCAAGCTGAGGTCTGAATCTGGAAAGCAACGTCTGCCCTGGGCTGGTAGGAAACCTTACGTGTGTGACTCTGATTCTGAATGGGAAAGAGAAAGGCAGCTAACAGCTAATAGAGTTAATTGGAGGAGAAAGGCACAGAAACCTTTTAACCAAACCTCAAAACCTATTCCTTATGGTGAAGGCATTCACAAGGAGAAAGTACCAGTCAGGATAACTGGAAAGTATTTGCAAGCTTCAAGAAAGGGAGAATATACGGTGCCAGACATTTGGATGTTGGAAGAGGGTGCTGAGCAGCCTGAACGTAGAGAAAAGCCTCTAAGGTTTAAACCCCTTCTAAAAGGAGCAGTGCACAGACTTTCTCTTGCCTCAAACCCTGAAGGTAGGCCAATTAGCCAATGTAAAGCTGGATACAAGACTTTCTCACGTAGGAGTTATAAGGGACATAACTCTCATTACAATTATATGCCAAGATATGGTGATACAGACCCTTACCTGCTAGAGGAGATAGTAGGGAGGTCACGGGAGCTGGCAGAGGAGAATAATCTACCAACACTCTATAGGCAGCAGCACAGTGGTACAGATGATAGTCAGATTGAATCAATAATAATTGATCCACCAGAAACAGAATTATCTGACAATCAGATAGACTGTTCATTGGCTGTATTAAGTGATGTGGTTTCACTGTGCTGAAGAGATACAGTTGTGGAAATAATTTAACTGCCTGTTTAAAAGTACAAGACTTTACTTTATCCTATCCTTTTTGCCAGAGTGTATGGCTTATGTTTCTTTATTACCTGTGTTTGGAATCCGTCCCCGGGAGGGGAAATAAAACCCTGTCTTGACCTTAACCATTCGTGCCTCAACTACCTTATTGAAAAGGAGCCCAACTACAACCTTTCAATAAAAGGTCCCCCTGCAGCCCAACCAGTACGCTAACGCTACAGGCGGCCCAGGGTGTGACACTACATAGAGACATAAAAGAAAAAGTGACATTGCCAACGCTACTGAGAGACCTTCTCAATCAAAAAAGTGGACAATATAAAATGCTATGTCAACTTTCACAACTGCAAATAATGTGACCAAAAAAAAGGGGAAGTAAAAAATGGGTTGAAACTGTAGATTACCTTTTCGAAGGCAGCGGGCGCTTGCCTCACTATAGAATGTAGAAACACAATAGTCAAAAAAACTCCCGCACAGAATAAAAACCGATGTTAGTGTCCCCCTGTTTTAACTAACATTGGTTTTTATTCTGATGACAGTGTTTGAGTACCATGACAAATGTTTTGTTTTTAAAGGGGGGGGGGGGTTTGTTGCCATTCATATGTGCCGTTTTTTACGTCTGGCACATTGCACTCATCATGTTTAGACTAATTCACTGTTAATCGATAGTTATTTTGAGTAAATATGTAAATCGATTACCATATACTTCCCCCTCCCTTTTTGTTTTTATTTCATTTTATTCATTTGACATTTGTTTAAAAGACTCATTTGCAAGCCTTGTGCATTTTTTCTAATTAGATGCTAGTATTTTACGAACAGATTGTTTCCATAGGAGCCTTTTGCCACAAAAATTCTTTTCACGCCTGATACATTGCGACTGGCTTTATTTGTAAGGAAAGGAATGGAAAATAAAACAAAAGATATTATAATGCCTCTGTATCGTTCCATGTTGAGACCGCACCTTGAATATTGTGTGCAATTCTGGTCGCTGTATCTTAAAAAGGATATAGCGATTTTAGAAAAGGTTCAGAGAAGAGCCACCAAAATGGTAAAGGGGATGGAAGGATACTCCTATGAAGAAAGGCTTAAAAGGTTAGGGCTCTTTAACCTGGAAAAGAGACGGCTGAGGGGAGATATGATAGAAGTCTATAAATTAATGAACGGAGTGGAAAGGGTAAACGTAGATCGATTGTTTACGTTATCAGAATATAGAAAGACTAGGGGACATGCAATGAAGCTACAGGGTAAACTATTTAAGACTAATAAAAGAAAATATTTTTCACTCAACGTGTAATCAAACTCTGGAATTTGTTACCGGAGGATGTAGTAAAGGCTGTTAGTGTAGCTGGGTTTAAAAAAGGTTTGGACAAGTTCCTGGAGGAAAGGTCCATAAACCATTATTAAGAAGGGACCCAGGATATCAATGCTTGAACCAATACAAGCATTGTGGAACCTGTGTCCCTTGGGGAAACTGCTAGGTACTTATGACCTAGATTGGCCACTGTTGGAAACAGAATACTGGGCTTGATGGACCTTGGTCTGACCTAGTATGGCATATCTTATGTTCTTATGTTCTTATTTGAGCAGTCTACTGTTAATTGACATTGATCTTGAGTAAACACGTAAGATTAAGTCATGCTATTTTTATTTTTTTTATTTCATATTTGTTTATACATGTTATTGCAACATTCTGCATACATTTTTTAGTAACACACATGGGCCTCTATTTTTTTGCCATTTTTTCTCGCTGACTCACTCCTGCTTCTCTTCCTCCTCCCTCCCTTTTTATAGGGAATATTATGTTTTATAGCTGTGTTCCTTATGTTTCCCATATTTCACTGATGTGAGTTCATGTACTTCAATGTTTGTTTATTGCTTTTAATTTATTTATTCACATTCCTTTTAGAATGTATAGATTTCTAATAGGTTAAAACAGTGTGTTAGAAGACCTTCTGGTTTAACGATCTTCAACAGAGGTAATCATGTTTTATATGTTACTCTCTTTTATCCTTTTTAGATATTTTTGTATTTTAAGTACATTTGTTCGGGTTTTTTTGTTTTTATCCATTTTTAATTGATGTTTTTAACTGATGGTTTTGATATTCATTTTGATGTCTTAATCATTTTAATTATTTTTTAATTGATTTATTGATTGTCTTTTGAGTGATCTGTTCTTTCTTTTTTGTTTTAAGTATTTGTATATTTATGTTGTTAGCATTTGCCAGACAAACCCCCGACGAAGGGTAGCGAAACACGGCCTGTGTCGGGTTGTCATTGGTTCAATAAAAGCTCTGTCCTTCCACAATATCATGTTTCAGACTGTTTTTTCTGCATCCCACATGATATCTGCTCTTGTTGTGTTGCATCAGGGGGAAAGGATACAGAAGACCCACCAACCATAAGACCAGAAAAGCGTCGGCTGCCACCCTGGCCGGGTGCAGCTGCCTTGGGCAGAAACAGGGTAATTGATGATTGTCCGGGCTTGCAAACAAGTCCATCACCAGTTCCCCCCAGGTCTGGAAAAGCCTGCTGGCCACCACCTGGTCCAGCTGCCACTCGTGCAGCTGGAGCATCCTGCTGAGTCTGTCGGCCAGCCAGTTGTCCTGGCCTGGCAGGTATACCGCCGGGAGGAGAATCCCCTGCTAGGTTGCATAAGAGCACAGGTCCAGGGCCTCCTGACAGAGGGTACGGGATCCCGTACTGCCCTGCTTGTTCACATAGAACATGGCCACTTGGTTGTACGTTTGGACTAGGACAGTTCTGTGGCCCAGGAACTGCCTGAAAGCCTTCAGGGAGAGACGGATTGCACGCAGCTCCAACAGGTTGATCTGTTGGGCAGTCTCTTCTGGGGACCAAACTCCCTGAGTGTGGTACCCCTGGCAATGGGCTCCCCAGCCCAGCACGGAGGCATCCGTGGTGAGGACCCTTGAGTGATGAGGAGCCTGGAAGGGCATACCCACCTGTAGGTGATGGGGCGAGAGCCACCAGGTCAGGGACTGTACCAGGCACCTGGAAACTCTGATCCTGTTCTGGAGATGTCCCGTGACCTGGGACCACTGGTCCCTGAGGGACCACTGGTCCCTGAGGCACCACTGCGCATTTCACATGTGGAGGCAAGCATCTGGAGTGATATGGACCATGGAAGCCATGTGCCCGAGGAGGCGCAGCAGTTGCCTTGCTGGCACTGAGGAGCGGTGACTCACGTGCTCAGCCAGGGCCATAAGCCTATTTGCCCTGTCTGCAGGCAGAAAGACCTTTGACTGAAGGGTGTTGATCCTTGCCCCAATTAATTCAAGCTCTTGCGTTGGGCAAAGGCTTGGTTTGGGGTAGTTGATCACAAACCCCAAGTGCTGCAGGACCTGGATGGTGCGAGTGGTGGCCTGCTGCAACTCGGTGGCTGAAGAGCCCCTGATGAGCCAGTCATTGAGATAGGGGAACACAAAGATCCCTTGAAGCCTGAGGAAGGCGGCAACCACCGCCAGGCACTTTGTGAATACCCTGGGGGCCGAAGCAAAGACGAAGGGGAGCACCCTGTATTGGTAATGGTTGCCCCCTACCACAAAGCATAGGTATTGCCTGTGGCTTGGGTGGATTAGGATGTGTGTGTAGGCATCCTTTAGGTCTAAGGAGTACAGCCACTCTCCCTGGCAGAGGTAAGGCAGAAATATTCCAAGGGAGAGCCATCCTGAATTTCTCCCTCACCAGGAATTTGTTGAGGTTGCGCAGGTCGCGGATTGGTCTTAGGCCTCCTGTCCTCTTTGGTACGAGGAAGTACCTGGAGTAGAAGCCCTTGCCCTGGAGGTGGTGGGGCAACAGTTCCACCGCATGATCCTCAAGAAGACCTGCCAACTCCTTCAGAAGAAGGTCCTGGTGAAGGGGAGACCTAATAGGTTCTCCTGGGAAATAGTGTGGAGGCACTTGGGCTAGATGAAGGAGGTAGCCCTCCCTGACCACTTGTAATGCCCAGGAATTGGTGGTGATGGTTCCCCACCTGTGGGCATACAAGGCTAGCCGACCTCCTGTGGGCTGCCCAGCTCCGGCTGGGAGAGGGGCCATGCTGCAGGAGTCAAATACCCCCCACCAGGCTGGGCTGGAGCCGGAGCCTGGGATTTGGGGGCCTTCTGCTTACACGAGCCATGCCCTGTTCCTTAGCTTGCTGCCCCTGTTGGGGAGCTGGGGAGGCCTGATAAGGGGGGTAGGTATGGTAAACAGTGGACTTCCTCGGGTAAAAGGACTTTTTATCCGAGCCCTTCTAATGGGAAGGGGCAGAGGTCTTCTTAGAGAGCCGTGTCCTCATCATGAACTCGGTCTCCATCTCCACAACCTTGACGGCCATGGATTTGCTGAAGAGATTCTCCCCCTGCCATGGGACATCACCAACTTGTCCTGAACCCACTGCTCAAGGTCGGATGACTGCAGCCAAGCTTGGCGGTGAACACCGATGCCCGCCACGGCTACCTGGCCCACCGACTCAAACCCGTCATAAGCCACCCAAGACACAAACTTGGAGCATTCACGGACAGTTTTGGACAGGCCCTTGAAGTGCTGCAAAGAATTCTCAGAGAGACCAGCCGAGAACCCTGCGAGTTCCTTAGCCAGGTCTCTCAGGTACATGCCCATGTACAGCTGGTATGCCTGGATCCGACAATTCAGCATCACGCCCTGGAAACATTTCCTGCCGAGGGCATCCAAGGTGCGGGCCTCCCTACCAGGGGGCATCGAGGAGTGCATCTTCTAGCTCTTCAGCCGACACACGGCTGACTCCACAACCATGGAGTTGTGTGGCAGTTGCGATTTTTGGAACCTAGGGCTCTGGTGGACTCAATACATCGAGTCGAGCCGTTTGCTGATTACCGGCATCGACGCCAGCGTCTCCCACGTGCGGATCATAAGTCATTCCAGGATCGGAGGAACGGGTACCATGAAGGCCTCCTGAGAAGGAGCCTCATACTGGAGGATCTCGAGCTCGTCGGCTCGAGGATCCTCCTCAGACTCCATGGGGAAAACCAAAGCCTTGGACATATCCCACACGAAGTCCAAAACCCCATATCCTGCAGTGGGGACCTTCTCCAAGGTTCAGATACCGGGGAATCAGAAGGGACATCCCAATGCCGTCGGGTGTCCGTGGACTCCTCGTCTTCAGTCTCCCAAGCAGAGGCTTCCAAGGAGGACTCGTGGGGTTCCTCGGGCATCGAGGGTCCCGGCGCCTGCAGGCTCGGCGGCGATGACCTCAGCCCTGACGAACGGGAGGCCGAGTGCGACCTCAGCCAAGGATTGATTCAAGCCCGGAAGGTCTCGAGGATCGCCTCGGCCTCCAGGGTCGACTTCGAAGTCGAGGGCCTGATGGTCGGGGCGGAGGAACCGGACATGCTGGACATCAGCGACTGCTGCTGCTCAATGAAGGCAGTAAAACTGCGCTCCAAAGCCGCCATCCTGGACTCCAGTCTGGGAGGCTCCACAGCCTCTGGGTCGGGTGCTGCACTCGGCCCCGAAGCCAGTTCCCCCGGAGAGGAGTCCTTAACAAGGACAAGTCGGTACTTGCCTAGGCTGATCAGCTTCTCTATGAGGAACCTTGGCCGGGCGCTCCTTCTCCGATGACCCAGGCAGGTGCTCGGGGCTCCGCAACTGGCCCCGAGAGGAGCCTGGTTGTTCGGAACCATCCAGAGACGCCGCCTTCGAAGGTTTCTTTTTCCTCTTGTGTTCCCTCAAGGGAGACCCCCTCTCTGAGGAACTTCGACAGTGCTCAAGTTCGGAGTGCTCCTCCTGAGACATGGCGGCCTCAGACGAGGTCCTGGCTCTCGGAGACCCGGGGAAGTCAGGAAAAATCTTATCATGCTGCTGGCGGCTCCTCGAGACCTTTGAGGACATCCTCTTACACAGACCACAGACCGTCAGGTCAAGGTCCGGGCCGAGGCACCGGAGGCAACAATCATGCGTATCGGTGAGGGACATAATTTTCCCGCACCGATCACATTTCTTGAACCCGCTGGTAGCCATGGGCGGAAAAAGGACCCCAGGAAGGTCAAAGACACTTCGGGCTGCCAGCGAGGGAAAAAAGGGTGCGAAGACGCCTCAAAAAGAAAAAGTGAAACAGAGGGACCGACCTGATACCAAGGTACCGTGGCCGGAGGCGGAAAGAGTACTGGTGTCAGACCGGTGAAGCCAAAAGGCACGAAGAAAAAATCAACTTTTCCCGGGACACTGCAGACTACGTCCAATGTGCTCCACGGAAAAAAAAGGAGACTGAGCAAGATGGCACCCTTGAGTGGGAAGGCGACCACGCATGTGTGGTAGCAATTCCCGAAGGCTTTCTTTGAAAGCTGGGGATTTGTTCCGCGCGGGCTCCGTCAACGTCACTATGTGAGGGCCGACTTCTTGCTTGTTCCCGGAGAAGGCAATATAGATGCCTATATATAAAATAGGCACTCAGAACTATCCCTAACACACAAATTCTTTTCCACAACTTTAAACCTGATCTGAAGGTGTAAATGTGTGCATGTACTCAATACATATATACATGGATTTTAGAAAGCAAGGGGGCAAGTTAGTAAGCTGAGGCAAAATTTAGCATTTTACTGCAGCTTAGGTTAGCATGACAATCACCAACCCAGATGAATTTAGCTCAACAGGTTAGTGACTCCTGCACTAAATGAATAACATGGCTTGCAATCAACCTCGCAAACTGCATTATTCTGCTTCTCTGGAGCAACAGGTTGCTAAAGTACAGCCTGATGCTCTCGGGAAGCAGTGCATACCAAGAGATGTGCGATTAGCAGGGCTACTACACAAGGCACATATTATGAAGGGACATAATAACTGGCAGAGAGCAAACGCGGCAGATAAAGATAACAAAAAGGATGGCATATTGAGCCTCAGGGTAGATGCACATGATGAAGGCATTGTCACGTTCCCACCTCCTCCTCCTTCCATGCAGGTTTCCTGTTAGTAAGAGGGTCAAATGAGGAAGTGGGGACACAAGCAGTGCCAGCAGCACATGCATACGTTTTGAGACCTGGAACGCAGTCCTTTTTTTTTTTTATTGTTGTGGCAGCCCAGACTGAGGTTCTAGAGTGCTGACTGCCGAAGATCCTGGCTTGCAAGGCTGAGTGAGAAAAACAAGAGAGACAGCGCAGATGTGGGCAGAGAGGAAGAGGAGGAAGAAAGAGACACAGAGATGGTATATGCTGGAGAAAAGAGAAGAAAGAGGTGACATATGCTGGATGGGTGGAGAAGATGGAGGAACAGAAATAGAGTGAGCAGAAGGGAAAAGAGGAAGAGAGGGCAAATACTTGAAGGAGCAGAGAGAGCAGGCAAAGAGCACATGCTGGATATGAGGGGAAAAGAAGAAATGAGGCAGATGCTAGATGGAGGAGAAGAGAGAGGACAGAAACTGGATAGGAAGGGGAAAGAGGGGGAGAGAAGGCAAATGGTGGATGGAGGAGAAGAAAGAGAGGGCAGATGCTGAATGAGGAGTGGAAGGGAGAGCAGGCCCCATACCAGAAGTAAAAATAGACCCTGCAAAAGGAGTTAAAATGACTGACAAAGAAACCAGGACAAAGTGATAAAAAAAAACAATAGCCAGATGACAAAGGTTGGAAAAAAGCCTTCTATTTTCATTTTTGTGTGTGGAATATGCCAGCTTCAGCAATGTGCATATTTTACATCTTTGTATTTTGCTCAATCCAGAAAATACATTGGTTTGCATTTCTTCACTTTTGCACTGTATGAGAATCTAGCCTCTTGGTTCCCATTTCAGTATGTATCTGCACATTTCAAAATTTGTGGTTTCTTATTCGGTATTATGCGAGCGTTGGTCTATGTTCTGCATGTGTGACTGAGTCGAGGGATTCTGCTGCCTGGTACACTGGTTTCTGTGTAGGGATTTGTAGCAACCTGGCTGTTTTGTTTATCTGACAAGAGTTGTATTGGCATAATCTTTGCAATACTGATTATTTGAGTTCTGGGCGTTAGTGCTTGTTTGGTATGGCAGCTTTGCTACACATGGGCCATGTGCTTTTTTTTTATAGGGTTTTAGATTTCACAATTTGTCTAGCAGGGGAGGGAAATCTGTGTTGCTACTACTGAGACGACACTGGAATTTGGAATACTTTTTTCTCTGTTACTGCGATGATATAGTGTTTACATGCTTTCAGTGGATGAGCTGGACTACCTTAGTGCACCTTTCTGTATTCAAGTCTACTAACATCAACATGTCTCATCCAATCTGAGACAGTGAAACATTTATTGATATAGATTTGGGGAGGCGGGGAAAGAGATCTCGGTCTCATTTGATACTCCATGGACTGGTATGACAAAAATCCCCTGGGACAATTTTTTCCTGCAATCTGCCCTTGGATCTATTTCAAGGGCTGTTTTTACCTATCAGCAAGAGGTAGCTGCCCTTGTCCCTTGTGTAACAGAGGCCCAGCTGCCCACAAATAAATTTAGGCCAGAGTGTAAGCTGCTGAAAAATTCCTGTTTGCACAGCTTCCTAGCATGTTTTTAAATGGGTGTATCAACCAGTAGTCCTATGTGAAGGTGGAAGTATTATTTAATTAAAGTACTAAACACACAACTAATAAAGTCTGATATGTCGTAACTGGGGAGGAAGCAGGTTCACAAGTCCCACAGGGCACAATTATAGCTTGGTATGGTGCTGGCAGGGAGCCTCTCTTAAAGGGACAGACACATTTTAAAAAAAAAAGTGTGGCTTGGGAGCTCCTATTTCCCTTCCCCCCCCCCCCCAGCAAAGTCTCCCACCCCTCAGGACCCACAATAATGACCTCCCACACCTCCCCCATGAGGCCAACCCAGGCCTACCTGGATCCATTCCTAGGGGATCCAGACAAAAGTGATCCCCACTTGCTACTGCTTGGGCTGGTGCAGGGTTCAAAATGGCACTCGAAACGCCTAGCAGTATTCTTACACTACTACTGCTAGGGGGTCAAGCAGCCATATAAGAGTAAAAAGCCCTTATATGGCAGCTTGACCCCTAGTGGTAATAGCACAAGATTAGCGCTAGCAATCACAGATGTTACTTTGACCCTGGCACCAGTGCAGACAGCAACGAGTTGGGATCACTCCTGCCCAGATTCCCTAGACCACCATGGAATGGATCAGGTAGGCCTGGGGGAAGTGAAGCTCTCTGTGTGGACAGGTAGGGGACCTTTGCTGAGAGGGGGTGGGAAGATTAGATAGAAGGGAGACTCCCAGACCACATTTTTTAATTTTTAAAAAGTGGCCCCTTTAGGATGGCATCCAGGAGCATCATGCCATGTGTTAGGGTAAGGTTTGCCTCTTTGTGGATGATACCAAAATCTGCAATAGAGTAGACACCTAGGAAGGTGAAGATAACATGAAGAGGGATCTAGCTAAGCTGGAAGAATGGTCTAGAATTTGGCAGCTGAGATTTAATGTTAAAAAAATGCAAGGTCAAGCATTTGGGCTGCAGCAATCCAAGGGAGCGATATAGTAAAAAAGGGTGAAGTACTTCTGTCCACAAAAGAGATGATCAAACTCACTTCATCTCCCACTAATAAAATGTACACTGTTTTGACTGGTAGAAAAACGGTATACCAAAATCAGTTAAACAAATAAATAAATATATAAAAGAAGAGCAGGACCTAGGCGTGATTGTGTCTGATGATCTTAAAGCAGCTAAACAGGTAGAAAAAGCGACGGTGAAAGCTAGAAGGATGCTTGGGTGCAAAGGGAGAGGAATGACCAGCAGAAGAAAGGAGGTGATCGTGCCTCTGTATAAGCCTTTGGTGCGGCCTCATTTGGAGTATTGTATGCAATTCTGGAGATCGCACCTTCAAAAGGATATAAACAGGTTGGAGTCAGTTCAGAGGGTGGCTACTAAAATGGTTAATGGTCTTCATTATAAAGCATATGAGGACAGACTTAAGGATCTTAATATGTATACTTTAGAGAAAAGGCAGGATAGAGGTGATATTACCGAGACATTTAAATACCTCGGTGGCATAAATGCATAGGAGGAGAGCCTCTTTCGGATGAAAGCAAACTCTGCTACGAGGAGACATAGGAGTAATATGCGCACATATTTCTTTACGGAAAGAGTGGTAGATGTGTGGAATAGTCTCCCACTGGAGGTGGTAGAGATGAGGACAGTATCTGAATTCAAAAAAGCATGGAACAAACACAGAGGATTAAAGGCAAAAACGGGACTGTTTAGTGGTTAATATGAAAGGGCAGACTAGATAGGCCATGTGGTCTTTTTTTGCAGTCACGTTTCTATGTTAACGGCCCAATGCTCCTGGGTGAAAAAATGCAGCTTATGCAATTCAATGCAAACTGAGCTAATTTGATTAATAAGGCGTTTTGCATGGAATGGAGGAGTAGCCTAATGGTTAGAGTAATGGGCTATAACCAGGGAAGCCAAGGTTTGAATCCCATTGCTGGTCTTTGTGATTTTGGGCAAATCACTTAACGGACCATTACCTCAGATACAAACTTATGGGCTGATGCAGAAACCCTAAGCTAGAGCCCAGTGCTTAAAGCTCTAGCGCAGGGTTTCATAGCATGACTTTAACACTGACTCTTTGCGCTACAATGAAATATTCAAATTGCCCAATGTGCAAAATGCATAGTTAATCACCTGTAACAGGTGATCTCCTGGAACAGCAGGAATCAGTCTTCACATATGGGTGAATGTCACCGACAAAGCCCATGCGGAAATGCTCCCCAGCGTCCAACAGGAAAGCTTTTGGGAGCACTCCACTGCACCTGTGTGCTTGCCCTCCCAATTTCCCAACTCCTCTCCTCAGTTGAGTTTGTAGCTGAGAAGGAGAAGAAAATAAACAAACCCTACAACTCCTAGGGGAGGAGGGCGGGTTGCCAAGACGAACTGGGCCGGATGGTATACATCCAAGGGTGTTGAAAGAACTGAAATTTGAGATTGCAGACCTGCTATCAGTAATCTGTGAACTATCGTTAAAATCATCTCTAATACCTGAGGATTGGAGGATCGCCAATGTAACACCAATTTTTAAAAAGGGTTCGAGGGGTGATCCGGGAAACTACAGACCGGTGAGCCTGACATCAGTACCGGGAAAAATGGTAGAAACCATCATAAAGAATAAAATTACTCAGCATATAGATAGTCATGACCTAATGGGAGACAGCCAACATGGCTTTAGACAAGGAAGATCTTGTCTTACTAATCTGTTATGTTTTTTTGAAGGAGTGAATAAACAGGTGGACAAAGGTGAGTCGGTTGATATTGTGTATCTGGACTTTCAGAAAGCCTTTGACAAGGTCCCTCATGAGAGACTTTTGGCAAAACTAAAGAGTCATGGGATAGGAGGCAGTGTACTACTGTGGATCAGGAACTGGTTAAAAGATAGAAAGCAGAGGGTAGGGCTAAATGGCCAATTTTCCCAATGGAGAAAGGTGAATAGTGGTGTACCCCAGGGATCTGTGCTGGGTCCGCTGCTTTTTGACATATTCATAAATGACCTGGAAAGTGGAATAACGAGTGAGGTTATCAAATTTGCTGATGACACAAAACTATTTAAAGTTGTTAAAACCCAGGAGGATTGTGGAAAATTGCAAGAGGATCTTGATAAATTGGAAGACTGGGCATCAAAATGGCAGATGAAATTTAATGTGGAGAAGTGCAAGGTTATGCACCTAGGGAAGAACAACCCAAACTATGGTTACACGATGCAAGGTTCCACATTAGGAACCACCACCCAAGAAAAAGATTTAGGCGTCCTTGTGGATACCATGTTAAAACCCTCGGCCCAGTGTGCAGCGGCGGCCAAGAGAGCAAATAGAATGCTAGGTATGATAAGGAAAGGAATGGAAAATAAAACAAAAGATATTATAATGCCTCTATATCGTTCCATGGTGAGACCGCACCTTGAATATTGTGTGCAATTCTGGTCGCCGTATCTTAAAAAGGATATAGCAATTTTAGAAAAGGTTCAGAGAAGAGCCACCAAAATGGTAAAGGGGATGGAAGGCTACTCCTATGAAGAAAGGCTAAAAAGGTTGAGGCTCTTTAACCTGGAAAAGAGACGGCTGAGGGGAGATATGATAGAAGTCTATAAATTAATGAACGGAGTGGAACGGGTAAACGTAGATCGATTGTTTACCTTATCAGAATATAGAAAGACTAGGGGACATGCAATGAAGCTACAGGGTAAACTATTTAAGACTAATAAAAGAAAATATTTTTTCACTCAACGTGTAATCAAACTCTGGAATTTGTTACCGGAGGATGTAGTAAAGGCTGTTAGTGTAGCTGGGTTTAAAAAAGGTTTGGACAAGTTCCTGGAGGAAAGGTCCATAAACCATTATTAAGAAGGGACCCAGGATATCAATGCTTGAACCAATACAAGCATTGTGGAACCTGTGTCCCTTGGGGAAACTGCTAGGTACGTATGACCTAGATTGGCCACTGTTGGAAACAGAATACTGGGCTTGATGGACCTTGGTCTGACCCAGTATGGCATATCTTATGTTCTTATGTTCTTATATGTTCTTATTCCTGCTGTTCTCAGAGATCACTTGTTACAGGTGAGTAACTACGCTATCTGCAGGAACAAGCAGGAATGCAGACTTCACATATGGGACTTACTAGCAGACTGGTATGAGGGGGAGAGTAGTGCGATCCCCAAAGCAAAAAATGTGTAGCCGAAGAGTCTGGAAGAGTTGTGGGCCATTGGACTCGATTCCAGGAGGTGATACTCCCCCACTAATAGTCTGGTACCTTGTAGAAATTCAGGACAGTGGTTAGGGGTTGAGTTTAATAGTTTGGCCAAAGACAGCATCCCGACAAGGGTCTGCTGTAGTGTGCAGTAAAAGTCTGAGAACCAGGTAGCTGCCTGGCAAATCTCAATGGATACTGAACAGAGATTGGCTTCGGAGGTTGCCATAGCCCATACACTGTGAGCAGTGACTTGACTCTCCAAAGGGAGTTCTGCTTGTGCAAAAGCAAGAGAAATGTAATCTGCTATCTATCTGGATAGAGTATGTTTCATCACTGGTAGACCCAGATGACTAAGATCAAAGGAAATTAATAGTTTAGAGGATCTTCTGTGGTCTTTAGCTCTTTCCAAGTAGTAGACCAGCGCTCGTTTGCAGTCTAAGGTGTGTAGCGCTGTTTCAGCCTGAGACGCATGTGGTCTAGGGAAGAAAATCGGGAAGATTACCAACCAGTTTAGATTGAAAGAGGAAACTACCTTTGAGAGGAAGTATGGATGGATACAGAGAACCAACTTGTCATGGTGGAATAGAGTATGGGGGGGATCTGCCACGAGAGCTTGCAGCTCACTGATGCAGAAAGCTGAAGTGAGGGCAATAAGAAAGATGACTTTCCAAGAGAGGAACTTCAGTGAAGTGGTGGCTAAAGGTTCAAAAGGTGGCTTTAGAAGTTGCGCCAGAACCACATTTAGATCTCAGGTCACCGGACATGGCTTAATGGGCGGCTTTGACAGCAGGAGACCCCACATGAAGCATGCTAATAAGGGGTGTGAGGAGATAGACTGTCTATCCACTGGTCTGTGAGAGGCTGCAATGGCACTAATGTGAACTCTCACTAAGTTAGTTTTAAGCCCTGTCGAGAATAAGTGGAGGGGATATTGTAGAAGCGACTCCATTAGGCAAGAAAAGGGGTTAATGTCCTTTGGGGAGCACCAGAGGACAAACATATGCCATTTGAAGGCATAAGAACGCCTGCTGGAATCTTTACAAGATGCAAGGACATCCTTGACTGCTTGTGGTAGGTAGAGGTCGGTAAGAACTAGCCCCTCAGCAGCCAAGCTGTCAGGCATAGGGAGTGAAGATTGGGATGGAGAAACCATCCCATGGTCCTGAGAGACAGGCGTTCAGGTGTGCCTCCCAGGTTGAGTGGCTAAGTCTGTGTAAGGTGAAGAAGCAGAGGAAACCATGGTTGATGGCATCAGAAGGGGGCTTTGAGAATTATAAAGCCCTTGTCGGCCTGTACCTGAACAGTATCTTGGGAATGGGAGGGAATGCGTAGAGCAGTTCCTGTCCCCAATGGAGAAGGAAGGTGTAAGGAGCCTGTCGGTGCAAAGACGGAAGCCGTGAGCAGGAGCGTGGATGCTGTGTGTTTTGCGGAGTGGCAAAAAGATTTATGAGTGGGGTTTCCCACATTTGGAAGATCCAGGCAGCTGTCTCCCAATGCAAGGTCCATTCATGTGGACGAAGGATACGACTTAGCCTGTCCGCAAGGACACAGAGTTCACCCAAGAGGTATGCGGTGTGAGATGGCAAAGGATCACAGGTGAATCGCTTGCTCGCAGAGGGGACAGGACCCTGTTCCCCCGTTTGTTCACGTAGAACATGGCAACTTGGTTGTCCGTCCTGACTAGAACAGGTTGCCCTGAAAGTTGGGGTTGAAAAACCCAAACAGCATTTGTCAGTGCCCATAGTTCTAGCAGGTTAATCTTCAGGGCAGATTCCTGTTGTGTCCACAGTCCCTGTGTGGTCAGGTTGTTCAGATATACTCTCCAATCCAGCTTGAAAGCATCCATTGTCACGATGCATCGAGTAGATTTTGTGGGAGAAACCACCACTGAAAGGATTTTATTAGTTGAGGGGTTATGTGGATCTTGTCTCTGAGATGACCCTTGCATCCATTGGGAAGACAGTCGACTGCGCTTGTCGCATGTGTAATCCAGCATAGGGGACAACACGGACCGTGGAGGCCATGTATCCTAATAGTCATAGCATCTCCCAAGCTGTTACTTGACTTTGCTGTTGAACTCCTTTTGCCAACATGATGAGGCATTCACAGCAATCCTGTGGGAGGAAAGCTCGGGCCTGTTGAGTGTCTAAGAGTGCTCCAATGAACTCCAGTCATTGAAATGGAGCGAGGTGAGACACTGGGAAGTTTATGACAAATCCCAGGTGTTGGAGCACCATGATGGTTCGATGAAGGGAGAGTCTTACCTTCTGAGTGGAGTCTCCCCTGATCAGCCAATCGTCTAAGTAAGGGAAGACGAATACCCCCAAGATGCGCAGGTAGGCAGTAAGTACTGCCATAAATTTTGTGAAGACTCTTGGGGCAGAAGTTAGACCGAAGGGGAGAACCCGGTATTGATGATGGTTTCCTTGAAACATGAAGTGCAGATACTGTCTGTGCAAAGGATGGATCAGTAAATGCGTGCATGCCTCTTTTAGGTCTACAGATCATGTCTCTGGAGATAAGGTAGAAGAGTTCCTAGAGAAATCATTTTGAATTTTTCTTGGACCATGAACTTGGTTAGGTCTCTGAGATCCAAGATGGGTCTGAATCCTCCCGTTTTCTTTGGAATGAGAAAATATGGAGAGTAGAATAGAAGGAACTCTTTCTATGGCACCCTGGAAAAATAGGATGGGCACCTCTTCTTTTAAAAGAATGCTTTGAAGGGGTTGCGTGGGATAATCCACTATGAAGCTGGTGGGGGGGAGTAAGGTTTTGAAGTGAAGCTGATAACCCCTTTGGACAATTTGGAGTGTACAGTGCTCTGATGTTATGAAGTGCCACCTGTGAGCATAGTGATAAGTCTGCCTGCTATGTGGAGGAGCTGGGGACCATCCAGGGGCAGATTGGCAATACTCTTTAGGAAGGAATCAAAAACCAGGCACAGTTTGTGGCTGTGCAGTTGGCTGAGGCTTAGGAGCCTTGGGCTTCTGGGTTGGCAAAGGCCCTGCTGTCTCTGCTGAGGGTGTTGAGACTGATAGGCAGCAGAAAGCGGGTAAGAAGGATAGTATCTCTTCCTTTTAGAATAGAAAGATTTCTTGGGAAGAGCCTTCCTCTTGGATGAGTCAGCTGTTTTCCTGGAAAGGCATTTTAAGGTGAGATCATCTGTCTCAATCTCAATCTCCCCTGCTTTTTCCCTCCAATCCTTGCCAAAAAGGTTTTCTCCAGTACTTGGGATATTGGCCAGTTTATCCTGGACCCATTGCTTGAAATCTGATGCTTGTAACCAGGCCATTCTGCTGAAGCTCTGCTTGTTGATTTGAAGGCATCAAAAGAGGCCCTAGTAAGAAACTTAGAAGTGTTCTGGCAGTCACCCTACAACATGCATCATTCAATATCTCCCAACACATCCATGTTCCCCATAAAACCTAGACGCCATCACTCGAAGTCCTATCACAAGAATCCAAAAGCAAAAGAGCAAATAAACAAACAAGCAAATAACCTCATACCACCACCTCCTTACACAAAACCTGCTACCACAAGATCCATCCAATCATGACCTAACCACTACAGTGCAGCCATTCATAACCACACACAATGCTCATCCCACTATTTCAACACCTTTTCCAAAGAGCTCACTCAGTGCCATACATACCCTGTTATACTCATCCATCAGTAGCAAACATACCAATCAATCTGGGCATTCAACCCACAAGGAGATACCGTTCCCAAATGAAAAATCAATTTTTGCTCACATACTGAAAGGGATTACTCCTAACTACGATTGCCATGCCCCATGCCCCCGAACCACTTGATTGATGCAAAAAACTTTGTCTAAAAAACATGTTCTGAATCAAGACAATGTTGAACTATGGGAGCCTCCCACATCTTACATTTCAAACGGCTCCTGTGTTCACTCAATCTTATCTGATTTACAGAGGCAGGGAGCAACAGCATTGTTTCAAGATAAGTGAATTTGTTTTGAGGGCACTATATGCACGACTTGTTTCTTGAGAAATTGCTCTGAGAGACTGCAGATGCTAATTATAATTGAGCAATTGATGGAAGGAGTTTTTCAGAGCCATTGATGTCAGGAGGATTGGGCTTGTGATCTATTCATTTTGTACCAGTGCCCCTACCTCATTGGATTCTGAGGCTCTTTTCTTCTTTTTTAAGATACGTATACCCGATGTGAATAATGTGGAGACTGGTACAGTGACATTCCTTGGAGTGGTCTATAAACTCCTCTCAAGAGTCAACCAACCCAATACATAATCTGTACTGTATTTATTGCTGTAAATAATGCTGTAGATATGTTCATTCTCCAGGACCAAGCAGGAAGTCAGTCCTCACATATGGGTGACGTCGGCGCCGACGGAGCCCTCGCGGAGCAATTTCCCCAGCTTTCAAAGAAAGCCTTTGGGAATTGCAGCGCGCATGCGCGGTCCCCTTCCCACCCAAGGGTGCCATCTTGCTCAGTCTTCTTTTTTCCGCGGAGCCCTACAGACGCTGTTTGTGATCGCCGCTGAAAAAGTTGATTTTATTTACTATTCTTTTCTCGATCGCAGGGGCCCTTTTTCCCCCGATGGCTGCCAGCGGGTTTAAAAAGTGTGATCGCTGTAAGAAACTTATGTCTCTTACCGACACACACGACTGCTGCCTCCGACCCGATCATGACCTGATGATCTGTGGTCTGTGTGGCAAAATGTCCTCAAAAGCGTTGAGGAGTCGGCAGCATCAAAAAGAACGAATCTTCTCTGACTCCGCATCCGACCAGGCCCGGACCTCGTCAGAGGCTTCGACGTCCCGGGACTCCGGTCCTGAGCATCATCGGAGTTCCTCTGAGCGGGGGTCTCCTGCCCGGGAACATCATAGGAAGAAGAAACCTGCGAGGGCAGCGTCGGTGGACGCTCCTGGTTCCTCGAGGGCCAGGTCGCATAGCCCCAATAGCCGTCCCGGGTCCTCGGAGTCGGAGAGGCCTTTGAAACATCCTCGTCTCGAGATGGAGTCTCCTGGACACGTGAGTACTGTAGTCCTCGTGGACTCGCCTCCGAAGGAGCCGACGTCGGGGCCCGAGTCGGGGGCTGCTGGGTCTCCTGAGCTCGGACTCAGGTTGATGGCCTTGGAGAGCAGTTTCGCTGCTTCATGGACCAGCAGCGGGCACTGATCGCTGGCCTCGCCGGTGCATCTGCCCCGACCACCGGGACGTCGACGTCCAAGTCGACCCCGGAGACCGAGCCGATCCTCGAGTCCATGCGAGCTCGAGTCGATCCTTGGTCACAGTCTGCCTCGGCCTCCCGTTCGGGACCGAGGTCGTCGACGCCGGTCGGGGCGGAGGGCATCGGTGCCCGCCCGACCGGAGCCACTCGATTCCTCCACCGAGGAGTCGGGCTGGGAGACGGAGGACGAAGAGTCCCCAGGTATTTTTCGGACTCGGTGCGTCCCATCGGACTCGCCCAAGTCCGAACCTTGGAGACGGTCCCCCCCGGAGGACACCCGGTTCTCGGACTTCGTGCGGGTTATGGCCAAGGCCTTGGCATTCCCCACGGATCCCATGGAGGAGCCTCGAGCCGAAGAGCTCGATGCCCTCCAGTATGACTCTCCCCCAAAGGAGGCCTTTACTGTACCGGTTCCTCCGATGCTGGAGCGACTTCTCTTCCGCATGTGGGAGAGCCCAGCGTCGGCGCCGGTGTTAAGCAAGCGATTCGATTCCATTTATCGAGTCCGCAAGAGCCCCGGGTTCCAAAAGGCACAAATACCGCACCATTCCATGGTGGTGGAATCGGCCATGCATCGACTCAAGAGTCAGAAGATGCACTCCTCGGTGCCTACCAGCCGGGAGGCCCAGAACCTGGATGCCCTCGGTAGGAAGTGCTTCCAGGGCTCTATGCTTGCTTGTCGAGTCCAGACCTACCAGCTCTACATGGGCATGTATCTCCGAGACCTGGCAAAGGAGATTGCCGGGTTCTCTGCTGGTCTCTCCGAGGAACCTTTGCAGAGGTTCCAGGCCTTGTCCACTGGTATTCGGGAGTGCTCGAAGTTTATCTCTCGAGCAGCCTACGATGGCTTCGAAGCATCAGCTCGGGTAGCCGGAACCGGCATCGGTGCCCGCCAACAGGCTTGGCTTCAGTCATCCGACCTCGAGCCATGAGTACAGGACAAGTTGGTCAATGTCCCCTGTAGAGGTGAAAACCTCTTTGGCAAGCCATGGCTGAAAAGGCTGCACAGATCGAGACCGAGACTCTGACCAGGACTCGGCTGTCCAGAAAGACCTCTGCCCCTTCTCAGAAGAAGAAGGGCTCGGGGAAAAAGCCCTTTTACCCGAGGAAGGCGGCTGCCTATAAACACTACCCTCATTATCAGGCCTCAGCAGCTCCCCAACAGGGTCAGCAGGCCAAGGGACGGGGTAATGGGTCCCGTAGGCAGCAGGCCCCCAAGCCCACAACTCCGGCCCCTGCTCAGCAGGGTGGGGGTTTTTGACTCCGTCAGCATAGCCTCTTCCCCTCCGCTGGTTTCTCTCAGCACAGGAGGCCGGCTGGTCCACTTTGCCCACAGGTGGTCGGCCATCACCTCAGATACCTGGGTGCTTCATATAGTTCAGAAAGGCTATCTTCTACACTTTCACCAGGTACCTCCCTCCTACTTTCCAGGGGAGCATCCAAGACTCCCTCTGCACAGGGACTTACTCCTTCAGGAGTTAACAAGTCTTCTTCAGGAACAGGCTGTGGAACCGGTACCCCACCACCTGAGAGGTCACGGCTTTTATTCCAGGTATTTTCTGATACCAAAAAGAACAGGAGGCCTCAGACCCATCCTGGACTTGCGAAACCTCAACAAGTTCCTGGCAAGGGAAAAGTTCAAGATGCTTACCCTTGGAATCCTGCTGCCCTACCTCCAGCAGGGAGACTGGCTATGCTCCTTAGATCTAAAGGATGCCTATACTCACATCCTTATTCATCCAGACCACAGACAATATCTCAGGTTTGTTGTGGGAGGAAATCATTACCAGTACAGAGTCCTGCCCTTTGGCCTATCCTCCGCCCCCAGGATGTTCACCAAATGCCTAGCAGTGGTGGCGGCCTATCTAAGACTTCAAGGCCTTTTTGTGTTTCCATACCTGGACGACTGGCTCATCAGAGCCCAGTCTTCCCAAGAGGCCACTCAGGCCACTCATCGCACTATGACTCTACTCCAGCACTTGGGATTTGTCATAAACTTCACAAAGTCCACTTTGCTCCCCTCTCAAAATCTCGAATTCATAGGCGCCAGGTTGAACACACTTCAGGCGCGAGCCTTCCTGCCCACAGGCTCATGGATCTCGCCAGCCACTTTCACAGCAATTCCCTGGTCTCTGCCAGGCAATTTCTGAGACTGCTCGGTCATATGGCTTCCACGGTCCATTTGACCCCCAATGCCCGCCTGAACATACGACCTGCTCAGTGGTGCCTTCGCACTCAATGGCATCAGGCCATGGGGAGCCTGGCAGACTCAATACAGGTGTCCGACCTGCTGGTCTCTTCTCTGCGGTGGTGGCTTCATCTGCCAAACCTGGTGCTGGGAGTGGATTTTCAATCTCCTCCACCTACTCAGGTGCTGACAACCGATGCTTCTCTCCTGGGTTGGGGAGCACATTGCCAAGGGACATGTACTCAAGGTCTCTGGACTCCTTGGGAGTCTGCTCAGCAGATAAACTTCCTGGAGCTCAGAGCCATCCGCCTAGCTCTGAGAGCCTTCTCCCACCTCACTTCTCACCAGTCTGTGCTGGTCCAGACGGACAATCAGGTTGCGATGTTCTACGTCAACAAACAAGGGGGCACAGGCTCCTTCCTTCTCTGTCAGGAGGCACAAAAACTGTGCTCTTGGGCCGTCCTTCACGGCATCCTCTTCAAAGCTGTCTATCTCCCAGGTCAAGAAAATTACCTGGCAGACAAGCTGAGCAGAATCCTCCAACCCCACGAGTGGAGATTGGATCTGTTGGTGGTTCAGCGGATCTTTCTCAAGTGGGGCCTCCCCACCATGGATCTATTTGCCAGTCCTCTGAACCGGCAGCTTCCCAAATTCTGCTCTCGACAACCGCATCCTCTCCGGGTAGCGGCGGATGCTTTTCTGATCCCATGGTCCACAGGCCTCTTGTATGCCTTTCCTCCCATGCCACTGGTGTCTCGGACGCTCTTCAAGGTTCTCAGAGACAGAGCCTCGATGATCCTAGTGGCTCCCCGGTGGCCGAGACAGCCCTGGTTCCCGCTTCTGATGCAGCTGGCGGTGGACACTCCTCTTCCTCTGGGGTTTCCACCCGATCTCCTGTCCCAGGATCAGGGGACTCTCCTACACCCCAACCTCCGGTCCCTTCATCTGATGGCCTGGCTGCTGAAAGGGTAGTCCTTGCTCCCCTCCTGCTGCCTCGGGAGGTGGAAGAGGTCGTCTTGGCCTCCAGGCGGCCCTCCACCTGGAAGTCCTACGCTCTTAAGTGGAGTCGGTTCTCCGTGTGGTGTGCTCAGCAGTCTGAGAATCCCTTCTCCTGCTTGGTGGCAGTGGTCTTGCAATATTTGCTTTACCTCTCCAATCTGGGCCTTAAGTCCAACTCTGTCAGAGGCCACCTCAGTGTTCTTTCTGCACATCACGCACCGGTGGATGGCAGGCCTCTTTCCAACCACCCTTTGGTGGCTCGTTTTCTCCAAGGCCTCCTTCTCCTTAAGCCTCCTTTGCGCCCTCCAGCCCCTGAATGGGATCTGAATGTGGTCTTACAGCGGATTACCTGTCCGCCCTTTGAACCTATGGCTACCTGCCCTCTTCGTTTTCTTTCCTGGAAAACCTTGTTTTTGGTAGCCCTTACCTCTGCTAGGCGCGTTAGTGAACTGCAGGCCCTAGTGTCTGATCCTCCTTACACTAGGTTCTACAGGAATAGGGTAGTCTTACGGACTCACCCTAAGTTTCTTCCAAAAGTGGTTTCTCCTTTTCATCTCAACCAGGAGGTGGTTCTTCCGACCTTCTTTCCCAGGCCGCACTCCAGCCGGGCTGAAATGGTCCTGCACACCCTGGACTGTAGGAGGGCCTTGTCCTTCTACCTTGACCGTACGCGGGAGCATAGGAGGGCTGTTCAGCTCTTCGTTTCTTTTGACCCCAATAAATTGGGGCTACCTGTCTCCAAGCGTACTTTGTCCATATGGGTAGCTGACTGTATCGCCTGGGCTTATGGGGCAGCCGGCCTCTCGTTGGAGGGTCGAGTCACGGCACATCATGTCAGGGCGAAGGCTGCGTCAGTGCCTCATCTCCGCTCTGTTCCGTTGGCAGACATCTGCCGGGCCGCTACTTGGTCTTCAAGCCAGACTTTTGCGGCCCATTACTGCCTGGAGAGGGAGTCCTGCATGGACAGTGCTTTCGGTCAGGCAGTCCTCCATAATCTCTTTGAGGTTTAGGCAACTCCTACCCTCCGGCCCTGGTGTTGGGCTACCGGTCGGGGGCGTTTTCAGAGAAGATTCCTTCCTTCTGTGCTACTGAGCTAGAGGGAGCTTATTTTTCCGCTTGAGGTCTCCGGTAGCCTTAAGCTAGGGAGTCCCATATGTGAGGACTGACTTCCTGCTTGGTCCTGGAGAAAGAGTAGTTACTCACCTGTAACAGGTGTTCTCCAGGAGCAGCAGGAATCAGTCCTCACAACCCTCCCTCCTCCTCTTGGAATTGCAGTCCTCTCATTTCGTTTTTGCTAATTTTTTTGCTGTCTTTTAGCTATGTCATCAGACTGAGCAAGATGGCACCCTTGGGCGGGAAGGGGACCGCGCATGCGTGCTGCAATTCCCAAAGGCTTTCTTTGAAAGCTGGGGAAATTGCTCCGCGAGGGCTCCGTCGGCGCCGACGTCACCCATATGTGAGGGCTGATTCCTGCTGCTCCTGGAGAACACCTGTTACAGGTGAGTAACTACTCTTTCCCTGTTAAATCCAAGTTTTTACTCCCTTGTTTAATGTAAACTCTATGTGGCCCACCCACATAGTAATATGTTGTTTATTGTAAACCGCACTGATATTGTAATAGCGCGGTATATAAGAAAAGTTAAATAAATAAATAAAAACCTGCGCTGGAGATGGCCGATGTTTGGGTGGAATCACCCACAGGATTGCGAGTCACCGTCCCAGAACATGGAACCAGTAGCTCTCCGAAGGTCAATGCCTCGGGAGCATCCTGGAGCCCCACTTGTCCTTTGGAGGACAGATCCTCCGCTGGAGTTGTTTGGCTGTCCGGTCTGCATCGGAAACACTCCTAGGAGAGTTGCAATGCTTATGCTGGGACTAATCTCTGGTCTCGGTTTTCAATGCTGATGCTGATGACTTGGGAGTGGCCAGAGACTTTGACTAACTTTTATGTTTGGACTTTGAAAAAACCTATGAGAGGAAATTGATGTCCTCGATGAAATGGAAGACACTGAAAGCGAGTCCTTGGCGAACAACGATCCGTACTGTCTCGCTTGGTTCTTTAGGCCTCTCTTTGTCATTTGCTGGCACAAAGGACAAGAATTGGGCTGATGTTCTAGGCCCAAACATTTCAGACACCAGTCATGTTTATTAGTGACTGATATGGTACCAGCACACTTGGTACATTTCTTAAAAACACTAGTTGGCTTTTCCATGCCTCAAAAAATTTGTTTTTGAGATTGAAGATAAGGCTATAGAGGCCTAGTTTAGTGGTGAAAACCACACTGAAAATGAAGAGGAAAGAAATAGAAAATTTGTAACACAAAAAAGAAAAAATTATCGAGACTGGTGTCTGATTCAACAGAACTGGCGTCAACGGGAAGGCAGAAACATGATGTTCCACGAAAAAAAAAATGTTTTTTGGCAGTGACAGAATGATACGTCCTGTTGGCTCCACGAAAAAAAAAATGTTTTTTGGCAGTGACAGAATGATACGTCCTGTTGGCTCCGTGGAAAACAAAGAACTGAGGAGAGGAGTTGGAAAAGCGGGAAGGCAGGCACACTGGAGTGTTCCCAAAAGCTTTCCTACTGGATGCTGGAGAGCGTTCATGCGTGGGCTCCGTCAGTGACGTTCACCCATATGTGAAGACTGCATTCCTGCTTGTTCTTGGAGATAGTCAGTGTTCAACTGGGAAAGCAAGCCAAACATGCGCACAGAAGTCGGTGCAAGTTTGGCATGCTATCCTGGAGTAACGGGGTCATTTAAGGGGAAGTTTGACGCTACACTTCAGATGACCTAGACATCAGGGAAGGCCCCCAATGCCATCAGAATATTGTCGGGGGCACCAGCCCCCTGACAGTAGACCCCCAACAGAAACCAAATCCCTAGCTGAACTGATCCCTGCCTGCCCACCTGAAAAAGAACCCTGGTGGTCCAGCAGCCCCAATCCTCCCACTCACCAAAAAAAAATCTCTTGTAACATAGTGGCTCTGATCCCACCTACCCACTCACTCACTAAAAAAACAACAAAAAAACAAACAAACTCTGGTGGCCCAGTGTCCCCGATCCCACCCACTCAATAACAAAAAGGCCCAGTGGTCCCTGAAACTCCACCCCCCTCACAGTACCTTTAATCTGGAGCGGGAGCATTGCCCACACACTCCTGCCCCTTTGTCGCCATTTTGAAAAATGGTGGTGCCTGGCCCTATGCGGTGCATTCTCAGATGTACTGTGTGGGGCCAGGCGCCACCATTTTTCAAAATGGCGGCACAGGGGCGGGAGTACATGGGCAATACTCCCACTCCAGATTAAAGGTACCAGGAGGGGGATGGAGGGGTTCGGGGGGGCCACCAGGCCTTTCTGTTGTTGGGTTGGTGGGATCGGGGCTGCTGGATCACCGGGGAAGGAGGTTTATTGGGAGGAGGGGAAAATCTGGGCCACAGAGCCACCAGAGATTTTTTTTATTGAGTGGGTGGAGGGTAGGAGATCAGGACCATTGGGCCACCAGGAAATTTATTTTTATCAAGTGGACAGAGAGGGGGATTTTGTGTTGGAGAGGGGGGTTGGTGTCAGGGGCACCATCACCCTGACAGTATTCTGATGGCATCGGGGGCTTTCTTCGATGCCTAGATCATCTGAGGTGAAGTGTCAAACTTCAACTGAAATTATACTTTTGCTCTCAACTGAATCTTTACACCTGCCCGAAGCTGACGTGAAGATCCAGTGTTAAAAAACAGTGCAAAAAAATGTGCTAAGTGTTTTTACATTGGGCGCAATTACTTATGCAGTAATTTGCATGCCAAGTACGCTGTAGTTTAGTGCAGTTGTTTTTTTAGCATTTCCAGCGCTAGCTTGCTTTCTGCATCAGAGAGCAGGCCTGGCGAGGGAAAAGTGCCAGAAAATGCCACGCTAAGCTCTTCTGCTTCAGCCCATTAGACTGCAAGCCAACTGGGAACAGGAAAATATCTACTGTACCTGGAATGTAATTCACCTGAACTTTCCCCCTTTTCATCTCATCAAGCAATGCGCATTGCAGCAAACTAAAATGCTTCAGTAAAATAATGCACGTTAAGAGGAAAAAAAAATCAAGCATTATTCCCTAAACATATTTTAGTAACTACCCTAAGTATGTACATTGCAATTCTACTCAAACCAAAACCCCTAGGAATGCCAATACACAGATCGCACAAAAATAGGCTCTATCTTTCAGCTCACCTACGTTTCACACATGTATATTCCCTTGCAATTTTATATTAGCCCATTTTCTGCATGCAAAATATGCTTTACATATGGAAAATGCTTTATAAAACTATTACAGATATGCATTTATTCATGTGCATTCAGTTCATTAGTGTGCCTTAAAAAAAATCTAGTAGCATGTTTACTAAAGGTTTATGCACGTTAACAAATGTTAACGCAAATTAATATGGCACTTAGTGCATCTTAATGTTGTCAGCAGCCCTTTACAGTTGCACCTGAGGTAATTTCCTTTTTTGCTTCACATATCCCCATGGTCTGGTAATATGTAAAGCAAAAAAAACTCGTTCATAGCCCCCCCCCCCAGTTGCCCATTGGCTCTCTCTCGCTCTCTATTGCCCTTCCGAGCCACCACCTGATGTGTGTCTCTCTCTTTCTACTGACCCTCCAGCCATCATCTGATCCCTCTCTCTCTCTAGCCTCTCTCCCCCAATCATCATCTGATTTCTCATCTTTGTTCTGGTCTTTACTCTTTCACAGCAATCGCTCTGCATATAGTTTGAGCTGCGCGGTGGAGGAAGTTTACTAATCTCCCTGTTTTCAAGTCTCACAAGATCAGCAAACTTCAAGATTAGCAAACTTCTTCCACCGTGCAGCTCAAACTACATACAGCCGATCACAATAAAAAAGTGAAGGATGGAAAAACGGTGAGAAATCCAATGCTGGCTGGGGGGAGGGAGGCAAATTCCAGATGCCAAGGTGCAATTTATAATCACCCTAGTGACCTGACGCCTGGGATTTGTTGAGCACTGGTATAAAGGTAGTTAATTAAAAGCTACCACCATCATATTTATTTGTTTACTAACCTTATTCCTTATAGAAACAAACCATTTAGGCTCTGAAACACTAACCTGTTTGACCTAGGTATCCTCTAGGTAAGCTTTGAGTAGTTTTCTAGACAAAAGTACCAGATAAATGTAGATTCTATTATTTTACACAGAAAAAAATGGCTGTGCAGTGTATTGTTTAAGCACAAGACTCTAATAAGCATTCATCTATCAAGCTATAAATTAAAAGCAGCACTGTGGTTCAAAGCACACTTAATGTTGCCTTAAGTTAATTACAGAAAATTAAATTTTGAAAAGGAAATTTGCAGTGGCCATTAATGTGTTCTTAGCATATTTTATTTATTTTTTGTAGAGTTATGTTAAAGTCAGTTAATATCTCACTTACTGTAAATGCAGAACTCCTTAATATCAAAGACAAATTACCAAGTGAAAGATAGCTATATTACTTACATATCAACACAACACTGAGGTTTTACTGCACCAGCAGCATCCACAACAACATACTTATTTGGAGCAGTACAAAGAACTGAAGAAGAAAAGAAAAAGAACTTGTTCAGTCAAAAGCAATGCACAATGGACATAAGCGTAGCTACTCATCTGTAACAGGTGTTTTTCAGGGACAGCAGGAATCAATCCTCACATATGGGTGACATCAGCGCCGATGGAGACAGCGCGGAGCATTTCACCAGCTTTCAAAGAAAGCCCTTGGGACATGCTACCTTGCATGGATGGTCCCCTTCCAGCCCAAGGGTGCCATCTTGCTCAATCAGATGACATAGCTAGGATGGTAACAGAAAATAAAATAACGTAGGGAGGCAACTCCCAGGGGAAGAGGGAGGGTTGAGAGGACTGATTTCTGCTGTCCCTGGAAAACATCTGTCACAGGTGAGTAACTACACTTTCTCCAGGAACAAGCAGGAAGTCAGTCCTCACATATGGGACTCCCTAGCTCCAGACTGCCGAGGACTGAACCACGACAGCACCAACAGCAACAAATCGGGTAGCCATGAGTTGCAGAAGGTGAGTCCCCACTGAGATACTCTGCAAGACCCTAGCATCCAGTGACACTATCACATAGGTAGCCTGAACACAGAAGGGTTGAAGGGCAGGAGTTGCCTACACCCCGAGAATATTACGGAGTACTGTCTGGCCAAAGGCACTGTCCCTGTGGGACTCACTCTCCAGGCAGTAGTGAGCTGCGAACACATAAATTGAAGACCATGTGGAGGCCTTGCAAATCTCCATCACCGGCACTGAGCGGAGGTTGGCCACTGACAGGACCATCGCACTCACACGATGTGCTGTGATCTGGTGCTCAAGGGAGAGGCCAGCTCGCTCGTAGGCGAAAGCAATACAGTCTTCCACCCAAGTTGACAGAGTTTGCTTAGTCTTGGGGAGCCCCAGTCTGCTTGGGTCATAAGACACAAAAAGCTGAGGAGTTTTGCAATGGGCCTGCGTCCGCTGCAGGTAGAAGGACAGGACCCGCTTGCAATCTAGTGTGTGAAGAATTAGTTCCTCCTTGCCAGCATGGGACCGTGGAAAGAAGTTGGGGAAGATCATCTCTTGGCTGAGCACCACCCTGTTCTTATAGAACCTCGTATATGGTGGGTCCGCCACCAGGGCCTGGAGTTCGCTGATCCTATGTGCGGATGTGAAGGCCACTAGGAAGGCCGCTTTCCAAGACAAGTATCTCAGGGTGGCAAGTGGCTAGAGGCTCGAAGGGTGGCTTAGTGAGCTGGGAGAGCACCACATTGAGGTCCCACTCTGCCGCTGGAGGGCAGAGAGGGAGCTTTGATAATAGAAAGCCCCGGAGGAACCTGGAGACCAGGGGCTGACTTGAGAGGGGTTTCCCCTTGATAGGGGGTGGTGGTGTGTGGATATGGCACTCAGGTGCACCCTCACAGAGTTGGATTTCAGCCCTGTGTGCAACAGGTGTAGTAGGTACTGGAGAACCAGTAGCATGTGACAGGAGAAGCAACAGGGGGAACCAGGGTTGACTGGGCCATCTGGGTGCGATCAGTATTACTGATGCCTCCTCGCTCTGGACCTTGAAGAGGGTCTTGGTGATCGTAGAGGGGGGGGGCTTGGTGGAAATGCATAAAGTGGGCCCTCCGACCACAAAATCAGGAAGGCATCTGTCGCCACTCTCCCCGGGTGCGGCTGGCATGAGCAGAAGCAAAACAGCTGCGTGTTCTTCGGGGAGATGAACAGGTACATCACGGGCCTGCCCCAGCGGTGGAAGAGTTGCTGCATCACCCTGGGATTCAAGCGTTACTCGTGTGGGTGAAGGACCCTGCTCAGCCTGTCCGCTAAACAGTTCTCCTAGCCTGGCAGGTATACTGCTCGCAGCCTGTCCGCTAAGCAGTTGTCCTAGCCTGGCAGGCATACTGCTCACAGGTGCATGTTATTTCATAATGCGAAGGAAAGGAGGGCTACCGCCTCCTGGCTGAGGGAGTATGAGCCCGTGCCCAACTGCTTGTTGATGTAAAACATTGCCACTTGGTTGTCAAACTGGATCAGCGCAGTTCGATGCCGCAGGTGGTGGTGGAATGCTCGCAGGGCAAGGAAGATTGCCCTGAGTTCCAGGAGATTTATTTGCAAGAGCGACTCCTCTTGGGACCAGCTGCCTTGTGTGCTGTGGACCCCGCAATGCACCCCCTAACCCAGGAGGGAGGCATCTGTTGTCAGGGTCCGCAGTACAAGTGCCTGGAATGGCATTCCCGCCTGGAGGTGGCGCACATTTTGCCACTAGGTGAGAGACTCTGCCAGTTGGTGTGTGACTCTGACCCTGTCCCGCAGTCCGCCTGTGGCTTGAGTCCACTGTGAGTGGAGACGCTATTTGGCTGCCTGCATGTGGAGACAGGCTAAAGGCGTAATGTGGACCATTTAGGCCATGTGGCCCAACAGGTGGAGCAGGAGGCAAGCTGGTACCGACCGGCAGCGTTGCACCTCTCCTGCTAATTACCTGAGGCATTTCTCTTGGGAGGATGGCCTTGACCTGTAACGTGTCCAACTGAGCCCCTATGAACTCCAGGCTTTGGGTTGGAAAGAGATGGGATTTGGGGTAGTTGATGATGAACCCCAGGTGCTGCAGTAGAAGAGTTGTATGCTCTACAGCCTGCCTGACATCTGAGGCTGTACTGCCTCTGATAAGCCAGTCGTCCAGGTAGAGGAAGACGAAAGCCCCTTGGTAGGTTCAAGTGAGCAGCTACCACCACCAAGCACTTCATAAAGACCCTTGGCATGGAGACCTGGCCGAAGGACAGCACCCTGTACTGGTAGTGCCCTCCTCCCACCATGAATCTTAGTTATTACCTGTGAGAGAGGTGGATCAGCATGTGGGTATACGCATCCTTTAGATCCAAGGAGCACAGTCAATCTCCCTGGTGGAGGTAGGCAGCAGTGTTCCAAGGGAGAGCATCTTTAACTTCTCCCTCACCAGAAACCTGTTCAAGTTTCACAGGTCTAGTATGGACCTGAGGCCCCCAGTTCTCTTGGGGACAAGGATGTACCTGGAGTTAGAAGCCTTTTCTCCACAGGTGCTTGGGAACAGGCTCCGCTCCACTGCACTGTTCCTGAGTACGCTTGCGAGCTCTGAGCAGCAAGATCTGGTGAAGGAGAGATTGCACAGGCTCTCCAGGGAAGAACCTTGGGGTTACCTGCAATGTTCCCTCTAATTTTCTGTAGGCTATGTGCGCATAAAATATCAGCTGTGCAGCTTTTGAAGGAAGGTTAAATTTTTGTGCGCCACATAACGACGGAGTTATATACTTTAAAATTTGACTACACATCAGGATACAGTACGTACACCACATTGATTTTAATTAAATTAAATGAAAATAGACGATTACTAAATGAAGCGGAAAATTTCTAGTAATTACAATCACAACTTTTAAATTTTAAGACGGCGGTGTTATTTTCTATCAGAATCAGAACCGTAACTTTTGTGCGCTCTGTTGTAAAGTATGTGCGCTCACTCGGTGAGGTGTGTGCGCGTGCGCACACACACACAGCTTAGAGGGAACAGTGGTTACCTGCTGCAGGTGGAGGTACCCCTCCTTTAAAACCTGCAGAACCCACTGGTCCGAGGTGACCCCAGCCCACCTGTGGGCAAAGAGTGCCAAGCGGCCCCCTGTGGGCTGGAGAGGGTCTCCCACTGGAAGAGAAGGCCCTGACCCAGGAGTCAAAAGCTCGGGTTAGGTGGGAGTTGGGGCCTGGGGCTCCAGGACTTCTGGCTTCCTGGGTCCGTGGCAAGCAGGGCTGGTAGAGACATTGGTGGAAGGACCCCCTTTTCCTCAGGAAAAAGGGGCTTTTCCCTGATGGTTTCTTGTGGGAGAGGGCTGAGGTGGTCTTAGAGAGCCTCTGCCTAGTCACAACCTTGGCCTCTCTCTCGGCCGCCTTGTTGGCCAAGGGTTTGCCAAACAAGTTTTCCCCAGTACAGTGGACGTCGAGCAAATTTTCTTGGACCCATTGCTCAAGGTCTGAGGTCTACAACCAGGCCTGGCGCTGGGCGCCGATGCCAGCCGCCGCCACTTGGACTGCTGACTCGAAGCCGTCATAGGCGGCTCAGGAAAGGAACTTAGAGCAGTCCCTGATCCTAGCTGTCAGAAACTGGAACCGCTGGAGAGATTCCTCGGCGAGCCCAGCTGAAAAGCCAGAGAGCTCCTGGATCAGGGCCTTAAGGTACATGCCTATGTACAGTTCATCGGCCTGAATCCGGCACCCGAGCATGGAGCCCTGGTTGCATTTTCACCCAAGGGCGTCGAGGGCCCAAGCCCCTTTACCCAGGAGGACAGATGAGTAGTTCTGCTGGCTCTTGACTCTACAACCATTGAATTAAGTGGGAGCTGAGTTTTGTGGAACCCCTTGGGCCCTTCTTGAAGTGGTAGATGGTGTGAAGGTGTCAGCTGACCACCGGCACTGAGGCCGGGGTCTCCAACATCCTGAGGAGCAGCCATTCAAGGATCGGCTGTACCGGCACCATGAGAGTCTCTTTGGGTGAGTACTCATATAGGAGAATTTCCATTTCTTCTGTGTGCGTGTCTTCCTCTGATTCTGTCGGAACCGACAGGGCCCGGGCCATATCCTGAACGAAGCCATGGAAGGCCGCATCCTCTGGGGGAGAATGGCGCAAAAGCTCTGAGGGGACGTTTCGGTGCCAACAGGTTTCTGGGGCGGCCTCGACATCAGTCTCCTACTCAGAGTTGGAGGGTGTCAACAATTCCGAGGCTCTGCGGTCTCATGTCTCGAGGCCAGCCCCAAGGAACCAGGACTCTCCTGAGGACCTTGGATCCAATTCCCAGAAACTAGTCAGGGAGGACTGGATACCCAAGGAATGGGACCAGGACCTCGACCGGTGCCGAGGACTCACCCGGAGCCGGTGGTGCTCGGAGCCTGGCTTGACAACCTGAAACTTCCCTTTTGTCGGGGCAGATGATGCAGATGAACCAGCCATCATTGCCTGCTGCAGGGCCAGGATAGCAGAAATATTCTGCTCCAGGGCCACCATTCTAGTTTCAAGGCCAGAAGCCTCTGCAGCTTTCAGCGTGGGCACTGAGGACCTCGGGCTCAATGCCGGCACTCTCGTGAGTGCATCCTCGACGAGGACTACAGCCTCGGAGAGCCTCGCACAGTCTCCACCAGCCGAGAACTCCTTCTTAGTGGGGCGCTGCTCAGAGTTGCTCAAGTCCCTCCGCAGGACTTTACCAGATTTCACCAGTGGAACCTCGACAGGCTTCAAGGATTTTTTCTTTTTTTCTCTCGGGGTCCGGGGCTTCTCGGAAGAGCTGCCACCGTGGGCCTCACAGGAAGTGCTGGGCTTGGAGCTTGAAATCAGGGAAGTCAGTACCAAGTTGGAACTCAGGAATATCCTCTCCTGCAACTCCGACCTTTTCTTATTGGTTTTTGGAGTCATGGCCTAGTATAGATCACAGATGGTACTATTGTGGTCCGGGCCCAGGCAATGTAGGCAGCTGTCGTGCATGTCTGTAATAGACATGGTTTGACTGCAGTGGTCACATTTTTTGAACCCATCGGGGGACATGGTAGGAGACACCCAGCCAGGGTCGACGATCCCTGGGTGAAGAAAGACACGAATGCCAGTCAAGGCAAGTCTCAATCAAAAAGGAGGGAAGGCGCCGAGAACAGCGCCGGAACCGGCACTGGCTCAAGGCAGGAAGAGGAACCAGTACGCAACCAGGAAAGATTTTTTCCAGGGAAACAGGACAAGCGTCCGTTGGGCTCCATGGAAAAAAGGAGACTGAACAAAATGGCACCTTGGGCGGGAAGGGGACCACGCATGCATGGTAGCATGTCCCAAAGGCTTTCTTTAAAAGCTGGGGAAATGCTCCCTCAGCGCCGATGTCACCCATATGTGAGGACCGACTTCCTGCTTGTTCCTGGAGAAATGAAATTATACTAAAATCTTATTTTTAAAATACAAAAAAACTATTTCTAGAATTTAATTATTGTCATGCATGTAAAAACAAATGCTTCAAATGCAAAACTGAACACAACTTAGCCATTGTAACGGGGTCAGATTGCCTTTATAACTTTCTTGGACTGTTCACAGCTCTAAGGATTACTTTTGGCATTCTTCTACAAATAAACTAATTTTGTAAGACTGGATTCTCATTTTGATGTCCAGGAATGGACATTCCAAAGAATTTTAAATTTAGAATTTGTGGTTTATTTTGATGTGTTTAACACCTAAAGTGTCAAAGATCTGTGAGATTTCTTATCTGACAATTTTGCCACGATAGTTGATTTTCTTGTTTCAGTTGTGAGCCTTTTGCTGACTCAAATTATTCTAAAGGCCCTTGACTTCAGGGGTCTCACTTATTAGTTGATGTGCAATGCTGGGTCTGCTGTTAAACCAACAGTTAATATGCTGATCAACCACTGATACCAGCAGTTACAATGAAAATAGACTCACCTTTGAACTTTAAGGCAAATTCATAAGGGTTATACAGCGTCAACACCTGCTTGTGGGTTGACTGATCATCAGCATAAAATATAAGCTCTGTAGGAAAAACAAATACAGGAAGATTTCCTTCCACTAGCTCTGGTTGTCTTCTTTGCTGCTGCATTGGCACCAAGTTTCTTCCTCAGCTGAACCTTCAGTCTTGGGTCCTTGATGGATTCCTGTTTTTGATTCAGTTACAACCTCCTAAGCATTTTGACAGCCCTGCAGCAAGAACACATAATGGTAACTAGGTTTGTTTCCATGAGCCTATTCTACCTACTGAGACAGCAGAAATTATCCAGATACACTGCTTGACATTAACATCTAAGGCCGTCTATGATTCATGTATGAGCCCTCAAAACCATTCTAGCTAAAGTGACTATTGGTTCAGTTTACAAAGCTATTTCTACCCCCCCCCCCCCATCCCTCCATAGAGAACTGTGAGAAAGAGACCTTTGTAAATCAGGCCTGTCGCTGCAAAGGTTATGTTTATAACCTCTTCTTAGGAGAGGCTTCCGGTGGCAATGAGCTGGTAGGACGCAAGCCGATCAGCTCCGGGGAAACCCCTAATTAAACCTACAATAACCCCTCTCCAGCCTGGGGTGCGCTCCTACCTGGCTCCCGTACGAACCGCGGAGGGTGAGGTGGTAGAGGTGAACCCTACACGAGTCTCCTAACATACCTCGATGGCCTCGAAATTAGGTCGGAAGGAGAAAGGTCGGCCCCCAGAGAACAAGATGGCGGATGAGAGACCGGCCAGCCCTGCTGCTGACACGCACCAGGCCATGGTGGCTGAAGTGAGCACGGCGGTAGTCTGCGCCCTTGACGACCGATTCCGCTCCTTGGCGGAGCAGCTCACTCAGGTCAGCCAAAGTATTGGAGACTTTACGGGGCGCATTGAGCTAGTTGAAGCAAGGGTTTCAGATGTGGAGGATTCGCAGCGCACCTTGCAGGAACGGGTGACGGCTTTGGAGACTATAGCTCAGCAGCAGCGGGAAAAAATTAGACGACATTGAAAATCGGGGAAGGAGGAAGAACCTGCGCTTCGTGGGCATTGCGGAGTCGGTCTCAGATCGGGAGCTTACTGGCTTTCTGGAGACTTGGATCGTGCAGGCTTTCCCTAACGCAGTGACCGGCCCGCTCAGGTTAGAGCGTGTACATAGACTGGGCCAGCGCCAGGATGGAGCGCGCAGGCCACATGCAGTCATCGCCCGTTTTCTGGAATTTCGACAGAAAGAGGAGGTCTTGCGGGCTGCTCGGGGCCGCCGGCGGCAGCCGGGGGATGAGTCTCAGATATTGGTTTTCCAGGACTACTCCATACTAGTGAGTCAACGACGCAAGGCCTTTAACGCGGTCTGTGGACAGCTGATTAACCGGGACCTGCGTTTTGCTTTATTATACCCAGCAAAATTGCGGGTTGACTACAATGGTCACCTGAAGTACTTTTCAACTCCAGAGGAGGCACAAGCATTTGTGGAGCAACTTGGTGACCGTTCGGCCTCATGAGGCAGGCTGGGCCTCGGAATACTGGAGCACCGGATTGACAGCATGTGCGCCGCAGTGGGGGCTGGACATGGCCTGCCTTAAGGCTCCTGAGGCAAGCGGTGTTCCCTATGGCTGACATTGGTTGTTTGCTGGGGAAAGTGCTTCATTATTATAATCAATGTTGTATGAGCATGGTGTTTGCATTCTTGCCATTTTTTGTGTTTTGGGTTCTGTTTGCATGGGTTTGTGTCTTGCTGTTATGGTCTGGGGAAGAGGAGTGGGTGGGAAGATAGTGGGAAGTCGAAGATGAGAGAAGTCGACTACTGTTCGGACTTGTGGGAGGTGGGAGGTTTTGTAAGAAGGGGGGGGTCTGTTTATCTTTATTTGCTGGGGTAGATTCTAATGCCATTGGTACAGGGTCCCAGGTGGTAAGGGACGGAGAAGGTGGATAGGGAGGGGGAGGTAGGGGAGGGGAGGGGAAGGGTAAAGGGGGGTAGATGGGGAGGGGGGGTTAACTGGTGCGATTCGCTAGGGAAGTGGGGAGGGTGGGGGCGGAGATTGAGACTGAGAAGGGTGGGGGGTTTGTTGAGTCTGCGGTACTTAGATGTGGGTTTGCTACATGACACTTGCTGGACCTTGAGTCGGGTGGAGGTTGAGGGAGGTGTGGACCCTAGGCTGGGGGGGTCTGTACCAACTATAAGTAGGCTTTTGGTGTTTATGGTGGCGTGGGGGCCCCCGGATAATGGGTAAGCTCTTGAAATTAGCATCCTGGAATGTGTGTGGCCTGGGATCCCCTATAAAGCGGTATAAGGTGTTTCAGCAGTTGCGGTCCAAGAGGGTGGACATAGCCCTGTTACAAGAAACGCACCAATCCCTGGTGGAACACGAGAAACTGTGTAAAGGCTGGGTTGGTCGCGTGCATGGTGCCCCAGCAGTGGGGAAAAAGAGAGGAGTGGCCATTTTGCTTGCTAAAATGGTGGGCTGGGTTGAAGAACGAGTGGAAGTTGATCCTGAGGGGCGATATGTGTTTGCTTGGGGGACACTGGATGGTATGCGAGTGGTATTGGGGTCTGTTTATGCACCGAATGATTTTGAGGCCCGGTTCTTTCGACAGCTGTCACGAATGTTGACCAACCTGGGGAATTATCATTTGTACTTAGGGGGTGATTTTAACTCTGTTATGGATGACACACTGGATAGGTCCCGGGGAGGGGGGGGGGGTGGAGTGCGGGACCAGCGGAGCTCCTGAAGCTTGAGAGGGCTGCGTGAGGGGTATGATCTTCTGGATGTCTGGAGGGTATTGCATCCGGGAGACAGAGAAAATACACGCATCTGTCTAGGGCTCACGGGACATGGTCGAGAATTGACTACTTCCTTATTTCTAGGGCCTTGTTTGGTTGGGCTTCCCGGGTGGACATTGGGCCTCCCGTTCTCTCTGACCATGCCATGGTGGTCCTGGAAATGCAACAACGGGATAGGGGGACTGGGAGGTTGTGGAGATATCCCTTGGATCTCGGAGGGGATGTAGAGTTTGTGAAATACATACGGGAGCAGTGGGTAGAATATTCGCAAGACAATTCCCAGCATGCGGATAATCCTGCTCTCTTTTGGGAGGCGGGGAAGGCTGTGATGAGGGGGGAAATTATTAGTTATCACTGCCAGAAGCGGAAGAGACTGAATAGTCGTATCTTGCAATTAGAGAGAGCTTTGGCCAAAGCGCGCCGATGGCATGCCCAAAGTCAAAGTGGGGAGGCGAGGGCACGGTTGCGAGAACTCCAATCGGAGCTGGAGCTATTACTTGGACAACGGGCTAAGAAATCTATGATGTTTTATAAATTCCAGTTGTATAGGTACGGGAATCGAGCGGGTAAGTTACTGTCCGCGTTGGTGCGAGCAGAGGGGGCCCCAGACGAGTTGGGGTGCTTCGCCATGAGGATGGTACGGTCCGGTCTGCCGAAGAGGATATCGAACGGATTTTCTGTGATTACTATCAAACCCTGTATGCGCGGGAGGGTGGGGATGAGAGGGGGGGACGGGACTTCCTGGAGGCCTGTGCCTTGCCGAGTGTAATGTTGGATCAACTGCAGGTGCTGAATACGCCGTTGTCGGCGCAGGAGGTGCAGCATGCGATTAAGAGCTTAAAGCGCGGGAAAGCCCCTGGTGTAGATGGCTTGAGGGGGGAGTTCTATAAAATCTTGGATGACAAGGTGGTGATTCCTTTATTGGACTATTATGGGGACTTGATTCACAGGGGTCAGTTTCCTTATGAGGCGAATAAAGCCTTAGTCACTGTGTTGCCCAAACCGGGCCGGGATCCGCTTTTACCTGGTTGTTATCGGCCTATCTCCCTGTTGAATGTGGACATAAAAATTCTCGCAAAGATCATGGCGGAGAGGTTGGCCGGGTTACTTCCTGCTTTGATACACAGGGATCAGGTTGGCTTTGTGCGGGATAGACACGCGACTTATAGCCTGAAACGTGTATTAGCTTCCATGTGCGCTAGCAGAAAGGATAACCGGCGTTCTATGCTCATTAGTTTCGATGCCGAAAAGGCTTTCGACAGGGTAGACTGGAGTTTTATGTACCAAGTTTTGGAGAAGGTGGGGATTCAGGGCTTTTTTGTGGAGGTTATACGGTTGCTGTATGCGGACCCTAAGGGGGCGATTTTGGTAAATGGTCATTTGTCTCCTGAATTCGCGATTCAGAAGGGGACCCGACAGGGTTGCCCCCTTTCCCCACTCCTGTTCGTGTTAACATTGGAGCCCTTACTGTGTCAGCTTCGGAACTCGCCAGACTTTCGGGGGATACCTGTGGGAAAGACGGAATTTCGGGTCGCGGCTTTTGCCGATGACCTTTTGATGCATATCGATAAGCCGGAGGAAGGGCTCCCCACACTGCTGAAGCTCATTCAGGTCTACGGTCATGTTTCCGGCTTTAAATTAAATTTGGACAAATCTGAGGCACTGCCGCTTGTCGCGGATATCGTTCAGTGCTGGCCAGGTACTTTCCCCTTGAAATGGGTGGATGATCGATTTAAATACTTGGGGATTTACTTGCCCGTGGACCTGCGTGACCTATACCGTATTAATGTCACTATGTTGCTGAAGCACTTGACAGATAGGGTACAAAAGTGGAAGGAATTACCGCTCTCATTAGGGGGCCGGATTGCATTGTTTAAAATGACATTGTTCCCCAAGTGGCTATATGTCCTGCAGACGCTCCCTCTGTTGGTGCACTGGAAGGATCTCAAGCTGATGGAAAAACAGATTAATCTTTTGCTCTGGCGGGGCGGGCGACCCCGTGTGCGACTGGCGGTGTTACAGCGCCCGTGGAGCAAGGGGGGGAATGGGCCTTCCCGATATTAAACTTTATAACCGGGCGTGCCTTCTTCGGCACGTGCGGGACTGGCTATGGGGGTCTGGTGATTATACCCCGCTCGAGATAATTGGAGCCTTGGTTGTGCCTTTGCGCGTTTCATACATCTTACATATGAAAGGGGCGAAAGGTCTAGACCAGTGGGTGTGGCTGGTATTGCTCTCTCCCATCGTTCGAGCCTGGCGGTATTTCTGTGGACAACTGGGGTGTTCGGCCTCTTGCTCTCCATACCTTCCCATATGCGGGAACAAAGATTTTGCGCCCGGACTGACTGAGGCAAGCTTTGTGCGATGGGATCGGTTGGGACTTACTGCTATAGAATCGTTGCTTACCGGGGAGGGGCTCCTCGAATCCTTTGCCGTATTGAGTGGGCAGTACTCCTGGACGCGTGGGGATGTGTTCCCGTATGCTCAGATTTGGAATTATATTCGCACACTGCCTGTGGCCTCATTGAAGGGTGACATATGCTCCCGGGTGGAGGAGTCTCTGCTGGGGGGGGGATCAGGTGGCTCGAGTGGCTCAGCTACATAAGTCCCTCTCGGGGTTGATGCCCTCGGGGAAGGAGGACGCCTTGGCGGAGGCCTGGACACGGGACCTTGGCGAGCTCTTGACGGGTGAAGAGGTGGTGGCGGCCATAGCGAGTATCCCCCAGTTAACGGTGTCTGTACATTTCCGGGACATGCAATATCGGCTGATCCGTAGGTTATATTTCGCACCAAACCGGGCTTGGAGGGCGGGGATAGCGCCCACGAACTGTTGTCCACGGTGTGGGGTGGCGGATGCCACCCTGGGCCACATGTTTTGGCACTGTTCTGTGGTACGGAGTTTCTGGGATAAAGTTCTTGGATATTTGGAGAGGTGCTTGGCCATAGGGCTGCGGTTGGCACCCGTAAATCTAGTGCTTGATATTTGGAGGGAGGAGATCGGGCCTGATATTGATAAGGTACAAGGGGATTGGTTGCGTTTGGTGCTTGTCACAGCCCGCATGACTATACTGCAAACATGGGTGGATCCCAGGGGGCCGTTGTATGGGCAATGGAGGGTGCGATTGCATGGTATGTTGTGGTTAGAGCGGTATCGCGCGCGGGGTCATCCACGGCGCTGGGAAATTTTCTTGAAGGGTTGGGGTCCTCATCTTCAATGTATGCCTGCCAAAGCGAGGAGTCGTGTTTTGGATGGAGAAGGTAGTTAGAGTCCAGTGGGGGGGTGTAGGTGTAAACCCATTTGTTTGTTTGTCTTGGGAGGAGGGGGGGTAGGAGCACTGAGAGGGGGGACTGATAGTTGGGGGGGGGGGTACCCTGAGGTTTATTTTCAATATACAGGACACACAACAGAACTATAATGGGCAACCTGCGGCTCGAGTTTATTGATTTGAATGCTGGTAGGCGCAGAGTGTGTTCATGAACCAGTTGTATGGTTTGGATGTTTTCCGTTTGCGTGGTGCTTCTCGGGTGGAGTGTCTTTGCTTATATGTGCCTTGGATCCCCTCCTACCTACCAATGTAGCAATAGGGGGAAGACGGGATTGAGGGGGAATAGCGGAGGGAGGGATGGGACGGCTATATGTATGGTCTATGGGGGGGGGGAGGGTTTCTTTAATCTCTCAACTGCACGTTTTCTTTAATCTCTCAACTGCACGTAGCTTTTCGAGCTTGTATAAGGTTCGCTATTTCATAATGTTTTCTTCTGTGTGTTTTTTTTTTTACTCTTGATGGTCCTATATATGTTAGTTGTATCTCTTGTTAAATTTGTTTAAAATGAATAAAAAAGATTTAAACCTCTTCTTAGTTCATGTAACCCAAGGGAAAGTGTGTTGGTAATTGTGTCATAGTCCAACGACGACTGGTTCAATGAAGCTAAAAGCCTAAAGGAGCAGGAACAAACAGCCCGGCCAAAAGAGAAAACAAACATTTCTTAGGAATAAAAAGTTTAAAAAATAAACTTGTCTAGGGGTTTCAGTTATGTTAATCCCGGGATGGATACTAGAGAGCACTGTTATGGCATTGTCATTTGAAATCTTGAATAAAATTTTCAGTTACAAAAAACCCCCCAAAACCTTTATTCAAAGAAATAAATATAAAGGCTAGCAAATATAATACCTTTGGGACTAGCTTTTGACCTCCATCAGCTCATGGAAAACGAGCATGAGACAAATGTTTCCTGAATGAGGCATTCCTAACAGGGGCTAAACAAAGGTAAGAATTTGTGGGGGGGGGGGGGGGTTAAATTGCTAGCTCTCTGACTGGGAGCTCTTAAAAGGGTTTTGGTACTTTTTTAAAACAAAGTTACATTCTTTTTGGTGTTTTTAGTTTAAAAGGAGAAATATTTTCTTTAGTGGGGTAGGTTTAAAACTCTGCTTTGGTAACTTTCTCAGCTCTTGGGAGCTGCTGACACCTAATCAGGAGTTAGTGGGCCTGATTAGCCTGTGAAAGAACTGAGAGCAGCTGAGGCCTGCATAAAAGGCTTCAGAGCCCTGCACTGTTTAGACATTCCTAACAGGGGCTATACATTTCAAACAAAGGTAAGAATTTGTGTTTTTTTTTTGGGGGGGGGGGGTTAATTGCTAGCTCTCTGACTGGGAGCTCTTAAAAGGGTTTTGGTACTTTTTTTTAAAACAAAGTTACATTCTTTCTGGTACTTTTAGTTTAAAAGGAAAAATATTTTCTTTAGTGGGGTAGGTTTAAAACTCTGCTTTGGTAACTTTCTCAGCTCTTGGGAGCTACTGACACCTAATCAGGTGTTATTTCCCTCCCTACCTACCCCCCCCCCAACTCCCACCCATCCCTAGTGAGCAGCTTTGCTTTATAGGGCACCTCCCCAATTAACAAAACACAGGGACTTGGAACAGCACATTTTGAATATAATTAAAGAGATTTAACTGCTTTTTCTCTGAAAGGACAGCTGGGAAACCAGCTGGTACTTTGGTAGATCTCTCTCTTTTGCTTTAACAGATACCTAAATTCCACGAACAGAACAATGGCTGGGAAAAATTGTATCGCTAAAGCTGTTGCCCCGTTACAGCTTCTGCCTCTCTGTCCAGACAGAGGTCCCAATGCCAGTTGAAGGACCGATTCCATGTGCAGGGAGCCTGCTTGCTGAAGCTCTCAGGAAACAAGTAGAGGAATTCAGAGAGGAAGTGGTGAGGCTGAGGAGCATTCAAGACAGTGAGACGTACATTGATGATATGCTTCTTGCAACAACCAAGCTCTCCAGCAGAGGAAAAGATGGGTGCCTATAGAATGACGAAGGTTGGACACAAGTCACCAGGGCTTGCAGAATTACCAATCCAATTTCTCCAGCCCTTGAACTGAAGAACCATTATGCAGCCCTGGAAGTGGAGGAGGTGAAAGCATCCCTGGAAAGGGAAGAATCCGAGCTCAAGTACCCCAAAGTTGCAGAATCAGTTACCACAAGGAAGCGAAGGGTAGTGGTGGTTGGTGACTCTCTTCTGAGGGGTACTGAGGCATCCATCTGCCAACCAGACTTGATGTCCAGAGAGGTATGCTGTCTGCCTGGTGCCAAAATCTAAGATGTTACGGAAAGTTTGCCGAGACTCATCAAGCCCACTGACTATTACCCAATGTTGCTAATCCATGTCGGAACAAATGATACTGCCAGATATCCCTCTGAGCATATCAAAAGTGACTTCATGGCTCTGGGACAGAGGGTGAAGCAGATAGGTGCTCAGGTGGTGTTTTCAATCCTCCCTGTTGAGGGTAAAGGTCAAGGCAGAGAGGCTGTCATCCTGGAGATGAATGCATGGCTACGTGGATGGCGTCATTGAAAGCGTTTTGGTTTCCTGGACCATGGGATGCTGTTCCAAGAGTTGCAGAGCAGAGATGGCGTCCATCTGTCCAAGAAAGGTCGACGCGTCTTCGGTAGTAGACTGGCTAATCTACTGAAGAGGGCTTTAAACTAGATTCGTTGGGGATGGGTGAATAAAGCCCCCAGGTAAGTGAAACATTAAATATCTTTATGGAAATAGATAAAAGGGGTAACATATGGAAAGCAGTGTGTATAAATGCCCGTAGCATGGGAAACAAGATCCCCGATATTGAAGCTTTGGTGGGAGTGACCAACTTGGATTTAGTGGCAGTTACAGAAACATGGTTCACAGAAAACCATGACTGGGATATAACTATACCAGGCTATGCTTTATTCAGAAAGGACATGGTAGGAAGAAAGGGAGGAGGAGTGGCACTATATGTAAAAAATAATATTAAAGCTTTGGAATTACAGAGCTTAAAAGGGAGAGAGGAGGCATTGTGGGTTAAACTAGAAAGAGAGAAAGAGAAAGCTATTTGCATTAGCATGATATACAGACCTCCCTCACAAGAGGAAGAGGTGGACAGAGAGTTAATTGAAGACATATGCAGCATTGCTAGGAAAGGGGAAGTGCTACTGATAGGGGATTTCAATATGCCAGATGTTGATTGGCACATTCCTGCTGCAATATCATCTAGAAGTAAGGGGCTCCTGGATTCTCTACAGGGAGAACTATTCAGGCAATTGGTAACAGACCCCACACATGAAAGGGTCATACTTGACTTGGTGCTTACCAATGGTGAAAGTGTTTCTGATGTTATAGTGGGAGATCATTTTGCATCCATTGATCATCAGATGGTGTGGTTCAGTATTAGGACTAGGGCTGTTAGAATCTATTCAAAAGTGAGGGTCTTAGACTTTAGGAAAACTAACTTTGCCAAGATGGGCCAATACCTCAGGGAGTCGTTAGCGGGATGGGAACAGATGGGGGATGTAGAAAAACAGTGGGCAAACAACCTTTTTGCTAAAATGGTAAATAAAGGTAAACGGAAAAGGAGACCGCTATGACTTTCGAAAGAAGTAGCTGAAAAGGTGAAGAAAAAGAGGGAGGCCTTCATGAAATACAAGAGATCACAGAGAGAGGAAGGCAGGCATCCATATTTGGAAAAACTTAGACAAGCTAGCAAAGTAGTCAGGAAAGCAAAGATTCAAAAAGAGGAGGAAATAGCCAGTGCAATAAAATGGGAGGATAAGACATTTTTCAGATATGTTAGTGAGAAGAGGAAGGGCAAAAGTGGTATTGTCAGACTCAAGGGTGAAGGGGAGGAATATGTATAGAAGAGATGTATAAATAAATAAATAAATAAATATGTAGAAGCTGATGAGGATAAAGTGGAATTGCTTAACAAATATTTCTGTTCTGTGTTCACGGATGAAGAACCAGGAACAGGACCTCTGAAAACACCCGCAAACAGGAACAGAAGCGAGAGGCATCTTGAACAATTTTCAGAAGACTGTGTTCGTGAGAAACTAGCTCAACTTAAAGTAGACAAAGCGATGGGACCGAATGGGATACAACCTAGAATACCGAGGGAACTTGGGGACATTCTAGCAGCTCCACTGACTGACCTTTTCAATGCCTCATTGGAGTCTGGAGTGGTGCCAAAGGACTGGAGAGAGGCTTATGTGGTGCCTTTACACAACAGCGGAAGTAAGGATGTGGTTGAAAACTACAGGCTGGTTAATTTAACTTCAGTGGTGAGTAAATTATTTGAAACACTGCTGAAAGAGAAAATAGTGAGGTTTCTGGAGTCCAGCGGATTACAGGATCCGAGGCAGCATGGATTCACCAGAGGCAGGTCTTGTCAGACAAATCTGATTGATTTCTTTGATTGGGTGACCAGGGAGTTGGTTCGAGGGAGAGCCCTAGATGTGGTGTATTTAAATTTCAGTAAAGCCTTTGACACCATTCCTCACAGGCAACTTATAAACAGAGCACCATAGGGATGGACCCTAAAGTTACTGCTTGGGTTAGAAATTGGTTGAGTGGGAGGTGACACAGTACAGGTAAATGGAGCTCAATCTGAGGAGAAGTAAGTAACTAGTGGTGTGCCCCAGGGATCTATCCTTGGTCCGATTCTTTTTAACATCTTTGTTAGTGATATAGCGGAAGGGCTGTCGGGTAAAGTTTGCCTCTTTGCGGATGATACCAAAATCTGCAATAAGACACCCAGGAAAGTGTAGATAACATGAAGAGGGATCTAGCTAAGCTTGAAGAATGGTCTAGAATTTTGCAGCGGGGATTTAATGTTAAAAAATGTAAGGTCATGCATTTGGGCTGCAGCAATCCAAGGGAGCAATCTAGTATAGGGGGTGAAGTATTTTTGTCCACTAAAGAACAGCGGGACCTAGGCATGGTTGTGTCTGATGATCTTAAAGTAGCTAAACGGGTAGAAAAGGCGACAGCAAAAGCTAGAAGGATGCTTGGGTACATACGGAGAGGAATGGCTAGCAGAAAAAAGGACGTGATAGTGCCTCTGTATAAGTCTTTGATGCGACCTCATTTGGAGTATAGTGTGCAATTCTGGAGACCGCACCTTCAAAAGGATATAAACAGGATGGAGTCAGTACAGAGGGTGGTTACTAAAATGGTTAGTGGTCTTCATTATAAAGCATATGAGGATAGACTGAAGGATCTTAATATGTACACCTTAAAGGAAAGGTGGGATAGAGGTGATATGATTGATATGTTTAAATACCTCCATGGCATAAATGCACAGGGGGAGAGCCTCTTTAGATTTAAATCAAGTTCTGCTATGAGGGGACATGGGATGAGGGTGAAAGGGGATAGATTCAGGAGTGATATGCGGAAATATTTCTTTACGGAAAGAGTGGTGGATCTGTGGAATAGTCTCCCAGTGGAGGTGGTAGAGATGAGGACAGTATCTGAATTCAAAAAAGCATGGGATAAACACAGAGGATCTCTAAAGGAAAAAAGGGGACTGTTGTAGTGGTTGATATGGAAGGACAGACTAGATAGGCCATGTGGTCTTTTTCAGTTGTCATTTTTCTATGTTTCTATGAATGTACAAGGAGGCTGGTTAACATCAGTGGTATACAGATCCAGTAAAATGAAGAGTAGGTGGGATTGCCCTGGCCAGCATGTGATTCGGTGACCTGCTAACCATGAAGTTGAAGGAATAAACCTTCACACATTGAGGGTTATTATCGTAGCATACGCTAATGTGCATTAATGTGAGTCATTTACTACAGGTCCCACATTTTGCGACGAGGTCTATTTACTAATAATGGCATTAACAGTATTAGTACATGCTAACGCAGTAATACACTTTACTATATCGAGTCCAGAATTTGTGAGAAGAAAGGTCAAGGGAGAGAAGAGTAGAATCTGCATTTAGAAGAAATGTTTTAGTAATTTGACAACTAATGTCTTTATGGAGTCACTGTTTGTTTCAAAGTATTTGATTCTTTTAAAGTTAAAAATCTTATGTTCCTGTATTGTTTCTGTTCTTTTACAGAATCCTCACTGTGTAACGATCTTGCCTGTAAAATGTTCCCTTGTCAGATGTTTCCCCCTTCCCTTCTGTAATCTGGTATTTTATATCTGCAAAGAGTAAGTCTTGTTTTGTTTCTGTGAGCTGCACCTTCACATTTCAAGTATCAAATGATGTGTAGCCCCTGCTTCACTCTCTGTGGATGCAGGGGATACTTGGAAGCTGAGGAGCCATCTTAGTCTCATCTTTGTTTTGTTTTTTAAATTTTCCAGGTTTTTCCGACAGGTGGAAGACTTGCCTTGAGGCCCACAGGGTTCTAGACTCTCCCCGTTACCTCCAGGAAAACAAACCATGCAGTCACACAGGTTTGGGGGTTTTACTGCAGTATTTGTGAAAGAGGAATGCTCTGAAAAAATAAAACACTCCTGGCTGGTGATATCCACAGCAGAACCAAAAATCAAACCAAAAAGTACAGATCATCAGCAAAAGCTATCAGCTGCACTCCCAGCAACCTAGCAGAGTACCCTTTAGGAGTTTCCAAAATATGTGCTCCCTTAATTACTAAGTAAATACAAGCAGATGACTTCTCTTTCTCTACAGGGGTGTTGTGCAAGATTGCACAAGAGTTAGATCCTCTCTCGATCCCTCTGAGAATCCACTTGATGGAGATAGCAGAGATGTCTTCTGTAACCTCCATCCTGATATAGAATCTCTTCCACATCAAACCACTCCTCAGACTACTTCTGAGAGAAATTCCACTTACCCTCAACAGATTGAACGAAAATCAAGACATTTAAGGCGACTTACAAAATTACAAACATAAAATACACAAAAGATACAACAAATCAAACATCTTGATTAGTTGAGGAAAATAGTGTAGAAATACACTATACAAATCTCCATTGGAACAAGAATATGGAGGAGAATATGGCTTCTCTCTAGGAATCTGCACTTTTTTCTCAAAGCCCCCCCACTGCTGCTCCAAGCACTTGTTTGCCTCTCCTGCAAATCCAGGAAGCCATTCTTGAGTTCTGTACTACCTAAGGAGAAGTAACACAGACATTTCTGTGCTCTTTCACTATATTAGATCCTCTCAGCCTCTAACGTCTCCCATTGTGGAGTATCTAGACAACCAATATACCTACTCTCCAATGTCATGGCTACATATCTCTGGAGAAACAGGGCCAGCGTTAGGGATAGCAACCAGGAAAATTGCCTTGGGCCTCCATGCCAAAGGTGGACTTTGGTGCCTCTCCGCAGTTTCAGTCCTGGGACCCTGCATGTCTAATACTGGCCCTGATAAAGGGCAATTTTATGACCCTCTTACAGATGTATGCCAACTTAATACAGGAGAAAGAGTAGTTACTCATCTGTAACAGGTGTTCTCCAGGAGCAGCAGGAATCAGTCCTCACATATGGGTGACGTCGGCGCCGACAGAGCCCTCGTGCGAAGCATTTCCCCAGCTTTCAAAGAAAGCCTTTGGGAATGCAGCGTGCATGTGCGGTCCCCTTCCCGCCCAAGGGTGCCATCTTGCTCAGTCTGATGACATAGCTAAAAGACAGCAAAAACAAAATGAAGTATAGGATTGCAACTCCAGGGGAGGAGGGAGGGTCGTGAGGACTGATTTCTGCTGCTCCTGGAGGACACCTGTTACAGGTGAGTAACTACTCTTTCTCCAGGACCAAGCAGGAAGTCAGTCCTCTCATATGGGAGTCCCCAGCTCTAGGCTACCGGGAACCCTAAGCTGAAAAAATGTCTCTCTCTCAAGAGCCTCAGCATTCATGATAAGAATATCCTCTGAGAATGCCCCCGTACGGTAGCCCAACACAAGGGCTGGAGGGTAGGAGTTGCCTAAACCTCAAAGAGATTATGGAGTACCGCCTGTCCGAAAGCACTGTCCCTTCGGGACTCTCTCTCGAGGCAGTAATGGGCTGCAAAAGTCTAGCTTGAAGACCAAGTAGCGGCCCGGCAGATGTCTGCCAACAGAACAGAACAGAGATGAGCTACTGATGCGGCTTTCGCCCTGACATGGTGGGCCGTGACTCAACCCTGCAAGGGGAGGTCGGCTGCCTTGTACGCCCAAGTGATACAATCTGCTACCCAAGTGGACAACGTACGCTTGGAGACAGGTAACCCTATCTTATTAGGGTCAAAGGAGACGAAGAGCTGAGTAGCCCTTTGATGCCCCCACGTATGTTCTATGTAAAAAGACAACGCCCTCTTACAGTCCAGGTATGCAAAACTGTTTCAGCCTGGCTGGTATGCGGCCTGGGGAAGAAGATCGGAAGAACCACCTCCTGGTTGAGGTGGAAAGAGGAGACCACTTTTGGAAGGAACTTCAGATGGATCCGTAGGATCACCCTGTTCCTATAGAACCATGTATACAGTCTATCAGAAACCAGAGCTTGTAGTTCACTCACATGTCTGGCCGAGGTAAGAGCCACCAGGAAGAGCGCTTTCCAAGAGAGGAAGCACAAATGGCAAGTAGCCATTGGCTCAAATGGTGGGCAAGTAAGTTGCTGCAAGACCACATTCAAATCCCACTCAGTTGCCGGTGGACGAACCGGAGGCTTGAGAAGAAGCAGACCTCTGAGAAATCTGGACACCAAGGGGTGAACCGACAGAGACTGTCCTTCCACCGGTGAGTGGTGTGCTGACAGAGCACTGAGGGGGACCCGAACAGAGTTAGACTTAAGGCCTAGGCCTGACAGGTGAAGTAGATACGGCAGTACTACTGGCACAAGGCAAGAGAAAGGATCTTCATTGCGCTGAGCACACCATACCGTAAACCTACGCCACTTGAGGGCATAGGACTTTCTGGTGGATTGCCTCCTAGAGGCCAAGACCACCTCCTCAACCTCCTTAGGTAGAAGTAAGGGAGCTAGCACTATCCTTTGAGCAGCCAGGCCATCAGATTGAGGGACCTGAGATTGGGGTGCAGAAGGGAACCCTGATCTTCAGACAGGAGGTCGTGTTGCAACCTCAGGGGGAATGGAGTTTCCACTGTCAACTGCAGCAGAAGTGGAAACCACAGCTGCCTCGGCCATCTGGGGGCTACCAGAATCACCGAGGCTTTGTCCCGGAGGATCTTGAACAGAGTTTGGGCCACCAGGGGCGTGGGAGGAAACGAATACAGGAGGCCCATAGACCAAGAGATCAGAAAAGCATCTGCTGCCATCCTCAGGGGATGCGGCTGTCTGGAGCAAAACCTGGGCAGCTGACAGTTTTGTGGACTTGCAAAAAGATCGATGGATGGAAGACCCCAGCGGAGGAAGATCTGCTGGACCACCAATGGATTCAACTGCCATTCGTGAGGCTGGAGAATCCTGCTTAGCTTGTATACTAGGAAATTCTCCTGACCAAGTAGATAAACTGTTTTGAGAAACATGCCTTGCTTGACTGAAAAGGAGCAAAGGGCCAGTGCCTTCTGACATAGGAGCCTGGACCCCGTGCCCCCTTGTTTGTTCACATAGAACACTGCCACTTGATTGTCCCTCTGAACTAGAACAGACTGGTGAGAGAGGGCATGAGAAAATGTTTGCAGAGCTAAGCAGATTGCTCGCAGCTCCAAAAGATTGATCTGCTGCATGGCCTCCCGAGGAGACCAGAGGCCTTGAGTGCACATGCCCTGGCAATGTGCACCCCAGCCCTTCAAGGAAGAGTCGGTCGTCAGCACCCTTGTGTGTGCTGGAGCCTGAAAAGGTACCCCCTGAGAAGGTTTGGGAGATGTAGCCACCACTCTAAGTTTAGAGTCCAAAAGTGGTTTGGACACCTTTACTCTGTCTCAGAAGTCGCCTGTGGCCTGCGCCCACTGAGCTCTGAGGCACCACTGAGCAACCCGCATGTGCAGATGGGCATTCGGAGTCACATGTACCGTGGATGCCATGTGGCCCAGGAGCCACAGGTAGTGCCTGGCGGAAACATGAGGATTGCTCTGAAACTGGTGAGCCAAGTCTATCAGTCTGTGGGCCTGTCCTCGGGCAAGTAAGCTCTTGCCTGCAGGGTGTCTAATCTTGCCCCTATAAACTCTAGGTTTTGAGAGGGGAGCAAAGTGGACTTTGCATAGTTTATGACAAAGCCCAGATGCTGAAGAAGAGAGACAGTGCGAAGAGTGGCTTGTTTGGTCTCCTGGAGAGACTGGCCCCTGATGAGCCAGTCGTCCAGGTATGGGAAGACAAAAATTCCCTGATTCCTGAGATAGGCCGCAACACCGCCAGGCATTTGGTAAAAACCCTGGGGGCAGAGGTTACGCCAAAAGGAAGTACCCTATACTGAAAATGGTTTCCTCCCACCACAAATCTGAGATATTGTCTGTGGTCTGGATGAATGAGGATGTGAGTATAAGCATCCTTTAGATCTAAGGAGCATAGCCAGTCTCCCTGCTGGAGGTAGGGCAGCAGTATCCCAAGGGTAAGCATCTTGAACTTTTCTCTCTCCAGAAACTTGTTTAGGTTTCGCAAGTCTAGGATAGGCCGGAGACCTCCTGTCCTTTTTGGTACCAGGAAGCACCTGCAGTAGAAGCCTTGCCCTTTCAGGTGGTGAGGCACCGGTTCCACTGCCTGTTCCGTTAGCAGACTTGCCAGCTCCTGAAGGAGGAGGTTTCTGTGTAGAGGGAGTCTTCGAGGCTCCCCTGGAAAGTAGGAGGGAGGTAGCTGGTGGAAGTGGAGCATATAGCCCTTTTGGACTATGCTGAGTACCCAGGTATCCCCTGTGATGACTGGCCACCTGTAGGCGTACAGGGTCAGCCGACCTCCTGTGCTGAGCGGAGCCAGCGGCGGAGAAGAGGCTATGCTGTGGGAGTCAAAACCCCACTCCCTGCTGCGCAGGAGCCGGAGCTGGCGGCTTGAGAGTCTTCTGCCTACGGGGCCCCTGCCCCTGCCCCTTGGCCTGCTGGCCCTGTTGGGGAGCTAGAGAGGCCTGATATTGAGGGTAGGATTTGTAGGCAGCACCCTTCCTCAGGAAAAAGGGCTTCTTTCCCGAGCCCTTCTTTTTTTGAGAAGGGGCAGGTCTTCCTGGATAGCCTTGCCCTGGTGAGAGTCTCAGTCTCGATTTCTGCAGCCTTTTCAGTCATGGGCTTATCGAATAGGTTATCACCTCGGCAGGGGACATCGACCAACTTGTCCTGCACCCATGACTCCAGGTCCGATGACTGTAACCAGGCCTGATGGCGTGCACCGATGCCGGCCACGGCTACCCAGGTCGAAGCCTCGAAGCCATCATAGGTGCCAGGTCTCGTAGGTACATACCCATGTACAGCTGGTAAATCTGGACACGGCAAGACAGCATAGAGCCCTGGAAGCACTTTCTACCGAGGGTATCCAGGTTCCGGGCCTCCTGTCCGGGAGGCACTGAGGAGTGCATCTTCTGACTATTCAGGCGGTGCATGGCCGATTCCACAACCATGGAATTGTGCGGTAGCTGCGTCTTTTGGAACCCAGGGCTCTTAAGGACTCGATAAATGGAATAGATCCATTCGCTAAGAACCGGCGCCGAGGCCAATGCCTCCCACATACGGAAGAGCAGCCATTCCAGCTTCGGAGGAACTGGTACAGTAAAGGCTTCCTTCGGAGGAAAGCCATACTGGAGGGCATCGAGCTCTTCGGCTTGATGCTCCTCCTCGGCATCCACAGGGAATGCCAAAGTACTGACCATGTCCCTTATGAAGTCCGAGAACCGGGTATCCTCCGGGGGGTACCTTCTCCGAGGCTCGGACTCTAATGAGTCCGAAGGGATGCACCGGGTCCGGAAGGTGTCCGGAGACTCCTCGTCCTCCATCTCCCACGCCAACTCCTCCAAAGAGGAGTCGAGCGGCTCCGGCCGTGTGTGCTTCGGTGCCACCTGCCCCGACGCCACCGGCGTCGACGACCTCAGCCCCGCACGGGAGGTCGAGGGGGACCTTGACCGAGGATCGACTCGAGACTTGATGGACTCGAGGATCGACTTGGTCTCCGAGGTCCCGGTGGTCGGGGCAGATGCACCAGTCACCCCGGCGATCAGCACCCACTGCTGTTCCATGAAGGCAGCCAAGCTGCTCACCAAGGCCGTCAACCTGAGTCCATGCTCAGGAGACCCTGCAGCCTCCGACTCGGGCCCCGACGTTATCTCTCCCGGAGGAGAGTCCATGAGGACAACAGAACTCACGTGACTCGGGGACTTCGGCTCCATACGAGGTAGCTTGGACGGCCTCTCCAACTCCGAGAGCACGGGGCGGCGGTCAGGGCTACGTGACCTGGCCCTCGAGGACCCAGGAGCCTCCACCGATGCCGCCCTCATGAGCTGCTTCTTCTTTTTGTGCTCCCGGGTGGGAGACCCCCTTTCAGAGGAACCACAATGGCGCTCGGTTTCCGACTCCCAAGATGTTGAGGCCTCTGATGAAGTCTGGGCCCGGCCGGACGCGGACTCCGAGAAAATTCTCTCACATTGATGCTGACGGCTCCCAAGTGCCTTCGACAACATTTTGCCGCACGGGCCAAAAGCCAGCGGGTCATGGTCGGGCCCGAGGCATTGGAGGCAGCAGTCATGTGTATCGGTGAGAGACATAAGTTTCCTTCACCGATCACATTTCTTGAACCCGCTGGCAGCCATTGGGGGAAAAAGGGCCCCTGCAAGGTCAAAAGACCGGGCTGCCAGTGAAAATAACAAAAAAGGTGCGAACGCTAGTCACGAAGGACAAAAACCGAAAATAGAATACCGGACTCGATACCGGTGTACCGAGCCGAGGCAGGAAGGGGAAACGGATCCGAAAAAGCGAAAATCGCAGAAAAAAAATCTACTTTTACCGGGTGACACGAACTCACGTCCGTTGGGCTCCGCGGAAAAAGAAAGACTGAGCAAGATGGCACCCTTGGGCGGGAAGGGGACTGCGCATGCGCGCTGCATTCCCAAAGGCTTTCTTTGAAAGCTGGGGAAATGCTCCACACGAGGGCTCCGTCGGTGCCGTCACCCATATGTGAGGACTAACTTCCTGCTTGGTCCTGGAGAATGACTGATTCATTTATAACAAACATTGTCCCTTTGTGAGTATCTGTAGTGTCCTGGGATACACACTGACACGGTATAGTGTTTATAAAAACTATATACCCAAACCAGGACTGTGAAAGTATCAACTATAAAGTATAAAACAAAATACCTCCACCAAGAAAGCACAGTTACTTACCTGTAACAGGTGATCTCCGGAACAGCAGGAATTAGTCTTCACACGTGGGAGACGTCGCCGACGGAGCCCGCACGGGAATGCTCCCCAGCATCCAATCAGAAAGCCTTTGGGAGCATCCCCCGCGCCTGCGCGGTGGCTTCCCGCCCTTCCTACTGCCTCTCCCCAGTTGAGTTTCATAGCTGAGCCGGAAGGAGAGGAGAGGAAGGAATAGAGAAAAAGAGATACAACTCCTAGGGGAGGTGGGCGGGTTGTGAAGACTAATTCCTGCTGTTCCGGAGATCACCTGTTACAGGTAAGTAACTGTGCTATCTCCAGGAACAAGCAGGAATGAGTCTTCACACGTGGGGACTCCCTAGCTAAGGATGCCCGGGGAGATCCCATAAGCGCAGCCCAGGACGGGATGGCATTTGCCCAACCTGAATCCCCGGCATCCCCTGAGGGATGGAGGGCAGGAGTTGAATAGAGGAACAGCGAATCTAAAGACTACGGAGGAAAGTCTTTAGAGTGCAGAACAGGTACCATTAAGATACAGCAAAAAAACCCCAGGCTACGGGAGTAGTCAGAGGGGTGCATGAAGAGAATCATTAAGCATTTAATGAGTAAATGACCTAGTACCATATAGAGCTTACCGGCCATTAAGTTTTAATGAATTAATGGTTTAGAACCCTGTACAGCTTACCCACTGGGTTGTCGGAAGTAGTCCTGTGATGAAGGCGCTGTAGACGCAGTAGCGAGGTCATCAAGGAAACTTCACCGCAGCGAGGAGGAAATTCCAAATCCGGAAGGCCATGAGATCCAGGCGTCAGCTGGGTCAAGAGAAGGACGGCAGGTCTTCCAGGGGGCTTACGGCAAGCTGAGCACTCCCTTAGGAGTAGAGTCCATAACTCAGAGGACTAACAGTGGAAGACAGGCCGAACTAGAGAGCCTATCCCGGAGAAGAGTAGAGGTGTACCCCGGAGCAGAAGGGGTACACAGTCCGCCCTAGCGAGAGATAGGGAGACAAGGGTCCGGACCTCCGGGAGGAGGACCTAACTGAAAAAAGGAGCTGTTGACTTCACAGCAGTAGGGTACCACCAGTCCGCGGGCCGATCGGGGAATAGGCAGGCGGACTGGCCGGACCCCCGGGGGGGGGTGAGTACCGGCCATAGGGGGAAAAAAGGCGGCAGGACACAGGTACTGTGGGCATCCCCCAATAGGCGCCTGTCAAGCAGGTGATATCTAGTATATCTAAGCCGGTGGACATGGGGACGCCCCCTCCGGTACTAACGCAGGTACGCCGGGGGGGCCTACCTCCATGAGCAGCACCCAGGTAAGGCGGATCTGCCATCGATCCCCAGAACGTCCACCTGGAGAGGTGGCCTCAAGATCCGTCAGAGGAGGGATCTTTTCCGGAGGGCAAGGGCAGATCGGCGAGCTAAGAGCGCGGTAGCGTGGGGGACGGAGGATAGCATCAGTCCGGTAGAACGCCGCAGGGGTTGGAGGCCTTATATGTGTCCCCAGGACCTGCACGCAGAACTTGTCCCCCGCACAATCGGGGGACATGAGGGTATAGTCCCTGGTGAGTATTGGGGGACTATAGCGGCTGTAAGGGGAATTCCGGTACGGAAGCAATCAGCAAGAGAATATTGGCTGAGAGGGGTTCGGGGACGTACCGAAGAGTAAGTAGGGTGACCGTGGGCCATAGCTATCACGGCGTAAGGTGGTCTCCCTTTCCCACGGAGGAGAATACCTGAACCCCTAGATAAGTCCCCGAACCATTTTCCAACTGAACGAGCCCCAGAGTAGAGCTCGATTCTAAACTTCTGGTAAGGAGGTTAAGTGCCGGCAGCCGCCCACCTGAGCCTAAAAATGCTTAGTATGAGAGTCCTGGCGCGGGCCCGGGGACATCAATCCGGGGTGAGAGGTCCCTTGCTTGGGCGCGCCTGGAGGGTGGGCGGAGGGCTGACATTTCCTCTTCCTAGGGAAGGGGGGTCTGGAGAGGCGTTTACCACCGCCGGGGGGGAGCCGGGCCCTAGGCTGGCTGCTAACTCTGGGAAGGTTAGCGAAGCACTGTGCGACCTGATGTAAGGCTTCGCTATTGAAGAGGTGATCTCCGTCGTAGGTAGAATTACCCAGGTTGTGCTGTGCCCGTCTACACAACTCGGACGCCTGCAACCATGCTGTACGGCGTGCTCTAATGGCAACAGCAGAGGCTCTGCTGACTGACCGGAAGGAGTCCAGCGAAGCACGAGAAAGGAACCCGGAGATATTCCTGCAGTGATAAAGAAGCAGGGAATATTCAAAGGCCTTGGTTGCAGATACGAAGGTGGATAACCGAGATAACCTCTCGGTGACCTCCCGAAGCGACAGACTCATATAAAATATATATGAAATAATTCTGGCCGCCAGCATAGACGTTTGGAAGGCTTGACGTCCTAGAGTATCTAGCGTCTTCGAGACGCGGCCTGGAGGGCGAGAAGCATGCTTCTCCTTGCTTCCGGCCTTCCTCAGCGCCGATTCCACCACAATGGACCGATGTGGAAGCTGGTGCTGCCGAAACCCCGGGGACGGAGGCACCCGGTACAGAGCCTGCATCGCAGTCGACGGCGCCGGAACCCTCAAAGGCGACCGCCAAGCCCCCAGGAGGAGATCCTGCAGGGAGGGATGCAGAGGAAGCATCACGGCTGCCTGTTCCGCAGGGCCTGGGCTCGGGTCCGGGATAGGGATGGCCAGCAAGTCCGCCATGTCAAGGAGGAAATCCTGAAAAGGCGGCTCTGCCGGAGCAGTTATGGCGGGAGAGGCCGCCAGGGCACTAAGAGGCCGCTCGGGCCGATGCCCGCTGGGCAGAGGAGGGGACCAACCGACCCGGATCGGGGCAGTCAACATGGCGTCGTTGGTTCCTGGAATTGATTCCAAGCTAGGCATCGAAGGGGTCGATGGCCCCGACGGCGCCGCAGGAATCGGCCTCGGCCCCGAACCCGGGGGCGGCACTTCCCCCCGTGACTGGAGCGAATCCGCAGCCGCCGGAGGGCAGGGGCCAGCGGTCTCTGCTCTGCGCTGCGAGAGGGGACAGGGGCCGATCCCGAGACGTGCCGTGGTCAGGCTTTCAAGGCTGGACAACGACTCCAGGCTGGGCATCGAACCGAGCGAGGAGATCGACTCCTTCCTCGAGGACCCCGGCGGGAGCGACCGCGCCAGTGGTGGAGATCCCGGAGCGCGAATCAGAACCGCGCCGACCGGTGCCGCGAGCATCAAGGGCCCCCGAGGATGGTGTTTGGTGGAGAGGGGGTCATCTGACGCCGGCGCCGATGTCGATCGGCGGGCACTGCCCGATGCCGGGCCCCCTCTCGAACCCGTCCTACCCGGAGGGAAAAACTGCCGGGGCATACGGCCCGTCCCCGAGGGGAGCCAGGTCACCCGACGACGAGTCCCTGCGGGGGGGGAAGTGCAAGGCCCCTGCGGGGGGGGGAAGTGCAAGGCCCCTGCGGTGGGATCGAGGCGATCGAAGACCCCGAGGCCCCTTTTCCAGGAAAGGGCGGGGCCCTCGATGGCCGCGTCGATGCCGGGGGGTCACCCGTGTGCTGGTCGACACACCCTGAGGTCCCCGGGGAAGGTTGATGGCGGTTCCTTGAGCTCGACGCCCCTGCCGTCGCCGGCGGAGTGGCGCCGCTCAAAACCGGTACCACCCTTGCGCAGGGCTGGGGTACCGGTGACCCAGCTCGGGTCGAAGCGAGCGGCTCCGAGGGGAGTGAGGCCAGGAGATCATCCCCGGCGAGGGGTGGAACCATCGACGCCGGCGCGCTCGAAGCGGGTACCGCCTCCGTGCATGGCCGGAACGCAGGGCCAGGCTGTGTCGAGCCTATCAGCCCCAGAGGTGCCGAGGGCAGCGGCTGGCGATCCCCGGTGGGGAGCGGGTTACTCGACGCCCACGGGTCGGCACCGCCCGAAGCGGATACTACCCCCCGTAGGGACGCCATACCGGCGCGAGTAGGTCGGCCCCGGAGGCGCCGAGGACCGCAGCCGCCAATCCCCGGTGAGGAGCGGAACGCTCGGCGCTGACGTCGAGGGGTCGGTACCGCTCGTAGCGGGTACCACCCCCGCGCATGGCAGTGATGGAGGAACGCCCGGCTGGACCGAGTCGATCGGCCCCGGAGGCGTCGAGGACAGCAGCCGACGATCCTCGGTGAGGAGCGGAACGCTCGACGCCGATGCCGGGGTCTCAGTACCGCCCGAAGCAGGTACCACACCCAAGCATGGCTGGGATGTAGGGAGGTCAGACCCGGTCGAGTCAATCGGCCACGAAGGCGCCGAGGACACCAGCTGACGATCCCTGGCGAAGAGTGGAACACTCGACGCCGACGCCGGGGAATCGGCACCGCTCGAAGCGGGTACCTCCCTCGGGCATGGCTCGGGAATGTTCTGTGAGGAGCGAACCTCAGGAACATCCCGAAACCCCGTAAATGCTTTGGAGCCCGAGGACTCCCGCCGGGGTATATTAGCCAAGGGGGACTTGAGGGGTCGGCTGGAGCTGTCGCCATGCCGCACATGAGACTCGCCCCTCAAGACTCGGCTAATCTTAACAGACTGTTGTGTGGATACCTGATCCTGGAGAGAAGAACAACCCGACGACCGCGCATTGGGCGCGAAGACGTCGTCGAGGGATATCCGAAAAAGGGAGGGTCTTCTCTCGACACTGTAGCCCGGGGGATACGGAAAGAAGGGTCAGGCCCCAAACAGGAGAGGCACCAGGCATTGGAGTCCAATTGGAAAATTAGGTCCCCGCAGTGAGGGCACTGCTGGGGAGAAGAAGGCTCCATGCTGTAAGCCCGGTAGGCCTCGGCGCCCAGAGGGGAGGGTCCCTCCAGGCGACCAAAAATAAATGAAATTTAAATGAAAATTAATTGAAAAGAAAGAAAGAAAGGGGCACGGAGGTGCCACCATCGGCGGGAAAAAGCCGCGACTACAGAAACAAGAACAAAGGAAAAAAAATTTTCTGCGGTGGCAGGAGGGACGTCCTGCCTGCTCCGCGAAAAACTGGGGAGAGGCAGTAGGAAGGGCGGGAAGCCACTGCGCAGGCGTGGGGGATGCTCCCAAAGGCTTTCTGATTGGATGCTGGGGAGCATTCCCGTGCGGGCTCCGTCGGCGACGTCTCCCACGTGTGAAGACTCATTCCTGCTTGTTCCTGGAGATTATTTAATTCAAATACACAGCTGTTTGTTTATATATGGAGGAAAAAAAACTCATAAAAGAAGCTGCTTAAAAAGTCAACGTTCTTTAACAGCTATCATCTTTCAATCACAGGTATAAAAATCCTCCCAAACTCAAACAGCTTTGTATTTGAATTAAATACTCTTGGTGGAGGTTCTTGTTCTATACTTTACAGTATATAGTGTGTCATCTAGCAAGATTTAATACAGTTTCATTCTGGTTGAGCTTCTGTTGTGAATTTGTTCACCAGTGTTTGCTTTAGATTGGTTGGTGGTAGGGGTATTCATTCAATGGTTTTCTGTGCAATCTGAAGTAAAATTGCAAGTTTCCGGATGCTGATGTTATGCTTTATATCCTGTTTTGCTGAAGGCTTCTAGATTTTAATGATATAAATATTTGCTGGCCAAGATTCACATACAAAGACTACACTTTCTTTGATGAAATAAACCATTCTTTCCGGTCTTTAACAGGTGTATGCTGTAGACAGGCACACAAGTGGGCAATGGCAATGTCGCCTCATGGCATGCTGAGCTATAGCAGTTTGTATAATGAGAAAAGCTACTGGGAGTACTGCTGAAAAGGCTTGGATTATGAAGTGAGCAATTGTGTTTACAGTACAAAGAAGGAGTAAAGACCCTTCAATTTGTAAAATATACATGTATTTAGTATTGGCTGTGGAATGTTTTCCCTGAAGCAGGATAATGCATGAATGAGAATATCCGTCATCCAAAACACAGCACCATGTTGAGTCAGTGAAAATAAATATTTGAAAGTAGATATTGAATTTTAATTAAAGAAAAATGGACTTAAGCAATTGAACAGCACAGTTAATACATGGTATTATGAATGCAGAGTCCAACAAAAATTGAATTTTTTCAGACTAGTATTGATTTGGGATTTTGGTGGACAATGGTTTGTGTATACTATCCCTCACAGTTAACCTTTTTTTCATAGTAACATGACAGAACCAGGGATTGGTCTAACCATTAGGTGACTAGGCAATTTGTTAATGGTGTCAAAAGCCAGCAGCAGTCAAAGTAAAGCAATAGATCCTGACAGCCAGACCCAGTCAGGAAGTCTTCATTGCATCCTTTTACCTGCAGAGAAAGCAGGGCACTCATGCACAAAAGCCAAGTTTAATATTTAAAAATATGGGGCACGATATTCAAAGGCATTTGCATGGTTTACAGCCCAATAAACCGTGTAATTGCTTTAAATCAGGATATTCAATGGCACTTATACAGTTAGGGCCTTTGAATATCCCCTTCTAACCCTGCTACACACCCTGATGCAATGCGGTTAGCATCAGGGTGTGTTGGGGTGTTCTGGAGTGGAGCAGAGGCAGAGACTGTCACTAACCGGGACAGCGATATTGCACCGCTACCCAGTTAGCGATCAGCAGGTAAAATTAGGTGTAGCAAAAGCTGGCCTAGTTTTACCTGCAGAAGCTAACCAGATAATGATGCAATATCGCCAGTATCTGGTTAGCTTCGGAAGCTCTGGGGCAACCCCAGATATTCAATGCTGTCACTGTGGCATTGAATATCCAGGGTTAAGGGTCAGTGGGCAGGGCTATGCACCATAGAGGCACACCACCTGCCCAATGCAATATCAAACTCATAATGTCCAATTATGTATTTTCATAGGGCTGTTGTGAGAGGTGTTGTACTGGGATGATCATGATTGTTGAGTTTAATTAACAAACTCTCAGAGGTCCCATAACACAAGAATGGTGTCTCCTTCATGAACTGAGAAATGATTGGACATTGTGAAGTCAGAAGCCTATCGATGGGGACAGGATAGGCTTAAAGTACTGTAATGTTAGCATTTTGGAGTCCCAGTCAATATGGATGGTATAGATAGTAAAGAATGGTACTCAGAGGACACCCAGCAGGCTTACAGCCATTAGTAAACACCAGATGAAAAATCTATTCCACTTAAAAAGGTATATGTATACCTGGTAGAGGGATTTTTACCATGATCAGGGCCAGCATTAGGAAGAAGCAACAAGGGCAATTGTGCTGAGCCCCTATACAAGGGGTCCCAAGCCTGGTCAAAGCTGAAGGCGGCCATGGAACCCAACATGTGCTTTTGGTATTGGACTAAATACTGATCCTGGGCATGATCATGATATTTTGTATGGCAGGAACTAAAAGCTGTTCAATTTCCAAACTGTCAGGGTAATGCGTCAAGATTTAAGGGCATGCTTACTAAAGTTTAACGTACACTAATGAAAGTTAACGCACATTAACTGCCACTGCACCCACACAACTACAAGGGCTCTAAGCACTTAATGCACATTAACATTCATTAACATGCCTTAAATCTTTTATTAAATATGCCCCTTAGATGTAGAAAGGAGCCCTTGTTCTGTATTATCAGTGATGGAAATATTCAAAACCTGCAAGAAGGAATAACAGCAAGCTCTTAATATCAGGTAACCAGTTCTTATGAGGCCAGTATTGTGCTATGAGAATAATTGTTCAGGCCTCTTTTGAAACTTGTGTAGTGTTTTTGCTATGAAAAGAATGGGAGGATAAGCACACAAGAGTAGCCACATCTAAGTTATAGCCAGCTCATTCCTCACCAGCCAACAGATAAATAGTTTTGCATTTTCTTTGCTATTAAATAGGTCTGTTTGAAAAGTCCTCTGTGCCCAAAAATGCTCTGTAGGATTTGATGATTGAGAGACCACTCAGAGTCTGAAGAGCTGTGCTGAGACTGCCAGTTATCTGATTGCCTGGGATGTAAATGGCTTGGATTTGTATTCAATTGGAAATTAAAGACCCAAATTTGTACTACTTCTTGATATAAGCGAAAGGAACCCATTCCCCCCTGCTTTTTGACATAAACCATGGCAAAAAGCCATATTTACATTAACACTGAGTGATCCTGAAGATAATGAACACTGAGGGAGTAGAATATCTTTTGGAGTGCCAAATGATTACTATGGAGCAGTCATGTGGCTGTGACCAGGTTGCCCCAGTAAAATGAGAGCTGAAGTAGACTCCCTAACCTGTGTTGGAAGCATCTATTGTGAGAATAGAGCAGGAGTTCTCAACTCATTCTTCAGGACACACTTAGCCAGTCAGGTTTTCAGGATAACCACAATGAATATACATAAGAGAAATTTTCATGCACTGCCTCCATTGAATGCAGCTTTCTCTCATCCATATTCATTCTGGTTATCCTGAAAACCTGACTGACTAGGTGTGTCCCGAGAACTGGGTTGAGAACCCCTGGAAGAGAGTGATATTCTATAAGTGCAAAAGGGACAGTTCTGGCTAGGTTGAATTTGGGCATCCACAATTGTAGCACAGTCCTTTTTTAAATTTTATATTTACTGCAATTTCTCAGATTCCATAATGAAAGCAGAACCAAGGAAAAACAGCACTTTAACCCACAATAACGAAGGCAAGATACAGAAAATTTTCAAATAAGAGGAAGAAAGAGAGATAAACAGTTAAGAAATACAGACGAAATTACACTTCACAGCCAGCAGCATCTGACAGGTTCCCTTTCTCCCTTTATGACAAGAAATTAAGAAGCTGCTTGGGTTCAAAGAAAAGGACATTTTTTAATAAAAAAAAATACAGCAACATGAAAACGTTAACATAAAAACAGCTCCCAAAGCAAGGGCCCTAGGCTTTAAAGCCAGAGATTCCTTATGCCAGAGCCGACTTTCTGGAGAAAAATCAGGAAATATTTATACTTTAGAGCCCAAAAATAGCTAATCCATACTTTTAAAATACAAATGCAAGACCGTATTCTGATCAGGTTCAAGTGCAAAAGTCACAAGCAGGGCAGTCCCTTCTGTAATAACTTCAAGTGAACTCTCAAGAAAGCCAATCAAATCCAGCGAGCCTTGCCCAGCAATAGGATTACCAGACTGACCCGGGATCAGAAGACAAATACTGAGCCCTAGCTACAGGTGGAATAGATTCTGAAGGGATCTTCAAAACCCCTAGAAGGTATTTTTGCTGTATATCAATCGGGGCAGGATAGGAGACTTAGGAAAATTTAGAAAATGCAAATTATTTTGCCTTCCCTGATTTTCCAACTGCTCCAATTTTCTTGCCAGCAATAATCTTTCTTTGGCCACTGCTGTGCCAAAATCTAATTGTTCAGCACTCCAGAAGTCCTAACTGTGCCCCTTGCCGAGTCTGCTCCCAAACCAGTCCTTCCATGGCCCCAGACAATTTAAGGACATCATCTTTGGTTTTGTTCACAAAAACAGAAAGGGAGACATTCAAACCTTCGATGGCATCCCATGAAGTATTCATGGTTACCATTGCCGGTCTCTGTAGCAAGCCAGGATTCCAAATACTGACATTCTCCTCTGCAGCACTTCTCTCCCAGAGTTTCCACCATCTGCATGACCAATGGAGAAGAAACTGGAGGGCAGCTGCCTCGGCGTGAGTTTTCCAATACCTCACCCCTCTATGTAGTCTGAGGCAGAAGTGCTTCCAGATCTCAGCGGTACAGCATGCTGTTCGGGGCTTAAAGAAACCCCTATAGCATAGTCCTAAGTGAAACTGATAGATGATTTTTGTAGAAAAAAGTTAGTACATTTATTCCACTGGAATTTGAGATCCTATTGCGGCTTTCATTTTCATAGGATATGATTAGGACCTGACTGAGACAGTCATGGCGTACTGAACATTCTGGACATGAAGCATTAGCCTTTATAATCCATCTTGCAGCTGAAAAACATTTGCTTGAACTGTGTTCAGTATAGCTCCTATGAATGAAATGTTTGTAGACTGAAGCGTTGGCTTCTTGAAGTAGATTTATCTATTTATTTAACCATATTTTTATGCCATCATTCTACAAGTCAAGACGGTTTACATATAAGTGTGCATAGATATGAACTGTGCTTGTTAAATATAACATTATAAAATGGAGTATGGGATACAGGGGGAGAGAACTGAGAGAGTTATGTTTTAACTATATACAAACTTCATAGCATTGCTATTTTAGTGGTTTGATAGGACTGGATTAGTGAGGGTCTGCTCCATAGTATTCAAGGAATAGTAGTTTCTAGTTTTTTGTGGGGTTTTTTTTGTTTTTAATTCTCCCATGGTTTCGATTGCTCTTAATTGAGGTGGTAGATTGTTCCAGGTCATTGGGGCATAGAGGGGGAAGGCCCTGTTGCATATCCTTGTTCGTGGTATGTCTTCTTGGTCTGTTTATGGGCTTTCTTATCAAAGGTCGGAGACACTCAGCTGATTCATCATTGATATGATAAACCCTAGAGTCAGGACCAGATCTTTTGAGGAAGCTACCAGAAATTAGTTATAGAGATATGAAAGACTAGATATCCCTACATCTGCAAGCGAATAGCCACTACTATGAGACATTTACTGAAACTCTGGAGCCCAATGAGAGGCTGAAGGGAAAGACTTTGTGCTGGTAATTGTCAGCATGTAAAGGAACCATAGGTTTATTCTGCAAATGGGATGAATCAGGATCTGTGGGTCAGCATCTTTGAAATTCATGAATACAGTCAGTCTCCCTTCATCAAGTAGGGGAAGATAGAGGGAAGAGTATTCATCTTGAACTTCTCTTTGTAGAGGAATAAATTGAAGGCCCCGAGGTCTAATATGAAAAACAGATCTCCTATCTTTTGGCGAGTCAGGAAGTACATGGACTAGAAGACCCAAATCATTTTCAGAAATGGAACAAGCTGTATAGCATTTGATTGTAGGAGAGGGTATGAATTCTTCTTGAAGTAAACAGGTATGGACTTGAGATGAGAGGTCAATTAGTGGCAGAGACTGAAACATGAGGTGGTAACCTAGTTTCACAATATTAAGAACCCAAGAATCTGTTGTAATTCTTTTCCACTGCTGAGGAAAGAACTGTACCCAACCTCCTACAAGTTGGCAGGATATGTATTGTGGAGGGACAACGGCTGTGACAGTAGGAGGACAATCAAAAAGTGTAAGGCTGTTTCGGTTGTGCAAGTGGGACCTGATTCATTTGCCCATTTTCCCAGCTGATGAGGTTTAGCAAAAGCTGAGCTTCTTGTGGTTGCCTAACAAAGGGAACAAAACACCACTAAGATAGTAGAAACTTCTACAATACTCGGCTGTACTAGATCATCTAGAACAGTGCATCTCAAACAGTGTGCTGGGACACACTGGTGTGCTTTGATGGTGATAGCCAGAGGTGTGGCTAGGCATGGGCTCATTAGGTAATTGCCCAACTCTACTTGACAGTAGTCTTGAGAATAGCTATCTGCTTCCTGCTCCAGCCCCATCTTTTCCCAAGCAGAACACTGGGACAGCAGGAGAAGAGTGTGACTGACTGGAGCACACACTCCAGATCAAAGTGGAGCTCCTACTCTCTCGGCTCTAGTCCCTTTCTCTTCTATCCCAGATGTGGGAAAAGAACTTTTGTTTTCAGGCTAGCAATTGTAATGTGTGATCTAGTAGATGTACACTCCCTAGAGTAAGCTGGATGCTTGGGAATTCAGTGAAAAACCTTTGACTTGAACCTTTCTCCTATACAGAATTTATCTGTTGGGAATAGTTTGATTGTGTTAGTTAATCAGATTTTTCTCTGGTGCATAATTATCTTGTAGGTGGAACATATCCACCAGCCATGAGGCTTTTTTATTGAACCCAAAAGTATTTTATAGTTGCAAAACTCAAAGAATATGCTTTTAGGTATTGTTTAAGAGTAGATTACTGCAATTTTTCATGGGGAGAGTCCACTGGACTCCGCTTATTCTCCCCACCAAATTGAAATGATCACTTACTACTAGCACTCTCCCCTCCCATCAGTAAGACAGCAGCACTTCTTACGGGGGCAGTTTCTTCAAATTAGTTAGTTTTGCACATATCCTGACTTAGGAGTGAGGATTATGGTATGTGGTGGAGTCTTACCTGTGTGCCTCCTCTGCTGGCTTCAGTCTGGTGTCTGAATTCATGGAGCCCTGCCATCTCACATGACCTGCTGGCCTCATATGTTCAGATGTGAGATTGAATCTGGCAAAATGAAATACCCATAGGTAAAAAATGCTGCTTTCCTTTTGCCATGGGAGGGACTGAGTAGTGAAGATCATGCAAACAGGGTAGCCCAACTACTAAGCAAACCAGGTGGCTGCTTAGGGCAGCTGCTTCTGGAGGGGGGATATCAGCAAACAGCAGCTATAATCAAAGTTAAGCAATGGGTCCTGGCTGCCATTCAAACTAAGAGTCATCAGTGCATGCTTTTACCTGCAAGAATAATGGGCGATATGTAAATAGCCATTTACCCCTGTAAGTGGCTTTTTGAAATTTCCCTCATTGCAAATGCAATGTGTGCCTTTGAGTCATTGCTGATTCTGGTGACCCAGCAGCTCCTGGGCTTTCCTAGCAGTGTGACCGGAAGTAGATTGCCAAGCCTTTCTTTCGAGGCAATGGAGGGTTAAGTGATTTGCCCAAGGCCACAAGGAGTGTTAGTGGGAATCAAACCCTGGTCTCTTAGTTATTAAACCAGAGCTCTAACCACTAGGCTACTTCCTTCACTCTTTCCCTCATTATACATATATTTACAAAACAAAATGTAATATTTAAAAGTGTAATGTCCAAATGTGCATTTTCATAAGATTATTCTAGGAGGGATATATCGAGATGATTACATTGAGCTTGATAATCAAAATCTTGGGGGAAGGGGGAAGGGACTGCTAGGCATCTAAAAGCTAATTGCAAGGAGGCGCAAGACTGACATTTTGCCTAGGGCACCTAATATCCTTGCACCAGCCCTGGATGCAAAATTTTGTTTGTGTACTCCGAGTACTGAACAAACTCAAAAAAGTGTGCCACAAAATAAGAACATACGAACATAAGAAATACCATACTAGGTCAGACCAAAGTCCATCAAGCCCAGTATCCTGTTTCCAACAGTGGCCAATCCAGGTCACAAGTACCTGTCAGGTTCCACAATGTTTGTCTCAAGGTAAGCAGTGGGTTTCCCTGGTCCTCTTTAATAATGGTTTATGGACCTTTCCTCCAGGAACTTGTCCAAACCTTTTTTAAACCTATCTGCTCTAATAGCTTTTACTACATCCTCCTGTAACAAATTCCAGAGTTTGATAACAGATTGAGTGAAAAAATATTTTCTCTTATTAGTCTTAAAAGGGTTACATTGTAGCTTCATTGTATGTCCCCTAGTCTTTCTACTTTTTGATGGAGTAAACAACTGATCTACGTTTACCCATTCCACTATATTCATAAATTTATAGACCTCTAAATCCTTTTCCTGGGTAGTGTTTCCTAATGCAGAACCTTCCACTGATCTGCAGGATGATGTAGACAATGAAGGCACATCTACAACATGTTTGGATACTATCAAGAATGACTGCTGTACTAAAGTATGTTACTTTCTCACCGAAAAGGAAGCCTCCAATACATGGAGTATCTGCTCACATCATATGAACATCTTCACAGAGGCTGGATGTACATAGTCATGCAAGACATCTGCTGACAATAACAGAAACGAATTCTGAAAAATGTATTAAATACATCATACACAGAGCATATAAAATAGGTTTTACACTCATCTGCTCAGACCAGGATGGCAGCTAATTCAGAGTGCAATTGGGGAGTCAAACTGGATGAGAAACCTCACACTCTTTGTAAAATCAAACCAGGTAAAGCTGATGAGCTGCAATTCAGATAGGCAAAAAAATATTTCAGGGTGCGACGCTAAGTGGTCTAAGAATCTGGGATCTTTACCAAGTGACGCATTAGAAGATTCTATACATTTTCTCACCTTCTTCATTCCTGACTCATTTACCATAGGCAAATAGAAAAGTTAGACCTTACTGAATCCAGGTGTTATATGAACTTTATACTCAACATCCATCTTTTTAGATACAGGCTGAATCATTAATGGAGTTTGCCACATACAAAGCTATTGCTCTTGCAAAAGGTCATGAATTGGGATGGCTGAAGTGGCCTTTGAAGAATCAATGAACTTTCCTGATATAAAGGGAATGGAACCTCTCTTGATAGGAGCTGAGGAATTGTTGAGTAACATTTCTTCATACAGAGATAGCATTGTTACTCACCTGTTACAGATGATCTCTGGGAACAGCAGGAATCAGTCTTCACATATGGTACCATCGGTGCTGACGGAGCCCATGCGGGAACGCTCCCCAGCATCCAACTGGAAAGCTTTTGGAAGCAATCCACTGTGCCTGCGCATCTGCCTTCCCAAGTCCTCTCAGTTGTTTATAACTGAGAGATAGGGGAAAAAGAGAATATCCTACAACTCCTAGAGGAGGAGGGTGGGTTATGAAGACCGATTCCTGCTGTTCCCAGAGATCACCTGTTACAGGGGAGTAACAATGCTATCTCTACGAACAAGCAGGAATGCAGTCTTCACATATGGGACTCACTAGCTCTGAGGTTCCAGACTGGAGTTTGCGGCGCTCCTGCCCGGCCTTAGGGCTAAAGACAGGAGCAGCGGTATGATGCTTCGTGAGGAAGGAGAGTAACCTGTATCCAGGGGATGCTGGGTATTGTAGTTCCTGCTCCTCTCACTCCGAAATAAAGAGTTGTAGTTATGGGGTTTCCAGTATTTTTATTATAGTAAAGGATATTGTTCCATCACATGGCAAATAAATGCAAACAAAATAGGTGCTTCAAATGCTAACCGGAAAACTTAGGATAAAGGCAACTTAAAGTATAACTGCTTCTTTTCACTTCTCAGCAAATTACTCACTTTGCCCCAAGAGGTCAGTTAGATTCACTGCAGCCTCTTTCAGCCACTGTTACCTTCACAGTGCTGGGGGAAAATCAGGTGCACATAATTAGAGCTTTCTCAGCAAGGCAATACAACAGCTCCGTAGCATTCAATTCACATACGGTAAAAAACAGTTTCCTTCAGCTTGGCATCTCTACACAGCAGACCGTGCAATCCATGCTCTCACAATCTGGTAAGTCTGTATTATCTTGTGTTAACTCTTCAAGCTGTATGGAATTACTGGCTTCTGGTAACACTGGCTGTCTTCTAGCTTGCAACTCTAAAAACTGCTTAAAACTCTGTAGGAGCAATTCAGCCTGCTGTTTGGGAGGTAGGGAATTGCTATCAGCTATACAACTTCCCTCTGGCTTAAGGCTGTTTATTTTCTCCTCTCTTAGATTAATTGTGTCAGAGTAATTGCTAGTCTCTTTTGCTAATGTTTCACACACAGGAGAGTTAGCTTTACGTTCAGCCTGGAAACTTTGTGGCAATTCACTTACTTGTTGCCATGCCGTTCTGACTTCAGATGGCTCCAACGTTCTCCAGCTGTTAGAATGTTTGTTGCTCTCTGGCTCAAACGGTACTTCACAGAATGATTGTTTTCTTTCTTGTGCCTTCCTTGAAGGCTTCCTTTCCCAGGGCTGTGCCTTCCAACGGTTGTCTAATTCAGGGCTAGGTCCTCTCTCCTTGGGACTTCTACTCACTGCCTCTGAATAGAACTTTGCAGGTTTCTTTCCAATGCCAGGTTCCCAAGTATCAGCATACTGTCTTCTGGACTTCCAATCATTCTCCTTCTTAATCCTCCTCTCCTTCTTTCTCTCCTTCTCCCTCTCATTCTGACTAGCAAAGACATGCTCTGGTTTAAAACCACGTTCTCTCCTGGACACGCCCCTTCCAAGGGCAGGGTGTGCCCAAACAGGACTGCAGGACTCCTCCCCTGGGCTGGTCTCCATGCTCAGCTCTGTGGAATAGAGTCTCTCTTTCTTCCTTGGTTTCTCAAATAGGCATAAATCCTGCTGAACCTCAGGATTTTCATCCATCTTCATAGGCTCAGGAGGGCGCTGTTCACCACAAGTTGGAAGCAGAGGTATCCCTGAGGCTAAAGGATAGAGCCAAGAAGGTATGGATACAAAGTGGCCCCATTGAACTCTATTGCATTTGGCAAGCCCATTGCTAGGAAGTCCGGTGCCAGGAAAAGTCCGGGACAGAGGGTAGGAGTTGCAGTTAAGTCCCAAAAAAGGTGCTGGAGGACAGCCTGGCCAAAGACAGCATCCCGACGGACATCCCTGTCTAGGCAGTAGTGTGCAGCGAAAGTATGAATGGAGCACCAGATAGCTGCTCGATAGATTTCATCAATGGAGAAGGAACGAAGGTTGGCAATTGAGGTTGCAATTATGCACATTGCACATTATGAGCCATGACATGGCCGTCAAGGGAGAGTCCCGCTTGAGCTTAGGCAAAAGAAATGCAATCCACAATCCAATTGGATAGGGTGCGCTTCATAATTGGCAGTGCAAGGTGACTTGGATCAAAGGAAATTAATTGAGAGGATTTCCCTATGATTCTTGGCTTTGTCAGAGTACAAAGCCAGTGCGCACTTGCATTCTAAAGTGTGAAGCGCTGCTTCAGCCCTAGAGGCATGTAGGTCTGGGGAAGAAGACCAGTGGTATCATCAGTTGGTTGAGGTGGAAGGGTGAGACCACCTTCAGAAGGAAGTGTGGATAAGTATGGGGAATCACCTTGTCAGTTCACGGAGGATCCCAACACTAAAGCCTGCAGTTCGCTGATGTGGCAAGCTGAGATAAGGGCAACGAGGAAGATTACCTTCTAAGACAAGAATTTTAAAGAAGTGAAGCTAAAGGCTCAAAGAAGGCTTTAGAAGTTGTGCTAGGACCACTTTGAGGTCCCAGGCCACTGGTGGTAGTTTGATCAGTGGCTTGGACAGCAGAAGACCCTCCATAAATCATTGCACCAAGGGGTGCGAAGAAATAGGATGCCTGTCCACCAGCCTATGATAGGCTGAGATGGCACTCAGATGAACTTGGACCGGCGACATTTTCCTTCACTCTGGTGCTGTGTTCTCATGCAGCTCACTGGTGCATCGAGTACTGGGAAACAGGACATGCTCTTCAACTTCGGGTGCGCCAGCAGGCTGCACGAGAACACAGCTGCCAAAGTGAAGAAAAACGCCGCTCTGCACTCCAGCGGCTGTGCAGAGGTGAGCCAGGGCCTCAGGCTTCCCCGGCTTCCATTGAAGCTGGCTCTGCAAATGGTCGGGAGCCAAACAGCATGTGCAGCATGAAGTTGGTGCACAGCCCTGTACGAACAACATTCCCGCACAATGAACGGGCCAGCCCTGCTCCTCACAAAAGTATTTCTGTAAATACCAATCATCTATGTACATGCCAGAATAGAAGGAACTGACGACTTCTCAGATACAACTCAAAGATAGGCCACCCCCCCCCCCCAAATACTGAAGGTACAGGAAAAAAGCACTTCAGGGAAGCCACAGGATAGACGCAAATGCATAAACAAACCTCCAATAAATTCTTTCCCATGTCCAGGCTTGAGGAAACTACAGACAGGGAGGGTCTTGGACTGGACTGGAGGGACTCGAGGAAAGAAAGTTAACAGGTAAAATCTAATTTTACCTTCCTTACTGTTCCTCCAGTCCAGTCCAGAAACGTGGGTGTACCAGAGCAGTACCTAATGACAGGGAAAGGGGGGGGAACAAGCGGGCCCAGCATTCAACATTTGCACATCGAACCACACAGCACTCTGCATCTGAGCATCTAGATGATAATGCAGCACAAAGGAAAGGAGAGAAGATCATGTCGCTGCTTTACAAATGTCGAATGAAAGCATTAAACTGTACTCTGAACAAATCTTCACTTGAGCCCTGGTCGAGTGGGCCCTAAGCCCTGCTAGAATTGACCAACTTGAGTAAGTAAGTGGATGCAATAGCTTTCTTCAACCAACGAGCAAGCGACGCTTTACATGGCCCTCCAAAAAGGATAAAGAGATGATCTGATCAAAAACCCTTCATTCTCTTCAAGTATTGACGAAGCACCTGCCAGAGATGCAATGAATGCAACTGCCAAGACTGTCACTACCCAAATCGGAAAACACTGAAAGAGTCACTGTTTGATTAAGGTGAAATACTGACAACACTTTAGGCAGAAATGACAGCACTGGACAAAGTACCACCTTTTCTTTGGATATCACCAGAAAAGGTTCCCTACACAACAACACTTGAAGCTCCGAAATCCTATGTGCCAAACTAATAACCACCAGGAATACAGTCTTTAACATAAGATCTTTCAAGGAAGAATGTCTTAGAAGTTCAAATGTAGCTTTCAAGGGTAAAGATAAAACCAAAATTCAGGTTTCATTGCGGAACCTGCTGCAGGTCGAACATGTTTGAGCCCCTCAAAAAAAAAATATACCACATCTGGGTGAGAAGCTAAGGAAACTCCCTGAATTCTGCCTCACAAACAGGCCATGGCTGCCACTTCAGCACACAAGGAATCCAGGGCAAGCTCTTTGTCTAGCTCCTTTTGCAAGAAGGCCAGTCCATTGGCAGAGATGAAACAAGAGAATGAAGCCCCCTTTTGTCACACCAACTCTCAAAACACACATCAGACCCAAACATAGGCCAAACAGAGAGAATGCTTCCTTACCCAAAGCAAAGTCACTAGCACCTAAGAAGAGTATCCTTTTTTTCTCTACCTAGCCCTCTCAAGAATCAAGCTTTATGCAAGAATTGACCCACATTCAGCATGAGAATTGGATCCTGAGATAGAAAATCATTCCTCACTGGGAGATGCCATGAACCCTCCATTGCCAGCAGCACCAGATCCACATACCATGGCCAGAGACCAATCTAGTGCCACCAAGATCACTAGCCCCCAGTGGCCTCTATCTTTTGAAGCACCTAGCTTATCTGCGGCCAGAGGGAAAACAAATACTGGACGTTGCTTCTTGGTCACCTTTGAGCAAGAGCATCTAGGGCTTTCAACATCCCCTTTTGCCTGTGCCTGCAGAACCGGAACACTTTGGCATTGTCTGTGGATGCCATAAGATACATGACCAGCAACACCCAAAGGAGCATGAGCTGATGAAACAAACAGATTCCTCTAGGAACCCACTCCCTCTGATCTGACTGAGAAAGTCAGCTCAAAGGTTTTCCTTTCCAACCACGTGAGCTGTTGACACGGCCAAAAGATGGGATACTGCCCAAAGAAGCAGAGGGGCCACTCCATCACCAACACTTCACTTCCAGTGCTTCCTTGACGATTGATGTACTGTAGGTCACCGTGGTCGCAGTGACAGAGAAGACTCTCACTGCCTTTTGCTGAACCAGTAGATGAAAGGTCTGCAGTGCTAGAAAGACTGCCCACATTCCAAGCGACTGATGGACCAGTTTCTCTCTTCTAGAGATCATCAAACTTGCAACACCTGGGACCGTCAGTGTGCACCCCAGTCCAACAGGCTAGCATCTGTGGTTACTACCACCCACTTGGGTGGTTCCAAGGCCAACCCTCCTGACAACTTGGTGGAATCCAGCCACCACCTCAGACTCACTCTGATCTTCCCCCATTAACAGCAACCTCTTCCACAATGAATGTCTCAGAGGAGACCACCTGGCCAACAAAGACTGAAGAGGCATCATGTGTGCTCTGGCCCTCAGCATTAAGTCCAACGTAGCCACCATGAAACCTAGAAGCTGTAGGTAATCTCAAGCACAAGGAGATGGCCTCATCGGAAACTCCTGAATCTGGCTTTGCACCTTCCAAATGCATTTCTGCAGCAGAGACCAGAGACTGGGTCGGTTCCAACCTGCTCTTGGCAAAGTTGATGACCTACCCCAACTCCTGGAGGAAGGTCACCACTCGCCTCATCGCTACCTGGTTCTCCTGGGCAGACGTTGTTCTGAGGAGGCAGTCGTCCAGATAAAAATGAACCAAAATTCCTTTTCGATGGAGAGCAGCAGTCACTACCACCTTTGTGAAAGTCTGTAGAGCTGTGGCAAGGCCAAATGGGAAGGGCTAGAAACTGAAAATAGCCCCATGGAACCATAAAGTGAAGATATCTCTGGTGTTATGACTGGATCAGAATGTGTAAATTCGCTTCTGAAAGGTTCAAGGAGATCAAGAATTCACCTTGCCAAACCACCATGATGATTGACATCAAGGTTTCCATGTGAAAATGTGGAACTCGTAAAGCTCAATTCACATGCTACAGATCCAGGAGGGGTAGAAAGGCACCTTCCTTCCTTCTTGAGAACCATAAATTAAATTGAGTACCGACCTTACCCCGTTGCTCCAAGGGAACTTCAACCATAGCATCCAGCTGAAGCAACTGCTCGAGAGTCTCTGCCACTGCCCTTGACTTGCCTGGTGACATTACGTTAGGCGGTATAGTAAATCTCAAACAAACAAATCATAAAGGTGTCTGAGAGGGGCAGTGCCAGCTTGAGGGCATAGTCCTCCCAAATGATATCCAGTACCCACTGATTGGATGTTATCTGAGCCCAAACAGAGTAAAAGGCTTGAAGGCAACCACCAATCGGAACCAGCCCAACCTGGGCATGCAAACCATTGGAATTTCCAGAGCCTCCTGGGGCTCCTAATGATCCCTCTCTACCTCCTCCATGACCTCCCCGAAAGGACGGGCATCTGGATTTTCCCAGCAGTCGCAGTATCTCACTAAAGCATACCAAATGAAACCTTTGAGAGTCTCTGAAATGCCCTCTCATAAAAATACATGGCATTTCCTTCATGTGGCTTCACTTCTGGCAGCCTTGGGACCTTCGATTCCTCCAAATCCTGCACCAATTTTTTCCAGCACTTCCCCAAAGAGGTACTGACTCTTAAAGGGAAGCTTACTCAGATGGGTTTTAGATGCTAAATCCGCTAATTATACAGTCACAGGAAGTGCTGTGCCATCGCCAATGAAGTTATATTCTTGGCCAAAGCTCTAAAAACATTGTACAGCATGTCTGCCAGAAAAGCTGAACCCGACTCCAGCTTAGCCGCCTCTGATAACATCTCAGGAGGTCCCTGAGCAGCTTCAGGAAACTTTTGAGCCCACATCAAACCTCAGGTAAGTGAAACATTTAATACCTCTGTAGCAATGGGTAAAAGGGGCAACATCTGGAAAGCAGTGTGCATTAATGCCGGTAGTATGGGAAATAAGAACCCAGATGTTAAGGTTTTAATGGAAGAGGCTGACTTGGCTGTAGTGGCGGTTACAGAGACATGGCTCATGGACAACAATGACTGGGATATAATTATACCAGGCTATACTTTATTCAGGAAGGACAGGGTAGGAAAGAAGGGAAGGAAGAGTGGCACTATAAGTAAAAAATCATATTAAAGCTACAGAATTACAGGGCTTACAAGGGAATGAGGTGGCACTGTGGGTGAAACTAGAAAAAGGGAATGGGGAATCCATTTGCATTGGTGTGAAATACAGATCTCCTTCACAGGCAGAAGTAGTGAATAGAGATTTAATTGAAGACATTCGCAGTATTGCCATGAAAGCAGAAGTGCTACTGATAAGTGATTTTAATATGCCGAATGTTGATTGGCACATCCCTGCTACGGTGTCATCTAGAAGTAAGGAGATCTTGGATTATCTACATGGAGAATTATTCCAGCAACTGGTAACAGAACCTATACGTGAAAGGGCCATACTGGACCTGGTGCTTACCAATGGGGAAAGTGTTTCTGATGTTCTAGCGGGAGATCATTTCGCATCCAGTGATCACCAGATGGTGTGGTTCAGTATTAGGATTAGGGCTGATAGAGTCCATTCAAAAGTGAGGGTCTTAGATTTTAGGAAAGCTAACTTTGCCAAGATGGGACAATACCTCAAGGAGTCATTAACAGGATGGGAACAGCTGAGGGATGCAGAAAAGCAATGGGCAAAACTGAAAGGGAATAAAGGGCAACAAACCTTTTTGTTAGTAAAGTAAATACATGTAAAAGGAAAAGGAGGCCACCATGGTTCTCAAAAGAAGTAGCTGAAAAGGTGAAGAAAAAGAGGGTAGCCTTCATAAAATACAAGAGATCACAGAAAGAGGAAGACAAGCATCAATATTTGGAAAAACTGAGAGAAGCTAGGATAGTGAGGGAAGCAACGACACAAATAGAAGAAAAAATAGCCAATGCAGTAAAATGGGGGCGGGGGGACGACATTTTTCAGATATGTTAGTGAGAGGAGGAAGTGCAAAAGTGGTACTGTCAGACTCAAAGGTTGAAGGGGAGGAAAAGTTGATGAGGATAAGGCAGAATTGCTTAACAAATATTTTTGTTCTGTGTTCACAGATGAAGGGCCAGGAGCAGGACCTCAGACAACATCTACAAATAGTAACAGTAGTGAAAGGGAATCTTGAATGATTTTCAGGAGACTGTGCTCCTGAGGAAAGCGTAGTTACTCACCTGTAACAGGTGTTCTCCAGGAGCAGCAGGAATCAGTCCTCACATATGGGTGACGTCGGCGCCGACGGAGCCCTCGCGGAGCAATTTTCCCCAGCTTTCAAAGAAAGCCTTTGGGAATTGCAGCGCGCATGCGCGGTCCTCTTCCCGCCCAAGGGTGCCATCTTGCTCAGTCTGATGACATAGCTAAAAGACAGCAAAAATTTAGCAAAAAAATGAAAGCATAGAACTGCAACTCCAAGGGGAGGAGGGAGGGTTGTGAGGACTGATTCCTGCTGCTCCTGGAGAACACCTGTTACAGGTGAGTAACTACGCTTTCTCCAGGACCAAGCAGGAAGTCAGTCCTCACATATGGGACTCCCAAGCTTAAGGCTACCGGAGACCCTAAGCACAAAAAGGAGCTCCCTCAAGCTCAGTAGCCCAGAAGGAAGGAATCTTCTCTGAATACGTCTCCAACCGGTAGCCCAACATCTGGGATGGAGGGTAGGAGTTGCCTATACCTCGAAGAGGTTACGGAGGACTGCCTGTCCGAAAGCACTGTCCCTGCGGGACTCCCTCTCCAGGCAGTAATGGGCTGCAAAAGTCTGGCTTGAAGACCAAGTAGCGGCCCGGCAGATGTCTGCCAATGGAACAGAGCGGAGGTAAGCCACTGACGTAGCCTTCGCCCAAACACGATGGGCCGTGACTCGACTTTCCAACGAGAGGCCGGCTGCCTCGTAAGCCCAAGCGATACAGTCAGCAATCCAGATGGACAGAGTACACTTGGAGACAGGGAGCCCCAACTTATTGGGGTCATAAGAGACGAAAAGCTGGACAGCCCTTCTGTGCTCTCGCGTACGGTCAAAGTAGAAGGTTAACGCCCTTCTACAGTCCAGGGTATGCAGGACCATTTCAGCTCGGCTGGAGTGTGGCCTGGGAAAGTAGGTCGGAAGCACCACCTCCTGGTTGATGTGAAAAGGGGAAACCACTTTGGGAAGAAACTTAGGGTGAGTCCGTAGGACTACCCGGTTCTTGTAGAACCTAGTGTACGGAGGATCAGACACCAGGGCCTGCAGCTCACTAACGCGTCTAGCAGAAGTGAGGGCCACCAAGAACAATGTTTTCCAAGAAAGAAAACGAAGAGGACAGGTAGCCATAGGTTCAAAAGGCGGACAGGTAATCCGCTTTAAAACCACATTGAGATCCCAGTCCGGGGCTGGTGGGCGCAAAGGTGGTTTAAGGAGAAGGAGGCCTCTGAGAAAACGAGCCACCAGAGGGTGGCTGGAAAGAGGTCTGCCATCCACCGGCATGTGATGCGCAGAAAGAGCACTGAGGTGGACCTTGACCGAGTTGGACTTAAGTCCAAGATTGGAGAGGGAAAGCAAGTACTGCAAGACCACTGATGCTGAACAGGAGAAGGGATCTTGAGACTGCTGAGCACACCAGACGGAGAACCGACGCCACTTAAGAGCGTAGGACTTCCGGGTGGAGGGCCGCCTGGAGGCCAAGACGACCTCTTCCACATCTGGAGGCAGGCGGAGGGGAGCAAGGACTACCCTTTCAGCAGCCAGGCCATCAGATGAAGGGACCGGAGGTTGGGGTGCAGGAGAGTCCCCTGATCTTGTGACAGGAGGTCGGGCTGAAACCCCAGAGGAAGAGGGGTGTCCACCGCCAGCTGCATTAGAAGTGGGAACCAAGGTTGTCTCGGCCACCGGGGAGCCACTAGGATCATCGAGGCTTTGTCCCTGAGAACTTTGAAGAGTGTCCGAGACACCAGCGGCATGGGAGGAAAGGCATATAAGAGGCCTGTGGACCATGGAATCAGAAAAGCATCCGCCGCTACTCTGAGAGGATGCGGTTGTCGAGAGCAGAATCTGGGAAGTTGCCGGTTCAGAGGACTGGCAAACAGATCCATGGTGGGGAGGCCCCACTTGAGAAAGATCCGTTGAACCACCATCGGATTGGAGGATCCTGCTGAGCTTGTCGGCCAGGTAATTTTCTTGACCTGGGAGATAGACAGCTTTGAGGATGATGCCGTGGTGGACGGCCCAAGAGCATAGTTTTTGTGCCTCCTGACAGAGAAGGAAGGAGCCTGTTCCGCCTTGTTTGTTCACGTAGAACATTGCAACCTGATTGTCTGTCTGTATCAGCACCGACTGGTGAGAAACCAGGTGAGAGAATGCTTTGAGCGCTAGGCGGATGGCTCTGAGCTCCAGGAAGTTTATCTGCTGAGCAGACTCCCAAGGAGTCCAGAGACCTTGAGTACACGTGCCTTGGCAATGTGCTCCCCAACCCAGGAGAGAAGCATCGGTCGTCAGGACCTGAGAATGCGGAGGGGGCTGAAAAGTCACTCCTAGTACTAGGTTTGGCAGATGAAGCCACCATTGTAGAGAAGAGACCAGCTGGTCGGAGATCTGTACGGAGTCCGCCAGGCTCCCAGTGGCCTGATGCCATTGTGTGCGAAGGCACCATTGAGCAGGTCGCATGTTCAGGCGGGCATTGGGGGTCACATGGACCGTGGAAGCCATATGGCCGAGCAGTCTCAGAAATTGCCTGGCCGAGACCAGGGCATTGCTGTGAAAGTGGCTGGCGAGATCCATGAGCCGCTTGGCCCTGTCCAGAGGGAGAAAGGCCCGCGCCTGAAGAGTGTCCAACCTGGCGCCGATGAATTCGAGATTTTGAGAGGGGAGCAAAGTGGACTTTGCGAAGTTTATGACAAATCCCAAGTGCTGGAGTAGAGTCACAGTGCGATGAGTGGCCTGAGTGGCCTCTTGGGAAGACTGGGTTATGATGAGCCAGTCGTCCAGGTATGGGAACACAAAAAGGCCTTGAAGTCTTAGATAGGCCGCCACCACTGCCAGGCATTTGGTGAACACCCTGGGGGCGGAGGATAGGCCAAAGGGCAGTACTCTGTACTGGTAATGATTTCCTCCCACAACAAACCTGAGATATTGTCTGTGGTCTGGATGAATAAGGATATGAGTATACGCATCCTTTAGATCCAAGGAGCATAGCCAGTCGCCCTGCTGGAGGTAGGGCAGCAGGATTCCAAGGGTAAGCATTTTGAACTTTTCCTTTCATGTTCATTTATTTGATATACCGCCTTTCATTAATAGGCAAAGCGGTTTACAATAAAACAGTACAAACAAAAGGCACAGGCCTAGAGTCAGAAAGGAAGTTACATGTTTGATAGGAAAGAAGAGTAAGAACAGGAGAGAAGGGTAGAGGAAGGGGAAGGAGAAGCAGGGGTCGGGGGGGGGAGGTCAAAGGCAAGTGAAAAGAAATGAGTTTTAAGGGAACGCTTGAAAGCGGGGTAGTGAGGTTCGAGACGGAGGGGTGGGGGAAGGGAGTTCCATAGTGCGGGGCCAATGAAGAAGAAACTGAGGATCGTGTGGACTGTAAGTGGGCACTAGAGGGGGATGGTAGTACTAATCGATTGAGGTGGAAGGAGCGGGGGGTATGGCGGGGTGTGTGAAAGCGGAGAAGATCAGACAGATATTGAGGGGTAGAGGTGTGAAGTGCTTTATGGACCAGTGTGAGGAGTTTGAACTTGATACGGAAGGAAATAGGGAGCCAATGAAGTTGAAGAAGAAGGGGGGTGATGTGGTCCCGAGGAGAAGAGTGGGTGATAAGACGGGCCGCAGTGTTTTGGATTCGTTGGAGTCGTGAGAGTTGCAATTTGGAAGTACCGGATAGAATGGAATTAGAGAAATCAAGACGGGAGATAACAAGGGTCAGTAATAGTGTGGTTATGGCAGATGGAGAAAGGAAAGGACGGATGGCGCAAATCTGGCGGAGATGGAAGAAAGAGAGCTTAGAGATATGAGAGATATGCGTTGAGAAAGAAAGATCAGAGTCAAAAAGAACCCCAAGGTACCGAAAAGAAGAGACTAGTGAGATGGGCGCATTGGGGAAAGATGGCGTCAAGGAAGGGGGGGAGAGCCGTGAGAAAACCATATAGCGATAGTCTTTGATAAGTTAAGGTGCAAGCAATTTTGTGTCAGCCATTTGGAAACAGCAGCTAGACAATCATTAAGGGGAGTTAAGTCAGGGGAGATGGGGGAGGTGTGGTGAAGGAGGAGTATGTCATCGGCGTAAAAGAAAGCAGTGATTCCAAATTGTTGAATGAGTAGAGTGAGAGGAGTGAGAAAGAGATTAAAGAGAACTTGTTGAGGTTTCGCAAGTCCAGGATGGGTCTGAGGCCTCCTGTTCTTTTTGGTATCAGAAAGTACCTGGAGTAAAACCCTTGACCCTTCAGGTGGTGGGGCACTGGTTCCACAGCCTGTTCCTGAAGGAGACTTGCTAACTCCTGAAGGAGTAAGTCCTTGTGCAGAGGGAGTCTCGGAGGCTCCCCTGGAAAGTAGGAGGGAGGTACCTGGTGAAAGTGAAGAAGATAGCCCTTCCGAACTATGTGAAGTACCCAGGTATCCGTGGTGATGTTAGACCACCTTTGGGCAAAGTGGACCAGCCGGCCTCCTGTGCTGAGAGAAACCAGCTGAGGGGGAGAGGCTATGCTGATGAAGTCAAAAACCCCCACCCTGCTGAGCAGGGGCCGGTGGTGCAGGCTTGGGGGCTTGCTGCCTACGGGACCCATTACCCCGTCCCTTGGCCTGCTTACCCTGTGGGGGAGCTGCTGAGGCCTGATACTGAGGGTAGTATTTATAGGCAGCCGCCTTCCTCGGGTAAAAGGGCTTTTTCCCCGAGCCCTTCTTTTGAGAAGGGGCAGAGGTCTTCCTTGAGAGACGAGTCCTGGTGAGAGTCTCGGTCTCGATCTGTGCAGCCTTCTCATCCATGGGCTTGCCAAAGAGGTTTTCACCTCTGCAGGGGACATCGACCAACTTGTCCTGCACCCATGGCTCGAGGTCGGACGTCTGAAGCCAAGCCTGGCGGCATCCACCGATGCCGGCTGCGGCTACTCGAGCCAATGCCTCAAAACCATCGTCGGCTGCTCGAGAGATAAACTTTGAGCACTCCCGAATACCAGTTGACAAGGTTTGGAACCTCTGCAAAGGTTCGTCGGAGAGACCAGCAGAGAACCCGACTATTTCTTTAGCCAGGTCCCGGAGATACATGCCCATGTAGAGCTAGTAGGTCTGGACTCGACAAGCAAGCATAGAGCCCTGGAAACACTTCCTACCGAGGGCATCCAGGCTTCGGACCTCCCTACCGGGGGGCACCGAGGAGTGCATTTTTTGACTCTTAAGTCTATGCATGGCCGATTCCACCACCATGGAATGGTGTGGTAGTTGTGCCTTTTGGAAGCCGGGGCTCTTGCGGACTCGATAAATGGAATCGACCCGCTTGCTTAACACCGGCGACGACGCCGGGCTCTCCCAAATGCGGAAGAGAAGTCGTTCCAGCATCGGAGGAACCGGTACAATAAAGGCCTCCTTCGGGGGAGAGTCATATTGGAGGGCATCGAGTTCTTCGACTCGAGGCTCCTCCTCGGGATCCACGGGGAAGGCCAAGGCCTTGGCCATATCCCGCACAAAGTCCGAGAACCGGGTATCCTCCGGGGGGGACCGTCTCCGAGGTTCGGACTCGGGGGAGTCCGATGGGACACACCGAGTCCGAAAGGAACCAGGTGACTCTTCGTCCTCGGATTCCCAGGCCAACTCCTCGGAGGAGGAGTCGAGCAGCTCCGGTCGGGCGGGCATCGATGCCATCCGCCCCGACGTCGAGGGAGTCGGAGTCGACGACCTCGGTCCCAAACGGGAGGCCGAAGGAGACCGCGACCGAGGATCGACTCGAGCCCTCATGGACTCGAGGATCGGCTCGGTCTCCGGGGTCGACTTGGAGGTCGACGTCCCGGCGGTCAGGGCAGAAGCACCGGCGAGGCCAGCGATCAATGCCCGCTGCTGGTCCATGAAGGCAGTCAGACTGCTCTCCAAGGCCGTCAACCTGAGTCCGAGCTCAGGAGACCCAGCAGCCCCCGACTCGGGCCCCGACGGCGTCGGGCCCAACGTCGGCTCCTTCGGAGGCGAGTCTACGAGGACAACAGTACTCACGTGAGCGGGCAAGTCCATCTCGAGACGAGGATGTTTGGAAGGCCTCTCCACCTCCGAGGACCCGGGACGGGAATTGGGGCTATGCGACCTGGCCCTCGAGGAACCAGGAGCGTCCACCGATCCCGCCCTCGCGGGTTTCTTCTTCCGATGATGTTCCTGGGTAGGAGACCCCCTTTCAGAGGAACTTCGACGATGCTCAGGACCAGAGTCCCGAGACGTCGAAACCTCTGACGAGGTCCGAGCCCGGCCGGAGTCAGAGAAGATACGTTCCCGCTGATGCTGCCGACTCCTCAACGCTTTTTTTTTTTTAAATTTGTTTATTTTCAAAATCGGTAAAAAATTATACAATAATATAACCAGCAGCAACCAATATATCATAACTTTTATATCAATACCAAACATCAACAGCACTACCCACTTTCCCCCTGACCCCCCCACCCCCTACCTAAGGTCCAGAGCCCCCTGGTTCTGATATCATAACCCCCCCTTCCCCCCCTTTCTCCCTCCACCCCTCATATTTTCCCCACACGGCCCTGAAGGCCTTTACCGTGTGTCGCTGATGTGCTGTTATGGCACTCATAGTCCACAAATGATCAATACGTTGCAAAACCATACCCAAGGTCGGGGCAAGCTCGCTGCGCCAGCGGGCCATAATTGCCCCTCTCCCCGCTCCTATACAGCTGCCCACCAACATCAGGATCTCTCGCTCCCCCATCTCCGGCATTTCATTTAATAAGACCATTGATGCCGTGAGTAATACCTCCCGGCCCAACAGGGACTGGAGCCAGGCCCCCAAGCCCTTCCACACCAATTGCACCTTCTCACACCCCCAAACTATATGAAATAAATCCCCCCAACTCCCACAACCCTGCCAACATTCCCCACTTTCCTGTGTACGAAAAGCTGCTAACTTCCCCGGAGTCCAATACATTTGGTGTCGGACTTTTAAACTATTTTCTAGATAGGTGGGGCTCGGGGCCAGGCGCCTAGACCAACGGTAGATATGGTCCCATCGCTCCTCCCCCCAGTCTCCACCCAACTGTTTTTCCCATGCCAATTCCCCTTTACTCCTCCCCATCGACCCCCTGCCCCCCCCCTGCGTCTGTAATTCCCCGTACAAAAGAGTGATAAGCCCTCTCCTCCCTCCCCCCCTTCGCAGAGCCACTTCCAGGGGGGTAGCTACCTGCCGTAAGTCAGGCAACACTCCTTTCCGCCTAATATATGACACAATCTGCAGATACGCAAAATAGTGCCATCCCCGCACCCCATACAGCTCCTGCAGTGCACCAAATGACCGCTCCTCCCCACCTTCCATCACCAACTGCCCCAAAGTATGTAGCCCATGGTCCCCCCATTCTTTAAACACCCCCCCCCCCCTCCAGCCCTGGACTGAAATCCTGCATCCCGCGCATGAAGGTATTCCTTGTGTAACGCTTCCCCCGCAACAGTAAGCTCTTCATCCTCCCCCATACTAACTGCGTATAGTCGCGGAAGGGATTCCCCCCCCCTCCCCCCTCCTGTCTCCCCCCCGGGTCCCACAGCCACATCTGCAGGGTCGAATTTGGCCCACGCAGCTGTTCCAATTCTACCCAAATTGGTGTCTCCTCCCCCCCATGCCAGCTTACCACAGCCTTCAGCTGCGCCGCTAGATAATACTTTTCCAGCCACGGCACTCCCAGACCCCCCTCACTCTGCTCCCGGTACATAGTACTCTTGGATACCCGGGACTTCCCCCCGGCCCATACAAACTCATAGATCTGGCGCTGCGCCCTTCGCAGATAACCAGGCGGTACCCTACCGGGAATAGAGCTAAACAGAAACAGCCACCGCGGCAAGACATTCATTTTGATAACCGCAATACGCCCCAGCCAAGTTAGATACACACGCCGCCAGCGATCCATGTCAGCCTGAATTGCTCTCAAAAGTATGCCAAAATTCCGCTCCCAGAGCTGCCGCCAATCCTTGCCCATTTGAATGCCTAAATATCGGTATTCCCCCCCCACCCACCGAAACGGAAAACTACTGCGAAGGCTAGTCTCCAACCGCTCCCCTAAATTAAAACCCAAAATCTCAGTCTTGCTAACATTAATTTTGTACCCAGACACCCTACTGTATTGTTCAATTTCCTGCATAAGAAGCGGCATCGAAATAAGGGGGTCCCTGAGGGTGTAAATAACATCATCTGCAAATAACGCTATTTTCGACTCCAAATTATTCATTACCACACCTTTAACATCCTCCGCCCTACGCACCCGATCCGCCAATGGTTCAATAGCCAGAGCAAATAATAGGGGCGACAACGGGCACCCCTGCCTTGTTCCCCTCCCCAAGTAGTAGGCCTCCGAATAACTCCCATTCACTCGCACACGAGCCCGCGGAGTCGTATAGAACGCTCGAACCCACTTAATAAAATTTACTCCCAACCCAACTGTTTCCAAGACCATCAATAAGAACTCCCATTCCACCCTATCTTTTATCTTTATCTTTATTATAAAACTTTTTATACCGCCATGACCAAAAAGGCATACAGCGGTGTACAATAAAAAACAGGCTACTGAGAGAACAGAAAAGAACGCCAATTATTCATAAAAGAGACAGCAAAGATAGAAAAGGAAGAACAGAGAAACAGAGCAGTCAGCTGTGGGCAGGGGGGGAAGGAACATCAAAAGCAACACAGAAGAGGTGAGTTTTGAGGGAGGCCTTAAAAGTATTAAGAGATGACTCCATGCGTAAAGTTGAGGGAAGAGAGTTCCAAAGGCGGGGGCCGAGGAAGAAAAAAGCAGAAGAGCGTGTTGATTCGAGGTGAGCCCGAGAAGGAGGTGGGAGAAAGAGGCGGTTAGCATGAATCGACCGAAGCGTTCTAGAGGGACAGTGAAAACGCACCAGATCAGAGAGGTAAAGGGGAACACCAGTGTGGAGAGCTTTGTGAACAAAGATCAGAACTTTATATTGAATACGGAAAGGGATAGGCAGCCAGTGTAAACGAATAAGAAGTGGAGTGATATGAGCCGTACGTGAAGAATTAGTCAGAAGACGAGCAGCAGTATGGTGAACCAGTTGAAGACGACGAAGCTGGGAAAGAGGGAGGCCGGCCAGAGAAGCATTACAGTAGTCTAAACGAGAAACCACAAGAGAAAGAAGAAGTGTAGTCAGAGAAGAAAAGGAAAGAAAAGGCCGGATGGCACGGAGTTGACGCAGGGTATAGAAGGAACGTTGAACAATAGAAGAAACGTGCTCTTTGAAGGTTAAAGCTGAATCCAAACGCCTTCTCAGCGTCAATAGAGATGAACACAGCTTTCTGCCCCGTTCGTTGTACCTCCCATGTCAGATTGCAAAGTCTGCGAATATTATCCCCCCCTTGCCGACCTGCTATAAAACCGGTCTGATCCGCATGCACTAAGGATGGTAGGACCTTCTGCAAACGCGTGGCCAGTATCTTAGCCAATAACTTGGCATCCACATTTAAAAGAGAAATAGGCCGATAGGAACCGCAGACCATGGGGTCCTTGCCTGGCTTAAGAAGAACAGTAATGCCCGCCTCCGTCATAGTATCAGGTACCTCTCCTGTCTGAAGTATCCCGTTAAATACCTCCACTAACATCGGCTGAAGCCCCGCCCGAAAGACTTTATAAAATTTTCCGGTCAAACCATCTAAACCAGGGGCCTTGCCCAATTTCAAAGTTTTGATAGCCGCCGCCACCTCCTCCTCATCAATCAATCGGTCCAATCGGCTCTGCACCCCCAAATCTAACCGGGGCAACTCACAGCCCGCTAAATATTGCCGACTATTTTCACAACCCGCGGGAACTTCCCTGCTATATAGCTTTTGATAATATTCCTGAAACGTTTTACGAATCTCATTGTTCCCCGTCAATAGCAACCCTTCCCCGTTGCGAATACTACCAATATTGGCCTGGGCTACCCTTGCTCTCAAGCGTCGGGCCAACCGTCGGCCCGCCTTATTCCCCCCCTCAAACATAGCCTGCTTAAGGATATTTAATTCATGAGCCATCTTACTTGCCCTTATCTGGCTAAGCTGGCCGCGCAGGCGCTGTAGCTCACTGAGTGTACCCTCATGCAAATCGCACTGATGGCTCTCCTCCAAGCCCCTTATCTCCCCCAGTAATCTCTGCTCATCCGCCCCCCGCGCCCTACATTTCCTCGAGGCTTCGCCCAATAGGTGGCCACGCACCACCGCCTTCAGACCATCCCAAACCATACCAAGCCCTACCTCCCCATTCATATTGAAAGCCTTATATTCCGTAATAACCCCTACTGTCCGCTCTACCACTGCGGGGTCATCTAGGATGGAATCGTTCAACCTCCAGAACTTCACACCCTTGTCCCTATAGCCCAAGTTAAACCGAATGCTCACTGGTGCGTGGTCAGACCATGTTATAGAACCCTGTTCCACCTCTACCACCTTACTCATCCAGCCACAATCAACCCAGACCATATCAATACGGCTATAACTCCCATGTGCCGCTGAGTAGTAAGTGTATTGTTTCCTTCCCGGGTTCCTACAGCGCCACGCATCCACCAGCCCCAGGCCTGCTTTCATTGCCAACATGTGCAGGCGCTCTCTACGTCGCGCCGCCCCTATCCCCTGCCCATTGTCAAGGCGAGGGTTAAGGGTTAGATTAAAATCACCCCCTACAATAATCGGTATAGCCTCCAGCTTTTCCAAATCAGCCCGCATAGCTACAAAGAACTCCCCCTGCCCCTCATTCGGCCCGTACACACTAAAAATCCAAACCAAATCCCCCCCCAATTGAACCTTGACTCCCACATATCTCCCCTTCTTATCCCTATGTTCTCCCACCACTTTATCACACATCGCAGCCCCCACCATAATCGCTACCCCCCCCTTTCGCGGTTCCGCCCTCTGCCCCGCCAACACCACCTTCGGATATTTTCGTGTCGCAAGTAACCTCTCCTGTCCTACCTTCAGGTGCGTTTCTTGAACACAGATAAAGTCTGCCCGATTCCGTACCCCCTCCTTCTCCACCAATCTACGCTTGCGCCAGGTTCTTAACCCCTTAGCATTAATTGTTACCATCTGCAGTGTTTGCTCCCCCACCTCCCCCTTTACCTTCTCCATTCTCCGTCTCCCTTCCCCTCTCCCTCCCCCCCCCCTCCGCCCCCCCTTCCCCCCACCCCCCCTCCCCTCCACCCCTCCTACAGACTCCCCATCCCCACCTCCCTCCCCCCATCCTCCCTTCTCTGGAGGCCTCCTGTAGAGTAGTGCCCACCAGTGCAGAGCTACCCAAGCTCCCTCCGATCCCCCCGCCTCTACCTCCCCTCTCCCCCCGGTAAACCCCCCCCCCCGATACCCCACTGCGTCCCCATACCTCCCCCCCTCCAGCCCCATCCACCATCCCCCATAGACACCGCTGCCCATCTCCTTTCCCCCCCTATCCCCCCCCTGTCCCTGTATCACACCCCCTTTCCCTTTCTCCAGGTATCAGATGCCCGTTTACCCTCCCCTTAGAGCCCCATGCCCCGAACCAAAATACATCAATATCAAACTTGCCCACATCCCCCAACCACAACTTTCCCTCCCTCCACCCCACACTCCCCCTCCCCCGACCCACATATCATATTTGCGAGGCATATCAAAAGTCCAAACCAGCATTACACCACCCCCTGAAATGTCACAAGTGCCTCATGGCATAGCCAGTCAGCCCCGGCTAGCTTCCTCCTCATGTAAGAGTTTCACAGGACTGGGGAGATCCGCCGCGGCTTCTTCCGCTCCATCTCGTTCCTTGTGCTGATCCTGCTGCTCACGCGACCGCCGTTGCGGAGTCTGTAGTCCCGCCTCTCGCAAGGCCTTCCGCGCTTCCTCACAATTCTTCACCCTCCAGCTGCGCAGCCCCACCGTGAAACACAGTCCAAACGGATAGAGCCAGCGATATCACACATTTTCCTGCCGTAGCACTGTTGTTACTGTCTGCATCTCTCGCCGGCGCTGCAGGGTACCAGCTGCCAGGTCCGCATAGATCTCCACCTTATAGCCTTGCCACACAAACTCTCGAGTTCTGCGCATCAATGCAGCAATCTTTTCTTTAACCACAAAATCCCGGAGGCAAATAACAATGTCACGCGGCCTATTAGGCCGGCGGGGCCCTAGCGCCCTATGTGCCCTATCCAGCATCACACAAGCCTCCTCGACAGTGTCATCTCCTGCCAGCAGTATAGCCTTGCATATAGCCTCAGCAACTCTCCGGCTATCCTCAAATTCCGGTTCCTCTGGCACTCCCCGAATCCGCAAGTTGTTGCGCCTAGTGCGATTTTCAAGGTCCTCCATTTTATACTGAAGTTGCTCCTTCCAATGTTCCCACATTGTCACAGTGTGCGTTATTTTCCCCTGTGCATCTTGCACCTTAGCCAGTTGCTGTTCCTGGGCCTCCGTGCGCCTGCTCAACTCGCTCACTTCTTCGCGCAATTCACTGCAGACTTCACCCACCTCAACTTTCACAGCAGCTAATTCAGATTTTAGCTCCCCAAACCAGGCTTTCAGCTCCGCTCTGGACACACCATTCACCACCGTCGTGCCCGTTTCCGCTTCCAGAGCACGCGGTACCAGAGTCTCTACAGTCGCCCGAGGCGTCCGCTCACCCGCCGCCATATTGGCTGCCCGCTCTCCAGCGTGCCCGCCACTATAGGCGAATTCCTTTAAGTCAGCCGCCTTCTTACGGGTCGTCATCCTGCCTGATCGATCCTCCACACCTTCCGCCCCTGGATTCTGTCGGTCTTGGAGCCAATATCCCCCGAGGGGTTGCACCGTTGCCACAATAAGCCGGGGGTATCACGGAGCTCAAAACTCAGGCTGCCATCTACACTGGTGACATCACTTCCTCCCCCCTCCTCAACGCTTTTGAGGACATTTTGCCACACGGACCACAGATCATCGAAACCGAGAGAAAAAAAGAGAAATAAATCAACTTTTCTGCGGGGATTCACAAACAACATCTGTAGGGCTCTGCGGAAAAAAGAAGACTGAGTAAGATGGCACCCTTGGGCGGGAAGAGGACCGCGCATGCACGCTGCAATTCCCAAAGGCTTTCTTTGAAAGCTGGGGAAAATTGCTCCGCGAGGGCTCCGTCGGCGCCGACGTCACCCATATGTGAGGACTGACTTCCTGCTTGGTCCTGGAGAACTAGCTAAACTAAAAGTAAACAAAGCAAAGGGGCCGGATGGGATACATCCTAGAGTACTGAAGGAACTTCACTGTCTGACCTTTTCAAAGCTTCTGTAGAGTCAGGATTGGTCCCAGAGGACTGGAGAAAGGCACATGTGGTCTCTTTACACAAAAGCAGAAATAAGATTGAGAATTACAGGCCAGTTAGTCTGACCTCTGTGGCGAGTAAATTAATGGAAACACTGCTAAAAAAACAGAGCACAGTGAGGTTTCTGGAGTCCAGTGGCTTGCCGAATCTGAGGCAGCATGGTTTTATTAGAGGCAGGACTCGTCAGACAAATCTAATTAATTATTTTGACTGGGCGACCAAGGGATAGCCCTAGATGTGGTGCACTTATTTTTATTTTTTTTTATACCGCGCTCTTTACAATCAGTGCGGTTTACATGTATACTAACAGGTATTTTTTATTCCCTTGTCCCCAAATGGCTCACAATCTAAGTGTACCTGAGGCAATGGAGGCTTAAGTGGCTTGCCCAAGGCCACAAGGAGTGGCCATGGGACTAGAGACCCCAGTCCCTCCGGCCTGAGGTTGCTTGTCCCCATGTGGGAATTGAACCCCCGGCCTGAGGTAACCTGTCCCAACCACTGAGCCACTCCTCCCTCTCTTAGATTCCAGTAAAGCTTTTGACACCATTCTGCAAAGGTGACTTATAAATAAATTTGAGCACCTTAGGGATGGACCCTAAAGTGACTGACTGTGTTAGAAATTGTTGCCTCCCACTCAACCAAAGGGTACAGATAAATGGAGCTCACTCTGAGGAGAAGGAAGTTACTAGTGGTGTGTCACAGGAATCTATGCTTGGTCCGATTCTTTTTAACATCTTTGTTGTGATATTGCGGAAGGGCTGTCAGGTAAGGTTTTTGCCTCTTTGTGGATGATACCAAAATATACAAATAGAGAAGACACCCAGGAAGGAGTAGATAAGATGAGGAGGGATCTAGCTAAGATTGAAGAATGGTTGAGAATTTGACAGCTGAAATTTAACATTAAAAAATGCACGGTCATGCATTTGGGCTGCAAAAATCCAAGAGAGCAGTACAGAATAGAGGACGAAGTACTTCTGTCCACAAAAGAAGAGCAGGACCTGGGAGTGGTTGTTTCTGATGATTTTAAGGTGGCTGAACAGGTAGAAAAGGTGACGGCAAAAGCCAGAAGGATGCTTGGATGCAATGGGAGAGGAACGGCCAGCAGGAAAAAAGTAATAGTGCCTCTGTGTACGTCTTTGGTGAAACCTCATTTACAGTATTGTGTGCAGTTCTGGAGACCACACCTACAAAAGGATATAAACAGGACGGCATCAGTGCAGAGGGTGGCTACCAAAATGGCCAGCGGACTTTGTCATAAGGCATATGGGACAGACTTAGAGATCTCAATATGTATACTTTAGAGGAAATCCAATAAAAAAGTCCCGGTAGAGTTAGCAGCAAAATAACTCTTTTTGTCAGAGCAAAAAACTCACAAAAGGGGGTGAAAGTATTAACACCACCTCGCTGTGAACGCTCCTTTTTACTCAAATTAATAAAGTGTTGAAAATCAAGTTACTTATCTCAAAACATCACAACGTGGCACGTTTCGGGTTGAACAATTCGAAACCCTGCTTCAGGTGGAAGTTTCATAATTTTCACCATTAGTGGCTGAGTGCGTTCCAGGGATGCACTGAGCCACGGATGGTGAAAATTATGAAATAAGCAAGGGAACACACTTGATCTAATATTCCTGAACTCCCACAGCACCTCTTCATCTACGAACCCAAAAATCACATGCGTGCCATGGTCTGACCACCATCTCATCAACATTACCCATATATACAATCACACCAACATCAGAGAGAACAGCCAACCTAAAAGAAGATTCAAACCATTCAACAAAGAGGACTTCCTAACACAAATATTACCCAAACTCCAAGCAAACTCCTCCAACCTTGAAGACCTGATCAACAACTGGAACACTACAATCGCTTCTGCATCCTGTGCAACAACAACCAGCACCAAAACAAGAACTGCTGTGACAAAAGCAAGATGGTACACCCCAATCCTACGGAAGCTAAAGACTCAACTCAGAAGAACCGAAAGAAAATGGAGAAAGACCAAAAAGGAATCAGACAAAGCAAAATACATAAAAAACCTTGACACCTACCACACAGAAACTGATCAAGCAAAAAGAATCTACCACTCAAAAATCATACATACCTCACTAAACAAACCACGTGAGCTCTTTGAGATAGTCAAGAAGCTAACAAAAGCACCCAGCCACTCCAACCAGCTACCGAACATCCCACCTGAACTACTAGCACGCCAATACAAACAGCTCCAACTACCAAGCAAACCACAACAGAATGCATCATCAACAACCTACCATGCCACCAAAGTCACGGATTGGAGCACATTCAAAACAATCACAAAACAACAAATAGAATCCACTCTCTCCTGCCTAAACACCACCACCTCTCCACTAGATCCCTGCCCTGCAGAGTGGATAAAGAAATCCAAAGAAGACATAAGCACACCCCTAACCCACATTGTCAACAAATCCCTCAAGCAAGGACACATACCAGACATCCTCAAGACCTCTATCATCCGTCCGACCCTAAAAAACCCCAACCTAGACCCACTCAACCCAGCCTCTTTTAGACCAATAGCAAATCTCCCATTCACCACCAAAATCATGGAGAAGATAATTCAACGACAACTCCAAGACCACCTAGATACCAACAACATACTGGACCCGCAACAACACGGCTTCCGCCCATACCATGGAGTTGAGACCCTCATGACGACGCTACTGAACACCCTTATCAAAGGCACGCAGACCAAACACACTGGATACGTCATGCTCTTCCTAGACATATCCACAGCCTTTGACACCATCTCCCACAGCATTCTCCTACACAGACTCCAGGAAATAGGCATTAAGAACATCGTACTACCTGACAAACAGACAACAACTGATCCGCACAAACACAGCAACCTCCCCCCCCCCCTTTCAACAACATCAAGGAGTACCACAAGGTTCCACACTATCCACCATGCTCTTTAATATCTATTTGCAACCACTCTGCTCGATCATACGAGAGCATAACATCAACTACCATATATACGCAGACGACATAATGCTCTATGGACCAATCACAATCACCAACCCAACAAATGACCACCTGTCAGACTGCTTCATTGAGGTCTCCGACTGGCTACAAAGGAACAATCTATCCATCAACATCAAAAAAACTGAAGCCCTCATAGTAACCAAGGACCCAAACTTCACCCCACCACCACACCTCATATTGGGAACCACCCAAATAAATATTCAACCCCACATAAAATATCTGGGAATCACTATAGACCAGGCACTCACCTTTACTCCACAGATTAAAAAGACTACCAGGACAATATTCCACAAAGCAAAAATGATACAACGGCTCAGACCACTCATTGATCCACAGGATTTCAGAACTCTCATGCAGGCTATGACGCTCCCCCACCTGGACTACTGCAATATAATCTATCATGGACTTCCTGCGACCCACACCAACTCACTACAGACTGCCCTGAACACTACCGCAAGAATCATCCGGAAAGGAAAAAAACACGATCACATCACCCCAGTCCTGAGGGAATTACACATACTACCACTCAAAGCAAGGATCAAATACAAAGCTTCCCTGCTTATCCACAAAGCCCTCTATCAAACACAGACTTCCCACCTCCGCTCCCTACTACCCCAGCCCACCCACAACAGACCAATCCAACAGACCGCCAACAACATCCTTACCATCCCCCATGAACGAACAAAATATAATCAACGAACCTGCAACAGAGCTTTCGAACTATACGCACCCTCCATCTGGAGCTCATTACCGAGCCAAATCAGAAACAATGGTGATCTATCCGCGTTCCGGAAACAACTAAAAACCATCCTCTTTCATTAATACCTTGGACCAGAAACAGACAACCTTCACTGACAACCCACAGTCCTGTCAAAACCCCAAAATACCCTGTAAGAGACTCCTGTCAATTGTCTAAGTCTATACTATCTGTTCGGATCATCAATGTTGGCCCCCTCGGTGATGGCTCTCCCCTCCTCTGTATAATGATTACTGTCCACCCTCACCCCCACCCCCCCTTTTTTGTTAAACCGCTTTGACCCGGTGAAAAGCGGTATATAAATGCAGTTAAATAAATAAATAAAATAAAAGATAGGTCAGATTTTGCTGTACCTATCTTTTACCCACAGGTCGCTATCCAGGCAGCGGTGCAGTATCACTGCTACCCAGTTAGCAACTGTCGCTGCCTCCAGAATATCTACGACACACTCCAATGCTAAGCGGTTAGTATCAGTGCATGTAATGGAGGTAATTGGGGATATTCAGCGGCACTAACCAACAATGTTAGTGCCGCTGAATATCCTGCTAAGCGGCATTAACACAGGTTACAGGTCTGTAAACCGTGTAAATGCCTTTGAATATCGGGCCTATAGCCTTATCTGCCATCATGTTTCTGTGTTTCTAGTGTGTAACTCAAAGCTGCTTGTCAACAGAAAAATCAATCAATTATAAAAAACTAAGAAATAAGCAATAGAAAATAATCAAACTATGAATGTGTTCTGTTCTTTTCACTTGCTTCACTGTGCGTAACAATGGAGTGAACAGCAATGAAGGCAGTTTTCTGACTGATAGCCCAAAATTGAGGCTGCATACTTAATCGGCTACCTTGAAATTTACCTGCAGCTAGAAAGATACAAAGCAGTAGAGAATTTGTTAGCACATCCTAAAATCTTTAGTGTATACAAAGCATAGTTACTTACCAGTAGCAGGTGTTCTCCATGAACAGCAGGACTAAGTCCTCACATATGGGTGATGCCCCCTGACAGAGCCCTTTGTAGGAGTCTCCATTACCCATGCGCGCCTGCCTTCCCATCTGCCACGGTGCCATCTTATCCCTAGTAGAATACAAAAGCTAGTAGCCAAAAACAACTCCATGGGTAGTTGGAAGGGCTGTGATGACTTATTCCTGCTGTTCATGGAGAACCCTGCTACAGGTGAGTTACTGCGCTTTCTCCATGAACAAGCAGGAAGACATCCTCACATATGGGACTCCCAAGTTACAGACTGCCAAACACTAGAAAAGCAGCCCAATCAGGGCAACAAGAACCAGAAGAAACAGCATGTGTGATCCCTCTTTGGGATGCAACTGATTCAATGTCCACAGCAGACATCAACATTAGGATGACTCTTTTGGTAACCCGGACGGACAGAAGGGTTGGTGGGAAGGAGTTGAACTTAAGTCCCAAACAGATGCCGGAGTACAGCTTGGCTGAAGTTACTGTCACGCCAGGAATTCCCATTCAGGCAGTAGTGGGCTGTGAAGGCGTGACAGCCCTGCAAATCTCCTCTGTGGAGACAGAGAGCAGATTGGTCACAGATGCAGTCATGGCCCGGACACTGTGGGCCGTGACATGACCCTCGAAGCTCAGTCCTGCCAGAGAGTAGGCAAAGGATATGCAAGCCGCTATCCAAATGGACAGCATTCATTTGGAGACAGCCATGCCCAGCTTGTTGGGATCATAGGAACAAACACTGTGTAGAATGATGGTGGGTAGAAGGCCAGCATACGCTTACAGTCCAAAGTATGCAGCTGGGCCTCCACCCTGTTTGCATGAAACCTAGGAAAGAAGGTGGGCAGTATCATCGACTGGTTGAGGTGGAAAACCGAAACCATCTTTGGCAAGAAATGCAAGTAGGTGTGTAGCACCACCTGGTTATGGTGGAACCTCGTGAATGGCGGGTGAGCTACCAGAGCTTGAAGCTCACTGACTCGGCGAGCCAAGGTGAGCACCAAGAGAAAGGCGACCTTCCATGCAGAAATATCAGTGGACAGGTAACAAGCAGCTCGAAAGGTGCCGACAACAACTGTCCCAAGACCACGTTCAGATCCCAAGCCACTGGCGGGGGCTTAATTAGAGGTCTCAACAGGAGCAAACCCCCAATGAAGTGAGCCACCAGCAACTGAGCGAAGATGGCCTTCCCTCCCAAGACCTGATGGTAGACCCCAGTTCCACTCAGATGCACTTGGACAGAGTTAGACTTGAGGCCCAAATTAGAGAGATGCAGGAGGTATTCCAGCAAGTCCTCCACCGAGCATAAGAAAGGGTCCAGTGCCTTGTCTGCGCACCAGAGCAAGAACCCGCGCCACCTGAAAGCATAGGCTCAGCAGGTGGAGTCCCTGCGGGAGGCCAGGAGGACATACATCACCTCTCCTGGTAAATTAAGCTTGGACAGGACTACCCACTCACATCCATGCCTTGAGGGCCAGGGACCGGACGTTCGGGTGCAGAAGGATCCCGTCCTCTTGAGAGATGAGGTCAGGATTGCAACCCAGCCAGAGAGGCTCCTGACAGAAGAGCTGAAGCAGCAGTGAGAACCACAGTTGCCTGGGCCAATATGGGGCAATGAGGATCGTGGCCCCCTGCCCACCAGGAGCTTGAGAAGAGTCTTCACTACCAGTGGAATCAAAAGGTATGGGTAGAGCAGGTTTACCTATTAGTTCAGGATGAAGGCAACTGATGCCAGCCTGCCCCTTGTAGCCATGTGGAACAGAAGTGATCCACCTGCACATTGCACGGTGGGGCAAAGAAGTCCACTGTCTGAGTGCCCCACTCCTGAAAGAAGTGCTCCATCACCCTCCTGTTGAAGGTCCACTCATGGGGCTGGAGAACCCGCTTGCGATGGTCCACCAGCATTTTGAGCTCCCAGGACAGGTAGGTCACCTGCAGCTCCATGCCATGGGCCACTGCAAACTTCCAGAGGTGCACTGCCTCCTAGCATAGGAGGTACGAGCCCGTGCCTCCCTGTTTGTTGATGAAGAACATTTCTACCTGGTTGTCCATCTGAATGAGGTCTACTTGGTTGGCCAAGTGTGCCAGGAAGGACTTGAGGGCATTCACAACCACCCGCAGTTCCAGAAAGTTGATCTAGTGCAGACTCTCCTGCTCCAACTAGAGGCCCTGTGTCCGCAGGCGATCCAAATGTGCACCCTAGCCCAGTTTGGATGCGTCAGTAGTGAGCATCCTGTGGGGCTGCATCAACTGAAAGGGAAGACCTCAGAGCAGGTGCGCACCAGCCACCACTGGAGAGATACGACAGGAGCGCAGTAACAGCCACTCTGTCCCTGTGGTGACCCGTGGCTTGCTTCCACTTGGGGTACAACATCCACTGAGCCAACATCCCAAGCTGGGATAACAGGATCACTTGCACCGTGGAGGCCATGTGGCCTAACATGCGCAGTATTCCTCACACTGTTGTGTGCCGCTTTTGACAGATAGTGGAGACTACCTCCATGAGCCACTGCACACGGCTTTTTGGGAGAACAGCTCAGGCCCACGTGGTGTCCAATAGCTGCAGATGAAACTTCGGGCAGATAACCACAAACCAGAGTTGTTCAAGCACCAGTATCATCAGGTGCACTGAGCGCCACACACCATCCTGCATGGAGGCCTTTATCAGCCAGTCTAAATAGGAGAAGACAATCTGGAGGTAAGTGGCGATGACCCCTAGACATTTTATGAAGATCCTGGAGGCCAACGCCGGTCCGAACGGCAGCACCTGGTACAAAAAGTGCTAGTCACCCAGCATGAAATGCAGGTGTTTTCTCTGTAAGGGATGGATTGCAATATGTGTATACACATCCTTCAGATCCAAGGAGCATAGCCAATCACCCTCGATAAGCTATGGGAGCAAGGTTCCCAGGAAGACCATCTTAAACTTTTATCACACCAGAAAGTGTTTTAGGTCCCTGAGGTTGAGGATGGGCCTGAACCCCCTCCCATCTTCTTGGGGATGAGGAAGTAGCAGGAATTGAATCTCCACCCTATCTGGGCAGGGGGCACTGGCTTGATGGCCAGTTCAGCCAGTAGGGTGGTGACCTCCACTTGGAAGAGACCACGATGGTGCGGATACTCCCTTGGGAAGAAAGGAGCTGGGAGCTGGACAAAATGCATCAGATACTCACCCCGCAACTATCTATAGCACCCAGGTGTCCGTGGTGATGAGGAGCCACCTGTGTGAAAAGTGGACAAGGCGACCTCCCACCTGAGAGGGCACCCCTTCGGTGATTGGGCTATGCTCCTGAGGAAGGCATCAAAACCCCACCCCATGGCTGTGGCTAGGGTGTGGAATGGGCCTTCTGCAGCTTAGCCCAGCGCAGTTGTCACTGGGTCTGCACCTTGGGTTGAGCTCCCTGGGGGCTCTGATAGTACCAGCACTTTAGCCTGTAAAAAGGCTTTTTCTTCCCCTGATGCTTCTTTTTAACAGAGTCCATCATCTTGCGTGAGAGACGGGAGATGGTCACCTGTTCAGTCTCAGTTTCAGCCATCTCTCCTGCATGGGCTTGCCAAAGAGATTTTCACCAGTGCACGGCACATCTGCCAACTTTTCCTAGACCTACTGCTCCAGGTCGGAAGACTGGAGCCAGACCAGCAGGCATGCATCGATGCCCACTGCCACTACCCTGCCCACAGACTCAAACACGTCATATGTGGCTCACACCATATACCTGGACACATTCTTTCCGTGGCCAATCAGGGTACAAGAAGGCCTCCAGGTGCTCTGCTGGGATGAGGGAGCCGAGCTCGTTCAGGTCCCCCATGTCGTCTTTTAAGAACAACCATCAATAGAGTTTGAAAGCAGCACCATCCAAACCCATTGAGGGTCCATTGCTTCCTGTTAGGAGCACCGACGAGTGGGTTTTGGAGTGCTTGATGTGCCACATGATGGACTCCATAACCAAGGAATGGTATGGCAGCTGGGGTTTTTTGAAACCGGGGGCATTCTGCACCCTGTACATCAAGGTCAATCAGCGGCTGATGGCCAGCACCCACAACGGGTTCTCCCATATGCAGAGCAGGAGTCTCTAAAGTATTCAGTGCACCGGCACCATAACAGCTTCCTTCGGAGCAGAAGGGTACTGGAGGCTCTCCAGTTCCTCCACCCTTGCCTCATCCTCTGCCTCCAGAGAAATGGGAATCGCTTTAGCTATATCTTGGACGAAGTCCCGGAAGGACATATCCTCTAAGGGTGACATCCGCCTTTCCTATAGTGGAGACGGCGCCAAGGGGATGTCTGGGGACTTCCTCTCGGTGACCAGCAACTCCTCCTCTGTCTCCCAGCCATCGGAGTATGACTCCAAGAGGAAGTCAAAATATCTCCTGGTTTCCTCCCAGCATCGGCTCCACTCCAGTGGAGATGATAACCACTGGCGGGGTCCATGCACGGGGCATTGGACCAGAGACACTGGAGAGTGAAATTGTGGTTGGGTCCTGCTTGGCAAGGAGGGCATGGTTCTCAAGGACAGACTGCACTGCTGGTTGTGAGACCACCGGGACCCGTGAAGGCAAGAGAACCGCCACCATGCGCACCTCAAAAGCCTGAATGTGCTCGGTAAGCACTGCAGTCTCTGAGGGCATCGGGGCCAGTACAATGACCTCTGCCACCTACTCCAGGCACCCACTCCAGGGACTCCATGATGGTAAGAACACTGGGAGACTGCCAAGGACCCACTGGGAGACTGCCAAGGACCCACTAAGGCCTTGGGAGTCTATTTCTCACGCCAGGGCACCTTTGCAGGCTGTTCCTGCCAATTGCCCTCTACATCGCACTGAGAGGGGTTCCGGTGTTAATGCCCATGGTTGGCACTGTCTCCAGCCGCTCACTTCGACACTGATAAGGTAGATGACTTCTGTGGTTCTGACCAGGTGTCTATGAAGTGCCTCTGTTCCATGCAGCTGCAACCCCTCAGCTCTGAATGAGCATGAGCACTGCGTGATGCCAAGGCCTCGGCGAAGCCCCTCGAGGGTCTCGATGCCTGTTCCGAGGACGCTGAGTACGATGGCCCAAAGAGGGACTCATGCTGCTTCTCTCAGCCCTTGAGGCCCTTCTTAGTCATCTGGAGTCACAGGGTGTAGGTAGGAGGGCTCGTGATCAGGGGCGAGGGATCAGTCATCGAAATGGTGGGTGCACTTTTTAAAACCACTAGCCGCTTTGACATTGTCAGGAAAACAGCTTTCACAATGTTGAAGGGCTCAATGCCAGCGAATGGTGAGAAATGCCGGGGAAAAAAGAGAATGTAAGACAGCCCAGACAAAAAACACACAAGAAAAAAGAACCTTGCACGATGGCCGGCGCTGGCATAACTAGCACCCTGATGACACATGAAAGAATAGCAGGAAAAAGGCAAAGAAAAAACATGAAAAATTGCAACTCCAAAGGGCTAGAAAAACAGCTTTCCCTGATAGAGCAAGGAATACGTCTGTGAAGCTCTGTGGAAAAAATGAACTGGGGATAAGATGGCACCACAACGGGCGGGAAAGCAGGCGCACATGCATGATGGAGGCTCCCAAAAGCTTCCAGTGGAAGCTGGGAAGCGTTCCTGCGTGGGCTCTGTCAAAGGACGTCACCCATATGTGAGGACTGTCTTCCTGCTTGTTCATGGAGAAAATCAATTTAACACTTTTACCTACAAATTAAGATACATAAAGTCGACTGCACAAATTAATTTAAAGAAATGTATGTATGAAATGAACTGACCCCCCCCCCCCCAAAGAAAAAGCAAAAATCAGAGAAAAAGACAAAAATCTTAAAATTCTCTCTATGGATATCCCTACAAAGCAGTTGTTCTCATCAGTATGTTAACAGAAGTCTGGATTTTTCTCTTCAGTAAAAGAACTACATTAAACATAGCAGTCAGAAGCTTTCATAGTTTCTTAAAATTATTTATGGTAACAAATACTGACACTTTAAAACAGACACTAATGACCCGATTTACCAAGGCTTTTCTCCCATGCTGTGTCTAGGGAAAAATCTTTGAGAATCAGGCCCTAATCAGATGTACAATGACGTTTTGAGGGCCATAAACATGTCTCATTCTCAGGCTATTCACAAAATAATTTAAAATAGAATGCTTGCATACAAGCTAGATTAATTTCTCTTTATTATATCAAATATCAGACTAGTTTGAAGTCCTAGAGGACATAAGAAACTCTGTAATAAACACCTGCACTTAGTACAGCTTATTGCACCCAATACCACATTATGATTTGAAAAAGTCTCTCAATATATAAATATGCAACTTGACAAACTGAAAATCAATTTGGCTTTTCTTTTCTCTTGTTTAATCTCCATTTTCCTTTCTATTGGTTATCATGGTCTGCACCTCTTGGGGAAAACAGCCGCCAAAAGATACAGAAAGAAGATTAATGAGCAGATATATAAAGCTGTTTTTCCAAGGATAACAATCATGCTATCTGTACACTGTAATTTGGGTAGCGAGTTCTCCTAACAATCTGAGCATATCCTTTGTTTCAAAAGAGGTCGAGCATCTCTGTAATTACTCAGTACAGCCAGACTAATTATTAGGTCAAGAGTATCGAAAGGTGGTTGTGTTAAAATATTATTCATTGTCTCATACATGTGTGGTACTTGGCAAGTAGATCTGGTCTGACATCTTTCAGCTCACAGGGAGAATTTTCAAAAGAACATTTTGTACAGCATACAAAAAAATAGCCTTCATCTGCAAAGTAGTTAATGTAGTACTTCAACCAGAACAAATGTGGTGCAATACAAGTGAAAAAAGCACAAGAACAAAGTTAGTAGCCTGTGTTCTAATAGAAATTTAAATCAGATTAAATAGAGCTTGGGTCACTGGGTGCCATTTCTCTTTGTTACAGGCTCTCCAGCTGATTATAAGTGCCATTGCCTCTCCTTCTTTGTACGAGCTGCTGCTTCTTGTATTCATTCATCCATTTGGTGCACAGATTCCCTTCCCAGCTGATCCTAATGCTGAACAGGGAAGCTAGTATTACCTTCATAGCTGGCCTACAGCCGATGTAATACATCTTAGACAGATCCGCTTCTGCTTCACACAGCTACCTTTAGTGGCCATGGAACCTTTTCTCACTAAATATTATTTAAGTTTGCCTAGACAAACACAGTGTTTGTATTTGAGTGTGCAGAAAGCATAAAAGTGCAAGACCTACTGTTATCTATAGAGTAATTTCTGAACCAGCATTACTTTTTAAAGACAATCATGTGTTTCCATTGCTGGAAAAAGAAAACATGGTTTTCTTACTCTTCCTGGGGCAATTTCTCCAAATGGGTTAGCTTTGCATATATTATGACAATTATGAACCTCACTTTTAAGCCGAGGTATGTGGAATATGATCTCAGTCTCTCACACTGCCAATGCTCGGCATAGTACTTACATTATGGCAAAGACAGCCTCCCTCTGGAGTTGTAAGATGTTACATGTATAGGTAATTTATCAAGGTGTGCTTGGAAATTATTCTTAATTAAGTCTGTGCCACCGAATACGATGGGAAATATTTCTGTATCTTTCTAATATATTTTATTGGTCTCTGACTGCATTTCTTAATACTTCAGGATCTCTCTCTCCATGTGATTCACAGAACAACCTCTTGGAACAGACATCTCTATTATCAATGTGGAGGAGTAGCCTAGTTAAAGCACTGGCTTGGGAACCAAGAGACCAGAGTTTGAGTCCCACTAGCACTCCTTGTGGCCTTGCGCAAGTCACTTAACCCTCCACTGCCTCAGAAGAATCCAAGTTATCAATGTCCCTGTTTATCGTACATAATCAAGTTTAAGTTACAATGTAAACCGCTTTAACTAAAAAATGATCAAGCGGTATAAAAAACCTGTAAAATAAATACAACAAAATAAAAATCAATGTTGTTCTGTTTTTCTTCTTTAGCACTATGTCAGGTTTACTCGCATCTAGTTTCTTATCCGTTGGGAATGGGAATGTCCCAGGTGATCATAAGTTCTTCATTCTCTGTAATTCTCTTAAGGTCATGAGCCCAGTGCTTTTCAGGGACAGTGTACTGTTTACAGAGGTTCCAACAGATGAGGTGTACTACTTTGTTATGCTTTTCTGTATAGAAATTTTCCACCATCAGAACTTCACAGCCTGAGGTTGAGTCACTCTTTCTAGGTCTTTCTGCAGTGAGATATGTCTGATCCCATTTACAGTAGAAATTTAAAAAGCGACACTGTACCTAAGTTGTCAGCAGACCCTTCATGTTCTCGATTATATGCAGTTAATACGAGGGCACATTCAGGCTAAATGTGGCATGAAACCAAAGCAGCTTGATCCCGCACCAACCTCAGCTGAAGGTTACAAAACTGTATGCAATCCACAACATATAAAGAAAGCTTTTAACCTATATTGCCATGAAGCATAAATAGCAATCAACCACTTTCTTCCTAGAACCTCCAGTATAGTTTTGTCTATAGTTGGTACAGATAGATTATAGGATTACGCATGTTTACCTATTAATTCAATAACTGTTAATCGTACCACAGGGATGGCAAATTGCCAGAAAATACATCTTTGCCTATATTTATTGAATATTCTGAGTTATTTACAAATACTATGAAGCCATAATCAATGCCATTTCTCTTTCTGCAGGAAAGATTTACATAACTGAAAAAAAAAACCTAGCAAGAATGGCAAGTGCTAAACTGAAAGTCACCGTAAGAACATCTCTGGATAATTATGAAGCAAACCGATTCATTACAATCAAGGTATGCCCAAAACAAACCTGTTTGGAGACATAGAGGTACATTCTAATATGTGCGTCCAGGCCCCTGTGCATCCGATTGGAATTGGGATGCCCAGAGGCAGACCTGATTCTGATCAAGCGGGTGCTAGAAGTGCCCCACGGGGTCAGAATAGGGTCTAGGACCTGTACATGCAGGCCAGGATCCAATTCTGATCAGCCTGCATGCACAGCCACCTGCCTGGCTACCTCAGTCAGGCTCCTGAATGGCCACGATCCCCGGCCGCCAACCACAATCTTCTTTCCCTGCAGTACAACCCCCGATCTGGCCTTCAATGGCCAGGGTCGGGTTGCGGGTTATCTCCTGCACCCCTCACCTTTCTGATGCTGTCGGGGCCTGCCGACTCCGACATCCAGGGGAACTTATTCCATCTCCAGTTTGCCGGCCCAGGACATACAGGGCCAACCTCAGAATTGGCCCTATAAGTCCAGGGTCGCGGACCACCCATGCCCGCCCTCGTTCCACCTCCAAAACGCCCCCTCCCGCCCCGTCTAAGCTTCCCCGTACAAACATCTTGTTCGTACAGGGGAAGAGATAAGGTTGTTGGGGCCACTTGGCAATAGTGGTCTAGTGGTTAGGACAAGGTACTTCAGGCCGGAGGGCCTGGCGTTCAAGTCCCACCTGGGGACAGCAATCTCAGGCCGGAGGGACTGGGATTTCTAGTCCTATAGGCACTCCTTGTGGTCTTGGGCAAGCCACTTAACCCTCCATTGCCCATGTTCCCTGTAAGTATTAGCATATGTGTCTCATATCCCCTCGTGTTAAATGTATCCCCCAATTGACCGCTTTGACCCGGTCAAAAGCGGGATATAAATACAGCTAAATAAATAAATAGTGGAGGAGGGATAGTAAGGAAATCCACAGCACTACCTTTTAACTTTCGAAAGGGAAACTATGATAAAATGAGGAAAACAGTTAAGAAAAAACTAAAAGGAGCAGTTGCAAAGGTTAAAGACGTACATCAGGCTTGGCTGTTGTTGAAAAATACTATCTTGGAAGCCCAGACCAGCTGTATTCCACGCTTTAAGAAAAGTGGAAGGAAGTCCAAAAAACTGCCAGCATGGTTTAAAGGTGAGGTCAGAGAGGCTGTTGTTGCCAAAAAAGCATCTTTCAGGAAATGGAAAAAAGAGCCAAACGACGAAACCTGGAAACAGCACAAGCACTGGCAAGTCAAATGCAAGGCATTGATAAGGCAGGCAAAGGGAGAATTTGAGAAGAAGCTTGCTGCGGAAGCAAAAACGCGAAGTAAAGACCTTTTCAAGTACATTTGTAGCAAAAAACCTGTGAGAGAGTCAGTTGGTCCATTAGATGATAAAGGGGTTAAAGGAGCACTAAGAGGCGACAAGGTGATAGCGGAGAGATTGAATGAATTCTTTGCTTCAGTCTTTACTGAGGAAGATTTAGGGATGTTACCCATGACTGAAGTGGTATTTAAAGGTGCGGAAGAATTGAAGGAAATATCGATACATCGGGAAGATGTATTACAACTATTAGATAAACTGAAGAGTAGCAAATCACCTGGGCCGGATGGTATACATCCAAGGGTGCTGAAAGAACTGAAATACGAAATTTCAGACCTGCTATTAGTAATCTGTGAACTATCATTAAAATCATCTCTAATACCTGAAGATTGGAGGATCGCCAAGTAACACCAATTTTTAAAAAGGGTTCCAGGGGTGATCCGGGAAACTACAGACCGGTGAGCCTGACATCAGTACCGGGAAAAATGGTAGAAACCATCATAAAGAATAAAATTACTCAGCATGTAGATAATCATGACCTAATGGGAGACAGCCAACATGGCTTTAGACAAGGAAGATCTTGTCTTACTAATCTGTTATGTTTTTTTGAAGGAGTGAATAATCAGGTGGACAAAGGTGAGTCGGTTGATATTGTGTATCTGGACTTTCAGAAAGCCTTTGACAAGGTCCCTCATCAGAGACTTTTGGCAAAACTAAAGAGTCATGGGATAGGAGGCAGTGTACTATTGTGGATCAGGAACTGGTTAAAAGATAGAAAGCAGAGGGTAGGGCTAAATGGCCAATTTTCCCAATGGAGAAAGGTGAATAGTGGTGTACCCCAGGGATCTGTGCTGGGTCCGCTGCTTTTTGACATATTCATAAATGACCTGGAAAGTGGAATAACGAGTGAGGTGATCAAATTTGCAGATGACACATAACTATTTAAAGTTGTTAAAACCCAAGAGGACTGTGGAAAATTGCAAGAGGATCTTGACAAATTGGAAGACTGGGCATCAAAATGGCAGATGAAATTTAATGTGGACAAGTGCAAGGTTATGCACCTAGGGAAGAACAACCCAAACTACGGTTACACGATGCAAGGTTCCACATTAGGAACCACCACCCAGGAAAAAGATTTAGGCGTCATTGTGGATACCATGTTAAAACCCTCGGCCCAGTGTGCAGCAGCGGCCAAGAGAGCAAATAGAATGCTAGGTATGATAAGGAAAGGAATGGAAAATAAAACAAAAGATATTATAATGCCTCTATATCGTTCCATGGTGAGACTGCACCTTGAATATTGTGTGCAATTCTGGGCGCCGTATCTTAAAAAGGATATAGCGATTTTAGAAAAGGTTCAGAGAAGAGCCACCAAAATGGTAAAGGGGATGGAAGGATACTCCTATGAAGAAAGGCTAAAAAGGTTGGGGCTCTTTAACCTGGAAAAGAGACGGCTGAGGGGAGATATGATAGAAGTCTATAAATTAATGAACGGAGTGGAACGGGTAAACGTAGATCGATTGTTTACCTTATCAGAATATAGAAAGACTAGGGGACATGCACTGAAGCTACAGGGTAAACTATTTAAGACTAATAAAAGAAAATATTTTTTCACTCAACGTGTAATCAAACTCTGGAATTTGTTACCGGAGGATGTAGTAAAGGCTGTTAGTGTAGCTGGGTTTAAAAAAGGTTTGGACAAGTTCCTGGAGGAAAGGTCCATAAACCATTATTAAGAAGGGACCCAGGATATCAATGCTTGAACCAATACAAGCATTGTGGAACCTGTGTCCCTTGGGGAAACTGCTAGGTACGTATGACCTAGATTGGCCACTGTTGGAAACAGAATGCTGGGCTTGATGGACCTTGGTCTGACCCAGTATGGCATATCTTATGTTCTTATGAGCTAGAATCGCGCCCTGTGCGACATGCACATCGGGTGCATCCCCCCTCCTCCCCATACCTCTGTCCAGCTGCTGCCTGTTCTTGCCCTGCTGCTGCCGTCCTCTGTTTTCTCCATGGCGGCACCAGCAGCAGAGAAAGAGCAGGAAGGAGATGGAGGAGAGGGCGCGTGCCCGATATGCAAGTCGCTGGCACTTTAAGCAGATCTGTCCCTCCCTGCTCTGATGCCACTTCTGAGGAGGGACTAGACCTGCTTAAAGTGCCGCAAAAAGGCTTAAGGGGCGCATTTCGACTGTCTGCTGTTGCCCTACTGATGCCATTTTTTCTTCTCTCAGTGGCAGCAGGGCAATAGCAGGCAGCCAAAATGTGCCCCTCCCCCAAGCCTTTGCGCCCTGTGCGGCTGCACCGCTCGCACAGGGGTAGGTACAGTCCTGGGTGTGGGGTATATGTGCAGTTGTTTTTTGTTTGTTTGTTTTTTAAATAAAAGAAAATTGGATGAACCTCTGTCTTTTAGCATTTTATTTATGAAACATAGGGGTATGTTTACTAAATGGCAGTAGTGGCTTCCGTGCGATACTACTGCCATTTAGTAAACATAACCCATAATGTCAATTAGAATGCCAATAGGATTTCATGATTCCTTCATTATTTAATTCCTCCTCTTCATATCATTCTTAGAGGTTAGATCAAATAAGATATGAGAGCAAGGTTTATAGAAGCAGGTGAGGGGTCCTGGAATCATCAGATCTGTTTACACATTCAAAAATGCCCCCAAAAATGTGAAATGCAGAAGATGAGAATATTATCATAAAAGATTATTTGTAATGTAATGAAGGGTGCCGAGTTGGGGAGGCCATAACTTTGAATTTCCTGGGGGCTTTTTTGATGGTGTTAGGACCATTTGTTAGTATTTAATTAATGCCTTTCCATTAGTAATTCAAAGCAAGTTACAGTCAAGTACTGTTAGTATTTCCCTGTCCCAAGAGCGCTTACAGTATTGTGTTAGGTTATTAAAAATTCAGTTATTCAGATACACCACTTAAACAGATAACATCCTCTGTGACAATATTCAGGTGTCAGCACAGACAATCCTATATTCTACAGGAAATGGATCACTAAAGCAAAAACAGGCAAGACTATAGACAGAAAAGCAGCATTTTAAATAATGAAAAGAACCAGGTGCCAACAGTAAAAAAACATTTGCAAAGCAAGGAAGGACTGAAGAGTGGTAGAGCTAACAGATGTGTGTGAAATGCCAGGAACAAGCTCCTCTACAGATGTTGCACTATAGACTTCGTACTACAATATGGTCATCTTGGTTCTCTTTGTATACCACAAAATACTGTTCAACATAATTAAATGCAGATCTAAACCTGGGGTCTTGTAGAGCTGCCACCCATCACAACTCCCTTCAAGTTGATTGTTTCATGAAACTGTAGTACAAATGACATGAAACATGTCTTTAAGTACCCATTGCAGGGGACCACGTGATGCGTGAGTGAGGGTGGATGTGTCCTGCTCACTCCGGGGCTGCCCCAGCAATTATCCTGCATTTTATCTACAATTAACCCAGGGATTCTGCCTCCCTAACTCTCCGGGAATTCCCCACCTTGAGTGCTCCTGGGAACAGCACCCACACCAGTCGCTGATGCCGCTGCCCGCGAGGAAAGACCGGGAGAAGGCGACCAGGTCGGGGCCTTCGACCTCAGCCACGCTGCAGCCAGCTTCGCCGGGCGCGGAGAGTACAGACTCAGCCTCAGTTGAACTAGCGAAAGAGGTCGTTAAGTTACTGGACCCGAAGTTCGACTTACTTTTGAAAAAGATGGACGGCATGGAAGAGGCGCTCACGGACTTTGGGCACCGTGTGGAGGAATTGGAGCAGCGAGTGGCCCTGGTTGAGGAAGGCGAGGGGAAGCGTGAGAAAGAGGCAGCAGAGCTGAAGCGGCAATTGGTGGAGCTCCAGCAGAAAGTCGACAATCTGGAAAACAGATCACGCCGAAATAATTTGAGGCTGGTGGGTCTAGGCGAGAAGCCTGAGCGGAAGCTGCTGCAGTTCTTGGAAGGCTGGCTGCCGGAGGCGTTGGGAGTGGAGGAGCTGCGCGGGCGCTTCAAGATTGAGCGAGCGCATAGACTGGGGGCCCAGCGGGAGCCTGGAGGCCGGCCCCGGGTGGTGATTTTTCGGGTCCTAAACTTCCAACATAAAACGCAGATCCTCCAGGCGTACCGTAAGAGGTCGGAGCTGCAACTGGACAACCGCAAGATTCTGCTCTTTCAAGATTATTCGGCGGCGGTGGCTGCCCAGCGTAGAGCGTTCTCCCCGATCTGTGCGGAGTTATTTAAACGTAATGTTCGCTTCACCCTGGCGTTTCCAGCGCTCCTGCGGGTTACTGTGCAGGGGCAAACCCGGGTCTTTGACCAAGCGGCGGCGGCAGCGAAGACCTTTTTGCAGCACTTGGGGGATACGGGAGCCGAGGGCTGACTGCTACACTGGGGACTATGACATACCTCGTGCACACGGAGGTGCTCTGTGTGGCCTGAACGGGTGGACTGCCTGTGCATAAGTTGTGGGCCTAGGCCCTAGCTTTGAGTTTGCTACATTAATTTGCAATGCCCTAGGGGGTCGCGCTGGCTGTCGTGGGATGGAGCGCTGATTCCCTGGGGGCTCTTTTTCTAGTTTTCTGTTACTGTTTAACCATCTTAATCCTAGAGCGTGCAGTTGAGATGTTGCTGTGATGTGTGTTTGGGCATGAATCGGGGGGAGGGGGGAAGGCTGAGGCAGCCCTGTAGCGTCACTTGGGTCTAGGCCTCAGTGTAGTTAGCTGAGGACTTTATTTGGTTTGTTTTTACGGGTAGAGGAGGGGGGGAGGGAGGGGGGGTGGCGGGAGGAGGGGGAGGGGAGAGGTGGGGGGGGGTGGGCCAGCTGTACGACGGGGGGTGGAGTTGGAGGGGGCTTTGGGGGGATGGGGGAGGGTAGGTACTCTTCAGGGTAGAGTTTCTGGGACTATAGTATGGATGTTGGCATCTGGGAGGGAATATGGAAGACTCGAGGGATTAGACCGGTGTGGCCTGTGCGAAGTGTTCTATGGCGTGGGGTGGAGGCTGGGCTGCCCTGCGCTCTCCTATCTGTCTGTCTGCTTTGGTGTCCCCCCGGGTGTACCCTATGCCCTCTGATTTACGGTTTGTAACCTGGAACGTGGGAGGGATAGGTACCCCGGTGAAGCGCACAAAAATTTTGCAGGCTCTCAAGAGGGGGGGGGCGCAGGTAGCCCTGTTATAGGAGACACATTTGAGCAAGAAGGAACATGACAAATTGCAGAGGGATTGGGTGGGCCAGGTCCTTTCTGCGTCCTCCGGGGGTAGAAGGAAGGGGGTGGCGATCTTAATACATAAGAGTGTGCCTTGTGAGGTGCTTGCACAGGTGGGCGACCCTTTGGGTAGCTTTCTTTTTGTGCATGTTAAACTCCAGGGGGAAGAATTTTTTATAGGCAACCTTTATGCTCATAACACGTATGATCATCCGTTTTTTCGCAGTATTCTGGACAAGGTTCTGGCCGCCCCCCCGGTCCCTGTAATTCTTGCTGGTGATTTCAACTGCCCGCATGATCCTGCTCTGGACAGGTCCACGGCGTTCTCGGGACGTCGTTGGTCTGGCCGGGGTGTGGATTATCTGTGTGAGTTGGGAGCTCTGGTGGATTCTTGGAGTGTGTTACACCAAGAAAATAGGGAGTACACACATCTGTCACGGGCCCACCACACATGGTCGCGGATAGACTACATCTTGGTTTCGAAGCAGTGGTTTGGAAAGGTGAGAGCGGTTGAGATTGATCCCATTGTGATCTCGGACCATGCTATGGTTCGTCTGGATTGGAGGGGTGAGAGGTCTGTGGGAGGTAAGTGGACGTTTCCGGCATCTTTATGGCAGAAGGAGGAATTCCAACGATATGTGGCTTGCCATTGGGCAGAATATCTGGCATTTAATGAGGGTACGGCCAGTTCAGCTGCTATGTTCTGGGAGGCGGGGAAGGCTGTTCTTCGGGGTCATATCATAGCGTATGTGACAGCGGAGCGGCGACGACTCAATGAGGAGCTTCTTAGACTGACCAGGGAGTTGCGTGTGGCGAAAAGGCAGGCGGAGAACCAGCGGGGAGGGGTCAGAGAGTACCTTGAGATTCAGAAGCAGCTGAATGCGCTGTTGCAGGAGCGCGCGCTTCACTCCTTGCATAACTATAAACATCAATTCTTCCGATATGGGGATCGCTCTGGGAAACTGTTGGCGCGGTTGGTACGGGATAAAGCAGGCCCCCGGGGGGTTACGGTGATTCGGGATCCACAGGGGCAGAAATACAATCGGGCTGTGGATGTGGTAAAGGTGCTCCGCAGCTTTTATGAAGAACTATATGCGGCGGATGTGAGTGATGTGGACGCAATGGCTGCTTTTCTAGATGGGGTGAAACTCCCGACACTGTCGGAAACGCAGCGAGAAAGTTTGAATCAGCCTATTGGGGGGGAGGAGATCAAACAGGTGATTCGAGCGGGAGCCTCTCATAAGGCTCCGGGACCCGATGGGTACCCGGTGGAATTTTACAAGATGTTGGAGAGGCAAGTAGTTCCGACCCTGGCCGCAGTGTATGGTGAAGCTATGGAGCTTGGTAGTTTCCCCCGTGATATGCGCACGGCCAGCATTATTTTATTACCGAAGCCGGGGAAGGACCCGGAAGAGGCGGCTTCATATCGGCCGATCTCGTTGATCAATGTGGATATGAAGCTGTTGGCCTCGGTGCTGGCGCAGAGATTGCAGTTGTTCCTTCCGACATTGGTGGGTCCGCATCAAGCTGGGTTTGTGCGGGGGAGGGAGGCCGGTGTTAACATCAGCAGGATCTTGCTAGGACTGGAAAAAGGTTTGTTGACATGTGACCCCGTGATCCTGGTCAGCTTAGACTCTGAGAAGGCCTTCGATAGAGTGGCATGGAGCTACATGTTTGCAGCCCTGCAGAAGTTTGGTATCACGGGTGCCTTTTTGGCATGGATACATGCCCTCTATGCAGATCCGTTGGCGGTGGTAGATGATGGGGGGGTTCGCTCGCAGCCCTTCTCTTTGCATAGGGGTACTCGGCAGGGTTGTCCGCTATCTCCGCTGCTATATGTGTTACAATTGGAGCCCCTCTTGGTGTCGCTTCTTGAGTCTGACCAGATTGTAGGCATAACGTGGGACGGGGGTTCCATTAAGCTTAGCGCGTTTGCGGATGACTTGCTGCTTTGTTTGGGCTCCCCGGAGAGCTCGTTGCCACATGCATTGAGGATCATAGAGCAATTTGGGGCCTTCTCTGGGTTGCATATTAATCGGCTGAAGTCCATGGTCCTGGATGTCGACGGGCGTTCCCGAGGGAATTGGCATGGAGTGTTTCCGCTCAGTTGGGCGTCGGGGCAAATCCGGTACTTGGGCATCCAGATCCCTGAGCATCCGAGGCGTTTATATGAGGTGAACGTGATGCCGTTACTTGACTCGACAATAAGGAGGCTGCAGAGATGGCGGGACCTCCCTGTTTCTTTGCTGGGTCGAGTGGCCTTAGTGAGGATGATAGAGTGGCCCCGTTGGTTGTATGTGTTGCGGCAGCTACCGGTGTGGCTCAAACGGAAGGATCTTTCTGTGCTCCATAAGCATCTTGGGAGGTTTCTCTGGAGAAGTCGCCGGGCGAGAATCTCTCTGGTGACGCTTATGCGCCTAGTGGAGGAAGGTGGTGTGGGTTTGACGTCCCTGCGTACCTATAATCTTTGCTATTTGGCACGGCGTCTAAGCGATTTGGTTTCCGGCGCGGAGGACTGCCTGCCGATTGCGTTGATTGATCAGATGTCAGAGAGTTGGCATAGGGTTTACCTGTTGCACTGTGCGAGGGTATCGCTGCCGCGCTTCTGGAGGGCGTCGACATATATGGGTGCACTTCGTGCAGCTTGGCAGGCTTTGTGTCATCTGAGAGGTGGCAACTGGGAGGCCACGGATTGCCTTCCTCTGAGGGGTAATCAGGGCTTTCAGCCGGGGAGGGGGAGGGGGAGGGGGGTGGCGCTTACTTGGTGTAGGGCTGGTCTCGAATATTTGGGACAGCTGAGAACGGCAGAAGCGGACCACTTAGCTGCGTTTTCAGAGTTGGTCCAACGCTGTCACCTGCCGGTGCAGGCGTTCTATTTCTATCTGCAGGTGCGCCACTATGTGTTCAGTTTGTCCGACCGTGGAAGGGTGCTCGCCCGGAGTGGTAGCCTTTGGTTATTGATGGAGAGACTGCAGGAGAGTGGTTCGGCACGGCTTCTAAGGGGAGAAATTTTTTTGGAGGGGGATCAAGCGCACTTGTTGCCGTTAGTAGGGCGGTGGAAGGAGGATGGGTTGGGGGACCTTACTGTGGAGCTTCTGGGATGCGCTTTTCGGAGAGCGTGGGGCGTCTCTGAGGCCATGCGTTTATCGGGAGATGCAGTATAAATTGTTGTGGCGAGCTTATGTGGCGGAGGTCGGGGCTGTGCGGATGGGCCTGTTGAAGACAGATGTGTGTGGCCTGTGTAGCAGGGGGAAAGGTTCTTTATATCATCGTTTTTGGTCCTGCTCGGTAATGCAGACCTTTTGGGGGGAGATTTGGGAGTCCCTTGTTTCCTGGACGGGAATCCGGATTGAGCTTCGCCCTATCTGGTGTCTCTTTCAGCTCTCCTACCCGGGTATTGAGGGGTCTAGTTCCCAACGGTTTTTCTATGAGAAGGGTTTTTTAGTAGCCAAGCAATGTATTCTGCGGCGATGGCTGTCAGGGGCGCATCCCTCGCTTTTGGAGTGGGAGCATCAGCTACGGGAAGTCATGCTCATGGAAAGTAAAACGGCCCAGCTGCTGGGGGGGGAAGGCCTGGTCGTGGCATTCGGCCGATTGGGAGCCTTTGTGGGGGGGTCTTGGGGTGCCCACTGAGGGGGAGGGTGTGGGTAGACGGGTTGGCTACTAGTGGTGGTATCTTTGGTGCTGTGACAGGAGGTTGGTTGGTGAGTTGGTGTGTTTGCCCTGGAGGGGGGGTGGGAGGGAGGGGATGGGTTGGGGGGGAGGTATGGGGAAGGTGGGCTGTATTGTTCTTGGTAGAGCTCGCATTGTGATGTTCGTTGTTTTGCTGTACTTGAGACTGTTATGCCTCCATAGACTGTTTGCGGGGGCGTGTCTGTTATGCCTTCTTATCCTAATAATGTTAATAAAAATGATTTTCTCTAAGTACCCATTGCAGAACTCCTCAACAAAGACTGAACCTCTTGGCTCATAATGTGTGATTTTCTCATGCTAGCAGAAAATTAGAGCAAATAAATAGCCTTCATGAGAGCCTAGAGGTACAGTCTGAATTTGGATACAAGGATAGGAAACACACATGAAAAGTAAACCTGGTTATGTTTCTATTTCTATAGAGAATGATCATTGTAAACAATTATTACTGGAACTGTATATGCTTCTAAATAAATAGGAGTACCAACCTTCCACATACCAAGAGCAGAGGAATAAGAATGCATAGTATCAAAATCCTTAAAAAAGGTAAGGGGAGAGGAAAGGGGACCAATAGCTAAACATGACTAATTCCTCCCCTGTCTTTCCCTCTCTCTTTGTGTCTCTCTCCATACTCTGCCCAGCATCCCAGAAACCTCTAGGTGTGCTGTAAAACTTGCTGCCTCTAGAGAAAAGATGGGGGTAATTCACAGCCACTGCTGCTAGCAGCACTTGGCTATTCTTATTCTAAGTGATTAAAGCAGTGCTCTCCCCCAGAACTTTTAAATGGGTATACTAGATGACTGATTTTAACAGCCCAGCTAACTTAATCTGATGAAATGACATAGCAAAATAATGAGCAGGAATGGAAAAATGATTTAAATGATTTTGAAAGCAATACTTAAAAAACAGAACAGTATATGTAAATATCCTGGGGAGGAGGGGTCATTTTTTAAAGTTCTATTCGTGCTTTGGACATCTGAAAACGGGGATAGAGACGTCCCAATCTGAATGGGGGTGTAGTGGAGCCATGGCCAGGATGTTTCCCGAAACCTGGACGTCCCTGTCTGATTTGGTGATGTGTCTAAGTTTAGACCTGCTCTAGGCACAAATAGGCAGTGGAAGTATGTTTATTTTGGCAGAAAAACCTCGGGACCCACCTACCCAGTCGGGTTTTCAGGATAACCACAATGAATATGCATGGGAGAGATTTGCATATAATGGAGCCAGTGTATGCAAATCTCTCTCATACATATTCATTGTGGTTATCCTAAAAACCCGACTGGCTAGGTGGGTCCCGAGGACAGGGTTGAGAACCCCTGCTCCAGAGGATGTAGAAAAGAAAGCACTCCATCATCCCCAGTCCTCAGCACAATGTGAACAGCAGCAGAAGTGAGATTTCAATCCTGGTGTCCCGTTCCAAGCCCACTATTCTAACCATTAGGCTATCCTAGATGTCCGGGTTCTGAAATACGGTTCTGGGGACGTCTATGTGGACACCACCACAGATGTTCACATTGGGCACATCCCCGTTTGTGAAATCGTGTTTGCACCTAGACGTGCCTGCATTTTTTCAGACGTTCTGGCTTAGACATCCCAAACTGCACTTGGACAACCTTTCTAAAATTCCCTTCAATATGAATAAATTAGACACTCAAATGAATTTGAAACAGTGACAAATAAATGCACTATATGTGGAACTTCCTGACAGACAACTAGTTACACTGTCTGCTGCCGGCCGGCTTATAGTGCAGACAACCTGGATACACTTTCATGCCATCCAGCAGGCAAAACTTTCTGGAGAGAACACTTAAGCATACACGGTCAAAGGATACTTTTAAGACCAAAGATTTTTTTTTAATGCATTTAATCAATAAGATAGTAAATGATTGCAGAAAAAGACATCCAGTCTATCCAGTCTGCCCAGTTATTCTAGTCTCACCAATAAAAATACCTTCCAACTGTGACCCACAGAATGTGACCACCTACAAGATTTCTCCTCCTACAGGGCAGTTTCTCTGTCTTGAATATCAACATCCTGGCATACAAGTTCCCCACTAAGTTCTTTCCAGCACCCCACATTTCTCTGTAATAATCTAAATAGCCAGTAATAATTCCTCTACATACAGTAGCCTTCTAATGCTCTTGGCTTTTACTAAAGTTTGCTGTCCCCAGTGGAATCAGGTGACAGGGCATTAACCTTCCTCATACCATATAGCTGTAGAGAGTTCAAAAGGCACCCAGATTTGAGAAGCTCCAGCATGGTCATCAAATCTGCTCTCAAAAGGGCTAGGAGTTTCAAGTCACACTCTTCAGTGTCCCTGGGGAGAGAGGCTCAGAGCCTCGACTCTTTTGGGAAATGTTTTATCAAAAATGCCAATTCTCACGTCCCGCGTAGCATCCTACCAGCTCTACATGGACAGAGACTTGCAGAATACCATATGTGGCTGGAAGAATTAGAAGAATTTCTCCCTCTAGAGAAGCTTGCCCAATTCCACTCCCAAATGGACCAAGGGAAGGAGTATGGAAAATACATGGTCTGGGCGACCTTTGATATATTTGATAAGGCATCAACAATCTCCACAGTGAGTACTGGCGCTTGGAAACTCTCATGACCCCAGACCTCAGAGTTAAAACTAGTATGCAGGAGCAACTCACTGACGTGACGTGACGTGCCATGCCATGCCATGGAGAGAATCTCTTTGGAAATAAATCTCAGGAAGCTGCTACCATGATCAAGCAGCATACTGACGTCCTACGATCCCACTACTGATCCAGCCTCCTCTTCCAGGAGGTTCCAGAGCAGAGGAGATCCTATTACTCGCACAGGCATAGGAACCCTCTTCCCTCATGCTCTTTCCCAGTCAAAACAGACCCTCGCTCCCGCCCCAGGCTCCTCAACCAGAAACAAGGACAGAGTTTTGACTGGCTTCAAGAACATAGCCATCATACACGTACCCCAGGCAGGCAGACACACTCCCTCACACATTTGGGAAGGGGGGCTCACTATTTTTGCAAACAGATGGCCCCTAATCACTTCTGACAAATGCTGAAGATCATCTGTGATGGGTACTGATTAAAATGAAAATCCCTCCAAATTGCCCTCCGAGACACAATTTTCTAGTCTCTCAACATCAAGACCTGCTTCTACAGGAAATCACCGCCCTTTGCATGGCAAATGCCATCAAGCCCATGCCACCCAGGCAGAAAGGACAGGGGTTTTATTCAAGATCTTTCCTGGTGCCAAAGAAAACAAGGGGAATCCTTCCCATCCTGGATCTGAGAAACCTGAACATCTTTGACTAGAAAGAAGCTCAGTGTGCTTTCTGTCAGTATCCTACTCCCTTTCCTTTAAAAAGGAGATTGTCTATGTTCTCTTAACATTCAGGATGCTTAAACCCACATCCAGATACTTCCTGTAGCGGAGATATATCTCAGATTATCATAAGGAAACACCACTTCCAGTATCGTGTATTGTCTTTTGGCCTTGCATCTGCTCCTCGGGTATTTACTAAGGGCCTAATTCCATCCCGCACGTAGATCCCCCTCTGTGAGTCCGCTCAGAACTGGACACATAGAGGGGATCGTGATTCTGATCCCGCGGAGCACGTCTAGCCCTGTGGGATCAGAATTGCAAACAGTCCTGCATGTGCAGGCTGGGACTGCGATTCAGTCCGGCCTGCACATGCAGGACTGCCCCCAGCTAACTCAGTCAGGGCCATGTTACCACAGCTCCATTTAAAAGCCGCGACACCGGCCACCAAATAAATGTTTATTCCCCGCAGCCTGACTCCCGATCTAATAAACCCTGGCCTTCTCTGCCCCATCCGTGCCCCGGGCTGTGGAAAAAATCATGTCCAGGTGGAATAACTTCCCTGGACATTTCACTGGCCCTGGACGTACAGGGCGCCCAACCCCCCCCCCCCCCCCCCCAATCTAACTTCCCCACACAACCGGCAGGGATGTTAGTTGGGGGCAGGAACTGGCACGAATAGCGGGGATGGACGTCCCGTCGGGCCATCCATCCCCGCTATTTGTAGCTCAGAATAACCCCCTAAGTGCCTAGCCAATGTCATAGCATATCTATGCAGATTGGGGGTGCACTTGTTTCCCTACTTGGACGATTGGCCACTCGAGAGCACCATTCAAGGAGTGGTTCAAGAATCTGTATGCATCACCATCTGGGTGCTAAAACTATTAGGGTTCATCATAAATTACCCCAAATCCAATTTGAATCTTTCTCACCAATTTGAATTTGTTGGAGCCTTGCTAGCCATGACTCTGGCAAAAACCTTTATTCCTCAGGCCAGACTCACCTGCTTTGTGAATCAGCAGATATTGGCAAGAATCATGTTGAAAATGTTAGGCCACCAGGGGGAAGGGGTAACTAGTTTTGATGCTTGGATATAATTGAAAATTCAATAAAAATAAAATTAAAATATAAAGAAAAAATGTTGCGGCCACATGGCTTGTCTCGTCTCCATTTCAGACAGACAATCTGTGGGTATTGAGTACCCAGTGAAAACAATCCATTCAAACGCTCAGAGACAATCTCTGTCACAAAGCTTCTTCTGGAGTCTTTCTCCTGGTGAATGCCTCCCTTCAATTTGGTCAAAGGCTCTCCCCTTTCAGAATCCAGCATACCAGAAAGCTTTGATGACAGATCTGTCCAAGATGGACTTGGGAGCTCATCTCGATGGGTTTCACTTCCAGGGCTTGTGGTCCTTCTAAGCGGGTCTCCATCAGATCAATTTTTAGAAATTGACAGCAACTTTAAATGCTCTACATGCTTTCAGAGACCTGTTGACCAATTAAATTGTCATGATTCATACAGATAACCAAATAGCTCCTGCCTCATGTGTTGGGAAACAGTCAGATTGTGGAAGTTCGCCATTTCTCAAAGAATGGTGCTCAAAGCCACTTTATCTGACAGGAGAGAACATTCTGGCAGACAAGCTGAGTCTAGACCTTCATCCAAATGAATGGATACTGGACAAGGAGGTAGTGTTGACTATATTTATTTATTTATTTTATTTAACCAGACTTCTATACTGCCTTATCTTTCAATCAAGGCAATTTACATTGTAACTTAAAACTTGAACTGGGGTACAATGAACTAGAGTAAAAGGGAGTTGGCATGCAGAGGATTAACTATAATGTATTTATAGTTGGGTTGGTTCATTTATGGTATTTACAGTATGTACAGGGTTATTTACAGTTTGATAACCTATTCATACTGTAAATACTGCTCAAAAAGCAGTCCATTTGGCCTGATGGGTTCAGGATGGAGCTGATTGGTGTATTTGCTGGTCTACGTGATGTTGCCATAGTGCTCCACAAATAGGAGGGTCTTGAGTTTCCTTCTAAAGTCCTTGATATCTTCAGAGGCTCGCAATTTATCGGAGAGGGTGTTTCATAGGCTCAGTGCAGCTAGAGAGAGTGCTCATCCGGAAGTAGACTGTTTGCTTTTCTGGTAAACATGTGTTTTTTTATTATTGCACCTAGGTCGTATGCCTGGGTCTCTTATGATCATATCCTGTAAAAAATATGCTGAGGAGAGGTGCATGATTTTGAAATTGTTCAGTATCACTTTGAACTTGGCATGAGCCTGGATCGGAAGCCAATATAGTTGACAGAGAACAAGTGTGATGTGTTCAGATTTGGCAGTTCCAGTGATGATACGGGCTGCCGTGTTTTGGACTAGCTGCAGGGGATGCATGGTTTGCTTTGGGAGTCCTTGATAAAGTGAGTTGTCAAAGTCCAGTAGAGGGGTGATGATAGCCTGGCAGACTGTGCGGAAACATTCCACACAGTCTGCGAGGCTATCATCACCCCTATACTGCCAGGTTTAGGAGTGGTTTTAGTCTTCTAATGAGGAATGGCCTAGGGGTTAGGACAAGGTACCTCAGGCCAGAGGGCTGGGGGTACAATTCCTACCTAGGGACAGCAATCTCAGGACAGAGTGACTGGGGTTTCTAGTCCTATAGGCACTCCTTGTGGCACTGGGCAAGCCACTTAATCCTCTGTTGCCTCATGTAGATTGTGAGCTCTTTAGGGATTTTCATTTTCATTTTTTCATTTTCATTTATTTGATTAACCGCCCTTCAGGGTAGGCAGAGCGGTGTACAATAAAATCAACAAGTACAGAGTGGCAATTAGCCAGAAATTTGGAAAAGAAGGTACAATTAATTGAGAAAAAGAGATAGCAACAGAGGTGGAGGGAAAAATGGGAAAAGGTAGGGCATAGGCTAGGGAGGGGGGAGGTTGAAAGCAAGGGAGAACAGATAGGTTTTAAGGGAGCGTTTGAAGGTAGGGTGATGGGGTTCGAGTCGTAGGGGGGGAGGGAGAGAGTTCCAATGTGCAGGGGCTACAAAAAAGAAGGCTGAGGAACGGGTGGACTGGAGGTGTGCGCGAGAGGGTGGGGGTAGTGTTAGACGGTTGAGATGGAAAGAGCGGGGTGTATGACGAGGGGTGTGGAAGTGAAGTAGATCAGCCAGGTATTGAGGAGTGGAGGTGTGTAGTGCCTTGTGAACTAACGTGAGAAGCTTAAACTGAATGCGATAGGAAACAGGGAGCCAGTGAAGTCGGAAAAGGAGAGGAGTGACGTGATCTCTGACAGAGGAGTGGGTGACGAGACGGGCAGCGGTATTTTGAATGCGTTGTAGTCGGGAAAGCTGTAGTTTTTGAATACCAGAGAAAATGGAGTTCGAGAAATCGAGACGAGAGATGACGAGGGTGAGAAGTAAAGTGGTTAAAGCAGAAGAAGAGAGGAAAGGACGAATAGCACGAATTTGCCGTAAGTGGAAGAAAGAAAGTTTAGAGACATGGGAGATGTGTGCTGAGAAAGAAAGATCGGAGTCGAAAAGAACCCCAAGGTAGCGGAAAGTGGTGACTAGTGGGACAGGTGCATTAGCGAAAGAGGGAGCTAAGGAGGGGGCTGGTGACCAGGAGAGAACCAAATGGCGATGGTTTTGGAGAGGTTAAGATGTAGACAGTTGTGAGTTAACCAATTGGAGACAGCAGCTAAACAGGCATTAAGGGGAGCTAGATCAGGAGAGATAGGAGAGGTGTGGTGGAGGAGAAGGATGTCGTCTGCATAGTAGAAAGCTGTGATCCCGAATTGTTGAACAAGCAGTGTGAGAGGAGTGAGAAAGATATTAAAGAGAAGAGGGGCTAATACAGAGCCTTGAGGCACACCACAAGATAAAGGGAAGGGATCGGAGGGGGGTGCGAGGAGGATGAGGGAAGGACTGCAGCAGAACGAGAGTAAAGGAAAGAATGAAACCAGTGAAGGACAGTACTACGAAGGCCTATATCATGCAAACGTGAGAGGAGAAGTGAGTGGTCGACTAAATCAAAGGCGGCAGAAAGATCGAGCGCCACCGCCACCGAGATGTCACCCCGGTCGTGAGCAGTGTGCAGGGAACTGGTGAATGCTAGAAGAATAGTCTCGACGCTGTGTCCCGAACGAAAGCCAGACTGACAGGGGTGAAGAAGATTAGTGGAGTCTAAATGGTGAGTGAGTTGTGCGAAAACAAGTTTTTCAAGTAATTTGGAAAGGAAAGAAAGATTAGAAACGGGACGGTAATTATTGGGATCAAGTGGGTCCAGGGTGGATTTCTTAAGTAAGGGCCGGATGAGAGCGTGTTTCCAGGGGGTAGGAAATATTCCAGAGGAGAGGCTAGAGTTCATCATGGTATGAGGGAATGTATCCAGTACCTGCTTGTAGTGATTGTAAACTGCTCTGATGCCCTTCAGCCTGGGTGGTATATCAAGAAATTACATAAACACAAACATCTAATCCCACTCATACACAAAATAGTAAAGAACTTCCTTCACCAAGAATACATGCCATCATGCCTCAATATGGCCAGAGACCCATCACAACAAAATACCCCTGAGGTACATCCACAAGTCATGGCAGACTACATAAGATGATCCTTGGCTGATTTTATCCAATGAACAGGACATGGATCCTCATGAGGTGATTGCTTTGAGTAAGCTGACAATCCGCTCTATTTGTTGAAGAGATGATATGGAAAAGTCCCCCCAGACATGAGTGGGGGTTGGAATCATCTTGTTGTTCATAGGAGGCGTCAATATGTTCCTGTTGAGCTTCGTGTGCTTGTCAATTATGTAGTCTGCCATGACTTGTGGATGTACCTCAGGGGTATTCTGTTGTGATGGGTCTCTGGTGAGGATCCACAGAATATAGAATAGCTCTGGGTTTGTTTGCTGATCTCATGATGGTATTTGTGTGGTGGTGGTGTTTGCAATTGTTAAATCATGTTGTTGTAGTCTCTCTGTTTAGCTCTATATTGGTTTAGTGTGTCTGGGGCTTTATTTTGTCACCATTTCCTTTTGATTTTCCTTAAACTCTCACTTTGCCTCCCTTATCTCCTTGGAGTACCAAGGGGAGGTGAGTCTTTTGCATGCATTTGTGCGATTCCTGTAAGGTACTGATGCTGCTGTGGCTATGGAATGGTTCCAATTTTCTATTATCTTCTCCAGATCTGTTTTTCTTGATGCAGAATTGGGATCATCTCCTTCAGAAATGCTTCCTTATTAAAGACTGAGTCTTCTTCCATTAGGGTGGCCTTCTTGATGATTTCCGGTATTGGCAATCTGCAGAGCGAATGTTATTAGTTAGTGATCTGACCAGTGTTGGAGTAATTGCTGGGGGATGATTGGGTTGTGTTCTTGTAATGTTCTGGGATTGAAAATGAGGTCTGGGGATGTTCCCATTCTGTGGGTGGGGACCTTCACTAGTTGATTGTAGTGGAGAGTTTCCATTGCTTTGAGGAATAATTTAGATTCCTTGTTAGGTAATGCTTTGAGGTTAATAGTGGTTTGTCGGGTGTGTCTTGGGCACAGATTGGCTCCAGTATTCTAGATAGTTCTTCAGTCTTGGTGTTAGGGGGTCTGTATAAAAGACATATGTTTACATATTTGTTGGATATAGTGAGCATGCTGGACTCCTGTGTGCTGCTTGATGAAATGGTTTTGAATTTGTACTGGCTTCTAGCTATTAGTACACCTCCTCCCCTCCTGCATGTTCTGGACAGTTGAACGCCAAGCATGTAGGTTGGGTGATTTGGTTTAGAATGACCTGGTCAGTATCATTGAGTCATGTTTCTGTTACACATAGGATATCTGTCTTGTGGGTCAGCAGATAATCAGTATTAATGTTAGCCTTATTCCTGATAGATCTTGCATTTATAAGTGTGCAGGTGATGGTGGTACCCAAGATGGGGTTGGTGTGGGTGGCTTGCTTAGTATGAGTAGGCATTATTTGGATTAAAGTGTGCGTTTTGAGTGATGCATGGCTGTTGTGGCTGTGCCATTGAGTGATGACTTTGATGTGTGGAAGATGGGAGTACATGGGTATGGGTATGTGTGTGTTTATGGTTAAGGTCTCTACTTGGTGTGTCAGAAGGGGTAGTAAAAGGAGGGATAAGGCCAGAATCATGCTGGGGAGCCACATGCTGGACAGGAAGCACTGGGTTTGTGGGCAGGATGTCTTTGGTCTGATGGAGTGTTTGAGTACCTTTGGAATCTGGGTGTGTTGGCAGGTTCTTCTATCTTGGTGCAGGCCACTCAAAGGGCCATGTCTAAGGGCCCTTTGGCATGACCCTTAAGTGCAGGGATGTCTGCGTGCCGCTGAATATATCATGCTGCAGTGTGGGCAGAGCTGAGCGGCAGTGGAATTAGTCATCGATTGAGCAGGCAGGTAGGAGATGCAGTATCAGAAGCCCATGCCGTGAGTCTGTGCCGAGCAAATTGATGCAAGCCAGTGTGAACAGGGCTCACCTTTGTTTGATTAGTGATGTTCAACGCTTAAGTCCTTTGCTGGTATGCCATGTCTGCTCTGCTGCAGGTTATCAGAGAAGGGCACTGTATCTGACTGGGCATGCTGTACTTGGCTGCAGGTAGTGGTCTGGGGCACCTTCTCAATAGACCTCTTCACAACTACCTGGAAAAATATAGGTCCCCTCATTTTTACTCCAGAAAATAGACACATGGCAAACTAGCCTCAGATGCCTTGCTCCTTCGTTGAGGGGGAGTCTTCTGTATGCATAGTCACCCATTGCTCTCATAGCAAAAACTCTCCTGAAACTCTAAAGCGATAGAAGCATTATGAGTCTTATTGTGCCTTCCTGTCACAGACAACCTCTCTTTATAGTCTTTAGTTGTTTGTTTCATATGCAGCTTGCTTCTATTGAAGCCTCCCCTGGAAGAGCCAGTAATGTCTTGTGATATCAACATGGTTTTAACTCAGCTGATGAAAGCTCCTTTGAGCCACTGAGTACATGTGAACCAAAGTTCCTAACCTGGAAAGTATTGTTTTTGGGGGCAGTTAATTCAGCATGCAGAGTTAGTGAGCTTCAGGCTCTATAAAACAGATCCACTGTAGACTAAGTTTTTTCACAATAGGGTGGTGTCGTGCACTCATCCTAAATTCCTTCCAAAAGTGGTGTTTGAATTTCTACCATAATCAGTCAATAGCCCTACCAACATTTTTCCCACATTCTGATCACTCTGAAATTCTGGTGGTTGTGGGGTTTGGTCGCCATGGTCTCTCTAATGCAATTTATAAGCAAAAAGAACATGCCTGTCTGTTCCATACTGACTTGCTACCTAGTACGAGTACTGGTGCTACTGAATGTAACATTTTTCTTTAAAAATGGTTATGATTAATATCAGTTCTATTTGTAAAAAGACCATGATTGTTTCTATCTACAAGATAATCAGATTGATATATTTTAGATTACTGAAACATTCCCTCACTTGGTTTGCAGCTTGTCGTGGTGTGAGGGCTTGTGTGCATCAGTGATGCTGAGAGCTAAACTATCGGTAGTTTAACTACTGGCAGGGTCTCCCAAGATGGACAGATCTCAGCTGAGATACCAGACCAAGACAAACCACCCATCTGGGCAGCAGAAGAATGGGATAGTGTTGACGGCGGAGGATCACATTTCTGTGACAACAGCAACACCACCAAACTTAAACTGCGCGGAAGAAAGGCCCGGCAATCTACTTCTGTATCTTGCCATGAAAACCCAATGGATAGTTACAACAAAACAAATTGTGATGTAGTGCTGAAAGATGAGACCCCCAGGGTGGAAGGCACTCAACTAGCTACTGGAGAAGAGCTGAAGACTTTTCAGAGTAAAGCCAGCATTTATGATGTGGTTGGATCAAAGCCCTCGAGACGTCTGACTGCTGATGTAGCTGTGCATGAAATGAGAGTCAGAAGCTGTAAAGATGTCTTACACATTGGAACATGGAACGTACGAAGCATGAACCAAGGGAAGTTGGAGATGGTCAAGAATGAAATGGAACGTGTACAACTTGATCTGTTGGGTGTCAGCGAACTGAAATGGACTGGCATCGGGCACTTTGCATCAGATGAACACATGGTCTACTATGCTGGAAATGAAAGACAAAGAAGAAATGGTGTTGCATTTATAATAAAGAAGAAACTTGCAAGAACTGTAATGAAATACAATGCAGTCAGTGAACGCTTAATCTCTATTCCTCTACGAAGAATGCCTATCAACACAACTATAATTCAAGTATATGCCCCAACAACAGCTGCAGAAGAGAATGAAATTGAAGAGTTCTATGAACAAGTACCAGCTGAAATTGACAGAACATGCAAACAGGATATCCTGATAGTCATGGGTGATTGGAACGCAAAGGTTGGCAACAAAGAAGAAGACAAAGTAGTTGGAAAATATGGACTTGGCAACAGAAATGAAGCTGGAGAAAGACTGATAGAATTCTGCAAGACCAACGATCTATTCATCTCGAACACCTTCTTCCAGCAACACAAGCAGCGACTGTACACATGGACTTCACCCAATGGATTGTATAAAAATCAAATTGACTACATCTGTGGAAGTCAACGATGGAAAAGCTCTATAACATCAACAAAGACAAAACCTGGAGCCGACTGTGGTACAGATCATCATCTACTAGTATGCAAACTCAAGCTAAAGCTGAAAAAGAGCAAACCACTCATGAATGCAACAAAATATGACCTTGAGAATATACCACTGGAATTTAAAGACTGCCTGCAAAATCGATTTGCTGCTTTAGATACAAATGATAGAGTTCCAGAAGAGTTATGGAATGACATCAAGAAGGTTGTGTTGGAAGAAAGCGAGAAGTCTCTACAAAAGGTAAAAAAGAAAAAACGGCCAAAATGGATGACGGAAGAAACTCTGAAAATTGCCCAGAAACGCAGAGAAGCTAAAGCCAGAGGAGAAAGAAAGACAATCACAGAACTCAACAGAGATTTCCAACGTGCAGCAAGACAGGACAAGGAAAAGTACTACAATGACGCATGCAAGGAAATAGAAGCAGAAACTATTAGAGGAAGAACAAGATCAGCTTTCCTAAAGCTACGAGAGTTAAAGAAAAGGTTCCAGCCTCGAATTGGAATGTTACAAGATGCTCAAGGTTCTATGTTGAATGATGCTGAGAAGATCAAGAAAAGATGGAAGGAATATACAGAGTTTTTATATGATAAAGATCAAGTGGACCAACAGCCGTTTCGACCTGTACCTTATGATCTGGAACCATTGGTGATGAAAGAAGAAGTTGAAGCAGCATTGAAAGCCTTATCAAAGAACAAAGCACCAGGCATTGATTGCATTCCCATAGAAGTATTACAGCAATCTGATGCAGCTGTTACCGTACTTACAAGGCTCTGCCACGAAATATGGAAGACAGCATCATGGCCAACTGACTGGAAAAGATCTGTGTTTATACCAATACTAAAGAAAGGTGATCCAACTGACTGTGGAAATTATCACACAATCGCTCTGATCCCACATGCCAGCAAGATTCTACTGAAGATTATACAAAAGAGACTACAATCATACCTGGAACAAGAACTACCTGAAGTGCAAGCAGGGTTCAGAAAAGGGCGAGGAACGAGAGACATCATTGCGGATGTGAGATGGATCCTTGAAAAGACTAAAGAATACCAAAAGGATATCTATTTGTGCTTTATCGACTATAGCAAAGCTTTTGACTGTGTAAACCATGAGAAACTCTGGGCCACATTAAGAAGCATGGGTATACCAGAACACCTGATCGTTCTCTTGCACAATCTGTACATTGATCAAGAAGCAACAGTTCGAACGGAACAAGGAGAAACAGAATGGTTTAAAATAAGCAAAGGTGTAAGACAAGGCTGCATACTTTCCCCCTACCTGTTTAATTTATATGCAGAACAAATCATCAGAGAAGCAGGATTGTATGACGACAACAGAGGTCTGAAGATTGGTGGAAGACTCATCAACAACCTTCGCTATGCTGATGATACCACATTACTGGCGGAAAGTGAAGATGATCTGAAACATTTGCTTCTCACAATCAAAGAACAGTCTCAAAATGGGCCTGCACCTTAATGTAAAGAAGACAAAGATCATGACAACTGGCATAATCAACAGGTTCATCGTCGAAGGAGAAGAAATTGAAATTGTGAATAACTTTAACCTACTTGGATCAACTATCAATAAAGAAGCAACAAGCAGTCAAGAAATCAGACGACGCATTGCTCTTGGCAGAATAGCTATGAAAGACCTAGATAAGATTCTCAAGAGCAGAGATGTCTCTCTCCATACAAAGATTCGACTTGTTCAAGCCATAGTATTTTCAATAACATCATATGGATGTGAAAGCTGGACAGTGAAAAAGATAGACAGGAAGAAAATTGATGCCTTTGAATTATGGTGCTGGCGGTGAATATTGTGTATACCATGGACTGCCCAAAGAACAAACCAGTCTGTACTAGAGGAGATCAAACCTAAGCTTTCTTTAGAAGCTCAGATGACAAGACTTTGACTTTCATACTTTGGAAACATCATGCGGAGAGAGAGATCATTAGAGAAAGACATCATGCTTGGCAAGATAGAAGGTCAACACAAAAGAGGAAGGCCAGCAATGAGATGGATTGATACAATAACAGCAGCTACGGGTACCAGTCTGTCAACAATGAGCCGCCTAACTGAAGACCGAACACAATTTAGGATAGCTATCCAGAGGGTCGCCATGAGTCGACTCCGACTCGACGGCACTTAACAACAACAACTGAAACATTGTTAATAGTGTCAACGTGCTTCTCACACAATTGTATCCTGTCTCTTACATTATATTTTATCAACCTAAGATAGGCAGAAAGGGTGGACAAGTAATCACAATAGTTAAAAAGTCATTACAGTTTAAGTTGATAGGGGCTTGAAGTAATAATTGTGTGAAATGAGGTTTCCTTCTGTAGATCCTATACACTGATGAATAGTTTAGTGAATTTGGACATAGATATTATAAGACTCCTAATTTTAGGTAATATTACTTGCATATAGAAAGTCACATGATTTGGTAGACCAGAGAAAAAATTTTTCTCTGAGATCACAGACCCTTCCATCCTACTCTGAATCAAAACCCCCAGTTTAGTGCAAATACCAATCGCAAAGTGTATTTGAAAGTGGTTAGACCACTTCTTGTTGTACTAATAGTGCACGAGAAAATAAAAGATAAGCTCAGAGCACTGGGCAGTAAAATGATGGACCCAGCTATTCCTGGCCCATCATCACTGCAAGCTGAAGCTTTGGTTGAGGAAGTGTCCAGTGCCATAGCTAAAGCACTGAATAGTAAATTTGAACATATTTATGAAAAATTGAACAATGTTACTCACAAATTAGAGCACTATAAGGCTTAACTGAATGGAGAGGTAAGTCTCTGAGGCTGAAAACACAGCACAGTGCATGGGTGCAAAGGTCACCACGCTGAAAGCAGCACTCACTCAGCATGGCAAAAAATTAGATGATCTGGAACACCACTCCTGGAGAAACAATTTACGTTTTAAGAGGATAGCAGAACTGATACAGATGCTGAGCTGCGGGACTACCTTGAAACATGGTTGCCTCACTTGAATCTGGAGCAGACCCATGACCCAATTCAATTAAAGCAGGCGTGATGGATGGGACCTCATCATTATCATAATGCTAGGCCGAGTGGACTTGTAATTGCCCGATTTCTAAATTTTATGCAGAAAGGGTGCTACAAAGTACTAATCTTTTAAGCTTGTACAAATAACAGTGCAGAGGCATGAATTTTTAGGCATTTGCTCCCAGCTGCATGCTTGCAGAGCGCGTTTCACATTTCAGTATCCCACCCGTTTGCAGATCTTCATCCATGTAAGTGTTTTGACAGCCAAAAGACACTCAAATATACACTGACAAAGAGTCAAAGTATTCCACAGTAATAAATCAGAGACTACTGGGGCACATGCTTTCTCAGACCACTACAGGTATTTCATCCACTAGTGATCACTTATTTTACAACCTAGAACAAATGAGATTGTTGAACAGTCCTATAGTCCCTATTAGTGGTTAATGCAGGAAAGACCTCCCTTTTAAACTGGACATGCCTAAAATGGCACTCTGGGAGGTTTGCTTAACTTGCAGTGTTACTTGAGTTTCACTCAACAGACCTGATTTTGTTCCTGTTAAACATGGGAATGATCCTACAGGTTGGAGGCCTTATAAGAACAGGAATCATACTCCCCCCCCCCCCCCCCCGATGGAGACTGTCTTATTTTTGTATTATAGTGATGCTACATAAGCCCTGATGTGCCTGGAGTTGCCACAGGCTATTACAACCTCAGACCTAGGAACTGGGCCTTGCTTTGAGGAACCTGTGACATTGCGCCAACGATATAGCAGGTCTAGTCTCATTGTGAATGCTTTATCAAGATCTTCAGAATCTCTCTACATTGCCAATGGTCTCTGATTCCCCACAAACATTGACTTTTGCCTAATGGAGCACAGTACTTGCTGGATAGTTGAAGAGACTGTTACAGGCATTACTACTTGCTACTCTGCTGCAATTTAGAAATGTCAGGGAAGGGAGAAAGAGGATCTAGGGTTATTGGGTGGTAGTGGATGTATGAACGAATATAGCATATGTGAGTGAGAGAGAGAGAGAGACAGTATGTGTATGGTGGTTTGGGAAAGGTGTGATATCAGGAGAAGAAAGGGGGTGTGAATCTCATTAGGGGAATGTTAAAAACTGTGAGGGTTTTGACACATCCTGGTGCCCTGCTCACAATGGGATGCTAGCAATCAAACAGTAGAGGAGGGAGATGTGTTAGAGAAGGGGGGATAAGATCTGAAAGATAGGAATCACAATCTAGAGGGGGATCATAAAGGAAATAGAAGGTTAATAAAATTATTCAATTTATTATGGCTGGGAGGGTGCCCTAGGCTTGTGCGGCACCTTTCTTTTGACTGTATTTTGGTTGTATGGAAGAGGCATTATAATGATCATGGCTAAAGTTATTCATTGTATGTCTTGGAATGTCTGTGGAATAGATTCTCCAATCAAGAGACGTAACATGCTATGCACTTGTGAAACTTTAGGCAGCTATAGCTATCTGTAAGAGACACATCAATCAGATTTAGAACATGCTGAATTAAGAATTAAGGCAATGGTTTGTGGGCCAGACGTAAGGTACCTCTAAGGTGGGGGGGGGGGGGGGGAAAGGCTGGTGTAGTAAATGCTCATTTGTAAGAAGTCTCCTTTGCTCTCCACAGAGAAATTATAGACTCAGCTAGAAGATACATTATTGTGACAGGTACTCTTTCTAGAAAACTTTGTACTGTGAATGTATATGCTACAAATACTTTTAACCTAGATTATTTACCTCTTTAACACAGACCCTGGTATCATTACCTCAGGGCCATTTAATTTTAGGGGGACATTTTAATGAGATTGTGAACCCTAGTTTTGACAAGATCATGATCTATAGAGATAACCAGAGAAAGCACAGTTACTTACCTGTAACAGGTGATCTCTGGGAACAGCAGGAATAAGTCTTCACATATGGGTACGTCGGTACCGACGGAGCCTGCGCGGGAACGCTCCCCAGCGTCCAATCAGAAAGCTTTTGGGAGCATCCCTCAGCGCCTGCGTGCTGCCTTCCCACCTTTCCAACTGTTTCTCCTCAGTTGAGTTTTATAACTGAGACAAAAAGAGAGAAAGAGGAAAGGAAGATAGAGAGATACAACTCCTAGGGGAGGTGGGTGGGTTGTGAAGACATTCCTGCTGTTCCCAGAGATCACCTGTTACAGGTAAGTAACTGTGCTATCTCCAGGAACAAGCAGGAATGAGTCTTCACATATGGGGACTCCCAAGCTGAGATGCCTGGAGCCCTAGCATGGTGAGGAATGGAACATGCTACACCTCATATGGCCAGGCATCCTGAGGATGAAGGGTAGGAGTTGGAAGAGAGGAGCTGTAGGAAAAACAGCTAACCTAAGGACTACAGGTAAGGAGTCCTTGTATGTATGATAAGTACCATGAAAAAATATTGACCTGAACAAATACAATATGGTCCTCACCTACTGGATTGCAGGATGTAGAGAGGCTGATGGAGTCTACTGGAGATCCAGTAGAGGAATCTTCAAGGTGACTTCACTGAAGTGAAGGCGAAGGTCCAAATCTGGAATTGACAGGGGACCCAGGTGTCAACTGGGGTAGTACAAAAACGTCAGGTCTTTAGTGGAAGCTTTATGGAAAAAGCTGGGAACTCTTTTGGATACAGAGTTAGTAACATTTAGGAGCAAAAGAGGAAGACTGACTGATTTGGACAAGTAGCCCAGTCCTGGAGGGAAGAAGGGGTATGGAAAAAAGCCCATATTCCCAAGTAGGGCAGATGTCTGAAGGGCTGAAAGATCCACCCTGAAGATCCACCCTGTCTTTCCTATCTGTTGAGAGATAGGAAAGATAGTGAAGTATGGAGCTTCAGGGATACCTAGACGTAGGGTTAAAGTAGAAGCTGTCAGTACCACAGTAGTGGTTGTGTGCATAATACCTCAGACATACTGAGGAACAGTATGAAGATATGCAAGCCCACTGTCTGGAACCAATAGGAAGGTAAAAACCTTTTATAAGCATAGACAGAGAGATAAGTATGGAGATACATATCTACCTATAAGGAAGCATCTCGACAGATACACACACACATATATATATATATATATATATATATATATATATATATATATATATATATATATATATATATAGTGATAAGGAAGCTTATCATAGTTCAGGAGGGAGCTATAAAAGAGGTGAATTGGCTCTGAACAAGCAACCTGTCTTTGATGGTAGAAATACTAAAACAGAATGTTTTCATAAAAGACTACCAGTCCCAGAATGCACCAGGTTTCAAACAGCCTCTAGGAGGGCTGAAGTGGGGAAATGAGTGTTCAATCAGGAGAGCTATGAGGTAATCCCCAATCACTCATCTCCAAGGGCAGGGCTTGATTCAGCACACCTGGGCTGTGCTAGGGTGGAGTGTCCCTCTAAGCACGTTAAAAGTAAAGGATATTCTACACAGAGACAGAGCAGACAGAACAGAGAGAACAAGGAGAGACAGAAGCAGAAGCCATTGGAGAAAGAAGAGAGAGGACTACAACAGCAGAAGCAACGTGGAAGGAAGAAGAGAAAGACATCTTAGAGGTCTAAAGAAGGAGCCCACAGCAGTACGTGTGTTAGGAGTGATTCCAGAGGCAAGCATACTCCATTGGACTGGAGGAAGCCAGAGGAGTGGGGTTATAAAGCCAGGAATTCCCAGACGGCACCTTTGAAGGAGACGGCTGCATTTGGAAGGGGCCCTAAGACCGGTGCAAGAAGGTATGTGAAGAGAGACCCAGTGTCCAGGGATCTTGGTTGGAAGGCTGGGCATAAAAGCTGGACTACTTACTGGCCAGGATACCAGGAGAGGAAACCTAACAGCAAGGAAAGCTCAGGTATGAACTTTGATCTATGCCCTAGCTCTTCATCTGGAAGACAGCAGGGAAACAAATATTATCCTGAGAGTGATCAATTAAGGAATTCCTCTGAGCCAGACCATGATATTGATTCCATGATATTTGAGGAAGAAGGAGATATTTCAAATGATCAGTTAGAATACATGGACTGCTCTCTGTCTAGGCTGCTGTTTTAAAGTAGTTTCTCACTAATACAACAACCACCAAAAGGAACTGTAACTTGTTCTTTTATCTACCCAGAAAAGTCTCTGCAAGAAAGCTTTAGGGTAGGATTGAGCCACGTAGAAAGAGTGAACCAGCAAAGGGGTTTGCAGCTGGCTAATTATTGGTAATTGAGCCAGGCACAAGTGCACGTGAGCTCTGGAAGGAAACTTCTTTTTTTTTGTGTGTGTGAATGGAAGAAAGTTATCCTTGATAAAGAACAGTTTTTTTCCTACTTTTGGGTTTGTTTTTGCCTTTTGAAGCACTGCTAAGAAGGTCATTAGCAGGTGCCATCAAAAAGACCTTTTCTGTTTCCCATCAAGGTCTTTATTGATTTATTGCTTAAGAAGTTCAGTTACCTTATATCATGTTTTGTTTTTCCTGAGTACAATACTTGAAGCAAGTGTCCTTTTGTGTTACCAAGTAAATCTGTGTGGGAGAATAAACCCCATGAATAAAATCTGTTTTTCTTTGCTTACACTCGAGCATCACAACTCATTATTTTGTGAACGGCTGATTCTGGTATAAGTGAACTACATCCCCCACAATCCTTTGCAAGTCATAATAATATTTTGCCTTTGCTAAGACTGTGGACTTTCATGACCAGCACCCCCGTTTACAATATATACAGGGGTGTGTGTATATATATCTCTATAGTGAGATCTGGAGGGGCATAAGATATGCACACGCAGCTTACAGACATATGTATCTATAGAGAAGTATATAGAAATATATATATACATGTATATAGATGTCTAAAGATAAATGTCTGCAACTAAGCAGATAGAGATATGCCCATAAGAATATTCACATGGGAGATGTGAAGGAGAAAGATTCATCTAATAACAAGAAGGTGGAACCTACTTGAGAAGATATATAGAGAATCTATTCCCCCTGGCTAAGATGGTGCAGGAATGCCATCCAGTGGAATAACCAGGATGGTTGCATGAAAAACAGAGGATAATATCAGTCTGTAAACAGCAAGTCCTGAGTCCTATAGAACTCTCGCATGGTAAATGGACAGAAAACGCATAGGATGAGATACCAGGTTGACCCACTCAGGGCCGGCCCGTCCATTGAGCGAGAATGTTTTTTGCACAGGGCCCCGCGTTTCAGGGGGCCCCGCGCAAAACACATTCTGATCCTAAAGTCAAATAAAAAAATAAAAATAAAAGCTGTCTTCTCCCGCTGCCGGGGCCACCGCGGCAGAATCGAGTGTGCCGCGGGGCCCCCCCTGCCCAGCAGAGCCTGCCCTCCCCTGTATCCGCTCTCTCGTACAGCTGCCTGCAGTCTCACGCGCCGGCTTTCAGAGCGCGAGAGGAGAGTTTCTCCCTCGCTGCTCTGTCAAGCCCGGGGGGGCTGCGGGGAAGTGCCCATCAGCCCCCGCGGGCTTAACAGCGCCGCGAACGGGAAACTAGTCCCTTCGCGCTCTGAACGCCGGCACGTGAGACTGCAGGCAGCTGTACAAGAGAGCGGATACAGGGAGGGCAGGCTCTGCTGGGCAGGGGGGGGCCCCGCGGCACACGCGATTCTGCCGCGGGGGCCCCGGCAGCGGGAGAAGACAGCTTTTATTGAAAGTGATTTTGGCTGGGGTGGGCTGTGGGGGTGAGGAGTGCGGAAGGGCTAAGGGGGGCTGTGGGGGGGGGGTTAGGAGTGCTGATGGGCTGGGGGGGTTAGGAGTGCTGGGGGGCTATGGGGGGCTGGGGGGTTTAGGAGTGGTGATGGGCTATGGGGGCTGGGGGGTTAGGAGTGCTGATGGGCTGGGGGGTTAGGAGTGGTGATGGGCTATGGGGGGCTGGGGGGTTAGGCGTGGTGATGGGCTATGGGGGAGCTAAGTCTTTATATGGACTGATGGGATTAGGACTGGAAGTGGGTTGATGGGGGGTTAGGACTGCTAATGGGCTATGGGGGGCTTAAACTAAAAATTGGGTGATGGGGGATTAGGATTGGAAATGGGCTGGTGGGATTAGGACTGGGAGTGGGCTAATGGGGAGGTTAGGACTGGTAATGGGGTATGGGGGGGCTTAAACTGAAAATTGGGTGATGGGGATTAGGACAAAATGGGCGGATGAGGGGGGTTAACACTGGAAGTGGGCTGATGGGGTTAGGACTGCTAATGGGCTGTGGGCTGATGGGGGGTTAGGACTGGTAATGGGCTATGGGGGGGTGGGGTTAGGACTGATAATGGGCTATGGGGGGCTAGGACAGGAAATGGGCTGATGGGGAGGGGTTAGGACTTGAGGTGGGCTGATGGGGTTAGGACTGGTAATGGGCTGTGGGCTGTTGGGGGGGTTAGAACTGGTAATGGGCTATGGGGGGGTTAAGACTGGTAATGGGCTGTTGGCTGATGGGGGCTGTCTGGTAATGGGCTATGGGGGGGCTAGGACAGGAAATGGCTGATGGGGAGGGGGGGTTAGGACTTGAGGTGGGCTGATGGGGTTAGGACTGGTAATAGGCTGTGGGCTGATGGGGGGGTTAGGACTGGCAATGGGCTATGGGGGGCTGACTGGAAATGGGTTGATGGGGTTAGGACTGGAAGTGGGTTGATGAGGGGGGGCTAGGACTGGTATTGGGTTGGGGGGTTGCTAGGACTGGAAATGGGCTGATGGGGGGCTAGGACTGGAAATGGGCTGATGCAGGGACTAGAAGGGAATGGATGCTGGGTGAGGCTGGATCTAGAAGGGAGCTGATGTTGGGGGAGGATTAGAATGGGATGGGGCTGGGAGAGTAAAATGGAGAGGGGAAAAATATTTTGTGTGGGAGGGATAAAAAATCTACAATTGGCCGGGTATTGGGAGAGTAAGTGGGATTGAGGATGGAGGGGTAAAATTTGAGTGGATGAAATAGGAATGAGGAAAGAGCAAAAGGAGAAAGATTAGTATGTTAAAGCAGATGTAGAGAGAGAGAATGGAAAAAAAAACTAGAAGAGAGAAGGACGGACAAATGGACAGCAGATGATGGAGAGTTAGCAGAAAACATGAAGAAACCAGAAGAAAGTGGCTGGAGCAATAGCAACTGAAAAAAAATGCACAAAAGGTAGAAAGATATCTCTTTATTTTGAATTTATTAACTGGAATATGAAAGCTCTGGGAAATGTGCATCATTAACGTCTGCGCTTTGTTTGGTACAAGAGGAAATTAATTTATAGTTTTATTTCTACAGTGTTGTTGTACATTCCAAGTTTGGCTTTTGGGGTTCCCAGTTTAATTATTGCCTTCCTGTTTCTAAATTGTGATTCCTTGTTTGGTGATGGTCTATGTTCTGCATGTGTAACTGAGCTGAGGTATTCTGTTTATGTAATTCCTATTTGACATTGCCACTTGTTCTCTTTCCCCAGTAGGTCATGTATTGTTGTTCTCTGAAATGTATTGGTTTAATATTTGCAGTGTTGCCTTTTGATAGGTAGGGTATGGTGCTTTGTGAGTCCTGGTAGTGCTGTTAGGATACGGCGGGTTTGCTATTGGTTCTAAATGGGCAGTGTTTGTAGTAGTTCCTAATGTGCCTGGCGGTTGGCACTGGATTATAGTAATGTAGAAATCTTTTAGTCTGTCTTTATCCATACACTCATTAAGAGACATGTTTACTAAAGGTTAGTGTATGTTAGCATTATGCAAATAGTTATGCAAATAAGGCCACTTATGCAAATGAGGCCCCGCACCGAGTCTCCGCACATGGCCCCGCACCCCCCTTGGGACGCCCCTGGACCCACTTGAGGAACAAGGGGGGGTATCATGCGTTGTTTAATTAAATATGTGCTCTCCATGAAAGATTAGGACACCATGAGGACAAGCTGCAAGGAAAAAGAGCATATTTCCTGTAGAAACTGAGTAACTCTTTAGACTGTCATATAGAGAAGGCTTATGTCCTTTATTAAAAGGAAACAGAAGGGTGTAAAGAACCCCTACAGTCATGAGGAATGACTGAGGAAGCCTTTTTCAACCATATAGGATAGTAATTAGAGAAAAAATCCCCATGCTCTCTAGCAAGGGCCCATAGTGGAAAGCTTCTCAGTAGGATTGCAGAGAGCACTATGCAGGAGAATTGGAAAATAAAAGTGGCTGTTGGAGGAAAACCAGCTGCCACCTCAGTTTATGCTGCCAACTCCAGAGATTTGGAGATGACAGAAAAGAAGCGATAAGGATTTTCCAAGATAGATGAGCACTATCTTGGAAGCACTACTAAGACCAGAGAAAGTAGTGGAAGACAAGACTGGAACTCGTAGAAAGTACCAGTAGTCCAATCACTGGAACTCCTGCATGGGCAGCTGCTGAATAGAACAGCAGAGGGAATCCTTCTGTTTGTAACAGAGAGAACAGACAGAACAAGAGGAGAAAATCCTGATCATGTCTGATGATCTGCCCAATGAAAGCAGGGAGGTAACTCCAGAGAAAAATCTACACTGGAAAGGAAAGGAAGACTAGAAAGGCTAAGAAAGCCTTCCAGTCGTATAGTACCACTCGTACAGGGGAAGCCCTGGAAACGAGGGTAAAGAAAATAGGAGTTGAAGGGAGACTTGCTATATGGTAAGTCTGTAGAAGGAAAAAATTCATGGTGGTACAGGGAAACTATCATGAGGTAGTTGGCAAACCTCTCTTCATGGTAGGAAGAGGAGGAAACCCTGTGACCCACAGACATGAATCTCCTGACAGCTCAGCCTACCTGAGAGCAAGTGGATGTCCTGGAAACAGGAATCCAAGCGTAGAGATTGAAATAAAAAAACAGTGAAAAACCTTCTGCGGAGAAGAAGTGAACTGTATGTTATAAGAGATCAAGTGAAACCCCATTGAGGGTTAATTGTCCTGACTTGAGTTTGGATTCTTCAGACCAGGGCAAGGTTTCCCTTGTTTGGGAACATCTGTATGATGGGCAGGAGAAGAATAAAACCTTCTTCTTTTAGGGAAAGAAGGTTTGTTAGGGCATTTCCTACCTACTGGGGAAGGAGAAGGCTTAGGATAGCCCTCAGAAACAGGGAAGTCAGTGGAGCAATGAGCAACCTGACGTAAAGACTCCCTATTGAAGAGATTTTCTCCAGTACAAAGGAGTATTACCCAGTCTTTGTTGTGCCCATCTGTTCAAGTCTGAAGCTTGGAGCCAGGCTTTACGTCGTGCCCCTATAGCTATAGCAGAGGTTCTGCTAACAGACTCAAAAGAGTCAAGGGAAGCACGAGAAAGAAACAGATATATTTTGGCTATGACTAAGTAGTAAGGAATAGTCTGCAGCCTTGGGCTCTGATAGAAAAGGAGTTAAAAGAGATAATTTCTTTGTGACCTCCTGAAGGGATAGACTCATATAAAAAATATATGAGAGAATCCTTGTTGCCAGCATAGATGTTTGGAAGGTTTGACGTCCAAAAGCATCCAGTGTTCTAGAAGCACGACCTGGCGGATAAGAAGAATGCTTCTTCTTGCTTTTTACCTTCCTCATTGCTGATTCCACTACAATGGAATGATGGGGAAGTTGAGTCTTTTGAAACCCTGGAGAGGGGGGCACCTGATACAGAAGATCAGTTGCTGTAGAAGGTGAGGAAACCCTTAAAAGGTGTTTCCCATATTCTCAGAAGAAGATCCTGCAAAGAATGATGTAAAGGAAGCATTATATTTTCCTTTTCCCTAGAAGAGCCTTGTGTAGGATCATAGCCAGGGATAGGAACAGCAAGGAAGGTAGCCATGTCATGGAGAAATTTCTGAAAAGAAGGATCTCCAATGGGACCCATCCCTGGACAGGCTAAAGTTGAAGAACTAGCCTGGGCACCGGAGGATGTACTGGTCCGGTGCAGAAAAGGAGCCCTAATGGATGGATACTGGTACTGGCGGTTATGACTTGAGACAGTCAGTACTGCATCGTCCATGCCAGGTATCGACTCCAAACTAGGTATAGAAAGGAGCAGTCCCGGTGAAAAGGGAGTAGTTGGTCCCGATATTACTGCAGGAACCGGCATTAGTACCGATACCGGTAGCTGTGCCGGAATCGGAGGCGATACAGACATCAAAGCAGTCATCGGAGGCTGCTCAAGCGGTACCGAGGCAACCAAAAACCCTTGGTGAGTATCCTCGATACCGCGCATCCGGAATCGGTAAGCGTCGGTTCCGAGACGCGTCGGTACCCAGTCTTCCAGACTAGATAATCGATTCCAGACTCGGCATCGAAGGAAGAGAGTCTATCGATGCATGTCTGGAGGGTACCAGCGTCGGTGGTCGTATCGGCGATGCTGCCGATACTGGAAAGTCAATCTGGGACGTATCGATCGGTCCCGAAGGTACATAGAACGCCAGATGACGATCCCTGGTGAAGAGCGGATCACTCAACAGCAGTGCCGATGCCGGGGTATCGGTACCGCTCGAAGCGGATGCCACCACTGAGCATGGCTCAGGTATGTTCTGTGAGGGGTGAGCCCCAGGAACAACCTGAAACCCCTGAAAGGCTTTGGAGACTGAAGACTCCCGCCGGGGTTTTGAAGCCAATAGGGTCTTGAGGGCAAGGCCGGAGCCGTCATCATGCTTGACATGAGACCTACCACTCAAGGATTGGCTAGTCTTAACAGACTGTTTGTGGGTTACCTGATCCTGTAGAGAAGAAATTGTCGGTGCCCTGACACTGGAAGGGAACTCGGTATCGAGGGAAACTCGAAATGGAAAATCTCTTCTCATAAAATTATAGCCTAATGGCTCCGGAGGAAAAGGGTCAGGACCCAAACAGGTTAGACACCAGTTATTGGAGTCTAAAAAGAAAACTGTATTTCCACAGTTAAGGCACTTCTTAGGAGAAGAAGGCTCCATGATGGAGAGGCCTTACAGGCCCAAAAATTTAAGACAGAAACTGAGGGAAAAACTCTCCCTGAGTTTGAGAAAAAGAAAATAAAAAACCCACCGGCGGTACCGGTGGAGGCGGGGAAACAGCCGCTACCACAAGAAAACAAGAATTAAAGAAAACATTTTCTGCGGTGACAGGAGGACGTCCTGCCGGCTCCGCGGAAAAACGAAAACTGAGGAGAGACAGTTGGAAAGGCGGGAAGGCAGCACGCAGGCGCTGAGAGATGCTACCAAAAGCTTTCTGATTGGACGCTGGGGAGCGTTCCCGCGCAGGCTCCGTCGGTACCGACGTACCCATATGTAAAGACTCATTCCTGCTTGTTCCTGGAGATAGTCTATCGCACTGCTTGACCCAATTTTGTTTAAGACTAGAACTTATGTGCAGTTACTGCATGCTCAGGAATAGGACAATATCCACCTGTCCAGAACCCATAACACACTTTTCCAGATAAACTATTTATTGCTGGAAGTGCTATTTTTTGACAGTCACTTGAGGGTGGAAATTGGTCTCCAGAGGTGTCCAACCATGACCCTGTTTGGTTTCAGTTGGATTGGGAGGGAGCAAAACAGGGTACACAAGCTTGGAGAGTCTTGTTGAATCTGTATCTTGACAAGGAGTTTAGACTCCCATCTAGGTGAAAAATGGGAAGGGTTTGTGTCCCATAATAAACACACTAGCTCCCCAGCTTTATCTTGGGACACAGTGATACAGTAGTAGTATTGCAGGGGGAAATAATTGCCTATGGTGCATGTAGAAGAAGGAAATTCATGCCTGTTTATTGCAGCTCAAAAGGCATGTAAGTACAGACCAAACGTTACTGGCCAAAATAATACCACCCAACATAGGGCAAATTTCTCAGGCAGCCTTAAATAAGCTTATACACCAAAAGGCAAAAATATCCTTACTGTATTATTTCAATTTTTTTAAATTGGGAGTTAAGAATGGTAAGCTAACGCTGAGCTGTTTCAGGAGATGACGGAGCCCTAGATATGTTACCGCATTGCAGGATACCCAAGAGACTCTTCAAAGTCAGCTAAGCCTGCAACTAGTTTAGTGATTACTATGCATTCCTCCATACCAAGAATTCTCAACCCAGTCCTTGGGACACACCTTGCCAGTCAGGTTTTCAGGATAACCACAATGAATATACATGAGAGAGATTTGCATACAATGGAGGCAATGCATGCAAATTTCTCTCATGCATATTCCTTGTGGTTATCCTGAAAACCTGACTGGCTAGGTGTGTCCCTAGGACTGGGTTGAGGACCCCTTGCTCCAAAGAACCAGTTACTTTGGCACACATACATAGTTGTCTGGCACAGAGTTACCTAAAGGGACCTCCTTATGCCTGGTTTCTGCTCAAGATGTTCAAAGGGTCATAAAGCAGGCTGCACGATGTAAGTTGTTTAAAAAGAAAAGAACTCTCAGAACCCATAGAAGAACATCATGTGACCAAGACTCATCAGTTTTGTGAACTCCCGTTTTTCATCATTAAGCCAGTCAAAGCCACATGGCATTGTGACAACATTGACAATTTTTTTTATTTAAATATGGTTTCAGCAACAAGACTCAATCGTGAGATTGAGTTTCAAGTTTTTATATAAAGATTTATGAACATTTAACATTTTTGATTGGTTTTTTTTCTGGCTTCTTTAAAGACTTTTCGTCCCCCTTTTCTTTCCTTCCACCAACTCCCCCCCCCCCCCCCACACACACAAAACCCTTTCTTCTTCTCCCTCCCCTCTCTTTTTTTTCCTCCATCCTCCCCCTTTCCCTTCCTTCCATTTATTTTCTCCCCTTTTCCTTACTTCCCTCCCCCCCATTTTATTCCTTCCCCCTCTTTCTGCTTTTTCTTTCCTCCCTTCCCTTCTCCCCCTTCCCCACAGACAATGTTTTAATATAACAAACTATGGAGTTTTTTTTTTAATTTTGTAGTCTATATACAGAAAACACATACTGTTTCAATAAATTTTGTTTTGTTTTTAAATTCTCACTCTGTGGTCTATGTGCAGTCAAAACACACACTATTTCAATAAAGTTTGTTTTATTAATTTTTCTATTTTTTTTATTCACATATGGCCATACTAGGGGGTATATTTACTAAAGATTAATACACATTAAGTAAACTTAACATGTGTTAAGTGCAGCCACTGCCCATTCATTTCTATGGACCATTGCAACACTTAACAAGTGTTAATTTTCATTAATGTGCGCTAACCTTTAGTAAACATGCCCCGATCAGCATCGGCAGCAGGAAGAAAGAACGCTACATCCTCACACTCCTCACTGCAGAGGCCAATCAGGGCCTACTAGCAACAAAGAACCAGACATTTTCCACCTTTAAAGCAACCAGCGCACTTAGACCCCTCCAGACCACCCTGATCAGCACGGCAGAAGGAAGAGGGAATGCTACATCCTCCCGCTCCCCACCACAGAGGCCAATCAGGGCCAGCCAGCAACAAAAAAACCCTCACTTTTTCCATCTTTAAAGCAACCAGCACGCTTAGGCATGCCTGTGTCTAAGGGCCCTCGCCTAAGGACCTCACCAGAGGGCCCTTTGATAAGGACCATTGGCAAGGACAGACTATGCCACCAGACTCTCTCGCCAAATGCCACTGGCAGCAAATTGCTGGACTCCCCAGCAACTTACAGCAGCCGGAAGTTACTTCAGCAATGCCTCTCAGCAGGCCTATGCCATCCTGAGCACCGCATAGACACACCCCCAGCAGATCCTCTCCAGAAAGACAGTTCCAGCCAAAACAGCACCAAGAAGGTAACCCCCCTATCATCTCCCCACCCACCAACAGGTTCTCAAGCCCTAGTGCACCACAACTGCACAACCAAATCCAGAGATACCATCTGACCCACTGCAAAAACTATGCTCACAATATACCCACTGCTCTACATGCTCCTAGCAATCTTCCTGCTCTCCACAGCACACAAGCACCAAACGACCACCACACTCCAACCATGGCTCAACACTCACCCTATCATAACATACATGCGGAACCAACACAACACACAGAGCAACCTCTGCCAACTAATATACATACAGAACGCCCCCACGCAAAGAACTACGAGCTCACACAAAACCCCCCATACACAGACACTGCATTGTGCATTCAAACTCGCACTCAATCTGAAACAAAATCCAGATCAGAGACCTCCTGTCAACCAAAACCTTAGACATTCTTTGAGTAATGGAAACATGGATCACTGAAACAGACAACGCTGCTTGACAGAACGGCCTCTCTCTATGAAACTAATCACGCTTGTATTACTGTGATCCCTAAACTGGGAAAAGTTCCAATTGACCTGGGATCTTACCAAACTGTTTCTTTGCTTTTGATTTGAAATTGCTGCCTAAGATAATAAACGACTGGCTAGCTCAGATCCTCCGCTTTTGAATATATGACAGTCAGGTTGGCTTTGGGAGGGGGCCACCACTCAGTGAGAAATCTCCATCAGATCACAGTTTCTATGGAGTTGTGACATCAGTTTGGGGTGCCTTCTCTTCTCATTAATTTTAATGCAGAGAAGGCCTTCGACCGCATGAATTGGAACTATATGTTTGAAGTCCTTAACGCTTATGGGCTTGAGGATTGGTTTTGTGCTGTGGTGGAGCTTTTGTACTCTGGTCCCAAAGATGTAGTTGTGGTGAATGGGACAGTCTCCCCATTCATTTCTGCTGCAGAAGGGAACTGAGCAGGTATGCCCCCTCCCCTTTGGGTCCGCTCCTGCATACAGTCCAGAAGGGGGATATCAAGGGCATACATCTGTGAATGACTGCGTTTAAGACCACAGCTTTGGCAAATCTATCTTGTTTATCACCAACACTCACTTGTGAATCTTATGGAGGAGATTGCCCACTTTGGAGGCTTTACGGAATTGAAACTTAATGGGCCCAATATTGAGTTGAGCAGGCTATGCGCTGCCACAGCACACAGCCTTCCCATCGACCCCCATTACCCGTATTTTCACTTTCGCACTGGCGGAAGTGAAAATCCAGGTTAGCCTGGATGCCCCAGCAGCCGCAAAGACTACACGGGTAGCAGTGATTTTCAATGCTACCCAAATAGCCGCTGCGTCTTAAAGATAGGCAAGGTTTTTCCTCGCCTATTTTTAAGGCGCAGAGGGTTACGCGGGTAGCATTGAAAATCTCTGCTACCCATATAACCCCTTCCTCTGCCCCAGAATGCCCCTAACACGCCCCAATGCTATACGGATAGCATCTGGGCACGTTAGGGACTTAACCGTGATTTTCGAAGGGCACCTACATGGGTAGTGCCCTTCAAAAATCCTGGCTAAGGACTTAGTATACATGTAAACCGCACTGATTCTAAAGAGCACGGTATAATTAATAAATAAATAAATAAATAAATAAATAAAATACATGGGTAACTAAGGAAGTTACCCATGTAAAGGCCTTCGAATATTGGGCCCAATATGTCTAAGTCAGAAGCACTGGATTTGGGAGGTACCTTGAGAAGGTCTTGGGTAGGAGGAGAATTTCAATTGCAATGGACAGAGTTCTTTCAGATACTTAGGACTTTTGTTACCCGCATATTTAGTTTATCTGCACAAATAAACTATTTATTTAGTAATTTGTTTTAGTATTTAAGAACATAAGATATGCCATACTGGGTCAGACCAAGGTCCATCAAGCCCAGTATTCTGTTTCCAACAGTGGCCAATCTAGGTCATATGCACCTAGCAGTTTCCCCAAGAGACAAGTTCCACAATGCTTGTACTGGGTCAAGCATTGATATCTTCGGTCACTTCTTAATAATGGTTTATGGACCTTTCCTCCAGGAACTTGTCCAAACCTTTTTTAAACCCAGCTACACTAACAGCCTTTACTACATCCTCCGGTAACAAATTCCAGAGTTTGATTACACATTGCGGGAAAAAATAATTTCTTTTATTAGTCTTAAATAGTTTACCCTGTAGCTTCATTGCATGTCCCCTAGTCTTTCTATATTCTGATAACATAAACAATCGATCTACGTTTACCCGTTCCACTCCGTTCATTAATTTATAGACTTCTATCATATCTCCCCTCAGCCGTCTCTTTTCCAGGTTAAAGAGCCCTAACCTTTTTAGCCTTTCTTCATAGGAGTATCCTTCCATCCCCTTTACCATTTTGGTGGCTCTTCTCTGAACCTTTTCTAAAATCGCTATATCCTTTTTAAGATACGGCGACCAGAATTGCACACAATATTCAAGGTGCGGTCTCACTATGGAACGATATAGAGGCATTATAATATCTTTTGTTTTATTTTCCATTCCTTTCCTTATCATACCTAGCATTCTATTTGCTCTCTTGGCCGCCGCTGCACACTGGGCCGAGAGTTTTAACATGGTATCCACAATGACGCCTAAATCTTTTTCCTGGGTGGTGGTTCCTAATGTGGAACCTTGCATCGTGTAACCATAGTTTGGGTTGTTCTTCCCTAGGTGCATAACCTTGCACTTGTCCACATTAAATTTCATCTGCCATTTTGATGCCCAGTCTTCCAATTTATTAAGATCCTCTTGCAATTTTTCACAATCCTCTTGGGTTTTAACAACTTTAAATAGTTTTGTGTCATCTGCAAATTTGATCACCTCACTCGTTATTCCACTTTCCAGGTCATTTATGAATATGTCAAAAAGCAGCGGACCCAGCACAGATCCCTGGGGTACACCACTATTCACCTTTCTCCACTGGGAAAATTGGCCATTTAGCCCTACCCTCTGCTTTCTATCTTTTAACCAGTTCCTGATCCACAATAGTACACTGCCTCCTATCCCATGACTCTTTAGTTTTGCCAAAAGTCTCTCATGAGGGACCTTGTCAAAGGCTTTCTGAAAGTCCAGATACACAATATCAACCGACTCACCTTTGTCCACCTGTTTATTCACTCCTTCAAAAAAAACATAACAGATTAGTAAGACAAGATCTTCCTTGTCTAAAGCCATGTTGGCTGTCTCCCATTAGGTTGTGACTATCTACATGCTGAGAAATTTTATTCTTTATGATGGTTTCTACCATTTTTCCCGGTACTGACATCAGGCTCACCGGTCTGTAGTTTCCCGTATCACCCCTGGAACCCTTTTTAAAAATTGGTGTTACATTGGCGATCCTCTAATCTTCAGGTATTAGAGATGATTTTAATGATAGTTCACAGATTACTGATAGCAGGTCTGCAATCTCATATTTCAGTTCTTTCAACACCCTTGGATGTATACCATCCGGCCCAGGTGATTTGCTACTCTTCAGTTTATCTAATAGTTGTAAGACATCTTCCCGATGTATCGATATTTCCTTCAATTCTTCCGCACCTTTAAATACCACTTCAGTCATGGGTAACATCCCTACATCTTCCTCAGTAAAGACCGAAGCAAAGAATTCATTCAGTCTCTCCGCTATCGCCTTGTCGCCTCTTAGTGCTCCTTTAACCCCTTTATCATCTAATGGACCAACTGACTCTCTCACAGGTTTTTTGCTACGAATGTACTTGAAAGGGTCTTTATTTCGCGTTTTTGCTTCCGCAGCAAGCTTCTTCTCAAATTCTCTCTTTGCCACCAGAAACATCGTCTTCAAACTCGTCTTTCACCGTTGCCAGAGGCAACGGCTCAAAAGGCAGTTTTGCTAACGCTGCTAACACCAAATTGAGGTCCCAGGAAGGCACCATCACCCTACGCAACGGGCGTAACCTAGAAATTGCTTTGAGAAAACGTAACACATCAGAGTGAGTGCCAAGAGCAACGCCCTGTATCTTGCTGCGATAGCAGGAAAGAGCCACCAATTGCACCCACAAAGAACTGGCCGCAAGGCCCTTATCAAAGCCATCCTGTAAAAAACGTAATATCGACGGAATGGATACCGTAGCTGCCCGTATCTGTCACCGGGAGCACCAATCCTCAAATATACACCAAATGCGAACATACGCTAGAGAAGTGGACTGTTTCCTAGCTCTAGGCAACATAGCGACGACCGACGCCGAACAGCCTTTCTTTTTCAGCCTGACCCTTTCAATGGCCATAGTACTAAAGAAGAGCAAAGGTACCGGCGCACCAAAAGGAGACCACCAAAGCAGATACACAAGGGCTGACGACAGTTAGGTGAAAAACCTTTTTTATTTCGCCCCGACGCGTTTCGGCTGAAAAGCCTTCCTCAGGGGGTCTTAAAAGAGCACACCTCAAAAAAGATATATATAATAAACAATTATAAACATCTATATATATATAATACGGTTAAAACAATTTTAATACATAAATATGTTACTTACAAACAATTGTACATGGTAAAACATATAGAAGATGTAAGCACAAAAGTTAAAATTATAAATATGCAACTGTAATATTAAAAAAACAGTAATAGTTCAAGGCAAGTTACCTACTGAATCTGAATGTATTTCCCTGTCTCCAAAGGGCTTGCAGTCCAAGTTTGTGCCCGAGGCAATGAAGGATTAAGTGATTTGCCCAAGGTCACAAGGACTGCCAGTGAGATTTGAACCCTGGTGGCTTTGGTCATGAGGTGGCTGCTCTAATCAGTAGTGATAATTTGGTCAGTGTGGTTCCCGAGACACTTAGGAAGAGGCGACGTCTTCTCCTTTCACTATATGGAAGCATGACAATTTCTCAACTTACTTTATACTTTGCAAACTCTCCCACTAGAACTCTTTCAAAAATATAGTAACATTTTTGAATGTGTGCTTAATGAATACCTCAGTTGGGGGGGGGGGAGAATCCCTTTAATATGGCTTAAGGACCTTGAATGAAGTTGGGGGTTGATTCTACAAGACCTGATTAATTTCAATTTGGGCCTGTTTATTAGGGCACCTAAAAGACTAGATAGGGCAGACCTCACAGTTTACCCTTATGGAGATGGGGTCTGGATTTGTGCATTCACTGTTTCTTTTGTTCTCCAGGACCAAGCAGGAAGTCAGTCCTCACATATGGGTGACGTCGGCGCCCACGGAGCCCTCGTGCGGAGCATTTCCCCAGCTTTCAAAGAAAGCCTTTGGGAATGCAGCGCGCATGCGCAGTCCCCTTCCCGCCCAAAGGTGCCATCTTGCTCAGTCTTCTTTTTTCCGCAGAGCCCGACGGATTTGTGTCGTCGTCACCCGGTAAAAAGTTGATTTTCCTGAGTGGGATTTAAATGTGGTCTTGCAACAACTTACTTGCCCACCATTTGAGCCAATGGCTACCTGTCCCTTACGCTTCCTTTCCTGGAAGGCCTTGTTTTTGGTGGCTCTTACCTCGGCTAGGCGTGTGAGTGAGGTTTCTGATAGACCGTACACACGGTTCTATAAGAACAGGGTGGTCTTGCGGACTCACCCTAAGTTCCTTCCAAAGGTTTTCTCCTCCTTCCACCTCAATCAGGAGGTGGTTCTTCCAACATTCTTCCCCAGGCCGAATGCCAGCCGGGCTGAAACAGTCCTGCATACCCTGGACTGTAGAAGGGCGTTGTCCTTTTACATAGACCGTACACAGGGGCATCGAAGGGCTGCTCAGCTCTTCGTATATTTTGACCCTAATAAACTGGGGTTGCCTGTCTCCAAGCGTACGTTGTCCCTTTGGGTAGCGGATTGTATCGCCTGGGCGTACAGAGCAGCCGGCCTCTCCTTGCAGGGTCGAGTCACGGCCCACCATGTCAGGGCGAAGGCCATGTCAGTAGCCCACCTCCGCTCTGTTCCGTTGGCAGACATCTGCCGGGCCGCTACCTGGTCTTCAAGCTAGACTTTTGCGGCTCACTACTGCGAGAGGGAGACCCGTAGGGACAGTGCTTTCGGACAGACGGTACTCCGTAAAACCTCTTTGAGGTTTAGGCAACTCCTACCCTCTGGCCCTTGTGTTGGGCTACCGTACGGGGGCGTTCTCAGAAAGGATTCTTTCACGGCTGCTGACGCTCTAGAGGGAGCTTATTTTTTCAGCTTGGGTTCCCGGTAGCCTGAAGCTGGGGAGTCCCATATGTGAGGACTGACTTCCTACTTGGTCCTGGAGAAAGAGTAGTTACTCACCTGTAACAGGTGTTCTCCAGGAGCAGCAGGAATCAGTCCTCACGACCCTCCCTCCTCCCCTTGAAGTTGCAGTCATATGATTCATTTTGTTGTTATGCTGTCTTTTAGCTATGTCAGACCGAGCAAGATAAACCACAAGAGATCCAATGTATACAGGGAATCCCCTAAACGGCACAACAAATATTTTTGTCGGAGCTTGTCAACCCAGTGTCCAAGGAACATTCCAAAGACACCACTGTGACCACTCGCTTTTATTTTTAAAGTCTAAAATGTTAGACTTTAAAAATAAAAGCGAGTGGTCACAGTGGTGTCTTTGGAATGTTCCTTGGACACTGGGTTGACAAGCTCCGACAAAAATATTTGTTGTGCCGTTTAGGGGATTCCCTGTATACATTGGATCTCTTGTGGTTTATGTTCTAAATTCAATCCAATTGGGTTCTTGGGTCTTCACGTTAGACTGAGCAAGATGGCACCTTTGGCGGGAAGGGGACCGCGCAGGCACTCTGCATTCCCAAAGGCTTTCTTTGAAAGCTGGGGAAATGCTCCGCACGAGGGCTCAGTCGGCGCCAATGCCACCCATATGTGAGGACTGATTCCTGCTGCTCCTGGAGAACACCTGTTACAGGTGAGTAACTACTCTTTATGCAGGCTGCATCGACTTCTTTGCCCTACTATGTTTGGCATAGTAGGGCAAAGAAAAGAGATGGCTGAGGGAAGATATGATAGAAGTCTATAAATTAATGAAGGGAGTGGAACGGGTAAACGTTGATCGATTGTTTACGTTATCAGAATATAGAAAGACTAGGGGACATGCAATGAAGCTACAGGGTAAACTATTTAAAACTAATAAAAGAAAATATTTCTTCACTCAACGTGTAATCAAACTCTGGAATTTGTTACCGGAGGATGTAGTAAAGGCTGTTAGTGTAGCTGGGTTTAAAAAAGGTTTGGACAAGTTCCTGGAGGAAAGGTCCACTAACCATTATTAAGAAGGGAGCCAGGATATCAATGCTTGACCCAGTACAAGCATTGCGGAACCTGTGTCTTTTGGGGAAACTGCTAGGAACGTATGACCTAGATTGGCCACTGTTGGAAGCAGGATACTGGGCTTGATGGACCTTGGTCTGACCCAGTATGGCATATCTTATGTTCTTAAGTGTCTTGGTTGCGCTGCTTCGCTAGGCATTCTGATATCTTTATTCAATGTGGCACCACAGCTCGAGTGTTTTTTCTTTTTGCCAGGAATATAATATGCAGCTTTTGAAACTTGGGCTCAGAAAAAGAGTGCAAAACATGGCCCAAGTGGTTGATGGGGAACCGTCCAGCAACCTCGAGAGTTAAGGTAGTAATGATTTCATTACAGCCAATGGAGAGAGGAGGGATTTTCTTGTCAGACAAATTTTAATTTTTGGGCCCCAGAATGGATAAGAGTCCCCAGTTTCAGGGGCAGTATGTTGATCTTAGAAGTCTGATTATTTCTTGGTTGTATATTTCGGTTGTGGAGGATGAGAAGGAAGAAAGGATGGGCTATGGATGGTAGGAGGGGTAGGGAGGTTTGTTACACATCTAAATGAAAACATTAACAAAAGCCAGGCCATACATACATATTCATCTTAGCCATCTGAGCTATAACATTTAATCTCTTATTTATTATTTTACCATAGAATATTTCAATACATCATTAAAGTCTATCATGGTGGAGGAGTGGCCTAGTGGTTGGGGCAAGGTACTTCAGGCTGGAAAGTCCGGGGTTCAAATCCCACTAGAGGACAGCAACCTTGGTCCGAAAGGACTGGGGTTTCTAGTCCCACAGGTGCTCCTTGTGGTCTTGGGCAAGTCACTTAACCCTCCATAGCCCATGTTCCCTGTAAAATAGTTATCTCCAAGTTATAGTGCCCTGTTCAATGTAATTTCAGTTTGTTCAATGTAAACCGCACTGATGCAGAATAGCGCGGTATATAAGAGAATGTAAATAAATAAAAAATAAAATGTTTTGAGTGGTACACTTACAGACTACCAATGGAAAAACCGTAATAATATGGTCTGTCCATGGAACAGTAAACAGCTGCAAGCTGGCTTTTAGATCATCAATATAAAACTCAGATGGTGCAAATATTAAATTAAGTATTTCCTCCTTCTCATGGTGATAAAGAAGAAACAATGTGAACCAAACCAAGACTATGCATAGTTAACAAAACATTCTCTACAACAGAATCAGCAATAGTATCCAGTTTCTTTATACGAGCATGATGCTCAAGTCTATTTATATTAATCAAGTAGCAAGTCAGCTGTCCAATATAACAAAAAGGCCAAGTTAGTCAATGCTCTCAACTCTTCAGCCGTTACTAGTTCTTTAACAGGTTGATGCAGAAAGCCGGCACTGAAGTTGCATGCTATTAGCTACATACACACTTTCCTAGCGCAACAAAAGCACGAAACTTCTACTCCAATATGCAAATGAGCTATGCGCAAAACATAGAAACATGACTGCAGAAAAAGACCATATGGTCTATCCAGTTTGCTCTTCCATACCAACCACTATAGTCTCTTTTTCCGTTAGAGATCTTCTGTGGTGGTCCAATGCTTTCTAAAATTCAAATGCCATCCTGGCCTCTACTACCTCCACTAGGAGACTGTTCCACGAATCTACCACTCTTTCCGTAAAGAAATAGTTCCAAAATATTTCTCCTGAATCTATCCCCTTTCACCTTCATCCTATGCCCTCTCATTGCAGAGTTTTCTTTCAAATGAAAAGAGGCTCTCCTCCTGTGCATTTATGCCACAGAGTTATTTACATGCCTCTATCATATCTCCCCCACCTTTCCTCCAAAGTATACATACTGAGATCTTTAAGTGTGGCCCCATATGCCTTATGCCAAAATCCACCAACCATTTTGATAGCCACCCTCTGCACAGACTCCATCCTGTTTGTATCCTTTTGAAGGTGTGGTCTCCAGAATTGCACACAGTACTCCAAATGAGGTCTCACCAAAGACTTATACAGAGGCACTATCACCAACTCCCTGCTGGCCATTCCTCTCCCTATGCACCACCCTAAGATCATCAGAAACAATTACACTCAGGTCCCGCTCTTATTTTTATAGACAGATGTATTTCACCCCTTATACTGTACCACTCCCTTGAATTTTTGCAGCCCAAATGCATGACCTTGTGTGTTTTAGCGTTAAATCTCAGCTGCCAAATTCTAACTATTCTTCAAGCTCAACGAGATCACTTCTCACGTTATCTACTCCTTCCTGGGTGTCTACTCTATTACAGATTTTGATATCATCTGCAAAGAGGCAAATCTTACCAGACAGCCTTTCTGCAATATCACTAACAAAAATGTTAAGAATCAGACCAAGGACAGATCCCTGCAGCACACCACAGGTTATATCTTTCTCCTCAGAGTAAGCTCCATTTACATGTACACTTTAATTTCTACCCCAGTCAGTTACTTTAGGGTCTATTCCTAGGATGCTCAATTTATTTACAAGTCATCTGTGCAACAGTGTCAAAGGCTTTACTGAAATCTAAGTATACAACATCTAGGGCTCTCTCTCGGTCCAACTCTCTAGCCACCCAGTCAAAGAAATTAATTAGATTTGTCTGACAAGACCTGCCCCTAGTAAATCCACGCTGCCTTGGAGTCCAATGGATTGTCCAAAAAACTCACCATTTACTCACCACAGACTAACCAACCTGTAGTTCTCAACCTCATCCTTACTTCCGCTTTTGTGTAAAGGGACCACATGTGCCTGCCTTTCTCCAGTCCTCTGGGACCACTCCCAACTCTAAAGAAGAATTGAAAAGGTCAGACAATGGAGCCCCTAGAACAGCGGGTCGCGACCCCCATGGGGGTCACCACAGGATTCAGCAAGGGTCACCTCACTCCGCTATTTAAAAAAAAAAAAAAAAAAGCACACAAGTTGCTGCCACTGCCGAGTCCGCTTCTCGGCAGCGGCAAACTCACTGCCTCGCAGCCGCAGCTCCCTGCCTCTTAGGGAACCGCGGCTGTGCCTGTAAAACCGTTGGAGCCTTCCGGCCTCTCGACGGGCTCCGTGCATCATTGTCCCGCCTCCAAAGGAAGTTGTTTACCACTTCCTTTGGAGGCAAGACAATGCTGCACAGAGCTCATTTAGAGACAGAAAGGCTCCGCAACGGCTTCACAGGCACAGCCGCGGTTCCCTAAGAGGCAGGGAGCCATGGCTGCAGAAGAAGGCGGCAGACATGAGGAGAGGGCAGGGAACCTGCAACGGGGCCGACATGGGGGAGGGGGGCTGACATGGAGGGAGGTAGGCTGACATGGATGGATGGAGGGAGGGGGCTGACATGGAGGGAGGGAGGCTGACATGGATGGATGGAGGGAGGGGGCTGACATGGACAGAGGGGGGCTGACATGGAGGGATGGATGGAGGGAGTGAGGGGTCTGACATGGACAAAGGGAAAAGACAGGGGGACATACTGGACAGACGGGGATAAATGCTGGACAGAGGGGAGAGACAGTGCGGGTTAGGATTATAATGGGCAGATAGGGGGGCTAGGACTGGTAATGGGTTGATTAGGGAAGGCTAGGACTGGGAATGGACTGATCAAGGGGGGGTTGGGACTGGTAATGTGCTGATAGGGGGGTAGGACTGGGAATGGACTGATGGGGGGCTAGCATTGGAAATGAGCTGATCGGGGAGGTTAGGACTGGAAATGGGGTGATAGGACTGGTATTGGGCTGATTAGGGGAGGCTAGCACTGGAAATGGGCTGATTGTGTGGAGGGGAGGATAGAGCTGCTGGCCCTGGAAGAAAACTGGGGGCTAAGGCTACAAATGGGCTGATACGAGGGGATGGGAGAATGGAAATGGAAGGGAGTGGATCTGAGAGGGGCTGCCATGGTATTTGTACTAGAAGGTTGATTACAGTTGAGAAGGAGGGGGACCAGAAGGGACTGGACACCAGTGGCAGTCATGGGAATGCAAGCTGACATTGGAAGGTACTGGGAGTGAGGACTGGAAAGGGGTTGATACTGGGGAGGGTTACTGGGACTGGAAATAGGCTGATGGAAAGAAGTGAAGAAAACGAAAGAAGAGATAAGAAATGGCAGTTGGACCATAGACCACAGAAAGAGAGCTAAGAGAAGACAGGAAAGCAGAAGCCTCAGATCAGGACCAGCGTGATCAGAGAATAAATTGGTCAGACAACAAAGGTAGAAAAAATAATTTTATTTCATATTAGTGATTTGACTACAAAATTATCATAATTTTGAAATCAAATATTGTTACTTGTTATTGTGGTTTAAATAAGTAAATTTTATAAATAAAAACATATTGCAAAGGCCTATAATATATTAATAATTCAACAAATGATTACAGCAACAATGCGTTAACGATAAAGGAAGAGAGACTCATTTGATTTTATCATTGGGGGTCACCACAAGTTGACCAATGGTAAAAGGGGTCACGGTACAAAAAAGATTGAGAACCACTGCCCTAGAACTTCCCAAAGTTCCTTCAATATTCGGAACTGTCTTCAAGGCTATGAGAACTCCTCCACCTGTATTACTGTAATGAACATCTTGCATTGTATACCTAAAAGTCAGTTACATCCACTGCAATTGGCACCGTCTGCAGCTGTGAGAATCCTCATTGGTGCACCCAGAAACAACCACATCACCCCTATTCTGAAAGAACTCCACTGGCTACCCTTGTTTAGCCGAATAAAATACAAAACCATAATGCCATCTTTAAAATCTATCACAAGTTATCCTCGCATTACTTGCAGTCTATTATAGGGAGAACGCTGAATAATCAGCATAGAAGAAGCCATGCACAACATCTACTCGTTCTTCCTGCAAACTTCATCAAATTCAACAAGACAGCTAGTTTGTATGCATTCTCCTTATATGCTCCCAGCCTATGGAACGCCTTACCTGGACATATAAAAGCTACCACTGATATTATAACATTCCAAAAGATATTAAAAACTTTCCTCTTTAAAAGAACACTTTGGAGATATTACCTAGACACTCACCCACAAACTTCATATGCAATGAGTTCTGCTCTGTGCACCAGCTGTACACTGATCTCCTAGATTCCTATTTTTATTTAATTTATTGATATACTGCCCCGGCTAAAAGACATTAGAACGGTTCACAAATGCTATAAGCAGGTACTGGACATATATTCCCTCATCCCTGAAGGGCTCACAAGCTATATCTGAGTTTATTACATCAATCCACTTCTCCCTGTCCTCCTAAATATAACTAAAGTTACAATGTTGAACGTTGAATGTAAATGTTATGTTGATAAATACCTATGTTAACATGTTCCCTGTAATATTATGTTACATTTTATGTAAAGCGCCTTGATCATTGGAAATGCGGTACATAAGCCTTTCAATAAATAAATACTCTAGGATGTATTCCATCTGGCCCCATTGTTTTGTCTACTTTTAATTTAGCTAGTTCCTCGCGAAAACAGTCTTCTGAAAATTGTTCAAGATCCCCTTCATTACTGTTCTTATTTGTGGATGTTTTCCCAAGGTCCTGTTCCTGGCCCTTCATCTGTGAACACAGAACAAAAATATTTGTTAAGCAATTCTTATTCATCCTCACCAGCTTCTACATATTCCTCCCCTTCATCTTTGAGTCTGACAATACCACTTTTGCACTTCCTCCTCTCACTAACATATATGAAAAAATGTCTTGTCCTCCCATTTTACCACATTGGCTATTTTTTCTTCCATTTGTATCTTTGCTTTCCTGACTACGTTCCTAGCTTCTCTAAGTTTTTCCAAATATCGATGCTAGTCTTCCTCTTTCTGGGATCTCTTGCATTTTATGTGGGCCACCCTCTTTATCTTTATAGCTACTTATTTTGAGAACCATAGTTGCCATGGTTTTCCTTTTACATTTATTTACTTTACTAACAAAAAAGGTTTGTTGCCCTTAAAATATCCCCTTTCAGTTTTGCCCATTGCTTTTCTACATCCCTCAGCTCTTCCCACCCTGCTAACGACTCTGAGGTATTATCCCATCTTGGCAAAGTTAATTTTTCTAAAGTTCATTCAAAAGTGAGGATCCTAGACTTTATAAGCCCATATCTAATATTGAACCACACCATCTGGTGATCACTGGCTGCGAGATGATCCCCCACTATAACATCAGAAACCTTCCTCATTGGTAAGCACCAGGTCCAGTGTGGCCACTTCATATGTGAGTTCTAGTACCAGTTGCTGGAATAAGAATTCAGGATCTCCTTACTTCTAAATGACACTGCAGCAGGGATGCACCAATTAACATCAAGCATATAGAAATCACTATCAGTAGCGCTTCTCCTTTAATGGCAATACCGTGAATGTCTTCAATTAAATCTCTGTCCACTTCTGCCTGTAAAGGAGATCTTTATATCACATTAATGCAAACGGATTCTCCATTCCCTCTTTATAGTTTAACCTACAGTGCCTCCTCCTTCCTTTTTAAGCACTAATTCTGTAGCTTTAATATGACAGTTTACATATAATGCCACTCCTCCTCCCCTTTTTCCTACTCTGTCCTTCCTGAATAAAGTATAGCCTGATATAATTACATCCCAGTCATAGTTGTCCATGAACCATGTCTCCGTAACGGCCATTAATAAGTCAGCCTCTTCCATTAAAGAGTTAACATCTGGCATCTTATTCCTCATACTATGGGCAGTAATGCACACTACTATCCAGACACTGCACCTTTTACCCATTTCTACAGAGGTATTAAAATGTTTCATTTACCTGACAGCTTTCTTCACCCATCCCCAACGAATCTCATTTAAAGCCCTCTTTAATAGGTTAGCCAGTATGCTGCAGAAGACACTTTTACCCTTCTTGGATAGATGGACACCACCTCTGCTCAGAAGCGCTTGGAAAATCATCCCCCAGTCCAGGAAACCAAAATGCTCTTAACGACCCCACTCACACAGCCATGCATTCATCTCCAGGATGCAAGCTTCTCTGCCTCGACCTCTACCCTCAGAGAGGATTGAAGAGAAAAACACCTGCACACCTATCTGCTTCCCCCTCTCTCCCAGAGTCACGAAGTCACACTTGATACGCTCAGAGAGACACCTAGCAGTATCATTTATGCTGACATGAATGAGCATCATTATAATAGTCAGTAGGCTTGATGAATCTCAGTAAACTCTCCATAACATCTTGGATTTTGGCACCTGGCAGACAGCACATCTCCCTGGACATCAAATCTGGTCAGCAGATGGACACCTCAGTACCTCACAGAAGAGAGTCACCAACCACCACTACCCTTTAAATTCCTTGTGGTCACTGATTCTACAACATTGGGGTGCTTGAGCTCTAGTTCTTCCCATTCCTGGGATGTTTTCACCTCCTCAACTTCCAGGGCTGCATACTAGTTCCTCAATTTGAGGGCTGGAGGAGTTGGATTGTCTATTCTGCAGGTTCTGGTGACTCATGTCCAACTCTCTTCATTCTGTAGCATACCATCTTTTATGTAAAACTGAAAGGGCAGAAGGCAACGCATGTGCAAAAATAGACATGCTACCGGATGTAGTGCATGCATGCGCATAGATTCCAGGCACTCTTATCGGCACAGTTTTATGCACATAGGGATGACATTCCGGTACAGGCACCATTCAGTGTGTATATCAGTGCAAAAAATTTAAATACAAAGTATTGCAACAGTGCTGTAAAGGGAGGGAAAGACATAAAAGTGCTGCATGTCTCTGTTGCTCGGGTTTCTGTTCTCCTCATTTCTTTGATGTGAAACACTAGCTGTTGCAACAGCAAAGCCACTAAAGGGTAAGAAGCAAAAGGCATTTCTTCTTCAATACCAAACTTTCGCTTATACACTGAAAAAGATACACACAAGACAGATGCTGAAACTGTTTCTCTACACGCACAAGAATTTTACGTCACCTCAGACCAGGTATAGAGATAATGATGCTTCTGAACTTTGCAGCTGGCCATGTAATCCTCATGATTCTCTGCATTAGGAGAACTTACTAGCATTTTCATTTTAATTTGTGCAGCTCATTTGCCTATCATTTCAATATAGGTGACGCTGCTGTATGCCCCACCTTTCTGTGCTGGTTATGCACACAATCTTTTCTCTGCATTTGGTGCTGACGGTACTTGTGCATATATGTTGCATTACCTGCACGCAAAGGGCACGCTAGCATTTTTGCATTGGCCTGTAAGTTATTTGGATCCATTTGTAAACATCTGGAATGAGGTAATTGTGAATAAAGTCTGTAAACATCTGACAGCTTATACTAGGAGACATTATATAGTGCCATGGTTTGATAGTGGCGATAGCATAAACATTACCTGGATAGCTGTAAGGTAATATACATGCAGTTACTGTAGGCCTGATTCTGTCCCGGATGTAGAAGCCCATTGTAAAGCTGCGATCCTGGCCGCCGGCTCCTTCAAAGCATTCCCCGCAGCCCGACCTCCAATCTATGGTCAGGGTCGGGCTGCGGGAAATGTCCTTGGCTCCCCCGCCCCATCTGAACCCTGGGCCCGCTGATCTATGACGTCTGGGGAAGTTATTCCACCTCGGAAGTGGAATCATTTCTCTATACAAGTCGCCGGCCCCGGACATACAGGGCCGACATTAGAATCAGCCCTGTACATCCAGGACCGGCAACCACCCACCGCCCGCCCTAACTCCGCCCCTGATCTGCTCCCTCCCTGCTCCCGTCTAACTTCCCCAATACAACTGGTGGGGAAGTTAAACAGCGGCAGGGAGGGCCACAAATAGCAGAGATGGAGGTCCCGTTGCGACGTCCATCCCCACTATTCGTGGGACAGAATAACCCCCCTGTGTGAATACCATGTCTTTGTTGATGAAAAAAGCAATATTATTCTCAGCTGATTATTAAGGCATTCAACCATCCTCGTGAATTGTTCAATGTAGTATTACAGCTTACTACAATGCATAGCCAGCGTGTAGCTCAGAATATGCCAAGTGCTAGTCAATTTATTTATTTAAAACTATTTCTATACTGATAATATGACAAAACACATTCTAAGCAGTGTACAATCTATAAAAATGCAATGCATTTGAGTCAATGCTGACTCCTGGCAACACAGCAGCCCCTGGGTTTTTCTCAGCAGTGTAACGGGAAGTAGATTGCCAGGCCTTTCTTCAGAGGCAATGGAGGGTTAAGTGACTTGCCCAAGGCCACAAGGAGTGCTAGTGGGAATCAAACCCTGGTTGCTTGGTTATCAAGCCAGTGCTCCAACCATTAGGCTACTTTTCCACTCCGTACAATCTATAAAATCATCATAAAATACCAACAATAGTGAAATATAAATGGAACTGGGTTCTATTCATCCATCTCCCATTAATCTCAAACTCTAGACTGCACCCAGTTAAACCTGCACTAGAAATAGAAAGGTTTTTTTAAGAGTTTACAGAATGTACCTTCAGCTTGTCCCTTAGTGCATTTTTCACTATGAAAGCACATATGCTTATTCCATCCTTAGCACTTACTACTTGTATGCTAACGGATAACTCTTAAAGAGATAGGATAAGTTCCCCAATTAACTGATGATAATATTGACTTTATCATTACCTCAGTGAATACTACAACTTCACTGCTTGATCCCTGGCCTGTCAGCTGGATTAAAGCTGTCAAGATGGAAATTAGACTTACCTGATAATTATGGTTCCTTGAGGAACTCCAGTCCAGTCCCGCATGTCTGGATAGTGCACCTCTCACAGCAGCTTGAAGACTGAGCGTGTCATCTTTTGATGACACACTTGTACTTATACAGCTGGCACCGCCACCAGCCCCAGTAACCTATTGACAAAACAGACTCACAGGAGCAACAAATAAGTTATAAAACATGCAACAAAAATTCTTCAACTAAATAACCTAGTTTCCCCCATCACCTGGGAAGAAATCCCCTGCCGCCGCCCCCCCCCCCCCCCACCGAATGAGGCGGCTTACCTGTGGGGCATCTGAGTAATGCCATGCATCCTAGAGGATAAGACCAACAGCTCTTCTGGTCGGTCGCCCCCAATGCGGACCCTCCCCCTGCATCCCGGCCACTTCTCCCATATGAACCAGCTTCAGGCCTGGAAATGATATGACAGAATATCTTAAAACACACTCCGGGGAGGGATCCGGGACTAGACTGGAGTTCCTCAAGGAACCACAATTAGCAGGTAAATCTAATTTCAATTTCCTTATCGTCCCTCCAGTCCAGTCCCACACTTCTGGGATCTAACAGAGCAGTTAAACTAACAGGAGGTTCCTGCAGAACCAGCCTGAAGCACTGCCGTTCCAAAACAAGCATCCAGGTGATAATGCTTTCAAAAATGTGCAGTGAAAACCAAGTTGCCGCCCTACAAATCTCTACTGGCGGCACTAAACTACACCCACGAGGCAGCCTGGGCTCTCATGGAATGTGCCCGCAACCTGGCCGGCACCACTCTGTCCTTCAGGATGCATGCAGACATGATTGTTTCTCTGATCCAGCAGAAAATGGAGGCTTTAGCCGCCGCCTTCCCTCTGCACAGCCCCCCTCCCAAGCAGTACAAACAAAATGATTAGATTTCCGCAACGGCACTGTCTTCTTCAAATACCGCCACAGGACTCTTGACATCCAATAGGTATAACTGGGGATTGTCCACGCCCACTTCTGCTTTTGTTAGAGCCGGCAGGGAAACAGACTGCTTCAAATGAAGGGACGAAACCACGTTGGGCAGGAAGGAGGGCACCTGATCAAAGAACCACCTTCTCCCTTGAAAAGGAAAGGAAGGGCTCCTGGCACAAGGCCTGAAGCTCGGAAATCCTGCACACCTAGCAGATTGCCACAAGAAAAAACAGTCTTCAGGGTCAAATCCTTCAGCGATGCCCGACTCAATGGATCAAAGGGCTTCCTGGCAAGCGCCATTAGCACCAAACTGAGGTCCCACGGTGGTACCACCCACCTCCGCAAGAGTCGAAAGTTTCCCACCACCATCAGAAACCTTAGCATGTCAGGTTGAGTATCTAACGCCACCCCTTGAACCTTTCCCCGATAACAGGAAATCGCTGCTGTAGAACCCTCAAGGAGCTAGCGGCTAAGCTCTTATTGAAGCCGGCCTGCAAGAACACTAGGATGTCCGGAACGGATGCTGTGGAAGGGCGAGACTGCCTATCAGCGCACCACAACTCAAAGATGCGCCATACCCGGATGTAAGCTAGAAAGATAGACCTGTTCCGGACCTTCAGCAAGGTTGCTATTACCGGGTCTGAATATTCTTACTTCAGCCTCGCCCTTTCAAGAGCCATGTCATAAGTGAGAATCGAGCCACCTAAGGCATGTGTACCAGCCCCTGTGTCAGGAGATCCTCTTGAGCCAGAAGCCACCAGGGTCAGTCCACCTTAATCCTCACCAGGAAAGCATATCATGGGCACCTTGGCCAATCCGGGGTGATCAGAATGATCTACCCCCCGGTGAGCCGCTATGCGCTGCATGACCCAGCCTATGAGTGCCCACAGAGGAAACACAGAAAAGACCTACCTCGGGCCATCTTTGTACTAGAGCTTCCAAGCCCTCTGACATACTCTCTCAGAGGGAGGAGTGGCCTAGTGGTTGGGGCAAGTTACCTCAGGCCAGAAGGTCAGGGGTTCAAATCCCACTAGAGGGCAGCAACCTTGGGCTGGAAAGATAAGGGTTTCTAGTCCCACAGGTGCTCCTTGTGGTCTTGGGCAAGCCACTTAACTCTTTTATAGGGAACATGGGCAATGGAGGGTTATCTCCAAGTTATAATGCCCTGTTCAATGTAATTTCAGTTTGTTCAATGAAAGGCGGTATATAAGAAATGTTAAATAATAAACAAAAAAACAAACTTACTTACTGAGAAAAGCAGTTCACTTAGTTGACTCAAACATTGCCATAAGGTCCATGACTGGCGTGCCCCATTGGCGCACCACCTGCACAAACACTTCCTGGTTGAGACTCCATTCGCTGGAGTTCACATGCACGTCCATATGGGGCTTAGGTAGTCCACCATCACGTTATCTACCCACCGTGACGTGCGCTGCCGATAATGCCTGGAGCTGACTTTCAGCCCAGCCGAACAGCAGTTCTGCCTCATCTTCCAAGGCTATGTTGCCCATGCCTCCCTGGCAGTTGATGTACGCTACCGTGGTTGCATTGTCCGAGAGGACCCCGACTGCCTTCTCCTGCAACCATGGCCCGAAGCTTCGGAGCGCCAGGGCCACCGTACCCTAGTCTGTTGATTGACTAACAGGCCTCCTGTGGGCTCCATTGTCCCCGCAAAAAGCGACCTTCGCAATGAGCCTCCCAGACAGACAGACTGGCGATGGTCATCAATGCTATCCAGCTCAGAGACTCAAGGGGCATGCCCCCTCCAGGTTCCCTGGGCAAAGTCACCACTGGAGAGCTCTCCTGTTCTTCTGCAGACTGGGGAGCATCCTGGACAAAGGCTGTGCCTGGTGTGACCACCAGAAGAGCTGCAATGGCCGCATGTGTGCTCTTGCCCACATAATGAGTTTAAGCTTGGCTGCCATAGTCCCGAGGACATGTAGGTAATGCCAGGCCAATGGTACACCAGTTTCTGAAGATGGCAGCACTAAGCACCGCAGTCCCTGCGCTCGATGTTCTGGGAGGAAAACGTTCCCTATGCTGGTGTTGAAGCATGTTCCCAAATACTCCAGCTCCTGGGATGGCACCAAATGGCTCTTGACCTCGTTGACCACCAAAAGGAGACTTTGAAGCAACTGCACCACCCGCTTTGTTGCTTTTTCGCTTTTGTCCCAAGGCTTTGCCCTGATCAGTCAGTCGTCAAGGTACGGGTGCACGAGGACTCCTTCCTTGCGGAACGCCGCCACCGCTGCCATCACCACCACCACCACCATGACCTTGGTGAAGATACACAGAGCTGTTGCCAGCCCAAACGGCAAAAACTGAAACTGGAAGTGTCACATCAGCACCACAAAGAGCAGAAACTGCTTATGTTCTGGCCGGATGGGAATGTGCAGTTACGCTTCTGTGAGATTGAGGGGCGTCAGATATTCCCCGCTTCTCACTGCTATGACTGACTGCAACGCTTCCATATGAAAATGCAGTACCCACAGACAACGGTTCACTTCCTTGAAATCAAGAATCGGGCAAAAGGAGCCCTCCTTTTTGGGTACCAAGAAATAAATGGAGTACCAACCATAACCGTACTGGTCTCGGGGCACCAGCACCACGGCTCTTAACTGCAGGAGCCGTGTCAAGGTGTCTCTTACCACCACCACTTTGCCTGGTGCCTTGCAGGGAGAATGAATGAAAGAATGGCCTACTGGACGAGCCTACTCGAGAGCATAGCCCTCCCGAATGAGCTCAAGGACCACTGGTCCGACATGAACTGGGACCAGGCAGGGTAAAAATCCAGTAATCGACCTCCCACAGGCTGCATCCCCCCCCCCCCGCCCCGTTCCCCCCTCACTTCATTGTGCTTTCCGGGGCCCTGAGGTAAAGGCAGCGCCGAAACCCCGGCCCACTCCTCGAAACCCTCTCCCCTAGAGAGGAATCTATCCCTCTGGTAAGGAGTAAAGTGGGACGCACGAAAAAGCTTAACGTCCTGCAGCTGTCCCTTACTTGAAGATGGAGTACAGCTCTGCTTTGGCTTATCCTCAGACAAGCAACCTCTCTTGGACTCGCCCAAGACCTCGACCAATTTGTCCAGATCCTCTCCAAAAGAGACGCTTCCCTTTGAAGGGGAGCTTGCTAAGGCGGGATTTAGAGGAACTGTCCACCTCCCAATTCCACAGCCACAGATAGCATCACACCGCTACTATTGAGGCTATGCTTTTAGATAGTCCTCTAATGAGATTGGAGTGGATGTCGGCCAGGTAGACTGCCCCTCATTCCAATTTGGCTGCCTCCCCCAAGAGGTCCGTCGCCAGTTCTCCCGGCTGCTGAACCCATTGCGACCAGCGGAGGCAGGCTTTAGCCACCCAGGCCCCGCAGATGGAGGCCTGCAGGGAAAGGGTGTTGGACACCTTATTAAAAGAGGCCTTTAATATCAACTTCTTGCTCTGACCATCCTAGAGGGCCGCAACGCCTTCCACCGGAATAGTCGTCTTTTTGGTGACTGTTGACACAACCACGTCCACCTTCGATGAGCGAAGCAGTTACCGCTCCTGTTCTGGCAGCGGGTACAAATGTATCATGACACGCACCCCTCCGAGGCCCACTTCCAGCAGATCCCATCCATCCTGGATCATCTTCATAGTAACACAGTAAATGACAGCAGATAAAGACCAGTATGGTCCATCTAGTCTGCCCACCAAGGTGGCAAGAGTAGGTGCACCTGCCGCTCCGTGCAGGTCACCCCTCCCCATGACTTTGTTTAGGGGTGAACCCACCGCTCCGTGTAGGACACCCCTATTTGTTGAGAAATTAGATAGTTAAATTTATTTTGATTTTATCCTGTTGCTATAGAGAGATCCACTCTGTCTGTCCCATGCCATTTTGAATTCTGTCACTGTATTTGCCCCCACCACTTTCATCGGGAGGGGATTCCAAGCATCCACCGCCTTTTCAGTGAAAAAGTATTTCCTGACATTGCCTTTCAATTTACCCCCTTGCAGCTTCATGTTATGCCCTCTAGTTTTACAGCTTCCCCGTCTTTGGAAGAGGTTTGTTTGTTCATTATTTCTCCTTAAGTATTTAAAGGTCTGAATCATATCTCCCTTATCCCTCCTCTCCTCCAGAGTGTACATATTTAGGTCTTCAAGTCTCTTCTCGTTAGGCTTCTGATGCAGGCTCCAAATCATTTTGGTCGCCTTCCTCTGAACCATTTCTAGTCTTTTTACATCCTTTGCGAGATATGGTCTCCAAAACTGAACACAGTATTCCAAGTAAGGCCTCACCAGTGACTTATACAGTGGCATTAGTACCTCTTCCTTTCTGCTGATAAATTCCTCTTTGTATGCAACCCAACATCCTCCCGGCTTTTGCCACTACCTTGTCGCACTGTTTTGCCACCTTGAGATGCTCAAAAATAATCACACCAAGGTCCTTCTCCGGGTCCGTGCACACCAACCTCTTGCCCCCTATCGCGTACATTTCCCTTGGATTTCTGCTTCCCAAGTGCATGACACTGGACTTCTTAGCATTAAATCTTAACTGCTAAGCATTAGACCATTCTTTCAGCTTTTGTAGATCTTTCCTCATGCTATCCACTCCCTCAGGGGAGTCCACTCTGCTGCAAATTTTCATGTCATCTGCAAAAAGACAAACTTTTCCATTCAGTCCTTCAGCAATATCACTCACAAATATATTGAACAGTGTCGGGCCTAGGACCGAACCCTGGGGCACCCCGCTAATCACCTTCCGACGTCTGTCAGTCAACCAATTTCTGATCCAGTTTACCACCTTGGGACCCATCCCCAAACTATTGAGTTTATTGATAAGCCTCCTATAAGGAACAGTATCAAAGGCTTTGCTGAAATCCAGGCGAATGACATCCATCGCATACCCCTGATTTAGTTCTCTGATCACCCAGTCAAAGAACTCAGATTTGTTTGGCAAGATCGTCCTTTGGTAAAACCATGTTGCCTTGGATCATGCAACCTGTTGGTTTTGAGAAAGTCCACTATTCGCTCTTTCAGGAGCGCCTCCATTACTTTTCCTGCCACCGAAGTAAGGCTCATCGGCCTGTAGTTTGTCACTTCTTCCCTGTCACCACTTTTGTGAAGAGGTACCACATCAGTCCTCCTCCAGTCCTGAGGAACCTCTCCTGTTTCCAAGGAACTGTTAAAAACATCCTTTAACAGCTCTGCAAGAACCTCTCCGAGCTCTTTCAGTATCCTGGAATGTATCCCATCCAGTCCCATGGCCTTATCCACTTTCAGTTTTGCTAGTTGTTCTAACACATCATCTTCTGTGAATGGTGTGGTATCTACTTCATTCCCATTTTTATATTTGGGAGTCACAGGTGGTCCTTCTCCAGGATTTTCTTTAGTAAAAACAGAGCAGAAGTATTTGTTTAGCAATTTTGCTTTTCAATGTCACTCTCCACGAGTCCATTCCTAGTCCTGCAATTCCACCTCTCATTTTCCTCCTCTCCCGAATATACCTGAAGAAAGTTTTGTCACCACACTTCACATTTTTAGCCATCTTTTCCTCTGCCTTTGATTTTGCTTTCCTTATTTCTTTATTATCTCTTTTAGTTTGATCCTGTATTCCTTTGTGTTCCTCCGTTTGCAAGCTTTTGAATTTTGTGAAAGCTGTGTTTTTTGCCTTTGAGCAGCCACTTCTTTGGAGAACCAAATAGGTTTCCTTCTCTTCTTTTTATTTACTTTCCTTACATATTTATCTGTTGCCCCTTTTATTGCCACCTTTAGTTTAGCCCACTGCAATTCCACTTCCTTTATCCCCTCCAACCCTTCCTTCAGGTACTTGGCCATTTTACCGAAGTCAGTGTTTTTTGAAGTCTAGGACTTTGAGCTTGCTATGATTGGACTGCATCTTGGCCTTTATCTCAAACCACAACTTGTGATGATCGCTGCTGCTCATAGGGGCACCCACCCAGACATTCGACACGCTATCTCCGTTGGTGAGCACTAAATCCAGCATTGAGCTTTCCCTGGTTGGTTCCATCACCATTTGTCTAAGTAATGCATCTTGGAAAGCATCCACAAATGTTTTACTTCTTTCCAGATTTGCAGAAGGAGTACTCCAATCCACATCGGGTAGATTAAAAAGTCACCCAATATGATCACTTCCCCCTTTGTGGCTATCTTTGCAATATGGTGAAATTAGACTTACCTGCTAATTGTGTTTCCTTGAGTAACTCCAGGCTAATCCCGAACCTCTGGGTTTATGCACCTCCTCCAGCAGCTATGAAGACTGAGAAAACGTCATTCTTCTGATGACACTGGTACAAATAATCCTGGGACCGCCTCCTCTGTCCAGTAATCTATTGACAAAGCAGGCTCACCCGAGCAACAATCAAGTAGCAATAACGTAACAAATAGAAAAACTCAATTTTAACTAACCAACCATGTTCTGAAAATGTGATTTCATACACGCCTGGAAAAACTGCTAAGGAAGCCCGTCCTTCCTCACTCCTCAAAGGATCCAGACATCCCCCCTTGTCTCTTAACCCCCCCCCCCTTCTCCTTATGGCCCGCACTTTTACACGAGCTTGTACGTCCTATACTTCAGCCGAAATGTCGTGCTTCAGGCCAACACCACAGAACCAACCAGGGAGGGATACGGGACTAGACTGGAGTTACTCAAGGAAACCCAATTAGCAGGTAAGTCTAATTTCACCTTCCTTATCATCCCTCCAGTTTAGTCCCGAGCCTCTGGGGATGTAACAGAGCAGTGAACCTTTTCTTACCGGGAGGGATCCGCTAGGCCGGCCTGAAGCACCGCTGCGCCAAACCTAATATCCCCTTTCACTTGCACAGCCAGATGGTAATGCTTAACAAAGGTGTTAAACGATGACAAAGTAGCCACTATACAAATCTCAACAGCCGGTACTGGACTGTATTCTGCCCACGACGACGCTTGCGCCCTGGTCGAATGAGCCCTAATGCCTTCTGGCACTGACTTGCCTTTCAGAATGTAAGCCGACGCTATTGCCTCTTTAAGCCACCAAGCAATGGAAGCTTTACTAGCCGCCTCCCCCTTCCGTGCTCCTCCAAAGAGGACAAAAAGCTTATCCGTCTTTCGGAAACTCACCGTCCTCCGAAGATATCTTTTCAACGCTCGCCGAACATACAGAGAGTGCAAGGGACCAGAACTTAAACCCCCCCCCCCCCCCCCCCCAGCTTGTCAAACACTGGGAGAGAAACTACCTGATTCACATGAAATACCGACACCACCTACAGCAAGAACGGTACTGGCCTCAAGACCACCCTGTCATCAAAAAAGGATAAAAAGGGCTTTCGACACGATAGAGCCTGAAGCCCCAAAATCCTACGCGCCAAACATATCGCCACTAGAAAAACCTGTCTTGAGAGTCAGGTCTTTATCAGACGCCCTCGCCACTGGCTCAAACGGTTTGTGCGTTAACACGTCCAATACTAAAGCTAGATCCCACCGAGGCACCGGCAAATGACACGGGGGTCTGAGGAGAGACACAGCTCGTAAAAAATGCTTAACATCTGGATGCGTTCCCAGCGTCTCCCCTTTTATCTTTCCTCTATAACAAGCTAGGGCCGCTACCTATACCCGTAAGGAAGCTGCCGCCAATCCCTTGTTAAAACCATCCTGCAAGAAGGCTAGCACATGCAAAACCGAAGCACTCAAAGCCTGAACCTTCCTGTTCATACACCAAGCCTCAAACACCCACCATATATGTACATAAGCTAACGATGTAGATCTCCTCCTAGCCTTCGGCATGGTAGAAATGACTGCTGAGGAATATCCCCTTGCTGTCAGCCTCGCCCGTTCAAGAGCCAAGCCGTAAGCGAGAATCGATCTACCTGTGGCATGAGTACGGGCCCCTGGACCAACAGATCCTCCCGTACTGGAAGAGACGCCAGGGCATGTCCGCCAAAAGCCTGACTAGATCCGCATACCACGGCCTTCTTCTCGGCCAATCTGGCGCTATCAGAATCACCTTTCCCTTGTGAACCTCTATTCTTTGTAACACCAGACCTATTAAGACCCAGGGAGGAAACACAGAGGAGCTGCTGCTCTGGCCACCTTTGAATGAGAGCATCGAGCCCCTCCGACATTCTTTCCTTTCCTCTGCTGAAGAATCTTCTTGCCTTTGCCGACTCCAATGTCGCCATTAGATCCATCACTAGTTCCCCCCAGCGGTTCACTATCATCTCGAAGACCTGCGGATGCAGCACCCACTCTGCCGGATCCACCCTGACTCGACTCAAAAAAAAAAAAAAAAAAAGTAATCACATTGTCTACTCCTGCCACATGTGCCACCGACAGCGCCACTAGATGCAACTCAGCCCATTCTAAAAGTTGTTCGGCCTCGGATTCCAGTGGCACACTGCTTGTGCCGCCTTGCCAATTTGATGTAGGCTACCGTGGTTGCATTGTCTGAGAATACGTGCACCGCTTTGTTCTCCAGACTCGTCTGAAAGGCCCTCAGCGCTAGAGCAACTGCTCTCAACTCCAATCTGTTGATGGACCATACCTTCGACCTCGATCCATTGACCTTGAGCAAAATTTCCTTCGACGTGCGCCCCCCATCCCAAGAGACTTGTGTCCGTCGTAAGAGGTATACAGGAGGGAGCCTCCAGGGGCATTCTCTCTTCCAGTATCCCCGGCCTCAACCACCACTGTAACGCCTGCCTCGTCTCCGGTAGTCAAGGTAGTCTGCAGGACAGAGAATCGTTCTGATGTGACCATCTTCTGAGCAATGCCCTCTGCAAGGGCCGCATATGTGCCCGCGCCCACAGAACCAATTCGAGTGTCGCTGCCATTGTCCCTAGCAACTGCAGATAATGCCATGCCGAAGGCGCCTTTCAGCTTAGAAAGATGCGGACTAGGTTTCTCAAGCCCTGCGTTCTCAACTAAGGCAGAAACACCTTCCCCATCCGTGTTTTGAAGCGTGCCCCAAGGTACTCCAGATTCTGTGAAGGCTCTAGTCTGCTCTTTGCCCTGTTGACCAACCAGCCTAAGCTCTGAAGGAATTCTACCACTGGCAGTTGCCACCTTGCTCTCTGCCCTGGACTTTGCTCGAACTAACCAATCGTCCAAATAGGGGTGCACCAGAATCCCTTCTTTCCTCAGAGCCGCTGCCACAACTACCATGACCTTGGTGAATGTCCTTGGAGCTGTTGCTAACCCGAACGGTTAACGCCTGGAACTGAAAATGCCCCATTGGAAGAGCAAATCTAAGGAACTTCTGATGCTCCTGTTGAATGGGTATGTGAAGATAAGCTTCTGACAAATCAAGAGCCGTAAGGAACTCTCCTATTCTTAAGGCCACGATCAGCGACCGCAGAGTTTCCATACGAAAAGGCGATATGCGGAGACATCGATTTACCTTCTTGAGGTCCAAGATTGGATGAAAGGTTCCCTCCTTTTTTGGCACCACAAAATAGATGGAGTATCGACCGTACCCGCACTGCTCCTTTGGTACCGGAACCACTGCGTTGAGTCTGAGTAGCCTCTCCAACGTCTCCTGCACCGCCTGGACCTTCAGAGTCGTTTTGCATGGGGATTGAACGTAAGCGTCAGCCACTGGGTGTTGGAATTCGAGAGCATAGCCCTAACAATCTCCAACACCCACTGGTGGGTGGTAATTTGGGTCCAAGCAGGATAAAGTCCCATAACCGTCCCCTACGGGCACCACTTCCCTCTGGGCCCCCCCGGCTTCATTGCGGCTTTCGAAGGGTTGAGGTAGAGGGAGCTGAGAATCCTCTGTTTGCCCCTCTAAAGCCTCGAAACCCCTGACTTCTATAGGAGAAACGTCCCCTTTGAAATTGTCCAAACCGAGTCGGACAAAAATGGCGAAAATCTCTGCTGATTCTTGTTAGCGAGCAATGGCCTCCCTTGCTTCTGTTTGTCCTCTGGGAGTCTGCCTCCCTTAGACTCTCCCAAATCCTTTACCAACTTGTCCAAATCTTCTCCAAAAAGCAGCTTACCCAATCTTGACTTAGAGGAGTCACATCGGCTGCCCAATTACGCAGCCAAAGATAACGCCGGGCTGCTATCACCGACGCCATACTTTTCGAAAGATTCCTAATGAGGTCATAATGAATATCAGCTAGGTAAGCTGTCCCCGACTCCAACTTGGACGCATAACCTTCACTCTCCTCCAATAGGTCTCCCTGAATATGCTGAGACCATCTGAGACAGGCACGAGCCACCCAGGCCCCACAAACTGAAGCTTGTAAGGAAAGAGCATTGATGTCGAACACCTGCTTCAACAAGGAATCTAGCTTCCTATCTTGCACATCCTTGAGAGCGGCACTACCTTCCACCAGGATGGTAGTCTTTTTTTGGTCACTGCCAAGACCGCCGCATCCACCTTCGGCGACTTAAACAACTACCGATCTACCAACGGGTAAAGGCGAGACAATCCTGGAACCCTTAAGTCCTACTTCTGGCATGTCCCATTCCTCCTGAATCATTTCCCGCATCATTCTATGAACCGGGAAGGCTCTTTGCGTCTTACAAAACGCCTGCAACAAGGGATCCTCCAAAGATTTATCTGACGGCCCTGCCGCAGGCATATTTAATGCCTTTAGGGTTTCCCCTATGAAGGCTGGTAACTCGTCCCTTCAAAACACTCTGATCACCCTCGCTTGGTCCTCTTGCTCTGCTAACTCTCCTTCCTCTAATTCCTCCTCTAACTCCACATCCTGTTCTCTGTCCTCTGAGAAAGGACTCTCTGAAGCCACAGACTGCTCCTGCAAATGCTTGCCCTTCCTAGACTTCTTTGAAGGGACCTCCATCAGTCCCGAGGGGTCCCCGGCCGCTTTGCGCCCAGGTCCACTTCCGGCACAGACTCTTCCGTACCCTTACTACTGTCCCTGAAGGCTTGCTGCAGCAAGGCCACAAACTCCTGCGAAAATATTGCTGCCAGCCCTCCTGGTAAGGCAGGTTGAGGAGTTGTTTTATCCGGAGCCGAGGGGGGCCGGCCATCGGTTCTAGCAACGGAAGTGAAGGCCCTTCTGACTCTCACCGGAAACCTCTACCCCCGGCTCCATTGAAGAGGCACTCTCTCGCTCTATCTATACACACACACACATAGAAATTAGCTCTATCTACCTACAACCGCGAGCTGAGCAATCGCCGTTAGGTTCTTGCCCACTGCACTGCCCTACATTGAAAGAAAACACCTCCTACCAAACTCTTTTGTAGGCCCGATGTTTATTTATGTATTTATTTTTCTTATATACCGCGCTATTCAGCATCAACGCGGTTTACATGTAACAGTAACTGTTCAGTGAAGACAATCTACACTAAACTTACAATATAACAGAAATGTACAATTTAACAGCATAGCTACATTACACATAACTTATGTTGAGGAGTAGCTAACTATTTACATGTTGGCTTATCTGAGAATTGCAGACAATTCGGGTGGGGGTAAATGCTATTTGTCAGGTGGAGCAGGGTCTGGTGTGTTCGGTTTCAATCCTGTATGGTTATTGCTTGGGTTTTGTCGGTATGTACTACTGGGCATGTCAAGGTGTGGAAGGTGATCTTGGTCCGCGTAGTGCTGCAGGAAAAGGTGATGTTTAATTGCTTTCCTAAATTGGTATAGGTCCTTGATAGCCCTAATGGCCGGAGGTAGGGCGTTCCAGCACATGGGTGCATACAGCGCAAATGCTCTGCTCCTGGCTGTTTGTGAGCATTTCGTGATCTGCCTTGGGAGTATCAAGGTGTTGATAGCTACTGATCTTCTTGCCCTGTTAGGGGGAGTAGGCTGGATGAGGTCAGTTAGTGAAGTAGAAGAGCATTTGTTAATGGCTTTATGGATCATCGTCAATACTTTAAAAGCAATCCTACTTTGGATTGGGAGCCAATGTAGGTTTTTCAGGATGGGGGTTATATGGTCCCTCCTATGTGCTCCAAGTAGAATTCTAGCAGCTGAGTTCATGGCTAGTTGCAGAGAGTTAATTGTGTTCTTTGGGAGGCCATGTAGTATGGCATTCGCGTAATCAAAATGAGGGGTGACAAGAGCTTGATACACAGTGTGAAAATCTTTAGGTTCAAGTAGCTGTCTCAAGTGACGAAGCGACCTTATTTTATTGTATACGGACTTGACCATAATGCTTATCTGGGCCTTCATATTGAGCTGTCGGTCAAGTATTACTCCTAGGTACCGAATTGTAGGCTTGCTTAGGAGTTCAGCGTCCCTGACCTTGATGGAGCTGGGTGGTATGAAAGTTGAATCTCTTGTGAGGAAGAGGACCTCCGTTTTATTAAAGTTTATCTTCAGTTTCTGTGAATGTAACCAATCTGCAACTGCATCGAAACAGGTGGTTAGGGGTGATAGGTCTGGTTTGTCTAGCAGGAAAGGCGTGTAGAGCAGAACATCGTCGGCATAAATTAGGCAGTTTACGTTGAATGAGCGGATGAGATTACATAAAGGCTGCATGTAGATATTGAACAGCAGGGCCGACAATGACGATCCCTGTGGAACGCCTTTTTCTTGTAGGAAAGGTGTGGAGGTAGAGGGACCGGCACGGAAATGTTGCCATCGATCAGTCAAGTAACAATATAACAAGTGAATATATTCCATATAACAAGTGAATATATTCCTAGCACCTGTTACTAGTAACATGTTACTATTTAGTTATACCACATCTGTAAATAGTCTGTATATAGTTTCCCCGTTTGATCCAAGTTCCTTCCCTTGTTATCTGTAAACTCATGCATGTTGATTGTACTGAGATTTTTGTTCGATGTGAACCGCGCTGATGCCGAATAGTGCGGTATATAAGAGAATGTAAATAAAATAAAATAAAATAAATAAATAAGTAGGACTGACACCATGAGAGGGCATTTCCTTGTACTCCCTTCTCGCTGAGACGGGAGAGGAGCACTTCATGACAAACAGTGTCAAAGGCTGCAGCGATGTCCAGGAAAATCAGTGCAAAACCTTGTTTGATATTATCCATCCCGATGGTTAGGGTGCTAATTAGAGTGGTTAGCAACGTTTCAACCCCGTGAGATTCTCGAAAGCCATGTTGGCAGGGGTCGAGGGGTGCACTGATCTCAATATGCTGTTGAAGTTGATGTTGTACAACCTTCGATGATCTTAGCGTAGTGGGATACTTGATATTGGCCTGTACGACTCCATCTTTGTTGGGTCCAGCTTACTGTTTTTTTAACAGCAGTCTTATTGCTGTCTGCTTCAGACTTTTGGGAAATGACCCGGTTGCGAAAGATAGCCCAATGAGTTTGGAGAGGAAGGGACTAAGTTCTATCCGTAGGGCTTTTATCCAGAATGCTGGACAAGGGTCGTTGGGTGCTGTAGTGGTGTTTATGGAAGAAATGATATCTTGAAGGTTTCTATCTGATGGAGCAGAAAACATGAAAACAGAAAACACACTTCTGCCACACGGTCGCGGCTCACCCCCGAAGCGCGGTGCACACTCGTCGGTCCCTGCCTGCGCCGCACGCAGAGGTGAAAATATAAGACAGGCAGCTTACCTCAACTACAGCTGACTGTGCATTCGGCGATCGACTCACCCCGCGCTCAGCCGAGCAGCGGCAGCAGGAGAGGATCGGCAATTGAGGAGCTGGTACTCTGGGGTCAGCGGCCTTGTTATGCAGATATCCCCCGACTGTGCTCCTCCCTCACCCAAACCGTGGGTTCGGGAACCAGAGCCTGACCCTTCCACCGCCTGACTATTGCCTTCCTCACCTGCCCTGCTTGAAAGAGAGAGCGGGAGACAGGAAGGGGGCCTCAGCACCGTTTGTCCGGCACAGTTTCTCTTTTTGCCTCTCTTTCTTTTTTCAATAATACTAATCTTAATATTAAGCTACCCTACTCTACTTCCTTAACTGTTTCTCCAGTGAGCCTTCACCTCTAGGCTCACCACCCTCCAGCTGCTATAGAGACTGAGAATACTGGACAGAGGAGGCGGTCCCAGGAATATTTGTACCAGTGTCATCAGAAGAATGACGTTTCTCAGTCTCCATAGCTGCTGGAGGAGGTGCATAAACCCAGAGGTTCGGGACTAGACTGAAGGGACGAGATTTGAGTTGGAGGTCTGTAGACTACACCAGTATGGATGAATGTGTCATCTCCTCTTTCCAACACAATCCAGAGCGCTTCTTCTTTACCCCATGCCCTCTTCATTTCAGTTGCTTTAATACTGCTTTTGACATATAAGGCTACTCCTCCTCCTTTACCACCGTCTCTGTCTCTTCTGAATAGATTATAGCCAGCTATGGCTATATCCCATTCATCTGCCTTACTACTCCATGCACCGGAAAAACCTTCTGTGTCTTCCGTACCACCTGTAGCAGTGGATCCTCCAGCTCCTCCTCTTCTGCCGGCAGGTTAGTGGGCATATTAAGGGCCTTCAAGGATTCCCTGGCGGAATACCTGCACAATCCGTGACTGATCTTCCTGCTCCGGGATCTCACCTTCTTACAAGCTCCATGTCCATGTCTTCGCCGTCCAGCCCCTCCGACAATGAAGACTGTTCGTGCCACTCCTGAGGTCCTAGCCTTCTTAGGAGCCACCACCTCCGTCTCACTCTCTTTCATGTCTGCTTTCCTCTTAGTGCAGCGCTCCACACCGGAGTACATTCCACCCCCTCTCCCCCGCTAGCACCAGCAAAATGCCTTGTGCAGAAGCAGGACAAATTCTGGCGAAAAATGCCCCAGGATCCTCCTCACTCCTGGGCTCTGTGCTGTAGAGGGTCCAGGAGTAGCCAAAGGCCCCAAAGCCGATTCCACTGACACCCACGCAGATCCCTCCGGGTCCTGGGAGTCCCGAGAAGGGGATGGCGTTCCTTCCTGCCTTGGTTGGGTGCGCAGGTCCGGTTCCACTGATGTAGCTTCATGCGTGCAGCCTAGACAAATGCCAGCCTCAGAGACTGCCCCCCTGCCGGGTGCCGCAGACCAGGCACTGTACTCTGGCCGGCATGGTGGGAACTATGGTCTTGACTCTGCCTGCCCGACCAAAGCCCCACAGCCACTCTAAATAAATTAAAATTAAATTAATTAACCAAATTAACTAGCTTAATTTAATTGTATGTAGTTTAATCTAATCTAAGTAAAATGAAGTAGTGAAGTGAAAATAGACTAGCTTAAACGGCTTGATTAAAAATAAATATAGCAGGGACTTCTGTTTTCCTACCTTACCTGCAATGGCACGGGGGGGGGGGGGGGGAGGAGGAAACACTGTCAAACGTTTCCACCCCCTCAAACTAAGCAATAAAACGCCACTAGAGAGCGGCCTTCTGTGCCGGGCCACCGAGAACAAAAGAGGCTCTCCTTTCCTACGTGCCTCAGCGTGCACAGCCATGTGGCTTATGGCCACGCCCCAACTCAGCCAAGCTCTATATAATCAACATCACTGCACCACTCTGCTGCTCGGCTCCCAGACCCGGCTGAAACAAACAAACCACCAGAGCCCCGCTTACCTCCTGCCACAATAGCTTTAGCTTCAGGAGAACTGCAGCCCAGAGATTACCTTCCTCTCACGCTCAGCCACTATGCTGCCCGCCGGCTCGGCTCTCTCTGCGTGGCGGCTCCTCACCCGGTGACGGGTTCGGGAGCAGCCCGCAGTCTAGAAAAAAGGCTGTCGTCCGCCCCCAAAAGACCCCGGAACACTTGGGGGGGGGGGGGAGGGAGGCTCCTCCAATGGCCTTCTGTCCCAACTGGAGTCCTGCCTTATAAACCTTTTTCCCTTTTTTTTTTTTCTAACCAAAAGAAAGAAGACGCCTGCTAGCCCCGAATGCAAACCAATCAAGAACCTAACTACAGCAAAAGTCCTTATTTGCTCCTTCAGTAAGCCCCGCACCCTGGCTCACCTCCTCTCCAGCTGCTTGGAGACTGAGCATACTGGGGCTGGTGGGCAGTGCCAGCTGTATAAGTACAAGGGTGTCATCAAAAGATGACATGCTCAATCTCCAAGCTGCTATGAGAGGTGCACTACCCAGAGGTGCAGGACTGGACTGGAGGGACGATAAAGGAATGTGATGTTACTAAATCCCTAACACAGCTAATTGAGTTATCCTTAAATACAGGGCGAATGAGTGCTGAATTAAAAAAGGGCAACTGTGCACCAAGTTTTAAAATAGGGTAGGCTTGATGTATCCCTGCCAGAATCTTACAGGCCCATATCCAGCCTCCCTTTTGTGAGAAAGATTGGAGCAGTGTTGCAATAGCTTCAGAATTTTGTTGATCCTGATCTACTTGATATACAATACTACCATGATTTATTTAACTGTATTTCTATACCGCTTTTTCTTACAATCAAGGCGGTTTCACAGCAAACAATCAAAAGGGGTGATAGTGTTTTTCATGCAGTGAAGGATATATCGTGACTTGTGTGTATGTTGTGTTGTGTGTTTGATTATGTTGAGCTATGTACACTGTGCGCTATGGATACATCGTGTTTTATAGTACATTCTTTTATACATTTAGTGTTAAGAAACATCATGTGCCATTATACATTCTTTTTTCAGTGGGTCGGAGGGAGGTATGTTGGTTGTTCCTGGTAGTTAGATCATGTGACGTGTCCATAGTGTTCTATGAACAGCATTGTCTTCAGCTGTTTGCGAAGGTCTTTGAGGTCCGTCGTTGTTCTCAGATCGTCTGGGAGGTTGTTCCAGATTGTAGGTGCAGCCAGGGAGAGTGCTCTTTCTGTGGTGTCCTTGCGTGTGTTTCTGAAGTCTCTTGGGGTGCTGACTTGGTTAGAGGTTCCTTTTCTTCTTGGGCGTGTGCTGGTGTCTGGTTGTATGAGGGTGTGCAGGCTGTTAGCTGAAGTGTGTTGTTTAATCTTAAATATGGTTTATGATTGTTTTGTATTTGATTGGAAGCTTTAAGCCACGGGTAGTAATCTAGCCCATTTGGGCACAGCCGTTTTGATATTTTTGCCACTGCTATCACCACCATGACTTGGTGAAGGTCTGCGGAGCTGTTGCCATCCCGAAGGGCAATGCCTGAAATTGATAGTGCCCCCACGGCAGCGCAAAACGCAGGAACTTCTGATGTCCCTCCCTGATCGGGAAGTGTAAATACGCCTCCGTAAGATCGAGGAACGTCAGGTATTCTCCTTGGCGCATCGTCATGATAACGGACCGCAGCGTTTCCATATTGAAATGTGGCACCCGAAGGCAGCGATTAACCCCTTTGAGATCTAAGATTGGACAAAGAGCACCATCCTTCTTGGGGACGACAAAATAAATTGGAGTATCGTCCCCTGCCGTAATCTTCCTTGGGCACCGGGCCGACCGCCCCTAGGTGTAACAGGCGATCTAGTGTGTAACGAACCGCTTGAGTTTTCTGCTGCCCTTTGCAGGGCGACTGTACAAAAGAATCCCTAACGGGCTTTGCGAACTCCAGCGCATACCCATCCTGGATTACCTCCAAACACCCAGGCAAGAAGAAAGTTCCGAAGTTGCCCACCTATCGGCACACTTCCTACCGGGGCCCCCCCACACTTCATTAAGGTTTTCGGTTCAAAGCTGTGGGAGCCCCTGCAAAACCTCTACCCGCTCCACGAAAGCCCCAAAACCCCTGGGCTCGAGGAGCGAAACGGCCTCTTTGGAATCCGCCCAGGCGAGACGTTCGAACCTCCGAAAATCCCGAGAGATGCCCCGAACGTTGGAAGCGGACTTTCCCGGCTTCGGCTTATCCTCCGGCAGCCGTCCGCCTTTAGAATCCCCTGTCCTTAACCAACTTATCGAGATCCTCTCTGAAGGGCAACTTGCCCTTGAAAGGGAGCTTACCAAGGTGCGATTTGGACGAACCATCCGCTGCCCAATTTCGTAACCAAAGGGATCTGCGGGCAGCCACGAGCGAAGCCATACTATTAGCCAGAGCCCTGATCAGATCATAATGCACATCTGACAAATAAGCCGTCCCGGACTCCATGCGATCCAGATCACTCAGACCCTCCTGCTCCAGCTGACCCGAGTAACTTAAACGCTGTGACTATCGCAGACAGGCCCTTGCCACCCACACTCCATAAATGGAAGCCTGCAAGGACACCACGTTGGCCTCAAAAGCCTGCTTCAACAAGCCATCCAACTTTCTATCCTGTGCATCTTTCAAGGCAGAGCTGCCTTCAACCGGAATGGTGGTTCTCTTGGTCACCGCTGCATCAATTCTTGGGGATCTAAAATCTCTCCTTGTCCTTATCTGCTAGGGGATAGAGTCTATGCATGATGCGAATTCCTCTTAGCCCAGCTTCCGGTTGATCCCTTTCATCCTGTATCATCCAGTCTACGACCATGTGAATGGGGACCACCACCTGTGTTTGCCTCACAGCCTGAATAATGGGGTCTTCCTCGTTGTAGTCTTCCGCAGGTGGCTCCGAAGCGAGTTTGAGCGCCTGCAGCGACTCCGTTATCAGCGCTGTCAACTCCTCTTTCCGAAACACACGAATAATCCTAGCCTGATCCTCCGGTTCAAGAATCTCTCCTTCTTCCAACTCCTCATCTCCGTCCATGTCAATCTCAGGTTCCTCCGACTCAAGTGCCTCCAATTCAGAAATTGAAGGCTCCCAAGTCCTTGCTCGCTCTACCGGTCTCGCGAAGCCGGCACTCGCCTCGGCCGGGCCTGGATGCTGCTCCGCCACTTTCCCTTGCCACATGAGACAAAAAGCCTGATGCATGATCAAAACGAAGTCAGGGCAGAAGTCCCGAAGTTGACAGAGCCCCCGAAGGCCCCGCTGGCGACTCGAGCCCGACCCCCGGCGAGGCGGACCGTAACTCCGCCGAGTCCAACCCCGGCAAGGGCCCCTGAGTGTCTTGCGTTCCCTTAACTTCCATTTGCTGTTCCACGCTGGTGGAAGCCTGCGTGCAGCCGCAGCAAATCCCAGAGTCGGCGATAGTTCCCCTACGGGTGCCACACACACCACACACTGAGGCCACGCCGCCATCGCTGATATGAAACAGCCCAAGGACTCCGGCTTCCTATGCCTCTTACGTCCCCCTGTTTTTTTTTGGGGGGGGGGTTATATAGAGAGAGAGAGCGATAGCCCAACAAAAGGGACTTCTGCCTTTATGCTTTAAAATTTATTTTTTTTTTTTTTCATCAAAATAGTCCTACCCAGAACTCCTAAAGCGCACCCCCGAAGAAACGCTACCCCTTAACCCCGGGAGTGCTTTAAAACCCAGTTAAACGGAAAGCAAAAAAAAAACAAACAGCAAAAGAAAAGAAACCTAAAAATGTGTTCTTTAAAATGCCGCGACTCCCACTGCCTGCCGGCAGACAGGCAGCACGCTGACAAAATGGCCGCCGTGACCGTCAGCAAGCAAAGGGAAAAAAAGGCGCCAAAATCGCCGGGCTTTGCACGGCGCGGCCGAGGTCTGCTTCCCCCTCAAAACGGCAGACTAAGGCCAGTACTCACTGTCCCTTTCGCAGCGAATTCTGGAGCACCGCAACAGCGGTGAAGAATCCCCGAATCTTTGCTTCGCCGGAGCACGAGCGGGCAGCTGAGAGGAAGTCCGGCAGCAGAGAAGAGGAACACAAGAACACAAGACCACAGTCGCGGCAGCTCCGTGCTACCGAAAACAAGCGCAGCTCTCTCTCTCTCTGGCCCTGCAGTGCTCTCCCCCGCACCAATCAAGGGGGAAAGATCTGCTTTGGCGGCAAGAATTAATAGCCAAAGTGATGGGACCAGCAGGATCACGCACAAACTGGCAGACACATTTTTTTTTTAAGTAACAGTATTTTTAAAGTAACAGTACCCCAATCAATCAAAAGTAAAAGGTAGAGATAAAGGAAATTAAACCCAAACCCTACTCTAACTGCTCCTTATCTGTACTCTAGTGAGCCCAGCACCTAGGCTCACGCTACCCTCCTGCTGCATGGAGACTGGACACACTGGGGATGTTGGGAGCGGCTAGCAGAGTACATCCAGTGATGTCACATTTTTGTGACATGCCCAGTCTCCAAGCTGCAGGAGGAGATGTGCAACCCAGAGGTGGAGGACTAAACTGCAGGACCGATAAGGAATTTAGGAATTTCAGGAATAGTTTTACAATGATTCCAGTCTTATCTGGCCAAGTGATGTCAGCAAGATCAGAATAGGACCATATGAGTCTGTTTGGTCTCCTTTGGCACCAGGATTTCCTCAAGGCTCTGCCTTATCTGCTATGTTATTCACTCTGCATGTCTTGCTATTTTGTTTGCATCTTAAGGACTTTGGTATACTATATATAGTTTGAAATCACGAGCGTAAATATGATATGTCTTTTGATATTCATGATAATACTCAAACATTAGCAATCTTTGCCTTCTCCCAGGCTGCCAAATCATGGCTTTTAGAACACAAGATGCATATTAATTATAAGAAGACTGAAGTCCTTTCTGTTACTCAAAACAAGACCTTTGTTCCTCCTCGGTCTCTGTGTCTGAACAATCAGACAGCAATAGTGAGCAGTGAGGTGACATATTTGGGCATAACTTAGACCAGTATTTAAAATATGCACCCTCATGTTAATAAGTTAGTTCACAAATTGTTTTCTAAGATAAGGTTATTACCACAGCACCTAAAATTTGTTGGAAACCGATTATTATTCTGTATTTCAAGTTTAATTATTTCCTACCCTAGATTGTGTCAACATGGTTTTTTAATATGGATCCCAGTATCTTTCTTGAATGCTTTGCAGTTGATTCAAAACGCTGCAGTAAGGATATTCTTGGGAAAATCGATATCAGATCATACTACTTACTCCTTGTTATGTGCATTATATTGGGTGCCAGATAAACATTTATTTTAATCCATTGTGTTTCATTTTGAAGATAATGTTAGTGATGATAGGCATGATGGTACTCCACCTTTCGTTCTATTAGTGCTCAGAATCAGGCCACTTTGGTGATCCCTTCTTTAAAGGTTTGCAAGCTGCAGGTCGCATAGTCAAGGGCATTTGTGTGTTATGCTCTGTTAATGTGGAACAATCTGCCTGACTCTTTAAGGTCTCCTGGTGACTTAACTTTCCGAAAAGTACTGAAAGCCCATCTATTCACATTTACATAACATAAGAACATAAGATGTGCCAAACTGGGTCAGACCAAGGTCCATCAAGCCCAGTATCCTGTTTCCAACAGTGGCCAATCTAGGTCATACGTACCTAGCAGTTTCTCCAAAAGACACAGGTTCCGCAATGTTTGTACTGGGTCAAGCATTGATATCCTGGGTCCTTTCTTAATAATGGTTTATGGACCTTTCCTCCAGGAACTTGTCCAAACCTTTTTTAAACCCAGCTACACTAACAGCCTTTACTACATCCTCCGGTAACAAATTCCAGAGTTTGATTACACGTTGAGTGAAAAAATATTTTCTTTTATTAGTCTTAAATAGTTTACCCTGTAGCTTCATTGCATGTCCCCTAGTCTCTTTATTCTGATAACGTAAACAATCAATCTACGTTTACCCGTTCCACTCCGTTCATTAATTTATAGACTTCTATCATATCTCCCTCAGCCGTCTCTTTTCCAGGTTAAAGAGCCCTAACCTTTTTAGCCTTTCTTCATAGGAGTATCCTTCCATCCCCTTTACCATTTTGGTGGCTCTTCTCTGAGCCTTTTCTAATAATGCTATATCCTTTTTAAGATACGGCGACCAGAATTGCACACAATATTCAAGGCGCGGTCTCACCATGGAACGGTATAGAGGCATTATAATATCTTTTGTTTTATTTTCCATTCCTTTCCTTATGATACCTAGCATTCTATTTGCTCTCTTGGCTACCGCTGCACACTGGGCCAAGGATTTTAACATGTTATCCACAATGACACCTAAATCTTTTTCCTGGGTGGTGGTTCCTAATGTGGAACCTTGCATCGTGTAACCATAGTTTGGGTTGTTCTTCCCTAGGTGCATAACTTTGCACTTGTCCACATTAAATTTCATCTGCCATTTTGATGTCCAGTCTTCCAATCTATCAAGATCCTCTTGCAATTTTCCACAATCCTCTTGGTTTTTAACAACTTTAAATAGTTTTGTGTCATCTGCAAATTTGATAACCTCACTCGTTATTCCACTTTATTTATGAATATGTCAAAAAGCAGCGGACCCAGCACAGATCCCTGGGGTACACCACTATTCATCTTTCTCCATTGGGAAAATTGGCCATTTAGCCCAACCCTCTGCTTTCTATCTTTTAACCAGTTCCTGATCCACAGTAGTACACTGCCTCCTATCCCATGACTCTTTAGTTTTGCCAAAGGTCTCTGATGAGGGACCTTGTAAAAGGCTTTCTGAAAGTCCAGATACACTATATGAACCGACCCAACTTTGTCCACTTGTTTATTCACACTTTCAAAAAAGCATAACAGATTAGTAAGACAAGATCTTCCTTGTCTAAAGCCATGTTGGCTGTCTCCCATTAGGCCATGACTATCTACATGCTGAGTAATTTTATTCTTTATGATGGTTTCTACCATTTTTCCCAGTACTGACGTGAGGCTCACCAGTCAGTAGTTTCCCGGATCACCCCTGGAACCCTTTTTAAAAATTGGTGTTACATTGGCGATCCTCCAATCTTCAGGTATTAGAGATGATTTTAATGATAGTTCACAGATTTCTAATAGAAGGTCTGCAATCTCATATTTCAGTTCTTTCAACACCCTTGGATGTATACCATCCGGCCCAGGTGATTTGCTACTCTTCAGTTTATCTAATAGTTGTAAGACATCTTCCCGATGTATCGATATTTCCTTCAATTACCACTTCAGTCATGGGTAACATCCCTACATCTTCCTCAGTAAAGACCGAAGCAAAGAATTCAGTCTCTCCGCTATCGCCTTGTCACCTCTTAGTGCCCCCTTTAACTCCTCTATCATCTAATGGACCAACTGACTCTCACAGGTTTTTTGCTACGAATGTACTTGAAAAAAATCTTTATTTTGCGTTTTTGCTTCCGCAGCAAGCTTCTTCTCAAATTCTCCCTTTGCCTGCTTTATCAATGCTTTGCATTTGACCTGCCAGTGCTTGTGCTGTTTCCAGGTTTCGTCGTTTGGCTCTTTTTTCCATTTCCTGAAAGATGCTTTTTTGGCAACAGCAGCCTCTCTGACCTCACCTTTAAACCGTGCTGGCAGTTTTTTGGACTTCCTTCCACTTTTCTTAAAGCGTGGAATACAGCTGGTCTGGGCTTCTAAGATAGTATTTTTCAACAACACCCAAGCTTGATGTAAGTCTTTAACCTTTGCAACTGCTCCTTTTAGTTTTTTCTTAATTATTTTCCTCATTTTATCATAGTCTCCCTTTCGAAAGTTAAAAGGTAGTACTGTGGATTTCCTTACTATCCCTCCTCCACTAATTAAATCAAAGGCGATCATGCTATGATCACTATTGCCAAGTGGCCCCAACACCCTTATCTCTTGCACTAGATCTGGTGTTCCACTAAGGACTAGGTCTAATATGGCTTCCCCTCTGGTTGGTTCATGAACCAGCTGCTCCAAGAAGCAGTCATTTATGTCATCTAGGAACTTTATCTCCCTAGCATGTCCTGCCGTGACACTGACCCAGTCGATACCAGGGTAATTGAAATCACCCATTTTTATTACTGCGCTGTAACATGTTAGCTTCCTTTATTTCTTTGAGCATTTCATCATCCATTTGTTCATTCTGGCCAGGCAGTCGATAGTACACCCCCACTGCCATCGCCTTCCCCTTTTTACATGGAATTGTAATCCATAGAGATTCTACAGCAAATTTAGTTTCCTGCAAAACTTTAATCCTTTCTGACTCACTGCCCTCTCTAACAGAGCGCAACCCGTCCACCAATTTGATCAGCTCTATCATTACGATATAGTTTGTACCCAGGTATCACAGTGTCCCACTGGTTGTCCTCCTTCCACCATGTCTCTGATATTCCAATCATATCTAACCTCTCATTTAGTGCTATATATTCTAACTCTCCCATCTTATTTTTTAGACTTCTAGCATTTGCATACAAGCATTTTAGGGACTGTATTTTATTAAATATTAATTTGGCTATTGGTAGACATGGATAATTTGGGATCTTTAAGCTCTGTCTGCTCCATACTCGAGGACATTTGGGCTACTTTACTCTTTTTTGGAACCTCTGCTTTTGATAGTATCCTTCCGAACCATCCGCTCTTGGGCGACTGTCGGCTTTCCCCTATTATCTAGTTTAAAAGCTGCTCTCTCTCCTTTTTAAAGGTTAATGCCAGCAGCCTGGTTCCATCCCGGTTAAGGTGAAGCCCATCCCTTCGGAAGAGCCCCTCCTTTCCCCAGAATGTACCCCAGTTCCTAACAAATCCAAACCCCTCATCTCTGCACCATTGTCTCATCCACGCATTGAGACTCCAGAGCTCTGCCTGCCTTTTGGGTCCTGCATGTGGAATGGAAAGCATTTCGGAGAACGCTACCCTGGAAGTTCTGGATTTCAACTTCCTACCTAAAAGCCTAAATTTAGCCTCCAGAACCTCCCTACCACATTTTCCTATGTCATTGGTACCAACATGTACCAAGACAGCAGACTCCTCCCCAGCACTATCTAAGACCTTATCTAGGTGGCGCGTGAGGTCCACTACCTTCGCACCAGGCAGGCATGTTATCAGGCGATCCTCACGTCCACCAGCCACCCAGCTATCTACATGCCTAATGATCGAATCACCAACTATAATGGCTGTCCTAACCCTTCCTTCATGGGCACATGGCCCTGGAGAAACTCTCGGTACAAGAGGGTTTTACATCACATGAAGGACAGGTCCTAGTTACAGGATCACGTCCTGCCACACCAGGGTGATGCTCTGTCACGTGACCTCTCTCCTCCATGACAACAGGGATGCTGCCAGACTGGAGGTGGGACTTCAGGACTATATCCCTGTAGGTCTCGTCTATGTACCTCTGTCTTTCTTATGTTTTCCAAGTCTGCTACTCTAGCCTCTAGAGAACGGACTCGTTCCCTGAGAGCAAAGAGCTCCTTGCACCTAGCGCACACATAAGACCTCTCACCAACTGGGAGAAAATCATACATGTTACACTCAATGCAAAAGACTGGAAAGCCCCCATCTCACTGCTGGACTGCTGTCTGCATCTTAGTTTTAAGTTTTTGTTTAGATCTTTAAGTTCTTTACTTCCTAAGGGTTGCTATGGATATTTATACCAATAAAACTGTACCTAATATGTTTAATATATCTTGTTCACCTGAAGCTTAATTAATCTCAGGTCCTTAGTGTATGACTGATTTGGTTAACGAGCTTCACCTGAGAGCACCTCCTGTCTTTTAAGATGTGTAAGTACCTATAAAGCTACGATTATCACAGGGGTGGCTGGGTGTGGGGAGGGAGGGAGGGAAATAGCACTTATTAAAAGAGGGCTGTTACACAGTACCCTGTCCTGTGCTGCTGAGGTAAGCTATATTCTTATTTGATTTAAATTATAGCTCTTTGCTGCTGCTAGGTTCTAACTTATTATGAAATTTAAACTACAAGCTCTCTGCTGGGTTCTAAATGTAACCAGAAAGCTCGCTTCTGTGTTTTAAATTTAAACTAAAAGTACTTTGCTGATGCTAGGCCCTGAGTGACTATTAAAACTGCAAGCTCTCTGCTGGGTATGAAATATAACCGAAAGTTCTTTTGTGTTTTAAATTTAAACTTAAACTGCTGCTACTAGGCCCTGCCTGATTTAACAAAAAATAGTGGGTTCACAGATTAAATAGCTTTAATAGAAAGAATTCCTTTCAGAAAATTCCCAGAAGTATATACTCACAATTGCAGATCTCTCTCTAGACGTAACAGTCCCCTTTGTAGTCTGTACCAAAAGTAACTTTGCACTCCAGAACATCTTTATATGTTTTGTGATGCAGACTTTGACAAATGTTCTTGGAATCTAGGAGCCAGCTTAAAAATTTAGAAACTACTCCATATTAGATTTACTGCTTGGACTAGCACTGAAAACTTTGATGAGTCATTGGAAAGACTTTACTGCCTTAACCTTTGAACAGTGGTGGAATTTGCTCTGTGCTCATCGCATGTATGAGCGACTCTACATTCAACAAAATCCCTACCTCTCTCCTAAATTAATCGAAGTGGACTGCCCTGGACTCTAAGATTTTCCCTGCTTAATGGTAGTTGGAGCTGGGAACCCATGACCATTGCTAGGTGCCACGCAATCAGACATGACGTATGGTTTCTACTGTCTGTATGATTTAATCACGCCATTAGGCCTGTGCGAATGTCAACATTTTTTTGTAGTAGTGACTAAGCGAAGTGTAACATAGCCAGTTCTATTTCAGTTGTTTTGCTGTTATGATTGTTTTAGAGTTTGTTTGTACTGTATGATTTATAAAGGATAAACTTTCAAAAAAAAAAAAAAAATTTAGAAACTAGCCGCTGAGAGTTCAGTAACAGTGCCCCTACCCCAAAAGGTGTATCACAGCTCCTTTTTGAAAGGTCTGATTTACCATTTTCTTCATAAAAGGAAAGTTTAATAAAATCGGGCCTTTAACATGCCATTGCAGAGTACCAATGGAAGGCAGTGGCCCTTCTCCTATACTACCCCCACCGTGTATGCTTTCAGCAGCATATTGGTAACCTTTTATAACTGCACATGAAGAAATGCATTTTTTTTTTTGCTTCACACATCAGCATGGCCTGTTAATACATGAGGCAAAAAATCTGTCTCTCATATACCCACAGCAACCTGCCTTCAAAGTCTCTCTCTCTCATCTTCTTCTGGCCTTGCTGTTTGCAGCTGTAGTAAAAAAAGGTTGCACTTCTAACTTTCTCACTGTAATCAGCTCTCTGCAAGCAGCTTGAGCCATGCAGTTAAGGAAGTTTTGTGAGAATTGAAAAGGCAAGATCTACCCAGAGTCTGGTCGGCAGCATCATCGGCACACCCAAAAACATTTAGGGACATGAAATCCTGGGTGCCAGGATGCAATTTCTAGGCACCATGGTGACCTGGCCAATCTAGGAGCCCTGTTGTGGTGATGTTTTATGTATTTTAATGTTTATGGTTTTTGTCCGTCCTTAAATTCTGTGATTAACTAGGTTATAAATATTGTAAATCTACATACAGTATATGAAGTACAAAGTTGGGGGGGGGTTGTATATTTGTGCTTCATGTATTTGGACATGGTACAAGCAAATACAATGAAACTTTTCAGGGACCATCCTCTCATTGGGGAAAGGACTACTCTCATAGCTGCCCCCCATTCTTCATTCAGCCTCTCTCTCTCTCATAACCTCCTCTCAACTGTCCCCAATGACTACTTTTTGGGGAGAAAGCATTAGTCCCTTGCGTGCAACACGCCCACCTTTCTGAGCAATGAGATTACAGCACTCCATACTATTCAAAATCTACTGAGTGGCACACTTAAAACAGACAAATTTATGTTCTGCTTTACATCATCTGCAAATGGAATGGCAGCTTTCCAAGCAGCAGAGACCACATTTGATAATCAGTGTACAAGACAAGCTACCTCATGAGCAGCTAAGACTTCAGACCACAGACAGATGAGACTCAATGACCACCATAAAAGCCAAACCATCGTATAAGTCAGTCGATACAGTTGGGGATGTTGACCAGGCAGTTCAATATCCCACTGGATTTTGTAGTGCTCTTCAGCCTACTATGTCAAATTTCCCAGGCACTGCCAGGTACCTCCGCTAGTACATAAATGTATGAAATTTTGTTATACATTTTATTTGAGAGAGTTCTATTCTAGACTACAGCCCAGAAGACACAAAGTCAATGACAGGAAACAGTTTGCGTTTTGACAATCACAAATTCCAAAAATGAATCATCCTCTGACTACATAACTACTAATGTATTGCTGTACTGAACATATTCAGGCCCATCTAGCCATCATCTTACAAAAATACAGAGCCAAACTTAGCAATTGGGGTGAAGATAGGAATAGGTTCTGGCCTAGCCTTAATGATAAAACACCAGAGATGTCATACAAAGATTTATGGAGTAGCCGCCTAATGGTTAGAGCACCGACTTTGGAACCAAGCGACCACTGTTCATTTCCCAGTAGCACTCCTTGGGCAAGTTGCTTAAACCTCCACTGCCTCACAAAAATCCAAGTTATCAATGTCCCTGTTTAAAGTACATTGCTAAGTTTAAGTTACAATGTAAACTGCTTTGACTGAAATGATAAAGTGGTATGAAAAACCTATAAAATAAAAAAATAAAATAACCCCCTATATAGTGTATTCTTTCTCTGGCATGCATAGTGTTCAGTAATTCTTTTTTGTGAAATCTGCTACATAATCAATTCCCATTAAGCAATTTGTGGGTTAAAATAAAACAAAGCCCAAGTGCAGTTTACCAGACTGTAGCATTACTACAAACACCAAATTCTCAATGACTCAGTCAATTATACTCCCTACAGTTTAGGGCTGAGTCATCCACCTGAATTATAATTTGCTAAATATTTACTTACCACTTCCTTTTTGAAAATTAGGTTGGGCAAGAAGTTTGCTTTCACAATACTTTAGTGGGTCATTCTTCATTCTTAATTAATAAACACAAAATCAAATATGTTTCTATTGCCTATATATCCATTTACAAGCCCCCACCCAAAAAAAAACACCTTAAAAATTTCAGAAAGATCACAAAAATAAATGGCTATATATCTGTCCTATTCAAGCAACAGTACTAGATTTGTCACAGTATTCATTTGTCTCTTCATAGCTTCTCTGTTTAGTCTCATTCCCATGTCTCCTTTATTACTCTAATGGGAAGGGATTGAGTCTAGTACCAAGGTCCCAGGGCATAACAAGGAGTGGGCACCGGTAAAACATAGTATGGGCTGCTGTTGCCCACAGCACTGTGCTGATCATCTTGGACAAAGAAGTTGCATACGCTTTCTGCTTTTCTAGCTGCCAAATTCCCACTGTAGCACCAAAAGGCAGGAGGAATTCCCACTGCAGACATAAGCACCATGTCACCTAAACACCATGGGCGGTCGGCGCAGCACTGGGGACATAGCTGTTAGAGGACCTATTTAAAAACATAGAAAAATCATCCAAGTCCTCTTTCTCAGCAACAAATTCTGCTTTTGTACCCACCTACAATGGAAGCAGACAGAAGCATACTCAAGATAAATTGTGCTATGTTTTATCAATGGATAGTCTAGATATGATAACTGCATATTACTACAGCACTACACAGCTGTCACAGCTTGGCAGTTACCCAAGCCAAATCCAGTAAATGAGCCCCATTGCTAATCGAGGGGCAGGGCACCCTAGCTGGCAGCAAGGCATGGGGCCTCAGCAAGACCCCTGGAGGGCAGCAAACAGACAGGCACAAGACATGAACCTAGCTTAGCATGTGATGTTGACAATGAGATTGGGCAAAGGGTTCCTACAAGACATGGCTCAGATAGCTTGGCAGATGCTCTGCTCCCTTTGTTTACATTAAGTCAAAACTGTGGCCGAATTTTTTTTCACTTAAAGTGGTGTACATCTGAGTTATTTGAGTTGATTACCGTCTCAGGAACTGGGGATGGAATTAAGACAGATAGTCCCTCCTCCTGCCTATATAATTTGAAAGGCTAGCCTATGAAGTTTTTGAAAACTCTTGCTATTTATTTAAGCAGTAGATGACTTAATAAAGCAATGTGTAAATGTGTTCCCGAGACTTTTGAGCAGGCAGTGCACTAGTATACCTAAAACACGACTGTGTGTTTAACAGAAGCACACAGTTCTTCATTATAAAGAATAGGAATTGAAAACATATCTAAAATGATCCTATTTATTTCAACCAAGCTTTCTAAAATCTACTTCCTAGAACTGCTGATCTAAGATAAGTTATCCACGGAGGGTGGGGAGGATGCCCCCTGTTGTCATAGTAATTGTATACTGGTACCTGACAGAAGTGCAGGTTGGAAGGCCCTTAGGGCCAGGGAGGTAAAGAAACTTCCGCAGGACCCTACGGACTACTAGGCTGGGCGCTTTCTGAGAATTAGCGTACAGCTGGCTCTCTTTCCAAAGGCTGCCAGGCGCGAGAATGCTGCTCGCCCCTTTCTTCTCGCGCAGACCCCGCCGCCACCGCCCCGGGCGCCACGTGGCTAGTCACGTGACCGTGTTTACAGCAGAGCTGCCACAATCTGTCAGCCGCTTCCACAGGTGCAAGAGCAGGGACTGTACCTCTTCAGTAAACAACCAATTAGACTAAAGAAGGATGAAGGACTCGTTCCTAGCAGTTTCCTACCACCAACACCTTTTACAACAGGAGGCGGCAACAGAAGTGTTCAACATACTGTCAGAAACAACACGTCGGAGACAGGGGTATTGCGGAGAAAAGCCCCGACCTTCCCGGGCATAAGCATTCACAATCCAAACACGAGCCCCTTCCTCATTACACCAGAGGTTTAGAGCCTATAGGAATTGGAAGGGGGGAAACCACCCAGGATCGACCAACTTTTCCATCGCTCTCCACTGCGCTGTCTTAGCAACCTGATAAGTAGGCAAAACGCCGCACGCATACCTGCACTCTGGCACTGATGAGCTCGCCATAAGGAAACTGGCAGTTCGTGATAATGTAACAGCATTGCCAAGTGGGTGGTTTTCCCATCAAATTAAGCTTTTCTCAAAGTTATGAAAGGGATTTTTTTCACCTGGCTACCGCTGACAACGAGCCACGGGTCCCCTTTCTCCCTCCTTGCTCCTGCATTCAGCTTCCGAGCCGACCGGGGAAAAGGAATCTGAGGCCAGTGCAGCATTCCTCCGCGCATGCGCACCGAGCAAACGTCACAGCCTGTAAACCAACCGCTGCTTCCGGTTCCCAGGGCCGGCCGCTCCACTAGGCTGGCTAGGCGGCACGACACGGCGCCCACATGCTTCGGCACACATAGCCTGTCGCTCCTGACCCCTCTCCGACAGGAAGTTGTGTTGGAAGGGGATCAGAAGCTGTAGGCCATCACGCCGCGCTCTCCCTTGCGATAGAATCGGCGGCACAGCGCGGACGGAGGAGGTGGAGACTGTAAAATAAAACTTGCGCCGGCCCAGCCGGTTCCGCAACGATTCACATAGTGCATGCTCCTTGCTGGCGGCCATTGGTTGAAAGAGTGGGAGTGTCCTCAGTATGGAATTCGACCGTTCTAGAAGTCATGGCTGTCTCCTCTCTGGCACTGAAGTCCGCAAAATGTGGAAAGAAAAAGTCAAGTTTTTTTTCTGAGGGATGTAAATAGGTTACGTTGATGTGGTAGGATCCAGGTGGGTTAATAGTTTTATGTATTGCTTTTAGCTTTTTTTTTTTATTGGCCTTGCAAGTTCCTGCGGCTGCTGCGATGTCTAGGAGCCGCCCGAGGTGCCGTGCAGTGCAGACTCCTAGATGGATGTGGGGTGGGGTGTTACAGGACTCCTCCTTTCTTGTGCCTATAACGGAACTTTCTCTGTGAACAAGCAGTGGACATGTAGACACACTCGTGGATGATTCTCCCTACCTCTGGAATCTTTTGTATTTCTGAGCACGTGCGGGCTCTTCGTTAAACATAGAAACATAACAGCAGAAAAGAGATCATATAGCCTTTCTAGTCTGTCCTTCCATATCAATTTACTGATCTTTATCTGCCGTCATATACTATGGAACTACTATAGTCCTTTTTTACATTTAGAGATCTTCTGTGTTTGTTCCATGCTTTCTTGAATTCAGATACTGGCCTTATCGCTACCATTCTTTTATTAAATAAATATTTTTGCATATTACTCCCAAGTCTATCCCCTTTCACCCTCATCTTATGTCCCCTTGTTGCAGAGCTTACTTTTAATTGAAAGAGGCTTTCCTCCTGTGCATTTATGCCATGGAGTATTTAAAAGTGTCTTCTTTTCTCTGGGCCAGTCCAGGCACATTAGGGTTGTCAACCTTCTCCAGCAGCTGAGGACTGAATACCGAAGTTTTGCTGATATACTATCTGGCTCCCCCTGCTGGCAGAACCTCAGTCTTTCAGTCCTCAGCAGCTGGAAGGGACATTAAGCTGACTGCTCCCGAAGAAACGAAAGGGAATGTTAGGCTGAAGGCTAGGGTTTTTTTTATTTTTTGGGGTTTTTATTCAATTCTGCGAGAAGGGAAATCTGATTTCAGGAGAAGGGCTCTTCTCCTCAGACGCGGAGATCTTTTGTTATGACTTGTAAGGAAGCCAGTTGGTGCGGAGCAGTAGAGGCAGAGCCTGCCTCAGTCAACAGCTCCTATTCCGGGATGAGGGCGGAGAGAGGTACTGGGAGCCCCAGGGACCATCAGACTGCCTCCAGAGCCAAGTACACTCTACAGCTAGCAGCGGGAGTGAGTGACTTGAAAGGAAAATACAGCGGTTTAACTGACATCATCGAAGGATGGTTCAGGTCAGTCAGTTTGCAGGGTGCTTTCGGCGGCTCTGTTCGCTAGCGTTTCTAAGAACACGCAGATTGCTCGGCCCGATGAGATTTGGTAGCGGTTGATGAAGGCTCTTAGGACCGGGGGTTTTTGTTGGCATTTTTATAGCAGTTGATTTCAACGCGCTTAGGATCACAGTGGGATGGAGAGCAGGCCAGAATCCTTATTTATTTATTTATTTAGTATACATTTGTATACCGCTACTTCCAGCGATCAGCAGCGGTTTTGATTACAGATTGGAAATTGTCAAATCATGACAGGAAATTTTTGAGGTATAAACACATTGATTAGACAGGAAAGCACAGCACACAGAGAACTATTTTACAGGGAACATGGGCTATGGAGGGTTAAGTGGCTTGCCCAAGACCACAAGGAGCACCTGTGGGACTAGAAACCCCAGTCCTTCCGGCCCAAGGTTGCTGTCCTCTAGTGGGATTTGAACCCCCGACCTTCCGGCCCGAAGTACCTTGCCCCAACCACTAGGCCACTCCTCCACTTTCCTGCGATCTGTTAGAGCGGTACAGAAATGGTGGGAACGGCAGCCATTTCAGATAAAACTGGTGTTTTTGAATCTGGTCAGACAAGGACCGCAAAGAGAGAGCCTAAGTCAAAAAAGCCAGTTAAGGTGGAGGAAGCTCCTTCAGTCGTTGCCTGCAGGGGGGCTTGGAGTCTGTGTTTTCAGCAGACTTTATTTTGGCTTTACATCAGGCTTATTGTTTAAAGTGGCAACAGGCTCAGTGAAAGGGCCCTGTCCCCCTACCCTCCCAGAACCCAGACAAAGAAATCTTTCCATTGGACCCGGGGGAAGGTCCTTCCAAGTCGGTCCAGGGAGCTGAGGTGGGCACCGATAGCATCGGTCTGCACATCCCAGGGCTCCAAGGGGTTGAAGAAGAAGAAAAGATCCTTACGGAATCAGGTCTGGATCAGTGGGTCACGGATCTGGAGGAGGGTGAGATGGGGGCCAGCGAGGATCCTAATCTGTTTAGAGTGTTTAGGAAGGAAGAATTGGGAGCGCTTATTGCCCAGACGCTGGCAGCCTTGAATATCGTTCTGCCAGCAGCTCAGGTACAGCCCTTAGAGGACCCTCTGCTCCAAGGCTTTAAAGCGGAGCAAAGGTGTTTTCCGGTACACAGAGTTATGAAGCAGATGGTGGAGTCTGAATGGGAATGTCCGGAGGCTACCCTCCGAGGAGCTCGGATTATCGGACGGTTGTATCTGTTACCGCAAGAGGAACAGGACTTACTGAAGATGCCTAAGGTGGATGCCTTGGTATCAGCAGTAACTAAGAAAACAATTCCTGTGGAGGGCGGAGTGGCCTTTAAAGATTTGTAGGATAGGAAACTAAAAACCCTCCTGAAACAGACATTTGAGACCTGCGCGCTATCGCTGAGAGCAGCTATCTGTGGGGCATATGTTTCCAGAGCCTCTATTCGATGGATTCAAGGCAGTACTCATTCCAAAGGAGAGGAGTAGGAAGGTGCAAAGCTGGAGTCAGCTGCAGCTTACCTAGCAGATACGTTCTATGATCTAGTGAGGATTTCAGCGAAGTCCATGGCAGCGGTCATTGCAGCCAGGAGATTTCTCTGGCTGAGAAATTGGGCGGCGGACGCATCGTCCAAAGCGCGCCTTAGCTTCCGTACAAGGGCACACTGCTTTTTGGGGCAGCCTTGGAGAAAATTGTAAAGGATCTAGGGGTCTCCAAAGGGGGGTCGCCTTCCAGAAGACTGCCCGAAAAGCCAGAAACCTAGCAGTTTGCACAGGGCTTCATCTCGGGAGTTTCGTAGGTTCAGAATATATCGTTTTGCCCCATATCAAAGAGGGCGCTTTGTGGCCAGAGGTCAGTCCTTTCGAGGTGCTCGGGGGTTCGGCAGGGGTTATTTCGGAGCCCAGCAAAGAGCCACAATGAAGGGAGATTGGTCCAGACGGAAATTCCGGTGGGAGGACATCTACAAGACTTCCTTTCCGTCTGGGCCACCATAACAGACCAATGGGTACTGGAAATTATACGCGACGGCTACGCACTCGAGTTTGCTCGGCCTTTAGCGGAGGCTTTCGTGGTGTTGCCATGTGGGTCTGCGGAAAAGAAGGCGGCGGTGTCCACAACACTTCAGCGGTTGCTGCATCTTCGGGTGGTGGTTCCGGTCCCTCACGACCAGTTAGGATTAGGTTGATACTCTATTTCATGGTTCCCAAAAAAGAGGGATCTTTTCGTCCTATTTTGGATCTCAAAAATGTGAACCGCTGCTTGAGAGTTCTGCACTTCCGAATGGAGACTCTGCGGTCAGTTATTTGTTCGGTGCAGCCATAGATCTGACAGAGGCCTATCTTCACATACCCGTCAGACCAGAGCAAAGGTTTTTGCGTTTTGCAGTGCCCATGGGTCATTTTCAGTTCCAGGCGTTGCTGTTTGGTTTGGCTACGGCACCACGGACCTTCACGAAGGTGATGGTAGTGGTGGCGGCGGCGGCATTGAGATGAGAGGGCATTCTGGTGCACCCGTACCTTGACGATTGGCTGATTCGAGCGCCGTCGGAGTCTGTAGCGGTAACGGCGCGGGTGGTGAGTCTCCTAGAACAGCTGGGCTGGGTAATAAACCAGGCCAAAAGTCAGTTGCAACCGGTACAATGGCTCCTTTAACTGGGAGCGGTATTTGACACGGAGATAGGAGCAGTCTTTCTGCCAGAGATAAGGGTACAAAAGATTTTGAGGCAGGTAGCAGCGTTTCTGCGCCTGAATGCTCAGACAGCGTGGTGTTACTTGCAGCTTGTAGGTTCCATGGCAGCGGCCGCGGATCTGGTACCCTGGGCAAGGACGCATATGCGTCCGTTGCAGCAGGCTTTGCTGACAAGGTGGTCGCCTCAGGATCATCCCCTGGATCGGAAGTTGACTCGTTCACAGGAAGTAAGTGACAGTCTGCTGTGGTGGTTGGATCCCGTCCATCTTCGGGCTGGAGTGCCATTGCTACAACCGGACTGGGTGCTCGTCGCTACAGATGCCAGTCTCTTGGGCTGGGGGGCGCATTGTCAGTCGCACATAGCTCAAGGGTGTTGATCGCCAGAGGTGACAGGTTTCTCTATCAACCTTTTGGAACTCAGGGCGGTGCGCCTGGCTCTTCACGAGTTTCTCCATCTTGTAGAAGGGAAGGCGGTGCAAGTGTTCTCCGACAATGCGGTGACAGTATCCTATATCAATCGGCAAGGGGGAACAGGCAGTGCAGCCCTGTTGGAGGAGAGTCAGCGGTTGATGAGTTGGGTGGAGTCGCACCTGTTAGCTCTTTCGGCGGCACATGTGGCAGGACGAGACAATGTGCAGGCCGATTATCTCAGCCGGCATGTGGTAGATCCGGGAGAATGGGAGTTGAACACGGCGGTATTTCACGATCTTACCCGGCGATGGGGACAGCCAGTAATGGACCTGATGGCCACCTTTGACAATGCCAAGGCGAGTCGGTTCTTCAGCAGGCGTAGAGAGCGTATGTCGGAAGGTCTCGACGGTTTAGCGCAGCAGTGGCCGTCAGGGGTGCTGCTTTATGTCTTTCCTCCATGGCGTATGATCGGGCGAGTCATTCGGCGGGTAGAGCGTTACGACGGTCGGGTGATTCTTGTTGCCCCAGACTGGCCCAGGAGAGCGTGGTATGCAGACCTGGCCCGTCTGCTGATAGACAGTCCTTCGAAGCTACCTGCTGGGGCGAACCTCTTGGGCCAGGGTCCACTTCTCATGCCGAATGTAGATCGCTTTTCGCTTGCGGCTTGGCTCTTGAAAGGGAAAAGTTAAAGCGTAGAGGTTATTCGTCGTCAGTGATAGCCACTCTGTTGAAGGCCAGGAGACAGACAGACAATCTACTTCCCTTTGGGACGAGTTTGCCTTGATTCCGCCTGTGGATATATGCCAGGCGGCTACTTGGTCGTCTCTGCACACTTTTGCAAGGCATTATAGATTGCATGTTCAAGCCAGGGGAGACGCAAATGTGGGGACGTCGGCCATCATAGCGGGTCCCTCCCGGGGTTAGGTACTGCTTTGGTGCTTCCCTAATGTGCCTGGACTGGCCCGGAGAGACGAAGAGGAAGAAGAAATTTAGACCTTACCTGCTAATTGTCTTTCCTTGAGATCTCTCCGGGCCAGTCCAGGACCCACCCAATACATTTGCAAATTGTCGGTGGTTGACAAGGAACTTCTGATACGTCCGTGGGCTATGCTTTACCAGGCTTAAGAGCATATAACTGGCTGAGCAGGAGGTTCAGAACGTGTGATTGTGGGACCTCTGCTCAAGGAGCTTGGTCGATATGGTCTATGGGGCTTGTAAAAGGGGGTGCTTGTTATGAAGGTACCACCATCTTGGCAAGTATGTAAATTAACTATCTTGCAAAGGATTGTGGTTATTGAAGTCCATTCACACAAAGCTTGCCTTTTAAAATAAGTAAAGACTTGTAGTTGGTCGAGTGTAAGGCAAAATTAGAGTTTATTTATGGGGTGAATATTCCAGTCCAACAAAAGAACGTGGATGACAACCAGGAAGACGTGTGATAACCTTTATTGACCAACAACAGCCACCGGCCCGACACAGGCCGTGTTTCGGATTCCCTTCGTCAGGGGCTAAATGGCTAGAGCAAATCATAAAACAAATCAAACGAAACATATATTAAAAACAATTAAAACAAACTGGCTTAAACAGCGGACATAAATGAATGTATAATGTGAAAAAAATATATATTGTATAAAATTATTATATATTGTATAAAATTATTTATATATATATATATATATATATATCACCATTCATAAATGATGGAACAAATAAGTACGGCTAACATGAAAACAGAGAAAGCTAAAAGAAAGTATTGCATTAAATTAAAATAAAAATATAAAATTAATAATGAATATAAAAACAAATAAAAATTTTTTTGAATGAATAATAAATCAATGAATAAATAAATAAATAAAATCTATCCAAAAGAACATATAGATAACACATACCTGAGTCAACAAATTGTGTGACTTAATCAAATAGGACTATACCAATTTGTATCTTCAACAATATGCTAAATAAAAACAAACCATCAAATAGTAAACATGCCAATAATGAGATACTCTTTAATTTAATAAAAACCATCTAAAAATAAAACTCCATAAACTGTATGTACATATATATAATATAAATAAATTATAAAAAACCATGTATGTGATAAATAAACGATTGTTAAATTTAACAATTATATAAAACAATAAAAATAATAAAACATGATATTTGTAAGAGAGATGAAGATAGCTCATACTTGTTAATATTTGATATATGATAATATAGGAGATTAAAAATAATAATAATAATGATAATAAATGAAGGAAGAATCAAAGTGTTACCTGACCATGGATGAACTTCCTATAAGTATGATTGTGCAATCTATAGGATGTAAATAAGATAATAACATATAGGTATAAACTAAAATGGGTAAAAGAGTATGATATTTAAAAAGAGCATGCTGAAATACTAAATGTAACTGGGACACCTTAACAACAAAGTGAAGGATGAAATGAAAAACTCACTAAATGGTTTTAAAGGTATGCGTAAACTCGTTGTCTATCACCAAAGGGTAAAATCACCATTGCAAATGATGTGCCAAAGATTCTTAAAAAACAGATATAGACAGATGAAACAATGCAAATGAAAACGAATTCCAAGACAAGTATGTGACTACTTGTATGAAAAAAATATACCAAACATAAAAATAACAATATGCTGACAAACAACTAAGAACATAAGACCACGGGGTGAACAAAATGTGAAAAAATATATTGTATAAAAGAATTTTTTATCTCTGTGTCCAAAATTGTGTGATTAATTTTTTAACATGTGAGCCAACACAATATCGAACAAGTGTGAGAATCGTGAAGTCATGAAATTGAAAGTAAAAACAGTACTGTCCATTCTACATATTTAGAAAATGGAATAAAGTGCCAATGGGTAAGGGTTTGATCGTGATAAATGTGAAACGAACCAATAAAAACGAACAGGATGAAAAATACGAAAAAATATACAATTTTTTTGGCAAACGAGTGAAAGTGAACTTCAAGACAATAAAAGAAGAATGGAAGTGAACTGTGCCATTAAACGAAAATATGTGAAACTAAGTGAATTGTAGGCTGACACACGAATGAGAGAGCCGCACGTGAAAGAGAAACGCTCTGCAGACAAACTATATTAAGCACCAAAAACATAATTAAACAAAAATATGGACCTGTGAGACGAAAACATGCCATTAACCGTTGAAAACCATGCTTGTAGCAATGGGTGGAAAACATTTGACGCCAAAAGCCGTGCCCTATTGTATTTAAAGGGAACAAGGAGCCGAAAAATCATTCTGAGCAGTGTGTCAAACGTAAAAAAGCTGTAGACTTTGCTCAAAAGATATCAGTAGTGGTGATGTGGTGACACTCTTCCAAGGTGAAAATGAAAATAAATAAGAGTCCATTGAATAAGTTGACCACTTACTACCGAAGGATGAACGCTGCTCCCTGCAGCAGGCGCGCCACAACCAGCAAACTTTTTGTCAAATAAAAACGCCCACAGCTGCGCAGTGAAGAGATAAAATAGGAACGAGGCTGATGACGTCATCCTCATTATGCATTGAAAAGTTTAAAGACAAAGGGACAAACAATAAATATGCCCCGACTGGAGGGGGTGGTTTAAAACTATGTTTGATAAAAAATTAATTAAAATCAATTACAACAACAGAGCAAAAAAGGTATCCACTACGACAAATCTGCGTATGCAGAGTCACCCTGAATGAACAACCAAGACAAAAACTGCAAATAAATGTGTGCAAATAAATAATTAAAAGATAAATGGACAAATGATTATCAGATTTGAAATTTTTTGTTATAAAAAAACTCAAGTTCAGGGGGCGTTCGTGAGCCCGCTGCGTGATGGCCGCATTCTAACTGAGCTCCCGCTCCAAATACCACAAATCTTAAGCTAACATGCGCTAACTGCAGCAATTTTCTCCACCTTTGCCTGCCCCGGATCAGCTCAAGCCCGCGGTGTCCATCGAAGCCCAGATAAGCCACCCGGTAAGCTCTTTGGAGGCCGAGAAGTTAAGGTGTCCATCCTCAAGAGCGTGGCCTGCTGTCTGCCTCGTGGCAACGCCTGCCTCGGGCCTGAATATCCCCGCAGCTGCCTTTTTGCGATCTGAGGGACTCGGACGGCTTCTGGGCAGGCCCTCTCTGGGCTGTACTTCAAGACCTTTTGTGCCGGATCGGAGATTGTGTTGCAAACCTATGCTGGGCGGAACATCATCCCCAGGGTAGGGGCATTAGGCCGCGATACTACAATCCTGCCTCCGAGGCTGCGACGAAGGCCTGGACTCCACGCGGCAATCGCTAACGTCCACCACCTTATTCTGCCAGCATTAATCCTCCTGAGGGGGGCAAGCACGCGGGCTAATTCTCGTCGCTCTTACTCTTTGGAGTTCAATCGGCCCCGCGACAGTGGCAACCTGCCAGCAGTCTCTAACCGAGACACCTGTTTTTTTCAACGTGGCTCCCATGTGCATTTGCTGGACTGTTTCTACGTGCTCCCGGGCTCCAGAAATCTAAATGATATGTGTCATCCTGCAGCTATGGGCACCTTGTGATTTACCTTTGCCTTTCCACAGTGCAATTTGAGCACTTTCTCTGACAGCTTGCTTCTCCGGGAGGGCCAGGAGCAGCTCTCCCTACATTGCTCAGCAGTTTCCCAGGGGCCTTGGACCTGGCTGGCATTGATTGAATCTATCTCCTTACACTGTGTGGTGGTGACTGCATTGTGGGCCAGTGTGGCCCTGTGAGCGGCTCTCTCTCTGAGGTCTCTACTCTTGCTGACATTGGCTGTTCTCCTCTCCTAACACTGTGTGGTCCTGGTAGCTTTGTGGGATGGCAGCTAAAGCTAAAAGTTCTGAAACTCGGGAGGGAACGCGCTCCTCGCAACGACTGCAGCACAGATCCGGGCCCCCAAGCAGCCCGCGTGAACAGCTTTCTCCAGCAGGCACTGAGGATGATGAGACAGTAAGTGAAGATGAACTGGATCCTCATAAACAACTCTCCTCAGCTCAACTTAAACAAGAACTTCGTAGGGGATTTGTGGAGTTAGCTAACGAGTTTCGCTCGCTCCGTGAGGAGCTGCTGAAAGATGTCGCAGAAATACGGGCGGATGTTAAAGAGCTGGGAGCCCGAGTGGAGGATGTGGAGACTAAACTGATTGATCAGGATGGGACTCTGATGGATCTACAATGTGCGCTTGATCGGCACCATGCGCAAGCAATGGAGCTGACTTATAAACTTGATGACATTGAAAACCGCTCCCGCCGCAATAATGTGCGTTTCCGTGGAATTCCAGAAGCGGTCGGGGGCGGTGAAGATTTACCAACTGTGCTTAAACTGTTGATGGCGGAGTTGCTCCCGGCGGAGGAACTGGCAACGCATGCGTCTGGGATGGAAATCGAGCGAGTCCATCGCGCCTTGGGAAAACCTCCCAACAATCAACCTTGCGATGTTATTGCGAGGTTTTTGCGATATTCTGACGCTGAGCTTCTCATACGGCGAGGCCGGGAGAAAAAGACAGTTCGCTTCCGAGATGCAACAGTGTCCATCTACCAAGACCTTTCGACATTCACCCTGACGCATCGGAGAGAGATGAAACCCGTTACGACAGTCCTGAACAAGGGGATTCGCTACTCCTTGGTCTTTTCCATTTCGAATAAGCTTTCTTTTGGGCACCAAAAAAATTTCAGCAAAGGACTATACTGAAGCCTGGCGAGCCCTTCGCCAGGCGGGTCTAGTTGATGATAATGCTCAGCCTCATCCGCCGCCCCCTAAGCCCCAGCATTCCAAGTGGACTCGAGTGGGCAAGCCCGCTTGAAGTTTGTGTGGAATGGGAGAGCTTTTCTTATCTTTTAGGGAGCCCTACTCTGCGGATCTCCTGTCGTCTTGATATGGGGTGACATGCCCGGCCCTTGGCGACCGGTTGTTATTCGCTTTCTTCACCTTTTTTTTTTTTTTTTTGCGCAATATTTTTTATTGAGTTATTAGCCCTTGGCACAGGTCAGCCTGGGCCTCCATTCTACTATACATAGGGGGCGGCGGCTGACATGCAAATGCTTCGATGATGATATTGTTTTGATGTGGAGGCATGGTGGGCTGGGCGGCCCGGGGTGGGTGGGGGAGCAGTGGGGGACAGTGATAATATGCCTAAGCTGTGTCACTGCTTTGTGGGGTTTGGGGGGGAGTGGGGCTTGTGGTCAATTTACCGTGTCCTGTATTAACTTTGACAGGCAGGTGGTATTGACGGGAAGGGGGGGGTTTGGGCTTGGAGGAGGGCTTCTCGATCTGGGGTTGGTGGGGGGAGATGGGTGGGAGGGGAGGTTCTTTTTCAATATGGAATTGGGAGGTGTGTTTGGGCTTGGGAGGAGGGACTATGGCTCTTGTTCTTGGCAGGTGGAATGGGTGGGCCCGACTAACTAATTCCCCGGGTTTGATGGGGGGGAGCGGTCACTGGGACCTTCTGGGTAGCGGGCGGCTGCGAGAGATTGGAATGTAACTATTAATGATGCGCTTTGTTTCTTTGAATGTTAAGGGCCTTAATTCCCCGAGGAAGCGGTCCCTGCTGTTCTCAGAATTGCGCACTTTGCAGGGGGACATTGTTTACTTACAGGAGACCCATCTTCAGAATAGTAAGCAGGGCTGGCTAAAGAGGCCCCCGTATACTGAGGTGCGGGTGGCCTCGGATGCACAGGGACGGAAGAAGCGGGGAGTGGCCTTACTATTTCATCAGAGCCTCTCTCTACAGATAGAGGAGATAAAGCAAGATACTCTGGGGAGGTGGCTTTTTTTGAATATCCGTTTAGAAGGGCACCTGCTAACTTTGGCTAGTGTTTATGCGCCCAATACAGGTCAGGGGGCCTTTTTTGCGCGTTTGAAAGCCTTACTGGCGGATTTTGCAAGGGGTCCTATTATTCTGGGGGGGATTGTAACACGCACCTGGTGCCCCACCTGGATTCTACAAGTCGCGCTGGGGGGCGAGTGGGGGGGTCGGCAAGAGCCCTGCAACGCTTTATGCTAGACCTAGGTTTGCGGGACGTCTGGAGGGACACCCATGGGGGGGAGAAAGGCTATACATACTACTCTCCGGTCCATCAGGTTCACACTCGCATTGACTATTTTTTATTGGATCAGCGCCTGATGGACGGGAGAGTGAAGGCTGGACATGGAACGCTGACTTGGTCGGATCATGCCCCGTGCTGGCTTGCTCTTCCGGCCGGATTGTATAGTGAGCACCAACGGCTTTGGCGCTTAAACGTGAGGTTCCTACGGCGGCAAGGTGCAGTGCAGGACCATGTCCGTTTTATCGCCGAATTCTTTGAGCTCAACAACTCTGGGGATGTTCCCCTCCCCACGGTGTGGGATGCTTATAAGGCTACGGCTCACGGTCAACTCATGGCTGAGGCGGCCCGCACGCACAAAATGTGGATGCGTGCCCACGACCAGTTGGTGGAGGAGGCTAACCGCCTAGGTTTGGAACACGCCCGAACTGGTTCGCGTCAGGTCCTGCGCCAGTGGCGGGCTGCTCGAGCCAACTTGGATGCGTGTTTGCAGAAAGAATTAGATAATAAACGCCGGAAATTACGGCAAACCTTTTATGAGCATGGGAATAAAACAGGCCGCTTCCTAGCCCTGCGTCTTCGACAACAACAATCCGCGAGAGTGGTTCGCGAACTGCGCGACTCTGGGGGACGGATTAGGGTTATCTCCCGGGAAATACGTGATCTCTTTGCTGACTATCTGGAGCTGCTCTATAAGGCGGAGCCCTTTGAGCGGGATCGTGTGCAGGACTATTTGCGGGGGATTGGTCTGCCGCACCTCTCCGATCCTGACCGGGCTCTGCTAGATTCTGAATTAACGGTAGACGAAGTGGAAACCGCAATCCGGCGATTGAAAACTGGCAGTGCGCCGGGTAGTGATGGCTTCCCAGCAGAATATTATAAGAAGTTTCGAGCACAATTAGCGCCAACCTTGACTATCTTGTTCAATGAGATTTTGGGGGGGGTCTCTTTACCATCGTCCCAGCGCGAGGCATTGATTGTGATGATACCCAAACCTGGTAAACCACTGCATGACGCGGCGTCGTACCGCCCCATCTCCCTGTTAAATGTTGACGTTAAAATATTTGCCTCTGTGCTTGCGGCGCGCTTGAATCGGGTCCTTCCGGGCTTGGTTCACCCAGATCAGGTTGGATTTGTGCCAGGTCGCCAGGCTGCAGACAACATTAGGCGTATGTTGCAGGTCATTCACGTAGCCCAACAGGAACCACAACCAACCCTGCTGGTGGGGATCGACGCAGAAAAAGCCTTTGACCGGGTCGATTGGGAATACTTATGGTGTGTACTGGAGACAATGGGCTTTGGCTCTAATTATATCTGTTGGGTTCGTAGTCTTTATCAGATGCCCCAGGCGTGTGTTCGGATTAATGGGGGACACTCGAGACCCCTTCTTGCTGGAGCGGGGCACGCGACAGGGTTGCCCTCTTTCGCCCCTGCTTTTTGCACTCGCGATGGAACTCTTGGCTCAGAGCTTTCGAGAACATCTAGGCTTGCGGGGGGTCCATATTGGCCCTGCGGAATATAGGATTGCACTCTTTGCGGATGACATCATACTGTCCCTGGTGGATCCGTCCACTTCCCTTCCAGTTGCGATGCAATTGTTCGATAACTATTCTCGGGTATCCGGTTTTAAAATTAACTACACTAAATCAGAGATCTTGAATGTTGGGGTTCCCAGGGCGGTTTGTGCGGAGCTTCAAGCGGCTTATCCTCTTCGCTGGGTGTCCGGAGCCCTACGTTATTTAGGGGTTCAGTTGACTGTGGAGCGGGCGAACCTCTTTAAGGCCAACTATGATCCCTTGCTTCGTCAGATTCGGCGGGATTTAGAGGTTTGGAATGGCCTACTCCTTTCCTGGTTCGGGCGTATAGCCGTGGTCGAGATGGTGGTTGTTCCCCGCTTCCTTTACCTTTTTCAGGTTCTGCCGATTCCCATTACGCGGACCACTTTGGCGACCTGGCAGCAGCTGCTTATGAAATTCATCTGGCATTATCGTCGGCCGCGCTTGGCGCGACAGGTTCTTTATGCCCGTACGCGCTCTGGAGGTATGGGCATGCCCAATTTACACTGGTACTACGCGGCGGCGCAATGTCGGGCGGGGGTGGAGTGGATGATTGCTGATAGCACTAAGCGATGGGTACAACTGGAAATGAACTTGGCGGGGGGAGCCGGCTTGGGAGACTGGCTGTGGCTTGGTCCCAAACTCCGCCGTGGTAAACGCACTAGCAACCCCTATGTTCTTCATACCCTCCGTTGTTGGGACCAGCATTTTCGGTCTCGCGACATGGACTTAGCCCCTATAGTAGATAACGCCTCTTTCCCGCCGGGGTTAAGTGACACAGTCTTTCGGCAGTGGGGACATCATGGCCTTAGTCGGGTCGGACAACTTTTTGATGACGGTCAATTACAACCTTTTCGTGCGTTACAAGATGAATTTGATATTCCGGCCAGGCATCACTATCAATATATGCAGGTAACACACTGGGTTCGATCCAAGCTTGTTCGGCCCCAGGTTGCTCGGGCCCTGACAGATCTGGAACGTTACTGTGAGGGGTGCACTACCACTAAGGGGCTCGTGGCGACCTTGTATGCCCATTTGCAGGGATCTCAATCGTGTTCTACCAGACACAGGGAGCAGCAGTGGGAAAGGGCGGAAACTCGCTTGTGGAAGAGTGCGGTAGCGATTAATGCCCGTGAAACTAATTATAAAATACTGTATCGTTGGTACATGACCCCGGCGCGGATCGCACGTATATACCCTGGGGCGGTGGACCATTGTTGGCGTAATTGTGGACAACGGGGTACCCTAGGGCACATTTGGTGGGATTGCCCCCGCATTCGCGCCTTTTGGAGGGGTATACAGTTCCGGCTGCAATTGCTTCTGGGAGTGAGTATCCCTTGGGATCCGGGGATTTTCCTGTTTGGGGCCTCGGTACCGGGTGCACGGGCTCTGCAGCTTGCTCTGCTTCGCCACGGCCTGAATGCAGCTAGATTATCCCTTGCAGCAGCCTGGAAGCGTGCCTTGGCTCTCTCCTTTCAGGTTTGGCTGGAATGGATGTGGGATATGTATACCATGGAGCGAGGGGTAGCGGTCAGTAGGATGCGCTTGGCGCACTTTGAGTTGGTGTGGGCACCCTTTGTTTCTCGTTATGGTGCGTGACGGTGCTGGATAAGGGGGGAATACGAAAACTTTAACGGGAGCCTGCCCCCTGAGTGAGTGTGTCACTTGCTCACTACCTTCCCATGCTTAAACACTAGCGAGCCATAGTTGGGGGGATTGGGAGGTTGGGTGGGAGGGGGATCCTGGGCTAGGGAGGTTTTGGGGGAAGGGGGGTTGGGGGGTTATTGTTCCCTGTTTCCTTATTTTAAAACTACAAAAATGAAGGCATATTGTTGAATGTTGTTGTGATCTGCAGTTATGTTATTATTGTTGCATCTTTTTTGAAGACCTTTGTGGTTTATGATTCAATGTATTCTTTGGAAGCCTTTCAATAAAAAAAAAAAAAAAAAAAAAACAAGTTCAATTGGCGCGGGGGTAATGTTGACAATACTCTTTTGCGATTAGAACAACGCTATATTTTTAATTTGCATAGCCTGCATCCAGAGGGTCTTAATATGGAGAGTGATCTCTCAGTTTTTCTTTAATTTGGTCATCATTTGTCCATTTATCTTTTAATTATTTATTTGCACACATTTATTTCAGTTTTTCTATTTTTAGTGTATAACTAGATTAGCTGTTGTGGTCAGTTACGGGCTGTCTCTTTGTCTGCCCAACCCCCTACCCCCAACCCCCCACCCCCTTTTTGTATTCACACATGGTTTACAGGTAATACGGCAATGCGGATTTGCCTTTAACAGTTGTTTTAGATTAGACGATACCATTTTCAGATATTTGTTAGTATATTTAATATTTCCTTATTTATTTCCAATTGTATTTATTTATCACTCCCCTTTTTATATTTTTATAATTTTATAGAGTTTTATATAATTCCATATAATTTTTACACACAATTTTTTAACATTTTTTAACAATTTGTTTAATATTTTTGAATATATACTTCTTGAATATTCATTCATGTTTTTAGGGTCGCCCCTGGTTTATATGTACCAGTTCTGGTCCTGTTTGTCAAATACAAGGTGACTTTACACACGCAGATTGGATGAATCATATACCCCCCTTTTTTCTGCTGTTGGAATTGTTTTTAATTTTAATTTTTATTTTTTTCACTTTTTATTTAATAATTTTTAAATACCCTTGTCCTCGAGATCCCCCCATTTTTGAACATTTATTTATGTTTTTAAAGTCCCTATTTATATGCACCACTTTTTGCCTTGGTTGTTCATTCAGGGTGACTCTGCATACGCAGATTTGTCGTAGTGGATACCTTTTTTGCTCTGTTGTTGTAATTGATTTTAATTAATTTTTTATCAAACATAGTTTTAAACCACCCCCTCCAGTCGGGGCATATTTATTGTTTGTCCCTTTGTCTTTAAACTTTTCAATGCATAATGAGGATGACGTCATCAGCCTCGTTCCTATTTTATCGCTTCACTGCGCAGCTGTGGGCGTTTTTATTTGACAAAAAGTTTGCTGGTTGTGGCGCGCCTGCTGCAGGGAGCAGCGTTCATCCTTCGGTAGTAAGTGGTCAACTTATTCAATGGACTCTTATTTATTTTCATTTTCACCTTGGAAGAGTGTCACCACATCACCACTACTGATATCTTTTGAGCAAAGTCTACAGCTTTTTTACGTTTGACACACTGCTCAGAATGATTTTTCGGCTCCTTGTTCCCTTTAAATACAATAGGGCACGACTTTTGGCGTCAAATGTTTTCCACCCATTGCTACAAGCATGGTTTTCAACGGTTAATGGCATGTTTTCGTCTACAGGTCCATATTTTTGTTTAATTATGTTTTTGGTGCTTAATATAGTTTGTCTGCAGAGTGTTTCTCTTTCACGTGCGGCTCTCTCATTCGTGTGTCAGCCTACAATTCACTTAGTTTCACATATTTTCGTTTAAAGGCACAGTTCACTTCCATTCTTCTTTTATTGTCTTGAAGTTCACTTTCACTCGTTTGCCAAAAATATTTTATATTTTTTCGTATTTTTCATCTTGTTCGTTTTTATTGGTTCGTTTCACATTTATCACGATCAAACCCTTACCCATTGGCACCTTATTCCATTTTCTAAATATGTAGAATGGACAGTACTGTTTTTACTTTCAATTTCATGACTTCACGATTCTCACACTTGCTCGATATTGTGTTGGCTCACATGTTAAAAAATTAATCACACAATTTTGGACACAGATAAAAAATTCTTTTTTACAATATATTTTTTCACATTTTGTTCACCCCGTGGTCTTATGTTCTTAGTTGTTTGTCAGCATATTGTTATTTTTATGTTTGGTATATTTTTTTCATACAAGTAGTCACATACTTGTCTTGGAATTCGTTTTCATTTGCATTGTTTCATCTGTCTATATCTGTTTTTTAAGAATCTTTGGCACATCATTTGCAATGGTGATTTTACCCTTTGGTGATAGACAACGAGTTTACGCATACCTTTAAAACCATTTAGTGAGTTTTTCATTTCATCCTTCACTTTGTTGTTAAGGTGTCCCAGTTACATTTAGTATTTCAGCATGCTCTTTTTAAATATCATACTCTTTTACCCATTTTAATTTATACCTATATGTTATTATCTTATTTACATCCTATAGATTGCACAATCATACTTATAGGAAGTTCATCCATGGTCAGGTAACACTTTGATTCTTCCTTCATTTATTATTATCATTATTATTATTATTATTTTTAATCTCCTATATTATCATATATCAAATATTAACAAGTATGAGCTATCTTCATCTCTCTTACAAATATCATGTTTTATTATTTTTATTGTTTTATATAATTGTTAAATTTAACAATCGTTTATTTATCACATACATGGTTTTTTATAATTTATTTATATTATATATATGTACATACAGTTTATGGAGTTTTATTTTTAGATGGTTTTTATTAAATTAAAGAGTATCTTATTATTGGCATGTTTACTATTTGATGGTTTGTTTTTATTTAGCATATTGTTGAAGATACAAATTGGTATAGTCCTATTTGATTAAGTCACACAATTTGTTGACTCAGGTATGTTATCTATATGTTCTTTTGGATAGATTTTATTTATTTATTCATTGATTTATTATTCAAAAACATTTTATTTCATTGTTTTTATATTCATTATTAATTTTATATTTTTATTGTAATTTAATGCAATACTTTCTCTTAGCTTTCTCTGTTTTCATGTTAGCCATACTTATTCGTTCCATCATTTATGAATGGTGAGATATATATATATATATAATTTTATACAATATATATTTTTTTCACATTATACATTCATTTATGTCCGCTGTTTAAGCCAGTTTGTTTTAATTGTTTCCTGATCGTCTCTCCGAGCCAGTCCAGGAACAAAAGGGCTGTCAATCCACTCCAGCAACTGAGGACTGCAAAAACTGAAGTTTTGCATAGTTGGTATCTGGCTCCCCCTGCTGGCTAACCTTCAGTCTTGCAGTCCTCAGCAACTGGAACGGACGGTTTTTCCTGGCTGGCTCCCGTTGAAATTTTATATTTAAAGATTTTCTTTATTTTAGTTGATTTATTTATTGTCTACTTACAAGCAGTGGTATGGAGTGAGCCCTAGCAGGGTTCGTTTTTTCCATAAAGTAATTTAAAGATCTTTGATTCAAACGGAGCTGCTAAGACAGAGCCTGCCTTATTCAGCTGCTTCGTTTCAGGACAAAGGCAGCAGTAAGGTGCTGGGAGCCCCAGAAACCATCCTGCCGTCCTCCGGCTTCAGTTTCTTGTCCACTGGCAGTGGATGTGAGTAACTAAGCTAAAGATTCTTGTTTTTAAGGTTTGTGCTTTTTTTTTAAGTTCTGTCGGGAAACGGCGTTTTCGTCAGCGGGGCTTCTGCTATGTCGGCGTTTCTTGTTAGTTAGGTTTGTTTTCGGCGATTGCAGGCATCTTGTTTATTTTTGGCTGTGTTTCTTCTTTTTAGAACATTTTCTGATTAGTTTTTAGCTGTGGTTTTAATTTTCTTCAGTTTAACAATGGAGAATGTTTCAGGAGGCAGTTTGGATTCGGCGGGAACGGCCGCCATTAATGTTTCAGCTCCTGTTTCTTCGGGGCAAGAAAAGCCGGTTAAAAAGAGAGCTAAGGCTAAAAGACAGCAGAAGGGGGTAGAAACTACTTCTCCTTCATTAGTTGAGTCTCAGAAAAGCTTAGAATCGGTATTTTCGGCTGATTTTATTTTGGCACTTCATCAGGCCTATTGTTTAAAATGGCAGCATGCTCAGGACAAGGGATCTGTTACTGAAAATGCTCAAGTTTTTGAAACTCTACCTTCTGTGTTGGATCCAGGTGAAGGTCCCTCTAACTTGGCTCTCGGACCACAGATAAGAGGTGATAAGACTGCTCAGCAAGTCTCTGAGCTCCAGGGACTGGAGGAGGGTGAACTCCTTTCTGACCCTGGTGTGGACTGGGCAGCGGAATTGGATGATGATGATTTAGCTTCCAGTGAGGATCCAAATTTGTTTAGAGTTTTTAGAAAGGAGGAATTGGGTCCTCTTATTACTCAGACTTTATCCGCTTTGAATATTCCCGTGCCAGTGTCTCAGGGAATGCCGCTTGAGGATCCTCTTCTTCAAGGTTTTAAGTTGGAGCAGAAATGTTTTCCTGTGCACCGGGTTATGAGGCAGATGGTGGAGTCTGAGTGGGAATGCCCTGAGGCTTCCTTGCGGGGAGCACGGGCTATTGGCCGGTTATATCCTTTACCGCAAGAGGATCAGGAGTTGCTAAAGATGCCTAAGGTAGATGCTTTAGTCTCTGCGGTTGCCAGAAAAACAACTATCCCCGTTGAGGGCGGAGTGGCACTCAAGGATTTGCAGGATAGAAAGTTGGAATCCTTGTTAAAACAGGCTTTTGATTCTTCAGCTCTATCTTTGCGAGTGTCTATCTGTAGGGCATTGGTTTCTAGAGCCTCTATTCGTTGGATCCAGAGTGACTCTCTTTCCCCTTCGAGCCAGGGAGAGGGTGCGAAACTTGAGTCGGCAGCTTCTTATCTAGCAGATGCCTTCTATGATTTGGTGCGGATTTCAGCGAAGTCCTTAGCAACCGTTGTTGCAGCTCGGAGATTTCTTTGGCTAAGAAATTGGGCGGCGGATGTTTCTTCCAAGGCAAGGCTCAGTAAACTTCCATATAAAGGTTCGTTGCTGTTTGGAGCGGCTTTGGAAAAAATTGTCAAGGATCTGGGTGATTCTAAGGGCGGCCGACTTCCAGAGGACCGCCCAAAGTCTCAAAAGCCAAGCATTTTGCAGAGGGGTGCTTCTCGGGATTTTCGCCGCTTTCGTGGTGCCCGTTTTGCACCGTATCAGCGTGGTCGCTTTATGGCCAGAAGTCAGTCCTTTCGTGGGGCGCGAGGTTTCGGAAGAGGTTTTTTCGGAGACAAGCAAAATTCAGCAAAAAAACCTCAATGAAGTGCGGCTGGTCCAGGCGGAAATCCCGGTGGGGGGTCGGCTTCAAGCCTTCCTTTCCGTCTGGACCACCATTACTTCCGACCAGTGGGTTCGGGAGATAATCCGGAACGGGTATTCTCTCGAATTCGCTACTCCTCTAGCAGATGCTTTCGTGGTGTCTCCTTGTGGTTCGCAGGTAAAACAAGCAGCGGTTGCGGATACCCTTCGCCGGTTAATACGTCTGTGGGCGGTAGTGCCGGTTCCGCCAAGCCAGTTAGGCTTAGGTCGATACTCCATTTATTTTGTAGTTCCCAAAAAGGAGGACTCTTTTCGTCCAATTCTAGATCTAAAGGGCGTAAACCGCTGTTTGAGAGTTCCACATTTCCGCATGGAGACACTTCGCTCGGTTATTCAGTCAGTGCAACCGAACGAGGTCTTAACCTCCATAGATCTCACGGAGGCTTATTTGCATATCCCTATAAGACCAGAACACCACAAATTTCTTCGATTTGCAGTGCACATGGGACATTTCCAGTTTCAGGCGCTACCTTTTGGTCTGGCCACAGCGCCGCCAACCTTCACAAAAGTGATGGTGGTGGTAGCTGCTGCATTACGCAAAGAGGGTGTTCTCGTTCATCCCTATCTCGACGATTGGCTGATTCGAGCACCATCCATATCGGATTCTCTGACGGCTACGGCGAGAGTGGTGAGTCTTCTGGAGCAGCTAGGTTGGGTAATCAACCAAGCCAAAAGTCAGTTGCTCCCAGTCACGCGCCTTCTGTATTTGGGAGCAATTTTCGATACCGCTTTAGGGGCGGTCTTTCTGCCGGAAACCAGGGTGCAGAAGATTTTGTCGCAAGTGCGAAATTTCTTGCGTCTCAAAGCACCAACAGCTTGTCGTTATCTTCAGCTCCTGGGGTCAATGGCGGCAACACTAGATCTAGTTCCGTGGGCAAGAGCTCACATGCGGCCATTGCAACAGGCTTTGCTTTCCAGGTGGTCCCCTCAGCTGCATCCTCTAGAATACAAGTTGCCCAATTTGCCCAATGTGATCTTAAGTCTTCAGTGGTGGTTGGATCCTGCTCATTTACGTGTGGGAATGCCCTTATGTCAACCGGACTGGGTGCTAGTCACTACAGATGCCAGCCTTGCCGGCTGGGGTGCTCATTGTCAGAAGAGGTTTGCTCAAGGAGTTTGGCCGGTAGAGTTGAAGGATTGCTCCATCAACCTCTTGGAGCTCAAAGCGGTTTCGTTAGCTCTTCAAGAGTTTCTTCCTCTTCTCAGGCAAAAAGCAGTTCGCGTGTTTTCAGACAATGCGGTCACGGTTTCCTATATCAACAGGCAAGGCGGCACAAGGAGTGCTGTGTTGCTGGAGGAGAGTCAGCGGTTGATGTTCTGGGCGGAAGAGCATCTGGTGGCGCTGTCGGCTGCTCATGTAGCAGGTCGAGACAACATTACGGCAGACTTCCTCAGTCGCACCGTGGTAGATCCTGGAGAATGGGAGTTGAATCCGGCGGTATTTCACGAGCTGACCCTCAGGTGGGGCCAGCCAGTGATGGACCTCATGGCCACTTTCGACAATGCAAAAGCGTTTCGGTTTTTCAGCAGACGCAGGGAACGCATGTCGGAGGGGCTCGACGGCCTAGTTCAACCATGGCCATGCAAGGGTCTTCTTTATGTATTTCCGCCTTGGCCAATGTTAGGCAGAGTGATTCGCAGAATTGCTCGTCACAGCGGTCGAGTAATTCTCATTGCGCCAGACTGGCCCAGGAGAGCGTGGTATGCGGATCTAGTTCGCCTTCTCATAGCCAGTCCCTGGAGACTGCCCTCTCGGGCAAACCTGCTCATTCAGGGGCCTCTGCTCATGCCGGAGGTGGATCGCTTCTCTCTTACGGCTTGGCTCTTGAAAGGCGTCGGTTGATACGTCGAGGGTATTCGGCCTCTGTTGTGGCTACAATGTTGCAGGCCAGAAGACGTTCTACGTCTCTTGCTTATGTAAGAGTTTGGCGAGTTTTTGAAACTTGGTGCACCAGCCAGAGCGTTCGTCCGCGTAACGCCTCCGTGCCTCACATCTTGGCTTTTCTACAAGATGGGCTGGATAAAGGTTTAGCGCTTAGTACCCTCCGGGTTCATTTAGCAGCCATTTCGTGTTTTCGGGGCACGGTGAAGGGAATTAGGCTATCGGCATATCCCGATGTTCTTCGCTTCTTTAGGGCGATACGAAATATTCGTCCGCCTCTTCGGTCGGTGATTCCACCTTGGGATTTGAACCTAGTTCTTGAAGCTTTGGCGCGACCTCCTTTTCATCCGGCTAAAGAAATTTCACTTAGGGAGCTCTCTTGGAAGATTGCCTTCCTAGTAGCATTATGTTCTGCTAGACGCATTTCGGATCTTCAAGCACTTTCTTGTAGGGCTCCATATCTGCAATTTTCGGAAGAACGAGTGCTTTTGCGGACGGTTCCTTCGTTTCTTCCAAAGGTAATTTCGGCTTTTCATGTAAATCAAGCTATTTCCCTTCCGACCTTCAGGAATGTGGAAGGTCTCCCTATTGATGCTGTTCTGGTAAATTTGGATTTGGGAAGATTGCTCAAACGATATCTTAGAAGGACTAAACTTTTCCGTAAAACAGAAAGATTATTTGTACTATTTGGGGGACCTCGGAAAGGGGAAGCAGCTTCCAAGGCATCTATTGCTAGGTGGGTGAAACAGGCGATATTGGCGGCATATAAGGCAGTTGGTAAGCCGCCTCCAATGGGGCTTCGTGCGCATTCGACTCGAAGCCAAGCAACTTCTTGGGCTGAATATGCTTTGGTTCCGCCTGTTGATATTTGTCGAGCGGCTACGTGGTCGTCGCTTCACCCATTTGCTAAGCATTATAGATTGGATGTTGCAGCCAGGTCGGACGCTAACGTTGGTGCTTCAGCAGTCATAGCGGGTCTGGCGGGTCCCTCCCATGGTTAGTTACTGCTCTGGTACTTCCCTTTTGTTCCTGGACTGGCCCGGAGAGACGATCAGGAAGCAGAAATTAGACCTTACCTGCTAATTGTCTTTCCTGGAGATCTCTCCGGGCCAGTCCAGGACCCACCCTGTTTTATTTCTAATAGGTGAGTTATTTAATTAGCAAGTCAGCGTTGTTTTGGTACTTAGGTTTTTTTCTTCAGGTTGGTTTCTGAAGGTTTTTTTCTCGAACTTGTTTTGTTCTCGGTTTCGTTTTTATCTACAACGTGGTTTTGTGTTTTTAAGTTTAAAAATTTTTTGAAAAACAAATAAACTTTAATTAATTATATATACATATTGGTAATTCCCTGCTTGTAAGTAGTTAGTTTACACCATATGACTTTTTCATTTGCTTTGTTATGGATAGACTGAAGGTTAGCCAGCAGGGGGAGCCAGATACCAACTATGCAAAACTTCAGTTTTTGCAGTCCTCAGTTGCTGGAGTGGATTGACAGCCCTTTTGTTCCTGGACTGGCCCGGAGAGATCTCCAGGAAAGACAATTAGCAGGTAAGGTCTAATTTCTGCTTTTAATATATGTTTCGTTTGATTTGTTTTATGATTTGTTCTAGCCATTTAGCCCCTGACGAAGGGAATCCGAAACACAGCCTGTGTCGGGCCGGTGGCTGTTGTTGGTCAATAAAGGTTATCACACGTCTTCCTGGTTGTCATCCACATTCTTTTGTTGGATGGGGTGAATATTCCATACACAGATATGCTTGGTAACACCATCCAGATAACAACTTCTCCAGGGTTTATTCAACAGAAATAAGGCAACTGAAAAACTTATGCAAATAAGTATCAAAGTCCTTTATGGAACAGAAAGGCTTTCTTACAGCCACTGCTAATAAACTCCTTAGCAGTGCTGAGGTGAAAACAAATCAAAGAGGAAAACTTCTTTATACAAAACAGCTCACTTTCTCCATACAGAAAAGAACTTTTAAATCCCACATGTGCACGGCTTGTGCTGGGCTCTCCTCCACCAACAGGTGACAATTAACTGCAATCAGTAGCTTGATTTCAGCACACGTGAAAACTTTCCCAAAAGCTTTCTTTTCAACAAAACCTTATGGGAAGCCAATATTTAGAATGTTTCCTTTTGATGTTTGCTCTTATATTTAGGATTTTCCTAAAACAACAACCTACTCAAAGAACAGTCCATATAAACATCCTCTGCATCAGATATTGAACCTTGCTCCTAAAATTGCATAGATTCAGTTTCTCCGTATGGCTCAGAGGGCTTTAGGAACTGACCTCTATACGGAGAGAAACTGTTTCCCTGCTGTTTGCATTGCTCAAAGCTAGAGAAATGTTCACAGTTCATACCTGAATCCAGGCAAGCGTCAGGCTGCTGCTTCTGGTATTCTGGCCAGTATGCAATAGAGCTCCTGTGTCCTGTCCTCCAGTTGGTATCTCTGGACCTCAGGATCTTTTCTCCAGACGTCCTCCAAGAGGTATTTGGGCTCCTTTTCTCCTTAGCTGCAACAGACCTCTTCCTAGGTGTTGCTTGAGGGTTCCTGGCTGTGGATCTCCAGACCTCTGGCTTTCTCCAGTCCTCTGAAGGTTCTTTCCCCCAGGTATCTCTCCAGGCATAAATACTTCTCTGAGCTCCTCTCTTGGACCGTTTGCTTCCTTGTCCTTGTTCCTTCAGGTTCCGGTTGTTCTTCCGTCTGTTCTGGTTCTCGTCCCCTCTGTTCTCTGTCATCTTCTCCGTCTCTCTCCCTGAACATTCCCCTCTAGTTTTAAAGGACTTAGATTGCAACTCCTCCCTTGCATTCTTCAGGTGTTGTGAATTAAGCAGTCTCCTAGAGGCTGATTGATTAGGGATGACATAATGCTTTCTCTGATTAGACTCATGCTTTTCCACTCTAGCTCCCCTAGGGACTTTCTGCATACTGGTGCATTCTGGAACATGTAGTCTTTTAGGGAAACAAGCTGTCTTATTTCTATAACCTGCCAGCACAGGTCCCTTGATCAGAGTAAATTCTCCTCTATTGTCATTATTCCCTGAGCTTTGATAAGCTTCCTTATCACAGGTTTCCTCGGTTTAAGGCGGGGGTGACTGTACAATATAGAGGAAAAAAAAAGGAGGAGCGATTGATTTTTTTAGGCGGGCTCGGTATGTTCATTGAGTTGGATAGTTTGGTTTTCAAGTTATAGCTTAAGTTGGTTTTTTTTTTTAGACTGCTTGGTAAGTGTTAGACTGAGGTTCTGCCAGCAGGGGGAGCCGGATAATATGTCAGCAAAACTTCAGTATTCAGTCCTCAGCTGCTGGAGAAAGTTGACAACCCTAATGTGCCTGGACTGGCCGGAGAGATCTCAAGGAAAGACAATTAGCAGGTAAGGTCTAATTTCTTCATCTTCCACCTTTCCTCCAAGGTATACACTTTGAGATCGTTAAGTCTGTCCCCATATGGTTTATAATGAAGATCACTGATCATTTTAGTAGCCACCCTTTGCACAGACTCCATCCTATTTATATCTTTTGGAAGGTGTGGTCTCCAGCATTGCACACAATGCTCCAAATGAGGTCACACTAGAGACTTATATGGAGGTACTTTTGCCTTCTTTTTTTCTGCTGGCCATTCCTCTTCCACGCAGCCTTCTGGCTTTCACTGTAACCTTTTCTACCTGTTTAGCTACTTCAAGATCAGAAAGCATAGTTTCTCACCTGTAACAGGTAATCTCTGGGAACAGCAGGAATTTAGTCTTCAAATATGGGTGACATCAGGTACCGACAGAGCCCGTGCGGGAAGCTCCCCAGCTACCAATAGGAAAGCCTTTGGGAGCGCTACTGCCTTCCCGCTCTTCCAATTCCTTCTCCTCAGTTGAGTTTGTAGCTGAAAAGACGGAGTAGAGAACAAAAAAATAGAACCCTACAGCTCCAAGGGGAGGAGGGTGGGTTGTGAAGACTAAATTCCTGCTGTTCCCGGAGATCTTCTGTTACAGGTGAGTAACTACACTAGCTCCAGGAACAAGCAGGAATGTAGTCTTCATATATGGAACTCCTTAGCTCCCAGATTTCTGAAGAGTTAGACCGGGTCAGAAAGTCGAACAAGGTCAGGTTAGCCTAGACTTCCCCGCCATGGAGGTCTGGTAGGAATATTGGGCAGAAGGTAAGAGTTGTCTTTATGTTCCAAAGAGATGTCGAAGGACCACCTGGCCAAAAAGTGACATCCCCGTGGGAGTCCTTGTCCAAGCAGTAGTTGGCGGCAAAAGTGTGGATGGAGGACCATGTTGCAGCCTGGCAGAACGCGTCATTGGCTACTGAACATAGGTTTGCTACCAATGTTGCCATGGCTCGGACATTATGAGCAGGAATGTGTCCGATGAGGGTAAGCCCTGCTTTGTTGTATGTCAGTGATATACACCAGGTTTTCAAGAACAGGTTAGTGCTCCGCACTTACTCTAAGTTCCTCCCGAAGGTGGTATCCCTTGTTTCAACCAGGAGGTGGTGCTCCCCACCTTCTACTCGCGGCCTCATGCTGGCAGGGAGGAGCTCATACTCCACACACTGGACTGTAAACGGGTCCTGTCCTATTTGCAGTGGACCCAGGACACCGCAAAGCACCTCAGCTTTTCATGTCCTATGGCCCCAGCAGACTGGGGCTCCCTGTAACCAAGCGTACCCTATCAGGCACAAAGAGCAGCAGCTCTTGCAGTATCGATCAGGAAACACAAGGAGCAAGAGTGACGATGACACAAATGCTTATTCCAGATGCTTTGGGGAACTTCAATAAAAGCATCTGGAATAAGCATTTGTGTCATCGTCACTCTTGCTCCTTGTGTTTACCAAGCGTACCCTATCCTCTTGGGTGGCAGACTGCATTGCCCTCACTTATGAGTGGGTGGGCTTCTTCCTGGAGCACCGGATCACAGCACATCGCGTGAGGGCGATGGCTATGTCGGTGGCCCACCTCCGGTGACAGAAATTTGCAGAGCCGCCACTTGGTCATCCATTCACACGTTCGCAGCACATTACTGCCTGGAAAGCGAATCTCGCAAGGCCAGTGTCTTTGGTCAGGCAGCTCTGCGTAATATTCTTAGAATGTAGGCAACTCCTGCCCTCTTACCCTCTGTGTTCAGGCTACTGGAGTAATAGTGTTGCTGGACACTAGGGTCTTGCAGAGTCTCTCAGTGGGGACTCACCATCTGCAACTCACGGCCACCCTACCAGGTGCCGTTGGTTCTGTCCTGGTTCAGTCCTTGGCAGCCTGGAACTAGGGAGTCCCATATGTGAGGACTGACTTCCTGCTTGTTCCTGGAGAAAGCGTAGTTACTCACTTGTAACAGGTGTTCTCCAGGAATAGCAGGAATCGGTCCTCACAACCCTCCTCCCCTTGGAGTTTCCGTCCTTTTGGTTTTGCCTGACTGCCATCTTAGCTACGTCATCTGACTAAGCAAGATGGCACCCTTGGGTGGGAAGGGGACCATGCATGCATGGTAGCATTCCCAAGGGCTTTCTTTGAAAGCTGGGGAAATGCTCCGCGCGGGCTCCATTGGCGCCCATATGTGAGGACTGATTCCAACTGTTCCCGGAGAAACCCCTTTTACAGGTGAGTAACTACACTTTTTCTGCACCAGCACTAGTGACACTCTCAGGACTATGCCATCCTAGGCAGATGTCTAGTCCATCTTGTGGTAAAGTCAGCTCTCCATATTCTATTCCTGCCTCTCTTTCAAACTCAATCTCTTTTACCCCATCCCCTCCCTTCCCCCCCATAGCCCTGTCTTCATCTTCTTCAGCTTTTAACCCTTCCCTCCTTGTGGCATCTGTCCTTGTACTCTCCTCCCCAAAACTCCTCTCTCCCTGCCTGCCCGCTGGCCTCTTTTCTTAGGCACCTCCTCTCCCTGCAACTCCTCCTGGCATCCACCTCTCCTTGCTTAGCATATACCTCCTCTTGGAGTGTTGTGATCTCACCTCACCACTGCCTGCAGCCTTAGACTGTGCTGGGACCCAATTATAGGAGCTGCCTTTTCTTGGGCTGCTCGCTCTTACTAATAGCCCTATATACTAAGGTGTGAAGCACCTTTTTAAAAGTGTACTTCATATGAAAAGTAATGCAAATTTATGGTTCCCAACTGGCTCCAGATGCGCCTGACGCACTTGATCCAGTCCTGGATTTACTCCATTGCGTGCTGGAACATGTATTCTGATTTTTTTATTGCACTACATAAGAAAAGACTTCAAGTCCCTGCATGCAGTGGGGTAAACACAGGACTGGATCAAGCTTGTCAGGTACATCTGGAGCCAGTTGGCAACCCTACTCCAACCATGCAAAAAATACCAAGGTTCAAACATTTTGTGCTGTTTTTTCAGGAAGTGCACTTTTGTGAAACCAGTGTGCAAAAGTATACTTCATAGTAGTAAACTGCTTCATCTGAAGACATATGCATATTTATCATTAATGAGCCACTGTGATGCAAAATTATGCAAACAGCTCATTAATGCATAAAAATGTGACAACAAACACCAAAGAAAGGCTTTGCAGTTATTTTTCTCCAAGCTGGAAAACAAAAATTGTTCACTGTGCAGTAGCATGAAAAAAATAAAGGACCATCTGGCCCAAATTGAAGGTCCCACCTGAGCCCCCTTCCCAGAGGGAAACCTTAACTCCCTGATGGCCCAGTGTGCCTAATGCTCCTTCCACCATGGCACCCCAAGAGGGAGGGAAATTGGGGCAAAAGCAAAAATGCAGTGTGTGCCTTCGAGTCAATGTTGGCTACTGGGTTTTCTTGGGAGCTTGACCGGAAATAGATTGCCAGGGCTTCCTTCTGAGGCAACTAATTCCTGCCCCATGAGCTGCCAGCTTCAAAATGGCACAGGCTGACCCTCCCTAGCAGTAGTCATGCTGCACTGCCACTAGAGGTGAGATTGCCAAATAAGGGCTTAGTGGACTACCACTTGGAGTCAGCGAGTGCCATTTTGATATAGGCACCCACTGAGACATGAGCCAGTGGGGATTGCTCTTGTCCTTATTGTCCCCAGACCCTGTGGGCTGAATCAGGTTACTGAGGTGGAATGGGGGAGGGGGGTAGACCAAGCCAAGCAACCCTTAGTATTACATGGATAATGGGTAGGTTTTAAGGAAGTGGGAGAGGAGATTTTAACCTTTTAGTCCCACATCAATGCTCAGAAGGCAGGTCAGGTCAATTGGGCTACCAAGGGGTTCAGGTCTCCCTGAAGTGGGGGGGGGGGGGTAGGTACACCTTCAATTCAGGTTCATGGGCTTCTCAATTTTTTTTTTTTTTAATTTCTTACACACACTTCTTCAGTGCTGGTGGATGCTGGGTCACCAGCAGCACATAGATGTTTTTTTCTCTACTGCACCTCTTCTTTTCTCGTGCTGAGGTCCCAGCTCATCTTTGGGTGATGGGGCCTGGTCTCCTTCACCCAATGGTTTACTGCTTCTTTGCTGACTTGTTTCACATATGCACATCAATGGACAGACAAACTAATCTTCAACAACAGGTGTACTCCTTCTTTTGCGAAACCAACCTAATGATGGTAGTTTTACTGGGTGACTAAAATTGGCTAAGGTCTTTATAAACATAGATGGGCAATTTTAAAAGATGCATCTACATTTTTGCATGCGTTTACGCATGTGCAATAGCATTTTAGAAAGGACATCCAAGACAAATGGGGAACATCCAGGCCGGAACATGCAGAAAAACACCAGGGACATTTATGTCTCCAACTGATTTTAGCAACATAGACATCCCTAACATGGATATCCACGCTGGTGGCCCCATAGATGTCCCCTTAGAAAAGCATAGGGTGGGGATGTCCATCTCATGAAAGCTAGCATAAGGGGACAAAAACATGATTCCTTATCGTCCCTCCAGTCTAGTCCCGAACCTCTAGGGTTGTGCTGCTCCTCCAGCAGCTTGGAGACTGAGAAACATCATCTTTTTCTGAGGACACTGGTATATCCTCACAGGATCCACCTCCTTACTCCAGTTACCTCAGTCTCCAAGCAGCTGGAGGATTGGTGAACCTGGAGGTCCAGGCTCAATTTGGAGGAACAATTAAGGAAGCATAGGGATTGGGCTTAGATTGTCCTGGAAAGGGGAAAGGAAAAGTACAGAAAAAGAAAAGATTTAATTTGGGGATGTTTTGTGCCTTTAAGGCTAAGCTGAGGCCTCCCCTCCTCCTCCCCCCCCCCCTCTCTCCTACCTGCGATAGTTTGGGGGCTGTAAGTTTACCGAAGAATCTGTCATCTGTAGCAGCAGGGCTCCGGCTCCCAAACCCACTTGAAAGGGTGAGGAACCGGAGCTGCGGTCAGTCAGTCAGCGCATACAGAAGCTGTGCCTGTTAGCGCTGTGAAGCATGCCAGGAGGTGTCCGGCCGTTGAAAGCGTCTCTCTCTCTCATTCCCTGTCTCTGGAGACAATCCAGGTACAGGCGCCAGATCACTACGGCGAAGGGCGGGAAAGAGAGTGAACCATGTTGGCTGCAGTGGGCCTAACCGTGTGGGAAACGCCGGTGCTGCCTCGGGGTCTTCAGAGACGCGTATCTTCGGCAGGAAGCTTCGGTTTTTCGTTTAAATTTCATTTTCAGACTTGGAGCTCTTAAGTGAAGATTGCACATTGGTTTAAAAAAAAAATTTGTATGTGTGCCAGTGACTTTGTTTTCAGGTTTAGGCTCAGTACTTTCTCAGGGTTGAGACACGGTGACACCGCACAAGCGGGATGCCTTCTAGACCGCAATGCTTAGTCTGCGGGACTAGAAGAGGAGTGGTGTCGGAGACAGGAGTCTGTAGGGCTGCGTTCAAGAGGCAGAGGCTATGGAGCACACCTTGGAGGGGGGAGCTGACACTTAGGGAGCCGATGCTCAGGGATCCCCAATAGCTCAGCAGGATCCAGTTTCCCTAGAATTGCCGCTGAGGGAGCCGGTAGCGGGGCCTTCTTCCACTCCAGATCTTCCTTTACCACAGGTGCCCTTGCCGAGTGGACTGGCGGAAATCTTTTTCCTGGAGTTTGTTGCGCTCATTCAGCAAGCGTTCAGAGGACGGCAGGATGGGCTAGCAACAAGGTCTACAGATGGGGAGCAGGGAGAGAAGAGACCTGGAACCCCTCTGAGTGTAGGGGCAGCAGGAAGCCTGGCAAAGAGGGCCAGGATGCAGAAGGAACAGTCAGTAGCCTCGGAGGGGCTTCACTCCGACGAGGGAGATCCCGACGTGGAATTAGACAACCATTTGGAGGAAGGAGAGATCATGGACAGAGAGGACCAGGCTAGGGTGGTCCATGTGTTCCGGAGAGACGAGTTGCCAACACTCATTTCAGAGACACTAAAGGCGCTTAATATGCCGGCACCTGGTCCAGCGGAGGATACTACTTTAGAAGATCTGTTGCTGCAGGTTTTTCAGAAGAATCAGAGAGCTTTTCTGGTGCACAGAGTGGTGTGAGAGATGATCCAGGAAGAGTGGGACATGCCAGAGGCAACTTTAAAAGGGTCCCGAGTTATGGGCCGTCTTTATCTGCTGGTGGACCAGGATCAAGAATTGTTTGTCTCCCAAGGTAGATGCTGCCGTGTCGGCGGTTACAAAGAAGACATACTATTCCGGTAGAAGGAAGTGCAGCACTCAAGGATACCCAGGACAGGAGATTGGATACCTTGTTGAAACAGGTCTTCAACGTCAATGCTCTATCAATTCAGGCAGCTATTTGTGGAGCGTGGGTGGGAAGAGCCTGCCTTTGCTGGTCACAAAGAGTTCAAGGCGAGCAGGGAGAAGACACGGCCAGGGGTCCGGCCAGACTGGAGTCAGGAACAGCTTACCTGGCGGATATCCATTATGACCTCATTCGAGGGTTATCAAAAAGCATGGCATTGGTGGTAGCGGCTCGACAGTACATTTGGCTGCGCAATTGGGCAGCGGATGGCTCTTCTAAGTCCAGGCTAAGTAAGCTTCCTTTCAGGGGAAAGCTCCTGTTTGGGGAAGATTTAGACAAGCTGGTAAAGGATTTGGGGGAGTCCAAGGGTGGTAGACTTCCTGAAGACAAACAGAAGCAGGGACGGTCGACTCCCGCATCCAAGGGGCAGCAGAGGGAGTTTCATCGATTCCGTTGCCCAAGGTTCAATCAAGCGCAGAGAGGACGCTTTCCCAATAGAAACCAGGGGTTTTGTGGCTTTCGGGCAGAGGTTCCGGTGCCTCTTCCTCCTCCGCGAATCTGTGGAAGTCGCAATGAAGTCAGGGAGATCTGGTGCCCGTAGTTGGTCGACTACAGGATTTTTACCCTGCCTGGGTCCAGATTACACCAGACCAGTGGGTGCTGGAGTTCATTCGAGAAGGTTGTGTGTTGGAGTTTCAGCAGCCAGTGAAGGATTCATTCGTACAGTCTATGTGCAAGGCACCGGCCAAGAGTGCCGCAGTGAGAGAGACGGTAGAGAGGCTGCTCAACCTCAACGCAGTGGTACCGGTGCCTTCAGACCAATGCAGATTCGGTCAGTACTCCATCTACTTCGTGGTCCCGAAAAAGGAAGGGACTTTTCGGCTGATTCTAGACCTCAAAAGAGTAAATTGTTGCCTGCGCGTATCTCATTTTCGTATGGAAACTCTGAGGTCGGTGATCATGGCAGTAAGGAAAGGAGAGTTCCTTACTTCCCTTGACCTGTCGGAAGTGTACTTACACATTCCTATATGGCAGGAGCATCAGAAGTTTCTCAGATTTGCGGTTCCTCTGGGACATTTTCAGTTCCAGGCCTTGCCATTCGGGCTAGCCACGGACGTTCACCAAGGTGATGGTCGTAGTAGTGGAGGCGTTGCAAAAGGAAGACGTTCTAGTACACCCTTATCTAGATGACTGGCTAATCCGGGCAAAGTCCAGAGCCGAAAGTGTATCGGCTACAGCCCGTGGTAGCATTTCTACAGAGTCTCGGTTGGGTAGTCAATATGGCAAAGAGCAAATTGGTTCCGTCGCAGCAACTAGAATACTTGGGAGCTCAGTTCAATATGAACACGGGAAGAGTCTTTCTGCCGCCACAACGAGCGCAGGGATTGCGGAGACTACTCGGGCAATTTCTGAGCAAAACAACTCCCACAGCGTGGCATTATCTGCAGGTGCTCGGGACCATGGCGGCAACCCTAGAGCTCGTTCTGTGGGCGAGAGCGCACATGAGGCCATTGCAGAGGGCTTTGCTCAAACGATGGTCAGATCAAGACGACCCTCTGTCGCGAAGGCTGCCGTGTCTGCCAGAGACACGGACAGCTCTTCAATGGTGGTTAATGATGGGGTGTCTAGAGAAGGGCATGCTGTTGAAAGCGCCTTGTTGGTTACCTCTAACGATGGACGCCAGCCTCTTGGGCTGGGGAGCTCATTTCCAAAGAAGAATCACCCAGGGTCAGTGGACTGATCGGGGAAAGGCCTGGTCAATCAACAGGTTGGAGTTGAGAGCGGTGACGCTAGCTTTACAGGAGTTTCAACCTTATCTTCACAGCATTGCCATTCGGGTGTTTTCCAACAACGCGACTGCGGTGGCCTATATCAATCGCCAAGGCGGTACCAGCAGTGTCCCAATGGAAACCGAGGCCGAACACTTGTTCACTTGGGCCGAAGTACATCTGCTGGCTTTGTCAGCAGCACATGTAGCGGGAGTGGACAATGTGGAGGCTGACTTCTTGAGTCGAGTGAAGGTGGATCCGGGGGAGTGGGTCCTTCATCAGGAGGTGTTTGAGATGTTGGTGCGACGTTGGGGAATGCCAGTAATGGATCTCATGGCAACATTCCAGTCAGCGAAGGTAGGTCATTTTTTCAGCAGAAGAAGAGAGAGGATGTTGGAAGGCCTGGATGCTCTCATACAGCTTTGGCCGGAAGAGCAGCTCCTGTACGTGTTCCCATCTTGGGTGTTAATAGGAAGGGTGCTGCAGCGCATAGAGCGGCACAAAGGACAGGTGATGCTGATAGCGCCGGATTGGCCAAGGTGGCCCTGGTACGTGGATCTGAGGAGGCTGTTAGTAGAGAAGCCATGGTGCCTTCCTCCTCGGGCAGATCTGTTGTCTCAGGGTCCACTTTACATGCCTCATGTGGATCGGTTCTCGCTTACGGCTTGGCTATTGAGAGGGCAAGGTTGAAGAAGAAGAGCTACTCTGCATCAGTGATTGCCACTTTGTTGAAGGCAAGGAAGAGATCTACCTCTCTAGCATATGTTTGCTTCTGGCGGGTGTTTGAAGTGTGGTGTGTGGAACGGCAGTTCGAGGCGTTAAGAGCATTGATTCCGCTGGTGCTGGCATTTTTACAAGATGGTTTGGATAAAGGCTTAGTGGCCGCTTCCTTGCAGGTTCAAGTAGCAGGGTTGCCCTGTTATAGAGGAAAGATAGGAGGAGAAGGGATAGGTAGTCATCCAGATGTCTAGAGGTTTTTAAGGGCGGTATCTCTTTTGAGGCCACCACGTAGACAGGTAGTGCCAAAGTGGAATCTCCCTTTCATATTAGAGACATTGCAACAAGAGCCGCTTGAGCCTTTGTCGAGAACATCATTAAAGGACCTTACTCTTAAAGTAGTGTTCCTGGTAGCTGTCTGTTCGGCTAGAAGAATCTCCAAATTACAAGCTTTATCCTGTAAGAAACCTTTTTTGGCTTTTTATGATATGAAGGTGGTTTTGAGGCCCGTACCGTCTTTTTTGCCCAAAGTAGTTTCGGCTTTTCACGTGAATCAGGTGGTTTCTTTACCGGTGTTCAGTGAGAAGCTGGAGGGTTCTTTCACTGGAAAGCTTCATCTCTTGGACGTTCGGGCATTAAAGAGGTATATCCGAAGGACGGCATGTTTCCGCAAGTCTGATAGACTGTTCATCCTATTTGGAGGGCTGAAAAAAGGAGAGGCAGCGTCAAAAGCTTCCATTGCCAGGTGGATTAAAGAGGCCATAGCATCCGCTTATGTTCTGAAAGGAAAAGCAGTACCAGAAGGGTTAAGAGCTCATTCCACTAGAGCGCAAGCGGCGTCTTGGGCTGAGTTCCATTTGGTACCAGCGGTGGAAATTTTGTAGGGCAGCTACCTGGTCTTCCTTAACTCCAGTCTAGTCCCGTATCCCTCCCTGAATTTCTGGGAGCTAGTGCCTGAAACAAATGAAACATAACAGGTAAGAGTAAGAAGCTTCTATGCGTGGGGATTATGTTTGGGTCACTATCCTCCATGGAGGTGGGGGGGGGGGGGCAGGCCTAAAGGGTTTCTAATAGAAGTTAGTATGGAATAGGGGGAAGGTTGGTAGACATGATATTTTCTCCCTTAAAAGTTCTAGTTCAGTGGTTAAGGTTTGTTCGTAGTGGTTTTACTACTGAATTGTTGCTCCAGTGAGTCTGCTTTGTCAATAGGTTACTGGAGTAAGATGGCGGATCCTGTGAGGATATACCAGTGTCATCAGAAAAGGATGACGTTTCTCAGTCTCCAAGCTACTGGAGGAGGAGCACAACCCCAGAGGTTCGGGACTAGACTGGAGTTCCTCAAGGAACAACAATTAGCAGGTAAGTCTAATTTCACCTTAGCCATTCCTCAGAAATGTTCGTTGACATATTTGTAAAATAAAAGGGGTATCCACACAGGGATATTGCTACCATTAGGTGAACTAAGCAGTCGTCTAGAGTGCCAGTGGTCCAAGGGCAGCCCATTGCCATGGTTGCTGCCCCTCTCGGGGACCTGCAGTGGTGGCAATTACTTTAAATAGTATGCAATGCTTACTGAAACCTCCAGTGCTACAGTCGTGTCTTTGCTTCTTCCCCCTCTGCTGACAATTTCCTGTAAAAGACACAAAGTCAGCATGGAGGGAGTTTTAGTATAAACAGTACCGCAGTGCTGTTTAAAATAATTGCTGCTGCAGGTCCCAGAGAGAGGCAACTGTAGTGACAGCGGGGGCAGGACAGGGGTTAGGGGGGTGCTAGGAATAGAGGTTCACCTAGGGCTTCTCATATCCATGCACCGGTCCTGTCTCCACACCCTCCAGACATATCTCTGACAAAACTAGCACTTTTCAGATGCTTAGATAGAAACATGATGGCAGAAAAAGATCATATGTCTTATCCAGTCTGCCCTTCCATATCAACTACTATAGTCCCTTTAGAGATCTTCTGTGTTGGTCCCATACTTTCTTGAATTCAGATACTGTCCTCATCTCTACTGCCTCCAATCTACCCCAATTTCAATAAAGAAATATTTCCGCATATTACTCCTGAGCCTACCCCCATTCACCTTCATCCTATGTCCCCTTGTTGAGAGCTTTCTTTCAATTGAAAGAGGCTCTCCTGTGCATTTATGCAACAGAGGTATTTAAATGTCTGTATCATATCTCTGATTTCCTGTATTTCCTCCAAAGTATACATATTGAGATCTTTAAGTCTGTCCCCATATGCCTTATGACGAAGTCCACTGATCATTTTGGTAACCATCCTCTGCTCAGACTCCATCTTGTTTATATCCGTTTGAAGGTATGGTCTCCAGAATTCTACACACTACTCCAAATAAGGTCTCACCAAAGACTTATACAGAGGCACCTCCTTCCTGCTGGCCATTCCTCTCCCTATGCATCCAAGCATCCTTCTGGCCTTTGCTGTTGCCTTTGCTACCTATTTAGCCATCTTAAGATCATCAGAAACAATCATGCCCAGGTTCCGCTGTTTTGTGGACAGAGTATTTCACTCCCTATACTGTACTGCTCCCTTCGATTTTTGCAGGCCAAATGCAAGACCGTGCATTTTTTAGCATTAAATCTCAGCTTCCGAGTTTGGGAATGACGCTTTCTGAGGGGGGGAGTTTTGTTGTTTTTCCTCTTTATGCTGTATTGTTAACTCTCTCTAGACCTCTAGATGTGGGCTAATAATTACTATTTACTTCTATAGTTTGTATTATATTTGTATGCTTTATTATTTATGTTTCTTTGCTGTGATTTAACTGTGTTAAAAACTTGTAAAAATAAAATGTTTAAAAAAAAACTCAGCTGCCAAATTGTTGACCATTCTTCAAACTTGGCTAGATCCCTCCTCATGTTATCTACTCCTTCCAGGGTGTCTACCCTATAACAGATTTTGGTATCATCTGCAAAGAGGCAAACCTTACCCAACAGCCCTTATGCAATATCACTAATAAAAATGATAAGAATTGGACCAAGGACAGATCTGTGGTACACCACTGGTTACATCTTTCTCCTCAGAGTAAGCTTCATTTACCTGTACCATTTGTTGCCTCTCACTCAAGCAATTCCTAATCCAGTCAATCACTTTAGGGTCTATTCCTAGGATGCTCAATTTATTTTTATTTTTTTATAATTTAAATTTTTATTTGGTACTGCACACATTTTTTACATCTCTTTTTCTCATCATTTACACTCGATGTTATACCATACATCTGCCTGGCTGCAGCAGCCCACAAGTAAAAAAACCCTTACATCCATAATTGGCATACCCCTCCATCTCAGAACTATCTTCTGATTCTTATCAACCAATTATTACCCAAATACCATTTTTCCTCTTACATCACAATATGTACTCCCCTTCATGTACCTATACAGTTTTTTTGATAGTCCTCTCTTCTCCTCCCCCCCCCCACACTGGATCCTGTAGTGTACTCACCCTTATTATACTATCACATTCCCTAAACATGATTAGACTCATCACATTAATTTTTTTTCCTCTTTTGCAATCGTTCTCTATACCTTTTCCATCTTCTTTGAAAGACCTTTATCTGTGTGTATTATATGTAGTAATTTCGCTCATCCTATAGATGTATGCCAGTCTGCTTAAAATTCTCTCCAAGGCTGGTTCTCTCTCTGTTCTCCACCCCTTCGCTATTTCCATCCATACCCCAATCATTAGCATCTTTAACATATACACCAGGTTACTCTTCATATCTCTCTCCCCCCCCCCCCCATTCATTCAATAGCACCCCTGCTAGTGTAATGGGGCATACCCAACCCACTATGTCCTGAGACAACTCAGTCAACCATTGTCATCTGTAACACTGGGCATGCCCACCACATATGCATATAATCCCCTCTCTCTCTCCACAACCCCTCCAACACACCGAATCCTTGTATTTCCCCATCTTACACAAGCGCACTAGTGTTAAATACATTCAGTACAGCATTTTATAACTATTCTTGGATTGCTGTCGAGACCACTGGGATTTTTATCTCTTCATATATTTTTTCCCATCTCTGATAGTCCCAATAACCTCCCAAGTCTTCTTCCCATGCCTGCATATGTGTTCCGTGATCCACTGGCCCACTTGATGCTTTATACAATCTAAAGATTACACCCCAAGATAAATCTCCCATCCTAAACATCTTTTCAAATTGTATATCCTTATTACCTAAGCATGCCTTTTATTTGTTTTCCCCCCAGGAAGTGTGCCAGCTGGAAGTAGCCATACCAATTGCTTGTCTCTTTGAAATTCTTGCTGCAACTCCTCAAACGATTTTAATTGACCCGTAACTGTTAATACCTGTCCCATATATTGTAGCCCTTTCTCGTGCCATTTTTGGAATATCCCAGAGCCTCCTCCCACCTTAAAGCCCTCCCACTGTACAATCCGCTGTGCTCTTATGTCTCCTCCCATTTGTGTCAATACCTTATGTTTCCTATCCCATATTCAGAGTGTACATGCCAGTTATGGGTTTCTATCCTGCCCCCTTCCTCTCACCCTTCTTCCCTGCTATATTAAATCTCCTTGTGGTCTTGGGCAAGCCACTTAACCCTCCATTGCCCATGTTCCCTGTAAATAGTTATCTCCAAGTTATAATGCCCTGTTCAATGTAATTTTGGTTTGTTCAATGTAAATCGCCTTGATATCATGAAAGGCGGTATATAAGAAATGATAGATAAATAAATAAATATAAGGCAATTTGGTCTTACCACCTACTATTCTAATCTACTCCATTGGGGCCTGTTTTTCTCTAGCCTCCATCCCATTAACACTCTCAGCTGTGCCGCCTCATAGTACCTTGCTATTTCAGGGACTGCTAGGCCCCCTTCCTTTTTCTCTCTATACATTATCTTCCTTTGCACCCTTGGAGGTCAGCATCTCCAAATAAAGGCAAAGATTTTTCTCTGCACCAGACTTAACATTGTAGTGGGGTTTTCTATGGGCAGAGTCATAAATAGAAACAATTGCGGTAATATGTTCATCTTCACTATGGCGATTCTTCTCATCCATGAAAAAATAGGTTTGTCCTAACGTATTAAATCCATTAGCACCTTTTTATTGTTGAGTCATAGTTCATCTTATATAACTTAGACCACTCTGCACTAATCTAAATCCCCAGGTATCTCACACTTTTATTAGCCATTTAAACGGGAAAGTAGTTCGCACCTTAGTGTTCAAAACGCTCCATCCGCCCTGTAAGCATTGCTGACAACCTGTCAGTATTCATCACATGATTAACTCGCAGCTGCCAATCTACCACCTTTGGGCCGCTGTCCAATCGCCACTGCTGTGTTATCACCATACGAGCAGCTACCAGCAACTGTCCAAGTAACTTATCCAGCCCACTCGAGCCAACCTCATCGCCTAAACCCAACCCAAGCAAACATAGAGCAGGCTCCATCTTCAGCTGAGTACCTGCGATGGAGTTAATCCAAGACACAATCTGCACCCAATAGCTTTGTGCACGGGGGCAGTCCCACCACATATGATAAAAGGAGCCTACCATACCACATCCTCGCCAACACACATTCGACCTCCCCTCACCCCACCGCTGCATTTGCTGTGGCACAACATACGCCCGCTAAAGCAGTTTAAAATGGGCTTGCCGACAGCTAGTTCTCTGCGCACAGCTATAAAGGCACCGATACACCCTCTGCCAGCCTTCCTCTGGGAGGCTCTGCCCTAGGAACCTATGCCAGCTGCCCACATGAAGCCCCACCCCAGGATACATTGCCAATAGCAGGGCCCGATATATCTTAGACAACATCCCCCGCCATCCCAGTCCCTCCCCAAATAAAATCACTTCTAAATCATGGGCAGGATGCAACAGCTGCAATCTATGATCCTCCCAAGTGATAAAACAGTGGAGCTGAAAGTTTTGGAAGAACGGAACTCTGAACCCCCCCCCCCCTTTCCTAAGCAACTGCTCTATACTCAACATGATCCCACCCTCAAATAAATTCCAAAATCAAAACAAACCATTAGCCTCCCAACTATAGCACAAGTACATACAACTATAGCACAAAGTACATACAACGCTCACCTAAGAGCACACCGAGGATGAATTAATGAAGAAACGGAAACAATATCATTCAGACATCTTGAAGCGATCGTTAAACAAGCCTCATGACCTGTTCAATATAGTGAAATCGCTTATAAGAGAACCTCCCGCAGACCAATCACATATGCCACAGCCCCAGGCATACTCCAACTATCTACAATCAAAAATGATACAGACTGGTGCAACCTCAAGCCCCGCAGACAACACCCTACCGCATAAGTTATCCCAACCATCGCCACTATCCAAATTTGACAAAATCTCACGCAGAGAGATTGAAGACACTATCGCAGCAATCAACCCCACCACCGCGCCCAACGACCCATGCCCAGCTCTCTGGATAAAAGAGTTACGCTGCGACTTAAGTCAATACCTGAGCGAATTAGTAAACCAATCCCTCACAACCGGATCGTTCCCACAGAGTCTGAAACAAACATCGATCAGACCATTGCTGAAGAATAACAAGCTGGACCCAACGAAAGTGGAATCATACAGACCAATTTTCAAGTATCCCCATGCTTGCCAAAGTAATCGAAAAGATAGTACAGCGCCAAATTCAACAGCATATTGACACTGAAGCCCCTCTGGATCCATCCCAACATGGGTTCAGAGAAGCACACGGGGTGGAAACCCTCCTCACCACCCTATTTGACAACCTAGTCTCAGGAACCGACAAAATTCACCAAGGATTCGCCCTCATCTTCCTCGACATTGCAGCGGCCTTCGACTCGGTGAGCCACGAGATCCTCCTACTACGCCTCAGCGAGAAAGGAATACAAGGAACTGCTTTAGACTGGTGCAAATCGTACTTGACTAATAGATGGCAACATGTAAGGTCTGGCTCCACGACCTCAGAATCGTTTTTGCAAAACCAAGGTGTGCCACAAGGTTCGTCACTATCTGCATTGATGTTTAACATCTACATGCAGCCCATATGCACCCTAGTACGATCGTTCAAGGTCAACTGCCTAGCCTACGCAGATGATATCCTGCTATACATCCCTTTCAGGACCGACCAACCAGACTTCTCACCTCTAACAAGATGTTTTGAGGCAGTAGCAGACTGGCTCAACACACAAAACTTGCGAATCAACTACAGCAAAACAGATGTTCTTTTCATCTCAAGGAACCAGGACTTCACCCCTCCACCCTCTTTAAAAATCGGCAACACAGAACTGAAAACTAAGCCCACAATCCGCTACCTTGGCGTTACACTCGACCAGCAGCTGGACTTGAAAACCCACATAAAAAACACCGTAAAAACAGTATATCTGAAAATAAGGACCTTAAAACACCTACGACCGCTACTTGACTTCAGCGACTATCGATCAATCTATCAAGCATTAATATTACCACATTTCGACTATGCCAACGTAATTCTACACGGTCTCCCTCAAGCAACTCTAGCACCGCTCCAGCTTGCAATGAACACTGCCGCGAGAGTACTAACAGGAGCCTCACGGAGAGAGCATATAACGCCAGTCTTGATGAACCTCCACTGGTTGCCTGTTCAAGCACGAACCCTCTACAAAGTACTAACCCTGACCTTCAAAGCCTTAAACACCTCGACCCCCACAGCCATCAGCAAGATGATACACAACGTACCACATAACAGAAACAGAAGACCCACGATGCAAAACACCCTAGAGGTCCCAAAAGCAATGACAAAATGCACAAAAGCGACAACAAATAGGGCCTTTACGATTTATGCACCTAGAGCATGGAATGCCCTCCCCACTTATATGCGAAACATCACCAACCTAACACACTTCAGGAAGGTATTAAAGCATCATCTGTTCACTATATACTACCACGATTCCAGCCTTAGTAAACATGCATGGTGCTCCTCAGACAATCACCCACTACACCCAACTAATCAGACCCAGCACGAAAAAGGATAACCAGCTCGCTCTCCCAACAGTACTCTCAGAAATAGAATTTAGACACTTAGCGTAAATAAGATGTTGATAGACCCTGCCTAAAGTAGGTACCAGTGTAAATAAGATGTAGATAGTTTCCCCAGTTACTCCCAAGTTGATCTCCCCGTTCATTGTAAATACAACTCAGAGTGCCTGCGTTGTATAGTTGATGTTGAATGTAAACCACGCTGATCTAAAATAGCGCGGTATAGAAGAAATGTAAAATAGATAAATAAAATAAGTACCGAAAGTCAGACCCACTAAAAGGGCAGAAATCCCATATTTTCGCCTCCGGAAACAAGGGCCCGCCAAGCCAAGCTTTCCGCCGCATCCATGACATCACCTGGACTAGGGGACCTAAAAACACATGCCCACCTACCGCTTTGTCTCCCCTTCCACTTAACTCAAAAACAGACTGAGGCGAAATCCAGCCTCTATCCAGCTGGACCCATTGCACATCCGGTGGCCAGACATAATGATACCTCAACCGCGTAGAATAGCCGTTTTATAATATAATACCAACTTGGGAAAACTCAACCTCCCCCCCCCCCCCATCTCCACTGAGTGAACCAATCGATCCCAACCTCTGTGAGCCCTATGCGATTTCCATATAAGCTAGTTAAAGCACTTTTCCAATTTGACAAAAAATTCTTCAGGTATCTTAATCGGCAGCTAGGAAAATAAGTACAGCAATCTTGGCAAAATCACCATTTTCAGTGCCGCCGCTCTACCTAACCACCCCAGGGTCAGCTCCTTCCACCCCACCAGCTCCTCACGGATCTTTGCAAGTAATGGAGCATAATTCAGGGAAAAGAGCTCACCAACTTTGGAAGAAATTCTAACCCCCAAGTACTTAACTGCCCCAGTCGCCAACTGAAATGAACAACTACCCGGTATTACCAGCACGGCACTCCCAAGAGGCAAAATCTCAGACTTATCCAAATTAACCTTAAACCCAGAGATCTTCATGAACTCCCGAAGCACGCACTCCAAACCCAGCAAAGACCGCTTTGGATCCTCCATAAAAACCAATGTATCATCCGCATATAAAGAAACACTCTGTGTCATAGATTAACCGTATTCGGGGATATATCCCTAGCCGAACAGATAAGACAGGCAAGCAGCTCAATAGCCAGGGCAAACAGTAGTGGGGACAACGGACAGCCCGCCCGAGGGGCAGCATATAATGCCCATACCCAGCCAACATATTGCTCCCTGAGCCCAACTTTGTCAACACCACCATCAGATATTCCCATTCAGTGTGGTCAAAAGCCTTCTCCCCATCCAAAAACACATAGCAAGCCATCTTCAGCGATAGGGACGAATGCAACACAGTGTTCACCAGTCTTTGCACATTATCTGTAATCTGCTGCTCCCGAATGATTTGGGTGAACTAGATCTGCTATGACAGTATCCAACCGGTTAGCCAACACCCGTGCAAAGATTTTCACGTCACTATTCAACAATGAAATTGGATGGTAATTGCTACACTCCTCTGGGGACCTTCCCTCCTTTGGAATAAGCGAGATCTCCGCGTCGTACATAGTTGGCGGCAAGCTTCCTACCATTCTCGCTGCATTAAAGACCCGCTGAAGCACCAGGGCCAACGAGTCACTCAACGCCTTATACCATTCCATTGGGAAGCCGTCTATTCCCATAGCCTTACCAGAAGAAAGTGACTTGATGGCTTTCACTACTTCCCCTCCCATAATTTCCTGGCTCAGCATATCCCGCTGCATATCTGACACCATTGGGAGCCTGACTTGATCTAATAAGGCATCAATCTCAGATGTCGAAGTAGAAAGCTCCGACCTGTATAAGTGTGCATAAAAAGCCTGAAATGTTCGGGATATACCCAGGCTATCCCGCTGCAGCTCTCTATTGGAGTCCTAAACCGCACTCACAAAGAGACTATTCCACTTCTTACGAAGCTGCCAAGCCAACAACCGCCCAGCTTTACCTCCATATTCCACAAAATTCTGCCGCGAGACCCTCAGCAGAAACTCTAACCGCTCAGTCTCAATCGCCTCAAGCTGCCGCCTAACCTCTATCAGGGCACGATAGACCTTAAAACTCCCAGTTCTTTTATGCACCGCCTGCAGCTCCTCCAAATGTCATGTAGGCGCTTCCATCTGGCAGCTAACTGTATTAGCCGACCTCTCATATAGGCTTTCCCAGACTCCCACAGCACTTCAGGGGTTATTGTACCATCATCATTAAATGAGAGAAACTCTTTCCACCACCCCTTCATCAACACCCTCACCCCCTCCTCCTGCACTAACCGCACGTTCACCCACCAAAACGGCCGCTGCTGTACCTTCCCCGGTTCATCCAGGTCAAGCAGCAAGTAAACCATACCATGATCACTGACCTCTAAGGGTCTAATGCCCACACCTTTAAGAACATAAGACATGCCATACTGGGTCAGACCGAGGTCCATCAAGCCCAGTATCCTGTTTCCAACAATGGCCAATCTAGGTCATACGTACCTAGCAATATCCCCAAAAGACACAGGTTCCACAATGCTTGTACTGGGTCAAGCATTGATATCCTGGGTCCCTTTTTAATAGTGGTTTATGGACCTTTCCTCCAGGAACTTGTCCAAACCTTTTTTAAACCCAGCTATACTAACAGCCCTTACTACATCCTCCGGTAACAGATTCCAGAGTTTGATTACACGTTGAGTGAAAAAATATTTTCTCTTATTTGTCTTAAATAGTTTACCCTGTAGCTTCATTACATGTCCCCTAGTCTTTCTATATTCTGATAGCGTAAACAATTGATCCACGTTTATCCGTTCCACTCCATTCATTAATTTATAGACCTCTATCATATCTCCCCTCAGCTGTCTCTTTTCCAGGTTAAAGAGCCCTAACCTTTTTAGCCTCTCTTCATAGGAGTAGCCTTCCATCCCCTTCAACAATTTGGTGGCTCTTCTCTGTACTTTTTCTAATAACGCTATGTCCTTTTTAAGATACGGTGACCAGAATTGCACACAATATTCAAGGTGCGGTCGTACCATGGAGCGATACAGAGGCATTATATTATCCTTTGTTTTATTCTCCATCCCTTTCCTTATGATACCTAGCGTTCTATTTGCTTTCTTGGCCGCCGCTGCACACTGGGCGGAGGGTTTTAACATGTTATCCACGATGACTCCTAAATCTTTTTCCTGGGTGGTGGTTTCTAATGTGGAGCCTTGCATCGTGTAACTATAGTGTGGGTTGTTCTTCCCTAGGTGCATAACTTTGCACTTGTCCACATTAAATTTCATCTGCCATTTGGATGCCCAGTCTTCCAATTTATCCAGATCCTCCTGCAGTTTTCCACAATCCTCTTGGGTTTTAACAACTTTAAACAGTTTTGTGTCATCTGCAAATTTGATAACCTCACTAGTTATTCCCTTTTCCAGGTCATTTATGAATATGTCAAAAAGTAGCGGACCCAGTACAGATCCCTGGGGTACTCCACTATTCACCTTTTTCCATTGGGAATATTGGCCATTTAGCCCTACCCTCTGCTTTCTATCTTTTAACCAGTTCCCGATCCACAATAGTACACATCCTCCTATCCCATGACTTTTTAGCTTCGCCAAAAGTCTCTGATGGGGGACCTTGTCAAAAGCTTTCTGAAAGTCCAGATACACTATATCAACCAACTCACCTTTGTCTACCTGTTTATGCACACCTTCAAAAAAACATATCAGATTAGTAAGACAAGATCTTCCTTGTCTAAAGCCATGTTGGCTGTCTCCCATTAGGCCATGACTATCTACATGCTGTGTAATTTTGTTCTTTATGATGGTTTCTACCATTTTCCCTGGTACTGACGTCAGGCTCACCGGTCTGTAATTTCCCGGGTCACCCCTGGAACCCTTTTTAAAAATTGGTGTTACGTTGGCGACCCTCCAATCTTCAGGTATTACAGATGATTTTAATGAAAGTTCACAGATATAGCAGGTTTGCAATCTCATATTTCAGTTCTTTCAACACTCTGGGATGTATACCATCCGGTCCAGGTGATTTGCTACTATTCAGTTTATCAAATAGTTGTAATATATCTTCCCGGTGTAGCGATATTTCTCTCAATTCCTCTGCAGTATCACCTTTAAATATCACTTCAGTCTTAGGTAACATCCCTACATCTTCCTCAGTAAAGACCGAAGCAAAGAATTCATTCAGTCTCTCTGCTATAGCCTTGTCTCCTCTTACTGCCCCTTTTACCCCTCTATCATCTAATGGTTCAATTGACTCACAGGCCTTTTGCTACGAATGTACTTGAAAAAGTCTTTATTTCGTGTTTTTGCTTCCGTAGCAAGTTTCTTCTCAAATTCCCGCTTTGCCTGCCTTATCAATGCTTTGCATTTAACTTGCCAGTGCTTGTGCTGTTTCCAGTTTTCATCATTTGGCTCTTTTTTCCATTTCCTGAAGGTTGCTTTTTTGGCAGCAACAGCCTCTCTGACCTCACCTTTAAACCATGCTGGCAGTTTTTTGGACTTTCTTCCACTTTTCTTAATGCGTGGAATACAGCTGGTCTGGGCTTCGAGGATAGTATTTTTAAATAACACCCAAGATTGGAACCGCTCCTTTTAGTTTTTTCCTAACTATATTCCTCATTCTATCATAGTCTCCCTTTTGAAAGTTAAAAGTGGATTCCTTTACTATCTGTCCTTCACTAATTAAATCAAACATGATCATACTATGATCACTATTGCCAAGTGGTCCCAACACCCTTATTTCTTGCACCAGATCTGGCGTTCCACTAAGGACTAGGTCCAGTATGGCTTCCCCTCTGGTCGGTTCATGAACCAGCTGCTCCAAGAAGCAGTCATTTATTTCATCTAGAAACTTTATCTCTTTAGCTTGTCCTTCTGTGACACTGACCCAGTCGATACCGGGGTAATTGAAGTCACCCATTATTACTACTCTGTTGTGACTTTTGTTAGCTTCCTTGATTTCTTTGAGCATTTCATCATCCATTTGTTCATTCTGGCCAGGCGGTCGATAGTATACTCCCACTGCCATCACCTTCCCCTTCATAAATGGAATTTCAATCCATAGAGATTCTACAGCAAATTTTGTTCCCTGCAAAACTTTAATCCTTTCTGACTCAATGCCCTCTCTAACATAGAGCGCAACCCCTCCACCAATTTGATCAGCTCTATCATTACGATATAGTTTGTATCCAGGTATCACAGTGTCCCACTGGTTATCCTCCTTCCACCATGTCTCTGAGAGTGCAATCATATCTAACCTCTCATTTAATGCTATATATTCTAACTCTCCCATCTTATTGTTTAGACTTCTAGCATTGGCATACAAGCATTTTAGAGACTGTATTTTATTAATATTAATCTGGCTATTGGTAGGCATGGGTAATTTGGAATCTTTATGCTCTGTCTGCTCCTTACTCAAGGGCATTTGGGCTACAATACTCCCTTTTGGAACCTCACTGCTTTTGGTAGTATCCATGCGCTCCTGGGTGACTGTCGGCTTTCCCCTATTTTCTAGTTTAAAAGCTTCTCTATCTCTTTTTTAAAGGTTAATGCCAGCAGTCTGGTCCCATCCTGATTAAGGTGAAGCCCATCCCTTCGGAAGAGCCCCCCCTTTCCCCAGAATGTTCCCCAGTTCCTAACAAATCCAAAACCCTCATCCTTGCACCATCGTCTCATCCACGCATTGAGACTCCGGAGCTCTGCCTGTCTTTTGGGTCCTGCACGTGGAACAGGAAGCATTTCGGAGAATGCTATCCTGGAAGTTCTGGATTTCAACTTCCTACCTAAAAGCTTAAATTTAGCCTCCAGAACTTCCCTACCACATTTTCCTATGTCATTGGTACCAACTTGTACCAAGACAGCAGACTCCTCCCCAGCACTATCTATGATCCTATCTAGGCGGTGCGTGAGGTCTGCTACCTTCGCACCAGGCAGGCATGTTACCAGGCGATCCTCACGTCCACCAGCCACCCAGCTATCTACATTCCTAATGATTGAATCACCAACTATAACAGCTGTCCTGACTCCCCTCATGGGGACATGGCCCTGGAGAAACGTCCTCGGTGCGAGAGGGTTTTACATCACCCTCCCCAACCGGGCAGCATAACATGTCAAGCCTGGAATAACCCGGCATTCTCGCAGAGCAATGTGTATAGTCCCGCTCACTCAGATACAGAGACCGCCAGATGTCTACCCAATGCTGCCTTGCTAGGGCTCTTCTCAGCGCAGCCCCCTCAGACACCAGAGAGCCCTTGAGCACTGGACCAGACCTATTCAGAGTGCTCAAGACACAATTCATGTCCCCACCTAACCACAGGGACCCTTTAGCTCTCTGTACAAAAGAGGACAATACCTGGTGAAAAAAAACCCCTTTCAGGCCATTGGGGGCATACAAATTGAGCAATGAAATCTCCTGCCGCTCCACGTGCCCCGCTGCCCATACCACCCTCCCCTGACTGTCCCCTCCGGTAACGTATAATGTAAATGGGACACTATCTCTTATCAGAATGGCTACACCCCTCTTCTTTGAGTTATAAGCAGAGAAATAGACTTTACCCCAGTGCTTGCTCTGCAGCTTCCTCATTTCTAAGGGGGTCAATCTCACCTCCTGCAAAAGAGTAATTTCCACCTTCTCCTGCCTAAGGTAATCTAACACCCATCTCCATTTAATAGGATTATTAAGTCTGCCAACATTTAACGTGGCAACCTTAAGGGCCATTGGCACCTACAGGTCAAAAGTAAACTATTTTCCCACAAGAGCTTAACCCCCTCCCACAACTCCCCCCCCCAAGCTAACAGTGCTTCGAGGAAAGACAGAAACAAAGAGGGAAAGAAGAGAAAAAAACAAAAACATAAGACCAAGAACCACCAAACACAGGGGGAGCAAATCCCTTGTCCTCTTTTGCAATAAACATCATAGATAAGGCTTCACTACATCAGCCCGCCACCATCCCAACCTTCAACCCCCCCCCCCCCCAGCATCACATACCCGAGAGAATAAAAACTCATCTACACATTAAACTAAAAAAAGGTCCTTCGGGGGGGGGGGGGGGAAGACAAGCAAACCACCTTTCATTCCCCCCTTCATTCCATTTCCACCCCCACTTACCCTCAAAGCTGGACCCAGACCCATCCCTCAGGCACCCTGGTGCAATCCTAAACCATTCCCAAGGCCCACTCACCATATAAATTCCCAACACAGCAAGAACAGATAAACATCAACATCCCCTTCCCATCCTTCCTCCAACATCATCTGAGAAATTCTCCACAGTATGCAGGTGTATCCCAGGAACCCCCCCTCCCCCTTACTGTACGACCACTACTCGAGTACACTGACTTTAGAACAATCTACCAAGCTCTGGTGATACCACACATTGACTTTGCAAACGCAATCCTATATGGACTCCCACAAGCAACGCTAAACCCTCTCCAACTAGCAATGAACACGGCAGCCAGGGTGCTAGAAGGAATATCGAGAACTGACCACGTTACACCAATCCTGAAAAGGCTACATTGGCTACCACTTCAAGCTAGAATACTATATAAGAATTTAGTTATGACCTTCAAAGCCCTAAACAATCAGTCCCCCATGGCCATCACCAATCTGATGCACACCTCACCTCCCAACAGAAGTAGAAGATCTGTAGCAGTAAATACTTTGATAGTCCCGAGAGAATCCACAAGATGCAAGAAGGCAACAACTAATAGAGCCTTCTGTTTCTATGCTCCCAAAGCCTGGAATGCCTTCCCCTCTGACATCAGAGCTATCACAGACCTAACCCAGCTCAGGAAGGTCCTAAAACACTACTTATTCACCAGATACTTTCCGGTGTAGCCCCGACTGGGGATTTACACTCACCATGTATATAACTTGTAAATATTATGTTGTATAACTGCTGTTAATTACCCTGTTATCCAAGTTCCAATCCCTGTTCAAATGTAAATGCATTTTCAGCAACCCTGAATGCATATGTTCCGTTTTGATGTACACCGCACTGATGATAATAGCGTGGTATAAAAGAAATACTAAATAAATAAATAAACTGTAAATCCAGTTGTAGCGGGAGAGACCACACAAACATCAACAGAGAGTCAGTGGGCAATCAAAGCCCTTAAGCAACAGCAGCTCAGTCTTTTCGACTCCATCATTCCCCCACATAGGATGCAGCCAATCCATTCCCCACTGCTGTTCCGACTACAGCACCAATCACTCCCCTCTCCATTTCACTAACTGCAGGCTCCACCGATCCTAAGTCCGGATTTGCATGGCTACCTTCCTTCCCACTCCTCAGGGAATCCACCCTACTGTGAGAAGGGCATTGAGTTGCGTCCCGGGCAGGGCTCAGCCTACCCTTCATCTCCCCGAGCAGCTGCCGCAATTCCTCTGGGGAGTTTAAGAAACGTCTCTTCCCTTACACCATGACAGTCAATCTTGTGGAAAACCATATACTCACCCGCAGGCCAGCTTTCAATAATGCATCCCTATACTGCAGCAGCGCTTTGCGCTTACGGACAGTTTCAGCGCTTATGTCAGGGAATATAGAAATCTTCTAATTGTAAGTTACAGTCTTAGACTTATGAACTTCAAAAATTACATGTTCTTTCTCCTGGTACCTCAGTAGTCGAACAATTAAGAACCTCAGCCACTTCCCAGGTTCCGGATGTGGACGTGTCTCCCTATGCGCCCTATCAGTTTCATATGAAGGGGAAGCAATTTGGGCGGGAAAGCACAAGTCCAAGAGGCCCTTCACAAACCTCCGAGCATCTGGCAGCTCTTCTCCCTCCGGCACACCGAAGATGTGTATGTTCTGCCGATGATCTCTGTTCTCCCGCTCCTTTGCATTCTCTTCCAACCACCGCACTACGTTCCTCGGCTTAGCTAGCTCCTCCGTTTGCTGTATTCGCAGTCTTCCATCGCGCTCCTCCGCCTCAGCGATGCGTGCCACCAGCATGTCAAAGCGCTCAGCAAAGCTAGCCGTGCCTGCAGTGATAATTTCAGCCTTCAAAGCACGGACTTCCTTCTGCAAAAGGGCCATCTTATCCCCCTCTTCGGAAGCGGCGCCACTCTCCCCTGAAGGGCCTTCTCCCTCCGCTATGACACCCTTCACTGCATCAGGTACCACTGCCTGCTTAGTCTTCTCCGTGTACATTTCTCTGATTGTCCGATCGGAATGAGACCAGGCGGTCTTCCGCATGTTACTACCACTCTCCAAACGGGTTGCAGGGGGGAAGAAACTCCGTAAATATACCAGTTTAATAATGTGATGGCACGGAGCTGAACACACTCCCATCGTCTACATCGGTGACGGACACAGATGATTTTAATGATGGCTGATAGATTACTAATAGTAGGTTTGCAGTCTCACACTTCAGTTCTTTCAACACACTCGGATGTACACCATCCAGTCCAAGTGATCTGCTACTCTTCAGTTTCTCAATTAGTTGTAATACATCTTCCTGGTTTATCAAAATTTCTTTCAATTATTCTGATACATCACCTTTAAATACTATTTCAGGCATGGGTAACTTCCCTATATCTTCTTCAGTAAAGACCAAAGCAAATAATTCATTCAGTTTCTCCACTATGGCCTTGTCCTCCCTTAGCACCCCTTTTACCCCTCTATCATCTAATGGTCCATCTGATTCTCTCACAGTTTCTTTTTGTTAAAAATTTACTTGAAAAAAGTTTTTATGTGTTTTTGCTTCCACGGCAAGCTTTTTTTTTTTTTTTCCAAATTCTTTCTTTGCCTGCCTTATCAATGCCTTGCATCTAACTTGTCAGTGCTTATGTTTTCCCTTTTTGTCATTTGGCTCTTTTTTTCCATTTCCTGAAAGATGCTTTTTTGGCTACAACCAGGGCCGGCCTGTCCACTAGGCAAGCTAGGCAGCCATCTAAGGTGGTCGACCCAGGTTGACGGCATTGTGCTACCACTTCATTGCCTCTGGCTGGCCATGTGCTTCGGCATGTATGACTTGCAGCTTCTGATCCCCTTCCGACACAGTTTATTGTCAGAGGGAGTTCAGAAGCAGCAGGCCATGTGTGCTGAAGCACATGGCCTGAAGTGGCACAAAATGGCCCCTTTTAAAATGCTGCTGCAGCCGCCTCCCCCCTCAAGACAGAATTGGCAGCAGTGTGGAGGCGGCGACATTGTTTGGGCAAGGGTGGCTTGGTGCAGGGGAGCAGTGTGGCCAGGGTTTCTGCCTGGGGAGGCAGAAATCCTTGGGCCAGGCCTGGCTACAACAGCCTCTCTGACCTCACCTTTAAACCATGCTGGCAGTGTTTTGACCTTCCTTTCACGTTTCTTAGAGTGTGGAATACATCTGGTCTGGGCTTCCAAGATAGTATTTTTAAACCATGCCCATCACTTTTTCTACTTTTAGTTTAGCTAGTTCCTCATGAACACAGTCTTCTGAAAATCATTCAAGATCCCCTTCACTACTGTTCCTATTTGGGGGTGTTTTTCTGAGGTCCTGCTCCTGGCCCTTCATCTGTGAGCACAGAACAGAAATATTTAAGTAATTCTGCTTTATCCTCATAAGCTTCTACATATTCCTCCCCTTCACCTTGAGTCTGACAATACCACTTTTGTACATATGTTTTCAGACACGTAAAGCACAAATTGGATTTCTAAAATAACCCCAATAAAGTCTAATATTTTAGTGATTTACACATGCAAACTACCACTTATGCGCAGCTGTTATTCTGAAAGTATGTGCGTCAGACCAATGGCACATACTTTCATGGTGGGTGTGCACAGGAGTGGAATTTGGGAATAATGTGGGCAAGGTGCAAATTTATTCTTGCAGAATCTAGGTACGGGTAGTTGCATCAGCTATAGGGCTAATATTTATTTATTTATTTAGCAAGCATTTGTAGCCCGCTCCTTCCAGCGATCAGAAGCGGGTAGGATTACTATTGTGAAACTGCCGAATCAAGGCAGGTACAAATTTTGTTTACATACAGATTGTCAGAAAAGCACATCATACAGAGTTAACACTTCTTAGCTATGGGGGAGTTCATTTACATATATACATAAATACATATACAGGATAATCTTCTTGGACACAGTGGTCAGGGGCTGCTCCATCTGTGGGTTTAGTTCAGGTTGAAATGTGATTGGAAAATGTGCGTTTTGAGTTTCTTTCTGAAGTCTAGAAGGTCATTGCTAGCTCGTAGTTCTGGTGGGAGTTGGTTCCACAGTGTTGGCGCCGCATATGAGAAAGCCCTGTGGCTGGTGTTAGCTTTGGCAGATCTTATATCTGTTGGAGTGTGAAGGATGTTGGAATTGTGGGTTCTTCTGTTTCGGGTAGGAGGTTGCAATCTTACTAGGTTGTTAATATAAGTACTTGTATCTAGTTTAATGCACGCTATTGACCGCTTATGTCCCTAATTTATCAAGAAAGTACATTCATACCTTCCTTTATAAAATAGCCATCTAATATGCATGTTAAAACACCCATAACTCTAGTTGACCCTTATAAAATTACTCTCAAAAGGTCTTGGGGGGGCTACTTCTTACAGAGTCTTTTAAAGTGTATTGAAAAGGAAGGGAAGACAGCCGTGATGTGGTGGTCACGATGCACAGAAATGTAACTTTGGCTTGTCCATTCCATATCTAACTTGCCCTCCAAGTGCCACCCCAAATATTTCTGTCGAGAATAGTGATTCTTAACCCAGTTGTCAGAGCACACCCGTCAAGTCAGGTTTTTAGGATATCCACAATGAATATCAGAGTTGCCAAGTTACCTAGTTCTAGGAGTGAACTTTTCTGCCAGTTCTGGTTTTAAATTTGCATTATAATGCAGTATGGTATTTGTAGTTTCTGATTTTACCCACTGGAATCAGTGCTGTAGGTCTCATAATGCATCAGAACGAGATTGTCTGTCAGAAATCCAGGATGGCTTAAATCCCTAGAACTGGGTAACGTGGCAACTCTGGAATATGCATGAGACAGATCTGCATACCAAGGAGGCAGTGCATGCAAATCAATTTCATGCATACTGTGATACAGTGGCCAGCACAGAACCCCTGGGTACAGGAAAAAAGGAAGAGCTTACCTTGCAGTCACCGGGGCAGAAAGCATGTTCAGGTTATGAGAAGTCAGAGAATGGTGGAACAAGCTTTCCCTGCACTGGGTGTGACGCAGCAGAAAGCCAGAAAGCATATTCAGGTTGTAAGGTTCCAAAAAATAGTAGAACAAACTTTCCCTACACTGGCTGTGATGCAGTAGAAAGCCAGGAAGATAATCACGTCCACCTGGGCCAGGAAGCACGTACAACGTGCAGGAGCCAGGAGGATAAAAGTGGCTGGGAGATCCCAGTAGGGGTAGATGCCACGGGAGGTGCATTGGAAGGCAAGGGAGGTGCTCGTGCACAGGTCTCCCAAGCCAAAGGGGGCATCGTCCCAAGGAGAGTGAGTAAGCAGCTGGAGGGCGTAGGTCACAAGCAGGAGAGCTTGCTGGGACCAGGAAGCATCGGGTGTGTCCCTGCAGTGAGGAACAGCAGAAGGGAAGCCTTTCCTGAAGCTTACCACAGCCCAGACCAAACAAATGCTGAGAGGAACTCTCATGGCAAAGCAGGCTACAGCCCAAGTGAAGGTGCCTGGTTAAGAGAGGAAGGAGTGAAAGCTGTTTATCCAAGAAACAAAGCTAAGTACACTAATTTCTCCAGAGGGCAAGAGGTGGGCTCGGCTAGAAAAGCAAAGGCTAATTGCTGGAAGGAAAACCCTTGGTGGAAGGAAGGGGGAAGCCTCAGAGAAATAGGCTCCAGTACAGATCCCCAGGACTTCCCTTATACAGAACGGTTCCTTGCCCCAAGAGCTGCTACCTCTCAAGAGAGTTCTGTGAATAATAGATGTGGAAAGTGTTACCCACTTACAAGTTTAGACGCTGAGCAGATGCAATGGGAGAGCACTAATCAGGACATTGATTATAGCCCTATGGAATGCACGCTCTGTGTCTCGGATGAGATTACCTCTTTATGTTAATCAAGAAGCAAGAGCATTGTTATACCTGTTTTTGAAAGAAGATGCATTTTTGGTTATTTTGCTGTGAAGAAACAGTTTCTTTAATCCTTTGTTGCTGTATGAGAAAAACAGAAATCCACACGGGAAAGGGAATAAATCCTTAATATAATTTTGCCTTAAACACGGCTACAGAGTATTCTTTACAAAGGCAGCTTGCACCACACACCCTAGGCGACTGCCTAATAAGGACTATGGTAGCAAGCGTCGGACAATACATACCGTGGATATCCTGACAACCTGTCTGGATGGGTGTGCCCCAAGGACTGAGTTGAGAACCACTGGTCTAGAAGACACCACTGCTGGAAGCCCCAAAAAAGCAGAAGAAAACGGCTAAGCTACAAAAAAATGGTGAAACAACTAGTTCCTGTCCTCTTACAGTGCAGGCAGTAATACCTTATCAAAATGATTAATATCTCTCTCATTCACTCAGATTAACATTAGCAGAAAAGAAAATCAATTGATAACTGCTGAAAAAGGGAACTCAACCTAAAGAACAATTCAAAGCAGCAGCTCAACCCTGGCATACTGCTGCTGACATCTAGTGGTCAAACGATAAAACTATATGTTTTCAGTAGAACTGCTGCTGCTATAATTTGCCCCTGCTAAAGAGGTTTGTACACTATGCTGCATATTTTTCAATTATTGTGCTTTATTATTTGTGGAGAGACCTGTCAGAAATCACCCTTCAATTCTACACAGTCAGCTACTTCCTTCCCCTCTTTACTCCCAACTTTTCCCCTCTGTCTCTGCTACCCTCTCTTCCTTTTCTGTGATCTCCGAGGAGGAAACCACACACCTTCTTTCCTCCTCCAAACTTACTACCTGCTCCTCTGATCCTATTCCCACCGTCTCCTAAGCCCCATCTCCTCCACTATTGTCCCTTCCATCTCTCATTTTCTCAACTATCGCTTTCCACCAGCTTTCCCTGCAGCCTTCAAGCATGCTGTAGTTATATCTCTCCTCAAGAAACCCTCACTTGATACTACCTGTCCTTTTAACTATCAACCTCCTCCCCTTCATTTCTAAACTGCTTGAACGTGCAGTTCACCGCCATTGCCTTGACTATCTCCAGGAACAAGCAGGAATAAGTCATCACATATGGGTACGTCGGTACCGACGGAGCCCGCGCGGGAAAGCTCCCCAGCTTTTCAGATTAAAAGCTTCCCAGCTTTTCAGATTAAAAGCTTTTGGGGCCTCCCACTGCACATGCGCGCTGCCTTCCCGCCTTCCTGACCAGCTCTCGTCAGTTTCTTTTTTTCCGCGTAGCCAGCAGGTCGTGTTCCTGTCACCGCTGAAGAAATTGTTAATTTTATTGTTTTCTTTAGACCGCGTACCTGCCTTCCCCATTCTGAAACCGGTACTGCCGGTCTCTCTTTCTTTCTTTAAAAAAAAAAAATATATATATATATTTTTCTTTTCTTCAGCACAGCTTGGTACTTTGTTAGGCCTTCAGGCCTACACAAATTCTCCTCATGGAGAAGCCAGTTCCTGGTTTTAAAAAGTGTACCAAGTGCAGTGCTGTCATTCCTCTTACAGACACCCATGAATGGTGTCTTAAATGTTTAGGACCTGACCATTCCATACCGGACTGCCCATCCTGCTCCCAGATGTCGAAACGTGGATTGCAGAACCGGGCCAACAAGTTCCATGTGCTGTTTCCTTCAGAAGCATCACAGTCATCCAGGTCTTCCTCTCCGGATGGATCTCAGGTAACCAAAACTCCAGTGGGCAAATCCTCTAAAAGCAAATCTCTTTCTAAAGATCGAGAGGCTCTCAATTCTGAGTTCGAGGATTCTGCCCAGGCCAAAAAACCCCGGCGGGAGGTTCCGGCCTCCAAAGCAATCATGGGGTCACAGGTTGACATCGATGGCGCAGCCTCGACAGATCACCTGTTGTACTGCTCTGGGGTACCGGCCCATACCGGTACCGACATCCAGGCAGCAGTGGCGTCTATGGGCACTACTGTCCAAGTCATGCAGCAGGCCATTCTGGCTTTTATTAATGCTGCTACGCCCTCGGTACCGCAACCAGCGGTACCGGTTCCGGTTCCGGTAATGGCTTCCATACCGGAACCGAGGCCATCGTCTTCCAAACGCAGATCGGTTCCGCATGCCGGATCCGGGCTTTTGCCCGGTACCGATCCCATACCCGGTACGCCCGATGTCGATACCGAACGGTATGCGTATCGTGCGTTGGAAGCACATAGAGGATACTCTGCTTCTTCAGAGGATTTTAACTCCTCTGATGATTCTGATGAGTTCTCCCTTGATCTTCCTGAGGAGCCGCCTTCTCCTAACAGGAGAATGTCTCCACCAGAGGATTTGTCCTTTCAGGACTTCATCATAGAAATGGCTAAAGGTCTTTCTATTGCTTCATCCTCTGAAAAGGAACCCAGATCAAAGAAACTGGATATTTTAGGATACTCTAAGTCTCCTAAAGAGGCAGTCACCCTGCCTATCCATGAAATCCTTCAAGAACACTTGATGGACTTATGGGAGGCTCCTCTAACATTGTCTCCTTCTTCTCGCAGGTTGGACACCATGTACCGTGTCCCCCCTTCTCCTGGTTTCCAAAAAACCCAGTTGCCTCACCATTCTATTGTGGTGAAGTCTGCAATGAAGAAGATAAAGAGTACCAAAAGGCACTCTTCTACTCCTCCAGGGCGAGAATGTAAGACTCTAGACTCTTTTGGCAGGAAAATTTTCCAGGCTACTATGCTTATAGCCAGGATTAATTCCTATAGTCTTTACATGGGCATGTTTCTCAGTGAAATCGCTCTAAAAGTTCGGCATTTTGCCCCCTTTATCCCTGAGGATAAGAGGGAGCAGTTCATTTCCTTAGTGAAACACCTTTTGGATATTTCAAAGTTCTCCAACAGGGCAGCTTTTGATTCCTTTGAGGGTGCTGGTAGGGCTTCGGGCATTGCTATAGCAGCCCGACGTCTTGCTTGGCTCCAGGCTTCTGATCTAGAACCTTGGGTCCTAGATGGCTTACGAAATCTGCCCTGTACAGGTGAGAACTTATTTGGTGAGGAGTGGCAAATTAAGGCCACCCAAATGGATGCAGAAAATGCCACCTTAGATAGACTTTCTAAGTCTACCTCCACTCCTGCCAAGAAGAAATCTTTTAAGAGGCCTTATTACAAGAAGTCCAGATTTTCCACAAATACTGGCCAACAATCCTCTCAGCCTCGTTTTGCTGCTAAACGTCAGCAACCTAAACAGGCAAGGTCAAAGCCTGCGGCGTCTGCTACGCCTCAGCAGGCTCCACCCCCTCAGGGGTTTTGACTTGCCCCTAGAGAACTTAACTTTTCTGGCTCTAGAACAACCAGAGCCCCTCACCATACCCGGAAGGTTAGCTCACTTTGCTCCCAGATGGGAGCAAATTACATCAGAGCAATGGACCCTCTCTATCATCAGAGAGGGTTACAAACTCCATTTTTCCGACCTTCCTCCTTATACTATGGTGAGGCAGTTCAATTCTCCCCCATCTCTCCTGGCCCTCTTGGGTCAGGAAGTCTCCTCCCTCCTTGCCCAGGGGGCAATAGAGGAGGTCCCTCTTCTTCAACAGGGGACGGGATTCTACTCCCCTTATTTTCTAATACCAAAGAAGACAGAGGGCTTCAGACCAATTCTGGATCTGAGAGAATTGAACAAATTTCTGTTCAAGGAGAAATTCAAAATGCTTTCTCTGGGCATTCTCCTTCCATACCTTCAGAGTCAGGATTGGCTTTGTTCTCTAGACCTAAAGGATGCGTATACACACATACTCATCCACCCATCCCACAGAAAATACCTTCGATTTCTGTTTCAGGGAAAACATTTCCAGTACAGAGTACTCCCCTTCGGTCTAGCCTCTGCTCCAAGAGTGTTCACCAAATGCATGGCAGTCGTAGCTGCCTTTCTAAGAGGCCTGGGAATTTTCATATTCCCATACCTGGACGACTGGCTCATCCGAGCTCCCTCTCAGTCCCAGGCCCAAATTTCCCTGGACCGCACAAGGCGTCTTCTGCAGTATCTAGGACTGGTAGTAAACCTTCCCAAGTCTCAACTAATCCCTACTCAGTCTCTCGAGTTCATAGGGGCCCAGTTAGACACCATCACTGCAAGGGCCTACCTGCCTCAGGTCAGGGCCCAACGCCTGCTGAGTTTGGCCTCCCAAGCTCAGTCCAGCAGTCATTTGACAGCCCGGGAAATGCTGCGACTTCTGGGCCACATGGCCTCCACGGTACATGTGGTGCCCTACGCTCGTCTGCATATGAGAGCAGCTCAATGGACCTTGGCCACCCAGTGGACTCAAGCATCTGGAGCGCTCTCCGACCAAATACTCACCTCAAGCCGTCTGTTTTGGTCCCTCCAATGGTGGACATCCACCAAGAATCTGTTGTTGGGGGCCCCCTTCCAACCTTTGTTGCCCCAAGCAACCCTCACAACAGATGCCTCCCAGACAGGGTGGGGAGCTCATCTTCAGAACCTCTCCACTCAGGGCACTTGTTCTCCACAGGAGGCCACCCTTCATATCAACCTCCTGGAACTGCGAGCAATTTACCTTGCCCTCAAGGTCTTCTATACCCTCCTTGTCAACCTGACTGTCCTAGTTCAGACAGACAATCAGGTAGCCATGTTCTATATAAACAAACAAGGAGGGACAGGCTCTCTGTCGCTTTGCAACGAAGCTCTCAGATTATGGGCCTTCGCCAGAGAGCATCAAATTCACCTTCTTGCAGTGTATCTTCCAGGAGTTCAAAACTCTCTTGCAGACAGACTCAGTCGAGTTCTGCTTCCACACGAATGGTCCCTACATATGGACCAGATACGCAGAATCTTTCAGGAATGGGGGACCCCGGACATAGACCTCTTTGCAAGTCCGTGGAATGCCAAACTTCCCCGGTTCTGTTCCAGAACTCAGTGTCAGGGAGCTCAGGCCCACGATGCCTTCCTCCTGCATTGGGGTCAGGAATTCCTCTATGCCTTTCCACCCATTCCTCTAATATCCAAGACTCTGTTCAAGCTCCAGAGGGATCACGGGACTATGATCCTCATAGCTCCCCGCTGGCCACGCCAGGTGTGGTTCCCTCTGCTTCTGCATCTCTCCCAGGGATCCTCCCTGGACCTGGGAGCTGCGCCAGACCTTCTGTCTCAGGAGGAGGGGACTTTGTGGCACCCAAACCCCAAATCCCTACATCTCAGAGCTTGGTTACTGAAGGCCTAAGTCTTCAAGACTTTAATCTTTCTCAACCTGTGACAGATATCCTTCATGCCTCTAGGAAACCTTCCACGAGGTGTTCTTATGCTTTCAAATGGAAACGTTTTTCCATTTGGTGTGCTCAGCAGGGTCTTGACCCTCTAGCACTTCCTTTGAATTCCCTCTTGGACTATCTCCTGCATCTTTCAAATGCAGGCCTTAAGACAAATTCAGTAAGGGTCCATTTGAGTGCTATTGCAGCATCCTTAAAACCTATAAATGGACAACCTGTCTCCTCTCATCCTCTTGTTGCACGTTTCATGAGAGGCCTGACTCTAACTAAACCTCCCATCCGACCTCCTCCGGTAGCATGGGATTTGAACCTAGTTCTAGGTCAGCTTATGAAGCCACCTTTTGAGCCTTTGGACTACCTCCTTCAAATTTCTTTCCTGGAAGGTTGTTTTCCTTATTGCAGTCACTTCGGCTCGCCGCATCAGTGAACTGCAGGCTTTAGTGGCTCATCCACCTTATACTAGGTTTCATCATGATAAGGTGGTCCTTAGGACGAATCCCCACTTTATGCCCAAAGTGGTCTCGCCTTTTCATCTTAATCAAGAGGTATATCTACCTGTCTTTTTCCCGGCTCCTCATGCATCCAGTGCAGAGAGGAACCTTCATACTCTGGATTGTAAAAGAGCTCTTGCCTTTTACCTCAACAGGACTCAACCAAATCGAAAGTCTTCCCAACTTTTCGTGGCTTTTGATCCTTCTCATTTGGGACTTCCAGTCACCAAGCGTACACTTTCCAATTGGATCGCTCAGTGTATTTCTTTTGCTTACCAGAGTAAGAACATTTCTCTGGAGGGCCATGTCACAGCTCACAATGTGAGAGCCATGGCCACTTCTATGGCTCATCTTCACTCTGTGTCCATAGATCAGATCTGTCGAGCAGCCACTTGGGCCTCGGTTCATACCTTCACAGCCCATTACTGCTTGGACAAGGACTCCCGCCGGGATGCCTTGTTTGGTCAGGCTGTCCTCAAACACCTGTTCCATACTTAAACAACTCCTGCCCACCTTCCCTGGATGGATGCCTGAGATCCATGCGAAGATGGTTTACCCTTGGAGGGGGATCTCCCAGGCATCTTAGCTAGGGAGTCCCCATATGTGATGACTTATTCCTGCTTGTTCCTGGAGATAGCACAGTTACTTACCTGTAACAGGTGATCTCTGGGAACAGCAGGAATTAGTCATCACAACCCACCCACCTCCCCTAGGAGTTGTATCTCTATCTATCTATCTTCCTGTCCTCTCTCTCTATTGTCTCAGCTTTAAACTCGAACTGACGAGAGCTGGTCAGGAAGGCGGGAAGGCAGCGCGCATGTGCAGTGGGAGGCCCCAAAAGCTTTTAATCTGAAAAGCTGGGGAGCTTTCCCACGCGGGCTCCGTCGGTACCGACGTACCCATATGTGATGACTAATTCCTGCTGTTCCCAGAGATCACCTGTTACAGGTAAGTAACTGTGCTTTCTCTCCTCTCAAGTCCTCCTTGATCCTTTACAATCTGGCTTTTGTCCTTATATTCTATTGAAACGGCTCTTGCCAAAGTCTCCAGTGACTTGTTCCTGGCAAAATCCAAGGGCCTTTACTTAGTCCTCATCCTTCTTGACCTCTCTGCTGCTTTTGACGCTGTTGACCATAACCTTCTCCTTGATACCCTGTCCTTGCTTGGTTTTAAAGGTTCTGAACTATACTGGTTCTCCTCTTATCTCTCCCATCGCTCTTTCAATGTTTGTTCTGGTGGATCCTCCTCTGCTGCCATTCCACTCTGTTGGTGTACCCCAAGGATCCACTCCTTTTCTCTCTCTATACCCAGACCCTTGGTGCACTCATTTCTTCCCATGGCTTTCAGTACCATCTTTATGCTGATGACTCCCAGATCTACCTCTCTACATCTGAAATCTCTCTGGCAATCCAGACCTGGATCTCTGCCTGCTTTTCTGACATTGCTGCTTGGATGTCTTAACCGCTTCTTGAAATTGAACATGAACAAAACTGAGCTTCTTATTTTTCCCCCTAAAACATCCTCTCCTTTTCCTCCTTTCTGTGTCTCTCTGGATAACTCTCTACTCTGTTTCCTCAGCTCACAACGTTGGGGTCATCTTTTGACTCCTCTCTGTCCTTCTCCACACACATCCATCTGATAGCTAAGACCTGCTGTTTCTTTCTCTATAACATCAACAAAATTTGCACATTCTTTTCTGAACGCTTATCCACTCCTTAATCACCTCCCGTCTTGACTATTGTAATCTACTCCTTGCTGGTCTCCCTTTGAATCATCTCTCTCCTCTTCAGTCTGTTCAACACTTTGCTGCACAGCTAATCTTCCGCCAGCCTCGCCATGCCCATATTACCCCTCTTCTCAAATCACTTCATTGGCTCCCTGTCTGTTTCCATATCCAGTTCAAACTTCTCCTGCTGACCTATAAGTGCATTCACTCTGCAGCTCCTCACTATCTTTCCTCTCTTCTACCTCCCTACACCACCCCCCCCCCCCTCAGGAACTCTGCTCTTCTGGAAAATCGCTTCTATCTGTGCCCTTCTCTTCTATTGCTAATTCCAAACTTCGCTCCTTTTACCTTGCTGCACCTTACGCCTGGAACAAAGTACCTGAGTCTGTTCACCAGGCACCTTCTCTGACCCTTTTCAAATCCAGGCTGAAAACTCACCTCTTCGCTGCCGCTTTCAGATCTTGACTCACCTGATCTCCTTGTTTCCCTTGTGTTGACTAGACTGTAAGCTCTGATGAGCAGGGACTATCTCTCACATGTCTGTGCAGTGCTGTGTACAACTTGTAGCGCTATACATATGCTCAGTAGAAGTAGTAGAAATGATGGGTGATGGAAGAGATTGAAACAGGGAGCATGTCTGTGTCATATACACTCTTTCACACTCCTGCCATCTCTTATACACACACATTCCCGTATTACTCAGAAAACTACTACACATAACAACAACCCAGAACAAAAAGATCAAAATGTGAAAACACTGTATTCTTATCGAATATCAAATCTTGTTGTAACCTATTCAATGTATATATAATTATGTATAATTATTTAGATAGTTATTCCCCAGTTCACACCCAGTTGATTTTCCCTGTTATCTGTAAACCTAGATCAGTCATGTACTGACAGGTATGTTGTTGTTCAATGTAAACCGCACTGATGATGAATAGTGCGGTATATAAAAAATGTTAAATAAATAAAAAAATAAATAAATAAAATAAATTCGCCATCATGCAGATACTTGCTCTGTCTCTCACAATAACTTTCTCACACACATTGCTTGTCTCTGGCACTCGCTGCAATACATTCTGTCATACACACATGACGGCAACATTCTGGGGAAGGGGGGTTTGAAAGGATGGGCTCCACCTTAACCAGGGTAGAATCAGGTTGCTGGCATTAGCCTTTAAAAAGGAGATAGAGCAGCTTTTAGGCTAGATAATGGGGGAAAGCCAACAGTCACCCAAGAGTGCCTAGTTTAGAAAAATGTATCCTTGAAGGATACTAGCAAAACAGAGAAGCCTTGGCATCTTGACAGAGAGGTTCCCAGTGCCTTTGATTTTTACTTAGGGTTAATTTGGAATCTTTCAACTCTATCTTCAAATAGCCAGACTGTTGTTATTTGCAAACAACAAACTTTGAAATGCCTGCATACAAATTCTAGAAGTCTGAAAAATAAGATGGGAGAGTTAGAATATATAGCAATAAATAAAAGATTAGATATGTTATAATTGGCATTTCAGAGATCCGGTGGAATGAGGATAACCAATGGGACACTATGATACCAGGCTACAAACTATATCACAATGATAGGCTAGATCACATTGGTAGAGGGTGGCTCTATACGTTAAAGAGGGCATCTACTCAAACAGGATAAAAGTTTTGCAGGAAACAATATACACTGTAGAATCTCTGTGGATAGAAATTCCATGTGGAAAGGGAAAGGGAATGGCAGTGGAAGAGCACTACTGTCTGCCTGGACAGAATGAACAGACAGATAATGAAATGCTAACAGAAATTAGGGAAGCTAGCAAAGCTTACCACACAATAATAATGGGAGATTTCAATTACTCCGGTATTGACTGGGTCAGTGTCACATCAGGACATGCTAGGGAGATAAAGTTTGTAGATGAAGTAAATAACTGCTTCATGGGGCAGCTGGTTTAGGAAGTGACATTTAGGAATGCTATTTTAGACCTGATCCTCAGTGGAATGCAGAATCTAGTGTGATAGGTAACTGTTTTTGGGCTGCTTGGCAATAGCGATCATAACATAATCCCATTTGATTTAATAAATGGAGGGAGGACAGCAAATAAATGCTAACAAATTCAAACTGTCAATAAGGAGACTATAATAAAATGAGGAAAATGGTTAAAAAGATAAAATGAACTACTGCAAAGGTAATGAGTTTGCATCAAGCCATGCTTTAAAAAAGACAGAAGGAAGGCCAAAAGACAGCCAGCATGGCTTAAAGGTGAGGTCAGAGAGGCTGCTATAGCTAAGAGAGAATCATTCAGAAAATGGAAAAAAGAGCCAAATGACAAAAACAGGAAACATACTGGCAAGGTAAATGTGAGGCATTGATAAGGCAGGCAAAGAGAAAATCTGAAAAGAAGCTTGCCATGGAAGCAAAAGTGGATAATAAAAATGTTTTAAAGTATATTCGTAGCAAGACACCGATGGAGAGATAAAAGATGCATTGAGAGAGGACAAGGCCATAGCAGAGAGACTGAATGAATGAATTTTTTGCTTCAGTCTTTACTGAAGATGATGTAGGAAACGTACTCATGCCAGAAATGATATTTATTTATTTATTTATTTGAGCACATTTTTATACTGCTCCTTCCAGTGATCAGCAGCGGTTTACATCTAACAATTAACTCTGCATAGTTTAGCAGTTACATAAAACCGTAGGGTAATAACATTAGAACATTATGATAACTCAATAAGTAGAACCATAATAACTGTATACATAAAACTGTAAGATAATAACATTAAAACATTAGGATAGCTCATTAAATATAAAAAACTGTATACATGAAGTAATGTGAAACATACATGTTATATAATTAACTATATACATTATTTGTGAACGATAGTATAGGTAGATTTTTATTTGATTCTCTGTGTGTTTGAAGTTTCTAACTGGTAAAGGTGTAAAAAATCTGACAAGTTGATTTAATCCTGGAATTACTTTGTTATTTCTGTCAAATTGAAGTATTCTTGGAATAGATTTGTTTTAAGGCTCTTACGGAATGATATGAGATCTTTGTTAGCTCTTAAGGTGTCTGGGAGTTTGTTCCATTGTGTTGGAGCAGTGTATGTGAATGCTCTATTACTGGTGAATGCCTTTGATTTGCAAATGGAGAGGGGGGTTTGTAGTGTATTTAGGTTGCGTGTTCGTCTTTTCCTGTTGGTGTTTTGTGATTTTATGAGTGTGGCAAGATGGGATGGGGCATAATTGTTTATTAGTTTGAATGTAGTGATAATTATTTTGTATCTGATGCGTGCATGTATAGGTAACCAGTGAAGTTCTCTTAGGATAGGTGTGATCTGATCTGTGAATGGTACGCTCATAAGGATTCGGGCTGTTACATTTTGTGCCATCTGGAGTATGTTTGTAGTTTTTTTAGGCAAGCCTTGTAATATGCCATTACAATAGTCCAGATATGGCATTATGATTGCTTGTATTATTGATCTAAAGTCCGATAGTTCTAGGATGTTTCGTAAGGGCTGTAGGGTTCTTAGTTTGTAGAAAATGGTTCTATTTAGAATTCTTAGGTGTGTTTCCATGTTAAGTGTCCTATCTAGGGTGACACCTAGGTACTTTAGTTCTTGTTTAGTGTTATAAGTTGTATTATTTAGTATGATTGTAGTGGGGTGTTTAAACTCCGGGTTTTTAGAGATAAACATTACTTCAGTTTTTTTGTGATGGATAAGCATATTGTTTTGTTGGAGCCATTGTTGTGCTTCATTAAGGCATTTTTCTAAGTGACTGTAATCTGGGTTACATATATCCAATTGAGTATAAAGCATTATATCATCTGCATAGAGATGATAGTCAATTTTGTGTTTTTGGAATATTGTACAGATTGGTCTTAGATATAAGTTAAATAATATAGCGGATAATGCTGAGCCCTGTGGGATACCTTGTGTCTGAGGGAAGGTATTGGATAGGTTTTTATCGAAGTAAACTTGTTGTATTCTGTTTGATATATAAGACGAGAACCATTTTAGGGGGATTCCATTTATACCTTTCCTTATCGTCTCTCCGGGCCCGTCCAGGAACAAGTGGGTTGTCAATCTTCTCCAGCAACTGAGGACTGAAATCTCAAACTTTGAAGAGCTGGCATCTGGCTCCCTCTGCTGGCCACTGTCAGTCTTTTCAGTCCTCAAGCAGCTGAAGGACGTGTTCCTGGCTGGCTCCCCCCTTCAGAGGTGTAAAACTTAGATAATTTTATTTCTTTTGGTTTATTTTTGCTGTTTGCAGTACCAGGGATCCTAGCAGGGTTCCTTACAGTAGCGATTGCTGCCGACCGCTTTTTAGCGGAGCTCAGAGGCACGGAGCTGAAGAGGCAGGGCCTGTCTCATATTTCAGCTCCGTATAGTACAGCAGAGTGCAGAGCAGTGCTGGGAGCCCCAGTTACCTGCCTGCTGTCTCCGGTGCTCAGCTTCCTTCCCCGCTAGCAGTGGGTGCCAAGAGCTGAAGGAGAAGATTCTTTTCTGCGTTTCTTCTTAAGGTTGGTCATTTTGTTTTTGTCAGCTTGTGAGTAGTTTGTGTGTGCCGGCGGCCATTTTCTTTCTTCTTTCTTCTCAGTTGCTTGGTTTTTCCCACGGCGAATCTGAGGGGCCGGTTTCACTATGGATTTTGCTGAGTATGAAATGTGCTTTGTGGTGCTCCGATTGAGTTTTGCTGAGTATGTCATTTGGTTTGTGGTGCTCCGCTTGGCTTAAGGGCCTCTTGGGCATATAGCCGGCCTTCGCAGCAGGCTTTTACAGCGGTTCGTTTTTGGCGGGAAAGGCAGCCGGGGCTGCTACAGCGCCAACAGCCTGGTCTCTTCAGGTTAGTTACAGATGACCTGCGGAATGGGGCGAAGGCTCTTATGTTCCTAAGTAAAGTGAGCCATTCTTTACCTCTGGAGCTCTTTTATCTGTCCTAGCAGGGCAGTTGGCAGACTATATAAGTACATAACTAAATGTACCCAGAGCACGGATTCACATTGTCATATTGCTACCGTTAGCGATACAGGGCAGCGTTAGTGCAGTTCCTCTCCGGTGCTGTAGCCCTTTGGTTCATTTTTGGGTGTCTGAGGGATGAGCAGGCCTCACAGAGGACTTACTCTCCGGAGCAGAGGGCTCATCCCTGGGAGTCCCAGGGGTCTTCTCTTTTCCTTTCGTATAGAACACAGGCTCAACTATCCCCTCTGCTCTGTTTTTGTTCAGCTACATAATTTTTTTCTCTCTTCTTCCCTTGCTATCTGATCAACATTTTTTTTTTAGGGTTTCAGCCAATGTCTGCATTTGCCTTCTTTGGTTTATGCCTATGGCTTGTTTTCCTAAGGTATTTCTATGGTCCTTACATTTTGATGTGAATTGGATCTTGAACTGACTCTCTACATGGCTCTTGCCTTGGGCATGACATTCTTTCAGTTACTCCTGGCGTTTTCAGTGTTTCTGCGGGATCCGTGGCTACATTTCCTTGTTAGTTTTTATATGCAATTTGTCACTTTCATTGTGGTAATTTATTTGGCATTAAGTAGCCATTCCCTTTGCCACGTTTGCTGTCTCTGTTAGGCATTAACAGTTTTTCCTGGGTAACCCCGGGGTCTTTACATTCGGCTAGCTTCCAGGCACAGGATGGTGCAATTTTTCGTTTACATTTTTTCTTGTGTGTTCTTCATACGTATAGGCACCTACCTATTTCTAGGTGGGTGTTCTTCTCAGGATGTGTAACTATTGTTTCTGTACCTTTTTAAGGGTCTGACCTATGCTCTTTTTGTCCTTGGTTCCTTCCATTCTTGCTTGGTCGCGGTGGCTTATGGTCTTCCTTCCTTTCTGGGCATATTTACACGATTGGTGTACTGTTAATATTGACCTTTCTATGGTCCAGTTCTCTATGGGTGGGGTCCATTTCATTGTTCCCTGCTGGGGTTGACTACTCAGGGTCTTTACAAGATACATGAATCGATTCTGGACCCCAGGGACCTGAGGGTTCTCCGAGCCCAGCAGCCCTTGCATAGATACCAATAGCTGCACTCACAACGCAGGACGTGTTTCTCAAGGATTTGTTGTTGTTGGGCCAATGGTCCCCGCACTGAAGCGACCGTCAGTGAACGATATGGTAAAAGGGAGGCCAGATCCTTTTTACTAATACAGCAGGTTAAAGTCATAACTGCCAGGAATTAAGATGGTCAGCGACCTTTTTACTTAATTGCAATGTTTTGGCAAACACTGCTGGAATGGTTTATCTCATTTCCTAGCCTTCCTGGGGTTCCCAAATGGGTCTTCGAGGATTAGCTTATGCAAGGCTTCAGATCGGGCCGCAGGTGCTTCCTGTGCGCAGGCTGAAGTGACCGTTGGTCGGATCGGAATCTGAATACCCGGAGGCTTCCTTGCGTGGGACACGGATTATGGGTCCTTTGTTTCCACGGCTGCCGGGGGAGCTGGACTCCTTTGCGCTTCCCTAAGGTGGCTGTATTTGTGACGGCGGTAGCTAAGTAATCCGCTAGGTAACAGGTGGTGCCGCTCTTATGGACCGGCGGGATAGTAGATTACGTTCTCGCTTGAAACAGACTTTTGAGTCTTGCGTTCTGTCGCCGAGGCGGCTGTATGGGCAGCTTCTGTTCCAGGGGCTCTCTTCACTGGCTAGAGCTCCTCTTGACTCAGCGGCGGCGTCGGTGGCCGGTTCATTCGATGCTCGAGTGCGTTTGTTTGCGACGTCTTTAGCGGCGCTGTTAGAGTTCCCGGTCGGGGTTCTTTCTGGCCGGTTAAGCTGCGGGTTTGCATTTAGTCATCGCTGCGGCTCCTCTTGCTGATACGAGCGTCGACTGCGTGGTACTATCCGCGGCTCCTTGGGTCCATGGCGACGCACTTCGTCCGCGGGCTGTGGGCCATGATCCTCCTACGGATGTTACAGCAAGCGTGCTTCTCGTGCTGCAATTCTCAAGACTTCCCCTGGCACACTGGTTGCCCCGGTTGTGCGCCGTTTCCGACAGTCTCCAGGGGTGCCTGGCTTCGGTTCCTCTCCGTGTGACTTCCCCTTCGTCAGTCCGACTAGCGGATGGTTATGACTGCTGCCCGTCTCGTCCGTTGCAGGGGGAGTAATGGAGTAGCCTAGGGGTTACAACATCTGCCTCATACCCTAACGATCAGGGGTTCAATTCCCACTGGCACTCCTTGTGAACTGATTAAAAATTACTTTAGAGCTCCTTGACTGGCACTCTTTGCTCAGAGATCTTGGCCGTCAGGGCTCCAGGGTTCTTCCCTACCTCTGGTAGGGTTCCGGGCAGTGTTCTAGCGCTACAGAAATGTTCTTCCCCTGATACCAGTCGAAGCGATGAGTGTTTTTTGTTTTTCTCGGACTTGGCCGTGGCTTAGTATGCCTGTGTTTTTGGAGTTCTTTCTACTTCATATTTTGGCACGGAAAGAGCGTCTCTTGGCATATGCTGTAGGCATTTTTGGCTTAGAAGTGTCCTTGCAGGAAGAGGTGCACAACCATCTACTTCCCTGCTTGCGATAAAGAGGTTGGCTAGGGCTCTGTTCCATACAGTGAGCCCGCTCTCCTTCTGTCTGCACATCGATCGGCCTTTCTCTTTTAAGTTCATCTAGCACCTGGGGCTATCACATTCCGCTCTCATTCTGCAGTGGCAATTGAGTCAGCACTTAGAAGGCTGAGAAGCTGCACACAGATTCCCGGTCTGCAACCTGGTAGAGCCTCCATTTTTAGACCACTGCAGCAAACATGCATGCGAGCGTTCCTTGTGTCTGTTCGAATTGAAAGATTTCAGTGTAGGCAGGGCATTTTTCCAGAGAAAGCATGGGCCCTCATTAGGCTGATTTCACATTCACAGTTATACTGACCGTCTCCTTGGCTGATGCCAATCAGCGTGCGACCCATCTTGAAAGCCCCGCATATGAATTCTGCCTGCTAGCGTCTGCGCCGCTGCCTTTGCGGCTAAGGATCTAGCCTGGCTACGGGCTCCTAGCCTCCCATTTAAGCGTTCGCGGGACTCTAGCATAGCCTCTCAGTAATGGAGATCTGCTGATAAGGGGAAAGGGGGCATAGCTAGTTTCAAGGGTCAAAGTTTGCTTTTGTAGTCCCTCTCCGCTGAGCTGTTTTTTTTTTTTTCCATACGTGCAATTCAACCACGTATAGCCACAATTCAGCCATTACTAAATCTACCGTGAACTCTTCGAGCAGTTCCGTCCCTTCGTTCCCCTCTTCGCGGTGTAGTTACGCCGCACTTTGGATTGCGGTTTGAAGGGTTGCGCGACCTTTGTTTTTTCGTCCGAGTAGCGATATCGCGCTCAGGGAACTTCTTGGGAAATGCCCTTATGGGGGTTCTTGTGTTCCTAGCCCTATTGGTGCTGTGGCGGTCGGTTCCCTCCTTGTTTCCGGAACTCTTCTCTACGTTCGGTGTCGCTCAGTCTATCTCTCCCCTCTTTTTGGATCGTGGGCGATCCTTCCAGGGTCGACGTTCTTCGCTTGCTCTGGAACTGCCTCCGGTCGGCTGCGTATTCCGAGAGTCGGACCGGTTGTTTTCTTGCCGGGCCTCGGACGGACGCGGACGCGTCTCCGTCCTCCCTGGCTAGTTCCGTGACACAAGCGTTTGTGGTGTCCTTTCAGGTCGCAGGGAAGGTCCCTCCGGGGAAGGTTTTCGTGCTTGTTCTATGCGCGGCCCAGCGACGTTTTGGGCGGCGTCTCTTTGAGGCAAGCCGGTGATTTCCCGGGCGGCTAAGTGGTCGCCGCGTCTCCCGTTTCCGGAACTTTGCAGGCTGGATGTCTTGGCCAGCGGGCATGCCTGTCTGGAGGCGTCGGCCATCATACCCGGCCTGTTCGATCCCTCCCGTGGTTAGGTACTGCTCTGGTACTTCCCACTTGTTCCTGGACGGGCCCGGAGAGACGATAAGGAAACAGAAATTAGTCCTTACCTGCTAATTATCTTTCCTTGAGCTCTCTCCGGGCCCGTCCAGGACCCGCCCAGATTGTCTATCAACTTTTCAGTGTGTCGCGGGAGCCTACGGATTCTCGGTTGATGGTGGCAAAGTCAGCGCTACGGTTTCTAGTGTGTTTCTGGTCTCGTTCAGGAGTTGGTTTTTTCACTTGTTGGGTATTCTATGCTAGCATATATTTAAAAAAAAAAAAAAAAAAAAACCCACAAACAAAAGGAGCGAACTTGGCATTTTTGCCTGTTCAGTCATAGAGCAGCGGAGCTGCTCCGGTTTCGTTCCGCCTATCAGCCTCACGGAAAGCTACTGTTTTTTGTTATCTTTCCTATTTTGTCTAGTTTCTTTTGATTATTGGGAACTACTCTTCATCTGCTTTGTTAAGGTTAGACTGACAGTGGCCAGCAGAGGGAGCCAGATGCCAGCTCTTCAAAGTTTGAGATTTCAGTCCTCAGTTGCTGGAGAAGATTGACAACCCACTTGTTCCTGGACGGGCCCGGAGAGAGCTCAAGGAAAGATAATTAGCAGGTAAGGACTAATTTCTGTATTGTTTCTAATCTTTCAATGAGGATCTTATGATTCACTGAATGAAAGGCTGCAGTTATGTCGGTGAAAATTAGGACAAACATTTTTTTGCAGTTTTCAATGCCTTTATAAAGTTTGTCAAATAATACTAGAAGTAGTGTTTCTACTCCATGAGATTGTCTGAAACCATATTGTTGAGCATCTAGTGCATTTGTGTTATCTATGTGGTCTTGCAATTGATATTGAACAGATTTTTCAATGATTTTGGCTATAAAAGGTATACTTGATATGGGTCTGTATGAGGATGGATCTGCATTGTTTAGTGATTTGTTTTTTAGTATTGGTCGTATTAGAGATCTTTTTAGTTCTGTTGGCATATTTCCTTGAATTAGAGATTGGTTTACAATATTTAGTATTATGGGTGAGATTTCTGCTTTAATAGTCTTGATCCAGTCTACTGGACATGGGCCAAGGGGGGATGTGGTGGTATTTATGTTTGTGATGATGTTGAGTAGTTGTCTGTTATCTATTGGGTAAAAATTTTCCCACTCTATTGTGAGGTTAGTATTTTGTGTTACCCTTTGGAATATGTTATTTTCAATTTTATGGGAGATTTTTTTTTCTTCGCTAGTGTTTAATTTTTTAGAATAGTGATCAGCCAGTGCTTGAGCATTTATAGGATAATTTGAATTAACGTCTTTTGGGGGTTTAGTGAGTGATTTTACAAGCTCAAATAATTCCCTTGGTTTATTTAAAGGTGATGTATCAGAGGAATTGAAACAAATCTCGATAAAATCAGGAAGATGTAATAGACCTAATTGATAAACTGAAGTGCAGCAAATCGCCTGGACTGGATGGCATACACCCCAGTGTGCTGACAGAACTGAGATATAAGACTGTAGAATTACTATTAGTAATCTGTGAACCATCATTAAAATCGTCTGTAGTAGCCAAAGATTGGAGAGTAGCCAATGTAACGACAATTTTTAAAAAGCGTTCCAGAGCTGATCCAGGAAACTACAGACCGGTGAGCCTGACATAAGTACTGGGCAAAATGGTAGAAATCATTATAGAAAAAACAAAATTCCTTATCGCTTCTCCGGGCCAGTCCAGGGAAAGGTAGGGTTGTCAATCCCCTATAGCAGCTGAGGACTGAAGACTTCAAGTTTTCTTGAGAGGTGAAGCCACTCCCCCTGAGGGTAATCCAGCAGTCTTTCAGTCCTCAGCAGCTAAAGAGGATCGAATCTCTATTTCTCCCTCATAGGCAAGCCTTTTGGTTCCTCTTTTCTTTCTTTGTTTTGAGTAAGTTATATTGGCTCTAGCAGAGCTGATTTTTTCTATAGTTCTTGTGAGATTTCAAAATTGGTGCGCTATTGCTTTAAGAGCATTGGAGACGTTGAGAGGATTATTTCTTGCGGTGCGAGGTAGAGCCTGCCTCCTTCACTGCCTCCGTCTCCAGCAACCGAGTGATCCTGGGAGCCCCAGTTCTTTCCTCTGTACCGAGCGCTACCGGTGTTACAGTGCTTCCCGCTAGCAGCGGGACTGCCTTGCCGGCTCAGCTTCTCTGGTGAGTCATTATTTTAATTTTTTCCTGTCAGTAGCATCGGTTCGCGCGGCACCGGCTCCGGGTGATTTTCTTCAGCGCAGTGTGTTGAACGGCGGCGTTCCTTTTAGTCTTCGTTTTTGTCGCTTCCCGGCTCCTTCGAGGATTTAATTTTTTCATGGCGGACAAGCCTGTGCTAAAGTTGGACGAGCCGTCTTTGCCAGCCGAAAAGGCGGGAAAGGCGGCCATTTTGTTGGCGCCGGTGAGTGCTCTGGCAGAGCCGCCCCGGCCGCATAAAAGAAAGGCAAAATCTTCTAAGGACGCCGTTCAGCTGGAAAAGGCTTCATACTCATCTTCTGGACCTCAGGAAGGCATGGCATCATTTTTTTCACCAGAATTTATTTTGGCGATGCACAAGGCTTTTTTGTTAAAATCTTCTCAGCCTGATTCTCTCACTGCGGTTCCAAGTCCTGTGCCTGTGTCCATGCATGTTCAGATGTCTGAGGATCCTGGAGAGGGGTCTTCTCAGGCTAAGGACATTGTTAAGGACCCTGTGGATCTCTTTACTTCTCAGCCTTCCCTTCTCCTAGGTCAAGGGGATACGGAGGTTCTGGCAGAGACTGGTTTAGATCTCGATACAGATGACTTGGAAGAAGATTGCTCCTGGGGAGGATCCCAATATTTTCATGGTATTCCGTAAAGAGGAGCTCTCGGCTCTCATTTCTCAATCTTTGGCGGCGCTACACTTGCTTCTTCCCTCTTCTTCTCAGGAGCCTTTGGAGGATCCGTTGTTGCAGGGGTTTAAGGCTGAACAACGCTGTTTCCCTATGCACCGAGTTATCAGGCAGATGATTGAGTCCGAATGGGAGTGTCCGGAGGCTACCCTGCGTGGCAGCCGCGCATTGGCACGCTTGTACCCCCTTCCTCAGGAGGAGAAGGATTTATTACGCATGCCAAAGGTGGATGCAATTATTTCAGCAGTGACTAAAAAGACTACCATCCCCGTGGAGGGTGCGGCAGCTCTTAAAGACCTTCAGGATAGGAAGTTGGAAATTCTTCTCAAGCAGGCGTTTGATTCCAGTGCGTTGGCGCTGCAGTCTGCAGTTTGTGGAGCTTATGTTTCTCGGGCGTCCATTCGTTGGTTACAAGGGGACGCTTCAGGGGAGATTTCTTCTGAAATTGCAGACACTGCGAAGTTGGAATCGGCCGCTGCTTATATGGCGGATGCTTTTTATGATTTGCTGCGGATTGCGGCTAAAACTATGGCCTCCCTAGTAGCGGCTAGGCGTTTTCTCTGGTTGCGTAACTGGTCTGCAGATGTTTCTTCGAAATTGCGGCTCAGTAAATTGCCCTATAAGGGGAAATTACTTTTCGGAGAGGCCTTAGAAAAGATTGTGAAAGATTTAGGCGACTCCAAAGGCGGCCGTTTGCCTGAGGATAAACCTAAGCCGGCGCGGACCGTTGCTGGATTCCGTGGTTCCGGTCGGGACTCCCGTAGATTTCGCGGAGTGCACTTTGCTCCCTATTCCAGAGGCCGTTCCAGCTTTTGTGGGCAGTCCTTTCGTGGAGCCAGAGGTTTTGGCAGGTCCTACTTTAGTGCATCCCAGCCCTCTGTTAAAAAGCCGCAATGAAGGTCTGCTGGTCCAGCCGTTGGTTCCTGTAGGGGGACGACTACAGAATTTTTTGACGGCCTGGACCGACATCACTTCCGACAAATGGGTGTTGGAGATTGTTCAGAAGGGCTATGCTCTCGATTTCACCTGCCCTTTATCGCCCGCATTTGTAATGTCTCCCTGTGCTCCCGGTCTGAAAAAAGAGGCCATTGTGGACACGCTCTATCGTCTCTTGCAGCTGAGAGCGATAGTTCCCGTACCTTTTGACCAATACGGCTGCGGTCGATACTCGATTTACTTTGTGGTCCCCAAAAAGGAAGGTTCTTTTCGTCCCGTGCTAGATCTCAAAGGCGTAAACCGTACTTTGCGGGTGCCGCACTTTCGCATGGAAACGCTTCGTACCGTGCTTCGGGCGGTACGGCCGGGAGAGTTTCTCTCGTCAATAGATCTCACGGAGGCCTATCTTCATATTCCCATCAGACCCTCGCATCAACGCTTTTTACGTTTTGCCCTTCCAATGGGGCATTTCCAGTTTCGAGCATTACCGTTCGGTCTAGCTACGGCTCCTTGGACCTTCACGAAGCTGATGGTGGTGGTTGCAGCAGCGCTTCGAAAAGAAGGTATCCGTGTACATCCTTATCTCGACGATTGGTTGATCAGAGCCGATTCGCGTTTGGCTTCGATAGCGGCGACAGCTCGGGTTGTTCAGCTTCTCGAGCAACTCGGTTGGGTGATCAATCAAGCCAAGAGTCACTTGCAGCCGTCGCAGCAACTGACTTATCTCGGAGCACTCTTCGACACTGAGCGGGGGAGAGTCTTTTTGCCCGAAGTGCGGGTAGAAAAGCTGGTACAGCAGGTACAAGCGTTTCTACGACTAACAACTCCGTCGGCGTGGACGTATTTACAGCTCTTGGGGTCCATGGCGGCGGCGCTCGATCTGGTCCCGTGGTCCAAAGCTCACATGCGGCCATTGCAACAGGCGTTGCTTTCCCGCTGGTCACCACAGCTTCACCCTCTATCGCAGCGTCTGCCCTGTCCATTTCTCGTGCGTCGCAGTCTGGAGTGGTGGTTAGTTCGAGATCATCTGACGGTAGGCGTTCCCTTACAGGAGCCCTCATGGGTGTTGGTCACCACGGATGTCAGTCTCTCGGGCTGGGGAGCTCATTGTCAGACCCACATTGCTCAGGGTTCTTGGTCCCCAGAGGAGAGCTCGTGGTCGATCAACCGGCTGGAGCTTCGCGCAGCTCGTCTCGCCCTACTTCACTTCGCGTCTTTTCTCAAAGGGACGGCGGTCAAGATTTTTTCCGACAATGCCGTGACAGTCGCGTATATCAATCGTCAAGGGGAACCAAGATTCTTTCTCTTCTCTCCGAATGTCAGGATATGATGGTTTGGGCAGAAGCCAATCTTCTGGCGATCTCAGCGGCACATGTAGCTGTCAAGGAGAATGTGCAGGCAGATTATCTCAGCCGCAATGTTCTCGATCCCGGGGAATGGGAGTTGAACGCGGCGGTTTTTCACGAACTAACGTTGCGTTGGGGTCAGCCGATAATGGATCTTATGGCGACGTGCAGCAATGCCAAAGCCAACCGTTTCTTCAGCAGGCGCAGAGAACACATGTCAGAAGGACTCGATGCTCTCGTTCAGCCCTGGCCACGGGACTCTCTCTTGTACGTTTTTCCTCCTTGGCCGATGCTGAGTCGAGTTATCCAGCGCATAGCGCAACACCGGGGAATGGTGATTCTCATAGCCCCGGATTGGCCTCGTCGGCCTTGGTATGCCAATCTAGTTCGACTCTTAGTAGCTCGACCGTGGCCTCTTCCAGTCCGCATCAATCTGTTGCATCAGGGTCCGATTCTCATGCCACGAGTGGATCGCTTCTTACTTACGGCTTGGCTCTTGAAAGGGCTCGCTTAAAACGCAAAGGGTATGCGAGTTCTGTTGTGGACACCTTACTTCAGTCTAAGAGGCCAGTGACTTCTCTGGCATATATGCGGGTATGGCGTCTTTTTGAAAATTGGTGTGGTCAGCGCAATGTTCCTCCTATGTCTTCTACCTTACCTCAGCTGCTACTCTTTCTACAGCATGGCTTGGACAAGGGGTTGGCTCTTAGTACTCTTAAGGTTCAGATAGCCGCACTTGCTTGTTTTCGAGGATCAGTGCAACGTCGCCGTCTTTCGGCGCATCCAGATATACATCGCTTTTTACGTGCAGCAAAGATTATCTGTCCTCCCGTGCGTCCTATAGTACCTCCTTGGGACTTGAATATAGTGTTGGAAGCTTTTTCCCAGTCACCCTTAACTTCCCTCTGCTCTCGGGAGCTCCGAGAGAGTTCATGGAAGACAGCTTTCCTTGTGGCTTTATGTTCGGCACGCCGAATTTCGGATTTGCAGGCCTTGTCTTGCCAGGAGCCTTATTTGCAATTTCTTCCCGAACGGGTTTTGCTAAGAACGGTGCCTTCCTTTTTACCGAAAGTGCTTTCTGTTTTTCATGTTAACCAATCTGTGGCTTTGCCCGTCTTTTCTGATACCTCCGCTTCTCCTATGGACCGTGCGCTCAAACATTTGGATCTTGGTCGGGTCTTAAAGATGTACCTTCGGGTTTCGCAACCCTTTCGGAAAACGGACCGACTCTTTGTTCAATGTACGGGTCCTCGGAAGGGTCTCGCGGCGTCTAAGTCCACCATTGCTCGGTGGGTTCGCAGCGCTATTGCGGCTGCTTACGCTGCCCAAGGCATTTCGCTGCCGGTTGGTTTGAGGGCTCATTCCACTCTGGCTCTAGCGACTTCCTGGGCGGAATATGCTTTTGTTCCACCGGTGGATATCTGCAGAGCAGCGACGTGGTCTTCCTTGCATACTTTTACGAAGCATTATCGCTTGGATGTACAGGCCAGGGACGATGCGAAAGTGGGGGCTTCGGCTCTTATCGCAGGTTTGGCGGGTCCCTCCCGTGTTTAGGTACTGCTTTGGTACTGCCCTACCTTTCCCTGGACTGGCCCGGAGAAGCGATAAGGAAGATGAAATTAGGTCTTACCTGCTAATTGTCTTTCCTTGAGCTTTCTCCGGGCCAGTCCAGGGTCCCACCCCTTTAGGTTTTACGAGCAGTTTTTTTTTTGCGTAACCATAAGAATTTCATCATATCTGCATGTTCGTCTGAAGGGGGACAGGTTTGGGGCTTCTAGGTTTCACTCAATGCCAACCTATGACATATATTGTAAAAAAAAAAAAAAGAGGGGAGCACATTTCTTGGCTTCCTAGTTTTTCAAGGACTATAGAATGTTATCAGTTTTTCAAGGGTTAATCTACTTTTTGTCAGTTCTTTCGTTTTAGTTGCTTTGTCAGAAGGAGACTGCTGGATTACCCTCAGGGGGAGTGGCTTCACCTCTCAAGAAAACTTGAAGTCTTCAGTCCTCAGCTGCTATAGGGGATTGACAATCCTACCTTTCCCTGGACTGGCCCGGAGAAAGCTCAAGGAAAGACAATTAGCAGGTAAGACCTAATTTCATCTTACTGAACATGCAGATAGTCATGGTTTAATGGCAGAAAGCCAACGTGGATTTAATCAAGGAAAGTCTCACCAACATCCTATATTTTTCTGAAGATGTGAATAAACAGGTAGATAAAGGTGAGCCAGTTGATACAGTGTATCTTGATTTTCAGAAAGCCTTTGACACCAAAGTTCCTCATGAGAGACTCTTGGGGAAATTAAAAAGCCATAGGATAGGAAGCAATGTACTATTGTGGATTATGAACTGGTTGAAAGATAGAAAACAGAGACTTGGGCTAAATGGCCAATTTTCTCAATAGAGAAAGGTGAATAGTGGAGTACCCCGGGGATCTTTGCTGGGCCTGCTGCTTTTTAACATATTTATAAATGACCTGGAAATGGGAATAATGAGTGAGGTGATCAAATTTGCAGACGACACAAAATTATTCAAAGTTAAAACACAAGAGGATTGTAAAAAATTGCAGGAAGGCCTTGATAAATTGGAAGACTAAGTGTCCAAATGGCAGATGACATTTAATGTGGACAAATGCAAAGTTATGCACTTAGGGAAGAACGACTCAAACTATGATTACACGATGCACGATTCCACATTAGGAACCACCACGCAGGAAAAGGATTTCAATTTCATCATTGGTAATACATTGAAACCCTCTGCCCAATGTGCAGCAGCAGCCAAGAAAACAAATAGAATGCAAGGAATCATGAAGAAAGGAATGGACGGGGAGGAAGTGATGTTACCCAAGTTAATGGCAGCTTAGGGGCTTCTCTCTGATGTCCCCAGAGAGAAAAAGCCCTCTAACGTGGTGCAAATCACAGTGGCAGACCGCAAAATCATGTGCCTTCATCATCGGAGTCCCGGGTGGTCTGATGGCAGCGAAACCGAAGGCAAGAGATGGCATTGAGAAGCCGCAGATGGCTCAGCGCTTTATCAGCAAGGCCGAACTGTGTGCTGGCTCCCCGGCTAGCATGGCATTGGCGGATTCTGAAGCAGAAGAGGGAGGCAATGCTGTGGAGTAGCCAACATCAAGGCTCGACCATTTCTTCTTACAGTGTGAATTTTGCCACGGCTTTGACAAAATGGCGGCGGAGTTCCAATCGATGCAGGAGAAGGTGATGAGCAAGATCGCGGACAACTTATAAGCTAGATGACTTGGAAAGCAGGGTGCGGTGGAACAATGTAAGGATTCACGGGGTCCCTGAGACCAAGGAGGGAGTGGAAGATGTGGTGGCCATAGTGCATGCCGTCTGTGAAGAGTTCCTGTCATCAGAGAAGTATCAGGCCCGGAGTGCCTCTGTGAACATTGAGAGAGCCCATAGAACATTGGGAAAGCCTCCCAGGACATCATTGTCCGCTTTCTGCATTTCCTGGATGCAGACCTACTGCTGCAGAAAGGCCAAGAGAAAAAAAAACAGTGTCATATCAGGAATCCACGGCTTCCTTTTACGAGGACCTATCTACCTTTACTTTGGTGAGGCAGAAGGAGATGAATACTGTGATAGAAGTGCTTACTGAGGAAAAGCTCAGATTTTATGGTCCTTTCTGCATGAACTTTGAGGCACCTGGCAAATGAGTCTCGGCCAAGGACTTGTCTGAGAGCTAGAGGGCCTTTCGAATGGCTGAGCTGGTGAGGAGTGATGCAGTTCCTCAGTCACAGTCACAGTCCCATGAGCCAGCCTCTTCTAGGTGGAAAAAAATGGGGAATCCCATCTCATGACTGTTGTTGGCTTTGGTGGGGAAAATGGATGCATTGCTGTTCCAATGCGAAACTGGACTGAATGGGGAGGCTCCCCTTAGACCTTGGGGGAGCCCTCCAGTATATAGGGCATGTGCTAGGGTGGCTGAGGGTATTCTGAGCTGGGGGACATCGGTGTGGAGGAGGTGGGAGAGTTGGGGATGCTGTTCCTGATTTTGTTTTTGCCGGACACATTGTTCTGTTGTTGAAGGGCAGTTTCTCCAAATGGGTTAGTTTTGCACATACCGTGACAGGCATGAACCTCACTTCTAAGCCAGGGCATGGGGAGTATGATCTCAGTCTCTCAAATTTACTTCTAAGGCTCAGCATAATACTTGCATCGTGCCAAAGAGAGCCTTCTGCTGAAGTTCGTAAAATGTAACATGTATGGATAATTTCTCAAGATGTGTTTGGAAATTCTTCTTCATCAAGGCAGTGGCATCCAACAAAATGGGAAATATTTCCATATCTTTCTGTCACATTTTATTGGTGTCTGACTGTATTTCCTGGTATTTCAGGATCTTTTACCTCGCCACGCGATTCACAGAGTAGTTGCTTGGAACCGACACCTCTATTATCAATGCCATTCTGTGTCTTTTCCTCATTAACCACTATATCCGGCTTCCTCGCATCCTTCTTTTTATCGGTCGGGATGGGAGTATCCGTGATCTTAACCTCCTCATTCTCTGTAATTCTCTTAGGGTCATGATCCCAGTGCTTTTCGGGCCCAGTGATGTTGTAGTGTTTACAGAGTTTCCAGTGGATGAGATGCACTACTTTATTATGTCTTTCTGTATAGAAATTTTCTGCCATCAGAACTTCACAGCTCGCTATGAGGTGAGTCACTGTTTCCAAGTCTTTCTTACAGAATCAATATAAGTCTGTATTACCAGTTTTTTTTCAGTGCTCACTGTAAACCATCACATCCGTAAGCCGCTGTCCTGAGCTGCAACTATCAACCTCTCATCCTTCGGTTTCAGTTCACCCCTCCTTAACTATTCATGTGTCTGTTCTTGATCTACAAAGGATTCCTGGAATAATACACTGTATTTCCCACTGTATTTGTGCGTCTGCCACTTGCCTTTCCTTGTTTGTTGATCTAAATCTTTGAAGAGTTTTTTCTGTTTTGCAAATTCTGTTGCTGCCTTCCCTGTGCATGCTTGTGGATTTTCACTCATTCCTTCTAGTCGTCGGAATGCTTGTCCAAGTTTGATGATGGAGACAGATTCTGGACGATTGCTCTCATATTTCAGAACTTTTTATGTATTTGGATCTGATGATGCAGTTAAGTAGGCCTACGATGGTAGCTCTGTATGTGTAATCAATCTGTACAAGTCCTAGCCCTTCTTCAGCTCTAGGAACTGTTGAATGTGAGGGGACAATGTAGTTTCTGTTTGAGGGATTGTTTAGGGACCAGGGAAGCAGGGAGGTGGAACCTGATTGACCAAAAGTGGGTATGATGTGGTTTCCTCCGGTCTGCATTGTTGGTAGACACTGATGAAAGAAGGGAAGGGGTGGGGAGGGGGCCTGGTAGTATGAATGAAGATGGATGGTCATGGTTGGCACTTGATGCCTGTTGGAGCAAAGGTTGCTTGCTGCCAGTATGAATGTATGAGGGGAGTGGGGAGGGGTAATATCTTATATGTTGAAGATTGTAACATTGAATGTCAAAGACCTCAATTCCCCCCGAAAGCGGTCACTTCTATTTAAGGAGCTTCGACTTCTGGAGGAGGATGTGGTTCTGCTGCAGGAGTGCACCTTTGTTCCTCCTGTACTGATTGGCTGCAGAGGCGGCCCTTTACAGAGGTCTGGGTGATGTCTGATGTGCAGGAGCATAAGAAATGTGGGGTTGCAGTCCTGATCCACCAGTCTCTATGGCCTGTGGTTGAGGAGGTGCAGCAGCATAAAGTGGGACGATGGCTTTTTCTAAATGTGTGGCTCCAGGAGACTCTTTATACAATAGCTTATTTGTATGCTCCTAATTAAGGCAGGCAACGTTTTATGCTTCCTTAAAGGAATCTTTGGTGGGTTTTGCGTGGGGTCCATTGGTCTTGGGGGAAGGGCTATAATGCCTGCCTGCAGCCACAATTAGACGCCATGGGGCGTCTAAGCTAGCTGGAGCTAGTAGGGCCCTGGGTAGAGTGCTGGGGAACCTGAACTCCACAACATGTGGCGCGAGTGTCATCAGGGGCTTCATGGGTATATGTCAGGGCTGCCTAGGGTGGTTGATCTCTGTAGGCGGCAGGCCATTCTTTGGCACACATGGCCTGCTACCCTCCTACACTCTGAACTGTGCCACCCTTCCTTCCCCCATGCCGAGTCGTGCCATGCTGCCGCTGATTCTGGTGGCAGGAGGGGGATGGCTAGGCTCGGCGGCAGGCCATGTGCTTCGGCATACATGGCCTGCTGCATCTGAACCCCCAAAGCACATGGCCTGCCGCCAAGCCAAGCTACACCCCCTACTCGACCCCGCTGCCGGAATCAGCTGTAGCACGTCTCAGCACAAGGGATGCAGCATGCAGGGGGTTGACGGCACGACCGGGATTTCTGCCTAGGGCGGCAGAAACCCTTGGGTTGGCCCTGGTATACGTACTATTCCCCAGTGCATCAGGACCACACTCTGACTGACTACTTGCTGCTCAACCACTGGTTGATGGGCCCAGGTGTTTGTGGCAGAATTGGGAGTTATAACCTGTTCTGACCATGCTCCATGCTGGATTAAAATTGCGGACCTGGGCCTTGCAGGGAGATTTTTTTCGAAGGATGAAAGCTGTCCAGGCCCATGCTCAGTTCATCCAGGAATGCTTTGAGTTGAACGCTATGGGGGAGGTGACCTTCCGACTTGGGTGGGTTGCCTTTAAGGCCACAGCTCAGGGACGGCATCTGGCAGAGGCAGCAGAGTACTGGAGAAAGTGTGAGAGAGAATTGCTTTCCCTGGGAGAAGAGGTCCAGCGCCTGCAGCTTCAGCACCTGCAGACAGGCTCGAAATGGGTGTGGACACAGTGGATGGCAGTCCAGACCCGCCTGGATGAGCATGTGCAGTGCAACCTAGAATCCATGCGTTGTCGGCTGCGGCAGATGTTTAATGAGAAAGGTAATGAGGTTGGTAAGTTACTGGCTTTGTGCGCTTGCGTAAATAATGGACGGATCGGATGATCCCAGAAATTCGGGATCTTCAGGGGCATGCTATTTTTGTGGAATTCTTGTTAGACTTGTATGCTGGGGAGCCAGTGCCCCTGGAGTGGATAATGGAATATCTTCAGTGGGTAGGCTTGGAATCCCTTACATACTCTGAGAAGGAGCACCTGGAGGAAAGATTTAAATGGTTGGGGCTCTTCTTGATTAAGTTCATTACGCTGAACAGTATTGATAGAAAATCCAGAATTGTTTATGATAATTCAAAATAGCATCACAATCTCACCCACACCATGCTCTAGGAACATGTTGAAGAACATGCCAACGCAACTGATCAAAAGAATGGTGAAAGAGTTCAACGATGGAGGCAGACTTAGTAGCTGTATTTATTCTTGACTTATGCTCTCATAAACGTGTATTAATGTCAGTCTAGTACGTCCCACATATAATTGTTTGCATGGGCAGATCAAAACATATACACTGTGACTTGATTGGTAGGTTGTATAAGTATTTGATTTTTTTATTGGTATCATGTATTATTATTTCAATTTATTGTTTATAATTTTTATGACTGTATCTTGATACAACTATTTCTTTGTTTTATTTGTAATTTTGTTAGACCCCTGATGCAGACTCAATGCCGAAACTTGGCCAAGTCGGATCTTTTTTGGTTTACCAATTAAATAAAACCTGTGTTTTTTGACTACAGTTGTGAGTTTGGCCTCATATTCCTCCGCTCTTTGTGGATTTGTTTGTACGACTGTTTCTTATCTTCTTTTGTTCCTAAGCCAGTGTGGCTCCACATTTTGGGTGACGGAATGCTTCAATTCAGATAAGTACTGCCAATCTTTTTTTCTTTACCCTGAAGCAGAACCATTAATTTTGTGGTTCAAAATGCATTGGTTTACCTTTCTTGGCAGTTTAGAAATTATGAATGATCACTTTTAATAAATTAAAATGGACATATGGGAGGATGCTAAATATAGCTACCTTGTAATATAGTCTGACAAAAAATTGTTTGGAACAAGTATATTAGGGTCTTTTTTTAAGTGTCACTTTGTGGAATATTTTGACCCTTTGGTGGGCCATAGTATCTGGTAACACACACAACATAGCATTGTCATTATGAAGAGTACTGAGGATAGTGTAGTGCCAACTTCTCGATATCCTCCAGAGGTTTTAGTGTCAAAAAGAGCACTTTTCCAATGCCTATTCTTGCCTGGAGCAGGTCTAAGTTTGGATGTGGGTGCAGACATCCCCAAGGATTCTAAGATCAATCGGTGCTATCTATGTCCATAGCTCCACCTTGGACATACCTCCATTACATTCCCTGCCTATTTAGACCGCCCCACACTGGAGATCTCTAAAAAATCAGTTTCGGAAATTGCTCTGGAGACATCTCCGTGATTTGGACATCCACATGCATGTGTGCAGATGTCCAATTCACGTTTAAGTGATTTAAAATGATCCCTTTAGTGTACATGCAAAAGAGATTGGATGAGAGCACTTGCACCTCAGTGGGAGTGTATACAACTGTCTCTTTTTGTTGCTCACATGCTCTGACTCACATATTTTTTTCCATGCTCCCTCTCTCTCTCACACTTTCTTATAAATATTGTCACTCATAATCACACACCCTAGGGCTTAGGAGCGAGGTTTCTGACTGTCGTGGTATGAGCAAAATTAACCAATTTGGAGAAATAGCCCCAGGTGTCAGGTCACACAAATTGTGCCACACAGACTCATGTTTCTTTCTGACTCACATGCTTTGTCTTTGTCACACACAAGCAATTTATTGAGGGCTATTTACCATAACTGCATGCTAGTTTTCCTTTCTACATAAGATTGCCAGATTTTTTGCAGGAAAATCTGGGACACTTATCCAAAATATGGAGGTGGGGGGGGAGAAAGGGACAGCTTAGTTCCAGGTTTCAGCAACAAGGCGTGGAAGAGGGAAGAAGAGTTATTACCCTGCCATGCATCCCACGACAGCAACAATAAAACTTTCTAACAATATCATGTCTGTCGGCAGAGAAATAGAGACTATGGGGCTTGTTTACAAAGCTGCGGTAGCGGTTCGCGATCGTTATCGGAGCCGCGGCCCCATTGATTTCAATGGGGCCGCGGCTCCGATAACAACCGCGAACCGCTACTGCGGCTTTGTAAACAAGCCCCTATGATGCATTTCCCCCATTCTGTGCAAAATATTGAGATAATGGATGTAAATTCTAAAAGCTGACATATTCAAATCAGCTGCCCCCGCTACTGCCAATTCTGTCGGCAGGGTGAGGGGGGCAGCTTGGCATGGTGGCCTGTGGCGAGTCTTTATGTTTTGGCACACATGGCTTGCCGCTTCTGACCCCCTCTGATACTTTTATTTATTTATTTATATTATTTCTATACCGCGGTTTACATTTAACAACCAATTGCACAACCTCTTATTGGAGGGTGGTCAGAAGTGGCAGGCCATGTGTGCCAAAACATATAGGATGCCATGTCGCCCACAGAGGTTGGCCGCCATAGACAAAAGCCTGGTCTGCCTAGTGGACGGGCCAGTCCTCTTGTCAAAAGGCTTTTTGAAATCCAGATACATAATATCAACTGGCTCTTATCTACCTGTTTATGCATGCCTTCAAAAAAATGTAAGAGCTTTGTGAGACAAGGCTTTCCTTGGCTAAATCCAAATTGGCTTTCTTCCATTAAATCATGATTATCTACATGTTCAATAATTTTGTTCTTTTGTGATACAGTGGAACCAATGGAGGTTAGTGGGAGTGAAGAACTCACCTCAAACTTGGCTGGGCAGGAGGATTCAGCATGTCTAAGAATGGCTGAGCAGCCGGTGCCGTCAGCACAAGTAGAACAGAAGAGGTTTAAAATGAGGTTTCCTTTCCTTAGCAGTGACGCAGATAGAATTGAGGAATCTCATCAGAAACACCTGTCCCCAGAAGCTGACGTAATGTGCAGAGGTGGGAGGTACAAAAAGCCCTGGTTAGAACCAGGAAGGGGAAGCAAGAGGGGAAGCAAGAAAGGAAGCAAGAAGGAGAGCCAGACTGACTCTGAGGAGGAGAGTGGCAGTCAGATGCAGGTGGAGATCCAGCATCAGACAAGCCAGACTCAGAGACAGAGAGAGACACAGAGTCCCAGGAGACGTTCCAATTCCAGGAGAGACTTTGGAGGTCTGGGAGGACCAAGAGCTCTCAAGGGAAACTCCAGGAAAGGGCAGTGGAGCAGTAGAGAAACTGATCTCTGAAGAGATAGTACCGGAGAGGTTTTCCACTCAAACAGGAAGTGGGACACTACCTTGGGGGAATTACCCAAGTCACGGAGAAACTTTCTTCAAGCCAGTAAAGCTTTGCCAGGAGAAAGAAACCCCACAGCTAACTACAGAACCTCCTGTAAGGTAACAAGTTTAAAGCCTTGTGTTTGGGAGAGAAGAGAAGCTGGGAGTTTTAACAAGCATTGCTCTGGGCAGAGTTTTAATATAGGAAGGCATGCAGACTTCCAAGTAAGGGAGCCAAGGGAGGCTTACCACAAAGATACTTTCTCTACAGCAGGTTTTTATAATCCTGATTTAGACAAGTGTCTGGGAGAGAAGAGAGCTTATCTTCCCACAGCAAATGAACCCAGCTCCAGCACGTGCAGTGAATGTGACCCGGGGAGTGATAGATGCAGTCCAGGCTTAACACAGTGGGAAAGCAGTAACACTTACTCAGAGCCGGAGCCGATGGATTGTACAATCTGTTTATCAGATGAAATAACATCTTTATGCTGATGTAACTTGTGAAAGGAACAAGGAAGAAAGAAATAACATTCCAGCTGTTTTCGTTTAGTTTTGTTTATTGTTCTGTGTGCTTTTGCAAAGAAATGATATCCGCCAGGGAACGGGAATAAAACCCTATTTTGTTTTACCACTTTGACTGACTGACTCTGTGTACAGAAGAGAAGGCAGATCAATCATAACCACAATACCCCTAGGCAGTCACCTAGAGGGACTACGGAGTCTCTTACCACGAGGCCCGTGACACTTTATAATGGTTTCTACCATTTTGCCCAGTAAAGACTTCAAGCTCATCAATCTGAAGTTTTCCCGAAGATCACCCTTGGATCCCTTTTTAAAAACTGGCATTACATTGGCCACTCTCAAATCCTCAGATACTCTCTTATTCCCTTACCTTTCTTGTGGCCATCCTCTGTTCTGTCTCCAGCTCAACGACTATTTTCTCTCTGGAATTGTTTTTCTCTAGCAACTTGCACAGGGGGCTATTGAAGCTGTATGAGCCCTGTGGTGGTGGCGGCGGCAGCAGGTCTTGCAATGATAGATGGGGTTCTACAGGATTCATTGCAGCACCAAATTGCGTGAGGGCTCCTTGTAGCAGGAAGCAGCCACTGCCACAAAAGATTCCACGTACACTCACTCCCAGCATTTCTTATCTTTCTGTCCAGCTCCATTTCCAATAAGGAGAGCAAACTGCAACTCAAGAAGGGTCTTCAGTGCCAGAATGTTTCAGCCACCCACAGCCTACAACGCTAGTTCAGATGCTCAGCCTGTTACCATAGCTGCTGACCTGCCACCATACTGCCATCAATCAGTCAATGTTGCTTTTGTTCACACATGTCAGGCACAGGCTGGGCTTGAACATCCTAGCCAGTTCACTACTGGCTGTCTCATTTGCCACATGTTATTAATGCATCTCCAGGAACAAGCAGGAATGTAGTCTTCACATATGGGTGATGTCGGTACTGACAGAGCCCGCACGAGAACACTCCCCAGCGTCCAATAGGAAAGCTTTTGGGGGCATCCCACTGTGCCTGCGTAACTGCCTTCCCAGCTCTCCCTTCTCAGTTCTTCGTTTTCTGCGGAGCCAACAAGAAGCAATTCCTGTCACTGTAGAAAATTCCATTTTTTTTCTTATTTTTCGTGGTCTGCCTTCCCGTCGACGCTAGTCCCGACCCTGTCGGTGCTCACTTTCATTCTTTCTTTCTGTAAAAAATAAATAAAAAATGAACTTTTCTGAGGGGAGAACCCTTTCCCTCAGGGCGCATCAACGCCATTTTAGGCTTAGGCCTTGTTATTCCAAAATGGACAAACCAGCTAGTGGTTATAAAAAGTGTTCCAAGTGTAGCAGTACAATTTCAGCCACAGACACCCATGACTGGTGTCTAAAATGTTTGGGACCGGATCATCAACCAACTGACTGTCCTCTCTGTAGGAAGATGACAAAGAGAGGCCTGCAGAACAGAGCTGCGAAACTTGGCACCCTCTTTGCCACCGATACAATGTCCGTAGCATCGACGTCATCAAGAGCTTTATCTTCCTCCCAGGTATCTCAGGTATCGAAACCCAGGTCTTCATCGAAGACTAGCCAGCCCTCCAAGGGTTGATCTCATTCTAAACATCGAGATGCCCTATGCATTGCCCTGGAGGGAGACATACTGGCCAAACAACCCCGGCAGGAGGTCCTTGCCTCCAAAGTGGAGTGGAGGAGTGGCCTAGTGGTTGGGATGAGGTACTTCAGGCCGGAAGGTCAGGGGTTCAAATCCCACTAGAGGACAGCAACCTTGGGCCGGAAGGACTGGGGTTTCTAAGTCCCACAGGTGCTCCTTGTGGTCTTGGGCAAGCCACTTAACCCTCCATAGCCCATGTTCCCTGTAAAATAGTTATCTCCAAGTTATAATGCCCTGTTCAATGTAATTTCAGTTTGTTCAATGTAAACCGCACTGATGCAGAATAGCGCGGTATATAAGAGAATGTAAATAAATAAATAAAATAAATAAAGCATTAGTGGGGTCCCAGAATGCTCCTGAGGCATCGACCTCTGGAGAGCTTTTGGTGCCATGCTAAGGGATCATGCCCCAAACTCAGGTACTGATACCCAGGCATCAGCAGGCTCCATGGATCAATGTATCCTGGCTATTGAGCGGAGCTTAGCAGCCTTGCTAGCGGCTTCCGTACCGGTAAAGCCTCTACAGTCGATGTCCCAGCCATCAGTACCAACAACGGTGCCGAAGGTACCGGCGTCAACATTTTTGTCGCTTACCACACTACCACCTATGCTGGCCCTCAAGTCCATCTCCAGTATCAAGGTCCCGGCCCAAAACTTTCCGATGCCAGTTTCGAGCGGTATCAAGTACAGGCTGAGCATCCGGCCCGTCGATACTTTGAGTCTTTGGACTCTGATTCGTCGGATGATGAATCAACCAGTACAAGGGAAATGAGAATTCTGCTGAAGAATCCATCTCCATCCCCACAACGTCACATGTCCCCTCCAGAGGACATGTCTTTTCAAGATTTTATCCTCTATTTTGCTCGGGGCCTCTCCATCACTGTTTCTTCGGAGAAGGAACCTAAGGCTGAGGAGCTTAAAATCCTTCAATACCCTGCAGCACCAAAAGAAGCTGCCACTCTTCCTATTCATGGAATAGTTCACTACCTTATGCTTCGAATGTGGGATACACCCTTAACCATCTCTCCAGATACTCGAAGGCTCGATACGATGTAGTGGGTACCGGAGTGCCCTGGCTTCCAGAAGACGCAATTACCACACCATTCCATGGTGGTGGAATTGGCAATGCATCGAATTAAGTGACAGAACACATTCCTCAAACCCTCTGGGCAGGGAATCGAGAACCCTCAGTGCTTTTGGTCGTCAATGCTTTCAGGCCTCTATTTTATCAGCCAGAATCAGTTCCTACATACTCTACATGGGTATGTTTCTTAGAGAGGTGACTAGGGATTTGGAGTTGATAGCTCCTCTCGTCCCTGACGATAAGAGAGCTGATTCTCTCACTCCGGTGAAGCATGCCCAAAATGTTTCCAAATTTGTCAACAGGGCAACCTTCGACTATTTTGAATGCATCAGCAGGACTTTCACTATATGCATTGGTGCATGCAGGATTGCTTCGCTCCAAGCCTCTGATCTTGAACAGTGGGTTCAAGATAAGCTGGGTAATATACCTTGTACAGGCAAAAATCTGTTTGGTAAGGACTGGCAGGATAAGGTGTCTCAATTAGAGTCTGAGAACACCACTCTAAATAGACTTTCTAGATCAACTACCGACCCAGCTAAGAAGATAACAAAGAAACACTTTTTCAATAAGAAAAAGAAGTATTATTCTTCTTACAACCCTGAACTGCACTGTCCCATCCATGCTCCTCAAAAAGGACAACAACATCCAAAACAACAAAGAGAGGTTCAGACTCCCAGGTCTCAGTCAGCTCAGCAGACCCAACCTCCTCAGAGTCTTGACTCCTTTCTGGAGAACATAGCCGTCCTGCCTCTGGAGATTCCAGATTCCATTCCCATTCCAGGCAGACTATATCACAGGTGGCATCTGGTAACATCAGAGCACTGGACTCTTTCCATAGTGAGGGAGGGATACAAACTTCACTTCCACAGGATCTGGGCTTCTATTTTCCTTACTTCCTCATCCCAAAGAAGACAGGGAGATACAGACCATCCCGAACCTCAACAACTGAACAAGTATCTACTCCATGAGAAATTCAAGATTATCTCCCTAGGTACTTTGCTACCCTATCTCCAGAGTCAAAACTGGCTCTGTTCTCTAGATATCAAGGATGCATATACTCATATTCTTATCCACACAGAAGGTTTCTGCTTTTCCTGTTCCAGGGGAAACCTTATCAGTACAGAGTCCTGCCTTTTGGCCTCACCACTGCCCCTAGAGTCTTTACAAAGTGCATGGTATTTGTAGCTGCATTCCTAAGGACTCTAGGGATATTTGTCTTCTCCTACTTAGATGACTGGCTTATTCGGGCAAGTACACCTCTAGAGGCCAATCTTTCACGTGTACCAGGCAGGTGCTTCAACATTTAGGATTTGTAATAAATCTTCCAAAGTCCCAACTCGTTCCCTCTCAAACTCTGGAGTTTATAGGAGCCCTCCTAGACAATTGACAGTTAAGGGCTTTTCTGCCTCAAGCCCGCTGTGCTCGACTCATCCAGCTTGCATCCCAAGTAGACCTCAAAAACGTTCTCACTTCTTGAGAAATGCTGCAACTTCTGGGCCATATGGCATTCACTGTACATGTGGTTCCATATGCTCGCCTACATAAGCGGGCAGCTCAATGGACCCTGGTTTCCCAGTGGTCTCAAACATCCGGTCATCTGGGAGAGAAAATAACACTCTCTACACCTCTCATCTCATCTCTCCAGTGGTGGCAATCTCCAGCACACCACCTTGTAGGGTCACCTTTTCAGAAACCTCCATATCAATGTACCCTGACGACGGATGCATCCAAACTGGGCTGGGGAGCTCATCTGGACAACCTCTCCACTCAGGGTCTTTGGTCTCATCAGGAGTCATAACTACAAATAAATCTGCTGGAACTCAGAGCCATCCACAATGCTCTCATGGTGTTCCACGACCACCTTTGCTTCCGCACAGTTCTAGTCCAGACGGACAGTCAGGTAGCCATGTTCTGCTTGAACAAGCAGGGTGGAACAGGTTCTTGGACACTTTGCAGCGAAGCCATGCACCTATGGTCCTTCGCCATACAACATCAGATTCACCTACTTGTGGTTTATCTCCCAGGCAAACAGAATCTCTTGGCAGACGAACTCAGTCAGGTCTTATTACCCCACGAGTGGTCTCTCCATCCAGCAAGGTTGCTCACATCTTCCAGATCTGGGGAACCCCAGATATAGACCTGTTTGCAAGTCCTCCAAATGCCAAACTTCCCCGGTTCTGTTCCAGAATCCCTGCTCACAACAGTCAAGTAGTAGATGCTTTTCACGTTTACTGGGATCAAGGCTTCCTATAAGCCTTCCTCCCCATTCCCCAAACTCTTTTCAAACTCCAGAAAGACAAGGGCTACATGATTCTTATAGCCCTGCTTTGGCCACGACAACCATGGTATCCTCTGCTTCTACGACTCTCTCGAGTTCAACCAGTAGATTTGGGATCTGCCCCAGATCTCCTCTCACAAGAGAATGGGACACTGCTGCATCCCAATACACAGTCCCTACACCTAACAGCATGGCTACTGAAGGCTTAGAGTTCCAGGGCATTAGCCTCTCTCAGCAAGTGAAAGGTATCCTTTTGTCTTCCAGGAAACCTTCCACAAGATGCTCCTACGCCTTCAAGTGGTGTAGATTTTCTGCCTGGTGTTCAAAAAGGGATCTTAGCCCCTTTTCAGCTCCCGTGGAGACATTACTTGAATATCTTCTCCACCTCTCTTCCTCTGGACAAGACCAATTCAGTAAGAGTACACTTAAGTGCCATAGTGGCTTCCCACATACCCTTGGATGGTCAGCCCATCTCTCAGTTGCTTGTAGCATGCTTCATGAGAGGGCTTCTATTGACTAAGCCTCCCATTAAACCACCACCAGTGGCATGGGACCATAATGTGGTTTTAGGACAGCTTATGAAGCCGCCCTTTGAACCCCTAGCCACTACTTCCCTGAAGTTTCTTACCTGGAAGGTCACCTTCCTTACTGCCCTCATTTCAGCAAGGCGCATCAGTGAACTTCAAGCTTTGGTGGCTGATCCTCCTTAAACTCGTTTCCACCATGATAAGGTAGTCCTTAGGACTCATCCTCAATTTATGCCAAAGGTGGCCTCGCCTTTTCACTTAAACCAGTCAGTGTACCTCCCTGTTTTCTTCCCTAGACCTCATTCTTCTAGGGTGGAGGTAACCCTTCATACTCTGGATTGCAAATGTGCTTTGGCCTTTTATCTCCAGAGAACAAGGGATCACAGAAAAGCTTCCCAGCTTATCATCACTTTTGCTTCCAGTCACCTAGGACTACCAGTATCCAAACAAACTCTCTCCAAATGGATAGCAGATTGTATCTCTTTTGCTTACGACAGTGCAGGATTCTCTCTTGAGGGTCACATCACTGCACATAATGTTCAAGCAATGGCCGCCTCCATGGCGAATCTTCGCTCTGTGGAGATATGTAAAGCAGCAACCTGTCCATACTTTTGCTGCTCACTATTGCCTGGACAAGGACTCCCACTGGGATGCCTCGTTTGGCCAAGTTGTTCTCCAGCATATCTTTCAGACTTAGATCAACTCCTACCCCTCGTCCCGGGTTTCGATATATGACCTACTACTTAGGCCTCTGTTCCACAGCTTGCTCTGAGGTCATCTCTCTGGCATCTCCAAGCTTGGGAGTCTCATATGTGAAGACTATATTCCTGCTTGTTCATGGAGATAGTGTAGTTACTCACCTGTAAAAGATGATCTCCAGGAACAGCAGGAATTGAGTCTTCACAACCCACCCTCCTCCCCTAGGAGTTGTATTTTCTTCTTCTCTCCTTTTATCTCAGCTACAAACTCGAGGGAGAGCTGGAAAGGCGAGAAGGCAGCTACGCAGATGCAGTGGGATGCTCCCAAAAGCTTTCCTATTGGACGCTGGGGAGCGTTCCCACGTAGGCTCCATCAGTACCGACGTCACCCATATGTGAAGACTCAATTCCTGCTGTTCCTGGAGATCACCTGTTACAGGTGAGTAACTATGCTTGTGTCTTGCTTTCTCTTGTATTGTTCATGAAGGTCAGTTCCCAGTGAATGGTGGTGGATTTACCCATCAGCAAGTCTTGGAGGTGCACCATCCATGATTGCTACCTATATCCCAGTGAGGGGTCCCACATCGAGCATGACTAGCTGCAGTTTCTGCTCCATTGGTCTTCCCTCTTCTCTACCCTCCCCCAGCATTTGCTACTCTATGCAAATACCCAGATTAGACACCCCTAGTCACACCAACCTTATCTGTGCAGATACATGTTTTAAAGTTACTTCTATTTATAGAATTTTCTTTGAGGAATAACAAAAAAAGATGTTACAACATCTTGTTTTCTTATTTATTTTCCTGATTCACCATCTGGTTATGTTTTGTTCTACCAAGTTATTTGTTCCTAGAAATAAATTTAGATTTTTATTTAATAATATATCCCAATGACAGCAGATGGAGGAAAAGGGAGAAGAATGTCACAAAGACTAAGAACACAGTTCCTGATCGTATCCCCAGTCTAGTCCCGGACCTCTGAGTTGTCCACCTTAATCAGCAGCTTGGAGACTGAGGAACCTCCTTCTTTTTCATGATGTCATCCGTATATATCTCTGGGATCCGCCTTCCTCCATCAGTTACCTCAGTCTCCAAGCAACTGACTAGGTCGAGCCCGGGGGTCCGGGCTCACTGGAGGAACAATTAAGGAATAGTTTGAGTGAAGTAGTTGGTTCTTAGATTTAAAAAAAAAAAAAAGCCTGTACCTTTAAATTTCAGGAGCTGTGCCTTCCGGTACCTCAGGCTCTCCTCTTACCTCTCCTAGTTTCCCTCCGAGTGGCCCACGATCTTCTGCAGAGGGGCTGGTTCGCTCCCGGTTCGGTGCAGTGGAGCTGAGCCGGCAGAGGTGATAGAACTGTTCAGTCAAGCGCCAAACAGAAGACATGCCTGTGAGCGCGCCTCTGGCTGCCCGCAGGGGTGTCCGGAGCCGGCCCTCTGCGCGGTGTTTGCAGGACGGAATTGAGGCCCGCTGGTCCTCCTCGGGCTGCGGTGTGATCGGCCCGTCAGATTCTAGCTGCAGGGGCAGCGCAGGTAAGAGGGCGGGCTGGGGGGCCGTCTCCTTTTACCGTGGCGCGCAGGAGCGTCTTGTTATAGTGCAGGCCCGGCCACGTGGCATTAGTGCGGGAGCACTGCGGCTGCTCCCGCGTTTCCCCTTGCTTGTTTCCCAGCTTCTAGTGCCGCGGTTGGCAGACCCGTGGGAGCGGATCAGGGGAGACAGCTAGGGTGCTTCTTTTTTGACAGCGTGTGTTTAAAAAAAAAAAAAAAGGAAACAGGCCACATTGGGGCAAAGGGCACAGCATAGCTGTGTAAGGAGTTTCCCAGGGGGCTGCAGACTCCCGCGGTTCCCTTGGGGGTGGCAATTGGCGAGTGAGGCCCTAAGGGGGGGAGGTAGCTCTTAAGGGCTATGTCTCCCAAAGTCCAGTGTATAATTTGTGGGGCTAAGAGGAGTACTCTGCTAGACTCAGGAGTGTGCAGGAGTTGCTCTAAGGAGGCCGCAACCCTGGATCCTTCCGGGGAGAATGTGGGGGAGCGGACAGGGTCGGAGGCAGGGCCTCTGGACGCCCCCTCAGTTGGTTTACCCCGTGGGGAGCCGGTGGCTGGGGCCGTCTACCAACGTGGAGAGGTCCGTGCCCCAGGTGTCCTGGGCAAAGGGGCTGGAGTCCATCTTTTCGCCTGACTTTGTGGCCCTTCTTCAGCAGGCGGTAGGTGGCCTGCCTCTTACACAGACGGACCCTTCCGATGGGACCTGCATAAAGCGTGCCAGCCAGGTTTTCTCCGCAGAGGGCCAGCACGGAGGCAAAAGGCTACGGCTGGATGCGGAGCCTGATGTGCCATCTCTGGCTTCGGAGGGGCATCTGTCAGATGAGAACGGCGAGAGTGGGCTCCCCGAGGAGGAATTGAAAGAAGGTGAGCTCGAGGACAAGGAGGAGCAAGCCAGAGTGGTGCGCGTCTTTCGAAGGGAAGAACTGCCGGCCCTTATCGCGGAGACGTTGAGTACTCTAAATATGCCTGCGCAGGGGCCGGCGGAGGACGAGTCCCTGGAGGATCCTTTGTTGCAGGTCTTCCGTAAGTCTCAGAGAGCCTTTCCGGTACACCGGGTCTTCCAAGAGTTGATTCAGGAAGAGTGGAACGTTCCGGAGGCGGCCGTCAAGGGCTCCCGGGTGTTAGGTCAGTTATATCCGCTGGTAGATCAGGACAGGGAGGTTTTCAAGCCCCCTAAGGTGGACGCAGCCGTGGCGGCAGTGATAAAGAAGACCACCATCCCGGTGGAGGGCAGCACGGCCCTTAAGGATGCACAAGACAGGAAACTGGACGCCCTGTTGCGGCACATTTTTGACACCAATGCTCTGTCCCTCCAGGCGGCTATCTGTGGGGCCTGGGTGGTCAGGGCCTACCTTCGCCGGTCTCAACAGGTTCAATCCGGGCAGGCGGATGACAAGTCCAGCGGGGCTGCCTGCCTGGAGTCGGGTGCGGCCTATTTATCCGACATTCACTATGACCTCATGCGGGGTCTCTCAAAGAGTATGGCGACGGCAGTGGCTGCCAGGCGGTACCTGTGGCTCCGTAACTGGGCGGCGGATTCTTCGTCCAAAGCCAGGCTGAGTAAGCTCCCATTCAAGGGGCGCCTCCTGTTCGGGGAAGACCTGGAGAAGTTGGTCAAGGACTTGGGCGAGTCAAAGGGCGGTAAGCTGCCAGAGGACAAGCCCAAGCAGAGCCGAGGAGCCTCGGCGAGCAAGACTCAACAACGGGACTTTCGCCGATTTCGTTTCCAAAGGTTCGGTTCCGGACAGAGAGGCCGATTCCCTGCCCGAAACCAGGGGTTTCGGGGCTTCCGGGGAGCTGGGAGAGGATTAGGAGGTTTCTCATCGGCCTCCTCCTCCTCCTCTACTCTTCGTAAGGCACAATGAGATCAGGCGGACCCAGGGGCCCCTAGTTCCCGTGGGAGGCAGGTTACAGGAGTTCTATGCCACCTGGGTCCAGATTACTTCAGATCAGTGGGTGCTGGAGGTCATCAGAGAAGGCTACGCGCTGGAGCTTCAGCGGCCGGTGCGCGATGCCTTTGTGCGGTCTCCCTGCAAGGCGCCGGGCAAGTGCGAGGCGGTGCGGGAGATCGTACAAAGGCTTCTAGACCTCAGGGCAATAGAGCCGGTGCCCTGAGACCAACAAGGTTGCGGTCGATACTCCATATATTTCGTGGTGCCAAAAAAGGACGGCGGATTCCGGCCTATCCTGGACCTCAAGGGGGTGATTCGGTGTCTTCGCGTGGCCCATTTTAGAAATAAATAAATATATATATATATTTATATATATATATAAATATATATATATAAATATATATGTATATATATAAATAATTAAATAAATAAATATAAATAAATACATATTTTACATATATATATATTTTATACATATATATTTTACATATAAATATGCATTTTACATATATATATATTTTACATATAAATATATATTTTATAAATAAATATATAAA